>CM060934.1:362047451-366847451 GCA_030765085.1 Allium cepa | reverse complement strand
GGATGAATTGTCAACTTCGAGTGATGACTTTCCCTGAGAACTTCATCTCTCAATCCATCTATATCTGGAACAACTAGTCGTCCTTGTTTTCGAAGCCAACCCTCTCGATCGACTTCGAATCCTTTATCCTTCTCTGGGTCTGATCCAGATTCCAAATCTCGGATAATCTTGACAAGCTTATCGTCTCGCTTTTGGCTCTCGCCAATTCTTTCCACTAGAATAGGTCTTATCGATAAGTTTGCCAACATTTCAGGTTCCAATTCTCATCTAGGCCCGAAGTCAAATCCAGCCAAATATTCAAGGCTATTCCATTCTAAAAACATGGCTCCCAATCCTGCATGTCTTCGACTTAACGCATCTGCCACTGCGTTACCTTTTTCCGGAGTATATGCTATACCAAAATTATATGATGCCAAAAACTCTAGCCATCGTTGCCGCCGAAGATTCAAATCTTTTTGGGAGAAAAGATACTTCAACAACTTATGATCTGTAAACAACTCGAATCGAACTCCCAATAGATAATGTCTCCACATCTTTAGAGCAAAAACTATCGCCGCTAACTCCAAATCATGAGTCGGATAATTCCTTTCATGCGGCTTCAGTTGTCGACTTGCATATGCAACAACTTTATCCTTTTGCATCAGCACTGCTCCAAGTCCAGTACCACATGCATCGGTGTAAACCACCATCTCGTCATTCCCACTTGGAATAGTCAAAACAGGAGCACTTGTCAGTTGCTCTTTTAGGATTACGAAAGCTTGCTCACACTTATCATCCCATCTGAACACTTGGTTCTTTTTCGTCAATCCTGTTAACGGTGCAGCTATCTTGGAAAAGTCTTTGATAAACCGCCGATAGTATTCTGGTAATCCAAGAAAACTTCTCACATCAGATGCATTCTTAGGTCTAACCCAATCCTGGATTGCTGCCACCTCGGCGGGATCAACCGCTATTCCATTTCCAGAGATAACATGGCCTAAGAACCTCACTTCGCTCTTTCAGAAGTGACACTTCGAAAACTTAGCCCTCAGCTGATGTTTTCGCAAGATTTCCAAAACAATCCGCAAGTGCGTCTTGTGCTCTTCTTCAGTTCTGGAATAAATCAAAATATCATCCACGAACACAAGTACGAACTTGTTCAACTGATCCCTGAATACTCTATTCATAAGATCCACAAAATAGGCTGGTGCATTAGTCAATCCAAACGGCATTACCATCCACTCATAGAAACCAGATGGTGTCCTGAAAGCAGTCTTCGGCACACTATCCTTTGCCACTCTTAACTGGTGAAATCCCGTTGCCAAATCCATCTGAGAAAACACCGTTGCTTCGTGAAGCTGATCAAACAAGTCATCTATTCTCGGCAATGGATACTTGTTCTTCTTAGTCACTTTATTCAGCTCACGATAATCCACACACAACCTCAACGATCCATCCGCTTTGGTTGCGAACACAACTGGTGCACCCCATTCGGACACGCTATGCCGAATGAATCCTTTCCGTAAAAGGTCATCAACTTGCACCTTCAACTCTGGCTGCTCCCTAGTCGCCATTCGCCTAAGAGGCATCACAACAGGTCTGGCTCCTTCAACTAGATCGATACGAAACTCGATCTCTCTATGCGGCGGTAACCCTTTGACCTCGTCAAAGACATCCCCAAATCCATTCACAATAGGCACCGATGACAGTCCATCCCGTGGAACAACCAGCGAATACATGAAGCTCACGAAGACGCCTTCGTCATGCTTACATCGTATCACAACCTTTCGCCCCTCCACATTCTCGACTGTCACCTCCAGCCTCTTACAATCAACCCTTGCCGCGTACTTCCTAAGCCAGTCCATACCCAAAATAATTCTGAACCCCGCAAAGTTCAGAACAAAACAATCACAAACAAAAGAGCAATCATGACTCGATACAACCAGACCACGGCATATCATACACAAACATGACGAACCCCCAACTG
Organism: Allium cepa; assembly: GCA_030765085.1. Classification (NCBI taxonomy): domain Eukaryota; kingdom Viridiplantae; phylum Streptophyta; class Magnoliopsida; order Asparagales; family Amaryllidaceae; genus Allium; species Allium cepa. Next base: position 366,845,485 of record CM060934.1, on the reverse strand, counting down.
GATTAGTCACAACCAATGGCCTATCAACAATATCCGGTTTCAAACCCAACCGGCCTACAAGATCATTACAAACAAACGAATGCGACGCCCCAGTATCAAACAATACTCTAACTGGAACACCACATATGGAAAGAGTACCTTGAACCACTACATTCTTTCCCTTCTCTTAAGCAGTAGGAGTTTTTGAAGACGACGGCACAACTCCTAAAGCATAAGCTTGTACAATCTGCCTGTCTTTCCTTGGTTATGGGCAATCCTTCTTGATGTGTCCCAGCTTATCGCAGTTATAGCACTTTCCCGGCACCTTGGGATTCCTACAATCTTTGGAGAGATGGCCCTTCCGCTGGAAGTTGTAGGAGGTCACTTCACTCCTCGGCTTCTTCTGGCCATTCTTACCCCTTTGCTGCTGCTGCTTCCTCTTCTTGTTCCCACCTTGCTGTGGTTTGGACTCCTCCTTGGTCACAGCAACAACAGATCCTTCTTTAGGAAACAAACTCTCATGCCTGAGAGCCTTCTCCACAAGCTTCTCAAACGGATCGTCCAAATGATCCACCAACTGCCTCCCAAGGTAACTATCCAAGCCTGTCACAAACTTCTCATTCTTCTGATAGGGAGATTCAATATACGATCTGGCATACTTGGACAAGGCTTCAAACTCAGAAACATACTCAAGAACTGATCTTCCACCTTGCTTGAGTTCCAAAAACTTCTTAAACAAAACAGATTTCTGAGCCGTAGAAATGAACTTAGCTTCAAATCTAACTTGGAATTGCTCCCAAGTGATCTCTTCCTCTGGAGTATCAATGGTGATAGAGTTCCACCAATCCGAAGCTCTCCCTTGAAGCTGCCTTGATGCAAGCTTCCTCTTAGTTGCATCCTCAATTCCAAAGTCACCAAAGATCCTTCTACAAGCATCTATCCATCTCTGGACTTCTATTGTTGATTCTGTTCCCAAGAAAACCTTTCCTCCAAGAGCAGTATAGTCCGTACACAACTTAGCAAAATCCACTGGTCTTGGAGCTTGAACTTGAACTCCAACATCTACTGATGGCCCCGGAGCTGGCATCCTCCTCATGATCGAAGTCATCATAGCCTCGAACATAGGAGCATAATCAGCAGCCCCCTCAACAGCACGGCCTTCCCTAGCAGCTGGTCTCCCTCTTCGACTCATTCCTAATACCTATTAGAAAATGATTAATATATCCTGAGAAACAACTGCATAAGAGGTTCTAATACTACTAAGCTACTATATTATATATAGTAATCATCCATCAAAATTATAATTACGTCTCTCATACGTAGTTACGTCAACGAGCGTTGGCTAAAATCGATTAACCAAAGCTCTGATACCAAATGTGACGACCGCTCATGACTCCCGCATTAAAACAGGGAAATAGTGCGCTGAAAGGTGTGCCAGGCAGCCATGGACGATAGTCATGGTAAGATAAAACAGAAAACTCTATCGTACAACTCACAGCGCATGGATAAAATACAATAGAGAAATATAAATATAGTGAAGCTCCATAGAACAGAATATCATCATATAAGCATCATAGAAGTTTGATACAAACATCTAAACAATCCATACATCAAGCCTCACTACATAACACTCAAAACATATGCAAGCAGCGGAACATCCAGTACATATAGTAGGAAACAATATGCAAAAGCCTCCAGCTCGTCTTCGTCATCAACAGCGTTGGCCACTATGAACAGCACCTGTCACCTGCTACCTAGTCTGCCCATCCCAACATGGATGAACAACCCAAGGTAATAAGAGTTAAACATAAAACCTTGAGTCAGACAAAAGTCTTAGTGAGCAGTAAATTAACTATCAAACATACCAAAAGAGCGTAAAGGGTACAAAGGAATAGGAACCCAACCATCCCACTCCACCTCTTTCTACAGTGATAACCCCCAGACACACTAAGCAAAAACAAACATAGCAAAGCAGACAATTAAAGTAAAGCAATTATCACTCGAGTCAAGGTCGATGTTTTCCAAGTACAAACCCCCAAGGCCTAAACCAAGATCAGATAAGCACCCACAAAACATCGCTCTGGAGACCGAGTGACGATACAACCAAACATCCATGACTCTGGCTATCACTGTTATCATTGCCTCAAAACCACCGTTAATTGAATGACCGGCACATTCTTTCAGCCGTAAGTCAAGGGCTAATGGTAACCCCGGTTCTAGACAAACTCCGCACGTCATCGTGACCCGTGCCTAGGTCTTACCTACTTTGCCCAGAGTACTCGACCACCTGCCTGTAGTCTTTTGGGTGTCCCGACCACCTACCTGTAGTCGTTTTGGGCGCCCCATGTACTCTTGTTTTGAGTTTACTAGAACCTTCAACAACGATGAAATCCAAGCCTCCTAGTCATCCTCCTCGACGACTATTCTCATACTAGCCCAAGCTACCTCTCGAGCAATCCATTATCAACCAACTCGATCCATCCCTCGAGTTATCAACATACCTGGGATGATCCCGTCTGGATTAAACCAAGGCTGTCTCACATCAAACTTTTCTTCATCGCATCATAGCAAAGTCCATCGTCATCGAATCTATCCATATGAGCCTCACCATCCGCTTCATATGTCACAAGCAGCTTTCACTATTCAAGAGCCTTTCCACTTAGCTTTTGAATCATCCTCGACCAACTTGTCCAAATCAACTATTAGCTAATTTGCAACAATCTATCAAATCAAACATTAATCCAAGTAATCAATCATTCAAACAAGATCTAAATAAACAATTACAACAATAATGGCAATTTCGTAAATAAAGAGTCCAAATCTAACATGCATTCTAACAAGCATGAATTATGAACAATATCTCTACAACTTTATGAATTAACTTGCATAAGTGAACATGTAGTAAAATAGATGTCAAATCATCATGAACATTAGATCTACATGCAGACTTAAGAAAAATGCACGAAATCACTCTCTTTAACACATAAACAAACCACCGATCTAATATACTCCTTTGGATCCGTGTGAGAGATAACCACCACTCACCAAAACACCTAAACACCTCAAAAGATAACAACTTCAGATCTGGACAGCGAAGAACTAAGCTAGATCCGGCAAAATCTCGCTTCAATCGATGAAATCTCTCTTTGAAGAATGTAGATCTTTAACTTTGGATCTTGGATCTTCAACCTTGATCTTCAATCTTGGATGGATGTAAGCACTAGATTAGAGTGGAGAAAAGAAGTGAAGAAATGTTGTAGTCGAGCTCTCAAAATGGCAGCACTTCGTCACTTCAAAATCTGGTGCCAAAAAGTGAAGATAGGCGCCTCTATTTATAGGCTGGAAACCCCATGAGTCGCCGCCCCCTTAAGTCGCCGCCGACCTATCCCATGAGTCGTCCACGACTCAACATACCTTGCCGACCTAACAACTAAACCAGATGCGACTCACGACCTAACACTCATGCGCATCTCCTCCTGAGTCGCCTAGACGACCTAACGACCTAACACTAATACGGCCCAGCGACTCAACGACTTAACTAAGACGTGACCTAACCAAACCCAGGCCACACGACTTAACTAAACACAGGGTCACACGACCTAACTCAACCCCGAGTAAACGACCTACCACACACACACGACCTCCTTATGGCCGACTTAACACCTAGGCCCAAGTCCTTACGACTTACGACTTATACCAGAACAACTTAAGCCTTAGGTCGTTCACGACCTAAGTACAACACAGCTAAATCTTAGGTCGCTCCATTCCTTATACGACCTAAGCCCCAATACGACCCAACTATACTAAGTCGCACGAACGACCTTCTTACCTTAAGTCGTTCATCCTTAAGTCGTTAACCTACTTAGGTCGACCAAATCTTAACCCGCTAACTCGCTAGCTCCACTAACCCGCTCACTGTACTTAACTTGCCTGGTCTCCTAAGTCGCTAGCTACTAGGTCGTACTGTTTTAAGTCGCTCTGCCTCCTTAACTCGCTCCCACGACCTAAATCCTATGCGACTTAACTCCTACACCACCTAACTCTTAAGTCGCTCAACATACTTAGGCCGTTACATCTATAGGTCGCTCCTCTCAACCTAACTCTCATACGACCCAAGCTACCCACGACTTAAGCACCATACGAGTTAACCTTTATACGACATAAGCTTTGGTCGACTCAAACTCCAAACGACTTAACAACAATACCAACGACTTGATGGCATCTATTTTACGATTTATCGACACGTAAAATACGGGTCGTTACAGTAGACTTATCGTACCAAATATTATTGATCTTCGTAAGGATATTTTGGAGGATTCTCATCGTTCTAAATTCACCATTCATCCCGGTAGTAGTAAAATGTACGCAGATATGAAGCGACTTTATTATTGGGAGGGAATGAAACTTGACATCGCTAACTTCGTTAAGCGTTGCATGACTTGCCAACTCGTTAAGGCCGAACATCAAAGGCCCGGTGGGTTATTACAACCTTTAGAAATTCCAATTTGGAAGTGGGACCAAATTTCCATGGATTTTATAGATGGCCTTCCCCGTTCTCGTTCGGGACATGATAGCTTGTGGGTGATCGTTGATAGGCTTACTAAATCCGCCCATTTTATTCCCGTTCGGTCTAACCGAACCATTCCTCTTTTGGCCAAACTCTTTGTTAAAGAGATTGTTAAATTACATGGTGTTCCTACTTCTATTGTTAGTGATCGTGATCCATTGTTTACTAGTGGATTTTGGAAGAGTCTTCAAAAAGCTTTAGGAACGAAGCTTAGTTTTAGCACCGCTTATCATCCTCAGTCCGATGGACAAACCGAGCGTGTGAATCAAACTCTTGAAGATCTTCTTCGTGCTTGTGTTCTTGATTTTGGTGGAAGTTGGGAAGATCACATTTCACTTGTTGAATTTTCCTAGGTATGGCACCTTTTGAGGCACTCTACGGAAGGCCATGCCGATCTCCTTCTTGTTGGCTTGAGACCGGTGAGAGGCTGGTTTTAGGTCCAGATTTTATTCGTGATTCCACAGAAAAGATTGACCTTATTCGTCATAGGATGAAAGAAGCCCAGAGTAGACAAAAATCCTATGCCAATAACCGGAGAAGGAAATTAGAATTTTCTGAGGGAGATCTCGTGTTTGTTCGTGTTTAGCCTATGAAGGGTGTTGTGCGATTCAGTCGATCGGGAAAACTAGCGCCTCGATATATTGGGCCATTTCCTATCACCGAACGTATTGGTTCCATGGCTTATCGCCTTTTATTACCGGCTCAATTTTCTGCTATTCATGACGTGTTTCACGTTTCTCAATTACGGAAGTTCCTTCGAGATTCCAATTCTATTCTTGAGCCCGGTGTTGTGGAAGAGATTGAAGTTTCGCCTAATATAACTTATGAGCAACATCCTATTCGTATCATTGCTTCGGAGGTCAAACGACTTCGAAATAAAGATGTTCCGCTTGTTAAAGTTCAACAGTCTTCAAATCCTAAGGATTGTTCTTGGGAATCTAGAGAGTACATCGAGCGAACACATCCGGACATACTTTCTCGTGCTCTTTGAGGTGAACTTCTTATTTCAAACTTCTTTTGTGTTGAATATGCTTTTATGGTTGTTACTATACATCTTCTTCTTAAAATATTGCGAGGACGCAATTTCTTTAAGGAGGGGAGTCTGTAACAACCCGCATATTTATCGATTATATATTTAAATATTTTATTTAAATATTATATCGTTAGTCGGATTTTAGTCCAAAAAGCTACTTTTTGCATACGGTCGAATTAGGACTCGGGACCACTCCCATTGATTTTAAAATGCCGTTTCCGACCTTTTTGAGTATAAGCTTCGATATGTTTGGAGAAAGTTGATTTTTGCTACTTTTCACTTTGGGTTTGGGTTTGGGCTCAGCCCTATGTTTAACTTATGCTCAAATCTGAGCCACTCTTCCCCATTCACTCTCATTCTCTTCTCTTTTCAGTTTTTAAAGTATTAATGGTGGGAGAGATTGGAAATTAAAACTCCAAAACCCTAGTTCCTTTTGCAACTTCAAATTCCTAGCTCCAAATTCAAGAGAACCCATAGGTAAGCATTCTCTTCTTCTTCTCCAACTTATTCTCTTACCAATTTCAGAAATTCCTAAACCTAATTTTGGGAATGATCTTGTTTTGAGCATAGATTCAAGCTCATTTGGGTTGTGTTGAAGAGAGGTTGATTCTCCATTTGCTTTCAAGCTTCTTCTTGTTTGATTTTGTGAAAGGGTGAGATTTTAATCTCACATCTAAGTCTATGAATTATCTTCGATTGTTTGGTATGAATTCCTAACACTTATTCTTGTGCAATTGCTTTTGATTTGGATTGCTTTTGAGAATATTCCAATTTTAGTGTTTGAAAGCCAAATCCTTAAAAATCATAGCTTTGAGGTTCAAATGTGTTATTGGTGATGCATCGAGGAGCCAATAGGGCCGGGTAGCCGTTAGGCATAATTCCCTAGCGTCCGTGCTCGTTCGGTTACGAATTGGTGGAGGTTGCATATCAATTTATGGGCATCAATTTGCAGAGCATCTGGTTCGGCCGACCGACCCCCCTGGTCCGGTCGACCGACCCGCTAGTAAAAGTGCAGTTGCACTTCTCTGTTTCTGGTTCGGTCGGCCTGCTGCAGGGCTCGGCCGACCGACCTGATGCCCGAGAAGTTTTCAAAACAGGGTTCGGTCGACCGAGCTCTGTAGCCGGCCGACCGAACTGATGCATTTTGCCTATTTTCGCCTAGTCGCGTGAATTTCCAACTTTGATCGATTCGTGTTGTTTCCTAGTTGTTGTTATCATCTATTATGACTTTGATGACTATTTTTAGGGATTTTTGAATATCCATTTCGATGGATCCTTTATCGATTTTGTTGGATTTTTATTCACGTCTTCGTATGTGAATTTTAGTGATTGATTGTTCCTACAATCTTCTTTGTGTTTTGTCACTTTAAAAAATATAAAGGTTTTCTATACTAGTAGTAAATATCAAAACTCTTTACTCAAACGACTTCAATACTATTTTAATACCAAATTCGTTTATAAAACCGTTTTCCAATCTATTAGTATATATAAACCTTTACCTCACTCGTATGAGAAATCTAATTAAACGACGTAGTAAAACAAGTGGTATGAAACGCTTGCGTTCACTTTGTCGGTTAATTCTTGGACTTGTTCGATTGAATCTCTTGTGACAACTTTCTAGTGGAAATCTACAGTTTGTTCGTAAATATTTAAGTTAAGCAAGTGGTTATGGGACATGAAGCTAAACTCATATATTTACTAGCTTAGTGTAATTGACACTTCTGGTTGATCATGACGATCATCTTTGTGATTTAGACTAGCAATGTGCGATGTCTCTTTGTCTGCGAGGGAGACTAAACCCCGTTTTGTGGAGTTTCGACTCAAATTGGTGGGGTAGCAACCCATGGTCTTCGGGCCATTTGTGGAGCTTCGGCTCAATTTGTGATGGATAGCAACCATGGAATTAGCATTCTGTTTGTGATACACGTGTTGGTGAGCTTCATGCTCCCGTTTGTGATAGGCCTCCCCCCTTTGTGATTTCTGGATTTCTTGAGATAATTTCTAGAATTTGTGTTTCACCAATTTTTGTGATTTCCATTGATAAGCTTTATCGATATTTGTGCATTGGTGAATTTGTGCGTCATTGACTTTTGTGATTTTTGGATTTCGTGTGTTGAATTCTGGAATTTGTGTGTCATTGACTTTTGTGATTGACATTGATATTATCGTCAATATTTATGGTTTGGTGAACTAAATTAGGAGTATGACGTTTCTTTGATTCTTGTGTAGATTTTATGACATTGAATAATCCCTTGATGATTTTCAACTACTTATATATCACAGCTTGGAATTGTGATTATTATGTATTTAGTCATATCTCTTATTCTATATCGTTTCATCTGATATCTATAGTTAGACTGATCCTTTTATTATTTTCTTATTAAATAATACTCGGGTTAGACCGAGATGTTACAGGTGCTTCTGCTTGACTTCTCTCTTGGGATTGATTTCTCTGACTTTTGGCTTACTACTTAGATTAGTAGTTTATTTTGGTGTATACATTCGAGATATAGACTCCATAATGTATACTTATTCTTTTGTGTAGTTCATGTAACTATTCTTTTGTGATATTGTGGATCTTTTTAGACCACTACTCTGATGTACACTTCCTAGTGTAATATTCATATCTATTTCCTGATGTACACTTCCTAGTGTAGTTTTCATAACTATTCATATCGTTTCATCTGATGTACACTTCCTAGTGTAATATTCATATCGATGCTCGCACAAAGCAATTACACGGATGGTCGCTCCTCAAAAGCCTTATTCTCCGTGCTAGTTGACAGCATTACTTCGTAGTGTTCTTGGCTAGCGTGGGTATAGAGGTGGGGCGTCACAATGAATTTCGCAAACGGGATCTACACAAGCACAGAAGAACGACACAGATTCGAATGAAGGAGCCAAGTTTCAAATTTCTTGGATACACATCAAACAAAAACAATATAACAACGATGAGTTTCAAATCAACTACGATCAAAACTACACTAGAATAGACTGCATAGAATCAAATAGAAATGCTTGCACTTGCTTTTATCCTTTACTAGGCTCAGCCATAAGGGGAAATACAACATAATTGCAGGTGTTTGGGTCTGGTTTGGGTGAGTATGGGTTCGGCCTACATGTTGGAATGATGGTGTAAAGGTGGGTGAAGCCAATAACACACATAAGCATGCATACATGAATTTGGTCAAGGATTTGGGCTCGGCCAAGGCCCTAGGTGTCACGGCCCGAGGAGTGGGGTCCACTGTGGTGGTGTGGCCGTGGGTTCTTGAGGTTCTGGAGGTGGTGGTGGTGTGGTAGGTTGCGGCTAGAGGGGTGGTGAGGTGATGGAATGAGAGTGGTGCTTGGTTAGGCTAGTATGAAGGGTGTTTTGAAACTTTTGTGGATATGCGTCAACAAGGGGGTTCGTGGCTTGGGTGGCTCGTGAGGAGGAGGTTTTGGTGGTGTGTCATCAGGTGCTAGAGGCGGCTAGGCAGCAAGGGAGGCATGGCTGATCCTTAAAGAGGTGAGAGCATGTGCAAAATCAAGCTAGAAATAAACGATGTAAATAGAAAAAGAGATAAAAGAAATAAAGCTTTACCAAAACCTTCAAGCAAGGATGGCCGAAATTTTTTCTCAGGAAGGAGGAAAGAAAGATACGTGAATTGAAAAATGAGATAGTCGGCTGAAATGTGGGGAGTTATGGCAAGAGAAATGAAGAGTTGTGAGGAAAATGAACAGGTGGAATTCAAAAAGGCAAAAGGCAATTCAAAAGTCAAAACCCTTTCATATTTCTTTTTTTTAATTTATATAACTTTATATTTCTAGAAATAATAATAATCCCAGATTAAATTTCGAAAATTTATCAAAATATAAAAATTTACATAATATTTATTAATTATATAAAGTTAAATTAAGAAAAATAGCTAAAATAGTGAACTGGACTAGAAAAATTGAAATTAAATAGAATAATTTTTAGAAAATTCATATGAGCTTGAAAAATATTTTTAAACATAAATAATAACATAAAATAAAAATACATTCACAAAAAAATATATAAATTTTAATTAAATATAATTTAAATGAAGAAAATAGCAGAAAAATAGAAAAACTGTCTTTAAAAATAGGAAATAAATACAGTAAATTTTGGAAAAATTTTATTATCACTTTAAAATATTAAAAGATAAAATATACATAAAATAACATATTAAGACATATTAAAATAAAATATAACATAGAAAATATGATTTATATAATTTAAAATAGACAAAACTTCAAAATAAAACAAATTATACTCAAAATTGAAATGTACATAACTTTCACAAATTAAATCGGTTTTCAAAGAAACGAAAAGCAGTATTCAAGTTATTAAATATATTTTCATAATAGAAGATAAAATTTAAGAATTTAAATATTTAAATTTGAAATTTAAAAGTCAAGGTTTGACCAGTTTGAACAGAAATTCATCTTTCAGTAAAATATCCAATTTATACCGGTTTAAAATTATAATTAACGTAATAATCAACACCTACATTTAAAAATGAAATGTTTGAAATAAAATAAGTTTAAAATAATTTCAAAATAAAAAAAGTCAAATATTAAAATATATGAAAAATCTAGGGTTGTTACATGCAACCTTCCCACGCATCGACGAGCTCGCGAACTTCTCTTTCTAGGTCGCCTCGCTTCCTTACGCGACCTTGCTCCCGTTCACGGCCTTGCTTCCACTCGCGCAACTTGCCTACGAACTCGTACAGCAAGACAAAGGGCCCGTGATTAAATTTAAGTCGAATCTGCCCCTTCCTTGATTTGATTTCGAAATTCCCTTTTCGTTTTTTTAATTAAGGCACGAAAAGAAAAACGAGGGTTTCGAGAATTACAAAACAGAAGAGGGAAAGAGGGAAGGGAAGATCACAGTTAATAAGGATATCCCTTTTCCAAATTTGTTTGGTACGTCTTTTTTTTAAAAGAAGAAAGAAGCGTATTACGGAAGGAAATAGAAGGGATAAAATATAGTTTGACTAAAATTTCGACTGATAAGACATATGCCAATAATATATATATGTATATATATATATATATATAATTAAATAATTAGTGATACTTGAATTCAAGTTAAAATTAACTTTTAAATATTTAAAAATCAATTAAATATTCCGATTTTAAATGCTCAAAAATCCCAGGTCGTCACATTCCTCCCCCCTCAAAAGAATTTCGTCCCTGAAATTACTAGTTAGGAAGAATGGCCCAATACCCATTTACTCTTTTCCCAAAACCAAACAGTTTTATCAACTTGCCATACATATCTCCTATTAAAGACCCACTATCATTCTTACTAACTTCCTAAATTCCCTTATAGTTTGCAAACAATCATATTTGCCCAATCATTCAAGTTTTAAATTTAAAACCAAATTTGAATTATCAAAATTTTCTCAAAAGTTTTCTTACTCCCTAAATTTTCGAAAAATTTCGCCAGCGTCTCCTTTGCGCGGCTAGCTCGGTACAACGACAAAACGCCTCTACGGGCTCCCAAATTCCAAAAGAAAACAAAAATCCAAGTGGCTCGATCAAAAACCCAATCAAATTTCATACTGAAATTTAAACACATACCTTTCTGTCGAGCAATTCAAATTTATCTTCTGGAATAAAAACCCATTTTTCTTTTCCTTCATAATACCTGTATATTCCACTTGGCAATAATATCCAATCACAACATTCCAAAACATTTTGTCGACTTCCTTACCAAATGTCAATCTCTATTCATCCAGATATTAATTTAGAATATATTTGTAATACCAAATTTCAATTTCCCATTTAAGAATTTACCGTTCCCTTCTTAAATTTAGTATAAGCATTTTATATGCTTCTTATATTTATTTCCACCTTACAACATTAGTTTATATCTACTTCTATTCAATTTATTTTCCTAATTCCATAAGAATTCAATTTATCTTTTACTCTGAATATTTGAAAATTTATTTTCTATTTATAACTGATTCATGTCATTATTTTAAATTAGTTTCATTCACTAATTTATTTTAATTTTCAATTTGAAACCGTTTTGTCGTTAACAAAATTTTTCAAAATTTTCGAACTTCCAAAATTTCCGAAATTTTTTGTCAGAGTGTTCTTTGTACGGAGGAGCTTTTGCAATTTGACAAAAGATATAAATATATATACATCGACCCACCCGGTCGAAAAACCAAAAACAGTTCATATTTCCTATTTTTATTGTGTAGGCGTACCTTATTTAGATTTTTAAACAAGCGGCATATAATTTAAGCAATTAGCGCAACCCAATCCAGCCACACGCCTTCCAGGTACCTGTACTTACTCGGTTTAAACATGTAAGTGTCATACATATGAAATTTAACAATATTTTACTAATTTGCAATATTTAAACACATGAATTTTAAAAGAAATGCACACTAAACATTTTCCGTAAGAAATTTATACAGTTTATACTAAGTCAACTGTTTCAATTAATTTATAACCATTTCCAATAAATTTGAATGGTTTTCAATCCATTCGTATACAACTTCATTCAATTTAAATGGTTTAAAACTCAATCGCTTGCATTCAATTCATTTTTAGTTTTCAACAAACTCATATTATTCCAATTGATTTAAAAATCAATTTTATTTAGTTGCAGTGATTCATAGAAATTTATTTTCTTCTATTTCCGTCCAACGACCAATTTTCTCATGCAAATTGGTAATATTCATTCAAGTAAATAACCACTTAAGCCGATGACCATTTTAAATTGATTCCAACTTAATTTATTATTAGTTCTATCCCATTCTACATTACTCCCAACCCATTCGCTTGCATTTTCATTCCATATCCATCTTTGTTTACCCAAAACTATTTTATTTATCTTGAAACCAATCCTGGCTAATCCACTCAATAATCATTTGAATTCTATTCACGATCCATTCATTTGCGATTCATTACTTATCCGCATTCATTTAAATCCATTCTATTATCTTGAAAACATTCTATTTTCTCATTGTCACTAAGTTATTTCAGTTCCTTAACAATTTAAATGGTTTATAATTATTTAATTAATAATTTCATTCCATTAAATATTATCGGTAACCCACCAAATTTTATTTCGATTAAAATTTATTTTCACTTGATTTAAATCCAATATCATTAAACTTAGTTTAAGTTGAATTAAATTCAATTTTCCTCCATCTATTAGCTTAAGTTAATTTACTTCAATTTATTCGAATTTTATCTTAAGCTCATTTTCATTTTGCTTTCCCTTTTCAATTTAACTTGATTCTATTTCAACCAACCTCATTTCAAACTACAAATTTATTTGATTAGTTATTATAAAATGCAACTTTTCAGATTCAACTCATTCAATTGATTACAAGGCCATTTCTAATTTATTTCTACTTATTTGGATTATATTTGTAATTTAAACCATTACTATTTTAATCCATTTTCATTTTTATTCGATACATTTCAATTATATCTAATTTGTTAACACTTAAACTCAAATTTTAATTAATAACTCAAGTTCTGATTCGACCATTTACTTTTAATTTGCCATCCAATTTTATTGACTCACATTTCAATTTCATTCTCTTCATCTAATTAATTGCAAGGCCATTTTCAATTATATTTTCTTCACTAATGATTCAAGTCGAATTTAACTTATATCTTCAGTTTTATTTTCAAACTTCATTATTAACTCACAATTCAGCTTTTATTTAACTACATTGAACTCCATTTACACATTTCATTAACTAATTATTTATCAAATTAGTTCTTCCTTATTAATAATCCAATACTTGATTGATTTTTTTTTTCAAAATCTCTTCATTTAATTTTCTTAGTTCAATTTATTTTATAAATTTAAGTTTGGATTTTTGTTTTATTTTCCAATTCATCAAACAATATTTATTTTGGGTTTTCTATTTCACTTTCCAATTTTATAAGTCATAACTTGTTATTTTACACAATCACAATCCCATTCATTCTAGGCTTGAATATATTCTTCTTTTATTTTTAACTCAAGATTCACGCTTATTTATAGCTCAAGCATATTTTATTCCATGCATTTTAATTCTTTTACAAGTTATTCTAATTTATTTATTTTAATTCAATCCTTATCCAACTTATTTTCCATTTATTCAGGTAAGAATCTAATTTCATTCAATAACTCAAATCGATTTCAACTTAATTCGAATACAACTGGATATTAATTTCAACCTATTCAATTAATTTCAATCCAGTCAAATTTTTTTCCCCAATCCAAGTTGGTTTCATTTTTAATTTTTCAACTTAAATTTAAATTCCAACATTCAAGTTTATTTTTCCTCCTGATTTAAAACAAATCATCTCAATTTATAAGCTTACAACCTATCTCATCAGGATTTTTTAGACACCCGACTTTGGTTTCAAATTATTTTGAAATCTTCAACATCTCAAATCACATTTCTCAAAAGTCAAACCAATCCTGGTTTTATTACCGACAAATTTCTTTTGAGATTTTCAAAAATAACTAGCTTTTCTGAACAAATTAATTTTTGGCAGCAATCTGTCACTTAGAAATTCGAAAATGAATACTGATGATACGTCCTCATCATCAGAATTATTTCCCCATAATCCAACTGATTTCAATGCTATATCCCTTTCAAAATTCATTTAAAACAATTTCCTTTCATAAATACCTTTAAAACAATAATGTTATTCTTTATCTTCAAATACTTCGATAAACACTTCCAAAGTCTTCGAGATTTTAAATTTCCAAATCCTGCTTAAATCAATTTTAACTATGATTCATTTGTATAGTTTATGCTTATACAAATTTCCATTTGATTATATTTCAATTTATAAATCACATTTATAACTCATATTTATAAATTTCATTTTATAATGAATTTATTCCCTTAAACTTTGGTTATATTTTCAATTTCTAGTTAAATTTTTTACACAACGATGATAATAATTTAATATTATTCTTCCTAACATCCAAGCAACCATATATTAGCTAAAATAGTTTACCAAACTTTTCTTTACGTCAAAATATATTTTTGGGTAAAATTATTTCATTCACCCACATTTAAAACAATACTGTGTCAAACTGTTTTATTCAAGTGTTTAGAAACCCCTTCGATACAGTTGTCCAGACTGTTCCGACGAAGGTTCATATGCCACTCAATAAACCAATCAACACAATATTAAAACAATTTATATTCACTAACAAATACGCGCTCATATTTATTAATATGCTCAAACTCATTCTAGAGTACTACGGACTCTATTTTAAATGAGTAATTCCCACCAGAGCCAAGGTTATCACCAACCTAAGTTCTGATACCAACTGTAACGACCTGCAAATTTGTACCCCTTCAATCGACACTATTCTACCTAAATCAACTCAAGTTGTACAGAAATACAAACCATTTGGGTTAAAGAAGAAGAGGTAGAAGAAGAAAATAGAAAACAACAATAGAATCTAACCATCACAGCGGAATAAAATATAATAGATAATAAATAATCTTTACACAAAACAAATATATATCTGTTTTATACATACATCATCATCAGAGTACATCATCAGAGTTCAACAACAACAATAACATACAACTGGATACACAGCTACTCAACACTGCGGAATATATATAAAAAACAAGTACAAGAGTACATATCGTCATCCAGCTCGTCTCCTGAGCTCCACAACACCAAATCCTGTATCCTATAATACTCGGTCTGACCCTGGCAATATAGTTAAATAACACCCGAGTCAGTCTGGATTACCAGCGTGAGAAAATCATACCTAATTGATTATTAAAGTTTCAAATATCCTTTGAAAACAAAAGCATCTCTTAAGACCACGCCACAAATAAACATGTCGGGTTTTTACCTTATGATGGCTAAAACGATTTTTACAGAAATCCTCTGATATTATAATAGGGTCTATATACAAATATTTATAAAATAGCCGAAATTGTTACATGATTAAATTCCACCTACTAGCCACAGAGTGGGTAATACAAACAAAAGTCGTACAAGGCGCGTAGGGAGAATGGATATTCAACTAATCACTAGGCACCGGGGTACCACCTTTCATAGTACGTGGCCTAGATCACAGTACCGAGGAGTACACTCGCTCCCTTGCAACACAAGACCGAGACTACCCCTTACTGGATAATCCCAAGTGAGATCACCCCGCGGTTGGTATCAGCAACCGCCCACTAAGCCGAAATAAAAGGGACATCTAGACAGGGATGACCTCACCCTGCTTGGGTGCTACCCACCTAGACTTGCTGCATAACCACTGATTTTCAGTCATTCCCATTTGATGAGGCTTGCGGCTAAGCGTTACCTTTTTAGAACATATACCTTAGAATGCCCATCGTCCACCTAACGATGTTCCGAAAGCATTCATCCATACAAGTCCGTCCCAGGTTCGAACGGAAGCGAAGGCACTATTCATACTACATCCATTTTGGAAATATCCTCGGGATTAGTAGCGACTAGCCCTTGCACTTCACTGCTCCATCTTCGAATCCAAACTCGTTTTCTCACGAAATCGTACAAACCGGATCGAAGTGGTTTTCGAGAAATAAATCTTAATCCCGGTCTCTTCAAAACGATCAACGTAGTTGGCCAATACTGATAGTCAAATAACTATCAATTAACATTCACAAACATCCATCCAACAATAAATAATTCCCAAATTATTTACTTACCTCAAAATATCTTCACAAGATATATTTCTATTTTCAACCCTTTGAAAACAGTTTCAAATAATCTTTCTTTTACAGAATAAACTTTCTCAAATATTTTCTATCTCCACTGAAATCACCAAGCACCAAACTAGATTTTTGAAATAATTTAAAACACTTTACTTTGAAATATACTTTAAAATATTTAAGGTAAAACTACTTCAATAATTTGTTAAAACTACATACTATATGAATATTTGAAAATAAAGTTACTTAATAAAATATAAAACTAGATTTTCACTTTTAAAAACAAAATACTCAATCACTCTTTAAATAATTACTACCATAATAGATTAAAAGGAAATACTTACTTTAGAATTTAAATATGTAGAAATTATAAATTTTCCCAAAACTTGCTTTTTTCTAAAACAACTTTAAAACTTCTAACTTATATTTAAAAATTTACTTTAATAAAAAACGTACTTGATTATCCAGGGAGAATTTCGAATCTCAATCACTTAATTCAATTTCCCAAATTGATTCCCAATTTATTCCCTTTGAAATAAATTTCTTTACTTATCAGTTCATTTCAAAAATTCATCAGTTATGGACTTTATTATTATTATTATTTCCATTTGATTTCAAACCTTTTTAACTGAAATATACAAATTTCAGGTTATTCCCAATTTCTTCTTTATTCTTTTCAATAATTTAAATCTTAAATTTTAAAAAAATGTTTTGTTCTTTTAAAATAATAATACTGAAGTTTAAAATTCATTTATCTTCTGTTTATTTAAAATCACCCTTTTTATACTCAAGATTTATTTATTAGAAATTTTTAAGTCACTTTATTTCTTTTTCCATTCATTTTAAATTTATTCAAATTTCTATAATTATTTTTCTTACAAATTCACTTCTTTTATTTTCTTTCCGAAATCCAGTTTATATATTTTTGGTAATTCATTACACAGAATTATATCTAATCGAACCATAGCACTCAATATTCCAATATAATTCATCATAGAATATCAAATAATCACAACAGAGGGTATTAAATAATTTAAATAAATGTTGAGGGATCCAATTGGATCCCTCCAACCTGTTTTCCCTGCATCCATAGATGTTGGCACAATATAGTTCTCCAATTCCAAAATGTACCATACTATAGCACATCAATCAATTCAACCATTCAAACAATTATTTAAATTCAATGATTTAAATTTAAATTCAGCTGAGTGAGATTAACTCACCTTTCCTAGTTGTAGTCCACTTCATTTCCAACTTGATTCTCGCGATTATAGACCTTGAAGAAATATTTATAAGATTTTATTAATATTTGACTAATTTAACAATTAATGTCCATCTAACAGATTGGGTTAACTAATCATTAAATTTAAAACTAAATTTCCTTTAATAAATTATTTTTAGTAATTAAATTAATTAAATAACATTTATTAACAAATAAATGTTCGTAATACATATATTATTATTTTAAAGAATAACCGATCGAGTGAAAACGTGTATCTTCAATTTCCTTTTTAAATTATTTGCTTATACAAACAATATATTTATAAAGATTACAAACCCAATTTTATATAAACTTTTCAACATTTAAAACATTATTCCTAAATCTTATCTATATCGTTTTCTGTTTTAGCTGTATATATATATATATATATATAAATTTTAAACAGAATTCTATTATATATATATATATATATTTCTTTCTGTACATTTTCTTCTGTATATGTTCATAGGTAAGTGTTATTAAATCTAAGAAAAATAATACCTTACCCTACTGCTTATAAAATTAACAAAACTAAATTTACAGAAAGTAAATTAGACAAAGCAGAAAAGTACCCCTTCGCAGCCGCGTGTTACTTCCTCCCAAGTCGTGATTCCCCTTACCCAAACATCGGCAACCCCAAATTCGAGAGAGTGCGCCTCCCTCCAGAAATCGTGACACCCACGTGAAGACAACTACAACCTTCCTAAGCATCGACGAGCTCGCGAACTTCTCTTTCTAGGCAGCCTCGCTTCCTTATGCGACCTTGCTCCCATTCACGGCCTTGCTTCCACTCGAGCAACTTTCCTATGAACTCGTACAGCAAGAAGAAGGGATTGCGATTAAACTCAAGTCGAATCTGCCCCTCCCCCGATTTGATTTCGAAATTCCCCTTTCGTTTAGTTTTTTTAATTAAGGCACGAAAAGAAAAACGAGGGTTTCGAGAATTACAGAACATAAGATGGAAAGAGGGAAGGGAAGCTCACAGTTAATAAGGATATCCCTTTTCGAAATTTGTTTGCTGCGCCTTTTTCTAAAGAAGAAAGAAGCGTATTACAGAAGGAAATAGAAGGGATAAAATATAGTTTGACTAAAATTTCGGCTGATAAGACATATGCTAATAATATATATATATATATATATATATATATATATATATATTCAAATCGTCTCGATAGATGTAACTTAAAAATTTAAATCCCTATTGAGGCGTGCCGCTAGGCGTTCCTATTGTTACATCCCTATTCCGAACACAATGGAAAGGGTTCCGAGTCCTAATTCGATCGTATGGAGAAGATAGCCTTTTTGAATCGAATTAAAGTATTTAATTTTCGATATTAATTCTAGCGCGTTTATATATCGTACGCTAACACAACAACTCCAAATACTACGAAAATTGAAATCCGATAATAATACAATATTACAGATCCAATGGAACTGGTTTCGTCAAATTCCGAGACTGTGCCCCGGAAGGCTATTTTTAAATTCAATTTAAACGATAAAATTCCAAAACCGAACAAAACACTTCCAAATTCAATTTTAACACTTTTACTATCTTCAATATCATCAATATAAATTTTATAAGCCTTCAAATTAAAACTAACCGGCTTAAAACTATAGATTCAACATTTAGCTCAACTTCAAATTATTTAATTCAATAATTTCATTATCAAATAATTAGTGATACTTGAATTCAAGTTAAAATTAACTTTTAAATATTTAAAAATCAATTAAATATTTTGATTTTAAATGCTCAAAAATTCCGGGTCGTCACATATCACCAAACTCAAATCACAGATCATCACACGCATGGTAGTTAAAAAAACAGATCAAACTGTTTTTAAAGAAATTTACTCACTTTATAATTGCAGAGAACAAAGCAGAGCAGGTTTTTCCCTGGCCTTGAACATTCATTCTAAAAAAAT
Source organism: Allium cepa (assembly GCA_030765085.1). Lineage (NCBI taxonomy): Eukaryota > Viridiplantae > Streptophyta > Magnoliopsida > Asparagales > Amaryllidaceae > Allium > Allium cepa. The sequence continues at coordinate 366,826,032 of CM060934.1, read as the reverse complement.
GCTTTGATTTGCCCGCTGTTGAAATTGAATGCATGCTTCAATTTGATGTTTTAAAAGGTTGAAACTGCTGTTGACTTGCTGAGTTGATCTTGGTTCCATTTGAATTGCAAAAGATTTGAATTGCAGGTTTGAAGGTTGCAGATTTGTAAATTGCAGATTTTATTTTAACTTCAGATTTGATTTCCAATTTCAGGTTTGAAAGTAAATTTTTGGTTTTTGCCATTAATTTGAAAGAAGGGAGAAAAGAAAAGAAATGAGAAGAAAAAGATTGGAAATTGAAAAAGGAAAAACAAATTTCTCTTATATGTTTAAATTTTGAATAAACGAAAATGAAGGCCAGCTGTCACAAATATATCTTAATTGCCTTACAAATGTTGTTTAGATGACTAATATGGTTACACATGTACTTAAGTATTTTTTTATAATTTTTTATTTAATTTAAATGTTAATATAAACTTACTTATTTTCTTAATCCACTTAAATAAATAAATACTTATATATGTATATATAAATTTATTTTTTAAAGAAAATATTATGAAACTAGTTATAATACAAATAAATCTTTATACGTATATTTTTACAACCATTTTAAATTTAAACACTTTAAAGAAAAAACAAAATTTTGATTAAATCCTTTTTAAACTGTGACAATCCGGAATTTTCAAGCATTTAAAATCGGAATATTTAATTAATTTTAACTATTTAAAGGTTAATTATCAATTTAAATTACGAATATCATAATTTATTTAGCAATTAAATTATTGAATTAAATAATTTGAAGTTGGATAAAATATTGAATCTGGAATTTTAAGCCTATTACAATAATTTAAGATTGAAATTAATAGTGGTTTGTTCAGTTTTAAAATTTTTTATATAGTTTAAATTGAATTTAAAATAGCCTTCCGAGGCACAGTCTTGGAATTCGACGAAACCAGTTCCATTGGGTCCGTAATATAGAATTATTATCGGATTTCAATTTTCGTAGCATTTGGAGTTGCTGTGTGAGCGTACGATATATAAACACGCTGAAATTTAAGTGGTAATAATTTGATGAAATTTAATTTAGTTAATCAAGCCTGTGGTATACGCCATCTTCCTGTCATTAATCACATATTTTTCCAATTCTAAACCGTTCAATCGACAATCAAAATGCTTGGATTAAACTAAAAATAAAATAAAATAAAAATAATAATAAACAGATAATTAAAAGAGGAAGCTTAGAGGAGAAGCTGTAGCCGCGTATATAAAAAAAAAAAGAGGGAGCAACAATAGAGGCCGAGCCCTTTTCACTTCCGTATCAATCTCGTGTACAAATAAAAAAGAAAAAAAAGAAAAGAAATCAATCGAAGCCGAAATAATAATGGCGGGATTCAAATCCTTTTCTCGAAACCAAAGTCGAGTTGTTCTTCGAAGCGAATCGAGTTCGAGATGGGGGGGCGCGACTTCGAAACGCGAGCAGCTGGAGTCGCGACTGAGCTGCTAGGGTTTGGTGAAGAGGAGGCCTAATTCGACGCAGTGATGATTGGCGGAAGGTTTGCAGAGGGGTCGCGATGGGTGCGTGAGTGGATTCACGCACGAGGTGGAAGTCAACGTGCGCTCGTGGTAATGGCTATGCGTGCATGGAATTTGGGGCCTCGCGATTTCAATAAGCAGTAAGTTATGGATCAAATTCAATAATAGTTCTGTTTCTTTTCACTGTCATACTTGTATCTAGGTTGAGAAAATGAAATTTGTTTTATTTAAATTTAATGTTCATGTAGGTTTAAAGTTTAGAAGGATGCAAAGCAAGTATGTTTGGAAAGGTCCTGTATATATCTATAAACAGTAATGTGTAAATATATATGGGAATAGGATTTTGAAGGTCCAATTTTAATTATATTATTTTAAAAAAAAATGTGTGTTTGAAAGCTTATATGAATTAGATTTTCTTTGAAATCTATATAGGGTATTTCGCTAATGCATAGTTCGTAAGTAAAATAAATATAATCTCACTGATTTATTTTATAATAACGTATTATAGGAATTAAATTGTGTAAGTCGACCAACTTGAACCATTTTGGTTACTAAAAGATTTAATATAAAAAAAAAATTATTTCAAAATTTAATTGAATGGTGATTAAGGGTTCGATTTATATTTCGAATATTAATAAATCGTAAATTGGTTTGTACAAGGTTAAGAATCGAGAGAACCAAGGCAATATTGAGATGGATTGCAACTAAAACAAAAGCAAAGGTGAGTTAATCTCACTCAGTTAGATTTAAATTTAAATTTAAATGATTAAATTTAAACAATTGGTTGAATGGATGAATTGATTGATTATATTATAGTATATACTACATCTTGGAATGTTTGATTTACATTGTGCTATAGTATGGTATAATTTGGAATTGATTTATTATATTGTGTTAATATCTGTGGATGCAGGGAAAACAGGTTGGAGGGATCCAACTGGATCCCTCAACATATATTTAAGTTAGTTATTACCCTCTGCTGTGATTATTTGATATTTTATGATAAATGATACTGGGATAGTGAATGCTATGGCTTAATTGATATAATTCGGTATAATGAATTATCAAAATATATAAATTGGATTTTGGAAAGAAAATAAAAGAAGTGGATTCGTAAGTAAAATAATTTATAGAAATTTAAATAAATTCAGGAATGAATTGGAAAGGTAATAAAGTGACTTTAAATTTTTAATAAAAATGGGAGGGAAATGTAAATAAACAGAAAGTTAATGAAACTTAAACCTCAATGTTATTGTTTAAAAGAACAAAACATTTATTTTAAAATTTAGGATTTTTATTTAAGAAGAATAAAAGTCCATAATTAATGAATTTTGAGATAAGCTGATAAGTAAAGAAATTTATTTCAAATGGAATAAATTGGAAGTCAATCTGGAAAATTAATTTAAGTAATTGAGATTGAGAAATTCCCCCTGGATAACCCGGTACGTTTTCAAAATAAATTTTAAATATAAACTAAAAGCTTTAAAGTTGTTTAAGAAGGTATGTTTGAAAAACCTATTATTTCTAAATATTTAAACTATAAAAGTAAGTATTTCCTTAAATCTATTATAGCAGTAATTATTTAAAGAGCGACTTGGTATATTGTTTTTTTTAAAAAGGTGGAAATCTAGTTTTATATTTTATTAAATAATCTTATTTTCAAATATATTCAAATAGTATGTATTTTTAACAAATTATTAAAGTAATTTTAACTTGAATGTTTTAAAGGATATTTTTAAAAGTAAAGTGTTTCAAATTAATTTAGAAAAGCTAGTTTTGTGCTGGGTGATTTCAGAGGAGATAGAAAATATTTGGGAAAGTTTATCCTGAATAGAGGGATGGTTTTGAAACTGTTTTCAAAGGGTTGAAAATAGAATTTATCTTGTGAGGATAATTTGAGGTAAATAAATAATTTGGGAAATTATTTATTGGTTGATGGTTGTTTTGTGAATATAATTGATAGTTAAATAACCGACTATCAATATTGGACAAACACGCTGATCGTTTCGAAGAGACCGGGATCGAGATTTATTTCTCGAAAACCACTTCGATCCGGTTTGTACGTTCGTATAAACGATTTGGATTCGAAGATGGAGCATTGGAGTGCAAGGGCTAGTCGCTACTAATCCTGAGGATATTTCCAAAATGGATGTAGTAGGAATAGTGCCTTCGGTTCCGTTCGAACCTGGGACGGACTTGTATGGATGAATGCTTGCGAAAACATCGTCAGGTGGACGATGGGCATTCTAAGGGATATATTCTTAAAGGTAACGCTTAGCCTCAAGCCTCATCAAATGGGAATGGCTGAAAATCAGGGGATATGCAGCAAGGCTTCGTGGGTAGCCCCCACTGGAGGGTGAGGTCATCCCTGTCTAGATGTCCCTTTATTTCGGCTTAGTGGGCGGTTGCTGATCCCAACCGCGGGGTGATCTTGCTCGGAACTGTCCAGTAAGGGATGGTTCCGGTCTTGTGTTGCAGGGGAGTTAGGGTGGCTCCTCGGTACGCTGATCTAGACCAGGTACTGTGACAGGTGGTACCCCAGTGCCTAGCCATTAGTTGGAATCCATTTTCCCTATGCGCCCGTACGGTTTTGATTGTGCCCAACTATTGCTAAAACGTGAGATGCAAGCATTTCAGCTAGATTCTATTTACTTTCTATAGACACTATTATAATATCAGAGGATTTCTATAAAAATGTTTTAGCTATCGTAAGGTAAAAACCCGACATGTTTATTTGTGGCGTGGTCTTACGAGATGCTTTTGTTTTCAAAGGATTTTGAAACTTTAATAAGCAATTGGGTGTGATTTTCTCATGTTGTTATTCCAGACTGACTCGGGTATTATTTAACTGTAATGCTCGGGTCAGACCGAGTATTATAGGATACAGGAAATGCTGTGGAGCTCAGAAGACGAGCTGGATGACGACACGTACTCTCGTACTTGTTTATATATATATTCCGCTGTATTGAGTTGCTATGTATTCATTTGTATGATATTGATGTTGAGCTGTGATTGATGTACTCTGATGATGTAATATATAAACAGATATATTTGATTTTTGAGTAAAGGTCATTTATTATCTATTATATTTTATTCCGCTGCGATGGTTAGATTCTGATGTTGATTTTGTTTTCTCTTCTTCTACCTCCTCTTCTTAAACCCAAATGGTTCGTATTTCTGTGCAACTTGAGTTGATTTTTGTAGAATAGGGTTGACTCAAGGGGTACGGATTTGCGGGTCGTTACACTTGGTATCAGAGCTTTGGTTGGTGATAACCTTGGCTCTGGTGGGAATTACTCATTTAAAATAGAGTCCTTAGTACTCTATAATGAGTTTGAGCGTATAAATAAATATGAGCGCGTATTTGTTAGTGAATATAAATTGTTTTAATATTGTGTTGATTGGTTTGTTGAGTGGCATATGAATCTTCGTCGGCACAGTCTGGACAACTGTATCGAAAGGGTTTCTAAACACTTGAAGAGAGAAATCGACACGGTATTGTTTTAAATGTGGGTAAATGAAATAATTTTACCCAAGTTGTATTTTGATATAAAAGAAAAGTTTTTGTAGACTATTTAGCTAATATATGGTTGCTTGGATGTTAGGAAATGATAATATTAAGGTATTATCATTGTTAAGTGAAAATTTAACTAGAAATTGAAATATAATTAATTGGGAATTCGTATAAGCATAAACTATACAAATGCATTTTAGTTAAAATTTGAACTGAAATATAATTTGAAAACTTTAAAATCCCGGAGATTTTGGAAGTGTTTTGAAGATAAATGATAGTATTATTGTTGTTTTTGGGTTATTTCTGAAAGGAAAATTGTTTTAAAATGGATTTTGAAAGTGCAATAGCATTGAATTCACTTCAGTCACTGGAAAATAACTTCGGTGATGACTGCAGCATCATCGATGTTCATTTTCGAGTTTCTAAGTGATGGATTGCTACAAAAAAATTGATTTGCTCAAAAAAGTTAGTTGTTTTTGTAAATCTCAAGGAAATTTGTTGGGAATAAAACCAGAATTGGTTTAAGTTGTGGGAAATATGATTTGAGATGTTGGAGATTTCAAACAATTTGAAACCAAAGCTGAGTGTTTAAAAATCCGGATAAGGTAAGTTGTAAGCTTATAAATGGAAATGATTTGTAAATCAGGAAGAAATATAAGCTTTGAATGTTGGAATTTAAATTTAAAGAGAAGAGTTAAAAATGAAATTTACTCGGATTGGAAAATGAAATTTAACTGGATTGAAAATTAATTTAAATAGGCTGAAATAATATCCAGTTATACTCGAATTAAGTTGAAATCGAATTGAGTTAAATAAATCTGAGTTAAAGTAAAATTGAACTCAATTGAGGTAATGGATAGAATTAGATTCTTACCTAAATAAATAAAAAAATAAATTGAATAAGGATTGGAATTGAAGTAAATAAATTAGAAAAATTTGTAAAAGAGTTAGAAATCCATAGAAATGAAATATGCTTGGGCTATAAATAAATAGAGGGCTTGAGTTAAAAATAAAGAATATATTCAAGCCTATAATAAATGGAATTGTGTAAATAATGAGTTGTGACTTATAGATTTTGAGAGTGGAATAGAAATTCCAAAAATAAATGATGTTTGATGTTCTGGGTAATAGAATAAAATCCAAACTTGAATTATAAAGTATATTGAACTTAAGGAAATAAAATGAAGTGATATTTGGAATTGAAATTCAAGTATTGGATGATAAATAAGGTAAGAACTAATTATATAATAAATTAGTTAATGGAATTGAATTGTGAGTTTATGATGAAGTTTGGAAATAAAAAAACAAATTGAAAATGGATTGTGGATTCAGAACTTGAGTTACAAATTAAAATTTAATTTGGAGAGTTAACAAAATTAGATATAATTGAAATGTATTGAATAAAAATGGAAATGAATTAAAATAGTAATGGTTTGAATTGAAACTAAAATCCAACAAAGTGGAAATAAATTGGAAATGGCCTTGTAATAAATTGGATGAGTTGAATCTGGAAAGTTGAATTCTATAATAATCAAATAAATTTGTAGTTGAAATGAGATTGGATTGAGATAGAATCAAATTAAAGTGAAAAGAGGAATTTATTTGCAAAATGAAATGAGCTTAAAAAAAAAAAGAAAAAAAAAAGAAAAGAGTTGAATTGAATTCCACTAAAAATTAAGTTTAATAATATTGGGTTGGATTTAAATCAAGTGGAAATGAATTTTAATCGAAATAAAATTCGGTAAGTTATAAATGGTATTTAAAGGAATGATATTCTTAAATAAATAATTATAAACCATTTAAGCTGTTAAGGAATTGAAATAACTTGAGACAATAAGGGAAATAGAATGTTTCGAGTTTATAGAATGGTTTAAGTGAATGTGGATAAACTAATTATATTGAATAAATAAATGATGGAATAAATAAGTATCAAATGAAGTGTTGGTTTAAATAAGTTGAGAAATGGTTATTAAATGAGATAGCTTGGATTGTTTTTGAGCTAAATAAAATAGTTTGGAATAAACAAATATGGAATGAAATATAAATAAATGAATTGTAAATAAAATTTAAATGGAATGTGTCGAACTAAATAAATGATTGTGAATGGATTAAAATAAAAGGGAAGTTTAATTGGTAAATAAGATGAATCTAAATTGTTAATGGTTTGAATGGAACTTGTTTGAATAATGGAACTAGTTGGGTTAATAAATGTAATACAAGTGAATGTATTCAAATCTGAAATGGAAGCGAGGATAATTGGATTGTGAATAAATTTGGAAATGGAATAGAATTAAGAATAAAATTGAGTGAAATCAATTTAAATTGGTTATAAAACATAAATACTTATTTATTCACATAAATCTCGTCAAATTGCATAGAATTAATTGTTATTGATGTAAATGGAAGTAATTAAACAGTTTATGGATTGATAGGAGTAAAATACATTGATTTTGAAAGCAATTGAATTAAATGTGAGTTCAGTTTGCTTAAAATAAATTAATGTAAGCAATTGAGTTTTAAACCATTCGAATTGGTAAAGTTGTGTACGAATGGATTGGAAACCATTCAAATTGCATAAAAATGGTTTATAAATAAATTGGAACAGTTCAATTAACACGGAAATTGTAGAAGTTGCTTATGGAAAATGTTTGGTGTGAATTTCTTTTAGAATTCATAAGTTTTACTATTGCGAGTAAGTGAAATGTGTTAAACTTCTTATATTTGGCACTTACAAGTTTAAACTGAGTAAGTACAGGTGCCTGGAAGCCGTGAGGCTGGATTGGGTTGGTATATATGCTAAAAATAATAAGCTGCTTGCTTAAAATGCTAAATAAGGTACGCCTACGCAATTAAAATAGGAAATATGAACTGTTTTTTGTTTTTCCGACCGGATGGGTCGATGTATATATATTTATCTCTTTTGTCAAATTGCAAAAGCTCCTCCATACAAAGGAGACTCTGCCAAAAATTTTCAGAAATTTTGGGAGTTAGAAAAAAAAATTTGAAAATTTTTGCAAAATTTATTAACGACAAAACAATTTCAAACTAGAAATTGAAATAAGTTAGTGAATGAAACTAATTAAAATAATGACATAAATTGGTTATAAATGGAAAATAAAATTTAATTTTTAGAGTTAGAGATAAATGGAATTCGTATGGTAATGAAAGAATCAATGTGAATAGAAATAGATATAAACTAAAGTGGTAAGATGAAAATAAATATAAGGAGTATATAAAATGCTTAAACTAAACTTAAGAGGGGACGGTGAAGTCTTAAATGGAAATTGATACTACCAATGTAATTTAAGTCAATATTGGAATGAATAGATATTGGCATTTACGGGAAAGTGGATAAAATGTTTTGGAATATTGTGATTGGTTATTATTGCCAAGTAAGATATGCAGGTGTTATAAAGAGAAATGAGAATTGGATTTGATTTCAAAAAGATAAAAGTTGAAATGCTCGACAAACAGGTATGTAATTAAAATTGGTGTGAATTTGATTGGGATTTTGGATTGAGCCACTTGGCTTTTTTGTTTTCTTTTTGGATTTGGGAGGCCGTAGAGCCATTTTGTAGTTGTACCGAGCTAGCCGCGCAAAGAAAACGCTGGCAAAATTTTTCGGAAAGTTAGGGTGTTAGAGAAATTTTGAGAAAATTTTGATAAATCAAGTTTGGTTTTAAGTTAAAAATTTGAATTGATAAGTAAGAAATTTTGTTTGAGGCTTATGGATAAATTGGAAAGGTTAGGAAGAGGGTTACTGAGTCTTTTGATAAAAAGATTTGTTAGGTAAGTTGTTAAAACCTATTTGGATTGAGGGAATAGTTATCGGGATATAGATCATTCTACCTAACTAGTAATTTCGGGGACGAAATTCTTTTAAGGGGGGACGAATGTGACGATCCGGAATTTTCAAGCATTTAAAATCAGAATATTTAATTGATTTTAACTATTTAAAGGTTAATTATCAATTTAAATTACGAATATCATAATTTATTTAGCAATTAAATTATTGAATTAAATAATTTGAAGTTGGATAAAATATTGAATCTGGAATTTTAAGCCTATTACAATAATTTAAAATTGAAATTAATAGTGGTTTGTTCAGTTTTAAATTTTTTTATATAGTTTAAATTGAATTTAAAATATCCTTCCGAGGCACAGTCTCGGAATTCGACGAAACCAGTTCCATTGGGTCCGTAATGTAGAATTATTATCGGATTTCAATTTTCATAGCATTTGGAGTTGTTGTGTGAGCGTACGATATATAAACACGCTGAAATTTAAGTGGTAATAATTTGATGAAATTTAATTTAGTTAATCAAGCCTCTGGTATACGCCATCTTCCTGTCATTAATCACATATTTTTCCAATTCTAAGCCGTTCAATCAACAATCAAAATGCTTGGATTAAACTAAAATTAAAATAAAATAAAAATAATAAGAAACAGATAATTAAAAGAGGAAGCTTAGAGGAGAAGCTGTAGCCGCGTGTATTAAAAAAAAAGAGGGAGCAACAATAGAGGCCGAGCCCTTTTCACTTCCGTATCAATCTCGTGTACATATAAAAAGAAAAAAAAGAAAAGAAATCAATCGAAGCCGAATTAATAATGGCGGGATTCAAATCCTTTTCTCGAAACCTAAGTCCAGTTGTTCTTCGAAGCGAATCGAGTTCGAGATGGGGGGGGCGCGACTTCGAAACGCGAGCAGCTGGAGTCGCGAATGAGCTGCTAGGGTTTGGTGAAGAGGAGGCCTAATTCGACGCAGTGATGATTGGCGGAAGGTTTGCAGAGGGGTCGCGATGGGTGCGTGAGTGGATTCACGCACGAGGTGGAAGTCAACGTGCGCTCGTGGTGATGGCTATGCGTGCATGGAATTTGGGGCCTCGCGATTTCAATAAGCAGTAAGTTATGGATCAAATTCAATAATAGTTCTGTTTCTTTTTACTGTCATACTTGTATCTAGGTTGAGAAAATGAAATTTGTTTTATTTAAATTTAATGTTCATGTAGGTTTAAAGTTTAGAAGGATGCAACGCAAGTATGTTTGGAAAGGTCTTGTATATATCTATAAACAGTAATGTGTAAATATATATGGGAATAGGAATTTGAAGGTCCAATTTTAATTATATTATTTTTAAAAAAAAATGTGTGTTTGAAAGCTTATATGAATTAGATTTTCTTTGAAATCTATATAGGGTATTTCGCTAATGTATAGTTCATAATTAAAATAAATATAATCTCACTGATTTATTTTATAATAACGTATTATAGGAATTAAATTGTGTAAGTCGACCAACTTGAACCATTTTGGTTACTAAAAGATTTAATATAAAAAAAAAATTATTTCAAAATTTAATTGAATGGTGATTAAGGGTTCGATTTATATTTCGAATATTAATAAATCGTAAATTGGTTTGTACAAGGTTAAGAATCGAGAGAACCAAGGCAATATTGAGATGGATTACAACTAAAACAAAAGCAAAGGTGAGTTAATCTCGCTCAGTTAGATTTAAATTTAAATTTAAATGATTAAATTTAAACAATTGGTTGAATGGATGAATTGATTGATTATATTATAGTATATACTACATCTTGGAATGTTTGATTTATATTGTGCTATAGTATGGTATAATTTGGAATTGATTTATTATATTGTGTTAATATCTGTGGATGCAGGGAAAACAGGTTGGAGGGATCCAACTGGATCCCTCAACATATATTTAAGTTAGTTATTACCCTCTGCTGTGATTATTTGATATTTTATGATAAATGATATTGGGATAGTGAATGCTATGGCTTAATTGATATAATTGGGTATAATGAATTATCAAAATATATCAATTGGATTTTGGAAAGAAAATAAAAGAAGTGGATTCGTAAGTAAAATAATTTATAGAAATTTAAATAAATTTAGGAATGAATTGGAAAGGTAATAAAGTGACTTTAAATTTCTAATAAAAATGGGAGGGAAATGTAAATAAACAGAAAGTTAATGAAACTTAAACCTCAATGTTATTGTTTAAAAGAACAAAAAATTTATTTTAAAATTTAGGATTTAAATTATTTAAGAAGAATAAAAGTCCATAATTAATGAATTTTGAGATAAGCTGATAAGTAAAGAAATTTATTTCAAATGGAATAAATTGGAAGTCAATCTGGAAAATTAATTTAAGTAATTGAGATTGAGAAATTCTCCCTGGATAACCCAGTACGTTTTCAAAATAAATTTTAAATATAAACTAAAAGCTTTAAAGTTGTTTAAGAAGGTATGTTTGAAAAACCTATTATTTCTAAATATTTAAACTATAAAAGTAAGTATTTCCTTAAATCTATTATAGCAGTAATTATTTAAAGAGCGACTAGGTATATTGTTTTTTTAAAAAAGGTGGAAATCTAGTTTTATATTTTATTAAATAATCTTATTTTCAAATATATTCAAATAGTATGTATTTTTAACAAATTATTAAAGTAATTTTAACCTGAATGTTTAAAAGGATATTTTTAAAAGTAAAGTGTTTCAAATTAATTTAGAAAAGCTAGTTCTGTGCTGGGTGATTTCAGAGGAGATAGAAAATATTTGGGAAAGTTTATCCTGAATAGAGGGATGGTTTTGAAACTGTTTTCAAAGGGTTGAAAATAGAATTTATCTTGTGTGGATAATTTGAGGTAAATAAATAATTTGGGAAATTATTTATTGGTTGATGGTTGTTTTGTGAATATAATTGATAGTTAAATAACCGACTATCAATATTGGACAAACACGCTGATCGTTTCGAAGAGAACGGGATCGAGATTTATTTCTCGAAAACCACTTCGATCCGGTTTGTACATTTCGTATAAACGATTTGGATTCGAAGATGGAGCATTGGAGTGCAAGGGCTAGTTGCTACTAATCCTGTGGATATTTCCAAAATGGATGTAGTAGGAATAGTGCCTTCGGTTCCGTTCGAACCTGGGACGGACTTGTATGGATGAATGCTTGCGAAAACATCGTCAGGTGGACGATGGGCATTCTAAGGGATATATTCTTAAAGGTAACGCTTAGCCTCAAGCCTCATCAAATGGGAATGGCTGAAAATCAGGGGATATGCAGCAAGGCTTCGTGGGTAGCCCCCACTGGAGGGTGAGGTCATCCCTGTCTAGATGTCCCTTTATTTCGGCTTAGTAGGCGGTTGCTGATCCCAACCGCGGGGTGATCTTGCTCGGAACTGTCCAGTAATGGATGGTTCCGGTCTTGTGTTGCAGGGGAGTTAGGGTGGCTCCTCGGTACGCTGATCTAGACCAGGTACTGTGACAGGTGGTACCCCAGTGCCTAGCCATTAGTTGGAATCCATTTTCCCTACGCGCCCGTACGGTTTTGATTGTGCCCAACTATTGCTGAAACGTGAGATGCAAGCATTTCAGCTAGATTCTATTTACTTTCTATAGACACTATTATAATATCAGAGGATTTCTATAAAAATGTTTTAGCTATCGTAAGGTAAAAACCCGACATGTTTATTTGTGGCGTGGTCTTACGAGATGCTTTTGTTTTCAAAGGATTTTGAAACTTTAATAAGCAATTGGGTGTGATTTTCTCACGCTGGTATTCCAGACTGACTCGGGTATTATTTAACTGTAATGCTCGGGTCAGACCGAGTATTATAGGATACAGGAAATGCTGTGGAGCTTAGGAGACGAGCTGGATGACGACACGTACTCTCGTACTTGTTTTTATATATATATATATATATATATATATATATATATATATATATTCCGCTGTATTGAGTTGCTATATATTCATTTGTATGATATTGATGTTGAGCTGTGATTGATGTACTCTGATGATGTAATATATAAACAGATATAGCTATGTATTCATTTGTATGATATTGATGTTGAGTTGTGATTGATGTACTCTGATGATGTAATATATAAACAGATATATTTGATTTTTGAGTAAAGATCATTTATTATCTATTATATTTTATTCCGCTGCGATGGTTAGATTCTGATGTTGATTTTGTTTTCTCTTCTTCTACCTCTTCTTCTTAAACCCAAATGGTTCGTATTTCTGTGCAACTTGAGTTGATTGTTGTAGAATAGGGTTGACTCAAGGGGTACGGATTTGCGGGTCGTTACATAAACTATCATATTTAAAAATAAATAATTATCTTATATTTTGAAAACAATTGAATTAATCTTAAATTATCTTTTTGAAAATATTGAATTTAAATCAAAGCTTCAAATTACAATTCATTCATACATATATATATTATAAATAGATTATATTAAATTTCAAAATAATTCCAGATTATAACATTTACATACATATATATTTCAATTTGAAAATTCATCTTTTATTTAAAACAAAAGATTTTGTATTCACAATATATATCAAAAATATATATTATAAATAGAATAAAAAATTTTGATCTTTGAAAAACAATTCTTATCAATTTTAAATTGCTAAAAAGATATAAATTAATATTGACAAATTAAAAATTTGTTAACCTTTAAAAGATTAAATTACCAGTTTAAATTAAAATTACCGAATCAATTTAATTATTAATAACCGAGACGATCCGCCATTCATCTCCTCAGAATGACGCATCATCTTTAAGAAAGAAAGGGATAGAAAAGAGAAAAGAAAGAAGAGAAAGAAGAAACAACATCAGAATCTCAACAGCAGAACGAATAAATTATATTAATAACATAAATATTACATAGTATACAACAATTATCAGAGTTACACAGACAATACAACACATACTAGAGAGTTATAACACATGTCTAGTTATTACAACTCAAAACGCAATACAGAAAACACTCAGAGATACCAACACAGCGGAACACTAAATATCTACACGTAGAAGTCTCCTGCTCCATTGCTCCTCCATAATTCGTCAAGGCCAACCTGAATCCCTTGGCTGCTCGTAAAAATTTGAGTACCCAAGAGTTTAAGAAAACAGAAGATAAACTCCGGGTCAGACATGGGTCTGGTGTGAGTAACAGGTTAAAGTTGCTTAACTTTTGAAAAACCTTTGAAAAGAAAAGGTATCACGTAAGACTTCCCACACATAAACATGGAAAAGTTTTTACCTTACGCTAACCAAAACATTTGATAGGAAATCCGATGATATTATAATAGTGTCTATGGTTTTCAAGTAAAATACAGAAATAGCTGGAATGCTTACACCTCACGTACCAACATAGTTGGGCACAACTAATACGTATGTCACTTATTAGATTTTGGATTCCATACAATGGCAGGGCTACCGGGGTTCCGCCCGTCACAGTACGTGGCCTAGATTACTGTACCGAGGATCACTCCCAATCCCCTAAAACACAAAGTTGGAACCATTCCTTATTGAACAATTCCGAACAAGACCACCCCGCACTTGTGATCAGTAACCGCACCACATAGCCAAAATAAAAGGACATCTAGATAGGGGTAAATCTCGTCCTACATGGCCATGACCCACTTAGCCTTGCTGCACCTCCCCTAATTTAGCCATTCCTAGTTGATGAGGCTTGAGGCTACGATTGCCTTTATAGGACATATCACTTAGGATGCTCATCGTCCACCTGACAATGTTCTGAAAGCATTCAATCCATACATGTAACGACCCGTTAAATTTGATAATATTAAATGGATTAACTTAATATAATTTTTAATCTAATTTATAATAAATGTAGGAGTTGGATATAGTAACTGAGATTAAAGATTTAACAATTGAAATGTTATATGGCAATAGGTAGAATAACGAAGATTTGTGTTGTGGTTATAAGTCATAATTAGTTGATTAAAATGGTATTAATGAAATAATAACTGAATTGAATTGCAATATATAAACATCGGAAAAATTTAATTGGTGGATTAAATTTGTTAAAGTTCATAAGTTTTGTAATTTAGTTTAGTAGAACTTTAAATTATAAACGAAGATTGAAATAAACGATAAATGTAATTATGTAAATGGTGACTCAAGACCTAGGTTATAGGAATTGGAACATAATCCAATTTGAATTAAGTAGAAGAAGGATTTGGTTAATATGTAAGTTATTGTTCAAGGTATTGAATAAAAACTTGAAATCCAATCATAATTTAATGATAATAACGTTAGTATTAGAGGATAAACATATTTCAATGCAGTACCCGAATGAACGGAATAAAATGAATATATATTGAATAGAAATGAAATGTAAATTGGCACATTCGGTTGAAAGTTAATTTTAAGAAACATATAAATGTTGAATTTGTGAATATTAATATAAATATTAACTTGAATGGGATTTATTAATACAAAGATGTAATAAGTGTAGATAGTAAAAATTTAATGGCTGTAGTGGATAAAAAAATCTAGTAGTAACATAAAATTTATTTATATGGAAAAAGAGTATAGATTTGAACAAATTTATGAAAATTTGATAAGAACAGTGGTTGTAATCAGTTTGGTTATTTAATATTTGGAAGATAGAGATTTGTAAATCCGTTAATGAATTTATAATGGGAAGGAATGGTAAGAATGTAAAAATTATAAGCATTTGATTCAATTAAGGAATTAAATTTTGAATAAATGGTCATTTAATAAATTCAACGTTCTGTGAGAAATCATAATAGTTGTGTAAAATGTGTACAAACTTCGATTTGGAAATTTATTGGATTTATAACGGTTTTGGTATTACATTTATGAGTTTAAAAGTTATTCCATTTTGTAAAGTAATAAAAGCTTATTTAGGTGACTAGAATTTAGCGTAACGACTATTGTGTGTTACCTATTCTTGTTGCTTGTTAATTTAAATTTTGGGAATCAAATTCAATTTATCCGCCAATTTACCGCAGTTAAAGTGAAATGAATTGGTGAATGAGTAATGTTAAATACAAATAAGATGTAATCAAGAAAAATCCCAATTATAATAATTTATGTAGAATAAAGTAAAGAAACCAGGAAATGAAAATGTGAAAATGTGGATGCAATGAGATCTTAAGTAATAATAACTTTGTTAGGTAAGTGATAACGGATTTTTTTTTGTATAACCAAATAAAGATCCAAATTTATTTGGAAATTAATTGCAATCAATTGAATTTATTGCAATTAAATGGATTTAATATTTAATAGTTATGTAATTATTATTTGGAAGAAATTGGAGTTATTTGTAATAAGTATAAACCTAATGTTAATTTTTCTTATAGGATTGACAATTGATATTGAATGAAAAGAAGAAAATTCGGGTCAGTAAAATTTGGAATTTATGCATAATAAAATGGATTCTAACGTTAAATACTACGTTATTGAGATTTAAATTAGAATTAAAGAATAATGATGTGAATCAGGAACTAATGTTTATGGCATCTTTATTTTAGGTGAAAGTTGAGAATATAAAGATTAAAAATCTAAAGTATGGGTTTTGAGAATATAATTTATAAAATTCTTAAATATAAGAAGTGTAGAAATTAACATTGCAATTAATATACTGTCAACTTTTAATTCACAGCTAAACCTGTTAAATCTTTTCAATTGATTACGAATCATATAAGAAATAAAATTTGGCTAATTTTAGAATTTAATATAAAATTTGGATTTTTATAATTTATTTAATGAATATTAAAAATAGCCATTTTGGCCACGGACTCGGATTTCGACGAAACCAGTTTCATCGGATCCGTATCGGTGAATTATTAGAGGGTTTCAAGTTTCGTATCGATCGGACTTGTCGTTTGATCGTACGGGCGTGAAACGCCTTGAAATCAATTTTAATAAAATCAATTTGAAATCAATTTGGAAATTTAGTTTTCAGCATAACTTCTTCATACGATCAAATTTGGACGTGAAACATTTTCCATCGCGTTCAGAATATTTTAAATTACCTATTTGGATATTTAGATTTACGAAATTTCGTTCCGGAGACATAGCGGGCTTTTTGGGCCATAGTTTATTCCGCACGTTCATTCTACGGTCTATCTACGCTACCTCTAACCATCTATATAAACCTAGCTACAAGCCCTAGCCTCCACCTAATTTCTTTTCATCTGAGCGTATACTTTCTTCAAGCTCCTCTTCTTCTTCAATGGGTGCTAACCCTAGATCCAGTCAGTTCAAAAAAAAAAAAAAAATTCAAATTTAAAAAAAAAAAAAAATTCGGATCTGCAGCAGCTTCTGGTCGCGCTTCGGGTTTCAGGGGAGAAAACCCTAGAGCAACTTCGGGTCAGGAAGAAAATGACTCGGGTCGCTTCAGGTCGTTTTGGCGAAAACTCCAAGCAAGCACCGGGGAATTGAGGCGGCGCAACGAAGTCGAACCCGAAGTCGACCTAGGACCAGAATTTTTCCATTTTTCAAATTTCCATAACTTTTGCATACGAGCTCGGATTCACGCGCGGTTTGTTTTGCTGGGATCGTATCGGAATTCTTGACGTTTTGACGCTGGTTTGGATGGATTTGGAGACCGTCAAAATTTTGAGTTTAAATTGAATTTAAATTCGATTTAAATTCCAAAGGTGAGTGTTTAAAACCCACTCACAACTACTAGAAGCTTTTATGTTTGTTAAATTAATTTTAGAAATGAATAGCAATTTATTTATGAGTATTTGGCATGTTTATTTCACTCATATTTGTTGAATTGCATTTATTAAGTTTAATTGTTAATTTAATTTATTTATTGCGCATTAATTGATAGTTAGAATTTATTTGTTTGCCTATAAACTGCTAGTTAACAGTTATATAGATTATTACTGAATATAAACTATTAGATTAATAGTTGTTAAATTTAATCTGAATAAAATTGCCAGTTATTACCTGTTATATATTATCAAATATAAATTGTTATTGATTGATATTGCTTGATGATTGTGATTGGATGATGGGTGATGTTGATGGATGTTTTATTGTATTTCATAAAATTGCAAATTATCATGCATATTTCATTTCATTCGGGATTGTGGTTTGAAATGATATATAACCGCAAATTTTTATATCTTTTAAATTGCGGATTGAAATGATAAATATCCGTATCACTTGACCATAGGATAGAAAATTTTATACAGGCACCGCGGTCTATATATAACTATTTTTATGTGATTTCTATGGTTTGGATGGAATACGGTTTATAATAATCTTAAATTTTATATTGTATAAATATTTTTCTTCCATATATATATATACATATGAAGTTGAAAATTTTGAAATTAAAAGGTGCATAAAAATCTTTATTAAAAATGGAAGAAAATTAAGAAAATGGAGTTTAATAATTTATATCATATGTTTAAATGTTAAGTTTGGAAATTTTAAGATATGATATTTATAATTGGATTTTTCCCAAAATAAATTGAAATGAATATTCTAGTATAATTTGAATTGGGAAATATATATATTTTATTACTAGAAATTGAAGTCTTATTATTTATGGATTTTATATGAATATTCAAGACTAATTAATAGAACAATTGATTTGTTGAAAGCATAAAATCCGACTTTAGTTTGAAATATTGATACTCAAAATGGATATACGTATATATAAATAAATTGAAGTGGTTTTGGAACTTGAGAGAGATAATATAAATTTTGGTTTAGACTTTAATAAAGAAATGTATTTGTAAAGCCATGAGAACTATTTTCTTTACAAAGTAACATTTAAGTTAAACCATTTAATTCATACACCGTTGAATGTCCAAACCATTCAAGTTTTAGAAGTTATGGTTTTAAATTATGATTTTCAAAATACTATGCTTTGAAAATATTTGATTTTCAGACGATATGAAGTTAAAGCATTTTGATTTTGGAAAAGAATTATATTTGGGATAAGTGATAAAATATGGTTTTGGGTTTTGAAATGATATCGTATTCATGGTTATGAAATGGAATGTTTATTCTGATTTTTAAAGTATAACCTATTTTTAAATGACCGCGGTGTTATAATAACGATGGGTTGGCAAAGAGACCGGGATCGGATATCTGACATACTCTCTGTCGATACCGAAAACCACTTTGACTAACCGTGTACGCGGTGGAGATTCCAGAATGAAGTAGGTGGTGGCGACGTTTCCTGTAAGGTAAATACGTGGACCCGACTCCCGTGAGTTGGCATAAGGTGGCTAAAACAGGAGCGATTCTCAGGCCAATGAGGTCATTCCTCTGATCGGACCCTCCTCTTCGATATTATACTTTGATTTTGGATTGATTCAATGGCCACTTCTATATTTTGATTTTGGGGAGTTAGTCCGAGGTGGGCGGTAACTGCGGCTACGCGTTTCCACCAGCCTGGATAGCAATTGGTATATCTACCCTGGCATTGCCTAGTTGTGCCGTGTCACCTACCATACCGAGCCTTTACTACGAGTTTCTATTTGTGTCGTACCTATGGAGTATCCTCTGGTAGCTTCCCGATCAGGAGGTATTACGGTACTGTATAGACTATTAGCATTATTTGTGTTAAGGGCTATATGGGTAACCCCTTAACGCTATTACAAAGTAAGTTTATTTTATAAATAGACACTATTATAATAGCGCAATATACTACATAGTAAATAGTTTAACGGATCCTTAGGAGATGTAAATCCCGAACATCTCTTGAGTTACTGTACTCATATTTATTTCTGTTAATTTAACTCACATAAGATCTTTTAGTCTGACTCGAGTGTTTTTGTCTTTTCAAATTCGCTCGGGTCAGTCCGAGCGTTTCAGGATCGAAGATTTTAGCTTTGGAGGACGAAGACGAAGAATCCGTATTATATTATTTATAGTATTGCACCACACTCTAAATTTCCGCTGCATTGATTGTATTGGTATGTGTAACTCTGATATTCATTGTATAAGTAAAATAAATATTTTGTAAACAGTTATCATGAACTGTATATTGATTATTATATTTTATCCTTCCGCTGTGAGATTCTATTTTGTTTTATTTCTTCTCTGTTTTTTTCTTATTTACCCCATAACAATCCACCCTTGCGTATGCTTTGAATTGGCACGTGTGTCGGTTTAAAGTGTGCGAAAAGGCTGGATGTTACAGTTGGTATCAGAGCTTTGGTTTAGCGACAAACCTTGGCTTTGTGGGGTTTGACTCTTTGTTAATAGGGTAGTAATACCCTATGGGAGTCGCTGAGTGTATATATATGAGAGAGCGTACTTGTTAGTATTAATAAAGGATTTTGATATTGTGTTAATCTGTTCCGCTTTGTATTTATAAATTCTGGTTGATGCATGGGACGCTATGCCATCAATAGGGATTTCTAAACACTTAATAGGACAGACCGACATAATATTTGTTTTTAATATAGGTGAATGAAATAACTTTGCCTATTATATTTTCTATATATAAAAATATTTTTTTATAAAGATATATATATATATCTGGTTGCTATAGATTGGGTGTTAGGTAATATAAAAATATTTGTAATAAATTGAAGCTAAGTTGAAATTATAATAAATCAAATTGGAGATTTTAGAACTTAAGTCTGGGATTTTTGAAAATCTTCTTTCAAAGCATTTGTGAAATATAATGATTTGGTTTATAGGTAATTTCTTATATAAATATTTAGTATAATTCGGAAGAATTGTTTTAAAAGAGGATTTTGGAAAAATAAATTTTGTACTTTCCCCTCTATCGCTGGAAAATAATTTCGGTGATGACGGCCGCATCATCGACTTTCATTTTCGAGTTTCGAAGGGAAAGGCCACTGTAGTAAATTCTACTGCAGATTTGTTTTAAAATTATTTAAAATTTTAATTGTTTAAAGGTAATTAGAGATATAAAAGTTGTAAGAAATTAATTATCTATTATTTTAAAGAAATTTTGGAATTTGACCCGGTAAAATTCTTGAATTTCCATTAATTAGTTGTAAAAATTTAGGTTAGTGAAATAAAAGAAGCAATCAATGAATTAAAAGGGTTGAGATTAAACTTGTATAAGTTCTTTTGCTTTTTCTTCAACATAAATAACTTACCAAGCATAAAAAGTTGAAATGTAAATTAAGAGTGGAATAGAATATTACGCAAGTAGAATTTTGGAAAAAATAAATGAAGTATTCAATAAATTACTGTTATAAATAAGAATTTAATGGTATTAACTTAAGTGATGATTGGAATTTTACTAAAATTAAAGGTTGTATTATTAATAGGCGATTTTAACCTTAAGAAAGTAAAAATGAAATTCCTTAATTTATAAAGTTTGATTGTAGGGTTATTAACTTAAGTACGCCTTAATTTCCCCTTATTCTAATATAATAGAAAGTAAGTAATATATAAATGACTGTAAACCCTAAGTAATTAATTAATAAAATTCCTTATTTTTAAGAATGAAGGTTAAAGGGTTAATAATTTAAGTGTAATTAAAAAGGGTTACTGTAATTAAATATAATAGAAAGTGGGTAATTAAATTGTTACTACTATTAAATATAATAGAAACTTCAACATTAAATAAATGAATGAAATTAAAGGTAAGTTGAAATTGTAATTTATAAAACAAATATATATTAATTTAAGGAATTGAGAAGAAACTTGTAAATTTTCACTTACATTCTTAAAACATACATAACTTACCATATAATAAAAGTTGCAATGTTAGTAAGAAAAAATGTAAGGGGAAATCTTACAAGTGACTGTTATTAATGAGAATTAATTGTATAAACTTAAGTTAAATTGGAAATTTTACTATATAAGTAAAGGTAAGTAGTATAAATAGATGATATAAACTTTAGTCAATAAATTGGAATGCAAATATAATGAATTTTGTAATAAATGGAAAACGAAAATTGTATGAAATAAAGAAATCCCTCCATAAATGAAAGAAAGAAAATCAAACCACTGAAGCATGAAATAAATGTATAATAAGTTAATTTGGTTGTTGGTTTGAATTGTATTGTTTGATTTATGATTGTGGGGTAAGGAACTTGAAGTTGTTGGATGAATAAATAATCTATCTTTGTTCCATCTAAGACTGTTGAGTAAAGGATGCACTTGATAGTTAATTTCATTTCATACAAATTTCAAGTTTGAACCCAAACAACTATTTGTTTGATGGATTAAATGATTGCTTTGTGTGTGTATGTATGTTGTTTGTAAGGTTGATGGTTGTTGAATTGTTTGGTTGATTAATGATTGAATCCACTTGAATAGTTCACTTTAAAATAAAAATTTTACCTTTTAGATTTTATAAGTGAAATGCAGGCTATGGAAGCCACTGCTACTGCTCTGGTTCCCTAATAATAAGCGTATTGCCCGACAAATAGGTACGTTTTCGGATTACGTTTAAAGCGCTATTTTATAATTTTCCCGTGTTGGGATATAATATTTTGATAATATATGTAATATATTTGTATATTTTGATATTATATTTTCTCCAGAGTCTCTCCGTACAAAGGAGACTCTGCCAAAATTTTCCGTAAATTTTGGACTTAGAATTTTGTGAAAATATTTTCCCAACTTTAATAATTTAAGTACAAAAGAATATAATGATTATAAAACTGGTATATTTTATATAAGGGAATTAATTTAGTAATATTGTCAATAAGTTAATGTTTGAAATAAGATGTACTGTTTTACTCTTCCTTCTCCCTTCTTTTTCCTTTTCGGGGACGAAAAGTTTTGAGTGGGGGAGATTGTAACGACCCGTTAAATTTGATAATATTAAATGGATTAACTTAATATAATTTTTAATCTAATTTATAATAAATGTAGGAGTTGGATATAGTAACTGAGATTAAAGATTTAACAATTGAAATGTTATATGGCAATAGGTAGAATAACGAAGATTTGTGTTGTGGTTATAAGTCATAATTAGTTGATTAAAATGGTATTAATGAAATAATAACTGAATTGAATTGCAATATATAAACATCGGAAAAATTTAATTGGTGGATTAAATTTGTTAAAGTTCATAATTTTGTAATTTAGTTTAGTAGAACTTTAAATTATAAACGAAGATTGAAATAAACGATAAATGTAATTATGTAAATGGTGACTCAAGACCTAGGTTATAGGAATTGGAACATAATCCAATTTGAATTAAGTAGAAGAAGGATTTGGTTAATATGTAAGTTATTGTTCAAGGTATTGAATAAAAACTTGGAATCCAATCATAATTTAATGATAATAACGTTAGTATTAGAGGATAAACATATTTCAATGCAGTACCCGAATGAACGGAATAAAATGAATATATATTGAATAGAAATGAAATGTAAATTGGCACATTCGGTTGAAAGTTAATTTTAAGAAACATATAAATGTTGAATTTGTGAATATTAATATAAATATTAACTTGAATGGGATTCATTAATACAAGGATGTAATAAGTGTAGATAGTAAAAATTTAATGGCTGTAGTGGATAAAAAAATCTAGTAGTAACATAAAATTTATTTATATGGAAAAAGAGTATAGATTTGAACAAATTTATGAAAATTTGATAAGAACAGTGGTTGTAATCAGTTTGGTTATTTAATATTTGGAAGATAGAGATTTGTAAATCCGTTAATGAATTTATAATGGGAAGGAATGGTAAGAATGTAAAAATTATAAGCATTTGATTCAATTAAGGAATTAAATTTTGAATAAATGGTCATTTAATAAATTCAACGTTCTGTGAGAAATCATAATAGTTGTGTAAAATGTGTACAAACTTCGATTTGGAAATTTATTGGATTTATAACGGTTTTGGTATTACATTTATGAGTTTAAAAGTTATTCCATTTTGTAAAGTAATAAAAGCTTATTTAGGTGACTAGAATTTAGCGTAACGACTATTGTGTGTTACCTATTCTTGTTGCTTGTTAATTTAAATTTTGGGAATCAAATTCAATTTATCCGCCAATTTACCGTAGTTAAAGTGAAATGAATTGGTGAATGAGTAATGTTAAATACAAATAAGACGTAATCAAGAAAAATCCCAATTATAATAATTTATGTAGAATAAAGTAAAGAAACCAGGAAATGAAAATGTGAAAATGTGGATGCAATGAGATCTTAAGTAATAATAACTTTGTTAGGTAAGTGATAACGGATTTTTTTTTGTATAACCAAATAAAGATCCAAATTTATTTGGAAATTAATTGCAATCAATTGAATTTATTGCAATTAAATGGATTTAATATTTAATAGTTATGTAATTATTATTTGGAAGAAATTGGAGTTATTTGTAATAAGTATAAACCTAATGTTAATTTTTCTTATAGGATTGACAATTGATATTGAATGAAAAGAAGAAAATTCGGGTCAGTAAAATTTGGAATTTATGCATAATAAAATGGATTCTAACGTTAAATACTACGTTATTGAGATTTAAATTAGACTTAAAGAATAATGATGTGAATCAGGAACTAATGTTTATGGCATCTTTATTTTAGGTGAAAGTTAAGAATATAAAGATTAAAAATCTAAAGTATGGGTTTTGAGAATATAATTTATAAAATTCTTAAATATAAGAAGTGTAGAAATTAACATTGCAATTAATATACTGTCAACTTTTAATTCACAGCTAAACCTGTTAAATCTTTTCAATTGATTACGAATCATATAAGAAATAAAATTTGGCTAATTTTAGAATTTAATATAAAATTTGGATTTTTATAATTTATTTAATGAATATTAAAAATAGCCATTTTGGCCACGGACTCGGATTTCGACGAAACCAGTTTCATCGGATCCGTATCGGTGAATTATTAGAGGGTTTCAAGTTTTGTATCGATCGGACTTGTCGTTTGATCGTACGGGCGTGAAACGCCTTGAAATCAATTTTAATAAAATCAATTTGAAATCAATTTGGAAATTTTGTTTTCAGCATAACTTCTTCATACGATCAAATTTGGACGTGAAACTTTTTCCATCGCGTTCAGAATATTTTAAATTACCTATTTGGATATTTAGATTTACGAAATTTCGTTCCGGAGACATAGCGGGCTTTTTGGGCCATAGTTTATTCCGCACGTTCATTCTACGGTCTATCTACGCTACCTCTAACCATCTATATAAACCTAGCTACAAGCCCTAGCCTCCACCTAATTTCTTTTCATCCGAGCGTATACTTTCTTCAAGCTCCTCCTCTTCTTCAATGGGTGCTAACCCTAGATCCACTCAGTTCAAAAAAAAAAATATTCAAATTTAAAAAAAAAAAAAATTCGGATCTGCAGCAGTTTCTGGTCGCGCTTCGGGTTTCAGGGGAGAAAACCCTAGAGCAACTTCGGGTCAGGAAGAAAATGACTCGGGTCGCTTC
Organism: Allium cepa; assembly: GCA_030765085.1. Taxonomy (NCBI): domain Eukaryota; kingdom Viridiplantae; phylum Streptophyta; class Magnoliopsida; order Asparagales; family Amaryllidaceae; genus Allium; species Allium cepa. Next base: position 366,800,821 of record CM060934.1, on the reverse strand, counting down.
AGGTCGTTTTGGCGAAAACTCCAAGCAAGCACCGGGGAATTGAGGCGGCGCACCGAAGTCGAACCCGAAGTCGACCTAGGACCAGAATTTTTCCATTTTTCAAATTTCCATAACTTTTGCATACGAGCTCGGATTCACGCGCGGTTTGTTTTGCTGGGATCGTATCGGAATTCTTGACGTTTTGACGCTGGTTTGGATGGATTTGGAGACCGTCAAAATTTTGAGTTTAAATTGAATTTAAATTCGATTTAAATTCCAAAGGTGAGTGTTTAAAACCCACTCACAACTACTAGAAGCTTTTATGTTTGTTAAATTAATTTTAGAAATGAATAGCAATTTATTTATGAGTATTTGGCATGTTTATTTCACTCATATTTGTTGAATTGCATTTATTAAGTTTAATTGTTAATTTAATTTATTTATTGCGCATTAATTGATAGTTAGAATTTATTTGTTTGCCTATAAACTGCTAGTTAACAGTTATATAGATTATTACTGAATATAAACTATTAGATTAATAGTTGTTAAATTTAATCTGAATAAAATTGCTAGTTATTACCTGTTATATATTATCAAATATAAATTGTTATTGATTGATATTGCTTGATGATTGTGATTGGATGATGGGTGATGTTGATGGATGTTTTATTGTATTTCATAAAATTGCAAATTATCATGCATATTTCATTTCATTCGGGATTGTGGTTTGAAATGATATATAACCGCAAATTTTTATATCTTTTAAATTGCGGATTGAAATGATAAATATCCGTATCACTTGACCATAGGATAGAAAATTTTATACAGGCACCGCGGTCTATATATAACTATTTTTATGTGATTTCTATGGTTTGGATGGAATACGGTTTATAATAATCTTAAATTTTATATTGTATAAATATTTTTCTTCCATATATATATATACATATGAAGTTGAAAATTTTGAAATTAAAAGGTGTATAAAAATCTTTATTAAAAATGGAAGAAAATTAAGAAAATGGAGTTTAATAATTTATATCATATGTTTAAATGTTAAGTTTGGAAATTTTAAGATATGATATTTATAATTGGATTTTTCCCAAAATAAATTGAAATGAATATTCTAGTATAATTTGAATTGGGAAATATATATATTTTATTACTAGAAATTGAAGTCTTATTATTTATGGATTTTATATGAATATTCAAGACTAATTAATAGAACAATTGATTTGTTGAAAGCATAAAATCCGACTTTAGTTTGAAATATTGATACTCAAAATGGATATACGTATATATAAATAAATTGAAGTGGTTTTGGAACTTGAGAGAGATAATATAAATTTTGGTTTAGACTTTAATAAAGAAATGTATTTGTAAAGCCATGAGAACTATTTTCTTTACAAAGTAACATTTAAGTTAAACCATTTAATTCATACACCGTTGAATGTCCAAACCATTCAAGTTTTAGAAGTTATGGTTTTAAATTATGATTTTCAAAATACTATGCTTTGAAAATATTTGATTTTCAGACGATATGAAGTTAAAGCATTTTGATTTTGGAAAAGAATTATATTTGGGATAAGTGATAAAATATGGTTTTGGGTTTTGAAATGATATCGTATTCATGGTTATGAAATGGAATGTTTATTCTGATTTTTAAAGTATAACCTATTTTTAAATGACCGCGATGTTATAATAACGATGGGTTGGCAAAGAGACCGGGATCGGATATCTGACATACTCTCTGTCGATACCGAAAACCACTTTGACTAACCGTGTACGCGGTGGAGATTCCAGAATGAAGTAGGTGGTGGCGACGTTTCCTGTAAGGTAAATACGTGGACCCGACTCCCGTGAGTTGGCATAAGGTGGCTAAAACAGGAGCGATTCTCAGGCCAATGAGGTCATTCCTCTGATCGGACCCTCCTCTTCGATATTATACTTTGATTTTGGATTGATTCAGTGGCCACTTCTATATTTTGATTTTGGGGAGTTAGTCCGAGGTGGGCGGTAACTGCGGCTACGCGTTTCCACCAGCCTGGATAGCAATTGGTATATCTACCCTGGCATTGCCTAGTTGTGCCGTGTCACCTACCATACCGAGCCTTTACTACGAGTTTCTATTTGTGTCGTACCTATGGAGTATCCTCTGGTAGCTTCCCGATCAGGAGGTATTACGGTACTGTATAGACTATTGGCATTATTTGTGTTAAGGGCTATATGGGTAACCCCTTAACGCTATTAAAAAGTAAGTTTATTTTATAAATAGACACTATTATAATAGCGCAATATACTACATAGTAAATAGTTTAACGGATCCTTAGGAGATGTAAATCCCGAACATCTCTTGAGTTACTGTACTCATATTTATTTCTGTTAATTTAACTCACATAAGATCTTTTAGTCTGACTCGAGTGTTTTTGTCTTTTCAAATTCGCTCGGGTCAGTCCGAGCGTTTCAGGATCGAAGATTTTAGCTTTGGAGGACGAAGACGAAGAATCCGTATTATATTATTTATAGTATTGCACCACACTCTAAATTTCCGCTGCATTGATTGTATTGGTATGTGTAACTCTGATATTCATTGTATAAGTAAAATAAATATTTTGTAAACAGTTATCATGAACTGTATATTGATTATTATATTTTATCCTTCCGCTGTGAGATTCTATTTTGTTTTATTTCTTCTCTGTTTTTTTCTTATTTACCCCATAACAATCCGCCCTTGCGTATGCTTTGAATTGGCACGTGTGTCGGTTTAAAGTGTGCGAAAAGGCTGGATGTTACAATACAAGTTCGTTCCGGGTTCGAACGAAATCGAAGGCATTATCTCGTTACACTCATTTTGGAATCACCCTCGGATTTAACGACGATAACCCTTGCACTCTGAATCTTCCTCTTCACTTGAGATTCACGACCTATCGTTAATTTGGATCGGTGTGGTTTTTGGATATCCAAACATGGAAACCCAATCCCGGTCTCATCGAATCCAAAACGTGTCTTTTAAGGCCAAGTTGTTTTAGAGTTTAAAATAATTCCAATTCATTATCTATATACACACAGATAGATAATTCACAGCATCACAATAGATAATTAACATTATCATCATTAACAGATAATCCATATCATCATTATAACAGATAATCCATACTATCATCACAATGCAACCAATGCATCCATATCATATAACATTACTCATCTCATAGTTGAGATTACAAACCATACAAGGCAACCAATATCATCCATTCATACATAAGCAATGATTTAATTATCACACCATCTATAATTAATTTAAAGTGAATTAAATTAATTACCTTATCTCTAATTAAAATGAATTAAATTAATTACTTCATCATTATAATCCTGCTTAACTTAACCATTAATTGATTAGAAATCAATTAAATAATCACCATCTCATTAGTCATTAATTAATCATTCCTAATTAACAATATTTCTAAGTACAATAAGTAATTATTCCTTAAATTAATTACACAAGTTAACTATACTTAACACTTTGCAATAATTAGCTTTTAATTACTTAATCAATTAATTAACTAAAGTTAATTACATTAATCCTATATTAATTAATCACTTCATTTATTAATTATTCCTTAATTAATCAATTCATCGTTAATTTTATTAATTAATGATTTCTAATTACATTTAATCAATCTCTCTATTTAAATTAATTATATTAAGTAATTAATCTTCAATTAACTACATATATTAAACACCCTTGATTAATAACATCCAGTAATTAACTACACTTAATTACTTCATTGAATAAATTAATCCTCAATTTATTATCTCAATTAATCCCGTGATTAATTTCGAAGTAATTTAATCCAAATTACTTCCATCATTAAACATCTTTAATTACATCCAGTAATTATTAATTAATTACTTCCCTAAATAATTACAATCCCATTAATTACATAAAGTAATTATACATCACATCATCAAGTGTTTAAATTAATTAAACTTAATTAGTTAATCTAAACTAATCACATTAACACAATTAATTACATTAAGCAATTAATTCATTATTTACATCCATTAAGTAATTAACTTAAACAATTTCACAAAAGATTATTATTAATTAATTAATCTAATTAATTATTAAAAATTAATCACATTATTAATTATTAAGTTAATGACCTTCATTAATTATTCTTTAATTTCTTTATTAAGAAATTAATTCCGACAAACCATTACTAATTACAAATTAATTAATATTTATTTATCAATTAATTAATTACTAATTATTAAATTAAATAAGTGTTAAATGCAACTTAATTAATCCTTAATCACTCGATTAATTAATCTTTAATCATTAATTAAAATTTAATCAATGATCCCTAATTACAGATTAATTAACCTTAATTAATTAATCTTAAGTCTTTAATTAATCAATTTAAAAATTCTTAATTATTTAATTAATCATCCATATCATTAGTTAATTAAATAATTAATTACCCATTTAAATTAACTTAATAATTTAAATGAATCCAAATTCTTAAGTTCTAACTTAATTTAAGAAAATAATTCTTAGTTATTTAAAGTATTCAAAAGTATTTTGTTTCAAATTTACTTCAAATTTCACTTTAAATTTCATTTTAAAATTTTAAGATTTTAAAATAAATACAATTTTATTTGAACAAGGTTTTAAAAACAATTTAAAACCTTTTTATCTCATATGTTCAAGAAATATCCATTTTATAAAATAAAAGTTTAAAAGAATATACAACAAATTCACTTTAAACATTCCAAGTTATTTTTAAAAAAAGTTCAATTTAAAAATTTCTTTTAATTTCAAATCTGAAATACAAATTTTGAATCTTCATTCCAGATTTAACTAAAAATTTTATAAGCTTTTCTTACATTACAAATCTTCATTTTAAAATTTAAATCATTCGACCATATTTTTAAAGCAATTAAACAATTTAAATTGAAAACTTATTTTATTAAAAACTGAAGTTTAAACCCAATTCCAGATTTCAAAAACTCAGATTTAAACTTATTTTAAATTTCTATCTTACCTATTTAAAACTTACAGTTTAAATTCAAACCCACATATACTTTTATACTAAAAAGTTTTAAAACCAAAATTTAAAATTTAAAAATTTAAATTAATTCAAAACTCAGATTCAACTACATTGAATTCATATTCAATTTCCGATTTGAAACCTATTTTAAATTTCCAGATTGCATTTTTAAACTTGCTTTTAAAACTTAGAAACAAAATAGGTTTTCTGTTTTATTATTAAAACCTGAAACAACAGTTATACTCGGGCCTTCCCTAACCTGACTTCGAGTCATATCCCTATCTACTTCGAGCTAAAACTCGAATTCCCCGAGTCCAACACGATTCCATCAAACCTGTAACCTCCAACATTTACCAGCATATCCACCATCCCCTGTGCACCTATACAGTGCCTCCGGCCACCGCTGACCAATTACATGACTACCCCACAGTCGACATTCAACTCCTCAAACCATCCAAACAACAACTCGATCGACTTTTTCTCTAATTCAAAATCGAGACCACATCCCAAACCTGGAACAACTGACAGTACCCACTACACTCCAACCTATTAACGTCTCCCCCTTGAAACTCCGACCACCATTGCCTTTGAAACTCCGGCGACGTCTTCGACAACCCATCCTCTTCCAATACCCAAAACCCCAAGCAACTCGATCAATAGAGGAGATCGAACCGAAGTAAAAACTGTAACCCAGTAAAAAATAGGGTTCTAGAATTCAAATCAAAATCAAAACCTCAAAGATGAAATGCATCCCAATCTAATAATTTTCTCAACATCCCTAATTACTTCACCATCTCCAGGAGCAATTTCAACTCAATCGAACACAAAGATCATCAGTGCTAACCCAAAAAGTAAAACAAAGAGAATATGGAACTGCTCTCTGGTTCAAGCATTATAAATTGTAATATTAGATTTAAAATTCATGAATTTGCATAATGTTTTGATATTCAAACCTAAAACATAAATTCATATAGTTTGAATTTTACACTTGTACAATTTTTGCTCTGTTATTTATATTTCCAGGTAATATAAAATCTTATTTAACTTATATCAAATTTTAAAACTTACTTCATCTTGTAATAACAAGTTTCATTCAATTGATTAAATCATAACAGCAACCAGTCAAAAGAAAAGAATTTTTTTATCAACTTGAACATATACTATAAACAGTCAGTAACTTAGATGAATTAAACATGCATTCATTCATCAGCAATGTATTTGACAACATATATAAGACTACTTATTTCCATGAATAAATCAAGCAACCATATTTTTATACTTAAATTTTTTAAAATGTTAAGTTACTCACAGATTTTAAATATGCAGAGCAGAGCTTCAGTTTGAAAAACCCTTTTGAACATCTTTTGCAATCCTGCTTGAATGCTTTTAAAAGCTTTAAACTTGAATGCTTGCTAATGTTTTAATTTGCTTTAATTCCAGGTTGGCATGCATGGCAAATTTTCTAGATTGAAGAGAGAAATGCAGGTTTTCTTGAAAATGAAATACAGGACTTCTTGCTTTCCAGATTTTGAAAAATGAATGATTTAAAAGCTTTTAAACTTGTTTCTTTAAAATGCTATAGTTTCCAGGTTTTACAAACTGACATGCATGCTTTTGCAAATGGACCAAGAAAATGCATTTGAACAGGGGTTTTGAAGAAGGTTTGCATGCTGGTTACAGATTGTTGCATGCGGGAAATAATTCTCAGGTTTGCTATGCAATTAATTTTTGGGTTTTCAGATTTGTTTTCTGACGCAGCGGAAATAACAAAAGTGACGTGCTAATAATGTTTAGATACAAATTGACGCAAACTTTCTTCCTCACAAAATGAATTCGTGTCAAGTAAACTTGGTAGAACGATAAATGCCTAAATCCGTTGATCTCTCGAGATACCGAATTCTTGCTATCTTCAACATGTTGATCGTGCATGATTCTACATTATAAGATCTACGATTCTTCGATGTTGATCTCGCGCACGAGATTCCGTGAATCGGCTTCAAATTCGTTGATTCGAGCGCGCTCGAATATCCGAAGATGGAAGAAGAAGGAGATCACACACAACTTCAACAAAAGTGTCAAAAAACACACAAACAATTTTTATTCAAAATCAACTTCTTTTACAATAACATCACACCCCTATTTATAGGGATTACAACACATACACACGACTTAACACGTTCGACACACGAGCTAACATATACACGACATAACAGATAAAGGTTACAACACACGCGGCCTACAATATACAAGTCAACAAACGACACAACAATAATGCGACTTAACATTTACAAGCGACAGAAGAACAACGATATACGACTTAAGAAATTACAACATATCCGACATAACACCATATGCGACTTAACGATATAGCACGGCTTCAAGAGTCTTGAGCGACATAACACTGGAGCGACCTAAGAGATAGCACAGTTGAGCGACTTAAAAGAACAGCGACTTAAACTTCTGGGCGACTTAAGGTATGCAGCGACCTAACCATGGAGCGACCTAAGAAATGTAATGACCTAAGAATGATAGCATGCTGCATAACTGAAAACGACTTAAGCTTCATGTGACTCATAAAAATCAATGCGGCATAAGGTCAGCGACTTAAATCGCTAGGTCGTTTATCTTGTTTATGCGCGACCTAAGGAAATGCGGCATATGCGAGCGATTGTCAAAGCTCGTTAGTTCGTAGCTTGGTAGGTCGTAACTCGCTGGCGACTTATGGCCTCCCTGCGACTTAACAAGATAGCGATCTAAAACAAGCGATCTATCACGGTGCGCTGCATCATCCTCCCCTGGTTGAAAAGAATTCGACCCCGAATTCACACTTTCCTCTTCCTCGACAAGCTTGTGCTCATGATACGGAATCAAATGTTTGACTTTGAAAACATCAACTATGTGAATATGATCCGGCAATCTTAACTGATAAGCATTCTCATTGATCTTCTTCACAATTTCCAAAGGACCAATCCTTCTAGCAGCTAGCTTGTTGTAAGTTCCAATAGGAAATCGATCCTTGGTTAACACTTCATACACAAAATCTCCTTCCTTGAAGTCAGCATGTCGTCGTTTAATATCTGTGGATTGCTTATATTTCTCGTTCGCCTTAAGCAATCGTTCCTGCACAACCTTGTGGCATTCTTGCAATTCCTTCACCTAATCACTAGCCCGTTTGATCACTCCTTTCTGTTGTGGTACTGTAGATAAATCTAACGTTCCTTTAGGGATTGTTGAATAGACGATCTGGAATGGACTGAACCAAATGCTTCGATTAACTGCATGGTTGTGTGCATACTCAGCTTGACATAACTTCGAATCCCAACTCTTCAAATTGTCATCCACGAGGCATCGCAATAGATTACCTAGGGATCGATTCACAACCTCCGTCTGTCCATCCGTCTAAGGATGATAAGCACTACTAAATTTCAGCTTTGTCCCGACCATTCTCCATAGACTCATCCAAAAATGACTCAGAAAACGAGCGTCTCTATCTGAACAATAGATTCAGGCAACCCATGAAGACGATAGATCTCTCTGAAGTATAACTGTGCGACATTAACTGCATCTGTCGTCTTCTTGCATGTGATAAAATGTACCATTTTTGAAAAATGATCAACCACCACATAGATAGAATCATTGCGACGTTGCGTTCTCGGCAAACCCAACACAAAGTCCATGCTAACATCCACCCATGGCTTAGTAGGTATAGGCAACGGTAAATATAAACCTGCATTTGTCGCGGTCCCCTTTGAAACTTGACAAATATGGCACCTCTGAACAAACTTTTCCACTTCTTTTCTCATTGACGACCAAAAATAAGACTTTGCGATCAACTGCATAGTACGGGCGCGGCCCACATGTCCTTCCTCATGCAATTCTTTGATAATCTTCATCCGGATACTGTAATCTGGAATGCATAACTGATTTCCTCTGAACAGAAAACCATCAACCAGCAGATATCCATCCATGCTTCCCTGCTTGAATTTGTCTAGGATCCAGGAAAAATATGAATCTGCAGTAAGCAAATCTGTAAGCAAGTCAAAACCCATCACCTCTACTCGCATGGTTGTTAGTAAAGTATTTCTCCGACTCAATGCATCTGCGACGCGATTAGTTACTCCAGACTTATGCTTCACAACGAATGTAAATTGTTGCAAATAAGCTGTAACATCCCGCCTTTTCGCACGGTTCAAATCGACACATGTGCCAATTCAAACCATACACAAGGGCGGATTGTTATGGGGTAAACAAGAAAAACATAAAGAAAAGCAACGAGAATCCCACAGCGGAAGGATAAAATATAATAATCAAATATACAGTTCATGAAGCTGTTTTACAAAAACATTTGATTATATTTACATAATACATATCAGAGTTACACATACCAATAACAATGCAGCAGAACAGTATGAGTGTAGTGCAATAATAGTAGATAATAGTGATACAAGTCTTCGTCTTCGTCCTCCAGAGCTAAAACATCAAATCCTGAAACGCTCGGACTGACCCGAGCGAATTGAAAAGACAAAACACTCGAGTAAGAACTAAAAGATCTTATGTAAGTTAAATTAACGGAAATAAATATGAGTGCAGTAACTCAAGAGATGCTCGGGATTTACATCTCTTAAGGATCCGTTAAACTATTTACTATGTAGTATATTTCGCTATTATAATAGTGTCTATAGTAAAATAAACATACTATTAAATAGCATTAAGGCTTTACATTTTCCACCTTAACACGTAATATTCCCAGTAGTCCATCCAATATCATAGTCCCTCCTGATCGGGAAGCCACTAGAGGATACCACACGGGCTACGGGAGAAATCCAAACTCGTACAAGGCGCGATAGGGTAGGTGACACGGCACAAGTAGGCAATGCCAGGGTAGATATACCAATTACGCTTCCGGGTCGGTGGTAACGCGTAGCGCGCAGCTACCGCCCACCTCGAGCCACACCCTCAAATAAAAATCAAAAGTGGCCACCGATTCAATCCAAAGTCAACGTATAATATCGAAGGGATGTGTCCGATCAAAGGTGCTACCTTATTAACCCGTCGATCGCTCCTGTTTTAGCCACCTTATGCCAACTCACGGGAGTTGGGTCCACGTATTTACCTTACAGGAAACGCCACCACCAACCTACTTCATTTTGGAATCTCCACCACGTACACAGTTGTTAAAATAGTTTTCGGAATTGGCAAAGAATATGGCAACTTCCGATCCCGGTCTCTTCAACAACCATACGTTATTATAAGTCCGTTTCAAAACCCATAAATACGATGTCATTTCCTTTTGAAAATTAAAATAAATATGATATCATTTTATTTCAAATATATTCCTTTTCCAAAATCATGTCACTTTTAAATTTATAATACCTCGGAACCAAATACTTGAATTTTACTTTCAACATAATACTTCGAAATCCATAGTTTTAAAACCAAAACTTTCAAAACTTAAATGATTTGGATATTCAACGGTATATAAAATATAACAGTTGAATTTAAAATTTCTTTAAAATATATAATTCCCACACCTTCACAATCTTTATTCATTTTAAATTCAGTCTAAACCCATAACTTTTAGATTCACTTTCAGTTTGAATAAAACACTTCGATTTCAATATTTTCAAACTTTGAGTATTTAATGAATTTCAAAACTAAGGTTGGAAATTTCTATTCAACAATTCATTTCTTATTATTTAGTTTGAAAGGTTTACATTATAAATCCATAACCATTTAAAGTAAACTCAATTTGTTAACAATAAATATTTCCTTCCATTTATTTATACTAGAATTATTCATTAAATGTAGTTATAAATATCATAACTTTTAAAATGCCCAATTTAAACCAATTAACATTAACTTATGGAGTTAGATTTTTAAATAAGCTCAATTCAAATTAAAATTTCAATTTATCTTTCAATCTTAATTGATTTGGAATCATTTAAGACTCTATATATATATACCGGATCTAAAACCCGTACTCCATCATATAATATAAATTATCAAATTCCATTTTTCAACTTATTCATTTTTATTAAACAAATTATGCATAGCTTAAATTTGATAATTTGACTATATATGTATATATAAAATATATTTATATCATATCCAAATTTAATATTTATTAAACCGTATCATATCCAAAACATAAAATAATTTCAAAAATAATTTTTTATATATACCGCTGTGCCTGTATAAAATTTTCTATCCTATGGTCAAGTGATACGGATATTTATCATTTCAATCCGCAATTTAAAAATAAAAATGCGGTTGTATATCATTTCAAACAGCAATCCCGAATGAAATGAATATGCATTAAACTTGTAGATTTTACAAGACAGAACACATCATCCATTCACCCAATATCAATCATCAACCAATTTAATTCAATCATCATCAATTTAACCTAACATCAAAATATATAGCATATAAAATATAACAGGTAATAAATGACAGTTACTAACTAACAATTTATTATATTCAATACTAAATTAATAACTGTTAAACTGGAAGTTTATATGCAATTTAAATAAATTTTTAACTGTCAATTTATAAACAATAATAATATTAATTAATAGTTAAATAAAAAAATGCGATTTAACAGAGATGATGAATAAAACATGCCAAACAGCCATAAATAAATTTCTACTCATATCTAAAATCAATTTAACAAATATAAGAAATTTTAGAAGTTGTGAGTGGGTTAAAACACTCAACTTTTGAATTTAAATCGAATTTAAATTCGATTTAAACCCAAAAATTCGACGTTCTCCAAATCTGTCCAAACTAGCATCAAAGCGTCCGAAATTTCGATACAATCCCATCAAAAAAAACCGTGCGTGAATCCGAGCTCGTACGCAAAACTTATGAAAATTTGAAAATTGGAAAATTCGGGTTCTGTGTCGACTTCGAGTTCGACTTCAGTGCGCCGCCTCAAATCCACGGTGCTTGCTTGGAGTTTTTTCCAAAACGACCCGGAGTGACCCGAGTCATTTTCTTCCTGACCCGAAGTAGATACAGCGTTTTTGCCTCTGAAACTCGAAGCGTGACTCGAAGTGGCTGCAGATATGGATTTTTTTATTTTTTTGAAATTGAAATAAATTTGTGGAATTTGGAATTAGGTTTTTTTTTTCTGCCATTGGAATGAGGAGTTGAGAAGGAGATGTACGTATAGACAAATGAAAATAAGGAGTGGCTAGGGTTTATAACGGGTTATATATAGACAATGCTGAAAAATAATAGATGGATCAGATTGGTATATGCGCTGAACGCTAAATGGCCCAAAAAGCCCGTTTCTACTCCAGAACGAAATTGGGTCAACCTATATATCAAAATATATGTTTAAAAATATTTTAAACGCAATGAAAAAGGTTTCAGGTTCAAATTATGTCGTATGAAGAAGTTATGCTAAAATCAATATTTTCAAATCAATTTCAATTGATTTCAATTGCATAAATTTCAAGGCGTTTCAAATCTGTACGATCAAACGACAAGTCCGATCGCTACGAAACTTGAAACACTATTACAATTCACCGTTACGGATCCATGAAACTTGTTTCGTCGAAATCCGAGTGAGTGGCCAAAATGGCTATTTTTCCATTAATTAAATAAATTTACAATTTGTCGAATAAATCAAATTTTAAATTCCAACTCTAAAATTTGTAAATTTTATCACCTTTATATTTCTCAACATTTACAATTGTTTTAAACAAGTCTTTATGTCAATTTAGAGTTGATAAATCTATCAGTTGCAGTGTCAAATCTTCTATTTCATTATGTTCAAAATTATAAATTAAGCTCCCAAAATTTCTATTAATTTAAATAGTCAATGATTATTCCATCTAAAAATTTTAAGCAGATGGATTCAAATGTTGGGTTCAAAACTATTAATTTAATATTCTCGAATTTCAGTTAAATCTCCATTAACGTAATATTTAAACGTTAAATTTCATTTATTTTGTAATATTTAAATTAAATTAATAAATAGTGCTTTCTATACTTAAATCTATATTAACAAAACGTTAGCTTTAACGTTACTACACTAAATCTACAATTAGTTTCAATTAATATAGAATTATTTAAATCCTAATTACTTACTATTTATTTATAAATTAGACTACCTTCCAAATAAATTTGATTGGATTGCCTTCTTTACTATGTCCATTATTAATTAGCTTCAAATTTTACAATTTCACTTCTTAAATCCACCCTTTGCTATATTATAAATAAAATTTACATTGGTTATATTTCACATAAATGTATCATTCATTTACATTTATTACAAACTTATTTCCAATTCCAACTAACAATCTAAATAAATGAATACGCAACCTACCATAAACATTACCATTACCTTTTTGTCACATACAAAATCTTTTATTACAAAAATCAATTTTGGCATATATTTTCATATTACAAATTCAATTTACTTATGTTCAAATTATAGCCAAACTTGACTTTTAAATTATTTTATATAAAATTGGAATTTCATTAAGTTTATTAGTTATTACCCTTAATTGGCATTTATTACGTTGTATTCTCGTTATCATTTCATAGATATGATTCCCAATTATTGTTTAAATCTATACTCACATTGATTTATTCAAATTGCAACTTATTATGTATTATTTCAACAGCATATTTATAACTTTGGATCTATTCCCAAATTTTCACATTTCTATTGTTATATTATTTGAATTCCATTCAATTAATATAACAATCACTTTCCCATTCACACCTTATTATCAACCCCCAGTTATTGCAATTCATTATCTTATATTGATTTTATACAATTACCATTAACTTTACGTTCAACTTCTATTCAATGTATATTCATTCATCAATCAAATTCGATATTTACTTTTCTTTCCTTCTATTTGATAAATAACCTAGTATACATTTACATACATTTATTTCATTCCATTCATTTATGGGTATTGCATTGAAATTTAATTTATTAGCCAATACCAACATTATTACCATTAATTACAACTGGATTCCCAATTTTATTCAATATCCTGAATAAATAACAGATATATTAATCAAATCCTTATATTTGTTTTTCTCATATTCCATTTAAATCAAATCATACATTTAAATGATTTTAATGAAATTGGAATTTCATTCAAGTCATACATTATTAACTTGCAACAACATGATACCTTTATTTATTCCAATTTCCGTTTACACTCTTTTATTGCATTAAATCAATTTAATATTTCATTAATTTCTCATATTAAATTTTATATCCAGGTAAGAATCCTTTTTTTACTTAATTCAATTTGGATTTTATTCAAATTTCTACAAATAGGTTTTAAGTCACCATTTACATAATTTATTTTAGCCCTCATTTTAATATTTATTGATCCCCTTTATTGCTTCTACTAAAATAAATTACAAAAATCCTATTAAATAAACAAATTAAATTGTCGAAATTTACGGGTCGTTACACTCTCCCCCATTCAAAACTTTTCTTCCCCGAAAAGGAAAAAAAGGGAAAAGAAGAAATAAGAAAACAATATATCTTTCTTAATTAAATTTATAAACAAATAAGTTTACAAAATAAAATAATTTAACATAAAATATACCAATTTATACCTATTTAAATCCTTTATACATAAATTTTTAAGGTTTGTAAACATTCTCAAATTTTTCTAAGTCCAAAATTTGCGGAAAATTTTGGCAGAGTCTCCTTTGTACGGAGAGGCTCGGAAGAAAATATAATATAAATATAGCAATACACACAAATATTTTCCAAAATAATATATATCCCTACACGGGAAAATATATAAAATAGCACTATAAACCGTAATCCGAAAACGTACCTATTTGTCGAGCAACTTACGCTAAATTTATGGAACCAAAAGCAGTAGCAATTGCTTCCATAACCTGCATTTCACTTATAAACACTTATAAAATCTAACGGTTAACAATTTATATAAAGTGAACTATTTAAGTGGTTTCAATTACTAACAACAAATCAGTACAACAACCATCAATTCGACAAATAGCATACACAACCAATTAAAAGCAACCATTCAATCAAACAAACAAATAGCTGCTCGGGTTCAAAACTTTTAAAATTATACGGAATGAAGAATAAACTACTAGCGCATCATTTACTCAACAGCCTTAGATAAAACTAAATAGATTATTCTTTCATCCAATCCCAATTTCAAAGTATCTTACCCAAACAACCATAATATAAACAACAACAATTCAAACCAACAAATCAAATTAACTTACTATCAATTTATTTCATACTTTAGTTGTTTGATTTCCTTTCTTTCATTTTTTACTTACAATTATTCACCTTATTTCTACCAAAATTTCCACTCATTCATATCATGGATTTTCCTTTTATTATTTTACATTCACTTATTCACTGCTTAATTTATTTATTTACAGTATTCATCGTTCTGTTTATTAAAATAATTTACTTTAACATTTACTAAAGTTTATTGTCATCTATTTATGATACTTACCTTTAATTATATTTATTTGATAAAATTTAAATTATAACTTAAGTTCATAACATTAAATTCTTATTTAATAGCCAACTCATTGGATACTTCATTACCTACTTTTACTTGTACAATTTTCACTACATTTCTTATTAAACATCTCAACTTTTCATATTTGGTAAGTTATATATGTTAAAGAAAATGCAGATGAACTTATACAAGTTTTATCTCAATTCTTTTAATTCATTCATTGTTCAATAAATCATTACCTTTTTCTTATAAGTTACAATTTTAACTTCATTTTTATTTATTTTATAATTTAGCATTAAATCTCTTACCTAAATGAGAGGTTTCAATTATTAATTACTTACTTTTCATTTCACTACACTAATTCGAAACAAATTATGTAACGACCCGCTATTTTGGACTATTCGCATCCGCACATGTCGGACTTGAATAATTCAAAATACCGAATTGTTAATTTAAAATTGGCAAAACTGAGATATACAGTAAATAAATAATCACAGAACACAGACACAGAGTAATAATATGCAGCGGAAGTAAAAGAGATAGTAGTTCATGAAGCTACTATATAAAAATATAAGATACATCAGAGTTAAATAAGTTACATAGAAGTCTCGAATATAACAGTCAAATATAAGAATCAGAATACATCATTGGAATCATCGAATATCTAAAAGCTGGATAGATAGCTGGATCTCCAAGCGAAGCTCCAACTCCGAAGGTGAGTCTCAAAAGCTGAACCACTCAGTCTGACCCGAGCGTAAAGAAAAACACAAAACACTCGAGTCAGGATTAATATTCTCATATCAATAAATCAAACTCAAGTGAAATAGTAATCGAAATACAAGTAACTCAAAGGATGTTGGAATCACCATCCTCTAAGGATCCGTTAAACTATCTACTATGTAGTAGTGTATGCTAAATAGATAATGTCTATCAGTAACATAATGTATCAAAATAGTGTTAAGGAGTTACCATTATCCCCCTTAACGCATTTTACATAAGCATCATAGTCTATACAGCACTGTAAACTCCACTGTAAACTAGTGAGATATCAGGGAGTACTCCATAGGTATAACACAAAACAAATTCGTAGTGGTCGCGTATATAGGGATACAAGTATGACAAGGCACATGAGGCAATACCCAAGGTAGTGAAACTACCGTTTGCCTGATCCGGACTGGTGAGAACGCATCGCCGCAACGATCGCAACACCGCGAAACAACACTCCTGAAATTCCGTGGGTGCACCAATCAACAACAAGTAATGAGTAATAGTTACGAAGAAGTGTGTTCGCTCGAGGTGGCTAACC
Source organism: Allium cepa (assembly GCA_030765085.1). Taxonomy (NCBI): domain Eukaryota; kingdom Viridiplantae; phylum Streptophyta; class Magnoliopsida; order Asparagales; family Amaryllidaceae; genus Allium; species Allium cepa. The sequence continues at coordinate 366,783,995 of CM060934.1, read as the reverse complement.
CCATTTGGCCCGGCACGACTCCTGATTTTAGTCATTTCCAATTTGACACAAGTGTCAAGGCTATCCATTATCGTTCTCTTTCTTCAGTCATCACGTACATCATTCCAACCACTTCATTCTGGATCATCACTCCGCGTATAATTATTAAAGTGGTTTTTCGGTTTAGATAGAGAGTATATCCATAACCGATTCCGGGTTCTTTAATAACTTTCATAATTATTACATCGATTGGTCATTTGATAAATTTAAAAATCAAATCAAATTCAACTTCAATTAGAATTCGTAAATCGACATTTTGTTTGTCTTTCTAAATCAATTTCCAAAATTTACGTTTCAAAACTTCTGACTTTCCGTTTCAAAATCTTATAATTCAATTTCCATTTTTATTTAAACAATTCAAATATTAATTCAAGTTCATATAAAATTTTTATTCCCAAAATCATTTAAATGATTTAATTTACATTCCAATCAACTTAAATTCATTTATCGATTTCATTCAATATTTGATACATTATTTTATCAATTCAAAAAAATTTACATTAAATATCCAATTCATTAAATCAATTACATAAGTCCGTATCCATTATATCAAGACTTATGAATTTAATTAAATTAAATTCGTCAAATCAAATTCTTAAATTACAAGCCTTATATTTATTTCAATAAAACGCATTTTGTTTCTTGTTAAGAAATTCAATTCCATTTATTTATTTTCTTAGTTACAAATTTCAAGCTCAATTAATAAAGAACCAACTTTCACATTTTCGAGAAATTCAATTTCACTTATTAACTTACTTAAATAATTTTCCAAAAATAAATAAAGAAACCCAATTTCGTTTATTAACGAAGTTCAACTTCACTTATTCAAAAGTTCAATTTCTCTTATTAAAGAATTCAATTTTTATTCAATTATCAAATAATTCAATCTTATTTAATTATAAAATAATTTCAAAACTCAATTCTTAAATAATTTCAAAACTTAATTATTAGCTAATTTCAAACTTAATTATTAATAATTCCAAATTATTTATTAGTAATTCTAAATTTAATTATTTAAATAATTTAATTTCAAACAACGTTCTTTCATCAATTACTACGTTAATTTTTGTTTCAGATTTCAATCTTTACATTTTCCTTTCAAAAATTCAAATTCCAACTTCCTTTCAAACTTATTCTTTATTCGAATAAAATCATTATTTTATTTCTAAATCAAATTATTGATCAATCGGGTTTTTATTTAATTCTCTATCCTAAGTCAAGTTCATTTGGGTATTTATCATTTCAACCCGATTCCATTTCAATTCAAAAATCGAAGCATAGCAAAGGGAACTTGCAGTGTGATAACAGGGATGGTGTCAAAGTAAATAAACAAGCAATAACACAATCAATAACAAACCAATAATCAATTTAAATAATCCCGAAATAATCGTATTAATTCACATTGTTGTTTGTGCAAATTAATATAATTATCTCTAGAATCTACAGTATCATTTCATGTAGACTAAAGATTATTACATTACGGTTTTTCCACTTGTCGTTCAATTTCAATTTCAATTCTACACTACAACAATTAATCCAATATCCGTTCAAAGGTTCAAAGTGTGATTTATAAATCTTTACGTGTCAATTAACTTAAAAATTAAAAGGGGTCATATTATTCAAATTAACTAATCAAATTCAACACATATGTCGATTCAAAATTTATAACTATCCTACGTCGAATTCAATTGCATACTATTCATCACTTTTTACGTTCCAATTTACCGTCCAATATAAACAACAAACAATCAATCAATTATCAACCAAACTTGATTATTATTGCATACATAACAGATAACAGTGTCAGATGTCAAAGGGGAATTGATACATACATAACAGTGCAATAAATAACAGCAGTATATTTCAATTGTCGTTTCAGTTGAAATCAAATTTAATAAATAAAAGAACATTAATCGTGAGTGGTGGCTCACCTTTCAAGGTTAGAGAGATAGACAATGAAGTTGAGCTAGAATTCCAAAGAACGAATTTCAAGCAAATAGGATCGGCACGAATTCGTCGGACAAAGCTGATAAATAGAATCGATGAGAATAAATCCAGCTAGCATGATGTAAACTGAACAAAATATCTACATTATATATCACTCTAAAATCACTGTAAAATTTTGAAACGCATGTCTTATATAAATCGGTATATATAAATTTTAAAACCAATAAATAACTTTTAAACAAATCTCTATATACACACTATTACAAAACCATTTTGGTTCTTCCTTAGAACACATTAAATAAACTTGAAACGACAAACTCATATATTCTATCTGCGTTGTTTAATATATAACCATATATACTAATATACCAACTTATAAAAAAAATCAATATAAATTTACTTTGTTATAATATATAGATAGGAACGATATATGTGGTTCCCCAAACAACCCTATCAATACAACACATCTAAACAGTACTACGTATGGTATATTCATAAATCTATGGTATGTTAAATCATATATACTAACATTATATAATAGACCGACCTTGGATAAGGTCAATATATAAAACATACATACAAACCCCTATATTACAGTTTTACCCATACATATGAAATATAAACTTATGTACTTACTGACATGAAACCCCTTTTTCTTTTTTCTTAAACTAACAGAGATTATAAACAAATTTCTTACTAATACCCATACTATATTTAATGATGACCTGCATATCAACTCAGCACTGATACATCAAGTAACGTGCACACTACAATTTATATATACAACAGGCCTATATTATAAACTATCATATAATATATATATATATATATATATATATATATATATATATATATTTACCAAATGTATAACTTATAAAATGTAAAGTATCAGGTGGTAAACTTAGATGTTATATCCTTAAATCAACCTTATATTTAAAACTGTAACATATGTATACGGTAAATATAAAATTTATAATAGGATATACTAAAATTTATAGAATATAATACTATATATACGTGCGGTATCCATATATATGAACTACAGTATGTTTAAAACAGCTTTAAAAATCATTAAAAAAAAATTTATGAACAAAAACAAACTTACAGATACCATTTTAAAAGCTAATATATATAAACTGTATAGTAAACAGTATATGCAAACTACTTATATGATGCCATTTATCAAGCCTTACATGGATCGCGACATCAAGCCTATGGAGAAAAGAAGATGTGCAGTGCCCCAAACATCATACGTGACCTCAGTATATATTATATCTTTCATACGCAGAACACGATCAGGGAAGCCAAGGGAATCAGTAAGAGATACTCGGCTACACTACGCTCGAAAAGGAGGGTGATCCGCTGGTGGAGCTTGGGAAGGTGCATGGAGGAGGCGGGTAAGGTGGCTAGCTGGTCTATGATGGGGTGGGGTCGGCCTGAGCGGTGGAGGAAGGAGGAGGAAGGATGGTGGAGGGTGAGAGGTTGCAAGGTGCGGTCAGGTGGGTGTGGTCGGAGATGATGTAGGCTGCGGTCTTCGGTGGAAAGAATAGGGGGAGCACGGGTTGCGTGGAGGGAGAAATATGTTGCGCTGAGGCGGAGATCGGCACGGTACGGTGATGGGCAAAGCAAGTAGAAGAGGGTGGTGGCGGTGATGAACGGTTTAATTATTGGGCTCGGTTATTGGCGAGTGGTGGAAAAATGAAGGTGGTTGCTGCCGTTAGTGGTACGCGATGGGCCGAGGTCTGAGGCGGAGAGGAGGGGACGGCTTGAGCATAGATTGGTCAGAGTTTGGCCGTGATGGAAGGCCATGCAACATCTTGGGCTAGGGTGAGCGTTGGCATGAACAAGCATATATCAATATTAAGCTTCACTAGAGAAGGTAAACAACAGATAGTACTGTTCATGAAGCAAAAAAAATGGGAAAGGTTTGGAAGAGGCCAAGTGAAAAGCTTTACAGAAAAAATATGAAGCTTTAAACTAAAGAGAATGTTAACAGTACGTTGACAAATTTTGGGGAATAGTAAAAAATGAATATAGGAAGTGAACTAGTCACGAACGAAAAATAAATCAACCGGTTGGGAATGCTAAAAGTAAAGGTTTAGGAAATATAAAGGCATTAATTGTTTTCAGCTTTTGGTTTGCACGGTTTCAGATTTTGAAAGTAATAACAAGTGGAAAAGTTATAATTTGTAGTAACGATACGGTATACCGATATACCGTTTCCGTCATGTACCGGGCCCCAAACATGGAAATAAATATACCGCAGAGATCGGTACGACGAAACTACCAAAACGGTATAAGGATACCAATGGTACGATTGAATTATAAAAATTTGAAATTTTTATACTAGCGAAAATACAAGAAAAACGCAATAAAATAAGATCGACGGAGCTAAAGAAGTCCAAATTTGGAAAAACGACAAACTGACAACTTGCTCAAAAGATGGTTTATAATTTTTTTATGTAAAAATATTTTGGTTTTGATAACGTTTTATTTTCATCGCTTTTAACTGATTAAATTGAAGTAAATTTACGCACGAAATAAACTTTCGTATTTTCGGACGAAACTTTACCAGTTGCTATGTTTAACTAGACGCATTCCAAATATCAAATTTATATTTCAAAATTTTATAGTTAAAAATTTCACAAATTTAAATAAAATACGTACTAAAACCGGTTAAAATTTACGGGTCGTTACATTCTGCCCACTCAAAACTTTTCGTCCTCGAAAAGGAAGAAAGTAGGATAATAGAAACAACCAAAAGATAATAAGCTTGAATTACATTATAAACAATTAATTTAAACTATAAATTTCAATTTTTTAATCATTTATATTCAACAGTTGGTTTTTAAAGTTCAACGTTTCCACTAAATTGACTTGATTTATTTTCAATTTATCATTATTTGTTACAAGATTTATTTCAAACAATAATTTATTTTATTAATCCATTTACTGTTCAACTAGCCTAGTATTCTATTTCTCTCCATTAACCATTTAAAATTAAACTTAAGTGTATAACAATTTTATACGCACTCAAATTTTATTTATAGAGACAATTTATATTGTATATTATCCATTTTTCCTAAATTAACAATTTCAAAGATCATAAATTTGAATAGTCTTTTATTATAATTATATTTTATTCGACAAATTAATTCTTCTTTATTCCAAATTATTATTAAATTTATTCTACTTAATATATCTTATCACATATATTAAGTATATTTACGTTTATTATAACTACTCTAATTTCTTTCTTTTTTTTAAAAAAATCCTTTAACATCATTTTATACTATATAATATTCAATTACATAGTCAACTTTTGAAAATTTAGGTAAGTGATATTTAATGCAGTTGAGTATTACACTAGTAAAATTTTCTAATTTAATTATCCAAGCCTAATTGTTTATTCAAAATATTGATTTCATTTTATAATTGAATTATCCTTTATCATAAATTTAAGAATTTAAATTTTCGAGTAACTTCCAATTTATCTAGAGGTAAATAAATATATATATATATAATATATCAAATCAGATTTAAATCATATATTAATATATATTACAAATCAAATCATAATTTAAGAATTTCAAATCAATTTAATTCCAAAACAAACCGTAGCAAAGCTACAGAATAGTCTCTCCACTTCGAAACTCGAAAATGAATGTCGATGATGCGGCCGCCATCACCGAAATTATTTTCCAGCGACAAAAGAGAAGAGCTCAAATTTAATCATTTAAAGTCCTTTGTAAACCATTTCTATTCGAAAATATTTTAAATAATATACATTTTAAACTTAAAACCGTAGTTCGAAATTATCGAAAATTAAATTCTCAAATTCTAATTTAAATACATTTCAAATTCCAAATCAAATTATAACCCAATTTTATAAATTCATTTATTTATTACATGAAAAAGTCAATGATTCATAAACAATAAATGGAAATTAAATTTTTCACATTCCGGACAACAGATTCATTAACATTTTAACTTCAAAAAAAAAAAATTTATACTTATTATAATGTAATCATTCAAAACTATTTTATTTACCAAATTTGAAAACAATATTGTGTCAGTTTGCTCTGTTCAAGTGTTTTGGAAATCCTATCGATAGCGTTGATCAGACGAATCGATCGAAAATCTAAATCAACATCAACAACTCAAACAACACAATATATATAAAACATTTTAATATTAATTTACAAATACACTTCTCGCTCGACGGTACAAGAATGGATTTCAAAATAAGTATAGAGATTCAAATTTGATGGAACCAAATCAAAGAGAATTTTGATTCGATAAACAGTTCGAAACAAAAGATAAGACAATTCAATTAACAGAATCGGGAGATGGATAAGCTTATTTAATTTACGGACAACCTTAACTGGATCGACCGTAACTTCAAAAATAAGATCGATGTTGAATTCCGAGGTAAATCAACATTCGATCTCAAGAGATGGAATTCAGGCATAGCAGGAGATAGATAGCATCATAAATCGAAAATACAGAAATCTTCGGTAAATCGATGTCTATTGTAAATGAGTTTCACCCATTTAGAGATAAATTTGGGATTGGCGAGACCGCCGACTCACTATAAAGATCATTCGAAGTGGAGTTATGGGGTACTCCAGAATCAAAAGAAGATAAATAGTGAGAGATATGAATGAATTTTGAAACCGCAGGGAACGTTTCAAAATTCAAAGGAATTGAGTTAAAAGGAAGAGATTGAAACTCGAATGATAGTGATTCTGTAAATATATTTAACCTATATGCTAAGTTTTGCCTAGAGCTACCAAAAGCTCTGATACCAACTGTAACGACCCGCTATTTTGGACTATTCGCATCCGCACATGTCGGACTTGAATAGTTCAAAATACCGAATTGTTAATTTAAAATTGGCAAAACTGAGATATACAGTAAATAAATAATCACAGAACACAGACACAGAGTAATAATATGCAGCGGAAGTAAAAGAGATAGTAGTTCATGAAGCTACTATATAAAAATATAAGATACATCAGAGTTAAATAAGTTACATAGAAGTCTCGAATACAACAGTCAAATATAAGAATCAGAATACATCACTGGAATCATCGAATATCTGAAAGCTGGATAGATAGCTGGATCTCCAAGCGAAGCTCCAACTCCGAAGGTGAGTCTCAAAAGCTGAACCACTCAGTCTGACCCAAGCGTAAAGCAAAACACAAAACACTCGAGTCAGGATTAATATTCTCATATCAATAAATCAAACTCAAGTGAAATAGCAATCGAAATACAAGTAACTCAAAGGATGTTGGAATCACCATCCTCTAAGGATCCGTTAAACTATCTACTATGTAGTAGTGTATGCTAAATAGATAATGTCTATCAGTAACATAATGTATCAAAATAGTGTTAAGGCGTTACCATTATCCCCCTTAACGCATTTTACATAAGCATCATAGTCTATACAGCACTGTAAACTCCACTGTAAACTAGTGGGATATCAGGGAGTACTCCATAGGTATAACACAAAACAAATTCGTAGTGGTCGCGTATATAGGGATACAAGTATGACAAGGCACATGAGGCAATACCCAAGGTAGTGAAACTACCGTTTGCCTGATCCGGACTGGTGAGAACGCATCGCCGCGACGATCGCAACACCGTGAAACAACACTCCTGAAATTCCGTGGGTGCACCAATCAACAACAAGTAATGAGTAATAGTTACGAAGAAGTGTGTTCGCTCGAGGTGGCTAACCCCATTTGGCCCGGCACGGCTCCTGATTTTAGTCATTTCCAATTTGACACAAGTGTCAAGGCTATCCATTATCGTTCTCTTTCTTCAGTTATCACGTACATCATTCCAACCACTTCATTCTGGATCATCACTCCGCGTATAGTTATTAAAGTGGTTTTTCGGTTTAGATAGAGAGTATATCCATAACCGATTCCGGGTTCTTTAATAACTTTCGTAATTATTACACCGATTGGTCATTTGATAAATTTCAAAATCAAATCAAATTCAACTTCAATTAGAATTCGTAAATCGACATTTCGTTTGTCTTTCTAAATCAATTTCCAAAATTTACGTTTCAAAACTTCTAACTTTCCGTTTCAAAATCTTATAATTCAATTTCCATTTTTATTTAAACAATTCAAATATTAATTCAAGTTCATATAAAAGTTTTATTCCGAAAATCATTTAAATGATTTAATTTACGTTCCAATCAATTTAAATTCATTTATCGATTTCATTCAATATTCGATACATTATTTTATCAATTCAAAACAATTTACATTAAATATCCAATTCATTAAATCAATTACATAAGTCCGTATCCATTATATCAAGACTTACGAATTTAATTAAATTAAATTCGTCAAACCAAATTCTTAAATTACAAGCCTTATATTTATTTCAATAAAACGCATTTTGTTTCTTGTTAAGAAATTCAATTCTATTTATTTATTTATTTTCTTAGTTACAAATTTCAAGCTCAATTAATAAAGAACCAACTTTCACATATTCGAGAAATTCAATTTCACTTATTAACTTATTTAAATAATTTTCCAAAAATAAATAAAGAAACCCAATTTCGTTTATTAACGAAGTTCAAATTCACTTGTTCAAAAGTTCAATTTCTGTTATTAAAGAATTCAATTTTTATTCAATTATCAAATAATTCAATCTTATTTAATTATAAAATAATTTCAAAACTCAATTCTTAAATAATTTCAAAACTTAATTATTAGCTAATTTCAAACTTAATTATTAATAATTCCAAATTATTTATTAATAATTCCAAATTTAATTATTTAAATAATTTAATTTCAAACAACGTTCTTTCATCAATTACTACGTTAATATTTGTTTCAGATTTCAATCTTTACATTTTCCTTTCAAAAATTCAAATTCCAACTTCCTTTCAAACTTATTCTTTATTCGAATAAAATCATTATTTTATTTCTAAATCAAATTATTGACCAATCGGTTTTTTATTTAATTCTCTATCCTAAGTCAAGTTCATTTGGGTATTTATCATTTCAAACCGATTCCATTTCAATTCAAAAATCGAAGCATAGCAAAGGGAACTTGCAGTGTGATAACAGGGATGGTGTCAAAGTAAATAAACAAGCAATAACACAATCAATAACAATCCAATAATCAATTCAAATAATCCCGAAATAATCGTATTAATTCACATTGTTGTTTGTGCAAATTAATATAATTATCTCTAGAATCTACAGTATCATTTCATGTAGACTAAAAATTATTACATTACGGTTTTTCCACTTGTCGTTCAATTTCAATTTCAATTTCAATTCTACACTACAACAATTAATCCAATATCCGTTCAAAGGTTCAAAGTGTGATTTATAAATTTTTACGTGTCAATTAACTTAAAAATTAAAAGGGGTCATATTATTCAAATTAACTAATCAAATTCAACACATATGTCGATTCAAAATTTATAACTATCCTACGTCAAATTCAATTGCATACTATTCATCACTTTTTACGTTCCGATTTAACATCCAATATAAACAACAAACAATCAATCAATTATCTATCAAACTGGATTATTATTGCATACATAACAGATAACAGTGTCAGATGTCAAAGGGGAACTGATACATACATAACAGTGCAATAAATAACAGCAGTATATTTCAATTGTCGTTTCAGTTGAAATCAAATTTAATAAATAAAAGAACATTAATCGTGAGTGATGGTTCACCTTTCGAGGTTAGAGAGATAGACAATGAAGTTGAGCTAGAATTCCAAAGCACGAATTTCAAGCAAATAGGATCGGCACGAATTTGGCGGACAAAGCTGATAAATAGAATCGATGAGAATAAATCCAGTTAGCTTGATGTAAACTGAACAAAATATCTACATTATATATCACTCTAAAATCACTGTAAAATTTTGAAACGCATGTCTTATATAAATCGGTATATATAAATTTTAAAACCAATAAATAATTTTTAAACAAATCTCTATATACACACTATTACAAAACCATTTTGGTTCTTCCTTAGAACACATTAAATAAACTTGAAAGGACAAACACATATATTCTATCTGCGTTGTTTAATATATAACCATATATACTAATATACCAACTTATAAAAAAAATCAATATAAATTTACTTTGTTATAATATATAGATAGGAACGATATATGTGGTTCCCCAAACAACCCTATCAATACAACACATCTAAACTGTACTACGTATGGTATATTCATAAATCTATGGTATATTAAATCATATATACTAACATTATATAATAGACCGACCTTGGATAAGGTCAATATATACAACATACATACAAACCCCTATATTACAGTTTTACCCATACATATGAAATATAAACTTATGTACTTACTGACATGAAACCCCTTTTTCTTTTTTCTTAAACTAACAGGGATTATAAACAAATTTCTTACTAATACCCATACTATATTTAATGATGACCTGCATATCAACTCAGCATTGATACATCAAGTGACGTGCACACTACAATTTATATATACAACAGGCCTATATTATAAACTATCATATAATATATATATATATATATATATATATATATATATATATATATATATATATTTACCAAATGTATAACTTATAAAATGTAAAGTATCAGGTGGTAAACTTAGATGTTATATCCTTAAATCAACCTTATATTTAAAACTGTAACATATGTATACGGTAAATATAAAATTTATAATAGGATATACTAAAATTTATAGAATATAATACTATATATACGTGCGGTATCCATATATATGAACTACAATATGTTTAAAACAGCTTTAAAAATCATTAAAAAAAAAATTTATGAACAAAAACAAACTTACAGATACCATTTTAAAAGCTAATATATATAAACTGTATAGTAAACAGTATATGCAAACTACTTTTATGATGCCATTTATCAAGCCTTACATGGATCGCGACATCAAGCCTAGGGAGAAAAGAAGATGTGCAGTGCCCCAAACATCATACGTGACCTCATTATATATTATATCTTTCGTACGTAGAACACGATCAGGGAAGCCAAGGGAATCAGTAAGAGATACTCGGCTACACTACGCTCGAAAAGGAGGGTGGTGATCCGCTGGTGGAGCTTGGGAAGGTGCATGGAGGAGGCGGGTAAGGTGGCAAGCTGGTCGATGATGGGGTGGGGTCGGCCTGAGCGGTGGAGGAAGGAGGAGGAAGGATGGTGGAGGGTGAGCGGTTGCAAGGTGCGGTCAGGTGGGTGTGGTCGGAGATGATGTAGGCTGCGGTCTTCGGTGGAAAGAATAGGCGGAGCACGGGTTGCGTGGAGGGAGAAATATGTTGCGCTGAGGCGGAGATCGGCACGGTACGGTGATGGGCAGAGCAAGTAGAAGAGGGTGGTGGCGGTGATGAACGGTTTAATTATTGGGCTCGGTTATTGGCGAGTGGTGGAAAAATGAAGGTGGCTGCTGCCGTTAGTGGTACGCGATGGGCCAAAGTCTGAGGCGGAGAGGAGGGGACGGCTTGAGCATAGATTGGTCAGAGTTTGGCCGTGATGGAAGGCCATGCAGCATCTTGGGCTAGGGTGAGCGTTGGCATGAACAAGCATATATCAATATTAAGCTTCAGCTAGAAGAAGGTAAACAACAGATAGTACTGTTCATGAAGCAAAAAAAATGGGAAAGGTTTGCAAGAGGCCAAGTGAAAATCTTTACAGAAAAAATATGAAGCTTTAAACTAAAGAGAATGTTAACAGTATGTTGACAAATTTTGGGGAATAGTAAAAGATGAATATAGGAAGTGAACTAGTCACGAACGAAAAATAAATCAACCGGTTGGGAATGCTAAAAGTCAAGGTTTAGGAAATATAAAGGCATTAATTCTTTTCAGCTTTTGGTTTGCACGGTTTCAGATTTTGAAAGTAATAACAAGTGGAAAAGTTGTAATTTGTAGTAACAATACGGTATACCGATATACCGTTTCCGTCATGTACCGGGCCCCAAACATGGAAATAAATATACCGCAGAGATCGGTACGACGAAACTACCAAAACGGTATAAGGATACCAATGGTACGATTGAATTATAAAAATTCGAAATTTTTATACTAGCGAAAATGCAAGAAAAACGCAATAAAATAAGATCGACGGAGCTAAAGAAGTCCAAATTTGAAAAAACGACAAACTGACAACTTGCTCAAAAGATGTTTTAGAATTTTTCTATGTAAAAATATTTTGGTTTTGATAACGTTTTATTTTCATCGCTTTTAACTGATTAAATTGAAGTAAATTTACGCACGAAATAAACTTTCGTATTTTCGTACGAAACTTTACCAGTTGCTAAGTTTAACTAGACGCATTCCAAATATCAAATTTATATTTCAAAATTTTATAGTTAAAAATTTCACAAATTTAAATATAATACGTACTAAAACCGATTAAAATTTATGGGTCGTTACAAATTAATTAATGGAAATTTAAGAATTTAATATCGGGTTAAATTTTCAGTTTATTTTAAAACAATAGATAAATATATTCTTACAACTTATATATCTCTAATTATATTTAAAACAATTCAAAATTTATATATATTCAAAAGTGAATCTGCAGTAGAACTACCACAGTGGCCTTTCACCTTCGGAACTCGAAAATGAAAGTCGATGATGCGGCCTCCATCACCGAAATTATTTTCCAGTGACAGAGAGGAAAGTACAAAACCTATTTTCTCCAAAGTCCTCTTTAAAGAAATTTTTTTCAAATTATATCAAATATTTATATCAGAAAATACTTATAACAATATTAGTATGTTCCAAAATTTATTCGAAAGAAATTTCAAAACCCTGGATCATAAGTTCTAAATTTCCACTTTTATTTATTTTATTTTTTTCAATCTTTATTACCTAACAACCAATCTATTGCAGCCAAATATAGATATTTTGAAAATTTTATTTTATATATAGAAAATATAATAGGCAAAATTATTTCATTCACCTATATAAAACAAATATTATGTCGGTCTGTCCTATTAAGTGTTTAGAAATCCCTATTGATGTCACAGCGGCCCATGTATCAACCAGAATTTATAAATACAAAATGGAACAGATTAACACAATATTAAAATCTTTTATAACACTAACAAATACGCTCTCACATATACATACACTCAGCGACTCCCATAGGGTATTGCTACCCTATTAATAAAGAGTCAAACTCCACAAAGCTAAGGTTTATCGCTAAACCAAAGCTCTGATACCAGATGTAACATCCCGCCTTTTCACACGGTTCAAATCGACACACGTGCCAATTCAAACCATACGCAAGGGCGGATCGTTATGGGGTAAACAAGAAAAACAAGAAGAAAAGCAACCAGAATCTCACAGCAGAAGGATAAAATATAATAATCAAATATATAGTTCATGAAGCCGTTATACCAAAACATTTGATTATATTTACATAATACATATCAGAGTTACACATACCAATAACAATGCAGCGGAACAGTATGTGTAACAACCCAGTTTTTCGCATCAATTAATAATCGACGTTTAAACAATAAATATTGTTGCAAGTTGCCTATTGAATTTTATTTAAATTTTGAATTAAAATTTCTTTTATAAATTGTTAAAGAGATTGACGAGCTTTGAAAATTAAATAGTGGTCCATTTTCTTTATTGGGCCGTGATAATTCACTAAAGCATATAACCAGTTTCTTTTCCCCCTCCGCCCTTTATTCATTCTTGTTCGAGACCTAAAACGAATGAACGAAAATAAAATGGAGGCTGTCTCGTTCGCCCCCTTCTCCAGAATAGGGCTTCTCGAAAATCGAAGATGCCGATGCTTGATTGAAGTGGCGATTCAGCGTTCTGGTTCGTCCATCGATGGCCTCCTCGTAGCTTGCTCCAGCTGCTTCGACTCATGATAAGGTGAGTGGTCTTCCGCTCACATCTAGTTCTAGTCGGTTTTTCATGATTCCTGCCTTGTTTAGATTCGTGTTTTTGGTTGCTTGATTAATTGGTTTTGGGCTTTGATTTCTATGGCCCTTGTGAGCTTTGCCTTTGGCCATTTTGGTGCTCATCCCTGTGCATTTTCGATCTTGTCATGTTCTTTGTTGTAAGGTTGAATCACTGTCATTTGTTTTCTAGTGTGATACTTGCACTGTTTCACGTGTGCTCAATATCCTTTGATGTCGGTCAAGTTCAACTGATTCTGATATGTTTCAGTTAGGATCTGTTGTTCATGTTTGAACTAATTTGGGTGGTCACTGACACCTGGTAGCATCCCTGACCTGTGCACTCCATTCTCTTGTGTTCACCCCTGTAGTATATACTGATGCATGAATGTGTACCCATTTGGTTTGATGTTGAGACCACTGTGGCATTTGTGACCTGCATATGTTTTCAGTTGCAGTTACATTCGTCTCCCTTTTTGTACCTGTTGCACTGGTGTATGCATATCCTGCTTTGAACCTTGCACTTGAATTTGATATGTGCAATGATATTGAACTTCTTCATGTTTCACTGTATGTTAAAACATGATATTCTCTCTCCACTTAATCACAGCCTTCTGGTCATTCATGTTGCAACTGCAATTTTCAGTGTGGCATTCATTCTCTATTATGTTGATTGTGTTGCAGTGTTCATATATGGATATTTAAAACCATATCATTGTTGAGGCTGTGACACTTGATGTCGCAGTTGCTTGACCCAGTTTCATTCCTCTTGAGTCTGTTGTGGTTGCATTACCCCCCCTGTAGCACTGCTTTATGTCAAACTTGATGATGCCTTGGTAGTCTGTTTACGGTCAGCACCTCACTGCTATGTCATTTATGTTGCATATCCTTTGTAGCATACTTGAACTTGACTATGCAATTTGCCACTGTTTCATTTATGACATAGTTTGCATATTAGTTGTTACTGTTGCCTTGAACTGTTGCCATAACATTCATGTGCATTTTCTATTTAAGTGAAATTGATTTCGAGTTGTGTTATTGAACACTTGAGTTTCAATGAGCATTGTGCATATCACTTCCACCATTATGTCATTCATCTTGTATTTATATTTCATCAATGCTTGCTGATTGACCTGCTGCACTATATGTTGTGCTTGATTCATTTATGCATCTCTGATTTGCCCACTTACTTCCTGACCTGTAGCACTATTTTTAGTGCTGCTGCGTTATGTAGTTCACTGGACCATGTAATCACCCTCCTTCTATTTTTTTAGTTGTACCACTGCCTTGTGCACTTGGTCATTCGAGTTGAGTTTTCTTTGTAGTCGTGTTGAGTCACGATAGTCGTGACTTGACCTCTGCAGTTTTGTTTGCTGTTAGTATTCACTGTTGTGATGATTTCACATGCTATTGGTACTTGACTCACTTACTCATTTGGGTTGTACTGTTTCTCGTTGCACTTCTGATTCCTTTTTCCATGTGTAGTTGGTTATGTACATTCATTTGTGTACATATTTTACATTCATTGGGTACGTTATCACTGTTGTGGCAGGGCAGTGCACGCAAGCGTGAACTACAGCCACACGGTATTCAATGGGTACATCATCACTGTAGTGGCAGGGCAGTGCACGCAAGCGTGAACTGCAGCCACACGGTACTGCTTTTATTGTTATATCTTTTGCTTTTGATTTATGGAACTATTTCGTATTCCATATGTTGTAGTGGCGTGGCAGTACACGCTTGCGTATACTGCAGCCCTACTCGAGTTGACGTCTTAATTGATGTTTCCAATTACTTGATTGTTTCCTTTGTCCTATTCATCCTTATTAGTGATTGGATAGATGAGATTTATTGTGACCGTCATCTATTCGTTATTTGATTATTATTGCTTCTGTGCATTAATAACTGAGTTTGAATTAGACTGACCCGGGTTTATTTTCTTTTGAATGTAATACTCGGGTCAGACCCGAGTTATTACAGGTTGTAGATATTCTGCTTTGGGATGCTGCTTGAGCTATGAAGTCCTTTCATATCTTTTGGAGTTGTCGTCGTCATTTTTAGTAGTCAGTGTAATTGTATTGGAAGATGTGTATTCATGTATATTATATACGTTAATGTACTTGTATATGTAACTTCCTGAGTCGACTGTTGTAGTTGTATCACATGTACCGTGTCAAATGTATTGTAACTGACATCAGTTATATATATGTGTATATATATATATATATATATATATATGAGACTTTCTGTTTCATCTGTGTTCCGCATTTATATTATCTGTGTTATTAGTTTATATTTTGTCCTAGACTATTATAGCCACTGTGTAGTAGCTTTGAGTTTACATCGGCATGTCGGATTCCCTCCGGAAATAAAATGCACGTTTTTATTATCTGGCATATCAGTGCTCGCACAAAGCAATTACACGGATGGTCGCTCCTCAACAGCCTTATTCTCCGTGCTAGTTGACAGCACTACACCGTAGTGTTCTTGGCTAGCGTGGGTATAGAGGTGGGGCGTCACAGCTTGGTATCAGAGCCTTGGGTTTAGGACGAATATAAAACATAACTTAGATGGAACATGTGTTACAACTATTTGTCGATGTTTTATCTCTCATCTTTGCCTAAGATCATCTTTGATTTGTTAGGTATGAATTCTTAACTCTTATTCATGAGCATTGCTGCTATTCTCTGTTGCATTTGCTCATTTGAGTATGCACTGCTAAGTATCATTGTGTATATGCTCTACCAAGTTGCATATTGCTGCAACTCGTACGCACTTCGATTTGAGCTCGCATTGTTTATTAGAACTGCCGTATATATGCATTCTTATCTCTGATTCGTGTACTGGATGGAGTCTCCATGCAATTGGGTTTTGGGTATCAATCTTTGAGACAAATTGCATTTCAATTGTCGACTCTGTCTGTTTATCCGACAAATTGCATTTCAATTGTCGACTCTGTCTGTTTATCCATGGTTTTTTGGTTTTCATGTGCCTCTCTCTGATAGTTTTAAAATTTCTTTGGTATAAAAGAAATTGTCTTTGACTTTGCCTTGTCGATATCGACATTGACTTGACTTTTACTTTTGTTAAAGTCATTCATGCATTTATGCTCGTTTTGCTTTGTCTTTCCAATTGTTGATCGATTCTTCTTTTCCGATTAGTTGTTATCTCCTTTGTCGACTTTGATAACTTCTATTTCTGGAATTTTTGGATATTCCTACTTTGATGGATTTAGAATCGAATTCTTTGGATTTTAGTTCACGTCTTCGAATGTGAATTTTAGTGAATTGATTTGGTTCCCAAATTTAATCGATTCTTGATTATTTCCCGATTTGTTGTTATTATTTATTAGCAACTTTGATGACCTTTTCTTCGGGATTTTTGTGAACATACCTTTCGATGAATTCGGTATCGATTTCTTTGGATTCTATTCACGTCTTCGTATGTGAAATTCTTGTGATTGATTGTTTCTACAATCATTTTTGTGATTTGTCACTTTAAAAATATAAAGGTTTTCTATACTAGTAGTAAATATCAAAACCCTTTTCTCCAAACGATTTCAAAACTATTTTACTACAAAACTCTTTTCCTAAACCGTTTTCCAGTCTATTAGTATATACAAGCCTTTACCTCACTCGGATGAGAAATCTAATTAAACGGCTTAGTAAAACAAGTGGTATGAAACACTTGCGTTTGCTTCGTCGGTTAATTCTTGGACTTGTTTGATTGAACCTCATGTGACAATTTTTCTAGTGACGATCTACAGTTTGTTCGTAAATATTTAAGTTAAGCTAGTGGTTATGGGACATGAAGCTAAACTTTTATATTCACTAACTTAGTGTAATTGACACTTCTCGTTGATCATGACGATCATTCTTATGAATTAGACTAGCAATTGTGCAATGTCTCCTTTTGGTTAGGCTAGACACCACTTGTGTGATTCCATTCACACATACCTTTTCGGTTAGCCTAGACACCACTTGTGTGATTCCGTTCACACATATCTTTTTGCTTTTTGGTTAGGCTAGACACCACCTGTGTGATTCCATTCACACATACCTTTTCGGTTAGCCTAGACACCACTTGTGTGATTCCACTCACACATACTTTTCTTTTGTTTGCGAGGTTAGACTAGACACCACTTGTGTGATTCCACTCACACATACCTTTTTGATTTTTGGTTAGTCTAGACCTCAATCTGTGTGATTCCGACTCACACATGTGGGGTAGCGCCCCACGGTCTTCGGGCCATTCGTGTGTCAAAATTAATGGCTTGCAACCATGAGATAGCGTCTCGTTATGCGTTGCACGTGTTGATGATTTTTCATGCTCGCGTGTAGGTGAGATTCCGTGCTCCCGTTCTCGCTTTGCGTTGCACGTGTTGATGATTTTTCATGTTCGCGTGTAGGTGAGATTCCGTGCTCCCGTTCTCGCTTAGCGTTGCACGTGTTGATGATTTTTCATGCTCACGTGTAGGTGAGATTCCGTGCTCCCGTTCTCGCTTTGCGTTGCACGTGTTGATGATTTTTCATGCTCGCGTGTAGGTGAGATTCCGTGCTCCCGTTTCGCTTTGCGTTGCCCGTGTTGATGATTTTTCATGCTCACGTGTAGGTGAGATTCCGTGCTCCCGTTCTCGCTTTGCATTGCACGTGTTGGTGAGTTTTCATGCTCGCATGTAGGTGAGTTTTCGTGCTCCCGTTCTCGTTATGCGTTGCACGTGCTGATGAATTTTCATGCTCGCATGTAGGTGAGTTTTCGTGCTCCCGTTCTCGCTTTGCGTTGCACGTGTTGATGAGTTTTCATGCTCGCGTGTAGGTGAGTTTTCATGCTCCCGTTCTCGCTTTGCGTTACATGTGCTGATGGGTTTTCATGCTCGCGTGTAGGTGAGTTTTCATGCTCCCGTTCTCGCTTTGCGTTACATGTGTTGATGAGTTTTCATGCTCGCGTGTAGGTGAGTTTTCATACTCCCATTTGAGTTTTCATACTCCCGTTTGAGTTTTCATACCCGCGTTCGAGTTTTCATACTCCTGTTCGAGTTTTCATACTCCGGTTCGAGTTTTCATACTCCGGTTCGAGTTTTCATACTCGCGTTCGAGTTTTCATACTCCCGTTCGAGTTTTCATACTCTCATCTTGTGATTTCTGGATTTCTTGTGTAGATTTCTAGAATTTGTGCTTCACCAATTTTCGTGATTTCTATTGATAAGTTTTATCAATTTTTGTGCATTGGTGAACTCGTGTGTTATTGACTTGTTATGAATACAAGTTTAGGGTATGATACCCCTTTCTATCTTTGAGAAAATTCTTGTGACACTTTTGATGAATGAAAATCCACTTATCGAAGTTGCTACTGATATCGCTGTTTTAATCACGTGTTTTAAAAAATTGTTTCAAAATAAAAATCGTTTTCAATTTTTTTTTATAATTTACGCTTTCAAAAGAATGAGGAAGCGATTTAAACGTTTCAGCAAAATCGAGGACTATGACCCCTTTCTTTTACTGATTCGTTTAATTCCGGACTTGTCCGTTTGAGATTGAAAATTTGTGAATTTCTTTTATGAAATTAAAAGAATATTTTGTGATTGTATTGCCCATTGAGTGCTTTAAGAATTCTGGTCGATGCGCTTGATCAACGTTATCGATAGGAATCTCCTAGACGCTTTGATGAGACAATCAGACACAGTAAATTGAATTTCAAAATGTAAATTTTTCTGAAAAGATAATTACATAAAGTTAATTTTAAATTTCGAAAGTTTTAGCTTTTCGGGTAAGAATATTATTTAAAACAACTCTTTTTCGATACTTCTATTCTTGTGATTCCAGAGGGAACCAAGGCTTTATCGTTTGTACCAATGCTAATCGTACTGGTTTGCATGCCATTCTCTTGCATAAGAGAACGTGTTGTCTCTTGTGTTTCTAAATCATTAATGCCTATTGAGACTAGATATGTTACTCATGATCTAGTGCTCTTGGCTATTGATTTCGTTCTTCAAAATTTGGCATCATTATTTTCGGGTGAGAAATTTGTTCTCTACCCTGATCATGAATCTTGGGAATATTTATTTTCTCATAAGGAACTTAATTTGCGTCAACCACGTTGACTCGAGTTCCTTACATTTATGATCTTGATATTATTTACCACTCCCGGATGGGAAATCGTGTTGCCGATGCACTTAGTCGTAGGCAACAAGTGGTTGTTCTTTGGTGATGTCCGTATGGAATCATCTTTTTACCAAGTTCATCAGACGTTGTAACAACCCTAGTTCAGCTTGTTATTTTATTTAATTTATTTAATTTATTTTTAGTTTTAAATAATATATTTTATAAAATTGGGTTTAACAATATAGTTAAATATTTAAAATTTGAGATATATTTTGAAATTTTTTTTATGTCAATAAACTTAAATAATAACTGTAAAATTTTAAGCTAGGTTTGAACCGTTAAATTTCGCGTTTGAAAGACGCGTGATTTAAAGGGTAAAAGTGACGTTATAAAACGTGTGTTTTCAAAACGTTATTTTTGTGAAAATTTTTGATATTTTAGACTGCGTCTGTTTAACGTAGTGTAAAAATAATATTTTCAAATTTTTTTGAAGAAAATTTTTGGTCAGTGGTTTTAAGACGGACGTTGGTTCGTTTTAAGGGACCGTTGTTTTATATATTTTTGCATACGTTCTGTTTTACCTAACTACATAAAAACGTTAACACTTGCATTTAAAAATATCAATCTAAATCAGAGGAAGATTTAACTAAATTAAATCACAACATTTTATATATTCAAAACGTTCAAGCTTTATTTTCTTCTCTCGGCCGTTTCAATTTCACTTGCACACTTCCTCATATTCAAACTGTAGCATGCACATTCAACAAATATCTCGCAAGTTCTCCTATAATCAGTCCTTTGATCAAGCAACCATTATTTCTTTCAAATTTAAGCATTCAACAGCCTTCAATATTCGAAACTGCTAAGACTTAATATGCTCTGCCTTGTCATCAGCTATCCATCTCACCATCAATGGCTATGACCACGTATCAGATATTTACTTTGAAACTGCTAGCTCAATTTGCTCGAAATTTTTCCAGAGTTATTACATAAGTAACTGCCTTGTTTCCTCTAGATTCTTCCTAAGTCTCGGCCTATATATCTTTCACCTTTTTCTACATATTTCTCTCTACATTTGTTTCCCTCTGCAAATTCCAGTCTGTTCTTTTGCTCAAAATAAAAATCAGGTAATCACCTTTCTTTTCTTTTCTTATCTCTTTATCTCTTGACTTGCTCGGCCATGCCATGGTTGGTAGGGGATCAGTGTGTGTGTTGTCTGTAGCTTTACAGTGGACATATAGGATAGGCAATCTATAAGTTGATAGCCAGATCTGTTGTTAGCATAATATCAGTGTATGAGGCATATAGATCTGGGTTGGGTGTGCATATGGGATGGAGTAGGCTATAACTTGGTTATAGGAGCTGTCTGCAAATCCATACTAGGCTTGTTTTATAAATCATAGTGGTAGTCGGTGTTTTAGTGCATCAGGTAGGCATATGTTTAGTTCGCATCTATGTACAAACCATATTAGTAGTCAGACTTGCATATGAATATGATGTCAGTGCATGTGTAGGCATGTTTAGTCCAGACTCATCACCATTTAAGTCTGCACACATACTAGATGTAGCACTGATAGCATGAGAGATAGGAGCATGTGACTGAAGGCTAATTGACATATAGGGATGTTGGTGAATATCTGAAAGATGAAGCAAGTAAAGAGGCAGATCTGGGTTGAACTGACTGATCTGGAAGTGAGATATTCATGGTGTAGAACCTGGCAAATCTGGAATGAAAAGAGACATGACATGTCTGGTGAAGAGGCAGGCAAAACTGAAGATATTTAAGTGAATTGATGTAGGTTGAAGACCTCTGTGTTGCTCAGTCAAGAGGATTGGTTAGCAGTAGAAAGTTTTGGGATTTTGAAGTATAGATGTGCAACTGCTGTGCACATCTGAAGTGTGCACGTGCACAAAGCATGCGCACAAGGATTGGTGAAGTCTGACATGTAACTTGGTGTATAGGTGGTGGCTGAGATGGGTGAAGTCAGTGGCGAGAGGAAGTAGGGGCAGTGGAGACCAGAGAATGGTAGAATGCCTGGAAATATATGTGTTTCTACACTTCCAGATTTTGACTCGAAGCAAGGCTAAATTTACCCGAAGTAAAACTAGTTGGGACTCGAAGCAAAACCTGTTGTGACTCGAAGCAAATGAAGGGAAACTCGGGTCAGTGAAAAATTTTTGAGGCTGTGTAAAGTATGACCTGAAATGATTTTTGGAGAGATGGATATTGGAAACCACTGTGAAAAAAAAAAAAAAAAAAAAAAAAAAAAAAAAAAAAAAGAAGAGAAGAAAAAAAAATAGGCAGTACATAGGTATGGGTTAGGCAAGTTAGGGGAAGCATTTGTTCTCGCATTCATACATTTTGCAATCGAGTTTAGAAAAATATTGGTCGAGCAAGTCAAACTTATTTTCCTATCTTTAATTTTTCGTTGACTACAAAAATCTAAGTCGCGTTCCTATATTTTGAAATTTGTTCTAGATCTAACTCTAGGCGACGCCCGGAAAATTTGACTGTTTTTCTCCGTCAGTCTATACCAGTGAATTTTCAATTTTAATTTAAAAATTTGCTGCAACATCCAGGTGAGTATTTCTCACCAGACATACGTATTTATATTTCGTAAATTATTACAAGTGTATGTGTAAATTTGTATTTCACTAATTGTCTGTCTGTAGTGTAATATAGAATGATAAACCCCATTAAATTTACACCCCATCAGTTATTTATATGTTATTTGATATTTGCTGTTATATTATGTTATTATTTACTGCTTAAATCACACTGCAAGTTCCCTGTTATATATATATTGTTATGGCTGAAATGATAGGCCAGATTGATTGTTATTCACTCTTTATAGAACTGCTGTAAATTATCTTGGGATTGCGGGTTCGAAATGATAGAACCCGGAAATTTTAAGTATCGGATTGAAATGATATAAATCCGTTCCACTTGACCTAGGCTAGAAAATTTTATACAGGCCCGTGGTTTATATATATTATTTTCTGGAAATATTTTAAATTATTTTAAGGAATTGAGGATATTCTAGTAAAAATTTTATAATGTTTTAAATGTTAAAAATAAATAAATATAGAATAAAATTTTAGTATAACTTGTTCCAAAATTTTTGGAGTTTTGAAAGAATAAGATTTAAATTTAGAAAATTATATATATATAACAAGTTATATTTAGAAATAGATTTTTAATCAAAAAAAAAAAAAAATCTACAACAGTATTTAAATGCTATCTTTTGAAATTAGACTAGGTTAAACTCTTAACTTTAGACAGCATTTTGATGCTGTAGAAGATGAATTTGATTTATTTGGAATTCTATAGAAATTTTGAGAATAAGCTAAACTTTGGAATTTAATAAATAAAAGAATCTAAAATTTGAGTTTGGATAGATTTTTGAGGAAAATTTGATTTCTATGTTAAAGGAAATAAAATTCCAAATTGGTTTGAATAAGTTGAAATGATATCTTTTCAAGGAAAATGTTTGAATCAAGGATTTGAAAATTTAAGGTACTTGAAATATATACATATATATTGATAAAAAAAAAAAATACCATTTTTCAAACTAAAACCACGGGTTATAATAACGTTTGGTTGGCAAAGAGACCGGGATCGGATATGGGCATACTCTCTGTCGATACCGAAAACCACTTTGACAACCGTGTACGCGGTGGAGATTCCAGAATGAAGTAGGATGGTGGTGACGGTTTCTTGAAAGGTATATACGTGGACCCGACTCCCGTGAGTTGGCTTAAGGTGGCTAAAACAGGAGCGATCGACGGATTAATGAGGTAGCTCCTCTGATCGAACACACTTCTTCGGTTGCCATTCTATTACTCTTGTGATTGTTTGGTGCGCGCACCTTTGATTTGGGAGTGTTGTTCGAGGTGGGCGGTTGCTGCGGCTTCGCGTTACCACCGGTCCGGAAGCGTAATTGGTATATCTACCCTGGCATTGCCTAGTTGTGCCGTGTCACCTACCATATCGAGCCTTGTACGAGTTTGGTTTTCTCCCGTAGCCCGTGTGGTATCCTCTAGTTGCTTCCCGATCAGGAGGAGCTACGATATTGGATGGACTACTGGGACTATTACGTGTTAAGGGCTATATGGGTAACCCCTTAACGCTATTTAAAAGTAAGTTTATTTTAATATAGACACTATGGTAATAGCGCAATATACTATATAGTAAATAGTTTAACGGATCCTTAGAGGATGGGCGATCCCAAGCATCCTTTGAGTTACTTGCTCTTTACATTACAGTACACTTGATTTAGCTTACCTCATATAAGTATGTATGTCCTGACTCGAGTGTTTTGTTTTATTGTACGCTCGGGTCAGCCTGAGTTGCAGATTCAGCTTTTCTTTCTGGAGCTAGGACTAGATCACTCTTGCTAGTTGGAAGCTTCTTCGTCTTTATCTATTTTGTAATTCAAGACATTTTGGAAGACTATGTTTTATTATGGCTTAAAAATTTGTATTAAAGTTTTGAACAATGTATTTCTGTTTGTAAAAGTTTCCAGTGGCGTCATGAACCACTGTAGTATTGTATATTCCGCTGTGAGATTCTGATATCTGTGTCTGTGATTCTGTGTATTTGGTTTCATTTGTTCCTTAGCTATATTTACAATCTATTATTTTGAACTATTCCAGCTCGACAATTATCATATTTGTCGAATTCGAATGGCACAAAATAGTGGGTCGTTACAGTTGGTATCGGAGCCAGGTTTAAACCATAGCCTAAGGAACAAAAACTCATTAGAGATAGAGTAGCAATACTCTAGAATGAGTGAAGTCAAATTCCGGAATCTTTTCTTGTGAGAGAACGTATTTTAAAAATATAAAATGATTTCAAAAAGATTTTAAAGGAAGTATTTTAGTATAAAATTTCCTATTTTAAAATAAGTTTCCAACACTTCTTCTTTCTCTCCATCGTTATATTCGAGCTCTTGTTAGTTTCTTAATTTTATCTTATCCTAGAACATCTTGATATTTTCTTCTATCCTTAGTATCCGATCCCGAATCTTTCAGGATGAATAGAAGAAATAATCGTGGTCGAGGGCAAGCTGTTCCTCCTCCTGCTGCCCCAGTCCGATTCACTAAATTGTGCAAGGACTATGTTGAGCTAGGTGGCACAAAATTTATGGGAACAGAAACCATCATAGAAGCTCAACAATGGCTTGGGGACTTAGAAAGGATCTTCACCTGTCTCGAGATTACTAATGCCCAGCAGAGGCAACTCGCAGCTTGGCAAATGAAGGGCGCTGCTTTGAATTGGTGGCTATCTATTACAGCTCAAACAAATGAGGCCGACCTCACTTGGGAGCAATTTAGGTATCTTCTTGGGTTGTCCAAATTCGGATTCAAATTTCCCATTTTTGAATCTATCTTTTAATCTCTTATCGTGCTTTAGGGAGGCCTTTCTGGCCAAATGGATGCCCGAAGCGGGCAAGTCTCAACTCTATAGGGAATTCATGGATCTTAAGCAGGGTAATATGACCTTCACGGAGTATGAGAGGAAATTCAACGAACTCTCTCAATATGGTCTAAATCTGATTGACACTCCGCTCAAGCTGAACGAGAAGTTTATAGCTGGCGCTCGACCCGAGTTCTACGATCGACTCATTACTCATGTGCATGGGTCGTTCACGGCATTGATGGATATGGCTCTCAGGTATGAGAACCCTACCTCTAAGGCCACTCCTGCTGCTTCTTCTGCATCAGCCCAGTCCTCTGGAAATTCAAGGAAGAGGAAGTCAAATTTCTACCGCAATAAGAAGAACAGGACTCAAGGGTTGGGATCATCATCATCTTCTGCTTCTTCGAGGCCACCTGTAGATCTGTCTACCATTACTTGCTACCGATGCGACAAAAAGGGACACTACGCTAGTAGTTGTCCTACTTTGGGTGCTGCCATTCCACCACCAGCTCAGTTTGCTAGGAGAGATCTTTGTCATATCTGCCTCCAGCCAGGACATTTCAAGAAGGATTGTCCCACTCAGAAGAGGGGCACAACATCCGGAGTCTTTGCAGTAACTTCTGCACTTCCTACAGCTCCGCAACCTGCACCAGCTCCAGCTCCGGATGACTCACAAGGTACCCTTCAAAGTTCTTTTACCTTGCATTTTCATCCTGTAAGAGTTCTCTTCGATACCGGAGCTTCCCACAGCTTCATTTCGTCAGATCTCTGTGATAGATTTGAACATCTTCTTACTCCCGAGTATTCTTCTGTACCTTTATGTGTTTCAAACCCCATTGGCGGTCCTGCGAACCTTAACAAAGTTTGTAGGGATGTGAAACTCTTTCTTGGAAATTATCGTTTCACTGGAGACTTCTATGTTCTGGGCTTTGACGCTTTCGATCTTCTACTCGGAGGCGACTGGCTAGATAAACATGATGCCAAAATTTCCTGTAGTTCCCGAACTGTTTCGCTTGTTGGTGATAAGGGTGATTCTTTGGTGATCCAGTGTAAATTGCCTCAGGAGTTTGCTGGTAGTTTCATCTATTCTCTCGACACTTTCCCGGATGATATCCATTTGACCCCTGTAGTCAAACTATTTCCCGATGTGTTCGGTGAAGTCACTTCTTTACCTCCAAAACGGGAAATTGATTTCCGTATCGACCTTATTCCGGGAGCACGACCTGTAGTCCTTCCACCTAGAAGAATGGCACCACGGGAAAAGAGCGAATTAAGGAATCAGATTCAAGACTTATCTTCCAAAGGTCTGATTAGACCTAGCTTCTCTGAATGGGGAGCAACTGTTGTCTTTGTCACAAAATCTGATGGTTCTCTCAGGATGTGTGTTGATTATAGAGAACTCAACAAGCTTACCATGAAGAACAGATATCCTATGCCCCGCATAAATGATATGTTCGACCAACTCTATGGAGCAGCTGTTTTCTCTCAGCTTGATTTAGCCACAGGTTTCCATCAGCTAAGAATTGCTGAGGAAAGCATTCCCAAAACTGCTTTCAGAACGGAGAATGGTTTCTTTGAATGGCTAGTTATGCCTTTTGGTTTGACAAATGCCCCTGCTTTCTTCGTCGACTTGATGAACCGAGTTTTTCGAGATGTGCTCAATAAATTTGTCCTTGTTTTTATTGATGACATCCTGGTTTTCTCCAAGTCTGAGGAAGAACATAAAGTCCATCTGAAGTATGTTTTAGAGACTCTCCGGAATCACCAATTGAAGGCTAAGTTCTCTAAATGCCATTTCTGGGAAGAAGAAGTCCGATTCCTTGGACATATTGTCTCTAGAGAAGGAGTTTCTGTTGATCCAGTCAAGATTGCTACAATCCAAGATTGGGAAGAACCTAAGACTCCCACCGATATCCGTAGTTTTCTAGGCCTTGCCGGCTACTACCGAAGATTCATTGAGAACTTTGCTCGGATTTCGGCACCTCTGACGGCTCTTACTCGGAAGAATGTCAAGTTTGTATGGAGCGATAAGTGTAGAGCTGCTTTCAAAGAGTTAAAAGATAAGCTCACCTCCGCACCAGTACTTACTGTACCAAATGGAAGTGAAAGATTAACGGTTTTCACCGATGCTTGTCGAGAAGGATTGGGAGCAGTGCTAATGCAAGATGGGAGAGTAATTGCTTATGCTAGTCGTCAGCTGAAGACACATGAAGCTAACTATGCTGCCCACGATTTAGAGTTGTTGGCTGTTGTTTTTGCCTTGAAGCTTTGGAGACACCATCTCTTAGGAGCTAAGTTTGATCTGTTCACCGATCACAAATCTCTGAAATATATCTTTACTCAGAAAGATTTAAATCAGAGACAAGTGCGATGGCTCGAGTTCCTTGCTGCATATGATCTCGACATCAACTATACTCCCGGGAAAGCCAATGTAGTGGCAGATGCGCTGAGTAGAAAGAAATCTTTGTTATGTCAGATTTTTGTATCTTCCCCTCTTTTGGATCGTATCGTGGCTAAACAAGATGAAGACGAGATGCTTAGGCGTATAAAGGGAAGTGTTCGCAGCAGAATTGGTGGTAATAGCTCTGATGGAAAGGGAGCTCAGATCGATGATAAAGGAGTTTTAAGGATAAATGGAAGGATTTGTGTGCCGAATGTTGATGGGTTGAGACAGGAATTACTCCGGGAACATCATCAGTCCCGACTCTCCATTCATCCTGGCGTAGCTAAGATGTACCAGGATTTGAAGAAACTATACTGGTGGAAGGGTATGAAGCGAGATGTCTCCATCTTTGTCAGTAGATGTGCGACTTGCCAGCAAGTTAAGGCAGACCATCAGAAAACACCCGGTTTATTGCAGCCTTTGGAAATTCCAAACTGGAAGTGGGAACAAGTTTCTATGGACTTTATTGATGGATTGCCGAGATCTCGAAGGGGAAATGAAAGCATCTGGGTTATTGTGGATAGACTGACTAAGTCTGCTCATTTCATTCCAGTCAGATCTACCCGCACAGCTTCGAGTTTATCTGAGATTTATATGAGGGAGATCGTTCGCCTCCATGGCGTTCCTCTAAGCATTGTCTGCGATCGTGACCCCATTTTCACTAGTCAGTTTTGGAAAGCATTCCAAGAGTCCTTGGGTACTCGTTTGAACCTGAGCACTGCTTACCACCCACAAACTGACGGTCAGACAGAGAGGGTGAATCAAATTCTTGAAGATCTTCTTCGTGCTTGCATCTTAGACTATGGAGGATCTTGGGAAGATCATCTCCATCTTGTGGAATTCACCTATAACAACAGTTATCAGGCTAGTCTTAAGATGTCCCCTTTTGCTGCTCTATACGGGAAACCGTGTAGATCTCCTTCGTGTTGGATTGAGTCTGGTAATCGTCTAGTTCTCGGTCCTGAGATGATTCTAGAAGCTTCAGAGAAGGTAGAGGAGATTAAGAGGAGATTAAAGGTTGCTCAAGATAGACAAAAGAAGTACGCTGATCGGCGTAGAAGGAAGTTAGAATTTGATGTTGGTGATTTGGTGTTTCTAAAGATCTCTCCTTTAAAGAATGTAGTCCGGTTTGGTCGAAGAGGAAAGCTAGCCCCTAGATTCATCGGTCCATTCCGTATTCTGGAGAGGATTGGATCTCTGGCTTATCGACTAGATCTACCAGAGAAGTTTGCCGGAATCCACAATGTCTTCCATATATCTCACCTTCGCCGCTATCTTCACGACCCATCTTTAGTCATCCAGCCTACTGCTCTCGATGGTCTGGACATCGAGCCTGATCTGACTATGGAAAGGAAGCCGCTTCGTATCGTCGATCAAAGTACGAAACAGCTCAGAAGAAAATCAGTCCCGTTGGTCAAAGTGCAATGGAGCACTGATGGGCGAGATTGCACATGGGAAACGGAGGAAAGCATCCGTGCTTCAAACCCAGAACTATTCGTTTAAGGTACTTATCTATCTAGCTTATTCTTCCTTTGTTTCTTTTTCTCTCGTTCCTTTTCGAGGACGAAAAGTTCTTAAGTGGGGGAGAGTGTAACAACCCTAGTTCAGCTTGTTATTTTATTTAATTTATTTAATTTATTTTTAGTTTTAAATAATATATTTTATAAAATTGGGTTTAACAATATAGTTAAATATTTAAAATTTGAGATATATTTTGAAATTTTTTTTATGTCAATAAACTTAAATAATAACTGTAAAATTTTAAGCTAGGTTTGAACCGTTAAATTTCGCGTTTGAAAGACGCGTGATTTAAAGGGTAAAAGTGACGTTATAAAACGTGTGTTTTCAAAACGTTATTTTTGTGAAAATTTTTGATATTTTAGACTGCGTCTGTTTAACGTAGTGTAAAAATAATATTTTCAAATTTTTTTGAAGAAAATTTTTGGTCAGTGGTTTTAAGACGGACGTTGGTTCGTTTTAAGGGACCGTTGTTTTATATATTTTTGCATACGTTCTGTTTTACCTAACTACATAAAAACGTTAACACTTGCATTTAAAAATATCAATCTAAATCAGAGGAAGATTTAACTAAATTAAATCACAACATTTTATATATTCAAAACGTTCAAGCTTTATTTTCTTCTCTCGGCCGTTTCAATTTCACTTGCACACTTCCTCATATTCAAACTGTAGCATGCACATTCAACAAATATCTCGCAAGTTCTCCTATAATCAGTCCTTTGATCAAGCAACCATTATTTCTTTCAAATTTAAGCATTCAACAGCCTTCAATATTCGAAACTGCTAAGACTTAATATGCTCTGCCTTGTCATCAGCTATCCATCTCACCATCAATGGCTATGACCACGTATCAGATATTTACTTTGAAACTGCTAGCTCAATTTGCTCGAAATTTTTCCAGAGTTATTACATAAGTAACTGCCTTGTTTCCTCTAGATTCTTCCTAAGTCTCGGCCTATATATCTTTCACCTTTTTCTACATATTTCTCTCTACATTTGTTTCCCTCTGCAAATTCCAGTCTGTTCTTTTGCTCAAAATAAAAATCAGGTAATCACCTTTCTTTTCTTTTCTTATCTCTTTATCTCTTGACTTGCTCGGCCATGCCATGGTTGGTAGGGGATCAGTGTGTGTGTTGTCTGTAGCTTTACAGTGGACATATAGGATAGGCAATCTATAAGTTGATAGCCAGATCTGTTGTTAGCATAATATCAGTGTATGAGGCATATAGATCTGGGTTGGGTGTGCATATGGGATGGAGTAGGCTATAACTTGGTTATAGGAGCTGTCTGCAAATCCATACTAGGCTTGTTTTATAAATCATAGTGGTAGTCGGTGTTTTAGTGCATCAGGTAGGCATATGTTTAGTTCGCATCTATGTACAAACCATATTAGTAGTCAGACTTGCATATGAATATGATGTCAGTGCATGTGTAGGCATGTTTAGTCCAGACTCATCACCATTTAAGTCTGCACACATACTAGATGTAGCACTGATAGCATGAGAGATAGGAGCATGTGACTGAAGGCTAATTGACATATAGGGATGTTGGTGAATATCTGAAAGATGAAGCAAGTAAAGAGGCAGATCTGGGTTGAACTGACTGATCTGGAAGTGAGATATTCATGGTGTAGAACCTGGCAAATCTGGAATGAAAAGAGACATGACATGTCTGGTGAAGAGGCAGGCAAAACTGAAGATATTTAAGTGAATTGATGTAGGTTGAAGACCTCTGTGTTGCTCAGTCAAGAGGATTGGTTAGCAGTAGAAAGTTTTGGGATTTTGAAGTATAGATGTGCAACTGCTGTGCACATCTGAAGTGTGCACGTGCACAAAGCATGCGCACAAGGATTGGTGAAGTCTGACATGTAACTTGGTGTATAGGTGGTGGCTGAGATGGGTGAAGTCAGTGGCGAGAGGAAGTAGGGGCAGTGGAGACCAGAGAATGGTAGAATGCCTGGAAATATATGTGTTTCTACACTTCCAGATTTTGACTCGAAGCAAGGCTAAATTTACCCGAAGTAAAACTAGTTGGGACTCGAAGCAAAACCTGTTGTGACTCGAAGCAAATGAAGGGAAACTCGGGTCAGTGAAAAATTTTTGAGGCTGTGTAAAGTATGACCTGAAATGATTTTTGGAGAGATGGATATTGGAAACCACTGTGAAAAAAAAAAAAAAAAAAAAAAAAAAAAAAGAAGAGAAGAAAAAAAAATAGGCAGTACATAGGTATGGGTTAGGCAAGTTAGGGGAAGCATTTGTTCTCGCATTCATACATTTTGCAATCGAGTTTAGAAAAATATTGGTCGAGCAAGTCAAACTTATTTTCCTATCTTTAATTTTTCGTTGACTACAAAAATCTAAGTCGCGTTCCTATATTTTGAAATTTGTTCTAGATCTAACTCTAGGCGACGCCCGGAAAATTTGACTGTTTTTCTCCGTCAGTCTATACCAGTGAATTTTCAATTTTAATTTAAAAATTTGCTGCAACATCCAGGTGAGTATTTCTCACCAGACATACGTATTTATATTTCGTAAATTATTACAAGTGTATGTGTAAATTTGTATTTCACTAATTGTCTGTCTGTAGTGTAATATAGAATGATAAACCCCATTAAATTTACACCCCATCAGTTATTTATATGTTATTTGATATTTGCTGTTATATTATGTTATTATTTACTGCTTAAATCACACTGCAAGTTCCCTGTTATATATATATTGTTATGGCTGAAATGATAGGCCAGATTGATTGTTATTCACTCTTTATAGAACTGCTGTAAATTATCTTGGGATTGCGGGTTCGAAATGATAGAACCCGGAAATTTTAAGTATCGGATTGAAATGATATAAATCCGTTCCACTTGACCTAGGCTAGAAAATTTTATACAGGCCCGTGGTTTATATATATTATTTTCTGGAAATATTTTAAATTATTTTAAGGAATTGAGGATATTCTAGTAAAAATTTTATAATGTTTTAAATGTTAAAAATAAATAAATATAGAATAAAATTTTAGTATAACTTGTTCCAAAATTTTTGGAGTTTTGAAAGAATAAGATTTAAATTTAGAAAATTATATATATATAACAAGTTATATTTAGAAATAGATTTTTAATCAAAAAAAAAAAAAATCTACAACAGTATTTAAATGCTATCTTTTGAAATTAGACTAGGTTAAACTCTTAACTTTAGACAGCATTTTGATGCTGTAGAAGATGAATTTGATTTATTTGGAATTCTATAGAAATTTTGAGAATAAGCTAAACTTTGGAATTTAATAAATAAAAGAATCTAAAATTTGAGTTTGGATAGATTTTTGAGGAAAATTTGATTTCTATGTTAAAGGAAATAAAATTCCAAATTGGTTTGAATAAGTTGAAATGATATCTTTTCAAGGAAAATGTTTGAATCAAGGATTTGAAAATTTAAGGTACTTGAAATATATACATATATATTGATAAAAAAAAAATACCATTTTTCAAACTAAAACCACGGGTTATAATAACGTTTGGTTGGCAAAGAGACCGGGATCGGATATGGGCATACTCTCTGTCGATACCGAAAACCACTTTGACAACCGTGTACGCGGTGGAGATTCCAGAATGAAGTAGGATGGTGGTGACGGTTTCTTGAAAGGTATATACGTGGACCCGACTCCCGTGAGTTGGCTTAAGGTGGCTAAAACAGGAGCGATCGACGGATTAATGAGGTAGCTCCTCTGATCGAACACACTTCTTCGGTTGCCATTCTATTACTCTTGTGATTGTTTGGTGCGCGCACCTTTGATTTGGGAGTGTTGTTCGAGGTGGGCGGTTGCTGCGGCTTCGCGTTACCACCGGTCCGGAAGCGTAATTGGTATATCTACCCTGGCATTGCCTAGTTGTGCCGTGTCACCTACCATATCGAGCCTTGTACGAGTTTGGTTTTCTCCCGTAGCCCGTGTGGTATCCTCTAGTTGCTTCCCGATCAGGGGGAGCTACGATATTGGATGGACTACTGGGACTATTACGTGTTAAGGGCTATATGGGTAACCCCTTAACGCTATTTAAAAGTAAGTTTATTTTAATATAGACACTATGGTAATAGCGCAATATACTATATAGTAAATAGTTTAACGGATCCTTAGAGGATGGGCGATCCCAAGCATCCTTTGAGTTACTTGCTCTTTACATTACAGTACACTTGATTTAGCTTACCTCATATAAGTATGTATGTCCTGACTCGAGTGTTTTGTTTTATTGTACGCTCGGGTCAGCCTGAGTTGCAGATTCAGCTTTTCTTTCTGGAGCTAGGACTAGATCACTCTTGCTAGTTGGAAGCTTCTTCGTCTTTATCTATTTTGTAATTCAAGACATTTTGGAAGACTATGTTTTATTATGGCTTAAAAATTTGTATTAAAGTTTTGAACAATGTATTTCTGTTTGTAAAAGTTTCCAGTGGCGTCATGAACCACTGTAGTATTGTATATTCCGCTGTGAGATTCTGATATCTGTGTCTGTGATTCTGTGTATTTGGTTTCATTTGTTCCTTAGCTATATTTACAATCTATTATTTTGAACTATTCCAGCTCGACAATTATCATATTTGTCGAATTCGAATGGCACAAAATAGTGGGTCGTTACAGACGTTTCGATGTACTTCGTTTTATTGAGCTTCGTCTCACTCCTTTTATGGACTTAGGTCTGATGTTCTTTTATGTTGATCGGTTCATTGGACGTACCGTTTTTGTACTACGTCGGCGTTCCGAATTAATGAAGCTTTGATTCATCTGGCGTATCGTTATTGTACTACGCTGTTGTTCCAAATTATTCGTGTCTCACCTACGAAAGGTGTTGTGCGTTTCAATCGGTCGGGAAAGTTAGTGCCTCGATATATTGGGCCATTTCCTATCACTGAACGTATTGGTTTCTTGGCTTATCGCCTCTTATTACCGGTTTAATTTTCTGTTATTCATGACGTGTTTCACGCGTCTTCCTTCTACGGAAATGCCTTAGGGATTCCGATTTTATTCTTGGGCCCGGTATTATTGAAGAAATTGAAGTTTCACCAGATTTGACTTTGAGCAACATTCTATTCACATCAATGTTTCTGGGGTTTAGCACCTTCGAAATAAAGATGTTCTTCTCGTGAAAATTCAGTGGTTCTCAAATCCTATGGATTTCACTTTGGAATCCAGAGAATTCATCGAGCAAACACGTTCAGGCTTTCTCTTTCGTGCTCTATATGGTGAACTTCTTATTTTCAAATTTCGTCATTTTATGATGATATGCTTTTATGGTTGTTACCTTTTGTCCATTTATTCCTTAAGATTGCGAGGACGCAATTTCTTTAAGGAGGGGAGTCTGTAACAACCCGGTTTTTCGCGTCACTTAATAATCGACGTTTAAACGATAAATATTGTTGCAAGTTGCCTATTGAAGTTTATTTAAATTTTGAATTAAAATTTCTTTTATAAATTGTTAAAGGGATTGACGGGCTTTGAAAATTAAATAGTGGTCCATTTTCTTTATTGGGTCGTGATAATTCACTAAAGCATATAACCAGTTTCTTTCCCCCCCTTTATTCATTCTCGTTCGAGACCTAAAACGAACGAACGAAAATAAAACGGAGGCTGTCTCGTTCGCCCCCTTCTCCAGATTAGGGCTTCTTGAAAATCGAAGATGCCGATGCTTGATTGAAGTGGCGATTCAGCGTTCTGGTTCGTCCATCGATGGCCTCCTCGTAGCTTGCTCCAGCTGCTTCGACTCGTGATAAGGTGAGTGGTCTTCCGCTCACATCTAGTTCTAGTCGGTTTTTCATGATTTCTGCCTTGTTTAGATTCGTGTTTTTGGTTGCTTGATTAATTGGTTTTGGGCTTTGATTTCTATGGCCCTTGTGAGCTTCGCCTCTGGCCATTTTGGTGCTCATCCCTGTGCATTTTCGATCTTGTCATGTTCTTTGTTGTAAGGTTGAATCACTGTCATTTGTTTTCTAGTGTGATACTTGCACTGTTTCACGTGTGCTCAATATCCTTTGATGTCGGTCAAGTTCAACTGATTCTGGTAGGTTTCAGTTAGGATCTGTTGTTCATGTTTGAACTAGTTTGGGTGGTCGCTGACACCTCGTAGCTTCCCTGACCTGTGCACTCCATTCTCTTGTGTTCACCCCTGTAGTATATACTGATGCATGAATGTGTACCCATTTGGTTTGATGTTGAGACCACTGTGGCATTTGTGACCTGCATATGTTTTCAGTTGCAGTTACATTCATCTCCCTTTTTGTACCTGTTGCACTAGTGTATGCATATCCTGCTTTGAACCTTGCACTTGAATTTGATATGTGCAATGATATTGAACTTCTTCATGTTTCACTGTATGTTAAAACATGATATTCTCTCTCCACTTAATCACAGCCTTCTGGTCATTCATGTTGCAACTGCAATTTTCAGTGTGGCATTCATTCTCCATTATGTTGATTGTGTTGCAGTGTTCATATATGGATATTTAAAATCATATCATTGTTGAGGCTGTGACACTTGATGTCGCAGTTGCTTGACCCAGTTTCATTCCTATTGAGTCTGTTGTGGTTGCATTACCCCCCTGTAGCACTGCTTTATGTCAAACTTGATGATGCCTTGGTAGTCTGTTTACAGTCAGCACCTCACTGCTATATCATTCATGTTGCATATCCTATGTAGCACACTTGAACTTAACTATGCAATTTGCCACTGTTTCATATATGACATAGTTTGCATATTAGTTGTTACTGTTGCCTTGAACTGTTGCCATAACATTCATGTGCATTTTCTATTTAAGTGAAATTGATTTCGAGTTGTGTTGTTGAACACTTGAGTTTCAATGAGCATTGTGCATATTACTTCCACCATTATGTCATTCAGCTTGTATTTATATTTCATCAATGCTTGCTGATTGACCTCCTGCACTATATGTTGTGCTTGATTCATTTATGCATCTCTGATTTGCCCACTTACTTCCTGACCTGTAGCACTATTTTTAGTGCTGCTGCGTTATGTAGTTCACTGGACCATGTAATCACCCTCCTTCTATTTTTTTAGTTGTACCACTGCCTTGTTCACTTGGTCATTCGAGTTGAGTTTTCTTTGTAGTCGTGTTGAGTCACGATAGTCGTGACTTGACCTCTGCAGTTTTGTTTGCTGTTAGTATTCACTGTTGTGATGATTTCACATGCTGTTGGTACTTGACTCACTTACTCATTTGGGTTGTACTGTTTCTCGTTGCACTTCTAATTCCTTTTTCCATGTGTAGTTGGTTATGTACATTCATTTGTGTACATATTTTACATTCATTGGGTACGTTATCACTGTTGTGGCAGGGTAGTGCACGCAAGCGTGAACTGCAGCCACACGGTATTCAATGGGTACATCATCACTGTAGTGGCAGGGCAGTGCACGCAAGCGTAAACTGCAGCCACACGGTACTGCTTTTATTGTTATATCTTTTGCTTTTGATTTATAGAACTATTTCGTATTCCATATGTTGTAGTGGCGTGGCAGTACACGCTTGCGTATACTGCAGCCCTACTCGAGTTGACGTCTTAATTGATGTTTCCAATTACTTGATTGTTTCCTTTTCCAATTCATCCTTATTAGTGATTGGATAGACGAGATTTATTGTGACTGTCATCTATTCGTTATTTGATTATTATTGCTTCTGTGCATTAATAACTGAGTTTAAATTAGACTGACCCGGGTATTATTTTCTTTTGAATGTAATACTCGGGTCAGACCCGAGTTATTTCAGGTTGTAGATATTCTGCTTTGGGATGCTGCTTGAGCTATGAAGTCCTTTCATATCTTTTGGAGTTGTCGTCATCATTTTTAGTAGTCAGTGTAATTGTATTGGAAGATGTGTATTCATGTATATTATATACGTTAATGTACTTGTATATGTAACTTCCTGAGTCGACTGTTGTAGTTGTATCACATGTACCGTGTCAAATGTATTGTAACTGACATCAGTTATATATATATATGAGACTTTCTGTTTCATCTGTGTTCCGCATTTATATTATCTGTGTTATTAGTTTATATTTTGTCCTAGACTATTATAGCCACTGTGTAGTAGCTTTGAGTTTACATCGGCATGTCGGATTCCCTCCTGAAATAAAATGCACGTTTTTACTATCTGGCATATCGGTGCTCGCACAAAGCAATTACATGGATGGTCGCTCCTCAACAGCCTTGTTCTCCGTGCTAGTTGACAGCACTACACCGTAGTGTTCTTGGCTAGCGTGGGTATAGAGGTGGGGTGTCACAGTATGAGTGTAGTGCAATAATAGTAGATAATAATAATACAAATCTTCGTCTTCGTCCTCCAGAGCTAAAACTTCAAATCCTGAAAAGCTCGGACTGACCCGAGCGAATTGAAAAGACAAAACACTCGAGTCAGAACTAAAAGATCTTATGTAAGTTAAATTAACAGAAATAAATATGAGTGCAGTAACTCAAGAGATGCTCGGGATTTAGATCTCTTAAGGATCTGTTAAACTATTTACTATGTAGTATATTTCGCTATTATAATAGTGTCTATAGTAAAATAAACATACTATTAAATAGCATTAAGGCTTTACATTTTACACCTTAACACGTAATAGTCTCAGTAGTCCATCCGATATCATAGTCCCTCCTGATCGGGAAGCCACCAGAGGATACCACACGTGCTACGGGAGAAATCCAAACTCGTACAAGGCGCGATAGGGTAGGTGACACGGCACAACTTGGCAATGCCAGGGTAGATATACCAATTACGCTTCCGGGTCGGTGGTAACGCGTAGCGCGTAGCTACCGCCCACCTCGAGCCACACCCCCAAATAAAAATCAAAAGTGGCCACCGAAACAATCCAAAGTCAAAGTATAATATCGAAGGGATGTGTCCGATCAAAGGTGCTACCTTATTAACCTGTCGATCGCTCCTGTTTTAGCCACCTTATGCCAACTCACGGGAGTTGGGTCCACGTATTTATCTTACAGGAAACGCCGCCACCAACCTACTTCATTCTGGAATCTCCACCGCGTACACGGTTGTTAAAGTGGTTTTTGGAATTGGCAGAGAGTATGACAACTTCCAATCCCGGTCTCTTCAACAACCAAACTTTATTATAACATCGCGGCCATTTAAAAATACTTATACTTTCAAAACCAGAATATAATTATCCGTTTCAAAACCCATAAATACGATATAATTTCCTTTTAAAAATTCAAATAAATATGATATCATTTTATTTCAAATATATTCATTTTCCAAAATCATGCCACTTTTAAATTTATAATACCTCGGAACCAAATATTTGAATTTTACTTTCAACATAATACTTCGAAATCCATAGTTTTAAAACCAAAACTTTCAAAACTTAAATGGTTTGGATATTCAACAGTATATAGAATAAAACAGTTGAATTTAAAATTCTTTAAAATATATAATTCCCACACCTTCACAATCTTTATTCATTTTAAATTCAGTCTAAACCCATAACTTTTAGATTCACTTTCAGTTTGAATAAAACACTTCGATTTCAATATTTTCAAACTTTGAGTATTTAATGAATTTCAAAACTAAGGTTGGAAATTTCTATTCAACAATTCATTTCTTATTATTTAGTTTGAAAGGTTTACATTATAAATCCGTAACCATTTAAAGTAAAATCAATTTATTAACACTAAATATTTCCTTCCATTTATTTATACTAGAATTATTCATTAAATCCAGTTATAAATACCATAACTTTTAAAATGCCCAATTTAAACCAATTAACATTAACTTATGGAGTTAGATTTTTAAATAAGCTCAATTCAAATTTCAATTTCAATTTATCTTTCAATCTTAATCGATTTGGAATCATTTAAGACTCTATATATATATATATACCGGATCTAAAACCTGTACTCCATCATATAATATAAATTATCAAATTCCGTTTTTCAACTTATTCATTTTTATTTAACAAATTATGCATAGCTTAAATTTGATTGTTTAACTATATATGTATATATAAAATATATTTATATCATATCAAAATTTAATATTTATTAAACCGTATCATATCCAAACCATAAAATAATTTCATAAATAATTTTTTATATATACCGCGGTGCCTGTATAAAATTTTCTATCCTATGGTCAAGTGATACGGATATTTATCATTTCAATCCGCA
This sequence comes from Allium cepa, assembly GCA_030765085.1. Classification (NCBI taxonomy): domain Eukaryota; kingdom Viridiplantae; phylum Streptophyta; class Magnoliopsida; order Asparagales; family Amaryllidaceae; genus Allium; species Allium cepa. The sequence continues at coordinate 366,744,412 of CM060934.1, read as the reverse complement.
ATTTAAAAATAAAAATACGGTTGTATATCATTTCAAACCGCAATCCCGAATGAAATGAATATGCATGATAACTTGCAGATTTTACAAGACAGAACACATCATCCATTCACCCAATATCAATCATCAACCAATTTATTTCAATCATCATCAATTTAACCTAACATCAAAATATATAGCATATAAAATATAACAAGTAATAAATGACAGTTACTAACTAACAATTTATTATATTCAATACTAAATTAATAACTGTTAAACTGGAAGTTTATATGCAATTTAAATAAATTTTTAACTATCAATTTATAAGCAATAACAATATTAATTAACAGTTAAATAAAAAAAATGCGATTTAACGGAGATGATGAATAAAACATGCCAAACAGCCATAAATAAATTTCTACTCATATCTAAAATCAATTTAACAAACATAAGAAATTTTAGAAGGTGTGAGTGGGTTAAAACACTCACCTTTTGAATTTAAATCGAATTTAAATCCGATTTAAACCCAAAAATTCGACGGTCTCCAAATCTGTCCAAACCAGCGTCAAAGCGTCCGAAATTTCGATACAATCCCAGCAAAAAAACCGCGCGTGAATCCCAGCTTGTACGCAAAACTTATGAAAATTTGAAAATTGGAAAATTCGGGTCCTGTGTCGACTTCGGGTTCGACTTCGGTGCGCCGCCTCAAATCCCCGGTGCTTGCTTGGAGTTTTTGCCAAAACGACCCGGAGTGACCCGAGTCATTTTCTTCCTGACCCGAAGTAGATACAGCGTTTTTGCCTCTGAAAGTCGAAGCGTGACTCGAAGTGGCTGAAGATCTGAATTTTTTTTTTTTGAAACTGAAATAAATTTTTGGAATTTGGGAATTACGATTTTTTTTCTGCCATTGGAATGAGGAGTTGAGAAGGAGATGTACGTATAGACAAATGAAAATAAGGAGTGGCTAGGGTTTATAACGGGTTATATATGGACAAGGCTGAAAAATAATGGATGGATCAGATTGGTATACGCGCTGAACGCTAAATGGCTCGAAAAGCCCGTTTCTACTCCGAAACGAAATTGGGTCAACCTATACATCAAAATATATGTTTAAAAATATTTTAAACGCAATGGAAAAGGTTTCAGGTTTAAATTATATCGTATGAAGAAGTTATGCTAAAATCAATATTTTCAAATCGATTTCAATTGCATAAATTTCAAGGCGTTTCGAGTCCATACGATCAAACGACAAGTCCGATCGCTACGAAACTTGAAACACTATTATAATTCACCGTTACGGATCCGACGAAACTTGTTTCGTCGAAATCCGAGTCAGTGGCCAAAATGGCTATTTTTCCATTAATTAAATAAATTTACAATTTGTTGAATAAATCAAATTTTAAATTCCAACTCTAAAATCTGTAAATTTTATCACCTTTATATTTCTCAACATTACAATTGTTTTAAACAAGTCTTTATGTCAATTTAGAGTTGATAAATCTATCAGTTGCAGTGTCAAATCTTCTATTTCATTATATTCAAAATTATAAATTAAGCTCCCAAATTTCTATTAATTTAAATAGTCAATGATTATTCCATCTAAAAATTTTAAGTAGATGGATTCAAATGTTGGGTTCAAAACTATTAATTTAATATTCTCGAATTTCAGTTAAATCTCCATTAACGTAATATTTAAACGTTAAATTTCATTTATTTTGTAATACTTAAATTAAATTAATAAATATTGCTTTCTATACTTAAATCTATATTAACAAAACGTTAGCTTTAACGTTACTACACTAAATCTACAATCAGTTTCAATTAATATAGAATTAATTAAATCCTAATTACTTACCATTTATTTATAAATTAGACTACCTTCCAAATAAATTTGATTGGATTGCCATCTTTACTTTGTCCATTATTAATTAGCTTCAAATTCTACAATTTCACTTCTTAAATCCACCCTTTGTTATATTATAAATAAAATTTACATTGGTTATATTTCACATAAATGTATCATTCATTTACATTTATTACAAACTTATTTCCAATTCCAACTAACAATCTAAATAAATGAATAGGCAACCTACCATAAACATTACCGTTACCTTTTTGTCACATACAAAGTCTTTTATTACAAAAAGCAATTTTGGCATATATTTTCATATTACAAATTCAATTTACTTATGTTCAAATTATAGCCAAACTTGACTTTTAAATTATTTTATATAAGAATTTCATTAAGTTTATTAGTTATTACCCTTAATTGGCATTTATTACATTGTATTCTCGTTATCATTTCATAGATATGATTCCCAATTATTGCTTAAATCTATACTCACATTGATTCATTCAAATTGCACTTATTATGTATTATTTCAACAGCTTATTTATAACTTTGGATCTATTCCCAAATTTTCACATTTCTGTTGTTATATTATTTGAATTCCATTCAATTAATATAACAATCACTTTCCCATTCACACCTTATTATCAACCCCTAATTATTGCAATTCATTATCTTATATTGATTTTATACAATTACCATTAACTTTACACTCAACTTCTATTCAATGTATATTCATTCATCAATCAAATTCGATATTTACCTTTCTTTCCTTCCATTTGATAAATAACCCAATATACATTTACATACATTCATTTCATTCCATTCATTTATGGGTATTGCATTGAAATTTAATTTATTAGCTAATACCAACAGTATTACCATTAGTTAGAACTGGATTCCCAATTTTATCCAATATCCTGAATAAATAACATATATATTAATCAAATCCTTATATTTGTTTTTCTCATATTCCATTTAAATCAAATCATACATTTAAATGATTTTAATGAAATTGGAATTTCATTCAAGTCATACATTATTAACTTGCAACAACATGATTCCTTAATTTATTCCAATTTCCGTTTACACTCTTTTATTGCATTAAAGCAATCTAATATTTCATTAATTTCTCATATTAAATTTTATATCCAGGTAAGAATCCTTTTTCTACTTAATTCAATTTGGATTTTATTCAAATTTCTATAAATAGGTTTTAAGTCACCATTTACATAATTTATTTTAGCCCTCATTTTAATATTTATTGATCCCCTTTATTGCTTCTACTAAAATAAATTGTCGAAATTTACGGGTCGTTACACTATCCACGATGCATGCCTAGCTGCAATTTTATCCTGCCCTTGTAAATGCTTCAATGCTTCATGGTCAATATACAAAATAAATTCTTTATGCAACAAATAATGTCTCCAATGCTTCACAGCCTACACGATAGCATAAAACTCTACATCACAAGTATTGTATCTCATCTTTGCTCCATAAAGTTTTTCACTGAAATAAGCAATTGGACGACCCTTCCGACTCAACACTCCTCCAATTCCAACTTTCGATGCATCCGTATGTAACTCAAATAGCAACCGAAAATCTGGCAACACTAGAATCGGTGCTGAGGTTAAAAGTTCCTTGATTCGCTCAAAAGAAAATCCTGCCTCTTTCGTCCATGAAAACTTCTTTCCCTTCATACAATCTATAACAGGAGCCATCACACTACTAAAGTGTGGTATAAATCTTCGATAAAATGAAGCTAACCCATGAAAACTTCTGACTTCTGTTATAGTTTTGGGCTGTGGCCAATTTCTGATTGCGTCTACTTTACTCTGATCCACTTGTATTCCCTCCTCAGACACAACATAACCAAGAAATAAAACACTTGGCGTCATGAACACGCATTTCTTCGTTGCTGCATAGAACTTTTCTTGACGAAGAATAATTAACACCTTTCGCAAGTGTTTAATATGATCCTCTGTGCTTGCACTATAGATCAAGATATCATCAAAATAAACAACAACAAACTTCCCAATGTAAGGTCTGAAAATTTGATTCATCACCCTCATAAATGTAGTTGGTGCATTAGATAGACCAAACGGCATTACCAGCCATTCATACAATCCTTCTGGAGTCTTGAATGCTATCTTCCATTCATCACCCGGTCTAATACGAATTTGATGATACCCACTCTTAAGATCGATCTTCGAAAAGATTACAGACCCGCTAAGTTGATCTAATAGATCATCAAGTCTTGGCATAGGAAATCTGTATCTGACGGTGATTTTGTTGAGTGCCCTGCTATCCATACACATCCTCCATTAACCATCTTTCTTCGGCACTAACATAGCTGGTACAACACAAGGACTGAGACTTTCACGAACACGTCCTTGCTCAAGCTACTCCTCAACTTGTCTTCTCAATTATTCATGCTCCTTTGGACTCATCCGATAATGTGGCCTATGCGGTAAAACAACAACTGGCACTAGATCAATCTGATGTTGTATGTCCCTTAGCGGTGGTAATTCCTTGGGCAATTCCATAGGAAAGACATCTTCAAATTCATTCAACACTGGTCTAACCTCCTCAGGAATTTCAACATCTTCACTTGTTTCATACCCAATCAACATAAGCATTTCAGCACTATCTTTCACCTCTTCAACAAATTCTTTTGAAGTTAATAGACTAGTCGATTCCACCTTCTTCTCTGCTTTGCTTTCACTTTGCTCACGCTTCTTAGGAACCAAAGTAATTTGAGTAACTTCGAACATGAAACTGTAGCTGTTGGTGCAACCATTATGTTGTACAGCTCTATCATATTGCCATGGTCTTCCCAATAATAAATGACAAACATCCATGTCAACTACATTACACCATATATCACCTTTGTATTTCTTCCTAATAGAAAATGTAACAAAAGCTCGCCTTCCCACTTTCACTTCTCCACCTTTCTTCAACCATCCCAATTTGTAAGGTCTAGGATGTTTTTCAGTCTTCAAGCTTAACTTCGTAACGGCTTATTCAGAAATAACGTTATCACAGCTTCGCGCATCGATAACAAACCGACAAACCTTTCCCAAAATAGTACATGTAGATTGAAAAATATTGCTCCTCAGCCAACTAGAATCATTCTCTTTCTTTAGCGTTAAACAAGACATCCTCATCATCAAGTTACATCCTTCATCCCCTGACACAACTTCTTCATCTTCATCAAACTTCGATGGTTGAGAATAGTCAACTTCAGCTTCCACATCCTCATACTCACATTCTTCTGCAACCAACACTCTCTTCTTTGGCTTCGTACATTCATTACTTTTGTGGCCAAACTCCTAACAATTATAGCACTTGATACTGTTGTTGACCTTCGCTTTTGCGGCTTCATTAACAATTGGTTTACTGACTCCTTTGGAAACATTAGCACTGCTACAAGCACCCTTATTCTGATTTTTGGAATTTGTAAACACACCACCTCCTCGTCTCCCTTGTTTCTCCCAAGCTAAGGCTTTCTGATGTGCTTCAGCAACAGACATTGGATTAAACATATTCACCATGCCTTGGATTTGCATTCGTAGTCCTCCAATATATCTAGCTGTTAGTTGTTCCTCTGTCTCCATAATATCATTCCTTGCAATCAGTTGATAGAATTCATCTGCATAATCATTCACCGTCCTCGTCCCTTGTCTCAAATTCTGCAATCGTTGATACATAAGAGATTGGTAATTGTACGGCAAGAAAGTTGCTTTCATCATCTTTCTCATCTTCTCCCAAGTAATAACTTTCAATTTTCCCATTCTCTCCCGAGTTAGTTTAGTTTGCTGCCATCATGCCATAGCTCTTCCCCTTAATCTTGTGGAAACTAACTGAATTCTGCGATTCTCAGGTACCTCCTTGAATTCAAAAATCTCTTCAACATTTGACAACCAATTAAGAAATTCTTCTGCTTGCATACCACCCTTGAATTCTTGAATTTCCATTCTCATACCTGATTCCCATCTACGATCATTTTCTGAATCAAGATATCGATTCTGCACTTGGTCTCGATCTCGATAATGAATACTGCCTCTATCACCATATTCCTCAAATTCATATGTATGTCGATATCAATCTCGTCCATCTACATCTCTACGACTATGCATGTCCCTTCTATCATGTCTTTCAGCATCACGATATGGATCATTGTCAAACCCCGTTGACTTCTTCTTTCTTCATTTCTATATTCATGGTGTTCTCGCCTCATAGAAACTGATGATTCTCTTCTATCTTGATAAGATTCTGGTGACATTCTCCTTTGTTCCGAAACCGATGGTGAAACCCGGTTTCCACTTTGGTTCGAAACTGGTGAAGTTCTCCTTTGACTTTGATTCATATCTTTCATCAACTTCTTTAACTTTCCAATACCTTCATCGAATTTCTCATTGATACGCTACTCTATCTGCTTAGCTTCTTGTCTTCTACATACATCTTCAACTTGCTGATAGCGATTAGCACGTCTCGGAGGCATGTTATCAACAAACTTGGATCCAACACAAATACTACTTTAACTCGGCTCTGCACTAGCTCGGCTTCAACCTAACCTGGTTCTGCACTTAGCTTGGCTCGGCTTTAACTCGGCCTTGATCTTACTTAGCTTCAACTTAGCTCTGCAAGCTTTGATACCAAAACTGATGCAGCGGAAATAACAAAAGTGACGTGCTAATAATGTTTAGATACAAATTGACGCAAACTTTCTTCCTCACGAAATGAATTCCTGTCAAGTAAACTTGGTAGAACGATAAATGCCCAAATCCATTGATCTCTCGAGATGCCGGATTCTAGCTATCTTCAACACGTTGATCGCGCACGATTCCGCGTTAGAAGATCTACGATTCTTCGACGTTGCTCTCGCGCACGAGATTCCGTGAATCGGCTTCAAATTCATTGATTCGAGCGCAATCGAATATCCGAAGATGGAAGAAGAAGGAGATCACACTCAACTTCAACAAAAGTGGCAAAAAAAACACAAACAATTTTTATTCAAAATCAACTTCTTTTACAATGACATCACACCCCTATTTATAGGGATCACAACACATACACACGACTTAACATGTTCGACACACGAGCTAACATACACACGATCTAACAGATATAGGTTACAACATATGCGACCTACAACATACAAGTCAACAAACGACACAACAACAATGCGTATTAACATTTACAAGCGACATAAGAACAATGACATACGACTTAAGAAATTACAACATATTCGACATAACACCATATGCGACTTAACGACATAGCACGACTTCAAGAATCTTGAGCGACATAACACTGGAGCGAACTAAGAGATAGCACAGTTGAGCGACTTAAAAGAACAGCGACCTAAACTTCTGAGCAACTTAAGGTATGCAGCGACCTAACCATGGAGCGACCTAAGAAATGTAACGACCTAAGAATGATAGCATGGGCATAACTGAAAACGACTTAAGCTTCATGCGACTCATAAAAAACAATGCGGCATAAGGTCAGCAACTTAAGTCGCTAGGTTGTTTATCTTGTTTGTGCGCGACCTAAGGAAATGCGGCATACGCGAGCGATTGTCATAGCTCGTTGGTTCGTAGCTTGGTAGGTCGTAACTCGCTGACGACTTATGGCCTTCCTGCGACTTTACAAGATAGCGATCTAAAATAAGCGATCTATCACGGTGCGCTGCATCATTTTTAGAGTGGGATGTTTCTCATTCTTATCTGAAAATTTCTTGGTTATGAAATGAAAATGAGAAAAGAAGGGAATGAGAAAAATGTAATTTTATATAACTTATTTATGATTTATTTTAAAATAAAAAAAAATTAAAATTTGACACTTGTCTTAAGTTTTACATTTGTCATCTTAAAATGATTATTAGTTTACATTTGTTATATTAGATCCTAAGATGTTTACACATGTTCTTTTTTAATTAATTAGCATTTTTAATTAAAGTGTTAAAAAAGTTTTAAACTTAATTTGATTACAAATACTTATTTATATGCATAGCTAAATTTTAAAGAAATAAAACCAAGTATGATTATAAATAAAATAATACACATATCAATTAATTGAAAATAATATTTTTAATCATTTAAAATAAAGTTATAAAAGAGATTGTAAATTACTTGTTATTTAAACGAATAAATGTTTCATATTTATAATTTGTATTTTAAACATCATATTTAATTTACAAATCACGTTTATTAAACAATATTTTTAAAAAGAAATAAAACAATCATTTTTATAACTTTATTTTAATCTAAATTAATATTCAAACTTAAGTTAAAATATATTTTAAACAAATAAAACATTTGTCTTATGTATTTAAAATCATATAGCTATTTTATAAAAATAGTTTTGAAAAGCTTAATCATTAAATAAATCATAATTTCCCAATTACCAAAATATTATAATTAGAAAATATGCTATACTAATTTAATTTAAAACCAAACTCATCTATTTAAAATATATAAATATATATACATGTTATAAATAGAAAACAATTTATTAGCTTATTAAAAGATAAATTCACTAATTAAATATTTAATAAAAGAAGATTATTTAATCAATTCAATTTTATCTACAAAAATTATCAAATCAATTTAATTTTAAACATTGATTATTAAATTTATACTGTCCAAAATTCCGGGAGAACAACTGTGACGACCCAACTTTTTCTCCACAAAAAGTCGTATCATCTTTAAGAAAGAAAGGATAGAAAAGAGAAAAGAAAGAAGAGAAAGAAGAAACAACACCAGAATCTCAACAGCGGAACGAATAAATTATATTAATAACATAAGTATTTATATAATATACAACATCAATCAGAGTTACACAACATATACATCACATACTAGACAGTTATAAACACCTGTCTAGTATTTAAAACTTAATACAAACACAACATAGAGAACACACAGCGGAAACTATATATCTATAACGCTGAAGCCTCCTGCTCCATTGCTCCTACAATATTCGTCAAAGCCAACCTGAATCCCTTGGCTACTCATAAAAATTTGAGTACCCAAGAGTTTAAGAAAACAAAAGATAAATTCCGAGTTAGACATGGGTCTGGTGTGAGTAACAGGTTAAGGTGGCTTAACTTTTAAAAAAACCTTTGAAAAGAAAGGTATCATGTAAGACTTCCCACACATAAACTTGGAAAAGTTTTTACCTTACGCTAACCAAAATATTTGATAGGAAATCTGGTGATATTATCATAGTGCTGTGACGCCCCACCTCTATGCTCGCAATAACAAAGAGTATTAAAGGAAATACTGTCCGTTATCATGAAGAATAAGGCTGGATAGGAGCGGCCATCCATAGTTAGGCCTTACACTAATATTGGTTACCTCGATAGGAGTGGTATATATCTTTAATTTTTCATCTCTTATTATTTACTCCCATCGACATACCCAATTCCAGTATAAAACAAACTACGATGGTTCATAATAGTTTAGGACAATAAATATAATAATAACACAGATAAGTCAATGCGGAACACAGATATAACAGAAAGCCTCGTATATATATAACTGAAGTCAGTTGATATACATGTGATACGATACATATGATACAACTACAACTGTCGACTCTGGAAATTACATATACAAGTACATTATCGTATATAATATACATGAATACATATCTTCCTATACAAATACACTGACTACTATAATAACGACGACTACTCCAAAAGATATGAAAAGACTTCATAGCTCTAACAGCAACCAAAAGTAAGATATCAACAACCTGTAAATACTCGGTCTGACCCGAGTATTAAATTCAAAAGAAAATAATACACGGGTCAGTCTAACTCAAACTCAGTTATTAGTGCACAGAAGCAATAATAATTAAATGCAATTAGACGACAGTCACAATAAATCTCGTCTATCCGATCCTTGAATAAAGAAATCGGATAGCGATGAATATAACACGTAACAGTGTTAAACAACAAATCAGCAAATCCAAATTATCAACGAAGATAAATTAAAAAGGTTATCAATGAAGATAAGTGAAAGGATTAGCAATGAAGATTATTTAGAAAATAGCAGAATTGCCTAAACGGCAATTAACAACAAAAATCTAATTATTAAATAAATAATTAGAAACTTATAATCTAATTTTCTGAAATATAATTAGACAACACTAGAATGCTCAAATCAAACCAAATCGAAATATGATTTCAAAATATTGAATTGAACACAACAAAACAATTTCAAACAATCGAAATATCATTTAAAACATCAACTCGGGTAGGGCTGCAGTACACGCACGCGTGTAATGCCTCGCCACTACAACATATGGAATATGCCAAAGATCAATAAATCAAAACAAAATAGAATATCATAAAAGCCATACCATGTGGCTGCAGTTCACGCTTGCGTGCATTGCCTTGCCACTACAGTGATAATGTACCCAAAAGATCGACGAACCAAAATCAACGAGGAATCAAATATAGATTCAAAATGTCGAAACTGTGTGGCTGCAGTGCACGCACGCGTACACTGCCTCGCCACAACAGCATATACAGAAATAGCCACAAGGTACAAAGGTCAATACATGCACATACATGAACCATAACAAAACGGCTCGGCATGGCAAAAATGCAACAAAATGAAACTGCAGAGGTCAAGTCACTAATATCATGACTCAATATCAACTGCAATATGAACTAGACAACAAACAAGATCAGAGAAAAATGGAAGCAGCAGGCTCAAAACGAGAAGCAACATCAAGTATGCTCAAGTACAAGTGCAACAGTATGGGAGCAGAGAGAAAACGGTATGATTAGGGATGCAGACCACAAAAGCAAACCAACAATCATCAAGTTTTCAAAATAGTAATAATACTGCAAATTCGAGAAGGTAGGAAACTACCACGAAATGTAAGAAGGTCAAGTCTCTGACTCAACACGTCTGCAGCACCAAAGCATAAAACAGTGGTACAGGTACAAAATAGAAGGAGGGTAAGGGCACCAGGGTATAGCACCACAGCACACCAACACATGAATGCAATGGTGACCAATTGCAATGAAGACAAGGCATCAATGGTGAACCAAATAGTATGCATCAAGCAGTACAATGACAAAGACAGTGCAAATGCAAACCAGGCCAGATACATAGGTGATGAAGATATGATGATGGAAGTGCAGTGGTGGACCCAAATGAAAAGTGCAACAGCCTAACATGTACTCAAACAGCAAGGCCGCAATGAAATCACAAGCCAACAGAGTGATATGAACAAAGGTAAAACATGTATGCGGTGTAAACTGGATACAAAAGTGCATTGTGCAATATTTAGTCCAACAAAACAAGCACATGGAACTGAAACTGTCTCGAAGTGAGGAAACAATTACAAAATCTAATGAAGTCACATATAAGAGCGCCAGTGAATATGTTAGCAGTGCCAACAATTATAATAGCAGTTGTATAAGTATTTAACAACTAATGAATGCAACTGAGAAATGAACAATGCGAGCCAACATCAGTGACAAAGCCTCAAATTAAAATGGCTAGAACTCATGTCAGTGTACAAATCGAACTTGAGTAAAGGTTCATAGGTACTAGAGAGCATGCATAAGTGACTTTAAGCAATGAATCAAGTGCAAGTCCAATAACCACAGCTGACACAATTGCAAACTGTCTCAAAGCTAACAGTTTCAATATAAACCCGAGACAACAACATATAAATGGAAAACTACTAACTTCAATTTACGCAACAGCAAATGCTACGAGTTAAAGACTGCAACTCTACAGCCACAACAAGTGATCTAACATTATCACATAATCAAGACAGGGCCGAAATCAAAATGGCTTCGGCTGAAGGAAGACATGGAGCAGCAAGTAGGAATCGAACAGGTGAAGTATGCTACTGGGGTGAACATACAAACAAAAGTCACGAGCAATAATCAAAGCCACGGAAATCAAGTAGCATGAAAAGAACGAATTTAATCAGTCGATGAAATCATCAATCTTCACAACTAAAATTATAAATCAATCAAACGCTCAAACTCGAGTGAATTAAAACCATCAAAATCATTGACATTCAAATCAAAAATTAAACTGTTAAAGCAACATACTGAGCACGAATAGATTTGAGGGTCACTCACCTTGTCGACGAATTTAGAAGAAGCCGAGCACACCAGCAATCGAGCGAAGCCATAGCTTGAACTCGATTGACCAAGACGCGGCTTCAAAATAATCACAAAGCCCTAGTTTTCACGGAGGAACGAAGAAGAGGGGCCGCCATTATTTTCTTTTATTTCGTATGCTAGGGTTTTCGAGCGAATAGGAAAATGAAAAACGGGGGAAGCGGTTATACTCGAAACCATACGGCATCAAAAGTAAATGGGCCAAGTTGATTTTAAAGCTCACATAATTTCTTAATTGAATTATAAAAGAATTTCATCTCGATTAGAAACGTCCAACAGTAATTAGCCATTTGCTATCAACAGTAATCGTTCAATGACGAAAATTAATTAATGCGAAATCTCGGGTTGTTACAGACTCCCCTCCTTATAAAAATTGTGTCTCGCAATTTTCATAATTAATCAATATCAATTATTTTTCTAATATAAACTGGTTAAGCTAGAAAAATAAAAGTCGAGAATATAAACACCAAAGAAATCTTTTAATTTCATAAAAGAAATTCACAAATTCCCAACACAATCTAACTATCAAATAGATAATCAGACTACATCAAAACTGAATCAGCAATATTCAATTATCAATTAGATAATTTGAATACAAAAATCACAAAGAGCAATATCTAATTATCGATACGATAATTAGAAAATAGCAAAATCTAATTATCAACAAAGATAATTAGGAAACACAAATCACAAATCGCAAAACCGCAATTACCTAATTATCAAAAACGATAATCAGAAATCTCAAATCAACAATTATTCGATTATCAAAAACGATAATCAAATCAACAAATATTCGGTTATCAAAAACGATAATCAGAACTCATATCAACAAATATTCGATTATCAAAACGATAATCAAATCAACAAATATTCGATTATCAAAAACGATAATCAAATCTCAAATCAACAATTATTCGATTATCAAAAACGATAATCAAATCAACAAATATTCGATTATCGAAAACGATAATCAAATCTCAAATCAAAAAATCTTCGATTATCAAAAACGATTATCAAATCAACAAATATTCGATTATCAATAACGGTAATCAAATTAACAAATATTCGATTATCAAAAACGATAATCAAATCTCAAATCAACAATTATTCGATTATCAAAAACGATAATCAAATCAACAAATATTCGATAATCAAAAACGATAATCAAATCTCAAATCAACAATTATTCGATTATCAAAAACGATAATCAAATCAACAAATATTCGATTATCAAAAACGATAATCAAATCAACAAATATTCAATTATCAAAAACAATAATCAAATCTCAAATCAACAATTATTCGATTATCAAAAGCGATAATCAAATCAACAAATATTCGATTATCAAAAACGATAATCAAATCTCAAATCAACAATTAGTAGATTATCAAAAACGATAATCAAATCAACAAATATTCGATTATCAAAAACCATAATCAAATCAACAAATACTCGATTATCCAAAACGATAATCAAATCTCAAATCAACAATTATTCGATTATCAAAAACGATAATCAAATCAACAAATATTCGATTATCAAAAACGATAATCAAATCTCAAATCAACAATTATTCGATTATCAAAAACGATAATCAAATCAACAAGTATTCGATTATCAAAAATGATAGTCAAATCTCAAATCAACAATTATTCGATTATCAAAAACGATAATCAAATCAACAAATATTCGATTATCAAAAACGATAATCAAATCAACAAATATCCAATCACCTGTAGATAATTGGAAACAACAAATATCTAGAAATCAATGAAGATAATCAAGAAAATCAACATAAAAGGTGGATCGATCCCAACAAATGGCGAGTTTTAGCCACGCCGCACGTGCATCAACAAATGGACGAAGCCTACCAAGTACCCAACATAATTTTGGCGCCCAACAAATGACCCGGAGGTCCGACAAATGACCCGAAGGTCTGGTACTGGTATTGACCTGAAGGTCCAACAAATGACCCAGAGGTCCAACATAGTGGCTCGAAAGCACACGAAAATCATCAAATATTTCAATTAACGAGTCCGGAATTAACCAAAATAGCAAACGCACATGTCCCATGCCACGTGTTTTACTAAATCGTTTAATATTCTTCATCGTTTCCTTGAAAGTGCAAAATTGTGTATTTCAAAAATAACATTTCACATTCTCAATTGGACAAGTCCAGAGTTAAGCGAGTCAATAAAAGAAAGGGTTCATAGTCCTCGATTTTGCTGAAACGTTTAAATCACTTTCTCATTCTTCTGAAAATGCAAACTGTAAAAATTCTGAAAACATTTTCATTTATTTTATAAAAGTAATAATTTACATTCTCAAACGAACAAATCCGGAATTAAGTGAATCAGTAAAAGAAAGGGTTCATAGTCCTCGATTTTGCTGAATCGTTTAAATCGCTTCCTCATTCTTTTGAAAGCGTAAACTATAAAAATTTTAGAAAACAATTTTATTTTTAAAACGATTTGCAATTCCGTGATAAAAACAGCAACATTAGTGACAATTTTGATGATAAAATTGTACTTCTCAAAACAACATAGAAACGAATCTCAAAATCAGCATTGCGGGATAACCGCTTGAAAATCCACTTTAAAATTGACGGTTACTGAAGTCAATGCGACAGTAATTTTAAACGTTAAAATCTCATCAAAATAATTTGCATCAAAATATAACACCAGAGAATTTTCATTCAAAAATGTCAACAAACACCATGCTTCAAGATTTAGCATAGGTGTAAAAATCCCGTTATAAAATAATGACAACAAAATACGTAAAAACCAAACATCGGTTCAACGTAAAAATAATGCAGTAACGTGCAACATAAATTTGCACGTAAACCGCAAAATGAACAAAGAAATCATTCAAATATATCTTCAATGAAGATAATTCAAAACAGCAAAAATCTCAACAAAATTACATAACTGCAATCGCTTCGAATCCTCAAATCGGATTCGAAATTTTCAAAGAAAACAAAATAAACACAGTTATGTAAACAACAAATGAAATTTATTTCAATTTCATAATTTTATTTTCAAATCAAAAAGGTTATCAGCCGTACTTAGCGAGACAGTCACTATTTCCACTGCGCATTCTGATAAACAGAACACACTCAATAAATCATTAAAACACAGTTTCACTTTTTATTTTTAAATAAAGATATTTAAAAATTTCAACATATTTTCGAAAATTTAGTTTTGACTCAAAGAACAATAAAACATCGACTAATAGTTGTAACACATGTTCCATCTAAGTTATGTTATATATTATGTCCATAAACCCCAAGCTCTGATACCAACTGTGACGCCCCACCTCTATGCTCGCAATAACAAAGAGTATTAAAGGAAACACTGTCCGTTATCACGAAGAATAAGGCTAGATAGGAGCGGCCATCCGTAGTTAGGCCTTACACTAATATTGGTTACCTCGATAGGAGTGGTATATATTTTTAATTTTTCATCTCTTATTATTTACTCCCATCGACATACCCAATTCCAGTATAAAACGAACTACAATGGTTCATAGTAGTTTAGGACAATAAATATAATAATAACACAGATAAGTCAAATGCGGAACACAGATATAACAGAAAGCCTCATATAGATATATAACTGAAGTCAGTTGATATACATGTGATACGATACATATGATACAACTACAACTGTCGACTCTGGAAGTTACATATACAAGTACATTATCGTATATAATATACATGAATACTTGTCTTCCTATACAAATACACTGACTACTATAATAACGACGACTACTCCAAAAGATATGAAAAGACTTCATAGCTCTAACAGCAACCCAAAGTAAGATATCAACAACCTGTAAATACTCGGTCTGACCCGAGTATTAAATTCAAAAGAAAATAATACACGGGTCAGTCTAACTCAAACTCAGTTATTAGTGCACAGAAGCAATAATAATTAAATAGCAATTAGACGACAGTCACAATAAATCTCGTCTATCCGATCCTTGAATAAAGAAATCAGATAGCGATGAATATAACACGTAACAGTGTTAAACAACAAATCAGCAAATCCAAATTATCAACGAAGATAAATTAAAAAGGTTATCAATGAAGATAAGTGAAAGGAATAGCAATGAAGATTATTTAGAAAATAGCAGAATTGCCTAAACGGCAATTAACAACAAAAATCTAATTATTAAATAAATAATTAGAAACTCATAATCTAATTTTCTGAAAGATAATTAGACAACACTATAATGCTCAAATCAAACCAAATCGAAATATGATTTCAAAATATTGAATTGAACACAACAAAACAATTTCAAACAATCGAAATATCATTTAAAACATCAACTCGGGTAGGGCTGCAGTACACGCACGCGTGTAATGCCTCGCCACTACAACGTATGGAATATGCCAAAGATCAATAAATCAAAACTGTTGGGTGCATTTCCACCACCACCGGTCCAAAAGAAAAGGAGCCAAGCCTCTCCATCTCAAAGCCGATCCAAAGCCTCTCATCACCAAATAATCCCCCACTGATCCAAAATCCACACCGGACCGGCACATGCCGAACCAACCTACCACAAGTGCCTGCCGAACCAACCTACGCCAAGTGCCTGCCGAACCAGCCTACTCCAAGTGCCTGCCGAACCAGCCTACTCCATGTGCCTACCGAACCAACCTACTCCCCGCGCCTACCGAACCAACCTACTCCCCGTGCCTACCGAACCAACTCAAAATACCACCACCGGACCACGTACTACCGGACCCACCCTCACCAAATCAACCACCACACATTGCCGAACCATAAGCAAGGGAGGACACGACCGGACCAACTCTGCCAGGCCAGATTGCTTCAGCCCAGGCCCACCAGCAGGTATATACATCCAAGACCCCTGCCCCTAGCCTCACTATATAAATAGAGGGGCAGGGGTACAACAATGGAAGACAAGTTTGAGAGCTCAAGCACGGAAGGAACTTTCAAACAACTTTCGTATACTTGTATACAAAGCTTTGTACTTGTAATCTGAAAGAAAAAGGAGAATAACATATAAAGTGGACGTAGGCACGTTCTGGCCGAACCACTATAAATCTGTATGTATTTTACAGTTTAGTCCATCTATTTCGTATATTTGCATAAATCACCCAAACCATCCAGATCAACATATAATCAACTAAATCATACGACTTGGAGGTGTTTGTCCAATTTTTGTGCAAACATTTTTGGTGCTTTCACTGAGAGCCAGGAGCTCGAAGCTTCAGCTTCTCCCACTTAACCCTTTTTCTGTCAGTATCGTTCATTGCTTGGGAAATATGGCTCCCCGACGGAAGAAAGGTGCTAACAAAGGAAAGGACATCGCAACTGGCAGTATCCCAGATCTAGTGACCAGAGACCAAGACAATCGTCCAGTTTCAACGACAACTTTAAATCAGGCAAATCCGACAGCCCCCGCTACGGAACAACCAATTACAAGGGCGGATCTGGACAAGGTTGTGGCTGAAGTAACTAACAGCTTCGCATCTCAACAAGAAGCCTTGGTGGACCAACTCTTGTCACGCTTAAGGGATGCTGAAGAATCCAACCGCAACACTGAATCATGGGGTGAGTCCCAGTCTGGAGGATCTAGGATACGACAAGGGTCTTTCTTCTTCGAAGAAGCTAACAACAGAAACAATTACGGTAGGAGCCGAGCACAGACTCAGCCCGAATTCCGACCCGAGGAAATGCTTGGAACTGAACCCAACGGCGGAGGTACCATGCAAGGGTCGGATGTAGCTGAGCCCGCCATGCTACCTAACCATGGAAACACCAAGGAACGGGGCCGAGCTGGAGTCCAGCCCGAAGTTGGACCCGAGGAAGTGATGAGAAGAGAACCCAGCAGGGAAAGATCAAGGCAAGGGCCAACTGTGGCTGACCGCAGCATGCCCCCGGAAGACCAGAGGCAGCCATTGGAGAATGTCAGGAGTGATAAATGATACCATCCTTACAGGTTATCTGGACAGAATCAATCCCGCAGGGAAGAACCAAACACATTTTTATCCGCTCCAAGTTCTGATGAAAGGATGGCGCGATTGTTCAGAGAGTGCGTCCAACGGGAGCAAAGGGATCGTGGGGTGCTAGGGTAACCAGCCCCTTCACCCGCAATATCGAAACTTCCATCACCCCCCGGGAATGGAAAATGCCAACAATGGAACCTTACAAGGAAACCTCTGACCCTATCATACACTTACAGAGATACACCCAGCATATGCTCATGAGCGGAGCAACAGAGGGAGTGTTGTGTAAATGCTTCCCACTATTCTTGGCAGATCTTGCTACCTCCTGGTTCTGCCACCTACCCCAAGGGTCCATTAGCTCATGGGAAATGTTGAAAGAAAAGTTCATCAGTCAGTTCCGCATTCATGTGGAACAACCCAAGGACGCTTATTCCTTATCTAATATCAAACAGAAACCCGGAGAGACAGTGCAACAATATCTGACCCGATTCAATGCCGCCGCGGCCGCAGTCCAATATGCCGATGAGAAACTTATCCTAATGGCCCTCTGCAGTGGTGTACATCCGGATACCAAATATGCCAGAAGACTAACCAAGAAAAAATCGGTCACTTTACCTGATTTCTTCCATGAAGCTGGAAAGTATATGAGACTTGAAGACGCAGCCACTGAGAGGCAGTCAGGGCAACAGGCTAAGACAGCTCCAGACAGGATTCCCGCTACAGCAAAGGATGTTCGGAGAAGTGACTCTAGAGACAATGCTGGGGGCAAGAAGGGAGAAAAGCGCTTATATCGACCAGGACCAAGATTTGACTCCTACACTTCATTGAATGAAACAATCGAAAACATCTTCCTAGCCACCCAAGACGAAGTTAGATATAAGCGCCCCCCGCGCAAGAAGGAGTCAGATAACGCACTCAAATATGGAAAGTTCTGCCGCTTCCACGAATCCCATGGACATGACACCAATGAATGGCACCATCTCCGGGACTTGATTGAAGAACACATCAGGAGGAAGAGACTGGAACGCTATGTAAAAAGCCAGAACAGGACTTCGACTCCTGCCAATAAGAATCCGGGGCTACCCCTCCCAGAAGTAGGCGGAGGAAATCGCAACACCAGCGGCTCTAGTCAAGAGAAAATAGTGGTCCATACCGTGTCAGGAGGACCACACATCGCCGACAGAAGCTGGGCAGAGATGGAAAGATACGGTAAGTCACTTAGAAACGATGAAGGCTACGTTAACTCTGTTATGGAAGAACGCCACTCGAAACGGAAAGAGAATGACGACATCACATTCAGTAGGCGTGATCTAGAGGGAAGACAGTACCCACACATGGATCCTATGGTCATCTCTGCCTGGTTCGATCCAGCCAAAGTTTTTCGAATTTTAGTAGACACTGGAAGCTTGGTAAATATCCTATTCAAGCATGCTTTCGACAAAATGAAGCTGTCAATGAAGGATGTGTCTCCCTGCAACAAACCACTACATGGTTTCACTGGAGATGCGAAGATGCCCCTTGGGCAACTGGACCTTTTTGTTGAAATAGGAAGTCATCCCCGCTCCGTTGTGCGAAAACAAACATTTGTGCTAATAGAAAGCCACTCGGCCTACAACGCCTTTTTGGGAAGACTAGCCTTGCCTGACTTCCAAATTGTCCTAGCCCCATGGTGCCTGAAAATGAAATTCCCAACAGATAACGGAGTAGGAGAAATAGAGGGAGATCAAGACGCCGCTCGAGATTGCTATGTAACTGAGCTTCGCAATAACCGCAGGAAAGATAAAGGGAAAAGCGCAGAAACTACTCTCTGCATGAAAAACTTGGAAGCATAGAAACTGAAGGAAGCCCCTCCTCTTCGGTATACCAGTGATCCTTTCAATGAATTAGACCCCAGGGACAAAGAGGAGGAGGCCACCGTCGAGCCTGTAGAGGCTATGGAATTCGTAGCTGTAGACAAACATGACTCGAGTAGACTATTGAAAATCGGATCTCAACTAAAAGAAGAATTAAAGGATCAACTCATTGATTTTCTTCACCACAACATGGATGTATTTGCATGGACGCACGTTGATATGACAGGAATCTCCCTAGATGTAGCATGCCATGTACTGAACATCGATCCCGCCAAGGTGCCAGTAAAGCAGAAAAAGAGAAGCATGGGGGCAGAACGATCAGCAGCCCTAGAGGAAGAAGTAAAGAACCTACTTGCCAATAACTTCATATGAGAAGCCATCTACCCAGAATGGATCGCCAACCCGGTGCTGGTAAAGAAAGCTAATGGGAAGTGAGGAACATGCATCGATTTCTCCAACTTAAATGACGCTTGCCGGAAGGACTGCTTCCCACTCCCCCGAATCGACCAACTCATGGACAGCACAGCCGACACGAACTCTTATCCTTTATGGATGCATACTCAGGATATAACCAGATTCCTATGCACGCCCCCGATCAAGACCACACCAGTTTCATCACTGACCGGGGATTGTACTGCTACAAAGTAATGTCTTTTGGACTTAAAAATGCCGGAGCTACTTATCAGCGCCTCGTCAACAAGATGTTTGTGGAACTAATAGGACGAACTATGGAAGTTTATGTGGATGACATGCTAGTAAAATCGAGGAAAGCCAACGATCATATAAACCACCTGGATGAGATGTTTCAAGTACTTCGCCAATATGGAATGAAGCTGAACCCTCTAAAGTGCTCCTTCGGAGTATCGTCGGGAAAGTTCTTGGGATTCATCGTCCATGCCAGAGGGATTGAAGCAAACCCCGAACAAGTTCGAGCTTTGCAAGATATCAAGATACCATCCACTCGAAGAGAGATGCAAAGCCTAAACGGAAAAGTGGCCGCCCTAAGCAGGTTCATCTCTAAAGCAACCGACAAATGCATCCCTTTCTTTGAAGTTCTAAAGAAAGACAAAGGAAAGTTCAAATGGACTGACGAATGCTCAACGGCCTTCCTTAACTTAATCGAACACCTCCAGAGACCACCAGTACTCTCAACTCCGAATGAAGGCGAACAACTATTCCTATATCTTGCAGTATCGTCCCATGTTTTAAGCGCCACTTTGGTGAGAGAAGACAACCGCGCACAGCGACCCGTATACTTTGTAAGCAAGAGATTTACAGGGGCAGAAGTCAGATACCCTAAACTTAAAAAGCTAGCATACTGTTTGCTAATCACGTCACGGAAACAGCGACACTATTTCCAAACTCATTCCATCAGAGTTTTAACCGATCAACCGCTAAGGTAAGTACTCCATCGCCCCGACACTTCTGGGCGACTACTTATATGGTGCATTGAACTGAGTCAATAGGATATCACCTACCATCCTCGCACCGCTATCAAGGGGCAAGCCATAGCTGATTTCATTGCCGAATTCACTACTGACGAAGGTAAGGAGCAATCTTAAATAGCAGAAGATATCAAGTGGAATCTCTTCGTAGATGGAGCATCAAATGAACAAGGCTCGGGGGCAGGTATCGTGATAATCACCCCCAGGGGAAGGAAGCTGCACTACGCCCTAAGGTTGGAATTCGCTGCCACCAACAATGATGCAGAATACGAAGCAGTGATAGCCGGATTAGAACTTGCCCTGGAGATTGGAGTTGGTTCTTTATGTCTCCATATTGATTCTCAACTTATTGTAAATCAAATACTGGGGGAATTCCAGGCTCAAGGAGAACGACTCACAGCATATCTAAGGAAGACCAAGCTGCTGCTCAATCAATTGGATCACTATCTAATCAAATACATTCCTCGGGAAGAAAATCATGCGGCCGACGAACTGGCAAAGCAAGCTAGCATGAAGGACGGCACTTCTTCCTGCACGATAACCATCTCAAAGCAACTGGCCCCAAGTTACGAGCCAATGAATATGATAACTGCAATTGAAGAGGAAACTTGGATGACTCCCATCTGGAAGTACTTACAAAGTGGCACACTGCCCGACGGGCGTAACGAAGTCAAGAAAATCTTGAGGAAAGCTTTCCGCTACACGATACAAGAAGGCATCCTCTATCGACGTGGCTTCTCTAATCCCTTATTAAGGTGTGTCGCTGGAAGGGAAGCCAAGGAAATCGTATCCAACATACATCGAGGAAGTTGAGGAGATCACACTGGTGGGCAGACTCTGGCAAAGAAGATACTCGATATGGATATTACTGGCCCACCTTAAACAAAGACGCCCTAGACTTCGTCAAAAGATGTGACAGATGTTAGAAATTTGCTAAAATTCCTCGACTACCAACAAACGAGATTACTCAAATGACCAGCCCTTGGCCCTTTGCAATATGGGGAATTGACTTGATTGGCGAACTGCCGGTGAGCCGAGGTGGAGCCAAATATGCCATAGTAGAAGTTGATCATTTCACCAAATGGGTGTAAGCGGAGCCTCTAAATAAAATATCTTCGGCAAAATTTATTAACTTCTTAATCAAAAATGTTTTATGCAGGTACGGGGTTCCAGTCAAAATCATATCAGACAATGGACTTCATTTTGACAGCGAGGAATTCGCCGACCGGTGCCAAGAGCACTAAATTCACAAAAGCTTCTCATTTGTGGCTTACCCCCAGGCAAACGGACAAGTCGAAGCTGTCAACAAAATCCTCAAAATCCTAATCAAGAAGAAACTTGAAAAGTCAAAAGGCGCTTTGGTGGATGAACTTCCTACGGCACTTTGGGCCTACCACACATCTTACAGAACATCAACAGGGCATACTCCTTTCTCTTTGGCATACGGATCGGAGGCCATGCTCCCAGTTGAAACTGTAGTGCCTTCCCACCATAGGATCCACTACAACCCAGAAGAGAACGAAGAACTCCTCCACATGTCTTTGGATCTAATTGAGGAGAGAAGAAATGATGCAGCACTCAAAGCAGCAGCTCACAAGCGAAAAGTGGCAGCACAATACAACTTCAAAGTCAAGCACCGCAGCTTACAAGAAGGAGATCTTGTCCTCAAGCGGATCTTCCCACGCCCCGGAGCGCTAGATCCAATCTGGGACGGACCCTACGTAATTCATAAAGATCTCCGCAACGGAACCTATATTTTGTCAACAGTGGACGGAGAGGTGTTCCAGAGGGCATGGAACATCCAACACCTCCGTCGATACTTTTCTTAACTTGTACTGGCCATATGAAGTGAATTAACAAAGAGAATCAGTGGACGTAGGCATTTTCGTGCCGAACCACTTTAAAAATCCTGTCTCTTTTTAACCTGTTCCTTTATATCTTGGCTGCTTGTTAGGCTTTATCCTTTGCTGTTGAACAAAATCATGTATAACGACATTTCCACTCTGGACACTTGACGGCGCAACCTCACCTGGACAAGACCCAACAGGTATTATGCGAATCTATGCACTCGCCAATGAGACACTTTTGCTCCAGCATCCCTCTGCTGCGGGTTAACTCATTGCTCGCGACTGCCCTCAACGCCAACTGTAATGAGCCGATTATAAGCCATCAAGAAGGCCGACTATAGCCGATGGCAGCTCATTACGGCGTTCGGCTCGCCGGCAATTGTAAACCTACTTTAAGCCCCAACATAAGGTGTGGCCATCCAGGGGTAGTTCACGGTTGACGAACGGCACCCACGCTAGCCAGCCACAGTAAATCGAATAATACCCACGATTACGGGCCATAATGGCTCGGGTAGTTACTGTGCGCGATCTCGGCTCAGATATGTCTTAAGTGCGGCTGTGGTAAAAAAGATAAACTCCCCGCGGAGGCGTAAGATGGGTGACAAATGTGTCCAAGACCCACAGCGAGGGAAAGTGACTACAAAACCCGTTTGCCACGAACTTAAGCATATCGACGGCCTTCCGTGATTGGAAGTTTTACTGTTTCTCATATTTCCATTACATTTAAAAACTTTTCTCCTATCCTATATAACATTCCCTAAAGTACAGGTCACAAAATATGGGAACTCTCTCTTGTGGAAATATGAACTCACATTCGAATGATGAAACACTCAGCCACATTCCATACTAAGTCACGCAAGATATTCAAAGTAACCCTCTACAACTAAAACACGAAGGGCGGTACTTTATTCTCTTGTATACAAATACATGGCTTTAATTTATTCACACATCATATTGACATTGTAAGACACGAAATAATATTGTGAGCAGAAACTTAGCATCAAATACGATTGAATCACATGCATAAGCACGCAGCTGTATTTCTTATGCAACATATCAAAATGACAACAGCATTCAAACATGACAGAATCAGCTTATGTTATAAAATTACATAAAGCCATTCTTTACAAATAATATAATTATAAGTTACATTAATGTTTCGGACTAACATAGACAGCAACCAAAACATGTACAAGTCAAGTCAAAGAATCAGGGCTTCGCCTCCATCCCGCTAGCCCTCCGGATCTACTTAACTGCAGGATCGAAACTCCCAGCATGTGCTCCAGAGGTCCCGCCTGTCCAATTCAGAAGAGAATCCATCAATTATCATGAAAGATAAGCAATCAAATCATGAAAAGGTTAAAAGGGAAGACTTACCAGCGTCTGCTCCTTGGTCGTCATCCTCCAGTTGCACACCCACTTCCTCGGCGGCAAGCAGCCTCATGCCTTCCTTCACCGCCGCTTCTCCTCCTTGGTGAACTGTGCGGTAACCACATCCATTCCGAAGGCCGCGCCACCCTCTTTATCCGCTTCAACCTTGGCTTCCTCCAAAGCCCGGAGATATATCCTAGCCAGAACCTGGGGATAATCGTCAATCCAGGACAGGTTGCCCTGCCTCCAAGTACGGAAATACATGTCCTGGAGCATCTCGTCCATCATCCCCTCGTTCTCCTCAAACTCTTTCATCCGGGCCTCAGAAGCCGACAGCCGTGCGACAGCACCATCTCTCTCCAATCGGTATCTCGAGCGGTCAGCCTGAAGGGACTTCCGCATCACTTCCATCTCCTCCTTCAACTTGGCCTGAGCAAGTTCTCCGGCCTCAAGCCTCCCAGATAGCTCCTCTACCTGCTCAAGATCTGCTCTCCGAACCTCGTCCACCGTTCGATGGCCATGTCAATTCGCTCTTTGCAAACAGCCTCCATTTTTCGCAACTCAGCCTTGTTAGCCTCTTCCATGGTTTTCTTTAGTCCTCTGGAGGCCGCTTCATGCTGGGATATCTAGATAGCCAGATCGGCAAGCTGTTTGGCCTGATCAGAAACCTTTAGCCGCAACCGAATGTTAGCACTTCCGATTTCCTCCCCAGCCTTGGTCAGTCGAGCGTGATGCTCCATTAGCCTCTTGGTCTCTTCAACCACCCGATCGATGTTTGCCTTAGCCTCATTCCCCATGGTCACAACCCGAGTAGTAAGCAAATCGAGGTCTAAGGACTTAGCCTCATCAAGCACCTGTACCATGGGATTGCGGGGAAGAAGATGCTCACCCGTGGCCTCGTCAAAAGAGATGTCCTGAAAACTCGGGTCCAGATCCGGGTGGCCAGCAAATGGGTTGCGAGCCAAACCAGGATGGTCTATCGGGGTGACGGTTGGATTTTCGGACGGATGTGTTGAAGGCATAAACTCAGTATCTTCCTCAGTAATATCATGGATAGGCTGGACTGGAGCCTGAGGGCCAGGACAGGGTTCAAACGAAGATCGGCCCCTCTTCCTCTTTTGCATATCTTCTTCAATAACTCCGAAAAGAGGGCGATAGCTAACCACATCTCCGAGACGGCTAGTTGACGGCTTTGGTTTGGTAGAAGCTTTGAGTAGCTTGTACTGTTCAAGGCGGTGCCGAATATCTGATGTCTTGGCCACCTCACCCGTTCCTGGAATAAAAACCAAGTGTTACAAGCATGCATGAAACTATGATCCGAGAAAAATGTTAAGTTAAAAGGAGTAGGAGAACGCGCTTATTTTACAAACCCTGAGGGGGAGTGGGATACTGCACTAAGTCCTAAACCTCATTCTAGGACGGGAGTTGGCCATAAAATATTACTAAATCCTTATCATATAGGGAATCTGCGAAAGTTAAGAATTCACCTTGAACAGCCGGAGTTGCCTTAGCCGAAATACCCTCAGAAGATAGACTGGCACCCGTCCCGGCATTATCAGACTTCTTCGATTTCTCCACCAAGGCCGACCCTTCCCCAAAGCCCTCGAAGGCTTGGCGGAAGGCTTCATCAGTCCACTCTTGAATCTCACCCGCTTGCCCAGAAGTCAAGGCACCAGCGCCACTACCACTCTGCCCTTCACCACCGTTACCATCGTCACCTTCTCCATCACCACCGCTCTCCTCCTCGCCTCTCTCTTCCTCTCCACTTTCCTCCTCCGGAACATCTGGGCATGTGCTGGGAGAGGGTCCATCAGATTTCTTAAGCTTCTTCCCCCCACGACTGGAGGTACCGAGAAAGGCCTCCTCTTGCTACTCTTCGCAGTGGCCCCATCTTTAGCTTTGGCAGCCCTCTCCTCGACTGTATCTCTCTGCTTAACCACGGATTGACGTGGCAGAATCAAGTTGTGCTCTAGGAGAGTGGAATTCCTGATCAGGTAAGAAGCCGACCTATCCCTTCCTGATATGGCCTCTATCTCCGCAGCCATCTGTACCATGCGATCATTCTCCACGACCGCAAAGCCACCTGTCGCTAGCAAGAAATAAAAGCATATAACAAAAAGCATTGCAGTCGGGACGAAGAAATTACAAATGGAATTCAACTTACAGCCAGAAGTGAAAAGGCGAAAAGAAACTGATTCGTCCTTGACGAAGAACCATTCCTTCTTAAACATGGTGAACTTTGAGTATAAGTCCAAGACCGGCTTGAATGACACGGCCGACTCTAAACTAATGTACGGAGACCCCTTCTTGTAGCCCCTCAGATTATACAAATATCGGATTTCCCGGTTAGAAGGGGGCGCCAATACCTCCTCTGGAAGATAACGAATAGATACACTAAGATGGCGTAGGAGTTGGGCTGAAGCTGAAAAGGAGCCACCTTCAGGTAGGTAATTAAGCTGACTATCCACGCATTGATCGGAGGAATGGCTCCAGTCACACCATCTTCGGGCAACAGCATACTCGCCCTGTCAATCCCAAAGGAGCGAGCGATTACATCAAGTTGCCCTTCTTTGAGGGAGATCGGAAAGCAATCGGGAGGAGAGTTCAGAAGCTCTTGGGTGCCATATCCGTCCACTAATGACCTTGGGGCAGGTCCCTGTCGCGCTGGTCCTGGTTGGGCAAGGGGAACAACGGGAGGGTCACTTCTGTCTATAGATTTTCTCTTTTCTGATCGAGTTTCAACTTTACGAGACATTTATCTGCAACACCAAAAAAAAACAAACGCACTGTTAAAACAAGGAGTATAAAGATATAAGTAAACAAAGGCATGTGGTCTGGAATTTCGCTCGAATTCAAAACTCAAGGGATAAAGGTTTCCAGGTTCATTCCGTAGCACAGGACCGAAAGGCCATTTGGCACTCAGACTACGGAGCTCATTCGGCAAAGCAAAGCACAAGACTCGTTCGGCACTCGAGCTCCAAGGAGTTCGTTCGGCGGTACAGAGTAAAACCTCATTCGGTAGTTCAAGGACAAAAGGTCAATCGGCAGAGTAGACCATCACCTGATTCGGCGAGGATTTTGATTCGGCTAACACTTTGATTCGGCAGAGATAACGACTTGATTCGGCAAAGACGAGGGAGTGGTTTGGCTGATGAGGAAAAACAGTGGCATGAGGCCCTTATTTGTAGGCGAGTACGAGGTGACCGGACCAAACGGTTCGGCGCTTAGAACCAAATGGGACTATCCAATTAACAAAGCGTGGCATACGCTGGCATATGCCCCACTTTGGGGGGCAAGTGTTGGGTGCATTTCCACCACCACCGGTCCAAAAGAAAAGGAGCCAAGCCTCTCCATCTCAAAGCCGATCCAAGGCCTCTCATCACCAAATCATCCCCCACCGATCCAAAATCCACACCGGACTGGCCCATGCCGAACCAACCTACCACAAGTGCCTGCCGAACCAACCTACTCCAAGTGCCTGCCGAACCAGCCTACTCCAAGTGCCTGCCGAACCAGCCTACTCCAAGTGCATGCCGAACCAACCTACTCCCCGTGCCTACCGAACCAACCTACTCCCCGTGCCTACCGAACCAACTCAAAGTACCACCACCGGACCACGTACTACCGGACCCACCTTCAACAAATCAACCACCACACACTGCCGAACCAGAAGCAAGGGAGGACACGACCGGACCAACTCTGCTAGGCCAGATTGCTTCAGCCCAGGCCCACCAGCATACATCCAAGACCCCTGCCCCCTTCCTCACTATATAAATAGAGGGGTAGGGGTACAACAATGGCAGACAAGTTTGAGAGCTCAAGCACGGAAGGAACTTTCAAACAACTTTCATATACTTGTATACAAAGCTTTGTACTTGTAATCTGAAAGAAAAAGCAGAATAACATATAAAGTGGACGTAGGCACGTTCTGGCCGAACTACTATAAATCTTTGTGTCTTTTACAGTTTAGTCCATCTATTTCGTATATTTGCATAAATCACCCAAACCATCCAGATCAACATATAATCAACTAAATCATATGACTCGGAGGTGTTTGTCCAATTTTTGTGCAAACAAAAACAAAATAGAATATCATAAAAGCCATACCGTGTGGCTGCAGTTCACGCTTGCGTGCATTGCCTTGCCACTACAGTGATAATGTACCCAAAAGATTGACGAACCAAAATCAATGAGGAATCAAATATAGATTCAAAATGTCGAAACTGTGTGGCTGCACTGCACGCACGCGTACACTGCCTCGCCACAACAGCATATACAGAAATAGCAACAAGGTACAAAGGTCAATACATGCACATACATGAACCAGAACAAAACGGCTCGGCATGGCAAAAATGCAACAAAATGAAACTGCAGAGGTCAAGTCACTAATATCATGACTCAACATCAACTGCAATATGAACTAGGCAATAAGCAAGATCAGAGAAAAATCGAAGCAGCAGGTTCAAAACGAGAAGCAACTTCAAGTATGCTCAAGTGCAAGTACAACAGTATGGGAGCAGAGAGAAAACAGTATGATTAGGGATGCAGACCACAAAAGCAAACCAACAATCATCAAGTTTTCAAAATAGTAATAATACTGCAAATTCGAGAAGGTAGGAAACTACCACGAAATGTAAGAAGGTCAAGTCTCTGACTCAACACGTCTGCAGCACCAAAGCATAAAACAGTGGTGCAGGTACAAAATAGAAGGAGGGTGAGGGCACCAGGGTATGGCACCACAGCACACCAACACATGAATGCAATGGTGACCAATTGCAATGAAGACAAGGCATCAATGGTGAACCAAATAGTATGCATCAAGCAGTACAATGACAAAGACAGTGCAAATGCAAACCAGGCCAGATACATAGGTGATGAAGATATGATGATGGAAGTGCAGTGGTGGACCCAAATGAAAAGTGCAACAGCCTAACATGTACTCAAACAGCAAGGCCGCAATGAAATCACAAGCCAACAGAGTGATATGAACAAAGGTAAAACATGTATGCAGTGTAAACTGGATACAAAAGTGCATTGTGCAATATTTAGTCCAACAAAACAAGCACATGCAACTGAAACTGTCTCGAAGTGAGGAAACAATTACAAAATCTAATGAAGTCACATATTAGAGCACTAGTGAATATGTTAGCAGTGCCAACAATTATAATAGCAGTTGTATAAGTATTTAACAACTAATAAATGCAACTGAGAAATGAACAATGCGAGCCAACATCAGTGTCAAAGCCTCAAATTAAAATGGCTAGAACTCATGTCAGTGTACAAATCGAACTTGAGTAAAGGTTCAGAGGTACTAGAGAGCATGCATAAGTGACTTTAAGCAATGAATCAAGTGCAAGTCCAATAACCACAGCTGACACAAATGCAAACTGTCTCAAAGCTAACAGTTTCAATATAAACCCAAGACAACAGCATATAAATAAAAAACTACTGACTTCAATTTACGCAACATCAAATGCTACGAGTTAAAGACTGCAACTCTACAGCCACAACAAGTGATCTAACATTATCACATAATCAAGGCATGGCCGAAATAAAAATGGCTTCGACTGAAGGTGTAACAACCCGATATTTTCAGCCATTCGCATCCGCACATGTCGGACTTGAATTGCTCAAAATACCGCGTTGTAAATAAATTTAGAGCAAATGAAATACAATCACAGAATCACGGACATAGAAATATTAGAATAACTCGCAGCGGAAATTAAAATACCATAGTAGTTCATGAAGCTACTATAACAAACTCTCAAAACATAATACATAATAACAGTCTTAAAAACATATACAATAGAAATCTCAATTACATAGCAGTTTATCAATACCAAAGCTGAAATAGAACAACTGAAACTGAAGGGATATATAACTAGACAAGCAGAATCTCCAGCAATTCCTAGCTCCAGAAAGAAATCCAAAGCAAAGCTGTAAATACTCAGGCTGACCCGAGCGTAAAGTAAAACACAAAACACTCGAGTCAGGGCAATATATACTTATATAATGTAAACCAACTCAAGTGAACTGTAGTAGAAATACACAATAACTTAAAGGATGCTTGGGATCGCTCATCCTTTAAGAATCAGTTAAACTATAAATTAAATACATCCCGTGGTTAAAATTTCAAAATGGTATTTTATACTTCAAAATCAAATATCATTTAAAAATTCAGTATCATTCAAAATCCATTTCAAAATATCAAAAATATAATATCTTCCAAACCACATTCATTTTTATTTAATTTAAATACCATTACAAAACACATTTCAAAATAGTTTATATTTCAAAACAAATTACTTCATTTTAAATCATAAAATGAAGTTATTATATTTAATAATTAAATTGTTAAATTTACAAAATTTTAGTCTTTCAAAATTCGTCTATCCACTTAATTTATTAAAACAGATGAAAATTCAACTTTCGCAGCATTTAGAAATTGCTACAGAAAGTTACATTCAAAATAGTTCAATTTAACAAAAGATAGCATAAAAAAATGCTGTGATAGGGTTACATTAGTTTCAAATAAAACTTAGTTAAATTCAATAATTATAGCATTTACAAAAATGCTATAATAACCTTTAATTAAACTTAGCCATTTGGTTCATTATTATCAACTATAGCATTTACAAATGCTGTATTATCATTTACATTAGAATTAATAGCATTTCAGAAATGCAGTTAATTCACTTCAAGTATTCAATATAATTTCACAAACAATTATATTTTTATTTAAATCATTTTTAGCTTATAAAATCATATAATTTCACTTTTAAAATAGTCATTCAAAAACCCTTATATTCATGATTCTATAAAGTTAAATCTTTATTCAAAAATCAAAATTTAATAATAATCCACTTATTAAATTCCAACATTAAATTTTAAATTCATTATATTAAATTTAACTTAACGTTTAAGTTTAAAATTTTCAAATATAACTTAATTTCAATTTTATTTACTTAACTTAACATTCACTTTTAAGCCAAACTCACAAATTTCCAATTTTAGTTATATTTCCAAATTTCAACCTAAATATTCATTCATTTCACATTTTTAACTTTATTCAAAAATCATTGATATATTATAAAATCATTCTAAATTCATTTAATTTAAAATATCATAAATTTATCATATTTTCATATTTAATTTAAATTCCATTTATCACCAAATTCTAGTTTCCAAAATAACTAACATTTCAGATTTTCCAACTTTACCATTTATTTATTTCACTTATAAATTTTCAGAAAATCAACAATGCTTTACAAAAATCATTTTTAATCAAGTTTAAATCAAAATATTATAATATTTACATTTCTAAAATAATTTAAAATTTTTAGAGAAACATATTTTAACAACGGGTCTGTATTTCATTTTCTAGCCTAGATGAAGTGATACGGGTAATATATCATTTCAACCCGTAATTTACAAAGAAACCCGGGTTTGATCATTTCAAACCCGCAATCCCAAGTAAAAGAAACTAATTGAAAATCATTCAGGCCTATCATTTCAGCCCATAACGATTTTCTCCTATTCTAAAGTTCGTTCGGGTATGTATCATTTCAACCCATAGTGATTCTAGTCTACAGGGAACTTGCAGTGTGATAAACTGATGAAAGTAACAGAATAGCATGAAATAACAATAACATACGATATAACAGGTGTAAATATAGGTGTGAACATCATATGAATATGATATAGCAGTTATAACAGGATGATATGCATTTACAGATTCAGGTGATGTCAGTATATCACTACATAAGTACATATTAGTCTGGTGAGATTTACTCACTGTTTAGAGCTGATGACACAACGACGAATTGCACAACGGGATCTATACAAGCACAAAAGCACGATACAGATATGAAATGGAGGAGCCAAGGATTAATTCCCTTGAATACAAATCAAACAAACAATATAACAATTATAAGGTTTCAGACCAAAAATACGATAAACGATGCTAGAAATAATTTCATAAAACAAAGGTGAAATGCTTTGCACTTGCTTCCGACATCTCATAGGCTCGGCCAGAGGTAGAGTACAGGTCTAAGAGAATGATTTAGGGTCAGTTCTGGGTTGCTAAGGTCGGCCTAACATGAGTTTGAGTGATGGTGTAAAGGTGGGTGAAGGCAAGAACGCAAAATCATGCATACACATGGGTTTTGGGCCATGAATTGGGCTCGGCCAAGGCCCTAGGTGTCATGGCCAGAGGAGTGGCGTCCACTATGGTGGTGTGACCGTGGGTGCTGGAGGTGCTGGAGGTGGTGGTGGTGGAGTAGGGGCGGCCATGGTTGGTGGAAGTGGTGGATGTGGAAGCTAGTGCTCGGCTAGGTCAATATGAAGGGTGTTTTGAAACTTTTGCGGATATGCATCACCAAGGGGGTTCATGGCTTAGGTGGCATGTGAGGAGGAGGTGCTGGTGGTGTGTCATTAGGTGGTGGAGGAGGCTAGGCAGCAAGGTGGCATGGTTGAACCTACATGAGGTGAAGCAAGTGCAAAATCAAACTAGAAAAATCAACATAAGTGAACAAAAGAAGAAAAAAGGAAATAGAATTTTACCAAACTTCTCAATCAAGAGGAGGCCGAAATTTTATTCAAGAAGGAGGAAAAAGATGTACGTGAATGAAGAATGGAGGTAGGCAGCTGAATTATGTGAGTAGTTATGGCTAATTGATGGCAAAAGTAAGTTAAAATGTGAAAAGGTGGGAAAATGAAAAGCCATAGGAAACAAAAGGTCACAAACCCTTTCAATTTACCTTTTATTATTTATATAAATTTATGTAGCTTAAATGATAATAATATCAGATAATATTTCGAAATTGTTAACAAGTATACAAATATATATAATATTTATCAATTATGTAAAGTAAAATTAAGGAAAATAGTTAAAACAGTGAACTAGACTAGCAAAATTTGAAGTTAAATGAAATAATTTTTAGAAAATTCATATAAGCTTGTAAAGTATGTTTAAACATAAATAAGAACATAAAATACAAATATACTCACAAAATAAATATTTAAATTTTAATTTAAATATAAAATTTTAATGCAGAAAATAGCAGAAAATGGGAAAACAGCCCTTAAAAATAGGAAATCAACATAGTAATTTATGAAAAAAATTCTATTCTTATTTTAAAAATATTTAGAGATGAATATTCACAAATAAAACAAATTTAAAATAAAATGAAGAAATTTAAAAATGAAGAAAATTGCAGAAAATTAGAAAACAGCCTTTAAAAATAGGAAATAAATACAGTAAATTTTGGAAAAATTATATTATCATTTTAAAAATGTTTAGAAATGATATCACACAAATAAAACAAATTTAAAATAATTTCAAAATGAAATAAAGTCAAATTTAAATATATAGTCAAAATCTAGGGTTGTTACACTCTCCCCCACTCAAATCTTTTCGTCCTCGAAAAGGAAGGAAGCGGAGAAACAACAAGAAAGAGCAGTAGGTTGGAAGACATCCTCGAAAGAAGGTAGGGAAAAGGTAGCTAGGAAGGGAAGCATGTTGGAAGACAAGGGTGAACCATTATTTAAACCATTATACATTTCAATTAAAATTTCATAACATTTTAAACATTTTATAATATGATGAATAGTCATTTGATTCAAATCTGATGGTTCAAGGTAAACAATATGTGAAACATTTTAAATTTTTAGAAGGGAAAATAACTTATCAAAATATTCTTTATACAGTACTTTATCAAGATGCTTTTATCAAAATACTTTTATAACTCGATGTCTTAACAAGTTTACTTTCGTTCTTGCAGACTCTGGCTATGCGTTGATCAGGCGCAAAGCTAGAATTCTCCAAGTACTTAGTAGACTTGTTTCAACACCCAGTGAAAATAATGAAAACACTTTTACAAACAGATATGGAAAGTACAATCCAAACAAATCAACCAAACCGAAACAGTTGTCTAACCATGGATCGCAGATACACAATGGTTACGCCTGGATCCCCCAGCAAACAATCCGTATCCGTAAGCTTTCTCAGACCTGCGAGTTACGCCATGATGACGAGTAGAATGCAGGATACACAATGGTTACGCCAGGATCCCCCAGGAAACAATCCATACCCCTAGTCAAGACTCAACCAGGCACTTGCGCTGCTCTTCGCGACATACACAGATTGCAGGATACACAATGGTTACGCCTGGATCCCCCAGGAAACAATCCGTACCATAGGCAAGACTCAGCCAGGCAGTTGCGCTATGTAGTCGCGATCATAAGACCACGGGGATCGCCGTGGAATTCGATGGGCACTCGAGTATCATATCCGGAAAACCCAAATCAAAGAGAGAGAATAATATCGATAGAATGAATCCACAGTGTGGCCACAAAGTGGATATCAAGCAGAAGGCACTTTCCATATCTTTACTTCGAAAATATGTATCATATAGTACCTTTCAAAATCACTTCCAAATATCATACTTATATAAAATTCATTTTATATAAGATTTCATTTCAAATCAAATACTTTTCAAAACAATAGTATATCAAATCACACTTATATAAATTTCGATTATATAAGATTTCACTTTTCAAAATTGAGTACCTTTTCAAATCAACAGTTTTCAAATCAATAGTTTACTTATACAAATCATTTTTATATAAGTTCGATAGCTCCCAAATCAAGTATTTAATAAAACAAGGTTCTAAATTTCAAACCATTTCGATATCAATTAAATTTTAAAATCATATATGATGTCACCAAATCATTTCTTTCAAGTGATACATATTCAGTTTCAAAATTTCTTAAAACAATAGGTTTAGAAAATAATCCAAGTTTCCAAATCAACAAAATTTAGGTCAAATAAATTCATTTCCATTTCAAACATGTATTCACTTCAAAAATCATAATACTTTCAAAGTTATAAATCTTTCGAAACCAAAATACTTGAAATCATTTCACTTTGAAAATCATAACATTTTGAAATCATACATTTGAAATCATAAAACATGCCTTTAATTCTTTACATTTCAATATTTTTTTTCAATTAAACCAAAATCTAAAATTTCCAATTTTAATTCAATTCAAACCATCAATTTCAATTCAATTTAGTTTTCCAACGAAACCATTTCAAATATGATCAAATTTCAAATATAGATTTGATTTACAAAATAAACTAATAAATCTTAAATATGTTTCAAGGCTTAAATATACCATATTTCAAAACTAAATTTCATAATTTCATATATCTCAAATTTTACTTCATTATTACTTGGTGTTGAAATATTCATTTCATAAATCCATTATTTTTAAATAAACTCAAATTACAGGTAAACCAAATATCCTTTCATACTAATACAAGCTTCAATTATTGATTTATAAAAATCAATGGTTTTCAAAATCATTTTATACTTACGTAAAGTTTATCTTATATAAGGATCAAAATTTTCAATAAAATAAATAAATAAATTTCGCTGCATGAAAAGCCATATGGGATTGAACATCTTTGCTTACTAAAAGATTTTTAATTAAGAATAGTTTTGTATATAAAATAGTTTTTATGAAAAATAGAATAAAACAGTTAGTTTAAGAAAAAGAAAAATAGTTTTGAAAAATGATATTAAATTTGATAGTGGTTTTTCATAAAAGAAAAATTCCAATTAAATTACGAAGATATCCAACCCAACAACTTTCAGTTTCAGCGTCAAGTATACCAATGATATTAGGATATAAGATGTACATATGTCATCATTTCGCAACATTACATTCGATCGCTCGCTCGATCACACAAGTTCGCTTTCAAACTAGTATTGTCCATTCGACTTCCCTAACGCGGACTTCGATATGGTTTCTTGACTAGAAGCCACCTGTCTCCTTGCATAGCAATATACTATGATAGAGAATTATAGAATCAAGCCCAAAATCCATATCAAATATTCGCTATCAAGAATCAAATGAAAAATCCTAACACGAAATGGTGTAATTCACCTCGAACTTATGTACTCAAACTTGGATCAGATTAATTATGCGAACAAAACAGCATACATACAACTTATGTATCTATTCTAACTTGTTAAATAAATAGTTTCATAAAGATGTTACTAAGTTAAAACATTTAAAATCAAATTTTTATCAAACATTTGAAGTCTAATTTTTATCCAAAACATTTCAAAACTAAATTTCATATTAATATAATTAAAAATAGTCTTATTTATTTACTTAAAAAACAGTTTCAACTTAAAAAAATCATATTATTTCATACTTGAAACATACAAACTAAACTTATATTCTTTATCAAATACCTTATACCTTTCAAATTTTCTTAGCTTTGAAAAGTTAACCTTGATTTAGAAGTGCTCGAGCCTTCAAAATAGTTGAAGAAATCATATTTTCAAATCCAAGAGTGGGAAATCACTAACAAATCAGTAAATCAACTTCAAAAGTTAGGTTTCAAAATCTGAAACTCGAGGACTGAACACTGGCTTACTTTAAATCTTTTCAAATATATATACAGATCGATCTTTCGAATATCAAACCATACTTCGAAAGATGAAATCAAATTTGGTTCACAAAATCACTCACACAGGAAAGCTACTAGAGTGGCCTCTCTCTCACTCAGAAACTCGAAATCAATGTCGATGATGCATGCATTCATCACCGAAATTATTTTCCAGCGACATAAGTGAGTTCTGGACTTCAATTAATTTCGAAAAACTTCTTTGAAATTCCTACGAAATCATTGAAATTCATTCGAATACATTTGAAACATTTCTCATTCAGAAAATATCTTTAAATCATATTATTATTATATATTTTCCAAAATCTTAAAACCGATTTCAAAACACCGGAGTTCGATTCCTCGAAATTCAAATTCAAACCCCTTCAGTTATAAATCATTTTTGTATAAATCAAGTTTCTTATAAATTTCAAATCCTTTCAAAGCTTTAAATTTTCATTTTAAAAGGTATACAATCCTTATCCAAAACATTTCACTTTTTATATACAAAATATGGTCATCCTTAATAATTTCGATGTATGCACAATTTCAAGATACAATCAAACACAAATTTCCAAAGGATGATTCAAGGAAGCATTTCAAACAAACAAAGATTCAAAATTAGAGGAACTCTAATCAAATAGAATTCTAGTTCAAAGATAAACTCATATGAAGATGAGATAATTTAATTACCAAATAGAGGATAGATAAGCCTATATAAATCGCGGGCGACCTTAACCGGTTAACCGAGACTTTAGGAATATAATCAATACGGAAATCTAAGGCAAATCGACCTTCGATCGCTAGAGATAGAATCCGGGTAGAGCAGGAGATAGATAGCATCGACATCCGAGTATACAGAAATCTCCACTGAACCAAATCCAATTGTAAAGGATTTTCACCCCTTTACAAATCATTCAACGATTTACAGAATCACCGCCCTTTAGAGTGGTCATTCCAAAGTAGAGTTACAGAATACTCCGAATCAAAAGGAAGAATGGGGAAAACAAGACAGGATTCCAGAACAAGTCGGAGCGTTCCAAAGTTCAAGAAATCCAAATCGATAAGAATCTTAACCAAGAGATTTCTAACAGCTGTGGTTACCGAAGAGATGAAGTTTAGAAAATCTTGATTTCAAAATAAGAAAATTTTATACCAAAATAATCTTTGAAAATCTTTTAAAATCATTTGGAAATCATTTTATACTTCGAAAATACGTTCTCTCACAAGGAAATGATTCTGAGTTTGATTTCACTCATTCTAGGGTATTTCTACCGCATCTCTAATGAGTTTTTGCTCCGTAGGCTAAGGTTTGCCTAAAACCTGGCTCTGATACCAACTGTAACAACCCGATATTTTCAGCCATTCGCATCCGCACATGTCGGACTTGAATTGCTCAAAATACCGCGTTGTAAATAAATTTGGAGCAAATGAAATACAATCACAGAATCATAGACACGGAAATATCAGAATAACTCACAGCGGAAATTAAAATACCATAGTAGTTCATGAAGCTACTATAACAAACTCTCAAAACATAATACATAATATCAGTCTTAAAAACATATACAATAGAAATCTCAATTACATAGCAGTTTATCAATACCAAAGCTGAAATAGAACAACTGAAACTGAAGGGATAGATAACTAGACAAGCAGAATCTCCAGCAATTCCTAGCTCCAGAAAGAAAACCAAAGCTAAGCTGTAAATACTCAGGCTGACCCGAGCGTAAAGTAAAACACAAAACACTCGAGTCAGGACAATATATACTTATATAATGTAAACCAACTCAAGTGAATGTAGTAGAAGTACACAATAACTTAAAGGATGCTTGGGATCGCCCATCCTTTAAGAATCAGTTAAACTATAAATTAAATACATCCCGTGGTTAAAATTTCAAAATGGTATTTTATACTTCAAAATCAAATATCATTTAAAAATTCAGTATCATTCAAAATCCATGTGACGCCCCACCTCTATACCCACGCTAGCCAAGAACATTACTGTGAATGCTGTCAACTAGCACGGAGAATAAGGCTGTTGAGGAGCGACCATCTGTATAATTGCTTTGTGCGAGTAACAATATACCGGATAAAAATATAATTTTTCATCTCAAGAGGAAATCCGACATACCGACACAAACTCAAAGCTACTACACAGTAGCCATAATTTCTTCGGAAACAAATATAGAAATAAACATAACATAAATCAGTCATAGACAATTCATATCACAAAGGCGGAAATAGATATGAATATTACACATGAAAGTGTACATCAGAGTAGTGGTCTAAAAAGATCCACATATCACAAAAGAAATAGTTACATGAACTACACAAAAGAATACATCTATGAGTCTAAACCTCAAGTGTATACAACAAAATAAACTACTAATCTAAGTAGTTTGCCAAAAGCCGGGATGATAGTCCGATAAGGAGTCAAGCAGCAGCACCTGTAAATTCTCAGTCTGACCCGAGTATTATTTAATAAGAAAATAATAAACGGATCAGTCTAGCTATAAATATCAGATGAAGTGATATATAATAAGAGATATGACATAAACATATAATAATCACAATGCCAAGATGTGATAAATAAGTAATTGAAAATCAACAAGAGATTAATCAATATCACAATAATATACTCAAGATAAAAAGGAATGTCATACTCCTAATTTCATTCACCAAGCCACAATAAATGACATATATATCAATGCCAATCGTAAAAGTTGGTGAAACATATATTCCAGAAATCAACACAAGAAATCCAGAAATCACAATAAAAGGAACAACGACGTCGTACAGCGGGACATCCGATGAACCAAATCACAATAAAAAGGATGGCCAATCCCCAAAAGAAACTGGACATCGACACACCTAAAAAGACATGCCCCATGAACAATCGAACATCGACGCACCTAGAAAGATACGCCGCATGCTCTAGCATCGACGCACCTAGAAAGATAGGCCTCATGCACAAATAAACATCGATGCACCTAGAAAGATACACCCCATGCTCTAGCATCGACGCATCTAGAAAGATACGCCTCAAGCACAAATAAACATCGATGCACCTAGAAAGATACACCCCATGCACAAATAAACATCGATGCACCTAGAAAGGCACACCCCATGCATAATAAAACATTGACGCACCTAGAAAGGTACGACCCATGTGAGAAATGAGTCGAAGCTCAATCAAATGAGGAACAGTCCTCCACATAAACAAAGAGACATCGCACATTGCTAGTCTAAACCACAAAGATGATCGACATGATCAACGAGAAGTGTCAATTACAATAAGCTAGTAAATATATAAGCTTAGCTTCATGTCCCATAACCACTAGCTTAACTTTAATATTTACGAACAAATTGTAGATCTCCACTAGAAAATTGACACAAGAGGTTCAATCGAACAAGTCCAAAAATTAACCAACGAAGTAAACGCAAGCGTTTCATACCACTTGTTTTACTAAGTCGTTTAATTAGATTTCTCATACGAGTGAGGTAAAGGTTTGTATATACTAATAGATTGGAAAACGGTTTTATAAACGAATTTGGTATTAAAATAGTATTGAAATCGTTTGAGGAAAGAGTTTTGATATTTACTACTAGTATAGAAAACCTTTATATTTTTAAAGTGACAAAGCACAAGGGGGATTGTAGAAACAATCAATCACAAAGATCACATTCGAAGATGTGAATAAAAATCCAATGAAATCGATAAAGGATCCATCGAAGTGGATATATCTAAAATTCCCAAAGAAAATAAGTCATCAAAGATGATAATAAATGATGACAATAAATAGGATCATCACGAATCGATTTAAATTGGAAATTCAATCCAAAAAGGCAAATTGGACTAAAACAGCAGGTTCAGTCGACTGAACAGAGTTTTCAGTCGACTGACCCTGTACCTGGAAATTTTCCAGGTTCAGGAAACTTTCTGTTTCCAGTTTCAGTCGACTGTGCAGAGTTTTTCAGTCGACTGAATCATGCCTGGAAACTCTCGGGTTTCAGGTTCAGTCGACTGAACAGAGTTTTCAGTCGACTGAATCATGCCTGGGCTGTTTTTCAGCCTTATTCAAATGAAGAGCAAATTCTTCCAAAATGCAACCGGACGAACATTGGCTCTAAGGGTTTATGCCAATCGGCAACCCGGCCCTATATGCTCCTCGGTGCATCACCAAAAATATGATCAAACATCCATAAAAGGATTTCACACAAATTTGACTTAAAAACCCAAAAATTGGAGTATTCACGAAATCAATCCAAATCAAGAGAAAATGCACATGAAGAAGTGTTAGGAATTCATACCCAACAACCAAAGATAATTATAGTCATAGATGTGAGATAAAAATCTCACCTTTGAACTAAATTTATGAAGATGAAGCTTGAAAGCAAAGAGGAATCAACCACTCTTCAAGTCCAACTCTAGAAGCTTGAATCTAAGCTAAAAAGAAGAACATTTCCTAAGTTAGGTTTAGGAAATTTCTGAAATTCAAAGAGAGAATGAGTTGGAGAAGAAGAAGAGGAAGCTTACCAATGGGTTCTCATGAACTTTGGAGCAAGGAGATGGATTTGCAAAGCAAGCTAGGGCTTAGGAATTTCTATTTCCCATTCTCTTCCTCCATTTTTGCTTGAGCTTGAGTGTTAGGAAAATAGAAGAGAAGTGAATGAAGAGGGGAGTGTTGGAACTGAGTTAAGTGGCTAATTGGCTCAGCCCAACCAAAGCCCCAAGCGGGAAAAAGTAGCAAAAATCAACATTCTCCAAACATATCGAAGCTTATACTCAAAAAGGTCACAAACGGCATTTTGAACTCAATGGAGGTGGTCTCGAGTCCTAATTCAACCGTTTGCAAAAAGTAGGTTTTCGGACCAAAATCCGACGAACGATAAAATATTTAAATAAAATATTTAAATATAAAATCGATAAATATGCGGGTTGTTACAATCCATTTCAAAATATCAAAAATATAATATCTTCCAAACCACATTCATTTTTATTTAATTTAAATACCATTACAAAACACATTTCAAAATAGTTTACATTTCAAAACAAATTACTTCATTTTAAATCATAAAATGAAGTTATTATATTTAATAATTAAATTGTTAAATTTACAAAATTTTAGTCTTCCAAAATTCATCTATCCACTTAATTTATTAAAACAGATGAAAATTCAACTTTCGCAGCATTTATAAATTGCTACAGAAAGTTACATTCAAAACAGTTCAATTTAACAAAAGATAGCATAAAAAAATGATGTGATAGGGTTACATTAGTTCCAAATAAAACTTAGTTAATTCAATAATTATAGCATTTACAAAAATGCTATAATAACCTTTAATTAAACTTAGCCATTTGGTTCATTATTATCAACTCCAGCATTTACAAATGTTGTATTATCATTTACATTAGAATTAATAGCATTTCAGAAATGCAGTTAATTAACTTCAAGTATTCAATATAATTTCACAAACAATTATATTTTTATTTAAATCATTTTTAGCTTATAAAATCATATAATTTCACTTTTAAAACACTCATTCAAATACCCTTATATTCATGATTTTATAAAGTTAAATCTCCATTCAAAAATCAAAATTTAATTATAATTCGCTTATTAAATTCCAACATTAAATTTTAAATTCATTATATTAAATTTAACTTAACATTTAAGTTTAAAATTTTCAAATATAACTTAATTTCATTTTTATTTACTTAACTTAACATTCACTTTTAAGCCAAACTCACAAATTTCCAATTTTTGTTATATTTCCAAATTTCAACCTAAATATTCATTCATTTCACATTTTTAACTTTATTCAAAAATCATTGATATATTATAAAATCATTATAAATTCATTTAATTCAAAATATCATAAATTTATCATATTTTCATATTTAATTTAAATTCCATTTATCACCAAATTCTAGTTTCCAAAATAACTTACATTTCAGATTTTCCAACTTTACCATTTATTTATTTCACTTATAAATTTTCAGAAAATCAATAATGCTTTACAAAAATCATTTTTAATCAAATTTAAATCAAAATATTATAATATTTACATTTCTAAAATAATTT
The DNA here is from genome assembly GCA_030765085.1 of Allium cepa. Classification (NCBI taxonomy): domain Eukaryota; kingdom Viridiplantae; phylum Streptophyta; class Magnoliopsida; order Asparagales; family Amaryllidaceae; genus Allium; species Allium cepa. The sequence goes on along the minus strand of CM060934.1, from coordinate 366,701,375 downwards.
AAATTTTTTAGATAAACATATTTTAACAACGGGTCTGTAATTCATTTTCTAGCCTAGATGAAGTGATACGGGTAATATATCATTTCAACCCGTAATTTACAAAGCAAACCGGCTTTGATCATTTCAAACCCGCAATCCCAAGTAAAAGAAAATAATTGAAAATCATTCAGGCCCATCATTTCAGCCCATAACGATTTTCTCCTATTCTAAAGTCCGTTCGGGTATGTATCATTTCAACCCATAGTGATTCTAGTCTACAGGGAACTTGCAGTGTGATAAACTGATGAAAGTAACAGAATAGCATGAAATAACAGTAACATATGATATAACAGGTGTAAATATAGGTGTGAACATCATATGAATATGATATAGCAGTTATAATAGGATGATATGCATTTACAGATTCAGGTGATGTCAGTTTATCACTACATAAGTACATATTAGTCTGGTGAGATTTACTCACTATTTTGAGCTGATGACACAACGACGAATTGCACAACAGGATCTATACAAGCATAAAAGCACGATACAGATATGAAATGGAGGAGCCAAGGATTAATTCCCTTGAATACAAATCAAACAAACAATATAACAATTATAAGGTTTCAGACCAAAAATACGATAAACGATGCTAGAAATAACTTCATAAAACAAAGCTGAAATGCTTTGCACTTGCTTCCGACATCTCATAGGCTCGGCCAGAGGTAGAGTACAGGTCTAAGACAATGATTTAGGGTCAGGTCTGGGTTGCTAAGGTCGGCCTAACATGAGTTTGAGTGATGGTGTAAAGGTGGGTGAAGGCAAGAACGCAAAATCATGCATACACATGGGTTTTGGGCCATGAATTGGGCTCGGCCAAGGCCCTAGGTGTCATGGCCAGAGGAGTGGCGTCCACTGTGGTGGTGTGGCGTGGGTGCTGGAGGTGCTGGAGGTGGTGGTGGTGGAGTAGGGGCGGCCATGGTTGGTGGAAGTGGTGGATGTGGAAGCTAGTGCTCGGCTAGGTCAATATGAAGGGTGTTTTGAAACTTTTGCGGATATGCATCACCAAGGGGGTTCATGGCTTGGGTGGCTGGTGAGGAGGAGGTGCTGGTGGTGTGTCATCAGGTGGTGGAGGAGGCTAGGCAGCAAGGTGGCATGGTTGAACCTACATGAGGTGAAACAAGTGCAAAATCAAACTAGAAAAATCAACATAAGTGAACAAAAGAAGAAAAAAGGAAATATAATTTTACCAAACTTCTCAATCAAGAGGAGGCCGAAATTTTTTTCAGGAAGGAGGAAAAAGATGTACGTGAATGAAGAATGGAGGTAGGCAGCTGAATTATGTGAGTAGTTATGGCTAATTGATGGCAAAAGTAAGTTAAAATGTGAAAAGGTGGGAAAATGAAAAGCCATAGGAAACAAAAGGTCACAAACCCTTTCAATTTACCTTTTATTATTTATATAAATTTATGTAGCTGAAATGATAATAATATCAGATAATATTTCGAAATTTTTAACAAGTATACAAATATATATAATATTTATCAATTATGTAAAGTAAAATTAAGGAAAATAGTTAAAACAGTGAACTAGACTAGCAAAATTTGAAGTTAAATGAAATAATTTTTAGAAAATTCATATAAGCTTGTAAAGTATGTTTAAACATAAATAATAACATAAAATACAAATATATTCACAAAATAAATATTTAAATTTTAATTTAAATATAAAATTTTAATGCAGAAAATAGTAGAAAATGGGAAAACAACCCTTAAAAATAGGAAATCAACACAGTAATTTTTGAAAAAAATTCTATTATTATTTTAAAAATATTTAGAGATGAATTTTCACAAATAAAACAAATTTAAAATAAAATAAAGAAATTTAAAAATGAAGAAAATGGTAGAAAATTAGAAAACAGCCTTTAAAAATAGGAAATAAATACAGTAAATTTTGAAAAAATTATATTATCATTTTAAAAATGTTTAGAAATGATATCAAACAAATAAAACAAATTTAAAATAATTTCAAAATGAAATAAAGTCAAATTTAAATATATAGTCAAAATCTAGGGTTGTTACAGAAGGAAGACATGGAGCAGCAAGTAGGAATCGAACAGGTGAAGTATGCTACTGGGGTGAACATACAAACAAAAGTCACTAGCAAAAATCAAAGCCACGGAAATCAAGTAGAATGAAAAGAACGAATTTAATCAGTCAGTGAAATCGTCAATCTTCACAACTAAAATTATTAATCAATCAAACGCTCAAACTCGAGTGAATTAAAACCATCAAAATCATCGACATTCAAACCAAAAATTAAACTGTTAAAGCAACATACTGAGCATGAATAGATGTGAGGGTCACTCACCTTGTCGACGAATTTAGAAGAAGCCGAGCACACCAGCAATCGAGCGAAGCCAGAGCTTGAACTCGATCGACCAAGACGCGGCTTCAAAATAATCACGAAGACCTAGTTTTCACGGAGGAACGAAGAAGAGGGGACGCCATTATTTTCTTTTATTTCGTATGCTAGGGTTTTCGAGCGAATGGGAAAATGAAAAAAGGGGGAAGCGGTTATACTCGAAACCATACAGCATCAAAAGAAAATGGGCCAAGTTGATTTTAAAGCTCACATAATTTCCTAATTGAATTATAAAAGAATTTCATCTCGATTAGAAACGTCCAACAGTAATTAGCCATTTGCTATCAACATTAATCGTTCAATGACGAAAATTAATTAATGTGAAATCCCGGGTTGTTACAAGTGTCTAGGGTTTTCAAATAAATAAGAAATAGTCGAAATTGTTACATTCATTAAATTCCAGCTACAATCCACAAAAGTGGGTAATACAATCAAAACCGTTAGCACTTATTTGATTTTGGATTCCATACAATGGCAGGGCTACTGGGGTACCGCCCGTCACAGTACGTGGCCTAGACCACCGTGTCGCGGATCACTCCCAATCCCCTACAACACAAGGCCGGAACCATTCCTTACTGAACAGACCTGAACAAGACAACCCCGGTAGTTATTGCAATCAACCGCCCCACACAGCCGAATACAAAGGGACCTCTAGACAGCGGAAAATCTCATCCTACTTGGGCATGACCCACTTAACCTTGCTGCACCTCCCCTGTTTTAGCCATTCCCGGTTGATGAGGCTTGAGGCTACGATTACCTTTAGAGAACACATCTCTTAGAATGCTCATCGTCCACCTGACGATGTTCTGAAAGCATTTAATCCATACAAGTTCATTCCGGGCTCGAATGAAACCGAAGGCATTATCTCGTTACACTCATTTTGGAATCACCCTCAGAGTTAACGACGATAACCCTTGCACTCTGAATCTTCATTTTTACTTAAGATTCACGACCTATCGTTAATTTGGATCGATGTGGTTTTTGGATATCCAATTATGGAAACCCGATCCCGGTCTCATCGAAATCCAAATCGCCATCTTTTAGGTCCAAGTTGTTTTAAAGTTTTAAAACAATTCAATTCAATATTATCTATATACACACAGATAGATAATACACAACATCACAATAGATAATCCATATTATCACCATAGCATCCAAATCACACAACATCACTTATCTCATATCTGAGATCTCAACTATTCAGGGTAATCAGTATTAATCAACATTCACAAGCAATGACTTATTAATCACCATTCTATAATTAATTTAAAATGAATTAAATCAATTACTTCTTCCTTAATTAATTTAAAATAAATTAAATTAATTACTTCATCCATACAAATCTTGCTTACATACAAATCAATCAATTAATTATCCTCAACAAAATTACCCTAGATTAATCATCCTTGATCCTTTAATTACATTCAAGTAATTAGCCTTTAATTAATTATTCTAAACCAAATTCAGTAAATAACCTGTAATTACTTCATTAATTAATTAATTACATTAATCCTTAATTAATTACATTAATTAATTCCTTCATTGACTAATTGTTCTTAATTAATCCATCCTTAAATACATCATTAATTATTAATGATTCATAATTATATCTGTTAATAATTACCCTATTTAAATTAAGTAATTAATTATCATTTATTCAAATTGATTAATCACTCTTGATTAATCACATTAAGTAATTAATTACATTTAATTAATTAATTCTTCTAAGTAATTATTCTACATAATAATTACATATTAATTACACAAAGTAATTAATTTCCAAAACTCCTTCATTGCCCAATTATCCTTCAATTTAATTTACATCAAGTAATTTATCTTCTTAATTACTTCACTAAGTAATTATTCATTATTAATTACATTGGGTAATTACTTCTCAAATTAACCAGTGATTATTTTAAATTAATTAAACTTAATTAATTACACTTAGTAATTAATTTCCTTAATTACTTCATTAAGTAATTACACTTAAACAATTCAAATGATTATCTTTAAATTAATTAATTCAATTAATCATTAAAATTAATCACATTAATTAATTATTAAATAATACTAAGTAAATGATCTTCATTAACCAATAACAAATCTTTATATTACTTCTCTAAAGTAATTAACTGAGATTAATCAATATTAATTACAAATTAAATTATCTATAAAACCCATTAATTAATCTCTAACTATTTAATTAATCATGTGTTAATCTATAACTTAATTAATTGTTAATTACGTGATTAATAAATTTTCAAATCATTAATTTAATATCAAATCTTATCTAATTAATGATTTCTTAATTACTATTTAATCAATCTTAATTAACTTGCTTAATCCTTTAATTAATTAAATAAAACCCTTAATTATTTAATTAATTAACCCAAATTATTACTTTATTAAATTAATTAATTACAAAACTTAATTACCTTAATCATTTAATGAATTATAAATTATTAAGTTCTAATTAACTTTAAGATAAACATAAATCTTATTCATGATTTAATTATCATTATCAAAGTAATTTAAAAACAATTTTCTTTTAAATTTCCTCTAAATTCCATTTTAAATTAATATTTAAATGAAATCAAATTTTAACTTAAACAAGGTTTAAGTATTTAAAACCTTTTAACTTCATCTTAATGAATTACTTATCTTCTAAGGTAAATTTAAAAATAGTTTTAATCCATATTCAATTTAAATAAATTTAAAATATACTTTAAATATTCCAAGTGGTTTTGAAACATTTAAATTCAAAAACTTATTTTATTTCAATCCAGAATTCAAATCATGCGTTGAATTCAGATTCCAAAACTTAATAAATAAATCATGTTTAAACCCTATATGCCAGATTTTAAAAACATGTTATAAAGTACTTTATGATTCAAAATAATTACAACATTTGAATTTATAAACTTATTTTCTCTTTTCAAATCCTAAGATTTCAAATTCAGTTTAAAACTTAAATTTAAAACCCTGTTTTAAATCTCATTTCTGATTTCTAAAACACTTTATAAAATACTGTACCAATTTTTAGTTGTTAAACATTCCATTTTATAAAACTTATATATTTTGAAAACCAGAATTCAAATTCATTTTGAATTCATATTTTAAACTTGTTTCAACTTTTGTTTAAATCTTGCTTTACTTCTTTTATTTAAATTTAGTTTAAATTCAAAACCTGCGCACTGTCAGATTTCCAAAAAAAACCTGAAACAAAATTGCTCGAGCCAGAACCTAATTTACTTCGAGTCATACTTCTCTTTACGTCGGGCAAAACACTCAAGTGACTCGAGCATTTCACTAGAACAACTCACCCATTCCAAAATCCACCAGAAAATATAAATGCACGGTGCACGTGCACCGTGGCGTCGATCAACTCTGGCCTCTCACCCTGGCTTCATCTCATTGGCAACCACCCACGCTCCAACCTACGATCACCAGATCGTCCCCACCCACCAGAAATCAAAAACCAGCCTTACTCCAAAAACTTGGAAACACAGAGCTCCTCAAAACTCAAACCTGTCAATGCCAAAACCCAACTCCTCCGACCACCGTAAGTGCTGAAATTCCGGCCATACTCTCGTCATGGACCCGCTACCATTTCCCAAAGCTTCTTCACACTCGATCAAACATAGAGACATAATCGATCCAATTTCCTAACTTGTTTAAAACTAGGGTTAAAACCAAAAATTGGCCACCGCAACCACCACAACTCATAGGTCATCATCCTGACAATTTTCTCGGTCTCACCATATGTCCCACTTCCTACAGTAACCACCCTGACCATCCAGAATCCCAAGTTCATCAGAATTTCCCAAATTCATCTTTTTAGTTCATCACAGAACTGCTTCCCAAATCCCAAACTAAAAATTGTGATACTAGTTTCAAAAATCATGTTTTTACGTATGTATCTAGTTTACAATACTGAAGTTAAAATTTAAACAGTTTGAGTTTTACTTTATTTTAAAATGTACTGATGTCTTATAGTTGCAGAGACAAACAGGCTTCATTTTATCTTACTTATAATTTTAAACATTAATCCATGTTGAATAACAACTTTTGTTTTATAATCAAATCTTATCAAAAACAAGATTAAGTAAATAAGGGATTTAAACCATCTTCAGAGCCTAGGAACAATGCAGAATAAAGTACATATATATACACAGCATACATTCTGTAAATAGTCATATTATATTTCACTTCTATATTCATGCATATCTATTAATTTCAAATATATTAACATGCAACCAAATTATGATTAAATTTTAAAAAAAATTACTCACTTGTCTTCTTCAGAGAAACAAGCCTCCTAAATTTTGAAAGGCTTTTGAATCCTGTCTAAAAACCACATGCATGTAGGCTTGAAAATGCTTTAATTCTAGGTTGAAAATGCTGAGAATATTTTAGAACTGTAGTTTGTATGCTGCTGATTTTCCAGAGGAAGAAATGCAGGTTGATTTCTTTGGGTTTTGAAAATGCAAACATTTTATTTTTGAAGGAATTTATTTCAGGTTTGTTTTTGAAGTGGAGAAATGAATTAAGGCTGAAGATTTGATATTTGCAAAAGGAAATGAGATTACAGGGTTTTGTTCTTTGATTCACTTTAACTTTTGGTTTGAGAAGATGATTTTCAGTTTCTGAAGAATGATTTTTTTCTTTGATTCACTTTAGCTTTTGGTTAAAAGATAGTAAAAGAGTGAAGGGAAAAATTTATGGTTTATAAGAGCTGAAATTAATTTACTTAAAATAAAAGAAAAAGATAAAATATAATGATACTTGTCATAAACTATTATTCTTTAATTAACACATGTAGTTTGATTATTTCATAAGTTAACACATGTCTCTTATTTAAATTAGTTATATATTTAAATTTTAATAAAGGATTTTACTTAATTTATTTTATACTTATATAAATATATGAATTTCTTATTTAAAGAAAATGTAAATAAAACAAATTATAAATTAAAACTTATTCAAATATTTTTAAGAATCTATTAATTTTGAATTTCAAAATAAATTCCAAATTCAAATTAAACTTTTGAAATCCAAATTAGAATCAACTTATTCAATTTAAAAATGATAATTCTATTTTCTTATTTTAATTCTTTTTATATTTATGGAAAAACAATACATTATAAATGTGGCTTGAAAATAACAAATTTAACAAATTTTAAATGATTTATAAAAGAGATTATAAATCACTTTTATTATTAAATGAATTAAAACCATATACTATATTGTGATTTAAACTTATATATAAAATTTTCAAATCACATTTATATCAAGTAATATTTAAAAAGAAATAAAACAAATTTTTTATTTAAATTTAAAAATTAAGCTAAGATATAATTCTAAACAATTTAACATTTATTTTAAGTATTTACAAACCATATAGTTATTAATTTAAATAATTTTGAGAAACTTAATATTAATTTAAAACATAATTTCCCAATTACTAAATATACTATTAGAATTTAAAAACTAAACTTTATTTATTTATTAAATTCCAAAACAAAGATTATCTATAATATATATACAAATATATATGTAGCAACCCTAGATTTTTATGTATATTTTAATTTTGACTTTATTTCATTTTGATTTTTTTTAAACTTGTTTCATTTCAAACATTTCATTTTTAAATATAACTTTGATTATTTTGTGAATTATAATTCCAAATGGTATAAATTGAATATTTTCCTGAAATGTTGATTTTGGTCAATTTGGGTCAAATTTTGATTTTTAAATTTCAAATTTAAATATATAAATTCTTAAATTTTATCTTTTATTATAGAAATAGATTTAATAAATTGAATACTGCTTTTCATTTCGTTGAAAATGGATATAAAGTGTGAAAGTTATGTATATTTCAATATTGAGTGCAATTTGTTTTATTTACCAATTTTGTCTATTTTAAATTGTATAAATTATATTTTCTTTGTCATATTTTATTTTAAAATGTGTCATTATGTTGTTTTATATATATTTTTGTCTTTTAATATTTTTGAAGTGATAATCAAACTTTTCCAAAATTTATTGCATTTATTTTCTATTTTTAAAGGCTGTTTTCTATTTTTCTGCTATTTTCTTCATTTAAATTGTATTTAATTAAAATTTATATTTTTTTTGTGAATGCATTTTCATTTTATGTTATTATCTTTGTTATAAATATTTTTACAAGTCCATATGAATTTTCCAAAGTTCATTCTGTTTATTTTCCATTTTTCTAGACTAGTTTGCAATTTTGTGCTATTTTCTTGTTTTAACCTTATATAATTAATAAATATTTTTATATATTTTATATTTTGTTATATTTTAGAATTTTTGACTTAAATTATTATTATTTTCAGTAATATAAACTTATATAAATAAATCAAAGGTAATTTGAAAGGTTTGAACACTTAATCTTCCAAGTCCTTTTATCTTCCGCGTTTTCATTTTCTCAACTTACATCTTTATTGTTTTGGCCGACTTTCTCATTACTTCAGCTGCATTTTTTTTCATTTTCACGCATCACAACAAAGCTTCTCATTCCACAAAAATCACGGCCACCATCACTTGCAAAAATTTTGGTAAAAAAATCCTTTTCTTTTTCATGTTTTCATCTTGTTTTCATGGTTTTGCGCTTGCTTTCTTCATCTCTATTTGGCTTGGCCTATCTCCTCCATCACCATGGTGGCCTCCACCACCCCCTTCCAGTGACCATCACCCATCCTACTACCCCTCCACTTCAGGCCAACCCAACCCAAGGCCATGATCTACACAAAAATCCACCAAAAACCCATCACTACCTAAAAGCCTAGCCTAGATTTGTTAACACCTCCTTCCACAACCTCTAGCCGCCACCACCTCCACTACCACCAGCTCTGACCTAACCTCCACCCTCTTACACGTCAACCACCACCACCTGGACCCACTGGCCATGCCACCTAGCCTCTGGTCGAACCAAACTATAGCCTTGTGATGATGTTATTGCCTTGTAGTGTAGTTGTGTTGCACCTAGACCTATTCACCTTCAAAGAACAATGTAGGCCGACCACTTGGGACCCAAACCAGAGCCTTTTCCACCCCTAGGCCGAGCTTATACCCTACCTAGCTGAAGCACATGAGGTTGAGAACAAATGTGATTCATTTGTTGTTGTTTTAGGCTTTGATTTCTAACATCGTTTAGTGATAAATTGTTTTGAAACTTATCTATGTTGCATTGTTTTGTTCAAATGTTTGATCAAGGCTTTTAGCTTTGGCTCTCCACTCTCAAGTCATTTTCGTATTGTCGTGCCTTCGTAATGTCAGTATTGTTTGCTTTGGTGGCAATCTCTAGCTTTGAACAGGTGAGTTATTCTCACAAGACAATATGTACATATATAACTAGTAAATTTACCCCTTTTGAATCTGTAAAATGCATTATCATGTTACATCTGCTATATTATGATTATATGATGTTCAATCATGCTTAAACACCTGTTATAACATCTGTTACTGTTATATTATGTTGTTTTGTTATTTTTATCAGTTTATCACACTGCAAGTTCCCTTTAGATTAGAATCACTATGGGTTGAAATGATACATACCCGAACGGACTATAGAATACGAGAAAATCATTATGGGATGAAATGATAGGCTTGAGTGATTTTCAATTATTCTCATTTACTTGGGATTGCAGGTTTGAAATGATCAAACCTAGGTTTTCTTTGTAAATTACGGGTTGAAATGATGTATTACCCGTATCACATTACCTAGTCTAGAAAATGAAATACAGACCCGTTGTTAAAATATGTTTTTCTAAAAAATTTAAAATATTTTAGAAATGTAAATATTATAATATTTTGATTTAAATTTGATTAAAAATGATTTTTGTAAAGCATTATTGATTTTCTGAAAATTTGTAAGAGAAATAAATAAATGGTAAAGTTAGAAAATCAGAAATGTAAGTTGTTTTGGAAATTATAATTTGGTGATAAATGGAATTTAAATTAAATATGAAAATATGATAAATTTATGATATTTTGAATTAAATGAATTTGAAATTATTTTTATAATATATTAATGATTTTTGAATAAAGTTAAAATGTGAAATGAATGAATATTTATGTTGAAATTTTGAAATATAACTAAAATTGGAAATTTGTGAATTTGGCTTAAAAGTGAATTTTAGGTTAAGTAAATAAAAATGAAATTAAGTTATATTTGAAAATTTTAAACTTAAGTGTTAAGCTAAATTTAATTTAATGAATTTTAAATTAAATGTTGGAATTTAATAAGTGAATTATTATTAAATTTTGATTTTTGAATGGAGATTTAACTTTATAAAATAATGAATATAAGGGGTATTTGAACGATTGTTTTAAAAGTGAAATTATATGATTTTATAAGTTAAAAATGATTTAAATAAAAATATAATTGTTTGTGAAATTATACTGAATATTTGAAGTTAATTAACTGCATTTCTGAAATGCTATTATTTCCAATGGAAATGATAATATAGCATTTGTAAATGCTGTAGTTGATAATAATGAACCAAATGGCTAAGTTTAATTAAAGACTATTATAGCATTTCTGTAAATGTTATAATTGCTGAATTGAACTAAGTTTTATTTGAAACTAATGTAACCCTATTACAGCGTTTTTAAATGCTATCTTTTGTTAAATTGAACAGTTTTGAATGTAACTTTCTGTAGCCATTTATAAATGCTTCGAAAGTTGAATTTTCATCTGTTTTAATAAATTAAGTGAATAAATGAATTTTGAAAGACTAAAATTTTGGAAATTTAATAGTTTAATTATTAAATATAATAACTTCATTTTATGATTTAAAATGAAGTAATTTGTTTCGAAATATAAACTATTTTAAAATGTGTTTTGTAATGGTATTTAAATTAAATAAAAATGAATGTGGTTTGGAAGATATGATATTTTGATATTTTGAAATGGATTTTGAATGATATTGAATTTTGAAATGATATTTGATTTTGAAGTATAAAATACCATTTTGAAATTTTAACCACGGGATGTATTTAATTTATAGTATAACTGATTCTTAAAGGATGGGCGATCCCAAGCATCCTTTAAGTTATTGTGCATTTCTACTACAGTTCACTTGAGTTGGTTTACATTATATAAGTATATATTGTCCTGACTCGAGTGTTTTGTGTTTTACTTTACGCTCGGGTCAGCCTAAGTATTCATAGCTTTGGATTCTCTTTGTCGAGCTGGTCTTTGCTGGAGTTTCTGCTTATCTACATTTATATCTACTTTCTGTTTCAGCTGTTATAGTTTATCTCATGTATTAGTGAACTTCTATGTATTTGGGATTTCTATTATGTTTTTTTCAGACTGTATTATGTATTTGGTTTGAGACTCTATCGTAGTAGCTTCATGAACTACTATGTATTTTATATTCCGCTGCGAGTTATTCTGATATTTCTGTGTCTGTGATTTTGTGATTGTATTTCATTTGCTCCAAATTTATTTACAATGCAATATTTTGAGCAATTCAAGTCAGACATGTGTGTCTACCTATGCACTTACAATGGATACGAATGGGTGAAAATATCGGGTTGTTACAATATATATACATTGTAATTAAAAACATTTATTTAGCTTTTAAAAGATAAAAATCACAAATTAAATATTTATTTAACCAGATTATTAAACCAATTCATATTTTATTAATCAATATTATCAAATCAATTTAATTTTATATAAAGATTATTAAATTGATATTGCCAAAAATTCCGGGATATCACATTCGTTCCCCCTTAAAAGAATTTCGTCCCCGAAATTTAAAACAAAGGTAATTTGATAACCTATTTAAAAATATTTTAATTTAAAATACAAGCATTTATCAAACATATGCTAACAACCATAGAAATCAATTTGATGTTTTAAAAGGTTGAAACTGCTGTCGACTTGCTGAGTTGATCTTGGTTCCATTTGAATTGCAAAAGATTTGAATTGTAGGTTTGAAGGTTGCAGATTTGTAAATTGCAGATTTTATTTTTACTTCAGATTTGATTTCCAATTTCAGGTTTTAAAGTAAATTCCTGGTTTTTTCCATTAATTTGAAAGAAGGGAGAAAAGAAAAGAAATGAGAAGAAAAGGATTGGAAATTGAAAAAGGAAAAACAAATTTCTCTTATATGTTTAAATTTCAAATAAAAGAAAATGAAGGCCACTTGTCACAAATATATCTTAATTGCCTTACAAATGTTATTAAGATGACTAATATGGTTACACATGTACTTAAGTATTTTTTTATAAATTTTTATTTAATTTAAATGTTAATATAAACTTACTTATTTATTTAATCCACTTAAATAAATAAATACTTATATATGTATATATAAATTTATTTTTTTAAAGAAAATATTATGAAACTAGTTATAATACAAATAAATCTTTATACACATACTTTTTATAACCATTTAAATTTAAACACTTTAAAGAAAACAAAACAAAACATTGATTAAATCTTTTTTAAACTATCATATTTAAAATTAAATAATTATCTTATATTTTGAAAACAATTGAATTAATCTTAAATTGTCCTTTTTAAAAATATTTAATTTAAAACAAAGCTTCAAATTACAATTCATTCATACATATATATATTATAAATAGATTATATTAAATTTCAAAGCAATTCCAAATTATAACATTTACATACATATATATTACAATTTGAAAATTCATCTTTTATTTAAAACAAAAGATTTCCTATTCACAATATATATCAAATATATATTATAAATAGAATAAAATTTTATTAGCTTTGAGAAATAATTGTTATTAATTTTAAATTGTTAAAAAGATATAAATCAATATTGACAGATTAGAAATTTATTAACCTTTAAAAGATTAAATTTACCAATTTAAATTAAAATTATCAAATCAATTTAATTATTAATAACGATTATTAAATTGATATTGCCTAAAATTCTGTGTCGTCACATTCCTTCCCCCTTAAAAGAATTTCGTCCCCGAAATTTAAAAGCAAAGGTAATTTAATAACCCAATAAAGATTTTAATTTCGAACAGCAAAGCATACCTAACATCTAGTTACTAACAACCATAGCAATCCACTAAACAAACATACCTAACTAATTATCCTGACACAAATCAGAATAAATCTTCTAATACTATTTAGAGTTTCCTAAGTAAAAATCACTGGGAGACTCGCTCTACAGAAGCTAAACTAACTACACCACCAAAAACCAGAGCTCATCTCACCTCTAGATCCATCAATCTGAACAGAACATCAGACTATACCCAAGTCTAGCACAACTTTCAAATCCAAATGGACTGCAAATTCTACAACCAACAATGAATCATACACGTACTCCCTCATAGATACGTGAAATATAATGAATTCCAACTATCCAAACTGGCAATTCAATCTTATCCAATCAAAATAAAGATAAGAAATCTCAAATGCCTCAAAATAGTCATCCAATCTTATCCAATTACTTCTCTCTTAACCAAAGAAATCTTAACAACAATGAAGACTTCAACTTCGAATTCCAAACTCCTTATCTCATATCTGCATAACTCAATAGATAATCCTGGGCTGCCAATCTTCTTCTTGATCAGCTCAACTTATGCTGATGCTTCCAGAAACAACTAGACCAAAACAAACCAGTTTTTGGATCATATCCAACAGAAAAAACGTCCAAGATCCGTCGAAATCCAAAATACAAGCTCTACTTCCCAAGCAATAGCAAATTGAACTTGCTTCCTTCCTTCCACAGCTGCTACCTCGCTTCCACTGCACAACTCTGATTCTGAAATAGATGAGAGTACTGTTGATGAACACGAGTACAAACTAGATCTGTCCAATCCAAATTCAAAAATTTCTGAGCTGTTGCACCAACTCTTCCTCTCTAAGAACCATCCTACAACCGGGCTAACCACCAAAATCGCTTCTGGAACCAAAACAATATGGAACTCAACTCCAGATGCAGACAAACTTCTGATTACCTCAGTAACTCCTACTTCCACATGAGAACCCTCAGTCTCAAACAAAAGATTGCCCAAGAAAAAATTCCCAAACTAATCGCAAGTCACTTTTGCGATCCTACCTAATTCAGATTCCAAAGAAACTATCCTCTCTTTACCAATTAGAACAGCCTTAAGCTTCTCCAAACAAGGTTAACTCTTCGAGAAAACTTTCATCATCTGCCAGGACTGCTGAAGAAGAACCACAAAGATTCCTGAACTATCGGAGAAACGGCCACACTACTGCTTCCAAACTCTATCTTGATGATACTGCAAAAGACCTTCTCGTCAGCACACCAAACACTTCGAACTGCACTGCTACCATAGCTAACCAAAGACTTCTAATCCAAAGGCTTCTCGAAAACCAAAAATATCTACAAACCACACAACGGACCTTCGAGATGGCAAACATCCTCTCAAGAAATTCGGGCTCCAAACCAAGCATCAACATCTCGCTCTCCTTAAGGAATGACAAATGAGACCATGCTGAAACAAAGCAACTTATAAAACTTAGTCTCATATTCCAAAATAGCTAACTTCCCTGCCCAAGATCCAGACAACTTCTACACAGACGAATCTTCCCTGCGGCAGGTAAAGACTGCTCCTCAACTACTTCTAAAACTGCTTCAAGAGAAAACATCTTCTGAAATATCCATGGATACTGCATCTCATCACGCAGTTATCAAGATATCATCACTTACTTCTGCATTTCCGACAGATCCAAACTTACACGTCAAAGATAAACTCCGAATCTTTAAAATGATTTCCTTCGGAGATCAGAGAAATCCTTACTCCAAGCTACAAATCTCACCTGAGACGGTATTGGGTCTACAGTCTCGACAATTGCACATACAACCTCAACATATGGACCTCTTCCATTAGTGGTAGTCTTGTTAGACACACACACCCCACTACTCCATCTAGCTCTAAAACTTATGTTGGAAAATCCGAACAGATAACCCAAAAGATTTAGGAAGATATAGATATATATAGTTATACATAAAAATTACAAGTACGCTCTCTCAAAAAAGACACCACTCCAGAGCCTAGGTATTCACTCAACCTAATGCTCTGATACCACCTGTAGCGACTTGACTTTCTATCACCAGAAAGACGCATCACTATTTAAGAAAGAAAGGGATAGAAGAAGAAAAGATAAGAAAAGAAGAAACACAACAACATCAGATACTCATAGCGGAACGAATGTAATATTATACTATGTAATATTTTATGTGATATATTATATTTCATTCATTCCGCTGATCTGATGTTGTTGTGTTTCTTCTTTTCTTACCTTTTCTTCTTCTATCCCTTTCTTTCTTAAATAGTGATGCGTCTTTCTGATGATAGAAAGTCGGGTTGCTACATCGAATCACTTTGAAAACCTTGATGTTCTCTTTGATCTTCACATATTTTATGCTAGATTCTAATATTTGTATAGGACTTTAGGTTTTGTGCCACTTTTGGTATCAACATCTTAGTACTTTCATCAAGAAATGAGACTCTCAGGCGTAGATCTGGCTTTTTATTTTAGATCGAAGCATCCAAAGGTTAGATCCAAAAGATTTTCATTAAGCAATTGAAGAACTAGCATACTAGAATCAATGGCACCTAGGAGATTTGGAAGATTATCAAAAGAAATGATATGAGATGAAGGAAATTCTCATCACATCGAAGTTAGCAACCAATATGCATTGCAAGAATCATCTTCTCCTTAGGAGATAGTTACTTTAGTGGAATTTGATAGAATGATTCAAAAACTAAATCCGAAGATGGTTGATAGTCGAAAATCAATAATAGAAATGATGGATGCTAGCATAGCTCTATTGACCCAACAACCACAGAGGACTTTGAGGATTAGGAGGTAAGTTTAACCCGCTGGATCTAAGGAAGAGGACTCTTTTGTTTCTGGTCAGAACAAAAGAGATGGATAAAAAGGAGAAGGAAAAGGCTACTAATGCAACATGGGTAGTTGTTGAAGGAAGTCGAAAGGTTCACCCTAAAGGAATTCACCTCGATACCGACTAGAATTCGGCCCGTATTGAGAACAATTTTGGCAGCTCTAGAGGACATGGAGCAAAGGTCTTGGGCTAGTCTTATTCAAAGGATGATCTATAGCATGATGGAGGCGATTATGAGTGATGTTTCCGTTCGTGATACTGGAGTTTGAACAGCTACTATGGAGCCAACCGAACGTCAACGGAAGACTGGAGGAGTGGTTCTCCCAAAGACTAGAGAACCTGAATACCAAAAGGCAAACCGAGACCATTTGTAGAGCCAAACACTCGGCACAACTCTTGATGGTCGACCTTCAGAGTACCATGAAAGTGATGTATTTATAGTGGATATGGTTAAGAAAATGGTAAGGAAAGAAAATCTAGAAAGAATGAAGTTTGGGGTTCCGCACCAAGCAGAACTCTGTTTACGGAGAGTAATATATGGGAGGAGTATCCTAGGAGGTTTTTGATGCCGATGATGACACCATACAATGGGACTACAGATCCTAAACAACACTTATTTAAGCATGAGTGGCATATGGATGATGTCAAGGCGATGCATGCTATTCGGTGTAGGTTTTCCCATTTTCTTGGAAGGTAATGCATCTATATGGTTCAGCCAGCTCACATTGAGATCCAGATTGACTTTTGATGAGTTAACAAAGAAATTCTTGGAGCAGTTCTGGCTCCATGCTGCTCGGACTAAGGACGTGATGTCCTTGTCAAGCCTTTCTCAAGGACCTAAAGAGCCGTTGAACGAGGTTCTTAAACTGGTTTAATGTCACGGTTATAGATATGAGTAATCCAGAGGAAGATTTCATTTTGATGACTTTGATCTGGAGCATATATCCAAATGAAGACTTTGATAAGCATTTGAAGTTTAAACAACTAACAATGATGAAGGAATTCCACTAGAACGCCTATTAGTTTTGCGTTTAGAGGAAGAAAGTCAGGCAGCTAGACAGACTGATAATGGACTATCAAAGGATGTAATATGAAGTAACGTTGAGGTTAAACAAACAGAAGAGATCTCCGGTAATGTAGCAGTTAATGTAGAAAACTTGAATAATCAAAAGAAAATGAATAAGGCCTCTAAGGAGGTGGAATGAATCCAAAAGGTGCCCAAGGAATATGAGCTTGGACGAATGTACAGCATTAAATGACACGTTAGAGAATATATACCTTGCTATGTAAGGAATAGAGTGATGTAAAAGTCCGCCTAGTAATGAGGTGACTAGGAGGAAAGGCGCTTTGGAAAGTACCGCTGTTTCCATATAACTCATGGACACAACATAAACAAGTGCCGACATCTTAGAGATTTTATTGAGGAGTTGATAATTTAGAAAAAGTAGCAACAATACGTCATAGATCCATATGTTGTTGGACTGAATGTTAGATCAAAAGGGCCAAATGCTCAAGCAAACAAACCCGAACCCAGTTGAGAAGGGCCTAGGCGCACTGATGGAAGATTAGCCATAAACACCATAATGGGAGGACAACATCCTGTAGAGAAAAGGTGGAGATAAATGAAATGGTACATGAACTCGTTGAAGCATGTACCATAGGATAGTTGCTTTTTCATGGAAGATGGAGCTCTGGTTAAGCAACAAAGGATGGTAAATCACATCGTATTTAGAAATAGGGACTCTGATGGACTCAAAGCGCTAACTTTCGACACTATGGTGATAACAGCTGTTATAGGACTGGCAATGGTATGTCCTTTCCTGGTTGATAACGGAAGTTCTTTAAACATTCTGTTCATAAGAATGTTTGATCGGACGAAAATTAGCATGAAGGATGTTAAGGTCTATAAAACCAAAATTCAAGGATTTATAGGTGTGGTGGAACAACCAATTGAGACGACTGATTTATCGGTTGAGTTGTGTGACAGAGATTGCAAGGTTGTGTGGATCCAAACGTTTGTTATAATAGATAACCGTTCGACATATAACGTATGTTTGAGTCGACTGGGCCTAGCCGATTTTAGAATAACACTAGCTTCTTGGTGCTTAATGATGAAGTTACCCACGAAGAATGAGGTTGGATCAGTAAGGGGAGACCAGAGCAGGAAGGTAATTGTTACATTATGGAGCTAAAAGAAGTGAAGCGACGAGAGAAAGGAAAAAATATAGAGATTGCTCTCTACATTCGGAACTTGCAAGCAAAGTAATTAAGGACCAAGCCATAGTAGATTTGATAAATCTATGGACCTCTAAAAGTAGTTAGAGGAAGTGCAGGCAGCACCAACTGAACTGATGGTAAATGCCACAATCGATATGGACGATCCTACTAGGTTTCTAAAGATTGGATCTCAACTCAACGCTAGATTGAGAAAGGAATTGGTTAATTTCCTTCGAGGCAATTATGAGATATTTGCTTGAACGCATTCAGATATGTATGGGATATCTTCAGAATTAGTGTGTCATGCACTGAATGTGGATCCAAGGTTTCCACCAGTGAAGCAAAAATGACGTAGCTTGGGCTCGATGTGATCAACTGCAATGAACGAAGAAGTGGATAAGCTGATGGAAAATGACTTTATCCACGATGCTCTATGTCCAAAATTGGTATTAAACCCTATTTTAGTCAGGAAGTCAAAATGAAAGTGGCAAATATGTATTGATTACTCGAATTTGAATAAAACAAGCCTGTAGGATAGCTTTCCTTTGCCCAGGATTGACCAACTGGTAGATGGGACTGGAGGACATGGACTACTCTCATTCATGGACACTTATTCAGGCTATAATCAGATATTGATGCATATATCGGATCAGGAACATACTAGCTTTATAATGGTTTTGGGATTGCATTGTTATCAAGTAATGTCATTCGATTTAAAGAATGCCAAAGCTAAATATTAACAATTGGTAAATTCTATGTGCATGAATCAAATCGAGCTGACGATGGAAGTATATATTGATGATATTCTCATTAAGTCAAGGCTACCGTGGAATCACTTGGATGTTCTTTCGGAGATGTTTGAAGTTTTATGAAGGTACTGAATGAAGTTAAATCCATTAAAATGTCCTTTTGGAGTTGCATTGGGACAATTTCTGAGATCCATCGTGAAAACAATGGGAATTGAATCTATTTTAGGGCAGAATGATGCCTTAAGGAATGTAAGGGCCCTAACTATGAAAAAAGAGTTACAAAGCATGAACGGAAAAATAGCTACCTTAAGTCAGTTCATCTCAAGGGCAATGGATAAATGCATACCATTCTTTGATGCCCTCAAAAAGCGAATGTAGAATTTGAATGGAATCAAGAATGTCAGAATGCCTTCGAGGAGTTGTTGAGGCACAAGGAGACACCATCTGTTCTGTCGAAACCATTGGACAGAGGGTATTTGTTTATATATTTGGTAGTGTCTGCTCACGCACTAAGCGCAACATTAGTACATAAGGAGACAAGGATTCAAAGGCCAGTTTATTATATTAGCAAGCTATTGACTAGAGGCTAAAAGAACTACATGAGGTTAGAGAAACTTTCCTGTTGCTAATTGATTGCTTTAAGAAAGCTACAACCATATTTCTTGGCTCATCTGATTAAGATACTGATGGATCAGCCATTGAAACAGGTGCTATACCGATCCAAGGTTTTAGGAAGGTTGGTGAGGTGGAACATAGAGTTGAGTCAGTACAATATTACTTACTATCATATGAGAGCGGTACACGGGTAGGCGTTGGCGGATTTCCTCACTGAGTTTACTACGCGAGATAGTGAAGAAGTGAACGATATGATCACACGTCCTCATTGGAAAATATTTATGGATGGAGCTTCAAACAAAGGAAGTTGCAAGAGTTGAAAGGAGGATCAATTTTCCATGACCGTTGTAATAGAATGTTATTACAACGGTCCTTTCAAGCCCATTGTAATACATGTCAATTTTACAATGTTCACAAAATGCCCGTTGTAATAGATGACAATTTTAGAACGTTCACAAAATGCCCGTTGTAAGAGATGCTAATTTTATAACGCTCATAACGCCCATTATAATAAGTGCCAATTTTACAATGGGCTAAAAATATCTGTGGTAATAGTTTCCAATTTTACAACGGTCTTAAAATGCCTGTATTAACCGATGCCAATTTTACAACGATCAAAAATTGCCCATTGTAATAAATGTCTGTTGCCAATTTTCGACAATCAATAATCAATAATTACAATGCTTTCTTAAAATTAATATTTAATATTTATTAATATTTATTAATTGATAATATTATATTAATCATATGCTACTAATTACTAATTATAATATTATATTACTAATTACTAATCATTAGTAATATTATCAGAAAATTCAAAATATTTTTGAATAAATTTAAAATTTATAAATTATTAATATTTTTTTCAATAATTACTATTAGCATTTAATGTTAAATAATTGCTATTACTATTGATATTTAAAAATTAATTTAATCTTTAGCAATTAACAATTAGTAATAAATATATAAATAATTAATAATTACTATTGGTATTGAATACTTAATTTAATAATTAATAATTAATAATATTACATTATCTGAAGCCGTGTTAGAAATAATGATTTGGGATCTAAAGCCGTGGTGAGGCTGATGATTATCTAAAGTGGTGTTAGGAATAAGGATTTGGGATCTGAACCAAGGTTCTAAATTTCGTTTTCCATTTCCGTTCTGGTCACTGCTTTTATACAAATTATTTACTAATCCAAATCATTGTGCACAATCTTTTTTAACAAATTATGGATCTAAATTCATTTACGTAGTTATTTTTGTTGGAAAACACTGCCACGTAGTTTGTCCCCTAGTCAACGACTATAAATTACAATGGTTTAGTAGAAGAATTTAAATTTAAAACAAATTTAAATAACAAAACCCTAATTTAAAAATTAAGCCCAAATAAAATTATAAACTAATATAATGGCCGGCCTTCTTTTTCTTTTATATCTTCGGCCCATTTCTCGTTTATTAGCTCCATTCCCTTTTTTTGTGAAAATGGCGGCCGCTCCTCGTTCGTTTGTTCCTCAATCCAGATTTAGGGTTTTGCTAAATTGAAGCACCGCTTGATATTGTTTGATTGTAGACTTCGATGTTCTTTGATTTGGCTTGCTGATTGTTGCTTGTGGCGGCTTCAATTTGTCGAGCGTGTATGCTTCATATAAATTGGCACGTGATGTTTCTTTGATTTCAATTACGCTCGACTTTGATGCGAGTTGTTGATTTGATTTATGGTTCGTTTGTTTTTCTCGAACTCGAATGCATTTCATGGCCGATGATCTTATGGTTTTTATAGGACTCAATTTCCTATTTTTTCGTTAGTATAAATTTGTTTGAATTCATCACTACTATGCTCTGGCCATTCGATTTTGTTTGATTGCTTAAGGTTTTTCTGACTTTGTCAATTTCGTTTATTTGTGACTTTATTCCCACGGCTTGTGATTTTTGACTTTTGCTTGGACACCACGGTGTTGAATTCTCTGTTGACATCATTTGATTCTTGTTTGAAATCCCCTACGACCTTATTTACGGTTTGAACTTTGCTCTATGACTTTGGCTATTTTTGAAATCCCTTGCGACAATATTTTTGGTTTGACACTGTTGTTCCATGACTTCATGTGGTATGTTCGTGGTCTTGGCATCTGATGAATTGTGGTACGAGCACTTGAATTTGCACACTGCCATGATTCATGTGTACATGTTGTCACCTTGACATCTGGTTTGGACATGTTCGATCTCTGATGCATTACATTTTCACTATTGGTTGGTCTGGTCATTCATGTATACGTATAGTATAGATTGATAATCTGCTTCGTCGACTTGTATTTGCACTATTCAATTTGAGTATACTTGATGAAGTTTTATTGCTATCGAACTTCATGTCTCTTGTTGGTCTGGTCTGGAGAATTTGTGGCCAATGGTTCATGTTGTAGCTTTGTTTGAACATGTACACGGCTGTTGCATTGATCCATCATTGATTGTGCTTTTGTGCCATACATATTGCACTCTCTGTTGCATATTCATGTTAGCATTGGCTTTCATGGTCATGTGTTACTGTCTATGTACATTTGCACCTGTGTTGATTCCATCTTAAAAGCTCGGGTTTGACCCTGTGCTCGTGTCATGACATTATTTTTATTTCACATGAGTTAAACCCGACTTTTAATTTGGGTTTGACCTTGTGCTCACCTGTCGCTGTAGATTTAAAAAGTGTACATCGGTGTGCACGACCTTGTGGCATATACAGTGATACACTGTGTATGTCACAAGCTGTTCGTGTATGATGAATTCAAAATTAAATGATGACGAACAACCCAAATAACTGACTATGTTGAAACCTCAACTATATGCATATCCATTTTACCATGATGCAGGATGTGCTGCTCTTGAATTATCAAGAAAATAAATTAACCAGGGCAAGCTTTGCATCCTTTCTCAAAAATAAGTTGGTTATTTTTATTTATTCGTTTTTGTAATATATTTTATGGGTTAAATGAATATTGACCTTGATTTGGTTAGCTAAGGGACTGGTTATGGAATTATTGATGCCATGATGTACGAAACAATCTATAAATTTGATTTCAAAAATTCAGAAATAAATAAACTCAGAATATATGTACGTTTGTAATTTACATTATCTTTGTATGTATTGCAGGACATAGCAGAAACAAAGGAATATTTGAAGAAAAAAGGGGTTATGTGGGTTTTGGTTAATTAAAATATTATGGTTCAAGGTTTGTTTCAATGTCGTTCAGTCTAAATTTTAATTATTGTGTTTTTATTTATATGTACTACGTGTTATGTTAGTTTAGGGTTGTATTCGATATTTTGTAACTATGTAAAATATTATGAATGATGTGAATAGATAAATCCTTTTTTTATTTTGAAATATGAATTTCTTTTGCTATTTTTAGTAAATATGAATAAATATGGTTTTCGTTAATATAATAATTTTATTTCAATTCAAATTAGTCTAAAATTTACACGTGCGTTGTAGGAGCTTTATTTTCTTTCTCATTTGAATTTTTTTTAATAATGGGAAAAAACAGTTGCAAAAGACTCTTTTGCAACGGGCAAAAACGGTTGTAAAAGGATTACTTGCAATGAGCAAATATAGTTGTAAAAGGCTTTTTTGCAGCAGGAAAAAGTCATTGTAAAAAACCCCTATTGCAACGGGCAGTAACCGTTGTAAAGTCCATCCACTCTATTACAACATCGCATAATACAACGGGCCTAGGCTCGTTGTGAAACCCCTATTACAATGGGCACTGCCCGTTGTACAAGGGGTATTTTGTTGTAGTGCTTATAACAAGGCTGAGCATGAGGCGTTAATAGCAGGACTGAGCAGAGCGAAAGAACCGAGGATAAGTATTCTGCATATATTAAGTGATTCTTAGTTAGTGGTTTTTCAATTGTGGAAGAAATATCTTGCTAAGGGTGCAAGACTTTATCCTTACCCGATGAAAGTAGTAGAACTATCGTACGATATAGAGCATTACACTATTAGGCATATCCCTAGAGAGGAGATCGCAAAAGCTAATTCATTGACTATGATGGCTAGCTTTAAGGAAGAATAGGTGAAAGGTTTAGTCCTAGTGGAAGCATTGACGGCTCCAAGTATCGACCAAATGGATGTCGTGTGGATTTTGGAGACCATGGAGGAAAAGGAGTCATGCGTGACTCCAATCAAAGAATATTTTCTCAAGTGAGCTCTCTTGAGAGGCATGAATAAATGGAAGAAACTCCTTTAAAAAGCACCATAGTTCATGATGTAAGAAGAATGCTGTACAAAAGAGGATTCTTTACCCCCTTGCTTCAATGTGTAACCAAGGATGAGGTTAGGAAAAACATCACGGAAATCCATGAGGGTTGCTATGGTGACCACATCAAGGGGCAGACTTTGGAAAAGAAGATGCTTCGCTATGAATATTTCTGGTAAACAATAAATCAGGATGTAGCCAATTATACCAAATGGTGCGACCATTTCCAACGATTTTTGAAGATTCTAGACCACCATCGATAGAGCTTACATAAATGATTAGTCTGTGGCCATTTGTAGTTTGGGAATTGATATTATCGAAGTGCTACCAATGGCAAAAGGAGGAGATAAATATGCAATAGTTGCGGTAAATTACTTCACGAAGTAGGTCGAAGCGGAACTATTTGCCACAATCACAACGAAAAAGGTAATCAACTTTGTGATGAAGAACATCATCTATAGGTATGAAGTACCTCAGAAGATTATAACTAATAACATAACTCAGTTCGAAAGTACTAAGTTAAAGTATTTTTACAGTCCATACAGGATCGAGAAGAGCTTTCAGTATAGCACACTCACATGCCAACAGATAAGTGGAGATGGTGAATAAAGTAATCAAGTCCACCTTAAAGAAACTATTAACAAAAGCTAAAGCCAACTGGTTCGATGAGCTTCCATTAGCATTATGGGCTTATAGGACATGCAAGTCTGTAACTGGACACATGCTGGTGTATGGATCGGAGGCTATAATCCTAATGGAACTGGACGTCCCTTCTCATCGTAAAAGGCGTTATGATCCAAAGGTAAACGAGGAATCTTGTTTGAGTCCCTCGATTTGGTTGATGAGAAAAGGGAAGAGGTAGAACTAAGGGTTACTGCTTACCAAAAAAGAGTAGCATGAAACTTTAACTCCAAGATCTGTAACTGTGACTTTGAGGTTGAGAACCTTGCTTTGAAACGAGTTCTCCTAAGTATGAGAGCACTAGTTTGAATTGCGTAGGACCTTATGCAATCGAACAAAAGTTTAGAGATGGAACCTTCAAGCTAGCTACTGTTGGTAGGATCCCAATTCAACGTGCATGGAATAGCGACTTATTGCGGCACTATCGTACTTAATTTTATTTATTATTTTCGCAAATAGGCTACCTAAGAATTTCAAGGGCAATGTAATAAGGCAGGAATTGCCGCATTTTTCGTGTATAAATACAACTTTTTTCCCGAACCAATGGAAACGTGTTCTTATAAGCAAAACTAATTTATTGTGGGATTAGTAGTACAATCAAGTACAAACTCCTTCGATCCTGGATCAGGAATTAGGAGGACAATCATCAAGGTCGATCTGACAGTTCGGCCCTGCCATCCCAAAACATGAAAACAACTATAACTCCTTTGAACTAGGATTAGGGTTGGGGATTATAACTTCAGGGGTCTATCGAATAATTCGACCCTAAGATACCCACTCCATAGATCTAGAACTAGGACTAGAGAGTTTAAACTCAAGTGTCGATCAAATAATTCAACTCCAACTTTCAGGTATTAGCTTTTGCTTGGAATTAGGCAATGTCAAGAAGGAATGCTTAGAATTCGACAATTAAAGCACTAGCATTTGGAGACTGAGGCTAGTACGAGATTGGAATTCAAAGACCATGCTTGCGGCCTAGCAAGATACATTAGGCCGAAGATAAGCGAAGGTGGTCAATCAATGCTCTCGGTCACCACCCGTAGATAAGTTAGGTTGAGAGCGGATACCTGGATATAGACATCAAAAAGAACAGGTCTGGGATATATGAATCATTGCGCGGTTGGGCATGACCGCACTTGCAGCCTAGGAGTACACGCTCGACCAAGGAAAAGTAAGGATAGTCATTGAAAGAATGAAAAGGGATATTGTTGGACTCCTTCGGTTCAGGATTAGGACTGGAAGAGCACAATCGGACTAGGGGCAATTGGATAATTTTCCTATAGTGTGAATCACCGATGGATTGCCCAGAAATAAGCAAGTTTAGTGAACGGTCCTGAATTTTGGCATTTGGTGTTATGAGTCTCGTAAATAGGGCTCGCTTTGCAATAAAACATCAAAAAGGTTATGATTTCACTCACAGCTTACCGGGATGCGCTTTGTTGGGGTTTAGCGATGTAAATTTATGGACAGCACCGGGCGTGCCCGGTTATTAATGAGATCGGGAACATTAAGACATTGATATTCAAATCATTGTTCCCTAGAAATAAGGAACAACATGAGGTTCAGATCATCCATAGTTAACGGTAAAAGGAAACCCACCCTGGCATAAATAGGAAGTGTTATGGTCGAATTTTTTGTAGTCTTCAAACAGACTTAAACGATCAAATCAGATGGACAAACGATGAAGAAATGACCCGAGGACTTGGGAAACATCATAAAATGGTGAGAATAAGGAGATACCAAAAAAAGATCAAAGAAGTTCAAAATTTGGAGATTCAAGTTGACTCGGAGAAAAACCAAAAAAATCCTCGGGTTTGACTCGAAGCAGGAGAAAAAAGATTCGAAGTACAATAGCCTTGAGAAAACTCCATGCAAGGCCTGAAGTAACCTATGCAAAAACCCTAAGTGCAATCATTCGGCACCGAACCGTGACCATGGATCAGAGCAAATCCATAAAACTCGGGTCAAACATACAAAATTCTCTATTCAGACTCCAAGCAAGTCTAGTAAAACTCGAGCACTAAAATCTTAGGAAATCTTCAGGTCGAGCCCATGCAAACGCCAAAATTCCTTAGGTATGACTCCTAGTCAGCTCAATACCGATCCGACAGCCATGGTTCGGTACCAATCAATAATGTCCTGGATCTGTTGATCCTGAGTTTTTTTATAGTACATCGTGGTCGACGCGTAGAGAAAATTTGAGAGACTCTCTTGGTGGTTTTCTCCTATAAGTAGAGGTGGAGTGCACTTGAAAATGGACTTTATTTCTCTCTTCTTTTTCGAATTTCTAGACTTTTCTACAAAACCATTTTAGATCTCCACCGATCTATAGAATACAAATCAATAGAATACCAACCCATAAAATCATAATTTGTAGCAGTTACAAAAATTTAAAGACAATGTTTAAGTGGGCATATGTTAGAGTATTTGCCGACCACTATAAAAATTGTGTGTTCTTTTTTCCTATTTCTTGCTTTTTTTTGATAATTTTCATATTTATGACTTCATTGGGTGATTATTGCATTTTTGATGCAAACATTTTGGTGCTTTCATTGAGAGGACTCGGATTTGATGACTTAAAACATGGATTTATGTAGATTACGAGACTATCAACTAGGAGAACTGTTGTTGGAAAAAGCCAACAAGGACAAGCGGAAGTCTAGAGGCATCCTTAGAATTTAAGCCCTTCCATCTACATAACCATAGGTGAGATGGAGAAGATAACGATAGAAATAAAGAAGAGATTGATAGTCTAATAGGAAGAAATGATAGACGAATTCCTCTAAAGGATAGGGCAACAAAGAATAGCCAGAGTTGCAACAAATCTTAACAAGAGGCCAGAAGGCATAGCGAATGCACTTCGAAACAGAATGGAATGAAGTCGGTAACCGTAGAAGAGGTGCCACAAGTTGGTACCGATCCGAGCATAAGTCGGCACTGATCCATGAAAGCCAATGGCATGATTGTTCTAGACTTTGAGTCCGAGTGAGATGGAGCACATTCGAGGGAAGATTGTAAGCTAGAAGCAGAGATTAGAGTGCAAATGCGTAACAACATGAATTAGAGCTAGAAAGCCCCACGATAATGGAGGCACGATGAAGAACTAAATCGAATAACAGGTTCAGAGTAACCACTCACAATGATATATCAAAAATCAAATTACCAAAACACAAACTGCAGTAGTGCTAAAGGAGCGACAACCATCCATGATAATTATATATGGATGCAGCCGTGGATCTTGATCAAGAATGATCACCCTTTTATTGGGATAGAAAGGAGTCAGCTTTGATTCCCTCAATTTAATTTTTATTTTGAATGATTGATGCAATATTTCTATTAGACTGCTTACATATGTATGGGGTATCGATAAGTCCCTAGGCATACTCCGAGTTGGAAATCTAAAAGTGATCCTTAATAGGCTTAGATGTTATAGATGTTTGATTGACGCATTTGATTTAAAACTCATGATTACTTGATAAATATTTGAAAGTGAGGATCGCTCGAATGTGATACAGATATTGATTGCAAAATACCAACGAAGATTCGTTGCCCTCCGAGAATGATTCATGCATAGATTGGACATGGTTTTCCCGACTGAAGAGATAGGTTGATGAACCATAAGGTGTAGGTCCCCTTGTCGGAGGGCAAGTGGATGGACTTGTGCCGGATAGTCAGTCCCCTACCCAAAGAGTAAGTAGATGGACTTTCTCTGTCAATGGATTCTTTTGCTAGAGATTGAGTAGATTGGACTCAATCTGGACTAACAATCCAAAGAGATCGACGATTAAACTAACAATCCAAAGAGACCGAGGACTAAACTAATGATCCAGAGAGATGGAGGATTAGACTAACGATTTGAAGAGATCAAGGATTAAACTATCAATCCGGAGAGATCGAAGATTAAACTTATGGAGAGATCAAGGATAAACTTATCGATTCGAAGAGATCGAGGATAGAACTAACGATCCAGGATCTAAAGATAACATGGATAATTATAATGTGATCTAGAGAAATTGAAAAACTAGATTTTGGATTTGAACATGCCTAAATTTGAAATGATATGATAGCAAATATCAGATTATGTCGTTGCATTGATTCGGTTAGACTTGTTTATTATGGGATGCTAAGCGATTTCAGACAGTTTATAGATGATGCTACATCGATGGCAACACACTACCTTGATTAATAAGTTATGATAACCAAAACAATGATAAAAGTCATTGCTTTGATTTGTATGAGCCTTCTTAAAATGGGAGACAAGTTGACGCTAGGAGAGTTATAAATAACATTCCAATCGGTGGCAATAAACTTGCATAGTTATTGGTCTTTGATTATCTGATACACGCTCAACTAATTATAATGAAATCCCATGCAAATAAGGGATAACATTGATTTTGATATATGATTGCTAATTCTCGAACAAACATGTGATGATTTTGGTTTACCATATGTGATATAATAATTCTGGAAAAACATGGAATAATGATGATTTGTGACTAACACTCAAGCAAGGACCCGAGTCCTAAGTTGTGGCAGTTTGGGTGACCATTGATTTACAGGTGAATCCGAAGGAACTGGATGATTTGCCACAGTGTAATCGATTAATAGCCAGAAAATTCAGCCACTAGTGATTTATCGACTTTAATTTTGTTCTTGACAAAAGAACACCTTCAATCCGCAAGGTTGTGCATTGGGGGCAAATGTTATGGTCAAATTTTCCACAGTCTTCGAAAAAACTTAAATGATCAAATCAGATAAATAAACAATGAAGAAATGTTCCAAGTACTTGGGAAACATCGTAAAAAGGCAAGAAAAAGTAAATATAAAAAAAATGAGCAGAAAGGATGAAAATTTTGGAAATACAAGTTGACTCGAAGAAAAACCATAAAATTCTTGGGTTAGACTCGAAGGAGGTGAGAAAAAACTCAAAGCAAAATAACCTTCGGAATACTACAAGCAAGACCCAAAGAAAATCATGCAAAAACTCCACGAGCGACTGTTTGAAACCGAACCATGACCATGGATCGGTTTAGATCCAAGAAACTCAAGTCGAACACACAAAATTTTTCGGTTAGACTCCAAGCAAGCCGGGGAAAACCTCGAGCACTGCAATCTCAGGAAATCTTCATGTCGAGTCTCTAGCAAACACTCAAAATCCTCATATCAGACTCCATGTCAGCTCTATACCAATCCAAAAGCCGTGGATCAGTACCGATCCATGATGTCTTATATTGGTTGACCTCGAGATTTCATGGAAGAACATGCATGATGTAATGGATGTATGGAGCAATTTTAGAAGATTATTTTGGTGATTTTCACCTATAAATAGAGGTGGCGTACACTTGAAAAGGGCTTTTTCTTCTTCTTCTTTTCTAAATTTCTAAACTTTTCAGTGGAACCTTGCCGGATCTCCACCAATCCATAGATTATCGATCCATAAAATCACAGTTTGTATAAGTTATAGAAAACAAATAACAAAGTTAATGTGAACATGGAATGGAGTATTTGCAGAACCACTATAAAAATTATGTGCTCTAATTTTCTATTTCTTGCGTTTACTTGAAAATTTTCATATTTACTACTTTACTGGATGTTTGTGTCATTATATACACAAACATAAATAGCCAGGAAAATAGTTGGATTACTGTTTTTTCAGGCAAATAGAAACACTTTATAGTAAAGTATTGAAGTAATGGTATTATATAATTAAAGAAATCGTAGGAATTCTAATAAATAAAAGCATTGCGCAGAAATGAGTGTGTATAATATGGATAAATTGTAATACATGCATGTATATTATATATGCAAACCATTATACACAAGTAGGAATACTATATGAAACTATGGGTAAATGGAACAACGATTATAAAAGAGAGGTGACCTTTCATTACTAAAGCTTTTATATAGAAAGATTGCGGGGGCCACTCCTGCACAAACACGATCTTTGTACAACAAAATGAAAAGCTAAATGTATAACCAAAGGACACATTTCGACCACGAGTCACACGAATCTCTTAGTTATTATTCTTTTGTTACCCTGACCACTCGAAGTATCAACTAGTCCCTTATGGTTCCACCCGCCTCCGGTTATCCCATCTTCGAGAATATCGCCTTCTGACTACATGGTTTCTCCCTCGGCAATAATCGAGGGTTCATTAGACTTTCCAATAGCAGCATTAGTGTATTTAATCTTGTGGGGCTAAACTTGATTGGAGGAAGTTTGTAGAGGGGCTTCTTGGTGCAGAGCTGACAGATTTTTTAGTTTTAGGATTATTCTTGATCTTGACTTTGTAAAGGTCATTTTTCAATCTCTCCGCTATGGCGATTTGATCAGTAAGGTCTATAATGCTGGTGATAAAAGCAACTTCCTCCATGGATAAAGTCATGTCGTCTAAGTTCTCCAAGATGGCTGTATTCTTGGAGTCATGCCTTGGGCTAGAATTGGGAGGAGGAATAGAAGAAATAAGTCCCATAGAGATGGAGGTTGATGTGGTGAAGATTGTTGCACCATCCATGCCTTAGTTGGACTATGGCGGAGGAGATAGTTGCATATGACCTACAAGTTGACAAACAGAATAGTAAGGATTACAGTTGGATTAGTGCGAAAGTAGGAATTTTAATCTTGATTAGTTGATCAACGAAGGGAGGAATATAGGGAAATAGTCACTGCAGATGCTGGGATGGCTTAGGCTACAAAGCTAGCCCCTTGTTGAAATGGATACCTATCGTGTAGCATCCCTGATTTTTAAGCCTAATTAATTTGATAATTAATATATAATATTGGAATAATTGTGAATAAATTGGGAATCAATTTGAAAAAGAAAATATGGAATAAAAATAAAATTTGTAAAGGAATTTTAATCTGGGAATTCTAAAAATAAATTATATTATAATTTTGGGTTAAAACTCAAAAATAAGTAATTTATAAAATTATATTTGGATTATCCAAAATTAAATAAGATGTATGTTTATTTATTTATATAAATGGATTATAATTTGAAATTTGACTTTTAAAATTTATGAATATATTGACAATGAATATTTTTGATTCAGGATTCAAAATTGAATGTCTTGAATATTTGTAAGGTTGAATGTAACAACCCGATATTTTCAGCCATTCATATCCATTGTAAGTGCATAGGTTGACACATACGCCGGACTTGAATTGCTTAAAATACCGCATTGTAAATAAATTTGGAGCAAATGAAATACAATCACAGAATCACAGACATAGAATTATCACAATAACTCCCAGCGGAAATTAAAATACTATAGTAGTTCATGTAGCTACTATAAGAAACTCTCAAACACAATACATAATATCAGTCTAAAAACATATACAATAGAATCATAAGTACATAGAAGTTATAAATACCAGAGCTGAAATAGAACAACTAAAACTGAAAGGAAATAGATAACTAGACAAGTAGAATCCAGCGATTCCTAGCTCCAGAAAAGAAATCCAAAGCTAAGCTGTAAATACTCAAGCTGACCCGAGCGTAAAGTAAAACACAAAACACTCGAGTCAGGACAATATATACTTATATAATGTAAACCAACTCAAGTGAACTGTAGTAGAAATGCACAATAACTTAAAGGATGCTTGGGATCGCCCATCCTTTAAGAATCGGTTAAACTATAAATTAAATACATCCCGTGGTTAAAATTTCAAAATGGTATTTTATACTTCGTAATCTAATATCATTTCAAAATTCAATATCATTCAAAAATCCATTTCAAAATATCAAAATATAGTATCTTCCAAACCACATTCATTTATTTAAAATACCATTTCAACACACATTTCAAATAGCTTATATTTCAAAACACATTACTTCATTCTAAATCAAAAAAAAGAAGTTATTATATTTAATAATTAAATTATTAAATTTCCAAAATTTTAAACTTTTCAAAGTTCACTCATTCACTTAATTTTATCAAAACAGTGAAAATTCACCTTTCATATCATTTAGAAAATGCTACGGAAAGTCACATTCAAAATAGTTCAACTTAACAAAAGACAGCATTTTAAAATGCTGCAATAGGGTTACATTAGTTTCAAATAACTTAGTTAAATTCAACAATTATAACGTTTACAAAATGCTATAATAGCCTTTAATTAAATTTAGCCATTTAGTTCATTATTATCAATTACAAGATTTACAAATGATGTATTATCATTTACATTAGAATTAATAGCATTTCAGAAATGCAGTTATATAACTTCAAATATTCAATAAAATTTCACAACAATTATATTTTTATTTAAATCATTTTTAACTTATAAAATCATAAAATTTCAGTTTTATAATCATCATTTAAATACCCTTATATTCATGATTTTATAAAGTTAAATTTCCATTCAAAAATCAAGATTTAATAATAATTCACTTATGAAATTCCAACCTTAAATTTTTAATTCATTAAATTAAATTTAACTTAACACTTAAGTTTAAATTATTCAAATATAACTTAATTTCATTTTTATTTACCTAACTTAAAATTAACTTTCAAGCCAAATTCAGAAATTTCGAATTTCAGTTATATTTCAACTTAAATATTCATTCATTTCACACTTTAACTTTATTCAAAATCATTAATATATTATAAAATCAATTTAAATTCATTTAATTCAAAATATCATAAATTTATCATATTTTAATATTTAATTCAAATTCCATTTATCACTAAATTATAATTTCCAAAACAAATTACATTTCAGATTTCCTAACTTTACCATTTATTTATTTCACTTATAAATTATTAGAAAATCAATAATGCTTTACAAAAATCATTTTTAATCAAATTTAAATTAAAATATTATAATATTTACATTTCTAAAATATTTAAAAAAATTTAGAAAAAAATATTTTAACAACGGGTCTATATTTCATTTTCTAACCTATGTAAAGTGATACGGGTAATATATCATTGCAACCCGTAATTTACAAAGAAAACCCGGGTTTGATCATTTCAATCACACAATCCCACGTAAAATGAAAATAATTGAAAATCATTCAGGCCTATCATTTCAGCCCATAATGATTTTCTCCTATTCTATGAATTGAAATAACTTTTAAATGAAAATAGATTTGAATGTCAAACCTTTTGCCTTACTTTCTCATAGTGTAACAACCCTGTATTTTGTGATTTTTTTTTGTATATTTTAATTATTTTAATTGAATTTTTGATTTAAAAAAAAATTATTTTATTTATTTTGAATGATAAACTTTAGTTTTGATATGAATTATCATTCCAAAGCATGACTAAAAAGAATATTTTCCAAAAAGTGAATTTTTGGTCAAAATAGTCAAACTTTGACTTTTATTTTAAAATTTTAAAAGTTTGAAAATTTAAATTTTTTTTATTTTATTTTGAAAGTACATAAAATTTTAGGAACACTACTTTTTGTTTCGTTGGAAACGGATTTAAATTGTGAAAGTTATGTATATTTCAATATTGAGTGCAATTCGTTTATTCTGTAATTTTGTTATTTTAAATAGTATAAATTTTAATTTTCTTTGTCATATTTTATTGTAATATGTATTGATATTCTATTTTATGTATGTTTTTTTCTTTTAATATTTTTGAAGTGAGGTAGGAATTTTTCTAGAGCTAGTAGTATTTTTCTTGTAATTTCCATGCCCTGTTTTCAATTTTTAAACATTTTCTTTAGTTCTTTTCTATTTTTCTCCAATTTAATTATTTATTTTATTTTAGAAATGATAAATAAATTATTTTATTTCAAAATTTTTCTTTAGAATATTTTTAAAATGAAGTAGATATTTTTCCAAAGCCATTGATGTTTTAATTGTAATTTTTGAACCCTGTTTCAATTTTTAAGCAATTTCCTGAATTCTTTTTATATTTTCTTTAAATTTAATTATATATTTTTATTTTATTTCACTTTTTTTCAGTTTTTAGATGTACTTGCTGAATTTTATTTTGTTTTACTTGATTTAAAAGAAAAGGAAGTATGGAAGGTTTTAAAAGCTAAGAAACATAAAGTCGTTCACCATTTCTTTACCGTTTCTTTTTCAATCAATGCATCAATTTGTAGTAGCTGTTCCTTTTCTTCTGCTTATTCACGTGAAAGTTTCTCATTCCATCAATAATACACATCCATTTCAGATCTGAGCAAAGAAAAATAAGCAATGGTCTCTCTTCCTCCTCTCATTTTTTACTTCTTCTTCTTTGTTTTGCTTGATTTTTGCCATCACCTCTCATAGCTTTGCTCGGCCCCACATCTCCACCACCACCACCGACCACACCACCACCATCTACAGCAGCACCACCTTCCCCTCCTCTGACCAAGATCTGACCATGGCCTCCCTATGATGCAAACCCCTCAAACTTGTAAAGCAATCCTTGAAAACAATGCCTAGACCACATAACTTCACTTATATCTTTCTTCTATCACCTTGGCCACCTCCCCTTGCTCCACCACCACCATAACCTGATCTCTGGCCATCACTTGACCTCTGTCCAGATCTAGAGCAAGCATGGCCAAGCCCAAACAATGACTAGGCCGAGCCTAGTGTGCACCAAAAACCACTCCTTTTGGCCTTGACTCTTTGTCTGCTTCATGTTTAACTCCTACCTCTTCACATCCCATTGTTTGCCTTCTTTTTGCTGACCATTGGATGAGAATTTCAGGTCTAGAACGAGCCAAATGATGTCATGGCCAAGCACTTGAATGGTTAATGAAAGGTTGAATCATTTTTTGTTAATTTCAAATTTCCAATTATTTCTATATTGTTTAGGTTGAATACTCATAAGTTATATTGTCTTGTTTTGGGGTTGTTTACAAGATGATATCTTGGCTATTTCTCTCCACTCAAAATCAAAGGTCGTGCCTTCTGGGTCTGTTGTGTCATTCAAATTAATAACTCCAACATAAAAATGTGAGTATTTCTCACCAGACATTATATACTTATATAAGTAGTAAATTGACACCCTGCGAATCTGCAGAACTATATTAACATGTTATAACTGCTTATATTATTATCATATGATGTTCACACCTGTTAAACACCTGTTACATCATATGTTACTGTTATTTCATGCTATTCTGTATATTTTATAAGTTTATCACACTGCAAGTTCCCTGTAAATTAGAATCACTATGGGTTGAAATGATACATACCCGAACGGACTTTAGAATAGGGAAAAATCATTATGGGCTGAAATGATAGGCTTGAACGGTTTTTATTTAATTTATTTTTACTTGGGATTGCGGGTTTGAATTGATAAAACCCGGATTTTCTTTGTAAATTGCAGGTTGATATGATATATTACCCGTATCACTTTACCTAGCGTAGAAAATTATATACAGGCCTGTAGTTAAAATATGTTTTTCTAAAATTTTTAAAATATTTTAGAAATTTAATTATTATAACATTTGATTTGAAATTTAATAAAAATATAACTTTTGTAAAGTATTATTTATTTTCTGGAAATCTATAAGTTAAATAAATTATGGAAAAGTTAGAAAATATGAATGTAAGTTATTTTGGAAATTTTGATTTAATTTTTAATGGAATTTAAATTAACTTTTAAAATATGATAAATTTATGATATTTTGAATTTAAATTAAATTAAAGTGATTTTATATCATATTAATGATTTTTGATAAAGTTGAATGTGAAATGAATGAATATTTAAGTTGAAATTTTGAAATATAACTAA
Organism: Allium cepa; assembly: GCA_030765085.1. Lineage (NCBI taxonomy): Eukaryota > Viridiplantae > Streptophyta > Magnoliopsida > Asparagales > Amaryllidaceae > Allium > Allium cepa. The sequence goes on along the minus strand of CM060934.1, from coordinate 366,664,868 downwards.
AACTGGAAATTTATGAAATTGACTTAAAAGTGAACTTTTAGTTAAGCAAATAAAAATAAAACTAAGTTATATTTGAGAATTTGAACTTAAGTGTTAAGTTGAAATTCAATGGAAAGAATTTAGAATTGAACATTGCAATTTAATAAGTGAATTATTATTAAATCTTGATTTTTGAATGGAAATTTAACTTTATAAAATCATGAACTTGAGAAAAATTAAATGATGTTTATAAATGTGAAAATTTATGATTTTATGAGTTAAAAATGTTTTAAATAAAAATATAATTGGTTGAGAAATTATATTGAATATTTGGAGTTAATTGACTGCATTTTTGAAATGCTATTAATTACAATGTAAATGATATTACAGCATTTATAAATGCTGCAGTTGATGATAATGAACTAAAAAGCTAAATTGAATTAAAAAACATTATAGCAATTTTGTAAGTGCTATAATTTTTGAATTTAACTAAGTTTATTTGGAATTTAAGTAAACCCTATTACAACATTTTAAAATGTTGGCTTTTGTTAAATTGAACTGTTTTGAATGTAACTTTCCGTCGCGTTTTCTAAATGCTGCGAAAAGTGAAATTTCACTGTTTTAATAAACGTAAGTGAATAAATGAACTTTGGAAGTTGAAAATTTTGGAAATTTAATTTTTAACATAATAACTTCATTTTTATGATTAAAAATGATTTTTTTGGAATATAAACTGTTTTGAAATATGAATTGAAATGGTATTTTAAATTGAATAAAATGAATAATGATTTGAAATGTGGTTTCGAAAAGATATGATATTTTGATGTACTAAAATGATTTGAAATGTGGTTTCGAAAAGATATGATATTTTGATATATTAAAATGATTTGAAATGTGGTACTGAAAGATATGATATTTTGATATATTAAAATGATTTGAAACGAAGTTTTGAAAGATATGATATTTTAATATTAAATGATTTGAAAAATGAAGCTTTGAAAGGTTATGATATTTTGATGTATTAAAATGATTTGAAAGGAAGTTTTTAATGGATATGATAATTTAAAATATTGAAATGGTTAGAAATGACTTGATATTTATTTTGATAAATATTTGAATTGAAAGATATGGTATGATGATATATTGAAATGGTTTGGAAATGATTTAATCTTTATTTTGATAAAGATTTGGGTTGAAATGACATTTTATTTTTGAAGTATAAAATATTGTTTTAAAGTTATAACTACGGGTTATAATAACGATTGGTTGTTAAAGAGACCGGGATCGGATATTGTCTTATAGCCAATACCGAAAACCACTTTAACAACTATGTACGTGGTGGAGATTCCAGAATGAAGTAGGATGGTGGCGACGTTCTCGAGGTATATTACGTGGACCCAACTCCCGTGAGTTGGCATAAATGACTAAACCAGGAGCTATACCGGGCTACACAAAGGGTCGCACCCTTTCATCGAGCATGCTCCATCGAAAACCATTCTATTACTTTTGCGATTCGATATGTGGCGCCACTTTGATTCGGGGGTATTGTTCGAGGTGGGCGGAAGCTGCAGGCTTGCCGTCACCACCAGTCCGGGAGTGCAAACGATGTATCCACCATGGCATTGCCTCGTGTGCCGTGTCATCTCCTTATAGCGAGCCCACTACGATTTTGGTTTTAAAGATCCGACCGCGTTAAGGTTCACCATCCCCTTAACGCTATTTTCTATATGATTATACTTTACTGATTAGACACTACTGTATATCGCGTATATTACTACATAGTAAATAGTTTAACGGATCCTTAGAGGATGGGCGGTCCCAAGCATCTTCTAAGTTACTTGTATCTTTGCTACAGTTCACTTGAGTTGGTTTACATTGTATAAGTATGTATGTCCTGACTCGAGTGTTTGTATTTTTATTTACGCTCGGGTCAGGCTGAGTTATTCACAGATTTGGATTTCCGCTTTCTGTAGATTGGAATCGCTGGAGATTATCTACTTGTCAAGTTTCATCTTTTCAGTTCGGTTGTTCTATTCAGCTTGTACTTGGTTATCATATTTAAACTTATGTTGTACTTTATTTCTTCTATTGTATCTTATGTAACTCTGATATATTTATATAGTAGCTTCATGAACTACTATCCCTTTTACTTCCACTGCATTATTATTACTCTGTGTCTGTGATCTGTGATTTTTATTTACTGCATATTCTGAGATTTGCCAAATTTTTATTTACAACGCGGTATTTTGAGCAATTCAATTCCGGCATGAGTGTCTACCTATAAACTTATAATGGATGCGAATGGTTGAAAATACCTGGTTGTTGCACATAGGCTATGCACAGCCTAGGGATACATTTGGCTCAGGTTTGGACAGTGCATGGCTTGGGTTTGGTCATGCAAATGCACGGCATGAAGGCTAGAATGATGGAGAGGAGTTACAACATGGGATGTGAACAGTTTTAGGCAATATAATGGCTTTTGGTCATCAAAGTGGTTCGGCCATGGGGAGTGGGCTCGGCCTGTGGGTGTACCATGACTGGACAGTGGCTGGAGGGGTGTGTGATGGTTATGTCAGAGGAGTGGTGGCGGCCTATGGTGGTGGTTAGGGTGGTGGTTGAAGTTGATGAGAAAGTAGTGGTCAAACAAGCATGGTTTTAGCCCTTTGGTTGCATTTTTGAGGGGTTTGGTCACCATGGAAGGCTCGGCCATGGTCATGGTCTGGAGTATAGATGATGGTGATAGCAGGGAAGATCCGTAGGAGGTGGTGGCTATGGCTACGGAGGAGAGGCCTATCAAACAACATGAGAAAACAAGGCAAAAATGCATGAAAATAAAGAAGAAAAAAAGAAAAATGATGTGGCCATTACCCAAATCTTTGCAAGCCATGAATGAAATGAGATGAACATGTTTTTTTTCATGAAAAGTAAGTGGAATACACGGCTTTACCAAAGAATATTACACGGCTAAAGAAAATTAATGAAGAGTTAAAGAAAATGAGAAGTCTAGAAAGCGAAAAGTCAAAAGAAAAGGAAGAGTCTTTGCCTCTTTGATTTACCATTTCCTTTAAAACAAATAAACCAAAATAATTTCAGAAAATACTTTTAAAAACAGCAATCAAGTGAAATAATATGAAAATAAATAATAACATTTAAAGAAATTAGAAAAAGAATAAAATAAATTGCTTAAAAATCCAAAACATTGTCCAGAAATTACAAATAAATCACCATTGACTTTGGAAAATTATCCACTTCATTTTAAAAATATTATGAAGTACAAATTTAAAATAAAATAATTTATTTCTCATTTCTATAATAAAATAAATAATTAAATTGGAGAAAAATAGAAAAAACAACTGAAGAAAATATTTACAAATTGAAAACACGGTATGGAAATTACAAGAAAAATACTAATAACTCTAGAAAATTCCTACCTCACTTTAAAAATATTAAAAGACAAAAATATACATAAAATAACATATTAACACATATCAAAATAAGATATAACAAAGAAAATATGATTTATATAATTTAAAATAGACAAAATTGCAAAATAAAACTAATTATACTCAAAATTGAAATGTACATAACTTTCACAGTTTTAGTCTGTTTTCAACGAAATGAAAAGCAGTATTCAAGTTATTGAATCTATTTCCATAAAAAAGGATAAAATTTAGGAGTTTAAATATTTAAATTTGAAATTTAAAAGTCAAAGTTTGACCAGTTTGAACAGAAATTCATCTTTCAGTAAAATATCCAATTTATACCCTTTTAAATTATAATTCACATAATAATCAACACTTATAACGACCCGCCTTTTTGGACAGTTTAAACCGACGATCAAATACACATGCCGATTCCAAACCATTCAAAAGGGCAGATGGTTATTAGGGTAAATAAGAAAAGAAAAGAAAGAGAAATAAAGGAAATGAAACAACACAGAATCTCGCAGCGGAACGATAAAATATAATAGTCAAATAAGCAGTTCATGAAGCTGTTTACTATTCATTGACAATTATTTATACAACATTTATCAGATTTATACATATACAATAGAACAATTAAAATAATGCAGCAGATAGCATGATGCAAGGGTAATAATAGTAATAGTATACCAAATCTTCGTCTTCATCCTCCAGAATAGATCATCAAAAATCTGAAAAACTCAGGACTGACCCGAACGTAATGAAAAGACAAAACACTCGAATCGGGACTAAAATATCCTTATGAAAGTTAAATCAATCGTAAATAAATATGAGAGTAATGGCATCAGAGATGTTTACGGGGTTTGACATCTCATATCTAGTGTCAACGTGCGTGCAATAACTCAAGAGATGTTACGGGATTTTCCATCTCTTAAGGATCCGTTAAACTATCTACTATGTAGTAATGTATGCTAAGTAGATAGTGCCTATCAGTAATATAAAGTATCAAAATAGCGTTAAGGCGTTACCATAATCCCCCTTAACACGTTTTTATAATGCCATAGTCTATACAGCACCATAAGCTTCACCGTAAACTGGTGGTTATCAGAGGGTACCCCATTGGGATAACACAAAACAAAACATACTGGTCGCGAATAGGATAATCAGTATGACAAGGTACATGAGGCGATACCAACTAGGATACTAGTAGTTGCGTGATCCGGACTGATGTTGAGCATAGCCAGCAGCTACCCCAACACCGCGAAACAACACTCCCAAATCAAGGGGTGCACCCAAATCGAATCACAAATGTAACAGATATGGTATCGAAGAAGTGTGTCCGCTAGAGATGGCGAACCTCAATGGCCCAGCGCGGCTCCTGTTTTAGTCTTGTCAAGGGTCATTCAATATCGTTCTCTTTCTTCAGTCAACGCGTTCACCAACCATCCACATCATTCTGGATCAACACTCTGCGTATAATAGTTATTAAAGTGGTTTTCGGTATCGACAGAGAGTATGTCAATATCCGATCCCGGTCTCTTTAATAACTACGTATTATTACACCGATGGCTCTTTTACATTTCAAATCGATTCATAATTGATGTCAAAATATCAAATTCGCTTTAAAAATCAAATCCATTTCAAATATCATCACAGCTATTCAAAATGTAAGATTCCGTTTTAAAAATCATTTTTCGCCTCAATATCTCATTTCGATTTCCAAATCATTTCGAATTTCAATTTAGGTTGCAACTTCATTTAACCCAATTCGTATTTAAATTCAAGATTTAAATATAAACATTTCACCTTATTGACCAGCTTGAAATTTTTAGAAAAATAGTTTAAGTAGTTTAAAAGTAGTTTAAATAATTAAAGTAGTTAAAAATACTTAAAGTCTTAAAATGGATTTAAAATAGATAAATTAGTTTAAAATAATTTAAATTGGGTTAAGTAGATTTAAAATAGATTAAAATAGTTTAAGTATTCAAAAATGGTTTATATAACTGAGTAATTTGGAAAACAAAATAAAACAGCTTCAAAACCAAACCATTTCAATTATAATTTTCCAATTCAAAACAATTTCAATTTCCATTCTACCGATTCAATTTCGATTTCAATTCAAATCAATGTCAACTTTGACTTCAAATTAATTCAATTTTACATTCACCTTCAATTTATTCAATTTCAATTTATATCGATTTTTAGCTTGATTTTTCAAAATATCAATTTTTAAAGCTTAACAAAATTACCCTTCAATATTCAAATTTAAATCCCAATTACAAATATGATTCAATTTCAAGCTTGATTTCAAAATATCATTTTATATCGCTTTTACTTAGTAATATTCAAAGCTCGAATTAAGGTTAAATCTTTAAACAAATCAATTTTCGAAATTCAATCATATCCCGATTTTTAAATTCCAAAGTCTCCACTTTAATTATTTAACAATTTCTTTTAATCAAAATTTATTTCAACATTCCAAACTCAATTTTCGATAAATTAGATTTCTATAAATTGATTTCTATTTATAACTTTTAAATCAAAACATTTAAATGAATTTCAAATCGACGATTTTAAAAATTATTAATTTAGCCAATTCGGTGTCCGTATACAATTTTCTATCCTATGGCCAAGTGATTATTTATTTCAATTAAATGTCAGGGATGAATATATATCACATAAATCAAATCACAGTGTCATATGTAGGCATAACATGATATATATATAAGCAAATAAACATCCACACATTTAAATATCAACCAATAGCATCCATCGAAACATCATCCAATAGACAATACAATTTATGGCAATTTCATAGTTATCAATGTCAGGTAATTTAATCGCAATTCAACTTTAATTTCAATTTAACTGTCAAGTTAAATTTCAACGGTTAATTCAAATGACAATCTATATGACAATTAAATTTTATCAAACAACGACAAATAAAATTCATATCACTTCATAATATCAAATTTAACTAGCATAAAGATATTCAGTACGTTGTGAGCGTTATAAAACACTCACTTTGATTTCAATGTAGTTCCAGCGTTTTATTTCGAATAAAATTAAACGTGCGTTTAATTTTACCCGAAATTTTCACTAGTTCCAAACGACTTCAATCCAATTCCATAGCGTAGTGCTCGTCCATATGATTCCAACGCAACTTGTTTTGCAATTTTTCGATCTCGTATGACAAAGATACGACGTTTTAAACATCACATGATTTAAATTACCATTTAATTTACATTTCTTTTATTTATTTTCACCTAACCTCCATCACAGCCGTCCATTCTGCGATTCCTGATCGTGGCCGCACATGACTCTCTTCTCCATCACGTACAGGCAAAGCAAAGAACCCATCACGCGCGTTCGAACCCTAGATATTGCGACCACCACACTCGACGAGACAACGATCAGGTGACTTCAAATCGAAGCCCTTCGCGCGTGGCACTACCGTGTGGAATGCGGTTGAACTCGGTCTCCCCTGGAGCACGAAAATTGATGACGAACGGCCGACCTTCAAGCTCCGTTTCTTGTCGATCCGTTGACCCAATCACGATCATAGTCGTTGAAGTTGTAGTTCGTGATGTGCTCTACACTTTTCTAGTTGGAAGTTTTTCGATTCGATTAACGGATTTGAAGAAATCGAGGGGGAAAGAAGAGTGTTTTATGGCCATTGATTAAATATGAACAGCGGCTGTAGCATAACCCTAGGGTTTTGGTTTCGTTTGCAAAGTGAAATAATATCGTGCTTATATAGAAATTCTGACGAACACTATTCGTTCCGGATTTTTCGAACTCCGATTTACGTGCGGTGACCAGCATTTCTAGCGTTTATCCCGCGTTCCGGACACAATGGAACAGGTTTCGGAAGCTAATTCGATCGTATGTACGAGTTACGGAAATAAACGATCGATTTTAAATTAAATCGATTAAACCGATTTCTATGCGTTTTGGCTTGCCCCAGACAAACGGTAAATCCGATTGACACAAAATTTGAAACCTTACAATAATATGACATTACAGATCCGATGAAACTAGTTTCGTCGAAATCCGAGACTGTTTGAAAAATGGCTATTTTAACTCGTCAATTAAATATTAAAATATTCAATTTTCACAAATTTACTTTTAATTCGATTTTAAAAGTTCTACAACCTCATTCTAACTTTAATATGATAAAATAAAATTTTGCAAATAATTTTTGATCATATTAAACCCGTTATTCAATTATCCAATAAATTCCAATTTTAAAATCTTATTAACTCTACTATAATCTCGATATAACTTACATTCACTTTGGAAACCAATTTGAATCATATTAAATCAAATTTCAATTATTCACTCTATTTTCATATATTAAATTTCAATATCAAATTAATCATATCAAATTCGGAATTTAATTATTCAAACATTTGTAATATTAAATTTAGTTAAATTTGATTATTCTTAAATCACTATCTTTTGAAATATTCAAAACGAACTTATAAAATTTAACAAATTCAAATTATAGAACAACCATTTTCATTAAAACAGTTATTCAATTCCCGTTATTCAATTATTCAATAAATTCCAAATATTAAATTTAAACAATTTAATTGTTCAATATTTGACGGATTTCAATATTGGATTTTTAAATAAAAATTTCTTTATCAATCGATTTACTATATTACATCAAATGAATTCCATATTATTATTTAACAACAGTTAGAGATAATGCACTCAACTATTATATGAACTTTCGTTTCAATTGCAATTGGTTCACAAATTCAATTCGACTAACTAAATGAATAGGTAACTTATATAATTATCACCGTTAACTTTTAATTACTTATAAGTTTATTATTTACAAACAAGTAGCACAATTACCTATACAATACAAATTCATTCAATTACCTTTGACTACATATTATTTCAATTGATTTGGGATTCCATTCAATTCATAAATAATTAACTTAGATAAAATTTGTTGCAATTCATTCTAGTTATTATTACCATACATAAATTACAATTTTTTTTCTAACCTTAAATCACGAAATCTTATTAAATTAGCTAATTTAATTATCGAAAATTTTCGGGTCGTTACACTTTCCCCCACTCAAAACTTTTCGTCCCCGAAAAGCAAAAAGAAGGGAAAAGGAACTAAGTATAGAATTCAACATTAGATATATTTTATTCAAAGTTACCAACTTATAAAACAATGAAATTCCATTTGTAAAGTCACAACTACGCTTCCACTAAGTTACTCCGAACGGCTTTCTAACTTTAAAGTTAGTTATCAAAACAAGTTAAAGAAAAAATTTAAAAAATTGAAATTTTTTCCAACACCCGGATTTACGGAAAATTTCGGCAGAGTCTCCTTTGCGCGGCTCGATCGGAAAAAAATGACAGTATATATATCACAAATATACATCTCATCAAGTGATGAGGCATCCCGCAGGGAAAAAGTGTAAAAGTACGGTATGTAATCCGAGATATGTACCTTATATATTATTAGCGAGCATATACGGCTAATATAGCGCGAAAGCGAGCTCCAAATGTGAAGCAAGCCAAATCCGCACCTACTAAACACTCAACAAACCATGAGAAACATGCATATATGAAAATAATATCTATATACACAATATAACAACATAACAACTACATGTGCCAACATAGCAAATGCAACAAAACAACAAATGCATCCACCAAATCAATTATCATCCAACTATCATCCAACAAATCCATAACCAATCAATATGAATTCACTTCTCATTAATATTTATTGACTTGGTTTTCAATTTTAATCACAGTTGATTCATTAACGTTGGATTTTACTAACATTCATTCTCAATTCAATTAGTTAACATTCACTAATTTATATTTACATTAGTTCACTTCCAATTTGAATCAAATTAAATTCTATTTAAATTCTTTTAACTTCCAATTTGATTTCAATGACTTATAGCTTTCAATTTCATTAACACTTAATGAATTATATACAATCAACTAACAATCATATAACAAACCAAATCATATAATTTTAAAAGAATAATTTTATATTTGGCATCATAAATTTCCAATATTAACTTTAATTAAGTCCGTAAGCCGTACATATATCATCCGTGAGCAATATCAATCTAATCGCTTATTCGATCACACAATTTCACTTCCAAACTAGTATCGTTCACACGACTCTCTAGTGCGGACTCAGATTTGGTTCCTTGATTGGAAACTGTTACTCTCCTTGCATAGCCATATACTATGATAGAGAATTCCAGAATCAAATCAAAATCCATATCCGGGATTTGCCGTCGAGAATCGAGTGAAAAATCCAAACTTGGATCGATATAAATCATCTCGAAATTTTGTGCTCGAATTTGGATCAAATCGTTATGCGAATAAAATAATATACGTACAATCTCACGTATTACCTTCCAATGGATTTCTATCCAATCTATCTATACTAAATTATTTTGTTGACTTCTAATTTTTTTCCACTTAATTACTCACAATCCATTATTCAGTTAGTATATTCATTTCTTTACATAGCATATTCTTTAACATTATCTTTTCTTAAACATCATATCAAAGAATTTTCTTACTCAAGTTCATTTTAAACATTCTATATAATTTAATTTAAACTCAATTTCTTTTCCCAATTGATTCTTAGCTATAAGAAATTCCTTTTTTTACATTTATTGCATTTTCATAATTTCAGTTAATAATGAATTCATTTGTGGAACATTTTATTAACCGACACTTTAGTTTATTAATCATCCTATAAAAGTCTAACCTCTCATAAATGACTCTTCTTAGTTTACAGTTATCTTAAAGGTTACAAATTCAATTTTTTTTTTACAATCCCTTTGCAATTTATATTTATTTTCTACAACCAATTTACCAAGATATAATACGATTCATTTATCTTCTTTCTTAAGTTCACTTACTTGTTCCATTTACCCATTCATCATTTCATGTTATATTTAAGTATATATAATTTTTATCACAATCAAAATTTTCCATTTATATACATTTTAATTCCCTTTTGAGTTTTCCTTACTTGTATATTTCAATTATTTTCAGGTTCTGTTTATTTATACAATATCTCATTACATATCCAAAACATCATTTTAACTTTTAACATTTGGTAAGTCTTGTTATATGTTATCAGAATGTGCTTTTGGTATTATACAAATTTATAGAATTTCATTTTACTTAATTAGAATGTTCACAAATTTAATTTGTTTAAATCCTCTTTACCTTTCAACTTTAAAGTTTTCCCAAAACAATAAGCTTAGATATCTTAATCCTCTTATTTTATAAATTCTGGTTATTCACATTTCATTTGAAAATTACTAATTAACATAACTTAGAAATTTAAATGCCTGGTTCTTTCCAAATCGTTTGAAATAAACATATACACTTATATCCCTTTTTTTTATATAACAAATCATACCTTTAGAGTTTAAACCAAAATCCATTTACCCAAAATAATTTCGAAGAAAAGCAAAGCTTTCTAGAAGTCACCCCCACTTTGAGACTCGAAAATGAACGTCGATGATGCTGCGCAGTCATCACCGAAATTATTTTCCAGCGACAGAAGAGAGGAGTACTGAATTCATTCCTTCTTAAAATCCTTTCAAAATATTTACATAAACAATTTCCAACTAATATTACTATATATTTCTTCGAAACTTTGAGAACCATTTTCCAAATTCTCCTGGTCTTAAATTCAATATTTTCCAATTTAAATCTATTTTAAAGTTTATAAGTCACTTTTATAAAATATTCTTATAGGATTTTACTTTCTTGAAATATTCCACAAGTTGTTTTATCATTGTTTATTTTGTAATAAACCTTATTTATTAAATTACAATACCCAATTAATGATAACAACCAATATTATCATTCCTAACTACCAAGTAAGCCAGATAAGTCACAATAATTACTGAAAATTTTTCTTTATACACAAAATATAATTAGAGCAAAATTATTTCATTTACCCAATTTAAAAACAATAACATGTCGAATTGTTTTGTTTAAGTGTTTAGAGATCCCTATTAATGACGTTAATAACTCGTATTGACCAGAATCCATAAGCCACTCAGCAAATCAACCGACACAATATAAAACGTTTTATGTCACTTACAAATACTCTCTCTCATCTATATACACTCAGCGACTCATCATAGGGTATTACTACCCTATTTATAAAGATTCAGACCCCACAAAGCTAAGGTTATCGCTAAACCAAAGCTCTGATACCAACTATAACGACCCACCTTTTTGGATAGTTTAAACCGACGATCAAATACACATGCCGATTCCAAACCATTCAAAAGGGCAGATAGTTATTGGGGTAAATAAGAAAAGAAAAGAAAGAGAAATAAAGGAAATGAAACAATACGGAATCTTGCAGCGGAACGATAAAATATAATAGTCAAATAAACAGTTCATGAAGCTGTTTACTATACATTGACAATTATTTATACAACATTTATCAGAGTTATACATATACAACAGAACAATTAAATAATGCAGTAGATAGCATGATGCAAGGGTAATAATAGTAATAGTATACCAAATCTTCGTCTTCATCCTCCAGAATAGATCTTCAAAAATCTGAAAAACTCAGGACTGACCCAGCATAATGAAAAGACAAAACACTCGAGTCAGGGCTAAAATATCCTTATGAAAGTTAAATCAATCGTAAATAAATATGAGTGTAACGGCATCAGATATGTTTACGGGGTTTGACATCTAATATCCAGTGTCAACGTGCGTGCAATAACTCAAGAGATGTTACGGGATTTTCCATCTCTTAAGGATCCGTTAAACTATCTACTATGTAGTAATGTACGCTAAGTAGATAGTGCCTATCAGTAATATAAAGTATGAAAATAGCATTAAGGCGTTACCATAATTCCCCTTAACACGTTTTTATAATGCCATAGTCTATACAGCACCGTAAGCCCCACCGTAAACTGGTGGTTATCAGAGGGTACCCCCTAGGTATAACACAAAACAAAACATAGTGGTCGCGAATAGGATAATCAGTATGACAAGGTACATGAGGCGATACCAACTAAGATGCTAGCAGTTGCGTGATCCGAACTGATGTTGAGCATAGCCAGCAGCTACCCCAACACCGCGAAACAACAGCCCCAAATCAAGGGGTGCACCCAAATCGAATCACAAATGTAATAGATATGGTATCGAAGAAGTGTGTCCGCTAGAGATGGCGAACCTCAATGGCCCGGCACGGCTCCTGTTTTAGTCATGTCAAGGGTCATCCAATATCGTTCTCTTTCTTCAGTCAACGCGTTCACCAACCATCCACTTCATTCTGGATCAACACTCCGCGTATAATAGTTATTAAAGTGGTTTTCGGTATCGACAGAGAGTATGTCCATATCTGATCCTGGTCTCTTTAATAACTACGTATTATTACACCGGTGGCACTTTTACATTTCAAATCGATTCATAATTGATATCAAAATATCAAATTCGCTTCAAAAATCAAATCCATTTCAAATATCATCATAGCTATTCAAAATGTATGATTCCATTTTAAAAATCATTTTTCGCCTCAATATCTCATTTCGATTTCCAAATCATTTCGAATTTCAATTTAGGTTGCAACTTCATTTAACCCAATTCGTATTTAAATTCAAGATTTAAATATAAACATTTCACCTTATTGACCAGCTTGATAGTTTTAGAAAAATAGTTTAAGTAGTTTAAAAGTAGTTTAAATAATTAAACTAGTTAAAAATACTTAAAGTCTTAAAATGGATTTAAAATAGATAAATTAGTTTAAAATAATTTAGATTGGGTTAAGTAGACTTAAAATAGATTAAAATAGTTTAAGTATTCAAAAATGGTTTATATAACTAGGTAATTTGGAAAACAAAATAAAACAGCTTCAAAACCAAACCATTTCAATTATAACTTCCTAATTCAAAACAATTTCAATTTCCATTCTACCGATTCAATTTCGATTTCAATTCAAATCAATGTCAACTTTGACTTCAAATTAATTCAATTTTACATTCACCTTCAATTTATTCAATTTCAATTTATATCGATTTTTAGCTTGATTTTTCAAAATATCAATTTTTAACACTTAACAAAATTATCCTTCAATATTCAAATTTAAATCCCAATTACAAATATGATTCAATTTCAAGCTCAATTTCAAAATATCATTTTATATCGCTTTTACTTAGTAATATTCAAAGCTCGAATTAAGGTTAAATCTTTAAACAAATCAATTTTCGAAATTCAATCATATCCCGATTTTTAAATTCCAAAGTCTCCACTTTAATTATTTAACAATTTATTTTAATCAAAATTTATTTCAACATTCCAAACTCAATTTTCGATAAATTCGATTTCTATAAATTGATTTCTATTTATAACTTTTAAATCAAAACATTTAAATAAATTTCAAATCGACGATTTTAAAAATTATTAATTTAGCCAATTCGGTGTCCGTGTATAATTTTCTATCCTATGGCAAAGTGATTATTTATTTCAATTAAATGTCAGGGATGAATATATATCACTTAAATCAAATCAGTGTCATATGTAGACATAACAGGATATATACATAAGAAAATAAACATCCAAACATTTGAATATCAACAAGTAGCATCCATCGAAACATCATCCAATAGACAATACAATTCATGGCAATTTCATAGTTATCAATGTCAGGTAATTTAATCGCAATTCAACTTTAATGTTAATTTAATTGTCTATTTAAATTTCAATGGTTAATTCAAATGACAATCTATATGACAATTAAATTTTATCAAACAACGACAAATAAAATTCATATCACTTCATAATATCAAATTTAACTAGCATAAAGATATTTAGTAAGTTGTGAGCGTTATAAAACACTCACCTTGATTTCAATGTAATTCCAGCGTTTTATTTCGAATAAAATTAAACATGCGTTTAATTTTACCCGAAATTTTCACTAGCTCCAAACGACTCCAATCCAATTCCATAGCTTAGTGCTCGTCCATATGATTCCAATGCAACTTGTTTTGTAATTTTTCGATCTCGTATGACAAAGATACAACGTTTTAAACATCATATGATTTAAATTACAATTTAATTTACATTTCTTTTATTTATTTTCACCTAACCTCCATCACAACCGTCCATTCTGCAATTCCTGATCGTGGCCGCACATGACTCTCTTCTCCATCACGTACAGGCAAAGCAAAGAACCCATCACGCGCGTTCGAACCCCAGATGTTGCGACCACCACACTCGACGAGACAACGATCTAGTGACTTCAAATCGAAGCCCTTCGCATGTGGCACTGCCACGTGGAATGCGGTTGAACTCGGCCTCCCTTGGAGCACGAAAGTTGATGACGAACGGCCGACCCTCAAGCTCAGTTTCCCGTCGATCCGTTGACCCAATCATGATCATAGCCTTTGAAGTTGTAGTTCGTGATGTGCTCTACACTTTTCTAGTTGGAAGTTTTTCGATTCGATTAGCGGATTTGAAGAAATCGAGAGGGAAAGAAGAGTGTTTTCTGGCCATTGATTAAATATGAACGGCGGCTATAGCAAAACCCTAGGGTTTTGGTTTCTTTTCTAAAGTGAAATAATATTGTGCTTATATAGAAATTCTGACGAACACTATTCATTCCGGATTTTTCGAACTCCGATTTACGCGCGGTGACCGGCGTTTCTAGGGTTTATCCCACTTTCCGAACACAATGGAATAGGTTTCGAAAGCTAATTCGATTGTATGTGCGAGTTACGGAAATAAACGATCGATTTTAAATTAAATCGATTAAACCGATTTCTATGCGTTATGGCTTGCCCCGGACAAACGGTAAATTCGATTGACACAAAATTTGAAACCTTACAATAATATGACATTACGGATCCGATGAAACTAGTTTTGTCGAAATCTGAGACTGTTTGAAAAATGGCTATTTTAACTCGTCAATTAAATATTAAAATATTCAATTTTCACAAATTTACTTTTAATTCGATTTTAAAAGTTCTACAACCTCATTCTAACTTTAATATGATAAAATAAAATTTTACAAATCATTTTTAATCATATTAAACCCGTTATTCAATATTCCAATAAATTCCAATTTTAAAATCTTATTAACTCTATTATAATCTCGATATAACTTACATTCACTTTGGAAACCAATTTCAATCTTATTAAATCAAATTTCAATTATTCACTCTATTTTCATATATTAAATTTCAATATCAAATTAATCATATCAAATTCGAAATTTAATTATTCAAACATTTGTAATATTAAATTTAGTTAAATTTGATTATTCTTAAATCACTATCTTTTGAAATATTGAAAGCGAACTTATAAAATTTAACAAATTCAAATTATAGAACAACCATTTTCATTAAAACAGTTATTCAATTCCCGCTATTCAATTATTCAATAAATTCCAAATATTAAATTAAACAATTTAATTGTTCAATATTTGACGGATTTCAATATTGGATGTTTAAATAAAAATTTCTTTATCAGTCGATTTACTATATTACATCGAATGAATTCCACATTATTATTTAACAACAGTTAGAGATAATACACTCAACTATTATATGAACTTTCATTTCAATTGCAATTGTTTCACAAATTCAATTCGACTAACTAAATAAATAGGTAACTTAAATAATTATCACCGTTAACTTTTAATTACTTATAAGTTTATTATTTACAAACAAGTGTCACAATTACCTATACAATACAAATTCATTCAATTACCTTTGACTACATATTATTTCAATTGATTTGGGATTCCATTCAATTCATAAATAATTAACTTAGATAAGATTTGTTGCATTTCATTCTAGTTATTATTACCAAACATAAATTATAATTTTTTTTTCTAACCTTAAATCACGAAATCTTATTAAATTAGCTAATTTAATTGTCGAAAATTTTCGGATCGGTACAACACTTATATTTAAAAATGAAATGTTTGAAATAAAACAAGTTTAAAATAATTTCAAAATAAGATAAAGTCAAATATTAAAATATATGAAAAATCTAGGGTTGTTACACTCTCCCCCACTCAAATCTTTTCGTCCTCGAAAAGGAAGGAAGCGGAGAAACAACAAGAAAGAACAATGGATTGGAAGACATCCCCGAAAGATGGTAGGGAAAAGTAGCTAGGAGGGAAAGCAGGTTGAAAGACAAGGATGAACCGTTATTTTAAAACATTATACATTTCAATTAAAATTTTATATTTACAACATTTTAAACATTTTATAATATGATAAGTAGTCATTGGATTCGAATTTGATAGTTCGAAGTAAACAATATTTAAAACATTTTACATAAATGATAAAAATATCCTTTATAAAATACTTCACCAAAATACTTTTATAACTCGATGTCTTAACAAGTTTACTTTCGTTCTCGCAGACTCTGGCCATGCATTGATAAGGCGCAAAGCTAGAATTCTCCAGGTACTAAGCATACTTGTGTCAACACCCAGTGAAAATATTGGAAAACTCTTTTAAAAACAGATATGGAAAGTACAATCCAATCAAATCCACCAAACCAAACAGTTGTCTAACCATGGATCGCAGATACACAATGGTTACGCCTGGATCCCCCAGGAAACAATGCGTATCTGTAAGCTTTCTCAACCCTGCGAGTTACGCCATGATGACTAGTAGAGTGCAGGATACACAATGGTTACGCCTAGATTCCCCAGGAAACAATCTGTACCCCTAGGCCGTCTCAGCCATGCAGTTTCGCTACTAATGCGACCTACATAGAGTGTAGGATACACAATGGTTACGCCTAGATCCCCCAGGAAACAATCCGTACCCCTAGGCTAGCTCAGCCAGGCAGTTTCGCTATGCAGTCGTGCTCATAAGACCATGGAGATCGCCATGGAATTCGATGGACACTCGAGTATCATATCCGGAAGACCCAAATCAAAGAGAGAATAATATCGATAGAATGAATCCACAGTATGGCCACAAAGCGGATATCAAGGAGAAGGCACTTTCCATATCTTTACTTCGAAAATATGCATCATATAGTACCTTTCAAAATCACTTTCAAATATCATACTTATATAAAGTCCATTGAATATAAGATTTCGTTTCAAATCAAATACTTTCCAAAACAATAGTATATCAAATCACACCTATATAGATTTCGATTATATAAGATTTTCAAAATTGAGTACCTTTTCAAGTCAACAGTTTTCAAATCAATAGTTTTCAAAGCAACAGTTTTCAAATCAATAGTTTTCAAATCAACAGTTTTCAAATCAACTGTATACTTACACAAATCAATTTTATATAAGTTCGATAACACCCAAATCAAAGTATTTAAATAAACAAGATTCTCAATTTCAAACCATTTCAATATCAATTCAGCTTCAAATTCATATATGATTTCACCAAATAATTTCTTCCAAATTACATAAATTTAATTTCAAAGTTTCTTAAACAATAGATTTAGAAAATGATCCAAATTTCCAAATCAACAAAATTTAGGTCAAACAAATTCATTTCCATTTCAAACATATATTCACTTCAAAAATCATAATACTTTAAAAGTTATAAATCTTTCGAAACCAAATACTTGAAATCATTTCACTTTGAAAATCATAATACTTTGAAATCATACATTTGAAAACATAAAACATTACTTTATTTCTTTAAATTTCACAAATTTATTCAATTAAACTCTAATCTAAATTTTCAAATTTTAATTCAATTCAAACCATCAGTTTCAATTTAATTTACTTTTCCAACAAAACCATTTCAAATATTATCAAATTTCAAATAAAGATTTGATCCATAAAATAAACTATTCATTCTTTAATATATTTCAGAGCTTAAATGCACCATATTCCAAAACTAAATTTCATAATTTCATATATCTCAAATTTTACTTCATTATTACTTAGATTTGATATATTCATTTCATAAGTCCATCATTTTTAAATAAACTCAAATTACAAGTAAACTAAATATCCTTTCATACTAATATAAGCTTCAATTATTCATTTATCAAAATAAATGGTTTTAAAAATCGTCTTATACTTACATAAAGTTATCTTATATAAGGATCAATATTTTCAAAATAAATAAATAAATAAATTTCGCTGCATGAAAGCCATATGGGATTTAACATCATTGCTTACTAAAAGATTTTTAATTAAGAATAGTTTTGTATATAAAGTAGTTTGTATGAAAAATAGAATAAAACAGCTAGTTTAAGAAGAATAAAAGAAAAATAGTTTTTTAAAAATGGTTTTAAATTTGATAGTAGTTTTCATGAAAGAAAAATTCCAATTAAATTACAATGATATCCAACCCAACAACTTTCAATTTCAGCGTCAAGTATACCAATGATATTAGGATATAAGATGTACATATGTCATCATTTCGCAACATTACATTTGATCGTTCGCTCGATCACACAAGTTCGCTTTCGAACTAGTATTGTCCATTCGACTTCACTAATGCGGACTTCGATATGGTTTCTCGATTAGAAGCCATCAGTCTCCTTGCATAGCCATATACTATGATAGAGAATTCTAGAATCAAGCCCAAAATCCATATCAAATATTCGCCATCAAGAATCAAATGAAAAATCCTAACACGAAATGGTGTAATTCACCTTGAACTTGTGTACTCAAACTTGGATCAAATTATTAACGCAAATAAAACAGCATACGTACAACTTACGTATCTATTCTAACTTGTTAAATAAATAGTTTCATAAAGATGTAACTAAGTTAAAACATTTAAAACTAAACTTTTCTCAAAAATTTAAAGACAAATTTTTATCCAAAACATTTCAAAACTAAATTTCATATTAGTATAATTCAAAATAGTCTTATTTATTTACTTAACAAAACAGTTTCAACTTATACAAATCATATTATTTCATACTTGAAACATACAAACTAAACTTATATTCTTTATCAAATACCTTATACCTTTCAAAATTTCTTAGCTTTGAAAAATTAACCTTGATTTGGAAGTGCTTGAACCTTCAAAATAGTCGAAGAAATCATATTTTCAATCCAAGAGTTGGAAATCAACAACAAATCAGTAAATAAAATTTCAAAAGATAGATTTCACAACCGAAATTCGGGGACTGAACACCGGATCACTTTAAATCATTTCAAATATACATACATATATCTTTTGAAAATCAAATCATACCTCGAAATCTGAAATCAAAACTGGTTTCACAAAATCACTCACATAGCAAAGCTACTAGAGTGGCCTCTCCCCTACTCAGAAACTCGAAAATCAATGTCAATGATGCATGCATTCATCATCGAAATTATTTTCCAGCGACATAAGTGAGTTCTAGACTTCAATTAACTTTGAAAAACTTCTTTGAAATCTCTTCGAAATCATTGGAATTCATTCAAATACATTTGAAACATTTCTTGTTTGAAAAAATATCTTTAAATCATATTATTATTATATATTTTCCAAAATCTTAGAACCGATTTCAAAACACCAGAGTTCGATTCCTCGAAATCCAAAATTCAAAACCCTTCAGTTATAAATCATTTTATATAAGTCAAATTCTTATAAATTTTAAAATTTGAAATCCTTTCAAAGATTCAAATTTTCATTTTAAAAGGTATATAATCCTTATCGAAAACATTTCACTTTTATATACAAAATATGGTCATCCTTAATAATTTCGATGTATGCACAATTTCAAAATACAACCAAACACAAATTTCCAAAGGATGATTCAAGGATAGATTACAAACAAATAGAAATTCAAAGTTAGAGGACTCTAATCAAATAGAATTCTGGTTCGAAGAAAAGCTCGGATGAAGATGAGATAATTTAATTACCAAATAGAAAATGGATAAGCCTATATAAATCGAGGGCGACCTTAACCGGTCAACCGTGACTTCATGAATATAACCACTGTCGAAATCTAAGGCAAATCGACATTCGATCGACAGAGATAGAATCCGAGTAGAGCAGGAGATAGATAGCGTCGTAAACCGAGTATACAGAAATCCTTGGTGAATCAATGCTAATTGTAAAGGAGTTTTACCCCTTTACAAATCATTCGAAGATTTACGGAATACCAATCTTATAGAGGTCATTCCAAAGTGGAGTTATGAAATGCTCCAAAATCAAAGGAATAAAATAGGGACAAGGCTGGATTTCAGAACAAGTGGGAGTGTTCCAAATTCAAGGAATCTTAATTTGATAAGAATCCTAACCAAGAGATTACTAAACAAGGTGGATTCAAAAGGGATGAAGTTTAGAAAATCTTGATTTCAAAATAAGAAAATTTTTAAACCAAAATAATCTTTGAAATCCTTTAAAAATCATTTGGAAAACATTTTATACTTCGAAAACACATTCTCTCACAAAGAAAGGATTCTGAGATTGATTTCACTCATTCTAGGGTATTTCTATCCTATCTCTAATGGGTTTTTGCTCCGTAGGCTAAGTTTTGCCTAAAACCAAAGCTCTTATACCAACTGTAACAACCCGATATTTTCAGCCATTCGTATCCATTGTAAGTGCATAGGTAGACACACACGCCGGACTTGAATTGCTCAAAATACCGCATTGTAAATAAATTTGGAGCAAATGAAATACAATCATAGAATCACAGACATAGAATTATCAGAATAACTCGCAGCAGAAATTAAAATACCATAGTAGTTCATCAAGCTACTATAATAAACTCTCAAACACAATACATAATATCAGTCTGAAAACATATACAACAGAATCATAAATACATAGAAGTTATAAATACCAGAGCTGAAACAGAACAACTGAAACTGTAAGGATATAGATAACTAGACAAGCAGAATCTCCAGCGATTCCTTGCTCCAGAAAAGAAATCCAAAGCTATGCTGTAAATACTCAGGCTGACCCGAGCGTAAAGTAAAACACAAAACACTCGAGTCAGAACAATACGTACTTATATAATGTAAACCAACTCAGGTGAACTGTAGTAGAAATGCACAATAACATAAAGGATGCTTGGGATCGCCCATCCTTTAAGAATCAGTTAAACTCTAAATTAAATACATCCCGTGGTTAAAATTTCAAAATGGTATTGTATACTTCGAAATCTAATATCATTTCAAAATTCAATATCATTCAAAAATACATTTCAAAATATCAAAATATAGTATCTTCCAAACCACATTCATTTATTTAAAATACCATTTCAACACACATTTCAAATAGTTTATATTTCAAAACACATTACTTCATTCTAAATCAAAAAAAAGAAGTTATTATATTTAATAATTAAATTATTAAATTTCCAAAATTTTAAACTTTTCAAAGTTCACTCATTTACTTAATTTTATCAAAACAGTGAAAATTCACCTTTCATATCATTTATAAAATGCTACGGAAAGTTACATTCAAAATAGTTCAATTTAACAAAAGACAACATTTTAAAATGCTGAAATAGGGTTACATTAGTTTCAAATAACTTAGTTAAATTCAACAATTATAAAATTTACAAAATGCTATAATCGCCTTTAATTAAATTTAGCCATTTAGTTCATTTTATCAACTACAACATTTACAAATGATGTATTATCATTTACATTAGAATTAGTAGCATTTCAGAAATGCAGTTATATAACTTCAAATATTCAGTAAAATTTCACAACAATTGTATTTTTATTTAGTTCATTTCTAACTTATAAAATCATAAAATTTCACTTTTATAATCATCATTTAAATACCCTTATATTCATGATTTTATAAAGTTAAATTTCCATTCAAAAATCAAGATTTAATAATAATTCACTTATTAAATTCCAACCTTAAATTTTAAATTCATTAAATTTAACTTAACACTTAAGTTTAAATTTATCAAATAAAACTTGATTTCATTTTAATTTACTTAACTTAAAATTCACTTTCTAGCCAAATTCAGAAATTTCGAATTTTAGTTATATTTCAAAATTTCAACTTAAATATTCATTCATTTCACACTTTATCTTTATTCAAAATAATTAATATGTTATAAAATAAATTTAAATTCATTTAATTCAAAATATCATAAATTTATCATATTTTAATATTTAATTTAAATTCCATTTATCACTAAATTATAATTTTCGAAATAGATTACGTTTCAGATTTCCTAACTTTACCATTTATTTATTTCACTTATAAATTTCCAGAAAATCAATAATTCTTTACAAAAATCATTTTTAATCAAATTTAAATCAAAATATTATAATATTTACATTTCTAAAATATTTAAAAAAAATTAGGAAAAAATATTTTAATAATGGGTCTGTATTTCATTTTCTAGCCTAGGTAAAGTGATACGGGTAATATATCATTTCAACCCGTAATTTACAAAGAAAACCCGGGGTTGATCATTTCAAACCCGCAATCCCAAGTAAAACGAAAATAATTGAAAATCATTCAGGCCTATCATTTCAGCCCATAATGATTTTCTCCTATTCTAAAGTCCATTCGGGTATGTATCATTTCAACCCATAGTGATTCTAATCTAAAGGGAACTTGCAGTGTCATATACTGATAAAAATAACAGAACGTCATAATATAACAGTAACAGATGTTATAACAGGTGTATAAGCATGGGTGAACATCCTATAATCATAATATAGCAGGTGAAACATGATAATACATTTTACAGATTCAAAAGGGGTCAATTTACTAGTTATATATGTACATATTGTCTGGTGAGAATAACTCACCTTTACGCTGGAGATTTCAAAACCAATAATACAACGAAATCAAAAGCAAACTGACAAGGCTACGGACTCGAGTGGAGAGCGATATCCAATGCTACCGATCTTGTGTTACAAACCAAACAAAATCAAAATAATTATTAATACAATACACTATGAATTGAAATAACTTTTAAATGAAAATAGATTTGAATGTCAAATCTTTTGCCTTTCTTTCTCATAGGCTATGCACGGCCTAGGGATACATTTGGGTCAGGTTTGGACAGTACATGGCTTGGGTTTGGTCATGCAAATGCACGGCATGAAGGCTAGAATGATGGAGAGGAGTTACAACATGGGATGTGAATTGTTTTAGGCAATATAGTGGCTTTTGGTCATCAAAGTGGTTCGGCCATGGGGAGTGGGCTCGGCCTGTGGGTGCACCATGATTGGACAGTGGCTAGAGGGGTGTCTGATGGTCAGGTCAGAGGTGTGGTGGTGGCCTATGGTGGTGGCTAGGGTGGTGGTTGAAGTGGATGAGCAAGTAGTGGTCAAACAAGCATGGTTTTAGCCCTTTGGTTGCATTTTTGAGGGGTTTGGTCACCATGGAGGGCTCGACCATGGTCATGGTCTGCATTATAGATGGTGTTGATGGCAGGAAAGAGCTGTAGGAGGTGGTGGCTGTGGCTATGGAGGCGAGTCCTATCAAATAGCATGAGAAAACAAGGCAAAAATGAATGAAAATAAGGAAGAAAAGAAGAAAAATGATGTAGCCATAACCCAAATCTTTGCAAGCGATGAATGAAATGAGATGAAGATGTTTTTTTGCGTGAAATGTAAGTGGAATACATGTCTTTACCAAAGAATATTACACGGCTAAAGAGAATTAATGAAGAGTTAAAGAAAATGAAAAGTCTAGAAAGCGAAAAGTCAAAAGAAAAGGAAGAGTCTTTGCCTCTTTGATTTACCATTTCCTTTAAAACAAATAAACCAAAATAATTTCATGAAATAATTTTAAAAACCGAAACCAAGTGAAATAATATGAAAATAAATAGTAAAATTTAAAGAAATTAGAAAAAGAATAAAAGAAATTGCTTAAAAATCCAAAACATCGTCCAGAAATTACAAATAAATCACCATTGACTTTGGAAAATTTTCCACTTCATTTTAAAAATATTATGAAGCAAAAATTTAAAATAAAATAATTTATTTATCATTTCTAGAATAAAATAAATTATTAAATTGGAGAAAAATAGAAAAAGAACTAAAGAAAATATTTACAAATTGAAAACAGGGCATGGAAATTATAAGAAAAATACTACTAACTCTAGAAAATTCCTGCCTCACTTTAAAAATATTAAAAGACAAAAATATACATAAAATAACATATTAAATATTAAAGTTAGATATAACAAAGATAATATGATTTATATAATTTAAAATAGACAAAATTGCAAAATAAAACTAATTATACTCAAAATTGAAATGTACATAACTTTCACAGTTTCAGTCTGTTTTCAACGAAACGAAAAGCAGTATTCAAGTTATTAAATCTATTTCCATAATAAAAGATAAAATTTAGGAGTTTAAATATTTAAATTTGAAATTTAAAAGTCAAAGTTCGACCAGTTTGAACAGAAGTTCATCTTTCAGTAAAATATCCAATTTATACCGGTTTGAAATTATAATTCACATAATAATCAACACTTATATTTAAAAATGAAATGTTTGAAATAAAACAAGTTTAAAATAATTTAAAAATAAAATAAAGTCAAATATTAAAATATATGAAAAATCTAGGGTTGTTACATTGAATATAAAACTTCATATATATGTATGATTTTTTTCAATTGTTTTCAATTCATTTTCTTTATAAATTTTATAAGTATAAAGTAATGAAAAAATGTATGTAAAGATCTGTATATGGTATTAAACAAGAACTAATAAAAAGTTTAAAATACACATATCTTTTAGGAATAAATAAAAAAACATACATATGTAAGACTGGTTTGTAAATTCATAAAATAAGATTTTAAAAATGTATAACGTTTAAACTATAATAAGTATAATTTGAAAATAAACATACGTAAATATTAAGGGGTTAAAACATAAAATTATAAATTTATGTAAACAAAGGGGTAAACATAATTTTATCACAAATGACAAATGTTTAATAAATAAGATATAACATGAACAAGTGTTATTTAATTTGAACAAGTGGCAAAATATAAACTTTTCTTTTTATTAGAAAAACATGTATGAAAAAGAAAAAAATCAGGTTTCTCAATCTCTTTCAAACCTGAACAAAACAAAGAAGTAAAACCCGAAAATCACAATAACAAAACAGATCAAAGAAAAGAGGATCAAAACTTGAAAATATCAAAGAAAAACAAACAAGTAGCAAGTTCAAATTCAAAACAGTTTTCAAAAGCCTGAAACAATTCTGAAAGCAAACATATCAGATAAAGGTTCAACTCAACGAAGAATGATTTGATGTGACTGAAGATCAATACAAGTCTCAGGTTAAGTAATACAAAGATCATTTTAAAATATCAAATCCCAAGTCAAAACCCATTTCCAATTCCAGGCTTAAGAATTGAAGCCTAGCCTCCGTTCTTCACACAGGTGAGCAAATTTAACCAATTTAATGTAAATCTATGATATATTGTGATGATTGTGAAGTGACTTGTTGTTTGAAAATCCTGTTTGAATTAAAATTGATAAAGTATTGTATAAATTCAAGTATGTACGGATGGATTCGTTGTGCATGATTGGAAAACAAACATATGCACTTTTGTTCCAGGTTTATAGGTACCAAACCTGTTCAAAATTCAATTTCTTTTCCTCTAATCCTTATTAGGCTTTAGGATCTAAACCAGGTTTGTTTGTTTATCCATGATTCAAGTTCTAAAAATAAATTTAAGTAAAATAAGTTCAAATTTCTTCTGGAAATTTGAAAATTATAGGAAAACTTTAAGCATGTTAAAAATTTAGTTTTTACAATTTCTGATTTCAAGTATATAAATTGAATCGTTTTTCAAATTTATGATTTTTAAAAGAAAAATCATAATTTTTAATAAAATATCTTCTGAAAAACACAAGGATGAACGGAATCACGTCTTTCACTAAGTTCCGGCGAATGATGAATTTTTGGCTATCGAGATTGGAATGTTAGCTTGTTGGTAGGTAGGAGATTTTAAGAAAATTGATCAGAAAAATTCTTAATCAATGTAGATGATGAGCGAGATCATTTTATGTTTTTAACTGGTGTTTTGTCGATCTTGTTCATGGAGGAACTGCGTCGTCATCAAGGAGATTTAGACTATCACACCTAAGGAAAGAGCTTTGTGGATCATCGGTGTAGCTGGGGTTGTAGTCTCGTGGCATCCAATGGTTGGTGGTGGTGATGCTGGAAGGTTTTCTAGTGATAGTTGGTTCCAGGTTTGATGTAAGTTTCTCGATTTCATTCTCGAATTCGAATCAGTTTTCTAGGCGATCGCGAGGCTTGAGGTGATCGCCGATGACTTGCCGAAGGTCATGGCATTGGTCGAAAGTTCATCGATCGCATGTGCTCGTGAATACCTATCACCATATATATGTATTGTTAATGGTTTTGGGAAGAAAGGGGTACTCGGGGTTTCGCTCGAAGTGAATGAAAAATTTGCTCGGGGGAAACGAAGAATAATGAGTAACTCGAAGTCGTGCTTGGGGTTTAAACAATTTGGCTTGGGTTTATTGAAACCAGTTGATTCAAAAAAATTCAAGTAAAAAATTGAACAAGTTTTAAAGTTTATTAAATTATATAAGTTTTTAAAGGGAAGATAAATCAAGTTTTCAAAGGAAATTTATTCATAAGGTTTTAAACAATTTTCCAAGGTTTATTCCTAAAGGATTAGATGTTTTTAAAAGTTTATTAATATGGTTTGTAATAATTTTATTAAGATGATTTGATAAATTTTCAAGTGTTTCAAAATGCAATGAAATGTGAAATCAAGAAATGATTAACCAAAGGTTTCACAGATCAACATTAAGCATTTTAAATTAATTAAGTGATGTGATTTAAGCAAAAAATATAGATAAAACGGTTTATCTTTTAATTAATTAAGTAATTTATGATTTGTCAATATAAGTAATAAAACGTTAATAAATTGCTAGACTAAATAATTGATTAATGAAGATGATTAAAGGATAATTACTTAATTAAAGAATAATTAAGGTTAATTAATTAAATTGAATTAAGGTCAATTAATTATTAACTTAAGATTAATTAATTCATAATTAAAGGTTAATCAAAGATTAATTAAAGATTAATTAAGGTTAATTAATTACATGATTAAGGTTAATTAATGATTAAAAGGTTAATTAATTTGTAATTAAGGATTAATTACATAGTGATTAAAGGTTGATTAATTTATTAATTAAGGTTGATTAATTAATAATTAAAGGTTAAATTAATTTATTGTTAAAGGTTAATTAATAAATAATTAAAGGATAATTAATAAACATAAATTTTGATTATTTAATGTTAATCAACCAGGATTAGTGATTTATCTGGTTTCAATTAATCAGATAATTAATTAACCATACTTATGTATGATTGAATTGAATGAACTACTTTGAATTGTTTGTTATCTCTGCTGTGTAATGCTTTGTGATATGAATTATTTTAATTCAAGCTATGCTGAATGTATTTTATTTTATCTGTGATAAATGTATGTTATTTATCTGTGTATCTGTGAATGAAAGATAAGCGTTATAGAATATACCACTTATCGATATTGATATGCTTGAATCTGTGATGATTTGATAATGTTGCACTATTGTGTGAAACCCCAGGACTACACCATACACACTGTCAAGACCCGATTCTTCGACTTCCGAAAATCAACATCAATACGTCCACTGTATCAATTGTCGAGCAATCGAATGCCGGAAAATCGAACCATGAGGGTTTAAGAAGAAGAAGAAGACGGAATAGAAACAATATTAGAAACTAACATATTGCAGCGGAACAACATATAATAGATAAATGAATAATCTTTAAATCAAAGAACCATATCAGTTATTACATTACATTATCATCAGGGTGTACAACAACAATATACATCATAACTGGACAATGGACAGTTATACAAACATGTCCTTACAAGTGAATTTACAGCGAAAAGATAATATGATATACAAGTAATACGTCTCGCCTTCCAGCTCGCCTCCTAAGTCCATAGCACTCCTTAATCCAGAATGACCTAATAAACTGACTCTAGAGTACCCGTGTGGAAAATTATGGGCACCCAAAGTTTAGGAAGAGAACAATAACTCCAGGTCAGTCATGGGACTGGTGTGAGAAATCAAAATAGTTATTTTTTTTAAACAACAACAACAAGAGAAGTGGAAAAATATCCGCAATGCTTTTGGAAAATGAAACTACCATAAGGCCTCCCCGCACACACACAATGCAAACGCAGAATTGGAGGAGATTTCTCCTTATGATAGTTAAAGATGCTTACTACACAAAACAAATCATTTTTGATATTATTATTAGTGCATAGTGATGAAAACATTTCGAAAATAGAATATAAATCTTAGCAAGCAAAGGTACCATTATATTATGCCTGCTATTGCTACCATATTAAATGGCAGGTTCTACAACTAAAACCGTACAAGGCTCGTATTGTTTCTTTGGATTTTTCAACAAATGGTCAGGCTTAAGGAAATTCCTATTGCCACATGGGATTGCCACTGGCGGGACGTCCCGAAAATTTAACCAGCTCTCTACCAACACAAGGCCGGGTTACCTTTGTAACAAGGTAACTACTACACGAATATGCCACCCCCCGGTCCTTTGGGACCTTGGCCCTAGGGCCCTCGATCACCAAGCTACAACCACATAGAAAAATGAGATTGGAGCAACCACATATGTTAAGCATCAGGACTCCATACCTGACACCACCCTTTTCCAGAAGGGAATGACATACCCTAAAGGGCGCGACCCTCATAACATTGCCGCATATTCCTGTTTTGACCATTTCCGGGGTGTGAGGTCTGACGAAGTCTCGTCCACAAAGCTACGCTTTTTCACAAAGCCACACTTCCATCAACAAATGATCAATAAATAATCATCACACAGCAACACTCAGCATGCCACATTACCAAATTAGGAATATATCGCTGATAACCTTCAACTACAAATCCTCTGAGCTCGTACGTCTCAGAGAAGGGTGTTAAGCTAAGAGAATAAATTCTCCGCCACCAACAGAAATGTATTTGAAAGAAATCTGCTTTATATATCAAAATGTAATGTCAGACACGTGACCATACAAGTCTGTTCCGGGTTCGAACAGAACCGAAGGCACTTCAAAAGAAGCCCTTGCAATCCGGTTATTCACAATCATGATCGAATTTCCCATCACAAAGGAAATCTCTATACCATAGCTAACGGTGCAGAGACAATCGATAGGCCATCCTATCGTTTTCACAAATACCCGGTCTTCAATGCTATCCATTATGTCGTATCACTATTCAGAATGGGTAATTCGAATAACGAGCGCAATAATTTAAAAATAAGTGTAGCATTCAATTTGAACCAATTCACAACAAATAGCCATTCAAGGGTCAATATTGATAGTCGGTTATTTAACTATCAATCAACATTCACAACATAACCCGATTTCAAATAATTTCCCAAATTATTTATTTTCTAAAATATCTTTACAAGATACAATTTCCAAACTTCAACCGTTTGAAAAAAAATATCAAATCACTTTTCGCCTTTACAACTTTCATTTCCAAAATGGTTCATTTAAACTAATCAAATAAATCCTTACCGATTTATTAAATTTTACGTTCCAAATTCATAAATTCATTTCCACACTTCAAAAATAAATTAATGTTTATTTTTTAACAAATTTCCCTTTCTTTTATAAATTCCATAGTGAATTTACCTTTCCAAAATATCTATGAATATACGATTTCCAAATCGATTTCTAATATTCATTTTCAATTTATTATTAAAAGATAAAATCTCAAAACATTCACTTCATATTGGAAAAACATTTCCATACTTATTCAATAATAAGTAATTCACAAATCCATTTATTTTCAACATTTGGAAAATATTCAATATACTTAAATCCAAATTAAGTATATATTTTATTCTTTAAGGAAAACTTCTCTTAAACACATTTGTTTTGGTCAAAACAAATGTTACGTAAAACATCGTTACGACAACCCAAAATCACTAGTATAGCGATTTGAAATTTAGATAGATATATAAATCCCAATACTATACAAACTTTTCCTTTCGGAAATCATTTACGACAACAACAGTGTTATAGTCCACCATTTCCTTCTATTTCTCGAAAACGTCTATTTCAACAATGAATGTTGAAATCTACGGTTTCAATACTTAATACATTTTAAAACATTTTTAAATCATTTAAATTCTATTTAAAATATCACTTTTCCAAATATTTCTTTAATATATTATTCACCGTCCAAAATCGTGAATATACTTCATTTACCAAATTCAATTTCTACATATTTTATTTAACGGATTATCCATTGTCCCAAAATCATGGATATATCGCTTTAATAAGCTATAATAATTAAAATTATTAAAATAAGTCGATTTCGGTTTTATAAAACAACGTTTATAAATTCCATTTATACTTTATAACAACTTCAACTTATTAAATCACTTTATTAACAAATTCTATCCGTATCCCATTTACACGCCAAAATCCAGTTTATAAGTTAATAACTTAAATCTTTTATTTTACAAAATCTATTCATTTTATAACTTCACTGTAACGACCCGAATATTTTAACGGTTTTAATTAATTTATTTAACTGAATATGTGTAAATTTAATAATAATAAATATAAAATTTTGAAATATAAATTTGATATTTGAAATACGTCTATTTAAATATAGCAACTGGTAAATTTTCGTCCGAAAATATGAAAGTTTATTTCGTGCGTAAATTTACTTCAATTTAATCAGTTAAAAAGCGATGAAAATAAAATGTTTTCGAAACCTAAATATTTTTACATGGAAAAATTCTAAACCGTCTTCTGAGCAAGCCGTCAGTTTGTCATTTTTCCAAATTCGAACATCTTTAGCTCCGTCGATCTTATTTTTCTGCGTTTTTCTTCCATTTTCCGCTATTATAAAATTTCGAATTTTTATAATTCAATCGTACCACTGATATCCGTATACCGTTTCGATCGTATCGTCGCGCTGAACTTTAGGGTATATTTGTTTGTGTATTTCGGAGTCTGGAAGACAGTGAAATCTACGGAATGATTCCCGTATCGGTTTTGACATTTTGTTTTAAATTTTCCGTGACCATTCGTTTACTCGGCTGTTCAAATTTAAAACCCAGCTGTCTTTTATATTTACTAGAAAATTTATTTATGGCTATCTCTTACTTCAATATCTTCTGGCTACTTCCATCTATTCAAGAATATTGATTCATATTCATATTTACAGTTGCTCATTCATTCTTGCCAGTAGCCAAATTCATCTTTAGCCTTCACGTCTTTCACCTTCCCAAGGCATGGCCTCACTTCAACTTTCTTCTCTTCTCTTCATTTGTTATTTTCATCTTCTCACTACGGAAAATAAAAGGAAAAAAAAGAATATGTAACCTGCATGTACAACTCCACAAGCCCACTTCCTCACATTCCAGTCACCTTACCTCCTTCCCTTCTCACCTTATTTCTTCAACCGACGACCATTTCTCTCCCTTCGCCTCATCAAGCAACCCTTCACCGACCATCGACCGTCGTGCTTCTCTAGCCCCACCGGCCCATCCCATTGCTGACTGAAGCCGCCTTCCACCACAACATCGGCAGCCGCTCCACCTTACAAACCCGAGCGCCGCAAATCCCCTGCCTTTATTCGGCACTGCTAAGCTCTGCCTGCACTCGCCGTGCCAACCTCCCCCTCCACAACGTCGCTGACCCAAACAGCCCAGTCCGGCCGCACATGAGGAGCACCACGCTCACGATCCAGATCTGTCACTCGTCTCAGCCCTCCCTCTGGCCACGTCTTTGTCTCGGTCCACCTCTCGTCCTGATGGTATGTGCAAATTTTATTTGTATATATATATATATATATATATATAGTTATGGTGTGGGTATACTTTTCCGTACGTTGATCTGTATATATATTAAGTTATGTGCTCTGTTTATATATTATCACATATACAGTTTGTAACGACCCGTAAATTTCGACAATTTAATTTGTTAATTTAATAGGATTTTTAAATTAAATTTTAGTAGAAATAATTAAGGGGGTAAACTAATATTTAAATGAAGGCTAAAATAAAATATATGAATGGTAATTAAAGCCTTTATTTGTAATATGAATAAAATTTCATTAAATAAAATGGTAAGTATTGTACCTGTATGTTAACACTGCTTTGAAGATAACCTCACGAGCTAAAAAGTTGAACGACTTAACATCTTAAGATATAGCGCGACCTAACACATGAAGTGACTTACAGGAAGCCACGACCTAACGGCTTAAGGATTGGATGACCTAATGGCTTAAGGATTGGACGACCTAACGGCTTAAGGGCTGGAGGACCTAACTTCTGAAGTGGAGTAATGACTTAAGAAGGTTAGCGACTTAACGGGCAAGCGGCTTAACAGGTAACGACTCAAGGAGAGCAGCGACTTAAAGGATTGGATGGTCCAGCGACCTAGCGACCTATTGAGTTAACGACCTAAAGGTGGACGACCTAAGATCTAATGGATCCACAGCAAGTTAACGACCTTTGGAAGGATGCGCCTTAGCGACGTAATACTCAGCGACTTAGCATCTTCTGCAAGCTAAAAACAAGATCCCATACCTACTAAGTCGCTCACGACCTAAGTAGGTCGGAGCAATTCCTTTAGGCCGTATTTGGTAGGTCGCATCTCTTTTTCACGCCATCCCTTAGGTCGCCCACGACCTAAGTTACAGCCAACCTAACCCTAAGTCGCCCCTCGACCTACGACCTGACTAAGGTCGCTCACGACCCAATACTTGGTGAAAAACTATGTCGCTTTCTCATAGGTCGTCAAGACCTACCCGCTAGTTCATGTGGCCAAGCACAGACCAGTTAAGTCGTAGCTCTCATCTCCCTAGCTCACCGACGGCCTATGACTTATCTTAGGTCGCTCACGACCTAATCCTCACCCAGGAAATCCCCTATAAATACAGCATGAGCCGCAACAGTTGGGGGATCATTTTGCTCATTCTCGAAGCGCCAATACTCTGCCATTTTCTCAACTCGAACATAACTTCAAGCACTCCAACACCAAGGGCATTACGACAAACTTCAAGAGAAAATCTACATCATTCGACATGGATTCGAAAGATTATTCTACTTAGAAGTTTGAACTACTAGTCTAAAGCGTGCTGTAATTGAAGAAAGTTGTATAAGTTGTATTTGAATCAGCAATAAAGAGAATTAAAGTGGACGTAGGCTTGACTATAAGCCGAACCACTATAAAAACTATGTCTTCTACTGCCTTTCTGATATTTTCCTGCTTATTTCCGATTCCCGTATCATCGGGTGGTGCTTTCACACTTGCTTTACTTGCATTGGGGTGTTAGCGTCAGATTTTTACGTTAACATTTTTGGTGCTTTCATTGAGAACCCAACTCAGGATACTGTCATCATAGCTTCACAGAAATTTGTAGAAAGGATCTCTCTAAAAACCACGAGTTTATTAGAAATAATGGCCCCCGGAAGAAAACGCAAGTCTGTTAGGTCCGACGATGTTCGCGAGACTACTGCCACTTCTCTTCCTTTAAGTCAAACAACTCCAACTGTCGGAGTTACATGGGCAGAGCTGGATGCCGTGGTATCTGGGCTACATCGACAAATGGAAGCTCAGAATAACCTAATGATGGAAAGGTTGAATGCTTTATTTGAGGCAAACCGTCAGCCGGCGACTAAGGAGGGAAACCTTGCCGATGAAGTGCAGAATGTGGAAGGAAGGAATATCCCTCAAAGGCCAGCTGACCCAGTGGAAAGGACACCTCCCCAAGCCGGAGGATCGGGGCCGCAACCAACTCTCCGTGAACGGTTGTCAAGACAAAATTCGGAGAGAATAGCTAATGTTTGTCCCGCTAAGCCTCAAAATGATGAAGAGTATTTCTCAGGCATGGTTCGTCAGATTATGAAGGAAAGTATGCAGAGAAATGAAGATGAGAAAGAATGGGGTTTCGCTCCGAGAAAAACTCCATTCACTGAAAAGATCCTGAAGGCAGAATTCCCAAGGAAGTTTGTCCCTTCAACTATTCCAGCTTACAAGCGAACAAGCGATCCTAATGAGTTTCTTATATCAGCCGACATTATCAAACAATACTCATGCTTTACTAGTAATCAAATTTAAACTGATCTAGTTTCAGCTAGCAATAGCAACTTCACCACTATAACAACAAAGTGGAACCATTCCACTACCATATTTTTAAGCTTCCATTATCCATCGATGCTCCCTTACAACCACTGAGGTTTTCATGATTTCCAAGTGCTGCATATCATACTATACACTGCATTCTTTCAGCGTATAGTTGGATTGTACTTCATTCTCTATAGCCTTGAAGTAGACATTTTCTTGCTCATCATCCACTTTATGAGGAAGATGAGGAATCAGAATCATTCTATATGGCTCAAAATGCTGGCTTTTTCCTTCTTGTATTTTTCATATTTATTTTTGCTTTTGAAATCCTTTTTTTCCAATATTCTGACTTGAATAGTCCTTCGCTATATGACTAAATTTGTTACATCCGAAGCATTTAAATGTAGAATTGTTGTTTTTATTTTTTGTTTTCTCTCTTCACTTCTTAAACTTTTTGATAGTTTTTGCAATGAAAGCCATTTCATCTTCGTCAAGCTTGGAATCCTATTCAGCTTGAAATCTAACCCACTGAAGTTATTGTCCATTAAGTAACGGATCTTTTACCTGAATCACTCGTTACTTTTTCAAAATCATCATCCAATTAAATACATACTTTCCAACTACAAAACCATCGCTCATTTATATAAGAAAAAAAACCATATGTCCAACAAACACAACTTTAAAAAAAATCAAGAAATAAAGCCGCAACAAAAATTTAAGTTTGTATAAATTTAGGGTAATGAGGCAAACAAAAATAATAAATTACTCATTAATTTGCATTACAGATATTATATCAGAGAAATAACAATTTCAACGGATAACTTGTTTATATTAATGATAGCGACAATTTTAAATAAAAAGTTAAACATAAAAACATATAAACATAGAACAAAAATATTTGCTTCAAAAAAAAAACATAGAACAAAAATTAAGTTCCTACATAAAATATTTAAAAGATTGGCGTTTTCTGTAACATTGTCGTGCAAGGCTACATACCAATTAGCATAGACAGTACCTGTTCCGGTTCGTAATTGTCCAGCAAATTCGCCCAGCGAACTCGAAACTCCAAATCAATTAGCAAAATCGACACTCGACCCTCGAATTATTTGAAGCACGCGAAATATTTGAAGCACGCGATTTATTTGAAGCACTCCAAATCAATCCACTAGTAGGGTTTTTTTCTTTGAAAACGCGAAGTATTTGGCGAATAGAATGGGACGGCGGCAAAATAACTGGGAACGCGGGATGTAACCTAATTTTGAAATGGTATCGCGTACGAGAAGGAACCGATGCCAAAAGTATTACGTTGGACGTAGTTGCATCGGTTGACTTTAAAACCGATGCGACTAAAACTATTTGCACCGACGTATTTGCATCAGTTGTTGGTGATAACTGATGCAAATTTGACTTTTTTATTACCTACTGCTTTCTGCGTACCAATTGCATCGGATATTAAGACAGAACTGATGCAAATAGTTCTATTTGCATCAGTTTTTACTTAAACCGATTCAAATGAGGCGATGCAAATGGCCTGTTTTTTAGTAGTGCCGCTTACTTGTCAAGAGCCTGGGAGCTTCTCGAGGACCTGGACCATTATACGATAAACCATATACCTCGGGAAGAAAACATGAATGCAAATTCCCTCGCAAAGTATGCAAGTACTGGTGAAGCTCAATTATTGGGATTAGTTCCTATGGAAGTCTTGTCAACTCCAAGCACTGATGAAATGGATATAGACTGGATCATAACCATATCTCAAGAACAGGAATCATGGATGACTCCGATAAAGGAATATCTGCACGGCGGTTCTCTACCAGAAAACTCAAAAGAACGGCATAAGTTGTTAAGAAAAGCATCCAGATTTGTAATTCAAGATGGTCGATTGTATAGGCGGGGATTCTCAATGTCATTACTCCGACGTGTGACAAAGGAAGAAGCTGAGACAATTCTAACTGAGGTACACGGAGGAGAGTGTGGAGATCAATCAGGTGGTCAAACTTTAGCAAAGAAAATTCTCCGTCATGGTATTTTTGGCCAGATATTAATCGTGATGCCGCGAGTTACGCCCGAAATTGTGACCGATGCCAGAGATTTGCAAAAATCCCAAGAGCACCTTCCACTAAGATAACACAGATGGTCAGTCCGTGGCCATTTTCTATTTGGGGAATAAATCTCATCGGGCCTCTGCCTACTGCAAAATCCGGAATCAGATATGCTATTGTTGCTATTGATTATTTTACCAAATGGGCTAAATCTGATCCCTTAGCTACTATTACCTCTAAGAAAATGATAAACTTTGTAACTAAGAATATCATTTGCAGGTATGGTGTGCCTCAAAAGATAATCACAGACAATGGAACCCAATTTGAAAGTAAAGAGTTCCAAGATTTTTGCAAGAAATTCAAGATCCAGAAAAGTTTCTCAGCAGTGGCTCATCCACAGGCAAACGGGCAAGTGGAAGCAGTAAACAAAATTATCAAATCAACCGTCAAAAAACAGCTTGAAAAAGCAAAAGGTGGTTGGGTCGATAAACTTCCACTAGCACTATGGGCATATAGAACTACACATAAAACTGCGACGGGGCACACTCCATTTTCATTGGCATATGGATCAGAGGCAATGATTCCGGTAGAAATATAGGTCGCTTCACATAGAAGAATCCATTTCAATCAAGCCGGAAATGAAAAGCTGCAACTTGAAGCCCTTGACTTCCTTGATGAAAAAAGGGAAGAAGCTGAGCTCAGAATTGCGGCTCATCAGCAAAGAATAGCTAGGCACTTCAATTCCAAAGTTCGCCGACGCAGCTTTGAAGTTTGGGATCTAATCTTAAAAAGAATTATGACACCTATAGGCGTGCTTGGACCAAACTGGGAAGGGTCGTATGTTATAGGCCAAAAACTTCTTGATGGCACATTCAAACTTGTAACTGTCGAAGGAGACCCAATTCCAAGAGCTTGGAACAGCAATCATTTGCGCCCATATTTTACTTAAAAGCTTTAATGAAATATTGTAAAAGAATGATGAATGTATGATTCTTGTATTGAAAGCCGTTGTAAAGCCAGTGCAAGTGAATAATAAGAGCTATAAAGTGGATGTAGGCCCAGTTCTTGGCCGAACCACTATAAATCTTGTGTTCTTTACTATTATAAACTGCTTTGTTTTATTTCGACATATAAAATACGTCAATTGTGTTACTAAAATGTCGATTTAATAATGCAGGCCATAAAAACAAAGCTTACCCATCGCAAGACCAAGAAACCCCCGACATCACCCAACAAGCAAAGGCTAAGCCATTCAAAATTTCCATACTCAAATCCTACGGAAGAAGTGCTTCAAACAAAAAGTTAGTGATTTTGCTGGAAGTGGGCCCTTGCTAACTAACTGTGAATGTTTGTACAAACGAGCATCCAGTTAAATAGCCTGTGTCTGCCACCACCAACTCGCTTAACTATGAAGTATACTTCTTTGGATAAGGGAAATTGTTGGCAACTAAAAGGGAAGTGTATTTGGAAAAGATAACGGGGATCGTCGATATGAATAGATGGCAAAGAGACATGGGCGAGCAAGCATCAGACAACAAAAGACCTCTTCAGAGGCACAAGCCTTCTTCGAAAGCACAACTCTTCGAAGGATAAAGACCTCAAACGGGGCATGCCAGAAGATTTTCTCAACAAAAAAAGATTGGTATGGAATGACCGGGAGCGCCTTTCCGACTGGAAGGCAAGGCGCTTGTTCACTAGCTGAGACAGTTTG
The DNA here is from genome assembly GCA_030765085.1 of Allium cepa. NCBI lineage: Eukaryota > Viridiplantae > Streptophyta > Magnoliopsida > Asparagales > Amaryllidaceae > Allium > Allium cepa. The sequence continues at coordinate 366,626,622 of CM060934.1, read as the reverse complement.
CGCAGATAAGCGTCCAAATAACTTGCGTCCGCCCCGTGAATCCATACGATGATCGGAGGCACCTTCCCAAGTGGAAGGCAAGGCGCTTGTTCACTAGTTGAGACAATCTGTGCAAATAAGCGTCCAAGTAACTTGCGTCCTCCCCGTAAATCCGACGAACCATGAGGAAGAAACTTACAGGTATACTTGGAGGCACACATTCCACCGAGATTTGAAATAAAACTTCACAAGCACTGGAATGTGAAAAGCCCTCTTCGGAGGCCCATTTCACCATAGTTGAAATGCTTAAAGACCTCGAGCGGGCCTCGCCAGAAAAAGAGAGTTCTTTCTCGACAGAAAGTTGCGGACTAATCGGTGGCATAGAGAACTTTATGTCAGCCCCGTGAATCCATCCAACTAAGAGAAAGAAGCTCCAAGCTTCCAGGCAAAAGCCCTACTCAGAGGCACACATTTCGCCGTGATCTGAAATAAAACTTCACACGAGTCGAAATGTGAAAAGCCCTCTTCGGAGGCCCGCTTCCCAGCGAACAGGGAAAAGATAAAAGCCTCTCCCAAGGGGTAGAAACAAAAAAGACCTCTTCCCAGAGGCACAATAAAAAAAAAAGACCTCTTCCCAGAGGCGCAACCAAACAAAAAGACCTCTTCCCAGAGGCACAATCAAACAAAAAATTCTCTTAGGAGGCTTAAGCAGGTTGAAGCCCTTTTTCGAAAGCCCACTGTATTACGAAGAAAAATTCACTTGCCAAAACAAAAGTGACTTTTTCCAAAAAGTGAGGTGTAAAAACTTCACATCAAAAAAAAAGGAGAAGACTCCTCCAATATGAAGTGCATTTTACTAAGCTAGAAAAATATTTTCTTGGAACAGAAGTATTATCCTATAAAGTACAAATGCAAACTTCCTTCAAATGGATGAGTTTTTTTCTAAAGGAAGAGTACAAGTCTTCTTGAAACAGAAGAGTTGTTCTCCGAAACTTTGCCAATGTGAAAGAGATTGCAATAAACCATGGTATGGGGGCAATACAGTATAGTCATCACAAAAATGAAGACAATGCTTAATAAACATACCATAGGTTTACTGCAACCTCACATAAAGAGGATAAAGAAAATTGCATAAAAACAGAAAGTAAAAGCGTTCCCAAATACAAACAGAAATTTGTATAACTAAAAGAACCATTTTATTCCATACTATGACAATTTTATACATATGCAGGTTTCAAAGTAAAAGAAAGCGGGGACTGGTACCCGCACAATCTCCAGTCAACACAAGCTTATATACAAGAAAAAAGTAAAGAGTGAGATAAGAAGCACAGAACCAATGCCATCATTTAGAAGCACAGAACCAAAGCCATCATTTCTTCTTCTTTCCACCTTTTGTGCTTGCGCCTGGCCGGATGATCAACTTGCTGGGCCGGCTTATAAGAGTAGGGGAAGAAGGAGAAAGGGGCACAGTGGGACCTTCTTCTGTTTTTTCCTCACCGGCTGAGGCTTCCGTCTTCTTCTTTGAAACTCCACTCTTACCCCTCTTCTTGGAGGAAGACCCACATCCTGGAGTGAAAAGTGTGGTTAACGGCATATCATCGGAACCAGTTGGTTCCAGAGTCTTTTAGCCCTCTTCGGTTTCTTCTCCCATATGTTTTTGAGAAGCAATGGAATCATCCAAGTCTTGGAGAGCTTCTATTTGCTCCTCTTGTGACCCCGGTTGAGAGGCAGAAGGAGGAGTCACCTGAAGAGACGAAGGAAGAATAATAGGAGGAGGGGAAGTCTGAACGATACTCGGCACTTTCTCTACACAAGAAAAGAAGTTAAAATCAGTAAAGAGAGGAGATAAAGGCTCGTTAAGATTCAGGAAATAATCAAGAAGCTCATCAAACTCATATGAAGCAAATGAGCAGTCTACTTGAGCAAGATCAGCATTAAAGTTACCTGGAGAAGTTAGCTTTCTAACGTCAATTTCATAAGCTTGTGCTTCAGTGCTTTCTTCGCCTTCGTCTCCGCCCTGTGCGCTTGTAATCTCAGTTACGACTTTAACCGTGGGCGAAGAATGGGAACCGGAGCCCATGATATCAATGTCGGCCGAAGTCGAAGGAGGGGCAGGGGCAATTAAAGATGCTTCTTTCTCTGAATGCTCCCCTCCCATCATTTCAGCTCGTACTTTAACAAGCTGCTCCTTTCCTCTGGCGAGAGCAGCACGAGTTTCGTCATCAAAGTAGTGTGCCTCAAGTTCATCTTCGGAATAATCGGTACCTTTGAGCATATCCATTACAGCCTCCCACACTTCAGCCAAAGTAATTTCATATTTAGGCCCTAAAAATGTAAGGCTGCCACGCCCCAGGACGCTTTGGACGTAAAAATCAAACAAAGTAGAGCTGATATTGGCTTTTGTCTCTTCATGAGATTTTTCAGCGGCACTCTTTCCAGCCATGGCGTCATCACGTTCTTTCTCAATCTTTGATAAGTGAGCTTTCAGCCTCACGATTTCTAAGTCCTGGGAGTTAGCTTTCTCCCGTAACTCTACAAAGTCAGCACGATATTTTTCCACCGTCTTCTGTGTAGCTTCAAGTCGGGTTTCGACATACCGTTGAGCGGCATGAGCATCTCGAACTTGCTTCTGAAGCACTTCTTCCTTTTGAGCATAAGAGGTGGAAGAAGTGGCGAGCTCGTGCTTAAGTTTCTCAACCTCCGCCTTAAGCTTTTCATTGTACTCAACAATGTTTTTCATCTCGGTGTTGTGCTGGTCAAGAATTTTCTGCCATTCAGACTTGTCGTTCTCCATCGTCAGCATAGCTTCAAGGTTGGCCCGGTTCACCCTCTGTAGCTCATCGACGAGCTTTTGCCACGCTGACATTCTCTCAATATCAAGTTTAACAGTGTCAAGATTTCGTAGCATGGCCTCTTTGTCGATGGGAACCAAGTCAAGGTCAAAGCGGACTCCCTTTAAGCACCAATGCGGGAACCGACTTTGAAGGGTTGGTGGACCTCTCTCAACTTGGTAAGAGGGTCTGCGGAGAAGTGTCCAAATGTCGGCTCCTTCAAAGGCAGGAGACTTTGAAGGAATTTTAAGAAAAGTGAGAGCAGTGGCCTTTTCTAAAGTCGCAGATGCGGTCTTTTCATCAAGCCTGGCCCGTTTGCTTGGGTCTCCAATGTCATGACTCTTTCCTCTATCATCATAAGTTTTACTTTTATGAGAGTCATCGCCTCTGCGAGAAGAGTCATGTTGCTCATCCCTTCTTCCATACCTTTCTTCATACGCTCATCTTTCTTGAGCTTTTCGAGCAGCTCTCTCTTCATCACTTTCCCTGTGGGCGGGAATATAGCGCCTATAATCATACTGACCACGCCTCCCGTACTGTTGAAAGTCGTCATAGTAGGAACCGCTACGCCCCATTGGAGAACCTGAAAATAAGAAAGAGGCAAAACATGAAAATCCTGGAAGTAAAAGCGCATATAGGTACATATAATTGCTGAAAAATCCTAAGTGTGTGTAACGTGCAAACTACGCGCGTTCAACTACGAACCTGTGATGCCCCACCTCTATACCCACGCTAGCCAAGGACACTACAAGGTAATGCCGTCAACTAACATGGAGAATAAGGCTGGTTGGGAGCGACCATCTATAGCCTTGCTCTAACTATCTATTGAATACATCAACAATAAACATACCAAGCAGGTCGACATACTCAATGAATACTTAAAACAAAACCATAGGTGGTTGAAGGATCTATCAGAACAGAATATAACAACTCAAATGTAATATACATCACAGAACAGTAAATCATCATATACACATATACAGATACATAACAGAGTTTACAAAACAATACAAGTCAAGTGGTATAGCAGACCACAATATACAAACGAGTCAATAGAATACATATCAGAGTTACTACAAAATGGGACTATACAAAAAAAGCTATGACAAAAAGAAGCTAGCAGAGTAGTCCATGCAGAAGCAAAATAGGCTAAGTCCAAAAGCAGCTGACCTGAAACATCTCGGTCTAACCCGAGTATAAAATACACGGGTCAGTCTAGCTAAGCAAATCAGTTAGATAAACTGAACAACAATAAACCTGTGAGTTTACAAAGCATAATAGATATATCCAAAGGAGATAATACAATCATCTAACAAAAGATTAATCATATAGAACAAGCCTCATCTCATCGGCAACATATAGAAACAAAGGATACAAATATCCCAAATCAAGCCAAAAAGGCAACAACAAATACCAATAAGGTATACAAGTTACGCAAGGTAAACGCTACGCATCATGCGGCTCATAATGACCAACATCGAAGGGCGATACCTAGGGAATATACATATGAATGAAACATCAGAAAATTGCTCGAGCTCAGTACTGTACAAACAAGGATCCATGAGCCCGAAGACTTCAAACCCAATATCACCCATGCGGCTCATAACGACCAACATCGGAAGCGATACTAAAGGGAAACCCAATATCACCCATGCGGCTAATAACGACTAACATCGGAAGCGATACTAAAGGGCAACAAACCCGAAGGCACAAACCCGAAGGCACATACCCGAAGGCAACAAACCGTAGTGGTGAAGGTCAGAGTCCCAGTACTGGACACCACTAATTGGCGGAATGCGTCACAACTCTCGAAAAGGAATCCGAAAAGTGTTAACGTATGTCCCATAACCACTCGTTCGCACTAAACGATTTACTGTCCACCAGTCACTTTCACACTCAAAGCAGTACAAAGTACACCTCATCTCATCGGTAAACCAGACACAAAGGTCAAAACAATCAATCGAATAGGTCGGGGACTAATCGGAAAGATAAACGCATGAATTCATGGTCCATGTTTTACCTAACCATTTAATCACCCTTCCACTTCGCTCGAAGTGCGAAATTGTACGTGTTTTAATAGAACTTATAAATTGGGGAAACGAGCTTTTAAATGAGATTCGAGAAATTATTTTATAAGAACCCGTGAATGAAGTCAAGAATAAGTTATCAAAGTCAAAGATGCAATAACAACTACTAAAAAACAACTTGAATCGATAAAATTTGGATAACCGATCAAAATATGCAAAAATAGGCAAAACAGGCTAAACATGAGAAGGTCGGTCGACCGGTTGCAGGGCTCGGTCAGCTGGCCAGATGCAGAAAACATAACATGGCTCGGGTAGCAGGTCGGTCGACCGGATACAGGGCTCGGTCGGCCGAACCTGATGATTTTGCACTTCCTGCCCTATTTCAATGAAATGCAAATTCTTCCAAACCGCGACCGTTCGAGCAATGGACCTAAGGTGCTTTAGCCAATAGATGCCCCAGCTCCATTAGCTCTCCGATCCGCAACCAAAAACATCTTCAAACATCAAAGTTAGGATCTTTAAAGAATTGAACTCAAACACTAAAAATTTGGATATTCTCCAATTCAATCCAAACCAAAAAACATGTGCATATGAACAAGGTGTTAGGAATTCATACCCAACATCAATGAAATCAAGAGAAGTAGATGTGAGTTCAAAATTCACCTTTTTCCAAAAACAAATAAGATGGAGCTCAATAACAAGGAGAAGGCCAACCAAACACTACTTCAACTCAACAAGCTTCAATCTAAGAATAAAACACATATTTCCCAATTTAGGTTTAGGAAATTTTCTGAAATTGAAGTGGAGAAGAGTTGGAGAAGATGAAGAGGAGGCTTACCAATGGATTCTCTTTGATTTTGGAGCAAGAATCAAGTTTACAAGAAGAAACTAGGGCTTGCAATTTCTATTTCTCTTTCCCTTCCACCATTTTCAGTTTTAGCTTAAGAAATGAAATGAAATGAAGATGAATGGATGAAGAGGGGTTGAGTTAGGGTATTAGTTAAGCTAGTGGGCTGAACCCAAACCCAAAACCCAATAAAAGAGGGTCAAAATTTCACGAACTCCAAACATATCAAAGATTATACTAAAAATGATCGCAAACGCCATTTTGGAACCAATGGAGGTAGTTTCGAGTTCCAATTCGGCCATTTTCAAAAAGTAACATTTCGGACCCAAAAATCCGAATAACGACGTTATATTTAAATAAAACATTTAAATATAAAATCATTAAATATGGGGTTGTTACAGATCTCCCCTCCTTACAAAATTGCGTCCCCGCAATTCCTAAAGACGATATTTGTAACAACTACTAACATACTACATTCAAAAGAAAAAGGAAATAAGCTTGAGATGAAAAGTCATACTCACCGTTCACAACCTAAGATAGAAAACCTGGATAAGATCGCTCAATAAACTCTCTGGTTTCCCAAGTACAGTCATTGGGATTAGCGGACCGTTGAACTTTAACGAGCGGCACGTCCTTGTTCCGAAGGTGTCGCACCTCCATGTCAAGCAAGCGAATAGGTTGCTGTACAATAGATAAGTCCGGTGAGACCTCAAGCTCTAACAAATAAGGAGAAGTAATAACAGAATCCGACTCCCGAAGACACTTCCGAAGTTGCGAGACGTGAAATACGTCATGAATACCAGATAGATGAGCTGGAAGTGAAACTCTATAAGCCACAGGGCCAATACATTCAGTAATAGAAAATGGTCCTATAAAGCGAGGAGCCAATTTCCCAGTCGTACTGAAACGCATAACCCCCTTCAAAGGAGAAACACGAATGAAAACAAGATCACCAACTGAGAACTCGAGAGGCTTCCTACGGCTATCCGCGTAGGATTTCTGGCGACTCTGTGCATCTTTCATTCTCAACCGGATAAGATCAATCTTCTCGAAAGAATCACGAACAAAATCTGGACCAAGAATAAGCTTCTCTCCAGATTCCAACCAACAAGAAGGTGATCGACATGGCCTTCCGTATATGGCTTCGAAAGGAGCCATACCGATACTAGATTGAAACTATTGTTGTAGGAGAACTCTACAAGAGGTAGGTGATCCTCCTAACTACCACCAAAATCAAAGATACAAATACGGAGAAGATCTTCCAAGATACGATTCACCCGTTCAGTCTGTCCGTCAGACTGCGGATGATAAGCTGTAGAAAAATTAAGCTTTGTTCCCAAAGCTTGCTCAAGACTCTTCCAAAAATGACTCGTGAATAAAGTATCACGGTCACTCACAATAGAACTAGGAACACCGTGAAGTCTCACGATTTCCTTGATATATAACTTAGCCAAATGCGAAGTAGTCCTATTAGACTTAATAGGGACAAAATGAGCAGACTTGGTGAGGCGATCAACAATAACCCAAATACCAGAATGACCTGATCTCGAACGAGGTAGGCCGTCAATGAAATCCATAGAAATCTGATCCCATTTCCACAATGGAATCTCTAAAGGCCGAAGAAGACTAGAAGGAAGCGGATGCTCGGCCTTAAAACGCTGACAAGTTATGCAATTGCTCACATAACTCGCCACATCGCGCTTCATGCCTTCCCAATAATAAAGACGACGCATATCAGCATACATCTTGCTACTACCGGGATGAATAGTATACTTAGAACGGTGGCAGTCATCAAGAATGTCATGCCTAAGTGCAAGATCAGAAGGCACAAAAAGACGGTTCTTCTTGCGAAGACACCCATGAGAATCATGCTAAAATCTTGCAACACCTCATCACAAGATCCAGACTCGCAAAGCTGAATAAAATGCAACAAATCAGGATCACGCATTAAGCATCGGCAATACGATCCAATAAAATAGGTCGTGCTCTCAAACTAGATAATAGAATAGGAGAATCAGAAGATGAATCTCGATCACGAATTTCACAAAAAGATAGAGTCTCAAGAATATCCCATTCGGCAAGCATCATAGAAATAACAGCCGAATGTTTGCGATTAAGCGCATCTGCAACACGATTACCCTTTCCAGGGGTAAACTAGATATCAAAGTCATAAGAAGCAAGAAACTCGAGCCAATGCTGTTATCTCATATTGAATTCCTTCTGAGTGAATAAATACTTCAAGGATTTATGATCGGTATAGAGAATGAAGCGCTCGCCTAACAAATAGTGTCGCCAAATCTTCAAAACAAAGACAATGGCGGCTAACTCAAGATCATGAGTGGCATAGCGGACCTCATTCGGACGCAGTTGCCTAGAAGCATAAGCAACTACCCGATCCTTCTGCATAAGAACAGCACTGAGACCACTACCACAAGCACCGGTGTAGACAACAAGATCATGATTCCCCTCGGGAACCACAAGAATAGGAGCATTAGTGAGAAGTTCCTTCAATGTCAAAAAGGAAGCTTCACACTCGTCGGACCAATCAAAACGGATGCCTTTCCGAGTAAGGCAAGTGAGAGGAAGCACAACACGGGAAAAATCCTTAATGAACCAACGGTAATAACCCGCCAATCTAAGGAAACTACGAATCTCATGCACATTCTTAGGCCTCTTCCAATTCTGGATGGCTTCGATCTTTGAGGGATCGACAGAAATGCCATCGGAAGATACAACATGGCCTAAGAACTTAACCTTATTCTCCCAAAAATGGCACTTGGAGAATTTGGCTCTAAGCTGATGATGACGGAGAGTACTCAAGACAATTCTCAAGTGATTAGCATGCTCAGCATCAGACTTAGAATAAATAAGGATATCACAATGAAGACAAGGACGAACTTATCGAGATATTCCCGGAATACTCGATTCATGAGATCAACAAAGAAAGCAGGAGCGTTCATCAAACCAAAAGGCATAACGAGCCACTCAAAAGAACCATATCGAGTGCGGAAAGCTGTAAGAGGAATGCTATCCTCCGCGACTCGTAATTGATGAAAACCTGTGGCAAGGTCAAGCTGACAAAAGACCATAGCACCACTCAATAGATCGAACATATCATCGATCCTAGGCAATGGATACCTATTCCTGCTGCTCAACTCATTAAGTTTGCGATAGTCAATGCAAAGCCTAAGAGTTCCATCAGATTTCTTCACGAAGACGACCGCGGATCCCCATGGGGAAAAACTGGATTGAATCAACTGCTTGGACTCAAGCTCTAAAAGCTGCTTCTTGAGTTCCTCATTTTCCTTTGTAGACATCCTCGTGGGAGGATGACTAACTAGCTGCGCGCCTGGAATGAGATCAATGCGGAACTCAATTGCCCACTTGGGTGGCAAACCCGATACAGGCTCAAAAACATCAGAAAAGTCACAAGCAATAGGAATACGAGATATATCATCATCATCTCGCGAGTCAAGAGAATATAAAGCCATCTCGGAATTATGCACATCCCGAAGAACAAGAGATAGCTGAGTAGGCGAATCCGGATGTCGAAGATATATAATTCTCTCCGAACAAATAATCCTGGCATCATATCTCACTAGCCAGTCCATACCCAAAATCATATCAAATCCCAGACAAGAAATAAGTGTAGATTCGCACGAAATGAAAAGCCACATAAAACAATCTCAACATCATCACAAAGCAAGCTAAGGGTCGCGGATCCTCCAATAGGATTCGCAATCCTTAAAGAAGTAACCAAACAAGAAACATCCAAAGATAAATCATCGACGAGCTTTTTCGATACAAAGGAATGTGAAGCACCCGTATCGAAAAGAACTCGTATACTATGATCATGAAATAAAATAGAACCTTCCAAAATAGATGCAGATATACCTTTGGGTTGAGAAGGACCTTCAGAAGCCTTAGCAGCATAAAGCCTGCTAGACTTGGCACTAGCCAGAACAGTAGGGCAAGTTGAAACATGATGACCTTTCTTCTTGCAATAACGGCAGAAGAGAGGTTTAGGACAAGCTCAAATAATATGATCCGGAGAACCACAATTGAAACACTTTCGAACGAAAGGTGTTCCGGAAGACTGAGGCTGAGAGCTAGGACCACCAGTCTTCTTCTTCTTAGAAGGAAAAGGCTTCTTCTGAATTGGAAACGGCCTCTTGTTGGGGTTCTTGAAAACCTCAACATCAACATCACTATCACACTCCTTCTCGACGGTCTCGAGGTGAAGCGCTGAATCAACCAACTCCTCAAAAGAAAGTTTAAGCTGGAGCAACAAAGACTTCTTAAGATATTTCTTAAGGCCGGAGACAAACTTCAAATTCTTCTTATAAGAAGTGCTGATGAATTCAATACCATACTTAGATAAAGCCTCGAATGATACAACATACTCAGAAACAGAAGATTTCCCTTGCTTCAACTCAAGGAAGCGACGGGTCAATAAAACTTTTTCAGATTTAGAAACGAACTTGAGTTCAAATCGCTCCTGAAACTTAGTCCAGAAAGAGTAGACTCATCAATCTCGGCTATAAGAAGCTCATACCAATCAAGGGCACGTTCTGGTAATAAATTAGAAGTTACAAGAACTCTATCATGGTCAGAAAGATCCATACGAGAGAAGATACGCTCGCATGTGCGAAACCAAGTTTGGACTTCAAGAACGGATTCAGAGCCCTTATACGGCTTTCCTCCAAGATGAGCAAAATCACTGCACTGACGTGCAAAGGCAGACTTACGAGGTGGAGACACTCGAGGAGGAACTGGAGGCTGAGTGCTCCTAAACAACTCCATAAACCGATCGGTAGACATATAAACGCCATCCGGATGTGTGCCACTGGATTGCCCAGCATCCGAACGTTGTCCCCTGCCTCTTCCAGCCATACGCTGAAAGTAAGATAAGAACAAGATTATTCACAAGGTAGATACTTCATTACGGAATACTACGGAATAAAATGCATTCCTAGACGTATTCCCCAACTTCTATCTAACCTTGATGGAATAAAGAGACACGATGATTCAAAGATTTGTATCACTTGTACACTTAGATGTATCGTAATATGTGCATCTATTCTGTGTTTATTATACTTTGTTCTGAACTCATCTTTGATACCACGCTGTGATGCCCCACCTCTATACCCATGCTAGCCAAGGACACTACAAGGTAATGCCGTCAACTAACACGGAGAATAAGGCTGGTTGGGAGCGACCATTTATAGCCTTGCTCTAACTATCTATTGAATACATCGACAATAAACATACCAAGCAGGTCGACATACTCAATGAATACTTAAAAAAAAACCATAGGTGGTTGAAGGATCTATCAGAACAGAATATAACAATTCAACTGTAATATACATCACATAACAGTAAATCATCGTATACACATATACAGATACATAACAGAGTTTACGAAACAATACAAGTCAAGTGGTATAGCAGACCACAATATACAGACGAGTCAATAGAATACATATCAGAGTTACTACAAAATGGGACTACACAAAAAAAGGTATGACAAAAAGAAGCTAGCAGAGTAGTCCATGCGGAAGCAAAATAGGCTAAGTCCAAAAGCACCTAAGCTGAAACATCTCGGTCTAACCCGAGTATAAAATACACGGGTCAGTCTAGCTAAACAAATCAATTAGACAAACTGAACAACAATAAACCTGTGAGGTTACAAAGCATAATAGATATCTCGAAAGGAGATAACACAATCATCTAACAAAAGATGAATCATATAGAACAAGCCTCATCTCATCGGCAACATATAGAAACAAAGGATACAAATATCCCAAATCAAGCCAAAAAGGCAATAACCAATACCAATACGGTATACAAGTTCCGCAAGGTAAACGCTACGCATCATGCGGCTCATAATGACCAACATCGAGGGGCGATACCTAGGGAATATACATATGAATGAAACATCATAAAATTGCTCGATCTCAGTACTGTACAAACAAGGATCCATTAGCCCGAAGACTCCAAACCCAATATCACCCATGCGGCTCATAACGACCAACATCGAAAGCGATACTAAAGGGCAACCCAATATCACCCATGCGGCTCATAACGACCAACATCGGAAGCGATACTAAAGGGCAACAAACCCGAAGGCAACAAACCGTAGTGGTGATAGTCAGAGACCCAGTACTGGACACCACTAACTGGCGGAATGTGTCACAACTCTCGAAAAGGAATCCGAAAAGTGTTAACGTATGTCCGATAACCACTCGTTCGCAGTAAACAATTTACTATCCGTCAGTCACTTTCACACTCAAAGCAGTACAAAGTTCACCTCATCTCATCGGTAAACCAGACACAAAGGTCAAAACAATCAATCGAATAGGTTGGGGACTAATCGGAAAGATAAACGCATGGATTCATGGTCCGTGTTTTACCTAACCATTTAATCACCCTTCCACTTCGCTCGAAGTGCGAAATTGTGCGTGTTTTAATAGAATTTATAAATTGGGGAAACGAGCTTTTAAATGAGATTCGAGAAATTATTTTATAAAAACCCGTGGATGAAGTCAAGAATAAGTTATCAAAGTCAAAGATGCAATAACAACTACTAAAAAGCAACTTGAATCGATAAAATTTGGATAACCGATCAAAATATGCAAAAATAGGCAAAAATGGCAAAACATGAGCTGGTCGGTCGACCGGTTGCAGAGCTCGGTCGGCTGGCCAGATGTAGAAAACATAACATGGCTCGGGGTAGTAGGTCGGTCGACCGGATACAGGGCTCGGTCGGCCGAACCTGATGATTTTGCACTTCCTGCCCTATTTCAATGAAATGCAAATTCTTCCAAACCACGACCGTTCGAGCAATGGACCTAAGGAGCTTTAGCCAATAGATACCCCAGCTCCATTAGCTCTACGATCCGCAACCAAAAACATCTTCAAACATCAAAGTTAGGATCTTTAAAGAATTGAACCCAAACACTAAAAATTTGGATATTCTCCAATTCAATCCAAACCCAAAACATTTTCATATGAACAAGGTGTTAGGAATTCAAACCCAACATCAGTGAAATCAAGAGAAGTAGATGTGAGTTCAAAACTCACCTTTTTCCAAAAACAAATAAGATGGAGCTCAATAATAAGGAGAAGGCCAACCAAACACTACTTCAACTCAACAAGCTTCAATCTAAGAATAAAACACATATTTCCCAATTTAGGTTTAGGAAATTTTCTGAAATTGAAGCGGAGAAGAGTTGGAGAAGATGAAGAGGAGGCTTACCAATGGATTCTCTTTGATTTTGGAGCAAGAATCAAGTTTACAAGAAGAAACTAGGGCTTGCAATTTCTATTTCTCTTTCCCTTCCACCATTTTCAGTTTTAGCCTAAGAAATGAAATGAAGATGAATGGATGAAGAGGGGTTGAGTTAGGGTATTAGTTAAGCTAGTGGGCTGAACCCAAACCCGAAACCCAATAAAAAAGGGTCAAAATTTCACAAACTCCAATCATGTCAAAGATTATACTCAAAAAGATCGCAAACGCCATTTTGGAACCAATGGAGGTAGTTTCAAGTTCCAATTCGGCCGTTCGCAAAAAGTAACATTTCGGACCCAAAAATCCGACCAACGACGTTATATTTAAATAAAACATTTAAATATAAAATCGTTAAATATGCGGGTTGTTATAGAACCACTCCTCGGTTGCGAAGAAATGATGGGTGTAGTAGCTAATGTCAACTCTTGAGTCGACGGAATCTATTGCAAAATAGAAGTTGCCTCAACTACTGAAGAAGAAACCCTAGTGGTAACATGATCATCTTTAAAGAGCTCCTGTGAGGAGATAAACAGGTCGCTCAACCCTTCAAAGGTGTCATCCCTGCTCTGCTTGGCAAGACTTATTTTCTCGGCATCTCCATCACCGGGTTTCCCTGGCCGGGGCAAGTGCAAATTTTCCAGATGACCCCGCAACATCAATAGAAGTAGAGCACTTCACAAGAGAAGCCTCAGGAGCAGGATCTTTCAGTGTAGGCTCCTCAACAGAAAATGGGGCATCCGGTGCCTCGGCCAGAGAATCAGGAACTTCGTAAGGCTGAGTAGAGCGGGAAGGGTGTAGAAGTCCGAACTGATGAAGGAACTCGTCTCTTAGCAAAAACTTGATACTTCTCTCCTCAGCCGCCACAGCGTTGAGCCTCTCAAAAGTCTGCTTGTGGCTTGAATCTCTACAAGGAGGAGGAAGGACTGCAAAAGTAGAGAGCGAGATTAACATTTAGCAATTTGAAACTCGCAAAGCTCAGAAAAGGAAAGAATGGGGATAAGTAGGCTTACCCCCTACTCTCCAGATAGCGTAAAATCCCTGGAGGCAACGGAAAAAGAAGAACTGGTTTAGGAAATCATGAGCGCTATCAGAGAGATCAGTGATAAGCTTGCATTTTCTGGCGCTCCTCACATATATAATAGAAGGATGGTCTTTGTTTCTCGCAAATGTGCATAAATAGCAGATTTCTTCAAAGCTTAGGAGGCGGTCAAGCGTCCTTCTGAAGAGAACGCATAATCCCATCAAAATGGCATGGCCGTTGGGGTGCAATTGAAAAGGAGAAATAGCCAATCGGCGAAGGAGTTGTTGGAGAAAATTGTTGAAAGGAGGAATGGCTCCACAAAGGCACATTTGGCGGTTAACGGCAACAAACCCGAAGGGAGGACTGTCAGAAAAATCATTTGGCCCAGGGAGAATAGCATCTGCTTCTAAAATCCCAAATTGGGCGCGTAACTGGTTGAACGCCAGGTAACTCAGGGTAGTTGGAGTTCTTTCTGGTGGGTTGACCAGTGGACCAGCCATCGGGAGGGCCTCTCTAGTTTGTACTGCTTCTCCCTCTTGACAAGAAAACATTCTACACAAGGAACTGGATATTCAAATATGAAGATGCACGTTTCCTAAATGTGTGAAGTGTTGTGCAAAACTAGTAGAGTGACAAGCAAACATGATTGAAATTAAATTAATAAACATGAAAAATTTCAGGGCTTGTCCGAATTCAAGTGTAGTATTGATGCAAAAAAAAAAAATCATCAGCTCTAATTGATTAATATCCCTTTACTACTTCACTTGAATTCGCTGATTCGCAGCATTTCATACGATTTCTTTAAGTTGATTATATTTTATCGACTAATCTGTCATTTGACGTGGGCAATCATTGGCAGTATATTCGCCCTAGTCTTCTGCAAATGTTATGTTTAACAGGTTATTAGCATCGAATTTGGTATAATCTGTCAAGAAACCATAGCAAAGTCATGCAAGTTATCTCGACAGTTCAAAGTTTGAGTTGGAAGTGCAATCAAATTCCATAGAAATTTTGAAGCTCCCGAGTTGTCCAAGTCCTAGGTCGTTACACGACCTAAAGCTTAGGTCATCACACGACCTAAAAGTTAAGTCGTCAGGAAGCTTATACGACCTAAAGGGTTAAGCCGTGCGCAATTAAGGCCACAAGAGTTTTTAGGTTGATCGAATCGAAAACCGTGCAAATCAGCTTAGATCGCACGAATTTCAAGGCCGTCAAAGATTTGTTAGGTCGCTTCTGGTGGTTATTCGGCAATTTCGAGCTACCTCCTTAACCCTCTTCTCCAACCCGATAGCCCGTTATCACCTAAATAAAAAAAGGGAGACGTCATCCTCTCCGCTAATTCCATACCACCAGCTCACCCAACTTCGATCTGAATCAACTCAAATCCATCCCACTGCATTGCTCTGTAGCTCATTGCGATCGTAAGTGAAGCGAGGCACATAAAATTGAATTGGATCAGACGATGGGGTTTCGAGGTTCAAAGATAATCGTGATCAGATAGAAGTTGAATTCACTTACACGATGTAAAAGTAGGAATGAATCGGCGGCTTGATTGGAGCAGATTTGCTTGTGGAAGCTCAAGAAATCGCTAATGGCAGAAAGGGTTATGGAAGCAGTTAAGGGGGAAGAAACGAGTTAACGGTTGTATAAGATGAAGACAAATGGGTATGCGGGTCAAGCTATCTTTTAGGTCGTTATCTTTTAGGTCGGTAACATCTTAGCAGAGTTAAGTCGAAGCACACGACCTACGACCTAGACATGTACTTCGAGGGGCAAGTGTTAACACTGCTTTGAAGATAACCTCACGACCTAAAAAGTTGAACGACTTAACATCTTAAGAGATAGCGCGACCTAACACATGATGTGACCTACAGGAAGCCACGACCTAATGGCTTAAGGATTGGACGACCTAACGGCTTAAGGATTGGACGACCTAACGGCTTAAGGGCTGGAGGACCTAACTTATGAAGTGGAGTAACGACTTAAGAAGGTTAGCGACTTAACTGGCAAGCGGCTTAACAGGTAACGACTCAAGGAGAGCAGCGACTTAAAGGATTGGATGGTCCAGCGACCTAGCGACCTATTGAGTTAACGACCTAAAGGTCGACGACCTAAGATCTAATGGATCCACGGCAAGTTAACGACCTTTGGAAGGATGCGCCTTAGCAACCTAATACTCAGCGACTTAGCATCTTCTGCAACAAGATCCCATACCTACTAAGTCGCTCACGACCTAAGTAGGTCGAAGCAATTCCTTTAGGCCGTATTTGGTAGGTCGCATCTCTTTTTCATGCCATCCCTTAGGTCGCCCATGACCAAAGTTATAGCCAACCTAACCCTAAGTCGCCCCTCGACCTACGACCTGACTAAGGTCGCTCACGACCCAATACTTGGTGAAAAAACTATGCCGTTTTCCCATAGGTCGTCAAGACCTGCCCGCTAGTTCATGTGGCCAAGCACAGACCAGTTAAGTCGTAGCTCGCATCTCCCTAGCTCACCGACGACCTACGACTTATCTTAGGTCGCTCACGACCTAAGCCTCACCCAGGAAATCCCCTATAAATACAGCATGAGCCGCAACATTTGGGGGTTCTTTTTGCTCATTCTCGAAGCGCCAATACTCTGCCATTTTCTCAACTCGAACAGCACTTCAAGCACTCCAAACACCAAGGGCATTACGACAAACTTCAAGAGAAAATCTATATCATTCGACATGGATTCGAAAGATTATTCTACATAGAAGTTTGAACTACTAGTCTAAAGCGTGCTGTAATTGAAGAAAGTTGTATAAGTTTTATTTGAATCAGCAATAAAGAGAATTAAAGTGGACGTAGGCTTGACTATAAGCCGAACCACTATAAAAAATGTGCCTTCTACTGTCTTTCTGATATTTTCCTACTTATTTCCGATTCCCGTATCATCGGGTGGTGCTTTCACACTTGCTTCACTTGCATTGGGGTGTTGGCGTCAGATTTTTACGTTAACACTGTATATACGGTGAACTGAATAAATCCTATTTATTGGAACCTTGTTTATTGATATGTGAATGTATAATAAATGAGTTATTACAAGAGATTGAAATTTAAATAGAATTCTAAATTATGAATAGTGGAAAGGATTATACAAGTGTATAATTTAATGCGAGAAAGAAAAGTATTTAATTGATTTTGTAATAAAAACGTTGAAACGGAAATTGGAATAAATGTATTTAACGAGAGTTGTTGAAATAATTGTTGTAGAAAACAAATTACAAATGTTATAAGTTGTATAATGGTGACAACTATTGTTCGTTACCAATGCATTTAATTAATAGCGATTAAATGTAATTAATCATTGCCTTTTGTAAGTTAAGAAAATAACTGAAAATTTTGAAGGTAAAATCAATAGAAAGGTTAACTATATGCATAAGATGGAAAGTTGAATAGAATTCTAATAAATGATAATAATGGAAAACGTATACAGTCAATGTAGGTAAATAGTAATTACAATGTTGTTGAAAGTAATAAACGTTTCTTTGTTGATAATTTATAACATAATGGAAAGAGTAAATGTACTCATTAGAATATTAATTACAATTGGATAGGGATTTTAAGTAACAATGTTAATGTAAGGTAATTAATGCTAAATTAAAGTCAATAATAATGAATAGTGATTAATTCAAAATTTGTAACATATATTATAAATTACCTGCTTATTTGTTAATGGAATTAGAATCTGTAATAAGTGATAATAAAATAAATGAATGTTACACTAATGGAAAATGAAATAATTAAATGTTGAGTAATTATAGGATCGTATTTATATTAAGCGTCATTTTAATAATTATGATTAATTATGAAATTAATACGGGAAGATGAAAAGTAATAACTAGGGAAGTAATATGTTATAAATTAAATATGACCTAAACTTAAGTGGAAGTAAAGGTTAAAATTGAATCTAATTCAATTACTTTGAAACTTATTGAAATAAAATGGATTCAAAGCGTAATAAAGGGATTATTTTAAGAAATTAAAATAAATAGTATAATTTGGTGAAATAATTTACATTTTAAAATTTGAGATGGGAATTTTTTTAAGGAATTACAAGTTTATGAGTAAATCAAGGCGATAAAATTTATGAATTATGGAATTTGAATAGTTGGATTTATTGCAAATGAATAAAAATCAAATATGTAATTATTAAGTTAATTTAAAAATTAAATTGAAAACTGGAAATATTTGTATAATAAGTTTTAATCCAATGGTAAACCCTTATATTTGAAATTTATGAATGGAATAAATATAGGTTAATTCAATTAAAAGGAAATTTTGGAAATTTATCTATAATTTTGAATTTTATGAAATCGAAGATTTATATTGATTTAATCTTTAATAAATTGACATTTAAAAATTGTTAAATCATTTTAAATGTTTGAGAATTATTAAGTGATAAAAATTTCCAATTCTAAAACTGAAATATAAAAATTTGATTTATTTACTAATTCTTAATTTATTAATTAATGGAAAAATAGCCATTTTGGCCACTGAATCGGATTTCGACGAAACAGTTTCATCGGATCCATAACGGTGAATTATAATAGTGTTTCAAGTTTCGTAGCGATCAGACTTGTCGTTTGATCGTAAGGACTCGAAACGCCTTGAAATTTATGCAATTGAAATCAATTTGGAAAATATTGTTTTTAGCATAACTTCTTCATACGATGGAATTTGGGCATGAAACTTTTTCCATCGCGTTCAGAATATTTTTAAACACCTATTTTGATATATGGGTTTACCCAATTTGTTTCCGGGGTCAGAACGGGCATTTTGGGCCAATTATTGTTGAGCACGTTTATAATTCAGATCCATTTGTCTATTCCAACTTCATCTATAAATACCCCGATAAACCCTAGCCTCCTCCTATTCTCATTTGTCTACGCGTAAATTTTCATCAACTCCTCTTCTTCTTCAATGGCTGCAAACCCTAGATCTAAATTCAAATTTCAAAAATCAAATCCAAAGCCTAAAATTTAAAGTCCTCACAAAAATATCAAAAAAATATATGTTGATGCTCTCGACGAGCGAAATTTAATGGTGTAATTCATTTTTCGATTTGAGTTTCCATGTGTCCAGAATTTAATGGTTTATTTTTGGCCGTTCATCGCTCGACGACGAACTTCGTCGGATCAAAAGTTCCTTTCTGGCTTTGTTGAGATCGTCACGCGTAGTTCATCTGTGTAGTTCGCTGGGGGTTTCGACGGCTTGATCATCGTCAAATGGTGGATTAGGGTTTCGACAAACTCAAATTTGGGCGGCGGCGGCGTGAACTAGAGAGGGCCGGAACTTGGCCGCGGGTAGAGGGTGATGAGACAAGCAGGATGGTGGCTGCGGCACGTCAAACGATGGTCAGAGGCGGTCATTTTTCTCAGTCAAAATTCGACCATGTATGGGTTGCGTGATGTTTGCGTGCGTACTGGGTTCATCAGGAAGGAGTAGTAGCGCATGCAATTGATGATGTGGCAAGTATGGATTAAATGTGTTCTTTTTTCTATCTTATTTTATTTAAAATTCTAGTGCAATTTTCTCTATAACTCTTGCATACGAACTCCGTTTCATGCGCGGTTTTTTTTGTTAGGATCATATTGAAATTCCGGACCCGATGACGCTGGTTTGAACAAATTCTGAGACGGTTAAATTTTTGGGTTTAAATTGGATATTAATTCAATTTAAATTCAAAAAGGTGAGTGTTTTAACCAACTCACAACTTCTAAAATTTCTTATGTTTGTTAAGTTGTTTTTAGATATGAGTAGAAATTTATTTATGACTATTTGGCATGTTTTATTCATTATCTCGGTTAAATCACATTTATTTAAATTAACTGTGAATTAATTTTTTTATTGCATAAAAATTTGACGGTTAACTTTATTTATTTTTGCATATAAACTGATAGTTAAACAGTTATTAAATTTATTATTGAATATAAATTGTTAGTTAATAACTGTTATTTATTTCCTGTTATATTTTATATGCTCTATATTGATGTTTGTTTAAATTGGATGACGATTGTAATAAATGGTTGATAATTGATATTTGGATGAATGGATGCTATATTTTATATTGTATAAACTGCAAGTTATCATGCATTCTCATTTCATTCGGGATTGCGGTTTGAAATGATATACAACCGCATTTTTATTTTTAAATTGCCGATTGAAAAGATAATATCTGTATCACTTGACCATAGGATAGAAAATTATATACAGGCACCGCGGTATATATATATAAAATTATTTTTCAAAGGACTTTATGGTTTTGGATAGGATACGGTCTAATAAATATAAATTTTTGACCTCATATAAAATCTTATTTTATGTACATATATGGTTAAATTATTGAATTTAAGCTGTGTATAAATTGTTAAATAAAATAAATAAGATGAATAATGGAGTTTGATTATTTATATTATATTGTTAAGTACATGTTAAGATATTGAGAATATATAGAGTTTTTAATGTTTTAAATCAATTTATATTGGGAGTTAAGTTGAAAATTCATTTGGAATCGAGCTTAATTAAGAATTTAACTTCATAAGTTGATGTAAAATTTATTAACTTGAAATTTTAAAAGGTATGATAATTATGATTGAAATTTTATTCAAGATGGAATAAATGAATATTTCTAGTATAAAAAAAATTAAAGGAAATTTTGATAGTTAAAGGCAATTTGAGTTTTATTTAAAATGATTTCGGATTTATTATGCCAATATTTCAAAATAAAAATAGGACTTTAAATTGTCGAATAGAAATTTCCAACCTTAGTTCCAATTGTTTAATATTCAAAGTTTAAAATATATTGAAACTGAAGTGGTTTATTGAAACTGAAAGCAATTTTAATATATGGATTTTGACTTAATCTTAAATAAAATAAATGGTAAGTCACGGAAATTATTTTATTTTATAAAGTAATATAAAATCAACTATTTTATTCCATATACTGTTGAATATCCAAAACCATTCAAGTTTTAGAAGTTATGGTTTTAAAGCTATGAATTTCGAAGTATTATGTTTTGAATGGTATAATCCAAATATTTGGTTTTCATATATTATAAATTTTAAGCAGTATGATTTTGGAAAAGAAATATATTTGAAATAAAAATGATATTGTTGATTTGGGTTTTATAAAAATAATATCGAAATGAGTTGTTTTCGAAATGGGAATGATATTGTATTTATGGGTTTTGAAATGGATAATTATTTTCTAGTTTTAAAGTATAAACTATTTGTAACGACCCTGAATCTCGGCCCCGGTTATTTTAATAATGTTTAATCTAATTAAATAAAATGTGAACTGTTCATTTTAAAATAAATATGATTTTGGAAATATTGTCATCTATTTATATAAACTGTATTTTAATAGGAGATTGATTTGGAAATTGAAATAAGTATTTCAATAATATTCACAATAAAAATCTATCTTATATAATAACTTAAAATACTTTACATTGTTTGTGTTTAGTATAAAATAATATATATATAGATAATAATGTTTGAAATTCTAAAATAAGTTTCTTAACAATATTATTAATAAAATTTAACTCATATAATTAAATTAAAATGCTATACATTGTTAACATTTGTTAAATGAATACATATGCTTTATGGTGTTTAAAATAAGATCGAAGTTTTAAAAAAAAAATATAAAATACAAATAGATGATAATGTTCAATATAAAATATTATTACTAATATAAGCCAAATTAAATATAGGGAAATGAGCGAACTCGGGAATTTAAGTTTTACGTTTATAGTTAGAATACAAATGGAAATAAATATGAAGTATGACTATAAATATAAAGATAAACAGGGGTTGAGTGAAACATTAAGTATAAATCATAATTATGAACGTAAGCAAACAATACAAATATACCTATGCAGCTAAACATAATTATTATGTAACCATATTATGAAGCAAAGCATTTATTTGCTATCTTCTCAGCCTACTATTTGGTCTATGAAGTTATATTACAAATCTTTATACATAGTACGACATATTTTCATTCATAAGGCAAACATCTACCTGCAAGTAAAACAGTATTTGACAATACATATGAGTATAAACTATTTCAACTAGAAGATACTAAAGCAATTTTATAATAAGTATGTAAAGTTTAGAAGCAAAGTAAAGCAAAAAGAATAAGTAGCATTCAAATAACAAGGACCAAAGGTAAATCAGACAAGTAATATGAATGAAAAGTAGTTATGTAAAGCAAACAAAACAAAGTATATGCACATATAATATCTCTGAACAAAGTAAAAACATACCTAAACAAGTAAATAAAATATGTTGTAGCTGAAAAAAAAAGAGTATGCAGGCAAGATAAGATGTGAAAATATTTATGCATAAGAAAACACCAGTTTCACTTCAAATATAATAAAACAAAATATGTATCTTTCAGAGTATGCTTGGCCATAATAAAACAAAAAGATAGATATCTTTGTACAACACAGTAAGCATTAATTACTTGTTATCATAATTAAGAGCATAAACAATTAATAGCACAACATTTTGTTCATGTAAGTACTTCAGCCGAGATGTCTTTATCACTTCATACTGCAGTGAATACTATTTAGCCAATAAAAAAATGGCATGACTAATACAAACTGTCCAGTTACAACCTGCTATTAAGTAAACTTCTATATATCTATCCACCCATATCTTTATATTAGTTTATAAAACTGGACTAAACTTTAAAAAAAAAACATACCTGAGAATCAAATAAGGAGAGAGATAAACTTTTATTGCTTTGCAAACTCAAATAAACTCAACATCAAGGCAGAGGGATTTTCAGTGATTCATTTGCAGTTCTTCATCAACCTTGCCCTCTATTCAAAGATTATTAGGTGAGTAAACATATTTTCTAAAAATTTAAAACTTGATACTTAGATCATGTACTCTTATGACTGCTATATACTGAATATATAATACTCTGTGATAATGTTGTAACTGTAATTTTGAGTTGATCTGCAATATTTCCGACTCTTGAACAAAGAAAAATAGATAAAGAATTTATACTTTATCTTGTAAATCATTTTAAACTATGATTTTTAATCTTCAATTAGCACTCTAGACCTTGTTTTGATACTTTACTATAGGACATGAACTCTGCAACTTCAAATTTGCAGTAAGAAATCAATGTGTGCAAAATTCAAAGACTTTAAATTGCTAATTCAAATTCATATATTAAACAAACATGTAAAGTTAGAATTTTTAAAGGTGAAATGATAAATTTTTGATCAAAGTTTGTAGCGCAGTTTCAAGAGAAGCCGTAAATTGATTTTTATCAATATTGGTTGATTCAACAAAATTTAATCATTTAAATTTCCTATGAAGCAAAGTTGAAGTTGTATTAACACTAGAAAAATATCAAATTAATTTTCGAATGCATAGCTTTTGAGATTGTGAGTAACATAGGGTTTTGGTCAC
This sequence comes from Allium cepa, assembly GCA_030765085.1. NCBI lineage: Eukaryota > Viridiplantae > Streptophyta > Magnoliopsida > Asparagales > Amaryllidaceae > Allium > Allium cepa. Next base: position 366,603,165 of record CM060934.1, on the reverse strand, counting down.
GAGTTTTACAGAGTTCTGTAAATTTTCAACTGTGACTCACCTAGATGACCGAGCTTCACGAAAATTTTTGGAATGGTAGTATGGAGGCAAATGGTGGTGTAGCCGGAGTCTTGAAGCTTCTGGAGGTTTTTATCGCTTGCACGAGGAGGAAGTTGTCGGAGCATTATTTTCGATCTGAACCTCAAAACCGTCGTTTCTTGTTCTCGAGTTCCATCAGAATTTTGGGATGCTGGGATTAAGAGGGTGTACGATAGTTGACCTGTTGGCGATCGACTCTGGTGATGGAGGTTCTCCACGACATTGTGCACGTGTACGTCGCTTTTGTGTGTGTCTGTGTTTTGTTTGAGATCATCTCGAGTGGGTACTCGAGTAAGGGGGTGGGTTGGCTCGGGTTAGAACCCGTGTCCATGCGAGATGTAGTCACGGCAGTTTGTTTAACTTAAAGATAATGAGAATAAAAAGCTATAGAAAAAAAAATAGAAGAAGAAAGTTACAGGGAATGAAGAGAGAAGAAGGTGGGAGAGAAACACGGGAAAGGGCACGAGGGTAACCCGAGTTTTCTCGAGTAAGGGTAGTGCATTCCCAGGGTATTTCTCTGAATGAACGTGTACAATAAATTTTGTTTTTTAGTATGTGATATGACTAAGTTAATTGATCAATTAATTAGTTAATTAGGCTAACATTTGTTTTAAAAGCTTAATAAGATAGGTATGTAAAGATAGATGATTAATAATAAGTAATTAGACTGTTAATTAATTTATATTTGAAATTTTAAATTGATAACTTTAAATTGATTTTGTACTCAAAAATAAATCATATGTTAAGGCAATTTAAATCTTAATAACGTTAGCTAATTACTTGAAGTTAGTTAATGGAAATTTGCTTAAGTGATTAATCAGGAATTATACTTTAATTAAATTGATAATAATTGATTTATTAAAGTAAATTGTGGGAATTAAATAAGTAATTACTTTTTAATTAGTGAGTTAATAATTAAGAATCAACTAATTAACTGAGTAATTAAGTAACAGTTAATGAATAAAGGTTTAGTATTGAAATAATTAATTAAAGATTGGATGATTAATGAATTAAAACTGAATAATTAACTAATTAATTAATTATTCATTAATAAGTTAATTAATCAGTAATTAATTAAACAGAATGAAATAATTTATTCTTAAGCAATCAATTAAGTCAAGAAACCAAACTGTTGGGTATGCATTGGTAATTCTGTTTGATTTACTTTGATACTTGTTTGATAATGTTTCTGTGATATGTTATGATATATTATGGATATCTGTGATAAGTATGTATGATATATCTGTTATACCTGTTAGGTGAATTCTTGATATTAAATTGAACTGTTAAGTTAAATTGACAACTTGGCCCTTAAAATGGCGTTTGGATTCGATGAGACCGGGATCGGAAGAATCTATTCTGTTTGATGAGACCGGGATCGTCAGGCGGACGATGAGCATTCTAAGTGATATGTTCAATAAAGGTAATCGCAGCCTCAAGCCTCATCAATTGGGAATAGCTAAAACAGGGGAGATGCATCAAGGTTAGGTGGGTCATGCCCAAGCAGGACAAGATATTTCCCCTGTCTAGATGTCCCCTTTTATTTCGGCTGTGTGGGCGGTTTGCTAGCTAGAACCGCGGGGTTTATCTTGTTCGGGACTGTTCAGTAAGGAATGGTTCCGGCCTTGTGTAGCAAGGGGTCGGGAGTGATCCTCGGTACGGTGATCTAGGCCCCGTACTGTGACGAGCGGTACCCCAATAGCCTTGCCATTATTGGAAATCCATTTTCCCTACGAGACCCTATGGTTTTGATTTGTATTACCCACTTTTGTGGCTAGTAGCTGGAATTTAATCATGTAACAATTTCGTCTATTTTCTATTTACTTGAAAACCCTAGACACTATTATAATATCACTGGATTTCCTATGAAATGTTTTGGTTAGCGTAAGGTAAAAACTTACCCGTATTTATTTGTGGGAAGTCTTACGTGATACCTTTCTTTTCAAATGTTTTTCAAAGTTAAACAACTTTAAACCGTTTACTCATACCAGACCCATGTCTGACCCGGAGTTTATATTTTGTTTTTCATAAACTCTTGGGTACTCAAATTTTTATGAGTAGCCAAGTGATAGGTTCGGACTTTGATTTCTGGAGGAGCTTGGAGCAGGAGTTTCCAGACGTATGTAGCGATCTATCTAGTTCCGCTGTGTCAGTAATTGATGTATGATGTAACGATGTATATTGTGATAGATGTATGTACGACTGTCACATGCATTGATATTGTATAACTCTGATATATGTAAAACTATGTAATATTTATATGATATATTATATTTTGTTCCGATTTGCTGTGAGATTTTGATGTTGCTGTTCTTTCTTTCTCTTTCTTTTCTATTTTCTATCCCTTTCTTTCTTAATGATGATACGACTTTCTGGTAACAGAAGGGCGGGTCGTCACACTATTTTAAAGTCCGCGGTGTTATAATAATGTTTGGTTGTTGAAGAGACCGGGATCAAAAGTTGTCATACTCTCTGCCAACCCCGAAAACCACTTTAACAACCGCGTACGCAGTGGATATTCTAGAATGAAGTAGGATGGTGTTGGCGTTTCCTTTAAGGTAAATACGTGGACCCGACTCTCGTGAGTTGGCATAAGGTGGCTAAAACAGGAGCGATCGACGGGTTAATAAGGTTGCACCTTTGATCGGACACATCCCTTCGATATTATACTTTGACTTTGGATTGATTCTGTGGCCACTTTTGATTTTATTTGGGGTGTGGCTCGAGGTGGGCGGTAGTTGCGCGCTACGCGTTACCACCGACCCGGAAGTGTAATTGGTATATCTACCATGGCATTGCCTAGTTGTGCCGTGTCACCTACCCTATCGCGCCTTGTACGAGTTTGATTTTCTCCCATATCCCGTGTGGTATCCTCTGGTGGCTTCCCGATCAGGAGGGACTATGATATTGGATGGACTGCTGGGACTATTACGTGTTAAGGGCTATATGGGTATCCCCTTAATGCTAAGAAAAAAGTAAGTTTATTTTATAAATAGACACTATTATAATAGCGAAATACACTACATAGTAAATAGTTTAACGGATCCTTAAGAGATGTGAATCCCGAGCATCTTTTGAGTTACTGCACTCATATTTATTCCTATTGATTTAACTTACATAAGATCTTTTAGTTCTGACTCGAGTTTTTTGTTATTTCAATTCGCTTGGGTCAGTCCGAGCGTTTCAGGATTTGAAGAATTTAGCTCTGGAGGACGAAGACGAAGATTTGTACTATTATTATTAATTATATTCCACTATACTATTTAATTCCGCTGCACTATTATTGGTATGTGTAACTCTGATATGTATTATATAAATATAATCAAATGTTTTGTAAACAGGTTTATAAAATGTATATTTGATTATCATATTTTATCCTTCCGCTGTGAGATTCTGTTTATTTTATTTCTTTCTTGTTCTTTTTCATTTACCCCATAACAATCCGCCCTTCCGTATGGTTTGAATTGGCACGTGTGTCGTTTTAAAGTGTGCGAAAAGGCGGGATGTTACAGTTGGTATCAGAGCTTTGGTTTAGCGATAAACCTTAGCTTTGTGGGGTTTGACTCTTTACTAATAGGGTAGTAATACCCTATGGGAGTTGCTGAGTGTATATATATGAGAGAGCGCATTTGTTAGTGTATAAAAAGGTTTTTATATTGTGTTAATCTGTTCCGTTTTGTATTTATAAATTCTAGTTGATGCATGGGACGTTGTGACATCAATAGGGATTTATAAACGCTTAATAGGACAGACCAACATAATATTTGTTTTTATATAGGTGAATGAAATAATTTTGCCTATTATATTTTCTATATACAAAATAAATTTTTTCAAATTACATCTATATTTGGCTGTAATAGATTGGTTGTTAGGTAATAAAGTGTATAAATAGTAATAGAAATAAGATTGAAAAGTAAAATAAATGAACTTTGGAAATTTAGAACTTAAGTTCTGGGGTTTTGAAATTTCTTTCGAATAAATTTTTAGAATATAATAATATTGTTTATAAGTATTTTCTGATATAAATATTTTAATATAATTCGGAAGAATTGTTTTAACTGAAGATTCTGGAGAAAATAAGTTTTGTACTTTCCACTCCGTCGCTGGAAAATAATTTCGATGATGGCGGACGCATCATCGACTTTCAATTTCGAGTTTCGAAGGGGAAAGGCCAATGTAGTAGTTCTACTGCAGTTTCATTTTGAATTTTTTTTTTTGAATTGTTGTAAATATAATTATAAAGCGTAAGAATATATTTAACTATTGTTTTAAAATAAATTGAAAATTTAACCCGGTACTTAATTCTTAAATTTCCATTAATTAATTGTTTCAATTATTGTAGTGAATTGAAACGTAGGTAATTAATAAATTAAAACCTCTAAAGGAAATAAGAGATTTAATGATAGGTTATAAATGGTATTAAATGAAAGTTGAAATTATAACCTATGAAATAAAGAATATTATTATTGAACGTTAAATTAATCATAGGTAATGAGAAAACTTGTATAACTTTCAAGTACATTCTTTAAAAACATATATAACTTACCAAATATTAAAAGTTGAAATGTTTGATAGGAAATGTAATGAAAAATGTACAAGTAAGAATAGGTAATGAACTATTCAATGAATTTGCTATTATAAATGAGAATTTAATGTTATAAACTTAAGTTATAATTGAAATTTTACTATAAGTGAATATAATTAAAGGTAAGTAATTCAAATAGATGAATATCAACTTAAGTAAATAAAATGGAAATGCTAAGAACTTAAATGGGACATGAATACTATTGATAAACAAATGTAAATAAATGAGGGCACGCAATAATAAATGAATGAATAATTATAACGAAATAAAAAGGAACTGGCATGACCTGAGTTAATGGAATTGAATAATTGTAAGTAATAAGTAAAAACAAATGAAGCAAACATTAATGAGTAAATGAAAATTTAAAGGTATAAATCACTGTATAAGTAAAAAGAAACTCAAACAACAAAGGTATGGAATGAAATATATAATAAGTTAAGTTGATTTTTGTTTGGATTGTTGTTGTTTAGTTGATGGTTGTTTGGGGAAGGATACTTTAAAATTGGATTTGGGTGAATGAATAATCTACTTAGTTTTATCTAAGACTGTTGAGAAAATGATGCGCTAGTAGTTTATTCTTCATTCCGTACAATTTAAAAGTTTTGAACCCGAACAACTATTCGTTTATTTGATTGAATGGTTACTTTGTATTTGTTGAGTATGCCGGTTGTTGAAGTAGATGGTTGTGTATTGATTTGTTCATAGTGATTGAAACCACTTAAATATTTCACTTTATATAAATAGTTAACCCTTTGGATTATATAAGTGAAGTGCAGGTTTTGGACGCAATTGCTACTTTTGGTTCCATTAAATTAAAGCGTAAATTGCCCGACAAATAGGTACGTTTCGGATTATGATTTATAACGCTATTTTATATATTTTCCCAGCGTGGGATATAATATTTTGGATAATATATGTTATATAATTGTTATATTTTGATATTATATTTTCTCCCGAGCTTCTCCGTACAAAGTAGACTCTGTCGAAAAATTTCGTAAATTTTGGACTTAGAAAATTTTTGAAAAGTGTTTTTCAAACTTTATTAACTTGAGTATAAAGGGTTTAATGGTTATATTTGTATATTTTATTTAAAATAATTAATTTTGTAGAGTTAGCTGTTTATAAAATTAATATTTCAAGTAAGATATATTGATTCCTAATGCTTCTTTTCCCTTCCTTTCCTTTTCGGGGACGAAAAGCTTTGAGTGAGGGAGAGTGTAACGACCCGTAAATTTCGACAATTTAATTTGTAATTTAATAGGATTTTTATATTAGATTTTAGTAGAAATAATTAAGGGGGTAAACTAATAGTTAAATGAAGGCTAAAATAAAATATATGAATGGTAATTAAAGCCTTTATTTGTAATATGAATAAAATTTCAATAAATAAAATGGTAAGTATTGTAGCTGTATATAAGGTGAATTGAATAAATCCTATTTATTGGAACCTTGTTTATTGATATGCGAATGTATAATAAATGAGTTATTACAAGAGATTGAAATTTAAATAGAATTCTAAATTATGAATAGTGGAAAGGATTATACAAGTGTATAATTTAATGCGAGAAAGGAAAGTATTTAATTAATTTTGTAATAAAAACGTTGAAACGGAAATTGGAATAAATGTATTTAATGAGAGTTCTTGAAATAATTATTGTAGAGAACAAATTACAAATGTTATAAATTGTATAATGGTGACAACTATTGTTCGTTACCAATGCATTTAATTAATAACGATTAAATGTAATTAATCATTGCCTTTTGTAAGTTAAGAAAATAACTGAAAATTTTGAAGGTAAAATCAATAGAAAGGTTAACTATATGCATAAGATGGAAAGTTGAATAAAATTCTAATAAATGATAATAATGTAAAACGTATACAATCAATGTAGGTAAATAGTAATTACAATGTTGTTGAAAGTAATAAACGTTTCTTTGTTGATAATTTATAACATAACGGAAAGAGTAAATGTATTCATTAGAATATTAATTGCAATTTGATAGGGATTTTAAGTAACAATGTTAATGTAAGGTAATTAATGCTAAATTAAAGTCAATAATAATGAATAGTGATTAATTCAAAATTTGTAACATATATTATAAATTACCTGCTTATTTGTTAATGGAATTAGAATCTGTATTAAGTGATAATAAAATAAATGAATTTTACACTAATGGAAAATGAAATAATTAAATGTTGAGTAATTATAGGATCCTATTTATATTAAGCGTCATTTTAATAATTATGATTAATTGTGAAATTAATACGGGAAGATGAAAAGTAATAACTAGGGAGGTAATACGCTATAAATTAAATATGACCTAAACTTAAGTGGAAGTAAAGATTAAAATTGAATCTAATTCGATTAATTTGAAACTTATTGAAATAAATTGGATTCAAAATGTAATAAAGGGATTATTTTAAGAAATTAAAATAAATAGTATAATTTGGTGAAATAATTTACATTTTAAAATTTGAGATGGGAAATTGTTTAAGGAATTATAAGTCTATGAGTAAATCAAGGCGATAAAATTTATGAATTATAGAATTTGAATAGTTGGATTTATTGCAAATGAATAAAAATCAAATATGTAATTATTACGTTAATTTAAAATTTTAATTGAAAACTGGAAATATTTATGTGATAATTTTTAATCCAATGGTAAAACCTTATATTTGAAATTTATGAATGGAATAAATATAGGTTAATTCAATTAAAAGGAAATTTTGGAAATTTATCTATAATTTTGAATTTTATGAAATCGAAGATTTATATTGATTTAATCTTTAATAAATTGACATTTAAAAATTGTTAAATCATTTTAAATGTTTGAGAATTATTAAGCGATAAAAATTTCCAATTCTAAAACTGAAATATAAAAATTTGATTTATTTACTAATTCTTAATTTATTAATTAATGGAAAAATAGCCATTTTGGCCACTAACTCGGATTTCGACGAAACCTGTTTCATCGGATCCGTAACGGTGAATTATAATAGTGTTTCAAGTTTCGTAGCGATCGGACTTGTCGTTTGATCGTACGGACTCGAAACGCCTTGAAATTTGTGCAATTGAAATCAATTTGGAAAATATTGTTTTTAGCATAACTTCTTCATACGATGGAATTTGGACGTGAAACTTTTTCCTTCGCGTTCAGAATATTTTTAAACACCTATTTTGATATATGAGTTTACCCAATTTGGTTCCGGGGTCAGAACGGGCATTTTGGGCCAATTATCGTTGAGCACGTTTATAATTCAGATCCATATGCCTATTCCAACTTCATCTATAAATACCCCGCTAAACCCTAGCCTCCGCCTATTCTCATTTGTCTACGCGTAAATTTTCATCAACTCCTCTTCTTCTTCAATGGCTGCAAACCCTAGATCTAAATTCAAATTTCAAAAATCAAATCCAAAGCCTAAAATTTAAAGTCCTCGGAAAAATCTCAAAAAATATATGTTGATGCTCTCGACGAGCGAAATTTAATGGTGTAATTCGTTTTTCGATTCGAGTTTCCGTATGTCTAGAATTTAATGGTTTATTTTCGGCCGTTCATCGCTCAACGACGAACTTCGTCGGATCAAAAATTCCTTTTTGGGTTTTGTTGAGATCGTCACGCGTAGTTCATCTGTGTAGTTCGCTGAGGGTTTCGACGGCTTGATCATCGTCAAATGGTTGATTAGGGTTTCGGCAAACCCAAATTTGGGCGGCGGCGGCATGAACTAGAGAGGGCCGGAACTTGGCCACGGGTAGAGGGTGATGAGACGAGCAGGATGGTGGCTGCGGCACGTCAAACGATGGTCAGAGGCGGTCGTTTTTCTCGGTCAAAGTTAGACCATGTATGGGTTGCGTGCTGTTTGCGTGCATACTGGGTTCATCAGGAAGGAGTAGTAGCGCATGAAATTGATGACGTGGCAAGTATGGATTAAACGTGTTCTTTTTTCTATTTTATTTTATTTAAAATTCTAGTGGAATTTTCGCTATAACTCTTGCATACGAACTCCGTTTCATGCGCGGTTTTTTTGGTGAGGATCATATTGAAATTCCGGACCAGATGACGCTGGTTTGGACAAATTCTGATACGGTCAAATTTTTGGGTTTAAATTGTAATTCAATTTAAATTCAAAAAGGTGAGTGTTTTAACCCACTCACAACTTCTAAAATTTCTTATGTTTGTTAAGTTGATTTTAGATATGAGTAGAAATTTATTTATGACTGTTTGGCATGTTTTATTCATTACCTCCGTTAAATCGCATTTATTTAAATTAACTGTGAATTAATTTTATTATTGCGTAAAAATTTGACAGTTAAATTTATTTAGTTTTGCATATAAACTGATAGTCAAACAGTTATTAAATTTATTATTGAATACAAACTGTTAGTTAATAACTGTTATTTATTTCCTATTATATTTTATATGCTCTATATTGATGTTTTTTTAAATTGGATGATGATTGTAATAAATGGTTGATAATTGATATTTGGATGAATAGATGCTATATTTTATATTGTATAAACTGCAAGTTATCATGCATTCTCATTTCATTCGGGATTACTGTTTGAAATGATATACAACTACATTTTTATTTTTAAATTGCGGATTGAAATGAAAAATATCCATATCACTTGACAATAGGATAGAAAATTATATACAGGCACCGCGGTATATATATATATATAATTATTTTTGAAAGGATTTTATGGTTTTGGATAGGATACGGTTTAATAAATATAAATTTTTGACCTTATATAAAATCTTATTTTATGTACATATATGGTTAAATTATTGAATTTAAGCCGTGTATAAATTGTTAAATAATATAAATAAGATGAATAATGGAGTTTGATTATTTATATTATATGGTTAAGTACATGTTAAGATATTGAGAATATATAGAGTTTTTAATGTTTTAAATCAATTTATATTGGGAGTTAAGTTGAAAATTCATTTGGAATCGAGCTTAATTAAGAATTTAACTTCATAAGTTGATGTAGAAATTATTAAGTTGAAATTTTAAAAGCATGATCACTGTAACTGAAATTTTATTCAAGATGGATTAAATGAATATTTCTAGTATATAAAAAATTGGAGGAAGTTTTGATAGTTAAAAGTAATTTGAGTTTTATTTAAAATGATTTCGGATTTATTATGCCAATATTTCAAAATAAATACTAGGACTTTAAATTGTCAAATAGAAATTTCCAACCTTAGTTCCAATTGTTTAATATTCAAAGTTTAAAATATATTGAAACTGAAGTGTTTTATTGAAACTGAAAGCGATTTTAAATTTATGGATTTTGACTTAATCTTAAATGAAATAAATGGTAAGTCGCGGAAATTATTTTATTTTATAAAGTAATATAAAATGAACTATTTTATTCTATATACTGTTGAATATCCAAAACCATTCAAGTTTTAGAAGTTATGGTTTTAAAGCTATGAATTTCGAAGTATTATGTTTTGTAAGGTATAATCCAAATGTTGGTTTTCAGATATTATAAATTTTAAGCAGTATGATTTTGGAAAAGAAATATATTTGAAATAAAAATGATATTATTGATTTGGGTTTATAAAAATAATATCGAAATGAGTTGTTTTCGAAATGGGAATGATATCGTATTTATGGGTTTTGAAATGGATAATTATTTTCTAGTTTTAAAGTATAAACTATTTTAAGGACCGCGGTGTTATAATAACATTTGGTTGTTGAAGAGACCGGGATCAGAAGTTGTCATACTCTCTTCCAACCCCGAAAACCACTTTAACAAACGTGTATGCGGTGGAGATTCTAGAATGAAGTAGGATGGTGGCGGCGTTTCCTTTAAGGTAAATACATGGACCCTACTCCCGTGAGTTGGCATAAGTTGGCTAAAACAGGAGCGATCGACGGGTTAATAAGGTGGCACCTTTGATCGGACACATCCCTTCGATATTATACTTTGACTTTGGATTGATTTGGTGGCCACTTTTGATTTTATTTGGGGGTGTGGCTCGAGGTGGGCGGTAGCTGCGCGCTACGCGTTACCACCGACCCGGAAGCGTAATTGGTATATCCACCTGGCATTGCCTAGTTGTGTGCTGTCACCTACCCTATCGCGCCTTGTACGAGTTTGATTTTCTCCCGTAGCCCGTGTGGTATCCTTTGGTGTCTTCCCGATCAAGAGGGACTATGATATTGGATGGACTACTGGGACTATTACGTGTTAAGGGCTATATGGGTAACCCTTTAATGCTAAGAAAAAAGTAAGTTTATTTTATTAATAGACACTATTATAATAGCGAAATATACCACATAGTAAATAGTTTAACGGATCCTTAAGAGATGTGAATCCCGAGCATCTTTTGAGTTACTGCACTCATATTTATTCCTGTTGATTTAACTTACATAAGATCTTTTAGTTCTGACTCGAGTGTTTTGTTATTTCAATTCGCTCGGGTCAGTCCGAGCGTTTCAGGATTTGAAGAATTTAGCTCTGGAGTACGAAGACGAAGATTTCTACTATTATTATTAATTATATTCCACTATACTATTTATTTCCGCTGCACTATTATTGCTATATGTAACTCTGATATGTATTATATAAATATAATCAAATGTTTTGTAAACAGATTTATAAACTGTATATTTGATTATCATATTTTATCCTTCCACTTTGAGATTCTGTTTATTTCTTTCTTTCTTGTTCTTTTTCATTTACCGCATAACAATCCGCCCTTCCGTATGGTTTGAATTGACACGTGTGTCGTTTTAAAGTGTGCGAAAAGGCGGGATGTTACACAGTTGCATGTCCATTTTCATAAATTGATTTGATAGTTACAATACAAAGTTATTAACAGTGGTTGAAGTTTGACAAGTTATTGTTTATATTCAGAGTTTGCTATTTGCAGTTTTAATATATCAAAGATTTGTTTCGTTTATAAATTTATGTTTACAGTTACTATTTACAGAGAATTTTTTTTTAAAAGCCTTATAATATACAAGATTTTTATATATGGCAATTCATAGGGATCTGTTGAATTTAGTGTATGTAATTATATTAGTTTATATAAAGTGAAGTTTGGTTTGTCCACATTTGCGGCTATTTACATGTTCTATACGCATAGTTTGATATATGTACAATATACATTTATTAAATAATAAGTGAGTCTACATATATTTTGTTATGCGTAACCTGCCAATATAACTATATCTTCTATTGTTACGTGTATATATACATATTTTGAAATTTTGTTGAGGACTGTCTTGTGTTTATATTGAGTTATAATTTGCATGTAAGATTTGATAGCGGTCTACATTTGTTTGTCTAGTTATACATTGAATTACATTGAAAATCTAGGAGGTTATGTAAGTTTATAAATGTATGTACAGTATATATGTTTAACAAGTGGTTAGTTTACATATATAACTAAGTTCTGTTTATACATTGTATATAAGTGACTATTATAAGTTCTGTTTATATATTGTTTTATATTTTCTTTTAACAGTGCAAGACGAATATAATTATATAATTAAAACGTTATCTTATATGTGTGTGTGTGTGTGTGTGTGTGTGTGTGTGTGTGTGTGTATTACTAGTTTATACAATTTTTGGGTTTGGTTATATATTGATTTTTATATAAATAGTCATCTATTTATATAATAGTTTTATATTAAGGTATTCAAATTTAAGCATTTATTCTATCTATTTGAGAATGTATATACTAGTTATATAAGCTTTGTATAAAAGGAGTTAATATATATATTATATGTATAAAGTTGTTTAAACGAGTATAAGTTATTTACTTATTTTAAATTATAAGTTGCATATGATTTCATACATAGTGTGTATAGTAGAGTGTGTGTGTGTGTGTGTGTATATATATATTTACTTATACCATCTACCTCCATCGATCCTATTCTGATTTGATTTCGTCAATTCGTATTTATCAGCTTGTCCGTCGAATTTGTGACAATCTAGCTTCACTTTGGAAATTCGTGCTTGGATTCGTAACTCATTTCTTTGCCTATCTCTCTAGCCTCGAAAGGTGAGCAATCACTCATGATTAATGTTCTTTTATTTATTAAATTTGATTTCAATTGAAATGACAATTGAAATATACTGTTGTTAGCTACTTACACCGTTATATATGCTATTACCTGTATCAGTTCACATGTGACATCTGACACCATTATCAGTTAATTATACGATGGTAATCCAGTTTGGTTCATGATTGATTGATTGTTTGTTGTTTATATTGGATGTAAATTGAAATATATAAAGTGATAAATATTCTGCAATTTAATTTGACATAGGATAGTTAAAAATTTGAAACGACATATGTGTTAATTTGATTAAATGACATGTGTATAATATAACCCCATTTAAATGTTAAATAAATGGACACGTAGAATAGTGTTAATTACACCTCGAATAATTTGAATGTATGTTGTATAAATTGATGTAGTACAAAATTGAATAATAAATGACAAGTGAAGAACCGTATAAATAATTTGGGTAATAACTTTAAATCTACATGAAATGATAGTGTAGATTCTAAAATAATTATATTAATTTGCACAAACAACAATGTGAATCAATACGATTATTTCGGGATTATTTGAATTAATTATTGGATTGTTATTGATTGTAATTTTTTCTTGTTTATTTACTTTGACACCATCCTAGTTATCACACTGCAAGTTCCCTTTGCTATGCTTTTATTTTTGAATTGAAATGGAACCAGGTTGAAATGATAAATACCCAAATGAATTTGACCTAGGATAGAGAATTAAATAAAAACCTGATTGGTCAATAATTTGATTTAAAAAAATGAAGATTTTATTTGAATAAATAATAAGTTTTGAAAAGAAGTTGGAATTTTAATTTAATGAAAGGAAATGTTAATATTTAACATTTGAAAACAAAATATTTACATAGTAGATGTTGGAAGAACGTGTTTTAAAAATTATCATTTAATAATTAAATTTGGAATTATTAATAATTAAGTTTGAAATTATTTAATAATTAAGTTGGAAATTATTTAATAATTTAGTTTGAAATTATTAAGTTTTGAAATTATTTAATAAGTAAGTTTTGAGATTATTAAACAATTGAATAAGATTGAATTAATTGATAAATAAATAAAATTTGAATTCTTTGATAAGAGAAATTGAACTTTTGAATAAGTGAATTTGAACTTCGTTAATAAATAAAATTGGGTTTCTTTATTTATTAAGTTTTGGAAAATTATTTAAGTAAGTTAATAAATAAAATTGAACTTCTTGAATATGTGAAATTTAGCTTCTGTATTAAATGAGTTTTGAAATTTATAAGTGAAATTGAATTTCTTTAGCAAGAAATAAAATGTGATTTATTGAAATTAATGTAAGATTTGTAATTTAATGAATTTGATTTGTCGAATCCAATTTAATTAAATTTGTAAGATTTCACAATGAAATTGAACTTAAGTAATTGACTTAATGAATTGGTAATTTAATGGAAATTGTTTTGAATGTTAAATTTACTTAACGAATATTGAATGTAATTGATAAATGAATTTAAAAATTAATTTGAATGTTAAGTTGAATTTATTTAAATGATTACGGAAGGAAACTTATATATGAATTTGAATAAATATTTGAATTGTTTTAAATAAAATTTGAAATTGAATTATGAGATTTGAAATAATAATTTAGAGGTTTTGAAACGTGAATTATGGAAATTTATTTGGAAAGACGAACGAATGTTGATTTATAAATTCTAATTGGAATTGAATTTGATTTGGTTTTGAAATTTATTAAACGTCCAATCAGTGAAATAATTACGAAAGTTATTAAAGAGACTGGAATCAGTTAGGGACATACTTTCAGTCTAAACCGAAAAGCACTTTAATAACTATACGCGGAGTGATGATCCAGAATGAAGTGGTTGGAATGATGTACGTGATGACTGAAGAAAGAGAGCGATAATGGATAGCTTTGACACTTGTGTCAAATTGGAAATGACTAAAACAGGAGCTGTGCCGGGCCAAATGGGGTTAGCTACCTCTAGCGAACACACTTCTTCGTAAAATACTCATTACTTGTTATTGACTGGTGCATCCTCGGAATTTCAGGAGTGTTGTTTCTTGGTGTTGCGATCGCTACGGCGATGCGTTTTCACCAGTCCGAATCAGGAAAACGGTAGTTTCACCACCTTGGGTATTGCCACATGTGCCTTGTCATACTTGTATCCCTATATACGCGACCACTACAAATTTGTTTTGTGTTATACCTATGGAGTACTCCCTGATATCCCACCAGTTTACAGTGGAGTTTACAGTGCTGTATATACTATAACGCTTATATAAATGTGTTAAGGGGGATAATGGTAACGCGTTAACACTATTTTGATATTTATATTACCGATAGACATTATTTATTTAGCGTATATTACTACATAGTAGATAGTTTAACGGATCCTTGGAGGATGGTTATTCCAACGTCCATTGAGTTACTTGTATTTCAATTGTTATTTCACTTGAGTTGGATTTATTGATATGAGAATGTTAATCCTGACTCGAGTGTTTTTTGTTTTGCTTTACGCTCGGGTCAGACTGAGGGGTTCAGCTTGGAGTTGGAGCTTCGCTTGGAGATCTGGCTATTTATCCAGCTTTCAGATATTCAGTTGATTCCAGTGATGTATTCTGATTTTTGTATCTGACTATTGTATTCGAATGCAACAACCAGGTATTTTCAACCATTCGCATCCATTATAAGTGTATAGGTAGACACTCATGCCGGAATTGAATTTCTCAAAATACACATTGTAAATAAAAATATGGAAAATCTCAGAATATGCAGTAAATAAAAATCACAGATCACAGACACGGAGTAATAATAATGCAGCGGAAGTAAAAGAGATAGTAGTTCATGAAGCTACTATATGAATATATCAGAGTTACATAAGATACAATAGAAGAAATAAAGTACAACAGAAGTTTAAATATGATAACCAAGTACAAGCTGAATAGAACAACCGAAATGAAAGGATGAAACTAGACAAGTAGATAATCTCCAGCGATTCCAATCTCCAGAAAGTGGAAATCCAAATCTGTGAATAACTCAGGCTGACCCGAGCGTAAATAAAAATACAACACTCGAGTCCGGACATACATACTTATACAATGTAAACCAACTCAAGTGAACTGTAGTAAAGCTACAAGTAACTTAGAAGATGCTTGGGACCACCCATCCTCTAAGGATCCGTTAAGCTATTTACTATGTAGTAATATACGCTATATACAGTAGTGTCTAATCAGTAAAGTATAATCATATAGAAAATAGCGTTAAGGGGATGGTGAACCTTAACGCGGTCGGATCTTTAAATCAAAATCGTAGTGGGCTCGCTATAAGGAGATGACACGGCACGCGAGGCAATGCCAGGGTGGATACACTGTTTTCACTCCCGGACCGGTGGTGACGGCAAGCCAGCAGCTTCGGCCCACCACGAACAATACACCCGAATCAAAATGGCGCCTCGTATCAAATCACAAAAGTAACAGAATGGTTTTCGATGGAGCATGCTCGATGAAAGGGTGCGACCCTTTGTGTAGTCCGGTATAGGTCATGTTTTAGTCATTTATGCCAACTCACAGGAGTTGGGTCCACGTAATATACCTCGAGAATGTCGCCACCATCCTACTTCATTCTGGAATCTCCACCGCGTATACAGTTGTTAAAGTGGTTTTCGGTATTGGCCGGCTATAAGACAATATCCGATCCCGGTCTCTTTAACAACTAATCGTTATTATAACCCATAGTTATAACTTTAAAACGATATTTTATACTTCAAAAATAAAATGTCATTTCAACCCAAACCTTTATCAAAATAAAGATTAAATCATTTCCAAACCATTTCAATATATCATCATACCATATCTTTCAATTCAAATATTTATCAAAATAAATATCAAGTCATTTCTAACCATTTCAATATTTTAAATTATCATATACTTTAAAAACTTCCTTTCAAATCAATTTAATACCTCAAAATATCATAACCTTTCAAAGCTTCATTTTTCAAATCATTTAATATCAAAATATCATATCTTTCAAAACTTCGTTTCATATCATTTTAATATATCAAAATATCATATCTTTCAGTACCACATTTGAAATCATTTTAATATACCAAAATATCATATCTTTTCAAAACCACTTTTCGAATCATTATTCATGTTATTCAATTTAAAACACCATTGTAATTCATATTTCAAAACAGTTTATATTCCAAAAAAAAAAATTATTTTTAATCATAAAAATGTAGTTATTATGTTAAAAATTAAATTATTAAATTTCCAAAATTTTCAACTTACAAAGTTCATTTATTCACTTACGTTTATCAAAACAGTGAAATTTTACTTTTCGCAGCATTTAGAAAACGCTACGGAAAGTTACATTCAAAACAGTTCAATTTAACAAAAGACAACATTTTAAAATATTGTAATAGGGTTTACTAAAATTCCAAATAAACTTAGTTAAATTCAAAAATTATAGCACTTACAAAATTTCTATAATAGTTTTTAATTCAATTTAGCTTTTTAGTTCATTATCATCAACTACAACATTTACAAATACTGTAATATCATTTACATTGTAATTAATAACATTTCAAAAATGCAGTCATTTAACTCCAAATATTCAATATAATTTCTTAACCAATTATATTTTTATTTAAAACATTTTTAACTCATAAAATCATACATTTTCACATTTATAAACATCATTTAATTTCCTCAAGTTCATGATTTTATAAAGTTAAATTTACATTCAAAAATCAAGATTTAATAATAATTCACTTATTAAATTGCAATGTTCAATTTTAAATCCATTACATTAAATTTCAACTTAACACTTAAGTTCAAATTCTCAAATATAACTTAGTTTTATTTTTATTTACTTAACTAAAAGTTTATTTTTAAGTCAATTTCATAAATTTCCAATTTAGTTATATTTCAAAATTTCAACTTAAAATATTCATTCATTTCACATTTCAACTTTATTAAAAATCATTAATATGATATAAAATAAATTTGAATTCATTTAAATTCAAAATATCATAAATTTATCATATTTTCAAAGTTAATTTAAATTCCATTAAAAATTAAATCAAAATTTCCAAAATAACTTACATTCATATTTTCTAACTTTTCCATAATTTATTTAACTTATAGATTTCCACAAAATAAATAATACTTTACAAAAGTTATATTTTTATTAAATTTCAAATCAAATATTATAATAATTAAATTTCTAAAATATTTTAAAAATTTTAGAAATACATATTTTAACTACGGGCCTGTATATAATTTTCTACGCTACGTTAAGTGATACAGGTAATATATCATTTCAACCCGTAATCTACAAAGAAAATCCAGGTTTTATCATTTCAAACCCGCAATCCCAAGTTAAAATAAATTAAATAAAAACTGTTCAAGCCTATCATTTCATCCCATAACGATTTTTCCCTATTCTAAATTCCGTTCGGGTATGTATCATTTCAACTCATAGTGATTCTAATTTACAGGGAACTTGCAGTGTGATAAACTGATAAAATATACAGAATAGCATGAAATAATAGTAACATATGATATAACAGGTGTTTAACAGGTGTGAACATCACATGATAATAATATAAGCAGTTATAACATGTTAATATAGTTCTACAGATTCGCAGGGTGTCAATTTACTACTTATATAAGTACATAATGTCTGATGAGAAATACTCACTTTTTTGGTGCTGGATATTGCAATACAAATGACACAATGGATTCCCGAAGGCACGATGACACAACAATAGGCTCAAGTGGGAAGAGACCCAAGCTTAGAACTTGTGTTACAACCCAAAACAAAACAAAATATAACACATGAATTTCTAATACAAAACAACATTGAAACAGATTCAAATAAAAGCAACAATGAACAAGATGATTTTACCATGCCTCAATCACTTCAATGCTTGGCCTAAGGGACTCTTTAGCTTGGCCATAATGATGTTTTGGCTCAGGTATGGCATCATATAGGTCAGGTTTGGACTCGGAAAGGCATGGCTACAATGGAAATAAGAAGGGGTATGGTAAGTTATAAGGCAAAGAGTGCTAAAGGTCAAGGCAAAGTGGTTTTGGTACAACATAGGCTCGACCTATGGTCATGTTTGGGTTCGGCCTTCATTGCTACAGATCTGGTCATGTCAGGTACAGGTCTGGAACTGATGTCAGAGGTGATGTGATGGCTGGAGGTGGTGGCTATGAGGTGGCCAAGGCAAGGTATGGAAGGGTAGTGATGAAACATGAGTTCTGCTAGCATGTTTGTGGAGTTTTTGTGCAAAGTTTGTTGTGATGCTTCATCCAATGGTCGTGGCATGGATTTTTTTGTCAGAGGAGGGCCTGAGGGCTACTGTAGATGGAGGAGGTGATGGTGGAGCAAATAGGTACAGCCAAGGTGGTGTATGAAGGTGGTGAAACAACTAGGCTAGGCTAGGCAATGTTTTAAGGGATTTTGCATAGTTTTTGTGGAGATTGGATCATTGGATGGTCAAAGCACTCTCAGGTCAGAGGAGGGAATGGTTTGGCCGTGGATTGTGTGGGAAGAAGTGGTGGTGGTCGGTGGTGGTGATTGTGAGGCTATGGCCGAGCAAACACATGGAATAATCAAAGCAAATTCAAGTGAAAACATGGAAAAAAGAGGAAGAAAAGTGAGCAAAGAAGAAGCCATTTCTTATTTTTCTTTGCTCATATCTGAAATGGATGTATATTATTGATGGAATGAGATACTTTCACGTGAATATGCAAAAGAAAAGGAACGGCTACAATAAATTGATGCATTGATTGAAAAAGAAACGGTAAAAGAAACGGTGAAACGACTTTACGTTTCTTAGCTTTTAAAACCTTCCATACTTCCTTTTCTTTTAAATCAAGTAAAACAAAATAACTTTAGCAAGTACATCTAAAACCGAAACAAAGTGGAAAAAAAATATAATTAAATTTAAAGAAAATATAAAAAGAATTAAAGAAATTGCTTAAAAATTGAAAACAGGGTTCAAAAATTACAATTAAAACATCAATGGCTTTGGAAAAGTATCTACTTCATTTTAAAAATATTCTAAAGCAAAATTTTGAAATAAAAAATATTTATTTATCATTTCTAAAAAAAATAAATAATTTAATTTTAATTAAATAGAATTTAAATTAAGAAAATGGCTTAAAATTGCGAAGTAGACTTTAAAATTAGAAATAAATTCAATGTACATTGGAAAATTTTTATATACTTGAAAATTATTTATAAATAAAGATAAGTACACAAAATAAAAATGAATTCACAAAATAAAATATATAAAATTAAATTTAAATATAATTTTGATGAAGAAAATAGCAGAAAATAAGAAAACAGCCTAAAAAAAAGAAATCAACACTGTAAACTTTGGAAAAATTATAACATCACAAAAAAAATGTTTTTTTTAACAAATATATCTAACATGTCATATAACACATATTAGAACATGATTTTACAATTAAAAATATAATTTCTAAAATTTAACATAAAGAAAATTGTTAAGTAATTCAATGTACACACAATATTGAAAACAGTATAACTTTCACAAATTAATTCCGTTTTCAACGAAACAAAAAGAAGTGTTCTTAAAATTTTATGTACTTTCATAATAAAAGATAAAATTTAAATTTTCAAACTTTTGAAAATTTAAATTGAAAGTCAAAGTTTGACTATTTTGACCAAAAGCTCACTTTTTGGAAATTATTCTTTTTAGTCATGCTTTGTAAGATAATTCATATCAAAACTAAAGTTTATCATTCAAAATAAATAAAATAAGTTTTTAAATAAAAATTTAATTAAAATAATTAAAATATACAAAAAAATCACAAAATACAAGGTTGTTACACTCTCCCCCACTCAAAACTTTTCGTCCCCGAAAAGGAATGAGGTACAGGAAAGCACAGAAAAAGATAAAGTGAAACAAGATTAGGACAAGATGACAAGAAGATTGAAATTTATATCTGATAACTGTTGTTATAGGTAAGTTTCGCATGGTGGAGATGACCTTTCTAAGATTCTCCAAAATCAAGAACACAAGCACGCAAAAATAGATTCAAAATGAGTACCAACGATTATCAAAGATTATAGAAAGATTTCTAATAAAAAGAATATAGAAAGATGCCTACACTAGTCTATAGCAAGGTAAGGATGATGAGGACAACCAAAAGATAGTTTGAAAAACAAAATAAGCAAATAAATTTGAAAGCATGGAAATTTCACCTTAAATATAGAATAAATCTTTTACACAAGTTAAATAAGTCTTAACTATCTCAAATTTCATTATTTTATTATCCAATCATTTAAAATTAACAATTTTTAAAACCATGGGTTTGAAAAATAATCATTTATTACACTCACAATGTACTTAATAAATTTTATTCTTCTTTATTCCTAATTAAAATTAAATTTATTCCTCCCAATATATTTATCACTTATGTTAAATATACTTACACTTATTATAACTGCTTTCTTTTATTCTTAGTTTTTTTTAACATTATTTTATTGTAAGTTATTCAATTACCCTTTATTATATTTACCTATGTTAATCGTTTTAAAATTTAAGTGTATAACATTTATTATAACCACTCAAATTTTATTTATAAAATCTTTTTTTATTGTATATTATCCAATTGCATTGTTAACTTCTGAAATTAAGGTAAGTTATATTTGAATGCAATTGTATTATACAAATAAACTTTCCAATTAAATCATTTCATGCTTGATATTCATCTAAAATTTTGATTGATTTTTTTTTTATAATTGAAATTATTCTTTAAAAATAAAATTTAAGAATTAAATTTCCGATTCCTTCAACCCATTTAGAGATAAATAAATGTATGTACATAATTTATCGAATCAAATTTAAATCGTATGTCTATATATATTATAAATCAAGTCATATTTTAGAAAATCAATTCAAATCATTTTGATTTCCAAACAAAGCTGTAGCAAGACTACAGAGCGGTCTTTTCACTTCGAAACTCAAAAATGAATGTCGATGATGCTACAGTCATCATCGAAGTTATTTCCCAGCGATAATGAGAAGAGCACTAATTTTAAACTTAAAATTCTTTGGAAACATATTCTTATTCGAAAGTACTTTAAATAATATACTTTAAAACTTAAACACAAGGTTTGAAACCATCGAATATTAAATTCTCAAATTTCTTGTTTTAAATTCAATTCAGTTCCCAAATAAATTTATAAACAACTATCTATAAATTCATTTATAGAACAATAAATGATAAATTAAGTATTATCGTTTCAAATAATCAATTCTAAATCAATTTATTAAGTTCCATAAATTTACTTATATATCAAAATTTTATTTCATTAACCAAATTTTAAAATAATATTGTGTCAGTTTGTTCTGTCAAAGTGTTTTAGAAATCCTATCGATAACGCTAATCAGACGAATCGATCGGAAACCCAAATCAACATCAACAACTCAAACAATACAATATATAAAACAAAACATAGATATACAAGTACAATTCAAAATGTTTGGAAGAATAGATTGGAAACAAAAGACAAGATGATTAAATAACAGAGTAGAGAGGTGGATAAGCTTAAAGAAATCACGGGCAACATTTACCGGGTCAACCCTGGCTTAAAGAATAAGATCAATGTGGATTTTCTAGGGTAAATCTACATTCGATCTCAAGAGTTAGAGCTTGGAATAACAATTAGAATCTAAACCAAGGATAGATATAAATCTCTGGTGAATCGATGCGAACTGTAAAGGAGTTTCCCCTTTTTTAATTCAATTTGAAATTGGCGTGACCGCCGACTCACTAAAAAGATCATTCGAAGCGGAGTTATGGAATACTCTAGAGTCAAAAGAAGATGAACAGTGAGGGATACGAATGGATTTTGGAACCGTAGGGAACGTTCCAAAATTCAAAGGAATCGAGTCAAAAAGGAAGAGATTCAAACTCGGATGAAAGTGGTTCTGTAAATACATTCACTCCATATGCTGAGTTTTGCGTAGAGCTACCAATGCTCTGATACCAACTGTAACAACCTGGTATTTTCAACCATTCGCATCCATTATAAGTGTATAGGTAGACACTCATGCCGGAATTGAATTGCTCAAAATACCGCATTGTAAATAAATATTTGGCAAATCTCAGAATATGCAGTAAATAAAAATCACAGATCACAAACACAGAGTAATAATAGTGCAGCGGAAGTAAAAGAGATAGTAGTTCATGAAGCTACTATATAAATATATCAGAGTTACATAAGATATAATAGAAGAAATAAAGTACAACAGAAGTTTAAATCTGATAACCAAGTACAAGCTGAATAGAACAACCGAAATAAAAGGATGAAACTTGACAAGTAGATAATCTCCAGCGATTCCAATCTCCAGAAAGTGGAAATCCAAATCTGTGAATAACTCAGGCTGACCCGAGCGTAAATAAAAATACAACACTCGAGTCAGCACATACATACTTATACAATGTAAACCAACTCAATTGAACTGTAGTAAAGGTACAGGTAACTTAGAAGATGCTTGGGACCGCCCATCCTCTAAGGATCCGTTAAGCTATTTACTATGTAGTAATGTACGCTATATACAGTAGTGTCTAATCAGTAAAGTATAATCATATAGAAAATAGCGTTTAGGGGATGGTGAACCTTAACGCGGTCGGATCTTTAAAACCAAAATCGTAATGGGCTCGCTATAAGGAGATGACACGGCACGCGAGGCAATGCCAGGGTGGATACACCGTTTGCACTCTCGGACTGGTGGTGACGGCAAGCCAGCAGCTTTCGCCCACCTCGAACAATACCCCCGAATCAAAGTGGCACCTCGTATCGAATCACAAAAGTAATAGAATGGTTTTCGATGGAGCATGCTCGATGAAAGGGTGCGACCCTTTGTGTAGCTTGGTATAGCTCCTATTTTAGTCATTTATGCCAACTCACGGGAGTTGGGTCCACGTAATATACCTCGAGAACGTCGCCACCATCCTACTTCATTCTGGAATCTCCATCGCGTACACAGGTGTTAAAGTGGTTTTCGGTATTGGCCGGCTATAAGACAATATCTGATCCCGATCTCTTTAACAACTAATCGTTATTATAACCTGTAGTTATAACTTTAAAACAATATTTTATACTTCAAAAATAAAATGTCATTTCAACCCAAACCTTTATCAAAATAAAGATTAAATCATTTCCAAACCATTTCAATATATCATCATACCATATCTTTCAATTCAAATATTTATCAAAATAAATATCAAGTCATTTCTAACCATTTCAATATTTTAAATTATCATATCCTTTAAAAACTTCCTTTCAAATCATTTTAATACATCAAAATGTCATAACCTTTCAAAGCTTCATTTTTCAAATCATTTAATATCAAAATATCATATCTATCAAAACTTCATTTCAAATCATTTTAATATATCAAAATATCATATCTTTCAGTACCACATTACAAATCATTTTAAAATACCAAAATATCATATCTTTTCGAAACCACATTTCGAATCATTATTCATGTTATTCGATTTAAAATACCATTTCAATTCATATTTCAAAACAGTTTATATTCCCAAAAAAAATCATTTTTAATCATAAAAATGAAGTTATTATGTTAAAAATTAAATTATTAAATTTCCAAAATTTTCAACTTCCAAAGTTCATTTATTCACTTACGTTTATCAGAACAGTGAAATTTCACTTTTCGCAGCATTTAAAAAACGCTACGGAAAGTTACATTCAAAACAGTTCAATTTAACAAAAGACAACATTTTAAAATGTTGTAATAGGGTTTACTTAAATTCCAAATAAACTTAGTTAAATTCAAAAATTATATCACTTACAAAATTGCTATAATAGTTTTTAATTCAATATAGCTTTTTAGTTCATTATCATCAACTACAGCATTTATAAATACTTTAATATCATTTACATTGTAATTAATAGCATTCCAAAAATGAAATCAATTAACTCCAAATATTCAATATAATTTCTCAACCGATTATATTTTTATTTAAAACATTTTTAACTCATAAAATCATACATTTTCACATTTATAAACATCATTTAATTTTCCTCAAGTTCATGATTTTATAAAGTTAAATTTTCATTAAAAAATCAAGATTTAATAATATTTCATTTATTAAATTGCAATGTTCAATATTAAATCCATTACATTAAATTTCAACTTAAAATTTAAGTTCAAATTCTCAAATATAACTTAGTTTTATTTTTATTTACTTAACTAAAAGTTTATTTTTAAGTCAATTTCATAAATTTCCAATTTAGTTATATTTCAAAATTTCAACTTAAAATATTCATTCATTTCACATTTCAACTTTATTAAAAATCATTAATATGATATAAAATAAATTTGAATTCATTTAAATTCAAAATATCATAAATTTATCATATTTTCAAAGTTAATTTAAATTCCATTAAAAATTAAATCAAAATTTCCAAAATAACTTACATTCATATTTTCTAACTTTTCCATAATTTATTTAACTTATAGATTTCCACAAAATAAATAATACTTTACAAAAGTTATATTTTTATTAAATTTCAAATCAAATATTATAATAATTAAATTTCTAAAATATTTTAAAAATTTTAGAAAAACATATTTTAACTACGGGCCAGTATATAATTTTCTACGCTAGGTAAAGTGATATATACGGGTAATATATCATTTCAACCCGTAATTTACAAAGAAAATCCAGGTTTTATCATTTCAAACCCGCAATCCCAAGTTAAAATAAATTAAATGAAAACCGTTCAAGCCTATCATTTCAGCCCATAATGATTTCTCCCTATTTCAAAGTCCGTTCGGGTATGTATCATTTCAACCCATAGTGATTCTACTTTACATGGAACTTGCAGTGTGATAAACTGATAAAATATATAGAATAGCATGAAATAACAGTAACATATGATATAACAGGTGTTTAACAGGTGTGAACATCACATGATAATAATATAAGCTATTATAACATGTTAATATAGTTCTACAGATTCGCAGGGTGTCAATTTACTACTTATATAAGTACATAATGTCTGGTGAGAAATACTCATTTTTTGGTGCTGGAGATTGCAATACAAATGACACAACGGATTCCCGAAGGCACGATGACACAACAATAGGCTCAAGTGGGAAGAGACCCAAGCTTAGAACTTGTGTTGCAACCCAAAACAAAACAAAATATAACACATGAATTTCTAATACAAAACAACATTGAAACAGATTCAAATAAAAGCAACAATGAACAAGATGATTTTACCATGCCTCAATCACTTCAATGCTTGGCCTAAGGGACTCTTTAGCTTGGCCATAATGATGTTTTGGCTCAGGTATGGCATCATATAGGTCAGGTTTGGACTCGGAAAGGCATGGCTACAATGGAAATGAGAAGGGGTATGGTAAGTTATAAGGCAAAGAGTGCTAAAGGTCAAGGCAAAGTGGTTTTGGTACAACATCGACTCGACCTATGGTCATGTTTGGGTTCAGCCTTCATTGCTACAGATCTGGTCATGTCAGGTACATGTCTGGAACTGATGTCAGAGGTGATGTGATGGCTGGAGGTGGTGGCTATGAGGTGGCCAAGGCAAGGTATGGAAGGGTAGTGATGAAACATGAGTTCTGCTAGCATGTTTGTGGAGTTTTTGTGCAAAGTTTGTGGTGATGCTTCATCCAATGGTCATGGCATGGATTTTTTTTGTCAGAGGAGGGGCTGAGGGCTGCTGTAGATGGAGGAGGTGATGGTGCAGCAAATAGGTACAGCCAAGGTGGTGTATGAAGGTGGTGAAACAACTAGGCTAGGCTAGGCAATGTTTTAAGGGATTTTGCATAGTTTTTGTGGAGATTGGATCATTGGATGGTCAAAGAACTCTCAGGTCAGAGGAGGGGAATGGTTTGGGCGTGGATTGTGTGGGGAAGAAGTGGTGGTGGTCGGTGGTGGTGATTGTGTGGCTATGGCCGAGCAAACACATGGAAGAATCAAAGCAAATTCAAGTGAAAACATGGAAAAAGAGGAAGAAAAGTGAGCAAAGAAGAAGCCATTTCTTATTTTTCTTTGCTCAAATCTGAAATGGATGTGTATTATTGATGCACGTGAATAAGCAAAAGAAAAGGAACGGCTACAATAAATTGATGCATTGATTGAAAAAGAAACGGTGAAACGACTTTACGTTTCTTAGCTTTTAAAACCTTCCATACTTCCTTTTCTTTTAAATCAAGTAAAACAAAATAAATTCAGCAAGTACATCTAAAACCGAAACAAAGTGGGAAAAAAAATATAATTAAATTTAAGAAAATATAAAAAGAATTAAGGAAATTGCTTAAAAATTGAAAACAGGGTTCGAAAATTACAATTAAAACATCAATGGCTTTGGAAAAGTATCTACTTCTTTTTAAAAATATTCTAAAGCAAAATTTTAAAATAAAAAAAAATTATTTATCATTTCTAAAATAAAATAAATAATTAAATTTTAATTAAATAGAATTTTAATTAAGAAAATGGCTTAAAATTGTGAAGTAGACTTTAAAATTAGAAATAAAATTAAACTCTCGAATAGTTGTAACACATGTTCCATTCTATTTCTGTTCTGTGTGTATTATAATTTGTTCTGAATTTCAGCTCTGATACCAAGCTGTGACGCCCCACCTCTATGCTCACAATAACAAAGGTTATTATAAGGAATAACATCTGCTATTGCGAAGAATAAGGCTTGTTAGAAGCGACCATCCGTACGTTATGCCTTAGATGAGCATTGATTACATCGATAGGAGTTGTATAACTTACTCCCAAAGATATAAATTCAATCCAAATCTAAAACGAAACTACGGTGGCTAAAGAAAAATCCAGAACAACTCATAATATCAACAAACACTGATAGTATAATCACATCAGAACAGAAATATCTGATATATAGCGGAAGACAAGTCTGGCATACATGCTACAACCATCGATAGTTCACAACAACAAAATGAACATATACATATACATTGACATACATAAGACGAGAATCAAATAACCAAAAGAACTCCTCGAAGGCTAGACGAAAGATGATGCGAGTCCCAAAAGCTGAAGCTGCTACTGAATTAGAAATAGAGATTACCCTGAAATAACTCGGTCTGACCCGAGTATTATTTAAAAGAAAATAATAAACAGATCAGTCTAATTTATTCTTAGAAGTGAATGCATCATAAACAACATAAATCAAAATAATAATAATCTCGAATGAGACTATTCAACATAAGAAATCGACATAATTAAATGAAGTAATCACATCAAACTCCATCAAAATCAACTTTCAAATTCACAATTGAATTCAAAACAACAATTCACAAAAATCTAGAAATCAAAAATAGATAACTAGAAAATCAACATAAAAGTGGATCGATCCCAACAAATGGCGAGTTTTAGCTATGCCGCACGTGCATCTCAAATGGCCGAAGCCTACCAAGTACTATGATTTTTGGCGCCCAACAAATGACTTGAAGGTCCAACAAATGACCCGAAGGTCTAGTACTGGTGTTGACCCAGAGGTCCAACAAATGACCCGAAGGTCCAACAAAGTGGCTCGAAAGCACACAAAATCATCAAAATCATCAAACATCAAATATTTCAATTAACGAGTCCGGAATTAACCGAAATAGTAAAAGTGTGGCTCCATACTCTGCACTTTTGCTAAATCGTTTAAATCTCATCATCGTTTCCTTGAAAGTGCAAAATTGTGTATTTTATAAAAATACATTTTACGTTCTCAAGCGGATAAGTCCGGAATTAAGCGAATCAGTAAAAGTAAGGGTTCATAGTCCTTAATTTTTCTAAATCGTTTAAATCGCTTCCTCGTTCTTTTGAAAGCGCAAACTGTAAAAATTTTGAAAACAATTTAAAACGATTTTTAAAACACGTGATTGAAATTGCAACAATTATAGCAATTTCGACGAGGAAATTGCGTATCACAAAACACCGTAAAAACGGATGCTAAATCAGTGTCACGGAATAACCGCTTGAAAATTCACTTTAAAATTTACGGTTATGAAGTCAAAATGACCGTAATATATATACGTCAAAATTTCATCAAAATAATTAGCACCCAAATATTTTACCGGTGTAGAATTCGTTATAAAAATAACGGTAACCAATTTTTCATTAAAACTACATCGGATTCACGTGAATAACTTGAATTCACGGGTATAAAGGAAGATTGGAAATTATTGATAAATTGCCAACTATACCTGCTGTTCGAAATCACAAGAACATATACTTTTACTATCAAGTCATATTATATACCACATATACAATATTACACTACACGTGTAAAGCAAAAAGGTGACCAGATCTTTCAATAATTCTCCCATGCAATTGCTATTGAGTGCAAACAATCCTGGGCATTATTTTATGTGATGCGCATGAAACATTTTCATGCAAAGGCACGCATCGACCTGAAATAGAAACGTGTAATATGATACACGCCTACCCTACTTTCTTTTCCAAAACTAAAACACTTTAACATGCAGAGTTAATGAAATAGTAAAATATGGACACTCTGAATATGTTCAATACAACAAGTATGCCCAGGTACCTATTAATAAACATATACACACAACTTTTTTTTTTCCATGAAGCATTTTAAAATAAAACTGGCAATACTTTGCAGGCATTGTATGCAAACACTGAATGATCTCTGAAAAATTTGAAATGCCTCTAACAACATATGTACGCAAGGGAATAGTATGAAGTGCCTGACAACTAACCTACTGTTTCCTTGTAACAAAGCATACTCATGCATGAAAACAAAAGCTTGTAAAAGCAATTTGAAGCTGAAAGAAAACATACTTTAATAAGTTGAAACCAAACAGAGCATGCAAAAAGGTCCTGGCAATATAATGACTGGTAAATATGCTAGCACTCCTATCTATGTTCATACACTTCTAATCATACCCACATTTTAAACTCTGGTGTATCTATATCCATACATAGATGCAGGGAACAAAAGAAAAGATCAGTGAAAAGAATAATGAAAAGGGAGTAATTGGTTTACCACCCTATTCCAAAGTCAAACATTGGAAAGAACAAGTGGAAGCCAAAAACAGTTAACTGGGCACAAATAAGAATTAGAGATTAGTTATACTCACATTAAAACTTCCTTCAAAGATTGCTAGAAACCCAGATTCAAAAAGCAAAGGTTGCGGCTGCCATTAATGCTTCATAAAGTCTTTGAGAAAATGAACAAGAAAATGTTGCAAAGAATTATCATTTTCTATTTTTTTTTCAAATGGCAATAAGTCAAAGGGAATGAGTGTTGAAACTGTATTTTGTACCATTTCATTAAATGCAAACGTGCATTTGCAATTTTTGTACACGGCTACACATGGCTATTGACAGTCAAGAAAAATGATAAGAGAATATAATTCAAAGTGTTCCCACTTTGTTTTCTTTCTCTGTTAAAGCATTTGCTTTATCACTAGAATGGGAACAAGTCTTACTATTTGAATTAGATAACAACAATATGAATATGCCTCCACACCTGGTCTATTGCAGGAATGCCAACAATGCAAAGGTAGAAAAAAGAATAAATGTAAGTATACACTATATTCTTTTTCTCAACTGTATTGCATTTTTGAACACTTTGCATTTATAAAGAGAAAGTGAATAAGACATACTATTTGAATTAGATGACAGCTAGGTGGAGTGAATAAAAGGTAACGCAATTCAACCGACTTTGCAATATTTTTATTTTTATTTTTAAATTTTAATTCAAAAATTTCTATTTGAAATATTCACTCCGACAGTAATCCAAAAATTACGGTCGTTACAGATTTTAAAAATATTTATTACGACGGTAATAAAATCACGGTCGTTACACTTTGGAATGATAATTCATATCAAAACTAAAGTTTATCATTCAAAATAAATAAAATAAGTTTTTAAATCAAAAATTTAATTAAAATATACAAAAAAAAATCACAAAATACAGGGTTGTTACATCGAAACTTCTGTTGTAACTTATTTAACTCTGATATATATATATATGGTAGCTTCATGAACTAATATCTTTTGCTTCCGCTGCATATTTAATACTCTGTGTCTGTGATCTGTGATTATTTATTTATTGTATATGTTCAGTTTTTCCAAATTTAAATTAACAATTTGGTATTTTAAATTATTCAAGTACGACATGTGCGGATGCGAATAGTCCAAATTAGCGGGTCGTTACAGTTTGTATCAGAGCTTTGGTAGCTCTAGGAAAAACTTAGCATATAGGGTAAATGTATTTATAGAATCACTCTCATTCGAGTTTCAATCTCTTTCTTTTAACTTGATTCCTTTGAATTTTGGAACGTTCCCTCGGTTCCGAAGTTCATTCTTTTCCCTCACTATTCGTATTCGTATGAATCCTGGAGTATCTCGTAACTCCACTTTGAATGATCTTTAAGATTGGCGGTCTCGCCAACATTCATATGAATTGTAAAGGGGTGAAACTCATTTACAATAAGCATCTATTTACCGGAGATTTGTATCCGCGGTTTACGATGCTATCTATCTCCTGCTATACCTGGATTCTATTTCCTGAGATCGAATGTAGATTTACCTCGGAATTCTGCATCGATTTCATTCTTGAAGTCACGGTCAACCCGGTTAAGGTTGTTCGTAAATTAAATAAGCCTATCCATCTTCCGATTTTGTTCATTGAATCATCTTATCTTTTCTTTCGAACTTATATTCGAATCAAAATTCTTTTTGATTTGATTTCCATAAAATTTGAATCTCTATACTTATTTTGAAATCCATTATTGTATCATCAAGCGAGGAAGGTATTGTAAATTTATATTTAAAATGTTTTAATATATATTGTGTTGTTTGAGTTGTTGATGTTGATTTGGGTTTTCGATCGATTCGTCTGATCAACGCTATCGATGGGATTTCCAAAACACTTGAGCATAGTAAACTGACACAATATTGTTTTCAAATTTGGTAAATAAAATAAATTTTGAATGATTATATTATATATAAGTATAAATTTTTCTGAAATTAAAATGTTAATGAATCTGTTGTCCGAAATGTGAAAAATTTAATTTTCATTTATTGTTTTATAATTCATTGACTATTTCATAATATAAATAAATGAATTTATAAAATTTGGTTATAATTTGATTTGGAATTTGAAATGAATGTAAATCAGGAATATGAGAAATTGATTTCCGGTGACTTCAACTTTGATTTAATTTTAAAGTTTAAAGTGTATAGTATTTAAATATTTTCAAATAGAAATCATTTCAAAGAAATTTAAAATGTTTAAATCAGTGCTCTCCTATTTTGTCACTGGAAAATAATTTCGGTGATGGCGGCCGCATCATCGACTTTCATTTTCGAGTTTCGAAGTGGGGAGACTATTCTGTAGCTTTGCTACGGTTTGTTTTAAAAATAAATTTAGTTGAATTGCTTAAAGTATGATTTCATTTGTAATATATTGATGTATGGTTTAAAATTTGATTTAATATAATATACATTTATTTGTCTCTAAATAAATTTGAAGTTACTCGGAAATTTAATCCTTAAATTTATGATTAAAGATGATTTCAAATTATAAATTGAGGCAAAGATTTTGAAAATATTTAACTTTAAATAGCTGAATTGTAAAAATTTATTTGGATAATACTCAATTACATTCAATATAACTTACCTAAATTTTCAAAAGTTAATTTTGTAATTGAACATTATACGGTAGAAAATGATATCAAAGAAATTTTTAAATAAATTTGAGTAGTTATAATAAATGTAAATATACTTAATATATGAGATAAGATATATTAAGTAGAATAAATTTAATAATAATTTGGAATAAAGAAGAATTAAATTTGTCGAATAAAGTATGATTATAATAAATGTTATTCACTTAAATTTTTGTTATAAAATGTTTATGGAAATAAATAGAATAATAAGTAAAATAAATAATAGGTGTGATTAATAGAAGAAGAAAAATTTGTCTCGAAAGTTAATAAATTGAATTAAATCAACTTAAGAGAGTATCTTGAATTAGTTGAATTTAAATTGAATTTCATTTGAAAGAAACCTTTTGTACCTAAAATTAATGAAATACCTTGAATTTAAATTCAATTGTTGGACATTAATTTGATTTAAATCGAAATTTATAGTTTGAACTAACAAAATTTAAATTGAATGAATATTATTGATTTAATATGAACGGATTTAAACCAATTAGTGAAGAATAATCTGTTAAATCAGAATTTATATGGTTTAGATTAATTGTTTGTCTTGTTTTCAAATCTATTTACTTTTGGTTGTTTCTACTCTCCTGCTTCCTTCCTTTTCGGGGATGAAAAGTTTTGAGTGGGGGAGAGTGTAATAACCCGGATATTTTAACGGTTTTAATTAATTTAATTAACTGAATATGTGTGAATTTAATAATAATAAATATAAAATTTTGAAATATAAATTTAATATTTGAAATACGTCTAGTTAAATATAGCAACTGGTAAATTTTCATCCGAAAATATGAAAATTTATTTCGTGCGTAAATTTAGTCAATTTAATCAGTTAAAAAGCGATGAAAATAAAATATTTTCAAAACCTAAATATTTTTAGATAGAAAAATTCTAAACCATCTTCTGAGAAAGCCGTCAGTTTGTCGTTTTTCCAAATTCGAACATCTTTAGCTCCGTCGATCTTATTTTTCTGCGTTTTTCTTGCATTTTCCGCTATTATAAAATTTTGAATTTTTATAATTCAATCGTACCACTGATATCCGTATACCGTTTCGATCGTCTCGTGGCACTGATCTTTAGGGTATATTTTTTTGTGTATTTCGGAGTCTGAAAGACGGTGAAATCTACGGAATGATTCCCGTATCGGTTTTGAAGTTTTGTTTTAAAATTTCCTTGACCATTCGTTTCCTCGGTTGTTCAAATTTAACACCCAGCTGTCTTTTATATTTACTAGAAAATTTATTTATGGCTATCTCTTACTTCAATATCTTCTGGCTACTTCCATCTATTCAAGAATATTGGTTCATATTCATATTTACAGTTGCTCATTCATTCTTGCCTGTAGCCAAATTCATCTTTAGCCTTCACGTCTTTCACCTTCCCAAGGCATGGCCGCACTTCAACTTTCTTCTCTTCTCTTCATTTGTTATTTTCATCTTCTCACTATGGAAAATAAAAGGAAAAAAAAAGAATATGTAACGTGCATGTACAACTCCACAAGCCGACTTCCTCACATTCCAGTCACCTTACCTCCTTCCCTTCTCTCCTCTTCTTATTTCTTCAACCGACAGCCATTTCTCTCCCTCCGTCTCATCAAGCAACCCTTCACCGACCATCGACCACCGTGCTTCTCTAGCCTCACCGGCCCATCCCATTGCTGACTGAAGCCGCCTTCCACCACAACTTCGGCAGCCGCTCCACCTTACATACCCGAGTGCCGCAAATCCCCTACCTTTATACGGCACAACCAAGCTCCGCCCGCACTCGCCCTGCCAACCTCCCTCTCCACAACGTTGCTGACCCAAGCAGCCCAATCCGGCCGTATGTGAGGTGCACCATGCTCACGATCCAAATCTGTCACTTGTAACGACCCGATATTTTCAACCATTCACATCTGCACATGTCGGACTTGAATTGCTCAAAATACCACGTTGTAAATAAAATTTGGCAAATCTCAGAATATACAGTAAATACATAATCACAGATCACAGACACAGAGTATTTAATAATGCAGCGGAATTTAAAAGAAGTAGTAGTTCATGAAGCTACTATATAAAAATAAGATACATCAGAGTTAAACATGATACAACAAAAAGTAACAAGATACATCAGGTACATATCAGAATACATCACTGAAATCAATGGATACAGAAAGCAAAATAGATGGCTGGATCTTTAAGGAAAGCTCCAACTCCGAAGGTGAATCTTGAATGCTAACTCACTCAATCTGACTTGAGCGTAAAGCAAAATACAAAACACTCGAGTCAGGACATAAATACTTATGAACTGTAAATAAACTCAAGTGAACAGTAACAAAAGTGCATCAGTAACTTAAAGGATGCTTGGGATCGCCCATCCTTTAAGGATCCGTTAAACTATTTACTATGTAGTAATATTGCGCTACTATAATAATGTCTACAGTAAAATAAACATACTTTTAAATAGCGTTCCGGGCTACCCATATCACCCTTCACACATAATAGTCCCAGTAGTCCATCCAATATCATGCCATCTCCACTCTGGGTGACTGTCAGAGGATACCACACGGGCTACGGGAGAAAAACAAACTCGTAGTAAAGGCTCGGTATGGCAGGTGACACGGCACACAAGGCAATGCCAGGGTAGATATACCAATTACGCACACGGGCTGGTGGTAACACAGCGGCCACATACGCCCACCTCGGAACACACTCCCAATCAAAATCAGAGGATGGCCACCTAATCAATCACCAGTAAGAGTATAGTATCGAAGAAACGTGTCCGACCAGAGGTGCTACCTCCTTTGGCCCGAGATCGCTCCTGTTTTAGCCACCTTATGCCAACTCACGGGAGTTGGGTCCACGTAATTTTATTTTCTATTCAAAGATACATTGTTTAGTATACAAACATATTCATTTCAGGAAATAACCTTTATTAAAATTTCTGGGTTAGACTTAAGGTTCCATATTAAATCAAATTTGATTATTAAGTTATTTAAATTAAATCTCTTTAAATTTTCTTTTTCTTTATTTACCTCTGTTAATCTTTTATAACCAAAATTTAAGTGTATAACATTTATTATAACCACTCAAATTTTATTTATAAAATCCTTTTACATTGTATATTATCTAATTACATTGTTAACTTTTAAAAAAAATTAAGGTAAGTTATATTAAAATGCAATTGTGTGTTATACAAATAAAAATTTCAAATTCAATTATCTCAAGTTTGAATCATTTATCCAAATTTTTAAATAATTTTTTTCTTTCATAATTGAAATTATTCTTTAAGATAGAATTTAAGAATTAAATTTCCGATTCCATTCAAACCATTTAGAGATAACTAATAATATATACATAATATGTCAAATCAAATTTCAATCATATATCTATATATATTAAATTCAAGTCATATTTTAGAAATTCAAATCAATTAAATTCCTAAAACAAAGCTGTAGTAAGACTATAGAACTGTCTCTTCACTTCAAAACTCGAAAATGAATGTCGATGATGCTGCAGTCATCACCGAAGTTATTTTTCAGCGACCAAGAGAAGAGCACTAATTTTAAACTTTAAAATTCTTTGGAAACAAATTTCTACTTGAAAATACTTTTAAATAATATATCCTTTTAAAATTTTAAACATAAGGTTTGAAATCCATCGAAAATTAAATTATCAAATTCTTGATTTAAATTAATGCCGGTTCCCAAATTTATAAACAACTATTTATAAATTCATTTGTAGAACAATAAATGATAAATCAAGTATTATCATTTCAAATTATCAATTTAAATCAATTTATTAAGTTCCATAAATTTACTTATATATCAAAATTTATTTCATTTCCCAAATTTTTAAAATAATATTGTGTCAGTTTGTTCTGTCAAAGTGTTTTGGAAATCTTATCGATAGCGTTGATCAGACGAATCGATCAGAAACCCAATCCAACATCAACAACTCAAACAACACAATTTATAAAACAAAATATAGATTTACAAGTACAATTCAAAATGTTTGGAAGAATAGATTGGAAACAAAAGACAGGATGATAAAATACAGAGTAGGGAGGTGGATAAGCTGAAATAAATCACGGGCAACCTTAACCGGGTCAACCGTGACTTAAAGAATAAGATCGATGTGGATTTTCTGGGTAAATCTACATTCGACCCCAAGAGATAAAGTTTGGGATAATAGGAGATACTAGCATGTAAACCGAGGATAAATATAAATCTCTGGTGAATCGATGCTAATTGTAAAGGAGTTTCACCCCTTTTCAAGAAAATTAGAATACTGGTGAGACCGCCAATTCACTATAAAGATCATTCGAAGTGGAGTTATGGGATACTCCAAAATCAAATGAAGATGAATAGTGGGGAGTAAGAATGGATTTTGGAACCGCA
Organism: Allium cepa; assembly: GCA_030765085.1. NCBI lineage: Eukaryota > Viridiplantae > Streptophyta > Magnoliopsida > Asparagales > Amaryllidaceae > Allium > Allium cepa. Next base: position 366,566,312 of record CM060934.1, on the reverse strand, counting down.
GGGAACGTTCCAAAATTCAGGAATCGAGTCAAAAGAAAGAGATTCAACTCGAATGAAAGTGATTCTGTAAATACATCTACTCTATATGCTGAGTTTTGCCTAGAGCTACCAAAGCTCTGATACCAACTGTAACGACCCGATATTTTCAACCATTCGCATCCGCACATGTCGGACTTGAATTGCTCAAAATACCGCATTGTAAATAAAATTTGGCAAATCTCATAATATACAGTAAATACATAATCACAGATCACAGACACAGAGTATTTAATAATGCAGCGGAATTTAAAAGAAATAGTAGTTCATGAAGCTACTATATAAAAATAAGATGCATCAGAGTTAAACATGATACAACAAAAAGCAACAAGATACATCAGGTACAAATCAGAATACATCACTGAAATCACTAGATACAGAAAGCAAAATAGATGGCTGGATCTTCAAGGAAAGCTCCAACTTCGAAGGTGAATCTTGAATGCTAACTCACTCAATGTGACTCGAGTGTAAAGCAAAATACAAAATACTCGAGTCAGGACATAAATACTTATGAACTGTAAATAAACTCAAGTGAACAGTAACAAAAATGCATCAGTAACTTAAAGGATGCTTGGGATCGCCCATCCTTTAAGGATCCGTTAAACTATTTACTATGTAGTAATATTGCGCTACTATAATAATGTCTAAAGTAAAATAAACATACTTTTAAATAGCATTCCTGGCTACCCATATCACCCTTCACACATAATAGTCCCAGTAGTCCATCCAATATCATGCCATCTCCACTCTGGGTGACTGTCAGAGGATACCACACGGGCTACGGGAGAAAAACAAACTCGTAGTAAAGGCTCGGTATGATAGGTGACACGGCACACAAGGCAATGCCAGGGTAGATATACCAATTACGCACACGGGCTGGTGGTAACGCAGCGGCCACATACGCCCACCTCGGAACACACTCCCAATCAAAATCAGAGGATGGCCATCTAATCAATCACCAGTAAGAGTATAGTATCGAAGAATGTGTCCGAGCAGAGGTGCTACCTCCTTTGGCCCGAGATCGCTCCTGTTTTAGCCACCTTATGCCTACTCACGAGAGTTGGGTCCACGTAATATACCTCAAGAACGTCGCCACCATCCTACTTCATTCTGGAATCTCCACCGCGTACACGGTTGTTAAAGTGGTTTTCGAAGTTGGAAGAGAGTATGACAACTGTAACAAACCGCATATTTATCGATTTTATATTTAAATATTTTATTTAAATATTTTATCGTTAGTCGGATTTTAGTCCGAAAAGCTACTTTTTGCATATGGTCGAATTAGGACTCGGGACCACTCCCATTGAGTTTAAAATGCCGTTTGCGACCTTTTTGAGTATAAGCTTCGATATGTTTGGAGAAAGTTGATTTTTGCTACTTTTCACTTTGGGTTTGGTTTTGGGCTCAGCCCTATGTTAACTTATGCTCAAATCTGAGCCACTCTCCCCCACTCACCCTCATTCTCTTCTCTTTTCAGTTTTTATAACATTAATGGTGGAAGAGATTGGAAATTAAAACTCCAAAACCCTAGTTTCTCTTGCAAATCAAATTCCTAGCTCCAAACTCAAGAAGAATCCATTGGTAAGCTTCTCTTCTTCTTCTCCAACTTATTCTCTTACCAATTTCAGAAATTCCTAAACCTAATTTTGGGAATGTTCTTGTTTTTGAGCTTAGATTCAAGCTCAATTGGGTTGTGTTGAAGAGAGGTTGATTCTCCATTTTCTTTCAAGCTTCTTCTTGTTCGATTTTGTGAAAAGGTGAGATTTTTATCTCACGTCTATGACTATAATTATCTTTGGTTGGTGGGTATGAATTCCTAACACTTATTCATGTGCATTTGCTCTTGATTTGGATTGGTTTTTTGAATATTCCAATTTTTGGGTTTTTAAGTCAAATTTGTGTGGAAATCCTTTTATGGATGTTTGATCATGCTTTTGGTGATGCATCGAGGAGCATATAGGGCCGAGTTGCCGATTGGCATAAACCCTTAGAGCCAATGTTCGTCCGGTTGCATTTTGGAAGAGTTTGCTCTTCATTTGAATAAGGCTGAAAAACAGCCCAGGCATGATTCAGTCGACTGAAAACTCTGTTCAGTCGACTGAACCTGAAACCCGAGAGTTTCCAGGCATGATTCAGTTGACTGGAAAAACTCTGCACAATCGACTGAAACTGGAAACAGAAAGTTTCCTGAACCTGGAAAATTTCTAGGCACAGGGTCAGTCGACTGAAAACTCTGTTCAGTCGACTGAACCTGCTGTTTGAGTCCAATTTGCCTTTTTGGATTGAAATTCCAATTTAAATCAATTCGTGATAATCCTATTTGTTGTTATCATCTATTATGACTTTGATGACTCTTTTTAGGGATTTTTGAATATCCATTTCGATGGATCCTTTATCGATTTCTTTGGATTTTATTCACGTCTTCGTATGTGAATTTTTGTGATTGATTGTTCTTACAATCTTCTTCGTGATTTGTCACTTTAAAAATATAAAGGTTTTCTATACTAGTAGTAAATATCAAAACTCTTTCCTCAAACGATTTCAATACTATTTTAATACCAAATTCGTTTATAAAACCGTTTTCCAATCTATTAGTATATACAAACCTTTACCTCACTCGTATGAGAAATCTAATTAAACGGCTTAGTAAAACAAGTGGTATGAAATGCTTGCATTTACTTTGTCGGTTAATTCTTGGACTTGTTCGATTGAACCTCTTGTGACAATTTTTTAGTGGAGATTTACAGTTTGTTCGTAAATATTTAAGTTAAGCAAGTGGTTATGGGACATGAAGCTAAACTCATACATTTACTAGCTTAGTGTAATTGACACTTCTCGATGATCATGACGATCATTTTTGTGATTTAGACTAGCAGTTGTGCGATGTCTCTTTGTCTGCTTTGTGGAGTTTCGACTCAAATTTGGTGGGGTAGCAACCCACGGTCTTCGGACCATTCGTGTGTCAGGTCTTCGGACCATTTGTGTGTCAAATTAATGGCTAGCTACCATGAGATAGCTTTTCGTTCATGTGCTACAGCTGTTGGTGAGTTTTCATGCTCCCGTTCATGTGATAGGCCTCCCCCATTTATTTTTTGAAATTTCTGGATTTCGTGTGTCGAATTCTGGAGTTTATACTTCACCTATTTTTGTGATTTCTATTGATATGATTTATCAATTCTTGTGCATAGGTGAATTTGTGTGTCATTGACTGGATTTCTTGTGTTGATTTCTGGAATTTATGTTTCGCCAACTTTGTGATTTCTATTGATATGATTTATCAATTCTTGTGCATAGGTGAATTCGTGTGTCATTAACTTGTTGTGAATACAAGTTTTGGGTATGATACCCTTTTTGGATCTTCGAGAAGATTCTTTGATATTGATTAATCGTTTGTTGATTATCATTTACATACTTATAGTAGTATGCCATTATGGATATTATACGCCTATGCCATATCTTATATGTCATTTATTGTGGCTTGGTGAATGAAATTAGGAGTATGACATTCCTTTTTATCTTGAGTAGATTACCGTGATATTGATTAATCTCTTGTTGATTTTCAATTACTTATATATATCACAGCTTGGCATTGTGATTATTATGTGTTTACACATATCTCCTATTCTATATCATGTTATCTGATATTTATAGTTAGACTGATCCGTTTATTATTTTCTTATAAATAATACTCGGGTCAGACCGAGATGTTGCAGGTGATTCGACTTGACTTCTCATCCGGGATTAACTCCTTGACTTTTGGGTTAACTACTTAGATTAGTAGTTATTTTGTTGTATACATTTGTGATATAGACTCCTTAATGTATACTTATTCTTTTGTGTAGTTCGTGTAACTATTCTTTTGTGATATTGTGGATCTTTTTAGACCACTACTCTGATGTACACTTTCTAGTGTAATATTCATATCTTATTCCGCCTTTGTGATATGAATTGTCTATGACTGATTTGTGTTATGCTTATTTCTATATTTGTTTTCCGAAGTATTTATATAGCCACCGTGTAGTAGCTTTGAGTTTGTGTCGGTATGTCGGATTTCCTCTTGAAATAGAATGCATGTTATATTATCTGACATATCGGTGCTCGCACAAAGAAATTACACGGATGGTCGCTCCTCAACAGCCTTATTCTCCATGCTAGTCGACAGCATTCACCGTAATGTTCTTGGCTAGCGTGGGTATAGAGGTGGGGCGTCACAACAACTTCCGATCCCGGTCTCTTCAACAACCAAACGTTATTATAACGCCGTGGTCATTTCAAAATAGTTTATATTTCAAAAGGATCAAATCATTTCATTTCAAAACTATATTCCTTTCAAAATAGTTTACCCCTCGAAACCAAAACCATATTTATTTCAAAACTTTTATTCAATCAAAATAGTTTATACTTCGAAACCAAAATCATTTTTATTTCAAAACTATATTCAAATCAAAATAGTTTATACTTTATCATTTCCATCTCAAACCTATATTCACTTCCAAAAATCATAATACTTTCAAAGTTATAACTCTTTCGAAACCAAAATACTTGAAATCATTACAGTTTGAAAATAATAACATTCTGAAATCATACATTTGAAATCATGAAACATTCATTTAATTCTTTACATTTTACAAATTTATTTTCAATTTAATTCAAAATTTCAAATTTCCAATTTAATTCAAATCAAACCATCAATTTCAATTCAATTCAGTTTTCTAACAAAACATTTCAAATCTTATAAATTTCAAATATAGATTTGATCTACAAAATAAGCTATCCAATTTTAATATGTTTCCAAACTTTAATATCCCACATTTCAAAACTAAACTTTATAATTCCATATATTCATATCTCAAATCTAATTTCATTATTATGTACTTTTGAAATATTCATTTCATAAATCCAATATTATTAAAATAAACTTAAATTACAATTAAACTAAATATCTTTTCATAAAAATATAAACTTCAAATATTCCTTTATCAAATAAAGAAAAATTGAATATCATTCAACATTCACATTCTTTATTAAAATAAAGATCAAATCATTTCCTAACCATTTCAAAATCATTAAAATATTACATCCTTTCAAAACTTCATAATCAAATCATTATTTGAATTCAAATCCAAATATTCAAAGTTAAATATCATTTAAAAATCAATATGTCATTCATTTATTATTTCAAACATCATTACCAAAAATACATTCCAAAATTCCATTCAAAAATTCATTTATTATATTACATTTCATTCCGTTTAACACATAACCAAGTAAACTTTATTTAAATTCAAATTCAATTTAAATTCCTTAAAATTTCAAATTTAAATATTCAAAACTTCTAAAATTTCGCAGATAATCCATTTCAAAAGTTAAATTATTTAACACTTTAAAATATAGCCCAAATAGTGTTAAAATCTATAACATTTCAAAACATTGTCAAATTATAGCAACGACAGCATTTAAAAAGTACTATCGTAGCTTATATTTTCCAAAATGGTTTATTTCAAGAATAGCGACATTTATAAAATGTCGTAATAGATATTTAGTTATTTCAAACATTGTTAGATTCAAAACAATAGCATTAAAATGCCGTCAAAAGACTAAAGCATTTTGAAAATGCTATAAAATTCCAGGTTTCATTTTAGCTTTTCAAAAATAATAATAAAACTCCAAATTTTTATTATTACAACTTAAAAATCATAATTCTAGACTTCAAAATTTCACATTTAAAATCATTTTAACATATGATTTAACACAATAAAATTTTAAGATCAAATATTCAATTTTGCAAACTCCATTCATTTATTAAGTCAAAATTCACTGTTTATTAATTTATAAATTGAATAAGCTTAAAATTTTACTTCAAATATCATTTCAAAACTTTAAATTTAATTTCCATTATTTATTTACATCTTGAAATAAAATTTAATGTCAAACGTCACATTTACTCCAAATTTACATACTTGAATTCACTTAAATTCACAATTTCAAGATTTAACATTTAACTTTCTTAAAACCATAATATATATATCTTAAATCAAAATTTCATACTTTTGAAAATACATATTTAAAAAAAAATCATTTAAAAATATACCACGGGGTCTGTATATAATTTTCTAACCTAGGTCAAGTGATACGGATATATATCATTTCAATCCGCAGTTTACAAAGAAAACCCGGGTTCTATCATGTCAAACCCGCAATCCCAAGTCAAATAAAATACAATAAAAATCGCTCAGGCCTATCATTTCAGCCCATAACGATTTTCCCTATTCTAAAGTCCGTTCGGGTATGTATCATTTCAACCCATAGTGATTCTATTCTAACAGGGAACTTGCAGTGTTAACATATGCATAAACAATATAAACAATGTCAATGTCACAATATAATGTCATATATCAGATGTCAGGTGATAATTAACAGTTTTAACATGGTAATAACATGGCATAGCATATCATATGATCATCATTAACTTGCATAACATTTTATATTACTAAACACTTGTCATCAATTCACTATTTCATAAGTATAAATGTCAGAGTGAGAAAGACTCACATTTTCGAAGCTAGAGACAAACAACACACCCAAGAGTGATCCCAAAGGCACGACAAGTATGACTTGATTTGAATGAGTGGAGAGAGCCAAGATATGATTTTATATCAACAACCCAAAACAAAACAAACAAGGCAATATATAAATATTCAACACACAATAACTTTGAAACAAGTTGAAATACAAAGCAAAAATGAACAAGATAGATTGGACCTTGCTTCAACCACTTCAATGCTTGGCCTTGGGGGACTCTATGCTCAGCCATGATGTGTTTTTGGGTCAAGTATGGCATCATATAGGTCAGGTTTAACATCATATAGGAAAGGCAACAAGTGGAGATGAAGGTGTAGTGGAGTGCAACAACATGAAGAACACATAGGAATAAAGCAATATAGGCAAGTTTGGTCAACATGTGGCTCGGCTATGGGTAAGTGGGGTTCGGCTATAGGGCTTTTCAGATCTGGATAGAGGTAGAGCTGCAGCTAAAGGTCAGGTCAGTAGGTAGTGGTGGAGCTAGGGGTGTGGCCGAAATCAATATGAAAGGCTATGGTGAAGTTTGTGGCTTGGAAAGGCATTATTGGAGGAGTTTGTGCAAATTTTGTGGAGCTATCATCATCAAGTGCTCATGGCTTGACTTTTTTTTTGTCAGAGAAGGGGCTGATGGCTGCTGTAGATGGAGGAGGTGATGGTGGAGCTGATGGTGGAGAGGCTAGGCCAAGCAAAGCTAGGAGAAGAGGCGAGGCAAAATCAATGGAAATAAGAAGAAAAGTGAGAGGAAGAAGCCATTAACTTGCAAATATTTTTACAGAAAATAAAGTGGCCATGAGAAATGAAGAGAGGAGAAGTTTCTCACGTGAATTAGCAATGAGAATTCATGGCTAATGCAAGAAAAAGGTACGGCTAAAGCAAGGAGAGGAAAAGGCAAAAGAAAATGAAGAGGCGGAAAAACGAAGAGCCTAGAGCAACTAAAGAGACACAAACTCTTCAAATTTCCATTATTTTCTTTTTAAACCTTATATAACTGAAATATATATATAAAATCAGATAAAATACGAAAATTTAGTAAATAAACAAAAATAAATTAATTAATTATTAATTATATACAGTTTAATTAAATAAAACAGCAAAATTTGCAACTAGTCTTGAAAATATGAAAAATAAGTGCAATGAACTTGGGAAAATTTTTATGTACTTAAAAGTATTTATAAATAAAGATAAGAAAACAAAATAAAAAGGAAATCACAAAAGTAAATAAATAAATTTTAATTTAAATATAGTTTAGATGAAGAAAATAGCAGAAAAAGGAAAACAGCCTTTTAAAAATAGGAAATCATCATAGTAAATTTTAGAAAAATTCTATTATCATTTTAAAAATATTTAAAAGTAAAAATATACATAATATAACATATTAAAATAAAATATGACAAAGAAAAAATAAAATTTATACAATTTAATAACAAAATTGCAAATAAACAATTTATACTCAAAATTTAAATGTACATATCTTTTGCAGTTTAACTCTGTTTTCCACGAAACAAAAAGCAGTGTTCAAGTTATTAAATCTATTTTCATAATAAAAGATAAAATTTAAAATTTAAAACTTTTAAGTTTTTAATTTAAAAGACAAAGTTTGACTATTTGACCAAAAATTCACTTTTTCTGGAAATATTCAACTTACACAAGTTTTGGAACTATAATTCATATAAAAATCAAGATTTATATTTAAATAATAAAATTTAATCATTTCAATAAGTAAAATAAGTTTTTTTTATCAAAATTTAAATTAAAATAATTAAAATATACAATTAAAATAATTACAAAATACAGGGTTGTTACACTCTCCCCCACTCAAAACTTTTCATCCTCGAAAAGGAACGAGGTACGGGAAAGCAAAGAAAAAAAAATATAGAATGAGACCAGATTTAGATAAGATGACAATCATATTCGAATCATACCTGATAACTATTGTTATAGGTAAGTTTAACAAGGTGGAGATGATCTTCCAAGATCCTCCAGAATAAAAATACAAGCACAAAAAGATCCTCTAAAATCTGATTCACCCTTCCCATTTGACTGATGGTCTGTGGATGGTAAGCAGTGTTCATATCCAGATGAGTACCAAAGATTTTCAAAGATTATAGAAAGATTTCTAAACAGACTGGTATAAGCAATAGTCTCCCCATTCTATAGAAAGATAAGGAAAACAGGGACAACTAAAAGATAGTTTGAAAAACAAAATAAGATAATAAATTTGAAATCATCATGCTTTGAAATCATAATACTTTGAAATCATAACACCTTTAAAATAATCTTCCTTTAAACCATTTAAATTCAATGTCAAATAATACTTATTTGAAAGTTATAACATTTCTAAGTTCATTTATTCAATTATAAAATTTCCAAAACATTTTATTTTAGAAACAGCAGCACTTATAATAAGTTACAGTAGACATATTAGTATTTCAAATCAGTTCAATTTTAGAAATATTCATTTGGATATCATTTACTTATATTTATTAAAACAACTTTTATGAATGGAATATCCAAATTAAACTATACTTCATTTATTAAGTCAAAAGTTCATTATTTTACCTATTTCTTAATTTAACAAATAACCTAACACTTTATTTAAAATACTCATTTCATAAATATGATATTCCTTCAATAAGTTACACTTTAAATTTCCATTTGAAAACCAAATTCTCAATAATCAAATTTTAGTGATATTAAAAATACATCTTAACTATTTAAATCAAAATTATTCATTTTACAAGACATATCTATTTTATAAATAAAATATTTTATTTATAAAATAGATATCATAGCAAATACAGCAATCAAATTTCTTTACACCTTTATTCATTTATACATCAATTAAACTATGATTTCAAGTTAAATAAACCTTATTACAAAATAACCCATTCAAATATATTTTATTTTCTATTCAAAGATACATTGTTTAGTATACAAACATATTTATTTCAGGAAATAACCTTTATTAAAATTTCTGGGTTAGACTTAAGGTTCCATATTAAATCAAATTTGATTATTAAGTTATTTAAATAAAATCTCTTTAAATTTTCTTTTTCTTTATTTACCTCTGTTAATCTTTTATAACTAAAATTTAAGTGTATAACATTTATTATAACCACTCAAATTTTATTTCTAAAATCCTTTTATATTGTATATTATCTTATTACATTGTTAACTTTTAAAAAAAATTAAGGTAAGTTATATTGAAATGCAATTGTGTGTTATACAAATAAAACTTTCAAATTCAATTATCTCAAGTTTGAATCATTTATCCAAATTTTTAAATAATTTTTTTCTTTCATAATTGAAATTATTCTTTAAGATAGAATTTAAGAATTAAATTTCCGATTCCATTCAAACCATTTAGAGATAACTAATAATATATACATAACATGTCAAATCAAATTCCAATCATATATCTATATATATTAAAATCAAGTCATATTTTAGAAATTCAAATCAATTAAATTCCTAAAACAAAGCTGTAGTAAGACTATAGAACTGTCTCTTCACTTCGAAACTCGAAAATGAATGTCAATGATGATGCCGTCATCACCGAAGTTATTTTTCAGCGACCAAGAGAAGAGGACTAATTTTAAACTTTAAAATTCTTTGGAAACAAATTTCTACTTGAAAATACTCTTAAATAATATATCCTTTTAAAATTTTAAACATAAGGTTTGAAATCCATCAGAAATTAAATTCTCAAATTCTTGATTTAAATTAATGCCAGTTCCCAAATTTACAAACAACTATTTATAAATTCATTTGTAGAACAATAAATGATAAATCAAGTATTATCATTTTAAATTATCAATTTAAATCAATTTATTAAGTTCCATAAATTTACTTATATATCAAAATTTATTTCATTTCCCAAAATTTTAAAATAATATTGTGACAGTTTGTTCTGTCAAAGTGTTTTGGAAATCTTATCGATAGCGTTGATCAGACGAATCGATCAGAAACCCAATCCAACATCAACAACTCAAACAACACAATATATAAAACAAAATATAGATTTACAAGTACAATTCAAAATGTTTGGAAGAATAGATTGGAAACAAAAGACAGGATGATAAAATACAGAGTAGGGAGGTGGATAAGCTGAAATAAATCGCGGACAACCTTAACCGGGTCAACCGTGACTTAAAGAATAAGATCGATGTGGATTTTCTGGGTAAATCTACATTCGACCTCAAGAGATAAAGTTTGGGATAATAGGAGATACTAGCATCCAAACCGAGGATAAATATAAATCTCTGGTGAATCGATGCTAATTGTAAAGGAGTTTCACCCCTTTTCAAGAAAATTAGAATACTGGTGAGACCGCCAATTCACTATAAAGATCATTCGAAGTGGAGTTATGGGATACTCCGAAATCAAATGAAGATGAATAGTGGGGAATAAGAATGGATTTTGGAACCGCAGGGAACGTTCCAAAATTCCAAGGAATCGAGTCAAAAGAAAGAGATTCAACTCGAATGAAAGTGATTCTGTAAATACATCTACTCTATATGCTGAGTTTTGCCTAGAGCTACCAAAGCTCTGATACCAACTGTAACGACCCGATATTTTCAACCATTCGCATCCGCACATGTCGGACTTGAATTGCTCAAAATACCGCGTTGTAAATAAAATTTGGCAAATCTCAGAATATACAGTAAATACATAATCACAGATCACAGACACAGAGTATTTAATAATGCAGCGGAATTTAAAAGAAATAGTAGTTCATGAAGCTACTATATAAAAATAAGATACATCAGAGTTAAACATGATACAACAAAAAGTAACAAGATACATCAGGTACAAATCAGAATACATCACTGAAATCACTGGATACAGAAAGCAAAATAGATGGCTGGATCTTCAAGGAAAGCTCCAACTCTGAAGGTGAATCTTGAATACTAACTCACTCAATCTGACTCGAGCGTAAAGCAAAATACAAAACACTCGAGTCAGGGCATAAATACTTATGAACTGTAAATAAACTCAAGTGAACAGTAACAAAATGCATCAGTAACTTAAAGGATGCTTGGGATCGCCCATCCTTTAAGGATCCATTAAACTATTTACTATGTAGTAATATTGCGCTACTATAATAATGTTTACAGTAAAATAAACATACTTTTAAATAGCGTTCTGGGCTACCCATATGACCCTTCACACATAATAGTCCCAGTAGTCCATCCAATATCATGCCACCTCCACTCTGGGTGACTGTCAGAGGATACCACACGGGCTACGGGAGAAAAAAAAACTCGTAGTAAAGGCTCGGTATGGTAGGTGACACGGCACACAAGGCAATGCCAGGTTAGATATACCAATTATGCACAAGGGCTGGTGGTAATGCAGCAGCCACATACGTCCACCTCGGAACACACTCCTAATCAAAATCGGAGGATGGCCCTCTAATCAATCACCAGTAAGAGTATAGTATCGAAGGAATGTGTCCGACCAGAGGTGCAACCTCCTTTGGCCCGAGATCGCTCCTGTTTTAGCCACCTTATGCCAACTCACGGGAGTGGGTCCACGTAATATACCTCAAGAATGTCGCCACCATCCTACTTCGTTCTGGAATCTCCCCCGCGTACACGATTGTTAAAGCGGTTTTCGAAGTTGGCAGAGAGTATGACAACTTCCGATCCCGGTCTCTTCAACAACCAAACGTTATTATAACGCCGTGGTCATTTCAAAATAGTTTATATTTCAAAAGGATCAAATCATTTCATTTCAAAACTATATTCCTTTCAAAATAGTTTACGCCTCGAAACCAAATCCATATTTATTTCAAAACTATTTATTCAATCAAAATAGTTTATAATTCGAAACCAAAATCATTTTTATTTCAAAACTATATTCAAATCAAAATAGTTTATACTTTATCATTTCCATCTCAAACCTATATTCACTTCCAAAAATCATAATACTTTCAAAGTTATAACTCTTTCGAAACCAAAATACTTGAAATCATTACACTTTGAAAATCATAACATTCTGAAATCATACATTTGAAATCATGAAACATTCATCTAATTCTTTACATTTTACAAATTCATTTCCAATTTAATTCAAAATTTCTAATTTCTAATTTAATTCAAATCAAACCATCAATTTAAATTCAATTCAGTTTTCTAACAAAACTTTTCAAATCTTATAAATTTCAAATATAGATTTGATCTACAAAATAAGCTATCCAATTTTAATATGTTTCCAAACTTTATTATCCCACATTTCAAAACTAAACTTTATAATTCCATATATTCATATCTCAAATCTAATTTCATTATTATGTACTTTTGAAATATTCATTTCATAAATCCAATATTATTAAAATAAACTTAAATTACAATTAAACCAAATATCTTTTCATACAAATATAAACTTCAAATATTCCTTTATCAAATAAAGAAAAATTAAATATCATTCAACATTCACATTCTTTATTAAAATAAAGATCAAATCATTTCCTAACCATTTCAAAATTTTTAAAATATTACATCCTTTCAAAACTTCATAATCAAATCATTATTTGAATTCAAATCCAAATATTCAAAGTTAAATATCATTTAAAAATCAATATGTCATTCATTTATTATTTCAAACATCATTACCAAAAATACATTCCAAAATTCCATTCAAAAATTCATTTATTATATTACATTTCATTCCGTTTAACACATAACCAAGTAAACTTTATTTAAATTCAAATTCAATTTAAATTCCTTAAAATTTCAAATTTAAATATTCAAAACTTCTAAAATTTCACAGATAATCCATTTCAAAAGCTAAATTATTTAACACTTTAAAATATAGCCCAAATAGTGTTAAAATCTATAACATTTCAAAACACTGTCAAATTATAGCAACGACAGCATTTAAAAAGTGCTATCGTAGCTTATATTTTCCAAAATGGTTTATTTCAAGAATAGCGACATTTATAAAATGTCGTAATAGATATTTAGTTATTTCAAACATTGTTAGATTCAAAACAATAGCATTAAAATGCCGTCAAAAGACTAAAGCATTTTGAAAATGCTATAAAATTCCAGGTTTCATTTTAGCTTTTCAAAAATAATAATAAAACTCCAAATTTTTATTATTACAACTTAAAAATCATAATTCTAGACTTCAAAATTTCACATTTAAAATCATTTTAACATATGATTTAACACAATAAAATTTTAAGATCAAATATTCAATTTTGCAAACTCCATTCATTTATTAAGTCAAAATTCACTGTTTATTAATTTATAAATTGAATAAGCTTAAAATTTTACTTCAAATATCATTTCAAAACTTTAAATTTAATTTCCATTATTTATTTACATCTTGAAATAAAATTTAATGTCAAATGTCACATTTACTCCAAATTTACATACTTGAATTCACTTAAATTCACAATTTCAAGATTTAACATTTAACTTTCTTAAAACCATAATATATATATATCTTAAATCAAAATTTCATACTTTTGAAAATACATATTTAAAAAAAAAATCATTTAAAAATATACCACGGGGTCTGTATATAATTTTCTAACCTAGGTCAAGTGATACGGATATATATCATTTCAATCCGCAGTTTACAAAGAAAACCCGGGTTCTATCATGTCAAACCCGCAATCCCAAGTCAAATAAAATACAATAAAAATCGCTCAGGCCTATCATTTCAGCCCATAACGATTTTCCCTATTCTAAAGTCCGTTCGGGTATGTATCATTTCAACCCATAGTGATTCTATTCTAACAGAGAACTTGCAGTGTTAACATATGCATAAACAATATAAACAATGTCAATGCCACAATATAATGTCATATATCAGATGTCAGGTGATAATTAACAGTTTTAACATGGTAATAACATGGCATAGCATATCATATGATCATCATTAACTTGCATAACATTTTATATTACCAAACACTTGTCATCAATTCACTATTTCATAAGTATAAATGTCAGAGTGAGAAAGACTCACATTTTCGAAGCTAGAGACAAACAACACACCCAAGAGTGATCCCAAAGGCACGACAAGTATGACTTGATTTGAATGAGTGGAGAGAGCCAAGATATGATTTTGTATCAACAACCCAAAACAAAACAAACAAGGCAATATATAAATATTCAACACACAATAACATTGAAACAAGTTGAAATACAAAGCAAAAATGAACAAGATAGATTGGACCTTGCTTCAACCACTTCAATGCTTGGCCTTAGGGGACTCTATGCTTAGCCATGATGTGTTTTTGGGTCAAGTATGGCATCATATAGGTCAGGTTTAACATCATATAGGAAAGGCAACAAGTGGAGATGAAGGTGTGGTGGAGTGCAACAACATGAAGAACACATAGGAATAAAGCAATATAGGCAAGTTTGGTCAACATGTGGCTCGGCTATGGGTAAGTGGGGTTCGGCTATAGGGCTTTTCAGATCTGGACAGAGGTAGAGCTGCAGCTAAAGGTCAGGTCAGTAGGTGGTGGTGGAGCTAGGGGTGTGGCCGAAATGAATATGAAAGGCTATGGTGAAGTTTGTGGCTTGGCAAGGCATTATTTTAGGAGTTTGTGCAAATTTTGTGGAGCTATCATCATCAAGTGCTCATGGATTGACTTTTTTTTTTGTAAGAGAAGGGGTTGATGGCTGTTGTAGATGGAGGAGGTGATGGTGGAGCTGATGGTGGAGAGGCTAGGCCAAGCAAAGCTAGGAGAAGAGGCGAGGCAAAATCAATGGAAATAAGAAGAAAAGTGAGAGGAAGAAGCCATTAACTTGCAAATATTTTTACAGAAAATAAAGTGGCCGTGAGAAATGAAGAGAGAAGAAGTTTCTCACATGAATTAGCAATGAGAATTCACGGCTAATGCAAGAAAAAGGTACGGCTAAAGCAAGGAGAGGAAAAGGCAAAAGAAAATGAAGAGGCGGAAAAACGAAGAGCCTTGAGCAAGAAAAGAGACACAAACTCTTCAAATTTCCATTATTTTCTTTTTAAACCTTATATAACTGAAATATATATATAAAATCAGATAAAATACGAAAATTTAGTAAGTAAACAAAAATAAATAAATTAATTATTAATTATATATAGTTTAATTAAATAAAACAGCAAAATTTGCAACTAGTATTGAAAATATGAAAAATAAGTGCAATGAACTTGGGAAAATTTTTATGTACTTAAAAGTATTTATAAATAAAGATAAGAAAACAAAATAAAAAGGAAATCACAAAAGTAAATAAATAAATTTTAATTTAAATGTAGTTTAGATGAAGAAAATAGCAGAAAAAGGAAAACAGCCTTTTAAAAATAGGAAATCATCATAGTAAATTTTAGAAAAATTCTATTATCATTTTAAAAATATTTAAAAGTCAAAATATACATAATATAACATATTAAAATAAAATATTACAAATAAAAAATAAAATTTATACAATTTAAAATAACAAAATTGCAAATAAACAATTTATACTCAAAATTGAAATGTACATAGCTTTTGCAGTTTAACTCTGTTTTCCACGAAACAAAAAGCAGTGTTCAAGTTATTAAATCTATTTTCATAATAAAAGAAAATTTAAAACTTTTAAATTTTTAATTTAAAAGACAAAGTTTGACTATTTGACCAAAAATTCACTTTTTCTGGAAATATTCAACTTACACAAGTTTTGGAATTATAATTCATACAAAAATCAAGATTTATATTTAAATAATAAAATTTAATCATTTCAATAAGTAAAATAATTTTTTTTATCAAAATTTAAATTAAAATAATTAAAATATACAATTAAAATAATTACAAAATACAGGGTTGTTACATCACTCGTCTCAGCCCCCCCTCTGGCCACGTCTTTGACTCGGTCCACCTCTCGTCCTAATGGTATGTGCAAATTTTATTTGTATGTGTGTATATATATATATATATATATTTAGTTATGGTGTGGGTATACTTTTCTGTACGTTGATATGTATATATATATTAAGTTATGTGCTCTGTTTATATATTATCACATATACAGTTGCATGTCCATTTTCATAAATTGATTTGATAGTTACAATACAAAGTTATTCACAGTTGTTGCAGTTTGCCAAGTTGTTGTTTATATTCAGAGTTTGCTATTTGCAGTTTTAATATATCAAAGATTTGTTTCGTTTATAAATTTATGTTACAGTTACTATTACGGAGAATTTTTTTTAAAACCCTTATAATATATAAGATTTTTATATATGGAAGTTCATAGGGATCTGTTGAATTTAGTGTAGATAATTATATTAGTTTATATAAAGTGAAGTTTGGTTTGTCCACATTTGCGGCTATTTACATGTTCTATACGCATAGTTAGATATATGTACAATATACATTTATTAAATAATAAGTGAGTCTACATATATTTTGTTATGCGTAACCTGCCAATATAATTATACCTTCTATTGTTAAGTGTTTATATATATATTTCGAAATTTTGTTGAGAAGTGGCTTTTGTTTATATTGAGTTATAATTTGCATGTAAAATTTGATGGCGGTCTGCATTTGTTGGTCTAGTTACACACTGAATTACATTGATAATCTAGGAAGTTATGTAAGTTTATAAATGTATGTACAGTATATATGTTTTACAAGTGGTTAGTTTACATATATAACTAAGTTCTGTTTATACATTGTATACAAGTGACTATTATAAGTTCTGTTTATATATTGTTTTATATTTTCTTTTAACAGTGCAAGACGAATATAATTATATAATTAAAACGTTATCTTATATATAAATATATATGTATGTATGTATTACTAGTTTATACAATTTTTGGGTTTGGTTATATATTGATTTTTATAGAAATAGTCATCTATTTATATAATAGTTTTATATTAAGGTATTCAAATTTAAGCATTTATTCTATCTGTTTGAGAATGTATATACTAGTTATATAAGCTTTCTATAAAAGGAGTTAATATATATATATATATATTATATGTATAAAGTTGTTTAAACGAGTATAAGTTATTTACTTATTTTAAATTATAAGTTGCATATGATTTCATACATAGTGTATATAGTAGTATGTATATATATATATATATATATATATATATATATATATATTCACTTATACCATCTACCTCCATCGATCCTGTTCTGATTTGATTTCGTCAATTCCTATTTATCAGCTTGTCCGTCGAATTTGTGCCAATCTAGCTTCACTTTCGAAATTCGTGCTTGGATTCGTAACTCATTTCTTTGCCTATCTCTCTAGCCTCAAAAAGTGAGCAATCACTCATGATTAATGTTCTTTTATTTATTAAATTTGATTTCAATTGAAACGACAATTAAAATATACTGTTGTTAGCTACTTACACCGTTATATATGCTATTACCTATATCAGTTCACCTATGACATCTGACACCATTATCAGTTAATTATACGATGATACTCCAGTTTGGTTGACGATTGATTGATTGTTTGTTGTTTTTATTGGATGTAAATTGAAATGTATAAAGTGATAAGTATTCTGCAATTTAATTTGACATAGGATAGTTAAAAATTTGAAACGACATATGTGTAAATTTGATTAAATGACATGTGTATAATATGACCCCCTTTAAATGTTAAATAAATGGACATATATAATAGTGTTAATTACACCTCGATTCATTTGAATGTATGTTGTATAAATTTATGTAGTATAAAATTGAATAATAAATGACAAGTGAAGAACCATATAAATAACTTGGGTAATAATCTTTAATCCACATGAAATGATAGTGTGGATTCTAGAAATAATTATATTAATTTGCACAAACAACAATGTGAATTAATACGATTATTTCGGGATTATTTGAATTAATTATTGGATTGTTATTGATTGTAATTATTGCTTGTTTATTTACTTTGACACCAACCCTGTTATCACACTGCAAGTTCCCTTTGCTATGCTTTGATTTTTGAATTGAATTGGAATCGGGTTGAAATGATAAATACCCAAAAGAATTTGACCTAGGATAGAGAATTAAATAAAAACCTGATTGGTCAATAATTTGATTTAAAAAAAATGAAGATTTTATTTGAATAAATAATAAGTTTTGAAAAGAAGTTGGAATTTGAATTTAATGAAAGGAAATGTTAATGTTTAACATTTGAAAACAAAATATTAACATAGTAGATGTTGGAAGAACGTGTTTTAAAAATTATTATTTAATAATTAAATTTGGAATTATTAATAATTAAGTTTGAAATTATTTAATAATTAAGTTGGAAATTATTTAATAATTTAGTTTGAAATTATTAAGTTTTGAAATTATTTAATAAGTAAGTTTTGAGATTATTTAATAATTGAATAAGATTGAATTAATTGATAATTAAATAAAATTTGAATTCTTTGATAAGAGAAATTGAAATTTTGAATAAGTGAATTTGAACTTCGTTAATAAATAAAATTGGGTTTCTTTATTTATTAAGTTTGGAAAATTATTTAAGTAAATTAATAAATAAAATTGAACTTCTTGAATATGTGAAATTTAGCTTCTGTATTAATTGAGTTTTGAAATTTATAAGTGAAATTGAATTTCTTTAGCAAGAAATAAAATTTGATTCATAAAAATTAATGTAAGATTTGTAATTTAATGAATTTAATTTGTTGAATCCAATTTAATTAAATTTGTAAGCTTTGACAATGAAATTGAACTTAAGTAATTGACTTAATGAATTGGTAATTTAATGGAAATTGTTTTGAATGTTAAATTTACTTAACGAATATTGAATGTAATTGATAAATGAATTTAAAAATTGATTTGAATGTTAAGTTGAATTTATTTAAATGATTACGGAAGGAAATTTATATATGAATTTGAATAAATATTTGAATTTTTTTAAATAAAATTTGAAATTGAATTATGAGATTTGAAATAATAATTTGGAGGTTTTGAAACGTAAATTATGGAAATTGATTTGGAAAGACGAATGAATGTTGATTTATAAATTCTAATTGGAATTGAATTTGATTTGGTTTTGAAATTTATTAAACGACCAATCAGTGAAATAGTTAAGAAAGTTATTAAAGAGAACGGAATCGGTAAGGGACATACTTTCTGTCTAAACCAAAAACCACTTTAATAACTATACGCGGAGTGATGATCCAGAATGAAGTGGTTGGAATGATGTACGTGATGACTGAAGAAAGAGAACGATAATGGATAGCCTTAACACTTGTGTCAAATTGGAAATGACTAAAACAGGAGCCGTGCCGGGCCAAATGGGGTCAACTACCTCTAGCGAACACACTTCTTCGTAAACTACTCATTACTTGTTATTGATTCGTGCACCCTTGAAATTTCAGGAGTGCTGTTTCGCTGTGTTGCGATCGCTGCGGCGATGCGTTTTCACCACTCCGGATCAGGCAAACGGTAGTTTCATTACCTTGAGTATTGCCTCATGTGCCTTGTCATACTTGTATCCCTATATACGCGACCACTACGAATTTGTTTTGTGTTATACCTATGGAGTACTCCTTGATATCCCACCAGTTTACGGTGGAGTTTACAGTGCCGTATAGACTATAACGCTTATATAAATGTGTTAAGGGGGATATTGGTAATGCCTTAACATTATTTTGATATTTATATTGCTGATAGGCATTATTTATTTAGCGTATATTACAACATAGTAGATAGTTTAACGGATCCTTCGAGGATGGTTATTCCAACGTCCTTTGAGTTACTTGTATTTCAATTGTTATTTCACTTGAGTTGGATTTATTGATATGAGAATGTTAATCCTGACTCGAGTGTTTTGTGTTTTGCTTTAAGCTCGGGTCAGACTGAGGGGTTTAGCTTGGAGTTGGAGCTTCGCTTGGAGATCCGGCTATTTATCCAGCTTTCAGATATTCAGTTGATTCCAGTGATGTATTATGATTTTTGTATCTGACTATTGTATTTGAAACTTCTGTTGTAACTTATTTAACTCTGATATATATAATAGCTTCATGAACTACTATCTTTTTCTTCCGCTGCATATTTATTACTCTGTGTCTGTGATATGTGATTATTTATTTATTGTATATGTTCAGTTTTGCCAAATTTAAATTAACAATTCGGTATTTTGAATTATTCAAGTCTGACATGTGCAGATGCGAATAGTCCAAAATAGCGGGTCGTTACATTCACAAATTATAAATCTATAGATTTCATCCACTTATGAAATCCATTTATATTTCGTTTTAACACTTATAAAAACTCGTTTTATAATTCCAATATTTTAATTTATAAATATCAATTTATAAATCTTTTATAAATGATCCAAAAATCCCAATTTAAACCATTTTATAAATAAATCAACTATTTATTTCAAAAATCGCATTTCTGTTATATTTCACAAAAATCGTAATTTTTATAACATAAAAATTACAACGTTTATTTATTTAAAATCTATCAATTCCAAAATTAAATTTTTATTATGAATTCTCAACTTAAATTTCCAAAAATCAAATTTTATTTGTTTTTGGCATCTAACGATACCAAAAATATATTCGGCTAAAATTTAGCCTTTAACGATTTCAATCACAAAGATAATCACGCAGATTATAAATAGATCAATAAGTAGATAAATACACAGCATTGAAACCAATTCAATCATTTGAGGAATCCAGTTGGATCCCTCCAACCTGTTTCCTACATCCAAAGATGTTAGCACAATACCAATTCCGCTTCAAGATGGAATATCGCAGTATATGGGATTTATAAAATACTATCTGCTATTATGCGGCGCAATAGGGTCTCATCCGCTATATAATGTGGGAAATCAACTCCAAATACATATACAATACCAATTCCATATCAAGTTGGAATTATCGCGGTATATGTTTTTAATAAATAACATCCGCTTAATATACGGCGTATAGGGTCTATTTCAATACAATAGATAATAATTATCATCCAATCACACAATCAAGCAATTTTAAATCAAACTATTTAAAATTTAAATCAAAACAATTCGATTGAGTGAGAAGTTCTCACCTTGAGTTTCCGATAACAGTTGTAGCGTTTTATTTCGAATAAAATTAAACGTGCGTTTAATTTTACCCGAGAATTTTACTAGCTCCAAATGATTCCAATCCAATTCCATAGTATAGTGCTCGACAAAACGAACCCGACGCAATTCGTTTCGTGATTTTCCGACCTCATATGAACAAGTTATCAAATTTTTAAGGATCACATGATATCAAATATAAATAAATTTACATTTTTATTTTTATTTTAAACCTAACTACATCAAGACCGTTTGATCACCTTCCCTGCATCTCGGCCGCCCACGCCCTCTTTCTTCTCCCCAGGTAACGTACGCGAAACCGAACCCAAAAATTACCATTCCTACCCTAAATCAAATGACCAAATCGATGACAAATACTTCGATCAGAAGCCTCCATCTTGTAGCCCATCTCAAGAGCTACCCTCGGCTGGAACCCCATGCGACTCGGTCGCGCATACGCCTCGGAATCTGAGCTCGAATGCAGCTCCTTTGAGGCCTATTTGCCGTTGATCCATTACGCCATTGACAATCTTAACCGTTGGATTGGAAGGTCTCAAAAAGCTCTACAATATTGTAGTTAGAGATTTTTTGTATAGATTGATGGATATGACGAAAAATGGGGTAGAAAATTCTAATGGTTTCGGCCATTGATGATAATAGAGGCGGCTAGGGCTGAAATTAGGGTTAGGGTTGAATTTCTTTGCAAATGGAAATAACTAGGTCCTTATATAGAAAAATTCACAAATTACTATTCATCCGGAATTTGCGAAGTCCAAATCTCGCGTGGTGACCGACGTTTCTTGGGTTTATCCCGTGTTTCGGACACAGTGGAATATGTTTCAGAAGCCAATTCGATCATATGTGCGAGTTACGGAAATAAACGATCAAATTCAAATTAAATCGATTTAAACTAATTTCTATGCGTTTTGGCTTGCCACGGACAAACCGTAAATCAGATTGACACAAAATTTAAAATCTTACAATAATAACATTACGGATCCGATGAAATTGGTTTCGTTGAAATCCGAGACTGTTTGAAAAATGACTATTTTCACTAGTCGATTAAATATTAAAATATTCAATTTTCACAAATTAACTTTTAATTCGATTTTAAAAGTTCCATAACATCACTCTAACTCCAATATGATTTAATACAGCTTTATAAATCATTTTTAATCATATTAAACCCAATTTTCAATTATTTACGCAATTTCAAATATTAAATTATCGATTTAATTATCCAATTAAATCCAGATATTCAAAATAAAAATCATTTTACTTATAAATTGTACTTGTTGATATTTAAAATCAATTAAATATCTGAATTTCAAATGACAGAAATTCTGGGTCGTTACAAACTTCCTCTCTTAAAAGAATTTCGTCCTCGAAATTGCCAAGTAAGAAAAAGTTATAAAATTCATTGACTTTTCAAAACAAACCGTTCAAATTTGATTTGCAAATCTCTCAAGTGTTTAGCTTTTTCCAACATTCAATAGTTAAACCTCTTACAAAACTTCACTAATATATTTAGATCCATATATAGTTATCTTTTCAAAATCAACTATATCGTCTAACCTTTGACTTCAAATCAAAACTTAGTTTTCACAAAAAAAAAATTCCAAAATTTCTCGAAAATTTTCTAACGCCTTAAATTTTCAAAAAATTTCGCCATAACCTCCTTTGTACGGAGGAGCTTTTACATTTTTACATTAGATATAAATATATATACATCGACCCACCCGGTCGGAAAAACAGAAAAACAGTTCATATTTCCTATTTTTATTGCGTAGGTGTACATTTTTAGCATTTTTAAGCAAATCAGTTATTTATTTAGCGTTTTGCGCAACCAAATCCCACTAACGGTAGCCCCGGTACCTGTACTTACTCAATATAAACACGTAAGTGACATATGTAAGAAGTTATTAACGTTTTACTCTTTTAAACAACTACAACACATGCATATTAAAAGAAATGCATACTAAACAAAGTTTATAAACAACTTATACGATTTCGACATACTTGTAATTGTTTATAACCAATTCATATACAACGACATTCAATTATTCATTTTCAATTAGTTTATATTCACTAATTTACATTCACATTTTGTTCACTTTCAATTTAAATCAATTTTCATTTAATTTAAATTTACTTAACTTCCAATTCGAATTTAATTGCTTTAGCTTGTTGATACGCAAAGATTTTGATCAATGACAATGTGCTTCAACAAACAAGGAAGAAATATATGCAACGCTAAAGGAAGATCGATGAAGACCAAACAAACATAAAGTATGTTTTCTATATAGGTCTTAGTCTAGATTTATTGTTAAAATCTATCCTCAAGAGGCTTGCACGAACACTAGAAAACATTTTATAAACTTCATTTTTTTAAGTTGTCACTGTGCATATTTTATAAGTTCAATCGACTTAACAGGAATAGCCAGTCGACTGAAACTGAAACAAATATATAAACATGCACAGTTTCAGTCGACTGAATTTGTTCCCGAAAATTTTACTTCATATTTTCAGTTGACTGAATTCCCTGCTCAGTCGACTGAATTTGAACCTGTGCATTTTCTCTGAAAAGACACCTTTTTCCTCCCAAGTGTTACAACCATTCATCAATGGAAATGGAAGCATCTCTTGTTTGCAACCTTTGACAACAAATGCACCTCTTCTACAAGTATATATACATGATTCTAACATCATTTAACTCACCGAATTCTCTTGCTTTAATCTTACTATTCTCTTGTTCATATTATCTAGATATTCTCAAAGCAATCACCAATCTATTGCTTGAATCACCGTTTTTTTATAACATTCTTTTGATTCATAGCAATACACACTTCCTAAATCTTTATAAACACATTGCATACTCTCGAGGATAAGATTATAGGAATATTGTACTACATTAGACTCATTAGTGTTGACAAGAACACAACAAGTCGAATATTGTATTTTAGTAATTGAGTTGAAGACCTCTTCGGTAGTTGAGGCAAGAAATCCCAACCTATTCCTTCGGGTAAAGTGAGGGTGTTAGTTAGTGAAATTCCTAAGTGAAGCTTAGGGACTGGACGTAGGACTAGAGGTCCGAACCAGTATAAAATCCTGGTTTCTCCTTGCATTTACCTACTTTATCTATCTAGACTATTCCGTTATTCCATATTGCACGATCCTACCGCATAGCCCCCTCTTTCAATTGGTATCAGAGCAAGGCCATCCTATAACCATAACACCGTTATTAGACATATTGATAATATGGAAAATAACGCAAGTACAAGCACAACATCTGCCTATAGTTCTACATTTGCGGAAGGACAATCTACCCAATGACCCCCCCATTCAATGGACTAAACTACAACTATTAGGCTACAAGGATGAGGATTTATACGCAAGCAACAAGTTTCGAAACCTGGAATGCTACTCAAGCAGAGTTTGTTGTACCCACAACCGATTATCTTACATGGACACAAATTCAAAAGAATGAAGCTAATGCAAATGCCAAAGCTATGAATATGCTATTTTGCGCCCTGGATAGAAATGAATTCAACCGTGTTGACATATGTACTACTGCATATCAGATATGGGAAAGACTGAAAGTCATACATGAAGGCACAAACAAAGATATCCATGCTGAAGAATCAATTCCAAAACTTTAGAATGCGAAAAAATGAATCCATCAATGACATGTACTCAAGATTTCAAGACATTCATCATGCACTAATCGGACTAGGAGAAAGATACACGGACTTTGACATTGTGTCTAAAGTTCTAAATTCACTCATTGATGAATGGGAGAGAAAAGTACTAGCAATCGAGGAAGCAAATGATCTACCTACAATGGAACCAGAAGAATTGATTGGAAATCTTATGTCGTATGAAGTAAATATGCAAGCTAAGAAAGATCAAGCTCAAGAAAGAAAGAATGTTGCTTTTAATGCGGAAAAGGAAGAATCAGAGTCTGAAGATGAGGATCTAGCATTTATAGCCAAAAATTTCAAGAAATTCTTAAAGTATAGAAAAGGAAACAAAAACGGGTTCAAAAAGAATTTTTTGAAAAAACCTTCATCCTCAAATATAGAATGCTTCAATTGTCACAAGAAAGGACGCATGCAAAAAGATTGTCAAGAACAAATGAAGGAATACCATAAAAGCTTCAACAACAAAAACAAGAAGGATAAATTCAAAAAGAATGCATTTTCTGTAACATGGGACGATTCAGATTCATCTTCATCCGAAAATGATAGTGATAGCGACAATGAACAGGCAAATGCATGCTTCATGGCTCAAGAATCTGAGGTAGGTAATTTAACTTTCGACGATTTAATTGAAGTAAACACTGTACTTTTAAGCACAATAAAAACTTTTAAAAAGAAACTCAAAGAAACTCGTGAAAATCAAAACAAAGCTGAATTTGAAAGGGATATGTTAAAAGATGAAAAGAAAATTTTAGAAGAAGAACTTGAAAAAGTTCAAGAATCTCATTCAAATTCGGAAACTCAATTATCACTTTTAAGTCAAGAAATTGAAACTCAAAAAACAAAGAATGATATAATTGTTTCTGAAAATCATAAGTTAAAAACTAAGATTAGACGAGTTGAGTTAGAAAATAATTGTCTTCAGGCTAGATTAGATAACATCACTAAAAATATTTCTAACTTTAACAAAGGAAGAGAAAATTTATCTAAGATTTTAGAAAATTCTCAATCCTCTTCAAGTAAACATGGATTAGGATATAAAAAGGAGTCAAAAATTCCTAAAAAGAAAAATACAAATTTTAAGAGGAATATGGATTCAAAACAACAAATATTGCTAAAGAAACCTATTAAAACAAAAGTACAAAACAAGGTAGTTAAAATTTGGGTACCAAAGACTAACAATGTATTAATAAGAAATAAATATATTAAAACATTTATGGGTAATGTTCATCGTAATGAAAACTATATTTATAAAAAGGATACTAAACCAAATTGGGTTTGGTTTCCTATACTCTAACTTTTTAGGACCCTATTAAAAGGTGGGTACCAATAATTTCATATTTATTTTCAGGTCCCACTCAAAAAAAAGAAATGGATATTAGACAGTTGTGACATCTTGAAAATTTGGGGCAATATCAATTTAATAATCTACAAAAAAAATTAAATTGATTTGATATTATTTGTTAATAATATTTGAATTGATTTAATCATCTTCTTTTAAATAAATATTTAACTGATAATTTATCTTTTAAAAGCTAATTTAAATTGTTTCTATTTATAATGTATATATGTATATTGGTATATATTATAAATAGATAAGTTTTGTTTTTAAATTTAATAGATAAAGCTATGTTTTCTAATTCTACTATTTTTGATAATTTGGAAATTTAATATTGAATAAATAATAATATGATTTTAAAAATACTCAAGATAAATTTAATTTGTTTAAAAATAAATTCTAGCCTAGTTTTAAATTTAAATAAAAAGATCGTTTTGTTCTTTTTAATTTAGCTTTATAAAATAAGTAATTTATTTATGTGGTGATTTCATTTATGAATCATTTTAAATTAATAATGAGTTATTTTTAAACAATAACAATAAATGAAATATCTTTAAAATGAATTTTAAATGAATCGAAATTTGTTATTTTAAACTTATGTATATACATATACACATACTTTGGGAAGGTATGATTTGGAATATAAATTAAAATCTTTCAAGAATGTTTAAGATAAAATAAATTTTATAAAATATTTGAACAAAGCAAAATAAAAACAGCTATGTATATAGATGTAAGGCATTCCCAGGCAAGTGAAAACATTTGTATGTAACTTGTAAAAGTTTTGAATGCAAGAACAAATCAGGTAAGTATAGAAGTAAAACATGTAAAAAAGAAATGCAAAGCAAGGAAATAAGTAAGAAAAAAAACAAATAATATCTAAACATAGATATGCAGGTAATCAAACTAAAGTGTTTCAAGCAAATAGAAACAAGGCTAAAGTAATATATATATATATACATATACATATATATATATATATATATAATATATGCAGGCAGCAAAGTTGTGCAGGCTGAAACAAGTAAACAAAATAAAATAATATGCAAGTAGCTTGTAGATTAAGATTCAGACAAGTATGAAGACATAAAATAAAAGCAAACCTGAATTGTGTAAAATAAAAATTTAAGAATAAGGACTGTAGGTAGTTGTAGTGTACGCTAATGCAAAGTAAAGTTCAAAACACATACAAGTAAGTGAAATGCAAAACAAAATATCTAAATATAAATCATGGTATGTAGGAACATAAAGTACTTAAACAATAAATGCCTTCACCTTAGCAGCAAATCATGGTCAACTCGAGTTGTATTTCAAGCCTCCAAAATAAATATCTTGCCTGATACAAACAAGAACATAATTATACCTGCATGTGCTTAACCCAGTTATCACCTTCCTCTATAAACTTCTTTATATACATGCCATCTTCTTTAGTTCGTTCAAATCATAGTAAACCCAAAAATATACAAGTATTTCTATTCTGTTTACAACTGAAGCATCAACAACAAAGGCAAGACTAAGTTTCATGTTTTCTGGAAATCAAAACAAACTACTTCCCAGTTTTAAGTTTAAGCTGTTTTAACAATAGGATGCTCTGTTCATTTTTACAAGCAAGGTGAGTAACATTTTTTTTTAAATTACTTAAGTTTTAAAATCTGTTGCATGATAATATTTAGATGCTTAATTATATTGTGTGAATATTTATATATATGCATTTTTCTCTGGGTGTTTGTGTGATGAAATTCTGTATATTTCAAACCTGCAAATTCAAACTGCCTTCATTGTAAACTTGCTCAGTTTATCATTTGCTGTGAGAAAACTTTAATTTCTAAATTTAAGTATTTAAACTATTTGTAAGCTTAAAATCTGGAATAAGCATGATTTGTATGTATGAAATCTTATGTGCAGGATGTTGTCTGAATACATATTGAGGTCTCTGTAAACAAACCTATTTATCTTGTTTCCAGGCTTGAGTTGATTCAAATCATTTTTATTACTTGATCTAATAGCTTTTAGGATTTACAATACAAACAGAAATTGATTGTTTCAACATAATTTAGAGTTTAAGATTTATTTAAGTTGAAATAAATTTGAATATTGTTCAGGAAAAATCAAATAACAGAGTAAAACTTGTATAAGAGAAAAACCAAACCTTTTAATTTATAAATTCAAGAGCATACTTTGAATCTCTGTAACAAAATATGAATTTTAAAACTTAAATCAAGATTTTTAGTACTAGGAGTTATGTACAGTTCTGGTATGAACTAAAAACGCATTTTGGGAATTTTTGCGGTGATCTCTGTATCTGGGTGGTTGGGGCTCTGTTTGATGATGGAGTAGCTTACGAGGTGATGGGAAAAATGGTTGATGGTGATATATTGCATTGAGGAGGCAGCGGTGGTGGATTTTTGGTTTGGAACCCTAATTTTAGCAAGACTAGAAAATTCGATCATCTCTCCCTCTATAATGGATCGAGTGCAATGGGTTTGTGGGAGATGGAAGCTGGGTCATTAGCGAAGCAGTAGCCGGAGACGTTGACTCTCCGGTGGTTGGAATTTGAAGAGCGGTGAAGTTACAGGTTTTGGGTGGAAACCTGATTTCATTTCCAGGTTTGGGAGTGGAAGCTTGATTTGTTTTGAGAAAGTGAGGTGGCTTTGATGATCGTGTTTGGGTCTGGTGATGGCCGGTGATGTGTTGAAGCCTGAGTGGATGGCCGGAGATGGCCATAGTCACGGTGCATGTGCACCGTGCATTTGGGAAGTTCTGGTGAACTTTATGTGTAGAGGAATTTTGAGCTGGGGAAAAACTCGGGATATTCGAGTGCTTGACTCGAAGCAGGGGAAGAAGGGACTCGAAGCAAATTTTTGTTGTCTCGAGTCAGTGGTTTGTCCAGGCTTTTGTAAACCTGTCAGAAAATTTGTTTTTAAACAAACTTAAATGAAACTTTAAGTTTGCATACCAGATTTAAAACAAAGTTTAAATCAGTTGAAATGTGAATTCAAACTTATTTTTGAATTCAAATCTGAAATGAGATAAAGGTTTTAAAGTATTTAAATGGGAATTTCAGGTTTACAAACCAGACAGTTTTCAGTTTTTAAAATTTAATTTAAAATTTGAAAACAGAAATTTAAACGGAGGTTTAAATTCAAAGTTTAAAGTATAGATTCAAATAGACTTTTGAATCTAAGGTAAAAAAAATGAATTTGGATTCTAAATCAAGAATTAAAAACCAAGTTTTTAAAAGCAAGTTAAAACTAAAGTTTTTTTTAAATCAAAGTTAAATTATTGGATTCAAGTTCTTCTTGTATTCAGATCTGAAACTTAATCAGTTTTAAATCTGAATATTGTAAAAACAAGTTTATATCAAATAGTTGTTAACAGGAATTGGTTTCAAATAAATAATTGAACTTTAAATTGGATAAATCTTTAAAAGAATAACCATTTTGAATCATAAATTCAAAATTTAATTTAAAATTTAGATTCAAATGTGAAATGTTTTACACCTTAATGATAATGAAATCATTTATAAAGAAATGGATTATCTTATAGATAATTAAAATATTGAAGTGATTTAATTAGTAAGTTAATTAAAGAATGACTTATTTATTTAATTTGAAATTAATGATTTATAATTTGAAATTAATTAAGGAAGTAATTAAAGAAATGTTATTAGTTAATGAAGATAGTTAACTAATGATTATTAAGTAATTAATTAATGCAATTAATTTTGATAATTAATTAGATTAATTAATTTAGATAATCTATTGTTAATTGTTAAATGTAATTACTTGATAAAAGTAATTAAGAGATTAATTACTTTTTGTAATTAATTTTGATAAAATGATTAAATTAAGTTAATTAATTTAGTTTAATTAATTTAAGAAATCATTTGATGATCTGATAAGTGTAACTACTTAGTGTATTCAATGGAGCATAGTTACTTAAGGAAGTAATTAATGTTAATTACTGAATGTAATTAGTGAAAGATGTTGTGTTAATGAAGTAATTTGGATAATTACTTTTGTAGTTAATCAGAGGATTAATTAATGGAGATAATTAACTATGGGATAATTAATGTATTGATAAGTAATTAATGATAATTAATTACTGGAATGTTATTAATCTAGAGTGATTAATAATTGAGTTTGATTAAAGATGAATCATTTGATGTAATTTAAATGAAGTAATTAATTTAAATATAATTAGAAATCATTAATTAATATAATTAGTGTTGGATTAATTAAGGAATAATTAATAATGTAGTGATTAATTTATGTAATTAATTAACAATAAATATAATTAATTATATTTAATTAATAAATGAAGTAATCAAATGTTAATTACTATAAATGGTTTAGAATAATTCATTTGCGAAATTAATTAAAGACCAAATTACTTATTGTAATTAGAGAATGATTAATCAATTTGATTTATAATTAATTAATGGTTGTGTAAGAAGGATTTATAGATGGAGTAATTAATTTAATTTACTTTAAATTAATTAAAGATAGAAGTAGTTAATTTAATTCATTTTAAATAAATTACAAATGGTATGATTATAAATAATTGCTTATGGATGAATCATATTGGTATGTCATTTGATGATTGTGATCTCAGATATGAGATGAGTAATATCTTATGATATGGATGTTTGGTTTAAATATGATAATATTTAATTATCTATTTGGATGATGATATCAATTATCTGTTTATGATGATGATATGATTATCTATTGTGATGTTATGAATAGTATATCTGTGTGTATATTGAATTTTATTGAATTAAACTGTTAAGACTAAATAGACAACTTGGCCTTAAAAGAAACGTTTTGGATTTCGATGAGACCGGGATCGGTTTTCCTTATCTGGAACATCCGTAAACCACATCGATTCCAAATTAACGATAGGTCGTGAATCTGAAGTGAAGATGAAGATTCAAAATGCAAGGGTTATCGTCGGGTGATTCCAAAACGAGTGTAACGAGATAATGCCTTCGGTTTCGTTCTAACCCGGAACGAACTTGTATGGATTGAATGCTTTCAACACATCGTTAGGTGGGCGATGAGCATTCTAAGAAATGTATTCTCTAAAGGTAATCGCAGCCTCAAGCCTCATCAACCGAGAATGGCTAAAACAGGGGAACTGCAGCAAGGTTAGGTGGGTCATGCCTTAGCAGGACAAGGATATTCCCCTGTCTAGATGTCCCTTATTTTTCGGCTGTGTGAGCAGTTGGTTGCAAACAACTGCGGCGTTTATCTTGTTCGGGACTATTCAGTAAGGAATGGTTCCGGCCTTGTGTTGCAGGGGGTCGGGAGTGATCCTCGGTACGTTGATCTAGGCCACGTACTGTGACGGGCGGTACCCCAGTAAGCCTGCCATTGTATGGAATCCACAATCCAATAAGTGCCAATGGTTTTGATTGTATTACCCGCTTTTGTGGCTAGTAGCTGGAATTTAATCATGTAACAATTTCGGCTATTTTCTATTTACTTGAAAACCCTAGACCTACTGTAATATCACTGAATTTCCTATCAAATGTTTTGGTTACCGTAAGGTAAAAACTTACCCATGTTTATTTGTGGGGTGTCTTACGTGATACCTTTTGTTTTCAAAGGACTTTTCAAAAATTAAGAAAATTTAACCTGCTACTCACACCAGACCCATGTCTGACCCAGAGTTTATTTTTGTTTTTCATAAACTCTCGGGTACCCAAATTTTTACGGGTAGCCAAGGGATTCAGGTTAGCTTTGACGAATTCTGGAGAAGCAATGGAGTAGGAGGCTTCAGCGTTATAGATATACATATAGTTCCGTTGTGTTGGTATCTCTGGGTCGTATTGTTTGAGTTGTTTTGTGTATTGAGTTGTATAACTAGACAGGTGTTTATAGTTGTCTAGTATGTGATGTATTGTCTGTACAACTCTAATTAATGTTGTATACTATGTAAATACTTATGTGATTATTATAATTTATTCGTTCCGCTGGGAGATTCTGATGTTGTTGTTCTTTCTTCTCTATCTTTTCTATTTCCCCATCCCTTTCTTTCTTCAAGATGAAATGTCAGGACCCGATTCTTCGTCTTCCGAAAATTCGACATCGACACTCACTTTATCGACTACCGAGGAATCGAACGACGGAAAACCGAACACTGAGGGTTTTTTTTTAAAAAGATTTAAGGAAAGAGAAAGAGAGAAAAAGGTAGAAAGAAGAAAAGTGATAGAGAAAAGAAGATAGAAAATTTTAAAATAGAAGAAAAAGAGAATAGAGAAGAATAGAAAGAAAAGAGAAGAAAATAGGACGGATAGAACACAAACAGAACAACATCAGAATCTCACAATTCGCAGCGGAACAACATATAATAATAAATGAATAATCTTTAAACAAAGAACTATATCAGTTATTACATCACATCACATTATATTACATCATATCATCAGAGTGTACAACAACAAACAACAAACAGTGCAGCGGAAAAAGAAATACTATATAAACTAGTAATACGCCATGCCATCCAGCTTGCCTCCAGCAACTCCAGAATATCCAGAATATCCTGATATACCTAACTCTTAACTGCCCGTGTGGAAATTGGTGGGCACCCAGAGTTTAGGAAGGAAAACAATAAACTCCAAGTCAGTCATGTGACTGGTGTGAGAACTCAAAACAGTTTATTTATCTTTAAAATCAAAATAGAGGAATATTTTTAAATTCAATTCACAATGCTTTTTAAAAATGAGACTACCATAAGGCCTCCCGCACACACACACAATGCAAACGCAAAATCGGAGGAGATTTCTCCTTATGATAGTCAAAGATGCTTGATACGCATTTAAAATAACATTTCATATTATTATTAGTGCATAGTGTAGGAAAAATTCATTTCGAAAGTAGAATATAAATCTTAGCCAACATAGACATTTCGAACTATGCCTACTATAGCTACCATCCAAACAGTGTTGCGACACCATAAGTGAATGATAGGTTCTACAACTAATACCGTACAAGTTTCGTATTGGGAATTGGATTTCCAACAAATGATCAGGCCAAGGAACTTCCCATTGCCACATGAGAATGCCTCTGGAAAGACATCCCCGAGAACCAAACCGGAACTCTGCCAACACAAGGCCGGGTTACCCCTAACCGGGTAACTACTGACACGAGCACGCCATTCCCCGATCGTAAACGACCTTTCTCACGGGATCCCGAAAACCAACAACCACAAAGTAATAAATTCGTAGTAACCACATAGGTTAAATATCTGGGCTCCATACCATGATACCACCTCTATCCAGAAGGAAATGTACATACCCTAAAGGGTGCTACCCCTCATAACCTTGCCGCATCTTTCCTGTTTTGACCATTTCCGGGGTGTGAGGCTCGACGAAGTCACGTCCACAAAAACATACTTTATGCAAAAGCCATGCTTTGGGTCAACAAATGATCAACACAATGATCACTAGGATAGACGAACAAATAAACGATCCTATCACAATAATCAACACAATGATCATTTACAGCAACACTCAGCATGTCACATTACCAAATTGGGAATATATCGCTGATAACTTCAACTATATAACCTCTGAGTTCGTACGTCTCAGAGAAGGGTGTTAAGCTAAAAGAATAAATTCTTCGCCACCAACAGAAATATATTTGAAAGAAATCGGCTTTATCTCAACTTGTAATGTCAGACACACAATCCATACAAGTCTGTTCCGGGATCGAACAAAACCGAAGGCACTTACAAAGAAGTCCTTGCAATCCGGATATTCACAATCCTGATCGGATTCACCATCACATATGGAGAACTCTATACCGTAGCTACTCGGTGCAGAGTAAATCGACAGGTCATCCTATCGCTCTCGCAAATACCGGGTCTTCAACACCGATCTTCAATGCAATTATAACGACGTATCACATATTCGAATGGGTTATACGACCCCATGGTCCTTTCCCGGTTAACCCGAATAGTGAGCGCTTATTTAAAAATAAGTGTGGCATTCACATTCAAACAAATCATATCCAATACCCATTCAAAGGGAAATATTGATAGTCGGTTATTGAACTATCACTGGACATGCACACATCACCAGTTTCCAAATAATTTTCCAAATTATTTATTTTCCAAAATATCTTTACAAGATATATAATTTCAATATTTCAAAAATAAATCAATATTTATTTTTAAACCAATTTCACTTTCTTTTATAAATTCCTTAGTGAATTTATAATTCCAAGATATCAATGAATATTCGATTTCAATTATTCATTTCAATTTTCTTTTCAATTTATCTTCAAGAAGATAAATTCTCAAAATATTCACTTTATATTGGAAAACATTTCCATACTTATTTATTCATAAGTAATTCACAAATTTTATTTATTTTCAACACTTGCAAAAATATTCAATATACTTCAATCGAAATTAAGTATATATTTCATTCTATTAAGGAAATCATTCTCTTAACATATTTATTTGGGCCAAAACGAATGTTACGTAAAACATCGTTACGACAACCCAAAAATCACTAGTATAGGGATTCGAAATTAAATAGATATATAAATCCCAATACTATACAAAACATTTCCTTTCAGAAATCATTTAATATAACAACAGTGTTATAGTCCATTATTTCCTTTTACTTCTCGAAAACGTCTATTTCCACAATGAATGTTGAAATCTATGGTTCCGAATCTCAACACATTTTAAAACATCGTTAGATCGTTTAATTCTGTTTAAAACATCATATCTAAAACAATTTCTTTAACGTGTTATTCACTATTCAAAAACGTGAATATACTTCATTAACAATTTCATCCTTTTATTCATTTTAATTCAAAGGATTATTCACTATTCAAAATGTGAATATAACTCCATTTATAGGTTTCAACAATTTACTTATCAAAATAAGTCATTTGCGAATTTATAAAACAACGTTTATAAATTCCATTTCTATTTATTTATAAAAACTTCCTTTTTATAAATTCTTTTATTAACATATTCCAGTTTATAACTCAATTATAAACTAAAGTTCATATTATAAGTCAAATACTTATAAAACGATTATTTTACAAAATCGTTCTTTTTAAACTTCATAGTTATAAATCTTATAACTTATAAGATTCAATTATTCATTTAAATATATTCTTTAATAATTTCACAAAATTATAAATCTTACTATTTATAAATTTCATTTATAACTTCACCATTTATAATTTTATGAATTCCATTCATTTACAAAATTTATTTCCACTTCATTCAAACACTTATAAAGACTCGTTTTATAATGTCTATATCTCTATTTATAAATTTCCATTTATAAATCTTTTAATATAAATCAATTTATATTATTCTTTAAAACGTCTTTAAATTCCTTTAAAAACTTCATCATTCTCTTGATTTATAAAATAATTAAATTTTATAAATCCTATATTTAAACTCTTTATAATAAATTCAAAAATCCAATTTAAACTATTTTATAAAATCATTAGCATCATATTCTCAAAAAATCAGTTTTTAACTATATTTCTCAAAAATCATAATTTTTATAACTTTAAAAATTATAACGTTTATTTATTTAAAATGGATCAATTCAAAAAATTATTTTATAAAACGTATATTTTTCAAAAATCACTTTAAAATCATTTTAAAATTTCAAATTTGGTCCAATGATGCTACACACCAAATAGTCAATCACGACTACAACGATATCATATATCGATATGCTAATCCATCAAATATCAAAATATCTGAAATCAAATAAAAACTGTTGAGGAATCCAGTTGAATCCCTCCAACCTGTTTTCCTGCATCCAAAAACATTAGCACAATACCAATTTCGCTCCAGTACGAAATTATCGCGGTATATGTTCTTATTAAATATTATCCGCTTAATAACGGCGTAATAGGGTCTCATCCGCTAAAAAATGCGGGGAATCAACAACTGTAATATATATATGCCAATATATATATATATATTGATATTATATATAAAACCAATTTCACTGTTTATGAAATATTCGCGATATATGTTTTTAATAAATAACATCCGCTTACTAACGGCGTATAATGTCTATTTTAACAATAAATAGATATCAATCAACATTCAAACATGCATTCAAATATTTTAAATCTAACTATTTAAAATAAAATCGAAACTGATTTGATTGAGTGAGAAGTTCTCACCTTGATTTTAAATTCCGTTTTAGCGATTTATTTTGAATAAAATTAAACGGACGTTTAATTTTACCCAAAATTCTCACTAACTCCAAACGACTCCAAACCAACTCCAACGCGTAGTGCTCGTCCATACGATTCCAACACAACTGAGTTTGCATTTTTTCGACCTCGTATGAAAAAATTACAAATATTTGAAGTTACACGAATTTAAATCAACTAATTTACAACCTTTTATTTATATTTTTATACCACAAACATTCTGGACCGTAGGATCTTGCAACACTGCATCAGGGCCGCCCCTCTTTTCTTCCATCCCTCACGCAAAAATCCCCAGGCAAGACACGACGCAAGCATGAACCCATTATAGAAAACTAGGGTTACAAATTGCTCCTCCTACACTCGACTTGACGACGATCAGGAAGCTCCATTGCGTAGCTCATCTCCTCCACCATGTTCGGCCCCAAGGAGAGCAAGCTCGGCCCCCCCTTCCACCTAAAAACGCGTGCGCAGGCCATGGAGGACGCGGCCCTGTAGCTTCCTCCACACGACTCCATATTCGATCATAACCGTTGAATCTCTAGCTCTCATCGCCCTCTTCAATTCTCTAGTTGAAACCTAAGGCTAATTCTTTGTAGATTGAGAGAGATTGAGGGGAAAAGGAAGATCATTTCTGGCCTTTGGTTGTATAAGTGGCGGCTAGGGTTAAAATTTAGGGTTTTGTTTATTTTTTTTATCAAATTATGAAGAGAGTGGTGCTATTTATAGAGAAAATCGAAACACTATTCATCCCGGAAATTCCGAACTCCGATTTACGCGCCGTAACTGACGTACCTAGGGTTTATCCCGCGTTCCGGACACAATGGAACAGGTTTCGGAAGTTAATTCGGACATATGTGCGAGTTATGGCTATAAACGCTCAATTTAAATTAAACCGATTTAAGTCGATTTCTAGGCGTTTTAATTTGTACCGGACAAACGGTAAATCCAATTGACTTGAAATTTGAAACCTTACAATAATATCACATTACGGATCCGATGAAACTTGTTTCGTCGAAATCCGAGACTTTTTGAAAAATGGCTATTTTAACTCGCCAAATTTAAATTAAAAATAAATCGATGCGTTTCGAGCTGCCACGATCAAACGATAACTCCGATTGACACGAAATTTGAAATCCGGTAATAACTAACTATTACGGATCCAATGGAACTGGATTCGTTCAATTCTGAGACTGTTCAAAAATTGACTAATTTTACTAGTCGATTTAAATATTAAAATATTCAATTTTCACAAATTAACTTTTAATTCGATTTTAAAAGTTCTAAAATATCATTCTAACTTCAATATGATATAATAAAATTTTACAAATCATTTTCAATCATATTTAACTCAATTTTCAATTATTTCCATAATTTAACATATTAAATTATCGATTTAAAAATCCAATTAAATTCAATAATTCAAAATAAAATTTATTTGACTTATAAATTCACTTATTAATATTTAAAATAAATTAAATATTCAAATTTTAATTTCTAAAAATTCTGGGTCGTTACAATCTTCCTCACTTAAAAGAATTTCGTCCTCGAAATTATAAGTAAGAAAGGTTACAGAATCTATTAACTTTTCAAAATTCATAATTAAACTTCTTACAATAACTTACTAAGTTTTCAAATCATACTTAGTTATCCTTTCAAAAACAACTACTATTGTTTAACTTTCAATTCCAAATCAAAGTTAAAGTTTTCAAAATTTTCCAAATTTTCTCAAATTTTTTCTAACGCCTTAAATTTTCAGAAAATTCGCCATAGTCTCCTTTGCGCGGCTCGATCCGAAAAAAAATGACAGTATATATATCACAAATATACATCTCATCAAGTAATGAGGCATCCCGCAGGGAAAAAAGTGTAAAAGTACTGTATTTAATCCGAGATATGTACCTTATATTTTTATTAGCAAGCATATACGGCTAATATAGCGCAAAAGCGAGCTCCAAATGCGAA
This sequence comes from Allium cepa, assembly GCA_030765085.1. Lineage (NCBI taxonomy): Eukaryota > Viridiplantae > Streptophyta > Magnoliopsida > Asparagales > Amaryllidaceae > Allium > Allium cepa. The sequence goes on along the minus strand of CM060934.1, from coordinate 366,527,475 downwards.
GCAAACGCGATCCGCACCTACTAATTACTCAACAAACAACATGAGAACATGCATATATGACAATAGTATCGATATACAACATATAGTAACATAATAACTATACATGTCAACATAGCAAATGCAACTAAAGCAACAAATGCAAACATCAACCCACTATCATTCAACTAACATCCATAACCAATAGATATTCATTTATATTCTCATTAATATTAAATGAAATGGTTTTCACTCTAAATCATATTTGATTTATTTACATTGGATTTTATCAACTTTCATTCTCAATTCAATTAGTTATCATTTACTAATTTAAATCCAATTCACATTCAATTCTATTCAAATTTATTTACTTTCAATTTGAATTCAATTTCATAGCTTCCAATTTCGCTAATTCACTTTCATTAACACTTAACGAATTCATATACAATCAACTAACAATCATATAACAATCAATGTATATATAATTACAACCAAATTACTTTGCTTTCAATTGGTTTAATTAATTGATTTTCATTCAATTATTCAACTTTCTAATAACATTAGATTTTAATGAATTACACTTATATTCATTATTTCATATCAACTTAATTCACATTCAATTGATTAATATTCAATCCATTAATCCAATTCATTTATATAACTCAAGTTTATATTCATCACTTAACTTTATTAATTTTACTTTGATCTCTTAAGTTATACTTCATTTACAAACATCACTTGTTTTTACTTAACTTAAATTCCAACTTATAAATAAATTCAGATTTCAATTCTAAAGTAAATTTCCATTTAACTTTTAAATTCACTTTTATTCACAACTCATATTCATATAGTTTCACTTCTTATATATATAAGTTTATTTCACAATTGTAAATCACTTTAATTATAATTCGATTCTTATAATTCTTTACTTATACAATTATTCTTCAATTTAGATTATTCAAACAACTAAACAATCAACTTATATACTCTAATAATTCTAAAAAATTATTTCTTTATATACAAAATATACTCAAGGTAAAATTATTTCATTTACCCCATTTAAAAATCAATATTGTGTCGAATTGTTCTATTCAAGTGTTTAGAAACCCCTTCGGCATAGTCTTGCGGACCACGCTGACGAAAGTTCATATGCCACTCAATAAACCAATCATCACAATATAAAACAATTTCATATATTCACTAACAAATACGCTCTCATAGCTATTATTACACTCAAACTCAATCTAGAGTACTGCTGACTCTATCTCTAATGAGTAATACCCAACAGAACCATGGTTGTCGCTTAACCATATGCTCTGATACCACATTGTCAGGACCCGATTCTTCGTCTTCCGAAAATTCGACATCGACACTCACTTTATCGACTGCCGAGGAATCGAACGACGGAAAACCGAACACTGAGGGTTTTTTTTTAAAAAGATTTAAGGAAAGAGAAAGGGAGAAAAAGGTAGAAAGAAGAAAAGTGATAGAGAAAAGAAGATAGAAAATTTTAAAATAGAAGAAAAAGAGAATAGAGAAGAATAGAAAGAAAAGAGAAGAAAATAGGACGGATAGAACACAAACAGAACAACATCAGAATCTCACAATTCGCAGCGGAACAACATATAATAATAAATGAATAATCTTTAAACAAAGAACTATATCAGTTATTACATCACATCACATTATATTTCATCATATCATCAGAGTGTACAACAACAAACAACAAACAGTGCAGCGGAAAAAGAAATACTATATAAACTAGTAATACGCCATGCCATCCAGCTTGCCTCCAGCAACTCCACAATATCCAGAATATCCTGATATACCTAACTCTTAACTGCCCGTGTGGAAATTGGTGGGCACCCAGAGTTTAGGAAGGAAAACAATAAACTCCAAGTCAGTCATGTGACCGGTGTGAGAACTCAAAACAGTTTATTTATCTTTAAAATCAAAATAGAGGAATATTTTTAAATTCAATTCGCAATGTTTTTTAAAAATGAGACTACCATAAGGCCTCCCGCACACACACACAATGCAAACGCAGAATCGGAGGAGATTTCTCCTTATGATAGTCAAAGATGCTTGATACGCATTTAAAATAACATTTCATATTATTATTAGTGCATAATGTAGGAAAAATTCATTTCGAAAGTAGAATATAAATCTTAGCCAACATAGACATTTCGAACTATGCCTACTATAGCTACCATCCAAACAGTGTTGCGACACCATAAGTGAATGATAGGTTCTACAACTAATACCGTACAAGTTTCGTATTGGGAATTGGATTTCCAACAAATGATCAGGCCAAGGAACTTCCCATTGCCACATGAGAATGCCTCTGGAAAGACATCCCCGAGAACCAAACCGGAACTCTGCCAACACAAGGCCGGGTTACCCCTAACTGGGTAACTACTGACACGAGCACGCCATTCCCCGATCGTAAACGACCTTTCTCACGGGATCCCGAAAACCAACAACCACAAAGTAATAAATTCGTAGTAACCACATAGGTTAAAAATCTGGGCTCCATACCATGATACCACCTCTATCCAGAAGGAAATGTACATACCCTAAAGGGTGCTACCCCTCATAACCTTGCCGCATCTTTCCTGTTTTGACCATTTCCGGGGTGTGAGGCTCGACGAAGTCACGTCCACAAAAACATACTTTATACAAAAGCCATGCTTTGGGTCAACAAATGATCAACACAATGATCACTAAGATAGACGATCAAATAACCGATCCTATCACAATAATCAACACAATGATCATTTACAGCAACACTCAGCATGTCACATTACCAAATTGGGAATATATCGCTGATAACTTCAACTATATAACCTTTGAGTTCGTACGTCTCAGAGAAGGGTGTTAAGCTAAAATAATAAATTCTTCGCCACCAACAGAAATATATTTGAAAGAAATCGGCTTTATCTCAACTTGTAATGTCAGACACACAATCCTTACAAGTCTGTTCCGGGATCGAACAAAACCGAAGGCACTTACAAAGAAGTCCTTGCAATCCAGATATTCACAATCCTGATTGGATTCACCATCACATATGGAGAACTCTATACCGTAGCTACTCGGTGCAGAGTAAATCGACAGGTCATCCTATCGCTCTCGCAAATACCGGGTCTTCAACACCGATCTTCAATGCAATTATAACGACGTATCACATATTCGAATGGGTTATACGACCCCATGGTCCTTTCCCGGTTAACCCGAATAGTGAGCGCTTATTTAAAAATAAGTGTGGCATTCACATTCAAACAAATCATATCCAATACCCATTCAAAGGGAAATATTGATAGTCGGTTATTGAACTATCACTGGACATGCACACATCACCAGTTTCCAAATAATTTTCCAAATTATTTATTTTCCAAAATATCTTTACAAGATATATAATTTCAATATTTCAAAAATAAATCAATATTTATTTTTAAACCAATTTCACTTTCTTTTATAAATTCCTTAGTGAATTTATAATTCCAAGATATCAATGAATATTCGATTTCAATTATTCATTTCAATTTTCTTTTCAATTTATCTTCAAGAAGATAAATTCTCAAAATATTCACTTTATATTGGAAAACATTTCCATACTTATTTATTCATAAGTAATTCACAAATTTTATTTATTTTCAACACTTGGAAAATATTCAATATACTTCAATCGAAATTAAGTATATATTTCATTCTATTAAGGAAATCATTCTCTTAACATATTTATTTGGGCCAAAACGAATGTTACGTAAAACATCGTTACGACAACCCAAAAATCACTAGTATAGGGATTCGAAATTAAATAGATATATAAATCCCAATACTATACAAAACATTTCCTTTCGGAAATCATTTACTATAACAACAGTGTTATAGTCCATTATTTCCTTTTACTTCTCGAAAACGTCTATTTCCACAATGAATGTTGAAATCTATGGTTCCGAATCTCAACACATTTTAAAACATCGTTAGATCGTTTAATTCTGTTTAAAACATCATATCTAAAACAATTTCTTTAACGTGTTATTCACTATTCAAAAACGTGAATATACTTCATTAACAATTTCATCCTTTTATTCATTTTAATTCAAAGGATTATTCACTATTCAAAATGTGAATATAACTCCATTTATAGGTTTCAACAATTTACTTATCAAAATAAGTCATTTGCGAATTTATAAAACAACGTTTATAAATTCCATTTCTATTTATTTATAAAAACTTCCTTTTTATAAATTCTTTTATTAACATATTCCAGTTTATAACTCAATTATAAACTAAAAGTTCATATTATAAGTCAAATACTTATAAAACGATTATTTTACAAAATCGTTCTTTTTAAACTTCATAGTTATAAATCTTATAACTTATAAGATTCAATTATTCATCTAAATATATTCTTTAATAATTTCACAAAATTTATAAATCTTACTATTTATAAATTTCATTTATAACTTCACCATTTATAATTTTATGAATTCCATTCATTTACAAAATTTATTTCCACTTCATTCAAACACTTATAAAGACTCGTTTTATAATGTCTATATCTCTATTTATAAATTTCCATTTATAAATCTTTTGATATAAATCAATTTATATTATTCTTTAAAACGTCTTTAAATTCCTTTAAAAACTTCATCATTCTCTTGATTTATAAAATAATTAAATTTTATAAATCCTATATTTAAACTCTTTATAATAAATTCAAAAATCCAATTTAAACTATTTTATAAAATCATTAGCATCATATTCTCAAAAAATCAGTTTTTAACTATATTTCTCAAAAATCATAATTTTTATAACTTTAAAAATTATAACGTTTATTTATTTAAAATGGATCAATTCAAAAAATTATTTTATAAAACGTATATTTTTCAAAAATCACTTTAAAATCATTTTAAAATTTCAAATTTGGTCCAATGATGCTACACACCAAATAGTCAATCACGACTACAACGATATCATATATCGATATGATAATCCATCAAATATCAAAATATCTGAAATCAAATAAAAACTGTTGAGGAATCCAGTTGGATCCCTCCAACCTGTTTTCCTGCATCCAAAAACATTAGCACAATACCAATTTCGCTCCAGTACGAAATTATCGCGGTATATGTTCTTATTAAATATTATCCGCTTAATAACGGCGTAATAGGGTCTCATCCGCTAAAAATGCGGTGAATCAACAACTGCAATATATATATATGCCAATATATATATTGATATTATATATAACACCAATTTCACTGTTTATGAAATATTCGCGGTATATGTTTTTAATAAATAACATCCGCTTACTAACGGCGTATAATGTCTATTTTAACAATAAATAGATATCAATCAACATTCAAACATGCATTCAAATATTTTAAATCTAACTATTTAAAATAAAATCGAAACTGATTCGATTGAGTGAGAAGTTCTCACCTTGATTTTAAATTCCGTTTTAGCGATTTATTTCGAATAAAATTAAACGGACGTTTAATTTTTCCCAAAATTCTCACTAACTCCAAACGACTCCAAACCAACTCCATCGCGTAGTGCTCGTCCATACGATTCCAACGCAACTGAGTTTGCATTTTTTCGACCTCGTATGAAAAAATTACAAATATTTGAAGTTACACGAATTTAAATCAACTAATTTACAACCTTTTATTTATATTTTTATACCACAAACATTCTGGACCGTAGGATCTTGCAACGCTGCATCAGGGCCGCCCCTCTTTTCTTCCATCCCTCACGCAAAAATCCCCAGGCAAGACACGACGCAAGCATGAACCCATTATAGAAAACTAGGGTTACAAATTGCTCCTCCTACACTCGACTTGACGACGATCAGGAAGCTCCATTGCGTAGCTCATCTCCTCCACCATGTTCGGCCCCAAGGAGAGCAAGCTCGGCCCCCCCTTCCACCTAGAAATGCGTGCGCAGGCCATGGAGGACGCGGCCCTGTAGCTTCCTCCACACGACTCCATATTCGATCATAACTGTTGAATCTCTAGCTCTCATCGCCCTCTTCAATTCTCTAGTTGAAACCTAAGGCTAATTCTTTGTAGATTGAGAGAGATTGAGGGGAAAAGGAAGATCATTTCTGGCCTTTGGTTGTATAAGTGGCGGCTAGGGTTAAAATTTAGGGTTTTGTTTTTTTTTTTATCAAATTATGAAGAGAGTGGTGCTATTTATGGAGAAAATCGAAACACTATTCATCCCGGAAATTCCGAACTCCGATTTACGCGCCGTAACTGACGTACCTACGGTTTATCCCGCGTTCCGGACACAATGGAACAGGTTTCGGAAGCTAATTCGGACATATGTGCGAGTTATGGCTATAAACGCTCAATTTAAATTAAACCGATTTAAGTCGATTTCTAGGCGTTTTAATTTGTACCGGACAAACGGTAAATCCAATTGACTTGAAATTTGAAACCTTACAATAATATCACATGACGGATCCGATGAAACTGGTTTCGTCGAAATCCGAGACTTTTTGAAAAATGGCTATTTTAACTCGCCAAATTTAAATTAAAAATAAATCGATGCGTTTCGAGCTGCCACGATCAAACGATAACTCCGATTGACACGAAATTTGAAATCAGGCAATAACTAACTATTACGGATCCAATGGAACTGGTTTCGTTCAATTCTGATACTGTTTAAAAATTGACTATTTTTACTAGTCGATTTAAATATTAAAATATTCAATTTTCACAAATTAACTTTTAATTCGATTTTAAAAGTTCTAAAATATCATTCTAACTTCAATATGATATAATAAAATTTTACAAATCATTTTCAATCATATTTAACTCAATTTTCAATTATTTCCATAATTTAACATATTAAATTATCGATAATAAAATCCAATTAAATTCAATAATTCAAAATAAAATTTATTTGACTTATAAATTCACTTATTAATATTTAAAATAAATTAAATATTCAAATTTTAATTTCTAAAAATTCTGGGTCGTTACACGAAACGGTTTTCTGGGCGTAGAAACCCGGGTCGTTACAGTTGGTATCAGAGCGTTAGGTTGAGTGAATACCTAGGCTCTTGAGTTATTTCTTTCCCGAGGGAGCGTATTTGTAATTTTGATATATATATATATATATATATATATATATATATTTCTACCTATTTGATGGATTACCAGTTCCGGTTTTCCAATAAGCTATAAAGGTAGATAGGGTAGTGGTGTGCGTAATACGACTACCAATGTTTGGAATTTGAATGTTTGAGGTTGGAAGTATATTTGTCGAGACTGTAGACCTAATACCGTCTCGAGTAAGATTTGGGTGGTATAAGGATTTCATCGATCTCTGAAGGAAACCTGTTAAGGTTCGGAGTTCATTTTTGAAGTGTAATTTGGATGAGCTAGAGTTTAAATCTGTCGGGTGGACAGAAGCAAGTCATGATATCTTGATACATCAAGTTGTAGTAGCTGTGTGATGAGGCACAGTGACTATGGATGTCTCCGAAGATGTTTCTTTGGGACAAGTTAGGAAAGAGTATCTGCTTCGGTGTTGTGATTTTGTTCAGCTGGGAGTTTCTGTTTGGTTTGAGGTTCGAGTTTCTCGAAGAATTTTGGATTAGGATGTCTTCCGGCTTAGTAGTTTTTCTTGGGATAACTTCAGAAGCAGCATAGTGGTTCCATTTCTTCGATGTATTGACCACATAAGCGTAAGCTGTTCTGATTTGTAAAGAGAAAGCAATATCTTTGGAATTTGGCTGGATCGATAGCAAAAGTGACTTGCGATGGTTTAGGTGTTCTTTTGTGTTTCAGAGATATTTTCCTGGATGTCTTCAGGAAGTCAACGTTTGGTCAGCATCTGAAGATTGAGTTTGGTATCGACTGGATTTCAGAAGTAGTACCGGTAGTTCAGCTTAGTAATTGGATGATTTTTGAGTTTGGTAGCCCAGACTTTGGAGGAACTTCTGAGTTTTATTTGTGGATATGTGGACTTTATTTTTATGTGTTGTCCAGTCTGTGCTTGAGTTCATAATCAGCATTTTCATCTGTTCGGTCAGAGTTGTGCAGTGGAAGCATGGTGGCAGCTATTTTAGTTTGGAAGCAATGGGATGTTGCAATGTTTGGATTGGAGAGTTCTACAGGAAATTTTTCAGGATCTGAGGCTAGTTTGGAGTGCGCCTGTTTTATCTTTTCCGGATGAGAGAAGTGAGTACTGTTTTCTGATTTGGAATAGACTTTGTGTTCTGAGTTTGGTTGATATTGGAAAGATCAACTTGTTGGAATGTTTGGTCTAGTTTGTTTCTAAGGCATCAGCAAGGGTTGAGCTGATCAGGAAGGATGTAGGCTACCTAGGATCGTCAGAGAGTTTTGTGAATAAGAGACGAAGGAATTTGGATTCTAAAGTCGGTGATTTGATTCTGGATAAGTGTTTAATCTGCAGGATCGAATTGTCAGTTTTGATAACTGGAATTCGTTGTGTTTCACGTATCTCTGAGGGAGTACGTGTAAGATCTATCTCTGGTTGTAGAATCCGCAGTTCAGGGAGTTTTGTCTGTTGATTCAGACTTGTCTGTAGTCTGATATCCTTTTTTTTGTAGATCTAGATGAGTGGAAGCTCTGTAGCTTAGTAGTATTGATTGTTTAAATTCTGTAGAGCGAGTGTCCCGATATCTATACTTGGGGAAACTCGAGAAAATTCTATCCAAAATTTTGTCTGGATAGTTAGATTTGTTTGTTTGGATGAATTGGTTGCTATGACTGTTAGCTTATGATTGATATATGCTTGTGTTTAAAATTTAAATCTTTAATTGGATTATTAAATTACCTTTGTTTTAAATTTCGGGGACGAAATTCTTTTAAGGGGGAAGGAATGTGATATCCCGGAAATTTGGGGCAATATCAATTTAATAATCTAAAAAAAAAAATTAAATTGATTTGATAATATTTGTTAATAATATTTGAATTGATTTAATCATCTTCTTTTAAATAAATATTTAACTGATAATTTAACTTTTAAAAGCTAATTTAAATTGTTTCTGTTTATAATGTATATATGTATATTGGTATATATTATAAATAGATAAGTTTTGTTTTTAAATTTAATAGATAAAGCTATGTTATCTAATTCTACTATTTTTGATAATTTGGAAATTTAATATTGAATAAATAATAATATGATTTTAAAAATACTCAAGATAAATTTAATTTGTTTAAAAATAAATTCTAGCCTAGGTTTAAATTTAAATAAAAAGATCGTTTTGTTCTTTTTAATTTAGCTTTATAAAATAAGTAATTTATTTATGTGGTGATTTCATTTATGAATCGTTTTAAATTAATAATGAGTTATTTTTAAACAATAACAATAAATGAAATATCTTTAAAATGGATTTTAAATGAATCGAAATTTGTTATTTTAAACTTATGTATATATATACACACACATAATTTGGGAAGCTATGATTTGGAATATAAAATAAAATCTTTCAAGAATGTTTAAGATAAAATAAATTTTATAAAATATTTAAACAAAGCAAAATAAAACAGCTATGTATATAGATGTAAGGCATTCCTAGGAAAATGAAAACATTTGTATGTAACTTGTAAAAGTTTTGAATGCACGAACAAATTAGGTAAGTATAGAAGTAAACATGTAAAAAAGAAATGCAAAGCAAAGAAATAAGTAAAATAAATATATCGAAACATAGATATGCAGGTAATCAAAGTAAAGTGTTTCAAGCAAATAAAAACAAGGCTAAAGTAAAATATACATACATACATACATACATATATATATATGTATGTATGTATGTATGTATATAATATATGCAGGCAGCAAAGTGTGCAGGCTGAAACAAATAAACAAAATAAAATAATATGCAAGTAGCTTGTAGATTAAGATTCAGACAAGTATGATGTAACGACCCAGAAATTTTATTAATTAAAATTCGTATATTTAATTAATTTAAATATAAATAAGTGAAATTTATAAGTCGAATAAATTTTATTTCGAATAATTGGATTTAATTGGATAATTAAATCGATAATTTAATATGTTAAATTATGGAAATAATAGAAAATCGAGTAAAATATGATTGAAAATGATTTGTAAAATTTTATTTTATCTTGTTGAAGTTAGAACAATGTTATAGAACTTTTAAAATCGAATTAAAAGTTTATTTATGAAAATTGAATATTTTAATTTTTAATCGACTAGTGAAAATAGCCAATTTTCGAACAGTCTCAGAATTGGACGAAACTAGTTTCATTGGATCCATAATAGTTAGTTATTATCGGATTTCAATTTTTGTAGCAATCGGAGCTATCGTTTGATCGTGGCAACTCGAAACGCATCGAAATTGTTTTAATATTAATTTGGCGAGTTAAAATAGCCATTTTTCAAAAAGTCTCGGATTTCGACGAAACCAGTTTCATCGGATCCGTAATGTGATATTATTGTATGGTTTAAAATTTCATGTCAATCGGATTTACCGTTTGTCCGGTGCAAGCTAAAACGCCTAGAGAATCATTTAATCGGTTTAATTTTAAATTGAACGTTTATTGCCAAAACTCGCACAGATGACCGAATTAGCTTTCGAAACCTGTTCCATTGCGTCTGGAACGCGGGGAAAACCCTAGAAACGCCAGTTACAGCGCGTAAATCGGATTCCGGAAAACCCGGATGAATAGTGTTCAAAAAATTTCCCATAAATAGACCTTAAATTCACAAATTTAATAAAAATAAAAACCCCAACCCTAAACCCTTTCAGCCTCCTCCAACCTACATCAATGGCCGAAAACGTGCATCTTTCTTCCTCTAATTTCTCGAAATCCACAAATTAATATCGAAATCTTCCAACTAGAAAGGTGTTAGGCTCGACGAGATCTTGAATATCAACGGCTATGATCGGTTATAGTCGAGTCGATCATCGGGAAATGGTGTTTAAAGGGCTGGGTTTTGGCACGGTTTTCGTGAATCCTGGGGGGGGGGGGCAAGCCGGCCGTTGTTCTCGGCGATGGTGGAGGCCAGGGAGAGCGTCAGCGTGGAGGTCCCTGATCTTTGCCTCGACGTTTGTGGTAGGGGCAACAATCGAAGGATGAAGGCGTCTTTATGGGTTCGAATATGAACGTGATTACCTGGGAAGGAGAAGCATTAGGGACGGCTCTGATTTAGGGCTAAGGATCATGCGGCTATGATTGAGTGAAGGCTAAAAATATAAATAATATTGTTGTAAATTATATAAATTAATTCGTGTAAACTTGTAAAAATCATAACTTTTTCATACGAGGTCGAAAACGCACGAAACTAGTTGTGTTGGAATCGTATGGACGAGCACTACGCGATGCAATTGGATTGGAGTCGTTTGGAGTTAGTGAGAATTTCGGGTAAAATTAAACGTCCGTTTAATTTTATTCGAAATAAATCGCTAAAACAAAATTGAAATCAAGGTGAGAACTTCTCACTCAATCGAATCGGTTTCGATTTTAATTTTAAATAGTTAGATTTAAAATATTTGAATGCATGTTTGAATGATGATTGATATCTATTGATTGTTAAAATAGACATTATGCGCCGTTAGTAAGCGGATGTTATTTATTAAAAACATATACCGCGAATATTTCATAAACAGTGAAATTGGTATTATATATAATAGCAATATATATTGGCATATGTATATATTGCAGTTATTGATTTCCCGCATTGTATAGCGGATGAGACCCTATTGCGCCGTCTATTAAGCGGATAATATTTTAAATCCCATATACCGCGATAATTCCGTACTGGAGCAGAATTGGCATTGTGCTAATGTTTGTGGATGCAGGAAACAGGTTGGAGGGATCCAACTGGATTCCTCAACAGTATTTATTGGATTTCAGATATTTTGATATTTGATTGATTATAATATCGATATATGATATCGTTGTTGTCGTGATCGACTATTTGGTATGTAGCATCATTAGGCCAAATTTTGATTTGGAATTTTAAAGTGATTTTTGAAGAGTATACATTTATAAAATATTTTTGGAATTGATCCATTTTAAATAAATAAACGTTATAATTTTAATGTTATAAAAATTAAGATTTTTGAGAAAAATAGTTAAAAGTTGATTTTTGAGAAATATGGGTTAATAATAGTTAAATTGGGATTTTTGAATTTATTATAAAAGTTTAAAATATAGGATTTATAAGTTTGATTATTTTATAAATCAAAATGATGAAATTATAAAGGACTTTGAAGGCGTTTTGAAATAATAATATAAATTGATTTATATAAGAGATTTATAAATTGATATTTATAAATTAAAATATTTGAATTATAAAACGAGTTTTATAAGTGTTAGGATGAATTGTAAATGAACTTCAAAAATGAATGAAATTTATGGAATTATAAACGGTGAAGTAGAAATGGAATTTTATAAGCAGTAGGTTTATAAAATTTGTAAAGTTATTTGAAGGAATAGATTTGGTTTAATAAATGAATCTTATAAATTATAAGATTTATAATTTGGAAAATCTTAAAAAGAATGATTTTTCAAATAAACAAATTATAAGCATTTAACTTATAATATGGATTTTTAGTATATCATTGAGATATAAATTGGAATAGGTGAATAAAGAAGATTTATAAAAGGAAGTTGTTATAAAATAAATAGAAATGGAATTTATAAACGTTGTTTTATAAATCCGCAAACGACTTATTTTGATAAGTAAATTGTTGTAACTTATTAATGGAGTTATATTCACGTTTTAGACAGTGAATAATCCTTTAAAATTGAATGAACAGAAATGATGAAATTGGTTAACATAGTATATTCACGTTTTTGAATAGTGGATAATATGTTAAAGAAAATGTTTTAGATGTGATGTTTTAAATAGAATTAAAACGATCTAACGATGTTTTTAAATGTGTTAAAGATTTGAAACCATAGATTTCAACATTCATTGTTGAAATAGACGTTTTCGAGAAATAGAAGGAAATGGTGGACTATAACACTGTTGTTATAGTAAATGATTTCCGAAAGGAAATATTTTATATAATATTGGGATTTATATATCTATTTTAATTTCGAATCCCTATACTAGTGATTTTGGGTTGTCGTAACGATGTTTTACGTAACATTCATTTTGGCCCAAATAAATATGTTTAAGAGAATGATTTCCTTAAAGAATGAAATATATGCTTAATTTCGATTTAAGTACATTAAATATTTTCCAAGTGTAGAAAATAAAAGGATTTGTGAATTACTTATTAAATAAGTATGGAAATGTTTTCCAATATAAAGTGAATATTTTGAGAATTTATCTTTTTGAAGATAAGTTGAAAATGAATAATTGAAATCGTATATTCATAAATATTTTGGAATGTAAATTAACTATGGAATTTATAAAAGAAAAGGGAATCTGTTTAAAAATAAATATTGATTCATTTTTGAAGTGTGAAAATTATATATCTTGTAAAGATATTTTTGGGAAATAAATAATTTGGAAAATTATTTGGATTCTGGTGATGTGTGCATATCCATTGATAGATCAATAACCGACTATCAATATTTACCTTTGAATGGGTATTTGTTGTGATTTGCTGAATTTGAATGCCACACTTATTTTTAAATTATTGCGCTTGTTATTCGGATTACCCATCCCGAATAGTGATACGACGTAATGGATAGCATTGAAGACCGGTGTTGAAGACCGGGTATTTGCGAGAGCGATAGGATGACCTGTCGATTGACTCTGCACCGAGTTGCTCCGGTATAGAGTTCTCCATATGTGATGGGGAATCCGATCAGGATTGTGGATATCCGGATTGCAAGGACTTCTTTGTAAGTGCCTTCGGTTCTGTTCGAGCCCGGAACAGACTTGTATGGATTGTATGTCTTACGTTACAAATTAAGATATAAAGCAGATTTCTTTCAAATATAATTCTGTTGGTGGCGGATAATTTATTCTCTTAGCTTAACACCCTTCTCTGAGACGTACGAGCTCAGAGGTTATGTAGTTGATGGTTATTAGCAATATATTCCCAATTTGGTAATGTGACATGCTGAGTGTTGCTGAGAAATGATCATTGTGTTGATCATTTGTGATGAGATCATTTGTTTGATCATTTATCTTTGTGATCTTTCTATGATCATTTGTTGACCCAAAGCATGACTTTGTATAAAGCATGGCTTTGTGGACGAGACTTCATCGAGCCTCACACCCCGTAATGGTCAAAACAGGAAAGATGCGGCAAGGTTAGGAGGGGTAGCTCCCTTTAGGGTATGTGCATTTCCTTCTGGAAAAGGGTGGTATCATGGTATGGAGCCCAGATATTTACTCATGTTGAAACACTTATTATTATGGTGTGATGTTGGTGACGAGCGCTGGGTTAAAGGTCCCAAAGGACTGAGGAATGTCATACTCGTGTCAGTAGTTACCCAGTTAGGGGTAACCCGGCCTTGTGTTGGCAGAGATCCGGTTTGGTTCTCGGGGACGTCCTTCCAGAGGCGTTCTCATGTGGCAATGGGAAGTTCCTTGGCCTTACCATTCGTTGGAAATCCAAAGAAACAATACGATCTTGTACGGTTTTAGTTGTATAACCTGCCATGGATTGTGGCGGTAACCTGCTATTGAACATGGTAGCTATAGTAGGCATAAGTGCGGAATGCCTATGCTGGCTAAGATTTATATTCTACTTTCGAAATGAATTTTTCCTACACTATGCACTAGTAATAATATAAAATGTTCTTTTTAATGCGTATCAAGCATCTTTGACTATCATAAGGAGAAATCTCCTCCGATTCTGCGTTTGCATGTGTGTGTGTGCGGGAGGCCTTATCGTAGTCTCATTTTTAAAAGCATTTCGAATTGACTTTAAAAATATTCCTCTATTTTGATTTTAAAAGATAAATAAACTGTTTTGAGTTCTCACACCAGTCGCATGACTGACTTGGAGTTTATTGTTTTCCTTCCTAAACTCTGGGTGCCCACCAATTTCCACACGGACAGTCAAGAGTTAAGGTTTATTAGGATATTCTGGAATTCAGGAGTTGCTGGACGCAAGATGGATGGCATGGCGTATTATTAGTATATAGTATCTCTTTTCCGCTGTTTGTTGTTGTTTTTTTTGTTGTACACTCTGATGATGTAATGAAATGAAATGTGATGTAATGTAATAACTGATATAGTTCTTTGTTTAAAGATTATTCATTTATTTGTTATATGTTGTTCCGCTGCGATTGCGAGATTCTGATATTGTGCTGTTGTTTTCTTTCTGTTCTATTTTCTTTTCTCTCTATTTTCTATCTTTTTCTATCTTCTTCTATCTTTTTTGTTTTTCTTAAAACCCTAACTATTCGGTTTTTGGCAACGAAAAATCGCGTACGTTACATATGAAGACATAAAATAAAAGCAAACCTGATTTGTGTAAAATAAAAATTTAAGAATAAGGGCTGTAGGTAGTTGTAGTGCAAGCTAATGCAAAGTAAAGTTCAAAACACATATAGGTAAGTGAAATGCAAAACAAAATATCTAAATATAAATCATGGTATGTAGGAACATAAAGTACTTAAACAATAAATGCCTTCACCTTAGCAGCAAATCATGGTCAACTCGAGTTGTATTTCAAGCCTCCAAAATAAATATCTTGCCTGATACAAACAAGAACATAATTATACCTGCATGTGCTTAACCCAGTTATCACCTTCCTCTATAAACATCTTTATATACATGCCATCTTCTTTAGTTCGTTCAAATCATAGTAAACCCAAAAATATACAAATATTTCTATTCTTTTTACAACTGAAGCATCAACAACAAAGGCAAGACTAAGTTTCATGTTTTCTGGAAATCAAAACAATCTACTTCCCGGTTTTAAGTTTAAGCTGTTTCAACAACAGGATGCTCTGTTCATTTTTACAAGCATGGTGAGTAACATTTTTTTTTAAATTACTTAAGTTTTAAAATCTGTTGCATGATAATATTTAGATGCTTAAATATATTGTGTGAATATTTATGTATATGCATTTTTCTCTGGGTGTTTGTGTGATGAAATTCTGTAATTTTCAAGCCTGCAAATTCAAACTTCCTTCATTGTGAACTTGCTCTGTTTATCATTGGCTGTGAGAAAACTTTAATGTAACGACCCAATATTTTCAACCATTCACATCCGCACATGTCGGACTTGAATTGTTCAAAATACTGCGTTGTAGAATAAATTTAGCAAACTCAGAATATACAGTAAATAAATCACAGAATCACATACACAGATATCAGAATCTCGCAGCGGAAATTAAAATTTAGTGGTTCATGAAGCCACTGATACATCTTTAACAAAACAGGAATTTCATTGTTTATAATCCTCAATACAATTTTAAAACATAAATAGAGATAGAGTCTTCAAAGTCTGGGATTCCAGAAAAGATAAAGACTGAAACAAACTTCCAGCAGCACGAATGGTCTACTGAGTGTCCTAGCTACGGGGAAGAAACTGAAGCTGCAACTCAGGCTGACCCGAGCGTACAATAAAACAAAACACTCGAGTCAGGACATACATACTTATATGATGTAAGCTAATTCAAGTGTACTGTAATATATGTCAAGTAACTTAAAGGATGCTTGGGACCGCCCATCCTCTAAGGATCCGTTAAACTATTTACTATATAGTATATTGCGCTATTATAATAGTGTCTATATTAAAATAAACATACTTTTAAATAGCGTTAAGGCTTTACATTTTCCACCTTAACACGTAATAGTCCCAGTAGTCCATCCAATATCATAGCTCCTCCTACTCGGGAAGCAACTAGAGGATACCACACGGGCTACGGGAGAAAACCAAACTCGTACAAGGCTCGATATGGTAGGTGACACGGCACAACTAGGCAATGCCAGGGTAGATATACCAATTGCTATCCGGACCGGTGGTAACGCGAAGCCGCAGCAACCGCCCACCTCGAACAACACTCCCAAATCAAGGGTGCACCCAAACAATCACATGAGCAATAGAATGGTATACGAAGAAGTGCGTTCGATCAGAGGAGCTACCTCATTAATCCGAGAATCGCTCCTGTTTTAGCCACCTTAAGCCAACTCACGGGAGTCGGGTCCACGTATATACCTTTCAAGAAACCATCACCACCAACCTACTTCATTCTGGAATCTCCACCGCGTACACGGTTAGTCAAAGTGGTTTTCGGTATCGACAGAGAGTATGTCCATATCCGATCCCGGTCTCTTTGCCAACCCATCGTTATTATAACCCGTGGCCATTTAAAAGCAGTTTATACTTTGAAACCAGAATAAACATTTCCATTTCAAAACTATAAATATGATATCATTCTAAAACCCAAAACAATATGATATCGTTATATTCAAAATATAATTCTTTTCCAAAAACCGTACTGCTTAAAATTTATAATATTTGGAAACCAAATATTTGAATTATATCTTCGAAACATAATATTTTGGAAATTTACTTTAAAACCATAACTCCCGAAAACACAAATGGTTCGGATATTTGATGGTATATAGAATAAATGGGTTAACTTTATGGTTACTTTGTAAAGAAGAGAATTTACATAGCTTTACAAATAATCTCTCTATTTAAAGTTTTAAACCATAAATTTAATATCATTTTATGTTCCCAAAACATTACAATTCCCATATATATATATTAAATTGGAGTATTTGCTATTCAAACTAAGTTTGGGTTTTATTCTTTCACAAATCAATGTTTTTATTATTTAGTCTTGAATATTCCCACAATTTCCATAAATAAAACTTCCAAATTTTTAGCCATTAAATTTTCCAAAATTTACTTAATACCAGAATATTCATATTTAATTAAGGAAAATCCAGTTATAAATATTATGTCTTAAGCTTTTCCAAAACTTAAGATAAATAAAATTTATCAAATTCCATAAATTTTAAAGCAATCAAATTCTAGATTCCGTAGCACTTAGGAAATGCTACCTAAAGTTGCGGGTAAAACTAGTCTAATTTCAAAAAGACAGCATTTAAATGCTGTAATAGATTGTTTAACTTAATAAATATTTCCAAATATAACTTATTTATCTATTTATTTATTAATTGAAATCTTATTCTTTCAAAATTCAGAATTTCCAACATAAGTTATATTCCAAAGTTTTACTCAAATATTTATTTATTTATTACATTTAATATTTGTTCAAAAATCAAATAAAAGCTTTTTAAAGATATTAACCCAAATATTTAACTTCCAAAATAATTTTTAAATATTTCAGAAAATATTATAAGAACCACGGGCCTGTATATAGTTTTCTAGCCTAGGTCAAGTGATACGGATTTATATCATTTCAACCCGAAATTTATAAAACCCCGGGTTCTATCATTTCAAACCCGCAATCCCAAGTAAATTTACAGCAGTTAACAGAACAAGTGAACAGTAATAATCATTTAGGCCTATCATTTCAGCCTATAACAATATATATATAACAGGGAACTTGCAGTGGGGATTTAAGCAGTAAATAAACAATAATATAATATAACTGCAGAATATAATACAACAGATAATAACTGATGAGGTGTCAATTTAATTGGGGTCCATCATTCTATATTACACTACAGACAGATAATAGTGAAATACAATTTTACACATACACTTGCAATAATTTACTAAAATATAAATACGTATGTCTGGTGAGAAATACTCACCTGAAAGCTGCAGAAAATTTGAATTCAAAACGGCTATTCACCGGTAAAGAACGATAGAGAATAACGATCAAAATTGCTCGGATGTCGCCTAGATTCAGATCTAGAACAAAATTCAAATATTGAAAATGCGACTTAAGAATTTTACGGTCAAAGAAAAATTAAAGATAGAACGATAATTTTGTTTGCTTTGCTCGACCACTCCACCGTGTAACGTGACCAAAATATTCCTAAATAAGTGAATCGTGCCAACACAAAACTTTACGACAAAATCTTTCCTAAAACCACTGTGGCAAAATGTTGAATACACTCGTGCACAAAATATTTCTTTCTTTTCCTCATGTACGATGACATGGATACGTGCATGCACGCATATCACCTCACTGCTGCCTAACATCTTCAATCTTAGATTCACATTTTCCAGACTCAAGCTTGCATGCACACTCCCTATCTTCCAGTTTCACAATATTTTTCAGCTGCTTGAGTTTAGTCCCTTTTTAAATCTGGACTTAGCTTCATCTATCCAAACCAATTTCAGCCTATACCCAGACCTTGCCTGACATGCACATGCTTCATTGAATCAAAAACTCTTCTTTCTTTCTATCAAAAATCAGTGCATTCATTCCTAAGTACATATGCAGACTCACTTCAGTCTAACTTCCAGGCAAAACTTTACCAAGCAAAAGAAACTCAACTACCCGAGTCACCACCCAAATCTCCCCGAGCCATCTTCATCAATGCTTCGAGTCAGTTACGAAATAACTTCGGGAAATTATGGAAACACTGAAACTTCACCCCACTTTTACTTCCCACCTGACTACTCCTATCATCAGTCATGCACCCTACTCATATCAGTTTCTACATGCACACTTGATAACACTATGTACAGCTTATTGCAAGTCTGGATATGCACAGACTTCTTTAGAATACAAATGCAAGCTGACATTTTCTACCAGCTCACACTACCTTATACAACACCACCTGCCTAACATCCCTCTGCCAAATCTAGTCCCATTCCCATTACAGTTCAATCTTATACTAATGTGCATAAATTCCCAACTACTTCCACTAAGCACTGCATCTCTTAAACAACCACTACTCTCCTACAATATATTAGATATACTATGCAAAAGTAATTCATGAAATTTCCAGACCATCCCTACCTAAGCCCCTATATATGTTTACACATAGTTTACATCATGGCTTTACAAAAATGCAGAAGTCCCTATCCTACCTTTACTACCCTGAGTCACGAACATGCTTTCCCTCATCACCACACTTATACCCCTCACTTCCTTCGGCCACTTCAGTCTTAATAAGTCAATCAGGTCTGGGCTTGATTATCATATCCAAAAAGGCAAGTCTTGCTGATAAGCACGTGCACAGGTGCACAGCTCCCAATATGCAACTACTCTGCAACATCCTCTGCTTTGAGCAACATTTACTAACCTACCTATATCAAGCCTTAACAACTCCAGCTTCTACTAAAACAAATCCAGTCAGTGGTGAGATCTTCAGACTAGGCTCGGTCATCATAACAAATGTAAGCCCTCTGAAACAACCTGTGCACTAGTGGTATGTAAAACCACTTCCACTCACAGCCTTCCACTCTTAACAATGTATATATATCCACTTAAGTGTCCTAACTTAGTGCATGACAACTGATATGAATATGTACCCAGGTGTATCACCTAAAATATGCACAGTATTGTTCATGGACAGTCTATGTTTGGGAAAAGTACATGGATAAAATAAAAAGCTACTGTGCATCTAAAATTTGTCTATTATAAAAAGCAAAGAAATAAAATACTACTCTTTCCTATTTATTCCTATTACTTATGCATGCACGCACTATATTTGAACTGCCTATACCAAGAGGGTCTTTTAAAAATAGTTTACCATGTTTGCTTATTTGAAAGGAAAAACTGGAAACCAATATACATAAAATTTCTTCAACTGGAAATGCAGACTTTACCCTTAATTCATCTCACTAGACTTTCCTAGACATATATGTGAACTATTTTAGACCCAGATCTTCACTACTTGTATCCATCTCCTACTCACATCCCATACTCTCAGGTTCATGGCAAGCATGGTAAAATAAAATGGAATGGCCGAGCAAGGCATCTAGGAAAGGAAAACAAAGGGACTGAAGAAGAAAAAGGTATTTACCTGATCTGGAGCTCTGCAAAAGGAGATGGAAATGATGCAGAGAACATTTGATAGGCAAATGTATTTATAGGGAAAAGTTTCAGAAGGCCGAGAGACTACTCCTCTAATGGAGCACAGCAAATTGAAAGCACATTCATTCTCTTGAATGTAGGCTGGTATACGCGTGGTTAAAGCAAGCTCTTAATTTATTTTTATGTGCGTGATTAGAGGAAGATATAAAGAGAAGGCCGAGAGTTTCATATGTACAATGCACAAATGGAAATGAATGCTTCAGTTTCTTATTTTGCGAATTTTGCTAATTGCGTGATCAAAGGAAGAAAAGCAATGCCTAATTTAGTGTCAGTTTCACCATATAACCTGTTACCTGACATATATGAGATGCGTGATATATGCATAAGTTGATATGCAGAGGAAGGCAAACATCAAAAGGGTTTTAAACTATCAGTTTCAAAAGATTAAATTTCAAACGTAGACATTTATATACTGAAATGGATGAGTCAGAGGAAAAGTGAAAAGGAAAATCTATGTGATTAAATATGTTCGCAAATATATGTATTAACATGGTTTGCTTAGAATAGAAAGAGGGCAGCTTGAATTTGGGAATTTATGACTTGCGTTGATATATCTCCAGATATGCAAACTTTTGATATTTGTTGCAAACAAACAGTGTGATTTTTCTTTTCTAATATTATTAAATGAATGGTGAAAATTTATGTAGAGAAAACGTATACAAATTTAATTGAAATCATTTCGTCAGTTAAAACAACGTAACGGCTGTTATAAAACTCTGACTGATATTTTTCTTCAAATTTATTTGAAAACTTGATTTTTATACTATGTTAAACAGACGCAATCTCAAACATCAAAAATTTACATAAAAATAACATTTTAAAAACACATGTTTTATTACGTCACTTATACCCTAAAATTGACGCGTCTTTTAAACGCGAATGTTGACAGTTTTAACATAGCTTAAATTTCACAGTTATTATTAGATTTTATTGACATATACAATTTTATAAAATATATCTTCAAATTAAATAATTAAACTATATTGTTAAACACAATTTATAAAAAATATATTTCAAAATTAAATAATTAAAATAAAATAAATATCTAAAACTAGGGCTGTTACACTCTCCCCCACTTAAGAACTTTTCGTCCTCGAAAAGGAACGAACAAGTGAAACAAAGGAAGATAAGCTAGACGAACAAGCACTTTAAACGGATAGTTCCTGATTTGAAGCACGAAGAAAAAACACTAGAATTGGTTTTACCCTTTCAGTTTGACCGTCAGCCTAGGGTGCTAAACGGTGCTCAGGCCCCGATGAGTGACAAAGATTTCAAAGATTATAGAAAGATCTCTAAATAGACGGGTATATGCAATAGCCTTCCCATTCTGTAACAGATAGGGAACCAAGGATATTTAGGGTAGCTTGAAAACAAAATAAGATAATTTGAAATCATAATGTCTTTGAAAGTCATCAAGAATTTATAGATATTATCATTTGGAAATCATGCTACTCAAATTTTCCAAAACGTTTATTCATTTATTCATTTACCCATTTAATTTCAATGCCAAATAATATTTATTTCAAAGTTGAGATATTCCTAGGTTCATTTATTCAATTATAAAATTTTCAAATTTTTAACCAAATACCCTACACTTGGAATTTTCATTTGAAAACCAAATTCTCAATTATCAAATTTTTAGTGATATCAAATGTGTCTTAACTATTTAAATCATAATTATCCATTTAGACATCAGTTAACTATGATTTTAAGATAAATAACCTTATTACAAAATATCCCTTTCAAAAATATTTTTCTTTCAAAGATACATTGTTTATCACACAACATATTCATTTCAGGAAATAACTTTTATTAAAATCTCTTGGTTAGATTTAAGGTTCCATATTAATCAAATTTGATTATTAGGTTATTTAAATAAAATCCCTTAAATTCCTATTCCTTATTTACCCCCCATTAATCTTTTATAACTAAAATTTAAGTGTATAATATTTATTATAACCACTCAAATTTTATTCCTAAAATTCTTTTATATTGTATATTATCCAAATTCATTTTTAACTTTTGAAGATCAAGGTGAGTTATATTGAAATGAAATTGAGTATTATACAACTAAAACTTCCAAATTCAATTATCTCCAGTTGGAATTTCTTATTCAAAAATTTATTTTCCTTTTTATTGAAATTTTTCCTTAAGATAAATTTAAGAATTAAATTTCTGATTCCCCTCAAACCAAAATAAATATATATACGTAATATGTCAATCAAACTTAAATTATATATCTATATATATTAATTCATACTTCAGAAATTCAAATCAAATAAAATCTCAAGGAAACACTGTAGCCAGACTACAGAATGGTCTTTTCACTTCGGAACTCGAAAATGAATGTCGATGATGCTGCAGTCATCACCGAAATTATTTTCCAGCGACAAAGAGAAGAGCACTAAATTTTCAAATTCTTTGAAAACAATTTCTATACAAATCCCTTTAAAATTTAAACACAAGGTTTGAAATCGTCAGAAATTGAATTCTCAAGCCCTTGTTTAAATTCATTTCTGTTTCTAAATTAATTTATAACCATTTTTTTTATATTAGACAACACATGGTTTACAAAACCAAATAACACAAACTATTATCTCTTGACAAATAGTTAAATTAATTATAAAATTCTGAAAATTATACTTATATATATATTGGATTTTATTTTTAAATATAGGCATAAAAATTTCCAAAACAAGGATAGACTCTCAAATTTGATGAACTCAAATCAAATAGTATTCAAGATAAGTTGAAATCAGAAGATTCGATGATTAAATAACAAAATAAGGAACTGGGTGAGTTTATATAAATCGCGGGCAACCTTGACCGGGTCAACCGTGACTTAAAGAGTCAGATCGGGATTGAGTAAATCTACTCTTGATCTGAAGAGATAAAGTTTGGAATAATCAAAGATACTAGCATATAAACCGAGGATAAATATAAATCACCGGTGAATCAATGCTAATGGTAAAGGAGTTTCACCCCTTTATTAGAACGATGGCGAGACCGCCAATTCACTATAAAGATCATCCGAAGTGGAGTTATGAGATACTCCAGAATTTAAAGAAGATGAAAAGTGAGGGACACGGATGAACTTTGGAACCACAGGGAATGTTCCACATTCGAAAAGGAAGAGATTCAAACTCGAACGAAGGTGATTCTGTAAATCAAATTTACCATACATTCTAAGTTTTGCCTAGAGCCAAAGCTCTGATACCAAATGTAACGACCCAATATTTTCAACCATTCACATCCGCACATGTCGGACTTGAATTGTTCAAAATACTGCGTTGTAGAATAAATTTAGCAAACTCAGAATATACAGTAAATAAATCACAGAATCACATACACAGATATCAGAATCTCGCAGCGGAAATTAAAATTTAGTGGTTCATGAAGCCACTGATACATCTTTAACAAAACAGGAATTTCATTGTTTATAATCCTCAATACAATTTTAAAACATAAATAGAGATAGAGTCTTCAAAGTCTGGAATTCCAGAAAAGATAAAGACTGAAACAAACTTCCAGCAGCACGAATGGTCTACTGAGTGTCCTAGCTACGGGGAAGAAACTGAAGCTGCAACTCAGGCTGACCCGAGCGTACAATAAAACAAAACACTCGAGTCAGGACATACATACTTATATGATGTAAGCTAATTCAAGTGTACTGTAATATATGTCAAGTAACTTAAAGGATGCTTGGGACCTCCCATCCTCTAAGGATCCGTTAAACTATTTACTATATAGTATATTGCGCTATTATAATAGTGTCTATATTAAAATAAACATACTTTTAAATAGCGTTAAGGCTTTACATTTTCCACCTTAACACGTAATAGTCCCAGTAGTCCATCCAATATCATAGCTCCTCCTACTCGGGAAGCAACTAGAGGATACCACACGGGCTACGGGAGAAAACCAAACTCGTACAAGGCTCGATATGGTAGGTGACACGGCACAACTAGGCAATGCCAGGGTAGATATACCAATTGCTATCCGGACCGGTGGTAACGCGAAGCCGCAGCAACCGCCCACCTCGAACAACACTCCCAAATCAAGGGTGCACCCAAACAATCACATGAGCAATAGAATGGTATACGAAGAAGTGCGTTCGATCAGAGGAGCTACCTCATTAATCCGAGAATCGCTCCTGTTTTAGCCACCTTAAGCCAACTCACGGGAGTCGGGTCCACGTATATACCTTTCAAGAAACCGTCACCACCAACCTACTTCATTCTGGAATCTCCACCGCGTACACGGTTAGTCAAAGTGGTTTTCGGTATCGACAGAGAGTATGTCCATATCCGATCCCGGTCTCTTTGCCAACCCATCGTTATTATAACCCGTGGCCATTTAAAAGCAGTTTATACTTTGAAACCAGAATAAACATTTCCATTTCAAAACTATAAATATGATATCATTCTAAAACCCAAAACAATATGATATCGTTATATTCAAAATATAATTCTTTTCCAAAAACCGTACTGCTTAAAATTTATAATATCTGGAAACCAAATATTTGAATTATATCTTCGAAACATAATATTTTGGAAATTTACTTTAAAACCATAACTCCCGAAAACACAAATGGTTCGGATATTTGATGGTATATAGAATAAATGGGTTAACTTTATGGTTACTTTGTAAAGAAGAGAATTTACATAGCTTTACAAATAATCTCTCTATTTAAAGTTTTAAACCATAAATTTAATATCATTTTATGTTCCCAAAACATTACAATTCCCATATATATATATTAAATTGGAGTATTTGCTATTCAAACTAAGTTTGGGTTTTATTCTTTCACAAATCAATTTTTTTATTATTTAGTCTTGAATATTCCCATAATTTCCATAAATAAAACTTCCAAATTTTTAGCCATTAAATTTTCCAAAATTTACTTAATACCAGAATATTCATATTTAATTAAGGAAAATCCAGTTATAAATATTATGTCTTAAGCTTTTCCAAAACTTAAGATAAATAAAATTTATCAAATTCCATAAATTTTAAAGCAATCAAATTCTAGATTCCGTAGCACTTAGGAAATGCTACCTAAAGTTGCGGGTAAAACTAGTCTAATTTCAAAAAGACAGCATTTAAATGCTGTAATAGATTGTTTAACTTAATAAATATTTCCAAATATAACTTATTTATCTATTTATTTATTAATTGAAATCTTATTCTTTCAAAATTCAGAATTTCCAACATAAGTTATATTCCAAAGTTTTACTCAAATATTTATTTATTTATTACATTTAATATTTGTTCAAAAATCAAATAAAAGCTTTTTAAAGATATTAACCCAAATATTTAACTTCCAAAATAATTTTTAAATATTTCAGAAAATATTATAAGAACCACGGGCCTGTATATAGTTTTCTAGCCTAGGTCAAGTGATACGGATTTATATCATTTCAACCCGAAATTTATAAAACCCCGGGTTCTATCATTTCAAACCCGCAATCCCAAGTAAATTTACAGCAGTTAACAGAACAAGTGAACAGTAATAATCATTTAGGCCTATCATTTCAGCCTATAACAATATATATATAACAGGGAACTTGCAGTGGGGATTTAAGCAGTAAATAAACAATAATATAATATAACTGCAGAATATAATACAACAGATAATAACTGATGAGGTGTCAATTTAATTGGGGTCCATCATTCTATATTACACTACAGACAGATAATAGTGAAATACAATTTTACACATACACTTGCAATAATTTACTAAAATATAAATACGTATGTCTGGTGAGAAATACTCACCTGAAAGCTGCAGAAAATTTGAATTCAAAACGGCTATTCACCGGTAAAGAACGATAGAGAATAACGATCAAAATTGCTCGGATGTCGCCTAGATTCAGATCTAGAACAAAATTCAAATATTGAAAATGCGACTTAAGAATTTTACGGTCAAAGAAAAATTAAAGATAGAACGATAATTTTGTTTGCTTTGCTCGACCACTCCACCGTGTAACGTGACCAAAATATTCCTAAATAAGTGAATCGTGCCAACACAAAACTTTACGACAAAATCTTTCCTAAAACCACTGTGGCAAAATGTTGAATACACTCGTGCACAAAATATTTCTTTCTTTTCCTCATGTACGATGACATGGATACGTGCATGCACGCATATCACCTCACTGCTGCCTAACATTTTCAATCTTAGATTCACATTTTCCAGACTCAAGCTTGCATGCACACTCCCTATCTTCCAGTTTCACAATATTTTTCAGCTGCTTGAGTTTAGTCCCTTTTTAAATCTGGACTTAGCTTCATCTATCCAAACCAATTTCAGCCTATACCCAGACCTTGCCTGACATGCACATGCTTCATTGAATCAAAAACTCTTCTTTCTTTCTATCAAAAATCAGTGCATTCATTCCTAAGTACATATGCAGACTCACTTCAGTCTAACTTCCAGGCAAAACTTTACCAAGCAAAAGAAACTCAACTACCCGAGTCACCACCCAAATCTCCCCGAGCCATCTTCATCAATGCTTCGAGTCAGTTACGAAATAACTTCGGGAAATTATGGAAACACTGAAACTGCACCCCACTTTTACTTCCCACCTGACTACTCCTATCATCAGTCATGCACCCTACTCATATCAGTTTCTACATGCACACTTGATAACACTATGTACAGCTTATTGCAAGTCTGGATATGCACAGACTTCTTTAGAATACAAATGCAAGCTGACATTTTCTACCAGCTCACACTACCTTATACAACACCACCTGCCTAACATCCCTCTGCCAAATCTAGTCCCATTCCCATTACAGTTCAATCTTATACTAATGTGCATAAATTCCCAACTACTTCCACTAAGCACTGCATCTCTTAAACAACCACTACTCTCCTACAATATATTAGATATACTATGCAAAAGTAATTCATGAAATTTCCAGACCATCCCTACCTAAGCCCCTATATATGTTTACACATAGTTTACATCATGGCTTTACAAAAATGCAGAAGTCCCTATCCTACCTTTACTACCCTGAGTCACGAACATGCTTTCCCTCATCACCACACTTATACCCCTCACTTCCTTCGGCCACTTCAGTCTTAATAAGTCAATCAGGTCTGGGCTTGATTATCATATCCAAAAAGGCAAGTCTTGCTGATAAGCACGTGCACAGGTGCACAGCTCCCAATATGCAACTACTCTGCAACATCCTCTGCTTTGAGCAACATTTACTAACCTACCTATATCAAGCCTTAACAACTCCAGCTTCTACTAAAACAAATCCAGTCAGTGGTGAGATCTTCAGACTAGGCTCGGTCATCATAACAAATGTAAGCCCTCTGAAACAACCTGTGCACTAGTGGTATGTAAAACCACTTCCACTCACAGCCTTCCACTCTTAACAATGTATATATATCCACTTAAGTGTCCTAACTTAGTGCATGACAACTGATATGAATATGTACCCAGGTGTATCACCTAAAATATGCACAGTATTGTTCATGGACAGTCTATGTTTGGGAAAAGTACATGGATAAAATAAAAAGCTACTGTGCATCTAAAATTTGTCTATTATAAAAAGCAAAGAAATAAAATACTACTCTTTCCTATTTATGCCTATTACTTATGCATGCACGCACTATATTTGAACTGCCTATACCAAGAGGGTCTTTTAAAAATAGTTTACCATGTTTGCTTATTTGAAAGGAAAAACTGGAAACCAATATACATAAAATTTCTTCAACTGGAAATGCAGACTTTACCCTTAATTCATCTCACTAGACTTTCCTAGACATATATGTGAACTATTTTAGACCCAGATCTTCACTACTTGTATCCATCTCCTACTCACATCCCATACTCTCAGGTTCATGGCAAGCATGGTAAAATAAAATGGAATGGCCGAGCAAGGCATCTAGGAAAGGAAAACAAAGGGACTGAAGAAGAAAAAGGTATTTACCTGATCTGGAGCTCTGCAAAAGGAGATGGAAATGATGCAGAGAACATTTGATAGGCAAATGTATTTATAGGGAAAAGTTTCAGAAGGCCGAGAGACTACTCCTCTAATGGAGCACAGCAAATTGAAAGCACATTCATTCTCTTGAATGTAGGCTGGTATACGCGTGGTTAAAGCAAGCTCTTAATTTATTTTTATGTGCGTGATTAGAGGAAGATATAAAGAGAAGGCCGAGAGTTTCATATGTACAATGCACAAATGGAAATGAATGCTTCAGTTTCTTATTTTGCGAATTTTGCTAATTGCGTGATCAAAGGAAGAAAAGCAATGCCTAATTTAGTGTCAGTTTCACCATATAACCTGTTACCTGACATATATGAGATGCGTGATATATGCATAAGTTGATATGCAGAGGAAGGCAAACATCAAAAGGGTTTTAAACTATCAGTTTCAAAAGATTAAATTTCAAACGTAGACATTTATATACTGAAATGGATGAGTCAGAGGAAAAGTGAAAAGGAAAATCTATGTGATTAAATATGTTCGCAAATATATGTATTAACATGGTTTGCTTAGAATAGAAAGAGGGCAGCTTGAATTTGGGAATTTATGAC
Source organism: Allium cepa (assembly GCA_030765085.1). Lineage (NCBI taxonomy): Eukaryota > Viridiplantae > Streptophyta > Magnoliopsida > Asparagales > Amaryllidaceae > Allium > Allium cepa. Next base: position 366,498,035 of record CM060934.1, on the reverse strand, counting down.
TTGCGTTGATATATCTCCAGATATGCAAACTTTTGATATTTGTTGCAAACAAACAGTGTGATTTTTCTTTTCTAATATTATTAAATGAATGGTGAAAATTTATGTAGAGAAAACGTATACAAATTTAATTGAAATCATTTCGTCAGTTAAAACAACGTAACGGCTGTTATAAAACTCTGACTGATATTTTTCTTCAAATTTATTTGAAATCTTGATTTTTATACTATGTTAAACAGACGCAATCTCAAACATCAAAAATTTACATAAAAATAACATTTTAAAAACACATGTTTTATTACGTCACTTATACCCTAAAATTGACGCGTCTTTTAAACGCGAATGTTGACAGTTTTAACATAGCTTAAATTTCACAGTTATTATTAGATTTTATTGACATATACAATTTTATAAAATATATCTTCAAATTAAATAATTAAACTATATTGTTAAACACAATTTATAAAAAATATATTTCAAAATTAAATAATTAAAATAAAATAAATATCTAAAACTAGGGCTGTTACATTTAATTTCTAAATTTAAGTATTTAAACTATTTGTAAGGTTAAAATCTGGAATAAGTGTGATTTGTATGTATGAAATCTTATGTGCATATGGATGTTGTCCGAATACATATTGAGGTTTCTGTAAACAAACCTATTTATCTTGTTTCCAGGCTTGAGTTGATTCAAATCATTTTTATTACTTGATCTAATAGCTTTTAGGATTTACAATACAAACAGAAATTGATTGTTTCAACATAATTTAGAGTTTTAAGTTTTATTTAAGTTGAATTAAATTTGAATATTGTTCAGGAAAAATCAAATAACAGAGTAAAACTTGTATAATAGAAAAACCAAACCTTTTAGTTTATAAATTCAAGAACATACTTTGAATCTCTGTAACAAAATATGAATTTTAAAACTTAAATCAAGATTTTTAGTACTAGGAGTTATGTACAGTTTTGGTATGAACTAAAAATGCATTTTGGGAATTTTTGGGGTGATCTCCGTATCTGGGTGGTCGGGGCTCTGTTTGATGATGGAGGAGCTTACCGAGGTGATGGGAAAAATGGTTGATGGTGATATATTGCGTTGAGGAGGCAGCGGTGGTGGATTTTTGGTTTGGAACCTTAATTTTAGCAAGACTGAAAAATTCGCTCATCTCTCCCTCTATAATGGATCGACTGCAATGGGTTTGTGGGAGATGGAAGCTGGGTCATTGGCGAAGCAGTAGACGGAGGCTTTGACTTTCCGGTGGTCGGAATTTGAAGAACGGCGAAGTTACAGGCTTTGGGTGGAAACCTGATTTCATTTCCAGGTTTGAGAGTGGAAGCTTGATTTGTTTCGAGCAAATGAGGTGGCTTTGATGATCGTGTTTGGGTCTGGTGATGGCCGGTGATGTGTTGAAGCCTGAGTGGATGGCCGGAGATGGCCATAGTCACGGTGCATGTGCACCGTGCATTTGGGAAATTCTGGTGAACTTTATGTGTAGAGGAATTTTAAGCTGAGGAAAAACTCGGGATATTCGAGTGCTTGACTCGAAGCAGGGGAAGAAGGGACTCGAAGCAAATTTTTGTTGTCTCGAGTCAGTGGTTTGTCCAGGCTTTTGTAAACCTGTCAGAAAATTTGTTTTTAAACAAACTTAAATGAAACTTTAAGTTTGCATACCAGATTTAAAACAAAGTTTAAATCAGTTGAAATGTGAATTCAAGCTTATTTTTCAATTCAAATCTGAAATGAGATAAAGGTTTTAAAATATTTAAATGAGGATTTCAGGTTTACAAACCAGACAGTTTTCAGTTTTTAAAATTTAATTTAAAATTTGAAAACAGAAATTTAAACAGAGGTTTAAATTCAAAGTTTAAAGTATAGATTCAAATAGACTTTTGAATCTAAGGTAAAAAAGAAAATGAATTTGGATTCTAAATCAAGAATTAAAAACCAAGTTTTTTAAAAGTAAGTTAAAACTAAAGTTTTTTTTAAATCAAAGTTAGATTATTGGATTCAAGTTCTTCTTGTATTCAAATCTGAAACTTAATCAGTTTTAAATCTGAATATTGTAAAAACAAGTTTAAATCAAATAGTTGTTTACAGGAATTGGTTTCAAATAAATAATTGAACTTTAAATTGGATAAATGTTTAAAAGAATAACCATTTTGAATCTTAAATTCAAAATGTAATTTAAAATTTAGATTCAAATGTGAAATGTTTTACACCTTAATGACAATGAAATCATTTATAAAGAAATGGATTATCTTATAGATAATTAAGATATTGAAGTGATTTAATTAGTAAGTTAATTAAAGAATGACTTATTTATTTAATTTGAAATTAATGATTTAGAATTAGAAATTAATTAAGGAAGTAATTAAAGAAATGTTATTAGTTAATGAAGATAGTTAACTAATGATTATTAAGTAATTAATTAATGCGATTAATTTTGATAATTAATTAGATTAATTAATTTAGATAATCTATTGTTAATTGTTAAATGTAATTACTTGATAAAAGTAATTAAGAGATTAATTACTTTTTGTAATTAATTTTGATAAAATGATTAAATTAAGTTAATTAATTTAGTTTAATTAATTTAAGAAATCATTTGATGATCTGATAAGTGTGATTACTTAGTGTATTCAATGGAGCATAATTACTTAAGGAAGTAATTAATGTTAATTACTGAATGTAATTAGTGAAAGATGATGTGTTAATGAAGTAATTTGGATAATTACTTTTGTAATTAATCAGAGGATTAATTAATGGAGATAATTAACTATGGGATAATTAATGTATTAATAAGTAATTAATGATAATTAATTACTGGAATGTTATTAATCTAGAGTGATTAATAATTGAGTTTGATTAAAGACGAATCATTTGATGTAATTTAAATGAAGTAATTAATTTAAATATAATTAGAAATCATTAAAATATAATTAGTGATGGATTAATTAAGGAATAATTAATAATGTAGTGATTAATTTATGTAATTAATTAACAATAAATATAATTAATTATATTTAATTAATAAATGAAGTAATTAAATGTTAATTACTATAAATGGTTTAGACTAATTCATTTGTGAAATTAATTAAAGACCAAATTACTTATTGTAATTAGAGAATAATTAATTAATTTGATTTATAATTAATTAATGGTTGTGTAAGTAGGATTTATAGATGGAATAATTAATTTAATTTACTTTAAATTAACTAAAGATAGAAGTAGTTAATTTAATTCATTTTAAATAAATTACAAATGGTATGATTATAAATCGTTGCTTATGGATGAATGATATTTATATTCATTTGATGATTGTGATCTCAGATATGAGATGAGTAATATCTTGTTATATGGATGTTTGGTTTAAATATGATAATATTTAATTATCTATTTGGATGATGATATTAATTATCTGTTTATAATGATGATGTGATTATCTATTGTGATGTTATGGATATTCTATCTGTGTGTATATTGAATTTTACTGAATTAAACTGTTAAGACTAAATAGACAACTTGGCCTTAAAAGACACGTTTTGGATTTCGATGAGACCGGGATCGGTTCTCCTTATCTGGAACATTCGAAAACCACATCGATTCCAAATTAACGATAGGTCGTGAATCTGAAGTGAAGATGAAGATTCAGAATGCAAGGGTTATCGTCGGGTGATTCCAAAATGAGTGTAACGAGATAATGCCTTCGGTTTCGTTCGAACCCGGAACGAACTTGTATGGATTGAATGCTTTCAACACATCGTCAGGTGGGCGATGATCATTCTAAGAAATGTATTCTCTAAAGGTAATCGCAGCTTCAAGCCTCATCAACCGGGAATGGCTAAAACAGGGGAGGTGCAGCAAGGTTAGGTGGGTCATGCCCAAGCAGGACAAGGATACTCCCCTGTCTAAATGTCCCTTATATTTCGGCTGTGTGAGCAGTTGGTTGCAAACAACTGTGGGGTTTATCTTGTTCGGGACTGTTCACTAAGGAATGGTTCTGGCCTTGTGTTGCAGGGGATCGGGAGTGATCCTCGGTACGTTGATCTAGGCCACGTACTGTGACGGGCGGTACCCCAGTAGCCCTGCCATTGTATGGAACCCACGATCCAATAAGTGCCAACGGTTTTGATTGTATTGCCCACTTTTGTGGCTAGTAGCTGGAATTTAATCATGTAACAATTTCGACTATTTTCTATTTACTTGAAAACCCTAGACCTATTATAATATCACTGAATTTCCTATCAAATGTTTTGGTTAGTGTAAGGTAAAAACTTACCCATGTTTATTTGTGGGGAGTCTTACGTGATACCTTTTGTTTTCAAAGGACTTTTCAAAAATTAAGCAACTTTAACCTGTTACTCACACCAGACCCATGTCTGACCCGGAGTTTATTTTTGTTTTTCATAAACTCTCGGGTGCCCAAATTTTTACGGGTAGCCAAGGGATTCAGGTTAGCTTTGACGAATTCTGGAGAAGCAATGGAGCAGGAGGCTTCAACGTTGTAGATATACATATAGTTCCGCTGTGTTGGTATCTCTGAGTCGTATTGTTTGAGTTGTTTTGTGTATTGAGTTGTATAACTAGACAGGTGTTTATAACTTTCTAGTATGTGATGTATTGTCTATATAACTCTGATTGATGTTGTATACTATGTAAATACTTATGTGATTATTATAATTTATTCATTCCGCTGGGAGATTCTGATGTTGTTGTTCTTTCTTCTCTATCTTTTCTATTTCCTCATCCCTTTCTTTCTTCAAGACGAAATGGTTTTCTGGGCGTAGAAACCCGGGTCATCACAACAGTGGTTGTTCAAAACGCATGACCGAAGACAAAGATATGCTTACAAACATCACATACTTTGATGGTGGCTCGGTTACCTTCGGAGACAATTCAAAAGACTATATCATTGGCAAAGGAGATGTGAACAATTACGGTACATCAAATTTACCTTTTATAAAAAATGTTTCATTAGTTGAAAATTTAAAACATAATCTACTTAGCATAAGTCAACTGTGTGACAAAGGTTTTAAAATAACTTTCTCGGATAATAAATGTAGTGTTTTTGATCAAAACCAAAATCTTGTTTTTGAAGGAAATGGAGATAGAAATATTTATGTTCTAAATATGAATATTAATCATAATACTAGTATGTGTTTACTTGCCAAAGATAATGATCCTTGGTTATGGCACAAAAGATTTTGTCATATAAATTTTAAAACTATTAGAAAACTTTCTAAAAATGAATTAGTAAGAGGTTTACCCAAAATAAACATTAAAATAAATAATCTTTGTGATGATTGTCAAAAAGGAAAATTAACGAAATCATCTTTCAAATCTAAGAAAAATATTTCGACTTTACAACCATTACAATTACTACATATGGATTTATTTGGACCAACACAAGTTCAATCCATTAATCATAATCGATACGTATTTGTAATAGTTGATGATTTTTCAAGATATACATGGACTATTTTTATGAAAAATAAAAGTGACACTTTTGAGCATTTTAAAACAATTGTCAAAAGAATCCAAAACACTAAAGATTTGAAAATTAAAAATATTCGAAGCGATCATGGAGGCGAATTCGAAAAAGAAGCTTTTGAAACTTTTTGTAAAAAGAAAGGAATAAATCATAACTTTTCATTTCCTAGAACTCCTCAACAAAATGGAGTTGTAGAAAGATAGAATTGGACTTAAGATAGAATGCAAATTTTTTTACAATTCAGTCGACTGAATCCTCTGCTCAGTCGACTGAAATACTAACAGAAACTTTCAGGCAAACATTCAGTCGACTAAAAACCCTGTTCAGTCGACTGAATTCAACCCAGAATATTTTCGGCCTACATTTCAGTCGACTGAACAGTGAATTTAGTCGACTGAGTGCCGATTCCCAGGCAACTTTCCCCTTTTTAACCACCATTTTTTACCCCATCTATTCAGTTTTTACTTCCTAAAAACTTTCTTCCCCAATTATTTTCGAAACCCTAGCCCCCAATATCTCAAAATCCATTCAAATCTCACTCGAATTGCACCAAAGATATCAAAAGCTTCCGCTTCTTCATCCTCTGAGCCAATTGATGCTCAAATAGCGCAATGGCTTTACGATGGAACCGCTGTCACTAGATGGAATAAGATGAAGAATTCTCGAATTTTCGAGCATTCCTTCGTTGATTTCCAAAGCTTTCAAACCTACAACATCCAAGCGTTAACCGATTAAGCAGGTTTAACTTCTCTTTTGGATTTGAAAAGAAATGACCATGCTATAAATCATGTAATGGTCAAATTATTTTATGCTGACCTTAATCTTGAACACCAAACTCCAAGAAATCCAAACAATAGTGTTTAGAGTATGGTATGTGGAAAGAAAGTTTGGTTTTTCTTGGATAGAATAGCACACATTATAGAATCACCAAATGTCAGAAAAAAGCTAGATCAGATAGAATTCAATCCACATATTCGCGATAACATAAACCATCGATTTATGGATGATAATATCAACTTTAGAGATTTTAAGTCCACCTCTCTTCGACCTATGGATAGAATCCTTCACAAACCCCTAATGAGAACAATTACTCCTCGCACGGGCTCGTACGAAATTGTCTACCCAAATAACTATCGAGCTCTATATGCTATTTTTGGCAATATACAAGTCAATTGGGTACAACATATTCTTGATGAGTTTCTCACTTTTAATAATGGCAAAATGCGCACTATTTATTTTGGAGAGTACATCATGCGACTTCTCCTCAATGTCGATACGCCATTACCTGAATCAGAGATTACAATGGTCCATCAAATTAACCACCGAACCATAAGCCTAATGCAACTACCATCTCGACCTCCTCACATAATATCACTCGCCGAATGGGAAGCAAGGCATCAAGAACAACAACAACCTCTTCAACCTCACCACGAAGAACATCACGAGAAAGATGATGAAATTCGTCTTGTTGACCCAAGCTTTACTACCAACTAATCTTTGGGGATATTGTCGAAAAATCAACAAATTCTTGACACTCGTCTTGAAAAGGTAGATCACAAGCTTGACAAAATCAAAGGATTTGTCAACAAGCTATAGGATGCAATCTCATGCTCAAGCACCACCACTGCTTCGACATCTCACGGCAAACGTCCGGCACCTACGTTTACATGGATGACATCCGAAGAGCATACAAGTAGCAGCGTAAGCGGAGCTAGTTGTGGCCAAGGAGGAAGAGCGCACAGACCACCAACAGGAGGACCCATCATACGTGAACCAATAAGAAGAGAAGGTTCATATGACTGGGATAGAGATGAGTAATTTTTAAGTATGGTTTGATGATTATTTAAAACTTTCTAGTGGCTTGTATAAATAGCCATTTTATGCTTGTTCGTCGCAACATTTTTAACTTTTCTTAAGCCATGGTTATGTAAATATTCTATTCTCTATGCTTCAGTGTTGTTTTGATAAAATATTTATACTGTTAGTTCTTCCTTTTTGTCGATGACAAATGGGGAGAAAATCTATAGTACTAACTTTGTTTTGTAGGAAAGATGGTGCATACATTCAGGGGGAGAAAATAAGTAAATACATCTCTAGAATAAATCAGTATTTTCATCAATCAAAAAGGGGGAGAATGATGATATGCAAAGATTTTGATCAATGACAATGTGCTTCAACAAACAAGGAAGAAATATATGCAACGCTAAAGGAAGATCGATGAAGACCAAACAAATATCAAGTATGTTTTTTATATAAGTCTTAGTCTAGATTTATTGTTAAAATCTATCCTCAAGAGGCTTGCACGAACACTAGAAAACATTTTATAAACTTCATTTTTTTAAGTTGTCACTGTGCATATTTTATAAGTTCAATCGACTGAACAGGAATAGCCAGTCGACTGAAACTGAAACAAATATATAAACATGCACAGTTTCAGTCGACTGAATTTCCTGCACAATCTACTGAATTTGTTCCCGATCGACTGAATTCCCTGCTCAGTCGACTGAATTTGAACCTGCGAATTTTCTCTGAAAAGACACCTTCTTCCTCCCAAGAGTTGCAACCATTCATCAATGGAAATGGAAGCATCTCTTGTTTGCAACCTTTGACAACAAATGCACCTCTTCTACAAGTATATATACATGATTCTAACATCATTTAACTCACCGAATTCTCTTGCTTTAATCTTACTATTCTCTTGTTCATATTCTCTAGATATTCTCAAAGAAATCACCAATCTATTGCTTGAATCACAGTTTTTTATAACATTCTTTTGATTCATAGCAATTCACACTTCCTAAATCTTTACAAACACATTGCATAATCTCGTTGATAAGATTATAGGAATATTGTACTACATTAGACTCATTAGTGTTGACAAGAACACAACAAGTCGAATATTGTATTTTAGTAATTGAGTTGAAGACCTCTTCGGTAGTTGAGGCAAGAAATCCCGTTCGGTTGTTCGGGTAAATTGTAAACCTAATCCTCCGGGTGAAGTGAGGGTCTTAGTTAGTGAAATTCCTAAGTGAAGCTTAGGGACTGGGCGTAGGACTAGAGGTCCGAACCAGTATAAAATCCTGGTGTCTTCTTGCATTTACCTACTTTATCTATCTAGACTATTCCGTTATTCCATATTGCACGATCCTACCGCATAGCCCCCTCTTTCATAGCTTTCAATTTTATTCATTCAATTGCATATGAATTTCTACTTAATCAATTAACAATAATCTAACAATCAATGTATATTCAACACAATCGAATTTGTTCACTTTACATTCAACATTCATGTTCACTTTGTTTACCTTTAATTTGGTTCGACATTCAATTAGCCTTAAATGAATTAACACTATATCCATTATTTTATATCAATTCATTACATTCGATTGATTTACATTCAATTCAATTATTAATTCAATCTCTAATTCATTTAACCACTAAAGTTGAATTTTCATTAATAGAACTCAAGTTTATATTTATCACTTTACTTATTTTACTTTAGCACCAAATCAACTTCATTCAACATTACTTAAGTTATATTCCATTTCAACATTCAATTTCAATTACATTTACTTGCAATTGTAAATTTATTTATCCATTCACATTTTTATTTTCATAATTAAAACTCACTTCCAATTCATTTGTTACTAACCCAAATTTATTTTTTTAACTTAATAAATTTTCTTTAAGTAATCATTTCACTTAGCCTCCTAGACCATTATTTAAATTTACTTTATTTAATTGATTCACTTATACTTACTTTAATTTAACTCCATCCTTTAAGTTAAATTTATTCTATCAAAATTAAAATTGTATAAGTTATCAACTCATTTATCATTGCCATAAATTATTTTAAATATGGTTCCAGCGTTTTTTTCCAAAATTTTCCGAACAACTTTAATTTAAAACAATCTGGCAGCAATCCCTCTTTTGGAAACCCGAAAAAGAACACTGATGATGTCGCGATCATCACTGAAATTATTTTCCAGCGACCGAAAAGAGTTTAGATCTTTTATCCTTCCAAATCATTTTTTTCCAAATCATTTGAAAATTATTCTCAAACCAAAAAGATTTAAACCTTCCAAATCTATAAAACTTCAAATCTTTTCAAAAACATTTCTCTGGAATTCCATTTCAAATTACAATTCACATTTACAATTTACTATTTACAAATCCTATTTGTATGTGGATTTTATTTTCTAAACTTTTGATTATGATTCCAATTTCTTATTCAATTTCAATGATGATAATTTAATATTATCAATTCCTAACAAACAAGCAGCCATATACTATAATAATTTACAAAAAATATTTCCCTTTATCTCCGAAAATAGTTTGGGTAAAATTATTTCATTTACCCTATTTTAAAACAATATCGTGTCGAATTTTTTTGAAAAAGTGTTTAGAGATCCCTATCAATAGAGTTGTACAGACTATACCGACCAGAATCCATATACCACTACACAAACCAATCATCACAATATAAAACAATTTTATTTTCACTAACAAGTACGTGCTCATATCTATTATTACACTCAACTCATTCTAGAGTACTGCTGACTCTATCTCTAATGAGTAATCCCCAACAGAGCCAAGGTTGTCACTTAACCAAATGCTCTGATACCACATTGTCAAGACCCGATTCTTCCACTTCCGAAAATCGACATCAATACGTCCACTATATCAATTGCCGAGCAATCGAATGTCGGAAAATCGAACCATGAGGGTTTAAGAAGAAGAAAAGGGCAGAAGAAGAAGAAAGAAAGAACAAAAACAATATCAGAAACTCACATATCGCAGCGGAACAACATATAATAGATAAATGAATAATCTTTAAATCAAAGAACTATATCAGTTATTACATTACATTATCATCAGAGTGTACAACAACAATATAAATCACAACTGGACAATGGACAGTTGTACAAACATGTCCTTACAAGTGAATTTACAGCGGAAAGATAATATCATATACAAGTAATACGTCTCGCCTTCCAGCTCGCCTCCTGAGCTCTATAGCACTTCTGAATCCAGAATGACCTGATAACCTAACTCTAGACTGCCCATGTGGAAAATTCTAGGCATCCAGAGTTTAGGAAGAGAACAATAAACTCTAGGTCAGTCATGGGACTGGTGTGAGAACTCAAAATAGTTTTTTTTAAACAACAAAAACAAGAGATGTGGAAAAATATCAGCAATGCTTTTGGAAAATGAAACTACCATAAGGCCTCCCCGCACACACTCAATGCAAACGGAGAATTGGAGGAGATTTCTCCTTATGATAGTTAAAGATGCTTACTATGCAAAACAAATCAATTTTGATATTATTATTAGTGCATAGTGATGAAAACATTTCGAAAATAGAATATAAATCTTAGCCAACATAGGTACCATTATATTATGCCTATTATAGCTACCATATTAAATGGCAGGTTATACAACTAAAATCGTGCGAGGCTCATATTGTTTCTTTGGATTTTTCTAACAAATGGTCAGGCTAAGGAACTTCCTACTGCCACATGGGATCGCCTCTGGCGGGACGTCCCGAGAACTTAACCAGCTCTCTTCCAACACAAGGTCGGGTTACCTTTATAACTAGGTAACTACTACACGGACATGCCACCCTCCGGTCCTTTGGGACCTTTATCCAAGGACCCTCAATCACCAAGCAACAACCGCACAGAAAAATGAGATTGGAGCAACCACTAGGTTAAGCATCAGGGCTCCATACCTGACACCACCCTTTTCCAGAAGGGAATGACATACCCAAAAGGGCACGACCCTCATAACCTTGCCCAATATTCCTGTTTTGACCATTCCCGGGGTGTGAGGTCTGACGAAGTCTCGTCCACAAAGCTACGATTTTTCACAAAGCCACGCTTTGATCAACAAATGATCAATAAATAATCATCACACAGCAACACTCAGCATGCCACATTACCAAATTGGGAATATATCGCAGATAACCTTCAACTACAAAACCTCTGAGCTCGTACGTCTCAGAGAAGGGTGTTAAGCTAAGAGAATAAATTCTCCGCCACCAATAGAAATGTATTTGAAAGAAATCTGCTTTATATCTCAAAATGTAATGTCAGACACGTAACCATACAAGTCTGTTCCTGGTTCGAACAGAAACGAAGGCACTTCAAAAGAAGCCCTTGAAATCCGGTATTCACAATCCCGATCGAATTTCCCATCACAAAGGAAATCTCTATACCGTAGCTAACGGTGCAGAGACAATCGATAGGTCATCCTATCGTTTTCACAAATACCCGGTCTTCGCCACCGGCTTCAATGCTATCCATTACGTCGTATCACTATTCGGAATGGGTAATCCGAATAACGAGCGCAATAATTTAAAAATAAGTGTAGCATTCAATTTGAACCAATTCACAACAAATAGCCATCCAAGGGTCAATATTGATATTCGGTTATTTAACTATCAATCAACATTCACAACATAACCCGATTTCAAATAATTTCCCAAATTATTTATTTTCAATAATATCTTTACAAGATATAATTTCCACACTTCAACCGTTTCAAAACAAATTTCAAATCACTTTTCGCCTTTACAACTTTAATTTCCAAAATGGTTCATTTAAACCAATCAAATAAATCCTTACCGATTTATTAAATTTTACGTTCCAAATTCGTAAATTTATTTCCACACTTCAAAAATAAATCTATGTTTATTTTTTAACAAATTTCCCTTTCTTTTATAAATTCCATAGTGAATTTACCTTTCCAAAATATCTATGAATATACGATTTCCAAATCGATTTCTAGTATTCATTTTCAATTTATATTTAAAAGATGAAATCTCAAAACATTCACTTCATATTGGAAAAACATTTCCATACTTATTCAATAATAAGTAATTCACAAATCCATTTATTTTCAACATTTGGAAAATATTCAATATACTTAAATCCTAATTAAGTATATATTTTATTCTTTAAGGAAAACTTCTCTTAAACACATTTATTTGGGTCAAAACGAATGTTACGTAAAACATCGTTACGACAACCCAAAATCACTAGTATAGGGATTTGAAATTTGGATAGATATATAAATCCCAATACTATACAAACTTTTCTTTTCGGAAATCATTTACGATAACAACAGTGTTATAGTCCACCATTTCCTTCTATTTCTCGAAAACGTCAATTTCAACAATGAATTTTGAAATCTATGGTTTCGATACTTAATACATTTTAAAACATTTTTAAATCGTTTCAATTCTATTTAAAATATCACTTTTCCAAAATATTTCTTTAATATATTATTCACTGTCCAAAATCGTGAATATACTTCATTTACCAAATTCAATTTCTATATATTTTATTTAAAGGATTATCCACTGTCCCAAAATCGTGGATATATCTCCTGCAATAAGCTATAATACTTAAAATTATTAAAATAAGTCGATTTTGGATTCATAAAACAACGTTTATAAATTCCATTTATACTTTATAACAACTTCAACTTATAAAATTACTTTATTAACAAATTCTATCCATATCCCATTTACACGCCAAAATCCAGTTTATAAGTTAATTACTTATAAATCTTTTATTTTACAAAATCTATTCATTTTATAACTTCACAAATTATAAATCTATAGATTTCGTCCACTTATGAAATCCATTTATATTTCATTTTAACATTTATAAAAACTCGTTTTATAATTACAATATTTTAATTTATAAATATCAATTTATAAATCTTTTATATAAATCATTTATAATAATCCAAAAATTCGAATTTAAACCATTTTATAAATAAATCAACTACTTATTTAAAAAATCACATTTCGGTTATATTTCACAAAAATCATATATTTTATAACATAAAAATTACAACGTTTATTTATTTAAAATCAATCAATTCCAAAATTAAATTTTTATTATGAATTCTCAACTTAGATTTCCAAAAATCAAATTTTATTTATTTTCGGCATCTAACGATACCAAAAATATATTCGGCTAAAATTTAGCCTTTAACGATTTCAATCACAAAGATAATCACGCATATTATAAATAGATCAATAAATAGATCAATACACAACATTGAAACCAATTCAATCATTTGAGGATTCCAGTTGGATCCCTTCAACTTGTTTCCCTGCATCCAAAGATGTTAGCACAATACCAATTCCGCTTCAAGACGGAATATCGCGGTATATGGATTTATAAAATACTATCCGCTATTATGCGGCGCAATAAGTTCTCATCCGCTATATACAGCGGGAAATCAACTCCAAATACATATATAGTACCAATTCCATATCAAGTTGGAATTATCGCAGTATATGTTTTTAATAGATAACATCCGCCTAATATACGGTGCATAGGGTCTATTTCAATACAACAGATAATAATTATCATCCAATCACACAATCAAGCAATTTTAAATCTAACTATTCAAAATTTAAATCGAAACAGTTGTAGCGTTTTATTTCGAATAAAATTAAACGGGCGTTTAATTTTACCCAAAAATTTCACTAGCTCCAAACGATTCCAATACAGTTCCATAGCGTAGTGCTCGACAAAACGAACCCGACGCAATTCGTTTCGCGATTTTCCGACCTCGTCTGAACAACTTATCAAATTTTTAAGGATCACACGATTTTAAATATAAATTAATTTACATTTTTATTTTAATTTTAAACCTAACTGCATCAAGACCGTTCGATCACCTTCCCTGTATATCGGCCGCCCACGCCCTCTTTCTTCTCCCCAGGTAACGTACGCGAAACCGAACCCAAAAATTGCAGTTCCAACCCTAAATCAAACGACCAAATCGACGATATATACTTCGATCAGAAGCCTCCATCTTGTAGCCCATCTCGAGAGCTACCTTTGGCTGGGACCCCGAGCGACTCGGTCGTGCATACGCCTTGGAATCTGAGGTCGAACGCAGCTCCTTTGAGGCCAATTTGTCATTGATCCATTACGCCATTGACAATCTTAACCGTTGGATTGGAAGGTCTCAAGAAGCTCTACAATATTGTAGTCAGAGATTTTTTGTATAGATTGACGAATTTGATGAGAAATGGGGAAGAAAATTCGAATGGTATCGGCCATTGATGATAATAGAGGCGGCTAGGGTTGAAATTAGGGTTAGGGTTGAATTTCTTTGCAAATAGAAATAACTAGGTCCTTATGTAGAAAAATTCACAAATTACTATTCATCCGAAATTTACGAACTCCAAATCTTGCGCGGTTACCAGCATTTCTAGGGTTTAACCCACGTTCCGGACACAATGGAATATGTTTCGGAAGCCAATTCACTCATATGTGTGAGTTACGGAAAAAAACGATCAAATTCAAATTAAATCAATTTAAACTACTTTCTATGCGTTTTGGCTGGCCCCGGACAAACCGTAAATCCGATTGACACGAAATTTGAAATCTTACAGTAATATAACATTACGGATCCGATGAAACTAGTTTCGTCGAAATCTGAGACTATTTGAAAAATGACTATTTTCACAAGTTGATTAAATATTAAAATATTCAATTTTCACAAATTAACTTTTAATTCGATTTTAAAAGTTCCATAACATCACTCTAACTCCAATATGATTTAATACAGCTTTATAAATCATTTTTAATCACATTAAACCCAATTTCCAACAATTTATGCAATTTCAAATATTAAATTATCGATTTAATTATCCAATTAAATCCATATATTCAAAATAAAATTCATTTGACTTATAAATTTTACTTGTTGATATTTAAAATCAATTAAATATCTGAATTTCAAATGGCAGAAATTCTGGGTCGTTACACACACGCAAATATGGAATTCACGAGGAAATCGGTTAAGTCACAGATTTTTTAAAATGGTTTTTAAAGTTGAATTTTGAATCCAAATGGTTTTGGAAATGGAAAAGCTTTTGAAAAGAAATTCAAAGAAAAAGTTATTTTGAATAACTTGATAATGTTTCGAAATTTAAATAATTTGAATTGAATTTAAATTCAAGATTTGAAATTGAATTCTATGTTTGGAAATTATGGTTTAAAAAGGTTATACAAGTTGTAAATGTGTTTATAAGGGTTTTAAACCATTTAAAAGTCTTGTTTTGGGAATATGAATTTAACCCAAGTTATATACTTAAAGGGCATTAACTTGTGCAAATGTAATCAGATTTTTTCGAAAACGAAAACAATTTGTTTTCAAACAATAATAGTTTTTATGTAAAGAACGGATTTCCATATTGTCAAAAGATTTCATGTTTGAAAATGGAATTGAAATAGTTTTGAAAGATATGAATAAATCTTTGTGAAAGATGATTGAACTTTGTTTTGAAATCGAAGAGAATCTTAAAGGTGTATCTTTTATATAAAAGATTTGAAATGTAATTGTTCAAAAAGCCATGAAGGAATCTTTGTGAAATATTTGGTGAACTTTGTTTTCAAACAAAAGAGAATTTCAAAGATAGATCTTTTGTTCAAATATTGTGAATGAATCTTTGTGAAAGATTGGTGAACTTTGTGAAGTGAATCTTTTTGTTAAAAAGATTGAAAGTGGTAATTTGTTTTTAAACCATCTGTTTTGGGTAGTAAGTTGTGACTTAATTGGGATCCCATTATCCATATGATTTTTAAATATTGCGCTCATTATTCGGTTTAGCCGGGAGAGGACCTTTGTGTCATATAGCCCATTCCAAATAGTGATACGACGTTATGGATTGCATTTGAAGACTGGTAGTGAAGACCGGATATTTTCAAAAACGAAAGGATAACTCGTCGAATGTCTCTGCACCAAGCGACCCGCTATTTTGGACCATTCAAATCGACAATAAAACCATACATGTCCGACTTGAATAATTCAAAATACCGAATTGTTAATTAAAATTTGGCAAAACTTAACATATACAGTAAATAAATCATCACAGATCACAGAGTAATATAATGCAGCGGAATAGATAAAGAATAGTAGTTCATGAAGCTACTATATACATTGGAGTGAGAAATAAAATACAACTGAATATCTTAGATGTAGTGAAGTCTCCAGTATGCACATATGACTTCTCTGAACAAATCAACAGGATGACTGAAAGGATAGATAGCTGGATCTTCAAGCAAGGCTCCAACTTCGAAGGTGAGTCTCAAATGCTATATCACTCAGTCTGACCCGAGCGTAAAGCAAAACACAAAACACTCCAGTCAGGATTAACATTCTTATATCAATAAATCCAACTCAAGTGAAATATCAACTGAAATACAAATAACATAAAGGATGTTTGGAATAACCATCCTCTAAGGGTCCATTGAACTATCTACAGGGTAGAAATATACACTATAACACCGTGGTTCTTTCATCTTAATTTATACCTCAAAATCAAATATCATTTCACTTCAAATATAGCTATTTTCCAAAATAGTATTTAGATATATTAAATAATTTATACCGTAAAATATTTTCAATTCCATCAACTTAACAAATTATTTCAACATCAACTCGACCTTCCCATTTAAATTAAATTCAATCTCAGTCTATCAATTTAAATTCAACTCAATTCCTAAATTAACCACTTCAATTTTATCGATCTCAAATTCGGATTTGTAATCACAAAATACCCCTTTATATTCAATATTTTTAAACCTTTAAGTATTCAACGTTTCAACTAAATTTTCATTCAATTTAGTTTTCTAAATAATAAATTCAAATTTAGTTCAACCTAAATTTTCATTTTAATTCAATTTAGTTTCTAAATAACAAATTCAACTATATTGATTTCAAATACAGATCCGAATCTCAAATTTAAACCATTTAAATTCCAATATAGTTTAAGGCTTAAAAATTTAAATGTTCAATTTAACCGTTTCATATAGATCTCGATTTAACCTCATTATTATTTAGTCTTGAAATACTTCCTCATTTGATTAAAGATTATTTAATTAACCTTAAATTCCATTTTTCTCAATATTTTCTTTAATTTACTTAAACGTGAAATACGCATTTAATCGCTTAAATCAAAAATCCAGTTATAAAATCCTACCTTTTTAAAATTTCCCATTTAAAAATTTTAGATTGATTTAATTAAATAAATCTTTATTTAGATACCATTTAACAAACTCAAATTTTTCTCCCCATCTTAATTTATCCCAATTATTTCAAAATCTATTTGAAATATAATTTACATAAATATTAACATAGTTTATGTATTAAATCAAACTTAATTAAATTAAATATTATTAAATCTATATATATAGAAATTTAAGAATTAACATTTATTAAGACCATATATTTCTTTCCAAACAAAGAATTTATTTTCAAAATATTTATATATGAACCATGGTGTCTGTATATATTCCTTATCATCTGGTCAAGTGTTACGTATATTTATCATTTAAATCCGTACACTAAATATATATGGGTGGATATCATTCCAATCCGTAATCCCAAATTTAATTAAATGAAAATCGCTTGGGTCTATCATTTCAACCCATAATGAAATTCTCCTATTCTAAAGTCTGTTCGGGTATGTATCATTTCAACCCATAGTGAATTCTAAACTACCGGGAACTTGCAGAGTGATAACAGATAACAAAAATATAGCAGGATATGATAATAATATACAATAGGAATATATCATCAGTAATTAAATAAAGTATAAACAATAGGATATGGTTTCATATCCCGTAGGTGAACAGATACGGGTAATAGCATAAATATAACAATGTAAATAACTACAGCAACATATTTCAATTGTCGTTTCAATTGAAATCAAATTTAATAAATAAAAGAATGTAAATCGTGAGTGATTGCTCACCTTTCAAGGTTAGAGAGATAGACAATGAAGTTGAGTTATGAAATGCAAGCACGACTTCCAAAGCAAAGTTAGATGGTAAGATTTCGACGGAAAAGCTGATAGATAGAAATTGATGAGAACGGATCAAATTAGCTTGATAAAATTGAAACGAAGATTATATGATTAATTTATTACTTTCTTTCAAAATGAACGTTAAATCAAAACACACATTTTAAAAATGAAATATATATATATATATATATATGTATGTATGTATATATATATATATATATATGTTCACCCATGAAAACCATATAAATTTAAAACGCTTCCTTTTCATATTAGTGTTAAATACAAATATATAATTATTCAAAATGTCACATACATAGTATATTCATTTTATGGTTGTCGTTTCCATGTAATAAATATTCATTTTGAACCAATATTAAAATAATATATATGTATAGTTAAAAAAATCAATGTTCTAACATAAAACACATATATTAAAGATCAACACACATATATATAATATCTTTTGAAATGAATACTTATGTATATATATAATTATTATAGTTTGTTACTTTCCTTTTCAAAATATGCAGCAGGAAATCAAACAAACTTCTGCACATATATGTGCAGATAAACAATATCCTTTATAATACATTGTTAACTTACTCCTTTTTTTCTTTTTTTCTTTTTTTATATTTATATATTTTTTATATAACCTTTATATATAACAAAATATATGTATAAAATAAAATATTTGTATATATAAAAATCAAAACGTTTCAAACATATATTCAAAAACTGGATCATATAAATAACAATGCATTTAGTTAACGCATAGTATAAAATTCATTTATATAACACTCTTATATATATATATATATATATCTTGTATAAGTAAACCTTTATTGCTTCATAACTTATTTACTTTCACATATAACAAGATCTGTACAAAAGAATGCAAACTTTTCTCAAATCCTTTTGAACGTTTATAAGAAAAAAATTAAACAATAAATATATCTTCTTATTTAGGAAAGAAAGTAAGTTGGCACTTGTAGGAGAAACGTGAGTCGAGGTTGAGGGTTGTAGGCGGTGGGAAGGGAAGAGGGGCAGAGATAGCTTCAGGCGATGGTTATATACGTCGTGCAAAAAATTTCCTTTTTTTTATATCTGGCGTAGGCCATGAAAAAATTTGGGAGGAGGAAAAGTAAGCAATGGTGGGGAGTGGATCTCAAAAATGAAGAAGGAGCAGGCAACAATGAAATATATGAAGAGAGAGGTAGTGGAAAGCTATAGAGAAAAATATAATATAAAAGGGAATAATAAATGAAATATCAACGTTCATGCGTTGATTCAGCAGAGAAGTTAAAGCAAATAAGAAGAGAATGGATTGATCTAAAGGAAAGGCAATGAATGGTTTAGAAATAAATAAATGTAAAACGTATACGTTTTAATTTCAAAAAGTAAGGAAATAAATACGGAGATGACAACCGTCAAAATGCACGTTTAGGCTAATAATAGAATATAAAAGTAAGAAACTCAAAAGGATAGGCACAGGGACGTGAAATCAGGGAGACAAGGGAAGCAAGTGATCTTTCAAATTTATAACGTTGGCAATAAATATAAAATAAATGAAAATTAATAGATGGATGCTTGATTGGCGCAGTGATTAAAGTAAGGTTGCGCGTCAGTCACGATGAAATTTGAAACAAAAGAAAATGTAAATGAATAAAAGGCGTAAGCCAGATTTTCCGCTTAGATTTAGAGAAGACACATCAAATGCTGAAAAAGGGAATTATGAAAGGGCTAGATTCTAGCAAATAATAAATAGGGTAAGAAAAGTAAATAGGCAGGTTATAAATCAGATTGGAAAGAAAAGTGGAGAGGTTAATTAATAAAAGAATTAAGATAATGAAAATGCACAATAATATTGTTGCCATCTAATGTCATTTAACGTTAACTAGCATCAATCATGTCAGACACCCATGTTAAAAAAAGAAACGCATATAGGAGCATGCATTTTTTTTCTGACTTGCAACATCATTCATCATTTTGGCATTCGTGGCATTCAAAAAATTAAGGTGGTGGTCAAAGTCGTGAAATGGTAGCAAATTAACGATGAATAGGATCCAATAATTCTTAGTGCAATGCACAAAATTGGAAAAATCAGCATGTGCCCTCTATGAACATGTTAAGATTTGCATAATTTCACTAATAGCCTTTATGATTTTGCATTTTTGCATGATGAATATAGATAGTTTGATTTTTTAACAATTTACACTGTGTGTTAGTGATTATTTCTTGTTTGAGCGGTTGTTAGCATATGCCTACTGAATACATATTAACATAATCCCATAAAAATTTATGTGTACTTAATGTTCTTCTGATAAAGTTTCTTTTTTTTCAAGATTATTATTAACATTTAGAATATCATTTGACTTATCCGAAGGTTGATGAATCGCTAATTGATTATTGTTGAAAGCTAAGGATATTAAGAAAATACTATTATGTAATCCATATCTTGTACACGGAATTTGTTATTAAAATCGTATCATTAGAGTTACATGTATGATTATAAACAATAACATTCATAATTTACAACCACGATGTTGCGGATCCTTTTAATTTATACTATTTATTCTCTACCTATTAATTTATATGTTTCATTCTCTACCTATTAATTTATACTGTTTATTCTCTACCTATTAATTTATACGTTTCATTCTCTACCTATTAATTTATACGTTTTATTCTCTACCAATTAATTTATACATTTTATTCTCTACCAATTAATTTATACGTTTTATTCTCTACCTATTAATTTATACGTTTTATTCTCTACCTATTAATTTATACGTTTTATTCTCTACCTGTTAATTTATATTATTATTCTCTACCTATTAATTTATTAAAAATTATTAAAATTTTATGGGTCGTTACACTCTCCCCCACTCAAAACTTTTCGTCCTCGAAAAGGAAGGAGGTAGGTGATTAGAACAACCAGAAATAAAAGTAGATTGAAAGTCAGGGGTAAATAATTGATTTAACTATATAAATTTTACTTGAGATATTCATACTTTTCAAAACCCATTTGTAAAACTTCTTACTTCCTTTATAAATAACATTAATATTTTAAATAACACCTTTATAAGTATATGAAAACTATTTTAAAATAATTATTTACATCATTAGTTATATTTAAAGAAGCTATTTGAAAACATTAAATTCATAACTCATGAAAATTTTAATTTATCTCAAGATACTTTTCAAATATTATCAATAAATTAATAATCATTTTCTTTAAATATGTTTTATTTAATTAATAACTTCAAAAATATTTATACCACTAAAATTTTCTATTAACTAATGTAGTATACAGATAAGCAATCTTTAAAAGATTGTATTCAAAAAGGGAAGAAGGTAGATTCGGAAAAACAGAATCAAGGTGAACAACGAAAGCTGAGAAGATAAGGTAGATTTAAAGAATAGAATCGGGCATGAATCGTAAATTTCAAACCATAAGAGTTTCAATTTCAAATATTAACACAAAATTTCTTTGTTGAAAAATACCTTTATAATAAAATACCTTCATATCGAAATAAATCTTTCTTCCAAAAATACTTTTATAACTCGATGTTTCAAAATGTTTATCCTCGTTCTTGCAGACTCTGGCCATGCGTTGATCATGCGTAAAGATAGGATTCTTCAAGTACTTGGTAGACCCGTTTCAACACCCAGTGAAAATACTTGAAAATTTTTTTATAAAAAAAAAACAGATATGGAAATTACAGTCCAAATAAAACAACCAAACCAAAACCTTTGTCCGACCATGGTTCGCAGATACACAATGGTTACGCCTGGATCCCCCAGGAAACAATCCATATCCGTAAGCTTTCTCAGCCCTGCGAGTTACGCCATGATGACTAGTAGAGTGCAGGATACACAATGGTTACGCCTGGATCCCCCAGAAAACAATCCGTACCCCTAGGCAAGACTCAGCCAGGCAATTGCGCTATGCATTCACGAGAGAAAAAAAACCATGGGTTACTCCACGGTGGGAACACTCGAGTATTACATCCGGAAAACCAAAAATCAGAAAGAATAATATCGATAGAATGAATCCACGATGTCGCCACAAAGCGGATATCAAGCAGAAGGCACTTTCCATATCTTTACCTCGAAAATATATATCATATAGTACCTTTTCAAATCACTTACAAATATCATACTTATATAAAGTCCATTATATATAGGATTCCCTTTTTCCCAAATCGAATACTTTCCAAATCAATAGTAGATCAAATCATACTTATATAGACTTCGATTATATAAAATAGCTTTCCAAATTGAGTACCTTCAAATCAATGGATTTCAAATCAATTTCATACTTTTACAAATCCAATTTATATAATTTCGACCACTCCCAAATCAAATGCTTAATAATATAATGTTCTCAGTTTCAAATCATTCAATATCCATTCAGTTTCCAAATCATATATGATTTCACCAATTTTTCTTCCAAATTAGGTATCTAAATTTCAAAGTCACCAAAATAATAGGTTTAGAAAATTATCCCAGTTTCTAAATTAAAATAATTCAAGTCAAACAAATTCATTTCCAAAATCTCTATAAGAGTACTGGTTTTTAATTTCAATTTAATTTCAAAACTAAAATTTTTCTCAAAATCAATTATACTCAAATGGTTTCCAAATTTATAATTATCCCTTTAAAACTTTTAACTATCTATTTCTAGTTGAAATATTAAATTTACCTTTATGAAAAATATTATTCAAAACTATATTTTTTTTTCAAAACATTTCAAACTAAATTTATATTCTTTATCAAACATTTTATACTCTTCGAAATTTCTTATTTTTAAAATTTTAGACCTTGACTTGGAAGTGTTCGAACCTTCAAAATGATAAGGGGAAATCACATTTTCAATTCAAGAATTGAAAATCAATAATAAATCAATTTCAATAATTAGGGTTATACCAAAAACAAATTCGAAACTTGAGGACTGAACACCGGTCTCACTTTTAATTGTTTCAAATATATACATATATCTTTCGAAAATATCAAATTATACTTCAGAATTTGAAATCATAACGGTTTTACAAAATCACTCGCATAGCGAGCTATTAAAGTGGCCTCTCCCCCACTCTGAAACTCGAAAATCAGTGTCGATGTTGCGTGCACTCATCACCGAAATTATTTTCCAACGACATACGTGAGTTCTGGACTTCTATTTTCTTGAAAACTTCTTTGAAATTTCTTCAATATTATTGGAACTCATTTGAAACATTTCTTATTTGGAAAAATACCTTTAAATCGTATTATTTTTATATATTTTCCAAAATCTTAAATCCAATTTCAAAATATCGGAATTCAATTCTCGAATTTCAAATTTAACCCTTCAGTTGTAAATCATTTTTATATAAATCAATTTCTTACAAGTTTTCAAATTTTCAAATCCTTTCAGAACTTTTATATATATAGAATAACATTTCTTATTTGTTTTATATATAAGTATATAATCCTTATCGAAAACTATTTCTTTTTATATATAGAATAAAATCATAGTTATCAAAATAATAATTTCGGTACAAAATAATTTCAAAAATACAACATACTCGATTTTTCAAAAGGTGATTTAAGAATGGATTTCAAAACAAAGGTAGAGATTTAAATTAGAAGACTCTAACCAATAGAATCCTAATTTGAAGATAGACTCGATCGAAGATGATTAAATTACAAAATAGGAGATGGATATACTTTTATAGATCACGGGCGACCTTAATCGGGTCAATCGTGCATTTAGCAATATGATGGATGTAGAATTCTAAGGCAAATCGACATTCTATCGCTAGAGATAGAATTTGGAATAACTGGAGATAGTAGCATCTAAACCGAGGATACAAAAATCTTCGGTGAATCGACGCCAATTGTAAAGGAGTTTTCATCCCCCTTTACAAATCATTTAGTGGAGTTATTGGATACACCAAAAACAAAAGAATATAAATAGAGAGAGACAAGAATGAATTTTGGAATCGAGGGACATTCCAAAATTCAAAGGAAATCGAGTCAGAAAGGAAGAGATTCAGCTCGAGCGAAAGTGATTCTGTTAATAAATTTACCATATACGCTAAGTTTTGCCTAGAGCCAAAGCTCTGATACCAACTGAAGCGACCCGCTATTTTGGACCATTCAAATCGACAATAAAACCATACATGTCCGACTTGAATAATTCAAAATACCGAATTGTTAATTAAAATTTGGAAAAACTTAACATATATAGTAAATAAATCATCACAGATCACAGACACAGAGTAATATAATGCAGCGGAATAGATAAAGAATAGTAGTTCATGAAGCTACTATATACATTGGAGCTAGAAATAAAATACAACTGAATATCTTAGATGTAGTGAAGTCTCCAGTATGCGCAGATGACTTTTCTGAACAAATCAACAGGATGACTGAAAGGATAGATAGCTGGATCTTCAAGCAAGGCTCCAACTTCGAAGGTGAGTCTCAAATGCTGTATCACTCAGTCTGACCCGAGCGTAAAGCAAAACACAAAATACTCCAGTCAGGATTAACATTCTTATATCAATAAATCCAACTCAAGTGAAATATCAACTGAAATACAAATAACTTAAAGGATGTTTGGAATAACCATCCTCTAAGGGTCCGTGGAACTATCTACAGGGTAGAAATATACACTATAACACCGTGGTTTTTTCATCTTAATTTATACCTCAAAATCAAATATCATTTCACTTCAAATATAGGTATTTTCCAAAATAGTATTTAGATATATTAAATAATTTATACCGTAAAATATTTTCATTTCCCTCAACTTAACAAATAATTTCAACATCAACCCGACCTTCCCATTTAAATTAAATTCAATCTCAATCTATCAATTTAAATTCAACTCAATTCCTAAAATTACCACTTCAATTTTATCGATCTCAAATTCGGATTTGTAATCACAAAATACCCCTTTATATTCAATATTTTTAAACCTTTAAGTATTCAACGTTTCAACTAAATTTTTATTCAATTTAGTTTTCTAAATAATAAATTCAAATTTAGTTCAACCTAAATTTTCATTTTAATTCAATTAGTTTCTAAATAACAAATTCAACTATATTGATTTCAAATACAGATCCGAATCTCAAATTTAAACCATTTAAATTCCAATATAGTTTAAGTCTTAAAAATTTAAATGTTCAATTTAACTGTTTCATATAGATCTCGATTTAACCTCATTATTATTTAGTCTTGAAATACTTCCTCATTTGATTCAAGATTATTTAATTAACCTTAAATTCCATTTTTCTCAATATTTTCTTTAATTTACTTAAACGTGAAATATGAATTTAATCGCTTAAATCAGAAATCCAGTTATAAAATCCTACCTTTCTAAAATTTCCCATTTAAAAATTTTAGATTGATTTAATTAGATAAATCCTTATTTAGATACCATTTAATAAACTCAAATTTATCTCCCCATCTTAATTTATCCCAGTTATTTCAAAAATCTATTTGAAATATAATTTACATAAATATTAACATAGTTTGTGTATTAAATCAAACTTAATTAAATTAAATATTATTAAATCTATATATATAGAAATTTAAGAATTAACATTTATTAAGACCATATATTTCTTTCCAAACAAAGAATTTATTTCCAAAATATTTATATATGAACAACGATGTCTATAAATATTCCTTATCATCTGGTCAAGTGTTACGGATATTTATCATTTAAATCCGTACACTAAATATGTATGGGTGGATATCATTCCAATCCGTAATCCCAAATTTAATTAAATGAAAATCGCTTGGGTCTATCATTTCAACCCATAACGAAATTCTCCTATTCTAAAGTCTGTTCGGGTATGTATCATTTCAACCCATAGTGAATTCTAAACTACAGGGAACTTGCAGAGTGATAACAGATGACAAAAATATAGCAGGATATGATAATAATATACAACAGGAATATATCATCAGTAATTAAATAAAGTATAAACAATAGGATATGGTGTCATATCCCATAGGTGAACAGATACAGGTAATAGCATAAATGTAACAATTTAAATAACTACAACAACATATTTCAATTGTCGTTTCAATTGAATCAAATTTAATAAATAAAAGAATGTAAATCGTGAGTGATTGCTCACATTTCAAGCTTAGAGAGAAAGACAATGAAGTTGAGTTATGAAATGCAAGCACGACTTCCAAAGCAAAGTTAGATGGTACGATTTCGATGGAAAAGCCGATAGATAGAAATTGATGAGAATGGATCAAATTAGCTTGATAAAATTGAAACGAAGATTATTTGATTAATCTATTACTTTCTTTCAAAATGAACGTTAAATCAAAACAGGCATTTTAAAAATGAAATATATATATATATATATATATATATATATATGTTCACCCATGAAAACCATATAACTTTAAAACGCTTCCATTTCATATTATTGTTAAATACAAATATATAATTATTCAAAATGTCACGTATATAGTATATTCATTTTATGGTTGTCGTTTCCATGTAATGAGTATTCATTTTGAACCAATATTAAAATAATATATATGTATAGTTAAAAAATCAATGTTCTAACATAAAACACATATATTAAAGATCAACACACATATATATAATATCTTTTGAAATGAATACTTATGTATATATATAATTATTACAGTTTATTACTTTCTTTTCAAAATATCCAGCAGGAAATCAAACGAACTTATGCACATATATGTGCAGATAAACAATATTCTTTATAATACATTGTTAACTTACTCCTTTTTTTCTCTTTTTTTTTATATTTTTATATTTTTTATAAAAACTTTATATATAACAAAATATATGTATAAAATAAAATATTTGTATATATAAAAATCAAAACGTTTCAAATATTCAAAAACTGGATAATATAAATAACAACGTATTTACTTAACGCATAGTATAAAATTCATTTATATAACACTCTTATATATATATAAATCTTGTATAAGTAAACCTTTATAGCTTCATAACTTATTTACTTTCACACATAACAAGATCTGTACAAAAGAATGCAAACTTTTCTCAAATCCTTTTGAACGTTTATAAGAAAATTTTTAAACAATAAATATACCTTCTTATTTAGGAAAGAAAGTAAGCAGGCACTTGTAGGAGAAACGTGAGTGGAGGTTGAGGGTTGTAGGCGGTGGTAAGGGAAGAGGGGCAGAGATAGCTTCAGGCGATGGGTATATACGTCGCAAAAAATTTCCTTTTTTTTATATCTGGCGTAGGCCATGGAAAAATTTGGGAGGAGGAAAAGTAAGCAATGGTGGGGAGTGGATCTCAAAAATGAAGAAGGAGCAGGCAACAATGAAATATATGAAGAGAGAGGTAGTGGAAAGCTATAGAGAAAAATATAATATAAAAGGGAATAATAAATGAAATATCAACGTTCATGCGTTGATTCAGCAGAGAAGTTAAAGCAAATAAGAAGAGAATGGATTGATCTAAAGGAAAGGCAATGAATGGTTTAGAAATAAATAAATGTAAAACGTATACGTTTTAATTTCAAAAAGGAAAGAAATAAATGCGGGGATGACAACCGTCAAAATGCACGTTTAGGCTAATAATAGGATATAAAAGTAAGAAACTCAAAAGGATAGGCACAGAGACGTGAAATCAGGGAGACAAGGGAAGCAAGTGATCTTTCAAATTTATAACGTTGGCAATAAATATAAAATAAATGAAAATTAATAGATGGACGCTTTATTGGCGCAGTGATTAAAGTAAGGTTGCGCGTCAGTCACGATGAAATTTGAAACAAAAGAAAATGTAAATGAATAAAAGGAATAAGCCAGATTTTCCGCTTAGATTTAGAGAAGACACATCAAATGCTGAAAAAGGGAATTATGAAACGGCTAGATTCTAGCAAATAATAAATAGGGTAAGAAAAGTAAATAGGCAGGTTATAAATCAGATTGGAAAGAAAAGTGGAGAGGTTAATTGATAAAAGAATTAAGATAATGAAAATGCATAATAATATTGTTGGCATCTAATGTCATTTAACGTTAACTAGCATCAATCATGTCAGACACCCATGTTAAAAAAAGAAACGCATATAAGAGCATGCATTTTCTTCTGACTTGCAACATCATTCATCATTTGGGCATTCGTGGCATTCAACAAATTAAGGTGGTGGTCAAAGTCGTGAAATGGTAGCAAATTAACGATGAATAGGATCCAATAATTCTTAGTGCAATGCACAAAATTGGAAAAATCAGCATGTGCCCTCTACGCACATGTTAAGATTTTCATAATTTCACTAATAACCTTTATAATTTTGCGTTTTTGCGTGATAAATATAGATAGTTTGATTTTTTAACAATTTACACTGTGTATTAGTGATTATTTCTTGTTTGAGCGGTTGTTAGCATATGCCTACTGAATACATATTAACATAATCCCATAAAAATTTATGTGTACTTAAAATGTTCTTCTGATAAAGTTTTTTTTTCAAGATTATTATTAACATTTAGAATATCATTTGACTTATCCGAAGGTTGATGATTTTCAAATCCTATTAAGATTAAGGTCGCTAATTGATTGTTGTTGAAAGCTAAGGATATTAAGAAAATACTATTATGTAATCCATATCTTGTACACGGAATTTGTTATTAAAATCATATCATTAGAGTTACATGTATGATTATAAACAATAACATTCATAATTTACAACTACGATGTTGCAGATCCTTTTAATTTATACTATTTATTCTCTACCTATTAATTTATACGTTTCATTCTCTACCTATTAATTTATACAATTTATTCTCTACCTATTAGTTCATACGTTTCATTCTCTACCTATTAATTTATACATTTTATTCTCTACCTATTAATCTATACGTTTTGTTCTCTACCTATTAATTTATATGTTTTATTCTCTACCTATTAATTTATACGTTTTATTCTCTACCTATTAATTTTTACGTTTTATTCTCTACCTGTTAATTTATACTATTATTCTCTACCTATTAATTTATTAAAATTTATTAAAATTTTATGGGTCGTTACAGACTGGTCCCCGGTAAAGAGATTTGATCATCCTTTGCGATGGGAAGTCCGGACGTGATTAGTGATTATCTGGATTTGCAAGGGCTTCTTTGTAAAGTGCCTTCGGTTCTGTTCAAACCCAGAACAGACTTGTATGGATGTGTGTCTGACATTACATTTTGAGATTTAAAACCAGTTTCTATCAAATACATTTCTGTTTGGTGGCCAAGAATTTATTCTCATAGCTTAACACCCTTCCCTGAGACGTACGAGCTTAGAGGTTATGAAGTTGATGGTTACTAGAGATACATTCCCAATTTGGTAATGTGGCATATGAAGTGCTACTGATCATTTATTGATCAAAGAATGACTTTGTGAAAAGTGTAGCTTTATGGATGAGACTTCGTCGAGCCTTACAACCCGGTAATGGTCGAAACAAGAATCGTGGTAGCAAGGTTATTTGGGGGTAGCGCCCCCTGAGGGTATGTCATTTCCTTGTGGATTATGAGTGGTATCATGGTATGGAGCCCAGATACTTAACTTTGTGGTTGCTGCAAAACTTATTATTTTGTGGTTGTAGGTTGATAGGTGCCTCGGATAAAGGTTGGTAGCGACCGGAGGGTGGCATACTCGTGTTAGTCGTTACCTAGTTACAAAGGTAACCCGACCTTATGTTGGCAGAGATACAGTTAGGTTCTCGGGGACGTCCCTCCAGAGGAATTCCATTTTATGTGGGAAGTTCCTTTGCCTGACCATTTGTTGGAAATCCAAACAAAACAATACGAGCCCGATACGGTTTTAGTTGTATAACCTGCCATGGAATGTGGCGGTAACCTACTATTGAACATGGTAGCTATAGTAGGCATACAATAATGGTTGTTTGCTGGCTAAGATTAATATTATACTTTCGAAAGGTTTTCTGCACTATGCACTAATAATAATATAAAAAAGGATTTTGCGTATCAAGCATGTTTGACTATCATAAGGAGAAATCTTCTCCAATTCTGCGTTTACATTATGTGTGCGGTGGGAGGCCTTATGGTAGTTTCATTTTTCAAAAAGCATTGCGGATTTCAATATTAAATTCTTTTGCTGATTGTTTTAAAGATAAACTGTTTTTGTTTGGTCATACCAGTCCCGTGACTGACCTTGCTTAATACAATGTGATAGGGGGTTCTCGCTTTGCGTTTGATGGCGAACGGGAGACTCTTACACCTACATGTCCTCGGGGAGGGGTTGGCTAACCAGTTAGGTTGAGTGTCAAAAGGCTGGCCGTAAAAGCAAGGGCAGGGTACCAATGTGAGCCATGGTGGGGCTGGGATGGTTGAAAAGCCTACCAGTCACGAGTGGTCGTTGTTGATGGTTGAAAAGCCTAGACCTTTACATTTTTGGTATCAGAGCAGGTAGAAACTTAACCTTAGGAGTATAACACATTAGGTAACTCATTAGAGATAGGGTGAAGTATACCCTAGAATGAGTATTCCCTTAGATATCCATTCGTATGCCTCAGTAAATTCTCTTATTATCCACTGAAAGTGAGTATGAGTGCAAGAAGAGGACAAGATAGGGGACAGGGGAGTACCACTACAAATGGTCAATACCCTACCACAACAAGGAAACAACCTTTTCTCTATCAGTCTCCTTTGACCCAGTTTCAATTCTTTGATTGCTTCGTGGCTGCTCGATGGAGAAGCTTTGGTGTGGTAGTGGCTCTACGAATCGTATAGATAAGTTTCTGTCGCGTATTCTCTTCATCAGAATTCTATCAGCTTTTCGTTTTTAACTTTAACGAAATTGAAATTTTATTAGGATAAATTGTTAAATTATATATAAAGTTAAATATGAAGATTTGTATTGATAAAATGATTTTGATTAAAACCAAATTTGCAATTCTGTTGTAACTTCTTGTGAAGATCAAAGTCCGAAGAGGGACAAGCTAGTGTATATTTCACGATATTTAAAATCAAATTTGGAATTCTGTTGTAACTTATTGTGAGGATCAAAGTCCGAAGAGGGACAAGCTTGTGTATATTTCAGGATATTCTGACCCGAGTATTTCGTGAAGTATTGAATGAGTTTGTTGTCGTATCTATTATTCATATTCTGATTTGGTGAGCCAAATGCAAAATAAATATTCAGTTTGATCTGGAAAGATATTTCTTTATCTTCGTATATCCATTCTTTGTTGTCTCCCTGGCAAATTTCGAGGATGAAATTTCCTAAGGGGGGAATCTGGAACATCCTTGATTTTTAAGCCTAATTAATTTGATAATTAATATATAATTTTGGATTTAATTATGAATAAATTGGGAATCAATTTGAAAAAATATGGAATAAAAGTAAAATTTGTAAAGGAATTTTAATCTGGGAATTCTAAAAATAAATTATATTATAATTTTGGGTTGAAACTCAAAAATAAGTATTTTATAAAATTGTATTTGGATTATTTAAAATTAAATAAGATGTATGTTTATTTATTTATATAAATGGATTATAATTTGAAATTTGATTTTTAAAATTTATGAATATATTGACGATTTTTTATTCAGGATTCAAAATTGAATGTCTTGAATACTTGTAAGGTTAAATTTAAAACTTCATATATATATATATATATATATATATATATGTATGATTTTTTTAATTATTTTCAATTCATTTTCTTTATAAATTGTATAAGTATAAATTAATTGAAAAATGCATGTAAAGATGTGTATATGATATTAAAACAAGAATTAATAAAAAGTTTAAAATATACATATCTTTTAGGAATAAATAAGAAAACATACATATGTAAGATTGGTTTGTAAATTCACAAAATAAGATTTTACAAGTGTATAACATTTAAACTGTAATAAGTATAATTTGAAAATAAACATATGTAGATATAAAGGGGTTAAAACATAAGAATATAAATTTATGTAAACAAACGGGTAAACATAATTTTATCACAAATGACAAATGTTTACAAATAAGATATAACATTAACAAGTGTTGTTTAATTTGAACAAGTGGCAAAAGATAAACTTTTCTTTTTATTAGAAAACATGTATGAAAAAGAAAAAATAATCAGGTTTCTCAATCTCTGTCAAACCTGAACAAAACAAAGAAGTAAAACCTGAAAATCACAATAACAAAACAGATCAAAGAAAAGACGATCAAAACCTGAAAGTATCAAAGAAAAACAAAGAAGTAGCAAGTTCAAATTTAAAACAGTTTTCAAAAGCCTGAAACAATTCTGAAAGAAAATAGATCAAATAAAGGTTCAACTCAACAAACAATGATTTGATGCAACTGAAGATCAAAACAAGTCTCAGGTTAAGTAATACAAAGATCAGTTTAAAATATCAAATGCCAAGTCAAAACCCATTTCCAGTTCCAGGCTTAAGCAAAGAAGCCTAGACTCTATTCTTCACAAAGGTGGGCAAATTTGACATATTTAATGTAAATCTATGATATATTGTGATGCTTGTGAAGTGACTTATTGTTTGAAAATCCTGTTTGAAGTAAAATTGATAAAGTATTATATGAATGCAAGTATGTATGGATGGATTGGCTGTGCATGTCTGGAAAACAGACTTATGCACTTTTGTTCCAGGTTTACAGGTACCAAACCTGTTCAAAATTCAATTTCTTTTCCTGTAATTCTTATTAGGCTTTAGGATCTAAACCAGATTTGTTTTCTTAGCCATGATTCAAGTTCTAAAAATAAATTTAAGTAAAATTAGTTAAAATTTCTTCTGGAAATTTGAAAATTACAGGAAAACTTTAAGCATGTTAAAAATTTAATTTTTATAATTTTTGATTTCAAGTATATAAATCGAAACGTTTTTGAAATTTATGATTTTGAAAAGAAAAATCATGATTTTTAATCAAATAACTTCTGAAAAACACAAGGATGAACGGAATCACGTCTTTCACAAAGTTCTAGCGAACGATGAATTTTTGGCTGTCGAGATTGGAATGTTAGCTTGTTGGGAGGTAGGAGATTTTGAGAAAATTGATTAGAAAAATTCTTGATCAATGTAGATGATGAGCGAGATCATTTTGCGGCTTTAACTGGTGTTTTGTCGATCTTGTTCATGGAGGAACTGTGTCGTCATCAAGGAGATTCAGACGATCGCACCTAGGGAAAGATGTCGTGGATCATTGGAGTAGCTAGGGTTGTAGTCGCGTGGCGTCCGGTGGTTGGTGGTGGGTATGCTGGAAGGTTTTTTGGTGATAGTTGGTTCTAGGTTTGATGCAAATTGCTCGATTTCATTCTCGAATTCGAATCAGTTTTCTGGGTGATCGCGAGGCTTGAGGGTATCGCCGATGACCTGCCGAAGGTCGTGGCACTGGTCGGAAGTTCATGATCGCCCGTGCTCGTGAATGCGTATCACCATGTATATGTATAGTTAATGGTTTTGGGGAAGAAAGGGGTAATTGGGTTTTGTCTCAAAGTAAATGAAAATTTTCCTCGGGGGAAACGAAGAATAATGAGTAACTCGAAGTCGTGCTCGGGGATTAAGCAATTTAGCTCCGGTTTTATCGAAACCCGTTGATTCAGAGATTTTCAAGTAAACAATTGAATGAGTTTTAAAGTTTAGTAAATTATATAAGTTTTTAAAGGGAAGATAAATCAAGCATTCAAAGGAAATTTGTTCACAAGGTTTTAAACTATTTTCAAAGGTTTATTCCCAAAGGATTAAGTGTTTTTAAAAATTTATAAATATGGTTTGTGACAATTTTCTTAAGACGATTTGATAAATTTCCAAGTGTTTCAAAATGTAATGAAATGTGAAATCAAGAAATGATTAACCAAAGGTTTCTCAAATCAACATTCAACATTTAAAATTAATTAAGTGATGTAATTTAAGTAAAAATAAAGATAAAATTGTTTACCTTTTAATTAATTATGTAATTTATGATTTCTTAATATAAGTAATAAAATGTTAATAAATTTCTAGATTAAAGGATAGATTAATGAAGATGATTAAAGGATAATTACTTAATTAAAGAATAATTAAGGTTAATTAATTAAATTGAATTAAGGTCAATTAATTATTAATTTAAGATTAATTGATTCATAATTAAAGGTTAATCAAAGATTAGTTAAAGATTGATTAAGGTTAATTAATTACATGATTAAGGTTAATTAATTAATGATTAAAAGGTTAATTAATTTTTAATTAAGGATTAATTACTTAGTGATTAAAGGTTGATTAATTTATTAATTAAGGTTGATTAATTAATAATTAAAGGTTAATTAATTTATTATTAAAGGTTAATTAATAAATAATTAAACCATAATTAATTAACATAAATTGTAATTAATTAATGTTAATTAACTAGGATTAGTGATTTATCCGGTTTCAATTAATCAGATGATTAATTAACCTTACTTATGGATGTTTGAATTGAATGAACTGCTTTGAATTGTTTGTTATCTCTACTGTGTAATGCTTTGTGATATGAATAAAATTCAAGCTATAATGAATGTATTTTATTTTATCTGTGATAAATATACATTATTTATCTGTGTATCTGTGACGCCCCACCTCTATACCCACGCTAGCCAAGAACACTCCGGAGAAGTGCTGTCAACTAGCACGGAGAATAAGGCTGTTGAGGAGCGACCATCCATGTAATTGCTTATCACACGGTGGCTATAAATAATCTTCGGAAACAAACATAGAAATAATCATATCACAAATCAGTCACAGATATCCATATCACAAAGGCGGAAGAAGATATGAATATATATCTAACACATGAAAGTGTACATCAGAGTAGTGGTCAATAAGATCCACGATAATACAAAAGAATAGCAACACGTGCTATACAAAAGAATACAACTATGAGTCTATATCTCAAGTGTATACAACAAAAACTGCTAATCTAAACAGTTAGCCAAAAGTCAGAGTGATGAATCCCTGGGAAGAAGTCAAGCAGAAGCACCTGTAACATCTCGGTCTGATCCGAGTATTATTTAAGAAAATAATAAATGGATCAGTCTAGCTATAAATATCAGATGACATGATATAACATAAAAGATATGGCATAAACATAAACATCAATAACGACATACCGCTATAAGTATGTAAATAATGATCAACAGAAGATCAATCAATAAGAGATAATCAATATCACAAGAATCTTCTCAAAGATTCGAAGGGGGCATCATACCCTAAACTTGTACTCATAACAAGTCAATGACATAAATTCCAGAAATCAACACGAGAAATCCAGAAATCATAAAAAGGGAAAGAGGCCTATCACATGACGGTCCGAAGACCATGGGGAGCTACCCCACATGTGTGAGTGGGATCACACAGAATGAGGTCAAGACTAACCAAAAAGCAGAAAGGTATGTGTGAATGGAATCACACAAGTGGTGTCTAGTCTAACCTTGCAATGAAAGAGACATCGCGCAATTGCTAGTCTAATTCATAAAGCGATCATCAAGATCAACGAGAAGTGTCAATTACACTAAGCTAGTAAATATAGAAGTCTAGCTTCATGTCCCATAACCACTTGCTTAACTTAAATATTTACGAACAAACTGTAAATCTTCACTAATAAAATTGTCACAAGAGGTTCAATCGAACAAGTCCAAGAATTAACCGACGAAGTGAACGCAAGCGTTTCATACCACTTGTTTTACTAAGTCGTTTAATTAGATTTCTCATCCGAGTGAGGTAAAGGCTTGTATATACTAATAGATTGGAAAACGGTTTAAGAAAAGAGCTTTGTTATTAAAAATAGAGTTGAAATTGTTTGTTAAAAGAGTTTTGATATTTACTACTAGTATTGAAACCTTTATATTATAAAGTGACAAAACACATAAGCAATTGTAGAAACAATCAGTCACAAAAATCACATACGGAGATGTGAATAAAATCCAAGGAAATCAGCTCAATGTTTTTCAGATAAGCTCCCCTACGGAGGGAGGGTCCAGGGGGGGTGGCAACCCCCCAAGGTGGGGGTGCGGGGGCAACGCCACCGCTTACGGGGTTCGACCTGCCCGGTCAGGTCGTGGGGGTCCAGGGGCAGCGCCCCCGGCGGGGTGCGGGGCAGCGCCCCATCCAAAACGGTACGACCTAAGTAAAGACAAGCGGCCTACGACCTAAAGCAAAGTGAGGTCTAACGACCTAAGGGTTCACGCGGCCTAACACAATGGCCGAGCGACCTAACTGGAGTTAAGGGAGGCAAGCGACTTAAGGTCCAACGACCTACGACTCAAGCAAGCCGAGCGACCTAGTGTGGAGGGGTCGAGCGACTTAAGGAATGCGAACGACCTAAGGTCTAACGACCTACGACTTAACAGAGTCGAGCGGCCTAAGGTAAATGGTCCAATGACCTAACTCGAACGACTTATCTGGAGCTTAGGTCGGAGACGACCTACGAGATAAACCAGGCCGACCTAGTGGACGAGCGACCTAAGGTAAATGGTCCAACGACCTAACTCGAATGACTTATCAGGAGCTTAGGTCGGAGACGACCTAAGACTTAAAGCTTAACTCGCGAGCGACCTACGGCTTAAGGCCTAACTCGTGAGCGACCTACGACTTAAGGCTTAACTCGTGAGCGACCTAATTCCGAAGTGCCAATTCTTCCAGAACGACCTAAAGTTAACTCGTGAACGACTCACGACCCATGGACGAACGACTTAACTCCGAACGACCTAAAAATGGCCAGAACGACCTAAGTGCAGAAAATTCACCAAAACGCTAAAAATTGGAGTTTTTCGCCAATCCAATCCAAACCAAATGCTAACATGCATGCAAAAATGATAGGGAATCATTCCCAACAGTCCAATATAGTTATAGGCTAGAATTGTGAGATAAAAATCTCACCTTTGCACTAAAATTTATGAAGATGAAGCTTGAAAGCAAGGAGAAGCAATCCAAAGCTTGAATCCAATATCTTCTACTTGAATTTGGAGTTGAATGATGGAGTTGCAATTGAATTTGAGCTTGGAGTTTTAATTTCCCATTCTCTTCACCATTAATGCTAAAGCTTGAGTTAGTTAGGAAATTTATGAAGAGTGAGGAGAAGAGGGTTGGAACTTGGGCTTAATAGGCTAAACTAACCCAAAGTCCAAAGCGGGAAAAGTTAGTGAAATTTCACTAACTCCAAACCTATCGATGTTTATACTTAAAAAGTTGTAAACGACATTTCGAACTCAATGGAAGTGGTCTCGAGTCCTAATTTGACCGTTTGCAAAAAGTAGTTTTTCGGACCAAAATCCGATTAACGATTTAATATTTAAATAAAAATATTTAAATGTAAACTCGATAAATATGCGGGTTGTTACAGACTCCCCTCCTTAAAAAAATTGCGTCCTCGCAATATATATATAAGGTGGAAATAAAAAGTAACAACCATAAAAGCATATTAACACAAGAGAAATTTGAAATAAGAAGTTCACCTCAAAGGGCAGGAGTAAGCAAGTCCGGATGTGTACGCTCGATGAATTCTCTGGATTCCCAAGAACAATCCTTAGGATTTGAGGACCATTGAACCTTTACAAGTGGAACATCTTTATTTCGAAGTCGTTTAACCTCAGAAGCTATAATTCGAATAGGATGCTGCTCATAAGTTAAATTCGGCGAAACTTCAATTTCTTCCACAACAGCAGGCTCAAGAATAGAATCGGAATCCCGAAGGCATTTCCGTAATTGAGAAACGTGAAATACATCATGTATAGCAGAAAACTGAGCCGGCAATGCAAGGCGATAAGCCATGGAACCAATACGTTCAGTGATAGGAAATGGCCCAATATATCGAGGCGCTAACTTCCCCGATCGACTGAAACGTACAACACCCTTCATAGGTGAAACACGAATAAAAACAGGATCCCCAACAGAAAATTCTAATTTCCTTCTTCGATTATCGGCATAGGATTTTTGTCTACTCTGGGCTTCTTTCATCCTATGTCGAATAAGTTCAATCTTTTCCGTGGAATCACGAATAAAGTCTGGACCTAAAACCAGCTTCTCACCGGCCTCAAGCCAACAAGAAGGAGATCGGCATGGCCTTCCGTAGAGTGCCTCGAAAGGTGCCATACCAATACTAGATTGGAAGCTATTATTATAGGAAAATTCAACAAGTGAAATATGA
Source organism: Allium cepa (assembly GCA_030765085.1). Taxonomy (NCBI): domain Eukaryota; kingdom Viridiplantae; phylum Streptophyta; class Magnoliopsida; order Asparagales; family Amaryllidaceae; genus Allium; species Allium cepa. Next base: position 366,459,577 of record CM060934.1, on the reverse strand, counting down.
TCTTCCCAACTTCCACCAAAATCAAGCACACAAGCACGAAGAAGATCTTCAAGAGTTTGATTCACACGCTCGGTTTGTCCATCGGACTGGGGTGATAAGCGGTGCTAAAATTAAGCTTCGTTCCTAAAGCTTTTTGAAGACTCTTCCAAAATCCACTAGTAAACAATGGATCACGATCGCTAACAATAGAAGTAGGAACTCCATGCAATTTTACAATTTCCTTGACAAATAGTTTGTCCAAAAGAGGAACGGTTCGGTTAGACCGAACCGGAATAAAATGGGCGGATTTAGTAAGTCTATCAACAATCACCCATAAGCTATCATGACCCGAACGAGAACGGGGAAGGCCATCTATAAAGTCCATGGAAATTTGATCCCACTTCCAAATTGGAATTTCTAAAGGTTGCAATAACCCACCAGGCCTTTGATGTTCGGCCTTGACAAGTTGGCAAGTCATGCAACACTTAACAAAGTTAGCAATATCAGATTTCATTCCCTCCCAATAATAAAGTCGCTTCATATCAGCGTACATTTTACTACTACCAGGATGAATGGTGAATTTAGAACAATGGGAATCTTCTAAAATATATTTACGAAGATCTCCAATATTTGGTACGATAAGTCTACCAAATTTTCGAATGCCGCCACGAGAATCAATATCATAGGCTTTCAAACCTTCAATATCAATTTTATCCTTAACATTTTTGCCAAGAAGAGCCAATTCAGAATCTAGCCCTTGAGCTTCAAGAATGCGGTCTAAAAGAGAAGGATGAGCCTCAAGGCTACATAAAACAAGCGATGAGCATAAATCGGATACGCGCTCTCGAATCTCACAAGTGGATAAGATCTCGAGATCGTTCCATTCGGATATCATCATAGAAACAACTGCTTGTTGCTTACGGCTAAGAGCATCGGCGACACGATTACCCTTACCGGGGGTATAAAGAATATCAAGATCATAAGGTGCAAGGAACTCGAGCCAACGCTGTTGACGTAAATTAAATTCTTTTTGAGAAAATAAATATTTCAAAGACTTATGATCCGTGTAAAGAATAAATTTCTCTCCCAATAGATAATGACGCCACATTCGAAGGGCGAAAACAATAGCCGCGAGCTCTAGATCATGAGTGGCATATCTAGTCTCGGCCGGCTTCAATTGCCTAGAAGCATAAGCAACAACACGTTCTTTTTGCATAAGAACGGCACCCAAACCAACGTGACTAGCATCGGTATAAACAACAAAATCTTGATTCCCCTCGGGAATAACAAGAATAGGAGCATCGGAAAGGAGTTCTTTCAATTTCTGAAAAGAGGCTTCACATTTGTCCGACCAAATGTATTTAACTCCCTTCTTAGTCAAGCCAGTAAGAGGCACGACAATCTTAGAAAAGTCTTTAATAAAACGACGGTAATAGCCCGCCAATCCGAGAAAACTACGAATCTCTGTCACACTCTCCGGTCTCTTCCAATCTTGAATCGCTTCAATCTTTGAAGGATCCACAGATATCCCGGATTCGGAAATAATATGACCGAGAAACTTCACACGAGATTGCCAAAAGTGGCATTTAGAAAATTTCGCCTTTAATTGATTACTCCTAAGTGTTTCCAATACAATCCGAAGATGTTTCTCATGTTCCTCCTCGGTTTTTGAATACACAAGAATATCATCAATGAATATGAGAACAAACCGATCGAGGAAATCTTTGAAAACTCGATTCATGAGGTCAACGAAATAAGCTGGAGCATTCGTTAACCCAAATGGCATAACAAGCCATTCATAAGATCCATATCGAGTACGGAATGATGTCAACGGAATGCTATCCTCAGCGATACGAAGCTGATGGAAACCGGTAGCCAAGTCCAATTGTGAAAAGACCTTAGCACCACTAAGCTGATCGAATAGATCATAAATCCGAGGTAAAGGATATTTATTTTTAATAGTAAGATCGTTAAGCTTGCGATAATCAACGCAGAGCCTCAGAGTACCATCGGATTTCTTTACGAAAATAGCCGAAGCTCCCCAAGGCGAGGAACTAGAGCGAATAAATTGCCTCGTCTCCAACTCAGATAATTGTTTACGCATCTCCTCATTTTCCTTATTGGACATGCGATAAGGAGGACGAGTAATAGGTTGAGCTCCAGAAACAAGATTAATTCTAAACTCAATTGCTCGTTTAGGTGGTAAACCTAAAACGGGCTCGAATATGTCGGAAAATTCACGAACAACATGAATACAAGAAATAATATCATCTTCATCATCATCATCGTTATCACGAGGATTTAAAGAATATAAAGATGCCACCAAACATGATTCTGAATCTTTAAGATTAACAGAAATATGTTTAACAGATTGTGGATGTCGGAGATGAATAGTCCGCTCAGGACATAGGATATGGGCTTGATAACGGTTAAGCCAATCCATTCCCAAAATTATTCCAAAGCCTAAGTAACGCATGACATGCAAATCGGCTAGGAAAGAAAAATCACATAAAATAATCTCCACATCTTTACAAAGCAAACTAAGAGTTGCGGATCCACCAACAGGATTCGCAATTTTTAAAGAGGTCATCAATGCAGTAACACTTAAGGAAAAAGTGTCTACCAGTTCCTTTGATATAAAGGAATGGGATGCACCCGTATCAAAGAGAACTCTAATAGGTTGATCATGAAATAAAATAATACCATCAAGAATGGAATGAGAAATACCTTGGCCACGAGATGTGTTGCCAGGGGCTTGAGCCACATTTAACTTTCCCTCATTCCTGCTTTTACGTTTGAGGCATTGATGTATAAAGTGATCTGGGCTCTTACAATAGCGACAAGATTTGGGCTTAGAGCACTTATTCGCATAATGATCCCCAGACCCACAGTTGAAGCAACTCGCACCACTAGGAGAAGGATACTTTGCCACAGGGGTTGCCTGCTTACCCTTTTTGTTGGGATAAGGACCCTTGAATTTGTTTGGCCTCTTCTTGTTGTTGAAGTTTGGTTTAGCGCCTTCCACTTCAACATCACTCTCTCTATCAGCCTCTTCAAGACGAAGAGCGATATCGATGAGTTGATCAAATGCGACTTCTAGTTTCAGGAGCAGTGGCTTCTTAAGACTCTTATTTAAGCCATAAACGAACCTCTGGTTCTTCTTCAATGGGGTGTTGATGTATTCAACCCCATATTTGGAAAGCGACTCGAAGGCTGCGACGTAATCAGTCACAGAGGATTGACCTTGAACAAGGTCTATAAAACGTCGAGCCAAGCTTACTTTCCCAGCTTCTAGTACAAACTTTAACTCGAAGCGTCCCTGAAATTGCTCCCAGGTGAGATCCGCTTCATTAATTTCTGAAATAAGGAGTTCGTACCAGTCCAATGCTCTCTCTTGGAGCATGCTGGAAGCCACCTGAACGCGGAGGAGATCGATAAGATTCATGCGAGAAAAGATTCGATCGCATGATTTTAACCAAGCCTGGACCTCGATGATATTTTCCGAACCTTTGAAGGGCTTCCCACCCAAGTTGGTGTAATCGCTGCACAAGCGTGCAAATCCCGACTTTGGGTGAGTAGGTTCCGGGTTAGCTCCAGCTGCTTGAGCATTAGTTACTAAATCAAGAAGCTGTTGAGCAGTCATAAAAACTCCATCCGGAGGAGCAGCACCAGATGATCCAGTTCTGGGACGGCCTGGTCTAGACATTCTCTTCCTTAAAGAAAGAAAGAAGAGAAGGAAGAAGGTTATTTACCAATGAACATCAAGCAATCTTGATAGATAAAACAAGGAATCATAAAGGAAATAGGATGAGTCCGTACGAAGACTCAAATTAATCCTATGGTATGACTCCTAAGATAGACCTAGGACGATGATCCTTGTTAAGTTATTCTACATTGTTCCGAAGTTTGGCTCTGATACCAAGCTGTGACGCCCCACCTCTATACCCACGCTAGCCAAGAACACTCCGGAGAAGTGCTGTCAACTAGCACGGAGAATAAGGCTGTTGAGGAGCGACCATCCATGTAATTGCTTATCACACGGTGGCTATAAATAATCTTCGGAAACAAACATAGAAATAATCATATCACAAATCAGTCACAGATATCCATATCACAAAGGCGGAAGAAGATATGAATATATATCTAACACATGAAAGTGTACATCAGAGTAGTGGTCAATAAGATCCACGATAATACAAAAGAATAGCAACACGTGCTATACAAAAGAATACAACTATGAGTCTATATCTCAAGTGTATACAACAAAAACTGCTAATCTAAACAGTTAGCCAAAAGTCAGAGTGATGAATCCCTGGGAAGAAGTCAAGCAGAAGCACCTGTAACATCTCGGTCTGATCCGAGTATTATTTAAGAAAATAATAAACGGATCAGTCTAGCTATAAATATCAGATGACATGATATAACATAAAAGATATGGCATAAACATAAACATCAATAACGACATACCGCTATAAGTATGTAAATAATGATCAACAGAAGATCAATCAATAAGAGATAATCAATATCACAAGAATCTTCTCAAAGATTCGAAGGGGGCATCATACCCTAAACTTGTACTCATAACAAGTCAATGACATAAATTCCAGAAATCAACACGAGAAATCCAGAAATCATAAAAAGGGAAAGAGGCCTATCACATGACGGTCCGAAGACCATGGGGAGCTACCCCACATGTGTGAGTGGGATCACACAGAATGAGGTCAAGACTAACCAAAAAGCAGAAAGGTATGTGTGAATGGAATCACACAAGTGGTGTCTAGTCTAACCTTGCAATGAAAGAGACATCGCGCAATTGCTAGTCTAATTCATAAAGCGATCATCAAGATCAACGAGAAGTGTCAATTACACTAAGCTAGTAAATATAGAAGTCTAGCTTCATGTCCCATAACCACTTGCTTAACTTAAATATTTACGAACAAACTGTAAATCTTCACTAATAAAATTGTCACAAGAGGTTCAATCGAACAAGTCCAAGAATTAACCGACGAAGTGAACGCAAGCGTTTCATACCACTTGTTTTACTAAGTCGTTTAATTAGATTTCTCATCCGAGTGAGGTAAAGGCTTGTATATACTAATAGATTGGAAAACGGTTTAAGAAAAGAGCTTTGTTATTAAAAATAGAGTTGAAATTGTTTGTTAAAAGAGTTTTGATATTTACTACTAGTATTGAAACCTTTATATTATAAAGTGACAAAACACATAAGCAATTGTAGAAACAATCAGTCACAAAAATCGCATACGGAGATGTGAATAAAATCCAAGGAAATCAGCTCAATGTTTTTCAGATAAGCTCCCCTACGGAGGGGGGGTCCAGGGGGGGGTGGCAACCCCCCAAGGTGGGGGTGCGGGGGCAACGCCACCGCTTACGGGGTTCGACCTGCCCGGTCAGGTCGTGGGGGTCCAGGGGCAGCGCCCCCGGCGGGGTGCGGGGCAGCGCCCCGTCCAAAACGGTACGACCTAAGTAAAGACAAGCGGCCTACGACCTAAAGCAAAGTGAGGTCTAACGACCTAAGGGTTCACGCGGCCTAACACAATGGCCGAGCGACCTAACTGGAGTTAAGGGAGGCAAGCGACTTAAGGTCCAACGACCTACGACTCAAGCAAGCCGAGCGACCTAGTGTGGAGGGGTCGAGCGACTTAAGGAATGCGAACGACCTAAGGTCTAACGACCTACGACTTAACAGAGTCGAGCGGCCTAAGGTAAATGGTCCAATGACCTAACTCGAACGACTTATCTGGAGCTTAGGTCGGAGATGACCTACGAGATAAACCAGGCCGACCTAGTGGACGAGCGACCTAAGGTAAATGGTCCAACGACCTAACTCGAATGACTTATCAGGAGCTTAGGTCGGAGACGACCTAAGACTTAAAGCTTAACTCGCGAGCGACCTACGGCTTAAGGCCTAACTCGTGAGCGACCTACGACTTAAGGCTTAACTCGTGAGCGACCTAATTCCGAAGTGCCAATTCTTCCAGAACGACCTAAAGTTAACTCGTGAACGACTCACGACCCATGGACGAACGACTTAACTCCGAACGACCTAAAAATGGCCAGAACGACCTAAGTGCAGAAAATTCACCAAAACGCTAAAAATTGGAGTTTTTCGCCAATCCAATCCAAACCAAATGCTAACATGCATGCAAAAATGATAGGGAATCATTCCCAACAGTCCAATATAGTTATAGGCTAGAATTGTGAGATAAAAATCTCACCTTTGCACTAAAATTTATGAAGATGAAGCTTGAAAGCAAGGAGAAGCAATCCAAAGCTTGAATCCAATATCTTCTACTTGAATTTGGAGTTGAATGATGGAGTTGCAATTGAATTTGAGCTTGGAGTTTTAATTTCCCATTCTCTTCACCATTAATGCTAAAGCTTGAGTTAGTTAGGAAATTTATGAAGAGTGAGGAGAAGAGGGTTGGAACTTGGGCTTAATAGGCTAAACTAACCCAAAGTCCAAAGCGGGAAAAGTTAGTGAAATTTCACTAACTCCAAACCTATCGATGTTTATACTTAAAAAGTTGTAAACGACATTTCGAACTCAATGGAAGTGGTCTCGAGTCCTAATTTGACCGTTTGCAAAAAGTAGTTTTTCGGACCAAAATCCGATTAACGATTTAATATTTAAATAAAAATATTTAAATGTAAACTCGATAAATATGCGGGTTGTTACAGTATCTGTGAATGAAAGATAAACGTTATGAAATATATCGCTTATCGATATTGATATGCTTGAATCTGTGATGATTTGATAATGTTGCACTATTGTGCGAAACCCCTGGACTACATCATACACACAAAATATGGATTTCATGAGGAGTTCGGTTAAGTCATAGATTTTTGAAAATGATTTTTAAAGTTGAATTTTGAATCCAAATGGTTTTGGAAATGGAAAAGCTTTTGAAAAGGAATTTCAAAGATAAAAGTTATTTTGAATAATTTGATAAAGTTTTGAAATTTAAATAATTTGATTTGAATTTGAATTCAAGATTTTAAATTGAATTCTAGAAATTATGGTTTAAAAAGGTTATACAAGTTATAAATGTGTTTATATGGGTTTTAAACCATTTTAAAAGTCTTGTTTTGGGAATTTGAATTTAATCCAAGTTTTATACTTAAAGGGCTTTAACTCCTGCAAATGAAATCGGATTTTCTCGAAAACAAAAACTATTTGTCTTCAAATAATAATAGCTTTTATGTAAAGAAAGGATTTCCATATTGTCGAAAGATTTCAAGTTTGAAATTGGAATTGAAATAGTTTTGAAAGCTATGCATAAATCTTTGTGAAAGTTGATTGAACTTTGTTTTAAAATTGAAGAGAATCTTAAAGGTGTATCTTTTGTATAAAAGATTTGAAATGGAATTGTTTCAAAAGCTATGAAGGAATCATTGTGAAATATTTGGTGAACTTTGTTTTCAAACAAAAGAGGATTTCAAAGATAGATCTTTTGTTTAAATATTGTGAATGAATCTTTGTGAAAGATTGGTGAACTTCGTGAAGTGAATCTTTTTGTTTAAAAAGATTTAAAATGGTAATTTGTTTTTAAACCATTTGTTTTGGGCAATAAGTTGTGACTTAATTGTGATCCCATTATCCATATATTTTTAAATATTGCGCCCATTATTCGGTTTAGCCGGCAGAGGAACTTTGTGTCATATAGCCAATTCCGAATAATGATGCGACGTTATGGATTGCATTTGAAGACCGGTGGTGAAGACCGGATATTTTTGAAAATGAAAAGATAACTTGTCGAATGTCTCTACACCGACTGGTCCTTGGTACAGAGATTTGATCACCCTTTATGATGGGATGTTCGGACGTGATTAGGGATTATCTGGATTTGCAAGGGCTTCTTCGTGAAGTGCCTTCTGTTCTGCTCGAACCCAAAATAGACTTGTACGGATGTGTGTATGACCTTACACTTTGAGATGTAAAACCAGTTTCTATCAAATACATTTCTGTTTGGTGGCGGAGAATTTATTCTCATAGCTTAACACCCTTCTTTGAGGCGTTCGAGCTCAGAGGTTATGTAGTTGATGGTTACTAGTGATACATTCCCTATTTTTTAATGCGGCATCTGAAGTGTTGCTGATCATTTGTTGATCAAAGCATGACTTTATGAAAAGTGTACCTTTATGGACGAGACTTCGTCGAGCCTCATAACCCGGTAATGGTCGAAACAGGAATCGTGGCAGCAAGGTTATTTGGGGTAGCGCCCCCTGAGGGTATGTCATTTCCTTCTGGATTATGAGTGGTATCATGGTATGGAGCCCAGATACTTAACTTTTTGGTTGCTGCAAAACTTATTGCTTCATGGTTGTTGGTTGATAGGCGCCTCAGATAAGGTTGGTAACGACCGAGGATGGCATACTCGTGTTAGTAGTTACCTAGTTACAGATGTAACTCTGCCTTGTGTTGGTAGAGATTCGGTTAGGTTCTCGGGACGTCCCTCCAGAGGCGTTCCATTTTCCGTGGGAAGTTCATTTGCCTGACCATTTGTTGGAAATCCAAACAAAACAATACAGCCCTGTACGGTTTTAGTTGTATAACCTGCCATGGAACGTGGCGGTAACCTGCTATTGAACATGGTAGCTTTAGTAGGCATACAATAATAGTTGTACGCTGACTAAGATTAATATTATACTTCTGAAAGGTTTTCTACACTATGCACTAATAATAATATCGAAAATGATTTTGTGTATCAAGCATGTTTGACTATCATAAGGAGAAATCTCCTCCAATTCTACGTTTGCATTGTGTGTGCGGTGGGAGGCCTTATGGTAGTTTCATTTTCCAAAAAGCATTGTGGATTTCAATTTTAAATTCTTCTGCTGATTGTTTTAAAGATAAACTGTTTTTGTTTTCTCATCCCAGTCCTATGACTGACAAGGAGTTTATTGTTCCCTTCCTGAACTCTGGGTGTCCATAATTTTCCACACGGGCGCTCTAGAGTTGGGTTTTTCGAATAGTCGAATAATAGGTGTAGATTCGATAGCATTCAATCTCTGGATATTAGCAATCGCATTTGGATTGGATTGCTTCACTTCAGCATTGATGGCAGTTCTCACTTTCTGGTTTGGAGTCTTTCTAGCTTTGGAGCTTTAGAAATAGAGTCGCTATGTGCTGGAGTATCTATCTTATTGAGCTCCGAAGAAATTATCTTTTTGAGTTATCTTTTCGCTATCGATGGTTGCAAAGTCTAGACCATCTTCTGGTGTTGTCTTCCGCTATTGTATATCTTTGGCTCTGATTTGTATTGATATTTAGTTGTATCTGATGTTGTATGAATTGTGTATCAATGTTATTTTATTCGTTTTCTTCCGCTGCATTGTATACTTAATGTGTTATAAGCTCCGGCACGAGTTGGATTTCAACGGTTGAATCTACGGCATTCGAGTACAAGTGAAGTACGGATGTCGATTTCGAATGCTGAGATTCAGGTCATGACATATCGAAAGCTCATGGGATTTTGGAGTCGGTGATTCTACCTTGCGTGATGTACTCGGACCAACGGAGGCTTCAATCACGGCGACGACAGTGGTGGCATCTTTCTTGGCAAGGATAACCTTTCCCTCTTTAAGTTCACTATATTATCATCATCGAGGTACTTGGCTGTCAACTCCTTTTTAGTGAGGCCTTCACTGGCCGCTTTCGGATAGCAAAATAGTTCCTCCAGGGGTCGGTGGGAGTGGCCGCAAATTTACTACCCAGCCACTTTAAGTTCTTGTACTGTATAACACTTGCAAATAAGTCATTTAGGGTGGAGTTGAGTTCTTCTTGCTCCTTGGCTTTCCTTGTTGAGTCACAAGTTTTATGAAAGTTTTGATTTCTGACAAATAAGGCGATCGACAAAACAAGGTTATGTTACTATAGATTATAGGTTGATTATTTGATATTGTAATAGTTAAAAACTTGTTAAAATCTATCCTCAAATAATCACCATCGATATATATACATTTTATAGCATTGCACATTCATTGTGCAAATTAACAGGAACCGGTCGACCGGTTAATAATCATACGGTCGACCGTTTCTGTGTAAAATGCACAATGAACGTGCACACATGCACATAACGTATATATATTTTAAATTTCTGTCTACTGGTCACTTTTTGACCTGTTGACCGTTTTTGAACAGAAAACAATTTTTCCAAAAGACACTTCTCTTCTCCAACGGTTGCATCTCTTAACCTTTCACCAAAGATCATATCTCTTAATGGCAAAGAGTTGCAACCATTCTTATCTATATAAACTCATCCAATTCGTTGATTAAACAACAACGATTTCATATATTCTTTTAATCTAATCTCTGATCTCAATTCTGTATTATAAAAGCTCTAAATTATTTATTGAATCTTTGAAACTATTTCATATCCTTTGATTCAATAATATACTTTCCTTAATCTTTTCAAAACATCATATCGCATACTTTGAGGATAAGATTATAGGAAGGGTGTACTGCTAGTGACAAATCCGTGTTTTCAAGAACACAAGTTGTCAACAACAATTGTATTTGTTCTTTTGTTGAAGTCCTCTGTGTTGTAAGAGGCAAGTGTTGAAGTCCTTAGTATATTAGAGGCGTGAAATCCCGTTCGGGTGTTGTAAACCTGTTCCTCCAGGTGAAGCGAGGTAGTTAATAGAGAAAATCCAGATAGAAGTTTGGGACTGGACGTAGGACAGTGCTCCGAACCAGTATAAAAATCTCTGGTGTGATTTTTCTATTTACAATGCTATTATCATCTATTTCCGCATTTGTATTGTAATCCATATTACACGATCCGTGTATACTATATTAGCACATATAATTGTATACACACCACACTTTCATTTGGTATCAGAGCTCGGTCATCATATAACCGTAACACAGTTATTTGATATATTATAGTAATATGGCAAATAACGTAAGCACTAGCACTCAAAACACCACTTACACGGAGGGTCAATCGACACAAAGACCTCCATTTTTCAATGGTCTTAACTATAGTTATTGGGCAACACGTATGTCATTCTTTATGCAATCAAATAGCTATGATGCTTGGAATGCCACTCAAAGAGAAATAGTGAATCCAACAACTGATTATTCAGAATGGACTACAGCTGAGAAAACGGCAGTAGCCGTAAATGCAAGAGCAATAAATATGTTGTTCTGTGCATTAGACCAAAATGAATATAACCGTGTTAGTATCTGCACTACTGCATATCAAATTTGGCAAACACTAAAAATCACTCATGAAGGTACTAACAAGGTTAAACAAGCCAAAATAGCCATGCTAAAAAGTCAATTTCAAAATTTCAAAATGAAACCAAATGAGACAATCAATGACATGTATTCACGGTTTCAAACTATTCACCATGCACTTATTGGCTTAGGACAAAAGTATTCTGATTTCGATGTTGTTTCAACAGTCCTACATTCTCTGACTAGTGAATGGGAAGGAAAAGTATTAGCAATCGAAGAAGCTAATGATCTTTCCGTCATGAAGCCAGATGAATTGATAGGAAATTTAATGTCCTATGAAGCAAATTTGCAGGCTAGAAAAGAACAGAAAGAAGAAAAGAAAAATGTAGCATTTCATGTTGAGAAAGATAAAAATGAATCAGATTCTGAAGATGAAGATTTGGCATTCATTGCAAAAGGATTCAAAAAATTCCTAAAATATCGAAAAGCCAGTCGTTACAATAAAAGGAAACATGGATCAAACAAACCATCTTCATCTGCTATAGAATGTTTCAATTGCCACAAAAAGGGACACATGCAGAAGGATTATCCAGAACAAAAGAAGAAGTCAGAAAATGACAAATTCAAATATAAGAAGGACAAATCTAAGAAACGAGCTTTCTCAGTAACATGGGATGATTCAGAGTCATCTTCATCAGAAAGTGAAAGTGATTCAGAGAATGAACAAGCTAATGTTTGTTTTATGGCAACAGAAGATGAGGTACAAATTCCTACATTTGATGAATTACTTGATATTAATGCTGAATTGATAGTCAAATATAAAGACTTAAAACGTCAATTAAAAATAGTCAAAGCAGATTTAAGTAGAGCAGAGTTTGAACGAGATATGTTAAAAGATGAGAAGAAAATATTAGAAGAGGAACTTGAAAATATTCAAGAATCATCATCTAATGTTGACTCTCAAATATCTCTTTTGAGTCAAGAAATAGAAGCTCAAAAAGAGAAAAATAATGCTCTAACTACTGAAAATCATGAGCTTAAAGCAAAAGTCAAAATTCTAGACCTAGAAAAAGCTAGCTTGCAAACAAAGTTTGATGACATTACTCAAAATGTTTCTAACTTTAACAAAGGTCGAGAAAATTTGACAAAAATCATTGAAAGTTCACAATCTATTTCAGACAAACAAGGATTGGGATATAACAAACAAGAAACCAAGAAACATCTTGGAAATAAAAGGAAGAAGAAAGTACAAAAAACTGAAGCTAAGAAAAATCTTAGTTTATTATATTCCAAATCAAAACCAGTTGTGAAATTTCAAAAGAAAAATGTCAAGACTATCAAAATATGGGTTCCTAAAACAAATAACAATTTGATTAGGAACAAATACATTCAGCAATTCATGAATACTGTGCATTTTAATAATAATTATATATATAAAGGGGATACCGGACCCATATGGGTTTGGACTCCTAAGACCTAACTCTTAGGACCCTATAAAAAGTGGGTACCATGGACTTAATTCTATTTTTTGCAGGTCCCACTTAAGAAAAGAGGAAAGTGGATATTGGACAGTGGTTGCTCAAAGCACATGACAGGAGACAAGAGTTTATTAACAAATATTACATATTCAGATGGTGGCTCCGTCACTTTTGGAGACAATTCAAAAGGCTATATCATCGGCAAAGGCGATGTGAGCAATTGCGGTACATCTAACTTACCTCTTATTACTAATGTCATGCTAGTTAGAAATTTGAAACACAATTTGCTAAGTATTAGTCAGTTATGTGACAAGGGTTTTATTATTTCATTTTCAAATAATAAGTGTAGTATTCTAGATAAAGACCATAATTTGGTTTTCGAAGGTTATAGAGACAGAAATATATATATTTTGAATATGAACATTAATCATAATTCAGATATGTGTCTTGTGGCTAATGACAATGATCCATGGCTATGGCACAAACGCTTCTGTCATATAAACTTCAGAACTATTGACAAGCTAGCCAAAAACAATCTAGTTAGAGGACTACCCAAAATGAGTTTTAAAGTTAACAACATTTGTGACGCATGTCAAGTAGGAATATTGACCAAATCATCTTTTAAATCCAAGAAAGTCATATCAACATTACAACCACTTGAGTTACTACACATGGATTTATTTGGACCTACTAGAGTTCAATCAATAAATCACAATCAATATGTGCTTGTAATTGTTGATGATTTCTCTCGTTATGCATGGACAATTTTCTTAAAAAATAAAAGTGACACTTTCGATCATTTCAAATCTTTCGTCAAAAGAATTCAAAAATCAAAAGGGATTAAAGTTAAAAATATAAGAAGTGATCATGGCGGAGAGTTTGAAAATAATGAATTTGAACAATTTTGTACAAAGAAAGGTATATATCATAATTTTTCGTTTCCCAGAACTCCACAACAGAACGGAGTTGCAGAACGGAAAAACCGAACTTTACAAGAATGTGCAAGAACATTATTGAATGGAACCACCTTACCAAAACATTTTTGGGCAGAAGCTGTGGCAACTGCCTGTTATGTTTTAAATCGTGTATCCATAAGACCTCTTACCAAGAATACTCCTTATGAGTTATTTAACAAAAGAAAGCCTAAAATCTCATACTTCAAAGTTTTTGGATCGAAGTGCTTTATTTTAAATACAAAAGACCAGCTTGGCAAATTTGATCCAAAGGCCGATGAAGGAATATTTGTCGGTTATTCGGAACGAAGTAAGGCCTATCGGATATTTAATAAACGAACCAAAACTATTGAAGAATCACTTCATATCTCTTTTGATGAAATCTATCAGCACCCTCACACTATATCAGATGATGACGAATCAATAGTCACTGACAATCAAATCATCACAAATATTGATTCTGACTCAGAAATAGTTATTGAGAATAGTCCTCAAATATGTGAGTTACAATCACCACCAAGAATATTAAGAGACCATCCGCCTCAAAATATAATCGGTGAAATAACATCACATGTCAGAACAAGGAGTCAACTCAATCAAATGGGTCATGTCGCTTTTCTCTCACATATCGAACCTAAGAATCCAAAAGAAGCTGCTACAGATGATTACTGGATCATTGCCATGCAGGAAGAACTAAATCAGTTTGAGCGCAATAACGTTTGGGAACTTGTTCCAAGACCAACTAATCAGTCAGTAATTGGTACTAAATGGGTCTATAAAAATAAGGCTGACGAACAAGGCAATATCACCAAAAATAAAGCAAGATTAGTAGCACAAGGATATAATCAGGAAGAAGGTATCGATTATGAAGAAACTTTTGCACCAGTTGCTCGACTAGAAGCTATTAGAATTCTATTATCTTTTGCTTGTCAACATAATTTCAAACTTTATCAGATGGATGTCAAAAGTGCTTTTCTCAATGGATTTATCAAAGAGAATGTCTATGTCGAACAACCTCCTCTGTTCGTACATGAAAAATATCCTGACCATGTGTTCAAACTTAAGAAAGCTCTGTATGGGTTAAAACAAGCACCTCGTGCTTGGTATGAACGACTACGTAGCTATCTTATTAACTCAGGATTTCAAATAGGCAAAGTCGATCAAACTTTGTTTATTAAACATTCTCGAAAAGATATTCTAGTTATCCAGATATATGTAGACGATATCATCTTTGGTTCAACAAACGATAAACTTTGCAAAGAATTTGCAAATATTATGACCAAAGAATTCGAAATGTCTCATATGGGAGAACTATCTTATTTTCTTGGACTTCAAATAAAGCAACTTTCAAACGGCATTTTTATTAATCAAGAAAAATACTGTGAAAACCTTATCAAACGCTTCGGATTAGAAAATACATCTGGTAAACCAACTCCTATGAGTACAACTACACATCTTGACAAAGATGAAAGTGGTAAGAATGTTGACCAGAAATTGTATCGAAGCATGATTGGTTCTCTTCTTTATCTTACAGCTAGTCGTCCAGATATAATAATGAGTGTTTGTTTATGTGCTCGTTTTCAAGCCGATCCAAAGGAATCACATCTACGAGCAGTAAAACGTATAATTCGTTATCTTAATAATACCAAGGATTTCGGTCTTTTTTATCCAAAAGAATGTCCATTTGAATTAGTATCATATAGTGATGCTGATTTCGGTGGCTCACGAACGGATAGAAAAAGTACAAGTGGTACGTGCCATTTTATTGGAAAATCACTTGTCTCTTGGTTCAGTAAAAAACAGAATTGTGTTTCACTATCAACATGTGAAGCTGAATATATATCAGCAGCTCTTGCTTGTACTCAAGTACTATATATGCAACAAACACTTCAAGATTTTGATATTCATTTATCAAATTCTATTATATACTGTGATAACACTAGTGCTATAAATCTCTCTAAAAATCCAGTAAATTACTCCAGAACCAAACACATTGATATCCGTCATCATTTCCTTCGAGATAATATTGACAAAGGAAATATATGTCTTGAATATGTTCATACTGACAATCAATTAGCAGACATTTTTACTAAGCCTCTGCTCGAATCTAATTTTATTAGATTACGAAGAGAGCTTGGTTTAATTTCAAGAAAAAATCTTGACTAAGAAATTTCTAAAAGAACATCTTCTTGTTAGTTATTCTTTAGTTATTCTCTTTAGTTATCCTTTAACTACAACTATTACATAAACTATATTTTTTTTTACATTAAATATAAGCCACTGCTTTATTTAATGGTTAAATTCACTTTACTTATTTTTTTGTGATCATTCTTTACTTTCTTATCTTATAAATTCAGTTTTAAAAAGAAAGCTATTTTTAGACTTACAAAAAAAAATTTCTGCTTATATTTTCTTGGTTAAAATTTCTCAGTAACTCACATCCATAGGTTATACATAACAAACTTATATATAAATTTGCAAACATTTTATATTTTGTTCATCCTTTCTTTTTATCAAACCATAATATTCTATACAACGTACACTATGGCTCACATTTGTGACAAATGTGCTCAAGAAACATACATTTCAATTACGAGTTCTAAATCGGAGGAGTTTTATTCTCCTACAACTCCAAAACAAAAATCAAGTTGTCATCATCAATGCTCTTGTATGTCTGATAAAACTCCAAATTCAAAACGAGTGAAGCGGACACTATTCTATTCTCCTCGTACCAAAGCTCAAATCGATGAGATACACCACTACCAGAAACATCAGATAGACCTTCAGAGACAACTCCATTACGGGCAAAGTCAACTTTATCACGAGCAACAACGGACGTCGGCCCGATTGTCTGTTTTAGAAAAGTTGGCAACATTTTTCTGCGGTTCCAACAAACATGACGTGCATGAACCAATGCCGTCTAGGCCATCAACATCCAAAAGTCCTAACTCATGGGATCGGAACTATGAGAAGAATGAAGGAGCTCAGAAACAATGGAGTCCATGGTCGAAACGTATTGAAAGAAACAACGATAATTCTAATGATGAACTTTCTCATTAGACTTATATATATATAGTTTTTATCTTTATCTTTCTCTTGTGTAATGAAGGTTATATTTTGTATTTCGTATAAAATATAAATAATATAGGTTGATATATGATAAAAACTCTAAATATAAACTGAAATATCACAACAGACCACGACCGGTCGACCGCCCCTTTTATAGCCGGTCGACCGTTTGCTCTCTGGTTGAAAACGGTCGACCGGCCAAAAACATTAGGTCGACCGGTTGTCGTATTTTCAGTTTTTTTATATAACCCTATACGTTACTTTTCCCTCTACCCTCATTCACTCTCTACTCAAACTATTCTCTTACCCCAAATCACAAACCCTAGTTCCCATTCTTCAATTCCCAAATCACAAATCCTCCAACAATGGCTCCTCCTCAAAAGAAATCAAAGAAAGGAGCAACCTCTGAAACTTCATCTCTTACCATCTCCGTCAAAAAATGGCTTCAAACTCCAATTGCTGTAACAAGATGGAATCAAATGACAAATTACAAGTTTCATCCAGGCTCTTTCATCAAATTTGATGATTTCACGGCTTACGGAGTTCGGAGGTTAGCCGATAATGCCAACATTACTCCATTGATAGATTTTTCGGCAAATAGTGTGGAGATAAATCATTTAATGATTAAATTATTTTACGCCAACATGAATCTTGATGAATATCAACCTGATAATCCAAACGGCGTCATCTGGTCTATGGTCTGTGGAAAGCAAATTTTTCTTACTCATGCTAGAATTGCCTCTATACTTGGTATACCAAATCGAGGCGAAGAGTTTTCATCTACCTTCTGCGAAGTTTTCACTCGAAATAGTACCAGTCATCAGTTTATAGAAGACAATAGCGATGGCACTAAGTCTATTGGACTTCGCCCGACAGCCAGGTTACTTCATCGGGTCTTGATGCATTCTCTTTTTCCTAGACTTGGAAATTATGATGCAGTGTACAAAGAAAACTTCAAGGCACTCTATGCTGTCTATGGTGAAATCGAAATCAATTGGGTTCACATGCTTTTTGATGAAATTCTCAAGGTAAATAACTCAACCCGGCCTCATTTCTTTTACAATGAATATATCATGAGACTTTTGTTAGCTTGTGGGGTCAATCCTCCTGATTCTGCAACCTCAAAACCAAAATGCATTGATTCCATCACCATCAAGCGAATGAAGCTTCCTCCACCTTATCTTGAAATTATGCCTTTCGAAGAATGGCAACAAAGAGGACCAAGGAAACAACGAGCAACTTCATCTCGTCCTCGTTCCGATGAAGTAAAACTTTTAAAATCAAAGTCATCAACAAAAGAATCACTTGAAACAATCGCGCGTAACCAATTTTTGCTTGAATCACGTCTCAAGCGCATGGACTCAAAAATCGATAAGCGCTTCAATAAGGTCAAGTCATTCTTTGGTATGCTATGGGATGCTATATCTTGTTCCACATCCACCTCTGTTCAAGCACAAGACCCAGGAAAACGTCCCGCTGCTCCAGTTTTCACCTGGACATCATCTGACGAATCTACAGGAATGAGTGGTCATGGACATGGTGAATCATCTAGAGGGCACAATGATGAGGAAGAAGAAGATGATGATGATGATGACGATGATGATGATGAAGAGGAGATACGATCTGCTTCATCCTAGATTCTATTCTGTTTTAGCTCTTTAAAAACATTCATCGACACTTGTACTAAATAGTGTCGTTATTTATGATTTTCAATTGACATTATGTTCTATAGTAAACTCTGTTATGCTTCTGATGTGTTAGTAATTTATCTTTCTATTCATATCATATTCATTCTATGCATATCATATTCTAGTATCTGTTACTCCTTTTTGTCGATGACAAAGGGGGAGAAAGGGCTAACAATTGCTTGCAGGAACATACATTTATAAGAATTCAAAGAGAAAGAGATCACGTACTCAGGGGGATATTCAGATTTTGCAGATATATATTGTCATCAATCAAAAAGGGGGAGAATGTTGAGTCACAAGTTTTATGAAAGTTTTGATTTCTGACAAATAAGGCGATCGACAAAACAAGGTTATGTTACTATAGATTATAGATTGATTATTTGATATTGTAATAGTTAAAAACTTGTTAAAATCTATCCTCAAATAATCACCATCGATATATATACATTTTATAGCATTGCACATTCATTGTGCAAATTAACAGGAACCGGTCGACCGGTTAATAATCATACGGTCGACCGTTTCTGTGTAAAATGCACAATGAACGTGCACACATGCACATAACGTATATATATTTTAAATTCCTGTCTACTGGTCACTTTTTGACCTGTCGACCGTTTTTGAAGAGAAAACAATTTTTCCAAAAGACACTTCTCTTCTCCAACGGTTGCATCTCTTAACCTTTCACCAAAGATCATATCTCTTAATGGCAAAGAGTTGCAACCATTCTTATCTATATAAACTCATCCAATTCGTTGATTAAACAACAACGATTTCATATATTCTTTTAATCTAATCTCTGATCTCAATTCTGTATTATAAAAGCTCTAAATTATTTATTGAATCTTTGAAACTATTTCATATCCTTTGATTCAATAATATACTTTCCTTAATCTTTTCAAAACATCATATCGCATACTTTGAGGATAAGATTATAGGAAGGGTGTACTGCTAGTGACAAATCCGTGTTTTCAAGAACACAAGTTGTCAACAACAATTGTATTTGTTCTTTTGTTGAAGTCCTCTGTGTTGTAAGGGGCAAGTGTTGAAGTCCTCAGTATATTAGAGGCGTGAAATCCCGTTCGGTTGTTCGGGTGTTGTAAACCTGCTCCTCCGGGTGAAGCGAGGTAGTTAATAGAGAAAATCCAGATAGAAGTCTGGGACTGGACGTAGGACAGTGCTCCGAACCAGTATAAAAATCTCTGGTGTGATTTTTCTATTTACAATGCTATTATCATCTATTTCCGCATTTGTATTGTAATCCATATTACACGATCCGTGTATACCATATTAGCACATATAATTGTATACACACCACACTTTCATTCCTCTCTTTAATTACTTTCAAATCATGCACAATGATGGAATATTTGATCTCCATGTCTGGCTTCTCGGCCCTTTCCAATAGCAAGATCCCCTTAAACTTGTCTTTTTTCGCCAAGAGCATCGATCTCAAATGCCCGATCTTCAATGATTTTGTCCCTAGCCTGGATAGTTTCATCTTTCACAGTAAGGGCCAGGTCCTTCTCCGCAATCCACATTTTCAAAGTAGCATGTCTGCATGGGAGGTCTTTAGCATGTTTGTTACCATGATTTCAGAATTAATGTATGCTCTCCTCATCTCCTCCATCGGTTTGTAAGCTTTTGCCACAGATTTAAGAGCTGCATCTCGCTCTACCTTTTCCTACTCTAAGTTTGCTTTATACCCTTCAATAAGGACATCATAAGTCTTCTTCTCGGACTCGAAGGATTGGATATTCATTGATTGATGGGTTAACCTTAGAGAGGGCGTAATATAGTTTCTTCCAATCATAGCCCTAGTCGATAAGCAGCTAAATCCCCTAAAATTTGTAATCTGCTTCTTCCTTCATAATAGTTTTGATGTCATGTTCAAGCATAACACTAGTCAAGAAAAGGTCAGGAAACGCGACCTACACGCGAGATGATTGTGTACGAATAGGAGTTGAAGGAGCGGCAATTCCCGTAGATTGAGGGTGAACGGCTGCAGTTAGCGAACGAGAACTTGAAGTTTCCTCATGTGTAGGAATTTGAGGTCTGGAGTGGGGTAGAGGAGCGCCCGAAGAGGAGCTACAATGGTCACTCGACTCTTTATGTTGTTTGCCTTGACTGAGAGGCATCGCTTCTTTAGTTTTCCTTCTCTTCCTCTCTCTCTCTCTCTCTCTCTCTCTCTCTCTCTCTCTCTCTCTATTTTCCAGTTTTCTTTCACATTTCCTTCTCTCTCCTTTCTTCGAAATCTTTCTTTAAAATCTTTCTTCCTCGGTAACTTGGCCACCCCGTTAGCTTGAAAGAGGAGAGTATGAATCAGGATTCTGTCTTCTTGACCTACTAATATTGTATTGAAGCTTATTGTATCTGTCCCTTGCTATGCTACCTAAAACGAGAAAAAAGATCATATAAGTTCAAGAATTTTAGTACTCAAACAAATCGAGGATGCATGTTATTGATCCTTGTAAAGTGCCTAGTGTGTCGATGTCCCCTTTAAGCAGTCTACTAACCGTGTTCACACGGAAGTAAAGATGAAGTTCATCTCCTTTGGCTAAGACATCTTCAGATGGGAAAGTAAAGCCCGGGGAGCCTTCCTAAAAGAGGTTGCCAATAAAAATACCAAAGTCGCTCAAGGAACCAAAAACCTCCCCTAAAGATCTAGTTGGAGGAGTTTCCATGACCATTGGCAACGTGCTTGGTTCTTTGGTTTTATGAGGAGATTTGATAATGATATGTTTTCGGTGAGCTAGGGCAGGAAGTTCGGTGACTTCGGGAGACGTCTTATCGCATGACTTATCTATCTCTAGGATAACATCGTAGTCACTATCGCCTCCCTTGGTGCTTTCTTCTTCTTATTTTCCCTCCCCTTCTTCTTCTCTCACTTTATCTTTTCAATCTCTCCTTCCCTCACCTCGACTTTCTTCTAGGATCATTTGCATTTCAACTCCTCCATCCCCTTCTCTTGGAACTTCACAAGCAGTAGACTCTTCCACTACCCCATCAACTGGCTCATCAATATTTTCCATACCCGGCGGACCTTGAACTTCCAATTGAGGGGGAGGCATTCTCAAACTACTCGTTGGAGCAGTCGTAGGAACGGCGAAGCGACCAGGAGGTAATAAACCGCAGTGGAGAAGATTCTCATCTTTCAGAAGGTATGCAGAGGTACAGTTTAGGAAGCTAATTATCTTAAGAGTCTCTAAGGTATCGGCATAAGCCCTATTGGTATCCTAAGCAGGAATAACTATGAAGGAATTAGATTACAAGTCAACAATTTAGGTGGTTGAGACTCAATTCCAGGAAGGAGGTAAGAAAAGAACTCTACCATCGGAAAGCCCATGCCCGTTGAAGCCATACAGTTACCAAACGAAGAAATGCCCGTTCTTGAAATACAAGCATTTTTTGTGAAGCTTTCCAATGACTTTACATTGGCACTAGGCTTCAATTATCATATAAGATAGCGAATCATGACATTGTTTGAAGCTTAGAATGTACGTAAGTTCTCTAAAGTTTGGAGGTCGCTAGAATCGATTCATGAATAGCACATGCAAAGAGCTCAAGAGTGTGTATCCATTAGGGTGAACTTGGAACGAAGCTAGTTCGAGCTCTTAGAGAGTCATCGTAGTAATGGATTAAAGGGTGGTACAACCCTGCCCAAGCAAACATATTGACCGCATGCTATGTAACCTACTAGAGGGCTATGTTCCCATGGAATTTGCATTGGGAGAAGAACACCGTCTTGAGAAATCCTATGTTGCCTACATATGTTACGGAGCATCTTCATGGTTTGAATCATTGGCGTTCAGATAGATTATCTAAGAATCTTAGGCCAATGTATTCGTTTAAAGGAGAAAGCGTATCTTGCATTGGTTCTACTATGATGGTCATTCTTTGAAGATAGACGGTGATTGAAGGTTCAGGTTTGGAAGGTGTAGAGGTTGAAGTCTAAGCTGTGGTAGACTCAGCTTCGAGAGAAGTAGACAACCCGACGTTGGACTTGAAGCGGTGTGATTGATGAGTCATTCTAGATAGGAAAGCTTAGCATTCATGATGATCAGTATATTTTATCTTAGAGTTCTATTTCAAAATTGAACCGTGTGACCGACGCCTAGAATCCAACGGATGTCAACATGTGTCGACCAATCAGATTCTGAATGTCGATCGAGGCAAATGGAAGTTTTAATCTATGCAATGTGAGTCTCGTGTGCTATACACGATGAATAGACCATCTTGTATAGATAACTTGCTCATCCTAGAAGAATGAGCCATATTGCATGATGGAACTACTTATCTGATCTTACCAGTTATCATTAGATAATCAATAACGAAACCACTCTCCAGACCAATGTGGAATTTTTTATTTTACATGGACATTAGAAGAGTAAACTGAAAATTCTATTTGACAAAATCATCTAATATGATCATTCTACAAAGACGAATCATCCTATTGACTTTTGTCTGGTGATGTTTGATCGGTCAAGTGTTAGCTAAAGTGAACTATGGAATTTTGTAACTACGAAGATTTTAGTTTTGGCAATCAATTACTTCTCCCAAGCGCTCAACCTGGAAGCATATCAGGTAGCACACAAGCATAACCTTGGACTTTTTTTGGAATTCTCAAACCTAACACTGTCACCAGCCACTACATTATAGCCAAGACCTAACCATCGATCAATAACCCACCTAATCGCTAGCTTGAAGGATTCAAGGTTGAGTTGCGGCAAAGTGGTTGGTGATGGAATTTTTTGAGGGAACAGCGACAAACAGTAGTGATTGGAATGGAGATCTATGGTCGACAGCTGTAGCAACACTGATTTTATAATTACTTTAATGAAATAAATAATGATTTATATTGGGATTTAAATGAGAAATTTGAATTTGCCGTCTTTAATAAAAGATGATGATTTTTCTAGAATATAAACTCTAAATTTACATAATATTAGAGAATTAATATATGGAATGAATATTTTAGAATTTATTAATGAATTTAATTTTGTGAGAAAAATTAAAATATTTTTTTGTAAAATCTTTTAACTAGTATGAAGATGGGTTTAAGAAGGGTTAAAAATTGTAAGTAGTAAACAGAAAAAGATATATTGAGGTTTTAATTATAAAATTATTCAATTATTCATAGAAGAGTTTAGGAGATGGCTATTTTGTAAATAATCAACGTAAAGTGTGTTTAGAAATTTGACCAAAAAGAGTTGCACTAAAATTTATGATTTAATATCATAAATGTGGATAAAGTGGAGAATTGATCAGCTATAATTATTAGAGAATACATTTTAAAAATTTGTTGAAGCTTTGGTTGAAAATGAACTTCTAAAAGAAAAGGATTTGAAAAAAAAATATTGAAAATAAGAACCTTTCTTTTATTATTGGGCCTATTTACAGCCCAAAACCCAAATTCGCATTAACCAAGTGAGAAGCCCCTCTTCTCATTTTCAGTTCCTATGCGATCATTCTTAGTTCACAAAAAGAAAGCAAAGTCTTTCTCTCCCCTTTTAAAACCAAAGGAAAAAAATTCATATTTTAATTCCAAAATCAAAGGCTTAACTGTAATTGAGAAGGCAATGCATTTCTGAATTGTTTTGGCTAAGGATTCTAGAAATTAAGGTGAGTAAATCTCACCATTATCCATAATTCTAATTACATGTTGATATCAACTGATTATTTGTTATCTTTAGATAATTTTGGGTGATATATTAACTGTCTGAACATACAGAGTAGAATTGAGTATAAGAAACCTTGTTATTACGTACTGTAAATCTCATTTTATGTCTTACAATGGGTCACTAAAGTATATTAAATTGTACGATTATGTACTTGTAGTATTAGCTTCAACATTTCAGAATCCAATGATCTAAAGATAAGAAATCCTCACTAGAGACCATGATGCCTGGAGTGTTAAGGCTCCAGGCATGTTAACTAATCGACCAATTGGTTCCATTGGTCAACCGTTAATGGTCGGCTCTCTTTAGGAAATTTCCTATGTTTCTTTTTCTATGTTGTACTTCTTCCTTTGTTCCTTCTTGCTTTCGAATTCTGATTCTATTACTTGGTGAAACCATGGAATTTTGTTCAATGAAAATATTAATGATATATATACACATATATACGTATGTACGTGCGTACGTACATACGTACATAAATAAATAAATATATATATATATATATATATACACATATTAAATAAAGGGTTACTTTATAAAGATTAATTTCTTGAAAATATTATATAAAAAAGATATAATTTTAAAATAATTTGTATAAATCAAATATATATTATAAAACTATATTCTAATTAAGAGTTTCATCATGTAGATGAAATTATATATATGATTTATCAATTTTACCATCATTAGATTAATATTTTAATGATTTTAAAAGAAGTAATTTCAATATAAAAAAATTCTTCTATTAGATGAGTAATCTAATTAAACGGTTTAGCACAAGTTATGATGCCCCACCCTGTGATCCACATTAACAAAGAGTATTACTGGGTAATACTGTCTGCCAATGTAGAGAATAGGGTTGGTTAGGAGCGATAATATTCTTAAGTGGGAAGGAATAATTAAAGTTTATGATTACATCAAGTGATAAATGGTACACAAACATATAATCTCAAAACAGATAAAATGTAATGACTTGCTATTTCGAACCGTTCAAATCGACAATCAACCCCTCATGTTAGACTTGAATTGCTTAATGCAACAGATTGTTAATTTATATTTGGCAAAACTCAGCATATATAGTAAATAAATCAATCACAGAATCATAGACACAGAGTAATACAACAATAAGCAGCGGAATAGATAAATAGTAGTTAATGAAGCCACTATAAAACATCAGAGTCTAAAACAAAATACAACATAATCTCAAATGCAAACAAATCTTTAATACATAAGAAACAGACGAGTTTGAACATAAATAATTGGAATAAACTGAAATAACTGAAGCTGGATAGATAGATGGATCTCCAAGTGAAGCTCCAAACCCCAAAGGTGAGTCTCAAATGATGTGACACTCTGTCTGACCCGAGCATGAAGCAAAACACAAAACACTTGAGTCAGGATTAACATTCTTATATCATTTAATTCAGCTCAAGTGAAATGTCACCTGAAATACAAGTAACTTCAAGGATAGTTTGGGATTTCCATCCTCTAAGGATCCGTGGAAATATCTACTATGTAGTAATATACGCTATTACAATATGTTTATAGTAAAGTAAACTATTAAAATAGCATTAAGGCTTTACCCATATCCCCCTTAACACATTTTTATATATTATCATAGTCTATACAGTACCGTAATTCCTCCGTAAATTGGAGGGGGATCAATGAGAACTCCATAGGTATGGTACAAACTAAACTTGTATAAGGCACGATAGGGCATGTGACAAGGCACGCAAGGCAATGCTAGGATAGATATACCTTTTGCGGATCCGGACTGGTAGTAACGCCTAGCAGCTACTACCGCCCACCTCGAGACACACTCCCATATCAAAGGTTCATCCAATTAAATCTCAAAAGCAATAGAATGGTATCGATGAAATATGCCCGATCGGAGGAATGACTTCGCTTGACCCGACGTGGCTTCTGTTTTAGCCACATCAAGCTGATTCATAGGAGTCAGGGCTATGTAAATACCATATAGAATCATCATCAAACCATCCTATTTCATTATGGAATTTCCACCATGTACACAGTTGTTAATGTGGTTTTCGGTATTGGTAGAGGGTATGACAATATCTGATCCCAGTCTTTTTAACAATCAACTGCTTATTTCACACCATGGTCATTTCATTTTAAATAGTTCATACTTCATCAAGATACAATATTCATTTCCAGAATCGCAACATTTTCAAAATTATAACACTTTCGAAATCGTAACTCTTATGAAATCATCACACTTTGTAAATCATAACACTTTTTAAATCATAACACTTTGGAGATCATAACACTTTCGACTTAAATAGTTTAGATATTGAAATTATACTATATATATTAAAATAGTTATAAATTAAAACAATTTATATATTAAAATAATTTATAAGTTAAATTAGTTTATATATATTAAAAATACTTTATATAATAAAAATAGCTTCCTCCAATATCTCCAATCAATTTAAATCGTCTTAAACTCCAAAAATTCAATTTAAATCTATCGACATTCACCACTTTCAATTTTAAAAGGTTAAAGATTCAATTCAAATTCTTAATAAACCATTTCACTTTATATCGATTTTAAATCCAAGTATGAACTATCACTTCAATTCCAATAAGATTCTTGTTTAAATATTCAAACATTTACAATATAAATTTCATTGATATTTCAACATTTAACTTCTCATCTCATTCTTTGCTATTGCCTTCGTTTCGTTTCGCTGGTCCATGTCCTTGTCAACCCGCCTCGCCTCTTCTCAAATCTTGCCCTTGGTAACTGCTTGCAGCGGAAGTGGCTATATCAATTTTGTTTGGCGCTTTGGTTTTGGTTGGCTCAGATCTGGTTTCGGTGAGTGCGAACGATCTGTGCTTTCACTACCGTTTGTCTTGTGGAGCGTTTTCTGTTCGATTTTTTTGGGTTTATGTGGTGGTTACGTTTGTTTTGGTGTTTGCTCTCTGGTGATTGGTTTGCTCCGGGCTTTTCGTCTGCGGGTCTTCCTCCTTCGTTGCTTTGCTTGGATCTTGCTGGTATGCGATGTGTTCCAACATGATTTTTGCTTATGCAATTTCTGTATTGGTTATCATGTGCATTGGTCTTTCTGGTTGTCATGCCTCATGCTAGATATTTTGGTACTACTTGATCTTTGTTATTTTGGAATTGGTACTTCATGTTCCTGCTGAGATTAATTTGGTTTGCTCTCTTTGGAAGCTGCTCTGCTGCTGGTTATAGAACTAGTTGTTTGTTCTCTGGGTATTTGGGTTCAGTTACTTTGGTATATTGTTCCTTAGGTTATTTTGTTTCATAGTTCTGTGTTAGTAAGGTGTGTTTAATTTGTGATTTCCTTGTGCAACTGGTATGTCCTGTTATGTACCCTGCGCGGTGCCTTTTTGTTGTTCGGGTGTGTTGCTCGACTCCTATGCTGAAATCTTGTTTTGTTATAGTGGACGGGCCACTTTAAAAACCTTGTTTTTGTTGATAGGCATCCCGCTTATCACCAGCTTTGTATTGTTTTATTATTTGCTATAATAAAAAGTGGACGGCCCACTATAAAACCGGCTAGCCTTGCCAAAAAAAAACATTTAACTTTAATTTTACTCAAATTGGAAAATATTCACTTAATCATTTTAATAACTGTTTGCTTAAATCCCAATTTATATATTTAAATTAATATTAAATAATCAATCTCAATTTTATTTAAAATTGAGAATATTCATTTAATCACCTTGTGTCAAATCAAGCTATAAATCATAATTTCAAAATCTCAAAATCAATGAGTTCAAATAAATTCTTATTTAAATTCAATTATTAACCAACGTAAATTCCAAGTTAACATTTATTTATCTTCCAAACCTCTATTATTAAAGTTATAAAAAAATCTACTTAAAAATATTAATACAAATTTTAAATAAATATTTTAAAACATATTATATATATTAATTAAACTAAAATTTATTAAATTAAATCGTATTATTAAATGAATTTTGTATTAAATCTTATTTTATATATTTTTAAAATAATAAAATTATAAGAAAAATCTCAAAAATTATATTTCAAAACTAACTTATAATTTTAAAATTTCCAAAACATATAATTCTAAAAATCTAAATTAAAATAAATTCTTTATATTTAATTCAAAATCAATATTTAATAAAATCCATATATTTCCTTTCAAACTTTGGAAATCATTTTTAAAATATGGACCAACGGTGTCCATATATAATTTTCTGTCCTATGTTCTAGTGATACAGATATTTATCATTTCATTCCGCAATTTAAATATCTACTGTGTATATCATTTCAACCCACAATCCAAAAAATTAAAAAAATCAATGAAAATCGCTTGGGTTTATCATTTCAACCCATAACGATTTTCCCATATTCTAGAATATCGTTCGGGTATGTATTATTTTAACCCATAGGGATTTCTAAACTAACAGGGAACTTGCAGAGTAAGAACAAATATGATAATAATATAACATATCAACAACAAGCATATATCATCAACCATAATTAAATAAAATATATACAATAGGATATGGTGTCATATATCATAGATGAACAATTGTAGATAATGGCATATCATCTTTAACAATTAAATAATTAAGAGTTCAAATTTAACAACATATTTCAATTGTTATTTCAATGTGAATTATATTGATTAGATATAAGGATGTTAATCATAAGCGATTGCTCACCTTTCGCGGTTAGAGAATTTGACGATGAAATTGAGCTACGAATTGAATCACGAACTCAACAATCGACCCATCCAAACGATAAATCTCAAAGCAAAGCAAGATGAACATGGATTAGACGAACAAAGCTGATAATTATGAACCGATGAAAACAAATAAAAATCAACTTGATATTAATTGAAACAAGATATATATTATATAACATTTTCTTCTAAAAATCAATATTCAATTTTAAACTCTTATATAAAAACGTCATATGTATTTTCAAATTAATATTTAATTTATATAAATAATATATATGTCTCAAATCATTACATTATAAAACACATATTAAACTTTAAAAATAAAACTCTCATATTATCTTTGTTAATTAAAACACCTATAATAAAATACTTAAAATCATTAATTCCTAAACCACATTTATTTCCATTTCCTATCAAAATATATAAGCAACTACTATATACACTCAGATATACTTATATATATATATATATTTATATAAATATCTGTTCAAATTAAAATTATAAAACCCATATATTTCTTATCGAAATTTCCAAAGGAATAGTTAAACAATATATATACTAAAGCTATTTCAAAAATTCTCATGCATATCTACGCATGCTTATATATGTAAGCCATGGGTACTTTCCAAAAGCAAAACATAAAGAGAGAAAATTCACAGGTAACAAAATAAAACATGTAACTTACAAAACTTTTGTATATACTTTCTATATACATTTTGAAGAGATTTCGGATGGACAAACAATACACATATAAAATATGTAGATTTATAAAAGAGGGGTAAGATTCTGGAAACAAATACAAATATAAGAATAGAAACAACATGCTAAAACTTACCACATAATATAATATATATGATATACATATGAAATATAAGGAGGCTGGAGTGCAGCTTCTATATTTTGATTGAGGGTGGACAAGGCAGTGTTACAGGCAGAAAGAAGAGGGGAAGCAGGCTGCAACAAATGGTGGTGGTCGGGCGTCAAGCACAGAGGCTGGATGGGTTTTCCAAGGCCGAGATGCACTAATGATAGGTTGAAAGCAAGGACTTCATGGATATGTAGCATGGGGTGTTGGAGTAAAGGCGTTTGGTGGCTATGAGTGAGTGATGCGGGCGTAGGAGGTCCCGGCAAAATAGGGTGGCGGCGGTCTTGTGTGTGGTTGAGGTGATGGGAAGGTTTGGACGTGGGGTGTTGTTGCTGGAAGCATGTCGGAGGCGGTCAGTGAGGAGAGGCGATGGGCGGTGCTTTAGTGTTGGTGATGCTACGGAGGGGCGCTGGGTTTGGAAGGTGGGAGGCGAGCTAGAGGCGAGCTAAAGGCGTGGTGGAGAGATAGGAGGATGCTGTCGATAGTGGAAGGAGATGAACGATTTGTCAAACATAAACAACCATATATAAGCTTTATTATATATGATATATTTTTTTCAAAAGGAAAGGCAACGAAAACAAGACAGCAGAGAGAGGAGAAGAAATGTGAATGGATGAAGCAGAATTTATAAAGTGAATGGTGGAATAAGGAAAGTTGGCAATAAATTTCTTGGATAATTAAAGGTATTGGCTATTCATTAAACCGGTGGATAATGAAAAGATGCAAAATCCCAAAAGACTCCAAAAATGGTATCGGTAAGTTTATCCGTTTCGAGTCTTTCGCCACGTATCGGATACTGACGTGCGCAATTGAATATACTATGGAAATAAGCACAACGAGATGAACAGAGTGGTACACATATATAAGCGATACAATCATCCTATCAAAAGTCCATATTTCACTACCGAATTACTGCAAATTTGCTGAAAATATGATAACAGAGGTAGAGGAGTCCGAATTTGACGTAACGAAATATGACGTCTCATTCAAAAAATAATTTACATTTTTATTATATAAAAATATTAAGATTTCGAAAGTATTTTATTTACATCAATGTTAACTGATTTAGATTGAAATTGAAAATTGCACAATAGAATCGACTTTCATATTTTCCAATGAAAATTTTCCATTTGCTATGGCGTATTCAAAATTTTGACTTTTCATTGCAAAATTTTATAGTTTTGAATTTCACTAGTATTCAGTTAATTACATTATAAAACCGTTAAAAATTACGGGTCGTTACATAAAATAACCCATAAATGCTAAAAGTAGCGAGCCTTATATCATCGGTATTCATAAAACATCAAATAGGGTTTAGGGGAAATACAAGTAGTATGGAACACTTATATCACTTTATCGCTTAATTCTTCGACTCATTTGATATGCTATTTTACTTGAGTGAAATCTATGATGTTTTAGTATATATTCAAGTATCACTACATGGTTATGGGACATTAGGTGGTACTCGTTTGATTACCCATTGAAAGTATTTAACACTTTGATTATCAATGATCACTTCGGTGGGTTTTTAGACTCGTCTTTCGATTACGCGGTTTCAAGCGAGCTTGATGTGTTTTTAGGCTCGTCTTTAGATACTCGTTTCCAAGCAAATTAAACATGTTTTCGGACTTGTCTTTCAATTACTTATTTTTAGGCTAGTTTGGCATGTTTTCAGACTTGTCTTATATAGCGGCTCACTTTTAAGCGAGATCGGCGTGCTTTCATGCTCGTTTTTACGTTCTGTTTGTGAGATATTTCGTTTCACCATATTGTAGATGATTACTTGTAACAAGCATGATATATTTTTATGTTATGGTGAATTTTTTGAGTTCTCCATTTATTATTTGGATGTTGGCATATTATATAGTTATATCCATATTATTGAAATTTACTTATGTTATAAGTATGATCTCGCATTATTGAATTACAGATAGTCTGACCTATTTATTATTTATTAATACATAGGTCAGGTAGAGACATTTTAGGTATTAGGAATCATTGACCGTAGATGTTGAGCTAGCCTATGGATATATATATATATATACGTATACATATACATATATATATCTGTATGTGTATGTGTATGTTGTTTTGATTGTAGACCATTATGCATGATGTATACTTTTATGAGCTGATGAATTTTTATGTCATGTATATTTGAGACATATTATTGTCTATTTCTATATTATGCATGTCTAGTATTTCTATTGTTAGTGACATACTTATGTGCGTGTATGTATTCTCGTTTAGATTATATATTCCACTGTGTTCTATGATTTTATGTTCTCTGTGATAGATTTTGTATTGTTTTGTTATTATTAGCCATTGTTTTAATTGCTTTGTGCCGACACTGTCTTATACATGTCAAATATGAATTATGAGGTAAAGTAAAACGTATCGGTGTTGGCATAAATGAAAATTTACAGTTGGTCGCTCCCATCCATCCTTATTCTCCATATTAGCTGACGATATTTCTACATAATTGTAAGGAAATCAAATCTACGGTTTCGACGGCAACAACTATACAATGGAAATCGAATATGCATATATATATATTTCTATTTACAAGTACTTGCTCAAGTTACATCACTAGAAAGACAAGAACAAGGATCAAAGAACATTACAAGAGACTACAAGTCGATAGGATCAATGGAGCAACAAGACAGATGCACAAAGTAAACATGCACAGTTTTCAGATGTATGGGTGCACTAGCCAGACGTCTGAAGAAATCCTCTAGAATACTAAATGGACGGATCGGACGTCTAGTTGATGCACTCAAACGTCTGAAAGACTACTGTATACAAAAAATATATTGAGTCAAACGTTTGAAACAAATACCAGACGCTTGATTTCAAAATCAAAATTTAAAATTCAAATTAAAACTGCCACATTTGAAAAGACACTTCGCTTCTCTTCATTGCAACTCTTCATCACCATCAGAAGCAACTATAGAGCACTTGTTAATGGATGAAACTACTCAAGGAATCTCTCTACAACTATATATAACATCAAGAATCATAGAGAAAATTTACCTTACTTGAACTCCTTACTTACATACTCTGTTATATTCTTGATCTCTAGAAATCTATACTTGTATCTCACTCTTCTATATATTCAGATCTCCTCAATCAATACTCTCTAGATATATATTGGAAGCATTTGTACTTAATAGTCAATATTCGTGTTATAGAACACATACTTGATAAGAACAAGTTATTGTAACCAAGCCTTTTCCTTCGGACGAAGTGAGGGTGTTTGATAGTCGAATTCCGAAGGGGAGCTTCGGGACTGGACGTAGGATGGGAAATCCGAACCAGTATAAAATCCCGGTGTGCTTATTCCATATTTACCTAGATCAACTTTATCTTAGTTGCATCATATATTTTATCACTTATACTTTCATATACGCTACACGATCCACCTTACAGGCGTTCAATTGGTATCAAAGCAAGGTTTGATCAAAATACAGTAACACGTTTTTGAATCACTTTAATATGGCAAGTATTTTTCAAGAAGGACAATTCACAGCATGACCCCCACTTTTTAATGGCTCTAACTATGCATATTGGTCAACACATATGATAATTTTTATGGAAGCTAACGGAATAGGAATTTGGTCAGCCACTTAAGATAAATATGAAGCATCTACTACTGCTATGAACACATGGGTCGATGCTCAAAATACGGCAGCTTCTAATAATGACAAAGCTATGAATGTTCTAATTTTCTCACTAGATAAAAATGAATTTTCATGTGTCATATTATGTAACACTGCATTTGATATTTGACGTACCTTAAAAGTTACACATGAAGGCACAAACAAAGTTAAACAAGCTAAGATTTCAATTTTACAAAATCAATTCTCATCATTTAAAATGAAACAAAATGAATCTACAGTAGACATGTACTCTAGATTCCAAACCACTCAACACGATTTAATGGCGCTTGGAGTCAAATTCGCAAATTTTGATTTAATATCTAGAACACTCAATTCTTTAACTCTCGAGTGGGAAAGAGAAATATTAGCCATCGAAGAAGCTAATGATCTCTCAGCACTCTTAGTTGAAGAGTTCATAGGAAATTTAATGCCCTATGAAGCTAATTTGTAGGCATGAAAAGAACTAAATTCGAAAAAGAAGAATATAGCATTTCCAGCAACAAATGAAGACTCCGACTTAGACGAAGAAGAAATTATATTTATTGCCAAAAACTACAATAAGTTCAAGAAGTTTAGGAAAATGACTAAATTTCAGAAAGGAAAAAAATCAAGCTCAACAAATCAAACATCAATCAAATGCTATGAATGTGATCAATTTGGACATATAAAGAAAGATTGTCCCAAGCTCAATAATGATAAAAAGAAGAACAAATTTGAAAAAATCAAAAAGAAGAAGGCTTTCAAAGTAACATGGAATGACTCGGATTCTTCATCATCATCAGATAGTGATAGCGATAGTGACGGAGAACAAGCCAATATGTGCTTGGTGGCACAAACTAATGAGGTATGGCCCAAACATAGTTATGACAAATTATTAGAACTTAGCATGGAATTAGATTACAAATTTAGACTAATTAAAAAATTGAACAAAGAACATATAGCCAAAATAAATAGATTAGAACTTGAAGTAGGATTGTTAAAAGATGAAAAACTTATTTTAGAAGAGGAACTAGAATTATCTCAAGAAAAAAATAAAAATAATTGGGTCAAAAATGAGGCTGTTGCTATTGATTTATATAAAACTATAATAGTAAAGGATAACTTGTTAAAAGAAAATGTCAACTTAAAGAGTAATATTGAAATATTGAAAATTGAAAATTTAGAATTAAACGAAAATTTAGATGAAATTACAAATAATGTTTCAAAATTTAATAAAGGAAAACAGGATTCGGAAAATCTTATCAAAACTTCAAAACCATTAGGTAGTAGAAATGGAATAGGATTTAAAAATACTCCTAAATAAAGAGGAAATGATGTTAAGAAATATAGTTGTATTTATAAAAAGATCAAAAATTCACCTAAGTCTAATATGAAACCAAAAGTATAAAAATTTGGATTCCTAAGACGAATAATAATTTGATTAGGGAAAAACATATTAATAATTCCTCAGAGAAGGTAGTCTATAATAAGAATTATATTCATACAGGTACCAAACCTTCTTGGGTATGGCTACCTACTTCTCCTAACATCTAGGACCCTAACAAAGTATATGGACACCAATTAAAACATCTTTTATTTACAGGTACCCAAAATAAAAAATAAGGAGAAATTGATACTAGATAGCGGATGCTCCAAGTATATGACCGGAAAGTCAAAAATGTTATCAAATATAACATACATCGATGGTGGAATGCTAACTTTTGGAGCTAACTCAAAAGGATACGTTGTGGGCATTGAAGAAGTAATCAACTCTGGTTTTTCTAACTCACCTATTATTACAAATGTTTTATTAGTAGAAAATCTAAAGCACAACCTACTAAGTATTAGTCAATTATGCGATAAAGATTTTCAAATCAATTGCGAAAAAGATAGAAGTAATATTTTCGATAGTAACAAACAACATATATTTGAGGGTTTTAGAAACAAAAATATTTATGTCTTAAACAAGAATATAAATATAAATTCTAATTTGTGTTTAACCGCCAAGCATGACGATCCATGGTTGTGGCATAAACGATTTTGTCATATTAACTTTAAATATATTAATAAATTAGCAAAATATGAGCTAGTTAGAGGTTTACCTAAAATAAATTACAAAGTAGAAAATCTGGGTCGTCATCTAAATTTTCTACACACCATATTCTAATTTGGGTCGTCATCTTATTTACAACTCATATTCATAAATATATTCATATAGTTTCATGAATATACCGTTATTAAGCGGATAATATTTATTAAGAACATATACCGCGATAATTTCGTACTGGAGCGAAATTGGTATTGTGCTAATGTTTTTGGATGCAGGAAACAGGTTGGAGGGATCCAACTGGATTCCTCAACAGTATTTATTTAATTTCAGATATTTTGATATTTGATGGATTATCATATCGATATATGATATCGTTAGTAGTCGTGATTGACTATTTGGTGTGTAGCATCATTGGACCCAGATTTTGGGATTTTAAATATATTCATAAATATATTCATATAGTTTCACTTCTTATATATATAAGTTTATTCACAATTGTAAATCACTTTAATTATAATTCAATTCTTATAATTCTTTTACTTATACAATTATTCTTTTATTTAGATTATTCAAACAACTTAACAATCACTTATATACACTTTAATAATTCTGAAAAATTATTCCTTTATATATAAAAATATAATCAAGGTAAAATTATTTCATTTACCCCATTTAAAACAATATCGTGCCGAATTGTTCTATTCAAGTGTTTAGAAACCCCTTCGGCATAGTCTTGCGGACCACGCTGACGAAAGTTCATATGCCACTCAATAAACCAATCATCACAATATAAAACAATTTTATATTCACTAACAAATACGCTCTCATATCTATTATTACTCTCAAACTCATTCTAGAGTACTGCTGACTCTATCTCTAATGAATTATACCCAACAGAACCATGGTTCTCGCTTAACCATCAGAGCTCTGATACCAAATGTAAAGACCCGTAAGTCCGTACTCCTTGAATAGACACTAATCTCCTTTGTTTAATTCAAGATGAACGAAAATACGAACCCTTAGGGGTTTTAAAAAGAAAAGAAAAGAAAGAAGAGAGAAAAAGAAGAAAGAAAAAGAAAAATAGAGGGAAAAGAAGATAGACGATTTTTAGAAAACAGAGAAAGAAAACCTAACCAACCCCCTAAAAGAGGATGTGTAGGAGTAAGAGTCTCCCGTTCGCCACCAAACCGCGAAGCGAGAACCCCCCATCACATAGCCCAAAGCTTAGCAAGACTGGTGTGAGAACTCAAAACAGTTTATTTATCTTTAAAATCAAAAATAGAGGAATATTTTTAATCAATTCGTAATGCTTTTTAAAAAATGAGACTACCATAAGGCCTCCCGCACACACACACATGCAAACGCAGAATCGGAGGAGATTTCTCCTTATGATAGTCAAAGATGCTTGATACGCATTTAAAATAACATTTGATATTATTATTAGTGCATAGTGTAGAACAAATTCTTTCGAAAGTAAAGATATAAATCTTAGCCAGCATAGGTACCATTATATTATGCCTACTAATAGCTACCATATTAAATGGCAGGTTCTACAACTAATACCGTACAAGTTTCGTATTGTTTCTTTGGATTTCCAACAAATGGTCAGGCCAAGGAACTTCCCATTGCCACATGAGAATGCCTCTGGAAAGACACCCCCGAGAACCAAACCGGAACTCTGCCAACACAAGGCCGGGTTACCCCTAACTGGGTAACTACTGACACGAGCACGCCATTCCCCGGTCCTTTAGGACCTTTTCAACCGAGCGCTCGATATCCAACATCACACCATAATAAATAGAGTGTTTTCAACATGAGTAAGTATCTGGGCTCCATACCATGATACCACCCCTTTCCAGAAGGAAATGCACATACCCTAAGGGGAGCTACAGCAACCCCTAATAACCTTGCCGCATCTTTCCTGTTT
Organism: Allium cepa; assembly: GCA_030765085.1. Lineage (NCBI taxonomy): Eukaryota > Viridiplantae > Streptophyta > Magnoliopsida > Asparagales > Amaryllidaceae > Allium > Allium cepa. Next base: position 366,422,343 of record CM060934.1, on the reverse strand, counting down.
TGACCATTTCCGGGATGTGAGGCTCGACGAAGTCACGTCCACAAAAACATACTTTATACAAAAGCCATGCTTTGGGTCAATAAATGATCAACACAATGATCACTAAGATAGACGATCAAATAAATGATCCTATCACAATAATCAACACAATGATCATTTCAGCATCACTCAGTATGTCACATTACCAAATTGGGAATATATCGCTGATAACTTCAACTATATAACCTTTGAGCACGTACGTCTCAAAGAAGGGTGTTAAGCAAAGAATAAATTCTCCGCCACCAACAGAAATATATTTGAAAGAAATCGGCTTTATATCTCAAATTGTAATGTCAGACATACAATCCATACAAGTCTGTTCCGGGCTCGAACAGAACCGAAGGCACTTACAAAGAAGTCCTTGCAATCCGGATATTCACAATCCTGATTGGATTTCCCATCACTTATGGAATCTCTATACCAGGAGCTACCCAGTGCAGAGACAATCGATAGGTCATCCTATCGCTCTCGCAAATACCGGTCTTCAACACCGATCTTCAATGCGATTCACAACGACGTATCACATATTCGGAATGGGTTATACGACCCCATGGTCCTTTCCCGGTTAACCCGAATAGTGAGCGCTTATTCAAAAATAAGTGTGACATTCAAATTCAATCAATTCACATCAAATACCCATTCAAAGGGAAATATTGATAGTCAGCTATTGAACTATCAATGGATATGCACACATCACCAGATTCCAAATAATTTTCCAAATTATTTACTTTCCAAATTATCTTTACAAGATATAAATTTTCACACTTCAAAAATAAATCAATATTTATTTTTAACAAGTTTCACTTTTCATTCATAAATTCCATAATGAATTTATATTTCAAAATATCCATGCATATATGATTTCAATCATTCATTTCAATTTATCTTCAAAAAGATAAATTCTAATTTTTCACTTCATATTGGAAAACATTCCCATACTTATTAAATAAGTAATTCACAATCTTTTATTTTCAACACTTAGAAAATATTCAATATACTTAAACCGAATTAAGTATATATTTCTTTCTTTAAGGAAATCATTCACTTAACATATTTATTTGGGCCAAACGAATGTTGCGTAAAACATCGTTACGACAACCCAAAATCACTAGTATAGGGATTCGAATTTAAATAGATATATAAATCCCAATACTATTCAAAGCATTTCCTTTCAGAAATCCATTTACTATAACAACAGTGTTATAGTCCACCATTTCCTTTTATTTCTCGAAAACGTCTATTTCAACAATGAATGTTGAAATCTATGGTTTCGAATCTCAACACATTTTAAAACATCGTTAGATCGTTTTAATTCTATTTAAAATATCACATTCAAAAACAATTTCTTTAACGTGTTACTCACTATTCAAAAACGTGAATAAACTGCGTTAACCAATTTCATTCTTTTATTCATTTTAATTCAAAGGATTATTCACTATTAAAAAATGTGAATACAACTCCATTTCTATGTTATAACAATTAACTTGTCAAAATAAGTCATTTGCGAATTTATAAAACAACGTTTATAAATTCCTTTTCTATTTATTTATAAAAACTTCCTTTTTATAAATTCCTTTATTAACCTATTCCAGTTTATAACTAAATTATAAACTAAACGTTCATATTATAAATTAAATACTTATAAAACGATTATTTTACAAAATCGTTCTTTTTATCTTCCCAAATTATAAATCTTATAACTTATAAGATTCATTTATTTAACCAGATCTATTCTTCAAATAATTTCACCAAATTTATAAATCTTACTATTTATAAATTTCATTTATAACTTCACAGTTTATAATTCCATAAATTTCATTCTATTATGAAATTCATTCTCACGTCATTCAAACATTTATAAAAACTTGTTTTATAATGTCTATATTCCAATTTATAAATATCCATTTATAAATCTCTTAATATAAATCAGTTTATATTATTATTCTGAAACGTCTTTAATTTCCTTTATAATTTCACCATTTTGATTTATAAAATAATCAAATTTTATAAATCCTATATTTAAACCTTTCATAATAAATTCAAAAATCCAGTCTAAACTATTTTATAAAATCATTAATTCATATTTCTCAAAAATCAGCTTTTAACTATATTTCACAAAAACCATAATTTTTATAACAATAAAAATTATAACGTTTATTTATTTAAAATAGATCAATTCCGAAAATCTTATATATTTTCAAAAATCATTTTAAAATCCCAAAATCTGGGTCCAATGATGCTACACACCAAATAGTCAATCACGACTACTAACGATATCATATATCGATATGATAATCCATCAAATATCAAAATATCTGAAATTAAATAAATACTGTTGAGGAATCCAGTTGGATCCCTCCAACCTGTTTCTGCATCCAAAAACATTAGCACAATACCAATTTCGCTCCAGTACGAAATTATCGCGGTATATGTTCTTAATAAATATTATCCGCTTAATAACGGCGTAATAGGGTCTCATCCGCTAAACAAAAAATGCGGGAAATCAACAACTGCAATATATACATATGCCAATATATATATATTGATATTATATATAATACCAATTTCACTGTTTATGAAATATTCGCGGTATATGTTTATAATAAATAACATCCGCTTACTAACGGCGCATAATGTCTATTTTAACAATCAATAATTTACAGTCATCATCCAAACATGCATTCAAATATTTTAAATCTAACTATTTAAAATAAAATCGAAATCTATTCGATTGAGTGAGAAGTTCTCACCTTGGTTTTAATTTCCGTTTAAGCTTTTATTTCGAATAAAATTAAACGCGCGTTTAATTCTACCCGAAATTCTCACTAAATCCAAACGACTCCAAACCAACTCCATCGCGTAGTGCTCGTCCATACGATTCCAACGCAACTGAGTTTGCATTTTTTCGACCTCGTATGAAAAAGTTACGAATTTATGAAGTTCGTACACGATTTATACACACAATTTATAACATAACTTTTAAAATTAAAACCCACAAACATTTGCAGCCACATGATCATGATCCAAAGGCCCAAAATCTTCATCTCCCTCACGCAAGAAGCTACAGGCTTTGGCCGCACCCCTTGAACCCATAAACATGAATTAGGGTTGAATTATTCTCCCCCGATACTCGACGAAACCCGATCACACCAACGCCATGACGAAGCTCTCGACGCGAGCTACCACCACCATGAAGATCTCCAGGCTCGGCCCCCCATAGGCACGCGCGCACGCCCCTCTACAGCCCACGAACGGCCATCCCCTGCTCCTCCTACACGACACTAAACCCCATCATATCCGTATGGATGTGAAGCCCTCGAGATTCTCAACAACTTTCATGTTGAACACATTAGCTAATTCATTGTAGATTGAGAGAGATTGAGGGTTGAAAGAGGATGATTTCTGGCCTTAGAATGATAAAGTGGCGGCTAGGTTAAAATTAGGGTTAGGGTTATTTTTTTGTAAAATTATGAAGGTGGTGGGTGTATTTATAGAGAACCGATCGACACTATTCATCCGGAAATTCCGAACTCCGATTTAGACGCCGTAACCAGCGTTTCTAATGTTTACCCCGCGTTCCGGACACAATGGAACAGGTTTCGGAAGCTAATTCGGAAGTATGTGCGAGTTATGGCTGAAAACGTTCAATTTGAATTAAACCGATTTAAATCGATTTCTAGGCGTTTTAATTTGTACCGGACAAACGGTAAATCCAATTGACTTGAAATTTGAAACCTTACAATAATATCACATTACGGATCCGATGAAACTGGTTTCGTCGAAATCCGAGACTTTTTGAAAAATGGCTATTTTGACTCGCCAAATTTAAATTAAAAATAAATCGATGCGTTTCGAGCTGCCACGATCAAACGATAGCTCCGATTGATACGAAAATTGAAATCCGGTAATAACTAACTGTTACGGATCCAATGGAACTGGTTTCGTTCAATTCTGAGACTGTTCAAAAATTGGCTATTTTACAGTCGATTATTAAATATTAAAATATTCAATTTTCACAAATTAACTTTTAATTCGATTTTAAAAGTTCTAAAATATTTCTATAACTCCAGTATGATTAAATAAAATTTTCCAAATTATTTTCAATCATTTTTAACTCAATTTTTTTTTTATTTCCATAATTTAACATATTAAATTATCGATTAAATTATTCAATTAAATCCAATAATTCAAATTAAAATTTATTTGACTTAAAAATTCACTTATTAATATTTAAAATTAATTAAATATTCAAATTTTAATTAAATAAAATTCTGGGTCGTTACAATCTTTCCCCCTTAAAAGAATTTCGTCCTCGAAATTACAAGTAAGAAAAGTTACAAAATCTATTAACTTTCCAAAATTCATAATTAAACTTCTTACAAATCTTTACTAAGTTTCCAAATCATACTTAGTTATCTTTTCAAAAACAATTACTATGTTTAACTTTCAATTCCAAAATCAAAGTTAAAGTTTTCAAAACTTTCCCAATTTTCTCAAAAATTTTCTAACGCCTTAAATTTCCGGAAAAATTCGCCATAGTCTCCTTTGCGCGGCTCGATCCGAAAAAAAAAAATGACGGTATATATATCACAAATATACATCTCATCAAGTAATGAGGCGTCCCGAAGGGAAAAAAGTGTAAAAGTACGATATTTAATCCGAGATATGTACCTTATATTTTATTAGCAAGCATATACGGCTAATATAGCGCTAAAGCGAACTCCAAATGCGAAGCAACGCGATCCGCACCTACTAAACTCAACAAACAACATGAGAATCATGCATATAGACAATAATATCAATATACATCATATAGCAACATATCAACTATATATGTCACATAGCAAATGCAACATATTCAAACATCAACCAACTAGCATTCAACAAATTCATAATCAATATATATTCATTTATATTCTCATTAATATTAATGAATTGGTTTTCAATTCAAATCACATTTGATTCATTGACATTGGATTTTCTTACTAACATTCATTCTCAATTCAATTAGTTTACATTTACTAATTAAATCCAATTCACGTTCAATTCTATTCAAATTTATTTACTTTCAATTTGAATTCAATTTCATAGCTTCCAATTTCATTAATACTTAATGAATTTTATACAATCAACTAACAATCATATAACAACCAATGTATATCAATTACAACCAAATTTCTTTGCTTCACTTACATTCATTTTGGTTTAACATCTTTACTTTCCAATTGGTTTTATTAAATTGATTTTCATTCAATTTTATTCAACTTCCAATAACATTAGAATTTAATGAATTAACACTTATATTCATTATTTTATATCAACTTAAATTTACATTTAATTGATTAACATTCAATTCATTCAATTTCTAAAGTTGAATTTCATTCACATAACTTAAGTTCATATTTCTTTTAATCTACTTGATTTATTTACTTCGATACCAAAATCAATTCCATTCAACAACACTTAAGTTATATTCCATTTAACTTTAAATTCACTTCTTATTTACAACTCATATTCATAAATATATTCATATAGTTTCACTTCTTATATATATAAGTTTATTCACAATTGTAAATCACTTTAATTATAATTCAATTCTTATAATTCTTTTACTTATACAATTATTCTTTTATTTAGATTATTCAAACAACTTAACAATCACTTATATACACTTTAATCATTCTGAAAAATTATTCCATTATATATAAAAATATAATCAAGGTAAAATTATTTCATTTACCCCATTTAAAACAATATCGTGCCGAATTGTTCTATTCAAGTGTTTAGAAACCCCTTCGGCATAGTCTTGCGGACCACGCTGACGAAAGTTCATATGCCACTCAATAAACCAATCATCACAATATAAAACAATTTTATATTCACTAACAAATACGCTCTCATATCTATTATTACTCTCAAACTCATTCTAGAGTACTGCTGACTCTATCTCTAATGAATTATACCCAACAGAACCATGGTTCTCGCTTAACCATCAGAGCTCTGATACCAAATGTAAAGACCCGTAAGTCCGTACTCCTTGAATAGACACTAATCTCCTTTGTTTAATTCAAGATGAACGAAAATACGAACCCTTAGGGGTTTTAAAAAGAAAAGAAAAGAAAGAAGAGAGAAAAAGAAGAAAGAAAAAGAAAAATAGAGGGAAAAGAAGATAGACGATTTTTAGAAAACAGAGAAAGAAAACCTAACCAACCCCCTAAAAGAGGATGTGTGGGAGTAAGAGTCTCCCGTTCGCCACCAAACCGCGAAGCGAGAACCCCCCATCACATAGCCCAAAGCTTAGCAAGACTGGTGTGAGAACTCAAAACAGTTTATTTATCTTTAAAATCAAAAATAGAGGAATATTTTTAATCAATTCGCAATGCTTTTTAAAAAATGAGACTACCATAAGGCCTCCCGCACACACACACATGCAAACGCAGAATCGGAGGAGATTTCTCCTTATGATAGTCAAAGATGCTTGATACGCATTTAAAATAACATTTGATATTATTATTAGTGCATAGTGTAGAACAAATTCTTTCGAAAGTAAAGATATAAATCTTAGCCAGCATAGGTACCATTATATTATGCCTACTAATAGCTACCATATTAAATGGCAGGTTCTACAACTAATACCGTACAAGTTTCGTATTGTTTCTTTGGATTTCCAACAAATGGTCAGGCCAAGGAACTTCCCATTGCCACATGAGAATGCCTCTGGAAAGACACCCCCGAGAACCAAACCGGAACTCTGCCAACACAAGGCCGGGTTACCCCTAACTGGGTAACTACTGACACGAGCACGCCATTCCCCGGTCCTTTAGGACCTTTTCAACCGAGCGCTCGATATCCAACATCACACCATAATAAATAGAGTGTTTTCAACATGAGTAAGTATCTGGGCTCCATACCATGATACCACCCCTTTCCAGAAGGAAATGCACATACCCTAAGGGGAGCTACAGCAACCCCTAATAACCTTGCCGCATCTTTCCTGTTTTGACCATTTCCGGGATGTGAGGCTCGACGAAGTCACGTCCACAAAAACATACTTTATACAAAAGCCATGCTTTGGGTCAATAAATGATCAACACAATGATCACTAAGATAGACGATCAAATAAATGATCCTATCACAATAATCAACACAATGATCATTTCAGCATCACTCAGTATGTCACATTACCAAATTGGGAATATATCGCTGATAACTTCAACTATATAACCTTTGAGCACGTACGTCTCAAAGAAGGGTGTTAAGCAAAGAATAAATTCTCCGCCACCAACAGAAATATATTTGAAAGAAATCGGCTTTATATCTCAAATTGTAATGTCAGACATACAATCCATACAAGTCTGTTCCGGGCTCGAACAGAACCGAAGGCACTTACAAAGAAGTCCTTGCAATCCGGATATTCACAATCCTGATTGGATTTCCCATCACTTATGGAATCTCTATACCAGGAGCTACCCAGTGCAGAGACAATCGATAGGTCATCCTATCGCTCTCGCAAATACCGGTCTTCAACACCGATCTTCAATGCGATTCACAACGACGTATCACATATTCGGAATGGGTTATACGACCCCATGGTCCTTTCCCGGTTAACCCGAATAGTGAGCGCTTATTCAAAAATAAGTGTGACATTCAAATTCAATCAATTCACATCAAATACCCATTCAAAGGGAAATATTGATAGTCAGCTATTGAACTATCAATGGATATGCACACATCACCAGATTCCAAATAATTTTCCAAATTATTTACTTTCCAAATTATCTTTACAAGATATAAATTTTCACACTTCAAAAATAAATCAATATTTATTTTTAACAAGTTTCACTTTTCATTCATAAATTCCATAATGAATTTATATTTCAAAATATCCATGCATATATGATTTCAATCATTCATTTCAATTTATCTTCAAAAAGATAAATTCTAATTTTTCACTTCATATTGGAAAACATTCCCATACTTATTAAATAAGTAATTCACAATCTTTTATTTTCAACACTTAGAAAATATTCAATATACTTAAACCGAATTAAGTATATATTTCTTTCTTTAAGGAAATCATTCACTTAACATATTTATTTGGGCCAAACGAATGTTGCGTAAAACATCGTTACGACAACCCAAAATCACTAGTATAGGGATTCGAATTTAAATAGATATATAAATCCCAATACTATTCAAAACATTTCCTTTCGGAAATCCATTTACTATAACAACAGTGTTATAGTCCACCATTTCCTTTTATTTCTCGAAAACGTCTATTTCAACAATGAATGTTGAAATCTATGGTTTCGAATCTCAACACATTTTAAAACATCGTTAGATCGTTTTAATTCTATTTAAAATATCACATTCAAAAACAATTTCTTTAACGTGTTACTCACTATTCAAAAACGTGAATAAACTGCGTTAACCAATTTCATTCTTTTATTCATTTTAATTCAAAGGATTATTCACTATTAAAAAATGTGAATACAACTCCATTTCTATGTTATAACAATTAACTTGTCAAAATAAGTCATTTGCGAATTTATAAAACAACGTTTATAAATTCCTTTTCTATTTATTTATAAAAACTTCCTTTTTATAAATTCCTTTATTAACCTATTCCATTTTATAACTAAATTATAAACTAAACGTTCATATTATAAATTAAATACTTATAAAACGATTATTTTACAAAATCGTTCTTTTTATCTTCCCAAATTATAAATCTTATAACTTATAAGATTCATTTATTTAACCAGATCTATTCTTCAAATAATTTCACCAAATTTATAAATCTTACTATTTATAAATTTCATTTATAACTTCACAGTTTATAATTCCATAAATTTCATTCTATTATGAAATTCATTCTCACGTCATTCAAACATTTATAAAAACTTGTTTTATAATGTCTATATTCCAATTTATAAATATCCATTTATAAATCTCTTAATATAAATCAGTTTATATTATTATTCTGAAACGTCTTTAATTTCCTTTATAATTTCACCATTTTGATTTATAAAATAATCAAATTTTATAAATCCTATATTTAAACCTTTCATAATAAATTCAAAAATCCAGTCTAAACTATTTTATAAAATCATTAATTCATATTTCTCAAAAATCAGCTTTTAACTATAGTTCACAAAAACCATAATTTTTATAACAATAAAAATTATAACGTTTATTTATTTAAAATAGATCAATTCCAAAAATCCTATATATTTTCAAAAATCACTTTAAAATCATTTTAAAATCCCAAAATCTGGGTCCAATGATGCTACACACCAAATAGTCAATCACGACTACTAACGATATCATATATCGATATGATAATCCATCAAATATCAAAATATCTGAAATTAAATAAATACTGTTGAGGAATCCAGTTGGATCCCTCCAACCTGTTTCCTGCATCCAAAAACATTAGCACAATACCAATTTCGCTCCAGTACGAAATTATCGCGGTATATGTTCTTAATAAATATTATCCGCTTAATAACGGCGTAATAGGGTCTCATCCGCTAAACAAAAAATGCGGGAAATCAACAACTGCAATATATACATATGCCAATATATATATATTGATATTATATATAATACCAATTTCACTGTTTATGAAATATTCGCGGTATATGTTTATAATAAATAACATCCGCTTACTAACGGCGCATAATGTCTATTTTAACAATCAATAATTTACAGTCATCATCCAAACATGCATTCAAATATTTTAAATCTAACTATTTAAAATAAAATCGAAATCTATTCGATTGAGTGAGAAGTTCTCACCTTGGTTTTAATTTCCGTTTAAGCTTTTATTTCGAATAAAATTAAACGCGCGTTTAATTCTACCCGAAATTCTCACTAACTCCAAACGACTCCAAACCAACTCCATCGCGTAGTGCTCGTCCATACGATTCCAACGCAACTGAGTTTGCATTTTTTCGACCTCGTATGAAAAAGTTACGAATTTATGAAGTTTGTACACGATTTATACACACAATTTATAACATAACTTTTAAAATTAAAACCCACAAACATTTGCAGCCACATGATCATGATCCAAAGGCCCAAAATCTTCATCTCCCTCACGCAAGAAGCTACAGGCTTTGGCCGCACCCATTGAACCCATAAACATGAATTAGGGTTGAATTATTCTCCCCCGATACTCGACGAAACCCGATCACACCAACGCCATGACGAAGCTCTCGACGCGAGCTACCACCACCATGAAGATCTCCAGGCTCGGCCCCCCATAGGCACGCGCGCACGCCCCTCTACAGCCCACGAACGGCCATCCCCTGCTCCTCCTACACGACACTAAACCCCATCATATCCGTATGGATGTGAAGCCCTCGAGATTCTCAACAACTTTCATGTTGAACAGATTAGCTAATTCATTGTAGATTGAGAGAGATTGAGGGTTGAAAGAGGATGATTTCTGGCCTTAGAATGATAAAGTGGCGGCTAGGTTAAAATTAGGGTTAGGGTTATTTTTTTGTAAAATTATGAAGGTGGTGGGTGTATTTATAGAGAACCGATCGACACTATTCATCCGGAAATTCCGAACTCCGATTTAGACGCCGTAACCAGCGTTTCTAAGGTTTACCCCGCGTTCCGGACACAATGGAACAGGTTTCGGAAGCTAATTCGGAAGTATGTGCGAGTTATGGCTGAAAACGTTCAATTTGAATTAAACCGATTTAAATCGATTTCTAGGCGTTTTAATTTGTACCGGACAAACGGTAAATCCAATTGACTTGAAATTTGAAACCTTACAATAATATCACATTACGGATCCGATGAAACTGGTTTCGTCGAAATCCGAGACTTTTTGAAAAATGGCTATTTTGACTCGCCAAATTTAAATTAAAAATAAATCGATGCGTTTCGAGCTGCCACGATCAAACGATAGCTCCGATTGATACGAAAATTGAAATCCGGTAATAACTAACTGTTACGGATCCAATGGAACTGGTTTCGTTCAATTCTGAGACTGTTCAAAAATTGGCTATTTTACAGTCGATTATTAAATATTAAAATATTCAATTTTCACAAATTAACTTTTAATTCGATTTTAAAAGTTCTAAAATATTTCTATAACTCCAGTATGATTAAATAAAATTTTCCAAATTATTTTCAATCATTTTTAACTCAATTTTTTTTTATTTCCATAATTTAACATATTAAATTATCGATTAAATTATTCAATTAAATCCAATAATTCAAATTAAAATTTATTTGACTTAAAAATTCACTTATTAATATTTAAAATTAATTAAATATTCAAATTTTAATTAAATAAAATTCTGGGTCGTTACACAACCATCCCATGATTTGTTTCAGGCTTTGTTGTACAACATAAATAGTTTAGATTTGTAAGATCTGCATTCTAAAAATAGTTTCAAGTTCAATTTGTATATAAACCATCTAGAAGTATGAATATACAGTAAAGTTCAATGCATGATCAAAAATTTGATTTCCTTAATTACTTGATTTACTTATATAAATGTAATCATCATCAAAAACCGTGATTTTTAAAGGTTAAATCAAAATTTTTAGAATTGGGAATTTTGAGAATTCGTGAGTTGAATTGAGATGACAATTTCGCCAAATTATGATGATCGGCGAGGTTATGTTGTTCGAGTTCTGGTCAGAACGTGGAACAAGCGTCCACGATCAAGGGAAAAATATTTGTAATTTTTTTTTGTTGGATTGTAGTGGTCGGAAGAGATCAATTTAGGGTTTGAAATGGGGGTGCGATCGTACCATCACTAAAGCACCGAATCCCATCAGAACTCTGAAGTTAAGCGTGCTTGGGCGAGAGTAGTACTAGGATGGGTTCATAGCTCAGATTGTCTCTGCCTTTCTCTGTCTTTCTGAAACATTTCAGGTGAGCAAACTTACTCTTGAACTATAACGACCCTGACTCGACCTTCGAAAATCAGCACCGAATACGACACTCGTATTCGGTGCCGATTTTCGAAGGTCGAGTCAAGGTCGTTACAAGTACCATGACCAGAAGATCAATCGGTTATAGGAACAAATTGGGTATTGAAAAACAAAGCAGATAAAAACGGAAATATTGTTAGAAATAAAGCACATTTATTTGCTCAAGGCCATAATCAAGAAGAAGGTATAGACTATGAAGAAACCTGTGACGACCCGGAATTTTCAAGCATTTAAAATCGGATTATTTAATTGATTTTAACTATTTAAAGGTTAATTATCAATTTAAATTACGAATATCATAACTTATTTGGCAATTAAATTATTGAATTAAATAATTTGATGTTGAATAAAATATTGAATCTGGAATTTTAAACCTATTAAAATATTTTGAAGGCTTATAGAATTTATATTGATGATCTTGAAGATAGTAAAAGTGTTAAAATTGAAATTAATAGTGGGTTGTTCAGTTTTAAAATTTTTATATAGTTTAAATTGAATTTAAAATAGCCTTCCGAGGCACAATCTCGGAATTAGACGAAACTGGTTCCATTGAGTCCGTAATATTGAATTATTATCGGATTTCAAATTTCGTATTGATCGGAGTTAGTGTGTGAGCGTACGATATATAAACGCGTTGAAATTAAATTGATAATAATAATTCGAATTTGAATTTTAATTATAAATGAGCACAGTAGCAAGGCGTCTTCAACACGCTTCTTTTGCCTTCTCGAACACACTATCCCTTATTTCGTTTCTTTTCGAATCCGAGACCATTATCATCTCAGTTCAAATTCGAGAATAAATCAATGGCCGAGAAAAATCTGCTGATCGAAATCATGTCGCCTCCCTCTTTTAAAATTACAACCGAGCCCTTCTTATTCACGTCTCGCACCCTTCTTCTTCTCCGAATTCGAGCGAAAAAAAAAAGAAAAAAAAAATGGATGCCTTGAGGATTTTTGAACGACAGTAGCTAATATCGAATTGGAATCGATTTCTCCTTCGGATTTTGCCTCGCTAGGGTTCTCTCGCGTACATTAATTTGGGGCGACTCGTGTTAGGTCAAATTGTTTTGCGCCAGAATTTGATCGCGTGGCCAGAACTGGATGCGAGGAAGTGATGGAGCTAGCACGACGTGGGTTTCGTGGATGGCACTCGCGAATAGGGTGAGGTATCGATAGTGTATTGCGCGTGTGGATTCGCGTTAGGGCTTTGCGGTCGACGATGGGAGGAGCATCGAGTAGGGTTAGGGCATAATTCGCGTGGTGGAGACTGAAGTCCTAATGCCGCAGTTCAGTGAGGTATGTTTTTTTTATATATAAATTTATATAGGTTGTTTTAATTTGGAAATTTAAATTTAACAAATGTAAATGGACTGGAAATGTGTATATGAGGTTTAAAAACAGAAAATATATATATATACACACAGATAAAGTTTTTAAAAAAAAGGGGGAAGAAAAAGAAATTTAGTTTGAAATTTAATTTGAATTAAATCAATTTATTTAAAGAAATTTTAAATATTGAGAGAAACTATATAAGTAAAATTTTATCTTAATTTATTTTAGGCGTATAGGTATTTTAAATGGGAAAATTTCCAGTAAAAAAAAAATTTTAATTCCTAGTTTAGAACTAAAGCATTAGTTGAATCTAAAGTTTTAGATGGATTGAATTGTTCATTATATTAAAATTAAATTTATCAAATGGAGACTGATTATTCAAATTTATTCAAGCATTAGTAAATCGTATAAATTGTTTATTTTAGGTATAAACTCAAGAAAACAAGGCAATATGGAAGTGGATTGCAATTTAAAGGCAAAGGTGAGTTAATCTCACTCAGTTTAAATTTAAATTTAAATGATTAAATTTTGAATAATTGTTTGAATGGTTGAAGTTGATTGATTGATGTGCTATAGTATGATATATTCTAGAATTGGTATATTATGTTGTGCTAACATCTGTGGATGCAGGGAAAACAGGTTGGAGGGATCCAACTGGACCCCTCAATATTTATTTAAATTATTTAATTCCCTCTGTTGTAATTTATTTGATATCTTATGATGATCTTTATTGGAATATTGAATGCTATGGTTCGATTGGATATAATTGGGTATGATGAATTACCAAAAATATATAAATTGGATTTTTACTAAGATAACAAAAGAAGTGAAATTTGTAAGTAAAATAATTATAGAAATTTGAATAAATTTTCGAATGAATTAGAAAGAAATAAAGTGACTTAAAAATTCTAGTAAATAAATCTTGAGTATAGAAATGAAATTTGAATAAACAAAGAGCTAATGAATTTTTAATCTTCAGTGATATTAATTAAAAGAAATTTAAGATTTAAATTATTAAAAGAAATAAAGAAGAAGTTGGGGAAAAGCTGAAATTCGTATATTTCACTTAAAAAGGTTTAAAAACAAACGGGAAGTAATAACATTAATAATAAGTCAATATTAATGAATTTTAAAATGAATTAAGGAAGTAAAGAAATTTATTTCAAATAAATTGAAATTGGAAATCAAATTTGGAAATTTGATTTGAGTGATTGAAGTTGGAATTTCTCTGGATAGCCAAGTACATGTTTTTTAAAAAAGTAAATGTTTAAATATAAATTAAATGTTTTAAAATTGTTTTAAAGGAAACAAGTTTTGTAAAATTTATTATTTCTAATATTTAAAGTCTCAAATAAGATTTCTTTTAATCTATTTTAGTAGCAATTATTAAGAAGTACCTTAGTATTTTATTTTTAAAAGTAAGTTTTATATTTATTAAGTAACTTTATTTTCAAATATTCATATAGTATGTATTATTAACAAATTATTAAAGTAGCTTTAATTTAAATGTTTTATAAGTATATATTTCTAAGTAAAGTGTTTTAAATTATTTTTAAATCTAGTTTTGTACTTGGTGATTTCAGAAGAGATAGAAAATATTTGGGAAAGTTTATTCTGAAAGGAAGATGGTTTTGAAACTGTTTTCAAAGGATTGGAAATAGAAATATATCTTGTGTAGATATTTTTGGAGATTAATAAATAATTTGAAAAAAAATTATTTATTGGTTGATGGTTGTTGTGTGAATATTAATTGATAGTTAAATAACCGACTATCAATATTGGACAATGCGTTGATCGTTTCGAAGAGTCCGGGATCGAGATTTATTTCTCGAAAACCACTTCGATCCGGTTTGTACGTTTCGTGAAACGTGTTCGGAGCCGAAGCTGGAGCAGTGAAATGCAAGGGCTAGTCGCTACTAATCCTGGGGATATTTCCAAAATGGATGTAGTAGGAATAGGGCCTTCGGTTCCGTTCGAACCCGGGACGGACTTGTATGGACGAATGCTTGCGAAACATCGTCAGGTGGGCGATGGGCATTCTAAGTGAAACGTTCTAAAAGGTAACGCTTAGCCTCAAGCCTCATCAAATGGGAATGACTGAAAATCAGGGGATATGCAGCAAGGTTAGGTGGGTCATGCCCAAGCAGGACAAGATAATTCCCCTGTCTAGATGTCCCTTTATTATTTCGGCTTAGTGGGTGGTTGGTCGCGCCAACCACGGGGTTTATCTTGTTCGGGACTGTTCAGTAAGGAATGGTTCCGGCCTTGTGTTGCAGGGGATGAAGGGAGTATTCCTCGGTACGGTGATCTAGGCCCCGTACTGTGACAGGTGGTACACCAGTGCCTAGTCATTGTTGGAAATCCATTCTCCCTACGAGCCTTGTACGAGTTTTGTTTGTATTACCCACTCTGTGGCTAGTAGCTGGAATTTAATCATGTAACAATTTCGGCTATTTTATAAGTATTTGTATATAGACACTATTATAATATCAAAGGATTTCTATTAAAATTGTTTTAGCTATCGTAAGGTAAAAACCCGACATGTTTATTTGTGGCGTGGTCTTACGAGATGCTTTTGTTTTCAAAGGATTTTGAAACTCTAATAATCAATTGGGTGTGATTTTCTCACGCTGGTATTCCAGACTGACTCGGGTGTTATTTAACTGTAATGCTCGGGTCAGACCGAGTATTATAGAATACAGGATATGATGCTGTGGAACTCAGGAGACGAGCTGGAGGACGATACGTATTCTCGTATTTGTGTATATATATATTTCCGCTATGTTGAGTTGTGGTGTACCCATTGTATGTTATTGATGTGAGCTGTGACTGATGTACTCTGATGATGTAATATATGTAAACTGATATATTTGATTTTGAGTAAAGATTATTTATTATCTATTATATTTTATTCCGCTGTGATGGTTAGATTCTGATGTTGATTTTGTTTTCTCTTCTTCTACCTCTTCTTCTTAAACCCAAATGGTTCGTATTTCTGTACAACTTGAGTTGATTGTCGTAGAATAGTGTTAACTCAAGGGGTATGGATTTGCGGGCTGTTACAGTTGGTATCAGAGCATAGGTTTATGATAACCTTGGCTCTGGTGGGAATTACTCATAGAATAGAGTCCGTAGTACTCTATAATGAGTTTGAGCGTATTAATAGATATGAGCGCGTATTTGTTAGTGAATATAAATTGTTTTAATATTGTGTTGGTTAGTTTATTGAGTGGCATATGAACCTTCGTTGACACAGTCTGCGCAACTGTATCGAAGGGGTTTCTAAACACTTGAATAGAAAAATCGACACAGTATTGTTTTAAATGTGGGTGAATGAAATAATTTTGCCCAAAAATATATTTTGATATAAGAAAAAGTTTTCTTGAACTATTTATAGAATATATGGTTGTTTGGATGTTAGAAAGAATATTATTGAAATATTATCATTTTTAAGTGAAAATTTAACTAGAAATTGAAATATAACCAAAGTTTGAAGGAATAAATTCATTATAGAATGAAATTTATAAATATGAATTATAGAAGTAATTTATGAATTTAAATATAATCAAATGAGAATTTGTAAGGTGTGCAAATAAATTATAGTTAGAATTTATTTAAGCAGGCTTTGAAAATTTAAAACCCCAGAAGTTTTGGAAGTATTTTGGAGGTGAATAGTATTATTGTTGTTTTGGGTTATTTCTGAAAGAAAATTTGTTTTAAAATGGATTTTTGAAAGTGATATAGCATTAAATTCACTTCATTCACTGGAAAATAACTTCGGTGATGACTGCAGCATCATCGATGTTCATTTTCGAGTTTCGAAGTGATGAATTGCTACCAAATTGATTTGTTTAGGAACACCTGTTTTGAAAACCTTAAAAGGAAATTTGGGGAAAATAAAAACCAGGATTGGTTTAATTTTTGAGAAATATGATTTGAGATGTTGAAGATTTCAAAATGATTTGAAACCAATGCTGGGTGTTTAAAAATCCAGATAAGGTAAGTTGTAAGCTTATAAATGGAAATGATTTGTAACTCAGGAAGAAATTTAAGCTTTGGATAATGGAATATAAATCTAAAGTGAAAAGTTAAAAATGAAATTAACATGTATTGGAGAATAAAATTTAACTGAATTGAAATTAATTGAATAAGTTGAAAATAGTATCCAGTTGTATTCGAATCAAGTTGAAATCGAATTAAGTTAAATGGATTGGAGTAAAATTAAATTGCATTGGAATAAGAATTCAATTGAACTATGAATGGAATTAAATTCTTACCTGAATAAATGGAAAATAAGTGGGATAAGGATTGGAATTGGAATAAATAAATCAAAATAACTTATAAAAGAATTAAAATGCATGGAATAAAATATGTTTGGGTTGTAAATAAGCATAAAGCTTGAGTTAAAAATAAAAGAAGAATATATTCAAGCCTAGAATGAATGGGATTGTGTAAACAATAAGTTGTGACTTATAAAATTTGAAAAGTGGGATAGAAAACCCAAAATAAATATTTTTAGTGGATCAAAACTTGAATTATAAAATAAATTTGAACTTAAGAAAATTTAAATGAAGAGATTTTGAGAGTAAAATCAAGTTTTGGATTATAAGTTGGGGAAAGACTATTTAGATAATAATTAGCTAATGGAATATGTAGTGAGAACCCAGTGCAGTTAAATAAAAGCTGAATTGTGAGATAATACTAAAGTTTGGAAATAAAACTCACGTTATACATTAAATTCGGCTTAGATTGTCGATGAAGCAAATAGAATTGAACTGTGAGTTCATAAAATTGGGTGGTAAATTGAGAATGGATAGTGGATTCAGAACTTGAGTTATTAATTTAAATTTAACTTGAAGTGGTAATAAATCAAATATAATTGAAAATGTAAAGAATAAAAATGTAAATGGATTAAAATAGCAATGATTTGAATGTGCAAATAAAATCCATAAGTGGAGATAACTTGGAAATAGTCAGGTAATAAATTGAATAAGCTGAATCTAGAAAGCTAAAATGTATAATAATTGATCAAATAATTTGTAGTTGGAAATGGGATTGGGTTAAAAATAGAATCAAGATAAATTGAAAAGAGAACTTTGTTTGCAAAATGAGAATGAGTTTAAGTGTAAAATTTGAATAAATTGAAGTAAATTGACTTAAGCTGAATAGATGGGAGAGAGTTGAATTTATTTCAACTTAAACAAAGTTCAATAATATTGGATTGGTTTTAAATCAAGTGAAAATAAATTTTTAACCGAAATAAAATTCGGTGAGTTATAAATAATATTAATGGAATGAAATTCTAGAATAAATAATTGTAAACCATTCAAATTGTTAAGAAATTGAAATAATTTGAGACAATAAGGAAATAGAATGTTTCGAGTTTATTAGAAATGGTTTAAGTGAATGTGGATAAACTAATTATATTGAATGAATAAATGATGGAATAAATAAGTATCAAATGAAAAAATGGTTTAAATAAGTTGAGAAATGGTTAATAAAATGAAATGCATGTGAATGTATTCAAATTTGTTATGCAATGAAATGAGAATATATAGATTGTGAATAAATTTGAAAATGAAATAGGATTAAGTATAAATCGAGTTAAAATCCATTTAAATTGGTTATAAAACTGAAATACTTATTTATTCACATAAATCCCGTCGAATTGCATAGAATAAATTGTCATTTGGTGTAAATGAAATTAATTAAGAATTTTATGGATTGAGAGGGGTAAAATAAATTGATTTTGAAAGCAATTGAATTAAATATGAGTTCAATTTGCTTAAGAATAAATTAAATGTAAGCGATTGAGTTTTAAACCATTTAAATTGATGAAATGGTATACGAATGGATTGAAAACCATTCAAATTGGATGAAAATGGTTTATAAATAAATTGGAACAGATGAATTAACATGGAAATTGTAGAAGTTGCTTATCGAAAATGTTTGGTGTGAATTTCTGTTAGGATTCATATGTTTTAACTATTGAAAGTAAGTGAAATGTGTTAAACTTCTTATATTCGGCACTTACATGTTTAAATTGAGTAAGTACAGGTACCTGGAAGCCGTGAGGCTGGATTGGGTTATGCTAATTGCTAAAATAATAAGCCGCATGCTTAAATGCTAAATAAGGTACGCCTACGCAATAAAAATAGGAAATATGAACTGTTTTTGGTTTTTCCGACCGTGTCGGTCGATGTATATATATTTATCTCTTTTGTCAAATTGCAAAAGCTCCTCCGTACAAAGGAGACTCTGCCAAAAATTTTCAGAAATTTTGGGAGTTAGAAAATTTTTGAAAATTTTGGAGAATTTTTGTTAATAACAAAACGAACTCAAATCGGAGACTAAAATAACGTAGTAAAGGAAACCAACTTAAAGTAATGATATGAATTAGTTATTAATGGAAAATAAAGTTTGAAAATTTGGAATTAAAGAGAAATTGAATTCATATGGGAATGAAAGAATCAATGTGAATAAAAATAGATATAACCGAAGTGGTAAGACGGAAAAAAATAAAGAAACATATAAAATTTCTTATGTTAACTTAAGAAGGAATGATCAAATTCTTAATTGGAAATCGAATATTACAAATACATTCTAAGTTGATATTTGGATTAATAAATATTGACATTGATAAGAAAGTTGATATAATGTTTTGGGAATATTGTGATTGGATATTAGTGTTAAGCAGGATATGCAGGTATTATAAGGGGGAAAAGAAATTTGGATTTGATTTCTAGAGATATATTTGAAATGCTCGACAAAAAGGTATGTATTTAAATTTGGTATGAAATTTGATTGGGATTGGGATTGAGCCACTTGGCTTTTTGTTTTCTTTTTGGATTTGGGAGGCCATAGAGCCATTTTGTAGTTGTACCGAGTCAGCCGCGCAAAGGAAACGCTGGCGAAATTTTTCGGGAATTTAGGGAGTTAGAAAAATTTTGAGAAAATTTTGATGATTCAAAATTGGTTTTAAGATTAGAACTGGAATGGTTGAGCTAATAGGATTGTTTGCAAACTAGGGAAAAGTTTGGAAAGTTAATAAGAATGATAATGGATCTTTTATAAGAGATAGTGGGTAAGTTGTTGAGTTGTTAGAAACTGTTTGGTTTTAGGGAAATAGTAAACGGGTATTGGGTCATCCTTCCTAATTGGTAATTTCGGGGACGAAATTCTTTTAAGGGGGGAGGAATGTGACGACCCGGAATTTTCAAGCATTTAAAATCGGATTATTTAATTGATATTAACTATTTAAAGGTTAATTATCAATTTAAATTACGAATATCATAACTTATTTGGCAATTAAATTATTGAATTAAATAATTTGATGTTGGATAAAATATTGAATCTGGAATTTTAAACCTATTAAAATAATTTGAAGGCTTATAGAATTTATATTGATGATCTTGAAGATAGTAAAAGTGTTAAAATTGAAATTAATAGTGGGTTGTTCAGTTTTAAAATTTTTATATAGTTTAAATTGAATTTAAAATAGCCTTCCGAGGCACAATATCGGAATTAGACGAAACTGGTTCCATTGAGTCCGTAATATTGAATTATTATCGGATTTCAAATTTCGTATTGATCGGAGTTAGTGTGTGAGCGTACGATATATAAACGCGTTGAAATTAAATTGATAATAATAATTCGAATTTGAATTTTAATTATAAATGAGCACAGTAGCAAGGCGTCTTCAACACGCTTCTTTTGCCTTCTCGAACACACTATCCCTTATTTCGTTTCTTTTCGAATCCGAGACCATTATCATCTCAGTTCAAATTCGAGAATAAATCAATGGCCGAGAAAAATCTGCTGATCGAAATCATGTCGCCTCCCTCTTTTAAAATTACAACCGAGCCCTTCTTATTCACGTCTCGCACCCTTCTTCTTCTCCGAATTCGAGCGAAAAAAAAAAGAAAAAAAAAAGGATGCCTTGAGGATTTTTGAACGACAGTAGCTAATATCGAATTGGAATCGATTTCGCCTTCGGATTTTGCCTCGCTAGGGTTCTCTCGCGTACATTAATTTGGGGCGACTCATGTTAGGTCAAATTGTTTTGCGCCAGAATTTGATCGCGTGGCCAGAACTGGATGCGAGGAAGTGATGGAGGCAGCACGACGTGGGTTTCGTGGATGGCACTCGCGAATAGGGTGAGGTATCGATAGTGTATTGCGCGTGTGGATTCGCGTTAGGGCTTTGCGGTCGACGATGGGAGGAGCATCGAGTAGGGTTAGGGCATAATTCGCGTGGTGGAGATTGAAGTCCTAATGCCGCAGTTCAGTGAGGTATGTTTTTTTTTATATATAAATGTATATAGGTTGTTTTAATTTGGAAATTTAAATTTAACAAATGTATATGGACTGGAAATGTGTATATGAGGTTTAAAAACAGAAAATATATATATATACACACAGATAAAGTTTTTAAAAAAAGGGGGAAGAAAAAGAAATTTAGTTTGAAATTTAATTTGAATTAAATCAATTTATTTAAAGAAATTTTAAATATTGAGAGAAACTATATAAGTAAAATTTTATCTTAATTTATTTTAGGCGTATAGGTATTTTAAATGGGAAAATTTCCAGTAAAAAAAAAATTTAATTCCTAGTTTAGAACTAAAGTATTAGTTGAATCTAAAGTTTTAGATGGATTGAATTGTTCATTATATTAAAATTAAATTTATCAAATGGAGACTGATTATTCAAATTTATTCAAGCATTAGTAAATCGTATAAATTGTTTATTTAAGGTACATACTCAAGAAAACAAGGCAATATGGAAGTGGATTGCAAATTAAAGGCAAAGGTGAGTTAATCTCACTCAGTTTAAATTTAAATTTAAATGATTAAATTTTGAATAATTGTTTGAATGGTTGAAGTTGATTGATTGATGTGCTATAGTATGATATATTCTAGAATTGGTATATTATGTTGTGCTAACATCTGTGGATGCAGGGAAAACAGGTTGGAGGGATCCAACTGGACCCCTCAATATTTATTTAAATTATTTAATTCCCTCTGTTGTGATTTATTTGATATCTTATGATGATCTTTATTGGAATATTGAATGCTATGGTTCGATTGGATATAATTGGGTATGATGAATTACCAAAAATATATAAATTGGATTTTTACTAAGATAACAAAAGAAGTGAAATTTGTAAGTAAAATAATTATAGAAATTTGAATAAATTTTCGAATGAAATAGAAAGAAATAAAGTGACTTAAAAATTCTAGTAAATAAATCTTGAGTATAGAAATGAAATTTGAATAAACAAAGAGCTAATGAATTTTTAATCTTCAGTGATATTAATTAAAAGAAATTTAAGATTTAAATTATTAAAAGAAATAAAGAAGAAGTTGGGGAAAAGCTGAAATTCGTATATTTCACTTAAAAAGGTTTAAAAACAAACGGGAAGTAATAACATTAATAATAAGTCAATATTAATGAATTTTAAAATGAATTAAGGAAGTAAAGAAATTTATTTCAAATAAATTGAAATTGAAATCAAGTTTGGAAATTTGATTTGAGTGATTGAAGTTGGAATTTCTCTGGATAGCCAAGTACATGTTTTTAAAAAAAGTAAATGTTTAAATATAAATTAAATGTTTTAAAATTGTTTTACAGGAAACAAGTTTTGTAAAATTTATTATTTCTAATATTTAAAGTCTCAAATAAGATTTCTTTTAATCTATTTTAGTAGCAATTATTAAGAAGTACCTTAGTATTTTATTTTTAAAAGTATAAATCTAGTTTTATATTTATTAAGTAACTTTATTTTCAAATATTCATATAGTATGTATTATTAACAAATTATTAAAGTAGCTTTAATTTAAATGTTTTATAAGTATATATTTCTAAGTAAAGTGTTTTAAATTATTTTTAAATCTAGTTTTGTACTTGGTGATTTCAGAAGAGATAGAAAATATTTGGGAAAGTTTATTCTGAAAGGAAGATGGTTTTGAAACTGTTTTCAAAGGATTGGAAATAGAAATATATCTTGTGTAGATATTTTTGGAGATTAATAAATAATTTGAAAAAAATTTATTTATTGGTTGATGGTTGTTGTGTGAATATTAATTGATAGTTAAATAACCGACTATCAATATTGGACAATGCGTTGATCGTTTCGAAGAGTCCGGGATCGAGATTTATTTCTCGAAAACCACTTCGATCCGGTTTGTACGTTTCGTGAAACGTGTTCGGAGTCGAAGCTGGAGCAGTGAAATGCAAGGGCTAGTCGCTACTAATCATGGGGATATTTCCAAAATGGATGTAGTAGGAATAGTGCCTTCGGTTCCGTTCGAACCCGGGACGGACTTGTATGGACGAATGCTTGCGAAACATATCCAGGTGGGCGATGGGCATTCTAAGTGAAACGTTCTAAAAGGTAACGCTTAGCCTCAAGCCTCATCAAATGGGAATGACTGAAAATCAGGGGATATGCAGCAAGGTTAGGTGGGTCATGCCCAAGCAGGACAAGATAATTCCCCTGTCTAGATGTCCCTTTATTATTTCGGCTTAGTGGGTGGTTGGTCGCGCCAACCACGGGGTTTATCTTGTTCGGGACTGTTCAGTAAGGAATGGTTCCGGCCTTGTGTTGCAGGGGATGAAGGGAGTATTCCTCGGTACGGTGATCTAGGCCCCGTACTGTGACAGGTGGTACACCAGTGCCTAGTCATTGTTGGAAATCCATTCTCCCTACGAGCCTTGTACGAGTTTTGTTTGTATTACCCACTCTGTGGCTAGTAGCTGGAATTTAATCATGTAACAATTTCGGCTATTTTATAAGTATTTGTATATAGACACTATTATAATATCAAAGGATTTCTATTAAAATTGTTTTAGCTATCGTAAGGTAAAAACCCGACATGTTTATTTGTGGCGTGGTCTTACGAGATGCTTTTGTTTTCAAAGGATTTTGAAACTCTAATAATCAATTGGGTGTGATTTTCTCACGCTGGTATTCCAGACTGACTCGGGTGTTATTTAACTGTAATGCTCGGGTCAGACCGAGTATTATAGAATACAGGATATGATGCTGTGGAACTCAGGAGACGAGCTGGAGGACGATACGTATTCTCGTATTTGTGTATATATATATTTCCGCTATGTTGAGTTGTGGTGTACCCATTGTATGTTATTGATGTGAGCTGTGACTGATGTACTCTGATGATGTAATATATGTAAACTGATATATTTGATTTTGAGTAAAGATTATTTATTATCTATTATATTTTATTCCGCTGCGATGGTTAGATTCTGATGTTGATTTTGTTTTCTCTTCTTCTACCTCTTTTTCTTAAACCCAAATGGTTCGTATTTCTGTACAACTTGAGTTGATTGTTGTAGAATAGTGTTAACTCAAGGGGTATGGATTTGCGGGCTGTTACAAAACCTTTGCTCCAATAGTAAGATTAGAGGCTATACGTACATTACTCGCTTTTGCAAATCATCACAGTTTTAAACAATTTCAAATGGATGTCAAAAGTGCCTTTTTAAATGGTTTTATTAAAGAAAGCGTATATGTTGAACAACGTCCATTGTTTGATCACAAAAAAATATCCCGACCATGTTTTTAAATTACAAAAAGCGTTATATAGATTAAACAAGCCCCCGCTCATGGTACGAACGTCGTAAAAATCACTTAATTACATCTAGATTTCAAATAGGCAAAATCGATACAACTTATTTATTAAACGAGAAAATAACGATATTTTAGTTGTACAAAATTATGTAGACAATATTATTTTTGGTTCAACTAACGAAAATCTCTATAGTCAATTTTCAAATATTATGAAAAATGAATTTTAAATGTCTCACATGGGAGAATTAAATTTCTTCTTAGGTTTACAAATAAAACAACTTGAAAGTGGTAATTTTATTCATCAAGAAAATTTTTATAACGATCTATTACGTCGTTTTCAAATGGATAAAACTTTAAGCAAACCAACATCGAGGAGTACTAGTGTTCACTTGGAAAAAAGGATGATAATGGAAAAGATTTTGATGAAAATTTATATCGTAGCATGATTGATTCATTACTCTATTTGACGGCTAGTCGACCCGATATTATGATGAGTGTATGTCTCTGTGCCTGATTTCAAGCAAAACCAAAAGAATCTCATCTAAAAGCGGTTAAACATATCTTATGATATCTATCTAGGACTAGATATTTCGGTTAAACGTATCTTATGATATCTATCTAGTACTAGATATTATTGTTTGTTTTACCCTAAAGGATCATCGTTTGAACTAGTTTCATATAGTGATGCCGATTTCGGTGGATGTAGAACAGATCGTAAGAGTACTAGTGGAACATGTCACTTTATCGGACAATCATTAGTTTCATGGTTTAGCAAAAAGTGAAATTGTGTCTTGTTGTCTACTTGCGAAGCCGAATATATTTCAGCAGCTCTAACATGTGTACAAGTGATATACATGAAACAAATACTTACGGATTTCGGCAAAATTATCAATAAATCACCAATATATTATGATAACACGAGTGCAATAAATCTATCAAAAAATGCTATAAATCACTTGCGAACTAAACATATTGATTACGACATCATTTTACGTTATAATGTTGAAAAAGGAATTATTTCATTAGAATACGTAAATACCAATAATCAAATAGTAGATATTTTTACAAAACCACTAAATGAACAAACTTTTGTTAAACTACAACGCGATTTAGGGATATGCTCTCTTAATGATCCTCTAAATTAATAACCACACCTTCATTTATGTTATGTTTAGCTAATAATTTTCAATCAAGAAATTATAACTGATAAATCCTTCACCTTCAGTGTTTTAGTTGGTTAATTTCTGAAAATGATCTATAAATAATTTATGAACTTATATATAAATCTTTATACAACAAGAAAAAAATATACACACATTTCATACATTTTTTACAACAAAATATAATCATGTCTTCTAAAAATTCTCATCTATCCTTCTTGACACCTACAATGGATAGCTCAGCGGATACACCACAACGTCTTCCTACTCCTACACCAAATCAGGAACCGACGCATAGGTGGTCCTCCTATCACACGGGATTCACCCCCAATAAAAAGAAGTCCAAACGATCTTTATTTTTTTCTCCTAACAACAACGATAAAATTGATGAAATACATCACTATAAAAAACAATAAATAGATCTACAACGAGAATTATATTTTGAACAAAAAGTCACGGCACGACAACTAAGCTTTTTAGAGCAAGTAGCGATGAAGTTCTGTAATTCACTGAAGAAGGATATCCACGAACCACTTTTGATTCCTTGCAATTCTTTGGATCCCTCATCCTTGTATCGTACACCTTTGGACCCTTCACCAAGGCGATTCTCTGGTTCCCCATGAACCCACGAACGTGGAAATATATTGTCTCCACTAAAACCATGGAGGGATGACAAGTCAGATGATCGCAAAACTCCATCGCCATCTAAATAGATTATATTATTTATATTGTATTTGTATCTACTTATATTTGTAGTTTAGTTTCACAAAAATAATACTACATTTCTTTTCAAACAATAGAGGGTCGAGAAATAAGCAAACCCTTAAGATTTAGGCTATTTTTAGAAAGATTTGTTGTTTGAGACGTCTGGATATGGATCTCAGACGTCTGACACTCTGATATCCCACAAAGTTTACATCATTGTGCATATGTTAGATGTCTGATATAACTTTGCAACCGTCTGAAAATTGTCTCTGCTTACCTAAAAATAGATACTAGATTATTTCATACGCCTGAACTTAGAATCAGACGTCTGATAAATGTCTCTGCCACCATATTCTAAAAAATCAAACTATTCCAGATATATCTGATATTTAAAACAGACGTATAAAAAATCTCTCTGACTATCAATTTTTAAAACTCGATCAAATTCAGACGACTACCAAACCAAACCAGACGTCTAACTCTATCTACTATGTCAAGCTTAGGTTAAATCAGATGTCTGAATTACATTCCAGACGTCTAAAATTCAATCGACACTCTGATACGGCTAGATAACAACTATTTCTTTTATTCCTTCTTACTTTGTTTCATTTTATCCTTCGATCGATAACGATTTTTTTTTCAAATTTTCTTCCTCCTTCAAACATAAACGAATACAATGCTTCCTAGAACTAAAAATCCTAAAATATCCAAAAGAAAACAAGACCAACCAACTTCCTCAAACCCTCAAGTTTGCTCAGTTGATCAAATCGAAAGATGGATGAATCGAGCACCACACTCACTCAAGAGATATGAGGATATACAGAAGAAGAAACTTCACACAGGTCCTGTAACGACCCGTAAATTTCGATGATTTAATTTATTTAATAGAATTTTGTAATAAAAATTTAGTAGAAATAATAAAAGGTGATAAATACATATTGAACGCTAATTTAACAATGGTAATTTATGCCTTTGTTTGTAATATGAATAAATTTTTCAATAAAAATTGGTGTAAGTATTGTACCTGAATATAATGGGAAGATAGAGAATATAGGTAAGACATTTAATTAGTTAAGTGTAAATTTATGGGTATAATAACAATTCGTATACATTACCTAATTAATCTGTCAATTAATTTGTTAAAAAAATCAAAACCTTTTAATTTGGTAAATAATTTGATGCGTATTGATAAGCGTTACTTTAACGATTAATTTTAAAGTGATGGGAAGAAAATAAGTAAAGTTATGCAGTAATAAATAAATAAAAATATCAAAATAAATAGAAAACTGACATAACATTTATTTATATGAACGTTAGTTATTGATTTGAGATTAACGGAAGTGTGAACGTAGAATAAAATAAGCGTAGATTTATGTTAGGTAATTATTGAGAATATGGGGAATAAGTTGAAATAATATTAATAAAAATTTATGCGTAAAACATGTTATGTAAGATATATTGATTCCATTTAATAAATTGAGGATTAATATTATCGAAAAGGATTAAATATGGTCTCAATGTAAATTTAGATAAGTTTTGAAATAAAGACTAATTCCATTCAGAAGATGACAATGGGCGCAATATTTTGATTTGTAAGCAATAGTAATAGGTTACATGTTTAATTGGTTGATAGAATTTGAATTGAAATAAATGTTAATACACTAAATAAATGTTACATTAATACGATAAGTAATACAATGTCTAGAAGTTTAATATATAGAGTGTGTTAAGACGTAGAAATGGAAATTAGGAAGCAGTTGGAATTAAATGAAATTTTAGGTGTATTTATGAGAAATTTACGTACAATTAAAGAGGTGAATAAAATAAATACCAACCAATTTTAGTGAATAACGGGATCTAAACCTAAATAAATAAATTCCTTGAAAATTTAAGTTTTAATTTTTGATAAATTGGATTTGTATTTTAATATTGAATTTTTTTGGATTATTCAAAAATAAATTAATATAGGAAGTTGTTAAAGGATTCTGAATTTACCAAGTGGTCCAAACTGACAAAATTTGCAAATAATTAAAGTTGGATTGTAAATCTGATTCAATTAACCTATTATTAATTTATTTGTTTGGAATATAAAAAGTAATGATAGGGTTAATTGAGATTAAGGGTAGTTTAATTTGTATGTTATTTGGGATTAAGGCAAGATGGGTGGATATTAGGAGTTATATACTTAGATCATTCAATTTATTTGGATAACATTGTAATAAATGTAATTAAATGTACATTTACGTGAAATATAATACCATGCTTAATAGATTCCTAAGTTGTATATATTAAAGGGAATTTTATTAATTGTTTTTAAAAAAACCTTAATTAATATGGTTGATAAATTTAATATAAAAAAACCAATGAAATTCTTGGGAATAATGTAGGTTAATATGAGTTAGTAGTTAGGGTAGTGACTAAAATTGGTAATACATTGCAATTAATGTTAATAGTGTTGACATAAGCTAATAAATTTAAATGTTAATGCAATACCAATTTATGTATTTAAGGTGATTGCGAAATTGGAATTTGATAAATGCAGTAACTAACTCAGGGCAAATAGATTTTATGGAATCAATAAAAGATAGGTAAATTTAATGATTGTTTGGTGGTAATTTAAGCATGAATGGGAATAAATCGGGCAATAGTGAGAATTATTAATTATTACCCATCAATTTATTTAGAATCTAAATCAAATGCAACATTCGTTGTTATTTGTAGCTTATAGGTGGAAATAACGTAAACTTTATTCTGAATATGATAATTAGTTAGATTAAAAGAATGGAAGGCAGGATATATGGATTCATTTGGATTTAGAACATGATAATTTGAATTTATTGAATTTATTGGAAACTGAATAGAACATTTTATGTGATTGAAATTAAAGTTGGAATTCGGAGATGTTTTAGGATTTCCCATCTATGGGATACCAATAGATAGGATAATTAAATGAAAGGTCAACTAAAGGATTTCTGCAAAGTTAATTTATAATTTGTAGATAAAATAAAATTGAAGTTTTACGCTGAAGTTAATAATGTACTCAGCATTTAAGAAACATATTAAATTGTCTAAATTTGAATAAACAATGAAGTAATAAATAATAATTATTAATAAAATCCAAAATTTGGTAACCCTTTTTCAAATTAATGATAATTAGTGTTGGCATAGGCTATTTATTTAAGTAACAGTGCGATGCCAAAAAAATGGATTGGAAGTAATTGCGAAATATAAATAAAATATTTTAATAGGGAATTCAAATGTAGACATACATAGAAATGTGGATTTTTATAGTATGAAAACTTAGTCAATTTACAAAAGTTAAATCTATTGAGAATGAATAGAAATCTAAGATAATTATTACGGTAATTTAGAAATTTAGTTGAAAATGGAAACTTATCTATGAATTTGGAATTTAATGAAATTGTGAATTTATATTGAAACTTATAAATGAAGCATCTAAAATTACATTTGTAAATACGTTTAAAATTCAATGTAAATGTCCGAGGAAGAAATTAATTTATTTACTAATCCGCAACGTATCCAATTAATATAAAATATTCTGGTGGGCCAACAACCGTTTTGCGCGTTTATGATTCGTGCCCACCTATCCTATTTCACTTTGTCTATTTATAGGCTATGTAATCCCTAGCCTCCATCTATCTTCATTTCTCTCTGTGTGTTCTTTTCTTCAACTTCTTCTCTTCCAATGGTTGCAAAATTTCTAGATCCAATTACAGTCCAAAATAAAATAAAAAAATAAAAAAATATATATTTCAAACTCTTCTAAAAATTCCAGAAAAATTGTATGTCATAATTCTCGAAGAGCGTAATCTGTTGGTACTGTCCGTTTTTTTTTATTGGTGTTGTAGCTTGCTCGAATTTGAGAAGAAGGACGTGGCCTGTGACATGGCATGGTGATGGGGTATATTTGTTTGTTTTGTTTTATTTAATTTTTGTTTCAATCGAAATTTTTGAATAACTTTCTCATACGTAGTCCGATTCACGCGAGATTTTTTTTTGTTAGGATCGTAATTTAATTCCAGATCTGTTGACGCTGGTTTGGACCAATTCGGAGACTGTCGAATTTTTGAGTTTAAATTGAATTTAAATTCGATTTAATTTCAAAAGGTGAGTGTTTTAACCCACTCACAATTTCTAAAATTTCTTGTGTTTGTTAAATTAATTTAGATATGGGTAGAAATTTTTTTATGACTGTTTGGCATGTTTTATTCACTATTTCTGTTTAAACGCATTTATTTAATATAACTGTAAATTTATTTATTTATTGCATATAAATTTGACAGTTAGAATTTATTTATTTCATATTAACTGTCAGGCATAGTTATGTTAAAATTTATTTCATATTAACTGCCAGGCATAGTTATGTTAAATTTTATTCCATAATAACTGCCAGTTAAGTTTACGTTTATTTTTGCATATAAACTGCCAATTAATAGTTACTAAATTTATTTTGAGTATAAACTGATAATTGATACCATTATTTATCACCTGTTATATATTGATGATTGTTTGAAATTGGATGATGACCGTGATAAATGGATGTATAATTTGATGGATGAATGGATGATTTATTTTATTAATTGCAAGTTGCTATGCATTTCCTTTCATTCGGGATTGCGGTTTGAAATGATATACAACCGCATTTTATTTTAAATTGCGGATTGAAATGATAAACATCCATATCACTTGACCATAGGGTAGAAAATTTTATACAGGCACCGCGGTATATATAGAGTATATTTTGGAATGTTTTTATGGTTTTGTAAAGCTATATATATATGGTTTATGGGATATTGAATTAGTTATATATATATATATATATATATATATATAGTAATTTTCGGGTTTAAGCTTTGTATAAATTTGATTTGAAGTATAAAATAAAGTTTGATTTTTAAGATCAAATACGATTAAGCATTTATTTAAAATCTAATTTCTAGAGTTTTTATGACTTAAATGAGAATAAGATTTGGAAGATGAATATTAAGTTAAATTGGAAATTTAATAAAAAGTTAGAATTTTTAAAGGATATGATTTTATAACTTGATTTTTGTGTAGAATGATTTAAATGAATGAATATCAGTTTTATTTAAATGAATATATAATAAATTGAAAGAATATCCAGTTATGCAAAGATAAAGGTTTTACTTAGATTATATTGAATTCATTAAGTAAACATTTCAAGTCTAAATAATAAGTAATTGAATTTGATATATATGGGTTTGTCAAATGAGTTGTTTTTGAAATGGTGAAATATTTAAAGCTTTGAAACATAAGAATTAAAATGGTATTTGGAAGTTTAAATCGATATTTGAAATTGATTTGTGAAATGTAAAGAAGCTATTTTGTTTTATAAAAGTAATCTAATATTTGACCATTTAAGAGATGGAAACTTGTTTCAAAGTTATGATTTTCAAGGTAGTATAATTTGAAATTTTATATTCAAGAGTTTTGACCCCTAAATATTTACTTTGAAAACCCTATGATTTTGGAAAGTATATATATTGGAATAAAATGATATCGTATTAATTCGGGTTTTAAAAGGAAATGATATCATATTTATATGGTTTTGAAATGGATATTTTATTCTGGTTTTAAAGTATAATTATTTTAAATGACCGTGGTGTTATAATAACGATTGGTTGGCAAAGAGACCGGGATCGGATATGGACATACTCTCTGTCGATACCGAAAACCACTTTGACTAACCGTGTATGCAGTGGAGATTCCAGAATGAAGTAGGTTGGTGGCGGCATTTCCTGTAAGGTAAATACGTGGACCCAACTCCCGTGAGTTGGCATAAGGTGGCTAAAACAGGAGCGATTGACGGGTCAATGAGGTAGCACCTCTGATCGGACACTTCCCTTCGATACTATACTCTGACTTTGGATTTTTCGGTGGCCACCTTCACTTTTGATTTCTTTGATGTGGGGAGTTTGTCCGAGGTGGGCAGCAGCTACGCGGTGCGCGTTTCCATCGGCCCGGAAGCGTAATTGGTATATCTACCCTGGCATTGCCTAGTTGTGTCGTGTCACCTACCCTAGCGCGCCTTATACGATTTTGTTTTGTACCATACCTATGGAGTGCCCTCTGACGACGCTCATTTCGGGGGAGATTACGATACTGTATAAACTATGGGAATATATAAATGTGTTAAGGTGGAAAATGTAAAGCCTTAACGCTATTTAAAAGTAAGTTTATTTTACAATTAGACACTATTATAATAGCGCAATATACTACATAGTAAATAGTTTAACGGATCCTTAGGAGATGTAAATCCCGAGCATCTCTTGAGTTACTGTACTCATATTTATTTCTGTTAATTTAACTCACATAAGATCTTTTAGTTCTGACTCGAGTGTTTTTGTCTTTCCAAATTCGCTCGGGTCAGTCCGAGCGTTTCAGGATTTGAAGATTTAGCTCTGGAGGACGAAGACGAAGATGTATATTATTATTATTTATACTAGTGCACTACACACTGTTCCGCTGCATTGTTATTGGTATGTGTAACTCTGATATGTACTATATGAATGTTTTGTAAACAGATTTATAAACTGTATATTTTATTATTATATTTTATCCTTCCGCTGCGAGATTTTGTTTTCTTTTATTTCTTTCTTGTTTTTCTTATTTACCCCATAACAATCCGCCCTTCCGTATGGATTGAACCGGCATGTGTGTCTGTTTAAATCGTGCGAAAAGGCGGGATGTTACAGGTCCATTTTATAACTTACTCAAGTTTCCAATGTAAGATTTGGATGAAATGTATGAGAATGCCAGTTTAGAAACATTGATATCTTTCACTCCCAATGACATCCAAATTGATCAGTTGACTATTTTTCGTTTCTACGCAAATTTGGATAGCACGGCGGTATGGAACACTGAAAATGAAGATAATTGGTTGTGGTCTAGCGTTTATGGCCACATGATTAGACTCGCTCCAGGAATAATAGGCAGAACTCTCGGATGTTCCGACACGGGCGAAGATTTTTATAATATTCCCGATATGCGTTTCAAACCAAGTAACAATATAATACATCAAATATGGGAGGATGAAATGCCTAAATTTGCATCTAAATATATACGACCAAAGGAAAGACTTCTTACTCGAATGATCATCAACACTATCATTCCTCGTCTAGGAAGTCATGAGCAGATAACATAGTTAGAACACAAAGCTTTATATGCTCTGTTCAACAGAATAAGGGTGAATTGTTACAAATTTATATTTGACGAGCTCAAACATTTTTGGACTTGATCACAGCCATCAATTATCTACCCCACATTCATCATGAGACTTCTACACATTCCCTCCAACTTATCTACTTTTGAAGAAATTTCTCCAAAATATGCTTCCACGAAGTTTTTCTCACTAATGCACCTACCGGAAATTCCTTCGGAGTTTATATCTTTTGAAGATTGGACGCACAATCGTCAAACAAGACAAGCTGGGCCTCCACCTCAACCACACAATGAACCATCACAAGAGGAGGAACATCATCATGAGACAACTCCTCCTCCTGCACCATTTGATTATACAAGCCAGGATGAGATTTTGGAAATTCGAACAGAAACAAATCCGAATGAAAGCATTCGAGATCTCACTCTTCAAAATCAACATATTTTGTCTCGAAATCAAAAGGTTTTGGCTAAGAATATCGACAACTTTGAAACTTCTTTTGCCACACGCCTAGCTATAGTTGAAACATCACTTTCAACTATATTATCGGTTCTCAAATAGGTCCTTCAAAGGGTTCGTGGTCCGACACTCCCTTTTGAAGATTGGCCAACCATAATGCTTTCTCCTCCTTCGAAACATTCCAAACTTTTCGAGGAGAACGAACCTCTAAAACAAGCTCTGACATCTCCTGCAAAGCAACCTTGTTCTTCCCAAAACGAAGATAAAGGAGATGATCAAGAAAAAGCTTCCTCGAAAGACTCGTTGATTTTAGGATTTCATCTTATGTACACTTGAAAAATCAATGAATGTACTCAATTACATTTATTAATGAAATTCTCTTTTTGTGTCTAATCTATGTATTTATCTTTGATGATTGGTTAATATTTTAACATTCAAAAGTATGATATCCTTTTTGATAATACCAAAGGAGGAGAAATAAATATATATATATATATAAATAATAAGAACATACTTAGGGGGAGATTTACAAATTACATATAAGTACATTGTATAGTTGTCATCGTCAAAAAAGGGGAGATTGTTAGGAAATCAAATCTACGGTTTCGATGACAACAACTATACAATGGAAATCGAATATGCATATATATTTCTATTTACAGGTACTTGCTAGAGTAACAATACTAGAAAGACAAGAACAAGGCTCAAAGAACATTACAAAAGACTACAAGTCGAGAGGATCAATGAAGCAACAAGACAGATGCATAAAGTAAACATGCACGGTTTTCAGATGTTTGGGTGCACTAGCCAGACGTCTAAAGAAATCCTTTGGAATACTAAACAGACAGGATCATACGTCTTGTTGATGCACTCAGACGTCTGAAAGACTACTGTATACAAAAAATATATAGAGTCGGACTTCTGAAACAAATACCAGACGTCTGATTTCGAACTCGAAATTTAAAATTCAAGTTATAACTGCCACATTTGAAAAGACATCTTGGCTTCTCTTCACTGCAACTCTTCATCACCATCAGAAGCAACTATAGAGCACTTGTTAATGGATTCAACTACTCAAGGAATCTCTCTACAATATATAACATCAAGAATCATAGAGAACACTTACCTTACTTAATTGTGCTCCGTACTTACATACTCTATTATATTCTTGATCTCTAGTGTAACGACCCACTATTTTGGACCATTCAAATTGAAAATAAAACCACACATGTCTGACTTGAATAATTCAAAACAACAAATTGTAATATAATTTGGAGCAAATAAAACCAATCTCAGAATCACAGACACGGATATAATTTAGTATTTTCAACACATAGCTCAAATTTCAGAAACTGCGGCACTTCAGAAATGCTATTGTAGGTTTATTTTGTAGGATCTAGATTAACCCTAGAGGGGGGAGGGTGAATAGGGTTATAGCAAATTTTTCCGAATTAAACACAGAAACAAACTGTAGAAATAAATATGCTGAAAAGTAAATCACACACAAAATTTACCCAGCTTCGGCAACCCCTGCCTACTGCTGCATTCCCAGATTTCTTTTAGAATTGAACAGTTTCCTGCTTACAAACACTCTAACAGACTTGCAAACCCTGCTACCGCCTATAGAGTTTTGCAAACTCGTAAACCCTGCTAACTGAACTAACTCTAACTAGACAATCTGATAACACCTAAACCCTAGGTGGTGATTTACCAGTTTTTGATTCGTAAAATAAAAACAACAATTAAAAAACAATAGAAAATAACCCTAAACCCTAATTAACAATATAATAAAGCCCTTTTATAAAATTAAAACATTAAACCCCCCTTTTAATAACACGCCCTTATTAAAATAAAACACGGCCAAAAAAAAATTGCGTCCCCCTTCTTCTCTTTTTATTTTTATCGGCCTGGTTACTTGAGAATATTGGCGGCTCTCTTTTCTTCTTTGCAAATCAGGGCTTCGTTCCCTTTGTTCCGGTTAGGGCTTTGGCTCTTGTGTAAATCAGGGCTTCAATTTCTTCGTTCGATCTGAGATGTGTTTGCCTTAGCTTGCTGTTTCTCTGATGGTTGACTGCCGCTCGTTTGCAGCTGCTTGATCGAGTTCGTTGTTTGTGATTTCGGTATGTACAGTTTCCTTTTGCTTTACTAGGTTGATGCTTGAACTCGAATGTTGTGTTCTATGATGATTTCTTGGGGTTTATTTATAGGGTTGAAATCCTAATTACCACTGTCAGATTTGATTTCTTCATGTCGTTGATTATTTTCCTGAATTTGTTCTGGATTTGGAGTATTCCTGTAACGACCCAGAATTTTTATTAATTAAAAATTTGAATATTTAATTTATTTTAAATATTTATAAGTGAATTTATAAGTCGAATAAATTTTATTTTGATTTATTGGATTTAATTGAATTATTAAATCGATAATTTAATACGTTAAATTATGGAAATAATTAAAAATTGAGTTAAAAATGATTGAAAATAATTTGGAAAATTTTATTTAATCATACTGGAGTTATAGAAATATTTTAGAACTTTTAAAATCGAATTAAAAGTTAATTTGTGAAAATTGAATATTTTAATATTTAATAATCGACTGTAAAATAGCCAATTTTTGAACAGTCTCAGAATTGAACGAAACCAGTTTCATTGGATCCGTAATAGTTAGTTATTACCGGATTTCAATTTTCGTGTCAATCGGAGTTATCGTTTGAGCGTGGCAGCTCGAAACGCATCGAATTGTTTTTAATTTAAATTTGGCGAGTCAAAATAGCCATTTTTCAAAAAGTCTCGGATTTCGACGAAACAAGTTTCATCGGATCCGTAATGTGATATTATTGTAAGATTTCAAATTTCAAGTCAATAGGACTTACCGTTTGTCCGGTACAAATTAAAACGCCTAGAAATCGGTTTAAATCGGTTTAATTTAAATTGAGCGTTTACAGCCATAACTCGCACATACTTCCGAATTAGCTTCCGAAACCTGTTCCATTGTGTCCGGAACGCGGGGTAAACCTTAGAAACGCTGGTTACGGCGTCTAAATCGGAGTTCGGAAAATCCGGGATGAATAGTGTCGCTCGTTCCTTATAAATAGACATGAGCCTTCATAAATTTGATAAAAAATATCACTAAACCCTAACCCTAAACTAGTAGCCGCCACTTTATCATTCTAAGGCCAGAAATCATCCTCTTTCAACCCTCAATCTCTCTCAATCTACAATGAATTAGCTAATGTGTTCAACATGAAAGTTGTTGAGAATCTCGAGGGCTTCACATCCATACGGATATGATGGGGTTTAGTGTCGTGTAGGAGGAGCAGGGGATGGCCGTTCGTGGGCTGTAGAGGGGCGTGCGCGCGTGCCTATGGGGGGCCGAGCCTGGAGATCTTCATGGTGGTGGTAGCTCGCGTCGAGAGCTTCGTCATGGCGTTGGTGTGATCGGGTTTCGTCGAGTATCGGGGGAGAATAATTCAACCCTAATTCATGTTTATGGGTTCAAGGGGTGCGGCCAAAGCCTGTAGCTTCTTGCGTGAGGGAGATGAAGATTTTGGGCCTTTGGATCATGATCATGTGGCTGCAAATGTTTGTGGGTTTTAATTTTAAAAGTTATGTTATAAATTGTGTATATAAATCGTGTACGAACTTCATAAATTCGTAACTTTTTCATACGAGGTCGAAAAAATGCAAACTCAGTTGCGTTGGAATCGTATGGACGAGCACTACGCGATGGAGTTGGTTTGGAGTCGTTTGGAGTTAGTGAGAATTTCGGGTAAAATTAAACGCGCGTTTAATTTTATTCGAAATAAAAGCTTAAACGGAATTTAAAACCAAGGTGAGAATTTCTCACTCAATCGAATAGATTTCGATTTTATTTTAAATAGTTAGATTTAAAATATTTGAATGCATGTTTGAATGATGACTGTAAATTATTGATTGTTAAAATAGACATTATGCGCCGTTAGTAAGCGGATGTTATTTATTAAAAACATATACCGCGAATATTTCATAAACAGTGAAATTGGTATTATATATAATATCAATATATATATATTGGCATATGTATATATTGCAGTTGTTGATTTCCCGCATTTTTGTTTAGCGGATGAGACCCTATTACGCCGTTATTAAGCGGATAATATTTATTAAGAACATATACCGCGATAATTTCGTACTGGAGCGAAATTGGTATTGTGCTAATGTTTTTGGATGCAGGAAACAGGTTGGAGGGATCCAACTGGATTCCTCAACAGTTTTTATTTGATTTCAGATATTTTGATATTTGATTGATTATCATATACGATATATGATGGATCGGGTAGTCGTGATTGACTATTTGGTGTGTAGCATCATTGGACCCAGATTTTGGGATTTTAAAATGGTTTTAAAGTGATTTTTGAAAATATACTATATTTTTGGAATTGATCCATTTTAAATAAATAAACGTTATAATTTTTAAAGTTATAAAATTATGGTTTTTGTGAAATATAGTTAAAAGCTGGTTTTTGAGAAATATGAACTAATGATTTTATAAAATAATTTAGATTGGATTTTTGAATATATGATAAAAGTTTAAATATAGGATTTATAAAATTTGATTATTTTATAAATCGAAATGATGAAATTATAAAGGAATTTAAAGACGTTTTAGAATAATAATATAAACTGATTTATATTAAGAGATTTATAAATGGATATTTATAAATTGAAATATTGACTTATAAAATGAGTTTTTATAAGTGTTTTAATTAAGTGAAAATGAATTTCATTATAGAATGAAATTTATAGAATTATAAACTGTGAAGTTATAAATGAAATTTATAAATAGTAAGATTTATAAATTTGGTGAAATTATTTGAAGAATAGATTGATTAAATAAATAAATCTTATAAGTTATAAGGTTTATAAATTGAAAAGTCTTTAAAAAGAACGATTTTGTAAAATAATCGTTTTATAAGTATTTAACTTATAATATGAACTTGTAGTTTATAATTGAGTTATAAACTGGAATAGGTTAATAAAGGAATTTATAAAAAGGAAGTTTTTATAAATAAATAGAAACGGAATTTATAAACGTTGTTTCATAAATCCGCAAATGACTTATTTTGATAAGTTAATTGTTATAACTTAGAGATAGAGTTATATTCACGTTTTAGACAGTGAATAATCCTTTAAGTTAAAGTGAATAGAAATGATGGAATTTGTTAAGGTAGTATATTCACGTTTTTGAATAGTGAATAATACGTTAAAGAAATTGTTTTAGATATGATGTTTTAAATAGAATTAAAACGATCTAACGATGGTTTAAAATGTGTTAAGATTCGAAACCATAGATATCAACATTTATTGTTGAAATAGACGTTTTCGAGAAATAAAAGGAAATGTGGACTATAACACTGTTGTTATAGTAAATGATTTCCGAAAGGAAATGTTTTGTATAGTATTGGGATTTATATATCTATTTTAATTTCGAATCCCTATACTAGTGATTTTGGGTTGTCGTAACGATGTTTTACGTAACATTCGTTTTGGCCCAAGTAAATATGTTTAAGAAAATGATTTCCTTAAAGAATGAATTATATACTTACTTCGATTTAAGTATATTGAATATTTTCTAAGTGTTGAAAATAAAAGGAATTTGTGAATTACTTATGAATAAATAAGTATGGAAATGTTTTCCAATATGAAGTGAATAATTAGAATTTATCTTTTTCTAAAGATAAAATTGAAATGAATAATTGAAATCGTATATGCATGAATATTTTGGGATATAAATTCACTAAGGAATTTATATGTGAAAGTGAAACTTGATAAAAAAATAAATATTGATTTATTTTTGAAGTGTTGAAATTATATATCTAGTAAAGATATTTTGGAAAATAAATAATTTGGAAAATTATTTGGAAACTGGTGATGTGTGCATATCCAGTGATAGTTCAATAGCCGACTATCAGTATTTCCCTTTGAATGGGTATTTGATGTGAATTGTTTGAAATTGAATGCACACTTATTTTTGAATAAGCGCTCACTATTCGGGTTAACCGGGAAAGGACCATGGGGTCGTATAACCCATTCCGAATATGTGATACGTCGTTGTGAATCGCATTTGAAGATCGGTGTTGAAGACCGGATATTTGCGAGAGCGATAGGATGAACTATCGATTGACTCTGCACCGAGTTGCTCCGGTATTGAGTTCTCCATATGTGATGGTGAATCCGATCAGGATTGTGGATATCCGGATTGCAAGGACTTCTTTGTAAGTGCCTTCGGTTCTGTTCGATCCCGGAACAGACTTGTATGGATTGTATGTCTGACATTACAATTTGAGATATAAAGCCGATTTCTTTCAAATATATTTCTGTTGGTGGCGGAGAATTTATTCTTTGCTTAACACCCTTCTTTGAGACGTACGAGCTCAAAGGTTATATAGTTGAAGTTATCAGCAATATATCCCAATTTGGTAATGTGACATGCTGAGTGATGCTGAAATGATCGTTGTGTTGATTATTTGTGATAGGATCATTTATTTGATCGTCTATCTTAGTGATCATTGTGTTGATCATTTGTTGACCCAAAGCATGGCTTTTGTATAAAGTATGTTTTTGTGGACGTGAATTCGTCGAGCCTCACACACCGTGAATGGTCAAAACAGGAAAGAAGCAGCAAGGTTATGAGGGGTAGCACCCTTTAGGATATGTCCATTTCCTTCTGGAAAAGGGTGGTATCATGGTATGGAGCCCAGATACTTACTCATGTTGAAACACTTTGTTTTTATGATTGTGTGAATTGATTAGAGAGCTCTCGGATAAAGGTCCCAAAGGACCGGGGGATGGCATATTCGGTCAGTTGTTACTCAGTTAGGAGTAACCCGGCCTTGTGTTGGTAGAGATCCGGTTTGGTTCTCGGGGATGTCCATCCAGAGGCATTCTCATGTGGCAATGGGAAGTTCCTTGGCCTGATCATTCGTTGGAAATCCAAAGAAACAATACGTGACTTGTACGGTTTTAGTTGTAGAACCTGCTATGGAATGTGGCGGTAACCTGCTATTGAACATAGTTAGCTATAGTAGGCATACGATAATGGTCGTATGTTGGCTAAGATTTATATTCTACTTTCGAAATGAATTTTTTTCTACACTATGCACTAGTAATAATATCAAATGTTATTTTAAATGCGTATCAAGCATCTTTGACTATCATAAGGAGAAATCTCCTCCGATTCTGCGTTTGCATGTGTGTGTGTGCGGGAGGCCTTATGGTAGTCTCATTTTTAAAAGCATTGCGAATTGATAAAAAAAAATATTCCTCTATTTTGATTTTAAGATAAATAAACTGTTTGAGTTCTCACACCAGTCACATGACTGACTCGGAGTTTATTGTTTTCCTTCCTAAACTCTGGGTGCCCAAAAATTTCCACACGGGCAGTTAAGAGTTAGGTTTATCAGGATATTCTGGATATTCTGGAGTTGCTGGAGGCAAGCTGGATGGCATGGCGTATTACTAGTTTATATAGTATTTCTTTTCCGCTGCACTGTTTGTTGTTGTATGATGTTGTACACTCTGATATGATGTGATGTAATGAAATGTAATGTAATAACTGATATGATTCTTTGTTTAAAGATTATTCATTTATTATTATATGTTGTTCCGCTGCGAATTGTGAGATTCTGTTGTTGTTCTGTTGTTTCCTTTCTGTCTATTTCTATTTTTAAAATTCTCTGTTTTCTAAAAAAAAAAAAAAAAAAAAAAAATATTTGTCTATCTTCTTTTCTCTCTATTTTCTATCTCTTCTCTATCTTCTCTCTTCTTCTGTTTCTTTTCTTTTTTTAAAACCCATAACATCTCGGTTTTCGGCCTTTGATTTCTCGGCAGTCGATAAAGTGAGTGTCGATGTCGAATTTTCGAAAGTCGAAAATTCCAGTTTGTTACATTTGGTATCAGAGCTGATGGTTAAGCGAGAACCATGGTTCTGATGGGTATTACTCGTTAGAGATAGAGTCAGCAGTACTCTAGAATGAGTTTGAGTGTAATAATAGCTATGAGAGCGTATTTGTTAGTGAATATAAAATTGTTTTATATTGTGATGATTGGTTTGTTGAGTGGTATATAGATTCTGGTTAATACGAGTAATTAACGTTGTTGATAGGGATCTATAAACACTTGAATAGAACAATTCGGTACAATATTGATTTTAAAATTGGGTAAATGCAATAATTTTACCTTGATTATATTTTATATATAAAGAAATAATTTTTCAAAATTATTAAAGTGTATATAAGTTGATTGTTAGGTTGTTTGAATAATCTAAATAAAAGAATAAGTGTATAAGTAAAAGAATTATAAGAATTGAATTATAATTAAAGTGATTTACCATTACAAATAAACATATATATGTAAGAAGTGAAATTATATGGATATGAGTTGTAAATAATCAAGTAGATTGAAAGAATATAAACATAAGTTATGTGAATGAAATTCAACTTTAGTAATTGAATTGAATTAATGGATTGAATGTTAATCGATTAAATGTAAATTTAATTGATATGGAAAAAATGAATGAAGTATTAATTCATTAAAAGGGCTAGTTGAATAAATTGGAATAGAAGTCAATTTAATGTTAAACCAAAATGAATATAAAGTGAGATAATTTGGTTGAAATTAATATACATTGGTTGTTATTTGATTGTTGATTGATTGTATGTAATTCATTAAGTGTTAATGAAATTGAAAGCTATGAAATTGAATTCAAATTAGAAGTAAATAAATTTGAATAGAATTGAATGTGAATTGGATTTAATTAGTAAATGTAAACTAATTGAATTGAGAATGAATGTTAGTAAATCCAATGTAAATAAATCAAATGTGATTTGAAATTGAAAACCATTTCATTGTATATTAATGAGAATATGAATGAATATTATTGGTTATGGATTATAGTTGGTTGATGGTTGAATATGTTTGCATTTGTTGTTTTGTTGCATTTCTATGTGACATATATATAGTTATTATGTTGCTATATGTTGTATATTGAGATTATTTGCATATGTGCATGTTCTCATGTTGTTTGTTAAGTGTTTAGTAGGTGCGGATCGCGTTTGCTTCGCATTTGGAGTTCGCTTTA
This sequence comes from Allium cepa, assembly GCA_030765085.1. Classification (NCBI taxonomy): domain Eukaryota; kingdom Viridiplantae; phylum Streptophyta; class Magnoliopsida; order Asparagales; family Amaryllidaceae; genus Allium; species Allium cepa. The sequence continues at coordinate 366,378,775 of CM060934.1, read as the reverse complement.
GCGCTATATTAGCCGTATATGCTTGCTAATAAAATATAAGGTACATATCTCGGATTAAATATCGTACTTTTACACTTTTTTCCCTTCGGGATGCCTCATTACTTGATGAGATGTATATTTGTGATATATATACTGTCATTTTTTTTTCGGATCGAGCCGCGCAAAGGAGACTATGGCGAATTTTTCCGAAAATTTAAGGCGTTAGAAAAATTTTGAGAAAATTGGGAAAATTTTGAAAACTTTAACTTTGATTTTGGAGTTGAAAGTTAAACAATAGTAGTTGTTTTTGAAAAGATAACTAAGTATGATTTGGAAAACTTAGTAAAGATTTGTAAGGAGTTTAATTATAAATTTTGGAAAGTTAATAGATTCTGTAACCTTTCTTACTTGTAATTTCGAGGACGAAATTCTTTTAAGGGGGGAAGATTGTAACGACCCAGAATTTTTATTAATTAAAAATTTGAATATTTAATTTATTTTAAATATTTATAAGTGAATTTATAAGTCGAATAAATTTTATTTTGATTTATTGGATTTAATTGAATTATTAAATCGATAATTTAATACGTTAAATTATGGAAATAATTAAAAATTGAGTTAAAAATGATTGAAAATAATTTGGAAAATTTTATTTAATCATACTGGAGTTATAGAAATATTTTAGAACTTTTAAAATCGAATTAAAAGTTAATTTGTGAAAATTGAATATTTTAATATTTAATAATCGACTGTAAAATAGCCAATTTTTGAACAGTCTCAGAATTGAACGAAACCAGTTTCATTGGATCCGTAATAGTTAGTTATTACCGGATTTCAATTTTCGTGTCAATCGGAGTTATCGTTTGAGCGTGGCAGCTCGAAACGCATCGAATTGTTTTTAATTTAAATTTGGCGAGTCAAAATAGCCATTTTTCAAAAAGTCTCGGATTTCGACGAAACCAGTTTCATCGGATCCATAATGTGATATTATTGTAAGATTTCAAATTTCAAGTCAATAGGACTTACCGTTTGTCCGGTACAAATTAAAACGCCTAGAAATCGGTTTAAATCGGTTTAATTTAAATTGAGCGTTTACAGCCATAACTCGCACATACTTCCGAATTAGCTTCCGAAACCTGTTCCATTGTGTCCGGAACGCGGGGTAAACCTTAGAAACGCTGGTTACGGCGTCTAAATCGGAGTTCGGAAAATCCGGGATGAATAGTGTCGCTCGTTCCTTATAAATAGACATGAGCCTTCATAAATTTGATAAAAAATATCACTAAACCCTAACCCTAAACTAGTAGCCGCCACTTTATCATTCTAAGGCCAGAAATCATCCTCTTTCAACCCTCAATCTCTCTCAATCTACAATGAATTAGCTAATGTGTTCAACATGAAAGTTGTTGAGAATCTCGAGGGCTTCACATCCATACGGATATGATGGGGTTTAGTGTCGTGTAGGAGGAGCAGGGGATGGCCGTTCGTGGGCTGTAGAGGGGCGTGCGCGCGTGCCTATGGGGGGCCGAGCCTGGAGATCTTCATGGTGGTGGTAGCTCGCGTCGAGAGCTTCGTCATGGCGTTGGTGTGATCGGGTTTCGTCGAGTATCGGGGGAGAATAATTCAACCCTAATTTATGTTTATGGGTTCAAGGGGTGCGGCCAAAGCCTGTAGCTTCTTGCGTGAGGGAGATGAAGATTTTGGGCCTTTGGATCATGATCATGTGGCTGCAAATGTTTGTGGGTTTTAATTTTAAAAGTTATGTTATAAATTGTGTATATAAATCGTGTACGAACTTCATAAATTCGTAACTTTTTCATACGAGGTCGAAAAAATGCAAACTCAGTTGCGTTGGAATCGTATGTACGAGCACTACGCGATGGAGTTGGTTTGGAGTCGTTTGGAGTTAGTGAGAATTTCGGGTAAAATTAAACGCGCGTTTAATTTTATTCGAAATAAAAGCTTAAACGGAATTTAAAACCAAGGTGAGAATTTCTCACTCAATCGAATAGATTTCGATTTTATTTTAAATAGTTAGATTTAAAATATTTGAATGCATGTTTGAATGATGACTTTAAATTATTGATTGTTAAAATAGACATTATGCGCCGTTAGTAATCGGATGTTATTTATTAAAAACATATACCGCGAATATTTCATAAACAGTGAAATTGGTATTATATATAATATCAATATATATATATATTGGCATATGTATATATTGCAGTTGTTGATTTCCCGCATTTTTGTTTAGCGGATGAGACCCTATTACGCCGTTATTAAGCGGATAATATTTATTAAGAACATATACCGCGATAATTTCGTACTGGAGCGAAATTGGTATTGTGCTAATGTTTTTGGATGCAGGAAACAGGTTGGAGGGATCCAACTGGATTCCTCAACAGTTTTTATTTGATTTCAGATATTTTGATATTTGATTGATTATCATATACGATATATGATGGATCGGGTAGTCGTGATTGACTATTTGGTGTGTAGCATCATTGGACCCAGATTTTGGGATTTTAAAATGGTTTTAAAGTGATTTTTGAAAATATACTATATTTTTGGAATTGATCCATTTTAAATAAATAAACGTTATAATTTTTAAAGTTATAAAATTATGGTTTTTGTGAAATATAGTTAAAAGCTGGTTTTTGAGAAATATGAACTAATGATTTTATAAAATAATTTAGATTGGATTTTTGAATATATGATAAAAGTTTAAATATAGGATTTATAAAATTTGATTATTTTATAAATCGAAATGATGAAATTATAAAGGAATTTAAAGACGTTTTAGAATAATAATATAAACTGATTTATATTAAGAGATTTATAAATGGATATTTATAAATTGAAATATTGACTTATAAAATGAGTTTTTATAAGTGTTTTAATTAAGTGAAAATGAATTTCATTATAGAATGAAATTTATAGAATTATAAACTGTGAAGTTATAAATGAAATTTATAAATAGTAAGATTTATAAATTTGGTGAAATTATTTGAAGAATAGATTGATTAAATAAATAAATCTTATAAGTTATAAGGTTTATAAATTGAAAAGTCTTTAAAAAGAACGATTTTGTAAAATAATCGTTTTATAAGTATTTAACTTATAATATGAACTTGTAGTTTATAATTGAGTTATAAACTGGAATAGGTTAATAAAGGAATTTATAAAAAGGAAGTTTTTATAAATAAATAGAAACGGAATTTATAAACGTTGTTTCATAAATCCGCAAATGACTTATTTTGATAAGTTAATTGTTATAACTTAGAGATAGAGTTATATTCACGTTTTAGACAGTGAATAATCCTTTAAGTTAAAGTGAATAGAAATGATGGAATTTGTTAAGGTAGTATATTCACGTTTTTGAATAGTGAATAATACGTTAAAGAAATTGTTTTAGATATGATGTTTTAAATAGAATTAAAACGATCTAACGATGGTTTAAAATGTGTTGAGATTCGAAACCATAGATTTCAACATTTATTGTTGAAATAGACGTTTTCGAGAAATAAAAGGAAATGTGGACTATAACACTGTTGTTATAGTAAATGATTTCCGAAAGGAAATGTTTTGTATAGTATTGGGATTTATATATCTATTTTAATTTCGAATCCCTATACTAGTGATTTTGGGTTGTCGTAACGATGTTTTACGTAACATTCGTTTTGGCCCAAGTAAATATGTTTAAGAAAATGATTTCCTTAAAGAATGAATTATATACTTACTTCGATTTAAGTATATTGAATATTTTCTAAGTGTTGAAAATAAAAGGAATTTGTGAATTACTTATGAATAAATAAGTATGGAAATGTTTTCCAATATGAAGTGAATAATTAGAATTTATCTTTTTCTAAAGATAAAATTGAAATGAATAATTGAAATCGTATATGCATGAATATTTTGGGATATAAATTCACTAAGGAATTTATATGTGAAAGTGAAACTTGATAAAAAAATAAATATTGATTTATTTTTGAAGTGTTGAAATTATATATCTAGTAAAGATATTTTGGAAAATAAATAATTTGGAAAATTATTTGGAAACTGGTGATGTGTGCATATCCAGTGATAGTTCAATAGCCGACTATCAGTATTTCCCTTTGAATGGGTATTTGATGTGAATTGTTTGAAATTGAATGCACACTTATTTTTGAATAAGCGCTCACTATTCGGGTTAACCGGGAAAGGACCATGGGGTCGTATAACCCATTCCGAATATGTGATACGTCGTTGTGAATCGCATTTGAAGATCGGTGTTGAAGACCGGATATTTGCGAGAGCGATAGGATGAACTATCGATTGACTCTGCACCGAGTTGCTCCGGTATTGAGTTCTCCATATGTGATGGTGAATCCGATCAGGATTGTGGATATCCGGATTGCAAGGACTTCTTTGTAAGTGCCTTCGGTTCTGTTCGATCCCGGAACAGACTTGTATGGATTGTATGTCTGACATTACAATTTGAGATATAAAGCCGATTTCTTTCAAATATATTTCTGTTGGTGGCGGAGAATTTATTCTTTGCTTAACACCCTTCTTTGAGACGTACGAGCTCAAAGGTTATATAGTTGAAGTTATCAGCAATATATCCCAATTTGGTAATGTGACATGCTGAGTGATGCTGAAATGATCGTTGTGTTGATTATTTGTGATAGGATCATTTATTTGATCGTCTATCTTAGTGATCATTGTGTTGATCATTTGTTGACCCAAAGCATGGCTTTTGTATAAAGTATGTTTTTGTGGACGTGAATTCGTCGAGCCTCACACACCGTGAATGGTCAAAACAGGAAAGAAGCAGCAAGGTTATGAGGGGTAGCACCCTTTAGGATATGTCCATTTCCTTCTGGAAAAGGGTGGTATCATGGTATGGAGCCCAGATACTTACTGATGTTGAAACACTTTGTTTTTATGATTGTGTGAATTGATTAGAGAGCTCTCGGATAAAGGTCCCAAAGGACCGGGGGATGGCATATTCGGTCAGTTGTTACTCAGTTAGGAGTAACCCGGCCTTGTGTTGGTAGAGATCCGGTTTGGTTCTCGGGGATGTCCATCCAGAGGCATTCTCATGTGGCAATGGGAAGTTCCTTGGCCTGATCATTCGTTGGAAATCCAAAGAAACAATACGTGACTTGTACGGTTTTAGTTGTAGAACCTGCTATGGAATGTGGCGGTAACCTGCTATTGAACATAGTTAGCTATAGTAGGCATACGATAATGGTCGTATGTTGGCTAAGATTTATATTCTACTTTCGAAATGAATTTTTTTCTACACTATGCACTAGTAATAATATCAAATGTTATTTTAAATGCGTATCAAGCATCTTTGACTATCATAAGGAGAAATCTCCTCCGATTCTGCGTTTGCATGTGTGTGTGTGCGGGAGGCCTTATGGTAGTCTCATTTTTAAAAGCATTGCGAATTGATAAAAAAAATATTCCTCTATTTTGATTTTAAGATAAATAAACTGTTTGAGTTCTCACACCAGTCACATGACTGACTCGGAGTTTATTGTTTTCCTTCCTAAACTCTGGGTGCCCAAAAATTTCCACACGGGCAGTTAAGAGTTAGGTTTATCAGGATATTCTGGATATTCTGGAGTTGCTGGAGGCAAGCTGGATGGCATGGCGTATTACTAGTTTATATAGTATTTCTTTTCCGCTGCACTGTTTGTTGTTGTATGATGTTGTACACTCTGATATGATGTGATGTAATGAAATGTAATGTAATAACTGATATGGTTCTTTGTTTAAAGATTATTCATTTATTATTATATGTTGTTCCGCTGCGAATTGTGAGATTCTGTTGTTGTTCTGTTGTTTCCTTTCTGTCTATTTCTATTTTTAAAATTCTCTGTTTTCTAAAAAAAAAAAAAAAAAAAAAAATATATTTGTCTATCTTCTTTTCTCTCTATTTTCTATCTCTTCTCTATCTTCTCTCTTCTTCTGTTTCTTTTCTTTTTTTAAAACCCATAACATCTCGGTTTTCGGCCTTTGATTTCTCGGCGGTCGATAAAGTGAGTGTCGATGTCGAATTTTCGAAAGTCGAAAATTCCAGTTTGTTACAATTCCTTTCTTGATTCAATTTCGAATAATTGCTGACCATATTTGACTTCGAATTAATTAATTCGAAGATATCTTCCTTTATTTGTTTTCTCGGTCCCTATTTGAATTAGTTACTGACCATATATAGTCAAGAGATTTGATGCAGAGATTCTTTTCCAAATTAGAATACGAATTTGATTTCTGCTTGATTTCTGCACTGATTTAACTTCGGCTTGATTTCTGCACTTTCTTGTAGTTGCATTTATGTCATGTATACTGCCTGACCATTGTGACGTCTGGTTTACACTTGATGGTCTTCATATTCATGTGTGTCTTTGTTCAATGGAGTCAATGATAATGGTCATAGTTCTTCTCGGCATTGCATGTGTAACATTTGGCTACTACTGATATAGTTTGCTTTGATACAGATGCTACACTTGTTCATGTTGCCTTTGTACACTTGTTCATATGAGCTGTTGTTCCATTATTGTAGTTGCAGTATTTATGTTCCTTGTTTCGTTTGAAAGCTGGTTCGATGTACTCAAATATTGTCTGGACACATGTTTTATCACTTGAGTTTGCAGTCTTCATTTTTTGCTGTGACTCTTGTGATATTCATGTTGATTGCTTCATGACTTGTTGTTGGCATGTACATTGTGTTCACTGTTGCACTGTGTTTTGTTGTGTAGCTGCTATGCAGTTGCTATGCATCACTATATATACTATGTTCTGATTTGCATTGGTGCAGTTTCCATATTTTGTGTATTTTGATGTTGTATACGCTTTTTCATGCTGCTGTGATGCAGTTTCTTTCACTGTTGTATCTTTGGGAGTTTGCACTGCTTCATGTTGAATTTGTGCAGTGTTGTACTTGTTGCCTTGTATCACTGGTTCATTCTGGTTGGTGCAGTATTCATGTTTTTGTTGGTCTGGACATTTGTGGGACATTTGGCTGTTTCTGGCTCGATGTTGTTAATGCATTCATGACCACTGTCTTGCATATTTTTGATAAAGTGTGACTGATGCTGCACTTGGTCTTTGTTCTTCTCTATTATGTTGCTTTGAATGAATTTGTGTTTTGTTGTAGTTTGTGCACACGAGTTGGCGTGGCAGTGCACACGTATACGAATGTACATGTGTGTACTGCAGCCACTTATAATTGCCTGTCCCTGATAAAAATTACTGATATGCATAGATATTGCACAATCAAAGATGATGACAATAACCCATGTATCTGAGACACAAACAAATTTTATTTTTGCAAATTTAAATTTGTTTGTTTTCAGATTACTGTTGTAGTTGCTAATTATATAGGTACACAGGAGACAGGACGAGAAGTGGAGCTGGATAATGCAGATAGATGTAGATGTGCAGACAGAGTGAAAAAAAACTGAGTGTTGAGTGTTGTAGTGTAAAAAGTATGAACTGGTGTATGTATATATAGAGAGAGCTGAAAACTTTGTATTGTTTAAGTGTTGTAATAAAATATTATATTGAATAAAAAAAATACTGGTTGAATTATATAAATTCTGTGCAATAGTATAATTATTCAATATGAATATTTCTTCCTTTCTGTATATAGTCAAACTGCAAACACATATATATATTGATATATATTTTGTTATCATCAAACAAAAAATCACATCAAACAATCTCCCCCTTTTGATGATGACAAACATATATATTAAAGATTTTGAAATGCTAATACATGTGTTTGAGCATGCAATGTTTTAGCTCCCCCTATTTGAATGCTCCCCCTACAACCAAGACCACTCCCTATTTAGAAGATAACAAAAATTACTGATGAATGAACGAACTAAGGAAAATTATCTAACAACATTAAACAAATATTGTTGAAGTATTCCAAAAAATATTTACTTCCTTATCAAAATCTAGTTCTTTTCTCCCCCTTTTGGCATTATCAAAAGACTGACAAACAACAATGGAACATTAGGAACAGAAAATAATATATCATAACGAGATAACAACTTCCACATTGTAGAGAATGGATCGATGATTGGTTTAAGAAGAGAGATATCTTAACATTAATTTGACATTTAAGCACAAAAACAAAAAAAATAAGCACTTACTAACCACGCATAACCATAAGGACTTTTAAATAGGATTAGCAGTTACTTATTAGTCTAAGCATCCAGACTATTAAGTGAGACCAGAATACTTAGTTACCATACTCCATCCATGCATAACCATAAGGACTTTTAAATGAGAATGGAGTAATGATAAAAATAATTCACTCACATGCTCCATCCATGCATAACCATAAGGACTTTTAAATGAGAATGGATGCATGAGAGTTATTATTATTTATTATTATAATTTTTTTTTTAATTTAAAAATAATTCACTCTTCTTATTTTATCAAACCATTATGAACGATAGAAAGATGGTAGAAATAGAAATGATCGTGGAATAAGTTACCAAGCTAATTATATTATGTAATATCCAGTACTGAATACCATATTCGAATCAATCTTTGGATAATATCCAAAACTGGTTTGAAACCTAGAAATTTAAGTTGAAAATATATATCCAAGAATATTTCAACAAAGAAAATGAAAAATGGTTAGTCAATTTCTATAATCCCCAAATCCAAACGTAATCTGGAAAATCTTTCTTCTGGGAGGGGTTTTGTGAAAATATCAGCAAGTTGAGTCTCAGTTGAAATATATTCAATGCAAATGTCTTCCTTAGAAATGTGATCTCTAAGAAAGTGGTGTCTCACATCAATGTGTTTTGTGCGTGAATGATGAACAGGATTATTTGATAAGTCTATTGCACTTTTACTGTCACATTTTAATGGAACTTGTTTGTGAACTAAGCCAAAATCAGAAAGAGTTTGCATCATCCATAAAATTTGAGCACAACAACTCCCTAAAGCAATATATTCTGCTTCAGTGGTGGATAATGCAACACAATTCTGTTTTCGACTTGACCATGAAACTAATGAATGTCCTAGCATGAAACATGTCCCACTGGTGCTTTTCCTGTCAACTAATGAACCAGCATAATCAGCATCAGAATAACCAACTAAATCAAAGTTTTCACAAGAAGGGTACCATAATCCAAATTTGTGTGTGTGTGTGAAAGATATCTCAAAATTCGTTTAGTGGCTTTCAAATGAGATTATTTAGGATTAGATTGAAAACGTGCACACAAACACACAGAAAACATAATATCAGGTCTAGAAGCAGTAAGATAGAGAAGTGAACCAATTATCCCTCGATATTTTTTATGATCAACAGCACTTCCATTCTCGTCTTTGTCCAACTTTGTTGATGGGCTCATAGGAGTTCTCAATGGTTTGGAGTTCTCAACTCCAAATTTCTTCAACAGTTCCAACACATACTTGGATTGCGAAATGAAAATGCCATCACTGCTTTGCTTGATTTGAAATCCAAGAAAATATTTCAATTCTCCAACCAAGCTCATCTCGAATTTAGCCTGCATGACTTGTTCAAATTTCTCGCACAAGAGTTCATTAGTAGCACCATAAATGATATCATCTACATAAATCTGAACAATCAAAAAATCACTTCCTTTATGTAATAGAAACAGTGTTGTGTCAGCACTCCCATTTTTAAAGCCATTTTACAAAAGATATGTACAAAGGCAGTCATACCAAGCTCTAGGAGCTTGCTTAAGACCATATAATGCTTTTTCAGGTTTATACACATCATTTGGAAAATCGTGATTTTCAAAACCGGGGGGTTGTTCAACAAAAACCTCTTCTTTCAAATCACCATTTAGAAAAGCACTTTTTACATCCATTTGTTTAAGTTTGAAACCTTTATAACAAGCAAAGCTTAGCAAAATCCTAATGGCTTCTAACCTAGCAACTGGAGCAAATGTTTCATCAAAATCTATGCCTTCTATTTGGTTATATCCTTTTGCGACCAACCTAGCTTTGTTTCTAATTACATTTCCTGATTCATCAAGTTTGTTTTTGAACACCCATTTAGTTCCTACAATTGGATAGTCATTTGGCCTAGGAACTAATTTTCAAACTTTATTTCTCTCAAATTGATTAAGTTCATCTTGCATTGCTAGAATCCAACTTTCATCATTAAGAGCCATTTCAACAGAATCAGGTTCAATTTCAGAAATAAAACCACTATGACAACAAAACGCACACAAATTTTTATCAAATGAAGAGCGAGTGTGTATACCTTCCGTAGGATCTCCTATAACCAATTCAGGAGGATGATTGGTTTTGAACTTCAATCTATCAGCATCAACAGTCCTACTTTCACCTTGCTCACTAGATGTTCCTTCTTTAATGCCTTCATGATCTACCCCATCATCAATCGTTTTTTCAGTCGTCCTTTCCACATCAGATTCATCAAATTTCACATTGATTGATTCAACAATTGTCTTTGTTCGTTTGTTGTATATCCTGTAAGCCTTGCTCCTGGTTGAATAGCCCATGAAAATTCCCTCATCGGCCTTTGATTCAAATTTTCCATGTTGATCACCTGTGTTAAGAATGAAACAAGGGCATCCAAAAACACGAAAGTAAGAGATGTTAGGTTTCCTTTCATGCCAAACTTCATAAGACGTTTTGCCAAGTATTGGTCTAATCATTACTCTATTCATTACGTAGCACGAAGTATTCACCGCCTCTGCCCAAAAAGTTAGAGGTAGTTTATACTCACTCAACATGGATCTAGCCAATTCTTGCAATGTACGATTTTTCCTTTCAACCACCCCATTTTGTTGAGGTGTTCGTGGAGCAGAAAATTCATGTTTTAAACCATTTTCTTCACAAAAGTTTTCAAATTCCGAATTTTCAAATTCGCCTCCATGATCACTTCTTAAAGTTTTAATTGAAACTCCTTTTTCATTTTGAACAAGTTTAGCAAATTTGGAAAAATAATCAAAAGATTCAGACTTTTTGGCTAAGAAATAAACCCATGTAAATCTAGAATAATCGTTAACCAATACATAACAATAACGTTTTCCATTCAAGCTTGCAATTTCATTTGGTCCAAATAAGTCCATATGAATTAATTCGAGGACCCTTGATGTGCTAACAATGTTTTTAGGGCGAAATGATGATCGACTAAGCTTGCCCAAGGAACATGCTTTACACACTTTGTTATCTTTAAATTTCTGATGTGGTAACCCTCTGACTAATTCTTTCATTTCAAGATTTTTTAAGAGACTCATGCTAGCATGTCCAAGTCTCCTATGCCACAAAGATGCCTCTTCGTCAGTGGCTACCAAACATCTGGAAAGATTTAGATTGTCAAACGAAAGTGAGTAGACATTTCCTTTTCTTTTGCCCATAAAAACTATGTTATTAGAAGTTTTATCAATGATCTTGCAAGTATCACTATCAAAAACCACATTCATACCTTTGTCACATAGTTGGCTAATAGAAATGAGATTGTGATGCAAATTATCAACGTATAAAACATTAGTCAATGAAAAAGTACCGTTACTTACTTCACCTTTCCCAATAATCTTACACTTGCTATTGTCTCCCATGATCACATTTCCACCTCTAAAATTATCTAGGCTAAGGAACTTAGATTTATCACCTGTCATATGTCTAGAACAACCTGAGTCTAGAAACCATTCTTGTTGCTCCTTAGCCCGCCAACAGACCTACATAAAGAGAGAGAAGGATGACCTAGAGAAACTCTTAGGTCCAATGATATTAGTAACTGAAGCATTGTGAATAAACAATCCCTTTGGAACCCAAACTTGTTTTGTCCTTTCATTTTTGTTCCTATAGACATGAAATTTGTTTGTAGAATTCTTAGGAACCCAAACTTGTATAAATTTTGTGTTCTTGTTCCTATGACTACAATATTCAACACGATGTCCAATTTCACTTCTAACAAAGATACTCTTACCTTTTGCACAGTCATCAACTTATGTTTTCCCAAAACCTAGTCCTTTTCTATTATTAGCAAAGAGTTGATTTCCCAATAACATGTTAAATGATTTTTCTCCTCTTGAAAAGTTATTTAGAGATTTCTCAAGATTTTGGACTTTGCTTTTTAGTGTTGTGTTTTCAGTTACAAGTGTGGTGCATCTATTTATAAAATCCTTTTTCCTAGTGTCAATGGTTTCCTTAAGACTTGAGTTTTCTTTTTCAAGATTATCGAAGCTATTCTTAAGTCTTGATATTTCTGAATCTAAAGTTTTACATTTTTTGCAGTCTAGGTTTTGAATATTCTCAAGTTCAGTTTCTAGCCTAGTATTCTCATGAACAAGTTCTCTCCTGTCAGACTTCAATTTTTCAATTTTAGTTTCAAGAGTATCAATTGTATTAGTAAGATCATAACACATCAAAACAAGTTCTTTATAAGAATAGTCACGTACCTCACTGGATTCCTCTGAACTTGTTTCTGAATTTGATTTTGCCATAAGGCACAAGTTAGCCTCTTCTGAGCTATTATCCGAAACTTCTTCTCCTTCTTCATCATCCCAAGTTGCTGCAAAGGCCTTCTTCTTCTTTTTCTTTCCTTTGTTGTTTTTGAGAAGTGGACATTTTTGTTTGAAGTGGCCAGGCTTTTTGCAGTTAAAGCATGTCAATTCATTATCGGAATCATCAGAATCTTTTGACTTATTACCACTTGTTTTCTTCTTGCGTGGCCTGAATTTTGACCATTTTCTAAGATTATTGACAGCCATCGCAAGCTCTTCAATTGGATCTTCTTCTTCTACACCGCTTTCTTCTTTGCTTTTTAAGGCAATCGTCTTCTTTTTTGATTCGGAGTTGTTACGTTCCTCCTTTGCCTTTAGCTCAAGCTCATATGTCATCAAGTTTCCGATCAACTCCTCCATGCTTAGTTTACTCAGATCTTTTGATTCTTGTATTGCAGTGACTTTTGCCTCAAAGTTCATTGGTAAGACTCGCAGTATCTTCCGTACAAGCTCTACTTCAGTGAAGACCTTCCCAAGCGCTCTAGCATTGTACACCAAAGTTGAAAATCGTCCAAACATATCTTTTATGCTCTCGCCCTTTTCCATCACAAAGTTTTCGTATTCACTGCTAAATAGAGCTAGTCGTGACTCCTTGACTTGAGAAGTTCCTTCGTGTGTCACCTCCAGAGTGTGCCAAATTTCCTATGCTGTTGTACAATGAGAAATTCTATTAAATTCATTTTTATCAAGAGCACAGATCAAAGCATTCATTGCTTTGGCATTTGTAGTTTTTAATTTCTTATCGTTAGCATCCCACCTATCCTTAGGTTTAGGAATCTCAGTATCACCAACAACTATAGTGGGAGATTTATAGCCAGTTTCAATAATATCCCAAACATCATAATCGACAGAACTAAGATAAATACTCATTCTAACTTTCCAATAAGCATAATCATTCCCATTAAACATGGGTGGCCTAGCAATAGATTGCCCCTCAGAAAAAGCATTATTTGGTGGATTCATGACTCTAGAGTTAAAGTAAAATACCTTGCTCTGATACCACTTGTAGGATCTAGATTAACCCTAGAGGGGGGGGTGAATAGGGTTATAGCAAATTTTTCCGAATTAAACACAGAAACAAACTGTAGAAATAAATATGCTGAAAAGTAAATCACACACAAAATTTACCCAGCTTCGGCACCCCTGCCTACTGCTGCATTCCCAGATTTCTTTTAGAATTGAACAGTTTCCTGCTTACAAACACTCTAACAGACTTGCAAACCCTACTACCGCCTATAGAGTTTTGCAAACTCGTAAACCCTGCTAACTGAACTAACTCTAACTAGACAATCTGATAACACCTAAACCCTAGGTGGTGATTTACCAGTTTTTGATTCGTAAAATAAAAACAACAATTAAAAAACAATAGAAAATAACCCTAAACCCTAATTAACAATATAATAAAGCCCTTTTATAAAATTAAAACATTAAATCCCCCTTTTAATAACACGCCCTTATTAAAATAAAACACGGCCAAAAAAAATTGCGTCCCCCTTCTTCTCTTTTTATTTTTATCGGCCTGGTTACTTGAGAATATTGGCGGCTCTCTTTTCTTCTTTGCAAATCAGGTCTTCGTTCCCTTTGTTCCAGTTAGGGCTTTGGCTCTTGTGTAAATCAGGGCTTCAATTTCTTCGTTCGATCTGAGATGTGTTGCCCTAGCTTGCTGTTTCTCTGATGGTTGACTGCCGCTCGTTTGCTGCTGCTTGATCGAGTTCGTTGTTTGTGATTTCGGTATGTACTGTTTCCTTTTGCTTTACTAGGTTGATGCTTGAACTCGAATGTTGTGTTCTATGATGATTTCTTGGGGTTTATTTATAGGGTTGAAATCCTAATTACCACTGTCAGATTTGATTTCTTCATGTCGTTGATTATTTTCCTGAATTTGTTCTGGATTTTGAGTATTCCTTTCTTGATTCAATTTCGAATAATTGCTGACCATATTTGACTTCGAATTAATTAATTCGAAGATATCTTCCTTTATTTGTTTTCTCGGTCCCTATTTGAATTAGTTACTGACCATATATAGTCGAGAGATTTGATGCAGAGATTCTTTTCCAAATTAGAATACGAATTTGATTTCTGCTTGATTTCTGCACTGATTTAACTTCGGCTTGATTTCTGCACTTTCTTGTAGTTGCATTTATGTCATGTATACTGCCTGACCATTGTGACGTCTGGTTGACACTTGATGGTCTTCATATTCATGTGTGTCTTTGTTCAATGGAGTCAATGATAATGGTCATAGTTCTTCTCGGCATTGCATGTGTAACATTTGGCTACTACTGATATAGTTTGCTTTGATACAGATGCTACACTTGTTCATGTTGCCTTTGTACACTTGTTCATATGAGCTGTTGTTCCATTTTTGTAGTTGCAGTATTTATGTTCCTTGTTTCGTTTGAAAGCTGGTTCGATGTACTCAAATATTGTCTGGACACATGTTTTATCACTTGAGTTTGCAGTCTTCATTTTTTGCTGTGACTCTTGTGATATTCATGTTGATTGCTTCATGACTTGTTGTTGGCATGTACATTGTGTTCACTGTTGCACTGTGTTTTGTTGTGTAGCTGCTATGCAGTTGCTATGCATCACTATATATACTATGTTCTGATTTGCATTGGTGCAGTTTCCATATTTTGTGTATTTTGATGTTGTATACGCTTTTTCATGCTGCTGTGATGCAGTTTCTTTCACTGTTGTATCTTTGGGAGTTTGCACTGCTTCATGTTGAATTTGTGCAGTGTTGTACTTGTTGCCTTGTATCACTGGTTCATTCTGGTTGGTGCAGTATTCATGTTTTTGTTGGTCTGGACATTTGTGGGATATTTGACTGTTTCTGGCTCGATGTTGTTAATGCATTCATGACCACTGTCTTGCATATTTTTGATAAAGTGTGACTGATGCTGCACTTGGTCTTTGTTCTTCTCTATTATGTTGCTTTGAATGAATTTGTGTTTTGTTGTAGTTTGTGCACACGAGTTGGCGTGGCAGTGCACACGTATACGAATGTACACGTGTGTACTGCAGCCACTTATAATTGCCTGTCCCTGATAAAAATTACTGATATGCATAGATATTGCACAATCAAAGATGATGACAATAACCCATGTATCTGAGACACAAACAAATTTTATTTTTGCAAATTTAAATTTGTTTGTTTTCAGATTACTGTTGTAGTTGCTAATTATATAGGTACACAGGAGACAGGACGAGAAGTGGAGCTGGATAATGCAGATAGATGTAGATGTGCAGACAGAGTGAAAAAAAACTGAGTGTTGAGTGTTGTAGTGTAAAAAGTATGAACTGGTGTATGTATATATAGAGAGAGATGAAAACTTTGTATTGTTTAAGTGTTATAATAAAATATTATATTGAATAAAAAAAATACTGGTTGAATTATATAAATTCTGTGCAATAGTATAATTATTCAATATGAATATTTCTTCCTTTCTGTATATAGTCCAAACTGCAAACACATATATATATATTGATATATATTTTGTTATCATCAAACAAAAAATCACATCAAACATATTTAGTATTTTTCAACATATAGTTCAAATTTTAGAAACTTCGGCACTTCAGAACTGCTAGTGTAGGTTTATTTAGTATATTCAACACATAGTTCATTAAACCACAGTATTTCTGAAATGCTATAATTTATGTTATAAGCTTTACTATGCCCTTTAAAACAATGTATCTTCAACTTTTCTCATTTTTAACTTGTCAAACTTATTTCACTTTTCAAAATTATTTATTTGGATATTACTTAACTTATAACTTTAATGAAGTAACATTTATTAATAAATATCCAATTTAAATTTAAATTCATTTGTTAAGTTAAATACATTATAAATTGCTTAACTCTTATTTCAACAATTACTTAACACTTTATTTAAAATATCCATTTCATAAATAAAATATTCTTATGACTAAGTTGAGATTAAAATTCCATTTAAACCCTAAATTTTCAATTATTAAGTCAAATCAAAATTTACATTTTTATCATTAATTTGTTTATACATTTTATCTTATAGGAATCACTATAACATTTATTTAAATCATTTAAATGCAATTTAAGTTAAAATTTCATATTTTAAATTTCAAAAGTACATAATAATCTTTAGAAAATATTTAATATTAGCCACATGTCTGTATAAATTTTTCTAACCTACGTCAAGTGATACGAATATATATCATTTCAATCCGTAATTTAAAAAGAAAAATCCGAGTTCTATCATTTCAAACCTGCAATTCTAAGTCAAATAAAATAAATAAAAATCACTTGAGCCTATCATTTCAGCTCATAATGATTTTTACCTATTCTAAAGTATGTTCGGGCATGTATCATTTCAACCCATAGTGATTCTATTCTACAAGGAACTTGCAGGGTGAAAAACAATAACTAAATAAGCAGTATAACATATAATCTGATGTCAGGTGACACAACAGGTATATAATCAGGTAATATCATCATCTAATGTCAGATAATAGGCGGATGTGAGCATATAACACGGCACATCAACTATTACAATTCAAGTGACATTGTTTCACATTTACATAAGTGCGATTTGTCTAGAGTGAATAACTCACCTTCTCAAGCTAGAGATCAAATTCAAAACAAAAAATCCAAACTCCGCAAAGCACGAAAAGGCACGACTAGATTCAAGAAGAAGTAACACCCAAATTCAAGTCTTGTCATCAAATAAATAAAACAATTATAAGTACATGATTCAAAATCATATTATAAATCAAAAAAATAATAAAACATGAATCAAAGTGAAGCAAAATTGGATTGAATCATCAAGTGGGCTCGGCCACATCACCTATAGACTCGGCCACACCCCTACATGGCTTGGCCATGTTGTCTTAGGGGCAACTAGGCTTGGTTATGGGGTCAGAAGGCACGGCTATGTATGAAATATGAAGAGGATGGCAAGAAAAAGTCAAGTGGATGCAAAGGCATGGATCAATAGGAGTTTTGGGCTTTGTCCTATGCAATTGTGCTCGGTCAAGATGTAAGGTGACTCGGTATGGATTTGGGTCAAATCTAGTCAAGGCACTTGAATTGGCTTGGAGATGGGATGATCATGTGTAATGACCCGTAAAATTCGATGATTAAAATGAGTTAAATTAATAAGATTTTAGTTAAATTTAGAAGGAAATAAAAAATCTTATAATTTATATTGGAACGAATGTTAGAAATTAGATGTAGCAATTGAAATTAAAATTTAAAATTTAAAATTTGTATTGCAATTAATTGGAAATAATGTAAATTGAATAGAAACGTAAGTTTATTTATAGGGCAGTAATTGATGAATAAAAAGTTTGAAACCAAGTAAATAAATTTATGAAGAACATTCAATAGTAATTAATGTATATGTTAGGCAATTGACAATTTATGGATTTGTCAAGATTGCAAAGTTACGATTGAGTGTAAATAGGAATATTTGGTAATTAATTAAAATAAGAAAAAAATGTAAATGTTATAACTTTGTTACAAAATTTATATACGGAAGGGGACGTAAATATGAATTAATTAATGTGCGCATTTATTTATAATGGGATAAAACGTAAATTTATGTAATAAGGATGACGTAGGTTGATAAGTGTTCATAATGTTTGTGTTGATGATAAACGTTACTTTAATGATTGTAACATAAAATAACGGAAGTGTGAATGGAAATTAATAGAAACGTAAACTTATTTTAAGGTAGTAACTGGATGTAGATTTATAGAATGGAGTTAATGCAAATCAATGGAATTAATGAAGACGTTTACGTAGCTAAACATTTAATATATGAAAACAAAATGTAAGCATTGGATTAAATTAAGGAAATTAAATATTAATAAATGGTCGTTTAATAAAACCAATGTTCTAGGAGTAATTATAACAAGTTGTTTGAAATACGTATAAACGTTGATTTGGAAATAATTGGATTTAAAATGAAATTTGGTATTACATTGATGAGTTTAAATGTTATTTTATTTTGTAAAGTAATAAATGGTGTAATAAAGGAATGAAATCAAGATAAATAAATTTAATTGATATTTTAATTATAAATAATAGGTGAATAATAGGATGAATTGTAATTGTTTATGGAGAATGTAACATCCCGCCTTTTCACACGGTTTAAATCGACACACGTGCCAATTCAAACCATACAGAAGTGCAGATTGTTATGGGGTAAATAAGAAAAATAGAGAAGAGAAAAAAAAACTAAACAGAATCTCACAGCGGAAGGATAAAATATAATAATAAATATATAGTTCATAAAACTGTTTACAAAACATTTGATTCTTCTTTATACAATAAATATCAGAGTTCACATACCAATAAATACCAATGCAGCGGAATACCGTGTGTAGTGGAACCATATAATATAATAATAATAATAATGAAATCTTCGTCTTCGTCCTCCAGAAATAAAGTCTTCAAATCCTGAAACGCTCGGACTGACCCGAGCGAATTTGAAAAACAAAAACACTCGAGTCAGAACTAAAAGATCTTATGTGAGTTAAATTAACAGAAATAAATATGAGTGCGGTAACTCAAGAGATGCTCGGGATTTACATCTCCTAAGGATCCGTTAAACTATTTACTACATAGTATATTGCGCTATTATAATAGTGTCTAATTGTAAAATAAACTTACTTTTTTCTTAGCATTAAGGGGTTACGCATATAGCCCTTAACACGAAATAGTCCCAATAGTCCATCCAATATCATAGTCCCTCCTGATCGGGAAGCCACCAGAGGATACCACACGGGCTACGGGAGAAATCCAAACTCGTACAAGGCGCGAAAGGGTAGGTGACATGGCACAACTAGGCAATGCCAGGGTAGATATACCAATTGCTATCCGGGCTGGTGGAAACGCGTAGCCGCAGCTACCGCCCACCTCGAACTAACACCCCCAAATCAAAGAAATCAATAGTGGCCACCGAATCAATCCAAAGTCAGAGTATGGTATCGAAGGAGTGCGTTCGATCAGAGGATTGACCTCATTGGCCCGAGAATCGCTCCTGTTTTAGCCACCTTATGCCAACTCGCGGGAGTTGGGTCCACGTAATTGCCTTATAGGAAACGACGTCACCAACCTACTTCATTCTGGAATCTCCAGCGCGTACACGGTTGTTAAAGTGGTTTTCGGAGTTGGCAGAGAGTATGACAACTTCCGATCCCGGTCTCTTCAACAACCAAACGTTATTATAACACCGCGGTCCTTTAAAATAATTTATACTTTTAAAACCAGAATATAGTATCCATTTCAAAACCATATAAATATGATGTCATTTCCTTTTAAAACCCAAAACAATATGATATCATCTTTATTTTCCAATATATTCTTTCCAAAAATCATAGTGGTTTCAAAGTAAAATATTTAGAAATCAAAACTCTTGAATATAATGTTTCCAAATTATATTACCTTGAAAACCATAACTTTGAAACAAATTCCATCTCTCAAATGGTTAAATATTAAATTATTTTTATAAAACAAAATAGCTTCTTTACATTTCACAAATCAATTCCAAATATCGATTTAAACTTCCAAATACCATTTCAAATTTTTACGTTTCAAAGCTTTAAATATTACACCATTTCAAAAACAAACTCATTCGACCATCCCATATATATCAAATTCAATTACTTATTATTTAGACTTGAAATGTTTACTTAATGAATTCAATATACTTTAAGTAAAACTTATAACTTCACATAATTGGATAATCTTTCAATTTATTAAACTTGATATATTAATTTAAATCAACCTGATATTCATTCAAATCACTTTACACAAAAATCAAGTTACAAAAATCATATCCTTTAAAAATTTAACTTTTATTAAATTTCAATTTAACTTAATATTCATCTTCCAAATCTTATCCTCATTTAAGTCAATGAAACTCCAGAAATTAAATTTTAAATAAATGCTTAATCTTATTTGATCTTAAAATCAAACTTTATTTCAACCTTCAAATCAATTTATGCAAAGCTTAAAAACCGGCAATTACTATATTTATAATAACCTTTATCAATAACCAAATCGATATCCCATAAACCATATATATATAACTTTTCCAAACCAAAGAAAACATTTCAAATAGTTATATATATATATATAGACACACACACTCACACCGCGGTGCCTGTATAAAATTTTCAACCCTATGGTCAAGTGATACGGATGTTTATCATTTCAATCCGCAATTTAAAAATAAAAATGCGGTTGTATATCATTTCAAACCGCAATCCCGAATGAATGAAATGCACGATAACTTGCAGTTTATACAATATAAAATACAGCATCCATTCATCCAAATATCAACCATCAACCATTATTTGCAATCATCGTCCAATTTAAACAATCATCGATATAGAGCATATAAATTATACAGGTAATAAATAACATGTATTAACTAACAGTTTATATTCAATAATAAATTTACAACTGTTAAACTAGGAGTTTATGTGCAAAAATAAATGTAAATTTAACTGGCAGTTAATATGAAATAAAAATTTAGCATAACTACGACTGGCAGTTAATATGCAAATAAATAAATTCTAACTGTCAAATTATATGCAATAAATAAAATTAATTAACAGTTAAAATAAATAAATGCGATTTAACAGAGATAGTGAATAAAACATGCCAAACAGTCATAAACAAATTTCTACTCAAATCTTAAATCAATTTAACCAACATAAGAAATTTTAGAAGTTGTAAGTGGGTTAAAACACTCACCTTCTGGATTTAAATCGAATTTAAATCCGATTTAAACCCAAAAATTCGACGATCTCCAAACCTGTCCAAACCAACGTCAACGCGTCTGGAATTTTGTTATGATCCTAACAAAAAAATTCACGTGAAACGGAGAACGTATGAAGAAGTTATTTGAATAAAACGTTTGAAAATAAATTTTAAATTAAAATAAAATTCACCCTAATAAACAAAGCCACATCATCACGAAAAACACGTGCCCACCCCCTTCGTTCGAAACCCTACTTCTTCCAGGTCGCGAAACATTCAAAGCCGCCGATCCCAAGGCAAAATCTCTGACCAACCTACCAACCTGTAGCACTATCCAACGACGCCGTCGCAATCCCCTACCTCGGCCGCCCATACCACCAATGACGGGCCGCCTACGGCTCCACGAAATTTTGCCGCCGCCGTCACCTATTTCGGCCCACCGTGGCGATTCTCCACCTTCATAGCACGAACAAAAACCATAGATCAACACTGCTCAGTGAGCCCTAACTTCCCATGCCACCTTATTGTCATAACAACGACGATCTACCGTCGAAATCAGCCATGCAAAACGAACGGCCGCGAAGAAAACCTTATTTCTGAACAAACCGAAACCCAAATCGAAAAACGAATTGCGTCACTGAATTACGCTCGTCCAGAGCATCAGCATATATTTTTTTGGGATTTTTCTAAGAATTTTAATTTTTGACTTTGGATTTGATTTTTGAAATTGAACATGGATCTAGGGTTAGCAGCCATGGGGAAGAGGAGGAGCTGAGGAAATGAACGTAGAACAAATGAGAATAGATGGAGGTAGGGTTTTAACTGGATTTATATAGGTAGGCTAGAAATTCGAATAGATGGATCTGATAAACAAACGTGCTGAACGATAATTAGCCCAAAAAGCCCGTTTTGATCCCGGAACGAAATTGGGTAAACCCATATATCCAGATAGGTGCTTTAAAATATTCTGAACGCGATGGAAAAAGTTTCATGTCCAAATTCGATCGTATGAAGAAGTTATGCTGAAAACAATATTTTCAAATTGATTTCAAATTGATTTCAATTAAATCGATTTCAAGGCGTTTCGCATTCGTACGATCAAATGACAAGTCTGATCGCTACGAAACTTGAAACCCTACAATAATTCACTGTTATGGAACCGATGAAACTGGTTTCGTCGAAATCCGAGTCCGTGACCAAAATGGCTATTTTTATATGAATTAAGTAAATTAAAAATAAATAAATAAAATCAAATTTTATATTTAGATTCTAGAATTTGACCATTTTATCACTCTTAAACTTTCTTATTATTTACAAAATTTCAAATAAGTTTAGATGTCAAATTAAAGAAGGTAAATTTATAAATGTCAATATAAATCCTTAGTTTCATTAAATTCACAAATTATAATTTAACTTTCTAAAAATTTATATATCCAATCAAAGAAATAAATGGTTATTCCATCCATATATTTCAAATAGATGGATTTAATATTAGATTCAAAATTTATTATCCTAACATTCTCCGATTACACTTAAATCCCTATAAATGTAATATTTAGATTTTAAATTTTCATTTATTTCGATTAACCCTATTATCATATATTACTTTAAATATACTGACAAGCTTACTTTTGCACCCTTTCATTTACCCAACTGCCATTTTATAAATAAACTTAAGAATAGATTCATACTCTATTACATAAATGCCTCCCCTTTCATCTAAATTAACATTTACGTAAACTTCAAACATTTATCCATTTAATTCCAATTACTCCTTTCAATAAATTTTAGATTCAAATCAATTTATAAAGTTTACCTCCATTCTTTATATACATTAACCATCATTTAATGAAGAATTTATATACGTTATTCCCCATTATTACCTAAATTTATTTAACGTAACATTTAATTTATTCTTATTGCAATGATTTCCGAATCAATTGAACGAATTAAATATGTATGTATCACTCAAAATAACTGGTGGTCACAACTCTTGATCACCATTAATAAGTTTATTATTGACAATCCAATAATCACCATTTACTATATATATACGGATTAACTAATTCAATGTTTCCATTTCGTTTTCCTATACTAAATTTATTACTAAGTGTATTTACTCCATTCCAGCAAGTTGGAATTCCATTCTTACTATAACAATCATTTCTCTATTCACCTTTATTAATAACCCACCATCATTTCATTTATTGTCTTTTATTGATTTAATCAAATTAACCCATTTTCCTTTAAATTCATACTAACGAAATATTCAATTTCATTTATTTTATAAACTCCATTTCATAAATCTACCTGCAATTTCTACGTAGAAATAAGGTTACGCTTCCATTGTAATCTACATTTACACCTTACGTTACTACATTAATTATCCTTAAAGTATCGTTTTTATTAATGACAATATTAAATTACTTAACATTTTATATGGTTTCTATCCTTTATTTCATAAATTAATCCATTCCATATAAATCCTTATCTATATAATATTTCAACATTTAATATCAACCCACAATTATTGAAATTCATTTTAATATTATTATCCAAATGCGACAATTTCCACTATTACAATTATTTGCAATATATAATTAAATTGTAAATTTTTGATTACCCTTCATACATCAAATTTCAACATTCTCTTTCATATAAATAAATAATATTTTTATTCCTTTCTAAATTTAAATAAAAATCTTATTAATTTAATTCATTTAAATATCAAATTTATACGGGTCATTACACTCTCTCCCACTCAAAACTTTTCGTCCCCGAAAAGGAAAAGAAGGGAAAAGAAGAACTAAATAACAATACATCTTATTCAAAATATTTAACTTATAAACAATAATTTACAAAATTTATTTCTTTAAATAAAATATACCTATTTTAATATCATTATATCCTTTTTATACTTAAATAAATAAAGTTTGGAAAAATATTTCAAAATAATTTCTAAGTCCAGAATTTTCGAAAGATTTTGGCAGAGTCCCCTTTGTACGGGGAGGCTCGGGAGAAAATAAAATATAACAATATACAACAATATTTTACAATATAATATAAATCCCAACACGGGAAAAATATATAATAGCGCTATAAAACTGTAACAGCCCTAGTTTTTAGATATTTATTTTATTATTAATTATTTAATTTTAAAAATGTATTTATATAAATTGTGTTTAACAATATAGTTAATTATTTAATTTGAAGATATATTTTATAAAATTGTATATGTCAATAAAATTTAATATTAACTGTAAAAAATTTAAGCTATGTTTAAACTGTAAAATTTCGCGTTTAAAAGACGCGTCAAATTTTAGGGTATAAAGCAACGTAATAAAACGTGTGTTTTTAAAATGTTATTTTACAGAAATTTTTGATATTTTGACTGCGTCTGTTTAACGTAGTGTAAAAATCGTGTTTCCAAATATTTTGGAGAGAAACATCAGTCAGTGATTTTATACCAAACATTATTTTATTATTCGTTAACTGACCGATTGATAAAATAAATTGTATTACATACGTTCATCCCTACATCAGTGCAAAATCAACCCCTGTGTACAAATCTTTTTGTTACCGTTCACATCTAAGAAAATCAACTCTCCCTCTTTTAAATTTCCGTTTCAGTTTTGATTTTTAAGTAACGTTCAAATCCCTCTCTGATATTTTTCCTTTGCACTTATATCAGCCATCAAACTTAAATCACGCATACATTAAATCCAGTTGTGTAACTGCCTAAATCTTATATCACACTGTTTAGTTTGCAACAAATGGGATATTAAAAGTTTGCATGTCTAAAGATAAATCAACGTATGCCTTGAACCAAGCTTTTGCGTTACAGCCAAGACATATTATTGGAAGCAAATTCCAACCTTTCCCATTTTCTGCTTGCAAATGGCTCTACCTTAAATCACGCATATAACACATTTACCTTCCTATAAACTGATAGCTCTCTCTCCCTTTGACCGTGCAACAGTTTAAAACATTCAAGTGCAAGGTTAGAAATTGTTAATTATTTGAAACGGTTAACATTTACCATTCTTATGTGACATGCTAAATCAGGGGTTTCCTTAATCACGTAATATACTCATTTACACTTGCCTCCGCATGTCAGTTTTCTTTCATAAATTAATTATTAAGTCTGGCCATTTCATTTATTTTAATCAAACTAAATAAGGGATTTAAAGCATGCTGAAATCACGCATTCATATTTACATATTTTTAAACTTTATATGTGGTGTAACTCTCGGTCCCTCCCTTTATTTCATTCCTTTTGTAACTGATGTCATAAACCACTGATTGCTCTTCCTCTGATCTTGCCACAGATCATATTTTTCCAATTTTGCAACGTCCAAATACATTTGTAAACATATTTAATACAAATCAAAATTTATTTAAAAATAAATGAATCATCACACACGTATTCATATTTACACAGTTAAAAATAAAACTGATACTTAAGAAAACAAATAAAACTGAGACGAATCAAATGCATGGCCCAAATATTTGTCAGTATAAAAATCAAGTTTTCTACTAGAAACGTTCGAACCTCTTACCTATTTTTAAAGAATAACTGATGCACTCCTTCCTTTCAGCCATGTAACTCACTGACTTTTGCATTCACACATATTTTCATACAAAGATTTAAACCACTATTTATCAACAAATCAAGGCTTGCAATTCTGGCATCTCGCATAAATTATAACTATTGATTTATCTCCTCCACTGATGTAGCTCATCAGTTACATTCAAATCACTATATATCTATCCCATTCCTTAAATCACGTAAGTAAAAGAAACTGATGCCTCAAAAATTAAGTTTTACTATATAACGTTCGAACTATGCACCTATTCATAGCCTACATACATATCAAAAGTACAATCACACATGAAAAAGCTCTTTAAAAAACTGATGCGTTATCTACACTTATGATCCCCATGGAACTTCACAAACATCATCTATATTTACACCAGCTCTTTTTTCCCTTCCACTATTCGCTCTGCCTTGCCTCCTTCTTGAGCCCGAGATCTATCAGGTAATAGCATTTTTTCCTTTCGTCCAGATTTGCTTCTTCTTCATTTTCTGATTTTCTTCATCACCTTGCTCGGCCTCCCCATGTTGTACGAGTTATGTCCATAATTATTGTGTGTAGATCTGTGACTTGTTGTCTAGGCTAGGAAGTTTGGCAAGTCTGCATATGATTATGATATAGATGTTATTAGTTTTAAGTTTTAAACTGGTAGGAACAGACAGTAATTGCGATTTGTTTTAAATTGATAACCACTAATACTTTCATAACTTTGTTCTTTTTAAATTGATAATAACAGATACTATTTGGGTTGTTTTAAAATTGTCAAGAACAGATACTACTTGGTTTTGTTTTAATTCTAATAAGAACAGATACTATTTGATTTTTTTTTTTTTTTTTTGTTTAAACTGTTAAGAACAAATGATATCAATTTTTGATTTAAACTGATAAGAACAGCTGCACCAAGTTTTTGTTTTTAAATTGATAAGTTGGTAAGTGCAGATGCTACTAAAATATTTTGTTTAACTAAGTAGTTGAAGTGCATAATTGTTCTTGTAATAAAGATATGTACTGAGTATTGCATGCCTCATGTTGCTCCAGTCTTCATTTCCATTTTGTTTGCCTATTTGTATTGCATTTTCTTGGCATTGACTTGTATTCAGTCACATTGCACTGTCCATGCATGATGATCCTCACTTTGCACTTTGAATTGTTGTATGCATTTGAGTTCACCCTCATTCGAATTGTTGCAGTCTTGTACAGGTATTAATAGCTTGTCCCTTATAACCTGGTTGCATTATTGATCCATTTTTTTTTGACAGTCTGCATTAGTTGGTTTATTTGAGTTGGGTATTTTCACTTGAATTGGTCTTGTGGCAGTTTGCATGTCAAGTTGCACACTACTGTCTTATATTACTTTGATAAAATGTGAAATGTTACATGTTGCTTCGTACCATGCTTTAGTTGTCTGCATCCCATATCTCTGCTCTTACAATATGAACAGACCCTTGAAACCATATGTTATCTTGTTGTTTGAATCATAGCTTGATGTTATATATGTATGTAGATAGTGTGTCTGCTTGTCTGCATTGAGGTTGTATTCATATATACCTGCTACTGTTGCATTATTTACTTCACTTGAGTTTTGTAACTGTAGCCTATTGGGTTCATTTTGAAACTTTATATTTTCAAAATTTTTGATATGTTCAGTCTTCATATCCATTCCAGTTTACATTATCTAATATGTTTCAGTTTCATATCTATATTGCATCCATAATGTTGCACTTTGGTCTGGTCATTGTTTTCCTGGGTGTTGAAGTCTTCATCTCCATTTTATGTACTGTTAGTACTTCATCCCTGTTGTGCATGTCTGCATATTTAGTAATACATGCCTGCATATTTAGTTAGTATCAGCCTGGGTAGAAATGGGGAACAACTAGGTTTTAAAAAAAAAAAAAAAAAAAAAAAGAAAAAAAAAAAAAAGAAAAAAAAAAAAAAAAAAAAGAGAAAAAAAAAAATCTGATGGTGAAGCTGAATTCTAGAAGTAAATATGAGTTAGAAGATAGTTGGGCAACACAAACATGGGCATCTGTAAGTATTCGGATAACAGAGAAATAGGGATAAGTGTTCACCAGTTTTGCATATGACCCGTAGATTTGACATATTTAACTCGAAGCAATATAGGTGCTGACTCGAAGCAACGACTTGCTTGGCCCGAAGCAGTTGAGTTTTTCTCAGGGTAAAAAAATTTTGGACACAGGGTAGTGTTATGTTCTATTCATGGCGTGAGTTTGCATGGGATACGAGTGTGCACATGTACAAAGTATAGAGTAGGAAAACTTCACCTTCTGTCAGTCAGCCTTTAGAAATTTTGTCGTAGTTTAGTGTTACCCGGTTCTCGTTTAGGGTATGTTTTGGTCACGGTACACGGTGGAGTGGTCGAGCAAAGCAAACAAACCCCGTTCTATTCTCATTTTCTTTGATCGTAAATTTTTAAGTCACGTATTCCATAATTGAAATTTTGTTCTAGATTTGAATCTACGTCAGAAGAATTTGATCGTTATTCTCTGTCGTGCTTTATCGGTGAATCGTCGTTTTGTATTCAAATTTTCTGCAACTTTCAGGTGAGTTTTTCTCACCAGACATATGTACATATATTGTGTAAATTATCGCAAGTGTATGTGTAAACATTCTATTTAGATATTATCTGTCTGTAGTATGATGTAGAATGATGAACCCATTTAAATTGACATCTCATCAGTTATTTATCTGTTATATTATTTCTGCAGTTATATTATTAATTGTTATTTACTGCTTAAATCACCACTGCAAGTTCCCTGTTAAAGTTGGATTGTTATGGGCTGAAATAATGATTATTGTTAAACTAGTCTGTTAACTGCTTAACTGATAACTTGGGATTGCGGGTTTGAAATGATAGAACCCGGGGTTTTGTAAATTACGGGTTGAAATGATATAAATCCGTATCACTTGACCTAGGCTAGAGAACTATATACAGGCCCGTGGTTCTTATAATATTTTCTGAAATATTTAAAAATTATTTTGGAAGTTAAATATTTGATTTAATATCTTTAAAGGATTTTATTTTAATTTTTGAATGAGTTATAAATGTTAATAAGTAAATAGATAAATAAGTTATATTTGGAAATATTTATTTAGTTAATCAATCTGCTACAGCATTTTAAAAATGCGGTCTTTTTGAAATTGGACTAGTTTTACCCGTAACTTTAGGTAGCATTTCCTAAGTGCTACAGAATCTAGAATTGATTGTTTTAAAACTCATGGAATTTGAGAAATTTTATTTTATGTTAAGTTTTGGAAAATCTTAAGATATGATATTTATAACTGGATTTTCCTTAATAAATTTAAGATGAATATTCTAGTATTAAGTGAATTTTGAAGATATTAAATGACTAACATTGGGAGTTTGTTTATGGAATTTATGGGAATATTCAAGACTAAATAATAAAACATTGATTTGTTGAAAGAATAAAATCCAAACTTAGTTTTGAATAGGAAATACTCCAATTGGATATATATATATAGGAATTGTAACGGATTTGGGGACATAAAGTGATATTTAAATTATGGTTTAAACTTTAAATAAAGAAATATATTTGTAAAGCTATATAAATTATCTTCTTCACAAAGTAACCATAAAGTTAAACCATTTATTCTATATACCGTTGAATATCCAAACCATTTGTGTGTTGGGAGTTATGATTTAAAGTAAAAATTCCAAATATTATGTTTTGAAGATATATTTCAAATATTCGGCTTCCAGATATTATAAATTTTAAGCAGTATGGTTTTGGAAAGAATTATATTTGAATATAACGATATCATATTGTTTTGGGTTTTAAAATGATATCGTATTTATAGTTTTGAAATGGAAATGTTTATTTTGGTTTTAAAGTATAAAATGTTTTAAATGACCACGGGTTATAATAACGATGGGTTGGCAAAGAGACCGGGATCGGATATGGACATACTCTCTGTCGATACCGAAAACCACTTTGACCAACCGTGTACGCGGCGGAGATTCCAGAATGAAGTAGGTCGGTGGTGGCGTTTCCTGTAAGGTAAATACGTGGACCCGACTCCCGTGAGTTGGCATAAGGTGGCTAAAACAGGAGCAATTCCAGGCCAATGAGGTCATTCCTCTGATCGGACGCTCCTCTTCGATATTATACTATGATTTTGGATTGATTCGGTGGCCACCTCTATATTTTGATTTTGGGGAGTTAGTCCGAGGTGGGCGGTAACTGCGGCTACGCGTTTCCACCAGCCTGGATAGCAATTGGTATATCTACCCTGGCATTGCCTAGTTGTGCCGTGTCATCTACCATACCGAGCCTTGTACGAGTTTAGATTTCTCCCGTAGCCCGTGTGGTATCCTCTAGTTGCTTCCCGATCAGGAGGAGCTATGATATTGGATGGACTACTGGGACTATTACGTGTTAAGGGCTATATGGGTAACCCCTTAATGCTAAGAAAAAAGTATGTTTATTTTATAAATAGACACTATTATAATAGCGCAATATACTACATAGTAAATAGTTTAACGGATCCTTAGAGGATGGGCGGTCCCAAGCATCCTTTAAGTTACTTGCTCTATATTACAGTACACTTGAATTAGCTTACATTATATAAGTATGTATGTCCTGACTCGAGTGTTATGTTTTATTTTACGCTCGGGTCAGCCTGAGTTGCGGTTTTCAGTTCTATCTGGAGCTAGGACATCCCGTAGATCATTCGTGCTGCTGGAAGCCTTTTCAGTCTTTATCTTTTTGCAAGCAAGGCTTTGGAAGACTCTGTTCCTATGTATGTCTAAAGCTGTATTGCAGATTCTAAACTATGTAAATTCTGTTGATCAAAGTTTTGTAGTGGCCTCATGAACCACTGAAATTTTATTTCCGCTGTAAGTTCTGATATCTGTGTATGTGATTCTGTGATTTTATTTACTGCATATTCTGAGTTTTGCCAAATTTATTCTACAACGCAGTACCTTGAACACTTCAAGTCCGACATGAGCGGATGCGAAGGGTTGAAGATACTGGCCCGTTACATTTGGTATCAGAGCTTTGGTTCTAGGCAAAACTTAGAATATATGGTAAATTGGATTTACAGAATCACCTTCATTAGAGATTGAACCATTCTCTTTTCGAGTTCTGGAACGTCCCCTACGGTTCCAAAGTTCATTCGTGTCCCTCACTTTTCATCTTCCTTAAATTCTGGAGTATTCCATAACTCCACTTCGAATGATCTTCATAGTAAATTTGCGGTCTCGCCATCATTCTAATAAAGGGGTGAAACTCCTTTACAATTAGCATTTATTCACCGGAGATTTATATTTATCATTGGTTTATATGCTAGTATCTTTGGTTATTCCGAACTCTACCTCTTCGGATCAAATGTAGATTTACCCCAACCACATCGATCCGATTCTTTAAGTCACGGTTGACCCGGTCAAGGTTGTCCGCGATTATATAGACTTACCCAGTTTCCTTATTCTGATTTTTAATCACCGGATTTTCTGATTTCAACTCATCTTGAATTCTATTTGATTTGAGTTCATCAAAAATTTGAATCACTATCCTTGACTTGAAAGTTTTATTTCTGTATTTGAAAATAAAATCTAATATATATATAAGTATAATTTTCAGAACTCTATAATTAATTTGACTAGTTGTCAAGAGATAATAGTTTTGATTTTATTTATGAGTTTGTAAGCCATGTGTTTTGTCATATATAAATAATTGAACTATAAAACAATGGTTACAAATAGAAATGAAGTTAAAACTAGAACTTGAGAATTAAACTTCCGATGATTTCAAACCTTGTATTTAAAGTTTAAAAGGATATAATAAGTATTTTCGAATAGAAATTTGTTTCCGAAAATTTTTAAATCTAGTGCTTTTCTCTTTGTCGCTGGAAAATAATTTCGGTGATGACTGCAGCATCATCGACTTTCATTTTCGAGTTTCGAAGTGAAGGGACCACCCTGTAGTCCGGCTACAGTGTACCTTGAGATTTTTGATTTGAATTTCTAAAGTATGACTTAATATATATAATTTATATTTTATTTGACATATTATGTATATATATTTATTTATCTCTAAATGGTTTGAAGAAGAATCAGAAATTTAATTCTTAAGTTTTATCTTGAGGAATAATTTAATAAAAAATAAATTTGAATAAGAAATTCCAACAGGAAATAATTGAATTTGAAAGTTTAGTTGTATAATACTCAATTCCATTCAATATAACTTACCTTGAGTTTCAAAAGTTAACAATGTAATTGGATAATATACATTATAAAAAGGGGATTTTATAATTAAAATTTAGGTGGTTATAATAAATGTTATACACTAAAATTTTAGTTGTAAAAGATAAATAGAGGTAGATATAGAAAAAGGAATTTAAGAAATTTATTCAAAGGAACCTAATAATCAAAGTTGATTTAACATGGAACCTTAAATCTAACTAAGAAATTCTAATTAAAGTTATTCCCTAAGTGAATAATTATGATTTAAATAGTTAGGACATATTCTAATATTGCTAAATTTGATAATTGAGATTTTGGGTTTCGGATAAAAATTTTTATTGAAGGAATATCTTATTTTTTTAAATAGGTATTTCAAATAAAGTGGTTAGGATATTTGTTAAGAATTTAGAGTTAAGAAAATAATAAACTGATTAGGAATACTATCATATCTACTATAACATATTATCAGTGCTGCTATTCTAAAAATATAATGCTTGAAAATTTATAATTGAATAAATGAAGATTATTTTAAAAGGGTTATGATTTTAGTAGTATGATTTCCAAATGATAATATCTATAAATCGTAATGATTTCCAAAATATTATGATCTCAAATTTATTATCTTATTTTGTTTTGAACTATCTTTAAATGTCCTTGGTTCCTTATCTGCTACGGATTGGGATGCTATCGCTTATACCAGTCTATTTAGAAATCTTTCTATAATCTTTGAGATCTTTGTTACTCATCGGGACCTGAGCACCGCTGAGCACCCATAGACTGACAGTCAAACTGAAGGGGTAAAACCAATTCTAGAGAACCTTCTTCGTGCTTCAAATCCGGAACTATCCGTTTAAGATTCTTGTCTATCTAGCTTATCTTCTTTGTTTCTCTTCTTTCGTTCCTTTTCGAGGACGAAAAGTTCTTAAGTGGGGGAGAGTGTAACAGCCCTAGTTTTTAGATATTTATTTTATTATTAATTATTTAATTTTAAAAATGTATTTATATAAATTGTGTTTAACAATATAGTTAATTATTTAATTTGAAGATATATTTTATAAAATTGTATATGTCAATAAAATTTAATATTAACTGTAAAAAATTTAAGCTATGTTTAAACTGTAAAATTTCGCGTTTAAAAGACGCGTCAAATTTTAGGGTATAAAGCAACGTAATAAAACGTGTGTTTTTAAAATGTTATTTTACAGAAATTTTTGATATTTTGACTGCGTCTGTTTAACGTAGTGTAAAAATCGTGTTTCCAAATATTTTGGAGAGAAACATCAGTCAGTGATTTTATACCAAACATTATTTTATTATTCGTTAACTGACCGATTGATAAAATAAATTGTATTACATACGTTCATCCCTACATCAGTGCAAAATCAACCCCTGTGTACAAATCTTTTTGTTACCGTTCACATCTAAGAAAATCAACTCTCCCTCTTTTAAATTTCCGTTTCAGTTTTGATTTTTAAGTAACGTTCAAATCCCTCTCTGATATTTTTCCTTTGCACTTATATCAGCCATCAAACTTAAATCACGCATACATTAAATCCAGTTGTGTAACTGCCTAAATCTTATATCACACTGTTTAGTTTGCAACAAATGGGATATTAAAAGTTTGCATGTCTAAAGATAAATCAACGTATGCCTTAAACCAAGCTTTTGCGTTACAGCCAAGACATATTATTGGAAGCAAATTCCAACCTTTCCCATTTTCTGCTTGCAAATGGCTCTACCTTAAATCACGCATATAACACATTTACCTTCCTATAAACTGATAGCTCTCTCTCCCTTTGACCGTGCAACAGTTTAAAACATTCAAGTGCAAGGTTAGAAATTGTTAATTATTTGAAACGGTTAACATTTACCATTCTTATGTGACATGCTAAATCAGGGGTTTCCTTAATCACGTAATATACTCATTTACACTTGCCTCCGCATGTCAGTTTTCTTTCATAAATTAATTATTAAGTCTGGCCATTTCATTTATTTTAATCAAACTAAATAAGGGATTTAAAGCATGCTGAAATCACGCATTCATATTTACATATTTTTAAACTTTATATGTGGTGTAACTCTCGGTCCCTCCCTTTATTTCATTCCTTTTGTAACTGATGTCATAAACCACTGATTGCTCTTCCTCTGATCTTGCCACAGATCATATTTTTCCAATTTTGCAACGTCCAAATACATTTGTAAACATATTTAATACAAATCAAAATTTATTTAAAAATAAATGAATCATCACACACGTATTCATATTTACACAGTTAAAAATAAAACTGATACTTAAGAAAACAAATAAAACTGAGACGAATCAAATGCATGGCCCAAATATTTGTCAGTATAAAAATCAAGTTTTCTACTAGAAACGTTCGAACCTCTTACCTATTTTTAAAGAATAACTGATGCACTCCTTCCTTTCAGCCATGTAACTCACTGACTTTTGCATTCACACATATTTTCATACAAAGATTTAAACCACTATTTATCAACAAATCAAGGCTTGCAATTCTGGCATCTCGCATAAATTATAACTATTGATTTATCTCCTCCACTGATGTAGCTCATCAGTTACATTCAAATCACTATATATCTATCCCATTCCTTAAATCACGTAAGTAAAAGAAACTGATGCCTCAAAAATTAAGTTTTACTATATAACGTTCGAACTATGCACCTATTCATAGCCTACATACATATCAAAAGTACAATCACACATGAAAAAGCTCTTTAAAAAAACTGATGCGTTATCTACACTTATGATCCCCATGGAACTTCACAAACATCATCTATATTTACACCAGCTCTTTTTTCCCTTCCACTATTCGCTCTGCCTTGCCTCCTTCTTGAGCCCGAGATCTATCAGGTAATAGCATTTTTTCCTTTCGTCCAGATTTGCTTCTTCTTCATTTTCTGATTTTCTTCATCACCTTGCTCGGCCTCCCCATGTTGTACGAGTTATGTCCATAATTATTGTGTGTAGATCTGTGACTTGTTGTCTAGGCTAGGAAGTTTGGCAAGTCTGCATATGATTATGATATAGATGTTATTAGTTTTAAGTTTTAAACTGGTAGGAACAGACAGTAATTGCGATTTGTTTTAAATTGATAACCACTAATACTTTCATAACTTTGTTCTTTTTAAATTGATAATAACAGATACTATTTGGGTTGTTTTAAAATTGTCAAGAACAGATACTACTTGGTTTTGTTTTAATTCTAATAAGAACAGATACTATTTGATTTTTTTTTTTTTTTTTTTGTTTAAACTGTTAAGAACAAATGATATCAATTTTTGATTTAAACTGATAAGAACAGCTGCACCAAGTTTTTGTTTTTAAATTGATAAGTTGGTAAGTGCAGATGCTACTAAAATATTTTGTTTAACTAAGTAGTTGAAGTGCATAATTGTTCTTGTAATAAAGATATGTACTGAGTATTGCATGCCTCATGTTGCTCCAGTCTTCATTTCCATTTTGTTTGCCTATTTGTATTGCATTTTCTTGGCATTGACTTGTATTCAGTCACATTGCACTGTCCATGCATGATGATCCTCACTTTGCACTTTGAATTGTTGTATGCATTTGAGTTCACCCTCATTCGAATTGTTGCAGTCTTGTACAGGTATTAATAGCTTGTCCCTTATAACCTGGTTGCATTATTGATCCATTTTTTTTTGACAGTCTGCATTAGTTGGTTTATTTGAGTTGGGTATTTTCACTTGAATTGGTCTTGTGGCAGTTTGCATGTCAAGTTGCACACTACTGTCTTATATTACTTTGATAAAATGTGAAATGTTACATGTTGCTTCGTACCATGCTTTAGTTGTCTGCATCCCATATCTCTGCTCTTACAATATGAACAGACCCTTGAAACCATATGTTATCTTGTTGTTTGAATCATAGCTTGATGTTATATATGTATGTAGATAGTGTGTCTGCTTGTCTGCATTGAGGTTGTATTCATATATACCTGCTACTGTTGCATTATTTACTTCACTTGAGTTTTGTAACTGTAGCCTATTGGGTTCATTTTGAAACTTTATATTTTCAAAATTTTTGATATGTTCAGTCTTCATATCCATTCCAGTTTACATTATCTAATATGTTTCAGTTTCATATCTATATTGCATCCATAATGTTGCACTTTGGTCTGGTCATTGTTTTCCTGGGTGTTGAAGTCTTCATCTCCATTTTATGTACTGTTAGTACTTCATCCCTGTTGTGCATGTCTGCATATTTAGTAATACATGCCTGCATATTTAGTTAGTATCAGCCTGGGTAGAAATGGGGAACAACTAGGTTTTAAAAAAAAAAAAAAAAAAAAAAGAAAAAAAAAAAAGAAAAAAAAAAAAAAAAAAAAAAGAGAAAAAAAAAAAAAAAAAAAAAAAATCTGATGGTGAAGCTGAATTCTAGAAGTAAATATGAGTTAGAAGATAGTTGGGCAACACAAACATGGGCATCTGTAAGTATTCGGATAACAGAGAAATAGGGATAAGTGTTCACCAGTTTTGCATATGACCCGTAGATTTGACATATTTAACTCGAAGCAATATAGGTGCTGACTCGAAGCAACGACTTGCTTGGCCCGAAGCAGTTGAGTTTTTCTCAGGGTAAAAAAATTTTGGACACAGGGTAGTGTTATGTTCTATTCATGGCGTGAGTTTGCATGGGATACGAGTGTGCACATGTACAAAGTATAGAGTAGGAAAACTTCACCTTCTGTCAGTCAGCCTTTAGAAATTTTGTCGTAGTTTAGTGTTACCCGGTTCTCGTTTAGGGTATGTTTTGGTCACGGTACACGGTGGAGTGGTCGAGCAAAGCAAACAAACCCCGTTCTATTCTCATTTTCTTTGATCGTAAATTTTTAAGTCACGTATTCCATAATTGAAATTTTGTTCTAGATTTGAATCTACGTCAGAAGAATTTGATCGTTATTCTCTGTCGTGCTTTATCGGTGAATCGTCGTTTTGTATTCAAATTTTCTGCAACTTTCAGGTGAGTTTTTCTCACCAGACATATGTACATATATTGTGTAAATTATCGCAAGTGTATGTGTAAACATTCTATTTAGATATTATCTGTCTGTAGTATGATGTAGAATGATGAACCCATTTAAATTGACATCTCATCAGTTATTTATCTGTTATATTATTTCTGCAGTTATATTATTAATTGTTATTTACTGCTTAAATCACCACTGCAAGTTCCCTGTTAAAGTTGGATTGTTATGGGCTGAAATAATGATTATTGTTAAACTAGTCTGTTAACTGCTTAACTGATAACTTGGGATTGCGGGTTTGAAATGATAGAACCCGGGGTTTTGTAAATTACGGGTTGAAATGATATAAATCCGTATCACTTGACCTAGGCTAGAGAACTATATACAGGCCCGTGGTTCTTATAATATTTTCTGAAATATTTAAAAATTATTTTGGAAGTTAAATATTTGATTTAATATCTTTAAAGGATTTTATTTTAATTTTTGAATGAGTTATAAATGTTAATAAGTAAATAGATAAATAAGTTATATTTGGAAATATTTATTTAGTTAATCAATCTGCTACAGCATTTTAAAAATGCGGTCTTTTTGAAATTGGACTAGTTTTACCCGTAACTTTAGGTAGCATTTCCTAAGTGCTACAGAATCTAGAATTGATTGTTTTAAAACTCATGGAATTTGAGAAATTTTATTTTATGTTAAGTTTTGGAAAATCTTAAGATATGATATTTATAACTGGATTTTCCTTAATAAATTTAAGATGAATATTCTAGTATTAAGTGAATTTTGAAGATATTAAATGACTAACATTGGGAGTTTGTTTATGGAATTTATGGGAATATTCAAGACTAAATAATAAAACATTGATTTGTTGAAAGAATAAAATCCAAACTTAGTTTTGAATAGGAAATACTCCAATTGGATATATATATATAGGAATTGTAACGGATTTGGGGACATAAAGTGATATTTAAATTATGGTTTAAACTTTAAATAAAGAAATATATTTGTAAAGCTATATAAATTATCTTCTTCACAAAGTAACCATAAAGTTAAACCATTTATTCTATATACCGTTGAATATCCAAACCATTTGTGTGTTGGGAGTTATGATTTAAAGTAAAAATTCCAAATATTATGTTTTGAAGATATATTTCAAATATTCGGCTTCCAGATATTATAAATTTTAAGCAGTATGGTTTTGGAAAGAATTATATTTGAATATAACGATATCATATTGTTTTGGGTTTTAAAATGATATCGTATTTATAGTTTTGAAATGGAAATGTTTATTTTGGTTTTAAAGTATAAAATGTTTTAAATGACCACGGGTTATAATAACGATGGGTTGGCAAAGAGACCGGGATCGGATATGGACATACTCTCTGTCGATACCGAAAACCACTTTGACCAACCGTGTACGCGGCGGAGATTCCAGAATGAAGTAGGTCGGTGGTGGCGTTTCCTGTAAGGTAAATACGTGGACCCGACTCCCGTGAGTTGGCATAAGGTGGCTAAAACAGGAGCAATTCCAGGCCAATGAGGTCATTCCTCTGATCGGACGCTCCTCTTCGATATTTTACTATGATTTTGGATTGATTCGGTGGCCACCTCTATATTTTGATTTTGGGGAGTTAGTCCGAGGTGGGCGGTAACTGCGGCTACGCGTTTCCACCAGCCTGGATAGCAATTGGTATATCTACCCTGGCATTGCCTAGTTGTGCCGTGTCATCTACCATACCGAGCCTTGTACGAGTTTAGATTTCTCCCGTAGCCCGTGTGGTATCCTCTAGTTGCTTCCCGATCAGGAGGAGCTATGATATTGGATGGACTACTGGGACTATTACGTGTTAAGGGCTATATGGGTAACCCCTTAATGCTAAGAAAAAAGTATGTTTATTTTATAAATAGACACTATTATAATAGCGCAATATACTACATAGTAAATAGTTTAACGGATCCTTAGAGGATGGGCGGTCCCAAGCATCCTTTAAGTTACTTGCTCTATATTACAGTACACTTGAATTAGCTTACATTATATAAGTATGTATGTCCTGACTCGAGTGTTATGTTTTATTTTACGCTCGGGTCAGCCTGAGTTGCGGTTTTCAGTTCTATCTGGAGCTAGGACATCCCGTAGATCATTCGTGCTGCTGGAAGCCTTTTCAGTCTTTATCTTTTTGCAAGCAAGGCTTTGGAAGACTCTGTTCCTATGTATGTCTAAAGCTGTATTGCAGATTCTAAACTATGTAAATTCTGTTGATCAAAGTTTTGTAGTGGCCTCATGAACCACTGAAATTTTATTTCCGCTGTAAGTTCTGATATCTGTGTATGTGATTCTGTGATTTTATTTACTGCATATTCTGAGTTTTGCCAAATTTATTCTACAACGCAGTACCTTGAACACTTCAAGTCCGACATGAGCGGATGCGAAGGGTTGAAGATACTGGCCCGTTACAAAAACGTAATCCAAAAACGTACCTATTTGTCGGGCAATTTACGATTAACTTATGGAACCAAAAGCAGTAGCAATTGCTTCCATAACCTGCATTATTCTTATAAGATCCAAAGGGTTATCTATTTATATAAAGTGAAATATTTAAGTGGATTTCAATCACTAACCACAAATCAATACAACAACCATCAACTTTAACAACAGCATACACAACAAATTCAAAGCAACCATTCAACCAACAAACAAATAGTTGTTCGGGTTCAAAACTTTTAAATTGTACGGAATGAAGAATAAACTACTAGCGCATCATTTACTCAACAGTCTTAGATAAAACTAAATAGATTATTCATTCATCCAATCCAAATTTTAAAGTATCTTACCCAAACAACCATAGTCCAAAACAACAACAATCCAAACAACAATTAGCCTTACTTATTAAAAATTTCATACCTTTGTTGCTTGATTTTCCTTTTATTTGTACAATGATTTATCTTTTGAATTTACATTTGTTTCTAACAAACTTTTAATTCTATTTACTCATTCAGTGGTTGTTTCCTTTATTTCTACTTATTACTTACAATTATTCATTTTCATTTATTCAGGTCACGTAAGTTTCTTTTATTTGCAATACATTTAATGCACTTCTCAATTTCAATCATTTATTTAATGCTTACATTTCTATCATATTTAATTATAGCAACCCTTTTTAATACACTTAAATTCTTAGCCTTATAACATCCATTCTTATAAGTAAAGGATTTTATTAATTCATTTACTAAGGTTTGCAGTCATTTATTTATATTACTTACTTTCTATTATATTAAACTAGTAGCATTTAAATCCTACTTAAGTTTATAACCCTACACATCAATCCTTATTTATTAAAGAATTTCATTTTATTTACTTAAGTTTAAAATCACCTATTTATA
Organism: Allium cepa; assembly: GCA_030765085.1. Taxonomy (NCBI): domain Eukaryota; kingdom Viridiplantae; phylum Streptophyta; class Magnoliopsida; order Asparagales; family Amaryllidaceae; genus Allium; species Allium cepa. The sequence goes on along the minus strand of CM060934.1, from coordinate 366,338,321 downwards.
ATACTTACCTTTAATTATGGTAAAATTTCAACTTATAACTTAAGTTTATAACATTAAATTCTCATTTATAACATCAAATTGATTGTATACTTTCATCCCGAAGTTTTTTTCTTATAAGATTTCCCCTTTACATTTTCTTACTAATATTGTAACTTTTGTTATATGGTAAGTTATATGTATGTCTAAGAATGTAAGTGAAAATTATACAAGTTTCTTCTCAATTCCTTTAATTAATTACTGGTTCAAAAAATTTTATATTCGCTTTATAAGTTACAATTTTAACTTACTTCTAGTTTATTAAATGCTCAATAATCGTTTCCGTTATGTCGTAGGTTACAATTTCAAATTTCATTTAATATCATTTACCACCTAACATTAAATCTCTTGTTTCCTTTAGGGGTTTCAGTTTATTACTTACCTACGTTCCCATTCACTATAGTAATTGGGACTATTAATTAATGGAAACTTAAGAATTAAATACCGGGTTTTATTCAAAAATCATTTTTACATAATAGATAAATATATATACTTATAATTATATGCCCAATTATATTAAAACAATTTAAAATATTTATTTGTCTATCAAAATAATCTTGTAGTAAAACTACTACAGTTGCCTTCCCACTTTGAAACTCGAAAATGAATGTCGATGATGCGGCCGCCATCACCGAAATTATTTTCCAGCGACAGAGAGGAAAGTACAAAACTTATTTTTTTTCCAAAACTTTCTTCAAAAATTTTTTTTCCAAATTATATTGAAATATTTATATCAGAAAATACTTATAAACAATATTATTATATTCCAAAATTTATTTGGAATAAATTTCAAAACCCCGGAACTTAAGTTCTAAATTTCCGAATTTCATTTGTTTTATTTTCAATCTTATTTCTATTATTATTTATACACTTTAATACCTAACAACCAATCTATTGCAGCCAAATATAGATATCTTTTGAAAAAAATTATTTTATATATAGAAAATATAATAGGCAAAATTATTTCATTCACCTATATTAAAAACAAATATTATGTCGATCTGTCTTATTAAGTGTTTAGAAATTCCTATTGATGTCACAACGTCCCATGCACCAACCAGAATTTATAAATACAAAACGGAACAGAATAACACAATATTAAAATCTTTTTATAACACTAACAAATACGCTCTCTCATATATACACTCAGTGACTCCCATAGGGTATTACTACCCTATTAGTAAAGAGTCAAACCCCATAAAGCTAAGGTTTATTGCTAAACCAAAGCTCTGATACCAGCTGTAACATCCCGCCTTTTCACACGGTTCAAATCGACACACGTGCCAATTCAAACCATACGGAAGGGCGGATTGTTATGGGGTAAATAAGAAAAATAGAGAAGAGAAAAAAAACTAAACAGAATCTCACAGCGGAAGGATAAAATATAATAATAAATATACAGCTCATAAAACTGTTTACAATACATTTGATTCTTCTTTATACAATAAATATCAGAGTTCACATACCAATAAATACCAATGCAGCGGAATACCGTGTGTAGTGGAACCATATAATACAATAATAATAATAATGAAATCTTCGTCTTCGTTCTCCAAAAATAAAGTCTTCAAATCCTGAAACGCTCGGACTGACCCGAGCGAATTTGAAAAACAAAAACACTCGAGTCAGAACTAAAAGATCTTATGTCAGTTAAATTAACAGAAATAAATATGAGTGCGGTAACTCAAGAGATGCTCGGGATTTACATCTCCTAAGGATCCATTAAACTATTTACTATGTAGTATATTGCGCTATTATAATAGTGTCTAATTGTAAAATAAACTTACTTTTTTCTTAGCATTAAGGGGTTACCCATATAGCCCTTAACACGTAATAGTCCCAGTAGTCCATCCAATATCATAGTCCCTCCTGATCGGGAAGCCACCAGAGGATACCACACGGGCTACGGGAGAAATCCAAACTCGTACAAGGCGCGATAGGGTAGGTGACACGGCACAACTATGCAATGCCAGGGTAGATATACCAATTGTTATCCGGGCTGGTGGAAACGCGTAGCCGCAGCTACCGCCTACCTCGAACTAACACCCCCAAATCAAAGAAATCAATAGTGGCCACCGAATCAATCCAAAGTCAGAGAATAGTATCGAAGGAGTGCGTTCGATCAGAGGAATGACCTCATTGGCCCGAGAATCGCTCCTGTTTTAGCCACCTTATGCCAACTCACGGGAGTTGGGTCCACGTAATTACCTTATAGGAAACGCCGTCACCAACCTACTTCATTCTGGAATCTCCACCGCGTACATGGTTGTTAAAGTGTTTTTTGGAGTTGGCATAGAGTATGACAACTTCCGATCCCGGTCTCTTCAACAACCAAACGTTATTATAACACCGCGGTCCTTTAAAATAATTTATACTTTTAAAACCAGAATATAGTATCCATTTCAAAACCATATAAATAAGATATCATTTCCTTTTAAAACCCAAAACAATATGATATCATCTTTATTTTCCAATATATTCTTTCCAAAAATCATAGTGGTTTCAAAGTAAAATATTTAGAAATCAAAACTCTTGAATATGCTATTTCCAAATTATATTACCTTGAAAACCATAACTTTGAAACAAATTCCATCTCTCAACTGGTTAAATATTAAATTATTTTTATAAAACAAAATAGCTTCTTTATATTTCACAAATCAATTCCAAATATCGATTTAAACTTCCAAATACCATTTTAAATTTTTACGTTTCAAAGCTTTAAATATTACACCATTTCAAAAAAAAACTCATTCGATCATCCCATATATATCAAATTCAATTACTTATTATTTAGACTTGAAATGTTTACTTAATGAATTCAATATACTTTAAGTAAAACTTATAACTTCACATAATTGGATAATATTTCAATTTATTAAACTTGATATATTAATTTAAATCAACCTGATATTCGTTCAAATCACTTTACACAAAAATCAAGTTACAAAAATTGTATCCTTTAAAAAATTTAGTGTAACGACCCGGAAAATTTTATAAATTTTTAATTGATTCTATAACGTATTTAATTGATAATAATTGAATTTTTAAATAAAATGTTTATATATTTAGAATACGTATATTTAAATATAGCAGATTGTAAATTTTCAAATAATTTTATGGAAGTTTATTTAATTGAGAAAACGTGCTGTCCAATTTAAGCTATTAATTGCTTTAATTGATTTCTGAATCAGTGCGTAACGCTTTCTTTTTGCTACCGTTAAAGATTTCTATTGCTTAATACTTTTCCAATTCAGGTAGACTTTTCCATTCGTAACCATTAATAAATTTGAGATCATCGACCTTGCTTTTATTATTCCTTGTAGTTTCGTGCACTGACTTTACTTTTCCCACTACCCATAATTTTCTCTATACGTTTCTTTTGCAATTGAAGCATATATTTATATTTATGGTGGTGCGCTTATTCTGGTCTCCCTTTATTTTTGTTTTTAACGCTCGAAAGAATCTCAAATCATCAAGCTAGTAGCATCCGTTCCTTCCCTCGCTTTCATAAGGCCTATAATATATAAACAACTTGCTTATAGATCTGAACACAACTTTGTCATCAAATTTAATGTGCCTTCCTCTCCCTAATATTTCGGTTCCAACCTTCCTAGTAAATGGCTTTAATAAATTTTGGCTAAATCATAGCTATGGACTTTTCAAATTTCTTTCATTTTGTATTTATTTCCAATTCCTTCATTTGCTTCAAAATTTTTGAACGTGCCTAATCATCTCAGCATGTATATATAATGTAAGCCTACCTTTCCTTAGAAAGCTATTGCTCACAAAATTTCCTGATTTCTTTCCTTTTATCCATTTTTATATCCTTGACTTTCAAAACTCATTTTGTGTTGTACAAACAAACAAAAATTTATTGCTTTAAGTGTATAGCTAAATCAACTATTGACCATTACAATTACTTTTATTTTTATATTCATTTCAATTTATTACTTAATAACGTTTTGATGAATCAATGGACAGCTTTACGTTTCTTTTGCTTTTGAAAACTTTATATTTATAGTGTACGTTTCTTTTGCATTTCAAAATTTTGAAACATGCTGCCCCATTTAATCCATTAATTGTTTTAATTATTTTTCTTAATCGACATATAATCGTTGCTTTTTATTATTCCTGGATTTACATCCATACATTAATCTCTGTTGTTCCATTTATTTCATTTGAAATCTAAATTTATTTACCATTCATTTATACGCCTCTTTCTCTTCCTCTTTTTACGCTATTTCCCTGCTTGCAAGATCTGTTGCCATTCTCGTATTTATTTCTTTCTTTTTTGAAATTTAAAACGTATACGTTTTACATTTATTTATTTCTAAACCATCCATTGCCTTTCCTTTAAATCAATCCATTCTCTTCTTATTTGTTTTAATTTATTTCCTCTTTTCACCAACACTCAATCTTTATACATATTTGTTTTAATTCATTTTCTCTATTCATGTGCATTCAATCTTTATACATATTTGTTTTAATTTATTTTCTCTTTTCACCAGCATTCAATGTTTATATACATATTTGTTTCATTTTATTTCCTCTGTTCACCAGCATTTAATCTTTATATATTTGTTTTAATTTATTTCCTCTTTCTTTTTTTTCTCTCCTTAAATTATAGGAATAAATTCCTAAATTTCCTCTAGCCATTACTATCTTTATTTCTTGCCACTTTAAACAAAATTTCTTTCCACTCTATCAATGTGAGGCTTCTCTTATAAATACAAATCACTCGTACATACCCTACTCCATATCAATAGATCTTCATCTCCTCTCTTGCGTGTGAAGCTTCTTCTGTAGGTAAATGGCTGCACTAATTTTTTTTTCTTCTTATTTCTTTTCTTTTTCTTCTTCTTTTTCCTCCTTTTCTTTTGTTTTCTTATTGTTTATATTGCTTTTTCTTTTCCTTTATTTTAAGCATAACATGCTTCAAGTATTTATTTTACATTATAAGTATGTTTATATAGTGCAGCACAAGTACACATTAAATATAAAGTTATAAACAATTGTATTTGTTATATGGTTAGTTTTATATGAGTATTTATTGAAATTTGTTTAGTATGACTTTTGAATATACATTGGGTTTTCATACTGTTTATATATAATATAAGTTGTTTAGCAGTGTGCATATATGTTACAGCATGTAAGATTTTTTTTTTTAAACAAAAAGAAAGGTGTTAATTTTATATTGTATTGTTTATAAAAAGGTGTTAATTTTATAATATATATATTGTGGGACAGTATACATTTATAAACATATTAATATACAATAAGTTATAAAACATAAGTTTGATATATAGGTAGAGTTTGCATGGGTTTAAATTTCCTTCTGTTGTTTAAAATATAGTTGTAGAGTTATAAAATTTTGGGGAGAATATATAGTATAATATATTTTAAGTTAGTTTGTGTGTCTGTCCAGAGATGAATTATTATACAAATACATTTTTATAAGATCTAAGATTTGTTGTTTTAAAATGTAAGTTTATACTAGTTATTATATGGGTTAAAATTTGACATTGATATTTTTAAAATGATAAAGAAAGTTTAATGTGAGTGTTAACATGTAAGAAACGCCTGAAGCCTGTTTTAATATTAAAGAAAGTACTGGAATTTAAATTGTTAAATTAAGTTGGAGCTGTGCTCTCGCCCTTCTCTTTCTTATAAATATTTTGCAAAAGGTAAATTTATATCAAGTATAAGGTGTGTAGTTTTTCAACAAATTAAGAAAAGTCGATATTGGTCTTAACAATAACAATGTGGAATGTTGATTTAAATATGATTATAAAAAATTTATGTTAATATTGGTTTTAAACATAGTTTTGCAGTTTTCTATTATTTGCGTTTGTTTGAAAACGTATGTATGTATATGTAATTTTAATGCGTTTCAAAACTAATATTGGTTAAGAGAGTAGTACAATAGAATAATATTTGTATTTCATTTCGGTTTACATAAAGCAGTTTCTGATCTATTTTCATCGATCTCTATTTATCAGTTGTCCATCGTATTCGTGCCAATCTTGCTTCGCTTTGAAAATTTTGTTTGGATTTGTTCGATGTCTAGATCGTTATCCAGCGTAGCTCAATTCTTTGTCCAATCTATCAAGCCTCGAAAGGTGAGCAATCGCTCACGATTAACATTCTTTTATTCATTAAATTTGATTTCAATTGAAACGACAATTGAAATATGCTGCTGTAGTTATTTAAATTTGTTATATATGCTATTACCTGTAACTGTTCACCTGCGGGATATGACACCATATCCTGTTGTTTATATTATATTGTTATTGATGATATATGCTTGTTATTTTATTGTATTATCTATTATCACTCTGCAAGTTCCCTGTAGTTTAGAAATCTCTATGGGTTGAAATGATACATACCCGAACGGACTTTAGAGTAGGAGAAAATCGTTATGGGTTGAAATGATAAACCCAAGCGATTTTCATTTGGGATTACGGGTTGAAATGATATCCGCCCGTATATATTTAGTGTACGGATTGAAATGATAAATATCCGTAGCACTAGACTATATGATAGGAAATATATACAGACACCGTTGGTCCATATAAATATTCTGAAAATAATTTTTATAATTTTGGAAAAAAATATACGGTTTAAATAATATTGATTCTTAAGATATTATATAAATGGAAATTTTATATATAGATTTAGTCATAATATTTGATTTAAATTAGATTAATTTAATACGGATAATATGGTTGAGTATTTATGTAAATCTATATTTCAAATAGATTTTCTTGTAATAAATTGAATAATTAAGATTGAGAGATAAATTTTGGTTTATTAAAAATAGTATTTAAATGAGGATTTATTTAATTAAATCAAATTGAAATTTTTGAATGGGAAATTTAAAGGTATGATTTTATAACTGGATTTTTGATTTATGTGATTTAACGAATATTTCACGTTTAAATAAATTAAAGAAAATATTGAGTAAAATGTAATTTAAGGTTACTTAAATGATATTGTATCTAATGAGGGATTATTTTAAGACTAGATAATAATGAGGTTAAATCGAGATCTATATGGAACTATTAAATTGAACATTTAATTAAATATTAAAGTTTTGAACTATATTGGGATTTAAATGGTTTATTTTGAGATTCGGATATGTATTTGAAATCAGTATAGTTGAATTTATTATTTAGAAACTAAACTGATTAAAAAGTTAGTTTGAAACGTTGAATACTCAAAGTTTTGAAATATATTGAATATAAAGGGTATTTTGTGATTTCAAATCCAAATTTGAGATCGATAAAATTGAAGTGGTTATTTTAGAAATTGAGTTGAATTTAAATTAATAAATTGAGATTGAAATAGATTTAAATGGGGTGGTCGGGTTGATGTTAAACGATTTGTTAAGTTGAGGGAATTGAAATTTCTTTACTGTACAAATTATTTAATATATAAAAATACTATTTGGGAAGTATAGAGATATTTGAAGTGAAAATGATATTTGGTTTTGAAGTATAAATTAAGTTGAAAAGACTACGGTGTTATAGTGTGTATTTCTATCTTTTAGATAGATCCATGGACCCTTAGAGGATGGTTATCCCAAACACCCTCTAAGTTAATTATATTTAAGTTGATATTTCACTTGAGTTAGATTTATAGATATAAGAATGTTAATCCTGACTCGAGTGTTGTGTTTTTCTTTACGCTCGGGTCAGACTAAGAGATACAGCATTTGAGACTCATCTTCGAAGTTGGAGCTTTGCTTGAAGATCCAGCTATCTATCCCTTCAGTCATCCAGTTGATTGGTTCAGAGAAGCCATCTGTTGCATTGGAGACTTCATGGCATTTGAACTATTCGGTTGTATTTTATTTCTAACTCTGAGGTATATAGTAGCTTCATGAACTACTATTCTTTATCTATTCCGCTGCATTGTATTACTCTGTGTAAGTGATTTGTGATTGATTTATTTACTGTATATTTTAAGTTTTGCCAAATTTTATTAACAATTCGGTATTTTGAATTATTCAAGTCGGACATGTATGGTTTTATTGTCGATTTGAATGGTCCAAAATAGTGGGTCGTTACATTTAACTTTTATTAAATTTCAATTTTACTTAATGTTCATCTTCCAAATCTTATCCTCATTTAAGTCAATGAAACTCCAGAAATTAAATTTTAAATAAATGCTTAATCTTATTTGATCTTAAAATCAAACTTTATTTCAACCTTCAAATCAATTTATACAAAGCTTAAAAACCGCCAATTACTATATATATAATAACCTTTATCAATAACCAAATCGATATCCTATAAACCATATATATATAACTTTTCAAAACCATAGAAAACATTTTAAATATTTTTATATAGATATATATATACCACGGTGCCTGTATAAAATTTTCTACCCTATGATCAAGTGATACGGATGTTTATCATTTCAATCCGCAATTTAAAAATAAAAATGCGGTTGTATATCATTTCAAACCGCAATCTTGAGTGAAATGCATGATAACTTGCAGTTTATACAATATAAAATATAGCATCCATTCATCCAAATATCAATCATCAACCATTATTTGCAATCATCATCCAATTTAAACAATCATCGATATAGAGAATATAAATTATACAGGTAATAAATAACATGTATTAACTAACAGTTTATATTCAATAATAAATTTGCAACTGTTAAATTAGCAGTTTATATGCAAAAATAAATGTAAATTTAACTGGCAGTTAATATGAAATAAAAATTTAGCATAACTATGACTGGAAGTTAATATGCAAATAAATAAATTCTAAATGTCAAATTATATGCAATAAATAAAATTAATTAACAGCTAAATTAAATAAATGCGATTTAACAGAGATAGTGAATAAAACATGCCAAACAGTCATAAACAAACTTCTACTCAAATCTTAAATCAATTTAACCAACATAAGAAATTTTAGAAGTTGTGAGTGGGTTAAAACACTCACCTTCTGGATTTAAATCGAATTTAAATCCGATTTAAACCCAAAAATTCGACGATCTCTAAATCTGTCCAAACCAACGTCAACGCGTCTGGAATTTTGTTACGATCCTAACAAAAAAAATTCACGTGAAACGGAGAATGTATGAAGAAGTTATTCGAATAAAACGTTTGAAAATAAATTTTAAATTAAAATAAAATTCACCCTAATAAACAAAGCCACATCATCACGAAAAACACGTGCCCACCCCCTTCGTTCGAAACCCTACTTCTTCCAGGTAGCGAAACATTCGAAGCAGCCGATCCCAAGGCAAAATCTCTGACCAACCTGTAGCACGATCCAACGACGCCGTCGCAATCCCCTACCTCGGCTGCCCCTACCACCAATGACCGGCCGCCTACGACTCCACGAAATTTTGCCGCCGCCGTCACCTATTTCGGCCCACCGTGGCGATTCTCCACCCCCATAGCACGAACAAAAACTATAGATCAACACTGCTCAGTGAGCCCTAACTTCCCTTGCCACCTGATTGTCATAACAACGCAGATCTACCGTCGAAATCAGCCATGCCAAAACGAACGGCCGCGAAGAAAACCTTATTTCTGAACAAACCGAAACCCAAATCGAAAAACGAATTGCGTCATTGAATTACGCTCGTCTAGAGCATCAACATATATTTTTTTGGGATTTTTCTGAGAATTTTAATTTTTGACTTTGGATTTGATTTTTGAAATTGAACATGGATCTTGGGTAAGCAGCCATGGGGAAGAGGAGGAGCTGAGGAAATGAACGTACAACAAATTAGAATAGATGGAGGTAGGGTTTATAACTGGATTTATATAGGTAGGCTAGAAATTCGAATAGATGGATCCGATAAACAAACGTGCTGAACGATAATTGGCCCAAAAAGCCCGTTCTGACCCCGGAACGAAATTAGGTAAAACCATATATCAAGATAGGTGCTTTAAAATATTCTGAATGCGATGGAAAAAGTTTCACGTCAAAATTCGATGGTATGAAGAAGTTATGCTGAAAACAATATTTTCAAATTGATTTCAATCAAATCGATTTCAAGGCGTTTCGCGTTCGTACGATCAAATGACATGTCCGATCACTACGAAACTTGAAACCCTACAATAATTCACTGTAACGGATCCGATGAAACTGGTTTCGTCGAAATCCGAGTCCGTGACCAAAATGGCTATTTTTATATTAATTAAATAAATTAAAAATAAATAAATAAAATCAAATTTTATATTTAGATTCTAGAATTTGACCCATTTTATCACTCTTAAACTTTCTTATTATTTACAAAATTTCAAACAAGTTTAGATGTCAAATTAAAGAAGGTAAATTTATAAATTTCAATATAAATCCTTAGTTTCATTAAATTCACAAATTATAATTTAACTTTCTAAAAATTTATATATCCAATCAAAGAAATCAATGGTGATTCCATGCATATATTTAAAATAGATGGATTTAATACTAGATTCAAAATTTATTATCCTAACATTCTCCGATTACACTTAAATCCCTATAAATGTAATATTTAGATTTTAAATTTCCATTTATTTCGATTAACCCTATTATCGTATATTACTTTAAATATATTGACAAGCTTACTTTTGCACCCTTTCATTTACCCAACTGCCATTTTATAAATAAACTTAACAATAGATTCATACTCTATTACATAAATGCCTCCCCTTTCATCTAAATTAACATTTACGTAAACTTCAAACATTTAATCCATTTAATTCCAATTACTCCTTTCATTAAATTTTAGATTCAAATCAATTTACAAAGCTTTACCTCCATTCTTTATATACACTAACCATCATTTAATGAAGAATTTATATACGTTATTCCCCATTATTAACTAAATTTATTTAACGTAACATTTAATTTATTTTTATTGCAATGATTTCCAAATCAATTGAACGAATTAAATATGTATGTATCACTCATAATAACTGTTGGTCACAACTGTTGATCACCTTTAATAAGTTTATTATTGACAATCCAATAATCACCATTTACTATATATATATATATATATATATATATATATATATATATATATATATATATATATATATATAGACACACACACACACACATATATACGGATAAACTAATTCAATGTTTCCATTTCGTTTTCCTATACTAAATTTATTACTAAGTGTATTTACTCCATTCCGACAAGTTGGAATTCCATTCTTACTATAACAATCATTTCTCTATTCACCTTTATTAATAACCCACCATCATTTCATTTATTGTCTTTTATTGATTTAATCAAATTAACACATTTTCCTTTAAATTCATACTAACGAAATATTCAATTTCATTTATTTCATAAACTCCATTTCATAAATCTACCTGCAATTTCTACCTAGAAATAAGGTTACGCTTCCATTGTAATCTACATTTACACCTTACGTTACTACATTAATTATCCTTAAAGTAACGTTTTTATTAATGACAATATTAAATTACTTAACATTTTATATGGTTGCTATCCTTTATTTCATAAATTAATCCATTCCATCTAAATCCTTATCTATATAATATTTCAACATTTAATATCAACCCACAATTATTGCAATTCATTTTAATATTATTATCCAAATGCGACAATTTCCACTATTACAATTAATTGCAATATATAATTAAATTGTAAATTTTTGATTACCCTTCATACATCAAATTTCAACATTCTCTTTCATATAAATAAATAATATTTTTATTCCTTTCTAAATTTAAATAAAAATCTTATTAATTTAATTCATTTAAATATCAAAATTATACGGGTCGTTATAGAGAATAACCATACAAGTATTATAAAGAGTATATAGGTGATAAACGGTTATTTCGAATAAAGGTAATTAAATATTACTTTAATGGATATAAATGTAGTAACTGATATAGTGAATGAAATTAGCATTGTGAAAATAAATGTAAACATTGTTTTATAAGAAATAAAAGCCTATTAATGTGAGTGAAGGTTAACGGTAACGATTATTATATGTTACCTATGTATGTAGCTGGTAAATTCAAAATTTTGAAATTTGTTAATGTAATTGTAATCTAATATTACGTTAATGTTAATTAAGGTAATATTTGTAAGTAATTGTAAGGTTATTCATATTGGATAATTTGTGAGTTATAAGGATCGGGAATAAAAATTTATTTATTTAAGTGAAATGGAAAATTCAATAATTGGATTTAATGGCAATTAAATGAAATTGAAATAGTTTAATAATATGTTATTTGTAATAAATTTGAATCCAATATTTAATCCATCTATTTGACAGGAATGAATGGAATAATAATTTATTTATTTAACCAAATGTAATTTTGGGGATTTTATTTATAATTTGTGAATTTAATGAAATTAATTATTAAAGTGAGGTTAACGTTGGAATTGATGAATTAATCAACTCTAATTTGACATTTATATTTATTTAAATCAGTGTAAATGTTTTAGAAAATTTAAAACGATAAGAATTGTCAATTATCGAATTGAAATTGAAATTTTGATTAAATTGTCTTATTTTTAATTTATTTAATTAATATAATAATAGCCACTTTGGCCACTGACTTGGATTTTGACGAAACCAGTTTCATCGGATCTGTATCGGTGAATTATTGTAGGGTTTTAAGTTTCGTAGCGATCGGACTTGTTGTTTGATCGTACGAACACGAAACGCCCTGAATTCGATTAAATTGAAATCAATTTGAAAATATTGATTTTAGCATAACTTCTTCATACGATGCAATTTGAACCTGAAACCTTTTCCATTGCATTTATAATATTTTAAAATATCTATTTTGATATATGGGTTGACCTCATTTCGTTTCGGAGTCGAAACGGTCATTTTGGGCCACTTTGAGGTTAGCGCGTATATCTAACCTTATCTGTGATGCCCCACCTCTATGCTCACAATAACAAAGAGTATTAAAGGAATACTGTCTGTTATTACGAAGAATAAGGCTGGAAAGGAGCGACCATCCGTAGTTAGTCCTTACACTAGTATTGATTATCTCGATAGGAGTGGTATATGTTTTTTTTCATCTCTTTCTTTATTTACTCCCATCGACATATTCAATTCTAGTATAAAACGAACTACAACGGTTCATAATATTTTAGTACAATATATATAATAACAACACGGATAAGCTAAATGCGGAACATAGATAATATAAAATCTCATATATATATATAACTAGAGTCAGTTACAATACATGTGATATAATACATGTGATACAATACAACTGTCGACACTGGAAGTTACATATACAAGTACATTATTGCAAATAATATACATGAATACATATCATCCTATAAAATGACAACGACTACTCCAAAAGATATAAAGAGACTTCATAGCTCAATCAGCATCCCAAGCGAGATATCAACAGCCTGTAATAACTCGGTCTGACCCGAGTATTAAATTCAAAAGAAAATAATATACGGGTCAGTCTAATTCAAACTCAGTTATTAATGCACGAAAGCAATAATAATCAAATAATCAAATAGATGACAGCACAATAAATCTTACCTGTCCAATCCTTTAATAAGGAAATCGGATAACGGTAAATATAATGCATAACAACATTAACAACGAATCAGCAAGGCCAAATCATCAAACAAAGATAAATAAAAGGATTATCAATGAAGATAATTTACAAAACAACAGAATTGCCTAAACAGTAATTAACAGCAAGTGGCTAAAGCAAAACCCAAGCCAATGAAACAGCATAAACACCAAAATCTAATTATCGATATGATAATTAGCAAACACATAATCTAATTATCTAGTAGATAATTAGATATCACAAAATGATCAAATTCAACCAAATCAAAATACAATTTCAAAATATTGAATTGGACACACAAAACAATTCAAACAATTGAAATATCGATTAAAACGTCAATACTGTTTTGGCTGCAGTACACGCTCGCGTGCACTGCCTCGCCACTACAGTATATGAGATACACAAAAGCTCAGTGAATCAGATGCAAATGGTACCAACTCAAATCAAAATGAACCTGATGGAACTGTAACAGCATGAGCACAGCATCCACCCATTTACCATCAAATGAACAACGTGCACATGAATGCACAATGAAAATTCACAAACGAACACAAGGTTAAACCCGAGCTTTACAGCTGGATTCAACACAGGTGCGCTACGAAACATCGTAAAACTGTCGAGCATAAAATTCAATTACAACCAAACAGTGCAGTAATGGATATGCCACCAATTGCCACTAATGAATATGATAATACCACCCATCACTGAAATAGTACCAGCCTGAGTAAGTGAGACAAGGCTACACGTTCAAGTGCAACACGCTGGTCACACGAGAAATACATAAGGATAAAAGTACCAGAAACCTAAGCAGATGCAATATCACAAAACAATGGAGACAACAAGGACTTGCAAGTGCAACATGTACACGACAGTTGGGATAACATGGACACATAAGTACAGAATGCACAATTAAGTCCAGCAAAAACAAGCACATAGGCTAGCCATTAACAAAAATCCAAGTTCTCACAAGATTAGAGCAAGAAAGCAGTAAGCATTATACAACTTAAACATCTCATTGAATACATGAACCAGAGCAGTCAAGCCATAGCTTGGCAAAATGCAACTGATCAGAGGTGACAACTTGGAGCATCAGACCGAACAGTGCACACTGGCTATAAATAAAATCCATGCAACAAATATCCAAATTGCTTCAAATGGTGCAGACAGCTACAATGAAGCTGCAGCAACATGAAGCAACAATCGACACGAATTCAATCTAAATGGACCAATGGTCATAAACTGGACAGTATGCTGAAAGTTCACAGAGTACAGTTCAATATCAAAGCAATGGTAATTGCCGAAGTCATGGAATCACATATACAAATCAAGACCGAAGTCATCTGCAATACAAAGAGATCATCAAAGATCAAGGCACAGCCGAGATGAACAATCACAGTGCAAAATCATGTTCAGGGCACAGTGCATATCAAACCAGAAGCATGCTCGAAGCAAAATCCAAACCAAGTTCAATATTACAACTCAAAACACTCGACATCAGTGATACTAGGTCACCATGTGTGAACCAAAACTGAAGTGATAAAACACCGCGGTGGCATCAGAAGTAACCTCAATACAGTTCACATTCGAATATAGTGAATGTATCCTGATGAAAAATGAATTTCAATAAACCAGACAAGTTACATGAAGAAGCGTCTCAACAAAACCAAGTCGAAGCAGCAGGTCGAAATCAACCAGCGAAACAATGACAATGACATAGCAGTTTTGAATGAAAATTCAGTGAAGCTAGATAATATCTTCGCATAAACAAAGTCGTGGCCGATTCAAAGGCAAAGAATCGAACAAGTCAAGTTATATTAACATGAAAAACAATGTCAAAACCAAGTCAGAAATCAAACCCGTGCTATTCGATTAAATTGAAAAAGGCAGTAATCAATCTCAAGCACCTAAATGAAGATTAATGGCCAACGCAAATCAGTTAACAACTTCAAACAAATATATACGAACGCAATTAAGGAGATTGAAATCATATAAACGAAATCAAGATCTCGAATCATATATAAACAGTATTTTGAATTAGATGTGAGTGAAAATCGAAATTCACTCACCTTGTTTCCCATAGCACGAATCAAAGATCGACAGTTACTAGTCGAAGCCGTGGAATTCGAAGAAAGGAATTGAAGCATCATCGCACTCAATTCGAACAAAGACGGCGACTTCACTACGAAACCCTAGCAGCATCCATTTTTCTTTTCGTTTGTTTAGGGCTTGCGAATCGAATGAATAGAGAGGAGAGAACGAGTATTTACATTTGATAGCTCAGCACCAAAATAAAAAGAAACATGGGCTTAATTTTTGTTTAAAGCACGCAAAATCCCCTTTAACTAATTTTTAGTAGAATTTCAACCCGATTAAACTTCCAACAGCAATTAGCTATCGCCCTTAATCGTTTAATGACGATAATTAATTGATGCGAAATCCCGGGTTGTTACAGACTCCCCTCCTTATAAAAATTGCGTCCCCGCAATTTTCATAATTAAGGTCGTCGATAACAATAATTTTTCTAACATAAACTGGTTAAGCTAGAAAAATAAAGGTCAAGAACACAGATACCAAAGAAATCTTTTAATTTCATAAAAGAATTTCATAAATTCTCAACAAAATCTAATTATCAAATAGATAATCAGAAAACAACAAGATGAATAAATACAATTTTCAGCAACATTTAATTATCAATTAGATAATTAGAATTTAGAAATCACAAAACAGCAATATCCAATTATCGATACGATAATTAGAAAACAACAAAATCTAATCATCAACAAAGATAATTAGGGAACACAAATCACAAATCGCAAAACCGCAAATATATAGTTATCAACCAGATAATTAGAAAACACGAAATTTATAATCAGCAAACTATCAACAGAGATAGATAGAAAACAACAATTCAATATAATCAACATAATCTAGAATCAATTAGAGACTAGAAATCTCATAATCAGCAAAATTAGCAAATATCCAATAATAAAAAACGATAGTCAGAAAACACAATTATCTAATTATCAAAAACGATAATCAGAAAACAACAAATATCCAATTATCAAAAACGATAATCAGAAAACAACAAATATCCAATTATCAAAAACGATAATCAGAAAACACAATTATCTAATTATCAAAAACGATAATAAAAAAACAACAAATATCCAATTATCAAAAACGATAGTCAGAAAACATCAAATATCTAATTATCAAAAACGATAATCAGAAATCTCAAATCAATGAATATCTAATTATAAAAAACGATAATCAGAAATCACCAAATATCTAATTATCAACAAAGATAATTAGAACTCAAATCAGCAAATATCTAATTATCAATAAAGATAATTAGAACTCAAATCAGCAAATATCTAATTATCAACAAAGATAATTAGAACTCAAATCGGCAATTATCTAATTATCAACAAAGATAATTAGAACTCAAATCATAAAATATCTAATTATCAACAAAGATAATTAGAACTCAAATTAGCAAATATCTAATTATCAACAAAGATAATTAGAACTCAAATCAGCAAATATCTAATTACCTATAGATAATTAGAAACAACAAATATCTAGAAATCAATTAAAATGATCTAGAAAATCAACATGAAAGGTGGATCGATCCCAGCAGATGGCGAGTTTTAGCTACGCCGCACGTGCATCTCAGATGGTCGAACCTACCAAGTACTATAAATTTTGGCGCCTATCAGATGACCCAAAGGTCCGCAGAGTGACCCGAAGGTCTAGTACTGGTTTTTGACCTGAAGGTCCATTAGATACCCGAAGGTCCAACAGAGTGGCCCGAAAGCGCAACAAATGACCCAAAGGTCCAGTAGAGTGGCCCGAAAGCCCACAAATCATTAGAATCATCAAACAGCAGATATTTCAATTAGCGAGTCCGGAATTAATCGAAATAGCAAACGCACATGTCCCATACCTCGAGTTTTACTAAATCGTTTAATTCTCTTCATCGTTTCCTTGGATGTGAAAAATCGTGTATTTTTAAATTAATAACATTTTATGTTCTCAAACGAACAAGTCCGGAATTAAGCGAATCAGTAAAAGTGAGGGTTCATAGTCCTCAATTTTGCTGAAGCGTTTAAATCGCTTCCTCATTTATTTGAAAGCGCAAGCTGTAGAAATTTTGGAAAATATTTTTATTTTAAAATGATTTTTAAAACACGTGATTAAAACAACAACATCTGTAGCAAATTCGATAAGGAAATTGCACTTCTCAAAACACCGTAAACACGGATCTCAAAATCAGCATTGTGGGATAACCGCTTGAAAATTCACATTAAATTTGACGGTTACTGAAGTCAAAGCGACAGTAATTTTTATACGTCAAAATCTCAATAAAATAATTGTCATCAAAATATAATACCAGTGAATTTTCATTCATTAAAAATGTCAACAAAACACCATGCTTCAAAAATTTATCACCGATGTAAAAATCCCGTTATAAAAACAACGGCAGCAAAATACGTTTAAAACCAAACACCGGTTCAACGTAAAATTAATGTAGTAACGTGCAACTCAAATTTTGATTTTTAAATCAAAAGGGTTATCAGTTGTACTCAACGAAGGCAGTCTCACTGTTTCCGTTGCGTACTTTGATAAACAGACACAAATTACTCAATCATCAAAAAACAATTTCACTTTTATTTTTAAATAAAGATATTTAAAAATTTCATCATAATTTCAAAACTTTAGTTTTGACTCAAGACACAAATAAACATCAACAAATAGTTGTAACACATGTTCCATCTAAGTTAAGTTATATATTATATCCATAAACCCCTTGCTCTGATACCAACTGTGACGCCCCACCTCTATGCTCACAATAACAAGGAGTATTAAAGGAATATTGTCTGCTATTACGAAGAATAACGCTGGATAGGAGCGGCCATCCGTAGTTAGGCCTTACACTAGTATTGATTATCTCGATAGGAGTGGTATATGTTTTTTTTCATCTCTTTGTTTATTTACTCCCATCGACATATTCAATTCCAGTATAAAACGAACTACGATGGTTCATAATAGTTTAGGACAATATATATAATAACAACACATATAAGCTAATACGGATCATAGATAATATAAAATCTCATATATATAACTGAAGTCAATAACAATACATGTGATACAATACAACCGTCGACACTGGAAGTTACATATACAAGTACAATATTGCAAATAATATACATGAATATATATCATCCTATAAAGTGACAACGACTACTCCAAAAGATATAAAGAGACTTCATAGCTTAATCAGCATCCCAAAGCGAGATATCAACAGCCTGTAATAACTCGGTCTGACCCGAGTAATAAATTCAAAAGAAAATAATACACGAGTCAGTCTAATTCAAACTCAGTTATTAATGCACGGAAGAAATAATAATTAAATAATCAAATAGACGACAGTCACAATAAACCTTACCTATCCAATCCTTTAATAAGGAAATCGGATAACGGTAAATATAATGCATAACAACATTAATAACGAATCAACAAGGCCAAATCATCAACAAAGATAAATAAAAGGATTATCAATGAAGATAATTTAGAAAACAACAGAATTGCCTAAACAGCAATTAACAGCAAGTGGCTAAAGCAAAACCCAAGCCAATGAAACAGCATAAACAACAAAATCTAATTATCGATATGATAATTAGCAAACACATAATCTAATTATCTAGAAGATAATTAGATATCACAAAATGATCAAATTCAACCAAATCAAAATACAATTTCAAAATATTGAATTGGACACACAAAACAATTCAAACAATTGAAATATCAATTAAAACGTCAATACTGTTTTGGCTGCAGTACACGCTCGCGTGCACTGCCTCGCCACTATAGTATACGAAATACACAAAAGCTCAATGAATCAGAAGAAAATGGTACCAACTCAAATCAAAATGTACCATATGGAACTACAACAGCATGAGCACAGCATCCACCCAGTTACCATCAAATGAACAAAGTGAACATGAATGCACAATGAAAATTCACAAACGAACACAAGGTCAAACCCGAGCTTTACAGCTGGATTCAACACAGGTGCGCTACGAAACATCGTAAAACTATCGAGCATAAAATTCAATTACAACCAAATAGTGCAGTGATGGATATGCCACCAATTTCCACTAGTGAATATGATAACACCACCCATCAATGAAACAGTACCAGCCTGAGTAAGTGAGACAAGGCTACACGTTGAATTGCAACACACTGGTCATATAAGAAATACATAAGGATAAAAGTACCAGAAACCTAAGCAGATGCAATATCACAAAACAATGGAGACAACAAGGACTGGCAAGTGCAACATGTACACGACAGTTGGGATAACATGGACACATAAGTACAGAATGCAAAATTAAGTCCAGCAAAAACAAGCACATAGGCTAGCCATTACCAAAAATCCATGTTCTCACAAGATTAGAGCAATAAAGTAGTAAGCATTATACAACTTAAACATCTCATTGAATACATGAACTGTGACGACCCGGAATTTTGAGCAATATCAATTTAATAATCTTTGATAATAATTAAATTGATTTGATCATTTTATATTATAAATTGACAGTTAAGATTTATTTTTTAAAGATTGATAATAATAATTTGTTAATATCTATTAATATTTTCTTTACAATATAAATAAGCAAGATTAAATTCTTTTGAAAATTTATAATAATTTGATTTGGAAATATTTAATTTGGTAAATAAGAAGTTTTTAATGTAATAAAACTTTGTATTCAAATTGTAATATATATATATATATATATATATATATATAAATTTATATATTGTGATTTGAGATTTGTTTCAAAATTTAATATGAAAATTAATAAATATAATGTTAGTATGTTTTTCTATTTGAAATGTGTATATATATTTGTATATATATGTTTTAAATAGGGATATTATTAATTTGAATTTAATAAGAGTTTTCAAACTTGAATATATTTAATTTTGAAATTTGAAATGATAATTTGATTTAATGTCTTTGAAATGATATTTGAAATTTAAAATTTAAATAATAAAGTTAGTTTCTTATTTTATAAACATATATTTTAGCTTTCGTTTTTAATAAGATAAAATTGTTTTAAAAATTTATATGAGGAGTTAAAATCAATTTTTCAAGTTTATAAACATATATTATAAATCAAAATATAAGTTATTTAAATTTACATGAATATTTACTAAAAAGATAAATACATATTTCTATATTACATAATTACATATACATAGCCTAATAATTATAAAAAAAGAAGAAGTAACATTTAAAAGAAAAACATTAATAAAACAATTATAACACTTGTTAACTAGATAAAGTATGCTAATGACACTTGTGAAGTATATTGCATATAACATGACAAATGTCTTTTTCACTTATAATAATAAAATCTAAAACTAAATATGAGTAAGAAAAAGATTTAATTTTCAGCTAAGAAATCACTTTCTTCTTTCTAACAAAAATACAAAACAGATCAAGAAAAAATGCAAATCAAAAACAAATCAAAGATGAATACAAAACTGTAAATCTGAAAATTCAAACATGCAAGAGCTGGAATCAAATATTCAACATGCAAAAGGGAATTGAAAGCCTGGAAAACAGTTTTCTTATCTACTCTCTGTTTACTGCAAATTTTCAGGTGAGTAAATAAAATTTAAAAACAGTTTTAAATTTTAAATTTCATCCTGTTTTTGTGTATGGAATTCTTGATGAATTGACTGGATTCTTGAATTTTAACTGTTGCATGATTTAGTATGTGGTTTGAATCTCTGTGTTGTTCAAAAATATACTACTGTATATAAAAACAGTTTCAAACTTTAGAATAAATTCAATAACTAACTTATGAATTCGAACTTGACTTAGAATTGTGAATTGAAGTTGTTTGTAATCAACTAACTTATCATCTAAAAATAATTTTAGGTTTTTAAATTGGATAATTAGCTTTAAAACTTTGAATTTACAGTAAAATGGTAAATGGGATCAAAAATTTATTAAAACAATTTTAAGTTTTGATTGCACAATTTAAATAGCAATTGAAAATCATGAATTTTAGTGTGATTGTTATAATTTTTAATGTGGGGAATTGTGAGTATTTTGGAATTTTCTATTTTGGGGTTTTCTGCCAAATTACGGCAAGCTACGGCGAAGTGGACATCGCCGTTGAACTCAAAGGAGGAAGGAGCGTGTGTGGTCATGCGAAAATTGTCTCATGAATTTTTAATTGAGTGGGATGGCCATGAATTGAGTAAGTAGGGTTTTGTTTGCTGAAGATGTCGATGATGTTCATTGGGGTATTGCGTCATCATGTTGTTTTCGGAGGTGATCGCGTGCATGGCCGAAGGTTCAAGGGAATGTGGGGGAGCTAGGGTGGTGGTGGCGTGGTCTCTGGTGAAGGGGATGGCCGATGGTGGTTGGATTTGGGGTTGGTGCTTTCGAATGGTTTTGGGTTGAGGGTCGAAATCTCGCTCTCGATTGAGTTTTGACTTTCTGGGTTGATTGTTGTGATGTAGGGGTTAGTCGTGACTTGTAGGTGGCCAGCGTTGGGTTCATCGTCGACCGACGTGGTCGTGCACGTGGATGTGCACGGTAGTGTGTATCAGGAAGTGGGATTGTGGGAGAAGAAGGTGGACTCGATGTCGTTCTCGCGTTTTTGGCGTGTTGACTCGAAGCAGGCTTGGATAGGGGAGGAACTCGGAGTTAGCGTGTGTCTTTCTCGGGGTGTTTTCATGTTTTACTCAGGATGTTACTGGGTTTTTGAGTGGTTTACTCGAGTATTTAGGTTTTCAGCCTTTTGTACAGAAGTTAGAAATGACTAATACAAAGAATATTTGTTTTTAGAAATAAAGTCTTTAAAACAAAGGTTGAACAAGTTTCAAATTAAAATTGTTTCAAAGTTATGTTTTAAAACAAGTTTATATATTTTGAAATATGGAGTTTAAAATAAAATGAGTGGATTTTAAAATAAAGTTTGTATTTAAACTTTAATAAATAAATTTGGAAAGGTTTTAAGATTTAAAAGTTCAAATCTTAAAATATGTTTAAAATTATAATTGATTTCCAAATATTATATTTTATTTTAATGAAGTTTAATGATTTAGAATTTGATAATCAATTGTAATAAAGATTATCTTTAGTAAGTTTGAATTTGATTTATTTAAAGATAATTAAATTTGTAAAGATAATTGAGATATTTAAATCATTTTTAATTATCAAGTTTTATTGTTCATAAATGATTTAATTAAGATGATGTTTTCTAAATCAAGAACCATTATTATATAAGAAGTTGAGAATCATTTAATTAATTTTAAATGATTAAGTTAAATAGTTAATTAAGTAATTAACTTGTGATTAATTAAGATAATCATTTTGGATTAATATAATATAGTTACTTTGGAAGTAATTAAGTAATTAAGTGGTTAATTATTTTAGGTAATTAAGTAAGAGTTAATTACTTTATTAAAAGTAATTAAGTAAATGTGATTAAGAGTTAATCACTTTAGTTATTAATTAAATAATTAATTAATAATTAATTAAAGGGTTAAATTATTTGATTAACGATTAATTAATAAAAGGAGTAAGAGTAATTAATCAAGTGATTAATTACTTGTTAAAGTAAATAAGTACGAAAGAAATTTAATTAATGAGGTAATCATTAATTAATGGAAATAATTAATTAATTATTAATTAATAATTTAAAGAATAATTAGTTTATAATTAAGTTTTAATTACTAAATGTAATAATAGTAATTAATCAAAGGTGATTAATTAAAAGTAATTAATTAAATATGATTAATTAAAAGTAATTAATCAAGTATTTAATTAAGAGTAATTAATTAAATATGATTAATTAAAAGTAATTAATCAAGTATTTAATTAAAAGTAATAAATCAAATGTGATTAATTAAAGTTATTAATCAAGTATGATTAAAGGATAATTAAGGAATAATTATCAGGATAATTAAAGAATAATTAATCAAGGATTGATTAATTTTAAAAGTTAATTAAGAGGTAATTACTTAGTATAATTTGGGAGTAATTAATCAGGATGATTAATTAATATTGTAATTAAGTAAGAAATACTTAAAGTAATTAAGTGATAATTAATCAAGGAAGATTAATTGAAATGGAATTGAGTAATGTGAGTTAATTAATTAATTTTGTAATTAACTAATGAATAGTAAATGGATTGAAGATAATCCAAGTATTTAATTTAAGGATTAATTGAATTAATCAAGTTTGAATCAAACTTGTTTATTAATGATTAAGGATTGATGATATATATCATTGGATGAATTAATGATATTGGTTGTTATTGGATGGCATTGATTGATGGATGATGATGTGAATATGTTGTATCTGGGATGTGGTTTATATGCTACTATGTGATATGTATAGATGCATGTGATAATAGATGCTTATCTATATGTGTTATGATACACCCATTTATGTTAAGTGATATTTTCTGAAATATCTATTGTTTAAATCCCTTAAGTACAACTTGGACATTAAAATGGCGTTTGGTTTCGGTGACACCGGGATCGGGTTTCCATATTTGGATATCCGAAAACCACACCGTTTCCAATTAAACGTTTGGTCGTTAATCCAAGTGGAGCAAGTGAAGACTCGAGGTGTAAGGGATATACGTCAGTATAACTCTGTTGGTGATTCCGTAATGAGTTTGACGGAATAGTGCTTATAGATTCGAGATGGTGAATCAGAGTGCAAGGGCTATGGTCGTTGACTCTGAGGGTGATTCCAAAATGAGTGCAACGAGATAGTGACTTCGGTTTCGTTCGAACCCGGAATGAACTTGCATGGATTGAATGCTTTCAGGACATCGTCAGGCGGACGATGAGCATTCTAAGATAATTGGTCCTATAAAGGTAATCGCAGCCTCAAGCCTCATCAACCGGGAATGGCTAAAACAGGGGAGGTGCAGCAAGGCTACGTGGGTCGCTCCCACTGGAGAGCAAGATTCATCCCTGTCTAGAAGTCCCTTTATATTTCGGCTGTGTGGGCAGTTGTTCTACAGCCAACTGCGGGGTGGTCTTGTTCGGGACTGTTCAGTAAGGAATGGTCCCGGCCTTTGTTACAGGGGATGAAGGGAGTAATCCTCGGTACGGTGATCTAGGCCACGTACTGTAACGGGCGGTACCCCAGTAGCCCTGCCATTGTTGGAAACCCATTTTCCCTACGAGACCCTACGGTTTTGTTTGTGTTACCCACTTTTGTGGCTAGTAGCTGGAATTTAATCATGTAATAATTTCGGCTATTTTCTTATTTACTTGAAAACCCTAGACACTATTATAATATCTCTAGATTTCCTATCAAATGTTTTGGTTAGCGTAAGGTAAAAACTTTTCCATGTTTATGTGTGGGAAGTCTTACGTGATACCTTTTCTTTTCAAAGGTTTTCTAAAGTTAAGCAAATCTTAAACCGTTTACTCACACCATACTCCTGTCTGACCCGAGTGTTTATTTTCTGTTTTATTAAACTCTTGGGTACTCATATTATATATGTGTAGTCAAGTGATTCAGGTTATCTCTTGACGAAATCTGGAAGAGCTATGGAGCAGGAGGCTTCAACGTGTAGATATATGGTTAGAGTTTCCGCTGTGTGTTATTCTGTGTTGATGTTCTTGTATTGTATCAGACAGAAATGTTATAACTGTCTAAATTGAGATGTTTAGTTGTATACTCTGATGTATATGATACTATGTATATGTTCTATATTATATTTAAATCGTTCCCCTGTGAGATTCTGATGTGTTGTTTCTTTTTCTTCTCTTTCTTTGCTTCTTCTATCCCTTTCTTTCTTAATTAGTGATGCGATTTTCCGGGAGTGGAAAGTCGGGTCGCTACAGTTGGTACCAGGGCTTTAGGCTGAGTGAATACCTAGGCTCTGGAGTGGTGTCTATCTTGAGAGAGCGTACTCGTAATTTTTATATAAATATACATTTATATAACTACCTAATCTGTTGGGTTATCTGTTCGGATTTTCCAACATAGGTTATAAAGGTAGATAAGGTAGGAGTGTGTGGAACACAACTACCACTAATGGAAGAGGTTTATATATTGTGGTTGGGGGTGTTTATCGAGATTGTAGACCTAATACCGTCTCGAATAAGTTTTGTAGATTGGTGAAAGGATTTCTTTGAGTCCAGAGGAAGTCTTTTTTTTCACGAATTGGAGTATATTCTTGAAGTGTGAGGTTGTTTTGCTCTCAAGTGAGCGGGATTTCTAAGAGTTGAGTTGTCCGCTGAGGAGAAGCAAGTGATGGTATCTTGATAGCTTGAAGATGGAATAGCTATATGATAAGCTGTAGTTTCCATAAATGGTTCAGAAGATGTTCTTTTGGAGCCAGATTTAGATGGTGTTGGTAGAGCAATTGATGTCTGCTGCAATGAAGATTCGAATGTTTAGAGATTCTTTGAATCTCAAGTAAGGGTGTCTTGTCTTTATTGAAGTTTGAGACTAAGGTCGATGAGTTACCTCATTTCACACATGGTCTCATTTGTTTTCCCTTAAGGAAATAAGTGGTTGGTGTTTGGTTTGGAGCTGAGTTTCTTTGAGAAGATGTCGACTCGTCTCAAGGATTTTTGGCAAAATTGGGTGATAGTTTTGAGTTTTAGGAGCTTCTGGTTATGGAAGATCTTTGGTTTAGCGGTATCTTTGAGGTGAGTTTTGGAAGTAGCCGCATGGATCTGTTTCTTAGATGATTCTGAAATCTTTGGGATTCTACTATCAGAAGATTGGGCAGATGGTGAAACTTATCCATTTCTTTTGGGAGGCTCGGCAGAGTGGGATATCTATTGGAAGTGATCTATCAGTTTTTCTGATAGGTGAGCCATTCTGGAAAGATTTGTCTTGATAGGAAATAGCTGTTCTAGTAGGGGAGATAGTTCTTTGGAATCAGAACTGAGTAGGATCGCAAAAGTGACTTGCGATTAGTTGGGAAATCTTTGAGTATTCTTTGGGTTGAGATTGAGGCACCTCGAGTAGAGATAAAAGCTATGGAAGTAGGCGGAGATTCTCCAGATGTTTTTGAGGAATTTAGAAGTTGATCTGAATTGGAGATTGAGATTTCCTATCGACTTGGATTTCTAGGAGCAGTATTGATAATTCAACCATATAGTGGGATGACTCTTAGAGCAAGAAGAGTTTGGTAAGGTAGCTCAGGGCTCTTTGAAGAAGGATTGAGCATCTAATTCTAGTAAGATTCTGCAGGATGTTTTGACCTAGTGGAATGGTCACTAGATTTTGCTTATGTTCTTCGATGGCATTCTTATCTACTCTGGATCAGAGTTGCGCAGCGGAAGCGAGTTGGGAATTATTCTAGAATGAGAGCAACCAGGAGTTGCAGTAAGGAATTTCTACTGGAAATTCAAGTATGAAGAAATTTTCTGTATTTGGAAGGTAAGGTTGTCAAGTACAACTGATTGGCTATTTCAGATATGAGGTGTAGGTTTGAAGTCCATTGATGCTTAGGGTAATAGAGTTGTGTATTTGGATTTCAGCAAATTATCTTTGGGAAGCCACTTTGTTGAGTAGGATCTGGAGATTTGGTTTGAGTTGGTCCAGTTTGTTTCTTGAAGCAATCAGCAAGGGTTAGGCTAATCAGGAATATTGAAGGTGACTCAGGAGCATCAGAAGAGTTATGCAGCTAAGAATTGAGGAGATTTGGAATGTGAAGTTGGAATTTGGATATTGTTTTAGTTTTGTCCAATCAAAGGAGATATAAGAATGGGTAAAACTGGAGAGTTCGCTCTGGAAGTATTTTGAGTTTTCCTGCGTTCTCTAAAGATTTGATTTTGGTCTACAAGATTGAATTGCCAGTTCGGATAGCTGGAATTCATTGTATTTCACATATCTCTGAGGAATATGTGTATGATTCTTTGAGTGATAGAATCAGCGGTTCAGAAGGATCTGGTAATTGAGCTGGTTTTAAGTTTAGTCTGATGTCTTGTTCAGATTTGAAGAATCAGACGAGGGAGTTCTTGGTTTTAATAGTGTAGTTACTTAAGATTTGTGGAGCGAGTATTCCAGTGTAGGTATCTGGAAACTCTTGATAATATTAGAAAGTTCTATTCAGAAATTTTCTGGATAGATAAAATTATTTGCTTGAATTGGGTGCTTTAATTGGTAGTGTATGATTGATTGTATGATTTCTAATTTAATTTAAATTCTTTAGCTGGGTTATTAAATTATCTTTGCTTTTAAATTTCGGGGACGAAATTCTTTTAAGGGGGGAGGAATGTGACGACCCGGAATTTTGAGCAATATCAATTTAATAATCTTTGATAACAATTAAATTGATTTGATCATTTTATATTATAAATTGACAGTTAAGATTTATTTTTTAAAGATTGATAATAATAATTTGTTAATATCTATTAATATTTTCTTTACAATAAAAATAAGCAAGATTAAATTCTTTTGAAACTTTATAATAATTTGATTTGGAAATATTTAATTTGGTAAATAAGAAGTTTTTAATGTAATAAAACTTTGTATTCAAATTGTAATATATATATATATATATATATATATATAAATGTATATATTGTGACTTGAGATTTGTTTTAAAATTTAATATGAAAATTAATAAATATAATGTTAGTATGTTTTTCTATTTGAAATGTGTATATATATTTGTATATATATGTTTTAAATAGGGATATTATTAATTTGAATTTAATAAGAGTTTTCAAACTTGAATATATTTAGTTTTGAAATTTGAAATGATAATTTGATTTAATGTCTTTGAAATGATATTTGAAATTTAAAATTTAAATAATAAAGTTAATTTCTTATTTTATAAACATATATTTTAGCTTTTGTTTTTAATAAGATAAAATTGTTTTAAAAATTTATATGAGGAGTTAAAATCAATTTTTCAAGTTTATAAACATATATTATAAATCAAAATATAAGTTATTTAAATTTACATGAATATTTACTAAAAGGTAAATACATATTTCTATATTACATAATTACATATACATAGCTTAATAATTATAAAAAAAAAGAAGTAACATTTAAAAGAAAAACATTAATAAAACAATTATAACACTTGTTAACTAGATAAAGTATGCTAATGACACTTGTGAAGTATATTGCATATAACATGACAAATGTCTTTTTCACTTATAATAATAAAATCTAAAAATAAAAAATATGAGTAAGAAAAAGATTTAATTTTCAGCTAGGAAATCACTTTCTTCTTTTTAACAAAAATACAAAACAGATCAAGAAAAAATGCAAATCAAAAACAAATCAAAGATGAATACAAAACTGTAAATCTGGAAATTCAAACATGCAAGCGCTGGAATCAAATATTCAACATGCAAAAGGGAATTGAAAGCCTGGAAAACAGTTTTCTTATCTACTCTTTGTTTACTGCAAATTTTCAGGTGAGTAAATAAAATTTAAAAACAGTTTTAAATTTTAAATTTCATCCTATTTTTGTGTATGGAATTCTTGATGAATTGACTAGATTCTTGAATTTCAACTGTTGCATGATTTAGTATGTGGTTTGAATCTCTGTGTTGTTCAAAAATATACTACTCTATATAAAAACAGTTTCAAACTTTAGAATAAATTCAGTAACTAACTTATGAATTCGAACTTGACTTAGAATTGTGAATTGAAGTTGTTTGTAATCAACTAACTTATCATCTAAAAATAATTTTAGGTTTTTAAATTGGATAATTAGCTTTAAAACTTTGAATTTACAGTAAAATGGTAAATGGGATCAAAAATTTATTAAAACAATTTTAAGTTTGGATTGCACAATTGAAATAGCAATTGAAAATCATGAATTTTAATGTGATTGTTATAATTTTTAATGTGGGGATTTGTGAGTGTAACGCCCCGAAAATTTTCGACTTTCGAAAATTCAACATCGACACTCACTTTATCGACTGCCGAGAAATCGAAGGCCGAAAACCGGAATGTTATGTGTTTTTAAAAAGAATTTAAGAAAAGAAAAGAGAAGAAGAGAGAAGATAGAAAATAGAGAGAAAAGAAAATAGAACGGAACAGAAATACAGAATAACAGAACAATCTCACAATCGCAGCGGAACAACATATAATAATAAATGAATAATCTTTAAACAAAGAACTATATCAGTTATTACATTACATTTCATTTTATTACATCATATCATATCATCAGAGTGTACAACATCATATAACAACAACAGTGCAGCGGAAAAAGAAATACTATATAAGTAATATGCCATGTCATCCAGCTTGCCTCCAGCAACTCCAGAATATCCAGAATATCCTGATGAACCTTACTCTTGACTGCCCGTGTGAAAATTGGTGGGCACCCAGAGTTTAGGAAGGAAAACAATAAACTCCAAGTCAGTCATGTGACTGGTGTGAGAACTCAAAAGAGTTTATTTACTTTTAAAATCAAAGATAGAGGAATATTTTTAAAGTCAATTCGCAATGCTTTTAAAAATGAGACTACCATAAGGCCTCCCGCACACACACACATGCAAATGCATAATCGGAGGAGATTTCTCCTTATGATAGTCAAAGATGCTTGATACGCATTTAAAATAACATTTGATATTATTACTAGTGCATAGTGTAGGAAAAATTCATTTCGAAAGTAGAATATAAATCTTAGCCAACATAGGACCATTATCGTATGCCTACTATAGCTAACTATGTTCAATAGCAGGTTACCGCCACATTCCATAGCAGGTTATACAACTAAAACCGTACAAGTCTCATATTGTTTCTTTGGATTTCCAACGAATGATCAGGCCAAGGAACTTCCCATTGCCACATGAGAATGCCTCTGGATGGACATCCCCGAGAACCAAACCGGATCTCTACCAACACAAGGCCGGGTTACTCCTAACTGAGTAACAACTGACCGAATATGCCATCCCCCGGTCCTTTGGGACCTTTTCACCGAGCGCTCGTAATCAATTCACACAATCATAACAAAGTGTTTTCAACATGAGTAAGTATCTGGGCTCCATACCATGATACCACCCTTTTCCAGAAGGAAATGGACACATCCTAAAGGGCGCTACCCCTCATAACCTTGCTGCTTCTTTCCTGTTTTGACCATTCACGGGGTGTGAGGCTCGACGAAGTCACGTCCACAAAAACATACTTTATACAAAAGCCATGCTTTGGGTCAACAAATGATCATAGAGATGATCACAAAGATAGACGATCAAATAAACGATCCTATCACAAATAATCAACACAATGATCATTTCAGCATCACTCAGCATGTCACATTACCAAACTGGGAATATATCGCTGATAACTTCAACTATATAACCTCTGAGCTCGTACGTCTCAAAGAAGGGTGTTAAGCTAAAAGAATAAATTCTCCGCCACCAACAGAAATATATTTGAAAGAAATCGGCTTTATATCTCAACTTGTAATGTCAGGCATACTATCCATACAAGTCTGTTCCGGGCTCGAACAAAACCGAAGGCACTTACAAAGAAGTCCTTGCAATCCGGATATTCACAATCCTGATCGGATTCACCATCACATATGGAGAACTCAATACCGTAGCTACTCGGTGCAGAGTCAATCGACAGGTCATCCTATCGCTTTTGCAAATACCGGGTCTTCAACACCGATCTTCAAATGCAATTCACAACGACGTATCACATATTCGGAATGGGTTATACGACCCCATGGTCCTTTCCCGGTTAACCCGAATAGTGAGCGCTTATTCAAAAATAAGTGTGGCATTCAAATTAAATCAAATCACATCCAATACCCATTCAAAGGGAAATATTGATAGTCGGTTATTGAACTATCAATGGATATGCACACATCACCAGATTCCAAATAATTTTCCAAATTATTTATTTTCCAAAATATCTTTACAAGATATATAATTTTAACACTTCAAAATAAATCAATATTTATTTTTCTAAACCAATCTCACTTTCTTTTATAAATTCCTTAGTGAATTTATATTCCAAAATATTCATGCTTATACGATTTCAATTTATCATTTCAATTTATCTTCCAAAAGATAAATTCTAAATATTCACTTTATATTGGAAAACATTTCCATACTTATTTATTCATAAGTAATTTTCAATCCATTTATTTTCAACACTTGGAAAATATTCAATATACTTAATCGAATTAAGTATATATTTCATTCTATTAAGGAAATCATTCACTTAAACATATTTATTTGGGTCAAAACGAATGTTGCGTAAAACATCGTTACGACAACCCAAAATCACTAGTATAGGGATTCGAAATTAAAGTAGATATATAAATCCCAATACTATACAAAACATTTCCTTTCGGAAATCATTTACTATAACAACAGTGTTATAGTCCATCATCTCCTTCTATTTCTCGAAAACGTCTATTTCAACAATAAATGTTGAAATCTATGGTTTCGAATCTCAACACATTTTAAAACATCGTTAGATCGTTTTAATTCTATTTAAAACATCCAAATCCAAAACATTTTCTTTAACGTGTTATTCACTATTCAAAAATGTGAATAAACTTCGTTAACAAATCTCATCCTTTTATTCATTTTAATTCAAAGGATTATTCACTATTCAAAAATGTGAATACAACTCCATTAAATAAGTTATGACAATTAACTTATCAAAATAAGTTGTTTGCGGATTTATAAAACAACGTTTATAAATTCCATTTCTATTTATTTATAAAAACTTCCTTTTTATAAATTCCTTTATTAACCTATTCCAGTTTATAACTAAATTATAAACTAAACGTTCATATTATAAGTTAATTACTTATAAAACGATTATTTTACAAAATCGTTCCTTTAGAGACTTTCCAATTTATAAATCTTATAACTTATAAGATCCATTTATCTAACCAATCTATTCTTCAAATAATTTCACCAAATTTATAAATCTTACTATTTATAAATTTTCTTTTATAACTTCACAGTTTATAATTCTATAAATTTCATTCATTTATGAATTTCATTTTCACTTCATTCAAACACTTATAAAAACTCGTTTTATAAGTCAATATTTCAATTTATAAATATCCGTTTATAAATCTCTTAATATAAATCAATTTATATTATTCTTTTAAAACGTCTTTAATTTCCTTTATAGTTTCACCATTTTGATTTATAAAATAATCAAATTTTATAAATCCTATTTTTAAACTTTTATAATATATTCAAAAATCCAATTTAAACTATTTTATAAAATCATAAATCCCCTATTTCTCAAAAATCAACTTTTAACTATATTTCACAAAATCATAATTTTTATAACTTTAAAAATTATAACGTTTATTTATTTAAAATGGATCAATTCCAAAAATATTTTATATTTTCAAAGATCACTTTAAAAATCATTTTAAAATCCCAAAATTTGGGTCCAATGATGCTACACACCAAATAGTCAATCACGACTACAACGATATCACATATCGTATATGATAATCAACGAATATCAAAATATCCATAATCAAATAAATACTGTTGGGGAATCCAGTTGGATCCCTCCAACCTGTTTTCCTGCATCCAAAAACATTAGCACAATACCAATTTCGCTCCAGTACGAAATTATCGCGGTATATGTTCTTAATAAATATTATCCGTTTAATAACGGCGTAATAGGGTCTCATCCGCTAAACAAAAAATGCGGGAAATCAATAACTCCAATATATACATATGCCAATATATATATATTGCTATTATATATAATACCAATTTCACTGTTTATGAAATATTCGCGGTATATGTTTTTAATAAAAAACATCCGCTTACTAATGGCGTATAATGTCTATTTTAACAATCAATAGATATCAATCATTATTCAAACATGCATTCAAATATTTTAAATCTAACTATTTAAAATAAAATCGAAACCGATTCGATTGAGTGAGAAGTTCTCACCTTGGTTTTATTTCCGTTTTAGCGATTTATTTTGAATAAAATTAAACGGACGTTTAATTTTACCCAAAATTTTTACTAACTCCAAACGACTCCAAACCAACTCCATCGCGTAGTGCTCGTCCATACGATTCCAACGCAACTGAGTTTGCATTTTTTCGACCTCGTATGAAAAAGTTATGAATTTATGAAGTTTATACATGATTTTATAACTAAATTACAACATAACTTAATAATTAAAACCCTACAGCAAATCCTAGCCACAAGATCCAGCACCCCCACATCTGGACCATCCCCATCTTCATCTTCTTCATGCGTGCATTCTACAGGTAAAGGCCGTGCACACCTAACCCATCAAGCTCAACTAGGGTTTAATAATTCTCCACAAATACTCAACGAAACTCGATCAAACCACTTGCAAATCGAAGCTCTTCGCGAGAGCTACCACCACTATCCCCCACCTGAAGCTCAGCCACCTATGTCTCCTCGAAATGCGTGCGTGACCTGTAGAGAACGGCCCCCCATAGCTCCTCCTACGTTGCACCATTTCCGATCATCACCGTATGGAATTGAAGCTCTCGTCGAGCTCTTCGACTTTGTAGTTGAGCACTTCGCGTAATTCCTTACGGATTGAGAGAGATTAATGAATGAATTTTGACAAATTCTGGCCCTTGGTTGTATAAGTGGCGGCTAGCAACATGAATTAGGGTTTTAGTTATTTTTTTTATCTAATTTATGAAGGGGTGGGTGTATTTATAGAGAAACGATCGACACTATTCATCCGGAAATCCCAAACTCCGATTTACGCGCCGAAACTGACGTTCCTAGGGTTTATCCCGCGTTCCGGACACAATGGAACAGGTTTCGGAAGCTAATTCGGAAGTATGTGCGAGTTATGGCTGTAAACGCTCAATTTAAATTAAACCGATTTAAATTGATTTCTAGGCGTTTTAATTCGTACCGGACAAACGGTAAATCCAATTGACTTGAAATTTGAAACCTTACAATAATATCACATTACGGATCCGATGAAACTGGTTTCGTCGAAATCCGAGACTTTTTGAAAAATGGCTATTTTCACTCGCCAAATTTAAATTAAAAACAATTCAATGCGTTTCGAGCTGCCACGATCAAACGATAGCTCCGATTGACACGAAAATTGAAATCCGGTAATATCTAACTATTATGGATCCAATGAAACTGGTTTCGTTCAATTCTGAGACTGTTCAAAAATTGACTATTTTCACTAGTCGATTTTAATATTAAAATATTCAATTTTCACAAATTAACTTTTAATTCGATTTTAAAAGTTCTAAAATATCGTTCTAACTCCCATATGATAAAATAAAATTTTACAAATCATTTTCAATCATATTTAACTCAATTTTCTATATTTTCCATAATTTAACATATTAAATTATCGATTTAATTATCCAATTAAATCCAAAAATTCAAATAAAAATTTATTTGACTTATAAATTCACTTATAAATATTTAAAATTAATTAAATATTCAAATTTTAATTAATAAAAATTCTGGGTCGTTACAATCTTCCCCACTTAAAAGAATTTCGTCCTCGAAATTACAAATAAGAAAAGTTATAGAATCTATTAACTTTCCAAAATTCATAGCTAAACTTCTTACAATAACTTTACTAAGTTTTTCAAATCATACTTAGTTATCTTTTTCAAAACCAAACTATATCATTTAACTTTCAATTCCAAAATCAAAGTTAAAGTTTTCAAAAAAATTTCCCATTTTCTCAGATTTTTTCTAACGCCTTAAATTTTCGGAAAAATTCGCCATAGTCTCCTTTGCGCGGCTCGATCCGAAAAAAAAATGACATTATATATATCACAAATATACATCTCATCAAGTAATGAGGCATCTCGCAGGGAAAAAGTATAAAATTACGGTATTTAATCCGAGATATGTACCTTATATTTTATTAGCGAGTATATACGGCTAATATAGCGCGAAAGCGAGCTCCAAATGCGAAGCAAACGCGATCCGCACCTACTAAACACTCAACAAACAACATGAGAACATGCACATATGGAAATAATCTCAATATACAACATATATCTCCATAACAACTATATAGTAACTATATATGTCACATAGCAAATGTAGTAAAACAACAAATGCAAACATCAACCAACTATCATCCAAATAATAAATATTCATTCATTCTAAATTAGTTTATATTCACTAATTCATATTCAAGTTGGTTCACTTCCAAATCAAATTCAATTCTATTCAAATTTATTTACTTTCAATTTGAATTCAATTTCATAGCTTCCAATTTCATTAACACTTAATGAATTGCATACAATCAACTAACAATCATATAACAACCAATGTATATTAATTTCAATCAAATTCCTTTGCTTATATTCATTCTCATTCAATTTATTCAACTTCCAATAACATTTGATTTCAATGAATTAACACCTATATTCATTATTCCATATCAACTTCATTCACATTCAATTGGTTAACATCCAATCCATTAATTTAATTCAATTTCCAAAGTTGAATTTTTATTTATATAACTTAAGTTCATATTCATTTAATCCACTTGATTATTTACTTCGATACAAATATCAACTCCATTTAACATCTTCTTAAGTTATATTTCCATTTAACTTTAAATTCACTTTTATTTACAACTCATATTCATATAGTTTCACTTCTTATATATATAAGTTTATTTCACAATTGTAAATCACATTAATTATAATTCAATTCTTATAATTCTTTTGCTTATACAATTATTCTTTTATTTAGATTATTCAAACAACTAAACAATCAACTTATATACACTTTAATAATTCTGAAAAATTATTCCTTTATATATAAAATATACTCGAGGCAAAAATTATTTTATTTACCCAATTTAAACAATACTGTGCCGAATTGTTCTATTCAAGTGTTTAGAAACCCCTTCGGCATAGTCTTGCGGACCACGCTGACGAAAGTTCATATGCCACTCAATAAACCAATCATCACAATATAAAACAATTTTATATATTCACTAACAAATACGCTCTCATAGCTATTATTACACTCAAACTCATTCTAGAGTACTACTGACTCTATCTCTAATGAGTAATACCCAACAGAACCATGGTTGTCGCTTAACCATAAGCTCTGATACCAAATGTAACGCCCCGAAAATTTTCGACTTTCGAAAATTCAACATCGACACTCACTTTATCGACTGCCGAGAAATCGAAGGCCGAAAACCGGAATGTTATGAGTTTTTAAAAAGAATTTAAGAAAAGAAAAGAGAAGAAGAGAGAAGATAGAAAATAGAGAGAAAAGAAAATAGAACGGAACAGAAATACAGAATAACAGAACAATCTCACAATCGCAGCGGAACAACATATAATAATAAATGAATAATCTTTAAACAAAGAACTATATCAGTTATTACATTACATTTCATTTTATTACATCATATCATATCATGAGAGTGTACAACATCATACCACAACAACAGTGCAGCGGAAAAAGAAATACTATATAAGTAATATGCCATGTCATCCAGCTTGCCTCCAGCAACTCCAGAATATCCAGAATATCCTGATGAACCTTACTCTTGACTGCCCGTGTGAAAATTGGTGGGCACCCAGAGTTTAGGAAGGAAAACAATAAACTCCAAGTCAGTCATGTGACTGGTGTGAGAACTCAAAAGAGTTTATTTACTTTTAAAATCAAAGATAGAGGAATATTTTTAAAGTCAATTCGCAATGCTTTTAAAAATGAGACTACCATAAGGCCTCCCGCACACACACACATGCAAACGCAGAATCGGAAGAGATTTCTCCTTATGATAGTCAAAGATGCTTGATACGCATTTAAAATAACATTTGATATTATTACTAGTGCATAGTGTAGGAAAAATTCATTTCGAAAGTAGAATATAAATCTTAGCCAACATACGACCATTATCGTATGCCTACTATAGCTAACTATGTTCAATAGCAGGTTACCGGCACATTCCATAGCAGGTTATACAACTAAAACCGTACAAGTATCGTATTGTTTCTTTGGATTTCCAACGAATGATCAGGCCAAGGAACTTCCCATTGCCACATGAGAATGCCTCTGGATGGACATCCCCGAGAACCAAACCGGATCTCTACCAACACAAGGCCGGGTTACCCCTAACTGAGAAACAACTGACCGAATATGCCATCCCCCGGTCCTTTGGGACCTTTTCACCGAGCGCTCGTAATCAATTCACACAATCATAACAAAGTGTTTTCAACATGAGTAAGTATCTGGGCTCCATACCATGATACCACCCTTTTCCAGAAGGAAATGGACACATCCTAAAGGGCGCTACCCCTCATAACCTTGCTGCTTCTTTCCTGTTTTGACCATTCACGGGGTGTGAGGCTCGACGAAGTCACGTCCACAAAAACATACTTTATACAAAAGCCATGCTTTGGGTCAACAAATGATCATAGAGATGATCACAAAGATAGACGATCAAATAAACGATCCTATCACAAATAATCAACACAATGATCATTTCAGCATCACTCAGCATGTCACATTACCAAACTGGGAATATATCGCTGATAACTTCAACTATATAACCTCTGAGCTCGTACGTCTCAAAGTAGGGTGTTATGCTAAAAGAATAAATTCTCCGCCACCAACAGAAATATATTTGAAAGAAATCGGCTTTATATCTCAACTTGTAATGTCAGGCATACTATCCATACAAGTCTGTTCCGGGCTCGAACAAAACCGAAGGCACTTACAAAGAAGTCCTTGCAATCCGGATATTCACAATCCTGATCGGATTCACCATCACATATGGAGAACTCAATACCGTAGCTACTCGGTGCAGAGTCAATCGACAGGTCATCCTATCGCTTTTGCAAATACCGGGTCTTCAACACCGATCTTCAAATACAATTCACAACGACGTATCACATATTCGGAATGGGTTATACGACCCCATGGTCCTTTCCCGGTTAACCCGAATAGTGAGCGCTTATTCAAAAATAAGTGTGACATTCAAATTAAATCAAATCACATCCAATACCCATTCAAAGGGAAATATTGATAGTCGGTTATTGAACTATCAATGGATATGCACACATCACCAGATTCCAAATAATTTTCCAAATTATTTATTTTCCAAAATATCTTTACAAGATATATAATTTTAACACTTCAAAATAAATCAATATTTATTTTTCTAAACCAATCTCACTTTCTTTTATAAATTCCTTAGTGAATTTATATTCCAAAATATTCATGCTTATACGATTTCAATTTATCATTTCAATTTATCTTCCAAAAGATAAATTCTAAATATTCACTTTATATTGGAAAACATTTCTATACTTATTTATTCATAAGTAATTTTCAATCCATTTATTTTCAACACTTGGAAAATATTCAATATACTTAATCGAATTAAGTATATATTTCATTCTATTAAGGAAATCATTCACTTAAACATATTTATTTGGGTCAAAACGAATGTTGCGTAAAACATCGTTACGACAACCCAGAATCACTAGTATAGGGATTCGAAATTAAAGTAGATATATAAATCCCAATACTATACAAAACATTTCCTTTCGGAAATCATTTACTATAACAACAGTGTTATAGTCCATCATCTCCTTCTATTTCTCGAAAACGTCTATTTCAACAATAAATGTTGAAATCTATGGTTTCGAATCTTAACACATTTTAAAACATCGTTAGATCATTTTAATTCTATTTAAAACATCCAAATCCAAAACATTTTCTTTAACGTGTTATTCACTATTCAAAAATGTGAATAAACTTCGTTAACAAATCTCATCCTTTTATTCATTTTAATTCAAAGGATTATTCACTATTCAAAAATGTGAATATAACTCCATTAAATAAGTTATGACAATTAACTTATCAAAATAAGTTGTTTGCGGATTTATAAAACAACGTTTATAAATTCCATTTCTATTTATTTATAAAAACTTCCTTTTTATAAATTCCTTTATTAACCTATTCCAGTTTATAACTAAATTATAAACTAAACGTTCATATTATAAGTTAATTACTTATAAAACGATTATTTTACAAAATCGTTCCTTTAGAGACTTTCCAATTTATAAATCTTATAACTTATAAGATCCATTTATCTAACCAATCTATTCTTCAAATAATTTCACCAAATTTATAAATCTTACTATTTATAAATTTTCTTTTATAACTTCACAGTTTATAATTCTATAAATTTCATTCATTTATGAATTTCATTTTTACTTCATTCAAACACTTATAAAAACTCGTTTTATAAGTCAATATTTCAATTTATAAATATCCGTTTATAAATCTCTTAATATAAATCAATTTATATTATTCTTTTAAAACGTCTTTAATTTCCTTTATAGTTTCACCATTTTGATTTATAAAATAATCAAATTTTATAAATCCTATTTTTAAACTTTTATAATATATTCAAAAATCCAATTTAAACTATTTTATAAAATCATAAATCCCCTATTTCTCAAAAATCAACTTTTAACTATATTTCACAAAATCATAATTTTTATAACTTTAAAAATTATAACGTTTATTTATTTAAAATGGATCAATTCCAAAAATATTTTATATTTTCAAAGATCACTTTAAAAATCATTTTAAAATCCTAAAATTTGGGTCCAATGATGCTACACACCAAATAGTCAATCACGACTACAACGATATCACATATCGTATATGATAATCAACGAATATCAAAATATCCATAATCAAATAAATACAATTGAGGAATCCAGTTGGATCCCTCCAACCTGTTTTCCTGCATCCAAAAACATTAGCACAATACCAATTTCGCTCCAGTACGAAATTATCGCGGTATATGTTCTTAATAAATATTATCCATTTAATAACGGCGTAATAGGGTCTCATCCGCTAAGCAAAAAATGCGGGAAATCAATAACTCCAATATATACATATGCCAATATATATATATTGCTATTATATATAATACCAATTTCACTGTTTATGAAATATTCGCGGTATATGTTTTTAATAAAAAACATCCGCTTACTAATGGCGTATAATGTCTATTTTAACAATCAATAGATATCAATCATTATTCAAACATGCATTCAAATATTTTAAATCTAACTATTTAAAATAAAATCGAAACCGATTCGATTGACTGAGAAGTTCTCACCTTGGTTTTATTTCCGTTTTAGCGATTTATTTTGAATAAAATTAAACGGACGTTTAATTTTACCCAAAATTTTCACTAACTCCAAACGACTCCAAACCAACTCCATCGCGTAATGCTCATCCATACGATTCCAACGCAACTGAGTTTGCATTTTTTCGACCTCGTATGAAAAAGTTATGAATTTATGAAGTTTATACATGATTTTATAACTAAATTACAACATAACTTAATAATTAAAACCCTACAGCAAATCCTAGCCACAAGATCCAGCACCCCCACATCTGGACCATCCCCATCTTCATCTTCTTCATGCGTGCATTCTACAGGTAAAGGCCGTGCACACCTAACCCATCAAGCTCAACTAGGGTTTAATAATTATCCACAAATACTCAACGAAACTCGATCAAACCACTTGCAAATCGAAGCTCTTCGCGAGAGCTACCACCACCATCCCCCACCTGAAGCTCGGCCACCTATGTCTCCTCGAAATACGTGCGTGACCTGTAGAGAACGGCCCCCCATAGCTCCTCCTACGTTGCACCATTTCCGATCATCACCGTATGGAATCGAAGCTCTCGTCGAGCTCTTCGACTTTGTAGTTGAGCACTTCGCGTAATTCCTTACGGATTGAGAGATATTAATGAATGAATTTTGACAAATTCTGGCCCTTGGTTGTATAAGTGGCGGCTAGCAACATGAATTAGGGTTTTAGTTATTTTTTTTATCAAATTTATGAAGGGGTGGGTGTATTTATAGAGAAACGATCGACACTATTCATCCGGAAA
Organism: Allium cepa; assembly: GCA_030765085.1. Classification (NCBI taxonomy): domain Eukaryota; kingdom Viridiplantae; phylum Streptophyta; class Magnoliopsida; order Asparagales; family Amaryllidaceae; genus Allium; species Allium cepa. The sequence continues at coordinate 366,296,799 of CM060934.1, read as the reverse complement.
TCCCGAACTCCGATTTACGCGCCGAAACTGACGTTCCTAGGGTTTATCCCGCGTTCCGGACACAATGGAACAGGTTTCGGAAGCTAATTCGGAAGTATGTGCGAGTTATGGCTGTAAACGCTCAATTTAAATTAAACCGAGTTAAATCGATTTCTAGGCGTTTTAATTCGTACCGGACAAACGGTAAATCCAATTGACTTGAAATTTGAAACCTTACAATAATATCACATTACGGATCCGATGAAACTGGTTTCGTCGAAATCCGAGACTTTTTGAAAAATGGCTATTTTCACTCGCTAAATTTAAATTAAAAACAATTCAATGCGTTTCAAGCTGCCACGATCAAACGATAGCTCCGATTGACATGAAAATTGAAATCCGGTAATAACTAACTATTACGGATCCAATGAAACTAGTTTCGTTCAATTCTGAGACTGTTCAAAAATTGACTATTTTCACTAGTCGATTTTAATATTAAAATATTCAATTTTCACAAATTAACTTTTAATTCGATTTTAAAAGTTCTAAAATATCGTTCTAACTCCCATATGATAAAATAAAATTTTACAAATCATTTTCAATCATATTTAACTCAATTTTCTATATTTTCCATAATTTAACATATTAAATTATCGATTTAATTATCCAATTAAATCCAAAAATTCAAATAAAAATTTATTTGACTTATAAATTCACTTATAAATATTTAAAATTAATTAAATATTCAAATTTTAATTAATAAAAATTCTGGGTCGTTACAGTGAGTATTTTGGAATTTTCTATTTTGGGGTTTTCTGCCAAATTACGGCAAGCTACGGCGAAGTGGACATCGCCGTTGAACTCGAAGGAGGAAGGAGCTTGTGTGGTCATGCGAAAATTGTCTCATGACTTTTTAATTGAGTGGGATGGCCATGAATTGAGTAAGTAGGGTTTTGTTTGCTGAAGATGCCGATGATGTTCATTGGGGTATTGCGTCATCATGTTGTTTTCGGAGGTGATCGCGTGCATGGCCGAAGGTTCAAGGGAATGTGGGGGAGCTAGGGTGGTGGTGGCGTTGTCTCTGGTGAAGGGGATGGCCGGCGGTGGTTGGCTTTGGGGTTGGTGCTTTCGAATGGTTTTGGGTTGAGGGTCGAAATCTCGCTCTCGATTAAGTTTTGACTTTCTGGGTTGATTGTTGTGATGTAGGGGTTAGTCGTGACTTGTAGGTGGCCAGCGTTCGGTTCATCGTCGACCGACGTGGTCGTGCACGTGGATGTGCACGGTAGTGTGTATCAGGAAGTGGGATTATGGGAGAAGAAGGTGGACTCGATGTCGTTCTCGCGTTTTTGGCGTGCTGACTCGAAGCAGGCTTGGGTAGGGGAGGAACTCGGAGTTAGCGTGTGTCTTTCTCAGGGCGTTTTCATGTTTTACTCGGGATGTTACTGGGTTTTTGAGTGGTTTACTCGAGTATTTAGGTTTTCAGGCTTTTGTACAGAAGTTAGATATGATTAATACAAAGAATATTTGTTTTTAGAAATAAAGTCTTTAAAACAAAGGTTGAACAAGTTTCAAATTAAAATTGTTTCAAAGTTATGTTTTAAAACAAGTTTATATATTTTAAAATATGGAGTTTAAAATAAAATGAGTGGATTTTAAAATAAAGTTTGTATTTAAACTTTAATAAATAAATTTGGAAAGGTTTTAAGATTTAAAAGTACAAATCTTAAAATATGTTTAAAATTATAATTGATTTCCAAATATTATATTTTATTTTAATGAAGTTTAATGATTTAGAATTTGATAATTAATTGTAATAAAGATTATCTTTAGTAAGTTTGAATTTGATTTATTTAAAGATAATTAAATTTGTAAAGATAATTGAGATATTTAAATCATTTTTAATTATCAATTGTTATTGTTCATAAATGATTTAATTAAGATGATGTTTTCTAAATCAAGAACCATTATTATATAAGAAGTTGAGAATCATTTAATTAATTTTAAATGATTAAGTTAAATAGTTAATTAAGTAATTAACTTGTGATTAATTAAGATAATCATTTTGGATTAATCTAATATAGTTACTTTGGAAGTAATTAAGTAATTAAGTGGTTAATTATTTTAGGTAATTAAGTAAGAGTTAATTACTTTATTAAAAGTAATTAAGTAAATGTGATTAAGAGTTAATCACTTTAGTTATTAATTAAATAATTAATTAATAATTAATTAAAGGGTTAAATTATTTGATTAATGATTAATTAATAAAAGGATTAAGAGTAATTAATCAAGTGATTAATTACTTGTTAAAGTAATTAAGTAAGAAAGAAATTTAATTAATGAAGTAATCATTAATTAATGGAAATAATTAATTAATTATTAATTAATAATTTAAAGAATAATTAGTTTATAATTAAGTTTTAATTACTAAATGTAATTAATGTAATTAATCAAAGGTGATTAATTAAAAGTAATTAATTAAATATGATTAATTAAAAGTAATTATCAAGTATTTAATTAAAAGTAATTAATTAAATATGATTAATTAAAAGTAATTAATCAAGTATTTGATTAAAAGTAATTAATCAAATGTGATTAATTAAAGTGATTAATCAAGTATGATTAAAGGATAATTAAGGAATAATTATCAGGATAATTAAAGAATAATTAATCAAGGATTGATTAATTTTAAAAGTTAATTAAGAGGTAATTACTTAGTATAATTTGGGAGTAATTAATCAGGATGATTAATTAATATTGTAATTAAGTAAGAAATACTTAAAGTAATTAATTGATAATTAATCAACGAAGATTAATTGAAATGGAATTGAGTAATGTGAGTTAATTAATTAATTTTGTAATTAATTAATGAATAGTAAATGGATTGAAGATAATCCAAGTATTTAATTTAAGGATTAATTGAATTAATCAAGTTTGAATCAAACTTGTTTATGAATGATTAAGGATTGATGATATATATCATTGGATGAATTAATGATATTGGTTGTTATTGGATGGAATTGATTGATGGATGATGATGTGAATATATTGTATCTGGGATGTGGTTTATATGCTGCTATGTGATATGTATAGATGCATGTGATAATAGATGCTTATCTATCTGTGTTATGATACACCCATTTATGTTAAGTGATATTTTCTGAAATATCTATTGTTTAAATCCCTTAAGTACAACTTGGACATTAAAATGGCGTTTGGTTTCGGTGAGACCGGGATCGGGTTTCCATATTTGGATATCTGAAAACCACACCGTTTCCAATTACACGTTTGGTCGTTAATCCAAGTGGAGCAAGTGAAGACTCGAGGTGTAAGGGCTATACGTCAGTATAACTCTATGGGTGATTTCGTAATGAGTTTGACGGAATAGTGCTTATAGATTCGAGATGGTGAATCAGAGTGCAAGGGCTATGGTCGTTGACTCTGAGGGTGATTCCAAAATGAGTGCAACGAGATAGTGCCTTCGGTTTCGTTCGAACCCGGAACGAACTTGTATGGATTGAATGCTTTCAGCACATCGTCAGGCGGACGATGAGCATTCTAAGATAATTGGTCCTATAAAGGTGATCGCAGCCTCAAGCCTCATCAACCGGGAATGGCTAAAACAGGGGAGGTGCAGCAAGGCTTCGTGGGTCGCTCCCACTGGAGAGCAGGATACATCCCTGTCTAGAAGTCCCTTTATATTTCGACTGTGTGGGCAGTTGGTCTGCAGCCAACTGTGGGGTGGTCTTGTTCGGGACTGTTCAGTAAGGAATGGTCCCAGCCTTGTGTTGCAAGGGATGAAGGGAGTAATCCTCGGTACGGTGATCTAGGCCACGTACTGTGACGGGCGGTACCCCAGTAGCCCTGCCATTGTTGGAAACCCATTTTCCCTACGAGACCCTACGGTTTTGTTTGTATTACCCACTTTTGTGGCTAGTAGCTGGAATTTAATCATGTAACAATTTCGGCTATTTTCTTATTTACTTGAAAACCCTAGACACTATTATAATATCACTTGATTTCCTATCAAATGTTTTGGTTAGCGTAAGGTAAAAACTTTTCCATGTTTATGTGTGGGAAGTCTTACGTGATACCTTTTCTTTTCAAAGTTTTTCTAAAGTTAAGCAAATCTTAAACCGTTTACTCACACCAGACCCCTGTCTGACCCGAGTGTTTATTTTCTATTTTATTAAACTCTTGGGTACTCATATTATATATGAGTAGTCAAGTGATTCAGGTTATCTCTTGACGAAATCTGGAAGAGCTGTGGAGCAGGAGGCTTCAGCGTGTAGATATATGGTTAGAGTTTCCGATGTGTGTTATTCTGTGTTGATGTTCTTGTATTGTGTTAGACAGAAATGTTATAACTGTCTAAATTGAGATGTTTAGTTGTATACTCTGATGTATATGATACTATGTATATGTTCTATATTATATTTAAATCGTTCCCCTATGAGATTCTGATGTGTTGTTTCTTTTTCTTCTCTTTCTTTTCTTCTTCTATCCCTTTCTTTCTTAATTAGTGATGCGATTTTCCGGGAGTGGAAAGTCGGGTCGCTACATGAACCAGAGCAGTCAAGCCATAGTTTGGCAAAATGCCACTGATCAGAGGTGACAACTTGGAGCATCAGACCAAACAGTGCACACTAGCTATAAATAAAATCCATGCAACAAATATCCAAATTGCTTCAAATGGTCCAGACAGCTACAATGAAGCTGTAGTAACATGAAGCAACAATCGACACAAATTCAATCTAAATGAACCAATGGTTATAAACTGTATGGTCAAAGTTCGTAGAGTACAGTTCAATATCAAAGCAATGGTAATTGCTGAAGTCATGGATCACATATACAAATCAAGACCGAAGTCATCTGCAATACAAAGAGATCATCAAAGATCAAGGCACAGCCGAGATGAACAATCACAGTGCAAAATCATGTTCATGGCACAATGCATATCAAACCAGAAGCATGCTCGAACCAAAATCCAAACCATGTTCAATATTATAACTCAAAACAACTCGAAATTAGTGATACTAGATCACCATGTGTGAACCAAAACTGAAGTGAGAAAACACCACAGTGGCATCAAAAGCAACCTCACTACAGTTCACATTGGAATATAGTGAATGTATCCTGATGAAAAATGAATTTCAATAAACCAGAGAAGTTACATGAAGAAGCATCTCAACAAAACCAGGTCGAAACAGCAGGTCGAAATCAACCAACGAAACAATGACAATGACAAAGCAATTTTGAATGAAAATTCTGTGAAACTAGACAATATCTTTGCATAAATAAAGTCGTGGCCGATTCAAAGGCAAAGAATCGAACAAGTCAAGTTATATTAACATGAAAAACAATGTCAAAACCAAGTCAGAAATCAAACCCGTGCTATTCGATTAAATTGAAAAAGGCAGTAATCAATCTCAAGCACCCAACGAAGATTAATGGCCAACCCAAATAAGTTAACAACTTCAAACAAATATATACGAACGCAATTAAGGAGATTGAACTCATATAAACGAAATCAAGATCTCGAATCATATATAAACAGTATTTTTAATTAGATGTGAGTGAAAATCGAAATTCACTCACCTTGTTTCCCTAGCACGAAGTAAAGATCGATAGTTACGAGTCGAAGCCATGGAATATGAAGAAAGGAATTGAAGCATCATCGCACTCAATTCGACAAAGACGGCGACTTCACTACGAAACGCTAGCAGCGGCCATTTTTCTTTTTGTTTGTTTAGGGCTTGCAAATCGAATGAATAGAGAGGAGGGAACGGGTATTTACATTTGATAGCTCAGCACCAAAATAAAAAGAAACGTGGGCTTAATTTTTGTTTAAAGCCTGCAAAATCCCCTTTAACAAATTTTTAATAGAATTTCAACCTGATTAAACTTCCAACAACAATTTTCTATCACCCTTAATCGTTTAATGACGATAATTAATTGATGCGAATTCCCGGGTTGTTACATTATCCATCCATTCTAATTTATGACCTACCTATATAAAACCCGTTATAAACCCTAGCAGCCCCTATTACTCATTTCTATAGGTATAGAAACTGTTGTGCTCCTCTTCTTCAATGGCTGTAAACCCTAATCTATCCAATTCGAATTACATTTCAAAATCAAAGTCAAAATTTCAAACTCCTTAGAAAAATTTGAAAAAAATATATGTTGAAGCTCTCGAAGTGCGTAATCTTTGTGTGGTTCATTTTTCGTTTTGGTTCATCATCTAATCAGTAAAAATCAAAGTAGTTTCGGTCGTTCATTGTATGGAGGCTCAATCAACGGTGGATCTTCCATGATTCATCGATCGGGAAGTTCGTGTGTGTAGAGGACGTCAAAACTTAGTCATCGGTACGGTTCGTTCTGGTCAGACAAGCTTGGAAGCGCCTCGATTGGCGTGCTTGTGCCAGCGGCGTTGTACGGCACGAGGGTGACTGGAGGGGGCTACTCGGCCAGGGAAGGGGCGGCACGATATGGGTGTCACGATGTTGGTACCTGATCCAGGTCAAAGTGATTGAGGCCGTGTCGATAATTGGTCAATGGTAGATCCTGGTGGCGGCTTATGAGGATGAGTACGTGTTTTAGGGTTTCCATCTGAAGTGCGCGAGCGTGAGGTGGGTGGATGACATGTTCATGCTATTGACTTTATTTACTATTTTATTTATTTTTAAATTTTATTGTTGATTGTTCTAATACGTATAACTCTCTCATACGAGGTCCGTTTCACGCGAGGTTTGTTCCTATGGATTCGTATTGAAATTTTGGACGCTTTGACTTTGGTTTGGATGAATTTGGAGACTGTCAAATTTATGGGTTTAAATTGAATTAAAATTCAATTTAAATTCAAAAGGTGAGTGTTTTAACCCACTCACAACTTCTAAGATTTCTTATGTTTGTTAAATTAAATTTTGATGCGATTTGAAATTTATCTATGATTGCTTGGGCATATATTTAATCATCATCTCAGTTAGATTGTATTTATTTAAATTAAATTGTTATTTAATTTATTATTGCATATAAATTGCCAGTTAAATTTTTATTTATTTATTATTGCATATAAACTGCCAGTTAAACAGTTTTAATTTATTATTGAACATAAACTACTAGTTAGAACTTGTTGTTTATTATCCGTTCAATGGTGATGTTATTGTTTATATTGGTTGATGATTGTTATAAATGGTTGATGATTGATATTGGATGAATGGATGCTGCATTTTATATTGTATAAACTGCAAGTTATTGTGCATTTTCATTTCATTCGGAATTACGGTTTGAAATGATATAACCGTAATTTTTGTTTTTAATTACGGATTGAAATGATAAATATCCATCTCACTTGACCATAGGATAGAAAATTATATATAGACACCGCGGTCTATATATATAATATTTTGAAACGATTTCTACGGTTTGGAAAGAAATATACGGTTTAATTAATATTAATTTGTGATATTATATAAATATTATTATATATATAGTTAAATTCTTGAATTTAAAGCTTTGTATAAATTGGTTTAGTAAAAATAAGTTGAATCATGGAGTTGATGGTTTTATATTATATGGTTGAGGCACCTATTTAAGATACACTATATATAGGGTTTCTAAATGACTTAAAGGAAATTTAAGTTGGAAAATAAATATGAAATTGGTTTAAATTGAATTATTTAAGAACTGTACTTGAATAAATTTGATTTGAAGTTTAAATAAAAAATGGAGTTTGTAAAGAGTATGATTCTTATAACCTGATTTGGTTCAAAGTAATTTAAATTAATGTAAAGTTGAGATAAATGAATTTATCAAGTAAATAAATTGAAAGATTATCCAGTTGTTTGAAGTTAAAGTTTTCACTTAAATTTTCTTGGATTTAGTAAGTAAACATTTCAAATCTGAATAATAGCAATTAAATTTGATATATATGAAATTTTCAAAGAATAAGTTTTGAAATCGTGGAATAATTAAAACGTTGAAATATATAAAAATTATATTTGTTTAATTGGGATTTAAATCTATATTGAAATTTGATTTGTGAAGATAAAGAAGCTATTCTATTATATAATTAGGTAATTTAATATTGAAATCATTTAAGTGGTGTAGCATGTTTCAAAGTTATGAAATTCAAAGTTCTATGTTTTGAAAGGCTATATTTCAAGTTTTGGCTCCGAAATATTATAACTTTTAAAATGTTATGGTTTTAGAAGAGATATATTTGAAAATGATACCATATTGATTTGGTTTGAAAGAGGAAGTGATATCATAATTATATGGTTTTAAAATGGATATTTTATTCTGGTTTTTAATGTATAAACTATTTTGAAAGGACCGCGGTGTTTTAATAGCGTTTGGTTATTGAAGAGACCGGGATCGGAAGTTGTTATACTCTCTGCCAACTCTGAAAACCACTTTAACAACCGTGTATGCGGTGGAGATTTCAGAATGAAGTAGGATGGTGGCGGCGTTTCCTTTGAGGTAAATACGTGGACCCAACTCCCGTAAGTTGGCATAAGGTGGCTAAAACAGGAGGGATCGACGGGTTAATGAGGTAGCACCTTTGTGACGCCTCACCTCTATACCCACGCTAGCCAAGAACACTACAGTGTAATGCTGTCAACTAGCACAGAGAATAAGGCTGTTGAGGAGTGACCATCCTTGTAATTGCTTTGTGCGAGCACCGATATGCCAGATAAAATATAACATGGATTTCATCTCAAGAGGAATTCCGACATACCGACACAAACTCAAAGCTACTACACAGTGGCTATATATAATCTTCGAAAACAAATATAGAAATAAACATAACATAAATCAGTCACAGACAATTCATATCACAAAGGCGGAAACGGATATGAATATTACACATAAAAGTGTACATCAGAGTAGTGGTCAAAAAGATCCACAATATCACAAAAGAATAGATACAAGTGCTAGACAAAAGAATATATATACATCAAGGAGTCTATATCTCAAATGTACACAACCAAAAACTACAAGCTAAGTAGTTAACCAAAAGATCAGATGATGGTCCGATAAGGGGTCAAAAGAAGCACCTGTAAAATCTCAGTCTGACCAGAGTATTATTTAATAAGAAAATAATAAACAGATCAGTCTAGCTATAAATATCAGATGAAATGATATAGAATAAGAGATATAATAAAAGACGTATGATAACCAAAAATGTCATACTACGACAAGTATACATTAAAAAGCCACAAAAGTCATACAAAATCCCAAGAATCTCATAGCATCAAAAAGAATATCATATTCTTTATTTAATTTACCAAGCCACAATAAATGACATACGTATCAATGCCAACTGAAAAAGGTGGTGAAACATAAATTCCAAAAATCATCATATAGAAATCCAGAAATCACAAGAAAAGGTTGGCCAAGACATTGATGTAGTGCAAATGGTACATCCAATGAATCCAAAAAGCAAAGACATTGATGTAGTACAAACGGCACATCCAATGAATCCAAAAAGCAAGCACATTGATGTAGTGCAAACGGTACATCCAATGAATCAAAAAGCAAAGACATTGATGTAGTGCAAACGGTACATCCAATGAATCAAAAAGCAAAGACATTGATGTAGTGCAAACGGCACATCCAGTGAATCAAAAAGCAAAGACATTGATGTTGTACAAATGGTACATCCAACGAATCCAAAAAGCAAAGACATTGATGTAGTGCAAACGGTACATCCAATGAATCAAAAAGCAAAGACATTGATGTAGTGCAAACGGTACATCCAATGAATCAAAAAGCAAAGACATTGATGTAGTGCAAACGGTACATCCAATGAATCAAAAAGCAAAGACATTTATGTAGTGCAAACGGTACATCCAATGAATCAAAAGCAAAGACAATGATGTAGTACAAATGGTACATCCAATGAATCAAAAAGCAAAGACATTGATGTAGTCCAAACGGTACATCCAATGAATCAAAAAGCAAAGACATTGATGTAGTGCAAACGGCACATCCAATGAATCAAAAAGCAAAGACATTGATGTAGTGCAAACGGCACATCCAATGAATCAAAAAGCAAAGACATTGATGTAGTGCAAACGGTACATCTAATGAATCAAGAGCAAAGACATTGATGTAGTACAAACGGTATATCCAATGAATCAAAACACAAATCAATTCGGAACATCGACGTAGTACACACGGTACGTCCAATGAATCGAAAAGCCGAGACATCGATGTAGTACAAACAGTACATCCAATGAATCGAAACATATTAAAAGTGCATGGGTCGCCAGCCCACGAAGAAATGAGACGAAGCTCAATAAATTGAGGTTCAGTCCTCCACGTGGACAAAGAGACATCGCACATTGCTAGTCTAAACTATAAAATGATCATCATCGATCATCAAGAAGTGTCAATCACAGTAAGCTAGTAAATATATGAGCTTAGCTCCATGTCCCATAACCACTAGCTTAACTTAAATATTTACGAACAAATTGTAGATCTCTACTAGAAAATTGTCACAAGAGATTCAATCGAACAAGTCCAAGAATTAACCGACGAAGTAAACACAAGCGTTTCATACCACTTGTTTTAATAAGTCGTTTAATTAGATTTCTCATACGAATGAGGTAAAGGTTTGTATATACTAATAGATTGGAAATCAGTTTGAGAAAACGAGCTTTGTTATAAAATAGTTTTGAAGTCATTTGAAGAAAGAGTTTTGATATTTACTACTAGTATAGAAAACCTTTATATTTTAAAGTGACAATTCATAGAAGTGATTGTAGAAACAATTAGTCATAAAAATTCACAATCGAAGACGTGAATAAAATCCAAAGAGACCGATAAAGAATCCATCGAAATAGATATTCAAAAATCCATAAAATCGACCGAGAAGCCCAAGATAGTTTGTCTCGAAGAATGGTCAACTCAGCATCTCAACAAAGCGAGTTCTGTTGAATGTTTTTTAGATAAGATCCCCTACGGAGTGGGGTTTGGGGGGGGGGGGGGGGGTGGCAACCCCCCAAGGTGGTCAGGTCGCGGGGTTCCAGTGGGCAGCGCCCCGTCCAAAACGGTATGACCTAGTGAAGACCTAAGGGAGGATAGGATCGAGCGACCTAAAGGGGCACGCGACCTAAAGGTGTTCGCGGCCTAGTGGTCGAGCGACTTAAGGGGGTACGCAACCTAAGGGAAACTCGCGGCCCAACATTGTCGAGCTAAGGTAAGGTACGACTCAACCAGGTGAGCGACCTAAGGAAGACGAACGACTTAAGGAAGTAAGGGGTCGAGGGACCTACGAGTTTAAGGGGTCAAGCGACCTAGAGGTGTTCGCGACCTAACGACCTAAACAAGGTCGAGCGAGTTAAGGTGATGCGCGACCTAACGTGTCACACGATATAACGAAGGCAAGGCCGAGCGAGTTAGGGTGATGCGCAACCTAATAGTTGCACAGGTCGAGCGACCTAAAGGGTTGCGACCTAACGGTGTTCGTGAGTTAAGCAAGGCAAACGACTTACTGGTTACCGACCTAAGAGGGAATAAGGTCCAACGACCTAAGGGTTCACGCGACCTAGTGGAACACGTGACCTAAGGTCCAACGACCTAACTCATTCGAGCGACCTAATGGTTTAAAGGCCAAACCATGTGAACAACTTAAGGTCATACGACCTAAAGGGGAATGACCTAAGGTCACGCGACCTAACGAGGTAGGCAAGGCTGAGCGACCTAAAGGGGCACGACCTAAAGGCGAGCGACCTACAACTTAAACCCCATACGACCTAACGCGAAACGACCTAACTCCGAAGTGAAAATTCAAGGCGGTGCGACCTTGCGCGATAACACGCGAGAGACCTAAGGGTTAGGTCGCGAGCGACCTAACTCCGAACACGGAAAAATGGCCAGAACGACCTAAGTACAGAAAATTCACAAAAACGCTAAAAGTTGGAGTTTTTGGCCAATCCAATCCAAACCAAATGCTAATATGCATGCAAAAATGATAGGGAATCATTCCCAACAGTCCAATATAGTTATAGGCTAGAATTGTGAGATAAAAATCTCATCTTTGCACCAAATATCAATGAAAATGAAGCTTTAAGCAAGCAAGAATCAATCCCTCTTCTACCTAAGCACAAGAAGCTTGAATCCAATGTCTTCTTCTTGAATTTGGAGTTGAAAGATGGATTGCAATTGAATTTGAGTTTTGGAATTTTAATTTCCCATTCCCTCCACCAGTTTTGAATAAGCTTGAAGGTTTAGGCAAATAGAAATGAAGTTATGAAGAGGAGGGGTGAAGGTTGGGTCTAATAGGCTAAAAGCCCAATCCAAAGACTCAAGTGAAAAAGTAGTGAAATTCCACTATCTCCAAACATATCAATGTTTATACTTAAAAATAGTTGTAAACAGCATTTCGAACTCAATGGAAGTGGTCTCGAGTCCTAATTCGACTTTTTGCAAAAAGTAGCTTTTCAGACCAAAATCCGACGAACGATAAAATATTTAAATAAAATATTTAAATATACAATTGATAAATATGCGGGTTGTTACAGACTCCCCTCCTTAGAGAAATTGCATCCTCGCAATACTTAAGAAGAAAATAAGAAGTAACAACCATAGAAGCATATCAACACAAAAGAAAATTTGAAATAGGAAGTTCACCATAAGGAGCATGAAAGAGTAAGCCTGAACGGGTCCGCACGGTGAATTCTCTAAATTCCCAGGAGCAATTCTTAGGATTTGAGAACCATTGAACTCTCACAAAAAGAACATCTTTATTTCGAAGGCACTCAACCTCCGAAGCAATGATGCAAATAGAATATAACTCCTAAGTCAAATCTGGTAAAACTTCCCTTCCTTTAATAATAATACCGGCCTCAAGAATAAAAATCGGAATCCGTAAGGCATTTTCGTAGTAGAAAGATGTGAGAAAACGTCATGGATAACAGAAAATTGAGCCAGTGCAACGACGTAATACAAAAACGGTACGTCCGAGAAACTAGAAACTCGAATAATTTGGAACACCGACGTAGTACAAAAACGGTACATCCAATGAACCGATAAACCGGAACAACGATGTGGTATAATCACAGTACATCCGATGAACCGAACACCATAAAAGAACATAGGACGCTAGTCCATAAAAGAAATGAGATAAAGCTCAATAAAACGAAGTATATCAAAACGTCCGATGAACTTGATAAAACGATAATTCCATTCAGACAACATTAAAGAATCAACAACTTGTTGCCTACGACAAAGCGCATTGGCAACACGATTTCCAGAATATCAGATCATAAGATGCCAGGAACTCGAGTCGACATGAATTTCCTTATAAGGAAATAAATATTCCAAAGATTTATGATCGAGGTGGAGAACAAATTTCTCCCCCAAAAATGATGATGCCAAACTCTAAAAGCGAAAACAATAGCCGCGAGCACTAGATCATGAGTGGCATACCTAGTCTCAATCGGCTTTTAATGATTTAGAAGAACAAGTGTTAGCACATTATCTTTTGCAAGAGAGCGGCATCCAAACTAATACAATTAGCATTGGTACAAAAGATAAAGTCTTGGTTCCCTTCGGGAATCACGAGAATAAGAGTATCGAAAAGAAAGAATTTCTTTTAAATAATCTTCTTTCCTGAAAAGTTAAAACTTTCAAAATTACATTTATCTTTATGTAATAATCTTTCTAGAAAAATTTACAATTTTACAAGTCAATTTATTGTGTCTGACTATCTCACCAAAGCGTTTTGGAAATTCCTATCGATAACGTTGATCAAGCGTATCGACCAGAATTCTTAAAGCACTCAATGGGCAATACAATCACAAAATCATCTTCTGTATAATAAACATGTTTCTTAAAAACCTTTAAGAATATTCTTTGCTCGTTTAAGAACAAAATCCAATTATACTTATGAATAAATCTTATGAAAGAGATTTGCGAAATTTTAAATTATTATTTTCATCCAAAATCAATAAATATAAGAATGAAGTCATCGAGGTATTCATAGAATACTCGATTTATAAAACGGATGAAATAAACTGGACAAACTGAATGACATAATAAGTCATTCATATGAATCGTAACGAGTGCAGAATGCGCGGTATATGGAAGGCTAACTTCCGCAACTCGTAGCAATTGAAATTCGGTGGTAAGGTCGAACTGAAAAGACCCTAACACCACTCAAAAGATTTCTTAAGTGATAATCCTAAGACAAACTTAAAAATACCGGAAAAGTTTCACCAATTATTTAGATAAGAGAAATAACACTTTTCTCGTCTTGAGGGCTTAAAGAATAAAATGATGCCTTCAAAAATTAGAAATCAGAATCACAAGGAAAATCGAAATCTGCTTAACAGATAGAAAATGTTGAAGATGAATAGTCCACACGGAAAATAGGATATGGGCTTCACAATGATTAAGCCAATCCTTACGAAAATCAATTCCGAAGCCTAAGTAAAAATCGGCTCGGAAAGAAAAATCACATAAAATAATTTCGACATCAATAGAAAGCAAATTGAGTGTCGCGGATCTACCATCCGGATTCGCAACTCTCAAAGAAGTCATCAAGCCCAAAATATTTTCAAAGAAAAAGAATCAACAAGTTCTTTTGATATAAAATAACGAGATGATTATATCGACAAGAACTTGAAAAGGATAATCACAAAACAAATGAAATCAAGGACTGAACGAGAAATACCTTGACCAAGAGAAGAGTTGTCAGGGGCTTGCAGCTTTCCCTCTCTCTTGCTTGGAAGCTTAGGACACGAAGATAAAAGATGACCCGAACCTTTGCAATAACGACAAAAGAGGGGTTTCGCGCACTCCCTTGCATAGTGGTCTGTGGAACCACAATTATTGCATCATCCACGACTAGAGGTAGTAGTCTTTGCTACCTTGGTTTGTTGCTTCCCTTTCTTATTAGAATTGGGGCCTTTAAATTTGATAGGCCTCTTCAAGTTATTGTCGAAGTTCTGTTGGCACGCACAACTTCAACATCACCTTCATTATCGGCCTCTTCAAAACGAAGAGCGATATCAATAAGCTGATCAAATGAAACCTCAAGTTTCAAAAGTAACGGCTTCTTAAGATTCTTATTCAAACCATAGACAAATCTCTGGTTTTTCTTCAATGGGGTATTAATGTATTCAACCCCATATTTGGACAGAGATTCGAAAGATGCGACATGGTCTGTCACAGAAGATTCACCTTGAACAAGGTCAATAAAACGCCGTGCTAAAGTTACTTTTTCAGCCTCCGGCACGAATTTCAATTGGAATCTTTCTCGGAATTGCTCCCAAGTGAGATCCGCTTCAACGATTTCAGAAATTAAAGCTCATACCAATCTAACGCTCTTTCTTGGAGCATGCTAGAAGCCACTTGGACTCGATGTAGATCAATGAGGTTCATGCGAGAAAAGATGCGATCGCATGATTTGAGCCAAGCCTGAATTTCTATAACACTCTCGGATCCTTTGAGTGGCCATCAACCCAAATCGGTATAGTCTCTGCACAAGCGTGCAAAACCAGATCTAGGATGAGTAGGCTTTGGATTGGGACCGGCTGCTTGAGAGTTCTTTACTAGATCAAGAAGATGTTGGGCAGACATAAAAACTCCATCTTGGGGAGTATCACTAGATTGACCGGCACTGGGACGACCCGGTCTAACCATTTCTCTTACTTAAGAAAGAAAGAAGAGGAAGAAGAAAAAGGTTACTCACCAAATAAATATCAAGCAATCTTGATAGATAAAACAAGGATCCATAAAAGAAAATAGGATAGAACGGTACAAAGACACGAACTAAATCCCAAGGCACGACTCCTAAGGTGGACTTAGGACGATGATCCTTGTTAAGTTATTCTACATTTTTCCGAAGTTTAGCTCTGATACCAAGCTGTGACGCCCCACCTCTATACCCACGCTAGCCAAGAATACTACAGTGTAATGCTGTCAACTAGCACGGAGAATAAGGCTGTTGAGGAGCGACCATCCGTGCAATTGCTTTGTGCGAGCACCGATATGCCAGATAAAATATAACATGGATTTCATCTCAAGAGGCATTCCGACATACCGACACAAACTCAAAGCTACTGCACAGTGGCTATATATAATCTTCAGAAACAAATATAGAAATAAACATAACATAAATCAGTCACAGACAATTCATATCACAAAGGCGAAAACAGATATGAATATTACACATAAAAGTGTACATCAGAGTAGTGGTCAAAAAGATCCACAAGATCACAAAAGAAAAGATACAAGTGCTAGACAAAAGAATATGTATACATCAAGGAGTCTATATCTCAAATGTACACAACCAAAAACTACAAGCTAAGTAATTAACCAAAAGATCAGATGATGGTCCGATAAGGAGTCAAGCAGAAGCACCTGTAAAATCTCATTCTGACCCGAGTATTATTTAATAAGAAAATAATAAACAGATCAGTCTAACTATAAATATCAGATGAAATGATATAGAATAAGAGATATAATAAAAAACATACGATAACCAAAAACGTCATACTACGACAAGTATACATTAGAAAACCACGAAAGTCATACAAAATCCCAAGAATCTCATAGCATCAAAAAGAATATCATATTCTTTATTTAATTCACCAAGCCACAATAAATCACATACATATCAATGCCAACTGAAAAAGGTGGTGAAACATAAATTCCAGAAATCATCATATAGAAATCCAAAAATCACAAGAAAAGGTTGGCCAAGACATTGATGTAGTGCAAACGATACATCCAATGAATCCAAAAAGCAAAGACATTGATGTAGTGAAAACGGTACATCCAATGAATCAAAAAGCAAAGACATTGATGTAGTGCAAACGGTACATCCAATGAATCAAAAAGCAAAGACATTGATGTAGTACAAACGGTATATCCAATGAATCAAAAATCAAAGACATTGATGTAGTGCAAACGGTACATCCAATGAATCAAAAAGCAAAGACATTGATGTAGCGAAAACGGTACATCCAATGAATCAAAATGCAAAGACATTGATGCAGTACAAACGGTACATCCAGTGAATCCAAAAAGAAAAGACATTGATGTAGTGCAAACGGTACATCCAATGAATCAAAAACCAAAGACATTGATGTAGTGAAAAAGGTACATCCAATGAATCCAAAAAGCAAAGACATTGATGTAGTGCAAACGGTACATCCAATGAATCAAAAAGCAAAGACATTGATGTAGTGCAAACGGTACATCCAATGAATCAAAAGCAAAGACATTGATGTAGTGCAAATGGTACATCCAATGAATCAAAAGCAAAGACATTGATGTAGTACAAATGGTACATCCAATGAATCAAAAAGCAAAGACATTGATGTAGTGCAAACGGTACATCCAATGAATCAAAAGCAAAGACATTGATGATGTCCAAACGGTACATCCAATGAATCAAAAAGCAAAGACATTGATCTAGTGCAAACGGTACATCCAATGAATCAAAAAGCAAAGACATTGATGTAGTGCAAACGGTGCATCCAATGAATCAAAAAGCAAAGACATTGGTGTAGTGCAAACGGTACATCCAATGAATCAAAAGCAAAGACATTGATGTAGTACAAACGGTACATCCAATGAATCAAAACACAAATCAATTCGGAACATCGACGTAGTACACACGGTACATCCAATGAATCGAAAAGCCGAGACATCGATGTAGTACAAACGGTACATCTAATGAATCGAAACATATTAAAAGTACATGGGTCGCCAGCCCACGAAGAAATGAGACGAAGCTCAATAAATTGAGGTTCAGTCCCCCACGTGGACAAATAGACATCGCACATTTCTAGTCTAAACTATAAAATGATCATCATCGATCATCAAGAAGTGTCAATCACAGTAAGCTAGTAAATATATGAGCTTAGCTCCATGTCCCATAACCACTAGCTTAACTTAAATATTTACGAATAAATTGTAGATCTCCACTAGAAAATTGTCACAAGAGATTCAATCGAACAAGTCCAAGAATTAACCGACGAAGTAAACACAAGCGTTTCATACCACTTGTTTTACTAAGTCGTTTAATTAGATTTCTCATACGAGTGAAGTAAAGGTTTGTATATACTAATAGATTGGAAATCGGTTTGAGAAAACGAGCTTTGTTATAAAATAGTGTTGAAATCATTTGAAGAAAGAGTTTTGATATTTACTACTAGTATAGAAAACCTTTATATTTTAAAGTGACAAATCATAGAAGTGATTGTGGAAACAATCAGTCATAAAAATTCACATTCGAAGACGTGAATAAAATCCAAAGAGACCGATAAAGAATCCATCGAAATAGATATTCAAAAATCCATAAAATCGACCAAGAAGCCCAAGATAGTTTGTCTCGAAGAATGGTCAACTCAGCATCTCAACAAAGCAAGTTCTGTTGAATGTTTTTCAGATAAGATCCCCTACGGAGGGGGGGTCCAGAGGGCGTGGCAACCCCACAAGTTGGTCAGGTCGCGGAGGTCCAGGGGGCAGCGCCCTCGGCGGGGTGCAGGGCAGCGCCCCGTCCAAAACGGTATGACCTAGTGAAGACCTAAGGGGGGATAGGATCGAGCGGCCTAAAGGGGCATGCGACCTAAAGGTGTTCGCGGCCTAGTGGTCGAGAGACTTAAGGGGGTACGCGACCTAAGGGAAACTCGCGACCCAACATGGCCGAGCTAAGGTAAGGTACGACTCAACCAGGTTAGCGACCTAAGGAAGACGAACGACTTAAGGAAGTAAGGGGTCGAGCGACCTACGATTTTAAGGGGTCAAGCGACCTAGAGGTGTTCGCGACCTAACAACCTAAACAATTCGAGCGAGTTAAGGTGATGCGCGACCTAACGTGTCACGCGACTTAACGAAGGCAAGGCCGAGCGAGTTAGGGTGATGCGCAACCTAACAGTTGCACATGTCGAGCGACCTAAAGGGTTGCGAGCTAACGGTGTTCACGAGTTAAGCATGGCAAACAACCTACTGGTTGCCGACCTAAGAGGGAATAAGGTCCAACGACCTAAGGGTTCACGTGACCTAGTGGAACACGCGACCTAAGGTCCAACGACCTAACTCATTCGAGCGACCTAATGGTCTAAAGGCCTAACCAAGTGAACAACTTATGGTCATACGACCTAAAGGGGAATGACCTAAGGTCACGCGACCTAACAAGGTAAGCAAGGCCGAGAGACCTAAAGGGGCACGACATAAAGGCGAGCGACCTACGACTTAAACCCCATACGACCTAACGTGAAACGACCTAACTCCGAAGTGAAAATTCAAGGCAGTGCGACCTAACGCGATAACGCACGAGCGACCTAAGGGTTAGGTCACGAGCGACCTAACTCCGAATACAGAAAAATGGCCAGAACGACCTAAGTGCAGAAAATTCACCAAAACGCTAAAAATTGGAGTTTTTCGCCAATCCAATCCAAACCAAATGCTAATATGCATGCAAAAATGATAGGGAATCATTCCCAATAGTCCAATATAGTTATAGGCTAGAATTGTGAGATAAAAATCTCACCTTTGCACCAAATATCAATGAAAATGAAGCTTTAAGCAAGCAAGAATCAATCCCTGTTCTATCTAAGCACAAGAAGCTTGAATCCAATGTCTTCTTCTTGAATTTGGAGTTGAAAGATGGATTGCAATTGAATTTGAGTTTTGGAATTTTAGTTTCCCATTCCCTCCAACAGTTTTGAATAAGCTTGAAGGCTTAGGCAAATAGAAATGAAGTTATGAAGAGGAGGGGTGAAGGTTGGGTCTAATAGGCTAAAATCTCAATCCAAAGACTCAAGTGAAAAAGTAGTGAAATTCCACTATCTCCAAACATATCATTGTTTATACTTAAAAATAGTTGTAAACAGCATTTCGAACTCAATGGAAGTGGTCTCGAGTCCTAATTCGACTGTTTGCAAAAAGTAGCTTTTCGGACCAAAATCCGACGAACGATAAAATATTTAAATAAAATATTTAAATATACAATTGATAAATATGCGGGTTGTTACAACCTTTGATTGGACACATCCCTTCGATATTATACTTTGACTTTTGGATTGATTCGGTGGCCACTTTTATTTATTTATTGGGGTGTGGCTCGAGGTAGGCGGTAGCTACGCGTTACCACCGACCCGGAAGCGTAATTGGTATATCTACCCTGGCATTGCCTAGTTGTGCCGTGCCACCCACCCTAACGCGCCTTGTACGAGTTTGGATTTCTCCCGTAGCCCGTGTGGTATTCTCTGGTGGCTTCCCGATCAGGAGGGACTATGATATTGGATGGACTACTGGCACTATTACGTGTCAAGGGGAATATTGGGTTACTCCTTAACGCTATTTAAAGGTATGTTTATTTTACTATAGACATTATTATAATAGAGAAATATTGCTACATAGTAAATAGTTTAAAGGATCCTTAGGAAATGTGAATCCCGAGCATCTCTTAAGTTACCGACTCATATTTATTTCTGTTAATTTAACTCACATAAGATATTTTAGTTCTGACTCGAGTGTTTTGTCTTTTCAATTCGCTCGGGTCAGCCTGAGCGTTTCAGGATTCGAAAATTTATTCTGGAGGACGAAGACGAAGATTTGTAGTACTATTATCTACTATATTATTCCACTACACCATTTATTCCGCTGCATTGTTATTATCCTTTGGTATGTGAACTCTGATATTTATTATATAAAGAAAATCAAATGTTTTGTAAAATAGTTTTATGAATTGTATATTGATTATTATATTTTATCGTTCCGCTATAAGATTCTGTTTTGTTTTTTCTTCTTTGCTTTTCTTATTTACCCCATAACAATCCACCCTTTTGTATGTTTTAAGTTCACGTGTCTGATTTATCGTCGATTTAAAGCGTACGAAAAGGCGGACGTTGCGTATAGTATCAGAGCTTTGGTTTAGCGATAAACCTTAGCTTTGTGGGGTCTTACTCTTTATTAATAGGGTAGTAGTACCCTATGTGAGTCGCTGAGTGTGTATATATAAGAGAGCATACTTGTTAGTGTTATAAAAAGGTTTTAATATTGTGTTAATCTGTTCCGTTTTGTATTTATAAATTTTGGTTGGTGCATGGGACGCTATGACATTAATAGGGATTTCTAAACACTTAATAGGACAAACCGACATAATATTTGTTTTTAATATAGGTGAATGAAATAATTTGGCCTATTATATTTTCTATATATAAAATAAATTTTTTGTAAAGATATATATATTTGGTTGTATTATATTTGTTGTTGGGTAATGAAATTTATAAATAAGATTTGAAAAGAAAATAAGATAAATGAAAAATGGAAATTTAGAACTTAAGTTCCGGGGGTTTTGAAAATCTCTTTTGAATGATTTTGAAATATAATAATAATATTTTAGAAGTATTTTCTAATATAAATATTTCAATATAATTTGAAAGAAATGTTTTAAAAGAAATTTTGGAAAAGAAATAAGTTTTGTACTCCCCTCTCTGCCGCTGGAAAATAATTTCAGTGATGAGTGCACACATCATCGACATTCATTTTCGAGTTTCAAAGTGGGAAGGCCATTGTAATAGTTTTACTATAGATTTATTTTGACAAACAAAAGTGAATTTTTAATTTGTTTTAAATATACTTGGATATAGGTAAGTTGTAAGTATATTTATCTATTATTTTAGAATAATTTGAAATTAAACCCGGTATTTAGTTCCTAAGTTTCCATTAATTAACAGTTTCAGTTATTGTAGTGAAATAGAATCTAACTAATTAATAAATGGAGCCTTAAATTAAAATAAGAGATTTAATGATAGGTTATGAATGAAATTAAATGAAATTTGAACTGTAACCTATGAAGCAAAGAATAATATTATCGAACATTTAGTTAATTAAAAGAAATAAAAATAAACTTGTGTAACTTTCTTTTACATCCTTAAAAACATATATATAACTTACCAATTATAAAAAGTTAAAATGTTATAAGAAATTGTAATAGAATATTATACAAGTAAAAATTTGAAGTAATGGAAGTGTTCAATGAATTTCTTTAGTAAATAAGAATTTGATGTTATAGGGGTTATGAACTAAAGTTATAATTGAAATGTACTAAAAAAAATATGGTAGTAAGCAAGTATTGTAAGTAAGAAATTAGAAACTTAAGTAAATGAATTCAAATGCTAAGCCATTGAATAAAACATGAATCCTATTGATAAATGAAAGGTAAGTAGTGTAAATAAATGAAATTGAGAAAATATATGAATGTAATGCAAATAAAAGAAAACTATTTGATGTGAGTATATATGTGATAACCCGGATTTCTTTGGTATCAGATAATTGTATATTATCTGATTTAACATATCGAAAATACTAATTTATAGATTAATCATATAAATTTGATATTATATATATATTTGTGTTAAATAGAATTTATAATTTATATATAAATTTAGAAAATGTTTTATTAATTTACAATTGTATTCATTAATTAGGAAAATTAATTTAAAAGTTTTAAAAAAAAACTTTGAAAATAAATAAATGAAATAAAGA
This sequence comes from Allium cepa, assembly GCA_030765085.1. Classification (NCBI taxonomy): domain Eukaryota; kingdom Viridiplantae; phylum Streptophyta; class Magnoliopsida; order Asparagales; family Amaryllidaceae; genus Allium; species Allium cepa. The sequence continues at coordinate 366,274,305 of CM060934.1, read as the reverse complement.
TAATACAAGTGTAACTCTTTAAAACATGATAAAAACACATGTAAGTTAATTAAAAACTAGAAATGACAAGTATTAGTGATTGAGACAAGTGTTAAATTATTTTTGTTTTCCTTAGTTCTAAATAAATTCCAATTTACATCTATATAAACTATCTTCTTCATTTTTTTTCTATTTTTTTTTCTTAACTTCTAAAAAAAAAGATAACTCCACTTTGTTAAACCATTTTTCCAAAGTCAGGATCAAATCTGAAACCATTCTTAAATCAAAGTTCGATAAGCATAAAAACCCCTCAAACAATTCAACCCTGTAAACAGTTTTAAACCTGAGATTTGCAAGCAATCATGTTATCACTTCCTCAAATAAAAGCCAAAGCTCTATAATCTTTTCAAAAACTGTAACCATTTCAATATCAAACTGTAATTTCCTCAAGCATGCAACCTGGAAGAACAACATCAAGCAAATCAAATAAGTTTCAGTTTTTCACAAAGACAGTTCAAATCAAAATTCTCTATTTTCTGTTCAAGCTGTATAAGGTGAGTAAAAAAAATCTAACTCTTGATTAATTTGTTGCTGAAGATGAATGTATTTAGTTAGGTGCTGTGGCAAATTGGTTGCATGGATGAAATTTCAGCCTGCATGTTTAAAACATGCAAATATAAGTGGTGCATGTCTGATATGTATGATTCATTTTGTTCCAGGTTACAGAATTTTAGAGCAAGTAAATAAATTCAAATTTCTTTTTAACTGACCTTTAATAGTCTTTGATTTTCAAGCAAAATAGGATTGTTTGAACATGAATTAAGATCTAAAAAAAAACTTAATAAGTGAAATCTGTTGAATTTGATTTCCTAAAATGAAGATTACTTTGCATGTATATATACAAATATAATCATTGTTTGTACATATGTGATTATGATGATCATGGCTGTTAAACTCTGTTCTTGTTACAGGGTCTTAAAATTTGGATAAATCTCATTTTCTCTTCTACCGATCTCTGTTAGAATTAAATTTTCAAACAAGAAGTGTTTGATTAGTTACAATTTAAATCTCTGAAATGAATTTAAGAAAATAGTTGGATGATTTTCTGAAGAAAAAAAAGAAAAGACAGCGAAGATTCTTTTAACTTGTTAAAATCAAACATTGTAAATTGTTGTTTCAAGAATCTAACATGAATCTTCATTGTGAAATTTGATTTTTAGAATGAAAATCAAGAAAACTAATTAGATTTAGAGTGAGATATTGGGGTTTGATCAGAATGTGAGCTTTGTGCATTCATGGGCGATCGGAGTATTGTGGAGGGTCGGGGTTTTCGCTTATGTTAGCTGGATGATCAGGGATACTGGCAAAAATGGTTGGTGTGTGGATAAACCACTGTGGCAGCGACGGTGGGTTGGAGTAGTTTTTAACCCTAGTTTTCGGGGAGATCGAAATCTCAGGTCACTGAAGCAATTCTGGTGATCGAGTTGCACTAAACCTTGGGTAAAGGCAGCATGGAAGCTTGGGAAGTCGTGGTCGAAGTCACAACAACTTCTTGTGGTCGGTGTCGTGATTTCGGCAAGGTTTTATGTGATGGGTAGTTTCCAGATTTGACTGCAATAGCTCAATCTCGTTTTGGGGTTCATGGAGAACTTTGGGTGGTCGGAATCAAATGGGAGAGGCGTCGGTGACATGTCAAGGGTGGTCATGGTGGCCGGAGCTCTGGCGATCGCTGGTGCATATGCACAGCGAGTTCCGGTGTCAGTAGTTGAGGAGAGAGTTGGGTCTTGGGTTGAAGCTCGGGTCTGAGGGATTTTCGCTCGAGTTTAAACTGGAGTAGTTTGTGATGTTAAGTATGTTAACAGTTAAGTTACTACAGGGTTAAATTTTTTAAAATAAATTCAAGTATTGAAATGAGAAAGAAAAGGAAACTTGGATTTCACCCGAGTAAGCTTCGGGTTCGACCCGAAGCAGAAAATCTTAAAATAGTTTAAAAGGTTTGAAAGTTTTGAAAACTAGGTTTTTGAAAATTTAAAATTTAAATTAGTATAAACCTTTATACGAATTACTGTATATTTAATGAATGTTTTCCTTTAATTTTTGATTTAGAAGTTTGAAATTTGTTAAATTTTGATTTTGTTAAGTGAAGTTTAAAGTGAATTTAAAACTTTGAGTTAGGATCGAAATTTTTTTAAAAGTCTTATTTAAGCAAGTTTTTAAATTTAAATTTCAAACTAGTGTTTTTTTTGAAAAAACTATTAATTGATCAATGTTTAAGTTGTTTTAGAATGTTTTGTTTTGATAACTTTGATTTATCAAGTTAAATAATTATTTTATTTTTATAACTTAATTAATGAGTTAATTAAGTATAGTTAATTTTTATGGTAAAAAGGGTTAAATATTCTAATATAATTAAGGCTGTATAAAATAACATTTACCTTAAGATAATTAAGGCTTTAAGGTCTTGATAGTAACTAAATTAATTTTAGTAAATTAAGTATAATTAATTTTTTTAATTAATTATAAAGGATTAATTAAGAAATTAATTAAGGGTAATTAATTGACTTGATTAATAAATGATTTAGGATTAAAAGTTAATTTATTTTAGGGTTAATTAAATTGTTATTAATATTATTAAGTAGATAATTAAATATTGATTAATCATGGTTAATTAATTTAGAAGTAATTAAGTAAGAAGTAATTAAGAGGTTAATTACCTAACATAAAAGAATTATTTTGAATAATTACTTAATGAAGTAATTAAAGGAATTAATTACTCTGTATGATTAATTAATTGGATGTGGTTAATTTTGGTTAATTAATTTGGTTTAATTAATTAAAGTTAATCATTTGATGTTGGGTTAAGTATAATTATTTAAGGTAACTAAGGAGGTGTAATTTCTTAGTGAAATAATTAGTTGCTGGATGTAATTAAATAAAAGGAAATTACTTAATGGGAAGTAATTAAAGGAACTAAGTGATAATTACTTAGTGTAATTAAAGGATTAATATAGTTAATCAAGGAGTTAGTTTAATTGATAAAGAAATTAAGGAAAGTTAATTTCTGATTGTGATTTATCATGGTTGATTGATGAAAGTAATTAAGTTAAAAAGTTGATTATTAAATGAAATTTAAGAATAATTAACTGATGGAAGTGATTAGAGGATCATAAATTAATGTAATTAATGGAAGTGGTCAATCTTACTTAAGAATGATTGAATAATAATAAATGCTTTGGATTAGTTGATATCTCTAATATGAATAGTTTTGAGATATGATATGATTGATTCTGACAAATGTGATTATCTATCAATGATGAATTTCTATGTAAAAGTGTTATTCGGTAACTAAAGTTGAGTTGTATTTAATTGAATAACGTAGGTTTAGATGACATTGAATTTGAAGAAACTGGAGTCGGGTATTAGTAAATACCCGAAACCACTTCGATTCCATATAGGTTTATGTGTGAAATCAATAAGCTGGAATGGAATGATTTAAGTGAATTGGACTATTTAATTCTAAGTTTGGGCACTTACAAATTTGTGTGAGTGATTTGAGAAATATCTATAACAATTTGTAAATTGTATTTGATACAAATTACCCGGGTTATATATACTAGTTGTATGCTTTTGTCATTCATGTTTGTTAGGTTTACTCACGCTGGTTTCCAGCCTGACGCGGGTGTTACTTTGATGTAATGCTCAGGTCAAATCAAGTATTACATATTTTCAGGTAAGGACGTTCTGGAGCTTAGGAGGCGAGCTGGAAGGCAGGATCGTATGGAGTATTTCCGTCGCGATATATTATAGTTTATCTTGGATAGGTTCTTTTAAACTATCCAGTGTTGTGTACTGGTTGTAACTCTGATGTATAAAAAAAAATATAAGTGTAAAGGTACAGTTCTTCTTTGTAAAACTATTATTTATGTGATATTATATTTTATCCGCTGCGGATGAGAGATTCTGAGTTTGAGTTTTCGGTTTCTTCTTCTTTCTATTTCTTCTTTTCACTAACTATTTGGAATTTTCAGGATTGAAATTTCCGGGTCGTTACATTTTGGTATCAGAGCAGAAAGGTTAAGCGAAAACCTTGGCTCTGGGTGGGATTACTCATTAAGGATAGGGTAAGTGGTACTCTAGGATGAGTTGAGTGTGTGTGTGTGTGTGTATGAGAGAGTACTTGTTATTTTCTTATATAAAGATTTTAAATGATTTTACATAAGAATATATTTTGATATATAAAGCAATATTTCTTTCTAATAAATATTATGGTAATTGGTTGTTAAATTTTTGGAATTAAATTAAGTGGTAACAGAACACTACCAAATTGAAAGTAAATAAGCATAAGTTTGAAATGGATTCAAACTTAAATTAAAATCTTTAAGTTGAGGAATAATTTCAAAATAAGATGAATTAGAATTGATTTCGAACCACAAAAATAGAATGGTTATTGTGTTTAATAATGGGATGATTGTTTTCCAATAAACAACAGAATGTTTTAAGGAAGTAACCGATTAAAGTGGTTTCCAATTTTGAAGTTCTAAATTCTAAATTTAAACATTTGAAATTGTTTTCAAAATATAAAGGAAATAATATTATTCAAACTATTTTGAATGTAATCTTATTTTAGAATAAGAAGTTGTTTGTAAACTTTAGAAGAAAATATGTATATATGTGAGGAATATACATAATATCAAAGATGGTTTGAAATAAATTATAAATATTAAGTTTTAAATCTGGAATGAGATATGATACCCAAAGTGATAAGTTTTTGAACTTAATAAGTGGGAGGATTATTTATGAAAAGTTCAAAATTTAAGATGGAAGTTCAAATTGGGTAAGGGTGGCTGGATTAAGTGAATTGATTTTAACTTGGGAAAAAGTTAAATAACTTGGAATGATCAACCTGATTTGGAAATTTGAAGATGAAATCAAGATTTAACTTGGGAAGTTGAATGGTTGATTTGAATTAGGAAATTAGAGTGATCTCAAAATGGGTTTGAGATCCGAAAATTGGAAATGGATAGATGTTTAAAAATAATTTGATTGATACCATTCCGTTGTTATTAGTAACCTTTAGGCTGAAATTGGATTTGATAAATAGAGATATGGAATCACTTTGGACTTGAGATTTGGGTGTTTAAAATAGAATTTCAACCGAAATTGTTAAAAATTGGTTTTAAGGTTAAATTTGGTTAATAAATTGGTTTTTGAAAAATTAAATTGATTTAAAACGAAATTCTGGAATGTGGACTTAAAAAAAAGTTGAATCGAAATTAGTTCAAATTGAATTTGATTTGAATTAATTGAAATTGTGATTGAAGATGTATAAGTATAAAATTCAAATGGAAAATTTGAATTGAATTTGGGAGGATATTAAGAATAATTCAACTTGATTTGGAAATGGAGTTTGGAAGTGGGATTAATTCAAACTGGAGTTGAAATGAGTTGAAATTGGAACTAGTTCAATTGAAATTTATCTGAATTAGTAGAATTTGAGATCAAGGTGGAATAAAGTGAAATTCGGAAAGAAACTGAGGTTAATTCAACTTGAAATGGGGGTTGAATCAATTTCAATGGAAATAGGGAAGTGAGCAGTTTTGACTCTGGACTATTTTTAATATAATTTTTTTTAATATAAACCTATTTTTCCAAGCTATTCATTATATATACAACCTTTTAAAGGCCAAACTATCTTATACTTGTTTTACAATTATTTTTGAAACTGTTTAATGATTTTCCAACTGTTTTATAAACTAATTACTATATTCCAACTATTTTACAAAACTAATTGTTCTCTTACTATTATTTTGCAATTATTTAAAATTTCTATAATTATTTTAACTATTTTCTAACTATTTTACATATATTTTACCAACTAGTAATTATTTTTCCAACTACTTATCCATTTTTAAATTTTTCAAGCTATTTTCAAAATAAACTGGTCGAAGTTCAAACTATTAATGGTTAAATACCCAATCGAGATAAGAATAGAGGTGATAATCCAAATGTATGGAAGCAATTGTGAGTAAGTGAATGAAAATCAAAGTGAATGTGAATAGTAATTGAATTGATTTGGCTAATAACCAATAAAGATAAATACGTAGGGTGCACGTATGTTATTCTATTTGCATAATGATTTGATCCAGATTCGAGCATAGAATTTCGAGATAGTATGTCGATCCAAGTTGGGATTTTTCACTCGATTTTCGACGGCGAACCTGGATATGGATTGTTGGTTTGTTCTGGATATTCTCTATCATAGTTATGACTATGCAAGGAGAATGATAGTTTCTGATCAAGAAACCAGATCTGTGTCCGCACTAGGAAGTCGGGTGGATGATACTAGTTCGGAAGTGAAATTGGGTGGTCGAGTGAGCGATCAGATTGGTATAGCGTACGGATGATATGTCTACATCGTACGAATTTGAATGAAAATGGTATTGCAAGGAGTAATCAAATTTGAATATTTGGTTTTGAGTAAACAAAGTTGAATATCTTTGTTTTATAAAATGAAACTCCCATTGATTTAATCTTTTGCCAGAAGAAAAGGGTTTTTGAAAATGTTTGTAGTATAAAAGGAGTTTTATACAAGTTTGAAATGATCCAATGTTTTAAAAATTATATATATCTGTATATATTTAAAGGATCTTATGAGAATTTTTGAAAAGGTTTTGGGATCCTTTGGATTTGGAATGGCTTTTGATTTTTGGGTAAAATCAATATTGAAATTTGGAAAGCCTAGTTTGAGAATTATCAATTTTAGGAAAATCGATTTTGTGTAAAGGGTCTTTTTTATGAGATTCATACTAGGTGTATGATTTCAAAGATACTATATGTGTATAGTATAAAGTGTTTCGATGACGGCTTTGGGGAAAAAGGCGTTCCCTTGAAATGAACTTCTCAGGAGTGCCACCGGGTGGTGCTGCCTTGAGCCCCAAGGGGGGTTCTAAAATTGATCCTGTGAGGAGTCCGGACAAAACTAGTTCCTGGGGATTATGAGTAGTGTATACCATGGCGAAAGTCGCGTGTGCTGCTGAGAGCCAACAGTCTACGTTTGATTTTATATTGGTAGACTGCGACCTATGGTAACATAGCGAAAGTCATGTGTGCCGCTGAAGGCCAACAGTCTGTGTTTGATTTTATATCGGTAGACTGCGACCTATGTCGGAGTGGAGTAGTTTCATTTTGACAGCGAAAATCAAAGGCCGTAAAGAGCCTGCAGTTACAGGACTTTTGCTGTGATGGCAACATAACCCTGGAATGTAACTGTGATCTGTCGTGGGTTCCATGGCATAATCGAGAGGCCGTGGAGAGCCTACAGTTACGTGGACTTTTGCTGCGATGGCAACGTAACCTTGGAATGTAAGTGCGACCATGGATGAGGGTGATGTTTTCCAGAGCGTTCTCACCAAAAGATATTTCCTCTAATTTCAAAAATGTTTTCTATATTTACAATAAAATTAATTTCAAAGTATTTTCATTGGATGTTGAAAACAGGTCTGCCAAGCACTTGTAGATTTTTAGTCTTACGCCTGATCAACGTATGACCGAATTTCTGTGAGAACGAGGACGGACTTATTGAAATATCGAGTTATAAAAAGTATATTTATAAAAAATATTTTATAATATTACTTAGATTTTAAAGGTGTTTTAAAAATGATCAAAGGATAATTTTCTGATAATAAGCATTTCTAAAATTCTGGCTTCGTTCCTTTTCGAGGACGAAAAGATTCAAAGGGGGGAGGAATGTGATAACCCGGATTTCTTTGGCATCAGATAATTGTATAATTATCTAATTTAAAATATCGAAAATACTAATTTATAGATTAAACATATAAATTTGATATTATATGTATTTGTTTTAAATGGAATTTAAAATTTATATATAAATTTAGAAAAGTGTTTATTAATTTACAATTGTATTCATTAATTAGGAAAATTAATTTAAAAAGTTTTTAGAAAAATATTTTAAAAAATAAATAAATGAAATCAGGATAATACAAGTGTAACTCTTTAAAACATGATAAAAACACATGTAAGTTAATTAAAAACTAGAAATGACAAGTGTTAGTGATTGAGACAAGTGTTAAATTATTTTTGTTTTCCTTAGTTCTAAATAAATTCCAATTTACATCTATATAAACTATCTTCTTCATTTTTTTTCTATTTTCTTTCTTCCTAACTTCTAAAAAAAAGAGAGAACTGCACTTTATTAAACCATTCTTAAATCAAAGTTCGATAAGCATGAAAACCCCTCAAACAATTCGACCCTGTAAACGGTTTTAAACCTGAGATTTGCAAGCAATCCTGTTATCACTTCCTCAAATAAAAGCCAAAGCTCTACAATATTTTCAAAAACTATAATCTTTTCAATATCAAACTGTAATTCCTCAAGCATGCAACCTGGAAGAACAACATCAAGCAAATCAAATAAGTTTCAGTTTTGCACAAAGACAATTCAGATCAGAGTTCTATGTTTTCTGTTCATGCTGTATAAAGGTGAGTAAAAAAAAATCAAACTCTTAATTAATTTGTTGCTGAAGATGAATGTATTTAGTTAGGTGCCGTGGCAAATTGGTTGCATGGATGAAATTTTAGCCTCCATGTTTAAAACATGGAAATATAAGTGGTGCATGTCTGATATGTATGACTCATTTTGCTCCAGGTTATAGAATTTTAGAGCAAGTAAATTGTAACAACCCGCATATTTATCAATTGTATATTTAAATATTCAATTTAAATATTTTATCGTTCGTCGGATTTTGGTCCAAAAAGCTACTTTTTGCAAACAGTCGAATTAGGACTCGAGACCCCTCCCATTGAGTTCAAAATGTTGTTTCCAACCTTTTTTTACTACAAACATTGATATGTTTGGAGCTAGCTAAAAATTTGACCTTTTTCACTTTGGGTTTGGGATTGGGTTTGGGTTCAGCCCACTAGCCAACTTAATACCCAAATCTGAGCCACTTCTCCCCATTCACTCTCAATTCCTCCTCTTTTCAGTTCTAAAGCAAAAATGGTGCAAGAGAATGGGAAATAGAAATCCAAAACCCTAGTTCATTTGCAAAATCCAAGATCTAGCTCCAAATTCTAAGAGAACGCATTGGTAAGCATCGTCTTCATCTTCTCCAACTCTTTCTCCATTTCATTTCAGAAATTCCTAAACCTAACATAGGAAATATTTTACTTGTAAGCTTAGATTGAAGCTTCTTGAGTTGTTATTGAAGAGGAATTGATCTTAGCTTGTTTTAAAAGCTTCTCCTTCATTGATTTGGGTTCAAAGGTGAGATTTTTATCTCCATCTATGACTATAATTATCTTTGGTTGTTAGGTATGAATTCCTAACACTTCTTAATGTGAATTTGCTTTTGATTTGGATTGGTTTTGTGAATATTCCAATTTTTGGGTTTTTAAGTCAAATTTGTGTGAAAATCCTTTTATGGATGTTTGATCATGTTTTGGATGATGCATCTAGGAGCATATAGGGCCGGGTTGCCGATTGGCATAAACCCTTAGAGCCAATGTTCGTCCGGTTGCATTTGGGAAGAGTTTGCACTTCATTTGGATAGGCAGAAAAACAGCCCAGGCAAGATTCAGTCGACTGAAAAGTCTGTTCAGTCGGCTGAACCTGGAACCCGAAAGTTTCCAGGCATGATTCAGTCGACTGAATCTTCTGTTCAGTCGACTGAACCTGGAAATAGAAAGTTTCCTGTACCTGGAAAATTTCCAGGTACAGGGTCAGTCGATTGAAAACTCTGTTCAGTCGACTGAACCTGCTGTTTCAGTCCAGTTTGCCTTTTTGGATTGAATTTCCAATTTAAATCGATTCGTGATGATCCTATTTGTTTCAGTCGACTAAACCTTGGGGGGTTGCCACCCCCTGGACCCCCTCCATAGGGGATCTTATCTGAAAAACATTCAACAGAACTTGCTTTGTTGAGATGCTGAGTTGACCATTCTTTGAGACAAACTATCTTGAGCTTCTCGGTCGAATTTATGGATTATTGAATATCTATTTCGATGGATTCTTTATCGGTTTCTTTGGATTTTATTCACGTCTTCGAATGTGAACTTTTATGATTGATTGTTTCTACAATCACTTCTATGATTTATCACTTTAAAATATAAAGGTTTTCTATACTAGTAGTAAATATCAAAACTCTTTCTTCAAATGATTTCAACACTATTTTATAACAAAGCTCGTTTTCTCAAACCGATTTCTAATCTATTAGTATATACAAACCATTACCTTGCTCATATGAGAAATCTAATTAAACTACTTAGTAAATCAAGTGGTATGAAACGCTTGCGTTTACATTGTCGGTTAATTCTTGGACTCTTTCGATTGAATCTTTTGTGACAATTTTCTAGTGGAGATCTACAATTTGTTCGTAAATATTTAAGTTAAGATAGTGGTTATGAGACATGAAGCTAAGCTCATATAATTACTAGCTTACTGTAATTGACACTTCTTGATGATCGATGATGATCCTTTTATAGTTTAGACTAGCAATGTGCGATGTCTCTTTGTCCACGTGGAGGACTGTACCTCATTCTATTGAGCTTCGTCTCATTTGGATGTACCGTTTGCACTACATCAATGTCTTTGCTTTTGGATTCATTGGATGTACCGTTTGTACCACATCAATGTCTTTGCTTTTGATTCATTGGATATACCGTTTGTACCACATCAATGTCTTTGCTTTTGATTCATTGGATGTACCGTTTGTAGTACATCAATGTCTTTGCTTTTGATTCATTAGATGTACCGTTTGTACTACATTAATGTCTTTGCTTTTTGCTTCATTGGATGTACCGTTTCTACTACATCAATGTCTTTGCTTTTTGATTCATTGGATGTACCGTTTGCACTACATCAATGTCTTTGCTTTTGGATTCATTGGATGTACCGTTTGTACAACATCAATGTCTTTGCTTTTTGATTCATTGGATGAACCATTTGCACTACATCAATGTCTTGGCCAACCTTTTCTTGTGATTTCTGGATTTCTCTATGATAATTTCTGGAATTTATGTTTCACCACCTTTTTCAATTGGCATTGATATGTATGTCATTTATTGTGGCTTGGTGAATTAAATAAAGAACATGATATTCTTTTGATGCTATGAGATTCTTGAGATATTGTATGACTTTTGTTAATTTTCTAACGTATACTTGTCGTAGTATGACATTTTTGGTTATAATACGTCTTTTTATTATATCTCTTATTCTATATCATTTCATTTGATATTTATAGCTAGACCGATCCGTTTATTATTTTCTTATTAAATAATACTCGGGTCAGACTGAGATTTTACACGTGCTTCTGCTTGACTCTTTATCGGACCATCATCTGGTCTTTTGGTTAACTACTTAGCTTGTAGTTTTTGGTTGTGTACATTTGGGATATTGACTCCTTGATGTATACATATTCTTTTGTCTTGCACTTGCATCTATTCTTTTGTGTTATTGTGGATCTTGTTTGACCACTACTCTGATATACACTTTCATGTGTTATATTCATATCTGTTTCCGCCTTTGTGATATGAATTATCTGCGACTGATGTATGCATATTTCTATATTTGTTTCCGAAGATTATATATAGCCACTGTGTAGTAGCTTTGAGTTTGTGTCGGTATGTCGGATTTCCTCTTGAGATGAAAAGCATGTTATTTTTTTTATCTGGCATAACGGTGCTCGCACAAAGCAAGTGCACGGATGGTCGCTCCTCAACAGCCTTATTCTCCACGCTAGTTGACGGCATTACCCCGTAGTGTCCTTGGCTAGCGTGGGTATAGAGGTGGGGCGTCACATAAATAAATTCAAATTTCTTTTTAACTGATCTTTGATAGTCTTTGATTTTCAAGCAAAATAGGATTGTTTGAACATGAATTAAGATCTAAAAAAAACTTAATAAGTGAAATCTATTGAATGTGATTTCCTGAAATGAAGATTACTTTACATGTATATATACAAATATAATCTTTGTTTGTACATATGTGATTATGATGATCATGGCTGTTAAACTCTGTTTTTGTTACTGGGTCTTAAAATTTGGATAAATCTCATTTTCTCTTCTACTGATCTCTGTTAGAATTAAATTTTCAAACAAGAAGTGTTTGATTAGTTACAGATTTAAATCTCAGAAATGAATTTAAGAAAATAGTTGGATGATTTTTTGGAAAAAAAAGACAGTGAAGATTCTTTTAATCTTGTTAAAATCAAACATTGTAAATTATTGTTTCAAGAATGTAACATGAATCTTCATTGTGAAATTTGACTTTTAGAATGAAAATCAAGAAAATTAATTGAATTTAGAGTGAGATATTGGGGTTTGATCAGAATGTGAGTTCTGTGCATTCATGGGTGATCGGAGTATTGTGGAGGGTTGGGGTTTTTGCTTATGTTAGTTGGATGATCAGGGATACTGGAAAAAATGGTTGGTGGGTGGACAAGCCAGCGTGGCAGCGGCGGTGGGTTGGAGTAGTTTTTAACCCTAGTTTTTGCGGAGATCGAAATCTCATATCAGTGCAGCAATTCTGGTGATCGAGTTGCACGAAACCTTGGGTAAAGGCAGCATGGAAGCTCGAGAAGTCATGGTCGAAGTCACAGCAACTTCTACTGGTCGGTGTCGTGATTTCGGCAAGGTTACAGGTGATGGGTAGTTTCCAGATTTGATCGTGATAGGTCAATCTCGTTTTTGGGTTCATGGAGAACTTTGGGTGGTCGGAATCAAATGGGAGAGGCGTCGACGACTTGTCAAGGTTGGTCGTGGTGGCCGGAGCTTTGGCGATCGCTGGTGAATATGCACATCGAGTTCTGGTGTCAGTGGTTGAGGAGAGAGTTGGGTCTCGGGTTGAAGCTCGGGTCTGAGGGATTTTTGCTCGAGTTTAAACTCGAGTATTTTGTGATGTTAAGTATGTTAACAGTTAGGTTACTACAGGGTTAAATTTTTTAAAATAAATTAAAGTATTGAAATGAGAAAGAAAAGGAAACTCGGGTTTGACCTGAGTAAGCTTCGGGTTCGACCCGAAGCAGAATATCTTAAAACAGTTTAAAAGGTTTGAAAGTTTTAAAAACTAGGTTTTTGAACATTTAAAATTTAAATTAGTATAAACCTTTATTCGAATTACCGTATATTTAATAAATGTTTTCCTTTAATTTTTGATTTAGAAGTTTGAAATTCGTTAAATTTTGATTTTGTTAAGTGAAGTTTAAAGTGAATTTAAAACTTTGAGTTAGGATTGAAAATTTTTAAAAAGTTTTATTTAATCAAGTTTTTAAATTTAAATTTGAAACTAGTTTTTTTTTAAAAAAAAAAACTATTAATTGATCAATGTTTAAGTTGTTTTAAAAAGTTATGTTTTGATAACTTTGATTTATCAAGTTAAATAATTATTTTATTTTTATAACTTAATTAATGATTTAATTAAGTATAGTTATTTTTTAAGATAAAAAAGGGTTAAATATTCTAATATAATTAAGGCAGTATAAAATAATTTTTATCTTAAGATAATTAAGGTTTTAAGGTCTTGAAAGTAACTAAATTAATTTAAGGAAATTAAATATAATTAATTTGTTTAATTAATTATAACGGATTAATTAAGAAATTAATGAAAGGTAATTCATTTACTTGATTAATAAATGATTTAGGATTAAAAGTTAATTTATTTTAGGGTTAATTAAATTGTTATTAAAATCATTAAGTAGATAATTAAAGATTGATTAATCAAGGTTAATTAATTTAGAAGTAATTTAGTAAGAAGTAATTAAGAGGATAATTACTTAATGTAAAAGAATTATTATGAATAATTACTTAATGAAGTAATTAAAGGAATTAATTACTCTGTATGATTAATTAATTGGATGTGGTTAATTTTGGTTAATTAATTTGGTTTAATTAATTAAAGTTAATCATTTGAGGTTGGGTTAAGTATAATTATTTAAGGTAACTAACGAGGTGTAATTTCTTAGTGAAATAATTAGTTGCTGGTTGTAATTAAATAAAAGGAAATTACTTAATGGGAAGTAATTAAAGGAATTAAGTGATAATTACTTAGTGTAATTAAAGGATTAATATGGCTAATCAAGGTGTTAGTTTAATTGATAGAGAAAATAAGGAAAGTTAATTTCTGATTGTGATTTATCATGGTTGATTGATGAAAGTAATTAAGTTAAAAAGTTGATTATTAAATGAAATTTAAGAATAATTAACTTATGGAAGTGATTAGAGGATCATAAATTAATGTAATTAATGGAAGTGATCAATCTTACTTAAGAATAATTGAATAATAATAAATGCTTTGGATTAATTGATGTCTCTGATATGAATTGTTTTGAGATATGATATGATGGATGGATTCTGACAAATGTGATTATCTATCAATGATGAATTTCTGTGTAAAAGTGTTATTCGGTAACTAAAGTTGAGTTGTATTTAATTGAATAACGTAGGTTTAGATGACATTGAATTTGAAGAGACCGGAGTCGGGTATTAGTAAATACCCGAAACCACTTCGATTCCATATTGGTTTATGTGTGAAATCAATAAGCTAGAATCTAATGATTTAAGTGAATTGGACTATTTAATTCTAAGTTTGGGCACTTAAAAAGTTGTGTGAGTGACTTGAGAAATATCTATAATAATTTATAAATTGTATTTGACACAAATTACCCTGGTTATATATACAAGTTGTATGCTTTTGTCATTCATGTTAGTTGGGTTTACTCACGCTGGTTTCCAGCCTGACCCGGGTGTTACTTTGATGTAATGCCCGGGTCTGACAGAGTATTACATATTTTTAGGTAAGGATGTTCTGGGGTTCAGGAGGCGAGCAGGATGGCAGGATCGTATGGAGTATTTCCACTGCGATATATTATAGTTTAACTAGGACAGTCTCTTTTAAACCGTCAAGTGTTGTGTAATTGTTGCAACTCTGATGTATAAAAAAATATAAGTGTAAAGATACAGATCTTCTTTGTAAAACAATTATTTATGTGATATTATATTTTATCCGCTGCGAATGAGAGATTCTGAGTTTGAGTTTTCTGTTTCTTCTTCTTTCTCTTTCTTCTTTTCACTAACTATCTGGAATTTTCGGGATCGAAATTTCCAGGTCGTTACAATATAAAAATGAAATTTTGCAAGAAATAAATGTAAATTTAAAGATAAATCAAACAACAAATGTATGAAATGAAATAAATAAATTTGATTTGTTATTTGGAATTGTTGTTGTTTTAGTTTATGGTTGTCTGGGTAAGAATAATTTAATATTGTTTGGATGTATGAATAATCTATTTAGTTTCACCTAAGACAGTTGAGTGAAGGGTTCGCTTAGTAGTTTATTTTTCATTCTATACAATTTGTAGCTTGAACCCGAACAACTATTTGTTTTGTTTGATAGGAATGAATGATTGATTTGGGTTGATTTTATGTGATGGTTGTATGCCTTGTTGCAAGTGTTGATGGTTGAAACCACTTTAAATATTTCATCTTATATAATTGTTAACCTTTTTGGATTATATAAGTGAAATGCAGGTTACGGAAGCAATTGCTACTGCTTTTGGTTCCATAAAATAAGCGTTAATTGCCCGACAAATAGGTACGTTCTCGGATTACGGTTTACAGTGTTGTTATATTGTTTTCCCGGGTTGGGACATATATCATTTTGGTGAATATATGTTGTATATTGTTATATCTGATATTATATTTTCGCCCGAGCCTCCCCGTACAAAGGAGACTCTGCCGAAATTTTCCGTAAATTTTGGACTTAGAAATTTTTTGAAAATGTTTTCCAAACATTATTGGTTTAAGTGTAAAAAGATATAATGATTGTATATTTGTATATTTTATTTAAAGTAACTAATTATGTAAATTTAATTGTTTATAAAATTAATATTTTAAATAAGATATATTGATTTCTTCATTCTTCTTTTCCCTTCTTTTTCCTTTTCGGGGACGAAAAGTTTTGAGTGGGGGAGAGTGTAACGTCACATAAAATTCGATGATTAAAATGAGTTAAATTAATAAGATTTAGTTAAATTTAGAAGGAAATGAAAAAATCTTATAATTTATATTGGAACGAATGTTAGAAATTTGATGTAGCAATTGAAATTAAAATTAACAATTTAAAATTTATATTGCAATTAATTAGAAATAATGTAAATTGAATAGAAACATAAGTTTATTTATAGGGCGGTAATTGATGAATAAAAAGTTTGAAATCAAGTAAATAAATTTATGGAGAACATTTAATAGTAATTAATGTATATATTAGGAAATTGACAATTTATGGATTTGTTATGATTGCAAAGTTATAATTGAGTGTAAATAGGAATATTTGGTAATTAATTAAAATAAGAAAAAAATGTAAATGTTATAACTTGGTTGCAAAATTTATATACGGAAGGGGATGTAAATATAAATTAATTAATGTGCGCATCTATTACTTAAATAGGAAAGGAGAAACCCGAGCGTTGTGGACGCAACACCTGTCCTTTTTCAGTATTCCTCCCATTCCCCGGTTTCATTACTTTTCAACTGCCAACAACATTACCTCTCTCCCCGTTAACGTCTGCACAGATGATGACGCCCTCAACCGCCGCTCTTACCAACTAGCCCTACATACCCTCATTGCCACCTTCACTTTTCCTATTTTCCCCTTCTTCTACATAACTGCCCACATCCCGCCTTCGCTTTTCCCCCCTCCACTACATACGCCTATTTCCCCGCAGCGATGTTCTGCCTCCGCAGCCATCACGAAGATTTCCTTCACTAGGGTCTGAAAGGTTAGTCCTACTCAATCCCTAATCTGCAGTTTTTCCCCCAAATCACTCTCTGCCACCCCCATCCTCAGCGCGTTGCGCTGGCTGACTTCAAACTGCACTCTCTTTCAATTCGCCATAACCACGCCAGCGGTTGGTATCCATATTTCTTCCCGATCGATCTACAACCTCGAATTTTGGCTGAGTACGAAGACGGTCATTGTATTCAAACACCCTACTATACGAACATTTTCTTCCTCAATTCCACACACACTCACTGTCTGCGCTGCTGTTCAACATTGTTTCTTTGTCCACCAGTTCCGTATGTACTGCACTGTAGATATGGAACTGCAGTTCCTCTACTACCACTACTTTCCAATTTATGTCCTTCATTTTGAAGTTGGAAATAATTGCAGATATATTGGGTTGTTCATAGTATTCATTACATCCGGGTTTATTTTCGCTCTGCATTTAAATCCCTAAACTGGTTCAAATGGTTGAATACCACTGACACAGTAGTTTGGGTTAGGGTTATATCCCTCTGCGTTGCTCTATCTTTCCCTTTTAGCAACTTACTGGATGGGTTACAAACAGCCCAGGCTATTTCTCCCCATGAACTCAGTTCCATATCTATGAACCGAATACAGAAATATGATTTACCGTGTGCATATTGCTCATTATTGTAACTACCAGCTTATGTTAGGTGGTTACCTGGACCATGTTGGTGGTCACCGAGAGTGTTGAAAACAACTGCTGTATTATCACTACTTTTTTCTACCTCTTTCGACCTAATAGTGTTGCGCATAACAACAGTTTGCAACAGTTGTACTGCACATGTTTCGGTTTAAGTTGCACACATATGGGCCTCTCTATTCATCCTCCTGATTACAATGCACAGTTAACAGTTGCAAAATTTTAGACTCCCTTTTTTGGTATACATAGTTTTTTACCGGCAATACATACATATCTTTGTAGTTTAATGTCATAGAGTAAATAAAATTTCAAACCATGTGCTGACAACTTTACGGAAAAATGTTGTTGCCCTCCGACTGTCCATGGAAATTATCACTGCGTCATTCTTCGCCTGCAATATCAGGTTTTTTTACATAACTCAATTAGGACACGATTTTCAGACGCAATATAGTCAACATGTTAAATGTTTACTTGCTTACCGTCTCAAGTCTTTTACATTTGCTGCTTTTTATAACCGTTTACACATGTAGTTTTATGTTTACATTCCGTATTTATGACCCACTGACCAACATATGGACTGCAATGTCTATATGTTGTGTGATAATTAAATCATCCACCAGCAAGATGATTTAGGAGCATATTCGATACTGGTACCCGCGTTGGTAATAGGAAATAGTTAATAGAGAAAATTTATCTCAAACAAGAACATACTCATACATCTTGCCACTAAACGTCTGTAGATTATATTTTCATAAATCAGTGTTTACCGTACACACAGTCGGCTAAGACATAATACAGTATGTGATTTCTTTTTTATCGTGTCATATACAGCATTGTAACTTGTTCTCCACTGTCTTTTTCAAGAAATCAAGTTGGACGATACTGTAATCCACCCTGGCATGGTATGTATTCATTGCCACTGTTCCTCAAACCAATTTGCACTTCCTTATTTCCTGCTATCACTGTTGTTCAACATAGTTTGTACTGAGAATTTTTTAGCACTGAGTTTTATTTGCTAATTATTCCTTTTCATTGTTTATGAACAGCAGTGATATATTTTTAAACCAGTTTGCATATGCTGATTACTTCATCATATCTCGTCCACATCACATGGTTTATGCATATATATATGCATATATATACATATTATATATGCATACATATAAGGATAATGACATGGGCAGCTAACCTTTTTCATTATTTCCACCGTGCACTAACTAGGACAGTATGGTTAATAAGTTTTAACATATCTAGGTCAACTTATTCATATTGTAAGGTTGTTAGTTTAACGAAATACTACCCCTGTTTTATGTGTTGCTATCCCGTTTCATGTTCCTGTCTTCATTCTTTTAAATAATATGTACCAACATTTCAACTTAATTTACGTAATAACTATTTGACGTTTGTGCACAGCTGTAATGACCCGATATTTTCAACCATTCGCATCCGCAAATGTCGGACTTGAATTGCTCAAAATACCGCGTTGTAAATAAAATTTGGCAAATCTCAGAATATACAGTAAATACATAATCACAGATCACAGACACAGAGTATTTAATAATGCAGCGGAAATTAAAAGAAATAGTAGTTCATGAAGCTACTATATAAAAATAAGATACATCAGAGTTAAACATGATACAACAAAAAGTAACAAGATACATCAGGTACAAATCAGAATACATCACTGAAATCACTGGATACAGAAAGCAAAATAGATGGCTGGATCTTCAAGGAAAGCTCCAACTCCGAAGGTGAATCTTGAATGCTAACTCACTCAATCTGACTCGAGCGTAAAGCAAAATACAAAATACTCGAGTCAGGACATAAATACTTATGAACTGTAAATAAACTCAAGTGAACAGTAACAAAAATGCATCAGTAACTTAAAGGATGCTTGGGATCGCCCATCCTTTAAGGATCCGTTAAACTATTTACTATGTAGTAATATTGCGCTACTATAATAATGTCTACAGTAAAATAAACATACTTTTAAATAGCGTTCCGGGCTACCCATATCACCCTTCACACATAATAATCCCAGTAGTCCATCCAATATCATGCCATCTCCACTCTGGGTGACTATCAGAGGATACTACACGGGCTACGGGAGAAAAACAAACTCGTAGTAAAGGCTCGGTATGGTAGGTGACATGGCACACAAGGCAATGCCAGGGTAGATATACCAATTACGCACACGGGCTGGTGTAACGCAGCAGCCACATACGCCCACCTCGGAACACACTTCCAATCAAAATCGGAGGATGGCCATCTAACCAATCACCAGTAAGAGTATAGTATCGAAGGAATGTGTCCTACCAGAGGTGCTACCTCCTTTGGCCCGAGATCGCTCCTGTTTTAGCCACCTTATGCCAACTCACGGTAGTTGGGTCCACGTAATATACCTCAAGAACGTCGCCACCATCCTACTTCATTCTGGAATCTCCACCGCGTACACGGTTGTTAAAGTGGTTTTCGGAGTTGGCAGAGAGTATGACAACTTCCGATCCCGGTCTCTTCAACAACCAAATGTTATTATAACTCCGTGGCCATTTTAAAATAGTTTATACTTCAAAAATCAAATCATTTCATTTCAAAACTATATCCCTTTCAAAATAGTTATACATCGAAACCAAAACCATTTTATTTCAAAACTTTATTCAAATCAAATAGTTTATCATTTCCATTTCAAACATATATTCACCTTTAAAAAAATTCATAATACTTTCAAAGTATAACTTTTCCGAAACCAAAATACTTGAAATCATTACACTTTGAAAATCATAACATTTGAAAGCAATCTTTTAATTCTTTACACTTTACAAATTTATTCAATTACCAAAATTTCAAATTTCCAATTTAATTCAAATCAAACCATCAGTTTCAATTCAATTTAGTTTTACAACAAAACATTTCAAATCTCATAAATTTCAAATATAGATTTGATCTACAAAATAAACTATCCAATTTTAATATATATATATATCCAAACTTTAATATCCCACATTTCAAACTAAACTTTATAATTCCAAATATTCATATCTCAAGTCTAGTTTCATTATTATGTAGTTTTGAAATATTCATTTCATAAATCCAATATTATTTAAATAAACTTAAATCACAATTAAACCAAATATCTTTTCATACAAATATAAACTTTGAATATTCCTTTATCAAATAAATCAAAATCAAATATCATTCCACATTCACATTCTTTATTAAAATAAAGATCAAATCATTTCCAAACCATTTAAAAATCATTAAAATATTACATCCTTTCAAAACTTCATAATCAAATCATTATTTGAATTCAAATCCAAATATTCAAATTTAAATATCATTTAAATAAAATATGTCATTTATTTATTATTTCAAACATCATTACAAAATACATTTCAAAATTCCATTCAAAAAAAATTCATTTATTACATTACATTTCATTCCATTTATCACATAACCAAGCATACCTTATTTAAATTCAAATTCAATTTAAATTCCTTAAAATTGAAGTTTAAATAAAAAATAATAATATATTCAAACTCCTTATATTCACAAATAATCAATTTTCAAAAGTTAAATCATTTAACACTTTAAAATATAACACAAACAGTTTTAAAATTTATAATATTTCAAAACATTGTCAAATTAAAGCCACGACAACATTTATACAGTACTATAGTAGCTTATAGTTTCCAAACTAGTTTAGTTCAAGAATAACGGCATTTATAACATGCCGAAATAGATATTTAGTTATTTCAAACATAGTCAAGTTCAAAAACAACAGCATTTAAAAATGCTGTCAAAAGACTACAACATTTTGGAAATGCTATAAAATTCCAGGTTTTATTTTAACTTTCCAAAACAATAAAACTTCAATTTAACAAATTTTAAACTTATCAATCATATTTGTAGACTTCAAAATTTCACATTAAATAATTTTAACATATGATTTATCACAATAAAATTTTAAGATCAAATATTCAATTTTAAAAAACTCCATTAATTTATTAAGTCAAAATTCACTATTTATTAACTTACAAATTTAATAAAACTTAACAATTTACTTCAAATATCATTTCAAAACTTTAAATTTAATTTCCATTATTTATTTACATTTTCGAATAAAATTTAAAGTCAAAAATCACAATTACTTCAAATTTACATACTTAAATTCACAATTTCAAGACTTAATATTTAATTTTCTAAAACCATAAAATATAATATTTTTAAATCAAAAGTTCATACTTAAAAAAAAAATACATATTTTAATAAAAATCATTTAAAAATATACCACGGGGTTTGTATATAATTTTCTAACCTAGGTCAAGTGATACGGATATATATCATTTCAATCCGTAGTTTACAAAGAAAACCCGGGTTCTATCATTTCAAACCCGCAATCCCAAGTCAAATAAAATACAATAAAAAATTGCTTAGGCCTATCAATTTCAGCCCATAACAATTTTTCCCTAATCTAAAGTCCGTTCGGGTATGTATCATTTCAACCCATAGTGATTCTATTCTTACAGGGAACTTGCAGTGTGAATATATGCGTAAACAATATAAACAATGTCAATGTCACAATATAATGTCATATATCAGATGTCAGGTAAAAATTAACAGTTTTAACATGGTAATAACATGGCATAGCATATCATATGATCATCACTAACTTGCATAAACATTTTATATTACTAAGCACTTGTCATAAATTCACTTTTTCATAAGTATAAATGTCAGAGTGAGAAAGACTCACTTTTTCACAGCTAGAGACCAAAACAACATACAAGCACGACTCCAAAGGCACGACAAGCACAATTGCATGACTTTTGATTTGAGTTGACAGAACCAAGATATGATCTTGCAATAACAATAAGAAAGACAATATACCACATGAATATTAACCAAAACAATATCGAACAAATTGAAATACAAAGCAATAATGACAAGACTTTGCCTTCACCATTCAAATGCTTGACCATAGGGGATCAAGTGCTTAGCCATGATGTGTTTGGGCTCAGGTTAGCATCATATAGGTCAGGTTTAGCACACCTAAGCACAGCAACATGAAGTGATGTGAAGGGTAGGAGATGCAACATGAAGAATATCAATGGAAAAGGCAAATAGGTGAAGTTTTGGTCACAACAAGGCTCGACTTGGTCATTGCTTGGCTCGGCCATGTATGGTACAGGTCTGGACAGTGGAGGGTGATGGTGCAGCAGCAGCCAAAGGTCATGTAGAAAGTGGTGGTGGTGGCTAAGGGGGTGGCCAAAGCAAGATGTGGAGGGTAGGTGATGATATGTGTGGTCTAGGCAATGTTTTAAGGAGTTTTGTGCAAGTTTTTGTTGTGTAGCTTCAATGGATGGGCACGGCATGGTCATGGTCAGTGGAGGAGGTGTGTTTGCTGCTGAAGATGGTGGAGATGATGGTGGAGCTGATGGAGGTAGAGGCTAGCCGAGCAAACATGTGAAGAGCATGGCAAAATCAAGGAAAGAAGAAGAGAAAGTGAAGCAAAAGAAGCCATTATTTTTATTTTATTTTTGAAGATAATAGCCATGTTTTTTTTCTTTTTGAGGAGATGAGAAAGCTTCATTCACGTGATTGAGTGATGAAAATTCATGGATAGAGCCAGAAAAGGTACGGCCAAAGAAAAAAACAATAAAGATGTAGGTTAAGAAATGAAAAGGCAGAAGATTAAAAGACTTAGGAACGTAAAGGGTTTCAGAAACCTTTCATATTTCTTTATTTAATTTTTTATAACTTTATATTTCTGGTAATAATACTAATACCAGATAAATTTTCGAAATTTACCAAAATATAATAATTTATATAAACATTTATCAATAATATAAAGTTAAATTAAGAAAATAGCTAAATATAGTAAACTAGTCTGGAAAATTTGAAATTTAGTAGAATAAATTTTAGAAAATTCATATGATCTTGTAATATATTTTTAAACATAAGTAATACCATAAAATAAAAATACATTCAGAAAATAAATATTTAAAATTTAATTTACATATAATTTTTTTTTATGAAGAAAATAGCAGAAAATAGGAAAACAGCCTTTTAAAATAGGAAATCATCATAGTAAATTTTAGAAAAATTCTATTATTATTTTTAAAATATTTAGAGATGAAAATATACATAAATTAACATATTTACACATATAAAAAAAATATAAGAAAGAAAAATATGATTTATAAAATTTAAAATAGGCAAAATTGCACAAAAAAACCAATTATACTAAAATTGAAATGTTCATAGCTTTCACAATTTAACTCCGTTTCCAATGAAACGAAAAGTAGTATTCAATGTTATAAAATCTATTTTCATAATAAATGATAAAATTTAATATTTAAAAAAAATTAAATTTGAAGTTTAAAAGTCAAAATTTGACCAGTTTGACTAGAAATCCATTTTTCAATAAAATATCCAAATTACACCATTTTGAAATTATAATTCACTTAATAATCAACATTTATATTTAAAAATGAAATGTTCGAAATAAAACAAGTTTTAAAAATTTAAAAATAAAAGAAATTCAAATTTAAATAATATACAAAAATCTAGGGTTGTTACACTCTCCCCCACTCAAAACTTTTCGTCCCCGAAAAGGAATGAGGTACGGGAAAACATAGAAAAAGATAGAGTGGAATAAGGTTAAAATAAGATGACAAGGTGATTTAAATTACACCTGATAACTATTGTTATAGGTAAGTTTGACAAGATGGAGGTGATCAAATCAAGAATACAAGCACGAAAAGATCCTCTAGAGTCTGAATCACCCTTTTCACTTGACCGACGGTCTGTGAATGGAAAAACAGTGTTCAGATCTAGATAAGTAACAAAATTTGTCAAAGATTATAGAAAGATTTCTAAACATACTGGTATAAGCAATAGCCTTCCCATTCTGTAACAAGATAAGGAAAATAAGGACAACTAAAAGATAGTTTGAAAAACAAAATAAGATAATAAATTTGAAACCACGATGCTTTGAAATCATAATACTTCAGAGATGTTATTATTTGGAAATCATACTACTAAAAATCATAACACTTTTAAAATAATCTTCATTTAAACCATTTAAATTCAAGGTCAAATAATATTCATTTCAAAGTTGTAACATTTTTAAGTTCATTTATTTAATTATAAAATTTCCAAAACATTTTATTTTAGAAACAGCAGCACTTATAATATGTTACAGTAGACATATTAGTATTTCAAATAAGTTCAATTTTAGAAATATTCATTTGGATATCATTTACTTATATTTATTAAAACAACTTTTATGAATGGAATATCCAAATTAAACTATACTTCATTTATTAAGTCAAAAGTTCATTATTTTACCTATTTCTTAATTTAACAAATAACCTAACACTTTATTTAAAATACTCATTTCATAAATAGGATATTCCTTCAATAAGTTACACTTTAAATTTCCATTTGAAAACCAAATTCTTAATAATAAAATTTTAGTGATATTAAAAATACATCTTAACTATTCAAATCAAAATTATTCATTTTACAAGACATATCTATTTTATAAATAAAATATTTTATTTATAAAATAGATATCATAGCAAATACAGCAATCAAATTTCTTTACACCTTTATTCATTTATACATCAATTAAACTATGATTTCAAGTTAAATAAACCTTATTACAAATATCCCATTCAAATATATTTTATTTTCTATTCAAAGATACATTGTTTAGTATACAAACATATTCATTTCAGGAAATAACTTTTGTTAAAATTCCTAGGTTAGACTTAAGGTTCCATGTTAAATCAAATTTGATTATTAAGTTATTTAAATAAAATTCCTTAAATTCTTTTTTTCTTTATTTACCTCTATTAATCTTTTATAACTAAAATTTAAGTGTATAACATTTATTATAACCACTCAAATTTTATTTGTAGAATCCTTTTTATATTGTATATTATCCAATTACACATTCAACTTCTAAAAATTAAGGTAGGTTATATTGGAATGAAATTGTGTGTTATACAAATAAAAATTCTAATATTCAATTATCTCAAGTTGAAATCATTTATCTAAAATTTTTAAAATTTTCTTTAAGATAGAGTTTAAGAATTAAATTCCTTATTCCATTCAAACCATTTAGAGATAAGTAATAATATATACATAATATGTCAAATAAAATTTCAATCATATATCTATATATATTAAAAAAATCAAGTCATATTTGAGAAATTCAAACCAATTAAATTCCCAAAACAAAGCTGTAGTAAGACTACAGAACTGTCTCTTCACTTCGAAACTCGAAAATGAATGTCGATGATGCTGCAGTCATCACCGAAGTTATTTTCCAGCGACCAAGAGAACAGCACTAATTTTAAACTTTAAAATTCTTTGGAAACAAATTTCTACTTGAAAATACTATAAATAATATGTCCTTTTAAAATTTTAAACATAAGGTTTGAAATCCATTGGAAATTAAATTCTCAAATTCTTGATTTAAATTAATGCCAGTTCCCAAATCAATTTATAAACAACTATTTATAAATTCATTTGTAGAACAATAAATGATAAATCAAGTATTATCATTTCAAATTATCAACTTAAACCAGTTTATTAAGTTCCATAAATTTTCTTATATATCAAAATTTATTTCATTTCCTAATTTTTTTTTAAATAATATCGTGTCAGTTTGTTCTGTCAAAGTGTTTTGGAAATCTTATCGATAGCGTTGATCAGACGAATCGATCAGAAACCCAATCCAACATCAACAACTCAAACAACACAATATATAAAACAAAATATAGATTTACAAGTACAATTCAAAATGTTTGGAAGAATAGATTGGAAACAAAAGACAGGATGATAAAATACAGAGTAGGGAGGTGGATAAGCTGAAATAAATCGCGGGCAACCTTAACCGGGTCAACCGTGACTTAAAGAATAAGATCGATGTGGATTTTCTGGGTAAATCTACATTCGACCTCAAGAGATAAAGTTTGGGATAATAGGAGATACTAGCATCTAAACCGAGGATAAATATAAATCTCTGGTGAATCGATGCTAATTGTAAAGGAGTTTCACCCCTTTTACAAGAAAATTAGAACACTGGTGAGACCGCCAATTCACTATAAAGATCATTCGAAGTGGAGTTATGGGATACTCCGAAATCAAATGAAGATGAATAGTGGGGAATAAGAATGGATTTTGGAACCTCAGGGAATGTTCCAAAATTCCAAGGAATCGAGTCAAAAGAAAGAGATTCAACTCGAATGAAAGTGATTCTGTAAATACATCTACTCTATATGCTGAGTTTTTCCTAGAGCTACCAAAGCTCTGATACCAACTGTAACGACCCGATATTTTCAACCATTCGCATCCGCACATGTCGGACTTGAATTGCTCAAAATACCGCGTTGTAAATAAAATTTGGCAAATCTCAGAATATACAGTAAATACGTAATCACAGATCACAGACACAGAGTATTTAATAATGCAGCGGAATTTAAAAGAAATAGTAGTTCATGAAGCTACTATATAAAAATAAGATACATCAGAGTTAAACATGTTACAACAAAAGGTAACAAGATACATCAGGTACAAATCACAATACATCACTGAAATCACTGGACAAAGAAAGCAAAATAGATGGCTGGATCTTCAAGGAAAGCTCCAACTCTGAAGGTGAATCTTGAATGCTAACTCACTCAATCTGACTCGAGCATAAAGCAAAATACAAAATACTCGAGTCAGGACATAATTACTTATGAACTGTAAATAAACTCAAGTGAACAGTAACAAAAATGCATCAGTAACTTAAAGGATGCTTGGGATCGCCCATCCTTTAAGGATCCGTTAAACTATTTACTATGTAGTAATATTGCGCTACTATAATAATGTCTACAGTAAAATAAACATACTTTTAAATAGCGTTCCGGGCTACCCATATCACCCTTCACACATAATAATCCCAGTAGTCCATCCAATATCATGCCATCTCCACTCTAGGTGACTGTCAGAGGATACCACACGGGCTATGGGAGAAAAACAAACTCGTAGTAAAGGCTCGGTATGGTAGGTGACACGGCACACAAGGCAATGCCAGGGTAGATATACCAATTACGCACACGGGCTGGTGGTAAAGCAGCAGCCACATACGCCCACCTCGGAACACACTCCCAATCAAAATCGAAGGATGGCCATCTAATCAATCACCAGTAAGAGTATAGTATCAAAGGATTGTTTCCGACCAGAGGTGCTACCTCCTTTGGCCCGAGATCGCTCCTGTTTTAGCCACCTTGTGCCAACTCACGGGAGTTGGGTCCACGTAATATACCTCAAGAACGTCGCCACCATCCTACTTCATTCTGGAATCTCCACCGTGTACACGGTTGTTAAAGTGGTTTTCGGAGTTGGCAGAGAGTATGACAACTTCCGATCCCGGTCTCTTCAACAACCAAACGTTATTATAAATCCGTGGCCATTTTAAAATAGTTTATACTTCAAAAATCAAATCATTTCATTTCAAAACTATATCCCTTTCAAAATAGTTATACATCGAAACCAAAACCATTTTATTTCAAAACTTTATTCAAATCAAATAGTTTCTCATTTCCATTTCAAACATATATTCACCTTTAAAAAAATTCATAATACTTTCAAAGTATAACTTTTCCGAAAACAAAATACTTGAAATAATTACACTTTGAAAATCATAACATTTGAAAGCAATCTTCTAATTCTTTACACTTTACAAATTTATTCAATTACCAAAATTTCAAATTTCCAATTTAATTCAAATCAAACCATCAGTTTCAATTCAATTTAGTTTTACAACAAAACATTTCAAATCTCATAAATTTCAAATATAGATTTGATCTACAAAATAAACTATCCAATTTTAA
Organism: Allium cepa; assembly: GCA_030765085.1. Lineage (NCBI taxonomy): Eukaryota > Viridiplantae > Streptophyta > Magnoliopsida > Asparagales > Amaryllidaceae > Allium > Allium cepa. The sequence goes on along the minus strand of CM060934.1, from coordinate 366,245,978 downwards.
TATATATATCCAAACTTTAATATCCCACATTTCAAACTAAACTTTATAATTCCATATATTCATATCTCAAGACTAGTTTCATTATTATGTAGTTTTGAAATATTCATTTCATAAATCCAATACTATTTAAATAAACTTAAATCACAATTAAACCAAATATCTTTTCATACAAATATAAACTTTGAATATTCCTTTATCAAATAAATCAAAATCAAATACCATTCCACATTCACATTCTTTATTAAAATAAAGATCAAATCATTTCCAAACCATTTCAAAATCATTAAAATATTGCATCCTTTCAAAACTACATAATCAAATCATTATTTGAATTCAAATCCAAATATTCAAATTTAAATATCATTTAAAAATCAAATATGTCATTTATTTATTATTTCAAACATCATTACAAAATACATTTCAAAATTCCATTCAAAAAAATTCATTTATTACATTACATTTCATTCCATTTATCACATAACCAAGCATACCTTATTTAAATTCAAATTCAATTTAAATTCCTTAAAATTGAAGTTTAAATAAAAAAATAATAATATATTCAAACTACTTATATTCACAAATAATCAATTTTCAAAAGTTAAATCATTTAACACTTTAAAATATAACACAAACAGTTTTAAAATTTATAATATTTCAAAACATTGTCAAATTAAAGCCACGACAACATTTATACAGTACTATAGTAGCTTATAGTTTCCAAACTAGTTTATTTCAAGAATAACGGCATTTATAACATGCCGAAATAGATATTTAGTTATTTCAAACATAGTCAAGTTCAAAAACAACAGCATTTAAAATTGCTGTCAAAAGACTACAACATTTTGGAAATGCTATAAAATTCCAGATTTTATTTTAACTTTTCAAAACAATAAAACTTCAATTTAACAAATTTTAAACTTATAAATCATATTTGTAGACTTCAAAATTTCACATTAAATAATTTTAACATATGATTTATCACAATAAAATTTTAAGATCAAATATTCAATTTTAAAAAACTCCATTAATTTATTAAGTCAAAATTCACTATTTATTAACTTACAAATTTAATAAAACTTAACAATTTACTTCAAATATCATTTCAAAACTTTAAATTTAATTTCCATTATTTATTTACATTTTAAAATAAAATTTAAAGTCAAAAATCACAATTACTTCAAATTTACATACTTAAATTCACAATTTCAAGACTTAATATTTAATTTTCTAAAACCATAAAATATAATATTTTTAAATCAAAAGTTCATACTTGAAAAAAATAATACATATTTTAATAAAAATCATTTAAAAATATACCACGAGGTCTGTATATAATTTTCTAACCTAGGTCAAGTGATACGGATATATATCATTTCAATCCGTAATTTAAAAAGAAAACCCGGGTTCTATCATTTCAAACCCGCAATCCCAAGTCAAATAAAATACAATAAAAAATCGCTTAGGCCTATCATTTCAGCCCATAATGATTTTTCCCTAATTTAAAGTCCGTTCGGGTATGTATCATTTCAACCCATGGTGATTCTATTCTAACAGGGAACTTGCAGTGTGAATATATGCGTAAACAATATAAACAATGTCAATGTCACAATATAATGTCATATATCAGATGTCAGGTAAAAATTAACAGTTTTAACATGGTAATAACATGGCATAGCATATCATATGATCATCACTAACTTGCATAAACATTTTATATTACTAAGCACTTGTCATCAATTCACTTTTTCATAAGTATAAATGTCAGAGTGAGAAAGACTCACCTTTTCACAGCTAGAGACCAAAACAACATACAAGCACGACTCCAAAGGCAGGACAAGCACAATTGCATGACTTTTGATTTGAGTTGAGAGAACCAAGATATGATCTTGCAATAACAATAAGCAAGACAATATACCATATGAATATTAACCAAGACAATATCGAACAAATTGAAATACAAAGCAATAAAGACAAGACTTTGCCTTCACCATTCAAATGCTTGACCATAGGGGATCAAGTGCTTAGCCATGATGTGTTTGGGCTCAGGTTAGCATCATATAGGTCAGGTTTAGCACACCTAAGCACAGCAACATGAAGTGATGTGAAGGGTAGGAGATGCAACATGAAGAATATCAATGGAAAAGGCAAATAGGTGAAGTTTTGGTCACAACAAGGCTCTACTTGGTCATTGCTTGGCTCGGCCATGTATGGTATAGGTCTGGACAGTGGAGGGTGATGGTGCAGCAGCAGCCAAAGGTCATGTAGCAAGTGGTGGTGGTGGCTAAGGGGGTGGCCAAAGCAAGATGTGGAGGGTAGGTGATGATATGTGTGGTCTAAGCAATGTTTTAAGGAGTTTTGTGCAAGTTTTTGTGGTGTAGCTTCAATGGATGGGCACGGCTTGGTCATGGTCAGTGGAGGAGGTGTGTTTGCTGCTGAAGATGGTGGAGATGATGGTGGAGCTGATGGAGGTAGAGGATAGCCGAGCAAACATGTGAAGAGCATGGCAAAATCAAGGAAAGAAGAAGAGAAAGTGAAGCAAAAGAAGCCATTATTTTTATTTTATTTTTGAAGAAGATAGCCATGTTTTTTTCTTTTTGAGGAGATGAGAAAGATTCATTCACGTGATTGAGTGATGAAAATTCATGGATAGAGCCAGAAAAGGTACGGCCAAAGAAAAAAACAATAAAGATGTAGGTTAAGAAATGAAAAGGCAGAAGATTAAAAGACTTTGGAATGTAAAGGGTTTCAGAAACCTTTCATATTTCTTTATTTAATTTTTTATAACTTTATATTTCTGGTAATAATACTAATACCAGATAAATTTTCGAAATTTATCAAAATATAATAATTTATATAAACATTTATCAATAATATAAAGTTAAATTAAGAAAATAGCTAAAAATAGTAAACTAGTCTGGAAAATTTGAAATTTAATAGAATAAATTTTAGAAAATTCATATGATCTTGTAATATATTTTTAAACATAAATAATAACATAAAATAAAAATACATTCAGAAAATAAATATTTAAAATTTAATTTACATATAATTTTTTTTATGAAGAAAATAGCAGAAAATAGGAAAACAGCCTTTTAAAATAGGAAATCATCATAGTAAATTTTAGAAAAATTCTATTATTATTTTTAAAATATTTAGAGATGAAAATATACATAAATTAACATATTTACACATATTAAAAAAATATAAGAAAGAAAAATATGATTTATAAAATTTAAAATAGGCAAAATTGCACAAAAAAACCAATTATACTAAAATTGAAATGTTCATAACTTTCACAATTTAACTCCGTTTCCAACGAAACGAAAAGTAGTATTCAATGTTATAAAATCTATTTTCATAATAAATGATAAAATTTAAGATTTAAAAAAAAATTAAAATTTGAAGTTTAAAAGTCAAAATTTGACCAGTTTGACTAGAAATCCATTTTTCAAATAAAATACCCAAATTACACAATTTTGAAATTATAATTCACTTAATAATCAACATTTATATTTAAAAATGAAATGTTCGAAATAAAACAATTTTTAAAAATTTAAAAATAAAAGAAATTCAAATTTAAATAATATACAAAAATCTAGGGTTGTTACAACAGCATCAACTGCAGGTCGTTAAAATTTGTCCTTTCTCCTTCCAAAAATGTGTACTGCAGTTACAACGCCACGTATTTACTTCACTGTTGACAGCGTATGACTGTAATGATTTCTATTATGAAAACTTTATCAGTCTCATAAAATGATGCTCTGGATTTTTCATATGATTGGTTTTGGTTAAGTTTTCAGTAAGTCCTTATTCACTGTGAAGTCAAACTGAATGTTCATAACTGATTTCTTTTACTTACCAACTATCAGAACTGATGGCTTTTATTGTACAAACATAGCAACTATTTATCCACCTCCGTATCGATTGCGCGGTTGTGTTCTAGAAATCGAGAATACACTTAATAACTCCATGTCTCAGATTTAAGTGGCACGCTTTAGACATTAAACAGTTATCATATTTGGCCAAAATACAACTGTTTGGGTGTTCTTACAGTGTGGAAGAAATAGAACTGTTTAGGTGGTCTTATTCAAAATTTGTGTCACAAAGAAATACACATTATTTTACTTATATCTTTCGTGTGTGTTATGAAATGACTGAATTTAGTACCCGTACGAGTTATATGAAGTCCTACAACTATGCATAGGATTGGGCCTAAGCATTCAAATCGCTAGATCATGTTTGCTCACTATGGTCATTCCTGTTAGTTGTGCATGGCAAATTCGACTAAAACTGAAACAACCTTTAGGTACTGTCAGCACGATTGCTACCCATGATCAGTACCCATGTACTCTGCAATGGGCAATGGTCTGCTAGCATCCGAATAATTTCTTTATAGATCACGTGAAAAAAAATTCATGTCCCTTTTTTATTTACAATTTTTCCACCATATCATTTAAACGTTCATGGTTCACAAACAAATTGTTAATTTTACTGTGCATCAGTTGCTGTACTATATGTCTACGTATGGTATACTACATTATTACAACGTTCATTATTTTACACCATTTTCTTGGACAACCAATTCCTTTCAGCAGCAAGCTGCTCTCTTTCTGTATATATATATCTGACAACGAGAACTGACATATGCATTAAAAAAAATTCCCCTGTGTGCATTTCATCGCCCTTTCCCATTTAGTACTGCCTACTCATTTTTTCTGTATGACTCAGTTAGCACCCTAAATTTATGGTTTTGGTAGACGAAGTATTGTACTGGTTTCAACATTGGTTTAGGGTGAATAAGTCGTTCATAGACTTGCTGCATCACATAACTGTGAGGGGAGATAGTGGTATTATTCACCTACACGATATCACAACCGCATTCATATTTGTGTGAATTCATATCCCAGCCATTTAGTCTGTCTGCCAATATATATGCTGTCATATTACTTCTGTTGTGGTTTTTTTTTGGAAATAAGCATGTAAAATATCTCAGTCTGAGTTCCGTACGAGCGAAGGACAAACTACAACTGCTGTACTTAAATAAGCCAGTCCAGCAGGCAGTCACACTAGACGTACAAATATTAACGTGTTGTAAGATATCTTCTTTTGTATACAGTTTAACCTACAAATCAGTATTCATTTGCATACATTTAAATCAGTATTTTTAAACAGGTGCTTCAACTCAACTAAATTAATCACTATTTTAATTTTATGCACATGTCCAAAGAAATTTTGTTCCAAATTTCCCAGCATTTTTTTTACAAATCACTATGTGCTGCAATTATAATACTCTGAACTAATTTGATTATACTTTTTCATATATACGTAATTATAACCTTTTGTTAATAGTCCTTTACTCATATTATTGTTAACCAATCAGAAATTTGTTCTTAATATGTAAACCTTCTTTTTATGAATGTTTACATTGATAACAAATGCCTATTTAATGAAATAAATACATATCCTTTCTAATAAATATATGATACATATATCTAACATGATGTAGACATGTCATTATATGGCTTATTAAAGGATATTTAGTAGTTTCCTTTATAAATAGTAAAATAATATGCAATTATATAGACAACAAACTGAGTACGAGTGTAATTTTTTCATAGATGCAGTTGGATATATTTTAGTTTGAGGAAAAAAGCTACGATCTAACTAATTTTGATTATTTATTCTTAGTATCTTAAAACCGAAAAGAGATGTGAAGAATCACAGATGAATGGCGTGTTTTCAATATTTTTTGCATTGGTGAACTTGTATAACCTTTATTTCCAAACAATGAAATCTATCAATAATAAATTCATTTATGGTATTTTAGCTCCTAACTACATGCTGTAATCATAGGGTATTAAGGCTGTACTTTTTTTGGTGATACAATAGTATTTTGGTTGTTCCTTTATGTATATGTTATGCACTTTTAGCAATTCAGATGCACACTTCTTTGAGTATGACCATTTACTAATAAATTGATGATTATTTTCAGCCAGCTTAACACCAAAATAAATCATTTCCGTTAGCAGCATGTGTTTTAGTGCATTGACAAGAACCTCAGAAGGTTGCCTGCAAATTGCTCAACTTGTTTATTTTTTTTTTGCTCACTTCAACTTCATCGTCTATCCACTGACAATAACATTCTGATCACTGTTCTACAGCAGGTACAGTTTCGTAATATAGGACAATTTGTGTCCATTTTCAACTTCAGCCGACGAATTTGTTGTGCACAGTACAATTTTATTGAAATGCTAGGAAGAGAGACTGATAACGGTGCAGATTTAGCAATTAGTTCTTGGGAGAAGATCATGCTCCTTTTGCGCTTACTACTCAGCATGTATTTTACTATGTACGTCTCTATTTTCATACGAATTATGGGGCTGGTTGTTTACTCAACTGTCGAAGTATCGGATTGACTGTGGGCTGATATGAAATAGTTCTGTGAATGTATAACAATACAGTTATGAATGGTTCTACATTCAACCTAATACGTACTCCATTTTAGTCAAAAAAGGTCAAAAGTTAATCCAATTCATCCAACTGATCAGAAATACATTACCGAACCGATCAGCAATACATTGCTCATCATAATAAAAAAAACTCTGTTGGTATAAAAGTGGGTATCTAACACATTGGATTAACACTACAATGTCGATTGATCAATTTTTAAACAAATCAACTATATAACAGGTATTTTTAATATTGGGCTTTACGATGTAGAGAGCGGCCAGTAAACTAAGGATTGCGTAAAATAGAACTGATACTAGGTGCACTTACCACAACTTGAACTTATTTGCAGTCGACTATTGGATTAACGGAATACGAAACAGTAGTTAATTATGAAAAAGTTTACAATTTTTTTTTCATTCTATAACTTCTACATAAATATCTCATATTTGTTCATCAGTCATATATCAACAGTTCAATTTCAAATTTTTTACAACTGCATTGCCTGTACTGCTTCATACAAACAAGAAATAATTGGTATAATATTGCATGTACTGCGCACGCCACCTACCCTCAATTTGTTAAGTCTGTGTGATAACATAATGAACATATCTGCCATTGTATATCCTTTCTCCTGCTGTTTATTACTACTATACATATATGTTGTTGATTGCAGCGCAGCTGCCACTGACTACTTTGGACAATGCTGTTAATCGACGTGCTACAAACACTTTACAGAACGTTGACATCAAGATGCATCCACACTACCAGTCATATAGCGAAAATGTAATATCTTCATCCAGTAGGCAAAATACGAATTTAATGCGGAGTGGAAAAAATGGTTGTTCAAATCTGTACAAGGATTTGTAGTTGATTCACAAATTAGGTGTACGTCATCCAATCTAATAAATTTGTTTTAATGACAAGGAATAAGGAAAATGTACGATTTAGAGCAAAGATGGGCACATATAACCTTATTTGACAGAGCAGCCTCAGGTAATTTCACATGACCTTATTCTTGCTATTTTAAGGTTGACAATAGAAATGGTTCCATTCAAATTTACTGTTACAGTTTTATATGCTAATATGGTAAAAAACGAATTTTTAAGTCCAATCAATAAATCTAATGCTCAACAGAACAGACCAAACTTTTTTCAAAATCATACCACCAATTGTGCAAGTGCGTGTCCCATTTTTTAACTATATATATTTCTATCTGAACATGGTTGGAACCCTGTTGGAACAGGAAAAATGGTTGAACCATGCACTTTTGGTGGTCCTACCTATGCATGTTCACGGTGTAACGCAAAAGTTTAGTACGACGAAAAGAACAGAAAGTCAAGAAGACCTTCGAATCCAAAGTTTTCCATCTGTTGTAGAAGTGGTAAGATTCGGCTACCAAAATATGAAAAGTGCCCTGAATATTTATGAAACTTGCTTGATTGCAATGGTGGTTCTGATAGTTCTAATTTCAGAGAGAATGTATGTTTGTACAACTCCATGTTTTCATTTACGTCAATGGGTGGTCGTATACATAATTCCGTCAATACTGGCCAGGGATCTTATGTATTTCGGATAAATGGATAGAATTTTCATAAAATTGGTCATATGCTGCCAATAGATGGACAAGCTAAATTTGCTCAACTTTATATTTATGATACAGCTAATGAGGTTATATCCTGATTTAAATAGAAAGATTATTTACGTAAAAGACGTTTGCTTGCTACAACTAATGAATTTTTTAGCAAATCAACTAAAGTTTAAATCAGTAATCCACACTCTGGTACTATTTCAGGACAATGGAGATGACATAGTTGATAGACTGTTCAGCAACTTTATGGGATCAGAGGCTTGGTTTGGATTTAGGCCTACTAACTATGACATAATAAATGACGGGAAAACATTAACTGTCAGCAAAATTTTAAATATACATCAACCATACGTGCCATTAAACTATAAAACTAACAAAATGGGGGCGGAAGAGACAAATGAATTTGAAGGTACACCACTTACTGCAGAGTCCAACACGGTCACAAGAACAAGTAGGAATCTCTGTCATGGTACATAAAGTCCTATTTTACACGATCTGCATTTTTATTATATCTAATCATGTTGTTGATACTTTACTCAGATTTGGAGCTAAAGGGGAGGAAGAAAGTTGGGCAGGTTTCTTCGTCAAAATAGATGCAACATTTTCTTGCCAATCAGTCTTATGTATGTCTGTATTATTATCAGTAAATTGGATGAATAAGTATTTTTAACTCCCAATATTTATTTTGTTAGTTGCCCCCAATCTTTTTTTTAATAAAGTACACACTTTTATCGTGATATAGAATAAAGGATGAATTGGTAATGATTCGCATGTTTGATTGTCCTTTTTCAGTACGTACGTGGATACTAATTTGTACAGCAGTGCCAACTTAATGATAATATTGTTATGTTCAACTGGATGGTGTGTAAATTATTTACTTCCACTCCATCAAAATCACAGAACTAATACTCAGGAATGCATTCTTTAATATTAACATTTGCACTAATATACCAATCACTAAACTAATATTTTATTGTTAAACTTCTTTCTCTGCTTTATCGTTCAACATATGTCGATTGACCAGCTTTAGTTAAATATAATTGCATACGCAAATTTCTGTAGCGCTCTTATTACTTTCATATATTTTACATGATCATGCACATACTAGCTTATTTTTATCCTCACTTACCATCAACTGCATGACCGATTTTCCCTATCTGAACGTACTAGTTCCCTGCTGTTTCACATGTTCCTCTATCACCATTACGTAAAAATAATAAATAAAACTGACTTCAAATATGGTGTATAGGCAGTACACCTGTAATGCAACCACGAACTCCAAATATCACAAACAACCAATTGTTATCACCAGCTGCTAAACTGTTCGAATGCACGTACTTTTTCCCTTGTTGCAAAAGTCCTTTGGATACCGTTATTTTCCCCCAGTCAACCGATTAAACCCATGTCCTTACGTAACTACATCAACAATGAACAGAGACAAACCAACTTCTGGAAATGTGTTCAAAAGATGGATTTTCAAAACTTTGCATCAGTTATACTCTAACGACCCGTGTAAATTCGATGTGTAAAATGAATTAAATTAATAGGTTTTTATTTTAAATTTAGAAAGAAATAGAAATATTATTTATTTATATGATAGAGAATGTTGAAAATTAAATGTATCAAGGATAATTTAAAATTAACAAATTAGATTATATATTGCAATTAATTGTAATAGTGGAAATTGTCGCATTTGGATATAAATGTTAAAATGAAGACTAAAATAAATTATGTAAATGGTGACATAGAACCTATTTATAAATTTAAATAAAATCCAAATGAATTAAGTAGGAAAAAGATTCTTACCTGGATATAAAATTTAATACGAGAAAATTATGAAAGTATTAATTTGATTTAATGCAATAAAAGATTATGAACGGTAATTGGAATAAATTAAGAAATCATATGAGTGCAAGTTAATAATTTATGACTTGAATGAGATTCCAATTCAAATAAATCATTTAAATGTTATGATTTGATTTTCAATGGAACATGAGAAAAACAAATGTAAGGATTTGATTAATATATATGTTATTTGTTCAGGGTATTGAATAAAAATTGGGAATCCAATTGTAATTAATGATAATAACGTTGGTATTAGTTAATAAATTAAATTTCAATGCAATACCCATAAATGAATGGAATGAAATGAATGTATGTAAATGTATACTTGGTTATTCATCAAATAGAAAGAAAAGTAAATATCGAAGTGATTGATGAATAAATATGCATTGAATAGTAATTGAATGTAAGTTAATGGTAATTGTATAAAATTAGTATAAGATAATGAATTGCAATAACTGTGGGTTGATATTAAATGTTGAAATATTATATAGATAAGGATTTAGATAGAATGGATTAATTTATGAAATAAAGGATAGCAACCATATAAAATGTTAAGTAAGTTAATATTGTCATTAATAAAAAACGTTACTTTAAGGATAATTAATGTAGTAACGTAAGGTGTAAATGTAAATTACAATGGAAGCGTAACCTTATTTCTAGGTAGAAATTGCAGGTAGATTTATGAAATGGAGTTTATGAAATAAATGAAATTGAATATTTCGTTAGTATGAATTTAAAGGAAAATGGGTTAATTTGATTAAATCAATAAAAGACAATAAATACGATGATGGTGGGTTATTAATAAAGGTGAATAGGGAAATGATTGTTATAGTAAGAATGGAATTCCAACTTGTTGGAATGGAGTAAATACACTTAGTACTAAATTTAGTATAGGAAAACGAAATGGAAATATTGAATTTATTAATCCGTATATATATAGTAAATGGTGATTATTGGATTGTAAATAATAAAATTATTAAAGGTGATCAAGAGTTGTGACCACCAGTTATTATGAGTGATACATACATATTTAATTCATTCAATTGATTTGGAAATCATTGCAATAAAAAAATAAATTAAATGTTACGTTAAATAAATTTAGGTAATAATGGGGAATAACGTATATAAATTCTTCATTAAATGATGATTTGTGAATATAAAGTGGAAATAAAGTTTATTAATATATCGGAATGATAAAAGGTTAATTGCAATCAAATGATAAATGCTTAAACGGGAATTAAGCTTTATTTATTCATTTGGATGTAGAATATGATAATTTGAATCAATTGAATTTATTTGAAATTGAATAGAACATTTTATGTTGATTGAAATTAAAGTTGGAATTTGGAGATGTTTTAGTAATAGAGTATAAATCCAAAGGAATTCCCATCTATTGGGTACCAATAGATAGGATAATTGAATGAAAGGTCAACTAAGGGATTATTGCAAAATTAATTTATAATTTGTAGATATAATGAAATTGAAATTTTACGCTGAAGTTAATAATTTAATCAGCATTTAAGAAACATCTTAAATTGTCTAAATTTGGATAATCAACGAAGGATTATTAAGTGATAAAAATTTTCCAATACTAAAACCGAAATATAAAAATTTGGATTTATTTACTAATTCTTAATTTAATTAATTAGTATAAAAATAGCCATTTTTGTCACGGACTCGAATTTCGACGAAACTAGTTTCATCGGATCCGTAACAGTGAATTATTGTAGGGTTTCAAGTTTCGTAGCGATCGGACTTGTCGTTTGATCATACGTACTCGAAACGCCTTGGAATCGAAACTAAAATCAATTGAAATCAATTTGAAAATATTGATTTCAGCATAACTTCTTCATACGATGGAATTTGGATGTGAAACTTTTTCCATCGCGTTCAGAATATTTTAAAATGCCTATTTTGATATATGGGTTTACCCAATTTTGTTTCGGGGTTAGAACGGGCTTTTCGGGCCATAGATTGTTCAGCATGTTTATTTATCTCGTCCATCTACTCTATTTCAACCTTACCTATAAATACCCTGTTATAAACCCTAATTTCTCCTCATTCTCATTTGTCTGTATGTTCCTTCTTTCTCAACTCCTTATCCCAATGGTAGACAAAACCTAATTCCCAAATTTCAAAAAATAATTTCAATTTCAAAAAAAAAAACAAAAAAAAACAAAAAAAACAAAAAAACAAAAAAAAATTGCGGATCTGCAACAGCTTCAGGTCGCGCTTCGGGTTTCAGAGGAGAAAACCCTAGAGCAACTTTGGGTCAGGAAGAAAATGATTCGGGTCGCTCCGGGTCGTTTTGGCGAAAACTCCAAGCAAGCACCGGGGATTTGAGGCGGCGCACCGAAGTCGAACCTGATGTCGACCCAGGACCAGAATTTTCCATTTTTCAAATTTTCATCACTTTTGCATACGAGCTCGGATTCACACGCAGTTTGTTTCGCTGGGATCGCATCGGAATTTCTAACGTTTTGGCATTTGTTTGGATGAATTTGGAGACTGTCCAATTTTTGGGTTTAAATTGGATTTGAATTCAATTTAAATTCAAAAAGGTGAGTGTTTTAACCCACTCACAATTTTTAGAATTTCTTGTGTTTGTTAAATTAATTTTAGATATGTGTAGAAATTTATTTATGACTGTTTGGCATGATTTATTCGTTTTCTCAGTTAAATCGCATTTATTTGATTTAACTGTTAATTAATTTTATTTATTGAATATAATTTGACAATTAGAATTTATTTATTTGCATATTAACTGCCTGTCATAGTTATATTTATTTTTATTTCGCATTAACTACCAGTTAAATTACATTTATTTTGCACATAAACTGCTAGTTTAACGGTAGTTAAATTTATATAAACTGTTAGTTAATACATGTTATTTATTACCTGTATAATTAAATGCTCTATATTGATGTTGTTTAAATTGGATGATGATTGTAATAAAATGGTTGATGATTGATATCTGGATGAATGGATGTTGTATTTTATATCGTATAAACTGCAAGTTATCGTGCATTTCATTCATTTGGGATTGCGGTTTGAAATGATATACAACCGCATTTTTATTTTAAATTATGGATTGAAATGATAAACATCCATATCACTTGACCATAGGGTAGAAAATTTTATACAGGCACCGCGGTATATATATAAAATTATTTTTGAAATGATTTTCTATGGTTTTGTAAAGCTATATATATGGTTTATGGGATATTGATTTGTTTATTGATAAAGGTTATTTATATAGTAATTTCGGGTTTTTAAGCTTTGTATAAATTTGATTTGAAGTATAAAATAAAGTTTGATTTTTAAGATCAAATACGATTAAGCATTTATTTAAAAATTTAATTTTTGGAAGTTCTATTGACTTAAATGAGAAGAAGGTTGGAAGATGAATATTAAGTTAAATTGGAATTAATTAAAAATTTAGAATTTCCAAAGTATATGATTTTTATAACTTGATTTTTGGGTAGAGTGATTTAAATGAATATCAGGTTGATTTAAATGAATATATAATAAATTGAAAGATTTTCCAGTTATGTGAAGTTAAAGGTTTTCTTAAATTATATTGAATTCATTAAGTAAATATTTCAAGTCTAAATAATAAGTAATTGAATTTAATATATATGGGATTGTCAAATGAGTTTGTTTTGAAATGGTGAAATATTTAAAGCTTTGAAACATAAGAATTGAAATGGTATTTAGTAGTTTAAATCGATATTTGAAATTGATTTGTGAAATCCAAAGAAGCAATTTTGTTTTATAAAAGTAACTTAATATTTAACCATTTGAGAGATGGAAACTTGTTTCAAGGGTATGATTTTCAAGGTAGTATAATTTGAAAATATTATATTCAAGAGTTTTGAATATTTTACTTTGAAAACCCTATGATTTTGGAAAAGAATATATATTGGAAAATAAAATGACATTATATGATTTTTGATCTAAATGATATCATATTGATTTGGGGTTTTAAAAAAATATAAATGATATCGTATTTATATGGTTTAAAAATGAATATTTTACTCTGATTTTAAAGTATAATTATTTTAAAGACCGCGGTGTTATAATAATGTTTGGTTGTTAAAGAGACCGGGATCGGAAGTTGTCATACACTCTGCCAACTTCGAAAACCACTTTAACAACCATATACGCGGGCGAGATTCCAGAATGAAGTAGGTTGGTGGCGGCGTTTCCTATGAGGTAAATACGTGGAACCGACTCCCGTGAGTTGGCATAAGGTGGCTAAAACAGGAGCGATTGTAACGCCCCGAAAATTTTCGACTTTCGAAAATTCAACATCGACACTCACTTTATCGACTGCCGAGAAATCAAAGGCCGAAAACACGGAATGTTATGGATTTTTAAAAAGAATTTAAGAAAAAGAAAGAGATAGAAGAAGAGAGAAGAGATAGGAAATAGAGAGGAAAGAAGATAGACAAATTTTTTTTTTTGAAAACAGAGAAAGAAAAGAAAATAGAGAATTTGAAAATAGAAGAAAATAGAAGATAGGAAATTTTAAAAAAATAGAACGGAACAGAAAGGAAAAGAGAATAGAGGAAAAAGAAAACAACAGACAACAACAGAATCTCACAATTTCGCAGCGGAACAACATATAATAATAAATGAATAATCTTTAAACAAAGAACTATATCAGTTATTACATTACATACATTTCATTACATCATATCATCAGAGTATACAACATCAACAACATCAAACAGTGCAGCGGAAAAAGAAATACTATATAAACTAGTAATACGCCATGCCATCCAGCTTGCCTCCAGCAACTCCAGAATATCCAGAATATCCTGATAAACCTAACTCTTAACTGCCCGTGTGGAAATTGGTGGGCACCCAGAGTTTAGGAAGGAAAACAATAAACTCCAAGTCAGTCATGTGACTGGTGTGAGAACTCAAAACAGTTTATTTATCTTTGAAAACAAAATAGAGGAATATTTTTAAATCAATTCGCAATGCTTTTAAAAATGAGACTACCATAAGACCTCCTGCCACACACACAATGCAAACGCAGACTTGGAGAAGATTTCTCCTTATGATAGTCAAACATGCTTGATACGCATTTAAAAAGAGCATTTGATATTATTACTAGTGCATAGTGTAGAACAAATCCTTTCGAAAGTAGAATATAAATCTTAGCCAGCATAGGTACCATTATATTATGCCTACTAATAGCTACCATATTAAATGGCAGGTTTTACAACTAATACCGTACAAGTTACGTATTGTTTCTTTGGATTTCCAACAAATGGTCAGGCCAAGGAACTTCCCATTGCCACTGAGAATGCCTCTGGAAAGACATCCCCGAGAACCAAACCGGAACTCTGCCAACACAAGGCCGGGTTACCCCTAACTGGGTAACTACTGACACGAGCACGCCATTCCCCGGTCCTTTAGGACCTTTTCAACCGAGCGCTCGATATCCAACATCACACCATAATAAATAGAGTGTTTTCAACATGAGTAAGTATCTGGGCTCCATACCATGATACCACCCCTTTCCAGAAGGAAATGCACATACCCTAAGGGGAGCTACAGCAACCCCTAATAACCTTGCCGCATCTTTCCTGTTTTGACCATTTCCGGGATGAGAGGCTCGACGAAGTCACGTCCACAAAAACATACTTTATACAAAAGCCATGCTTTGGGTCAACAAATGATCAACACAATGATCACTAAGATAGACGATCAAATAAATGATCCTATCACAATAATCAACACAATGATCATTTCAGCATCACTCAGTATGTCACATTACCAAATTGGGAATATATCGCTGATAACTTCAACTATATAACCTTTGAGCACGTACGTCTCAAAGAAGGGTGTTAAGCAAAGAATAAATTCTCCGCCACCAACAGAAATATATTTGAAAGAAATCGGCTTTTATATCTCAAATTGTAATGTCAGATATACAATCCATACAAGTCTGTTCCGGGATCGAACAAAACCGAAGGCACTTCTTACGAAGCCCTTGCAATACGGGTATTCACAATCCCGATCGAATTTCCCATCGCTTAAGAGATCTCTATACCAGGAGCTACCCAGTGCAGAGACAATCGATAGGTCATCCTATCGCTTTCACAAATACTCGGTCTTCAACACCGATCTTCAAATGCAATTCATAACGACGTATCACATATTCGGAATGGGTTATACGACCCCATGGTCCTTTCCCGGTTAACCCGAATAGTGAGCGCTTATTCAAAAATAAGTGTGCATTCAAATTCAATCAATTCACATCAAATACCCATTCAAAGGGAAATATTGATAGTCGGTTATTGAACTATAAATTGATATGCATACATCACCAGATTCCAAATAATTTTCCAAATTATTTATTTTTCAAAAATATCTTCACTAGATATTAAATTTCAACACTTCAAAAATAAATCAATATTTATTTTTAACAAGTTTCACTTTTCATTCATAAATTCCATAATGAATTTATATTTCAAAATATCCATGCATATATGATTTCAATCATTCATTTCAATTTATCTTCAAAAAGATAAATTCTAATTTTTCACTTCATATTGGAAAACATTCCCATACTTATTAAATAAGTAATTCACAATCTTTTATTTTCAACACTTAGAAAATATTCAATATACTTGAACCGAATTAAGTATATATTTCTTTCTTTAAGGAAATCATTCACTTAACATTTTTATTTGGGCCAAAACGAATGTTGCGTAAAACATCGTTACGACAACCCAAAATCACTAGTATAGGGATTCGGAATTAAAATAGATATATATACATCCCAATACTATTCAAAACATTTCCTTTCGGAAATCATTTACTATAACAACAGTGTTATAGTCCACTATTTCCTTTTATTTCTCGAAACATCTATTTCAACAATAAATGTTGAAATCTATGGTTTCGAATCTCAATACCTTTTAAAACATCGTTGGATCGTTTTAATTCTATTTAAAACATTCACATTCTAAACAATTTCTTTAACGTGTTATTCACTATTCAAAAACGTGAATAAACTGCGTTAACCAATTTCATTCTTTTATTCATTTTAATTCAAAGGATTATTCACTATAAAAAAATGTGAATATAACTCCATTTCTAAGTTATAACAATTAACTTGTCAAAATAAGTCATTTGCGAATTTATAAAACAACGTTTATAAATTCCTTTTCTATTTATTTATAAAAACTTCCTTTTTATAAATTCCTTTATTAACCTATTCCAGTTTATAACTAAATTATAAACTAAACGTTCATATTATAAATTAAATACTTATAAAATGATTATTTTACAAAATCGTTCTTTTTATCTTCCCAAATTATAAATCTTATAACTTATAAGATTCATTTATTTAACCAGATCTATTCTTCAAATAATTTCACCAAATTTATAAATCTTACTATTTATAAATTTCATTTATAACTTCACAGTTTATAATTCCATAAATTTCATTCTATTATGAAATTCATTCTCACGTCATTCAAACATTTATAAAAACTTGTTTTATAATGTCTATATTCCAATTTATAAATATCCATTTATAAATCTCTTAATATAAATCAGTTTATATTATTATTCTGAAACGTCTTTAATTTCCTTTATAATTTCACCATTTTGATTTATAAAATAATCAAATTTTATAAATCCTATATTTAAACCTTTCATAATAAATTCAAAAATCCAGTCTAAACTATTTTATAAAATCATTAATTCATATTTCTCAAAAATCAGCTTTTAACTATATTTCACAAAAACCATAATTTTTATAACAATAAAAATTATAACGTTTATTTATTTAAAATAGATCAATTCCGAAAATCTTATATATTTTCAAAAATCACTTTAAAATCATTTTAAAATCCCAAAATCTGGGTCCAATGATGCTACACACCAAATAGTCAATCACGACTACAACGATCCATCATATATCGATATGATAATCCATCAAATATCAAAATATCTGAAATAAAATAAATACTGTTGAGGAATCCAGTTGGATCCCTCCAACCTGTTTCCTGCATCCCAAAACATTAGCACAATACCAATTTCGCTCCAGTACGAAATTATCGCGGTACATGTTCTTAATAAATATTATCCGCTTAATAACGGCGTAATAGGGTCTCATCCGCTAAACAAAAAATGCGGGAAATCAATCAACTGCAATATATACATATGCCAATATATATATATTGATACTATATATAATACCAATTTCACTGTTTATGAAATATTCGCGGTATATGTTTATATTAAATAACATCCGCTTACTAACGGCGAATAATGTCTATTTTAACAATCAATAATTTACAGTCATCATTCAAACATGCATTCAAATATTTTAAATCTAACTATTTAAAATAAAATCGAAATCTATTCGATTGAGTGAGAAATTCTCACCTTGGTTTTAATTTCCGTTTAAGCTTTTATTTCGAATAAAATTAAACGCGCGTTTAATTTTACCCGAAATTCTCACTAACTCCAAACGACTCCAAACCAACTCCATCGCGTAGTGCTCGTCCATACGATTCCAACGCAACTGAGTTTGCATTTTTTCGACCTCGTATGAAAAAGTTATGAATTTTTTTGAAGTTTGAACACGATTTAAATATAAATAAAACAACATAAACTTTATATTAAAACCCACACTGCTTCTGGGCCGTAGGATTTGCATCTAGGAATCTCGACCGTGCGCAACCTTCTTCCACGCGACCCTCTCCCTCCAGAAAACTTGCACGCGAACGAAACCCATTAGCAAGCTATTAGGTTTTAATTTTGCAAACTAATTACTCGATAAAAATTCGATCAGACACTTGCATTTTGACGAGCATGACGAACACAATACTCGGCCTCAAGGCCATGAAGCTCGGTTTCCCCATTGACGTGGAAATTCGTGCGCAACCGAACCCCTATCGGCCCAGATTCTGGACATCTCGACGAATTCTGTGGCACTCCACCGTACGGATGTGAAGTACTCGACAAGCTCTTCGATTTGTTAGTTGGAAGAATTTGATAATTGTTGATGGATTTCGAGAAATCGAGGGATGAACGTGGTAAAATTCTGGTCGTGGGTTGGGTATATGGCGGCTAGGGTTTAGATTAGGTTATATTTTTTTTTTTTTTTATTTTGGGAATGGTGGCTATTTATAAGAAACAGCTAGCGTAAACACTATTCATCCCGGGAATTCCGAACTCCGATTTAGGCGCCGTAACCAGCGTACCTAGGGTTTATACCGCGTTCCGGACACAATGGAACAGGTTTCGGAAGCTAATTCGGAAGTATGTGCGAGTTATGGCTGTAAACGCTCAATTTAAATTAAACCGATTTAAGTCGATTTCTAGGCGTTTTAATTTGTACCGGACAAACGGTAAATCCAATTGACTTGAAATTTGAAACCTTACAATAATATCACATTACGGATCCGATGAAACTGGTTTCGTCGAAATCCGAGACTTTTTGAAAAATGGCTATTTTGACTCGCCAAATTTAAATTAAAAACAAATCGATGCGTTTCGAGCTGCCACGATCAAACGATAGCTCCGATTGACACGAAAATTGAAATCCGACAATAACTAACTATTACGGATCCAATGGAACTGGTTTCGTTCAATTCTGAGACTGTTCAAAAATTGACTATTTTACAGTCGATTATAAAATATTAAAATATTCAATTTTCACAAATTAACTTTTAATTCGATTTCAAAAGTTCTAAAATATTTCTATAACTCCAGTATGATTATATAAAATCTTACAAATTATTTTCAATCATATTTAACTCGATTTTCAATTATTTCCATAATTTAACGTATTAAATTATCAATTTAATAATCCGATTAAATCCAAAAATTCAAATAAAAATTTATTTGACTTATAAATTCACTTATAAATATTTAAAATTAATTAAATATTCAAATTTTAATTTAATAAAATTCTGGGTCGTTACAGCGATTCTCGGTCCAATGAGGTCCTTCCTCTGATCGAACGCACTCCTTCGATATTATACTCTGACATTTGGATTGATTCGGTGGCCACTTTTGATTTTTGATTTTGGGTGTTGTTCGAGGTGGGCGGTAGCTGCAGCTGCGCGTTTCCACCAGCCCGGATAGCAATTGGTATATCTACCCTGACATTGCCTAGTTGTGCCGTGTGACCTACCCTATCGCGCCTTGTACGAGTTTGGATTTCTCCCGTAGCCTGTGTGGTATCCTCTGGTGGCTTCCCGATCAGGAGGGACTATGATATTGGATGGACTACTGGGACTATTACGTGTTCAGGGCTATATGGGTAACCCCTTAATGCTAAGAAAAAAGTATGTTTATTTTACAAATAGACACTATTATAATAGCGCAATATACTACATAGTAAATAGTTTAACGGATCCTTAGGAGATGTAAATCCCGAGCATCTCTTGAGTTACTGCACTCATATTTATTTCTGTTAATTTAACTCACATAAGATCTTTTAGTTCTGACTCGAGTGTTTTTGTTTTTTTCAAATTCGCTCGGGTCAGTCCGAGCATTTCAGGATTTGAAGAATTAGCTCTGGAGGACGAAGACGAAGATTTATATTACTATTATCTAGTCTATAATTCCACTACAACATTTTATTCCGCTGCATTGATATTATTGGTATGTGAACTCTGATATTTAATTGTATAAAGAAGAATCAAATGTTTTGTAAACAGTTTTATAAACTGTATATTTTATTATTATATTTTATCATTTCGCTGTGAGATTCTATTTTGTTTATTTCTTCTCTTTTTTTCTTATTTACCCCATAACAATCCGCTCTTCCGTATGGTTTGAATTGTCACGTGCGTCGATTTAAAGCGCGCGAAAAGGTGGGACGTTACATCTCGTATCAGAGCTTTGGTTTAGCGATAAACCTTAGATTTGTGGGGTTGACTCTTTACTAATAGGGTAATAATACCCTATGGGAGTCACAGAGTGTATATATATGAGAGAGCGTATTTGTTAGTGTTATAAAAAGGTTTTTATATTTTGTTAATCTGTTCCGTTTTGTATTTATAAATTCTGGTTGATGCATGGGACGCTATGACATCAATAGGGATTTCCAAACCCTAAATAGGACAGATCGACATAATATTTGTTTTCATGTAGGTGAATGAAATAATTTTGCCTATTATATTTTCTATATATAAAATAAAATTTTCAATTGATATGTATATTTGGCTGCAATAGATTGATTGTTAGGCAATAGAGTGTATAAATAATAATAGAAATAAGATTGAAAAATAAAATAAATCAAATTGGAAAATTTAGAACTTAAGTTCCGGGGTTTTGAAAACTTCTTTCAAATGATTTCGAATATAATAATAATATTTTAGAAGTATTTTCTGATATAAGCTTTTCAATATAACTTGAAAGTATTGTTTAAAAATGATTTTAGAGAAAATAAGTTTTGTACTTTCCTCTCTGTCGCTGGAAAATAAATTCGGTGATGGCGGCCGCATCATCGACTTTCATTTTCGAGTTTCGAAAGGGAAAGGCCACTGCAGTAGTTTTACTGTAGATTCATTTTTGAAAAAATATATAAATTTTGAATTGTTTTAAATATAATTAGAGATATATAAGTTGTAAGAATATATTTATCTATTATTTAAAATAATTTGAAATTTAACCCGGTATTTAATTCTTAGATTTTCATTAATTAATTGTTTCAATTATTGTAGTAAAATAGAATTTAACTAATAATTGAAAAAGAAATTTAATTCTAAGTATTAATGGATTTAAAGAAATTTGAAATTGTAACTTATATAAGCAAAGGATAGCACTATTGAATTTTAATTAATTAAATAAAATAGAACAAACTTGTATAACTTTCAAATACAGCCTTAAATAACATATATATAACTTACCAAATATTAAAAGTTGAAATGTTTAATAAGAGATTGAAATAGAATATTATACAAGTAGAAATTTGAAATAGTAAAATTATTCAATGAAATTGCTGTTAAATGAGAATTTAACGTTATAAACTTAAGTTATAATCAAAATTTTACCAAGTAAATATAATTAAAAGTAAGTACGACAAATAGATGATTATAAACTTAAATAATTAAAGTGTAAATAAATGAGGTCGTGCAATAATAAATGAATGAATAATTATAGTAGTTAATGGCATGACGCGAGTTAGTGGAAAAGGAATGTAATATAATTAAGAGAAATTGTAAACTTAAGCAAAAAAAGTTGAAGTTATTCTAAATAAAATTAAACAACTAATGTATGAAATAAAATTTAATAATAAGAAAGTTGATTTGAATTGTGTTGTTTGGTTTATGGTTGTTGGGGTAAGGATACTTTAGATTTGTATGGATGTGTGAATAACCTACTTAGTTTTATCTAAGACTGTTGAGTAAATGATACGCTAGTAGTTATTCTTCATTCCGTACAATTAAAAAGTTTTGAACCTGAACGACTATTTGTTTGTTTGGTTGAATGGTTGCTTTGAATTTGTTGTGTATGCTGCTGTTAAAATTGATGGTTGTTGTATTGTTTTTAGTGATGGAAACCACTTAAATATTTCACTTTATATAAATTGTTAACCTTTTAGATTTTATAAGTGAAATGCAGGTTATGGACGCAATTGCTACTGCTTTTGGTTCCATAAATTAAGCGCATATTGCCCGACAAAAAGGTACGTTTTCGGATTATGGTTTATAGCGCTATTTTTATATTTTCCCGTGTTGGGATATAATATTTTGGATAATATATGTAATATAATTGTTATATTTTGATATTATATTTTCTCCCGAGCCTCTCCGTATAAAGGAGACTCTGCCAAAATTTTCTGAAAATTTTTGGACTTAGAATATTTTGGAAATGTTTTCCGCACTTTATTTATTTGAGTATAAAAAGATATAATGATTATAGAACGGGTATATTTTATTTAAGGTAATAAATTTAGTAAATTATGGTTTATAAGTTAAATATTTTGAATAAAATGTATTGTTATTTAATTCTTCTTTTCCCTTCTTTTCCTTTTCGGGGATGAAAAGTTTTGAGTGGGGGAGAGTGTAACGACCCGTGTAAATTCGATGTTTAAAATAAATTAAATTAATAGGTTTTTATTTTAAATTTTGAAAGAAATAGAAATATTATTTATTTATATGATAGAGAATGTTGAAAATTAAATGTATCAAGGATAATTTAAAATTTACAAATTAGATTATATATTGCAATTTATTGTAATAGTGGAAATTGTCGCATTTGGATATAAATGTTAAAATGAAGACTAATATAAATTATGTAAATGGTGACTTAAAACCTATTTATAAATTTAAATAAAATCCAAATGAATTAAGTAGGAAAAAGATTCTTACCTGGATGTAAAATTTAATATGAGAAAATTATGAAAGTATTAATTTGATTTAATGCAATAAAAGATTGTAAACGGCAATTGGAATAAATTAAGAAATCATATTAGTGCAAGTTAATAATTTATGACTTGAATTAGATTCCAATTCAAATAAATCATTTAAATGTTATGATTTGATTTTTAATGGAACATGAGAAAAACAAATGTAAGGATTTGATTAATATATATGTTATTTGTTCAGGGTATTGAATAAAAATTGGGAATCCAATTGTAATTAATGATAATAACGTTGGTATTAGTTAATAAATTAAATTTCAATGCAATACCCATAAATGAATGGAATGAAATGAATGTATGTGAATGTATACTAGGTTATTTATCAAATAGAAAGAAAAGAAAATATCGAAGTGATTGATGAATAAATATGCGTTGAATAGTAATTGAATGTTAGTTAATGGTAATTGTATAAAATCAATATAAGATAATGAATTGCAATAACTGTGGGTTCATATTAAATGTTCAAATATTATATAGATAAGGATTTAGATGGAATGGATTAATTTATGAAATAAAGGAAAGCAACCATATAAAATGTTAAGTAAGTTAATATTGTCATTAATAAAAAACATTACTTTAAGGATAATTAATGTAGTAACGTAAGGTGTAAATGTAAATTACAATGGAAGCATAAACTTATTTCTAGGTAGAAATTGCAGGTAGATTTATGAAATGGAGTTTATGAAATAAATGAAATTGAATATTTCGTTTGTATGAATTTAAAGGAAAATGGGTTAATTTGATTAAATCAATAAAAGACAATAAATACGATGATGGTGGGTTATAAATAAAGGTGAATAGGGAAATGATTGTTATAGTAAGAATGGAATTCCAACTTGTTGGAATGGAGTAAATACACTCAGTAATAAATTTAGTATAGGAAAACAAAATGGAAATATTGAATTTATTAATCCGTATATATATAGTAAATGGTGATTATTGGATTGTAAATAATAAACTTATTAAAGGTGATCAAGAGTTGTGACCACCAGTTATTATGAGTGATACATACATATTTAATTCATTCAATTGATTTGGAAATCATTGCAATAAAAAAATAAATTAAATGTTACGTTAAATAAATTTAGGTAATAATGGGGAATAACGTATATAAATTCTTCATTAAATGATGATTTGTGAATATAAAGTGGAAATAAAGTTTATTAATATATCGGAATGATAAAAGGTTAATTGCAATCAAATGATAAATGCTTAAACGGGAATTAAGCTTTATTTATTCATTTGGATGTAGAATATGATAATTTGAATCTATTGAATTTATTTGAAATTGAATAGAACATTTTATGTTGATTGAAATTAAAGTTGGAATTTGGAGGTGTTTTAGTATTAGAGTATAAATCCAAAGGAATTCCCATCTATTGGGTAACAATAGATAGGATAATTGAATGAAAGGTCAACTAAGGGATTATTGCAAAGTTAATTTATAATTTGTAGATATAATGAAATTGAAATTTTACGCTGAAGTTAATAATTTAATCAACATTTAAGAAACAACTTAAATTGTCTAAATTTGGATAATCAACGAAGGATTATTAAGTGATAAATTTTTTCCAATACTAAAACCGAAATATAAAAATTTGGATTTATTTACTAATTCTTAATTTAATTAATTAGTATAAAATAGCCATTTTTGTCACGGACTCGGATTTCGACGAAACTAGTTTCATCGTATCCGTAACAGTGAATTATTATAGGGTTTCAAGTTTCGTAGCGATCAGACTTTTCGTTTGATCGTACGGACTCGAAACGCCTTGGAATCAAAACTGAAATCAATTTGAAAATATTGATTTCAACATAACTTCTTCATACGATGGAATTTGGATATGAAACTTTTTCCATCGCGTTCAGAATATTTTAAAACACCTATTTGATATATGGGTTTACCCAATATTGTTTCGGGGTTAGAACGGGCTTTTCGGGCCATAGATTGTTCAGCACGTTTATTTATCTGGTCCATCTACTCTATTTCAACCCTACCTATAAATACCCTGTTATAAACCCTAATTTCTCCTCATTCTCATTTGTCTGTACGTACCTTCTTTCTCAACTCCTTATCACAATGGCAGACAAAACCTAATTCCCAAATTCCAAAAAATAATTTCAATTTCAAAAAAAAAAAACAAAAAAAAAACAAAAAAAATTTGGGATCTGCAACAGCTTCTGGTCGCGCTTCGGGTTTCAGAGGAGAAAACCCTAGACCAACTTCGGGTCAAGAAGAAAATGACTCGGGTTGCTCCGGGTCGTTTTGGCGAAAACTCCAAGCAAGCACCGGGTATTTGAGGCGGCGCACCGAAGTCGAACCCGAAGTCGACCCAGGACCAGAATTTTCCATTTTTCAAATTTTCATAACTTTTCCATACGAGCTCGGATTCACGCGCGGTTTATTTTGCTGGGATCATATCGGAATTTCTGACGTTTTGGCTCTTGTTTGGATGAATTGGGAGACTGTCCAATTTTTGGGTTTAAATTGGATTTGAATTCAATTTAAATTCAAAAAGGTGAGTGTTTTAACCCACTCACAATTTCTAGAATTTCTTGTGTTTGTTAAATTAATTTTAGATATGAGTAGAAATTTATTTATGACTGTTTGGCATGATTTATTCGTCATCTCAGTTAAATCGCATTTATTTGATTTAAATGTTAATTAATTTTATTTATTGCATATAATTTGACAATTAGAATTTATTTATTTGCATATTAACTGCCTATCATAGTTGTATTTATTTTTATTTCGCATTAACTGCCAGTTAAATTTATATTTATTTTGCACATAAACTGCTAGTTTAACAGTAGTTAAATTTATATAAACTGTTAGTTAATACATGTTATTTATTACCTATATAATTTATATGCTCTATATTGATGTTGTTTAAATTGGATGATGATTGTAATAAAATGGTTGATGATTGATATTTGGATGAATGGATGTTGTATTTTATATCGTATAAACTGCAAGTTGTCGTGCATTTCATTCATTCGGGATTGCGGTTTGAAATGATATACAACCGCATTTTTATTTTAAATTACGGATTGAAATGATAAATATCCGTATCAATTGACCATAGGGTAGAAAATTTTATACAGGCACCGCGGTATATATATAAAATTATTTTTGAAATGATTTTCTGTGGTTTTGTAAAGCTATATATATGTTTTATGGGATATTGATTTGTTTATTGATAAAGGTTATTTATATAGTAATTTCGAGTTTTTAAGCTTTGTATAAATTTGATTTGAAGTATAAAATAAAGTTTGATTTTTAAGATCAAATACGATTAAGCATTTATTTAAAAATTTAATTTCTGGAAGTTCTATTGACTTAAATGAGAAGAAGGTTGGAAGATGAATATTAAGTTAAATTGGAATTAAATAAAAATTTAGAATTTCTAAAGGATATGATTTTTATAACTTGATTTTTGGGTAGAGTGATTTAAATGAATATCTGGTTGATTTAAATGAATATATAATAAATTGAAAGATTTTCCAGTTATGTGTTAAAGGTTTTCTTAAATTATATTGAATTCATTAAGTAAATATTTCAAGTCTAAATAATAAGTAACTGAATTTAATATATATGGGATTGTCAAATGAATTTGTTTTGAAATGGTGAAATATTTAAAGCTTTGAAACATAAGAATTGAAATGGTATTTGGTAGTTTAAATCGATATTTGAAATTGATTTGTGAAATCTAAAGAAGCTATTTTGTTTTATAAAATTAACTTAATATTTAACCATTTGAGAGATGGAAACTTGTTTCAAGGGTATGATTTTCAAGGTAGTATAATTTGAAAATATTATATTCAAGAGTTTTGAATATTTTACTTTGAAAACCCTATGATTTTGGAAAAGAATATATATTGGAAAATAAAATGACAATATATGATTTTGGATCTAAATGATATCATATTGGTTTGGGGTTTTAAAAAAATATAAATGATATCGTATTTATATGGTTTAAAAATGGATATTTTACTCTGATTTTAAAGTATAATTATTTTAAAGACCGCGGTGTTATAATAACGTTTCGTTGTTAAAGAGACCGAGATCGAAAGTTGTCATACTCTCTGCCAACTCCGAAAACCACTTTAATAACCGTGTACGCAGGGGAGATTCCAGAATGAAGTAGGTTGGCGGCGGCGTTTCCTATGAGGTAAATACGTGGAACCGACTCACGTGAGTTGGCATAAGGTGGCTAAAAGAGGAGAGAGTCTCGGGCCAATGAGGTCCTTCCTCTGATCGAATGCACTCCTTCGATATTATACTCTGACGTTTGGATTGATTCGGTGGCAACTTTTTATTTTTGATTTGGGGGTGTAGTTCGAGGTGGGCGGTAGCTGCGCGCTGCACGTTTCCACCAGCCCGGATAGCAATTGGTATATCTACCCTAGCATTGCCTAGTTGTGCCGTGTCACCTACCCTATCGCGCCTTGTACGAGTTTGGATTTCTCCCGTAGCCCGTGTGGTATCCTCTGGTGGCTTCCCGATCAGGAGGGACTATGATACTGGATGGACTACTGGGACTATTACGTGTTAAGGGCTATATGGGTAACCCCTTAATGCTAAGAAAAAGGTAAGTTTATTTTACAAATAGACACTATTATAATAGCGCAATATACTACATAGTAAATAGTTTAAAGGAACCTTAGGAGATGTAAATCCCGAGCATCTCTTGAGTTACTGCACTCATATTTATTTCTGTTAATTTAACTCATATAAGATCTTTTAGTTCTGACACGAGTGTTTTTGTTTTTTTCAAATTCACTCGGGTCAGTCCGAGCGTTTCAGGATTTGAAGAATTAGCTCTAGAGGACGAAGACGAAGATTTGTATTACTATTATCTAGTATATAATTCCACTACAACATTTTATTCCGCTGCATTGATATTATTGGTATGTGAACTCTGATATTTAATTGTATAAAGAAGAATCAAATGTTTAGCAAACAATTTTATAAACTATATATTTTATTATTATATTTTATCCTTCCGCTGTGAGATTCTATTTTGTTTATTTCCTCTCTTTTTTTCTTATTTACCACATAACAATCCGCCCTTCCGTATGGTTTGAATTGGCACGTGTGTCGATTTAAAGCGTGCGAAAAGGTGGGATGTTACATATAATCTTCAGTTTCCAACTACAAATAACTCCGCATGTTCATTTGTTATCCACCTTACGTCTCAACAAATTTTCATCTCCCACTACACACTACTACTCGAGTACTTCCCTCTCTCTGAACAAAATAAAATTCCTTCAGCCTCTAAATCTTAAATGCCACCTACCCCACTGCAGATATCAAATTTATACCTGTTCTACTTCTGTTCTGTTTGCCACTGTTGTTAACCTTTCTTATATTTCTTCCAACGGCTATCAGAATGGCGAACCAATACCAACTACTGTTTGAGTTACAAGTCGGTCCTAACTGGGATCACATACATGTAAGACTGTCTAGAATGTGGAATTCAATCTCGAAAGCCGCAAAAGAGATTTACTTGATAAATCTTCATCTTCTTGACGTAAAGGTAATTCATAAACCCAATTAATATATGGACATTTTATTTCCCACTTACTTTCATGCTACAACTGGATCACACTTAACTGTACCGCAAGGCAACCAAAAGCATGCTGTCGTGCCAAAGTGTTTGATCGACAAATACTCACAGACATTTGAAAGAACAATGTTTATACGAGATTGAAACGTTTAACGTCTACCCTTCACAGAATACGTCCCGTCCTATAGATGAGAAGTTGATGATCATCCTTCGTAATGACACCAAAGTCAAACGGCTGCCACCAACATCGTACAATATTCCTAGATACAAATTTGGTGCTGTCGATAATGAAACTCTTGCTCAACGCATAGATAAGGTGGCTCAACTTACAGGTGCACTCATTTTTCCTACTACTACACACCATATTCTATCACTCTACCGTTTCCACTAACACTCCTAATCAGATTTCTTTGACATTCCTCCTTTTTATGTCTTCCTACCAGATGTTAGTGGGGTACTGCGAGGAATTTTAGATGTTGTCCAACTAACTACAAGGACCGGATGTCAAACAACTAAAAAAGGGATCACTATATACACTGGAAGGTTTAACATTTATCATTGTGTCACATTTACGTCTACATATTTGCTCACTAACACTCTCCATTTCAACTTTTACACAGTTTAAAAATACATCTATTACTTTGGGGGCTGACAAAACTGACTTCATAGATGTGACTGCTATTGAATCAGAAAAACAACCACCATCGGTGATATTCACTTCGGAGGTAGTCAAACTATTCAAAGGTAAACTGTCCTTACACCTTTATATTTCATTATTGAATACCAACCTTATCTCCAAACTAATAATTATAGGAGACTTTACATTTTCATCCACCAATGCTACACAAATATACTTCAGCACTGACTATCCAGGGGTAGAAAAATTACTTTCCATGTATAACTCCAATTAATTTTTAACAACTATTGCTGAGGCGTACACTTCATCCACAAATCTTATTGCTGTTGTATTACATTTCAGTGTCACTGACATTCAAGGCAGTAGCGTTACATCCATTGAGCGTCAACGACCTACATCTTCAACTACTTATGACCCGGAAATTAGAAGTACCATAGCTAATATGTTAAACGACATACGATCTAATGACTGCCATGTATGTTAATATCTTTTATTTTTATCGCTATGTTACCTTTACTATTTGATTAACATTTTTCAATTTCTCCAACCTTTGTAGTCAAAGAAGTATGTCGTAAACGCAACATTGATGAGGATTAACACAACATCAGGCTGGAATTATCTTTCATGTCCCATTTTATAGGAAGACGGTGACAAAGGAAGCAATCGGTTTTAGCTACTCTAAATGCAATAACAATATTACCCATCCACTTAACAGGTCTGCATAACTAAGTTTACCGTTCAATTTCAACTCCCTTACATTATGTTATATCCTCACAGGTATAGGATATCTATAGAAGTTTTTGACCATGCTGGTACCGCGACTGTGACTGCTTTTGTCAAGGATGCTGCCTACCTACTCAAAAGGAGCGTCGATGAGATGATAGATATATCCAAAATGGTACACATCTTACGCCTACACTATTTTATCAATTTACAATACTAACTTCAAACTGTCTAACCTTAGCACACAACTGCTGTCCCAATCCTCCCTCCACTACATCACCCTACCTAACACTACTGTTTCTTTTTCTTCAGACCAACGGTGACGAACTGATTGGTAAACTGTTCACTAGCTTGATGGGTATGGAAGCTCGGTTTGAATTCAGACCGTCAAAGTACGACATAATGAATTATGGAAAATCGCTCACTATTAGCAGAGTTTCACATATTCACTACCCTAACAACACTCTGAATGATCGACCTGACCCCCTGGAACAGAAGGATACAAAAGAAGGTGATGGTACACGGCTAACTGCTGAATCTAGCACTGTCACAAAAATTGGTATGACTCTTTCTCAAAACTATGTGCATTCTTCTTACGATATCTGACATACATCTTACCTATCGACACTCTGCTATTCTTACTCAGGTGTGACGAACATAGAGAATATTAAAGTTAAACAGGTCTGTATTCCAGCCCATAGTCCGTCCTTATTTCCACATAACGCAAAAACTAACTAACATATATACTCCCCATAACTGTAGGAGACAGACGACTGTTTACAGGATGGCAGCATAACCGAACGCACTGTTAGACGGGAGTATGAACCTAGCTGTCACATGCTGCCTGATGGTAAGCAGAGAAAACGTGGACGACTGACTGGTAGTAAGAGGAAGAAGTAGGCAGCCTGGTGGGCAATTGCATGACGAACCATCATACGTCCACAACACCATCCTACCTCTGTCTTCCCCAGTCCTACATTTTGTGTTATGTTTGCAACTGTCCATCTTTATTTGTTCCTGTACCTACTACTGCCTTCGACTACGCACGAGAAAGGCGGATCTACTTACTGTATCTGTCTATGTTAGTTTACATATTTGTACTACCGTTTGAATCCCTGTATTTTCAATCAGTGTAATAAATGAAACTGTTTTGCACTGTCCACTTCTGTTTCCTGTATACACACTTCACTTTACTATTAACCTCTATTAATATAAACATTCTGCAATAATACAAACACTGTTCCCCGCTCGTACCTGCCAGCAGTCTTTCCAGCCTGTTTAAGATGGTTAGACCCACTTAATATCTTACTCTCCTTTTTACTACAACTATGAAGGACAATTTGCAGTGATTAGAAAATGAACTTTCGACAGCAGCAACATACTTAACACCACCCATTTTTTAACTAATAAAAGTATTGTACGTTACAACTGTTAATTTCATGCTGTAGATATTGAAAACATATGCACACTTCAAACCTGACGACGTTTTCATATGAAAATTTTAACATAACTGGCCTATTCTCAACTAACAGTTTATATTTTACTGCATAACTGTACACAGCATCAACATTTCTTTCCGCTTTTCTTCCTTTCACCACTAGATATATTTTTCCTACGGGTGATAATGCAATAAACCTTGGTCAGTCAAATATTGGACACATTTATGTTTCACTCTTTTTCATCTAATTTCTATACTAAGTTCCTATGAACCCTGTCAGTACTCACAAGGTACATACTATACTCACTTACTATGTTGTACAAGAAGTAGATGGTGACAAGGTCCAGTACATATGTGTACTTACTACAGCTCCGTACTATACATTTTCAAAGAAGGGATGTCACTGTGGTAAGCAAATTAAATTGGCAAGGAATTGTCAACCCAAACGTTCTGTAGGAATCAAAGTGCAATATGAGCTATTAATTCTGTCGACCATATCACGTGACGTGGACTATAGTTAAAAACCTTTTTAATCCAAAAATTAAATGTACACTTACAAAGGTCGATGTATTTATTATTGATAACATTCAGCTCTTTTCTTTAATTACAATTGAAAAACAACAGTCATCATACTGTCTACACCCACTGACTTAAGGTACGTCTTGGTTGGGTTTCAACGCACAAATAAATGTCAACACTTCGTTTTCAATTACTTCAACGCCTTCTCTTCTTTTCACTGTCATTTACACAATGTTTAATTCTCCATCTTCACTCGGTTACAAAATGTAAACTTACTAATTTTCAACACCAAAAACGTTTTTCAGCTCATCGTGTTTACCAACCATTTCTTTATACACAAACTTGCAGCTAATATATTTTTTCCAAACCCAACAACTAAATAACTACAGGCCCAACTTATTTGTACATATTTTTTCACTGCTCCAACATCAATTCTCAAATCATACAGCATGGTATAACAAAGCAGCACGGTGCGAATAAAGGGGAGACGAGAGGATGAATAACAAGTTTTTAAAACCAATTTTTATTAATCCCACTTTTCAGGACTAACAAAATCTCTCTCTACCAGATTCCACGTACCTTACTCTCCAACCACTCTTTCACACCAAAATAAAAAATATAAACCCATAACTTAATTAACAACAAAACGAGCCATAACAAATTATATCTTAACCACATAACAACTACACATAAAAATATTTACACTAAACAAATTGAATTCGAAGAAGATAGGTTGATTTTCCTAAACAAGGTTTTCCCTTTTTCATTACAATAACGCCTTCTTGCAAATGAATAACTACAGATACACTATTCGGCAATTTGGTTATTTCCCTATTGCAAATTTTTAACCCTACCTTATTTTCTCCCAACATTTTCCACCTACCTCAACACTAAACATAAAGCTAAAGGGGTTAAGAACCAGCACTGCACATGACCTCCACATTCTGCTTTAACATACAATTGGACTACATCCAATTGGACCTACAATTACAGCGAAATACCAACACTGCCCATGTGCGTAGCACGGGCCACGCGCTAGTTTATTTATCATGGGATAAAACGTAAATTTATGTAATAAGGATGATGTAGGTTGATAAGTATTCATAATATTTGTGTTGATGATAAACATTACTTTAATGATTGTAATATAAAATAACGGAAGTGTGAATGGAAATTAACAGAAACGTAAACTTACTTTAAGGTAGTAATTTGATGTAGATTTATAGAATGGAGTTAATGCAAATCAATGGAATTAATGAAGATGTTTACGTAGCTACACATTTAACATATGAAAACAAAATGTAAGCATTGGATTAAATTAAGGAAATTAAATATTAATAAATGGTCATTTAATAAAACCAATGTTCTAGGAGTAATTATAATAAGTTGTTTGAAATACGTAAAAACTTTGATTTGAAAATCAAGTGGATTTAAAATGAAATTTGGTATTACATTGATGTGTTTAAATGTTATTTTATTTTGTAAAGTAATAAATGGTGTAATAAAGGAATGAAATGAAGATAAATAAATTTAATTTAGATTTTAATTATAAATAATGGGTAAATAATAGGATGAATGGTAATCGTTTATGGAGAATAACCGTACAAGTATTATAAGGAGTATATTGGCGATGAACAGTTATTTCGTAACTTGAGCATACATTGTCAAATTTCGACGAATTTGGTGGCACCGGAATCGCAGCGACGAGCAGCACGCTGTGATGTAGGCTTGGAATCATTTTGAGCAAGTGGAAATTTTAGATTAAATCGAATGGTTCGATTTAATTTAAAATTTAAAACGCTCATCGAAACTCAAGGTGAGTTACTCTCACTCATCTGGTTGCTATTTAAATTTAAAATGTTTAAATTTAAATAATTGGTTGAATGATTGGATTTATTTGATGTGCTATATTATATATAGTAGTGTATAGTATATATTGGAAAGATTGATTTCCACATTATAGAGCGGATGAGACCCTATGTGCCGCATAATAGCGGATGATATTATATTTAAAACCCATATACTACGATATTCCACCTCGAAGTGGAATTGGTATTGTGCTAACGTCTGTGGATGCGGGGAAACAGGTCGGAGGGATCCAACTGGATTCCTCAAATTATTGTAGTTATTTTTCATATATGTGATGTGATATCCTGTGATAGGTTATATTAGAATTAAATTATTCGATGTTATGGATTGGATGGACAAAATCTGATATTTTAAAGTATAAACAAAATGAATTGGGTTTAAAAGGAAATGAAAAGTAATTTTAAGTAATGAATTTATGGAAATTAAATTCCGGAATTGTGTTGAAATTTGTAAATGGTTTTGAAACTGAGATTGGAATGGAAATGAGCAACGTAAATTTAAAATGTGTTTTTAGAATGTTTATAATAAAATACTATTTTTAATTATTTTCAAGTGAAAAATAAATATTTATTAAAGTAATTGTGGTATTTAAGTATTTGACGGTAAATTAGTGTTATGATTTGTAAAGGAAATTTTAATACAAATATTTGACTTAATAACTTTATTTTAAAAGTTAAATTTGGCTTAAATTACTTAGGAAACCTCTATATATTTCCTTAAGTATTATTTTTAATTAAGTATTTTCTAGTAGCTTATTTTAAATATTTTAAGCATATATTTTGAAGGTGGTTTTCTAGGAGATGGGATTGTGTTTAAAAATAAAGGAAGTTTATTTTTAAAGTGTGGAAAGGAATTTATGGGATTTAAACGTAAATTTGAACTGAGGTAAATTGTGTAGGATTTATAAAAGGTTCTTTGGTTTATTCTGAAATGGAAGTGTAGTTCACTAAAAAGCCAAGTACTTTTTAAAGTAGATTTTTAAGTAAAAGTTAAAAGTTTTAAACTTGATTTTAAAAGAATGTTTTTAAGAAAATTCTTAATTAAGTTGTAAAAATTTTAAAGGTGAAAATTGAATAAATTAGAATAGAGGTAGTTATTTTGAAGGGTTAATTGGTATATGCTTTAAAAGAATATCATTAATATTTATATTTTATAAAATAGTTTTATTGTAAAGATAGTTTGGTTAAAGTTTTATTTAAACTTGTATAGGATTTCATAACTTTATTTTAAAATTTAGTATGACTAAGCTTTTATTTTGAAGAAAATATTTTATATTTTATCAAGCAGTTTTATTCGAAATATTTTTAAAAGTATATATATTTTAAATTAAGTATGTAAGTAGTTTTAATATAAATGTTTTAATGTATTTTCAAGACTAAAGAATTTAAATTATTTTAAATCTTAATTATTGGTACTTGGATGTTTTCAAAGGAAGTAAAGATTTGAGAATTTATTCCATGAGAAGAGTTGGGTTTGAAAATTGTTTTCA
The DNA here is from genome assembly GCA_030765085.1 of Allium cepa. Lineage (NCBI taxonomy): Eukaryota > Viridiplantae > Streptophyta > Magnoliopsida > Asparagales > Amaryllidaceae > Allium > Allium cepa. The sequence continues at coordinate 366,210,439 of CM060934.1, read as the reverse complement.
AAGGGTTGAAAATGGAAATATATCTTGCAAAGATATTTTTGAGGAAAATAAATAATGTGGGAAATTATTTATTGTGTGATGGATGTTGTGAATGTTAATTGATAGTTAAATCACCGACTATCAATATTGGCCAATGCATTGATTGTTTCGAAGAGACCGGGATCGAGATTAATTTCTCAAAAACCACTTCGATCTGGTTTGTACGTTTTCGTGAGGAAGACGAGTTCGGAGTCGAAGATGGAGCACTTAAGTGTAAGGGCTAGTCGCTACTAATCCTGAGGATGATTCCAAAATGGATGTAGTAGGAGTAGTGCCTTCGGTTCTGTTCGAACCCAAGACGGACTTGTATGGATGAATGCTTTCGGAACATCGTCGGGTGGATGATGGGCATTCTAAGTGAAACATTCTAAAACGTAATGCTTAGCCTCAAGCCTCATCAACCGAGAATGACTGAACATCAGGGTTTATGCAGCAAGGCTATGTGGGTAGCACCCATTAGGGTGAGGTCATCTGTAACGACCCGTATAAATTCGATGTTTAAAATGAATTAAATTAATAAGATTTTAATTTAAATTTAGAAAGAAATAGAAGTCTTATTAATTTATATGAAAGCAAATATTGAAATTTGATGTATCAAGGGTAATTAAAAATTTACAAATTTAATTTTATATTTCAATTAATTGGAATAGTGAAAATTTGTGCATTTGGATATAAAGTTAAATTAAGTAAATAAAGGCAAGTATTGAATTCATCAATGAAATAAATAATTTATTTATGAAGATTGAATGTAAATGGAGGTAATAAAGTAATGCAGGACAATAAATATTTATTTAGTACAATCCCCTTTTTATTTGTAAACTATTGTAAGGTGTTAATTAATTGAAACATGAAAATTTGGAAATAGATTCAAATTTATGTTAGACAATGAATTGCAATAACTAAAGTTAATAAATCAATGGATTAAATGGAATAATTAATTGGATTTAGAATCTTAATTTGTATGTTAGCATTTATTTATATTGGAATATAAAAGGGTAAATTTATAGTATAAAATGTTGATGATGGGTTTATAATTGATGCATAATAGGGAAATCAAATGAATGGGTTTAAATTGAATAACAATTAGCAATTAATGAATGAATAGAAATTTTTAAAGGGCGTAATTGATTTCTTTAAATTAATTTTGGTAACAAATTGTAATGAATATAGATTTAACGTTTTGTGATGTATTTAAGTAATAATTGGAGATCAAGGTAAATTATATCCGTGAATGGTCAATTCAATTAAACAACAAGATTTTTATAATAAATAAACGTTTTATTTTGGTTTCAATTTGATAATTTATGAAGTTTAATAGGAAATCAATTGCAATAAATTGCCTTAATTTATGCAGTTAGAGGAGATTGGATTTGCATTATAGATGGAAGTATAATCGAAATTGATAGATAACAAACTCAAGAATAAAATCAAGAGCTAATAGGTGGCAAAATTATAGAATTGTTTATTTACGTAATGTGTACGTAAACTTTGGTAAATCGATTTCTGTAACAACCCGCATATTTAACGATTTTATATTTAAATATTTTATTTAAATGTCTTATCGTTCATCGGATTTTGGTCCGAAAAGCTACTTTTTGCAAACAGTCAAATTGTGACTCGAGACCACCCCCATTGAGTTCAAAATGACGTTTGCGACCTTTTGAGTATAAACTTCGATATGTTTGGAGTTGGTGGAATTTTGCCACTTTTCACATAGGGCTTTGGTTTGGGCTGAGCCCAATAACCCCACTTACTAGCTCAGTTCCAACCCCCTCTCCTCTTCATTACTTCATAATTTCCTAATACAATCAAGCTTCATCAAAAATGGGGGAAGAGAAAAAGAATTAGGAAATCCTAAGCCCTAATTTCCATTAGCAAATCCATCTTCTAGCTCCAAACTCAAGAGAACCCATTGGTAAGCTTTCTCTTCATCTTCTCCAACTCATTCTCTCTTTGATTTCAGAAATTTCCTAAACCTAACTTAGGGAATGTTCTTCTTTTGAGCTTAGATTCAAGCTTCTAGTGTTAAGATTGAAGAGGAATTGATCTTAGCTTGTTCTTAAAGCTCCTCCTTCATCGATTTGGGTTCAAAGGTGAGATTTTTATCTCACATCTATGACTATAATTATCTTTGGTTGTTAGGTTTGAATTCCTAACACTTCTTCATGAGAATTTGCTCTTGATTTGGATTGGTTTTGTGAATATTCCAATTTTTGGGTTTTTAAGTCAAATTTGTGTGAAAGTCCTTTTATGGATGTTTGATCATGCTTTCGGTGATGCACCGAGGAGCATATAGGGCCGGGTTGCCGATTGGCATAAACCCTTAGAGCCAATGTTCGTCCGGTTGCATTTTGGAAGAGTTTGCTCTTCATTTGAATAGGCTGAAAAATAGCCCAGGCATGATACAGTCGACTGAATCCTCTGTTCAGTCGACTGAACCTGGAACCCGAAAGTTTCCAGGCATGATTCAGTCGACTGAATCCTCTATTCAGTCGACTGAACCTGGAAACAGAAAGTTTCCTGAACTTGGAAAATTTCCAGGCATAGGGTCAGTCGACTGAAAACTCTGTTCAGTCGACTGAACCTGCTGTTTAAGTCCATTTTGCCTATTTGGATTGAATTTCCAATTTGAATCGATTCGTAATGATCCTATTTGTTGTTATCATTTATTATGACTTTGATGACTCCTTTTCAGGGATTTTTGAATATCTATTTCGATGGATCCTTTATCGGTTTCTTTGGATTTTATTCACGTCTTCGAATGTGAATTTTTGGTGGTTGGTTGTTTCTACAATCATTTCTGTGATTTGTCACTTTAAAAATATAAAGGTTTTCTATACTAGTAGTAAATATCCAAACTCTTTCTTCAAATGATTTCAACACTATTTTATTACAAAGCTCGTTTTCCTAAACCGTTTTCCAATCTATTAGCATATACAAGCCTTTACCTCACTCGTATGAGAAATCTAATTAAACGACTTAGTAAAACGAGTGGTATGAAACGCTTGCGTTTACTTCGTCGGTTAATTCTTGGACTTGTTCGATAGAAACTCTTGTGACAATTTTCTAGTGGAAATCTACAGTTTGTTCGTAAATATTTAAGTTAAGCAAGTGGTTATGGGACATGTAGCTAAACTCATATATTTACTAGCTTAGTGTAATTGACACTTCTCGTTGATCATGACGATCATCTTTGTGATTTAGACTAGCATTGTGCGATGTCTTTTTGATTTGGTTCATCGGATGCCACATTGTACGACGTCGATGCTCCGAATTATTTGATACATTGGATGTACCGTTTGCACTACATCAATGTCTTTGTTTTTGATACGTTGGATGTACCGTTTGCACTACATCAATGTCTTTGCTTTTGATACATTGGATGTACCGTTTGCACTACATCAATGCCTTTGCTTTTGATTCCTTGGATGTACCGTTTGCACTACATCAATGTCTTTGCTTTTTGATACATTGGATGTACCGTTTGCACTACATCAATGTCTTTGCTTTTGATAAATTGGATGTACCGTTTGCACTACATCAATGTCTTTGCTTTTGATACATTGGATGTACCGTTTGCACTACATCAATGTCTTTGCTTTTGATTCATTGGATGTACCATTTGCACTACATTAATGTCTATGCTTTTGATACATTGGATGTACCGTTTGCACTACATCAATGTCTTTGCTTTTTGATACATTGGATGTACCGTTTGCACTACATCAATGTCTTTGCTTTTTGATTCATTGGATGTACCGTTTGCACTACATCAATGTCTTTGCTTTTTGATTCATTGGATGTATCGTTTGCACTACATCAATGTCGTTGCTTTTTGATTCATTGGATGTACTGTTTGCACTACATCAATGTCTTGGCCATCCTTTTCTTGTGATTTCTGGATTTCGTGTGTTGAATTCTGGAATTTATGTTTCACCAACTTTACGATTGGCATTGATATATATGTCATTTATTGTGGCTTGGTGAATGAAATTAGGAGTATGACATTCCTTTTTATCTTTGAGAAGATCTTTGTGATATCGATTAGTCTCTTATTGATTTTTTAATTACTTATATATCACAGCTTGGCATTGTGATTATTATACGTTTAGTCATATTTCTTATTCTATATCATTTCATCTGATATTTATAGCTAGACTGATCCGTTTATTATTTTCTTATAAAATAATACTCGGGTCAGACCGAGATGTTACAGGTGCTTCTGCTTGACTTCTCATCCAGGATCATTACTCTGACTTTTGCCTAACTACTTAGATTAGTAGTTTATCTTGTTGTATACACTTGACATATGGACTCATAGTTGTATTCTTTTTTATAGCACGTGTTGCTATTCTTTAGTATTATTATGGATCTTTTTGACCACTACTCTGATATACACTTTCATATGTTAGTTATATATTCATATCTTCTTCCGCCTTTGTGATATGAATTAGATATGACTGACTTGTGTTATGCTTATTTCTATATTTGTTTCCGATGATTATTATAGCCACTGTGTAGTAGCTTTGTGTTTGTATCGGTATGTCGGATTTCCTCTCGAAATAAAATGCATGTTATGCTATCGGACATATCGGTGCTCGCACAAAGCAATTACACGGATGGTCGCACCTCAACAGCCTTATTCTCCGTGCTAGTTGACAGCATTACACCGTAGTGTTCTTGGCTAGCGTGGGTATAGAGGTGGGGCGTCACAGCTTGGTATCAAAGCCAAACTTCGGAACAATATGGAATATTATAACAAGGATCATCGTCCTAAGTCCATCTTAGGAGTCGTGCTTTAGGATTTAATTCGAGTCTTCGTACCGATTCATCCTATTTTCCTTATGATTCCTTGTTTATCTATCAAGATTGCTTGATATTCAATTTGGTGAATAACCTTTTTCTTCTTCTTCTTTCTTCCTAAAGGAAGAGAAATGTCTAGACCAGGCCGCCCCAGAGCCGTACCATCTAGCACTCCACCCCAGGATGGAGTTTTTATGTGTGCCCAGCAGCTTCTTGATCTAGTAAAGAACGCTCAAGCAGCCGGTCCCATTCCAGTGCCTACTCATCCTAAATCCGGTTTTTCACGCTTGTGTAGAGACTATACCGATTTGGGTGGAAGGCCATTCAAGGGATCCGAGGGTGTTATAGAAATTCAAGCTTGGCTCAAATCACGCGATCGCATCTTTTATCGCATGAACCTCAATGATCTACATCGAGTCCAAATGGCTTCTAGCATGCTCCAAGAAAGAGCATTAGATTGGTATGAGCTTTTAATTTCTGAAATCGTTGAAGCGGATCTTACTTGGGAGCAATTCCGGGAACGATTCGAACTAAAGTTTGTGCCGGAGGCTGAAAAAGTAACTTTGGCCCGACGTTTTATTGACCTTGTTCAAGGTGAATCTTCTGTGACAGACTATGTCGCATCTTTCGAATCTCTGTCCAAATACGGGGTTGAGTACATTAATACCCCATTGAAGAAAAATCATAGATTTCTCTATGGCTTGAATAAGAATCTTAAGAAGCCATTACTTCTGAAACTTGAGGTTTCATTTGATCAGCTTATTGATATCGCACTTCGTCTTGAAGAGGCCGATAATGAAGGTGGTGTTGAAGTTGTGCGTGCCCAACAGAACTTCGACAATAACTTGAAGAGGCCTATCAAATTCAAAGTCCCCAATTCTAATAAGAAAGGGAAGCAACAAATTCCGGTAGCAAAGACTCCTACCTCTAGTCGTGGTCAATGCTACAATTGTGGTTTCACGGACCATTATGCAAGGGAGTGTCCGAAACCCCTCTTTTGTCGCTATTGCAAAGGTTCGGGTCATCTTTTATCTTCGTGTCCTAAGCTTCCAAACAAGAGAGAGGGAAAGCTGCAAGCCCCTAACAACTCTTCTCTTGGTTAAGGTATTTTTCACTCAATCCTTGATGGCATTGTTTTATTTTGTGATCTTCTTATTTGAGTTCTTTTTGATATGGGTTCCATCTCACTATTTTATATCAAAAGAACTTGTTGACTTCTTTGAGGATTGTGAATCCGGATTAGTGGATCCGCAACACTCAATTTTCTTTCTATTGATGTCAAAATTATTTTATGTGATTTTTCTTTCCGAGCCGATTTTTACTTAGGCTTCGGAATTGATTTTTGAAAGGATTGGCTTAATTATTATGAAGCCATATCCTTTGTCCCGTGTGGACTATTCATCTTTGACATTTTTAATTTGTTAAGCAGATTTCTATTTTTCTTGTGATTCCGATTTCAAATTTTTGATGGCATCATTTTATTCTTTAAGCCCTCAAGTTGAGAAAAGTGTTATTTCTCTTATCTAAATAATTTGTGAAACTTTTTCGGTATTTTTGAGTTTGTCTTAGAATTATCACCTAAGAAATCTTTTGTGTGGTGTTAAGGTCTTTCTAGTTCGACCTTGCCACCGATTTTCATTTGGCTAGGAGTTGCGGGAGTTAGCATTCCACTTACCGCATTCGGCACTCGTTACGATTCTTATGAATGACGTATTATGTCATTCAGTTGGCCCATCTTGTTTCATCCATTTTATAAATCGAGTATTTTACCAATATCTCGATGACTCCATTCTAGTATTTATTGATTTTGGATGAAAATAGCAATTTAAAAATCTTTGCAAATCTTTTTCATAAGATTTAGTTATAAGTACAATTTGATTTTTCTCTTAAACGAACGAAGAATATTCTTAAAAGTTTTTAAGAAACATGTTTATTATCTAGAAGATGATTTTGTGATCTTATTGCCCGTTGAGTGCTTTAAGAATTTTGATCGATGCGCTTGATCAACGTTATCGATAGGAATTTCCTAAACGCTTTGATGAGACAATCAAACACAGTAAAATTCACTTCAAATAAGTAAAATTTTCTAAAAAGATGATTACATAAGTTAATTGTAATTTTGAAAGTTTTAGTTTTTGGGAAAGAAGATTATTTGAAAGAATTCTTTTCCGATACTCTTATTCTTATGTTTTCCGAAGGGAACCAAGACTTTGCTATTTGTACCGATACTAGTCGTATTGGTTTGGATGCCATTCTCTTCCAAAGGAGAACGTGCTATCACTTGTGCTTCTAAATCATTATCGTTTATCGACACTAGATATGCCACTCATGATCTAGTGCTCGCGGCTATTGTTTTTATTTTCGGAATTTGGCATCATCATATTTTGATGAGAAATTTGTTCTCTACCTCGATCATAAATCTTTGGAATATTTATTTTCTCATAAGAAACTTCAGGTCGACTCGAGTTCCTGGCATCTTATGATCTTGATATTCTTTTTATTCCCGAAGGGGAAATCGTGCTGCCAATACGTTTTGTCGTAGGCAACAGGGTGTTGATTCTTTGATGATGTCGGAATGGAATTATCTTTTTATCAAGTTCATCGAACGTTTTGATATACTTCGTTTTATTGAGCTTTATCTCATTTTTTTATGGACTAGCGTCCGATGTTCTTTTATGGTGTTTGGTTCATCGGATGTACTGTTATTATACTACATCGATGTTCCGTCTTTGTAACATCCCGCCTTTTTGCACACTTTAAACCGACACACGTGCCAATTCAAAGCATACGCAAGGGCGGATTGTTATGGGGTAAATAAGAAAAACAGAGAAGAAATAAAACAAAAACAGAATCTCACAGCGGAAGGATAAAATATAATAACAAATATACAGTTCATAAACAGTTTACAAAAGCTTGATTCTTCTTTTACAATAAATATCAGAGTTACACATACCAATACAAGCAATGCAGCGGAATAGAAAGAGTGTGGTGTAATACTATATATAACATAATACTTATTCTTCGTCTTCGTCCTCCAAAGCTAAAATCTGCTATCCTGAAATGCTCGGACTGACCCGAGCGAATTTGAATAGACAAAAACACCCGAGTCAGACTAGAATATCTTATGTGAGTTAAATAAACAGAATATAAATATGAGTACAGTAACTCAAGAGATGTTCGGGATTTACATCTCCTAAGGATCCGTTAAACTATTTACTATGTAGTATATTGCGCTATTATAATAGTGTCTATTTATAAAATAAACTTACTTTTAAATAGCGTTAAGGCTTTACATTTTCCACCTTAACACGTAATAGTCCCAGTAGTCCGTCCAATATCATAGCCCCTCCTGATCGGGAAGCCACTAGAGGATACCACACGGGCTACGGGAGAAAACCAAACTCGTACAAGGCGCGATATGGTAGGTGACACGGCACAACTAGGCAATGCCAGGGTAGATATACCAATTGCTATCCAGGCTGGTGGAAACGCGTAGCCGCAGTTACCGCCCACCTCGGACTAACTCCCCAAAATCAAAATATAGAAGTGGCCACTGAATCAAATCCAAGTCAAATTATAATATCGAAGAGGAGCGTCCGATCAGAGGAATGACCTCATTGGCCTGAGAATCGCTCCTGTTTTAGCCACCTTATGCCAACTCACGGGAGTTGGGTCCACGTATTTACCTTACAGGAAACGTCGCCACCACCTACTTCATTCTGGAATCTCCACCGCGTACACGGTTAGTCAAAGTGGTTTTCGGTATCGACAGAGAGTATGTCCATATCCGATCCCGGTCTCTTTGCCAACCAATCGTTATTATAACACCGCGGTCATTTAAAAATAGTTTATACTTTTAAAACCAGAATATAATCCATTTCAAACCGTAATATTACGATATCATTTCTTCTTTTAAAACCCAAAACAATATGATATCGTTTATCCCAAATAAAATTATTCCTTTCCAAAAAATTATGTCACTTTTTATTATTTAATATCCCATGTAACCAATATTCTGTTTGTAACTTTCAACATAATTCTTCGAAAATCCATAGCATTTTAAAACCATTATTTTCAAAACGAAATGGTTTGGATATTCAACGGTATGCGAATAAAAAAAAAGTTTAACTTTACTGTTGCTTTATAAAGAAATAAATTACATGGCTTTCCAAATATTTCTTCTTTTAAAGTTAAACCAAAATCCAAAATATTACTTCAAGTCGCAAAACCATTTCAATTTTATATATATTTATATCCATTTTGGAGCATTAATATTTCAACTAAAGTTGGATTTTTATCCTTTCAAAAATCAATATTCTATTAATTAATCTTGACCATTCACATAAAATCCATAATTAATAAGACTTCAATTTCTAGTAATATATATATATATATATATTTGCAAATTCAATTTTTACTAGAATATTCATTTCAAAATATTTTGGGAAAAAAAATCCAATTATAAATATCATATCTTTAAAATTTCCAACTTAATATTTAAACATAGGATATAATCATCAAACTCCATTTTCTTAATTTTCTTCCATTTTTAATAAAGAAATTTATTCACCTTTTAATTTCAAAATTTCAACTTCATATGCATATAACTATGGAAGAAAACATTTATTCAATATAAAATTTAAGATTTTTATAAACCGTATTCCATCCAAACCATAGAAATCACATTAAAATAGTTATATATAGACCGCGGTGCCTGTATATAGTTTTCTATCCTATGGTCAAGTGATACGGATATTTATCATTTCAATCCGCAATTTAAAAATAAAAATTTGCGGTTATATATCATTTCAAACCACAATCCCAAAAATGAAATATGCATGATAATTTTCAATTTAATGATATGCAATAAACATCCATCCATCAACAACATCCATCATCCAATCGCAACCATCAACCAATATCAATCAATAACAATTATATATATGATCATATATAACAGGTGATAACTGGCAGTTTATTCAAATTAAAATTTTCAACTATTAATCTAACAATTTATATTCAGTGATAATTGACATAACTGTTAACTAGCAGTTCATATGCAACCAAAAATTTCTAACAGCCAATTAACACGCAATAAATCAATTAAATTAACAGTTACATTCAATAAAATGCAATTCAACAGATATGAATGAAATAACATGCCAAAAGCTCATAAATAAATTTCTATTCATTTCTAAAATTTATTTAACAAACATAAAAGCTTCTAGTAGTTGTGAGTGGGTTAAAACACTCACCTTTTGAATTTAAATTGAAGTCAAATCCAATTTAAACCCAAAAATTGGACAGTCTCCAAATTCATCCAAACCAGTGCCAAAACGTCAGAAATTCCGATACGATCCCAGCAAAACAAACCGCGCGTGAATCCGAGCTCGTATGCAAAAGTTATGAAAATTTGAAAAATGAAAAATTCTGGTCCTGGGTCAACTTCGGGTTCGACTTCGGGGCGCCGCCTCATTTCCCCGATGCTTGCTTGGAGTTTTCGCCAAAACGACCCGGAGCGACCCGAGTCATTTTCTTCCTGACCCGAAGTTGCTTTAGGGTTTTCTCCTCTGAAACCCGAAGCGCGACCAGAAGCTGCTGCAGATCCACAATTTTTTTTTTTTTTTTTTTTTTTTTTGAAATAAAATTTTGGAATTTGGGAATTAGGTTTTCTGCCATTGGAATGAGGAGTTGAGAAGGAGATGTACGTATAGAAAAATGAAAATAAGGAGTGGCTAGGGTTTATAATCGCAAATATATAGACAGATAAAAGAAGGCTAGGTGGGTACGGATAACGAACGTGCTAAACGATAGTTGGCCCAAAAAGCCCGTTCTGCCTCCGGAGTCGAATTTGTTAAAACTATATATCCAAATAGGTGTTTCAAAATATTCTGAACGCGATGGAAAAAGTTTCGCGACCAAATTCGATCGTATGAAGAAGTTATGCTAAAAAAATAAAAATTTCAAATTGATTTCAAAATGCGTAAATTTCAAGACGTTTCGAGTCCGTACGATCAAACGACAAGTCCGATCGCAACGAAACTTGAAACATTATTATAATTCACCGTTACGGATCCGATGAAACTAGTTTCGTCGAAATCCGAGTCCGTGACAAAAATGGCTATTTTTAATATTTATTAAATAAATTAAAATAAATCATAAAATCCAAATTTTCTTTCAACTTTAAATATTGGCCAAATTTCATTACTTATATAATCCAATCAATTCCAAATAAGCTTGGATGTGAATTAAAATTTATAAGTATATAAATTTCGCAGTGTTAACCTCTGCGTTTTCTTATTATTTGGGAATTATAAATTTTATTCGCAAAACCCAATTATTTAATCGTATACTTATACTCTCATCTTAAATCTAATTATATAAATAACTTGATTTCTATTATCCAACTCAAAATATATCAATTATTCTCCAACTACATAGTTAACGTTTCTTTTATATATCACTGTGGTAATATTTCAAAATGTTCATCTTTTGTTTGCATAAATTACTGTATTTAGATAAAATTGTAATTTTGGTAACTTATCACATAAATAACTTAAAACCTCAACTAATACATTCCACCTTTGTTTCATCTTATTCATTCACTCATCAATATTCCGTACTAACTACAAAATTTAGTGTATTCCTTTAAATTGATCAAAATAAGACTTATCAACTAATAGAAAGATTTACGTACAAAATTTATTGTCATACATCTAATTTACAAGCCTATACTTAATTATTATCCTACAATACGTTTTACGTTACTATAATGTTCATTCTTCCGTTCCTACCTTTCTATAAATTTATTCCTTTATAATTTATTTAACGCAACACTTAATCTACACCTATTGCGATGTTTCAAATTTACTTGAATGAACAATTTCTTTACTTAAAATAGTTGTTGTAAACTCTTAATTCCACATTTATAAGTGTATTATTATTTTCACTTAAATATTATACATATATATAGAGTATTGGGTTTTTTATTTAATCATCATTTATCATATATATTAATTAATTAAATTCAATACTTAAGTCCGACTAAATTTATTCCCCAAATACACATTTACATTTCTCAACCAATAAATATAACCAATCAAATTCTCATTTTATTGAACCTTGGTCAATTCCACACGTTAATTTTACTTAAAGTCTCAATTAATTAATTTACCTCGGTTTCATTACCTTATTACCTTATATGCATAATTGACATGGTTATATCTTCCATTACATCAATAATTTATCATTTCATTTCTATGCAATATATACTCATCTTATTCCATTTATTTGGTTACTGCATTGAAATCTATTTATTAACCAATACTAACATTATTATCATAAAAAAAAATTTGATTCCCAATTTTATTCAATACTTAGAACAAAAATTTTCACATTAAATCAAATCCTTCTATTCAAACCAAGTATCATGCTATGATAATATTTTACGTTGGTTACACTGAAAAAAATCAACTTTTTATCGTTATCAATTAAACATACATTAATTGCACAAATTAAAGGAATTAATTGCCATTTATCAAATTAAATTTTTCATACATCAATCTATTTCATCTAAATCCTTACCTATGAATATTGCAACCTTTAATTCCATTAAATACCAATTAACCCAAATTATTTCATTTATTCTAAGTCATATCACTAAAATAATTCATCATAATAAACTTAAAATCTATACGTTTATTGATTTATTTCTATTTGTCTTATGTTAAATTCTAAATTTAGTAAGACAACCTAAAGTACTCCACTCAATCGACAGCCCCTTTCAATTGTTAATACGTACTTAAATTTCTACAGTTGCCTTCCATCTGCACTTCCGTTACTATGATAAAAATTAGTAACGTTTATGCCATCAATCCATCATAATTACTTACCCTTAATTGAGTTTGATTTCCAAATAAATTTGCTGACCCTTAATTAGACAATTTATAAAAGTTTGTCATCATACCTATAGTTCTACGCTTATGCTATGTCTTAAATTTCAATAAATTTATAAATTTTGAGATGTTCATTAGGGTTTACAAATTTATTGACTTGCAATAACAGGGTTTCTTAATCTATTCAATTTATCGTTCACAATCTTTTATTGCATTAAATTGGTTTAATATTCCCATATTAAATTCTATGTACAGGTAAGAATTTTTCTTTCTTTCTCTACTTAATTCATTTGAATTTTATTCAAATGTCTTTAAATAGGTTTCTAAGTCACTTCTATATAATTTATTCTAGCCTTCATTTTAATACTTATCTACCACCTTTATTCTTTCAACTAAAATAAATTACAAAATCCTATTAAACAAACAGTTTTAAATGGTCGAACTTAACGGGTCGTTACAGTCTTATCTGGATCAATGGATGTACCATTATTATACTACATCGTTGTTCCGGTTTATCGGTTCATTGGACGTACCGTTTTTGTACTACGTCGGTGTTCCGAAATTATTCGGGCTTTGGTTCATTGGGCCTACCGTTTTTGTACTACGTTGATGTCCCAAATTTTTTTAGTTTCTAGTTTCTCGGGCGTACTGTTATTATACTACGTCGTTGCACCAGCTCAATTTTCTGCTATTCTTGACGTTCTCCGCGTCTTTTATCTACGGAAATGCCTTAGGGATTCCGGTTTTTATTCTTGTGCCCGGTGATATTGTGGAAATCGAAGTTTCACCAGATTTGATTTATGAGCAACGTTCTATTCGCATCATTGCTTCGGAGGTTGAGCGCCTTCGATATAAAGATATTCTTTTTGGTAAAAGTTCAATCGTTCTCAAATCCTAAGGATTGCTCTTGAGAAGTCTTGAGAATTCATCGAACGAAAACTTTCGGATTTACTCCTTCGTGCTCTTTATGGTGGACTTCTTGACTCAAATTTTCTTTTGTGTTGATATGCTTCCATGGTTGTTACTTCTTATTTTCTTCTTAAGTATTGCGAGGACGCAATTTCTTTAAGGAGGGAAGTCTGTAACAACCCGCATATTTATCGATTTTATATTTAAATATTTTATTTAAATATCTTATTTAAATATCTTATCGTTCATCGGAATTTGGTCCTAAAAGCTACTTTTTGCAAACAGTCGAATTGGGACTCGAGACCACCCCCATTGAGTTCAAAATGACGTTTGCGACCTTTTTGAGTATAAACTTCGATATGTTTGGAGTTGGTGGAATTTTGCCACTTTTCGCTTAGGGCTTTGGTTTGGGCTGAGCCCAATAACCCCACTTACTAGCTCAGTTCCAACCGCCTCTCCTATTCATTACTTCATAATTTCCTAATACATTCAAGCTTCATCAAAAATGGGGGAAGAGAAAAAGAATTAGGAAATCCTAAGCCCTAGTTTCCATTAGCAAATCCATCTTCTAGCTCCAAACTCAAGAGAACCCATTGGTAAGCTTTCTCTTCATCTTATCCAACTCATTCTCTCTTTGATTTCAGAAATTTCCTAAACCTAACTTAGGGAATGTTCTTCTTTTGAGCTTAAATTCAAGCTTCTAGTGTTGAGATTGAAGAGGAATTGATCTTAGCTTGTTCTTAAAGCTCCTCCTTCATTGATTTGGGTTCAAAGGTGAGATTTTTATCTCACATCTATGACTATAATTATCTTTGGTTGTTAGGTTTGAATTCCTAACACTTCTTCATGAGAATTTGCTCTTGATTTGGATTGGTTTTGTGAATATTCCAATTTTTGGGTTTTTAAGTCAAATTTGTGTGAAAATCCTTTTATGGATGTTTGATCATGCTTTTGGTGATGCACCGAGGAGCATATAGGGCCGGGTTGCCGATTGGCATAAACCCTTAGAGCCAATGTTCGTCCAATTGCATTTTGGAAGAGGTTGCTCTTCATTTGAATAGGTTGAAAAACAACCCAGGCATGATTCAGTCGACTGAATCCTTTGTTCAGTCGACTGAACCTGGAACCCGAAAGTTTCCAGGCATGATTCAGTCGACTGATTCCTCTGTTCAGTCGACTGAACCTGGAAACAGAAAGTTTCCTGAACTTGGAAAATTTCCAGGTACAGGGTCAGTCGACTGAAAACTCGGTTCAGTCGACTGAACCTGCTGTTTCAGTCCATTTTGCCTAATTGGATTGAATTTCCAATTTGAATCGATTCGTGATGATCCTATTTGTTGTTATCATTTATTATGACTTTGATGACTCTTTTTCAGGGATTTTTGAATATCTATTTCGATGGATCCTTTATCGGTTTCTTTGGATTTTATTCACGTCTTCGAATGTGAATTTTTGATGGTTTGTTGTTTCTACAATCATTTCTGTGATTTGTCACTTTAAAAATATAAACGTTTTCTATACTAGTAGTAAATATCAAAACTCTTTCTTCAAATGATTTCAACACTATTTTATTACAAAGCTCGTTTTCCTAAACCGTTTTCCAATCTATTAGTATATACAAGCCTTTACCTCGCTCGTATGAGAAATCTAATTAAACGACTTAGTAAAACGAGTGGTATGAAACGCTTGCGTTTACTTCGTCGGTTAATTCTTGGACTTGTTCGATTGAAACTCTTGTGACAATTTTCTAGTGGAAATCTACAGTTTGTTCGTAAATATTTAAGTTAAGCAAGTGGTTATGGGACATGTAGCTAAACTCATATATTTACAAGCTTAGTGTAATTGACACTTCTCGTTGATCATGACGATCATCTTTGTGATTTAGACTAGCATTATGCAATGTCTTTTTGATTTGGTTCATCGGATGCCACGTTGTACGACGTCGATGCTCCGAATTATTTGATACATTGGATGTACCGTTTGCACTACATCAATGTCTTTGTTTTTGATACATTGGATGTACCGTTTGCACTACATCAATGTCTTTGCTTTTGATACATTGGATGTACCGTTTGGACAACATCAATGCCTTTGCTTTTGATTCAATGGATGTACCGTTTGCACTACATCAATGCCTTTGCTTTTGATTCAATGGATGTACCGTTTGCACTACATCAATGCCTTTGCTTTTAATTCATTGGATGTACCGTTTGCACTACATCAATGTCTTTGCTTTTTGATACATTGGATGTACCGTTTGCACTACATCAATGTCTTTCCTTTTGATACATTGGATGTACCGTTTGCACTACATCAATGACTTTGCTTTTGATTCATTGGATGTACCGTTTGCACTTCATCAATGTCTATGCTTTTGATACATTAGATGCACCGTTTGCACTACATCAATGTCTTTGCTTTTTGATACATTGGATGTACCGTTTGCACTACATCAATGTCTTTTCTTTTTGATTCATTGGATGTACCGTTTGCACTACATCAATGTCTTTGCTTTTTGATTCATTGGATGTATCGTTTGCACTACCACAATGTCGTTGCTTTTTGATTCATTGGATGTACTGTTTTCACTACATCAATGTCTTGGCCATCTTTTCTTGTGATTTCTGGATTTCGTGTGTTGAATTCTGGAATTTATGTTTCACCAACTTTTACGATTGGCATTGATATATATGTCATTTATTGTGGCTTGGTGAATGAAATTAGGAGTATGACATTCCTTTTTATCTTTGAGAAGATCTTTGTGATATTGATTAGTCTCTTATTGATTTTTCAATTACTTATATATCACAGCTTGGCATTGTGATTATTATACGTTTAGTCATATTTCTTATTCTATATCATTTCATCTGATATTTATAGCTAGACTGATCCGTTTATTATTTTCTTATTAAATAATACTCGGGTCAGACCGAGATGTTACATGTGCTTCTGCTTGACTTCTCATCCAGGATCATTACTCTGACTTTTGGCTAACTACTTAGATTAGTAGTTTAACTTGTTGTATACACTTGAGATATGGACTCATAGTTGTATTCTTTTGTATAGCACGTGCTGCTATTCTTTTGTATTATTGTGGATCTTTTTGACCACTACTCTGATGTACACTATGTGTTAGTTATATATTCATATCTTCTTCCGCCTTTGTGATATTAATTAGCTGTGACTGATTTGTGTTATGCTTATCTCTATATTTGTTTCCGAAGATTATTATAGCCACTGTGTAGTAGCTTTGTGTTTGTATCGGTATGTCGGATTTCCTCTCGAAATAAAATGCATGTTATACTATCTGACAAATCGGTGCTCGCATAAAGCAACTACACGGATGGTCGCTCCTCAACAGCCTTATTCTCCGTGCTAGTTGACAGCATTACACCGTAGTGTTCTTGGCTAGCGTGGGTATAGAGGTGGGGCGTCACAGCTTGGTATCAGAGCCAAACTTCGGAACAATATGGAATATTATAACAAGGATCATCGTCCTAAGTCCATCTTAGGAGTCGTGCTTTAGGATTTAATTCAAGTCTTCGTACCGATTCATCCTATTTTCCTTATGATTCCTTGTTTATCTATCAAGATTGCTTGATATTCAATTTGGTGAATAACGTTTTCCTTCTTCTTCTTTCTTTCTAAAGGAAGAGAAATGTCTAGACCATGCCGCCCCAGAGGCGTACCATCTAGCACTCCACCCCAGGATGGAGTTTTTATGTCTGCCCAGCAGCTTCTTGATCTAGTAAAGAACGCTCAAGCAGCCGGTCCCATTCCAGAGCCTACTCATCCTAAATCCGGTTTTGCACGCTTGTGTAGAGACTATATCGATTTGGGTGGAAGGCCATTCAAGGGATCCGAGGGTGTTATAGAAATTCAAGCTTGGCTCAAATCATGCGATCGCATCTTTTCTCGCATGAACCTTATTGATCTACATCGAGTCCAAGTGGCATCTAGCATGCTCCAAGAAAGAGCATTAGATTGGTATGAGCTTTTAATTTCTGAAATCGTTGAAGCGGATCTTACTTGGGAGCAATTCCGGGAACGATTCGAACTAAAGTTTGTGCCGGAGGCTGAAAAGGTAACTTTGGCCCGTCGTTTTATTTACCTTGTTCAAGGTGAATCTTCTGTGACAGACTATGTCGCATCTTTCGAATCTCTGTCCAAATACGGGGTTAAGTACATTAATACCCCATTGAAGAAAAATCAGAGATTTGTCTATGGCTTGAATAAGAATCTTAAGAAGCCATTACTTCTGAAACTTGAGGTTTCATTTGATCAGCTTATTGATATCGCTCTTCGTCTTGAAGAGGCCGATAATGAAGGTGGTGTTGAAGTTGTGCGTGCCCAACAGAACTTCGACAATAACTTGAAGAGGCCTATCAAATTCAAAGGCCCCAATTCTAATAAGAAAGGGAAGCAACAAATTCCGGTAGACAAGACACCTACCTCTAGTCGTGTCAATGCTACAATTGTGGTTCCACGGGCCATTATGCAAGGGAGTGTCCGAAACCCCTCTTTTGTCGCTATTGCAAAGGTTCGGGTCATCTTTTATCTTCGTGTCCTAAGCTTCCAAACAAGAGAGAGGGAAAGCTGCAAGCCCCTAACAACACTTCTCTTGGTTAAGGTATTTGTCACTCAATCCTTGATGGCATTGTTTTATTTCGTGATCTTCTTATTTGAGTTCTTTTTGATATGGGTTCCATCTCACTATATTATATCAAAAGAACTTGTTGACTTCTTTGAGGATTGTGAATCCGGATTAGTGGATCCACAACACTCAATTTGCTTTCTATTGATGTCAAAATTATTTTATGTGATTTTTCTTTCCGATCCGATTTTTACTTAGGCTTCGGAATTGATTTTTGAAAGGATTGGCTTAGTTATTATGAAGCCATATCCTTTGTCCCGTGTGGACTATTCATCTTCGACATTTTTAATCTGTTAAGCATATTTCTATTTTTCTTGTGATTCCGATTTCAAATTTTTGAAGGCATCATTTTATTCTTTAAGCCCTCAAGATGAGAAAAGTGTTATTTCTCTTATCTAAATAATTTGTGAAACTTTTTCGGTATTTTTGAGTTTGTCTTAGAATTATCACCTAAGAAATCTTTTGTGTGGTGTTAAGGTCTTTCTAGTTCGACCTTGCCATCGATTTTCATTTGGCTACGAGTTGCGAAAGTTAGCATTCCACTTACCGCATTCCGCACTCGTTACAATTCTTATGAATGACTTATTATGTCATTCAGTTTGCCCATCTTGTTTCATCCATTTTATAAATCGAGTATTTTACCAATATCTCGATGACTCCATTCTAGTATTTATTGATTTTGGATGAAAATAGCAATTTAAAAATCTTTGCAAATCTTTTTCATAAGATTTAGTTATAAGTACAATTTGATTTTTCTCTTAAACGAACGAAGAATATTCTTAAAAGTTTTTAAGAAACATGTTTATTATCTAGAAGATGATTTTGTGATTTTATCGCCCGTTGTGTGCTTTAAGAATTTTGATCGATGCGCTTGATCAACGTTATCGATTGGAATTTCCTAAACGCTTTGATGAGACAATCAAACACAGTAAAATTCACTTCAAATAAGTAAAATTTTCTAAAAAGATGATTACATAAGTTAGTTGTAATTTTGAAAGTTTTAGTTTTTGGGAAAGAAGATTATTTGAAAGAATTCTTTTCCGATACTCTTATTCTTGTGTTTTCCAAAGGGAACCAAGACTTTGCTATTTGTACCGATACTAGTCGTATTGGTTTGGATGCCATTCTCTTCCAAAGGAGAACGTGCTACCACTTGTGCTTCTAAATCATTATAGCTTGTCGAGACTAGATATGCCACTCATGATCTAGTGCTCGCGGCTATTGTTTTTATTTTTGGAATTTGGCATCATCATATTTGGATGAGAAATTTGTACTCTACCTCGATCATAAATCTTTGGAATATTTATTTTCTCATAAGGAACTTCATGTCGACTCGAGTTCCTGGCATCTTATGATCTTGATATTCTTTTTATTCCCGAAATGGAAATCGTGCTGCCAATACGTTTTGTCGTAGGCAATAGGGTGTTGATTCTTTGATGATGTCGGAATGGAATTATCTTTTTTTCAAGTTCATCGAACGTTTTGATATACTTCATTTTATTGAGCTTTATCTCATTTTTTTATGGACTAGCGTCCGATGTTCTTTTATGGTGTTTGGTTCATCGGATGTACTATTATTATACTACATCGATTCCGTCTTATCTGGATCAATGGATGTACCATTATTATACTACATCGTTGTTCCGGTTTATCGGTTCATTGGACGTACCGTTTTTGTACTATGTCGGTGTTCCAAAATTATTCGGACTTTGGTTCATTGGGCGTACCGTTTTTGTACTACGCTGATGTCCCAAATTTTTTGAGTTTCTAGTTTCTCGGGCGTACTGTTATTATACTACGTCGTTGCACCAGCTCAATTTTCTGCTATTCTTGACGTTCTCCACGTCTTTTATCTACGGAAATGCCTTAGGGATTCTGGTTTTTATTCTTGTGCCCGGTGATATTGTGGAAATGGAAGTTTCACCAGATTTGATTTATGAGCAACGTTCTATTCGCATCATTGCTTCGGAGGTTGAGCGCCTTCGATATAAAGATATTCTTTTTGGTAAAAGTTCAATGGTTCTCAAATCCTAAGGATTGCTCTTGAGAAGTCTTGAGAATTCATCGAACGAAAACTTTCGGATTTACTCCTTCGTTCTCTTTATGGTAGACTTCTTGACTCAAATTTTCTTTTGTGTTGATATGCTTCCATGGTTGTTACTTCTTATTTTCTTCTTAAGTATTGCGAGGACGCAATTTCTTTAAGGAGGGGAGTTTGTAAAAACCCGCATATTTATCGATTTTATATTTAAATATTTTATTTAAATGTCTTATCGTTCATCGGATTTTGGTCCGAAAAGATACTTTTTGCAAACAGTCGAATTGGGACTAGAGACCACCCCCATTGAGTTCAAAATGACGTTTGCGACCTTTTTGAGTATAAGCTTCGATATGTTTGGAGTTGGTGGAATTTTGCCACTTTTCGCTTAGGGCTTTGGTTTGGGCTGAGCCCAATAACCCCACTTACTAGATCAGTTCCAACCCCCTATCCTATTCATTACTTCATAATTTCCTAATACATTCAAGCTTCATCAAAAATGGGGGAAGAGAAAAAGAATTAGGAAATCCTAAGCCCTAGTTTCCATTAGCAAATCCATCTTCTAGCTCCAAACTCAAGAGAACCCATTGGTAAGCTTTCTCTTCATCTTCTCCAACTCATTCTCTCTTTGATTTCAGAAATTTCCTAAACCTAACTTAGGGAATGTTCTTCTTTTGAGCTTAGATTCAAGCTTCTAGTGTTGAGATTGAAGAGGAATTGATCTTAGCTTGTTCTTAAAGCTCCTCCTTCATTGATTTGGGTTCAAAGGTGAGATTTTTATCTCACATCTATGACTATAATTATCTTTGTTTGTTAGGTTTGAATTCCTAACACTACTTCATGAGAATTTGCTCTTGATTTGGATTGGTTTTGTGAATATTCCAATTTTTGGGTTTTTAAGTCAAATTTGTGTGAAAATCCTTTTATGGATGTTTGATCATGCTTTTGGTGATGCACCGAGGAGCATATAGGGCCGGGTTGCCGATTGGCATAAACCCTTAGAGCCAATGTTCGTCCAGTTGCATTTTGGAAGAGTTTGCTCTTCATTTGAATAGGCTGAAAAACAACCCAGGCATGATTCAGTCGACTGAATCCTCTGTTCAGTCGACTGAACCTGTAACCCGAAAGTTTCCAGGCATGATTCAGTCGACTGAATCCTCTGTTCAGTCGACTGAACCTGGAAACAGAAACTTTCCTGAACCTGGAAAATTTCCAGGTACAGGGTCAGTCGACTGAAAACTCTGTTCAGTCGACTGAACCTGCTGTTTCAGTCCATTTTGCCTATTTGGATTGAATTTCCAATTTGAATCGATTCGAGATGATCCTATTTGTTGCTATCATTTATTATGACTTTGATGACTCCTTTTCAGGGATTTTTGAATATCTATTTCGATGGATCCTTTATCGGTTTCTTTGGATTTTATTCACGTCTTCGAATGTGAATTTTTGGTGGTTGGTTGTTTCTACAATCATTTCTGTGATTTGTCACTTTAAAAATATAAAGCTTTTCTATACTAGTAGTAAATATCAAAACTCTTTCTTCAAATGATTTCAACACTATTTTATTACAAAGCTCGTTTTCCTAAACCGTTTTCCAATCTATTAGTATATACAAGCCTTTACCTCACTCGTATGAGAAATCTAATTAAACGACTTAGTAAAACGAGTGGTATGAAACGCTTGCGTTTACTTCGTCGGTTAATTCTTGGACTTGTTCGATTGAAACTCTTGTGACAATTTTCTAGTGGAAATCTACAGTTTGTTCGTAAATATTTAAGTTAAGCAAGGGGTTATGGGACATGTAGCTAAACTCATACATTTACTAGCTTAGTTTAATTGACACTTCTCGTTGATCATGACGATCATCTTTGTGATTTAGACTAGCATTGTGCGATGTCTTTTTGATTTGGTTCATCGGATGCCACGTTGTACGACGTCGATGCTCCGAATTATTTGATACATTGGATGTACCGTTTGCACTACAACAATGTTTTTGTTTTTGATACATTGGATGTACCGTTTGCACTACATCAATATCTTTGCTTTTGATACATTGGATGTACCGTTTGCACTACATCAATGCCTTTGCTTTTGATTCATTGGATGTACCGTTTGCACTACATCAATGTCTTTGCTTTTTGATACATTGGATGTACCATTTGCACTACATCAATATCTTTGCTTTTGATACATTGGATGTACCGTTTGCACTAGATCAATGTCTTTGCTTTTGATACATTGGATGTACCGTTTGCACTACATCAATGCCTTTGCTTTTGATTCATTGGATGTACCATTTGCACTACATCAATGTCTTTGCTTTTGATACGTTGGATGTACCGTTTGCACTACATCAATGTCTTTGCTTTTTGATACATTGAATGTACCGTTTGCACTACATCAATGTCTTTGCTTTTTGATTCATTAGATGTACCGTTTGCACTACATCAATGTCTTTGCTTTTTGATTCATTGGATGTATCGTTTGCACTACATCAATGTCGTTGCTTTTTGATTCATTGGATGTACTGTTTGTACTACATCAATGTCTTGGCCATCCTTTTCTTGTGATTTCTGGATTTCGTGTGTTGAATTCTGGAATTTATGTTTCACCAACTTTTATGATTGGCATTGATATATATGTCATTTATTGTGGCTTGGTGAATGAAATTAGGAGTATGACATTCCTTTTTATCTTTGAGAAGATCTTTGTGATATTGATTAGTCTCTTATTGATTTTTCAATTACTTATATATCACAGCTTGGCATTGTGATTATTATACGTTTAGTCATATTTCTTATTCTATATCATTTCATATGATATTTATAGCTAGACTGATCCGTTTATTATTTTCTTATTAAATAATAATCGGGTCAGACCGAGATGTTACAGGTGCTTCTGCTTGACTTCTCATCCAGTATCATTACTTCGACTTTTGGCTAACTACTTAGATTAGTAGTTTATCTTGTTGTATACACTTGAGATATGGACTCATAGTTGTAATCTTTTGTATAGCACGTGTTGCTATTCTTTTGTATTATTGTGGATCTTTTTGACCACTATTCCGATATACACTTTCATGTGTTAGTTATATATTCATATCTTCTTCCGCCTTTGTGATATGAATTAGCTGTGACTGATTTGTGTTATGCTTATTTCTATATTTGTTTCCGAAGATTATTATAGCCACTGTGTAGTAGCTTTGTATTTGTATCGGTATGTCGGATTTCCTCTCGAAATAAAATGCATGTTATACTATCTGACATA
This sequence comes from Allium cepa, assembly GCA_030765085.1. Taxonomy (NCBI): domain Eukaryota; kingdom Viridiplantae; phylum Streptophyta; class Magnoliopsida; order Asparagales; family Amaryllidaceae; genus Allium; species Allium cepa. Next base: position 366,186,834 of record CM060934.1, on the reverse strand, counting down.
TCGGTGCTCGCACAAAGCAATTACACGGATGGTCGCTCCTCAACAGCCTTATTCTCTGTGCTAGTTGACAGCATTACACCGTAGTGTTCTTAGCTAGCGTGGGTATAGAGGTGGGGCGTCACAATTTCTATCGATTCAAATCTAACGTTTGGTTAATATAGATTTAAGTATAGAAAGCAATATTTATTAATTTAATTGAAGTATTTCAAATTAAATGAAATTTAACGTTTATTGTATTATATTTATAGAGATTTAACTGAAATTCAAGAATATTCAAATAATAGTTTCTGAACCCAACATTTGAATCCATCTACTTAAAATTTATAGATGGAATAATCATTGATTTTTTTACTTAATAGAAATTTTGGGGAACTTAATTTATAATTTTAAATATAATGAAATAGAAGTTTTGGCACGGCAATTGATAGTTTTATCAACTCTAAATTTACATAAAGATTTGTTTAAGTCATTGTAAATAAGTGAGAACATATATGGTAATAAAATTTGTGAGTTTTAAATTTTAAAATTTGAAAGTTGATTTAATAATAAATTTTAAATTTAGTTAGTTAATATAAAAATAGCCATTTTGGCCACGGACTCGGATTTCGACGAAACCAGTTTCATCGGATCCATATCGGTGAATTATTGTGGGTTTTGAAGTTCCGTAGCGATCGGACTTGTCGTTTGATCGTACGAACGCGAAACGCCTTGAAATCGATTTAATTGAAATCAATTTGAAATCAATTTGAAAATATTGATTTCAGCATAACTTCTTCATACGATCGAATTTGGACGTGAAACTTTTTCCATCGCCTTCAGAATATTTTAAAATACCTATTTCGATATATGGGTTTACCCATTTTCGTTCCGGTGTCAGAACAGGCTTTTAGGCCAATTATAGTTCAGCACGTTTGTTTATCTGATCCGTCTATTCAAATCTCTAACCTACCGATATAAACCCAGTTATAAACCTAGCCTCCATCTAATTTCATTTGTCTGTACGTATATCTCAACACTCTCCTCCTCAATAGCAAACAACATAATTTCAGATCCAATTACAATCCAAAATCAAAGTCAAAATTCAAAGTTCTCAGAAAATTTCGAAAAATTTATATGTTGATGATCTCGACTAGCGTAATTCATTGGTGGTATTCGTTCTTCCATTCGACGCCGCATTTACCCCGAAAAAATTGAAACAGTTCGCGGTCGTTCGTTGGTGTTCAACGATCGTCATCCGATCGATAAATCAACTCAGGGGTTGTGGAGGGAGTGCTGTGGGGAGTGCATCGGTGTCATGTGTTAGGGTTTTTAACGGCTGGATGAGGAGTAAAAATTGATTAGGGTTTTGATTTAGGGGCTAAGAAAAAAGTAATTTTATTTTACAAATAGACACTATTATAATAGCGCAATATACTACATAGTAAATAGTTTAACGGATCCTTAGGAGATGTAAATCACGAGCATCTCTTGAGTTACTGCACTCATATTTATTTCTGTTAATTTAACTCACATAAGATCTTTTAGTTCTGACTCGAGTGTTTTTGTTTTTTTCAACTTCGCTCGGGTCAGTCCGAGCGTTTCAGGATTTGAAGAATTAGCTCTAGAGGACGAAGACGAAGATTTGTATTACTATTATCTAGTATATAATTCCATTACAACATTTTATTCCGCTGCATTGATATTATTGGTATGTGAACTCTGATATTTAATTGTATAAAGAAGAATCAAATGTTTTGTAAACAGTTTTATAAACTGTATATTTTATTATTATATTTTATCCTTCCGCTGTGAGATTCTATTTTGTTTATTTCTTCTCTTTTTTCCTTATTTACCCCGTAACAATCCGCCCTTCCGTATGGTTTGAATTGGCAGGTGTGTCGATTTAAAGCGTGCGAAAAGGCGGGACGTTACATCTCGTATCAGAGCTTTGGTTTAGCGATAAACCTTAGCTTTGTGGGGTTGACTCTTTACTAATAGGGTAATAATACCATATGGGAGTCACTGAGTGTATATATATGAGAGAGCGTATTTATTAGTGTTATAAAAAGGTTTTTATATTTTGTTAATCTGTTTCGTTTTGTATTTATAAATTCTGGTTGATGCATGGGACGCTATGACATCAATAGGGATTTCTAAACACTAAATAGGAAAGATCGACATAATATTTGTTTTCATGTAGGTGAATGAAATAATTTTGCCTATTATATTTTCTATATATAAAATAAAATTTTCAATTGATATCTATATTTGGCTGCAATAGATTGATTGTTATGCAATAGAGTGTATAAATAATAATAGAAACAAGATTGAAAAATAAAATAAATCAAATTGGAAATTTTAGAACTTAAGTTCCGGGGTTTTGAAAACTTCTTTCAAATGATTTGGAATATAATAATAATATTTTAGAAGTATTTTCTGATATAAGCTTTTCAATATAACTCGAAAGTATTGTTTAAAAATGATTTTGGAGAAAATAAGTTTTGTACTTTCCTCTCTGTCGTTGGAAAATAAATTCGATGATGGCGGCCGCATCATCGACTTTCATTTTCGAGTTTCGAAAGGGAAAGGCCACTGCAGTAGTTTTACTGTAGTTCATTTTTGAAAAAATATATAAATTTTGAATTGTTTTAAATATAATTAGAGATATATAAGTTGTAAGAATATATTTATCTATTATTTAAAATAATTTGAAATTTAACCCAGTATTTAATTCTTAGATTTTCATTAATTAATTGTTTCAATTATTGTAGTAAATAGAATTTAACTAATAATTGAAAAAGAAATTTAATTCAAAGTATTAATGGATTTAAAGAAATTTGAAATTGTAACTTATATAAGCAAAGGATAGTACTATTGAATTTTAATTTAATTAAATAAAATAGAACAAACTAGTATAACTTTCAATTACAGCCTTAAATAACATATATATAACTTACCAAACATTAAAAGTTGAAATGTTTAATAAGAGATTGAAATAGAATATTATACAAGTAGATATTTGAAATAGTAAAATTATTCAATGAAATTGCTGTTAAATGAGAATTTAACGTTATAAACTTAAGTTATAATCAAAATTTTACCAAGTAAATAGAATTAAAGGTAAGTACGACAAATAGATGATTATAAACTTAAATAATTAAAGTGTAAATAAATGAGGTCATGCAATAATAAGTGAATGAATAATTATAGTAGTTAATGGCATGACCTGAGTTAGTGGAAAAGGAATGTAATATAATAAAGAGAAATTGTAAACTTAAGCAAAAAAGGTTGAAGTTATTCTAAATAAAATTAAACAACTAATGTATGAAATAAAATTTAATAATAAGAAAGTTGATTTGAATTGTGTTGTTTTGTTTATGGTTGTTGGGGTAAGGATACTTTAGATTTGTATGGATGTGTGAATAACCTATTTAGTTTTATCTAAGACTGTTGAGGAAATGATACGCTAGTAGTTATTCTTCATTCCGTTCAATTTAAAAAGTTTTGAACCCGAACGACTATTTGTTTGTTTGGTTGAATGGTTGCTTTGAATTTGTTGTGTATGCTGCTGTTAAAATTGATGATTGTTGTATTGTTTTTAGTGATGGAAACCACTTAAATATTTCACTTTATATAAATTGTTAACCTTTTAGATTTTATAAGTGAAATGCAGGTTATGGAAGCAATTGCTACTGCTTTTGGTTCCATAAATTAAGCGTATATTGCCCGACAAAAAGGTACGTTTTCGGATCACGGTTTATAGCGCTATTTTTATATTTTCCCGTGTTGGGATATAATATTTTGGATAATATATGTAATATAATTGTTATATTTTGATATTATGTTTTCTTCCGAGCCTCTCCGTATAAAGGAGACTCTGCCAAAATTTTCCGAATTTTTTTGGATTTAGAATATTTTGAAAATGTTTTCCAAACTTTATTTATTTAAGTATAAAAAGATATAATGATTATAGAATGGGTATATTTTATTTAAGGTAATAAATTTATTAAATTATTGTTTATAAGTTAAATATTTTGAATAAAATGTATTGTTATTTAATTCTTCTTTTCCCTTCTTTTCCTTTTCGGGGACGAAAAGTTTTGAGTGGGGGAGAGTGTAACGACCCGTGTAAATTCGATGTTTAAAATGAATTAAATTAATAGGTTTTTATTTTAGATTTAGAAAGAAATAGAAATATTATTTATTTATATGATAGAGAATGTTGAAAATTAAACGTATCAAGGATAATTTAAAATTTACAAATTAGATTATATAGTGCAATTAATTGTAATAGTGGAAATTATCGCATTTGGATATAAATGTTAAAATGAAGACTAAAATAAGTTATGTAAATAGTGACTTAAAACCTATTTATAAATTTAAATAAAATCCAAATGAATTAAGTAGGAAAAGGATTCTTACCTAGATATAAAATTTAATATGAGAAATTTATGAAAGTATTAATTTGATTTAATGCAATAAAAGATTGTGAACGGTAATTGGAATAAATTAAGAAATCATACTAGTGCAAGTCAATAATTTATGACTTGAATGAGATTCCAATTCAAATAAATCATTTAAATGTTATGATTTGATTTTTAATGGAACATGAGAAAAACAAATGTAAGGATTTGATTAATATATATGTTATTTGTTCAGGGTATTGTATAAAAATTGGGAATCCAATTGTAATTAATGACAATAACGTTGGTATTAGTTAATAAATTAAATTTCAATGCAATACCCATAAATGAATGGAATGAAATGAATGTACGTAAATGTATACTAGGTTATTTATCAAATAGAAAGAAAAGTAAATATCGAAGTGATTGATGAATAAATATGCATTGAATAGTAATTGAATGTAAGTTAATGGTAATTGTATAAAATCAATATAAGATAATGAATTGCAATAACTGTGGGTTGATATTAAATGTTGAAATATTATATAGATAAGGATTTAGATGGAATGGATTAATTTATGAAATAAAGGATAGCAACCATATAAAATGTTAAGTAATATTGTCATTAATAAAAAACGTTACTTTAAGGATAATTAATGTAGTAACGTAAGGTGTAAATGTAAATTACAATGGAAGCGTAACCTTATTTCTAGGTAGAAATTGCAGGTAGATTTATGAAATGGAGTTTATGAAATAAATGAAATTGAATATTTCGTTAGTATGAATTTAAAGGAAAATGGGTGAATTTGATTAAATCAATAAAAGACAATAAATACGATGATGGTGGGTTATTAATAAAGGTGAATAGGGAAATGATTGTTATAGTAAGAATGGAATTCCAACTTGTTGGAATGTAAATACACTTAGTAATAAATTTAGTATAGGAAAACGGAATGGAAATATTGAATTTATTAATCCGTATATATATAGTATACGGTGATTATTGGATTGTAAATAATAAACTTATTAAAGGTGATTAAGAGTTGTGACCACCAGTTATTATGAGTGATACATACATATTTAATTCATTCAATTGATTTGGAAATCATTGCAATAAAAAAATAAATTAAATGTTACGTTAAACAAATTTAGGTAATAATGGGGAATAACGTATATAAATTCTTCATTAAATGATGATCTGTGAATATAAAGATGGAAATAAAGTTTATTAATATATCGGAATTTAATTTTGATAAAAGGTTAATTGCAATCAAACGATAAATGCTTAAACGGGAATTAAGCTTTATTTATTCATTTGGATGTAGAATATGATAATTTGAATCTATTGAATTTATTTGAAATTGAATAGAACATTTTATGTTGATTGAAATTAAAGTTGGAATTTGGAGGTGTTTTAGTAATAGAGTATAAATCTAAAGGAATTCCCATCTATTGGGTACCAATAGATAGGATAACTGAATGAAAGGTCAACTAAGGGATTATTGCAAAGTTAATTTATAATTTGTAGATATAATGAAATTGAAATTTTACGCTGAAGTTAATAATTTAATCAGCATTTGAGAAACATCTTAAATTGTCTAAATTTGGATAATCAACGAAGGATTACTAAGTGATAAAAAATTTCCAATACTAAAACCGAAATATAAAAATTTGGATTTATTTACTAATTCTTATTTAATTAATTAGTATAAAAATAGCCATTTTTGTTACGGACTCGGATTTTGACGAAACTAGTTTCATCGTATCCGTAACAGTGAATTATTGTAGGGTTTCAAGTTTCGTAGCGATCGGACTTGTCGTTTGATCGTACGGACTCGAAACGCCTTGGAATCAAAACTGAAATCAATTGAAATCAATTTGAAAATATTGATTTCAGCGTAACTTCTTCATACGATGGAATTTGGAAGTGAAACTTTTTCCATCGCGTTCAGAATATTTTAAAACACCTATTTTGATATATGGGTTTACCCAATTTTGTTTCGGGGTTAGAACGGGCTTTTCGGGCCAGAGATTGTTCAGCACGTTTATTTATCTGGTCCATCTACTCTATTTCATCCCTAACTATAAATACCCTGTTATAAACCCTAATTTCTCCTCATTCTCATTTATCTGTACGTACCTTCTTTCTCAACTCCTTATCCCAATGGCAGACAAAACCTATTTCCCAAATTCCAGAAAATGATTTCAATTTCGAAAAAAAAAACAAAAAAAAAACATAAAAGAAAATTTGCGGATCTGCAACAGCTTCTGGTCGCGCTTCGGGTTTCAGAGGAGAAAACCCTAGAGAAACTTCGGGTCAGGAAGAAAATGAATCGAGTCACTCCGGGTCGTTTTGGTGAAAACTCCAAGCAAGCACCGGGGAGTTGAGGCGGCGCACTGAAGTCGAACCCGAAGTCGACCCAGGACCAGAATTTTCCATTTTTCAAATTTTCATAGCTTTTGCATACGAGCTCGGATTCACGCGCGGTTTGTCTTGCTGGGATCGTATCGGAATTTCTGACGTTTTGGCACTTGTTTGGATGAATTTGGAGACTGTCCAATTTTTGGGTTTAAATTGGATTTGAATTCAATTTAAATTCAAAAAGGTGAGTGTTTTAACCCACTCACAATTTCTAGAATTTCTTGTGTTTGTTAAATTAATTTTAGATATGAGTAGAAATTTATTTATGACTGTTTGGCATGATTTATTCGTCATCTCAGTTAAATCGCATTTATTTGATTTAACTGTTAATTAATTTTATTTATTGCATATAATTTGACAATTAGAATTTATTTATTTGCATATTAACTGCCTGCCATAGTTATATTTATTTTTATTTCGCATTAACTGCCAGTTAAATTTACATTTATTTTGCACATAAACTGCTAGTTTGACAGTAGTTAAATTTATATAAACTATTAGTTAATACATGTTATTTATTACCTGTATAATTTATATGCTCTATATTGATGTTGTTTAAATTGGATGATGATTGTAATAAAATGGTTGATGATTGATATCTGGATGAATGGATGTTGTATTTTATATCGTATAAACTGCAAGTTATCGTGCATTTCATTCATTCGGGATTGCGGTTTGAAATGATATACAACCGCATTTTTATTTTAAATTACGGATTGAAATGATAAACATCCGTATCACTTGACCATAGGGTAGAAAATTTTATACAGGCACCACGGTATATATATATAATTATTTTTGAAATGATTTTCTATGGTTTTGTAAAGCTATATATATGGTTTATGGGATATTGATTTGTTTATTGATAAAGGTTATTTATATAGTAATTTCGGGTTTTTAAGCTTTGTATAAATTTGATTTGAAGCATAAAATAAAGTTTGATTTTAAAGATCAAATACGATTAAGTATTTATTTAAAAATTTAATTTCTGGAAGTTCTATTAACTTAAATGAGAAGAAGGTTGGAAGATGAATATTAAGTTAAATTGGAATTAAATAAAAATTTAGAATTTCTAAAGGATATGATTTTTATAACTTGATTTTTGGGTAGAGTGATTTAAATGAATATCCGGTTGATTTAAATGAATATATAATAAATTGAAAGATTTTCCAGTTATGTGAAGTTAAAGGTTTTCTTAAATTATATTGAATTCATTAAGTAAATATTTCAAGTCTAAATAATAAGTAATTGAATTTAATATATGTGGGATTGTCAAATGAGTTTGTTTTGAAATGGTGAAATATTTAAAGCGTTGAAACATAAGAATTGAAATGGTATTTGGTAGTTTAAATCGATATTTGAAATTGATTTGTGAAATCTAAAGAAGCTATTTTGTTTTATAAAAGTAACTTAATATTTAACAATTTGAGAGATGGAAACTTGTTTCAAGGGTATGATTTTCAAGGTAGTATAATTTGATAATATTATATTCAAGAGTTTTGAATATTTTACTTTGAAAACCCTATGATTTTGGAAAAGAATATATATTGGAAAATAAAATGACATTATATGATTTTGGATCTAAATGATATCATATTGATTTGGGGTTTTAAAAAAATATAAATGATATCGTATTTATATAGTTTAAAAATGGATATTTTACTCTGATTTTAAAGTATAATTATTTTAAAGACCGCGGTGTTATAATAACGCTTGGTTGTTAAAGAGACCGGGATCGGAAGTTTTCATACTCTCTGCCAACTCCAAAAACCACTTTAATAACCGTGTACGCGGGGGAGATTCTAGAATGAAGTAGGTTGGTGGCGGCGTTTCCTATGAGGTAAATACGTGGACCCGACTCCCTTGATTTGGCATAAGGTGGCTAAAACAGGAGCGATTCTCGGGCCAATGAGGTCCTTCCTCTGATCGAACGCACTCCTTCGATATTATACTCTGACTTTTGGATTGATTCGGTGGCCACTTTTGATTTTTGATTTGGAGGTGTTGTTCGAGGTGGGCGGTAGCTGCGCGCTGCGCGTTTCCACCAGCCCAGATAGCAATTGGTATATCTACCCTGGCATTGCCTAGTTGTGCCGTGTCACCTATCCTATCGTGCCTTGTACGAGTTTGGATTTCTCCCGTAGCCCGTGTGGTATCCTCTGGTGGCTTCCCGATCAGGAGGGACTACGATATTGGATGGACTACTTGGACTATTACGTGTTAAGGGCTATATGGGTAACCCCTTAATGCTAAGGAAAAGGTAAGTTTATTTTACAAATAGACACTATTATAATAGCGCAATATACTACAGGGTAAATAGTTTAACGGATCCTTAGGAGATGTAAATCCCGAGCATCTCTTGAGTTACTGCACTCATATTTATTTCTGTTAATTTAACTCACATAAGATCTTTTAGTTCTGACTCGAATGTTTTTGTTTTTTTTCAAATTCGCTCGGGTCAGTCCGAGCGTTTCAGGATTTGAAGAATTAGTTCTAGAGGACGAAGACGAAGATTTGTATTACTGTTATCTAGTATATAATTCCACTACAACGTTTTATTCCGCTGCATTGATATTATTGGTATGTGAACTCTGATATTCAATTGTATAAATTAGAATCAAATGTTTTGTAAACAGTTTTATAAAATGTATATTTTATTATTATATTTTATCCTTCCGCTGTGAGATTCTATTTTGTTTATTTATTTTTTTTCTTATTTACCCCATAACAATCCGCCCTTCCGTATGGTTTGAATTGGCACGTGTGTCGATTTAAAGCGTGCGAAAAGGCGGGACGTTCATATACTCTTCAGTTTCCAACTACAAATAACTCCGCATGTTCATTTGTTATCCACCCTACGTCTCAACAAATTTTCATCTCCCACTGCACACTACTACCCGGGTACTTCCCTCTCTCTGAACAAAATAAAATTCCTTCAACCTCTAAATCTTAAATGCCACCTACCCCACTGCAGATATCAAATTTATATCTGTTCTACTTCTATTCTGTTTGCCACTGTTGTTAACCTTTCTTATATTTCTTCCAACAGCTATCAGAATGGCGAACCAATACCAACTATTGTTTGAGTTACAAGTCGGTCCTAACTGGGATCACATACATGTAAGACTGTCTAGGATGTGGAATTCAATCTCGAAAGCCGCAAAAGAGATTTACTCGATAAATCTTCATCTTCTTGACGTAAAGGTAAGTCATAAACCCAATTAATATCTGGACATTTTATTTCCCACTTACTTTCATGCTACAACTGGATCACACTTAACTGTACCATAAGGCAACCAAAAGCATGCTGTCGTGCCAAAGTGTTTGATGGACAAATACTCACATACATTTGAAAGAACAATGTTTATACGAGATTGAAACGTTTAACGTCTACCCTTCACAGAATACGTCCCGTCCTATAGATGAGAAGTTGATGATCATCCTTCGTAATGACACCAAAGTCAAACGGCTGCCACCAACACCGTACAATATTCCTAGATACATATTTGGTTCTGTCGATAATGAAACTCTTGCTCAACGCATAGATAAGGTTGCTCAACTTACAAGTGCACTCATTTTTCCTACTACTACACACCATATTCTATCACTCTACCGTTTCCACTAACACTCCTAATCAGATTTCTTTGACATTCCTCCTTTTTATGTCTTCCTACCAGATGTTGGTGGGGTACTGCGAGGAATTTCAGATGTTGTCCAACTAACTACAAGGACCGGATGTCAAACAACTAAAAGAGAGAACACTGTATACACTGGAAGGTTTAACATTTATTGCTGTGTCACATTTACGTCTACATATTTGCTCACTAACACTCTCCATTTCAACTTTTACACAGTTTAAAAATACATCTATTACTTTGTGGGCTGACAAAACTTACTTCATAGATGTGACTGCTATTGAATCAGAAAAACAACCACCATCGGTGATATTCACTTCTGTGGTAGTCAAACTATTCAAAGGTAAACTGTACTTACTCCTTTATATTTCATTATTGAATACCAACCTTATCTCCAAACTAATAATTATAGGAGACTTTACATTTTCATCCACCAATGCTACACAAATATACTTCAGCACTGACTGTCCAGGGGTAGAAAAATTAATTTCCATGTATAACTCCAATTAATTTCTAACAACTATTGCTGATGCGTACACTTCATCCACAACCTTATTGTTGTTGTATTACATTTCAGTGTCACTGACATTGAAGGCAGTAGCGTTACATCCATTGAGCGTCAATGACCTACATCTTCAACTACTTACGACCCGGAAATTAGAAGTACCATAGCTAATATGTTAGACGACATACGATCTAATGACTGCCACGTATGTTAATATCTTTTATTTTTATCGCTATGTTACCTTTACTATTTGATTAACATTTTTCAATTTCTCCAACCTTTGCAGTCAAAGAAGTATGTCGTAAACGCAACATTGATGAGGATTAACACAACATCAGGCTGGAATTATCTTTCATGTCCCATTTTGTAGGAAGACGGTGACAAAGGAAGCAATCGGTTTTAGCTACTCTAAATGCAATAACAATATTACCCATCCACTTAATAGGTCTACATAACTAAGTTTACCGTTCAATTTCAACTCCCTTACATTATGTTATATCCTCACAGGTATAGGATATCTATAGAAGTTTTTGACCATGCTGGTACCGCGACTGCTTTTGTCAAGGATGCTGTCTACCTACTCAAAAGGAGCGTCGATGAGATGATAGATATATCCAAAATGGTACACATCTTACGCCTACACTATTTTATCAATTTACAATACTAACTTCAAACTGTCTAACCTTAGCACACAACTGCTGTCCCAATCCTCCCTCCACTACCTCACCCTACCTAACACTACTGTTTCTTTTTCTTCAGACCAACGGTGACGAACTGATTGGTAAACTGTTCACTAGCTTGATGGGTACAGAAGCTCGGTTTGAATTCAGACCGTCAAAGTACGACATAATGAATTATGGAAAATCGCTCACTATTAGCAGAGTTTCACATATTCACTACCCTAACAACCCTCTGAATGATCGACCTGACCCCCTAGAACCAAAGGATACAAAAGAAGGTGATGGTACACAGCTAACTGCTGAATCCAGCACTGTCACAAAAATTGGTATGACTCTTTCTCAAAACTATGTCCATTCTTCTTACGATATCTAACATACATTTTACCTACCGACACTATGCTATTCTTACTCAGGTGTGACGAACTTAGAGAATATTAAAGTTAAAAAGGTCTGTATTCCAGTCCATAGTCCGTCCTTATTTCCACATAACACAAAAACTAACTAACATATACACTCCCCATAACTATAGGAGACAGACGACTGTTTACAGGATGGCAGCATAACCGAACGCACTGTTGGACGGGAGTATGAACCAAGCTGTCACATGTTGCCTGATGGTAAGCAGAGAAAATGTGGACGACCGATTGGTAGTAAGAGGAAGAAGTAGGCAGCCTAGTGGGCAATTGCATGACGAACCATCATACGTCCACAACACCATCCTACCTCTGTCTTCCCCAGTCCTACATTTTGTGTTATGTTTGCAACTGTCCATCTTTATTTGTTCCTGTACCTACTTCTGCCTTCGACTACGCACGAGAAAGGCGGATCTACTTACTTTATCTGTCTATGTTAGTTTACATATGTGTACTACCGTTTGAATCCCTATATTTTCAATCAGTGTAATAAATGAAACTGTTTTACACTGTCCACTTCTGTTTCCTGTATACACACTTCACTTTACTATTAACCACTGTTAATATAAACATTCTGCAATAATACAAACACTGTTCCCCGCCCGTACTTGCCAGCAGTCTTTCCAGCCGGTTTATGATGGTTAGACCCACTGATTATCTTACTCTCCTTTTTACTACAACTATGAAGGACAATTTGTAGTGATTAGAAAATGAACTTTCGACAGCAGCAACATACTTAACACCACCCATTTTTTAACTAATAAAAGTATTGTACGTTACAACTGCTAATTTCTTGCTATAGATATTGAAAACATATGGACACTTCAAACCTGACGACGTTTTCATATGAAAATTTTAACATGACTGGCTTATTCTCAACTAACAGTTTATATTTTACTGCATAACTGTACACAGCATCAACATTTCTTTCCGCTTTTCTTCTTTTCACCACTAGATATATTTTTCCTACAGATGATAATGCAATAAACCTTGGTCAGTCAAATATTGGACACATTTATGTTTCACTCTTTTTCATCTAATTTCTATACTAAGTTCCTTTGAACCCTGTCAGTACTCACAAGGTACATACTATACTCACTCACTATGCTGTACAAGAAGTAGATGGTGACAAGGTCCAGTACATATGTGTACTTACTACAGCTCCTTACTATACATTTTCAAAGAAGGGATGTCACTGCGGTAAGCAAATTAAATTGGCAAGGAATTGTCAACCCAAACGTTCTGCAGGAATCAAAGTGCAATATGAGCTATTAATTCTGTCGACCATCATCATATGAGTCATTTTCTACATCCCCGCATAAGTTTACATGGTTTTTACAACAACTACATATCGCGTGACGTGGACTATAGTTAAAAAAAAATTTAATCCAAAATTTAAATGTACACTTACAAAGGTCGATGTATTTATTATTGATAACATTCAGCTCTTTTCTTTAATTACAATTGAAAAACAACAGTCATCATACTGTCTACACCCACTGACTTACGATACGTCTTGGTTGGGTTTCAACGCACAAATAAATGTCAACACTTCGTTTTCAATTACTTCAACGCCTTCTCTGCTTTTCACTGTCATTTACACAATGTATAATTCTCCATCTTCACTCGGTTACAAAACATAAACTTTCTAATTTTCAAAACCAAAAACGTTTTTCAGCTCATCGTGTTTACCAACCATTTCTTTATACACAAACTTGCAGCTAATATATTTTTTCCGAACCCAACAACTAAATAACTACAGGCCCAACTTATTTGTACATATTTTTTCACTGCTCCAACATCAATTCCCAAATCATACAGCATGGTATAACAAAGCAGCACGGTGCGAATAAAGGGGGGATGAGAGGACGAATAACAAGTTTTTAAAACCAAATTTTATTAATCCCACTTTTCAGGACTACCAAAATCTCTCTCTACAAGATTCCACATACCTTACTCTCTAACCACTCTTTCACACCAAAATACAAAATATAAACTCATAACTTAATTAACAACAAAATGAGCCATACCAAATTATATTTTAGCCACATAACAACTACACATAAAAAGATTTACACGAAACAAATTGAATTCGAAGAAGATAGGTTGATTTTCCTAAACAAGGTTTTCCCTTTTTCATTACAATAATGCCTTCTTGCAAATGAATAACTACAGATACACTATTCGGCAATTTGGTTATGTCCCTACTACAAATTTTTAACCCTACCTTATTTTCTCCCAACATTTTCCACCTACCTCAACACTAAACATAAAGCTGAAGGGGTTAAGAACCAGCACTGCACATGACCTCCACATTCTGCTTTAACAAACAATTGGACTACATCCAATTGGACCTACAATTACAGCGAAATACCAGCACTGCCCATGTGAGTAGCACGGGCCACGCGCTAGTTTATTTATAATGGGATAAAACGTAAATTTATGTAATAAGGATGATGTAGGTTGATAAGTATTCATAATGTTTGTGTTGATGATAAACATTACTTTAATGATTGTAATATAAAATAACGGAAGTGTGAATGGAAATTAATAGAAACGTAAACTTATTTTAAGGTAGTAATTTGATGTAGATTTATAGAATGGAGTTAATGCAAATCAATGGAATTAATGAAGATGTTTACGTAGCTACACATTTAACATATGAAAACATAATGTAAGCATTGGATTAAATTAAGGAAATTAAATATTAATAAATGGTCATTTAGTAAAACCAATGGTCTGGGAGTAATTATAATAAGTTGTTTGAAATACGTAAAAACTTTGATTTGAAAATCAAGTGGATTTAAAATGAAATTTGGTATTACATTGATGTGTTTAAATGTTATTTTATTTTGTAAAGTAATAAATGGTGTAATAAAGGAATGAAATGAAGATAAATAAATTTAATTGAGATTTTAATTATAAATAATGGGTAAATAATAGGATGAATGGTAATCGTTTATGGAGAATAACCATACAAGTATTATAAAGAGTATATTAGCGATGAATAGTTATTTCGTAACTTGAGCATACGTTGTCAAATTTCGACGAATTTGGTGGCATCGGAATCGCAGCGACGAGCAGCAGGCTGTGATGTAGGCCTGGAGTCATTTTGAGCAAGTGGAAATTTTAGATTAAATCGAATGGTTTGATTTAATTTAAAATTTAAAACGCTCATCGAAACTCAAGGTGAGTTAATCTCACTCATCTGGTTGCTATTTAAATTTAAAATGTTGAAATTTAAATAATTGGTTGAATGATTGGATTTATTTGATGTGCTATATTATATATAGTGGTGTATAGTATATATTGGAAAGATTGATTTCCACATTATATAGCGGATGTGATGCAGCTCAGGGGATAAGTCGTACACGACTTAAGGAGGAAGGCTTAAGTCGTTCGCGAGTCAATGAAGCCGCTTTGAGTCATCTGCGACCTAAAGACTTAAGTCGGCTACGACATAAGGATACTGAGGATGATTTAGGTCGGCTACGACTTAACAAAGCAAGAGAAAAAGGGCTACGACCTAGTGGGATTTCGCGACTTAATGGAGAACGAGTCAACTTGCTAAGTCAGTCGAAGTTAAGTCGTTGTTGTCTTTAAGTCGCTATGTTCTTAAGTCGGTTATGTTTAAGTCGCATCCTGTTTTGGAAATGTATGGTCTGTTAGGTCGGCAACGACCTAGTGTAAGTCGCAAGTGCAGTAATATGTCGTATTCGTTGAGTCGCTGAAGAGATGAGTCGTTTATGTTGTACAGTGTGACGTTATGTTTGTATTTTTCTTTGAGTCGTTGCTTTTGAGTCATGAGTCGTAGGTTGTATACGACCTAAGTGTTGTAAACCTTTGTTGTGTATTTGAGTCGCTGTTGTTAAATCGCGCACGACTTAAGTGAGTCGTGAGTCGGAGGGTGTTAAGTCGGCAACGACTTAAGGTTAGGGTTGTGAAATGCTATAAATAGGGAGTGTGTTGTACATTTCAAGGTTGTTGATTTTTGAATAAAATTCTTGTTTGATTGCTGTGTGCTTTCATCCTAAATTGGTAGTTGAGTGTAATCTCCTATCTCCACTTTCGATTAATCGAGTGCGCTCGACTCAACAATTGTTGAAGCCAATTCACGGTATCAAGTGCGCTTGATCAACGTTTGAAGAATTGTAGATCTTCTCTCACGGTATCGTGCGCGATCAACGTGTCGAAGATAGCTAGAATTCGGTATCTTTGTGATCGACGAATTTGGGCATTTCAGTATCTTCAATCCACCGTTTGCTACTTTCATCGATCTATATCGTTTTGTTAATTATCCGCTATGTCAGTTTTGGTATCAGAGCTTGACTTAGCCAATCATAGCTAAGACGAGCTTTGGGGCAAGGAGTATGAAGTTTGGAGTTCATCGTGTTCATCTTGAAGTTGCAACAAGTTGGAAGTTCTCGATCCATATCATTTTGGATCAAAAGAGGGAAAGTGTTTGATTTGGCCATGAGATTTTTGCGTGCCAAAGTTTGAGGTGAAATTCAAGCCGAGTCGATCCAAGGAGTAAGTCGCAAGGCCGAGGTAAAGTTAGATCGTTTGGGATTTGTTGCCGAGCTAGTGGGAGGCCGTGACTTTTTGTTCAAGTTTGAGTTGAAGATTTGTGAAGTTTTGAAGTGTTGTGAAGATCAACCATGCCACCAAGGAGAGCTAATCGTCATCAAAATGTTGAAGCGTTGTATAGAAGGGAAGAAGCCGAGCAAATGGAACAATGCATTAATGATAAATTTGATGAAGGCATCGGAAAGTTAGAGAAATTGATGAATGATTTGAATCAAAATCAAATGAGGAGATCACCAATCTCGAACCATGGAGGAAATAGAGTTTCTCCATCGGTTACGGAAGCGAGGAGGGCATCACCACAATCTTGTAGAGAGAGAAGGGAAACATCAATTTCATCAAGGAGATCACCATGACTATAGACATGAAGAGAGGAGAACTCCATGAGAGTTTGAAAATGAGCCATATAGAGATGAAGAGAGACATAGTAGAAGAGACATGCGTGATCGAAGGGATGTTGATGGTCGAGATCGATATAGACGTACATTTGATTATGATGAAGAGGGTGATAGAGCTAGCATTCATTATCGAGATCGAGACCAAATTTGACATTCATATCGAGATGTAGATGATGATCGTCGATGGGAATCGGGTATGAAGATGGAAATTCCCGAATTCAAGGGTGGAATGGTAGCAGAAGAATTTCTTAATTGGTTGTCTAATGTTGAAGAGATCTTTGATTTCAAAGAGGTCCCGGAGAATCGTCGAGTGAAGTTGGTTGCCACTAGATTGAGGGGTAGAGCTTTAGCATGGTGGCAGCAAACTAAACTTACACGGGAGAGAATAGGAAAGTCAAAGATTGAATCATGGGAGAAGATGAAGAAGTTGATGAGAGCTACATTTTTACCTTATAATTATCAATCACTCATGTATCAGAGATTGCAGAATCTGAGGCAAGGGATGAAGACTATTAATGATTATGCTGATGAATTTTATCAACTGATTGCTCGAAATGATATTATGGAGACGGAAGAACAACTGACTGCTAGATTTGTTGGAGGGTTGAGGATACAGATCCAGGATATGGTGAATATGTTTGATCCAAGATCTGTAGCAGATGCATCAGTAAGCGTTGGCTTGGGAGAAGCAGGGAAGGCGTGGAGGTGGTGTGTTTACTAATTCCAACAATCAAGTGAAGGGTGCTAGTGCGAGTTCCAATGTTTCCAAAGCTGTTACAAAACCAGTTGCGAAGGCAAAGGTCAACAATAGTTTCAAATGTTACAATTGCCAGGAAGTGGTTCACAAAAGTAATGAATGTCCGAAGCCGAAGAAGCGAATTATGATTGTTGAAGTTAAAGGTGAGGATGTTGATGAAGGTTATTCTAGTCCAGTAGAGGAGGATGAACAGGATGTTGCGTCAGGAGATGAAGGATGTAATCTAATGATGAGGAGGTCTTGTTTAATACCGAAGCAAGAAGAAGAAGCTAGTTGGTTGAGGAGTAATATCTTTCAGTCAACATGCACTATTCTGGGAAAGGTTTGTAAGTTTGTGATTGATGCAGGAAGTTGTGACAATATTCTTTCTACTGAAGCCGTGAAAAAGTTGAAGATGAAAACGGAGAAGCATCCAAATCCTTGCAAGTTAGCGTGGTTGAGAAAAGGAGGAGAAGTGAAGGTGGACAGGCGAGTTCGAGTTCCATTTTCTATTGGGAAGAAATATAAAGACGAGATCTGGTGTGATGTGGTTGAGATGGATGTTTGTCACTTACTTTTGGGAAGACCGTGGCAGTATGATCGAGCAGTGCAACATGACGGTCGGACCAATAGCTACAATTTTATGTTTGAAGGTGTTAAAATCATTTTGGTTCCAAAGAAGAGACAGCAAGAAGAGAGCAGTCAGAAGAGATTGAGGAGCTTAAGACTTTATTGACTTTGAAGGAATTTATTGAAGAAGTAGAAGAAAGTCCAGAGGTATTTTTGTTGATTGGACATGAAACCACTGAATCTGTAGAAGTTCCAGAGGATGTAAAACCGGTATTGGAAGAATTCAGTGATGTGTTTCCTGAAGAGTTGCCAACGGAGTTACCACCGTTGCGGGATATTCAACATCAGATAGATCTTGTGCCAGGGGCAGCATTACCACACAGGCCACATTATAGGACGAGTCCTAAGGAGCATGAGGAACTGAGAAGGCAGGTGGAGGAGTTGTTAGAACAAGGGCGTGTTCAGGAGAGCTTGAGTCCTTGTGCAGTGCCAGCTTTATTGGTGCCAAAGAAGGATGGTTCGTGGAGAATGTGTACGGATAGTCGAGCTCTAAACAAGATCACTGTGAGATACAGGTTTCCTATGCCAAGGTTTGATGATTTAATAGATCAGTTGAGTGGAGCCGTTGTGTTTTCAAAGATTGACTTGAAGTGTGGATACCATCAAATTCGTATTAGACCAGGCGATGAATGGAAGACTACTTTCAAAACCAGGGAAGGTTTATACGAATGGTTGGTTATGCCGTTTGGTTTATCGAATGCACCGAGTACTTTTATGAGAGTGATGAACCAGATTTTCAAACCATACATTGGGAAATTTGTGGTAGTTTACTTCGATGATATTTTAATCTACAGTGGGAGTATGGAAAAGCATGTCCAGCATTTGCGTGAAGTACTGTTGATTCTACGACAGGAGAAATTCTATGCAGCAACAAAGAAGAGCGTTTTTATGACGGACAGTGTTTTGTTTCTGGGATATGTTCTATCGAAGGAAGGAATTCAAGTGGATGAAAGTAAAGTAGAAGCTGTCAGGAGTTGGCCACAGCCCAAGACGATTACTGAAGTGAGGAGTTTTAATGGATTGGTATCTTTCTATCGAAGATTCATTCCACATTTTAGTAGTGTGATGGCACCTATAACCGATTGCATGAAGGGAAAGAAGTTTGAGTGGTCAGTGGAAGCAGGGGTTGCTTTTGAGAAAATCAAGACACTATTGACGACAGCACCAATTCTAGTTTTACCAGATTTTCAGTTGTTGTTTGAGTTACATACTAATGCATCGAAGGTTGGAGTTAGTGGAGTTTTGAGTCAGAAAGGAAGGCCAGTTGCTTATTTCTGTGAAAAATTGTCTGGAGCTAAGTTGAGATATAACACTTATGATGTTGAATTTTACGCAATTGTTCAAGCAGTGAAGCATTGGAGACATTATCTATTTCAGAAGGAGTTCGTACTCTATACGGATCATGAAGCTTTGAAGCATTTGCAAGGGAAGGACAAAATTTCAGCTAGGCACGCTTCATGGGTCGCGTATTTACAACAATTTACTTTTGTTGTTAAACACAAATCAGGGGTGACGAATCGTGTGGCTGATGCATTGAGCAGGAGGAATCATTTGTTGACGACAATGAAAGTTGAAGTGACAGGTTTTGAATTATTGCCAAAGCTTATTGAAGAAGATCCTTACTTTAAGAAATTTGTTGAGAAAGTCAAAGAGGGAAGTTCTGATGAATTTGTATTGATTGATGGGTTCTTATTTAAGGGGAATCAATTGTGTGTACCGGATTGTAGCTTGCGAATGAAGATAGTAAAGGAGCTTCATGAGGAAGGACATGTGGGTAGAGAACGAACATTGCAGTTAATCTCTCAATCCTACTATTGGCCATCGATGAGGAAGGAAGTTGAAAGGTTTGTTCAGAGATGTCATGTTTGTTAAGTTTCGAAAGGGACAGCTACAAATGCGGGTTTGTATATGCCTTTACCTGCACCTACAAAACCTTGGGTGGACGTTAGTATGGATTTCGTATTGGGTTTGCCGAGAACACAAAGGGGAAATGACTCGATATATGTTGTGGTGGATCGTTTCTCGAAGATGGTACATTTTGTTGCTTGTAAGAAGACGGCGGATGCTGTTCATGTCGCTCAGTTATTTTTCAAGGAGATCTATCAACTTCATGGGTTACCAGAGTCTATCGTGTCGGATAGGGATACTCGTTTTCTGAGTCACTTTTGGTTAAGTTTGTGGAAGATGGTTGGAACGAAGCTGAAATTTAGTAGCGCTTATCATCCGCAAACAGATGGACAGACGGAAGTTGTTAACAGATCACTGGGGAATTTATTGCGATGTCTTGTGAAGGACAATCTGAAGAGTTGGGACATGAAGTTATGCCAGACAGAGTTTGCTCATAATCATGGAGTGAATCGTAGTACGGGATTCATTCCATTTCAGATTGTATATTCAAATTTACCCAGGGGACCGTTGGACTTAACGGTAGTACCACAACCGAAGGGGAAGGTTAAACGAGCTGTAGATTTTGTTGATGAATTGACTGAATGCCATAAAATCATTCAGGAGCGATTGGAAAAGGCCAATGTGAACTATAAACGGTCTGCAGACATGAAACAAAGAAGTGTTGAGTATAATAAAGGAGATTTGGTATATGCTGTGTTAACGAAGGATCGTTTTCCAATAGGCGCTTATAACAAGTTGAAAGCCAGGAAAATTGGCCGAGTTAAAATTCTAAAGAAATTCAATGAAAATGCTTATAAGTTGAAGCTGTCGGAGGATGTGTACACTTCTGACGTGTTCAATGTTAAGTACCTTTTACCATACTATGGAGATGAACAATCTAATGTTGGAGAATTTACAAATTCGAGGACGAATTTTTCTCAACCTGGGGAGGATGATGCAGCTCAGGGGATAAGTCGTACACGACTTAAGGAGGAAGGCTTAAGTCGTTCGCGAGTCAATGAAGCCGCTTTGAGTCATCTGTGACCTAAAGACTTAAGTCGGCTACGACATAAGGATACTGAGGATGATTTAGGTCGGCTACGAATTAACAAAGCAAGAGAAAAAGGGCTACGACCTAGTGGGATTTCGCGACTTAATGGAGAACGAGTCAACTTGCTAAGTCGGTCGAAGTTAAGTCGTTGTTGTCTTTAAGTCGCTATGTTCTTAAGTCGGTTATGTTTAAGTCGCATCCTGTTTTGGAAATGTATGGTCTTTTAGGTCGGCAACGACCTAGTGTAAGTCGCAAGTGAAGTAATATGTCGTATTCCTTGAGTCGCTGAAGAGATGAGTCGTTTATGTTGTAAAGTGTGACGTTATGTTTGTATTTTTCTTTGAGTCGTTGCTTTTGAGTCATGAGTCGTAGGTTGTATACAACCTAAGTGTTGTAAACCTGTGTTGTGTATTTGAGTCGCTGTTGTTAAGTCGCGCATGACTTAAGTGAGTCGTGAGTCGGAGGGTGTTAAGTCGGCAACGACTTAAGGTCAGGGTTGTGAAATGCTATAAATAGGGAGTGTGTTGTACATTTCAAGGTTGTTGATTTTTCAATAAAATTCATGCTTGATTGCTGTGTGCTTTCATCCTAAATTGGTAGTTGAGTGTAATCTCCTATCTCCACTTTCGGTTAATCGAGTGCGCTCGACTCAACGATTGTTGAAGCCAATTCACGGTATCAAGTGCGCTTGATCAACGTTTGAAGAATTGTAGATCTACTCTCACGGTATCGTGCGCGATCAACGTGTCGAAGATAGCTAGAATTCGGTATCTTATTGATCAATGAATTTGGGCATTTCAGTGTCTTCAATCCACCGTTTGCTACTTTCATCGATCTATATCGTTTTGTTAATTATCCGCTGCGTCAGGATGAGACCCTATGTGCCGCATAATAGCGGATGATATTATATTTAAAACCCATATACTACGATATTCCACCTCGAAGTGGAATTGGTATTGTGCTAACGTCTGTGGATGCGGGGAAACAGGTCGGAGGGATCCAACTGGATTCCTCAAATTATTGTAGTTATTTTTCATATATGTGATGTGATATCCTGTGATAGGTTATATTAGAATTAAATTATTCGATGTTATGGATTGGATGGACAAAATCTGATATTTTAAAGTATAAACAAAATGAATTGGGTTTAAAAGGAAATGAAAAGTAATTTTAAGTAATGAATTTAAGGAATTTAAATTCCGGAATTGTGTTGAAATTTGTAAATGGTTTTGAAACTGAGATTGGAATGGAAATGAGCAACGTAAATTTAAAATGTGTTTTTAGAATGTTTAGAATAAAATACTATTTTTAATTATTTTCAAGTGAAAAATAAATATTTATTAAAGTAATTATGGTATTTAAGTATTTGAAGGTAAATTAGTGTTATGATTTGTGAAGGAAATTTTAATGTAAATATTTGACTTAATAACTTTATTTTAAAAGTTAAATTTGGCTTAAATTACTTAGGAAACCTCTATATATTTCCTTAAGTATTATTTTTAATTAAGTATTTTCTAGTAGCTTATTTTAAATATTTTAAGCATATATTTTGAAGGTGGTTTTCCAGGGGACGGGATTGTGTTTAAAAATAAAGGAAGTTTATTTTTAAAGTGTGGAAAGGAATTTATGGGATTTAAACGTAAATTTGAACTGAGGTAAACCGTGTAGGATTTATAAAAGGTTCTTTGGTTTATTCTGAAATGGAAGTGTAGTTCACTAAAAAGCCAAGTACTTTTTAAAGTAGATTTTTAAGTAAAAGTTAAAAGTTTTAAACTTGATTTTAAAAGAATGTTTTTAAGAAAATTCTTAATTAAGTTGTAAAAATTTTAAAGGTGAAAATTTAATAAATTAGAATAGAGGTAGTTATTTTGAAGGGTTAATTGGTATATGCTTTAAAAGAATATCATTAATATTTATATTTTATAAAATAGTTTTATTGTAAAGATAGTTTGGCTAAAGTTTTATTTAAACTTGTATAGGATTTCATAACTTTATTTTAAAATTTAGTATGACTTAGCTTTTATTTTGAAGAAAATATTTTATATTTTATCAAGCAGTTTTATTCGAAATATTTTTAAAAGTATATATATTTTAAATTAAGTATGTAAGTAGTTTTAATATAAATGTTTTAATGTATTTTCAAGACTAAAGAATCTAAATTATTTTAAATCTTAATTATTCGTACTTGGATGTTTTCAGAGGAAGTAAAGATTTGGGAATTTATTCCATGAGAAGAGTTGCGTTTGAAAACTGTTTTCAAAGGGTTGAAAATGGAAATATATCTTGCAAAGATATTTTTGAGGGAAATAAATAATGTGGGAAATTATTTATTGTGTGATGGATGTTGTGAATGTTAATTGATAGTTAAATCACCGACTATCAATATTGGCCAATGCGTTGATTGTTTCGAAGAGACCGGGATCGAGATTAATTTCTCAAAAACCACTTCGATCCGGTTTGTACGTTTTCGTGAGGAAGACGAATTCGGAGTCGAAGATGGAGCACTGAAGTGTAAGGGCTAGTCGCTACTAATCCCGAGGATGATTCCAAAATGGATGTAGTAGGAGTAGTGCCTTCGGTTCCGTTCGAACCCGGGACGGACTTGTATGGATGAATGCTTTCGGAACATCGTCGGGTGGATGATGGGCATTCCAAGTGAAACATTCTAAAATGTAACGCTTAGCCTCAACCCTCATCAACCGAGAATGACTGAACATCAGGGTTTATGCAGCAAGGCTATGTGGGTAGCACCGATTAGGGTGAGGTCATCTATAACGACCCGTATAAATTCGATGTTTAAAATGAATTAAATTAATAAGATTTTAATTTAAATTTAGAAAGAAATAGAAGTCTTATTAATTTATATGAAAGAAAATATTGAAATTGGATGTATCAAGGGTAATTAAAAATTTACAAATTTAATTTTATATTTCAATTAATTGGAATAGTGAAAATTTGTGCATTTGGATATAAAGTTAAATTAAGTAAATAAAGGCAAGTATTGAATTCATCAATGAAATAAATTATTTATTTATGAAGATTGAATGTAAATGGAGGTAATAAAGTTATGCAGGACAATAAATATTTATTTAGTACAATCCCCTTTTTATTTGTAAACTACTGTAAGGTGTTAATTAATTGAAACGTGAGAATTTGGAAATAGATTCAAATTTATGTTAGACAATGAATTGCAATAATTAAAGTTAATAAATCAATGGATTAAATGGATTAATTAATTGGATTTAGAATCTTAATTTGTATGTGAGCATTTATTTATATTGGAATATAAAAGGGTAAATTTATAGTATAAAATGTTGATGATGGGTTTATAATTGATGTATAATAGGGAAATCAAATGAATTGGTTTAAATTGAATAACAATTAGCAATTAATGAATGAATTGAAATTTTTAAAGGGCGTAATTGATTTCGTTAAATTAATTTAGGTAACAAATTGTAATGAATATAGATTTAACGTTTTGTGATGTATTTTGGAGATCAAGGTAAATTATATCCGTGAATGGTCAATTCAATTAAACAACAAGATTTTTGTAATAGATAAATTATTTATTTTGGTTTCAATTTGATAATTTATGAAGTTTACTTGCAAATCAATTGCAATAAATTGCCTTAATTTATGCAGTTAGAGGAGATTGGATTTGCATTATAGATGGAAGTATAATCGAAATTGATAGATAACAAACTTAAGAATAAAATTAAGAGCTAATAGGTGGCAAATTTATATAGTTGTTTATTTACGTAATGTGTATGTAAACTTTGGTAAATCGATTTCTATCGATCCAAATCTAACGTTTGGTTAATATAGATTTAAGTATAGAAAGCAATATTTATTAATTTAATTGAAGTATTTCAAATTAAATGAAATTTAACGTTTAAAGTATTACGTTTATAGAGATTTAACTGAAATTCAAGAATATTAAAATAATAGTTTCTGAACCCAACATTTGAATCCATCTACTTAAAATTTATAGATGGAATAATCATGGATTTTTTTACTTAATAGAAATTTAGGGGAACTTAATTTATAATTTTAAATATAATGAAATAGAAGTTTTGGCACTGCAGTTGATAGTTTTATCAACTCTAAATTTACATAAAGATTTGTTTAAGTCATTGTAAATAAGTGAGAACATATATGGTAATCAAATTTGTGAGTTTTAAATTTTAAAATTTGAAAGTTGATTTAATAATAAATTTTAAACTTAGTTAGTTAGTATAAAAATAGCCATTTTGGCCACGGACTCGGATTTCGACGAAACCGGTTTCATCAGATCCATATCGGTGAATTATTGTGGGTTTTCAAGTTTCGTAGCGATCGGACTTGTCGTTTGATCGTTCGAACGCGAAACGCCTTGAAATCGATTTAATTGAAATCAATTTGAAAATATTGATTTCAGCATAACTTCTTCATACGATCGAATTTGGACGTGAAACTTTTTCCATCGCATTTAGAATATTTTAAAATACCTATTTCGATATATGGGTTTACCCAATTTCGTTCCGGGATCAGAACGGGCTTTTGGGCCAATTATCGTTCAGCACGTTTGTTTATCAGATCTGTCTATTCAAATCTCTAACCTACCGATATAAACCCAGTTATAAACCCTAGCCTCCATCTAATTTCATTTGTCTGTATGTATATCTCAACACTCTCCTCCTCAATTGCAAACAACATAATTTCAGATCCAATTACAATCCAAAATCAAAGTCAAAATTCAAAGTTCTCAGAAAATTCCGAAAAATTTATATGTTGATGATCTCGACTAGCGTAATTCATTGGTGGTATTCGTTTTTCCATTCGACGCCCCGTTTACCCAGAAAAAATTGAAACAGTTCGCGGTCGTTCGTTGGTGTTCAACGATCGTCATCCGATCGATAAATCAACTTGGGGGTTGTGTAGAGAGTGCTGTGGGGAGTGCATCAGTGTCATGTGTTTGGGTTTTTAACGGCTGGATGAGGAGTAAAAATTGATTAGGGTTTTGATTAAGGGGCGGCGGCCGACTCTAATGGCCACATGAACGTAGCGAGGGGGTATAGATGGAAGCGGCGTGAGGTGTAGGCGGCGGCGGCGGGGTTCGTTCGAGGGATGGAGGTGAGGAACAACGGCAAAACACGGTGAAATGGGTCGTTGACTGGCAGGGGATAACGCGTTTTCTTCGTGTACAGGGGACAAGCTGGAACGCATGAGGGAGAGAAAGAAAGAAAGATGACGACGTGTATAAGAGAGAAGTATGCTTATTTTAATTTAATTTTTATTTTAATTTCAATGATAAAATCTTAATAACTTCTACGTACGAACTCCGTTTGTAACAACCCGCATATTTATCGATTTTATATTTAAATACTTTATTTAAATATTTTATGTTAGTCAGATTTTAGTCCGAAAAGCTACTTTTTGCATACGGTCGAATAAGGACTCGGGACCACTCCCATTGAGTTTAAAATGCCGTTTGCGACCTTTTTGAGTATAAGCTTCGATATGTTTGGAGAAAGTTGATTTTTGCTACTTTTCACTTTGGGTTTGGTTTTTGGGCTCAGCCTTATGTTAACTTATGCTCAAATCTGAGCCACTCTTCCTCACTCACCCTCATTCTCTTCTCATTTCAGTTTTCTTAGCATTAATGGTGGGAGAGATTGGAAATTAAAACTCCAAAACCCTAGTTTCTCTTGCAAATCAAATTCCAAGCTCCAAACTCAAGAAGAACCCATTGGTAAGCTTCTCTTCTTCTTCTCCAACTTGTTCTCTTACCAATTTCAGAAATTACTAAACCTAATTTTGGGAATGTTCTTGTTTTTGAGCATAGATTCAAGCTCATTTGGGTTGTGTTGAAGAGAGGTTGATTCTCCATTTGCTTTCAAGCTTCTTCTTGTTTGATTTTGAGAAAAGGTGAGATTTTTATCTCACATTTATGACTATAATTATCTTTGGTTGTTGGGTATGAATTCCTAACACTTCTTCATGTGCATTTGCTCTTGATTTGGATTGGTTTTGTGAAAATTCCAATTTTTGAGTTTTTAAGTCAATTTGTGTGAAAATCCTTTTATGGATGTTTGATCATGCTTTTGGTGATGCATCGGGGAGCATATAGGGCCGGGTTGTCGATTGGCATAAACCCTTAGAGCCAATGTTCGTCCGCTTGCATTTTGGAAGAGTTTGCTCTTCATTTGAATAAGGCTGAAAAACAGCCCAGGCATGATTCAGTCGACTGAATACTCTGTTCAGTCGACTGAACCTGGAACCCGAAAGTTTCCAGGCATGATACAGTCGACTGAAAACTCTGTTCAGTCGACTGAAACTGGAAACAGAAAGTTTGCTGAACTTGGAAAATTTCCAGGCACAGGGTCAGTCGACTGAAAACTCTGTTCAGTCCACTGAACCTGCTGTTTGAGTCCAGTTTGCCTTTTTGGATTGAATTTCCAATTTAAATCGATTCGTGATGATCCTATTTATTGTCATCATTTATTATCATCTTTGATGACTTATTTTCTTTGGGAATTTTAGATATATCCACTTCGATGGATCCTTTATCGATTTCATTGGATTTTTATTCACATCTTCGAATGTGATCTTTGTGATTGATTGTTTCTACAATCCCCATTGTGCTTTGTCACTTTAAAAATATAAAGGTTTTCTATACTAGTAGTAAATATCAAAACTCTTTCCTCAAACGATTTCAATACTATTTTAATACCAAATTCGTTTATAAAACCGTTTTCCAATCTATTAGTATATATAAACCTTTACCTCACTCGTATGAGAAATCTAATTAAACGACTTAGTAAAACAAGTGGTATGAAATGCTTGCGTTCGCTTTGTTGGTTAATTCTTGGACTTGTTCAATTGAAACTCTTGTGACAATTTTCTAGTGGGGATATACAATTTGTTCGTAAATATTTAAGTTAAGCTAGTGGTTATGGGACATGATGCTAAGCTCATATATTTACTAGCTTACTGTAATCGACACTGCTCGTTGGTCATGACGATCGTCTTTGTGATTTAGACTAGCAATGTGTGATGTCTCTTTGTCTGCGTGGTAGACTAAACCCCGTTTTGTGGAGTTTCGACTCAATTTGGTGGGGTAGCAACCCATGGTCTTCGGACCGTTTGTGGAGCTTCGGCTTAATTTGTGATGGTTAGCGACCATGGAATTAGCGTTCCGTTTGTGATACACGTGTTGGTGAGCTTTATGCTCCCGTTTGTGATAGGCCTCCCCCCCTTTGTGATTTCTGGATTTCTTGAGATGATTTCTAGAATTTGTGTTTCACCAATTTTCGTCATTTCCATTGATAAGTTTTATCAATATTTGTTCATTGGTGAATTTGTGTGTCATTGACTTTTGTGATTTCTGGATTTCACATATTGAATTCTGGAATTTGTGTGTCATTGACTTTTGTGATTGACATTGATATAGTCGTCAATATTTGTGGTTTGATGAACGAAATAAGGAGTATGGCATTTCTTTGATTCTTGTGTAGATTTGGTGATATTGATTAATCTCTCGTTGATTTTCAATAACTTATATATATATCACAGCTTGGAATTGTGATTATTATGTGTTTAGTCATATCTCTTATTCTATATCGTTTCATCTGATATCTATAGTTAGACTGATCCGTTTATTATTTTCTTATTACATAATACTCGGGTCAGACCGAGATGTTACAGGTGCTTCTGCTTGACTTTTCTCTTGGGATTGATTTCTCTGACTTTTGGTTAACTACTTAGATTAGTAGTTTTTGTTGTATACATTTGAGATATAGACTCCATAATGTATACTTATTCTTTTGTGTAGTTCATGTAACTATTCTTTTGTGATATTGTGGATCTTTTTAGACCACTACTCTGATGTACACTTCCTAGTGTAATATTCGTATCTATTTCCGCCTTTGTGATATGAATTGTCTGTGACTGATTTGTGTTATGTTTATTTCTATATTTGTTTCTGAAGACCTTTATAGCCACTGTGTAGTAGCTTTGAGTTTTTGTCGATATGTCGGATTTTTATATTTTTATCCGGTATATCGGTACTCGCACAAAGCAATTATACAGATGGTCGCTCCTCAATAGCCTTATTCTCCGTGCTAGTTGATAACATTCACTGTAATGTTCTTGTCTAGCATGGGTATAGAGGTGGGGCGTCACAGCTTGGTATCAGAGCCAAACTTCGGAACAATATGGAATATTATAACAAGGATCATCGTCCTAAGTCCATCTTAGGAGTCGTGCTTTAGGATTTTATTCGGGTCGACGTACCGTTCTATCCTATTTTCTTTTATGATTCCTTGTTTTAGCTATCAAGATTTCTTGATATTCAATTGGTGAATAACCTTCTTCCTCTTCTTTCTTTCTAAAGGAAGAGAAATGTCTAGACCTGGCCGCCCCAGAGCCGTGCCATCTAGCACTCCACCCCAGGATGGAGTTTTTATGACTGCTCAACAGCTTCTTGATTTGGTGACAAATGCTCAAGCAGATGGAACTAACCCGGAACCTACTCACCCAAAGTCGGGATTTGCACGCTTGTGTAGCGATTACACTAAATAGGGTGGGGAGCCATTCAAAGGTTCTGAAACTGTTATTGAAGTACAGGCTTGGCTATGGTCATGCGATCAAATCTTTTCTCTCATGAATCTTATTGACCTTCACCGAGTTCAGGTGGCCTCAAGTATGCTCCGAGAAAGAGCATTGGACTGGTACGAGCTTCTTATTTCTGAAACTAATGAAGCGGATCTCATTTGGGAGAAATTCCGAGAACTCTTCGAGTTGAAATTCGTACCGGAAGCTTAGAAAGTGACATTGGCTCGATGATTTATAGACCTTGTTCAAGGTGAGTCCTCCGTGAATGATTACGTCGCCTCTTTCAAGTCGCTTTCCAAATATGGGGTTGAATATATCAACACCCCTTTAAAGAAGAACCAGAGGTTCGTCTATGGCTTAAACAAAAATCTCAAGAAGCCATTACTTCTAAAGTTAGAAGTTTCTTTCGACCAACTCGTTGATATCGCTCTTCGTCTGGAAGAGGCGGATAGGGAGAATGATGTTGAAGTGGTGGGTTCCAAACCAAACTTCAACAATAACAAGAAGAGGCCAAACAAATTTAAAGGTCCTTATCCCAATAAAAAGGGGAAACAAGCAACCTCCGTGGCAAAGACTTCTTCCTTTGGCCGTGGGGAATGCTATAATTGTGGTTCGAAGGACCATTATGCGAACAAGTGCCCAAAGTCTCTCTCTTGTCGCTACTGCAAAGTTCGCGGTCATGTTATATCTTCATGCCCCAAACTTCAGGGCAGGAAGGAGGGAAAGTTAAATGTTGCTCAAGCCCCTGGCAACACATCTCGTGGCCAAGGTATTTCTCATTCTATTTTGGATGGAGTTATTTTATTTCGTGATCATCCTATTCGAGTTCTTTTTGATACGGGTGCGTCCCATTCTTTTATATCAAAAGAACTTGTTGATGCTTTTTCTTTGGATGTTTTGTGTTTAATGACTTCTTTGAGAATTGCGAATCCGGTTGGTGGATCCGCAACAATCAGTTTATTGTGTAAAGATGTCGAGATTATTTTGTGTAATTTTTCTTTCCGAGCCGATTTGCATGTCATGCTCTATTTAGGCTTTGGAATGATTTTGGGAATGGATTGGCTTAACCGTTATGAAGCTCATATCCTATGTCCTGAGCGGACTATTCATCTTCGACATCCTCAATCTGTTAAGAAGATTTCTATTAATCTTCAAGATTCAGTTTCTAGCTTGGTCACATCTTTATATTCTTTAAACCCTCGTGATGACGATGATGATGATGAGGGTGATATTATTTCTCTTATTCACCTCGTTTGTGAATTTTCCGACATATTCGAGCCCGTTTTAGGATTACCTAAGCGAGCAATTGAGTTAAGAATTAATCTTATTCCTGGAGCTCAACCTATCACTCGTCCTCCGTATCGTATGTCCAATAAAGAAAACGAGGAGATGCATAAGCAATTATCCGAATTGGAGACTAAGCAATTTATTCGCTCTAGTTCTTCGCCTTGGGGAGCTTCAGCTATTTTTGTGAAGAAATCCGATGGAACACTTAGGTTTTGCGTTGACTACCCCAAGCTTAATGATCTTACTATCAAAATAAATATCCTTTACCTCGAATTGATGATCTATTCGATCAACTTAGTGGTGCTAGAGTCTTTTCACAATTAGACTTAGCTACAGGATTTCATCAGCTTCGTATTGCAGAGGATAGTATTCCATTGACCTCGTTCCGTACTCGTTATGGATCTTATGAATGGCTTGTGATGCCATTTGGGTTAACGAATGCCCCAGCTTATTTCGTTGACTTAATGAATCGAGTTTTTAAAGACTTTCTCGATCGATTTGTTCTCATCTTTATTGATGATATTCTTGTGTATTCTAAAACCGAGGAGGAGCATGAAAAACATCTTCGGATTGTGTTGGAAACTCTTAGGAGCAATCAATTAAAGGCAAAATTTTCTAAGTGCCACTTTTGGCAATCTTGTGTGAAGTTTCTCGGTCACATTATTTCCGAATCCGGAATTTCCGTGGATCCTTCAAAGATTGAAGCGATTCAAGATTGGAAGAGACCGGAGAGTGTGACAGAGATTCGTAGTTTTCTCGGATTGGCGGGCTATTACCGTCGTTTTATTAAAGACTTTTCTAAGATTGTCGTGCCTCTCACTAGCTTGACGAAGAAAGGTGTTAAATACATTTGGTCGGACAAATGTGAAGCTTCTTTTCAGAAATTAAAAGAACTCCTATCTAATGCTCCTATTCTTGTTATTCCCGAGGGGAATCAACATTTCATTGTTTATACCGATGCTAGTCTCGTTGGTTTGGGTGCCGTTCTTATGCAAAGAGAACGTGTTATTACTTATGCTTCTAGGCAATTGAAGCCGGCCGAGACTAGATATGCCATTCATGATTTAGAACTCGCGGCTATTATTTTCGCTCTTCGGATTTGGCGTCATTATCTCTTAGGAGAGAAATTTGTTCTTTATACCGATCATAAGTCCTTGAAATATTTATTCTCTCAGAAGGAACTTAATTTGCGTTAACAGCGTTGGCTCGAGTTTCTTGCACCTTATGATCTTGATATTCTTTATACCCCCGGTAAGGGTAATCGTGTCGTCGATGCTCTTAGCCGTAAGCAACAAGCAGTTGTTTCTATGATGATATCCGAATGGAACGATCTCGAGATCTTATCCACTTGTGAGATTCGAGACCGCGTATCCGATTTATGTTCATCTCTTGTTTTATGTAGCCTTGAGGCTCATCCTTCTCTTTTAGACCGCATTCTTGTAGCTCAAAGGTTAGATCCCGAATTGGCTCTTCTTGGCCAAAATATTAAGGATAAGATTGATATTGAAGGTTTGAAGGACTTTGATATCGATTCTCGTGGCGGCATTCGGAGATTTGGTAGACTTATCGTACCAAATATTAGTGATCTTCGTAAAGACATTTTAGAAGATTCTCATCATTCTAAATTTACCATTCATCCCGGTAGTAGTAAAATGTATGCGGATATGAAGGGACTTTATTATTGGGAGGGAATGAAACTTGACATCGCTAACTTCGTTAAGCGTGCATGACTTGCCAACTCGTTAAGGCCGAACATCAAAGGCCCGGTGGGTTATTGCAACCTTTAGAAATTCCAATTTGGAAGTGGGACCAAATTTCCATGGATTTTATAGATGGCCTTCCCCGTTCTCGTTCGGGTCATGATAGCTTATGGGTGATCGTTGATAGACTTACTAAATCTGCCCATTTTATTCCCGTTCGATCTAATCGAACCGTTCCTCTTTTGGCCAAAATATTTATCAAAGAAATTGTTAAATTGCATGGTGTTCCTACTTCTATTGTTAGTGATCGTGATCCATTGTTTACTAGTGGATTTTGGAAGAGTCTTCAAAAAGCTTTAGCAACGAAGCTTAATTTTAGCACCGCTTATCACCCCCAGTCCGATGGACAAACTGAGCGTGTGAATCAAACTCTTGAAGATCTTCTTCGTTCTTGTGTGCTTGATTTCGGTGGAAGTTGGGAAGATCATATTTCACTTGTTGAATTTTCCTATAATAATAGCTTCCAATCTAGTATTGGTATGGCACCTTTCGAGGCACTCTACGAAGGGCCATGCCGATCTCCTTCTTGTTGGCTTGAGGCCGGTGAGAAGCTGGTGTTAGGTCCAGATTTTATTCGTGATTCCACAGAAAAGATTGACCTCATTCGTCATAGGATGAAAGAAGCCCAGAGTAGACAAAAATCCTATGCCGATAACCGGAGAAGGAAGTTAGAATTTTCTGAGGGAGATCTTGTGTTCATTCGTGTTTCACCAATGAAAGGTGTTATGCGCTTCAGTCGCTCGGGACAGTTAGCGCCTCGATATATTGGGCCATTTCCTATCATTGAACGTATTGGTTCCATGGCTTATCGCCTTTTATTACCGGCTCAATTTTCTGCTATCCATGACGTGTTTCACGTTTCTCAACTTTGGAAATGTCTTCGAGATTCCTATTCTGTTCTTGAGCCCGGTGTTGTGGAAGAGATTGAAGTTTCGCCTAATTTAACTTATGAGAAACATCCTATTTGAATTGTTGCTTCAGAGGTCAAACGACTTCGAAATAAAGATATTCCGCTTGTTAAAGTTCAATGGTCTTCAAATCCTAAGGATTGTTCTTGGGAATCTAGAGAGTACATCGAGCGAACACACCCGGACTTACTTTCTCGTGCTCTTTGAGGTGAACTTCTTATTTCAAGTTTCTTTTGTGTTGAATATGCTTTTATGGTTGTTACTTTATGTTCTCTTCTTTAATATTGCGAGGACGCAATTTCTTTAAGGAGGGGAGTCTGTAACAACCCGCATATTTATCAATTTTATATTTAAATATTTTATTTAAATTTTTATCGTTAGTCGGATTTTAGTCCAAAAAGCTACTTTTTTCATACGGTCGAATTAGGACTCGGGACCACTCCCATTGAGTTTAAAATGCCGTTTGCGACCTTTTTGAGTATAAGCTTCGATATGTTTGGAGAAAGTTGATTTTTGCTACTTTTCACTTTGGGTTTGGTTTTTGGGCTCAGCCCTATGTTAACTTATGCTCAAATCTGAGCCACTCTTCCCCACTCACCCTCATTCTCTTCTCATTTCAGTTTTCTTAGCATTAATGGTGGGAGAGATTGGAAATTAAAACTCCAAAACTCTAGTTTCTCTTGCAAATCAAATTCCAAGCTCCAAACTCAAGAAGAAGCCATTGGTAAGCTTCTCTTCTTCTTCTCCAACTTGTTCTCTTACCAATTTCATAAATTCCTAAACCTAATTTTGGGAATGTTCTTGTTTTTTAGCATAGATTCAAGCTCATTTGGGTTGTGTTGAAGAGAGGTTGATTCTCCATTTGCTTTCAAGCTTCTTCTTGTTTGATTTTGAGAAAAGGTGAGATTTTTATCTCACATCTATGACTATAATTATCTTTGCTTGTTGGGTATGAATTCCTAACACTTCTTCATGTGCATTTGCTCTTGATTTGGATTGGTTTTGTGAATATTCCAATTTTTGAGTTTTTAAGTCAATTTGTGTGAAAATCCTTTTATGGATGTTTGATCATGCTTTTGGTGATGCATCGGGGAGCATATAGGGCCGGGTTGTCGATTGGCATAAACCCTTAGAGCCAATGTTCGTCCGGTTGCATTTTGGAAGAGTTTGCTCTTCATTTGAATAAGGCTGAAAAACAGCCCAGGCATGATTCAGTCGACTGAATACTCTGTTCAGTCGACTGAACCTGGAACACGAAAGTTTCCAGGCATGATTCAGTCGACTGAAAACTCTGTTCAGTCGACTGAAACTGGAAACAGAAAGTTTCCTGAACCTGGAAAATTTCCAGGCACAGGGTCAGTCGACTGAAAACTCTGTTCAGTCCACTGAACCTGCTGTTTGAGTCCAGTTTGCCTTTTTGGATTGAATTTCCAATTTAAATCGATTCGTGATGATCCTATTTATTGTCATCATTTATTATCATCTTTGATGGCTTATTTTCTTTGGGAATTTTAGATATATCCACTTCGATGGATCCTTTATCGATTTCATTGGATTTTTATTCACATCTTCGAATGTGATCTATGTGATTGATTGTTTCTACAATCCCCCTTGTGCTTTGTCACTTTAAAAATATAAAGGTTTTCTATACTAGTAGTAAATATCAAAACTCTTTCCTCAAACGATTTCAATACTATTTTAATACCAAATTCGTTTATAAAACCATTTTCCAATCTATTAGTATATATAAACCTTTACCTCACTCGTATGAGAAATCTAATTAAACGACTTAGTAAAACAAGTGGTATGAAACGCTTGCGTTCACTTTGTTGGTTAATTCTTGGACTTGTTCGATTGAAACTCTTGTGACAATTTTCTAGTGGAGATATACAATTTGTTCGTAAATATTTAAGTTAAGCTAGTGGTTATGGGACATGATGCTAAGCTCATATATTTACTAGCTTACTGTAATCGACACTGCTCGTTGGTCATGACGATCGTCTTTGTGATTTAGACTAGCAATGTGCGATGTCTCTTTGTCTGCGTGGGAGACTAAACCCCGTTTTGTGGAGTTTCGACTCAATTTGGTGGGGTAGCAACCCATGGTCTTCGGACCGTTTGTGGAGCTTCGGCTCAATTTGTGATGGTTAGCGATCATGGAATTAGCGTTCCGTTTGTGATACACGTGTTGGTGAGCTTTATGCTCCCGTTTGTGATAGGCCTCCCCCCCTTTGTGATTTCTGGATTTCTTGAGATGATTTCTAGAATTTGTGTTTCACCAATTTTCGTCATTTCCACTGATAAGTTTTATCAATATTTGTGCATTGGTGAATTTGTGTGTCATTGACTTTTGTGATTTCTGGATTTCGCATATTGAATTCTTGAATTTGTGTGTCATTGACTTTTGTGATTGACATTGATATAATCGTCAATATTTGTGGTTTGATGAACGAAATAAAGAGTATGGCATTTCTTTGATTCTTGTGTAGATTTGGTGATATTGATTAATCTCTCGTTGATTTTCAATAACTTATATATATTTCACAGCTTGGAATTGTGATTATTATGTGTTTAGTCATATCTCTTATTCTATATCGTTTCATCTGATATCTATAGTTAGACTGATCCGTTTATTATTTTCTTATTAAATAATACTCGGGTCAGACCGAGATATTACAGGTGCTTCTGCTTGACTTCTCTCTTGGGATTGATTTCTCTGACTTTTGGTTAACTACTTAGATTAGTAGTTTTTGTTGTATACATTTGAGATATGGACTCCATAATGTGTACTTATTCTTTTGTGTAGTTCATGTAACTATTCTTTTGTGATATTGTGGATCTTTTTAGACCACTACTCTGATGTACACTTCCTAGTGTAATATTCATATCTATTTCCGCCTTTGTGATATGAATTGTCTGTGACTGATTTGTGTTATGCTTATTTCTATATTTGTTTCCGAAGACCTTTATAGCCACTGTCTAGTAGCTTTGAGTTTGTGTCGATATGTCGGATTTTTATATTTTTATCCGGTATATCGGTACTCGCACAAAGCAATTATACAGATGGTCGCTCCTCAACAGCCTTATTCTCCGTGCTAGTTGACAGCATTCACTGTAATGTTCTTGTCTAGCATGGGTATAGAGGTGGGGCGTCACACTGTTTCACACGTGACTTTTTTTTTAGGATCGTAATAAAATTACAGATCTGTTGACGCTTGTTTGGACAAATTCTGAGACCGTCAAATTTTTGGGTTTAAATCGGATTTAAATTCGATTTAAATTCAAAAGGTGAGTGTTTTAACCCACTCACAACTTCTAAATTTTTCTATGTTTGTTAAATTGATTTTAGATATGATTAGAAATTTATTTATGACTGTTTGGCATGTTTTATTCATTATCTCTGTTAAATCGCATTTATTTAATTTGATTGTTAATTAATTTTATAATTGCATATAAATTTGACAGTTAAAATTTATTTACTTGCATAAAATTCTAATTAAACAGTTATTAAATTTATTTTGAATATAAACTATTAGTTAATAACTGTCATTTATTTCCTGTTATATTGCTTATGTTATATATTGATGTTTGTTTAAATTGACGATGATTGAAATAAATTAATGATGATTGAAATAAATTGGTTGATGATTGATATTGGGTGAATGGATGATGTGTTCTATCTTATATAAACCGCAAGTTATCATGCATTTTCATTTCATTCGGGATTGCGGTTTGAAATGATATACAACTGCATTTTTATTTTTAAATTGCGGATTGAAATGATAAATATCCGTATCAATTGACCATAGGATAGAAAATTATATACAGGCACCGCGGTATATATATAAAATTATTTTTGAAGTTATTTTATGGTTTGGATATGATACGGTTAAATAAATATTAAAGTTGGATATGATATAAATATATTTTATATATACATACATAGTTAAATTGTTGAATTTAAGCTATGCATAAAACGGTTAAATAAAAAGGAATAAGTTCAAAAATGGCTTTTGATAATACGTTTAAGTACAGGTTTAAGATCTTTTATATATATATGGAGTTAAATGTTTTAAATCAATAAAGATTGAAGGATAAATTTGAAATTTAATATAAATTGAGCTTATTTGAAAATTTAACTCCATAAGTTGATGTTAACTTGTTAAAATTAGAAATTTTAAAGGTATGATATTTATGATGGGATTTAATAAATAATTTTAGTATAAATAAATGGAAGGAAATTTTTAGTGTAATAAATTTAGTTATTTTAAATGGTTATGGATTTATCATGTAAACCTTTCAAACTAAATAGTAGGAAAATAAATCGTTGATTTAAATTCACAACCTCGGTTTGGAAATTCATTAAATACTCAAAGTTAGAAAATACTGAAATCGAAGTGTTTTATTTAAACTGAAGGTGAATCTAAAAGTTATAGGTTTTGACTGGAATTAAAGTGAATAAAAATTGTGAAGGAGTGGAATTTATTTATTTTTAAAGAAATTTTAAATTCAACTGTTTATTTTATATATTGTTGAATATCCAAACCGTTTAAGTTTGAAAGTCATGGTTTTAAAACTATGGATTTCGAAGTATTATGTTGAAAGTTAAAATTTAAATATTTGGTTTCGAGGTATTATAAATTTTAAAAGTGGCATGATTTTGGAAAAGAAATATATATGGAATAAATGATATCATTTTTATTTGGGTTTTAAAAGGGAATGATATCGTATTTATGGGATTTGAAATGGAAAATTTTATTCTGGTTTTAAAGTATAAATTATTTTTAAGGGACCGCGGTGTTATAATAACGTTTGGTTGTTGAAGAGACCGGGATCGGAAGTTGTCATACTCTCTGCCAACTTTGAAAACCACTTTAACAACCGTGTACGCGGTGGAGATTCCAGAATGAAGTAGGTTGGTGGCGGCGTTTCCTGTAAGGTAAATACGTGGACCCAACTCCCGTGAGCTGGCATAAGGTGGCTAAAACAGGAGCGATTGACGGGTTAATAAGGAAGCCCCTTTGATCGGACACATCCCTTCGATATTATACTTTGACTTTTGGATTGATTCGGTGGCCACTTTTGATTTTTATTTGGGGGTGTGGCTCGAGGTGGGTGGTAGCTGCGCGCTACGCGTTACCACCGACCCGGAAGCGTAATTGGTATATCTACCCTGGCATTGCCTAGTTGTGCCGTGTCACCTACCCTGTCGCGCCTTGTACGAGTTTGGATTTCTCCCGTAGCCCATGTGGTATCCTCTAGTGGCTTCCCGATCAGGAGGGACTATGATATTGGATGGACTACTGGGACTATTACGTGTTAAGGTGGAAAATTTAAAGCCTTAATGCTATTTAAAAGTATGTTTATTTTACTATAGACACTATTATAATAGCGAAATATACTACATAGTAAATAGTTTAACGGATCCTTAAGAGATGTAAATCCCGAGCATCTTTTGAGTTACTACACTTATATTTATTTCTGTTAATTTAACTTACATAAGTTCTTTTAGTTTTGACTCGAGTGTTTTGTCTTTTCAATTTGCTCGGGTCAGTCCGAGCGTTTCAGGATTTGAAGTTTTAGCTTTGGAAGACGAAGACGAAGATTTGTATTACTATTATTTACTATTATTCCACTACACCATTTAATTCCGCTGCATTGATATTTATTGGCATGTGAACTCTGATATTTATGGTATAAAGTAGAAGAAAATGTTTGTAAACAGTTTTATGAACTATATATTGATTATTATATTTTATCCTTCCGCTGTGAGATTCTGTTTTATTTTATTTCTTCTCTGTTTTTCTTATTTACCCCATAACAATCCGCCCTTCCGTTTGGTTTGAATTGGCACGTGTGTCGATTTAAATCACGCGAAAAGGCGGGACGTTACATCTAGTATCAGAGCTTTGGTTTAGCGATAAACCTTAGCTTTGTGGGGTTTGACTCTTTATTAATAGGGTAGTAATACCCTATGGGAGTCACTGAGGGTATATATATGAGAGAGCGTATTTGTTAGTGTTATAAAAATGTTTTAATATTGTGTTAATCTGTTCCGTTTTGTATTTATAAATTCTAGTTGATGCATGGGACGCTATGACATTCAATGGGGATTTCTAAACACTTAATAGGACAGACCGACATAATATTTGGTTTTAATATAGGTGAATGAAATGATTTGCCTATTATATTTTCTATATAAAATAAAAAAATTCAAATGATATCTATATTTGGCTGCAACAGATTGGGTGTTAGGTATTAAAATGTATAAATAATAATAGAAATAAGATTGAAAAATAAAATAAATGAATTTGGGAAATTTAGAACTTAAGATCCGGGGTTTTGAAATTTCTTCGAATAAATTTTGGAATATAATAATATTGTTTATAAGTATCTTCTGATATAAATATTTATTATAATTCGGAAGAATTGTTTTAAAAGAAGATTTTGGAGAAAATAAGTTTGTACTTTCCTCTTTGTCGCTGGAAAATAATTTCGGTGATGGCGGCCACTTCATCGACTTTCATTTTCGAGTTTCGAAGGGGAAAGGCCACTGTAGTAGTTCTACTGCATATTTATTTTTGAAAAATATATAAATTTTGAATTGTTTTTAAATATAATTAGAGATATATAAGTGGTAAGAATATATTTATCTATTGTTTTAAAAATAAATTGAAAATTTAACCCGGTATTAAATTCTTAAATTTCCATTAATTAATTATTTCAATTATAGTAGTGAAACAGAATTTAACTAATAATTGAAACCTTAAATAAAATAAGAGACTTAAATGCCAAGTATAAAGAAATAAAAGGAAGTTGAAATGGTAACTTATAAGACAAAAGGTAAAAAAAAAATATTGAACAATGAATTTAGTAAAGGAAATGGAACAAACTTGTATAACTTTCAATTACACCTTAAATAACATATAAAACTTACCGAATACTAAAAGTCGAAATGTTAAATAAGAGATTGGAATAGAATATTATACAAGTAGAAATTTGTAATAATTAAAGCATTCAATGAAATCGCTGTTAAATGATAATTTAATGTTATAAACTTAAGTTATAATTGAAGTTTTACCAAGTAATATAATTAAATGTAAGTATGACAAATAGATGATTATAAACTTAAGTAATTAAGTAATAAATAAATGAGGACATGCAATAATAAATGAATGAATAATTATAACGTAATAAAAGAAACTGGCATGACCTGAGCTAATGGGATTGAATAATTTTAGGAAATAAGAAAAATTAAATGAAGCAAACATTTAATGAGTAGATGTAAAATTAAAGGATAGATCACTGCATAAGTAAAAAGAAAATTAAACAACAAAGGTATGTAATGAAATTAATAAAAAGTTAAGTTGATTGTTGTTTGGATTGTTGTTGTTTGGTTATGGTTGTTTGGGTAAGATACTTTAAAATTGGGATTGGATGAAAGAATAATCTATTTAGTTTATCTAAGGCTGTCGAGTAAACGATGCGCTAGTAGTTTATTCTTCACTCCGTATAATTTTAAAAGTTTTGAACCCGAACAACTATTTGTTTGTTTGGTTGAATGGTTGCTTTGAATTTGTTGTGTATGCTATTTGTCGAATTGATGGTTGTTGTACTGATTTGTTGTTAGTAATTGAAACCACTTAAATATTTCACTTTATATAAATTGTTAACCCTTTAGATTTTGTAAGTGTTTATAAGTGAAATGCAGGTTATGGAAGCAATTGCTACTGCTTTTGGTTCGATAAATTTAGCATAAGTTGCCCGACAAATAGGTACATTTTCGGATTTTGGTTTATAGCGCTATTTTATATATTTTCCCGTGTTGGGATATAATATTTTGGATAATATATGTATTATATTTTCTCCCGAGCCTCTCCGTACAAAGGAGACTCTGCCAATATTTTTCATAAAATTTTGAACTTAGAAATGTTTTGAAAATGTTTTTCCAAACTTTAGTAATTTAAGTATAAAAGGATATAATGATTATAAAACGGCTTTATTTTATTTAAGGTAATAAATTTAGTAAATTATTGTTTATAAGTTAAATATTTTGAGTAAGATGTATTGTTATTGAATTCTTCTTTTCCCTTCTTTTCCTTTTCGCGGACGAAAAGTTTTGAGTGGGGGAGAGTGTAACGACCCGTATAAATTCGATGTTTAAAATGAATTAAATTAATAAGATTTTAATTTAAATTTAGAAAGAAATAGAAGTCATATTAATTTATATGAAAGCAAATATTGAAATTTGATGTATCAAGGGTAATTAAAAATTTACAAATTTAATTTTATATTTCAATTAATTGGAATAGTGAAAATTTGTGCATTTGGATATAAAGTTAAATTAAGTAAATAAAGGCAAGTATTGAATTCATCAATGAAATAAATTATTTATTTATGAAGATTGAATGTAAATGGAGGTAATAAAGTAATGCAGGACAATAAATATTTATTTAGTACAATGCCCTTTTATTTGTAAAGTATTGTAAGGTGTTAATTAATTGAAACGTGAAAATTTAGAAATAGATTCAAATTTATGTTAGACAATGAATTGCAATAATAAAAGTTAATAAATCAATGGATTAAATGGAATAATTAATTGGATTTAGAATCTTAATTTGTATGTGAGCATTTATTTATATTTGAATATAAAGGGGTAAATTTATAGTATAAAATGTTGATGACAGGTTTATAATTGATGCATAATAGGGAAATCAAATGAATGGGTTTAAATTGAATAACAATTAGCAATTAATGAATGCATAGAAATTTTTAAAGGGCATAATTAATTTCGTTAAATTAATTTTGGTAACAAATTGTAATGAATGTAGATTTAACGTTTTGTGATGTATTTAAGTAATGATTGGAGATCAAGGTAAATTATATCCGTGAATGATCAATTCAATTAAACAACAAGATTTTTATAATAAATAAATGTTTTATTTTGGTTTCAAATTGATAATTTATGAAGTTTAATGGGAAATCAATTGCAATAAATTGCCTTAATTTATGCAGTTAGAGGAGATTGGATTTGCATTATAGATGGAAGTATAATCGAAATTGATAGATAACAAACTTAA
The DNA here is from genome assembly GCA_030765085.1 of Allium cepa. NCBI lineage: Eukaryota > Viridiplantae > Streptophyta > Magnoliopsida > Asparagales > Amaryllidaceae > Allium > Allium cepa. The sequence continues at coordinate 366,143,881 of CM060934.1, read as the reverse complement.
GAATAAAATTAAGAGCTAATAGGTGGCAAACTTATATAGTTGTTTATTTACGTAATGTGTACGTAAACTTTGGTAAATCGATTTCTATCGATCCAAATCTAACGTTTGGTTAATATAGATTTAAGTATAGAAAGCAATATTTATTAATTTAATTGAAGTATTTCAAATTAAACAAAATTTAACGTTTAAAGTATTACGTTTATAGAGATTTAACTAAAATTCAAGAATATTAAAATAATAGTCTATGAACCCAACATTTGAATCCATCTACTTAAAATTTATAGATGGAATAATCATTGATTTTTTTACTTAATAGAAATTTTGGGAAACTTAATTTATAATTTTGAATATGATGAAATAGAAGTTTTGGCACTGCAATTGATAGTTTTATCAACTCTAAATTTACATAAAGATTTGTATAAGAGAGAAGTATGCTTATTTTAATTTAATTTTTATTTAAATTTCAATGATAAAATCTTAATAACTTCTACGTACGAACTCCGTTTCACACGCGATTTTTTTTGTTAGGATCGTAATAAAATTCCTGATCTGTTGACGCTACTTTGGACAAATTCTGAGACCGTCAAATTTTTGGGTTTAAATCGGATTTAAATTCGATTTAAATTCAAAAGGTGAGTGTTTTAACCCGCTCACAACTTCTAAAATTTCCTATGTTTGTTAAATTGATTTTAGATACGAGTAAAAATTTATTTATGACTGTTTGGCATGTTTTATTCATTATCTCTGTTAAATCGCATTTATTTTATTTGATTGTTAATTAATTTTATAATTGCATATAAATTTGACAGTTAAAATTTATTTACTTGCATAAAACTGCTAGTTAAACAGTTATTAAATATATTTTGAATATAAACTGTTAGTTAATAAATGTCATTTATTTCCTGTTATATTGCATATGTTATATATTGATGTTCGTTTAAATTGACGATGAATGAAATAAACTAATGATGATTGAAATAAATTGGTTGATGATTGATATTGGGCGAATGGATGATGTGTTCTATCTTATATAAACCACAAGTTATCATGCATTTTCATTTCATTCAGGATTGCAGTTTGAAATGATATACAACTGCATTTTTATTTTTAAATTGCGGATTGAAATGATAAATATCCGTATCACTTGACCATAGGATAGAAAATTATATACAAGCACCGCGGTATATATATAAAATTATTTTTGAAATTATTTTATGGTTTGGATATGATACGGTTAAATAAATATTAAATTTGGATATGATATAATTATATTTTATATATACACACATAGTTAAATTGTTGAATTTAAGCTATGCATAAATCGGTTAATTAAAAAGGAATAAGTTCAAAAATGGCATTTGATAATACGTTTAAGTACAGGTTTAAGATCTTGTATATATATATGGAGTTAAATGTTTTAAATCAATAAAGATTGAAGGATAAATTTGAAATTTAATATAAATTGAGCTTATTTGAAAATTTAACTCAATAAGTTGATGTTAACTTGTTAAAATTAGAAATTTTAAAGGTATGATATTTATGACGGGATTTAATAAATAATTTTAGTATAAATAAATGGAAGGGAATTTTTAGTGTAATAAATTTAGTTATTTTAAATGGTTATGGATTTATCATGTAAACCTTTCAAACTAAATAATAGGAAAATAAATCGTTGATTTAAATTCACAACCTCGGTTTGGAAATTCATTAAATACTCAAAGTTAGAAAATATTGAAATCGAAGTGTTTTATTTAAACTGAAGGTGAATCTAAAAGTTATAGGTTTAGACTGGAATTAAAGTGAATAAAAATTGTAAAGGAGTGGAATTTATTTATTTTTAAAGAAATTTTAAATTCAACTGTTTATTTTATATATTGTTGAATATCCAAACCATTTAAGTTTGAAAGTCATGGTTTTAAAACTATGGATTTCGAAGTATTATGTTGAAAGTTAAAATTTAAATATTTGGTTTCGAGGTATTATAAATTTTAAAAGTGGCATGATTTTGGAAAAGAAATATATATGAAATAAAATGATATCATTTTTATTTGGGTTTTAAAAGGGAATGATATCGTATTTATGGGTTTTGAAATGGAAAATTTTATTCTGGTTTTAAAGTATAAATTATTTTTAAAGGACCGCGGTGTTATAATAACGTTTGGTTGTTGAAGAGACCGGGATCGGAAGTTGTCATACTCTCTGCCAACTCTGAAAACCACTTTAACAACCGTGCACGCGGTGGAGATTCCAGAATGAAGTAGGTTGGTGGCGGCGTTTCCTGTAAGGTAAATACGTGGACCCAACTCCCGTGAGTTGGCATAAGGTGGCTAAAACAGGAGCGATTGACGGGTTAATAAGGAAGCACCTTTGATCGGACACATCCCTTCGATATTATACTTTGACTTTTGGATTGATTCGGTGGCCACTTTTGATTTTTATTTGGGGGTGTGGCTCGAGGTGGGTGGTAGCTGCGCGCTACGCGTTACCACCGACCCGGAAGCGTAATTGTTATATCTACCCTGGCATTGCCTAGTTGTGCCGTGTCAACTACCCTGTCGCGCCTTGTACGAGTTTGGATTTCTCCCGTATCCCATGTGGTATCCTCTGATGGCTTCCCGATCAGGTGGGACTACAATATTGGATGGACTATTGGGACTATTACGTGTTAACGTGGAAAATGTAAAGCCTTAATGCTATTTAAAAGTATGTTTATTTTACTATAGACACTATTATAATAGCGAAATATACTACATAGTAAATAGTTTAACGGATCCTTAAGAGATGTAAATCCCGGGCATCTTTTGAGTTACTGCACTCATATTTATTTCTGTTAATTTAACTTACATAAGTTCTTTTAGTTCTGACTCGAGTGTTTTGTCTTTTCAATTCGCTCGGGTCAGTCCGAGCGTTTCAGGATTTGATGTTTTAGCTCTGCAAGACGAAGACGAAGATTTGTATTACTATTATTTACTATTATTCCACTACACCATTTAATTCCGCTGCATTGATATTTATTGGTATGTGAACTCTGATATTTATGGTATAAAGTAGAAGAAAATGTTTGTAAACAGTTTTATGAACTATATATTGATGATTATATTTTATCCTTCCGTTGTGAGATTCTGTTTTTTTTATTTCTTCTCTGTTTTTCTTATTTACCCCGTAACAATCAGCCCTTCCGTTTGGTATGAATTGGCACATGTGTCGATTTAAATCGTACGAAAAGACAGGACGTTACATCATCCCTGTCTAGATGTCACTTTTTATTCGGCTTAGTGGTGCGGTTCCTTATCTCAACCGTGGGGTGATCTTACTCGGGATTATCCAGTAAGGGCTAGTCCCGGTCTTGTGTTGCAGGGGATTGGGAGTAATCCTCGGTACGTTGATCTAGACTAGGTACTGTGACAGGTGGTACCCAGTGCCTAGTCATTAGTTGGAAATCCATTCTCCCTACGCGCCTGTATGGTTTTAATTGTGCCCAACTATTGCTGAAACGTGAGATGCAAGCATTTCAACTAGATTCTATTTTACTTTCTATAGACCCTATTATAATATAGAGGATTTTGATAAGAAATGTTTTAGCTATCGTAAGGTAAAATCCCGATATGTTTATTTGTGGTGTGGTCTTACGAGATGCTTTTGTTTTCAAAAGATTTTGAAACTTTAATAATCAATTTGGGTGTATTTCTCTCACGCTAGTATTCCAGACTGACTCGGGTGTTATTTTATTCTAATGCTCGGGTCAGACCGAGTATTATAGATTACAGGGAATGATGCTGCAGAGCTCAGGAGAGGAGCTGGAGTCCGAGACATATTACCGTATTTGTTTTTATCCGCTGCTGTGATTGTATAAAATTGTCAGGCTGGTAATTATTGTTTGTTTGTGATACTCTAATGATGATGTAAAATATATAAAAATAGATATAGTTTTCATTTTGTTTAAAGAGATCTTGTAACGACCCATAAAATTTTATTAATTTTTAATTGGTTTTATAACGCATTTAATTTGGATTTTGAGAAATTTTAATAATAATAATTTGAAATAAAGTTTTAATATTTGGTTTACGTATAATTAAATATAGCAACTGATAAATTTTCATCAGAAATTATGAAGGTAAATTTTATTGTGTAATTCTATTTCAATTTAAATCAGTTAATAACTGATGGTAATAAAATATTTTTCAAACCTGAATATTTTTCTATAGAAAAATTTCTAAATCTTCTTCTAAGTGAGATGTCATCTTTCGTTTTTCCAAATTTTGACGTCTATTGCTCTGTTTATCTTAATTTCGGTTAATTTGTAGTTTTTCGGTACCGATTATCGACTTTTGATCGGATGATCGTACTACTGATATCTGCATATCTTTTGATCGTCTCGTCATGTTGATCTCCACAGTATATTTGTTTCTGTGTTTTAAAGTCCGGTACACAGCGGAATCCACGAAACCGGTAACCGTACCGGTACCAGATCCGTGATCTTTAATTTTTCGGTTAGTTTTCAAATTTTGAACCGTGAATGCCAAGCAACAAATAAATTGATATAATTATTTTTCGGAATCAACATTCAGTCGCTTCGAAATCAACGTTGTATTTATTAGCTTAAACGGTTCACAAATATTTTTATTCCCTTTATAACTTCATTTGCAAAGCTGTCACCTTACATTCCTATATTGTCTTCCTGAATTCGCATCTTTCCCTCTCCTTCCGGTTCCTTTTATTTTTGGGTTGCTTTCATTGTTCTGTTTAGTCGAAAAAAAGAAATATAAACACTAAAGCGTGAATGCCTGTTCCTATCCTTCTTCCATTTCTTTTCTTTGCTTGCTTTCCTCATTCTCATGATCCTCTCTCTATTCTCCTCCCTGACCACTGTAACGACCCGCTATTTTGGACCATTCAAATCGACAATAAAACCGTTCACGTCCGACTTAAATAATTCAAAATACCGAATTGTTAATAAAATTTGGCAAAACTTAAAGTATACAGTAAATAAATCAATCATAGATCACTTACACAGAGTAATACAATGCAGCGGAATAGATAAAAATTAGTAGTTCATGAAGCTACTATATACCTCAGAGTTAGAAATAAAATACAACCGAATAGTTCAAATGCCATGAAGTCTCCAATGCAACAGATGGCTTCTCTGAACCAATCAACTGGATGACTGAAGGGATAGATAGCTGGATCTTCAAGCAAAGCTCCAACTTCGAAGATGAGTCTCAAATGTTGTATCTCTCAGTATGACCCGAGCGTAAAGCAAAACACAAAACACACGAGTCAGGATTAACATTCTTATATCTATAAATCTAACTCAAGTGAAATATCAACTGAAATATAATTAACCTAGAGGATGTTTGGGATAACCATCCTCTAAGGGTCCATGGAACTATCTAAAAGATAGAAATATACACTATAAAACCGTAGTCTTTTCAACTTAATTTATACTTCAAAACCAAATATCATTTTCACTTCAAATATCTCTATACTTCCCAAATAGTATTTTTATATATTAAATAATTTGTACAGTAAAGAAATTTCAATTCCCTCAACTTAACAAATCGTTTAACATCAACCCGACCACCTCATTTAAATCTATTTCAATCTCAATTTATTAATTTAAATTCAACTCAATTTCTAAAATAACCACTTCAATTTTATCGATCTCAAATTCGGATTTGAAATCACAAAATACCCTTTATGTTCAATATATTTCAAAACTTTAAGTATTCAACGTTTCAAACTAACTTTTTAATCAATTTAGTTTCTAAATAATAAATTCAACTATACTGATTTCAAATACATATCCGAATCTCAAAATAAACCATTTAAATCCCAATATAGTTCAAAGCTTTAATATTTAATTAAATGTTCAATTTAATAGTTCCATATAGATATCGATTTAAACTCATTATTATATAGTCTTAAAATAATCCCTCATTAGATACAATATCATTTAAGTAACCTTAAATTACATTTTACTCAATATTTTCTTTAATTTATTTAAACGTGAAATATTCATTAAATCACTTAAATAAAATTCCAGTTACAAAATCATACCCTTAAATTTCCCATTCAAAAATTTCAAATTAATTTAATTGAATAAATCCTTATTTAAATACCATTTAGATAAACCCACATTTATCTCCCAATCTTAGTAAATTGCAGAATACTTTTGGAATAAAATTTACATAAATATTTAGCATAATTTATGTATTAAATCAAATTTTGACTAAATTAAATATTATTAAATCTATATATCATTACCCATTTTATATAAAAAAATTTAAGGATTAACATTTAATAAGACCATATATTTCTTTCCAAAACAATGAATTTAATTTCAAAATATTTATATATATGGACCAACGATGTCTGTATATATTTCTTATCATATGGTCAAGTGTTACGGATATTTATCATTTCAATCCGTACATTAAATGTATACGGGTGGATAGCATTTCAACCCGTAATCCCAAGTCAATTAAATGAAAATCGCTTGGGTTTATCATTTCAACCCATAACGATTTTCTCATATTCTAAAGTCTATTCGGGTATTTATCATTTCAGCCTATAGTGATTTCTATACTAACAGGGAACTTGCAGAGTGATAACAGATACGTAAATAATAATAACAACAGGCATATATCATGAAAATAAATATATAAACAATAGGATATGGTGTCATATCCCATATGTGAATAGTTACAGATAATAGCATATATAACAATTTAAATAACTACAGCCTCATATTTCAATTGTCGTCTCAATTGAAATCAAATTTAGTAAATAAAAGAATGTTAATCGTGAGTGATTTCTCACCTTTCGAGGCCAGAGAAAAAGAAGTGAGTTATGAAATCCAGATCCGAATTCCAAAACAAAGCTAGATGGACACGGTTCAATGATCAAAACTGATAATAGGAATAGACGAATTCAAATCAGAATTGGATCAAGGAAGATAAATAGGATATGTGAGCTTATATACAACTAGCCAACATATGCAGAAACAGTTTATAAAATATGCAACAAAATATGAATGCCTCGGTTAATATATATACATAGGTGTACAGAACGACTATATTAATATAACCATATATATACTATATAACATTTCCTCCACCAATTTGTATATGACTATACATATGACTATACTTGAAATCAAAATACACATCCCGAAAAAAAAAATCCAACGTATATCAGTCAGTGCAAACAACCTTAAGGCTGACATGAAATAAACTTTTGAAAGCATATACTGTTGAAATTATAAAATATTGATATAACTTATACTGTAAAACTACCATAGAAAATTTATATATATACCTACATTTAAATATAACTTATGTAAATTGTTGAAAATAAAATAAAATATAGTACGGTAGACTCTAAAATACTAAAACAATCATAAAAATATATATATTATAAATTGACCTATCAAACTTGTACCCACCAATTTTATATAATATATATACCAAAACAGTAACGAAAATTGAAATACTATATTTTGTATATCTAACATATGAAAGCTAATAAAATAACATATTTTATTATAGTTGAAACTGTTATAACCAAATATACAAAACATATAAAAATACATATATTAATAGAAGGCTGCCAAACTTATACCATATATACCGTAAGCTATCAATAGTAAAATAAAACGCGTATATATATATATATATTTAACTTATCAACTAGTTAGTAAAACATACGTATCTAAAAGCCGTACGATAACTATATGCTAACAAAAGTCAAAAACTATATACCGTAAAATCTTAAAATAATATACATATTACATTATAATTATATACTAACCTTTATATATGAACAGAAGTTAAATATTTATATAAACATTTATAAATATAACAATTATCATATATACACTATTATGAAATATATTATTATTTTTAAAGTTCAACTGTTAGTGAATTCAAAATCCCCATAGTTGCAATAAACATATAAAACAAAACTTATGCACAATCTATACTGTTCTTAATATATAAAATAGACTTATATAAAATAAAATGCGTACTTGCTTTTAAAAACCAGAGAGGAAATGTTTTGCCAACTAATGCATGCGGCCATGGGAAGGAGGCAGGCCAACGAAAAGAGAGAGCTCATGCTCAGGTTTGGAAGAAATAAGAAAAGATGGAGGGGAAATGAGAATAGGCGATTTTTAAAGGAAGAATGCATGCGTGATTCAAGCAACATGACATGGAGAAGGGCATTCTTCAGGCAACAGAGAAAATGCTAGTTTCTAAAATATAAAGGTAGGTTTGCATCTGATATGTGAACGTGCTATATGACTTTATATAATATTTACAAAGCTCTCTCCTCTTTTAATATTTATTTGAGGGCAACGAATAGTCTACAGAGAGAAAAGAAGATGCAATATATGCTATACTATATATATATATATATATATATATATATATATATATAAACGAAGAGGTAAAAGAGGGAAGAGAAAGAGGCGTATAAATGAATGGTAAATAAATTTAGATTTCAAATGAAATAAATGGAACAGCAGAGATTAAAGTATGGATGTAAATCCTAGAATAATAAAAAGCAATGGTTATATGTTGATTAAGAAAAATAATTAAAACAATTAATGGCTTAAATGGGGCAGCACGTTTCAAATTTTTGAAATGCAAAAGAAATGTACACTATAAATATAAAGTTTTCAAAAGCAAAAGAAACGTAAAGATGTCCATTAATTCATCAAAACGTTATTTAAGTAATAAATTGAAATGAAAAAAAAAAGTAATTGTAACGGTCAATAGTTGATTTAGCTATACACTTGAAGCAATAAATTTTTGTTTGTTTGTACAACACATAATGAGTTTTGAAAGTCAAGGATATAAAAATGGATAAAAGGAAAGAAATCAGGAAATTTTAGTGAGCAATAGCTTTCCAAGGAAAGGTATGCTTACATTATATATACATGATGAGATGATTAGGCACGTTCAAAAATTTTGAAGCAAGAAGGAATTGGAAATAAATATAAAATGAAAGAAATTTGAAAAGTCCGTAGGTATGATTTAGCCAAAATTTATTAAAGCCATTTACTAGGAAGGTTGGAACCGAAATAATAGGGAGAGGAAGGCACATTAAATTTGATGACAATGTTGTGTTCGGATCTATAAGCAAGTGGTTTATATATTATAGGCCTTATGAAAGCGAGGGAAGGAACGGATGCTACTAGCTTGATGATTTGAGATTCTTTCAAGCGTTAAAAACAAAAATAAAGAGAGACCAGAATAAACGCAGCACCATAAATATAAATATACGCTTCAATTGCAAAAGAAACGTATAGAGAAAATTATGGGTAGTGGGAAAGGTAAAGTCAGTGCACGAAACTACAAGGAATAATAAAAGCAAGGTCGATGATCTCAAATTTATTAATGGTTACGAATGGAAAAGTCTACCTGGATTGGAAAAGTATTAAGCAATAGAAATCTTTAACGGTAGTAAAAAGAAACCGTTACGCACTGATTCAGAAATCAATTAAAGCAATTAATAGCTTGAATTGGACAGCACGTTTTCTCAATTAAATAAACTTCCATAAAATTATTTGAAAATTTACAATCTGCTATATTTAAATATACGTATTCTAAATATATAAACATTTTATTTAGAAATTCAATTATTATAAGATTTCACAAATATTCAATTAAATACGTTATAGAATCAATTAAAATTGTTAAAATTTTCCGGGTCGTTACACTCTCCCCGACTCAAAACTTTTCGTCCTCGAAAAGGAAGGAGGTAGGAGAATAAAACAACCAGAAAAAATAGATTGAAAGCCAAGATAAACAATAAATTTTAAAACTATATAAATTTTATTTAAAATATTTATTTGAAAATTTCATTTGAAATTAAATTTTCTTTAATATTTAATACTTGTTAAACTCCTTTGCAAACAATTATTTACATTATTACTTCTATTTACAAAGACTATTGAAAATATTAAATCCAAAATTTATGAAATTTTTAATTTATCTCAAGATACCTTTCAAATATTATCAATAAATTAATAATCATTTTCTTTAAAGATGTTTTATTTAATTTATAACTTCAAAAATATTTATAACACTAAAATTTTATATAAAACAATGTAGTATACAAATAAGCAATATTTAAAAGATTTATTCAAAAAGGAAAGGACGGTAGATTCCGAAAACGGAATATAGGTGAAAAATGAAGCTGAGCAGATGAGGTAGATTCAAAAGAATAGAATCGGGCACGAAAAATTTATTTCAAACCATAAGAATTTTAATTTCAAATATTAATACAAAATTTCTTTGTTTGGAAAAATACTTTTATAATAAATACCTTTATAATAATACGTTTATATCGAAATAAATCTTTCTTTCGAAAATATTTTTATAACTCGATGTTTTGTAACGACCCGTAAAGTTCGACCATTTAAAATTGTTGTTTAATAGGATTTTTGTAATTTATTTTAGTTGAAAGAATAAAGGTGGTAGATAAATATTAAAATGAAGGCTAGAATAAATTATATAGGAGTGACTTAGAAACCTATTTAAAGACATTTGAATAAAATTCAAATGAATTTAGTAGAGAAAGAAAGAAAAATTCTTACCTGGACATAAAATTTAATATGGGAATATTAAACCAATTTAATGCAATAAAAGATTGTGAACGATAAATTGAATAGATTAAGAAACTCTGTTATTGCAAGTCAATAAATTTGTAAACCCTAATGAACATCTCAAAATTTATAAATTTATTGAAATTTAAGACATAGCATAAGCGTAGAACTATAGGTATGATGACAAACTTTTATAAATTGTCTAATTAAGGGTCAGCAAATTTATTTGGAAATCAAACTCAATTAAGGGTAAGTAATTATGATGGATTGATGGCATAAACGTTACTAATTTTTATCATAGTAACGGAAGTGCAGATGGAAGGCAACTATAGAAATTTAAGTACGTATTAACAATTGAAAGGGACTGTCGATTGAATGGAGTACTTTAGGTTGTCTTACTAAATTTAGAATTTAACATAAGACAAATAGAAATAAATCAATAAACGTATAGATTTTAAGTTTATTATGATGAATTATTTTAGTAATATGACTTAGAATAAATGAAATAATTTGGGTTAATTGGTATTTAATGGAATTAAAGGTTGCAATATTCATAGGTAAGGATTTAGATGAAATAGATTGATGCATGAAAAATTTAATTGGATAAATGGCAATTAATTCCTTTAATTTGTGCAATTAATGTATGTTTAATTGATAACGATAAAAAGTTGATTTTTTTTTGTAACCAACGTAAAATATTATCATAGCATGATACTTGGTTTGAATAGAAGGGTGGAATTGGGAATTTAATAAGTGAATTTATTTCAACCAGTGCAATAAAAGGATACGTAAATAAATGGTAAGATGAAATGGTAAATTATTGATGTAATGGAAGATATAACAATGTCAATTATGCATATAAGGTAATAAGGTAATGAAACCGAGGTAAATTAATTAATTGAGACTTTAAGTAAAATTAACGTGTGGAATTGACCAAGGTTCAATAAAATGAGAATTTGATTGGTTATATTTATTGGTTGAGAAAGGTAAATGTGTATTTGGGGAATAAATTTAGTTAGACTTAAATATTGAATTTAATTAATTAATATATATGATAAATGATGATTAAATAAAAACCCAATACTCTATATATATGTATAATATTTGAGTGAAAATAATAATACACTTATAAATGTGGAATTAAGAGTTTACAACAACTATTTTGAGTAAAGAAATTGTTCATTCAAGTAAATTTGAAACATCGCAATAGGTGTAGATTAAGTGCTGCGTTAAATAAATTTAAGTAATCATTGGGGAAGAACGTAAATGTCTTCATAATATGATGATTTGTGAATATAAAGATGAAATTAAAGTTTATTTAATAAATTGAGTATTAGATTCAATAATTGCATTTATTGCATAAATAAAGGGAATTTAACGTTAAATTGTACGTTATTGAATTAAAAAGGAATTTGCGGATATTGAAGTGAAAACAGAGACATGTTAAAGAGCATCTTTGTTTTGGATTTAAGTTGAGAGTATAAGAGTATGAGATCTAATATATGGTTTTGAGAAATTTATTTATGATTCCTAAATTTGAGGAAGCGGAGGAATCAACACTACAAATTGATACTTATAAATTTTAATTCACATCCAAGCTTGTTAAATCATTTGAAATTGATTGAATTACATAAGTAATAAGATTTGGCCAATATTTAAAGTTGAAAGAAAATTTGGATTTTATGATTTATTTTAATTTATTTAATAAATATTAAAAATAGCCATTTTTGTCACGGACTCGGATTTCGACGAAACCAGTTTCATCGGATCCGTAACGGGAAATTATAATAATGTTTCAAGTTTCGTAGCGATCGGACTTGTCGTTTGATCGTACGGACTCGAAACGCCTTGAAATTTACGCATTTTGAAATCAATGTGAAATTTTTGTTTTTTTAGCATAACTTCTTCATACGATCGAATTTGGTCGCGAAACTTTTTCCATCGCGTTCAGAATATTTTAAAACACCTATTTGGATATATAGTTTTTACAAATTTGGCTCCGGAGGCATAGCGGGCTTTTTGGACCATGGTTTGTCACGCACGTTCGCGTATCCAGTCTAGCTACCCTACCTCTAGCCTATCTATAAATATACAGCTATAAACCCTAGCTCCTTTCATTTTCATTTGCTGTACGTTCATTTCTTCACTCTTTTCTCTTTCCCAAAATGTATACATCTCAGATCCAATTCCGGATCCATCCACAGTTCAAAATCAAAAGTCAAAACTCAAAAATTTCAGAAAATTCCAGAAAAAATATATGTTGAAGTATTCGATACGCGTAATATACTGGTGAAATTCGTTTTTCAATTGGAGCTGTCGTACATCCAGAATAAATTCAAACAGCCCCAAAACCGTTCATCATCGTCGCGCAAAACTTCGTCGGATGGAGAAACTGTTTCTGGGTTTTGTAGAGTGGACGATGGGGATCGCATCTATGTGGTTAGTTTGGCGTTTCGACGGTCAGATTTGCGGCAAAAATTTCAATAGGGTTTCATGTTTAGGCGGCTGCTGCATTGACTGCTGGTATGTGCGTGAGTGCGCGGTCGTGGGTTACTGGGAAGAAGAGGGTGACGTGTCAAATATTATATTGTGAGTGAAATATGTGCCACTTTTGTTTATATTTAATTTTGATTTCAATCACCATTTTTCGCCATAACTTTCTCATACGAAGTCGGATTCACGCGAAATTTTTTTATTAGGATCGTAATTAAATTCCGGACTTGATGACGCTGGTTTGGACGAATTCTGAGACGGGCGAATTTTTGGGTTTAAATCGGGTTTGAATTCGATTTAAATTCAAAAGGTGAGTGTTTTAACCCACTCACAACTTCTAGAAGCTTTTATGTTTGTTAAGTAAATTTTAGAAATGAATAGAAATTTATTTATGAGCTTTTGGCATGTTATTTCACCCATATCTGTTGAATTGCATTTTTTGAATTTAGCTGTTAATTAAATTGATTGATTGAGTATTAATTGGCTGTTAGAAATTATTGTTTGCATAAGAACTGCTAGTTAACAGTTATGTAAATTATCACTGAAAATAAACTGTTAGATTTATAGTTGATAAATATAATTTGAATTAAACTGCCAATTATTACCTGTTGTATATTCCCAAACATATTTTGTCAGTGGTTGATATTGCTTGATGTTTGTGACTGGATGATGGATGTGTTGTTGAATGGATGTTTTATTTGATATCATTAAACTGTAAGTTAGCATACATTTTACATTTCATTCGGGATTGTGGTTTGAAATGATAAAACCGCAAAGTTTTATTTTTTTTAAATTGCGGATTGAAATGATAGATATCCGTATCACTTGACCATAGGATAGAAAATTATATACAGGCACCGCGGTCTATATATAACTATTTTAATGTGATTTCTATGGTTTGGATTGAATACGGTCTATAAATCTTAAATTTATATTGTATAAATATTTTATTCCATATTTATATACCTATGAAGTTGAAATTTTGAAATTAAAAGGAATATAAATTTCTTTATTGAAAATGGAAGAAATTTAGAAAATGGAGTTTGGTAAATTTATATCCTATGTTTAAATGTAAAGTTGGAAATTTTAAGATATGATATTTGTAATTGGATTTTCCCAAAATAAATAGAAATGGATATTCTAGTATAATTTGAAGTGGAAAAATTCTATATATATATATATATATATATATTTCTAGAAATTGAAGTCTTATTAATTATGGATTTTATGTGAATGGTCAAGATTAATTAATAGAATATTGATTTTGAAAGGATAAAAATCCAACTTTAGTTGAAATATTAATGCTCAAAAATGGATATAAATATATATAAAATTGAAATGGTTTTGGGACTTGAAGTAATATTTTGGATTTTGGTTTAACTTTAAAACAAGAAATATTTGGAAAGACATGTAATTTATTCTTTATAAAACAACAGTAAAGTTAAACCTTTTTAATTCGCATACCGTTGAATATCCAAACCATTTAGTTTTGAAAATAATGGTTTTAAAATACTATGGATTTTCGAAGAATTATGTTGAAAGTTACAAACAAAATATTGGTTACATGGGATATTAAATAATAAAAAGTGACATAATTTTTGGAAAGGAAAATTTTATTTGGGAAACGATATCATTGATTTGGGCTTTTATAAAATAATATGAAAATAAATTGTTTGTGTTTTTAAAGAAGAAATGATATCGCAATATTATGGTTTTGAAAGGGATTATATTCTGGTTTTAAAGTATAAACTGTTTTTAAATAACGGTGTTATAATAACGATTGGTTGGCAAAGAGACCGGGATCGGATATGGACATACTCTCTGTCGATACCGAAAACCACTTTGACTAACCGTGTACGCGGTGGAGATTCCAGAATGAAGTAGGTGGTGGCGACGTTTCCTGTAAGGTAAATACGTGGACCCAACTCCCGTGAGTTGGCATAAGGTGGCTAAAACAGGAGCGATTCTCAGGCCAATGAGGTCGTTCCTCTGATCGGACGCTCCTCTTCGATATTATACTTTGACTTGGATTTGATTCAGTGGTGTGACGACCGCCCATGACTCCCGCACCAAAACAAGAGAAAAGAGCGCTGAAAGGTGTGCCAGGCAGCCATGGACGATAGTCAGGGTAAAATAAAATCGCAGAATCTCTATCGTAACTCACAGCGCATGGATAAAATACAATAGAGAAATATATAGTGAAGTCTCATAACAGAAAATCATCATATAAGCATCACAGAAGTTTTATACAATCATCTCAACAAATCCATACATCAAGACCTCACTACAAGCACTCATCAAATACAGCAGCGGATACCCAGTACATATAAGAAAAATAATATGCATAGCCTCCTGCTCGTCTTCGCCATCATCAACGGAAAACTCTACTCTAAGCACAGCACCTGCCACCTGCTATCTAGTCTGCCCATCCCAAACATGGATGAACAGCCCAAGGTAATAAGAGGAGACATAAAACCTTGAGTCAGACAAAGTCTTAGTGAGCAGTAAATTAACAATCAAGCATACCAAAAGAGCATAAGGAAATAAAGGAATAGGAACCAAACCATCCCACTCCACCTCTTTCTACAGTGATAGCCCCCAGACACACACTAAGGAGAAGTAGGCATAACATAGCAGATAAGTAAGGTAAAGCAATAATCACTCGAGTCAAGGACGATGTTTTCCAAATACAAACCCCCAAGGCCTAAACCAAGATCAGATAAGCACCCAGAAAACACCGCTCTTGAAGCCGAATGATGATACAACCAAACATCCAAACATCCATGACTCTGGCTATCACTGTTAACCTTGCTTCGAAATCACCGTTAATTGAATGACCGACTCCTTCCTGAGCCATCTGTCAAGGGCTAATGGTAACCCCGGTTCTAGACAAAACCCCGCACACTGCCTTGTGCCTAGGACTTATCTTCTTGGCCCAGAGTACTCGACTAACTGCCTGTAGTCTTTTAGGCGTCCCTATGTACTCTTGCTTTAGGTTTGCTAGAACCTTCAATAACGATGAGATCCAAGCCTCCTTGTCATCCTTCTTGACGACTTCTATCAACTTAGCCCAAGCTTCCTCTTGAGCAATCCATTATCAACCAACTTGAACTACCCTTCAAGTTATCAACATGCTTGGAATGATCCCTGCCTGGATTAAGCCAAGACTCACATCATACTTCGCTTCATCGTACCAAAGCAAAGTCTCAACTCAACCATACTTTGCCTTTTCGCATCCTGACAAAGTCCCATCTCGATCTCATACTTCGCCTCTTCGCATCACGGCAAAGTCCCATCATCGAATCCATCCATATGAGCTTCCACATCCGCTTCATATACCATCGGCAGCTTTCACCATTCAAGAGCCTTTCCACTTAGCTTTTGAATCATCTTCAACCATCTTGTTCCAAATCAACTACAAGCTAACTTGGAGCAATCAAATCTAACATACATTCAAACATTCAAGCATTCAAACAAGATATATTAAGCAATATCAACTATAATGGCAATTTCGTAATTAAGTGAGCAAAAGTCCAACATATGTGAAATCATAGTTTTTAGCATAGATCTATCAAATCTAAAACATGGGTTTTGTCTCTAATACTTGTTAAATAGCTCCTATAGATAAACATTTTCAAATATGATGGATCTACATGCAGACTTAAGGAAAATGCGAGAAAACGCTAACTTTAACACATAAACATATCACCAATCCCATATACTCCTTTGGATCCGCGTGAGAGATAACTACCACTCACCAAATCACCAAAACAACCTAAAATCAAACAACTTCAGATCTGGACAGCAAGGACTTGAGCTTGATCCGGAGAAATTTCACTTGAAACGGTGAAATCTAGCCTCTTCGGATGAAAATCTTCAACTTTGGCACTTGATCTTTGATCTTGATCCTCGATCTTCAATGGATGTTAGCACTTTGATGGAAGTAGAGAAAGAAGTGAAGAAAATACTGTAGTCGAATCTCCAAAATGGCAGCACTTCGTCGCTTCGAAATCCGGTGCCAAAAAGTGAGCCGAACACCTCTATTTATAGGCTGGATACCCCATGAGTCGTCGCCCATGAGTCGGTCACGAGTCATCTTATGAGTCGTTCGCGACTCAATTCTTGCCGACTCACTATGAGTCGTCGCCGACTCATCAACTCCAGAAGCCTAACCGAGACAACAATCCTAGCTACACAACGGCTCAACGACTCAGCGCCCTACCGACTCAAGCGCTCGCGACTTAACACACATAGCCTATTGCCTGAAGTCAGCGACTTAACAACCATGCCGACTTACGACTTAACATACCTACGACTCATCAGTGCCGACCTAACCCCTATCCAAACTAACCCTAAGTCGCTAACGACTCAACTTGTCTCACCGACTCAACTCAAGGCCGACCCAACGACTCAACTAAGACGCGACTCAAGACCCTGCCGACTCAACCTAAGTCCTAGCCGACTCAACAACTTATCTGGGTACACGGCATACGACCTAACGACTCAACTAGGTTCGACCTATCTCAATACCGAGTCACGACCTAACCATGCTACGACTTACAACTTAACTCGTATACGAGTTAACACATAGACCATGTCCTTATGACTTACCCTGACTCGGCCATACGACTCACACGACCTAACACTTCTACGAGTCATCGCCTTACGACCTAGATCCCTAACACTCAACCATGCCGACCTAACACAAAACCGAGTCACGACCTAACTACTCATGCCCTTCTAACACTAAGTCGTAACTCGTTCTCCACCTAACTTCTTAGGTCGGCTAAAACTATGAGTCATAACTCGGCAACTTCATAACTCGTTAACTCGTGCACGACTCATCGCTTACCTCGAACACGACTCATCACTTAACTCACGAGTTAACTTCCTATAACTCGAATACGACTCAAGCCTTAGCTAACTCGGTCATGACTTAACATCTAACACGTTAACTTGTACACGACCTAACTCTTAACTCGTCTACGAGTTAACCTCTATTCGAGTTAACTTCTCTATACGACTTAGGCTATAGCTAACACAAACAACACCAACGACCTGCAAATTCTACGATATATCGACACGTAAAATACGGGTCGTTACATTCTCTCCCCCTTAGGAATTTCGCCCCCGAAATTCCAAGCAAACAACAGCAATCAAAATTATTCCGCATGCCTATCATCCATAGCAATCTACAAACCATGCATCCAACTCTAACCTAGCATGCAGAATTCTAAAACTTAGAACAAGCTACAAATTCATGAGATGTCACGACACTTTAGGGCCATACCTCGAAGAGTCCGGGATGAGCTGCCTTCATCCTCTCTTCCTCCTCCCACGTACAGTCGTTAACATCATCACTCCATTGTACCTTGAGCAACGAAATCGTCTTCCTCCTAAGCTGTTTCGTATCGGTTTCAACAATACGAAGCGGCTTACGAGGTCTCGAAACAACTGGATCAACCTCCAAGTCTTCACAGCTATCAGCAGAAACCACCGTAGTTGGGTCGTGCACATACTTCCGTAGATAAGATACATGAAAAACACTGTGCACACCCGCCATCTTTTCTAGTAACTCCAATCTATAAGCGAGCTTTCCTATTCGCTCGACAATCGGGAATGGTCCAACGAATCTCGGAGTTAACTTTCCTTTGTTCCCGAATCTTATAACATTCTTCAATGGAGAAATCTTCACAAAAACCATATCGCCCACGTCGAATTCCAAATCCTTTCGACGATTATCTGCATAACTTTTCTGACGATCTTGGGCTGCTTTCATTCTTTGCCGAATGATCTCTATACAATCCGAAGTCTGTCGAATCATTTCTGGCCCAAGCATCAGCTTTTCTCCAGCTTCCAACCAACATGTCGGAGAGTTACACGGTCTTCCATATAATGCTTCATATGGTGCCATACCAATACTCGACTGATAACTGTTATTATAAGCAAATTCCACCAAATGAAGGTGATCTTCCCATGATCCTCCGAAGTCCAAAACACAAGCTCTAAGAAGATCTTCCAAAACCCGGTTGACTCTCTCAGTCTGACCATCGGTTTGAGGGTGATAAGCTGTACTCAAACACAACTCGGTTCCCAAAACTTCCTGGAAGCTCTTCCAAAATCCACTAGTGAACAATGGGTCTCGATCGCTCACTATACTCTTCGGAACACCGTGGAATCGAACAATCCACTTCACATACAACTCAGCCAACTTCGATGCAGTTCTTGTCGATCGAACAGGAATGAACCTTGCACTCTTGGTCAAACGATCTACAATGGCCCAAATCCCTTCATTCCCTGCCCTGGTTCTAGGTAGACCATCAATAAAATCCATCGACACTTGCTCCCACTTCCACGTAGGAACTTCTAATGGCTGAAGTAATCCACTGGGCTTCTTCTGCTCAGCTTTCACCAACTGGCAATTCATACACTTGGAAATAAAATTTCCAACATCCTTCTTCATACCTTCCCAGTAGTAAGCTCTCTTCATATCCCGATACATCTTATTACCACCTGGATGAATTGTCAACTTCGAGTGATGACTTTCCCTCAGAACTTCATCTCTCAATCCATCCACATCGGGAACAACCAATCTTCCTTGCTTTCGAAGCCAACCCTCTCGATCGACCTCGAATCCCTTATCCTTCTCTGGTTCTAATTCAGATTCCAAATCACGGATAATCTTGACAAGCTTATCATCTCTCTTTTGGCTCTCGCCAATCCTTTCCACAAGAGTAGGCCTTATCGATAAGTTTGCCAACATCTCAGGTTCTAATTCACATCTAGGCCTGAAATCAAATTCAGCCAAATACTCAAGACTCTTCCATTCCGAAAACATGGCTCCCAATCCTGCATGTCTTCGACTTAACGCATCAGCCACTGCGTTACCTTTCCCCGGAGTATAGGCTATACCAAAATCATACGATGCTAGAAACTCTAACCACCGTTGCTGTCGAAGATTCAAATCCTTTTGGGAGAACAGATACTTCAACGACTTATGATCTGTAAACAACTCGAATCTAACTCCCAATAGATAGTGTCTCCACATCTTCAAAGCAAACACAATCGCCGCTAACTCCAAATCATGAGTCGGATAATTCCTTTCATGCGGCTTCAGTTGTCGACTAGCATACGCAACAACTTTATCCTTCTGCATTAGCACCGCTCCTAGTCCAGTGCCACATGCATCGGTGTAAACCACCATCTCATCATTCCCACTTGGAATAGTCAAAACAGGAGCACTCGTCAGTCGCTCTTTCAGGATTACGAAAGCTTGCTCACACTTGTCATCCCATCTGAACACTTGGTTCTTCTTCGTCAATCCTGTCAATGGGGCAGCTATCTTGGAAAAGTCTTTGATAAACCGACGATAATATCCAGCTAATCCAAGAAAACTTCTCACATCAGATGCATTCTTAGGTCTAACCCAATCCTGGATCGCTGCTACCTTAGCGGGATCAACCGCTATTCCACTTCCAGAGATAACATGGCCTAAGAACCTCACTTCATTCTTCCAGAAGTGACACTTTGAAAACTTAGCCTTCAGCTGATGTTTCCGCAAGATTTCCAAAACAATCCTCAAGTGCGTCTTGTGCTCTTCCTCGGTTCTGGAATAAATCAGAATATCATCCACGAACACAAGCACGAACTTATTCAACTGATCTCTGAATACTCTATTCATAAGATCCACAAAATATGCTGGCGCGTTAGTCAACCCAAACGGCATTACCAGCCACTCATAAAACCCGGACGGTGTCCTGAAAGCAGTCTTCGGCACACTATCCCTCGCCACTCTTAACTGGTGAAATCCCGTTGCCAAATCCATCTGAGAAAACACCTTAGCCTCGTGAAGCTGATCAAACAAGTCATCTATTCTCGGCAATGGATACTTGTTCTTCTTAGTCACCTTATTCAGCTCACGATAATCAACACACAACCTCAACGATCCATCCGCTTTGGTTGCGAACACAACGGGCGCACCCCATTCGGACACACTCCTCCGAATGAATCCTTTCCGCAAAAGGTCATCAATCTGCACCTTCAGCTCTTGCTGCTCCCTCGGTGCCATCCGCCTAAGAGGCATCACAACAGGTCTGGCTCCCTCAACTAGATCGATACGAAACTCGATCTCCCTATGCGGCGGCAACCCTTTGACTTCGTCAAAGACGTCCTCAAATCCATTCACAATAGGCACCGATGACAGTCCATCCCGTGGAACAACCAGCGAATACATGAAGCTCATGAAGACGCCTTCTTCATGCTTACATCGTATCACAACCTTTCGCCCATCCACATTCCCGACTGTCACCTCCAGCCTCTCACAATCAACCCTAGCCGCATACTTCCTAAGCCAGTCCATACCCAAAATAATTCCGAACCTCGCAAAGTTCAGAACAAAGCAATCACAAACAAACGAGCAATCATGACTCGACACAACCAGATCACAGCATAACATCCACAACCCAGACAAATCTTCAACTGAAATAGTTACAACCAAGGGTCTATCAATAATATCTGGTTCCTAACCCAATTGGTCATACAAGTTATTACAAACAAGAGAGTGTATCATCTCAACATCGAACAACATTCTTAAACGGAAACATCTCAAATGGAAAGAGTACTTTAAACCACCACACTCTTCCCCTTTTCCTCAGCAGTAGGAGCTTTTGAAGTTGGAGGAACAGCTCTCAACACATAGGCTTGCTCAACCTGCTCAACCTTTGGCAGCTCTGGACAATTCTTCTTAATATGCCCTGGCTTATCACAGTTGTAGCACTTTCCCTGCACCTTTGGATTCTTGCAATCCCTGGAGAAGTGGCCCTTCTGTTGGCAATTGTAGCAGGTCACCTCGCCCTTCTGCTTCTTTTGGCCACTCTTACCCTTCTTCTGTTGCTGTCTCTTCTTCTTGTTCCCGCCTTGCGATGATTTAAACCCATCCTTGGTAACAACAACATCAGACTCTTCTTTAGGAAACAGGCTCCTGTGCCTAGAAGTCTTCTCCATAAATTCTTCAAATGAATTATCCAGAAAGTCCACCAACTGTCTCTTCATGATTGAAGTCACCATAGCCTCGAACTTAGCATCATGATCAATAACTCCTTCAGCTTCACAACCTTCCTTAGCAGCTTGTCCCTTTTCTAGACTCATCCTTAATATCTACAAAAAGAAATGATTAGAACACCTTTGAGAAACAACTGCATAAGGAGTGCAAATCCTTCTAAGCTACTATATTATATATATAGTAATCATCCATCAAAATACAATTACGTCTCTCTTACGTAATTACGTCAGCGAGCGTTGGCTAAAATCGATTAACCTCGCTCTGATACCAAATGTGACGACCGCCCATGACTCCCGCACCAAAACAAGAGAAAAGAGCGCTGAAAGGTGTGCCAGGCAGCCATGGACGATAGTCAGGGTAAAATAAAATCGCAGAATCTCTATCGTAACTCACAGCGCATGGATAAAATACAATAGAGAAATATATAGTGAAGTCTCATAACAGAAAATCATCATATAAGCATCACAGAAGTTTTATACAATCATCTCAACAAATCCATACATCAAGACCTCACTACAAGCACTCATCAAATACAGCAGCGGATACCCAGTACATATAAGAAAAATAATATGCATAGCCTCCTGCTCGTCTTCGCCATCATCAACGGAAAACTCTACTCTAAGCACAGCACCTGCCACCTGCTATCTAGTCTGCCCATCCCAAACATGGATGAACAGCCCAAGGTAATAAGAGGAGACATAAAACCTTGAGTCAGACAAAGTCTTAGTGAGCAGTAAATTAACAATCAAGCATACCAAAAGAGCATAAGGAAATAAAGGAATAGGAACCAAACCATCCCACTCCACCTCTTTCTACAGTGATAGCCCCCAGACACACACTAAGGAGAAGTAGGCATAACATAGCAGATAAGTAAGGTAAAGCAATAATCACTCGAGTCAAGGACGATGTTTTCCAAATACAAACCCCCAAGGCCTAAACCAAGATCAGATAAGCACCCAGAAAACACCGCTCTTGAAGCCGAATGATGATACAACCAAACATCCAAACATCCATGACTCTGGCTATCACTGTTAACCTTGCTTCGAAATCACCGTTAATTGAATGACCGACTCCTTCCTGAGCCATCTGTCAAGGGCTAATGGTAACCCCGGTTCTAGACAAAACCCCGCACACTGCCTTGTGCCTAGGACTTATCTTCTTGGCCCAGAGTACTCGACTAACTGCCTGTAGTCTTTTAGGCGTCCCTATGTACTCTTGCTTTAGGTTTGCTAGAACCTTCAATAACGATGAGATCCAAGCCTCCTTGTCATCCTTCTTGACGACTTCTATCAACTTAGCCCAAGCTTCCTCTTGAGCAATCCATTATCAACCAACTTGAACTACCCTTCAAGTTATCAACATGCTTGGAATGATCCCTGCCTGGATTAAGCCAAGACTCACATCATACTTCGCTTCATCGTACCAAAGCAAAGTCTCAACTCAACCATACTTTGCCTTTTCGCATCCTGACAAAGTCCCATCTCGATCTCATACTTCGCCTCTTCGCATCACGGCAAAGTCCCATCATCGAATCCATCCATATGAGCTTCCACATCCGCTTCATATACCATCGGCAGCTTTCACCATTCAAGAGCCTTTCCACTTAGCTTTTGAATCATCTTCAACCATCTTGTTCCAAATCAACTACAAGCTAACTTGGAGCAATCAAATCTAACATACATTCAAACATTCAAGCATTCAAACAAGATATATTAAGCAATATCAACTATAATGGCAATTTCGTAATTAAGTGAGCAAAAGTCCAACATATGTGAAATCATAGTTTTTAGCATAGATCTATCAAATCTAAAACATGGGTTTTGTCTCTAATACTTGTTAAATAGCTCCTATAGATAAACATTTTCAAATATGATGGATCTACATGCAGACTTAAGGAAAATGCGAGAAAACGCTAACTTTAACACATAAACATATCACCAATCCCATATACTCCTTTGGATCCGCGTGAGAGATAACTACCACTCACCAAATCACCAAAACAACCTAAAATCAAACAACTTCAGATCTGGACAGCAAGGACTTGAGCTTGATCCGGAGAAATTTCACTTGAAACGGTGAAATCTAGCCTCTTCGGATGAAAATCTTCAACTTTGGCACTTGATCTTTGATCTTGATCCTCGATCTTCAATGGATGTTAGCACTTTGATGGAAGTAGAGAAAGAAGTGAAGAAAATACTGTAGTCGAATCTCCAAAATGGCAGCACTTCGTCGCTTCGAAATCCGGTGCCAAAAAGTGAGCCGAACACCTCTATTTATAGGCTGGATACCCCATGAGTCGTCGCCCATGAGTCGGTCACGAGTCATCTTATGAGTCGTTCGCGACTCAATTCTTGCCGACTCACTATGAGTCGTCGCCGACTCATCAACTCCAGAAGCCTAACCGAGACAACAATCCTAGCTACACAACGGCTCAACGACTCAGCGCCCTACCGACTCAAGCGCTCGCGACTTAACACACATAGCCTATTGCCTGAAGTCAGCGACTTAACAACCATGCCGACTTACGACTTAACATACCTACGACTCATCAGTGCCGACCTAACCCCTATCCAAACTAACCCTAAGTCGCTAACGACTCAACTTGTCTCACCGACTCAACTCAAGGCCGACCCAACGACTCAACTAAGACGCGACTCAAGACCCTGCCGACTCAACCTAAGTCCTAGCCGACTCAACAACTTATCTGGGTACACGGCATACGACCTAACGACTCAACTAGGTTCGACCTATCTCAATACCGAGTCACGACCTAACCATGCTACGACTTACAACTTAACTCGTATACGAGTTAACACATAGACCATGTCCTTATGACTTACCCTGACTCGGCCATACGACTCACACGACCTAACACTTCTACGAGTCATCGCCTTACGACCTAGATCCCTAACACTCAACCATGCCGACCTAACACAAAACCGAGTCACGACCTAACTACTCATGCCCTTCTAACACTAAGTCGTAACTCGTTCTCCACCTAACTTCTTAGGTCGGCTAAAACTATGAGTCATAACTCGGCAACTTCATAACTCGTTAACTCGTGCACGACTCATCGCTTACCTCGAACACGACTCATCACTTAACTCACGAGTTAACTTCCTATAACTCGAATACGACTCAAGCCTTAGCTAACTCGGTCATGACTTAACATCTAACACGTTAACTTGTACACGACCTAACTCTTAACTCGTCTACGAGTTAACCTCTATTCGAGTTAACTTCTCTATACGACTTAGGCTATAGCTAACACAAACAACACCAACGACCTGCAAATTCTACGATATATCGACACGTAAAATACGGGTCGTTACAAGTGGCCACTTCTATATTTTGATTTTGGGGAGTTAGTCCGAGGTGGGCGGTAACTGCGGCTACGCGTTTCCACCAGCCTGGATAGCAATTGGTATATCTACCCTGGCATTGCCTAGTTGTGCCGTGTCACCTACCATACCGAGCCTTTACTACGAGTTTCTATTTGTGTCGTACCTATGGAGTATCCTCTGGTAGCTTCCCGATCAGGAGGTATTACGGTACTGTATAGACTATTGGCATTATTTGTGTTAAGGGGAATATTGGGTCACTCCTTAACGCTATTAAAAAGTAAGTTTACTTTACAAATAGACACTATTATAATAGCGCAATATACTACATAGTAAATAGTTTAACGGATCCTTAGGAGATGTAAATCCCGAGCATCTCTTGAGTTACTGTACTCATATTTATTTATGTTTATTTAACTCACATAAGATCTTTTAGTTCTGACTCGAGTGTTTTGTCTTTTCAAATTCGCTCGGGTCAGTCCGAGCGTTTCAGGATCGAAGACTTTAGCTTTGAAGGACGAAGACGAAGGAGTCGTATTATTATTATCTATAGTATTGCACCACACTCATATTGTTCCGCTGCATTGTTTGTATTGGTATGTGCAACTCTGATATTTATCGTATAAAGCAAATCAAGTGTTGGTAAACTGTTTTGAACTGTATATTTATTATTATATTTTATCCTTCCGCTGTGAGATTCTGTTTTGTTTTTATTTCTTCTCTGTTTTTCTTATTTACCCCATAACAATCCGCCCTTGCGTATGCTTTGAATTGGCACGTGTGTCGGTTTAAAGTGTGCGAAAAGGCGGGATGTTACAGTTGGTATCAGAGCTTTGGTTTAGCGATAAACCTTGGCTTTGTGGGGTTTGACTCTTTGTTAATAGGGTAGAAATATCATATGGGAGTCACTGAGCGTATATATATGAGAGAGCGTACTTGTTAGTGTTATAAAAAGATTTTTATATTGTGTTAATCTGTTCCGCTCTGTATTTATAAATTCTGGTTGATGCATGGGACGCTATGCCATCAATTGGGATTTCTAAACACTTAATAGGACAGACCGACATAATATTTGTTTTTAATATAGGTGAATGAAAGAATTTTGCCTATTATATTTTCTATATATAAAGATATTTTATAAAGATATATATATATATATATATATATATATATATATATATATATATATATATTTGGTTGCTATAGATTGGGTGTTAGGCAATAAGAATATTTGTAATAAATTGAAGCTAAGTGAAATTATAATAAACCAAATTTGGAGATTTTAGAACTTAAGTCCGGGGTTTTGAAAATTTGCTTCCAAAGAATTTGTGAAATTTATTGATTTGGTTTATAAATTTTCTTGCATAAATATTTAGTATAATTCGAAAGAATTGGTTTAAAGAGGATTTTGAAGAAAATAAGTTTGTACTTTCCTCTCTGTCATTGGAAAATAATTTCGGTGATGATGGCCGCATCATCGACTTTCATTTTCGAGTTTCGAAGGGGAAAGGCCACTGTAGTAAATTATACTGCAGATTTATTTTGAAATTTTCTAAAAATTTTCTTTTATTGTTCTAAATATAATTAGAGATATAAAAGTTGCAAGAAATTAATTATCTATTATTTTGAAATAGGTTAAAATTTGACCCGGTATTTAATTCTAAATTTTTCCGTTAATTAATTGTTTAAAATTTGTTAGTGAAATAAAAGTTAAGTAATAAATGAATTGAAACCTCTAATTGAAATAAGAGAATAACTGCAAAGCTATAAAGAGGAATTTGCATACATATGAGACAAAGAGAAATATGGATAAACATTAAATTTAATTAAAAGAATGGAGATTAAACTTGTATAAGTTCAATTGCAATTTCCTTAACATAAATAACTTACCCAAATATAAAAGTTGAAGTGTTAAATGAGAAACTGGAATTGAATATTTTACAAGTAGGAAAATAGGAAAAATTGAAATGACTACAATTAATAGTTGATGAATAAATAAAAACTTCCACTTATAAGAATGAATGTTAGCAGATTAAGAATTTAAGGGAAATCTTACAAGTGAAGAGTAAGGAAATGAAGATATTCAAAATCTTTGTTGTTATTAATGAGAATTTATTCTATAAACTTAAGTAATAAAGGAAATACAAGTATAATGAATTTTGGGATAATTGGAAAATAAAACTTGTAAAAAAAAAAAAAAAAAAAAAAAGAAATTCCTCCATAAATGAAGGAAAGAAAATCAAACCACTGAATTATGAAATAAATATATAATAAGCTATTGTGGTGTTGATTTGAATTGTTTGGTTGATGTATGGTTGTTGGGTAAGGAATTTTGGAGTTGTTGGAGGAACAATAATCTATCTCTATTCCATCTAAGACTGTTGAGTAACGGATGCACTCGATAGTTATTTCTCACTCCGTAAAATTTCAGAATTTGAACCCGAACAACTAATGGTTGTTGATTGAATGATTGTTGTTTGTGGTGTGTGCTATTTGTTAAAATGTATGGTTGTTGCATTTGATTTGGATATGAATGATTGAATCTACCCAAACATTTCACTGTAATATAGATATTTAACTTTTAGATTATATAAGTGAATACAGGGGTTGGAAGCAACTGCTACTGCTTTTGGTTCCAAAATAATAAGCGTATTGCCCGACAAATAGGTACGTTTTCGGATTACGATTAAAGCGCTATTTATATATTTTCCCGTGTGGGATATTTTATTTTGGATATATATGTAATATATTTGTATATTTGGATATTATATTTTCTCCAGAGTCCCTCCGTACAAAGGAGACTCTGCCAAAAATTTTCGTAAATTTTGGACTTAGAATTTTGTTAAAGATATTTTTCCAACTTTAATAATTCAAGTATTAAAAGACATAATGATTATAAAACAAGTGTATTTCATTAAAGGAAATTAATTTAGTAAATTATTGTTATAAGTTAATATTTGAAATTAGATATACTGTTTTATTCTTCCTTCTCCCTTCCTTTTCCTTTTCGGGGACGAAAAGTTTTGAGTGGGGGAGAGTGTAACGACCCGTAAAGTTCGACCATTTAAAATTGTTGTTTAATAGGATTTTTGTAATTTATTTTAGTTGAAAGAATAAAGGTGGTAGATAAATATTAAAATGAAGGCTAGAATAAATTATATAGGAGTGACTTAGAAACCTATTTAAAGACATTTGAATAAAATTCAAATGAATTTAGTAGAGAAAGAAAGAAAAATTCTTACCTGGACATAAAATTTAATATGGGAATATTAAACCAATTTAATGCAATAAAAGATTGTGAACGATAAATTGAATAGATTAAGAAACTCTGTTATTGCAAGTCAATAAATTTGTAAACCCTAATGAACATCTCAAAATTTATAAATTTATTGAAATTTAAGATATAGCATAAGCGTAGAACTATAGGTATGATGACAAACTTTTATAAATTGTCTAATTAAG
This sequence comes from Allium cepa, assembly GCA_030765085.1. Lineage (NCBI taxonomy): Eukaryota > Viridiplantae > Streptophyta > Magnoliopsida > Asparagales > Amaryllidaceae > Allium > Allium cepa. The sequence goes on along the minus strand of CM060934.1, from coordinate 366,114,915 downwards.
GGTCAGCAAATTTATTTGGAAATCAAACTCAATTAAGGGTAAGTAATTATGATGGATTGATGGCATAAACGTTACTAATTTTTATCATAGTAACGGAAGTGCAGATGGAAGGCAACTGTAGAAATTTAAGTACGTATTAACAATTGAAAGGGGCTGTCGATTGAGTGGAGTACTTTAGGTTGTCTTACTAAATTTAGAATTTAACATAAGACAAATAGAAATAAATCAATAAACGTATAGATTTTAAGTTTATTATGATGAATTATTTTAGTGATATGACTTAGAATAAATGAAATAATTTGGGTTAATTGGTATTTAATGGAATTAAAGGTTGCAATATTCATAGGTAAGGATTTAGATGAAATAGATTGATGCATGAAAAATTTAATTGGATAAATGGCAATTAATTCCTTTAATTTGTGCAATTAATGTATGTTTAATTGATAACGATAAAAAGTTGATTTTTTTTTTGTAACCAACGTAAAATATTATCATAGCATGATACTTGGTTTGAATAGAAGGGTGGAATTGGGAATTTAATAAGTGAATTTATTTCAACCAGTGCAATAAAAGGATACGTAAATAAATGGTAAGATGAAATGGTAAATTATTGATGTAATGGAAGATATAACAATGTCAATTATGCATATAAGGTAATAAGGTAATGAAACCGAGGTAAATTAATTAATTGAGACTTTAAGTAAAATTAACGTGTGGAATTGACCAAGGTTCAATAAAATGAGAATTTGATTGGTTATATTTATTGGTTGAGAAAGGTAAATGTGTATTTGGGGAATAAATTTAGTCAGACTTAAATATTGAATTTAATTAATTAATATATATGATAAATGATGATTAAATAAAAACCCAATACTCTATATATATGTATAATATTTGAGTGAAAATAATAATACACTTATAAATGTGGAATTAAGAGTTTACAACAACTATTTTGAGTAAAGAAATTGTTCATTCAAGTAAATTTGAAACATCGCAATAGGTGTAGATTAAGTGCTGCGTTAAATAAATTTAAGTAATCATTGGGGAAGAACGTAAATGTCTTCATAATATGATGATTTGTGAATATAAAGATGAAATTAAAGTTTATTTAATAAATTGAGTATTAGATTCAATAATTGCATTTATTGCATAAATAAAGGGAATTTAACGTTAAATTGTACGTTATTGAATTAAAAAGGAATTTGCGGATATTGAAGTAAAAATAGAGACATGTTAAAGAGCATCTTTGTTTTGGATTTAAGTTGAGAGTATAAGAGTATGAGATCTAATATATGGTTTTGAGAAATTTATTTATGATTCCTAAATTTGAGGAAGCGGAGGAATCAACACTACAAATTGATACTTATAAATTTTAATTCACATCCAAGCTTGTTAAATCATTTGAAATTGATTGAATTACATAAGTAATAAGATTTGGCCAATATTTAAAGTTGAAAGAAAATTTGGATTTTATGATTTATTTTAATTTATTTAATAAATATTAAAAATAGCCATTTTTGTCACGGACTCGGATTTCGACGAAACCAGTTTCATCGGATCCGTAACGGGAAATTATAATAATGTTTCAAGTTTCGTAGCGATCGGACTTGTCGTTTGATCGTACGGACTCGAAACGCCTTGAAATTTACGCATTTTGAAATCAATGTGAAATTTTTGTTTTTTTAGCATAACTTCTTCATACGATCGAATTTGGTCGCGAAACTTTTTCCATCGCGTTCAGAATATTTTAAAACACCTATTTGGATATATAGTTTTTACAAATTTGGCTCCGGAGGCATAGCAGGCTTTTTGGACCATGGTTTGTCACGCACGTTCGCGTATCCAGTCTAGCTACCCTACCTCTAGCCTATCTATAAATATACAGCTATAAACCCTAGCTCCTTTCATTTTCATTTGCTGTACGTTCATTTCTTCACTCTTTTCTCTTTCCCAAAATGTATACATCTCAGATCCAATTCCGGATCCATCCACAGTTCAAAATCAAAAGTCAAAACTCAAAAATTTCAGAAAATTCCAGAAAAAATATATGTTGAAGTATTCGATACGCGTAATATACTGGTGAAATTCGTTTTTCAATTGGAGCTGTCGTACATCCAGAATAAATTCAAACAGCCCCAAAACCGTTCATCATCGTCGCGCAAAACTTCGTCGGATGGAGAAACTGTTTCTGGGTTTTGTAGAGTGGACGATGGGGATCGCATCTATGTGGTTAGTTTGGCGTTTCGACGGTCAGATTTGCGGCAAAAATTTCAATAGGGTTTCATGTTTAGGCGGCTGCTGCGTTGACTGCTGGTATGTGCGTGAGTGCGCGGTCGTGGGTTACTGGGAAGAAGAGGGTGACGTGTCAAATATTATATTGTGAGTGAAATATGTGCCACTTTTGTTTATATTTAATTTTGATTTCAATCACCATTTTTCGCCATAACTTTCTCATACGAAGTCGGATTCACGCGAAATTTTTTTTATTAGGATCGTAATTAAATTCCGGACTTGATGACGCTGGTTTGGACGAATTCTGAGACGGGCGAATTTTTGGGTTTAAATCGGGTTTGAATTCGATTTAAATTCAAAAGGTGAGTGTTTTAACCCACTCACAACTTCTAGAAGCTTTTATGTTTGTTAAGTAAATTTTAGAAATGAATAGAAATTTATTTATGAGCTTTTGGCATGTTATTTCACCCATATCTGTTGAATTGCATTTTTTGAATTTAGCTGTTAATTAAATTGATTGATTGAGTATTAATTGGCTGTTAGAAATTATTGTTTGCATAAGAACTGCTAGTTAACAGTTATGTAAATTATCACTGAAAATAAACTGTTAGATTTATAGTTGATAAATATAATTTGAATTAAACTGCCAATTATTATTTTGTCAGTGGTTGATATTGCTTGATGTTTGTGACTGGATGATGGATGTGTTGTTGAATGGATGTTTTATTTGATATCATTAAACTGTAAGTTAGCATACATTTTACATTTCATTCGGGATTGTGGTTTGAAATGATAAAACCGCAAAGTTTTATTTTTTTTAAATTGCGGATTGAAATGATAGATATCCGTATCACTTGACCATAGGATAGAAAATTATATACAGGCACCGCGGTCTATATATAACTATTTTAATGTGATTTCTATGGTTTGGATTGAATACGGTCTATAAATCTTAAATTTATATTGTATAAATATTTTATTCCATATTTATATACCTATGAAGTTGAAATTTTGAAATTAAAAGGAATATAAATTTCTTTATTGAAAATGGAAGAAATTTAGAAAATGGAGTTTGGTAAATTTATATCCTATGTTTAAATGTAAAGTTGGAAATTTTAAGATATGATATTTGTAATTGGATTTTCCCAAAATAAATAGAAATGGATATTCTAGTATAATTTGAAGTGGAAAAATTCTATATATATATATATATATATATATATATATTTCTAGAAATTGAAGTCTTATTAATTATGGATTTTATGTGAATGGTCAAGATTAATTAATAGAATATTGATTTTGAAAGGATAAAAATCCAACTTTAGTTGAAATATTAATGCTCAAAAATGGATATAAATATATATAAAATTGAAATGGTTTTGGGACTTGAAGTAATATTTTGGATTTTGGTTTAACTTTAAAACAAGAAATATTTGGAAAGACATGTAATTTATTCTTTATAAAACAACAGTAAAGTTAAACCTTTTTAATTCGCATACCGTTGAATATCCAAACCATTTAGTTTTGAAAATAATGGTTTTAAAATACTATGGATTTTCGAAGAATTATGTTGAAAGTTACAAACAAAATATTGGTTACATGGGATATTAAATAATAAAAAGTGACATAATTTTTGGAAAGGAAAATTTTATTTGGGAAACGATATCATTGATTTGGGCTTTTATAAAATAATATGAAAATAAATTGTTTGTGTTTTTAAAGAAGAAATGATATCGCAATATTATGGTTTTGAAAGGGATTATATTCTGGTTTTAAAGTATAAACTGTTTTTAAATAACCGCGGTGTTATAATAACGATTGGTTGGCAAAGAGACCGGGATCGGATATGGACATACTCTCTGTCGATACCGAAAACCACTTTGACGAACCGTGTACGCGGGGGAGATTCCAGAATGAAGTAGGTGGTGGCGACGTTTCCTGTAAGGTAAATACGTGGACCCAACTCCCGTGAGTTGGCATAAGGTGGCTAAAACAGGAGCGATTCTCAGGCCAATGAGGTCATTCCTCTGATCGGACGCTCCTCTTCGATATTATACTTTGACTTGGATTTGATTCAGTGGCCACTTCTATATTTTGATTTTGGGGAGTTAGTCCGAGGTGGGCGGTAACTGCGGCTACGCGTTTCCACCAGCCTGGATAGCAATTGGTATATCTACCCTGGCATTGCCTAGTTGTGCCGTGTCACCTACCATACCGAGCCTTTACTACGAGTTTCTATTTGTGTCGTACCTATGGAGTATCCTCTGGTAGCTTCCCGATCAGGAGGTATTACGGTACTGTATAGACTATTGGCATTATTTGTGTTAAGGGGAATATTGGGTCACTCCTTAACGCTATTAAAAAGTAAGTTTACTTTACAAATAGACACTATTATAATAGCGCAATATACTACATAGTAAATAGTTTAACGGATCCTTAGGAGATGTAAATCCCGAGCATCTCTTGAGTTACTGTACTCATATTTATTTCTGTTTATTTAACTCACATAAGATCTTTTAGTTCTGACTCGAGTGTTTTGTCTTTTCAAATTCGCCCGGGTCAGTCCGAGCGTTTCAGGATCGAAGACTTTAGCTTTGAAGGACGAAGACGAAGGAGTCGTATTATTATTATCTATAGTATTGCACCACACTCATACTGTTCCGCTGCATTGTTTGTATTGGTATGTGCAACTCTGATATTTATCGTATAAAGCAAATCAAGTGTTGGTAAACTGTTTTGAACTGTATATTTATTATTATATTTTATCCTTCCGCTGTGAGATTCTGTTTTGTTTTTATTTCTTCTCTGTTTTTCTTATTTACCCCATAACAATCCACCCTTGCGTATGCTTTGAATTGGCACGTGTGTCGGTTTAAAGTGTGCGAAAAGGCGGGATGTTACATGTTTTAACAAGTTTACCCTCATTCTTGCAGACTCTGGCCATGCGTTGATCAGGCGCAAAGCTAGAATTCTTCAAGTACTTAGTAGACATGTTTCAACACCCAGTGAAAATACTTGAAAAACCTTTTAAAAACAGATATGGAAAGTACAATCCAAACAAACAACCAAACCAAAACCTTTGTCCGACCATGGTTCGCAGATGCACAATGGTTACGCCTGGGTCTCCCAGGAAACAATCCATATCCGTAAGCTTTCTCAGCCCTGTGAGTTACGCCATGATGACTAGTAGAGTGCAGGATACACAATTGTTACGCCTGAATCCCCCAGGAAACAATCCGTACCCCTAGGCAAGACTCAGCCAGGCACTTGCGCTACTATTCGCGACCTACACAGATTGCAGGATACACAATGGTTACGCCTGGATCCCCTAGGAAACAATCCGTACCCCTAGGCAAGACTCAGCCAGGTAGTTGCGCTATGCAGTCACGAGAGGAAAAAAAACCATGGGTTACGCCACGGTGGGAAACACTCGAGTATTACATCCGGAAAACTGAAAATCAGAGAGAATAATATCGATAGAATGAATCCACGATGTGGCCACAAAGCGGATATCAAGCAGAAGGCACTTCCCATATCTTTACTTCGAAAATATATATCATATAGTACCTTTTCAAATACTTTCAAATATCATACTTATATAAAATCCATATATATATATATAAGATTCCATTTTCAAATCGAATACTTTCCAAATCAATAGTATATCAAATCATACTTATATAGACTTCGATTTATAAAAAAAAAATCTCTTTCCAAATTGAGTACCTTTCAAATCAATAGATTTCAAATCACTAGATACTTATACAAATCCATTTTATATAAGTTCGACCACTCCCAAATCAAGTGCTTAACAATATAAGAGTCTCAATTTCAAATCATTTCAATATCAATTCAGTTTCAAAATCATATAGGATTTCACCAAATTTTCTTCCAAATTAAGTATCTAAATTTCAAAGTTCCCAAAATAATAGGTTTAGAAAATTATCCAGTTTTCAAATTAAAATAATTCAAGTCAAACAAATTCATTTCCAAAATCACCATATAAGTACTGGTTTTTAATTTCAATTTAATTTCAAAACCAAATATTTTCTCAAAATCAATTATACTCAAAATGGTTTCCAAATTTATAATCATCACTTTAAAACTTTTAAACTATCTATTTCTATTAGAAATATCCAATTTACCTTTCTGAAAACCATTATTCGAAATTAATTTTTTTTTCCCAAACATTTCAAAACTAAATTCCATATTAGTATAATTAAAATAGTCATATTCACTAACTTAACAAAAGGTTTCAAACTTACTTAAGTCATACTCTTCAAAACTAAACTTATATGCTTTATCAAAATTTTTATACTTTTCGAAATTTCTTAGTTTAAAACTTTTAAAACTTGATTTGGAAGTGCTCGAACCTTCAAAATAGTCGATGAAATCAAATTTCAAATCTAAGAGTTGGAAATCAATTATTTTTATCTATATAGAGTTATTACTAGTCAAATTGAAAACTCGAGGACTGAACACCAGTCTCACTTTAAATTGTTTCAAATATATACATATATCTTTCGAAAATATCAAATTATACTTCGGAATTTGAAATCAAAAACGGTTTTACAAAATCACTCGCATAGCGAAGCTATTAAAGTGGCCTCTCCCCCACTCTGAAACTCGAAAATCAATGTCGATGATGCGTGCACTCATCACCGAAATTATTCTCTAGCGACATAAGTGAGTTCTAGACTTCTATTTTCTTGAAAACTTCTTTGAAATTTCTTCAAAATTATTGGAATTCATTTGAACCCATTTGAAACATCTCTTATTCGAAAAAATACTTTTAAATCGTATTATTTTTATATATTTTTCCCAAAATCTTAAAACCAATTTCAAAATATCGGAATTCAATTCTCGAATTTCAATTTTAACCCTTCAGTTATAAATCCTTTTTATATAAATCACTTTCTTATAAATTTTCAAAATTTCCAATCCTTTCAAAACTTTTATATATAGAATAACATTTCTTATTCGTTTTATATATAGATATATAATCCTTATCGAAAACATTTTCACTTTTATATGTAGAATAAAATCATAGTTATCAAAATAATAATTTCGTATAAAACAATTTTAAAATACAACAAACCCGATTTTCAAAGGATGATTCAAGAATGGATTTCAAAGCAAAGATAGAGATTTAATTTAGAGGAACTCTAATCAATAGAATCCTGATTCGAAGATAGGCTCAAACAAGGTTGAGAAAATCAAATTACAAAATAGAAGATGGATATACTTCTATAAATCTCGGGCGACCTTAACCGGGTCAACCGTGACTTCATGTGACGCCCCACCTCTATGCTCACAATAATAAAGAGTATTAAAAGAAATACTGTCTATTATTATGAAGAATAAGGCTGGATAGGAGCGGCCATCCGTAGTTAGGCCTTACACTGGTATTGGTTATCTCGATAGGAGTGGTATATATTTTTATTTTTCATCTCTTATTTATTTACTCCCATCGACATACCCAATTCTAGTATGAAACGAACTACGATGGTTCATAATAGTTTAGGACAATATATATAATAATAACACAGATAATGTAAATGCGGAACACAGATGTAACAGAAAGTCTCATATATATATATATATATATATATATATATATATATATATATATATATAACTGATGTCAGTTGATATACATGAATACAATACATATGATACAACTACAACTGTCGACTCTGGAAGCTACATAAACAAGTACATTATCGTGAATAATATACATGAATATACAAAATCCTATAAAAGACTACTACAATAACGACGACTACTCCAAGAGAAGTGAAAAGACTTCATAGCTCTAACAGCAACCCAAAGTAAAATATCAACAACCTGTAAATACTCGGTCTAACCCGAGTATTATATTCAAAAGAAAATAATACACGGGTCAGTCTAATTCAAACTCAGTTATTAGTGCACAGAAGCAATAATAATTAAATATGAATAGACGACTGTCACAGTAAATTCCGTCTATCTGACCCATCTAGAAGAGAATCGGATAACGGTAAATATAACACGTAACAGTGTTAATCAACAAATCAGCAGATTCAAAATATCAACAAAGATGAATGAAAAGAATATCAATGAAGATATATTTAAAAGAAAACATCAGAATTGCCTAATTGGCAATTAACACAAAATGATTAATTAAATCAAATCAATTCAATAATTGAAGTGTCGCTTAACAACATCAAAACCGATTGGCTGCAGTACACGCACGCGTGCACTGCCTCGCCAATACGGCATATAAAATACGCAAAGGATCAATGGATCAAAAGTAATTGAAATATCAATAAAAGCAATACCGTGTGGCTGCAGTTCACGCTTGCGTGCACTGCCTTGCCACTACAGTGATGATGTACCCAATGAATACCGTGTGGCTGCAGTTCACGCTTGCGTGCACTGCCTTGCCACTACAGTGATGGTGTACCCAATGAAGATTCACAAACGAGCACAGGGTCAAACCCGAAGTACCGGATTCAACTCAAGTGAATTTTGAAAACAACAAAATGCAAATGTAATCCAGTGGTCAATGTCAATTTAAGATAGTAGCTCGAGCTACCGATCAGGTCGAAGTGACCCAACGCCGATGAAGTCAAGACAAGGTAACCAGATCATACATGATCAAAATGGAGCCAGGCTCAAGCTCTTACAACAACTGATTCTAGTGAAGATGAAATGGAGCAACTACTGTATGCAACAAGTCAAGGAACCAAGCTACAGATCGAAGCACACGGGGATGCACAATAGAAAACCAGACTGAAAATCACCCAAGAGGTACACAACTAAAAAGGCTACAACCCAAATCCATAAACATACTGAAACATGCGGTGGCACCAATAATGAAGTATATAAGTGCAGATGCACAGTGCAGCAGATGTAAATGGTTATATTCATGTGCAAAATGAAAACAACTCGATATATAGACCAAGATTGCAGTGAGGACTGCAGATATAAATGCTCAACCCGAAGGAGTATGATGAACAAAATATAACTAGTATGCACTGTAAACTGGATAGTGCATCGATCATACTCAAGGCCAAATGCATCCCAATGCCAACACTTACCAAATTCAAGTAAAGTGCAGGTCAGACCAACTATAGAAACAAATAAGACCAGATTTTAATGTAAGTCAAACTGAGTACATATCCAAAAGAGATAATGTATTCAAATGAGCTACAGACCAGAAGAAATCAACATGACCCAGAGCAATGCTAAAAGCACACTCAAGGCCGAGAACCAGATCACACAATAAATGAACCAAGGCTACAATATGCAGACTCAAGCAACAACACCAACAAAGCTACAGACATGACCAGAAAATGACAGCAACATAACACAAATGGCAATGATGAAGTCAGAGGAGACAAAATGGAAGTGAGGCACCAAACAGAGAACAGTGCAACATGCTATTGCTACAAATACACAGAGGCAACATCACATAAACATACTGCAACTCCAACAGATTCAAAACCAAGGAACAACTTCATGTACGTGCAATGTCAAAATGTACAATAGGCCGAGAACCAACCAAATGCAGCCAACCAAAGAACTCAACAGGAGAACAATCTTACTGCATTAATGAGGCATGAATTCATGGAGCAAAGGCATCAGTAAACCCTACATGGCTGGAGATTACAAACTTAAATAGAAAATGCACATGAACGTGATGGCACAGTCCAAGGCAACAGAAACAACTCAATTGCAACTATGTCATACATGAATCAAGATGCAAGACCAAACGGGCAAATTAAAACAGACTCAAGTGCATATACCAGAATGAAACATTGAATCGCAACCCACTTGAAATAGCATCAATTGGATGCAATTTAATTCAAGTGAATGGCCATAACATGTACTCGATACTGAACAATCCTAGGGAAACCCAAATTTAACCCAGCGTAGATATACAATGAAAACATAACCAACATATGGTTATTGTGAAGATAATGCTAGGACTACAATGCTGCCATATACAAAGGGCCAATGACATACATATATGCTATCAACCCGAGGACTGCAATTTAAACAATGAAGACAAAATTCAAGTTGAAGCCGAAGTTCGACAGCTAATGGCCACACTCGTGTACAAACGAATCAACCTCATCATCAAAGAACTCAACAGTAAACAAAGTCATAGTCTTGGAAATCAAGAATTTAATAATTTCACAAAAAAAAAACAAAGTGACCGAAGTCAAATAGAAACCGAGCCGAGGAAAACACGAAATCGCAAATTCAAAAACTCGCTAAGACTTGAACTAGATGTGAGTGAAAATCGAAATCACTCACCTGGTTTGACAAGCACAGATCCATCGATTGGTACTCAAAGACGAACGAAACCAAGCAGCCGCGTGTATCTCTGAGACGAGCAACTACAATGCCCTAAATTTTAAGGAACGAACGAGAAAGAGCGAAGCCCTAATTTGGAGCAGCAGAACGAACACGAGACGATGCCGCCATTTATTTATTTATTTATTTTTTCTTTTATTTTAAGTTAGGGCATGCGAACCAAATGAAGGGAGAGGGGGACGGTCATTCCCTTAGACAATATCACAGCCCAAAATCAAGAGAATGGGCCAATATTCAATATTTAAAGCCCAACAGCACTTAACCCACAGATTAATCGTTTGATAACGATTATAAATCACTGCGAAAACTCGGGTTGTTACAGACTCCCCTCCTTATAAAAATTGCGTCCCCGCAATTTTCATAATTAAGGTCGTCGTTAACAGTTTATTTTTCTAACATAAACTGGTTAAGCTAGAAAAATAAAGTTGGGAATACAAACGCCAAAGAAACCTTTTAATTTTCAATAAAAGAAATTCACAAATCATCAACACAATCTAATTGTCAAAAACGATAATCAGAATTCTCAAATCAGCAAATATTTAATTATCAAAAGCGATAATTAAATCTCAAATCAGCAAATATTTAATTATCAAAAGCGATAATTAAATCTCAAATCAGCAAATATTTAATTATCAAAAGCGACAATTAATTCTCAAATCAGCAAATATTTAATTATCAAAAGCGATAATAAAATCTCAAATCAGCAAATATTTAATTATCAAAAGCGATAATTAAATCTCAAAAGCGATAATTAAATCTCAAATATCTAATTATCACAAGCGATAATCCGAAATCTCAAACCATCAAATCAACAAATCAACAAATCAACTATTATTCGATTATCAAAAACGATAATCAAATCAACAAATATTCGATTATCAAAAATGATAATCAAATCAACAAATATCTAATTATCAAAAACGATAATTAGAACTCATATCAACAAATATTCGATTATCAAAAACGATAATCAAATCAACAATTATTCGATTATCAAAAACGATAATCAAATCAACAAATATTCGATTATCAAAAACGATAATCAAATCAACAAATATTCGATTATCAAAAACGATAACCAAATCAACAAATCAACAATTATTCGATTATCAAAAACGATAATCAAATCAACAAATATTCGATTATCAAAAATGATAATCAAATCAACAAATATCTAATTATCAAAAACGATAATCAAATCAACAAATATTCGATTATCAAAAACGATAATCAAATCAACAAATATTCGATTATCAAAAACGATAATCAAATCAACAAATATTCGATTATCAAAAACGATAATCAAATCAACAAATCAACAATTATTCGATTATCAAAAACGATAATCAAATCAATAAATATTCGATTATCAAAAACGATAATCAAATCAACAAATCAACAATTATTCGATTATCAAAAACGATAATCAATTCAACAAATATTCGATTACCAAAAATGATAATCAAATCAACAAATATCTAATCATCAAAAACGATAATTAGAACTCATATCAACAAATATTCGATTATCAAAAACGATAATCAAATCAACAAATATTCGATTATCAAAAACGATAATCAAATCAACAAATATTCGATTATCAAAAACGATAACCAAATCAACAAATCAACAATTATTCGATTATCAAAAACGATAATCAAATCAACAAATATTCGATTATCAAAAATGATAATCAAATCAACAAATATCTAATTATCAAAAACGATAATTAGAACTCATATCAACAAATATTCGATTATCAAAAAGATAATCAAATCAACAAATATTCGATTATCAAAAACGATAATCAAATCAACAAATCAACAATTATTCGATTATCAAAAACAATAATCAAATCAACAAATATTCGATTATCAAAAACGATAATCAAATCAACAAATATTCGATTATCAAAAACGATAATCAGAACTCATATCAACAAATATCCAATTACCTGCAGATAATTGGAAACAACAAATATCTAGAAATCAATTAAGATAATCTATAAAATCAACATAAAAGGTGGATCGATCCCAACAAATGGCGAGTTTTAGCTACGCCGCACGTGCATCAACATATGGCCGAAGCCTACCAAGTACCCAACATAATTTTGGCGCCCAACAAATGACCCGAAGGTCTAACAAATGACCCGAAGGTCCGGTACTGGTATTGACCCGAAGGTCCAACATATGACCCGAAGGTTCAACATAGTGGCTCGAAAGCACACGAAAATCATCATATATTCAATTAACGATTCCGGAATTAACCGAAATAGCAAACGCACATGTCCCATACCACGTGTTTTACTAAATCGTTTGATTCTCTTCATCGTTTCCTTGAACGTGCAAAATCGTGTATTCCAAAAATAACATTTCACATTCTCAAACGGACAAGTCCGGAATTAAGCGAATCAGTAAAAGAAAGGGGTCATAGTCCTCGATTTTGCTAAAACGTTTAAATCGCTTCCTCATTCTTTTGAAAGCGCAAAATGCAAAACTTCTGAAAACAATTTCATTTATTTCATAAAAGTATTAATCTACATTCTCAAACGAATAAGTCCGGAATTAAGTGAATCAGTAAAAGAAAGGGTTCATAGTCCTCGATTTTGCTGAATCATTTAAATCTCTTTCTCATTCCTTTGAAAACGTAAACTGAAAAAAAATTAGAAAACGATTTTTATTTTAAAACGCTTTTTATAATCACGTGATTAAATCAGCAACATAAGTAGCAATTTCAACAAGAAAATGGTACTTCTCAAAATAACATAAAACTAATCTCAAAATCAGCATTGCGGGATAGCCGCTTGAAAATCCACTTTAAAATTTGACAGTTACTGAAGTCAAGGCGACAGTAGTTTTTAAATGTCAAAATCTCATCAAAATAATTTGCATCAAAATATAATATCAGTGAATTTTCATTCATTGAAATATGTCAACAAAACATCGTGCTTCAAAATATAGCATTGGTGTGAAAAGCCCGTTATAAGAATAACGGCAACACAATACGTTTCATAACCAAGCATCGGTTCAACGTAAAATTAATGCAGTAACGTGCAGCTTGAATTTTTGCACGTACACTACAAAATGAACAAAGAAATCATTCGAATATATCTTCAATGAAGATAATTCAAAACAGCAAAATCTAATCAACGTGTGATTAGCATCAAAGGAAACCAGCAAAATTTCAACAAAACCACATAGCTGCAATCGCTTCGAATCCTCAAATCGGATTCGAAATTTTAAAGAAAACAAAATAAGTACAGCTATGTAAACAACAAATGAAATTTATTTTAATTTCCTACTTTGATTTTTAAATCAAAATAATTATCATCTGTACTCAACGAAGTAGTCACACTGTTTTTGCTGCGCACTCTGATAAACAAAGCACAAATCAATCAATCATCAAAACCCAAATCAAATTTTATTTTTAAATAAAGCTATAAAAAAAAAATTATCAAAATTTCAAAACTTTAGTTTTGACTCAAAGCACATATAAAACATCGACTAATAGTTGTAACACCTGTTCCATCTAAGTTATGTTTTATATTATGTCCATAAACCCCAAGCTCTGATACCAACTGTGACGCCCCACCTCTATGCTCACAATAATAAAGAGTATTAAAAGAAATACTGTCTATTATTATGAAGAATAAGGCTGGATAGGAGCGGCCATCCGTAGTTAGGCCTTACACTGGTATTGGTTATCTCGATAGGAGTGGTATATATTTTTATTTTTCATCTCTTATTTATTTACTCCCATCGACATACCCAATTCTAGCATGAAACGAACTACGATGGTTCATAATAGTTTAGGACAATATATATAATAATAACACAGATAATGTAAATGCGGAACACAGATATAACAGAAAGTCTCATATATATATATAACCGATGTCAGTTGATATACATGAATACAATACATATGATACAACTACAACTGTCGACTCTGGAAGCTACATAAACAAGTACATTATCGTGAATAATATACATGAATATACAACATCCTATACAAGACTACTACAATAACGACGACTACTCCAAGAGAAGTGAAAAGACTTCATAGCTCTAACAGCAACCCAAAGTAAAATATCAACAACCTGTAAATACTCGGTCTGACCCGAGTATTATATTCAAAAGAAAATAATACATGGGTCAGTCTGATTCAAACTCAGTTATTAGTGCACAGAAGCAATAATAATTAAATATGAATAGACGACTGTCACAGTAAATTCCGTCTATCCGACCCTTCTAGAAGAGAATCGGATAACGGTAAATAACACGTAACAGTGTTAAACAACAAATCAGCAGATTCAAAATATCAACAAAGATGAATGAAAAGAATATCAATAAAGATATATTTAAAAGAAAACATCAGAATTGCCTAATTGGCAATTAACACAAAATGATTAAATTAAATCAAATCAATTCAATAATTGAAGTGTCACTTAACAACATCAAACCCGATTGGCTGCAGTACACGCACGCGTGCACTGCCTCGCCAATACGGCATATAAAATACGCAAAGGATCAATGGATCAAAAGTAATTGAAATATCAATAAAAGCAATACCGTGTGGCTGCAGTTCCCGCTTGCGTGCACTGCCTTGCCACTACAGTGATGATGTACCCAATGAATACCGTGTGGCTGCAGTTCACGCTTGCATGCACTGCCTTGCCACTACAGTGATGGTGTACCCAATGAAGATTCACAAACGAGCACAAGGTCAAACCCGAAGTACCGGATTCAACTCAAGTGAATTTTGAAAACAACAAAATGCAAATGTAATCCAGTGGTCAATGTCAATGCAAGATAGTAGCTCAAGCTACCGATCAGGTCGAAGTGACCCAACACCGATGAAGTCAAGACAAGGTAACCAGATCATACATGATCAAAATGGAGCCAGGCTCAAGCTCTTACAACAACTAATTCTAGTGAAGATGAAATGGAGAAACTACTGTATGCAACAAGTCAAGGAACCAAGCTACAGATCGAAGCACACGGGGATGCACAATAGAAAACCAGACTGAAAATCACCCAAGAGGTACACAACTAAAAAGGCTACAACCCAAATCCATAAACATACTGAAACATGCGGTGGCACCAATAATGAAGTATATAAGTGCAGATGCACAGTGCAGCAGATATAAATGGTTATATTCATGTGCAAAATGAAAATAACTCGATATATAGACCAAGATTGCAGTGAGGACTGCAGATATAAATGCTCAACCCGAAGGAGTATGATGAACAAAATATAACTAGTATGCACTGTAAACTGGATAGTGCATCGATCATACTCAAGGCCAAATACATCCCAATGCCAACACTTACCAAATTCAAGTAAAGTGCAGGTCAGACCAACTATAGAAACAAATAAGACCAGATTTTAATGTAAGTCAAACTGAGTACATATCCAAAAGAGATAATGTATTCAAATGAGCTACAGACCAGAAGAAATCAACATGACCCAGAGCAATGCTAAAAGCACACTCAAGGCCGAGAACCAGATCACACAATAAATGAACCAAGGCTACAATATGCAGACTCAAGCAACAACACCAACAAAGCTACAGACATGACCAGAAAATGACAGCAACATAACACAAATGGCAATGATGAAGTCAGAGGAGACAAAATGGAAGTGAGGCACCAAACAGAGAACAGTGCAACATGCTATTGCTACAAATACACAGAGGCAACATCACATAAACATACTGCAACTCCAACAGATTCAAAACCAAGGAACAACTTCATGTACGTGCAATGTCAAAATGTACAATAGGCCGAGAACCAACCAAATGCAGCCAACCAAAGAACTCAACAGGAGAACAATCTTACTGCATTAATGAGGCATGAATTCATGGAGCAAAGGCATCAGTAAACCCTACATGGCTGGAGATTACAAACTTAAATAGAAAATGCACATGAACGTGATGGCACAGTCCAAGGCAACAGAAACAACTCAATTGCAACTATGTCATACATAATGCAGTGACAATTTACATGAATCAAGATGCAAGACCAAACAGGCAAATTAAAACAGACTCAAGTGCATATACCAGAATGAAACATTGAATCGCAACCCACTTGAAACATAGCATCAATTGGATGCAATTTAATTCAAGTGAATGGCCATAACACGTACTCGATACTGAATTACTGTGATGATAATGCTAGGACTACAATGCTGTCATATACAAAGGGCCAATGACATACATATATGCTATCAACCCGAGGACTGCAATTTAAACAGTGAAAACAAAATTCGAGTTGAAGCCAAAGTTCGACAGCTAATGGCCACACTCGTGTACAAACGAATCAACCTCATCATCAAAGAACTCAACAGTAAACAAAGTCATAGTCTTGGAAATCAAGAATTTAGTTATTTCACAAAAAAAAACAAAGTGACCGAAGTCAAATAGAAATCGAGCCGAGGAAAACACGAAATCGCAAATTCAAAAACTCGCTAAGACTTGAACTAGATGTGAGTGAAAATCGAAATCACTCACCTGGTTTGACAAGCACAGATCCATCGATTGGTACTCAAAGACGAACGAAACCAAGCAGCCGCGTGTATCTCTGAGACGAGCAACTACAATGCCCTAAATTTTAAGGAACGAACGAGAAAGAGCGAAGCCCTAATTTGGAGCAGCGGAACGAACACGAGACGATGCCGCCATTTTTTTATTTATTTTTTTTCTTTTATTTTAAGTTAGGGCATGCGAACCAAATGAAGGGAGAGGGGGACGGTCATTCCCTTAGACAATATCACAGCCCAAAATCAAGAGAATGGGCCAATATTCAATATTTAAAGCCCTACAGCACTTAACCCACAGATTAATCGTTTGATAACGATTATAAATCATTGCGAAAACTGGTTGTTACACTTCAGGAATATAATTGATGCGGAATTCTAAAGCAAATCGACATTCGATTGCCAGAGATAGAATTCGGCATACCAAGATATAGCAGAATCGTAAACCGAGGATACAGAAATCTCCGGTGAATCAATGCCAATTGTAAAGGAGTTTTCACCCCCTTTACAATTCATTCCGTGAAGTTATGGGATACTCCAGAACCAAACGAATATAAATAGGGAGAGACAAGAATGAATTTCGGAACCGAGGGACATTCCAAAATTCAAAGGAAATCAAGTCAAAAAGAAGGGATTCAACTCGAACGGAAGTGATTCTGTAAATGAATTTACCATATATGCTAGGTTTTGCCTAGAACCAAAGCTCTGATACTAACTGTAACGACCCGCTATTTTGGACCATTCAAATCGACAATAAAACCGTACATGTCCGACTTGAATAATTCAAAATACCGAATTGTTAATAAAATTTGGCAAAACTTAAAATATACAGTAAATAAATCAATCATAGATCACTTACACAGAGTAATACAATGCAGCGGAATAGATAAAGAATAGTAGTTCATGAAGCTACTATATACCTCAGAGTTAGAATAAAATACAACCGAATAGTTCAAATGCCATGAAGTCTCCAATGCAACAGATGGCTTCTCTGAACCAATCAACTGGATGACCAAAGGGATATATAGCTGGATCTTCAAGCAAAGCTCCAACTTCGAAGATGAGTCTCAAATGCTGTATCTCTCAGTCTGACCCGAGCGTAAAGCAAAACACAAAACACTCGAGTCAGGATTAACATTCTTATATCTATAAATCTAACTCAAGCGAAATATCAACTGAAATATAATTAACTTAGAGGATGTTTGGGATAACCATCCTCTAAGGGTCCACGGAACTATCTAAAAGATAGAAATATACACTATAACACCGTAGTCTTTTCAACTTAATTTATACTTCAAAACCAAATGTCATTTTCACTTCAAATATCTCTATACTTCCCAAATAGTATTTTTATATATTAAATAATTTGTACAGTAAAGAAATTTCAATCCCCTCAACTTAACAAATCGTTTAACATCAACCCGACCACCTCATTCAAATCTATTTCAATCTCAATTTATTAATTTAAATTCAACTCAATTTCTAAAATAACCACTTCAATTTTATCGATCTCAAATTCGGATTAGAAATCACAAAATACCCTTTATGTTCAATATATTTCAAAACTTTAAGTATTCAACGTTTCAAACTAACTTTTTAATCAATTTAGTTTCTAAATAATAAATTCAACTATACTGATTTCAAATACATATCCGAATCTCAAAATAAACCATTTAAATCCCAATATAGTTCAAAGCTTTAATATTTAATTAAATATTCAATTTAATAGTTCCATATAGATCTCGATTTAACCTCATTATTATCTAGTCTTAAAATAATCCCTCATTAGATACAGTATCATTTAAGTAACCTTAAATTACATTTTACTCAATATTTTCTTTAATTTATTTAAACGTGAAATATTCATTAAATCACTTAAATAAAAATCCAGTTACAAAATCATACCCTTAAATTTCCCATTCAAAAATTTCAAAATTGATTTAATTGAATAAATCCTTATTTAAATACCATTTAGATAAACCCACATTTATCTCCCAATCTTAGTAAATTGCAGAATACTTTTGGAATAAAATTTACATAAATATTTAGCATAATTTATGTATTAAATCAAATTTTGACTAAATTAAATATTATTAAATCTATATATCATTACCCTTTGTATATAAAAAAATTTAAGGATTAACATTTAATAATACCATATATTTCTTTCCAAAACAATGAATTAAATTTCTAAATATTTATATATATGGACCAACGATGTCTGTATATATTTCTTATCATATGGTCAAGTGTTACGGATATTTATCATTTCAATCCGTACACTAAATGTATACGGGTGGATAGCATTTCAACCCGTAATCCCAATTCAATTAAATGAAAATCGCTTAGGTTTATCATTTCAACCCATAACGATTTTCTCCTATTCTAAAGTCTGTTCGGGTATGTATCATTTCAACCCATAGTGATTTCTATACTAACAGGGAACTTGCAGAGTGATAACAGATATGTAAATAATAATAACAACAGGCATATATCATAAAAATAAATATATAAACAATAGGATATGGTGTCATATCCCATAAGTGAATAGTTACAGATAATAGCATATATAACAATTTAAATAACTATAGCCTCATATTTCAATTGTCGTCTCAATTGAAATCAAATTTAGTAAATAAAAGAATGTTAATTGTGAGTGATTTCTCACCTTTCTAGGCCAGAGAAAAAGAAGTGAGTTATGAAATCCAGATCCGAATTCCAAAACAAAGCTAGATGGACACGGTTCAATGATCAAAGCTGATAATAGGAATAGACGAATTCAAATCAGAGTTGGATCAAGGAAGATAAATCGGATAAGTGAGCTTATATACAACTAGCCAACATATGCGGACACAGTTTATAGAATATGCAACAAAACATGAATGCCTCGGTTAATATATATACATAGGTGTACAGACCGACTATATTAATATAACCATATATATACTATATAACATTTCCTCTACCAATTTGTATATGACTATACATATGACTATACTTGAAATCAAAATACACATCCCTAAAAAAAAATTCCAACGTATATCAGTCAGTGCAAACAACCTTAAGGCTGACATGAAATAAACTTTTGAAAGCATATACTGTTGAAATTATAAAATATTGATATAACTTATACTGTAAAACTACCATAGAAAATTTATATATATACCTACATTTAAATATAACTTATGTAAATTGTTGAAAATAAAATAAAATATAGTACGGTAGACTTTAAAATACTAAAACAATCATAAAAAAATATATATTATAAATTGACCTATCAAACTTGTACCCACCAATTTTATATAATATATATACCAAAACAGTAACGAAAATTGAAATACTATATTTTGTATATCTAACATATGAAAGCTAATAAAATAACATATTTTATTATAGTTGAAACTGTTATAACCAAATATATAAAACATATAAAAATACGTATATTAATAGATGGCTGCCAAACTTATACCATATATACCGTAAGCTATCAATAGTAAAATAAAACGCGTATATATATATATATATTTACTTATCAACTAGTTAGTAAAACATACGTATCTAAAGGCCGTACGATAACTATATGCTAACAAAAGTCAAAAACTATATACCGTAAAATCTTAAAATAATATACATAATACAGTATAAATATATACTAACCTTTATATATGAACAGAAGTTAAATATTTATATACACGTTTATAAATATAACAATTATCATATATATACTATTATGAAATATATTATTATTTTTAAAGTTCAACTGTTAGGGAATTCAAAATCCCCATAGTTGCAGTAAACATATAAAACAAAACTTATGCACAATCTATACCGTTCTTAATATATAAAATAGACTTATATCAAATAAAATGCGTACTTACTTTTAAAAACCAGAGAGGAAAAGTTTTGCCAACTAATGCATGCGGCCATGGGGAGGAGGCAGGCCAAGGAAAAGAGAGAGCTCATGCTCAGGTTTGGAAGAAAAAAGAAAAGATGGAGGGGAGATGAGAACAGGCGATTTTTAAAGGAAGAATGCATGCGTGATTCAAGCAACATGACATGGCGAAGGGCATTCTTCAGGCAACAGAGAAAATGCTAGTTTATTAAATATAAAGGTAGGTCTGCATCTGATATGTGAACGTGCTATATGACTTTATATAATATTTACAAAGCTCTCTCCTCTTTTAATATTTATTTGAGGGCAACGATAGCCTACAGAGAGAAAAGAAGATGCAATCTATGCTATACTATATATATATATATTCCTAGAAACACGGAAACGAAGAGGTAAAAGAGGGAAGAGAAAGAGGCGTATAAATGAATGGTAAATAAATTTAGATTTCAAATGAAATAAATGGAACAGCAGAGATTAAAGTATGGATGTAAATCCTAGAATAATAAAAAGCAACGGTTATATGTTGATTAAGAAAAATAATTTAAACAATTAATGGCTTAAATGGGGCAGCATGTTTCAAATTTTTGAAATGCAAAAGAAACGTACACTATAAATATAATGTTTTCAAAAGCAAAAGAAACGTAAAGATGTCCATTAATTCATCAAAACGTTATTTAAGTAATAAATTGAAATGAAAAAAAAAGTAATTGTAACGGTCAATAGTTGATTTAGCTATACACTTAAAGCAATAAATTTTTGTTTGTTTGTACAACACATAATGAGTTTTGAAAGTCAAGGATATAAAAATGGATAAAAGGAAAGAAATCAGGAAATTTTTGTGAGCAATAGCTTTCCAAGGAAAGGTAGGCTTACATTATATATACATGCTGAGATGATTAGGCACGTTCAAAAATTTTGAAGCAATGAAGGAACTGGAAATAAATATAAAATGAAAGAAATTTGAAAAGTCCGTAGCTATGATTTAGCCAAAATTTATTAAAGCCATTTACTAGGAAGGTTGGAACCATAATAATAGGGAGAGGAAGGCACATTAAATTTGATGACAAAGTTGTGTTCGGATCTATAAGCAAGTGGTTTATATATTATAGGCCTTATGAAAGCGAGGGAAGGAACAGATGCTACTAGCTTGATGATTTGAGATTCTTTCAAGCGTTAAAAACAAAAATAAAGAGAGACCAGAATATACGCACCACCATAAATATAAATATACGCTTCAGTTGCAAAAGAAACGTATAGAGAAAATTATGGGTAGTGAGAAAGGTTAAGTCAGTGCACGAAACTACAAGGAATAATAAAAGCAAGGTCGATGATCTCAAATTTATTGATGGTTACGAATGGAAAAGTCTACCTGGATTGGAAAAGTATTAAGCAATAGAAATCTTTAACGGTAGTAAAAAGAATCCGTTACGCACTGATTCATAAATCAATTAAAGCAATTAATAGCTTGAATTGGACAGCACGTTTTCTCAATTAAATAAACTTCCATAAAATTATTTGAAAATTTACAATCTGCTATATTTAAATATACGTATTCTAAATATATAAACATTTTATTTAAAAATTCAATTATTATAAGATTTCAAAAATATTCAATTAAATACGTTATAGAATCAATTAAAATATTTAAAATTTTCCGGGTCGTTACAACCACTCTACAGTCTCACGCGCTCACTCCTCTCTCCCGCAAAGCCGTGTCTCCCTTCCTCTCTATCAACACGCAAACCACCATCTCGGCCAGCCTGTCACCATCCACAATTACCCGCTTGGCCACCTCATCAACTCTCCTTCGGCCGAGCCTTCCCCTCCGTTGTTGCATTGTTGTAAGTTGATTTATGTGTATATGTTTATCTATTTGTATATATATATATATATATATATATATATATATATATATATATATATATATATATAAAGTTCCCTAAATAAGTTTACAATTGTCTGGGTGTGTTGCGTGTGTTGTTTATATGTGCGTGTGTTGTAAAAATACGTGGGTTTATATATATAGATAGTTGCGATTTGTATATAGTTAAAGTGTATGCGTATCTATCTATATATATATATATATTATGTTAGTTATATATATTTTTGTAGTATGTTTAAGTTAAGTCTACTTTGGTATGATAGTCGCTGTTAGTTAAATAGGCTAGTACGTTGATTATGCAAGCTGTCCTATGCCTTATATTTGAATTGTTGGAATCACTTTGTATTTACGTAATAATATAGAGGTATAAATCGTATGGTATTGTATATATTAAAGTGGGTTCATACGAATATGGGTTTGTTTACAGATAAGCTGTTTATATAGATATGTAATGTATAAAAGGTTTATAAAGTATAGACGTTTTGTTACCTGGAGAATCGACCAGGCAACTAGAACGTTCGGCATGCAGGGTTGTACTTGGCACAAATGAGCACTTGACACGTTTGAACGTTCGGCAGTCAAGGGTTGTACACGGCATTGAAGAACGTACGTCCATCCAGGTTTGCACTCGGCACGAGACCTTCAGCATTTCACTCGGCACTCCCTCCACTCGGCCTGCTCTTCACTCGGTATACCCTTTGTTCGGCACATCCTGTGCTCGGCATATCCTGTGCTCGGCATGTCCTTTGTTCGGCATTCACTCTACTCGACGTATCCTTTCACTCGGCATACACGCCTCGCACGGCAAGCCTTTCACTCGGCATGCTCCTCACTCGGCATCCACGCCCCACTCGGCATCCCAGCATCGTTCGGCCCGCTTCCTCCATTCAACAGAGAGATCCATCGACTTGGAAAGGAGGGTTCGGCATGCCGACCGTTCGGCATGTTCCACTCGGCATGCAGGGCGCGTCCTATCTGGACCGAGCTGTCTAGCCATCTGGCCCACCAGGGAAGTCCAACCCACATTCGTCTATAAATAGAGGGGCAGGGGCACAGAAAAGAGGGATCAGATTTCAGAGAACATAGGGGAGACTCTGCCTCATCCAAACCTCATCCAAGACTTCTACTTTTATTTCACAATTGTATTCGAATACTTAAAAGCGGATTGTATCTGTAATCAAGTTTAAAGTGAAGAAATAAAGGATCAACTTCAAAGTGGACGTAGGCTACAACGCCGAACCACTATAAATTCTGTGTTCTCGTCTCCTGCGTTTTAATTTATATTATCTTATCTATTTTAATTTATCTTCTTCATTAATCTCTCTACACAAACTCTCTAAGGGTGTTAGTGACCAATTTTGGCGCTAACATTTTGGTGCTTTTACTGAGAACCGAATTCTCAGGTTGTGAGGATCTACTTTGTAGCTACTGGATTGCATAAATCCCCCGAAGAAGATCCGTAATTATTCATAAGGTATCTGTTGGTTCTACTCAGAGTTACAGCCAATGACTCTACCATGGTAAGACCACGAACAAGATCGACCTCCCAAAATGTAGATGCCCGCGAAACCGCTAGTGTTCAACAACTTGGACCTAACGATCAACAAGCAATTCGAGGCACGGGGCCCTCCAGCCAAAACCAAGCGGAAGCTGTTTCACGAGCAGAATTGAATGACTTGATAAAAGAGCTTACGGAAAGCAGAAGGCAACTCGCTGAGCAAATGCAAGTTAATGCTGACCTCATGGCCCAACTTGCTCAACAGCAGCATCAGAATGGTCGAGGTAGCCCTGTCCCCTACTCCGAAGATGATAGCTCAACTTCAGCTGATGAACCTCCCAGGTGTAGA
Organism: Allium cepa; assembly: GCA_030765085.1. Taxonomy (NCBI): domain Eukaryota; kingdom Viridiplantae; phylum Streptophyta; class Magnoliopsida; order Asparagales; family Amaryllidaceae; genus Allium; species Allium cepa. Next base: position 366,090,161 of record CM060934.1, on the reverse strand, counting down.
CGCCGCAAGGATGAAGATGACCAAGCAGGTGCCACTGATCGCACTACTAGAAATCAAGCCCGTGGAGCGGAACCCAACCTTCCTCCTACCATACAAACCCTGGATTTGACAGCTATGGTCAGGAAGTTGATGAGAGAGAATCAAGGTTTGACTAATGAAGATTGGGGAATGTCTAATAGTCATTCTCCCTTCACAGATACCATTCTACAGGCTGAATACCCAAGGAAGTTTAACATGCCCACCATACCCGCCTATGAAGGAAAAACTGACCCTAGACAACATGTAATGAGGTATGGATGGATGATGGATTCAGCAAGGGCCAACGACGCAACTAAGTGCAGGTGCTTTCCAATAACTCTGTCCGGAATTGCCACCATGTGGTTCACTCGACTTCCTCCACGGTCAATCTCAAACTTCAACGAATTAGCAAGGAAATTCATAGAACAATTCAGGATACACACCACTCGACCCAAGGATGTGATGTCCTTATCAAGCGTGACCCAAGCTCCTGGAGAATCACTGAAAGTATACTTGCAGAGATTTCATGTTGCCGCTACTGAAGTGAGCAACCCAAACGACTACGCGATTTTGATGGCAGTAATGCGTGGAGTGGATCCAGACTCTAAATTTGGGGATTGGTTGGCAGGAAAGCCACCAGCTACGTTGGAACATTTCTATTCGAAAGCCCACCAGTTCATAAGGAGGGAAGAAGCTCGGTGGATAAGGAAAGACAAGGCACCAGGGTCCGTTCAGGAGTCTGTAAAGGGCAACATCGCCATGAAAGCAACCGACGATAACCCTGGAAAGGCTCAGGCCAGTGTCCGAAATAAGCCCGGGCAGTCTAAGGGAACTGGAAGTGGAAATCCTGGAAAGAAGAAGGAAACGGGGAGATGGAAATCAAGGATCCCAACCTACAACGAATACACTCCACTGAATGCGTCTCTTGAAAACATCTATTTATCGACCTGCAACACTTTTCAATACAGAAAACCACGCCCTAAGGAATCAACAGAGGAGCAAAAGCGGACTGGAAAGTATTGCCGCTTTCATGAGTCTTATGGGCACAACACAGATGAATGCAGGCATCTCCATGACGCTATTGAGAAATTGATTAGGCAGAAGAAGCTACAGGAATTCGTCGAAGATACGCCAGAAGGAAGACAAGAGACTTCAGACCCCGGACGTGGCCCAGCTCTACACCAACCAGAGCAACCTACTCGAACTGTAGGAAGATTGATTATTAACATAATTGCTGGTGGACCTCATCCTGCGGATCAAAATTGGCAGGAAATGGAGCGATATGCTAATTCCTTGAGACATACAGAGCATGAGTGCTGTTCAAATGTGGAGGATGGAACTCCCGCAAAGAAGCAGTGCACGATGCACAACGATATTGTATTCAGGAATAGAGACGCGGATAAGGTGGAAGCTCCCACCATCGATCCATTGGTCATATCCGCAACCATCGGACCGGCATTCGTAAGGAGAATCCTAACTGATTGCGGAAGTTCCGTTAACATCATCTTCAAGAAAGCGTATGACCAAATGAAGCTGGAGACTAAGGATTTGAAGCCATCTAAAGCCCGAATCCATTTCTTTAACTGCGCAGCCACAGACGCAGTAGGATATGTGGAGTTACCAGTTGAACTGGGACAAGGTGAACGTAGGAGAGTGTGAATCCTACCATTCATAGTGCTGGATGTTGATTCACCATACAACGTGTTTTTGGGACGACCAGCCCTCGCAGATTTCAGGGCAGCCTTGGCCCCGTGGTGTCGCACACTGAAATTCCCGACGGACAAAGGAGTTGGCGTAGTGCATGCCGACCAAGTAACCAGACGTGCATGTTACGTAGCTGAGCTGAGAGAGGCCCAGTGCAGAGAAAAGGGGAAGGTGGCGGATAGCATCGTCCGCACTACGAATTCTGATGATTGACAATTAGCGCCCGAGCCCCGGCTCGGGCGACATTCTTGGATCGTTGGAGACATAGATTCGAGAGGTGACAAAGGGGAACCCAGGGAACCAGACGCAGCACCGGCCGAACTAACAATTGATATTCCAGTTTGCCACAGCGACCCGACACGAGTTCTTAAAATTGGGTCACAGCTCGATCCCCTAATGGCAAAGAATCTATCTGATTTCCTCCGAGTGAATCTTGATGTCTTCGCCTGGACACACTCTGATATGCATGGGATTTCCCCTGCAATTGCGAGCCATATGTTGAGTATAGACCCGAAAAACGTACCTGTGAAGCAAAAAAGGAGAGGCATGGACCCGGAGAGGTCTACAGCTCTCAAAGAGGAGGTGGATAAACTCAAAGCCAATGTGTTTGTCCGCGACGCCCTCTACTCGGAATGGGTGTCCAACCCTGTGTTGGTAAAGAAAGCAAACGGGAAATGGAGAACCTGCATTGACTATTCTGATTTAAACAAAGCATGCCCGAAGGATAGCTTCCCGCTACCACGAATTGATCAACTGGTCGATTCAACTGCAGGGCATGAGTTATTGTCATTTATGGATGCATACTCTTAATACAACCAAATTCCGATGCACATCCCAGACCAAGAACACACCATCTTTTTCACAAATGTTGGGTTATACTGCTATGTAGTGATGCCCTTCGGACTAAAGAACGCCGGAGCAACTTACCAGCGTCTGGTAAATCGAATGTTCAAAGATCAGATTGGGAAAACAATGGAAGTCTATGTGGATGACATGCTTGTGAAGTCACGGCAGTCAAACGACCACATTCGAGACTTGGCAGAAATGTTCGATATACTGAGGCTCTTCGAAATGAAAATCAACCCCCTGAAGTGTTCTTTCGGCGTAGCGTCGGGAAAGTTCTTGGGTTTCATTGTGAATGCGCGAGGAATTGAAGCTAACCCGGAAAAGATCCAGGCCATCCGAGATATACAAGCACCTAGAACCATAAAACAGGTACAGAGCTTGAACGGAAAAGTAGCTGCGCTCAGTCGATTCATATCCAGAGCCACAGATAAGTGTGTTCCTTTCTTCGATGTCATAAAGAAAGGAAAGAGAAACTTCGAATGGACGACTGACTGCGAGGAAGCATTCCGAGCCCTGGTAAGACACTTGGAAAGTCCTCCAGTGTTGTCAAAACCAGTAGACCACGAGACGTTGTACGTATATTTGGCTGTGTCTCAACACGCTATCAGTACAGCCCTAGTTCGCGAAGAAGACAAGGTTCAAAGGCCGGTGTACTATGTTAGTAAACGACCGACGGGGGCAGAAAAGAATTATCCAAAGATCGAGAAACTTGCCTATTGCCTGGTGATTGCATCACGCAAGCTTCGCCCCTACTTTCAGGCGCACTCAATCAGTGTTTACACTGACCAACCCTTGCAACAGGTACTCCAACGACCGAAAACTTCCGGTAGGATGCTAAAGTGGAACATCGAGTTAAGCCAGTTTGATATCACCTACCTGCCGCGAAGGACCATCCAAGGGCAAGCATTAGCTGACTTCGTTGCTGAGTTCACCATTCCGGATGAATCGAGTGAAAATCACAAAGTAATCCCTCCTGTCCGATGGAAGATGTTCACTGACGGGGCATCTAACGACCATTGGTCGGGAGCTGGGATAGTTCTGGTAACTCCCGAAAACCGATTGATTTGCTACGCTTTGAAGCTCGAATTTACAGCGACAAATAACGAAGCCGAATATGAAGCACTGATTGCTGGCTTAAGACTTGCCAATGAACTGAGGGTAAAGTCCATCGAAATCTTCTGCGACTCACAGCTGGTGGTATATCAGGTACCGGGAGACTACCAAGCGAAAGGACAGAGACTAGCTCCTTACCTTGCTCGGGTCCGGGAGCTACTAGTAAACCTGGAATATTATGACATTTCGCATGTCCCGCGCGAACAAAACAGGGAGGCCGACTCGTTGGCTAAATTCGCGAGTACTGGCGATGCACAGCAGATGGGATTGTTCCCTGTCGAGACTCTGCTTGCTCCAAGTATAGACATGATGGATATAGATCTCATCTTGGAGACCGAACTCGAAAGGGGATCATGGCTGACCCCGATCAAATAATACTTGCTATACGGGGACTTACCTGAGAAAAGAAGCGAAAGACGCCAAGCCCTTCGTAAGGCTTCGCGTTATGTAATGCAAGACGGGATAATGTATCGGAGGGGATTCTCGACACCCTTACTCCGGTGCGTGGCCCATGACGAGGTAAAACGGGTGTTGGAAGAAGTCCATGAGGGAGAATGTGGTGATCATACCGGGGGGTAAACTTTGGCGAGGAAAATCCTCGCTATGGATATTATTGGTTGACTGTAAATCGGGATGCTGCAGACTATGCGAGAAGATGCGACAAATGCCAGATATATGCAAAGATTCCAAGAGCTCCACCAACGGAACTCACACAAATGGTTAGTCCCTGGCCATTTGCAATGTGGGGAATCGACCTAATTGGATCTCTGCCCATAGCCAAAGGAGGCGCGAAATATGCAATAGTGGTAGTCGATTATTTCACCAAGTGGGCGGAAGCAGAGCCAATGGCCACAATCACCACCAAGAAAGTCATTAATTTCGTTGTACGAAATATCATATGTCGTTTTGGCCTCCCACGGACAACGGAACTCAATTCGAAAGCAAGGAATTCAAAGAGTTCTGTCAGAGGTATGGCATTGAGAAAAGGTTCGCGGCAGTTGCTCACCTGAAGGCGAATGGGCAGGTAGAAGCCGTCAATAAAATCATCAAGTCCATATTGAAGAAGCGTTTGGAAAAGGCTAGAGGCAAGTGGGTGGATGAACTCCCAACAGCGCTTTGGGCCTATAGAACTACCCACAAGACCGCGACTGGCCATACACCATTCGCACTGGCGTACGGCACGGAAGCCGTCATACCCGTAGAACTTGAAGTTCCGTCAAACTAGGTAACCTATTACGATCCTGCGTCAAACCAGGATCTCCTATTGGAATCATTAGACTTCATTGATGAGAAACGCGAAGAAGATGATTTGAGAGCAGCCTCATACAGACACCGAGTCGCTAAATATTATAATGGAAAAGTCCAGCCAAGAACCTTTAGTGTGGGAGATCTCATTTTGAAACGAGTCTTTTCAACCCCTTCGCATATGAATCCCGCATGGGAAGGTCTATACGTCATCGAACGGAGGCTTGGAGAAGGAACTTTCAAGCTAACGACCGTCGATGGTGCGACACTCCCTCGAGCATGGAACAATGAGCATTTGCGGCGTTATTACACTTAGTCTATTTCCTTTATGCGGTAGTTGCATTTATTTCCAGTATGCTTTCTTCTTGGCATGTAATAAGACAATCTAGCTTGTTTTCATCAATAAAGGCCTGAAGCCATCTTTTCCATGAATGACCAATGTCTCTTCGTATGATATTCCTATGACGCGCAATTAAAAATTATGATATCCTGGCTAGCGTACAAATGCTTATAATAAATGACGAAAAATCTCCAAGTCCCCAGAGTGCGGACTGGAGCACTCTAAGTCCCCAGAGTGTGGACTCGAGTATAAACGACAAAAAATCTCCAAGTCCCCGGAGTGCGGACTGGAATACTCTAAGTCCCCGGAGTGCAGACTCGAGTATAAACGATTAAAAATCTCCAAGTCCCAGGAGTGCGGACTGGAGTACTCTAAGTGCCCGGAGTGCGGACTCGAGTATAAACGATTCAAAATCTCTATGTCCCCGGAGTGCGGACTGGAGTACTCTAAGTCCCCAGAGTGCGGACTCTAGTATAAACGACAAAAAATCTCCCAGTCCCCGGAGTGCGGACTGGAGTATTCTAAGTCCCCAGAGTGCGGACTCGAGTATAAACGATTCAAAATCTCCAAGTCCCCGGAGTGCGGACTGGAGTACTCTAACTCCCCGGAGTGCGGACTCGAGTATAAACGATTGTAAATCTCCATGTCCCCGGAGCACAGATTGGAGTACTCTAAGTCCCCAGAGTGCGGACTCTAATATAAACGATTCAAAATCTCCAAGTCCCCGGAGCACGGACTGGAGTACTCTAAGTCCCCAGAGTGCGGACTCGAGTATAAACGATTTGAAACCTCCAAATCCCCAGAGCGCGGACTGGAGTACTCTAAGTCCCCAGAATGCGGACTCGAGTATAAACGATCCGAAATCTCCAAGTCCCCAGAGCGCGGACTTGAATACAAATGACTCGAAATCTCCAAGTCCCCGGAGCACGGACTGGAGAACTCGAAGTCCAGTGTATAGACTTAATTACAAGCAGTTCAGACCTCCGAGTTCCTTGAATAGGAACTACGACGCAAATGACTTGGATATTTCAAGTACCCAACATACGGGCTATGAAATATCCTAAGTGCTTGAAGCACCAAGTGGAGACTGATCAAATCCAGGGAAGCTCCCAAGCCATGTAAAGACGAACCAAGAAGTCTAAGTTACCCATAACAATTCAGATTTCAATCACAACCATAAAAGAAACTGAATAATAAAAGTCTTTTGAGAAGACAAAAGTGAAGATCAAATTTTATTCACAAAAAGCTTCCCGTTACAATAACGCTCCGAAGTCCGGAGCCAACAGCCTATTTACACAGTCTACAAAAATTATTACATGACTTAAACTAGTTCTCGTTGAACGGGGACGACGGTCATTTCTTGTGTTTCTTTGACTTCTTCCCAGATGGTTCCTTCCTAGAGCGCTTACTCTTGGAATCCTTCCCTGACGGAGGGGTGACGACCGAAGACGTAGGGGGAACATCCATGGGCTGGGACTTGCCAGGAAGAATGATCTTCAATGGTTTGTTCAGAGGATCGTCCAGGTCCACTTCACGCGGCTCGACCTTGACTGAGGTCGTATCTCTTTTCTCTTTCTCGAGCCGTTCCTTCATGCTTAAGTCGGATGTGTGCTCAGAGGCGCTTGTGATTTATACTTCGAAATTCCCCGAGGAAGAGTCAAATTTGCCTTCATCCAGCGCCCCGATTACTTGAGCATCTGGACCAGGATCTCCGCCGACTTGAGTAGCCTCACTCGGCTCTATCTCCACCTCCTTGGTGGCATCGCTCCTCGGAGTGGGCTCGGGATCAGAACAGCCTGCACATAAGACACGAAAATAAACAAGTGTTAGAACACAATAACTTCTGAGGGAACGAGAAAGATCTTTGTGAAGCCCAGAGGTTACTTACCAGATGCCGGTGGGTTCTCAGTCGCCAGGGGTGTCCCGTCCTTCGGGATGGGAGATAAAACATGAATGCCAAGCCCGGGGGCTTCCGGGTCATAACCAACGTGCTGCTCAAAGGGGTCAAGTGTTGACCGATTGGCCGATTGGGTACGCACGTGAACTGGGGGCACAACGCCGGAAGGGTCCGTAGCCACCTCTTTCCCTTTTCTGGAGGGAGAACCTTTGCTGTAGAGGGCTTTAGCCGCCGATAAATCTAGAGGCTCCTTCCCCCTCAGGAATTCTTTTATCAATGCTCTTCGTCGACCTCATCGGCGCCTCTCTCAACCTTCCTGATCTGAATCAGGGTCTCCCATGCCTCGGCCAATGACTCAAGGTAGCCGTCGCCCAGAAAAGTTAGATCTCGATGCATGAGAACTCGGGCATTGAACTCAACGATGAGCGGGTCGAATACGGTCTTTATCTCCTCCCTGCCTTCTTCCCTGGCCGCCTTGAGGCGAGAGTCGATGTCGACAGTTGCTGCACTTTTACCTTCCTCACGGGCCTCATTCCTCAGTTCCTCGACTTTGGAGAGATCGTCTTCAAGTTTCTCCTTTAGGAGTCGGGTGGCGACAATCTCATCACAATAATGTCGTGCCTCAACCTGGGCAGCCACTTTCTCTTTCCTCTCCTCGAAAAGTTGCTCTTCGAGTTCCTTAACCCGATAACTAAGTGTGTCCCGCTCCTTCTGAACGGAGTCTTTCTCCAAAGCTAATGCCCCACACCGTTGAACCGCTTCATCGAGCTCTTTCTTATGAGTCAATTCAAGGCGGGAAACAGCCTCGGCGGTGTCCTTAGCGCTCTGACGAGTAGCTTCAAGCTCGAACTTATAAGGGGCAATTTCTTCATCCTGGGCCTTAATGATATCCCTGTCATGGATAGCTTCAAGCTTTAGACGGTCAATTTCGTGCTGGCGCTCCATAGAGACTTCAGAAAGTTTCTCAGCCAGATGGACGAACGCGTCATGTTGCACGTAGACGTCATTGGTACTGGCGATAGCATTTTGCTTGACATCTCCGGGAGTAGGATGAATCGCCGGGAGGAACTTTAACCATCAAAACAAATCTTCGGAAACTTAGCCTTAAGTTCGTTCAATCTCTCCGACACTGTCGGGTCTGTTACGGGAGCGGGAAGAGACGGCTTTGAAAGTTCGTCCTTCCTATGAGAATCTCGGGAGTGCCGGGTAGAAGAAGAGTCAGAGCGTTGGTCCCGGGGAGCATCAGAATGCGACCTCTTATGGCCACGTTTGTCTTTACTTCGCTCCTGATAAGAAGAGGTCTCCTCGCGGTGTTCGGGCTGATAATAAGTTTTCTTCCGGGATGACGAGTCCCGGGCATGATAATCTCGGTCACTGTCTCTGTCTCGGCGCTTCCCGAGGCCCGAGTCCCGACCAGACTGGCGTAAAGTCGACGAACTGCGAAGGCGGTCGTATCCGTGAGAGCGCCCCATGTCACGTGCAATCAAACAATGGCAAATTAGCGAGAGAGCAGAATGGTGAAAGAAAAGTAGGTGCAAAGTGAAATGCATGTGTCTGTGTGTGTCCTAGTGCTACCCCCCGACGGACCAGTGGCTTTGCTAACGGGAGTTTTTTCCCCTTGGATCGGGGCCGGGACGCCCGCATCACCCCTGACGGGTGAGCGAAACTTAAACAGCTCCGAGTCATCGAAATCATAGTCGAGCAAGTCGTCGGGAATGGAGAGGTTCGATAAGCCTTTCAGAGAACTTCCAACGCGCTGTGAAGAAGCCTCTTTCTCTGGCTGAACAGGCGTAGCTTTGGAAGTCCCACCAACCTCCTCTTTCATCAACTTGCGCGCCAGCTCCTTTCTCCCCTTCGAAAGGGAAGATGACGTTTCGATATCATGAACTTCAGCTGCAGGACCTAAATCCTCGCCTCGCTTTTTAGGTGGCTCGCCTAGAATTTCCCCTTCTTCCGGTGCTTCAAGAGAAGGGCGAATGGATGATTTAGGCAATTTTTTCCCTCTGACGGGCACGGACTTGGGAAGCGATACGTCCTCTGGAAGGCTAACCAGGCGGCTAGGGGCTAGCAAGCCGAACTTTAATAGTGACTCATTGGAAATGAGGGCTCGGATATCTCGCTCTTCAGCAGGAAGAGCTCTAATGGCGTCGACAGCATCGGAGTACCCCCGGCCCTCGGGACGGGGGACGAGTTCTGAAAAAATAGAACAATGAGTTAGGAGAAGTCCAACCTCAATCGGGAACGGACATCAACTCAGAGAAAGGACCTACTTCCCTCAACCCACCGCCTAGTAAAGCCTTGGGGGCAGCGCACGTAAAACCACTCCTGTTTGTACAGGGCGAACTTGCTACTCCACGCGCTAGTGAAAAGTTGGCACTTCCGATGTGGCTCAAGAAACATGTAAGAGGGGCTTTCTCCCTGTTTCTTGGTCATATAGATGTACCTTTTATCGCCGGGAGTTGTAGGCCTGGAGAAGACGGCCATGAAAAGCATGTACGTGCCATAAATGAAAGTGTGACCATTTGGATGAAGTTGAGACGGGGTGACGTCCAGATACTGCAGCACGTCGCGAAGGAGTAGATGGAAAGGTGGCACGCTACCAACCAAGCACATGAACTTGCTACACGCCGTATATCCCACTGGGGGCAGATGTGGGCGGTCATGCCCCGACGGAACGAGCACGTCAGCAAACGGAATGCCATGAGTAGAACATATCCGCTTAAGAGCGGCCTCAGTGACTCTCGAAGCCTATGAGTCAACTGGGTCATCCAGTAAAATCGACGATTCCAAAGTATCGGGAGCCCAGTCATGAGCGGGAGAAACTGATGGGTCAGTTGTGTCGGGGGCCGTTCGCTTAGAAGACGTCCCAGGTTTGTCGGAAAGTGTTGCAGAACTGGATCTTTCGGACATCTTGAATAAATAGCAGACCCAACCAAGCACCTGTGTGAACTAGACTCGAAAAATAATCGACATTAGAATTAACAACGCAGATAACCCCCCCGTGTGGTGTGTGAACTAGTGCAATCAATCGTGCATAAGCATTTAATATAACGTCAAGCCTAGAAACATCGCTTCCAAAAACCGTCATCGCTGACCGTCTCCGAACGCCTTCTGAATAACGACTGCAGCAAGACACTAGAGGTAATTATCCGATTATGCCAAGTAAAGACCAGTTATGAAATTGGGCAAGGAGAGTATGTTCGGCATTTGTATATGTCCGGCATTTATGTGTGCTCGGCACCTAATTATGCTCGGCATGCTAACTATGTTCGGCATGAAGATAGGTCCGGTATTTCTGTATGATCGGCATGTTAAGTATATTTGGCATTTGCTTGTGTTCGGCATTTAGGTCTGTTCGGCACCTAGTTATGTTCGGCATGATAGTTTGTTCGGCATTCACTTGGGTTCGGCATTAAGGTCTGCTCGGCACTTAGTTTGTTCGGCAGGATAGTTTGTTCGGCACTCAAGTACGTTCGGTATGTTGGTTTGCTCGGCATGGAGGTAGGCTCGGCATTTATGTACGCTCGGCATAACAGTTTGTTCGGCTAAAGTAGTGGCCCGGCAGGGCTACAATTCGGCATACGGCCATCGTCCGGCCTAGGTTCAGTTCGCACTGAGCTAGTGTCGTTCGGCCAAAACTACGTCGTGCTAAACTAAGATTATGCCGAGTCCAAACACTCGGCATATCCTCCATACTTTCTCCTCCTCCGCCGAACACTCACTAATGATCCTACAAGGCGTTCGAATTTGGTTCTCTCTCCCTCTCTACAAGTAGACACTCGACCTTGGAAACATTCCAAATCGAACTTAAGTCCCCACCAATAGCGAATCGATGGGGAATTCCCAGAAGAGGAACTCGGGTAAGAAGATACCTAGTACGTGGATCGAACGTAGGAAAGTTATGAGAAACCCTTGAATTATGATTGCACGAATGGTTTGTGAGCTCGGAATTGTAAAAGCAAGAAGTGAGAAAAGAGAAGGAAAGAAGGCGGCTTTTATAGAGAAGAAGAGGAAGATGAAGGGACTCTGACCGGCTCTACCGGTCAAAACGGTTTCACTCGGCTTCCAGTCATTCGGCACTCGCAATGTTCGGCAAGATCGTTCGGCATCCTTGGCATTCAGCGGTAATGCACTAATCCAGTAGTTCAAAGCACACCCTGTTCGAACACACGGTGTACTTTGGGGGGCAAAATGTTACCTGGAGAATCGACCAGGCAACTAGAACGTTCGGCATGCAGGGTTGTACTCGGCACAAATGAGCACTCGACACGTTTGAACGTTCGGCAGTCAAGGGTTGTACTCGGCATTGAAGAACGTACGTCCATCCAGGTTTGCACTCGGCACGAGACCTTCAGCATTTCACTCGACACTCCCTCCACTTGGCCTGCTCTTCACTCGGCATACCCTTTGTTCGGCACATCCTGTGCTCGGCATATCCTTTGCTCGGCATGCCCTTTGTTCGGCATTCACTCTACTCGGCGTATCCTTTCACTCGGCATACACGACTCACACGGCAAGCCTTTCACTCGGCATGCTCCTCACTCGGCATCCATGCCCCACTCGGCATCCCAGCATCATTCGGCCCGCTTCCTCCATTCAACAGAGAGATCCATCGACTTGGAAAGGAGGGCTCGGCATGCCGACCGTTCGGCATGTTCCACTCGGCGTGCAGGGCGCGTCCTATCTGGACCGCGTTGTCTTGCCATCTGGCCCACCAGGGAAGTCCAACCCACATTCGTCTATAAATAGAGGGGCAGGGGCACAGAAAAGAGGGATCAGATTTCAGAGAACACAGGGGAGACTCTGCCTCATCCAAACCTCATCCAAGACTTCTACTTTTATTTCACAATTGTATTCGAATATTTAAAGCGGATTGTATCTGTAATCAAGTTTAAAGTGAAGAAATAAAGGATCAACTTCAAAGTGGACGTAGGCTACAACGCCGAACCACTATAAATTCTGTGTTCTCGTCTCCCGCGTTTTAATTTATATTATCTTCTCTATTTTAATTTATCTTCTTCATTAACCACTCTACACAAACTCTCTAACGGTGTTAGTGACCAATTTTGGCGCTAACACGTTTATACAATCTGACATATATAGTTATATACTTGCTTGGTACATAAGTAATATAAGCCATATTTTAACCCGTATGTAATTATAGTTAGTTCACAAGTTATACATATATCATTTTGAGTATAAAGATTTATATAAAATCGCATACATATACTTTGTAGTCTGCTATATATATAGCCGTTTATTTTTTTCTGGTTTGCATAGGTCCATTGAATATTGAATTTGTGTCTTGATTTGCGAAGAAAATGGGAATGTTTTGTTTTGAATTTTCGTGTACAGTGATTTCCCTGTATTGATTTTTATATAGCAGCAGTTTAAAAATATGAGGTTGGGAGAACATGTCCACCCGCCTTGTTTCGTGTTTCATCAGTCTATGTTCTACATTGTATTTTATGAGCGGCTTCTATGTTGGCATATTTTTAAGTATTTCATGTTGTTTTAAAGGTATATATATAAAACATGCCATATTGTATATCTCAAGTATTCTACTATATGTGTATACTATATGAGTTTATATGATCTGTTTGAGTCAATGTATTTATTTTACAAAGTAAGTTCATGTTAATTTAATTATAAACATTGATTTTTGAATCATTAATATTAGGATTTCGTTGGATATTAATTAAGGAGTTTTTAACATTATATTTACATTTTGTTTCTGTTATATCAAACTGATTTTAGATTTTTGATTTTTGATTCCTTGCCTATCAGCTTTGTCCATCGTGCCTGTTTCTTCGTTCAATTCGTGCCAATCCAGCGTAGCTTTGAAATGCGTAGCTCGTTCTCTTATCAAAACCATGTATCCTCGAAAATTGAGCAATCACTCACGATTAACGTTCTTTTATTTATTAAATTCGATTTCAATCGAAACGACAATTGAAATATGAGGCTGTAGTTATTTAAATTGTTATATATGCTATTATCTATAACTGTTCACTTATGGGATAAGACACCATGTCCTATTGTTTATATTTTATTATTGATGATATCTGCCTGTTATTATGTTATTATCTGCTATCACTCTGCAAGTTCCCTATTAGTATAGTATTCACTATGGGTTGAAATGATACATACCCGAACGGACTTTAGAATAGGAGAAAATCGTTATGGGTTGAAATGATAAATCCAAGCGATTTTCATTTAACTGAATTTGGGATTACGGGTTGAAATGATACCCACCCATATATATTTAGTGTACGGATTGAATGATAAATATCCGTAGCACTTGACTATATGATAGGAAATATATACAGACACCGTTGGTCCATATATGAATATTTTGAAAATAATTTCTATGATTTTTGGAAAGAAATATATGGTTAAATAAATATTGACTCTTAAGATTTTATATAAATGGAAATTTTATATATAGATTTAGTAGTATTATTTGATATAAATTAGATGGATTTAATACATATATATGGTTAAGTATTTTTTTGTAAATCTATATTTCAATAGATTTTCTTGTAATAAATTGAATAAGTTAGGTTGGGAAGATAAATTTGGGTTTATTGGAAATGGTATTTAAATAAGGATTTTATTTAATTAAATCAATTTGGAATTATTGAATGGGAAATTTAAAGGTATTATTTTATAACTGGATTTTTGATTTAAGTGATTTAATGAATATTTCACGTTAAATAAATTAAACGAAATATTTAGTGAAATGTAATTTTGAGATTACTTAAATGACACTGAATCTAATGAGGGAATATTTCAAGACTAAATAATAATGGGGTTAAATCGAGATCTATATGAAACGGTCAATTGAACTTTGAAATGTAGAATATTAAAGCTTTGAGCTATACTGGAATTTAATTGGTTTATTTGTGATTCAGATCTGTATTTGAAATCAATATAATTTGAATTTATTATTTAGAAAACTGAATTGAATAAGAATTTAGTTTGAAACATTTAATATTTAAAGTTTTGAAATATATTGAAATGTAAAAGGGTATTTTGTGATTTAAAATCAGGATTTGATATCGATAAAATGTGAAATGGTTATTTAGGAATTTAGTTGAATTCTTATTGATAAATTAGGATTGGACTAAATTTGAATTTTGAATTTGAATAGATTTAAATCGCAACTTTGAAATGATAGAATTGGAAATAAATATATTTGAAATGAAATGATGTTTGGTTTTGAAGTATAAATAAATTTGAAATGACCATGGTGTTATAGTGTATATTTCTACATTGTAGATAGCTCCATGGATCCTTAGATGATGGTTATCCCAAACATCCTTTAAGTTATTTGTATTTTAGTTGATATTTCACTTGAGTTGGATTTATTGATATAAGAATGTTAATCCTGACTCAAGTGTTTTGTGTTTTGCTTTACGCTCGGGTCAGACTGAGTGATACAGCATTAGAGACTCACCTTTGGAGTTCGGAGTTTCATTTGGAGATCCAAATATCGATTCAGATTCTAGCCTTTCCAATTGATTGGTTCAGAGAAGTCATCTGTTGCATTGGAGACTTCACTGCATTTGAACTATTCGGTTGTATTTTATTTCTAACTCTGATTTATATAGTAGCTTCATGAACTACTATTCTTTATCTATTCCGCTGCATTATATTACTCTGTGATCTGTGATTGATTGATTTATTGTATATTTTAAGTTTTGCCAAATTTTAATTAACAATTCGGTATTTTGAATTATTCAAGTCGGATATGTATGGTTTTATTGTCGATTTGAATGGTCCAAAATAGCGGGTCGTTACAGTTGGTATCAGAGCTTTGGCTCTAGGCAAAACTTAGCATATATGGTAAATTTATTTACGGAACCACTTTCGCTCGAGTTGAATCTTTCCTTTTGACTCGATTTCCTTTGAACTTTGGAACGCTCTTCTGGTTCCAAAATTCATTCTTGTCTCTCTCTATTTATATTCTTTTGATTCTGGAGTATCCAATGACTCAACTAAATGATTTGTAAAGAGGGTGTAAACTCCTTTACAATCGGCATTGATGCACCGGAGATTTCTGTATCCTCGGTTTACGATGCTGATATATCTTGATATGCCGAATTCTATCTCTGGCGATCGAATGTCGATTTGTTTTGGAATTCCGCATCGATTATATTCCTGAAGTCATGGTTGACCCGGTTGTTATCCCATTTTTGGTCAAAACTAGAATATCAATGTTGTGTGCATTTCCACCACGACCGAACCAAGAAGAAGCAGCCAGCCAGCGTATATAAGTCTGGGATTTCACTCATGATTCAAGTATAAAAGTCCATTCGGTATCAAAGGTTTAAAGTTTCATTCGGCAGTATGAAATGAGATCTCATTCGGCATTCGAAATACCATGGCTCATCCGGCATTCCCAATGCCGAGATTCATCCGGCATTCCCAATGCCGAAGTCCATTCGGCATTCCCAACTCCTAGCCGAACCAACCTTCTCCCTGTGCCTACCGAACCATCCAATTCCCTTCACTACCGAACAAAATCCTAGCCGAACCAGCCTCCACCGGACCACGCTACTACCGATCCAAACCCTCTCCAAACAAGGCCGGTCCAAAGCATAGCCGAACCAGGCTCCATCAACTCGCCACCGAATCACCTTCACCGAATCAACCTACTCACCACTTCCTATGCACCACCGAACCAACCCTTCTCCTAGGTATCACCGGACCAACGTGCTACGGACCAAGGCATATCAAGACTCTACTCACCGTCGAACCAAGGCGCGACCGGACCAACTCTGCATGGCCAAATTTCTTCTGCCCAAGCACACCAGCGGCTATATACATCCAAGACCTCTACCCCCAGCCTCACTCTATAAATAGAGGGGCAGGGGTACAACAATGGGAGACAAGTTTGAGAGCTCAAGCACGGATAGAACATTCAAACAACTTTCAGTTACTTGTAATCAAACCTTTGTACTTGTAATCTGAAGAAAAAAGGAGAATAACATATAAAGTGGACGTAGGCACGTTCTGGCCGAACCACTATAAATCTGTGTGTCTTTTACAGTTTAGTCCCTGCTTTTTATATATTTGCATAAATCACCCAAATCACTAAAAACAACTTAAAATCAACGGAATCATACGACTTTGAGGTGTTTGCCCATTTTTTGCACAAACATTTTTGGTGCTTTCCCTGAGAACTGAACTCAAGGACCTACCGCTCGGAAGTCGAATTTGAGAGTTTAGAGATTCAGATTGGAAGAGTCATGGCGAGACAATCAAGCAGAAGGCCAAGGCCAGAGTAGAGTCAACAGGAAGGGAGTCAAGAGGCTTCCTCAGGAGCAAACCAAGCTTCAGCCATCATCACCAGGGATGAGATGGAGGCCATGATGAGAAGACAAGAAGAGATGATCCAGAACTTGCTTCAGCAAATTGGGCAACTTGGAGCACAAAACCAAGGAGCAACTGGAGTTCAGAACGGAGCAGGACCGTCTGGCGTAGCACCAGAGCTAGTGGGCACTCACGCAGAGCATGTTGATCCGACCCCGGGAAGAGAGATGGGGGCATCCGAGCCACCTAGTAGCAATAGAGGAATGAACGTTCAGCCGGGGAGGCATACACATGAAAACTCCCGCGGACTCGGGGGGCAGGTCGAAGGCAGTGAACGAAGACTACAGCTTGGAGACAATGACAGATTAGCAGAGATGGTTAGAAGAGCTATGAGAGGCGGTTTAGTAAACAGAGACTTGGAAGATGTAAACAGAAGTCCTTTTTCTTCTGCGATTAGGATGGCTAGGAACCCACCAGAATTCAAGCTACCATCAGTAGAGATGTACGATGGGAGGACAGACCCTGCGGTCCATCTTACTAAGTATATGAGGCACATGGAAGTGCTGGGGGCATCACAGGAGATCATGGCCCGGTGCTTTCCACTGTATTTGACGGACATTGCAGCGCTATGGTTTAGGCAACTGGAGAGCGGCTCCATAGGAACGTGGGCAGATTTAACTGAGAGATTCATGAGGAAATTCAGGGTTCATATTGCGAGACCCAAGAAAGTGATGACTTTGGCAACCTTGAAGCAGAAAACTGGAAAGACTTTGAGGAGCTTTCTAACGCGATTTAATGCGGCGACAGCATCAGTGGATCGACCAGATCCATCTATGGTCATGATGGCGGCTGTATCTGGAATAGCTGATAGTACAGAGTTCAAGAATTCATTAACCAAGGACCCGCCTATGAATCTGGGAGAGTTCTATCATGAGGCTGAAAAGTTTATGCGTTTGGAAGATGCTAGTGCAGAAAGAGAGGAAGAAGATGACGTTTACGCAATCAAGAGCGGAAACCCACCTGGAAAGGGTGCGGAGACTAGCAAAGGAAAGAGAAATGCTGAGGATAATGATGACAGGACAAAGCGGCAATGGAGGGAGCCGCGATTCACCACTCACACTGAGCTGAATGAGAGTCTGGAACGAATTTATCAGGATACCAAGGAGCGTGTTCCGTATCGTAGACCAATACGAAGGGATCCAACCTCTGACGAAAGAAAATCAGATAAGTTTTGTGTATTCCATAAATTAAACGGACATAACACTAATGATTGTAGGCATTTGAAGGACGAGGTGGAAGGGCATATCAGGAACGGTATGCTCCTTCAGTATGTGAGGAGGTGAACTCCAGCTGTGGAGCCAGAGCGATCACCATCTACATCGGCTAGAGGTGACCCTGGATCGGGGCACCGTTTGATTATCCATTGATTGCTTGATTAAAATAACGATGAACAAGTTGTAAACCTCTCGCTAACACGGTTAAATCATTTACACATGTGAGCGATCGCGCACGATCCATAGGCATGCTCTGAATGACTACCAACTGCGTTATAGTAAGAGTTTACGCTTTGACATCTTCATTCTGCTTTTTGCTTTGATTTTGATTTGAACATTTAAATTCTTCCTGTTTGGACATTTCTGCCGAAGGTTCATATGATTATTGCTTTAACATTTACAATTCTATGGAAAAATTTACTTGTATGCCCGTTGGATCGCGAACGGTCCACGGGCACCTCTTGCATGGCAGTGAACTGCCGAAGTCTTTGATTCGGAAACTCCCCCAAACAATAACTCCGGCACTGATAATATTAAGTCCCCCCCGGGCACACAATTCGCCTCGAACGGCACCCGACTTCGAACAATCACAATTCGCCTCGAACGGCACCCGACTTCGAACAGTCACAATTCGCCTCGAACGACACCCGACTTCTAACAGTCACAATTCGCCTCGAAAGGCACCCGACTTCGAACAGTCACAATTCGCCTCGAACGGCACCCGACCTCGAACGGTCACAATTCGCCTCGAACGGCACCCGACTTCGAACAGTCACAAACTCGCCTCGAACGGCACAACTCATCTCGCCACAAATGGCTCGATCGCGAAAGGTCGCCATTTGAGGTCCACCCCCTGACCGCCAACAGTCGCACCTTACCACAAATGGCTCGATCTCGAACGATCGTCATCCGAAGTAAGGCGCTTGACCGCGAATGGTCCCATTTCATCTTTTGCCGCGAACGGCACCGGCCGTGAACGGTCACATTTCACCCCAAGTGGCTTGATCACGAACGGTCGCCATTTGAAGTCCGACCTCTGACTGGGCTCGGTCGCACTTTACCTCGAATGGCTCGATCCCGAACGGTCGTCATTTGAAGTAAAGCGCTTGACCGTGAACGATCACATTCCACCGCAAATGACTCGATCTCGAACGATCGTCGCATGGGTTTAGACGCTTGACCGCGAACAGTCGCACTTCACCTCAAACGACTCGATCGCGAATGGTCGTCATTTGAAGTTAGGCGCTTGACCATGAACGGCCGCGCTTCATCCCAAATAGCTCGATCCCGAACGGTCGTCATTTGGGGCCATGTAAATATCAAGCTCTTTACAGGTTGTCAACAGGATATGAACATCCAGCTCATGGCATTACAAAACACACCTTCCTACCGCAAGGACATCAACAGGATATGAACATCCAGCTCATGGCATTACAAAGCACGCCTTCCTATCGCAAGGCATGTTTTGGGGGGCAAAGTGTTATCCCATTTTTGGTCAAAACTGGAATATCAATGTTGTGTGCATTTCCACCACGACCGAACCAAGAAGAAGCAGCCAGCCAGCGTATATAAGTCTGGGATTTCACTCATGATTCAAGTATAAAAGTCCATTCGGTATCAAAGGTTTAAAGTTTCATTCGGCAGTATGAAACGAGATCTCATTCGGCATTTGAAATACCATGGCTCATCCGGCATTCCCAATGCCGAGATTCATCCGGCATTCCCAATGCCGAAGTCCATTCGGCATTCCCAACTCCTAGCCGAACCAACCTTCTCCCTGTGCCTACCGAACCATCCAATTCCCCTCGCTACCGAACAAACTCCTAGCCGAACCAGCCTCCACCGGACCACACTACTACCGATCCTAACCCTCTCCAAACAAGGCCGGTCCAAAGCATAGCCGAACCAGGCTCCATCAACTCGCCACCGAATCACTTTCACCGAATCAACCTACTCACCACTTCCTATGCACCACCGAACCAACCCTTCTCCTAGGTATCACCGGACCAACATGCTACCGGACCAAGGCATATCAAGACTCTACTCACCGCCGAACCAAGGCGCGACCGGACCAACTCTACCAGGCCAAATTGCTTCTGCCCAAGCCCACCAGCAGCTATATACATCCAAGACCTCTACCCCCAGCCTCACTCTATAAATAGAGGGGCAGGGGTACAACAATGGGAGACAAGTTTGAGAGCTCAAGCACGGATAGAACTTTCAAACAACTTTCAGTTACTTGTAATCAAAGCTTTGTACTTGTAATCTGAAGAAAAAAGGAGAATAACATATAAAGTGGACGTAGGCACGTTCTGGCCGAACCACTATAAATCTGTGTGTCTTTTACAGTTTATTCCCTGCTTTTTATATATTTGCATATATCACCCAAATCACTAAAAAAAACTTAAAATCAACGGAGTCATACGACTTTGAGGTGTTTGCCCAATTTTGCGCAAACACTGGTTAAGGTCGCCCGTGATTTATAGAAGTATATCCATCTTCTATTTTGTAATTTAATTATCTCATCTTCAATCGAGCCTATCTTTGAACCAGAATTCTATTTGATTAGAGTCCCTCTAATTTGTATCTCTATCTTTATTTGGAAATCCATTCTTAAATCATCCTTTGAAAATCGGGTTTGTTTGTATTTTGAAAATTGTTTTTATATAACAAAATTATTATTTTGATAAGTATGATTTTATTCAATATATAAAAGTGAAATGTTTTCGATAAAGATTATATACCTTTTTAAAATGAGAATTTGAAGTTTTGAAAGGATAATTTTTTATATAAGAAACCAATTTATATAAAAATGATTTATAACTGAAGGGTTTTGAAATTGAAATTTGGGAGATTGAACTCCGGGATATTTTTGAAATTTGGTTTTGAGATTTCAAAAATATATAATAATAGTACGATTTAAAGGTATTTTCCGGATAAGAAATGTTTCGAATGAGTTCAAATGAATTCCAATGATTTAGAAGAAATTTCAAAAAAAATTCAAGAAAATAGAAGTCCAGAACTCACTTTTGCCGTTGGGAAATAATTTCGGTGATGAGTGCACACATCATCGACATTGATTTTCGAGTTTCAGAGTGGGGGAGAGGCCACTCTAGTAGCTTTGCAATGCGAGTGATATTGTGAAACAAATTTTGATTTCCAATTCCGAAGTATAATTCAATATTCGAAAGACTTATGTATATATATATATTTGAAATAAAATAAAGTATGACGGTGTTCAATCCTCGAATATCCGATTTAATTTAGTATAACTCTATTTATAAAAATCGATTTACTAATTTGTTGCTGATTTCCGACTCTTGGATTGAAAATATGATTTCTTTGATTATATTTGAAAGTTCGAACACTTCCAAATCAAGGTTTAAAATTTTAAAACTAAGAACTTTCGAAGAGTATAAAATATTTGATAAAGAATATAAGTTTCGTTTTGTATGTTTAAAGTATGAAGAGTATGACTTAAGTAAATTTGAAACTTTTGTTAAATAAATAATTCGAAAAAGGAAAATTGGATTTTTCATATACAAATAAATAGTTAAAGGTTTTAACGGGATAATTATAAATTTAGAAACCATTTTGAGTATAATTGATTTTGAGAAGAATATTTGGTTTTGAAATTAGATTGGAATTAAAACCAGTACTTATATGGTGATTTTGGAAATGAATTTGTTTGACCTAAAATTTGTTGATTTGGAAATTTGGATTATTTTCTAAACCTATTGTTTAAGAAACTTTGAAACTTAATATATTTAATTTGGAAGAAAATTTGGTGAAATCATATATGATCTTGAAACTGAAATGTTATTGAAACGAGAAATTTTTTGAGAACCTTGATTTTCTAAATACTTGATTCGGGAGTGGTCGAACTTATATAAAATGGATTTATGAAGTTGATTTGAAATCTATTGATTTGAAAGATACTCAATTTGGAAAGAGAATTTTTTTATAATCGAAGTCTATATAAGTATGATTTGATATATTATTGATTTGGAAAGTATTCGATTTGGAAAAGGAATCCTATATATAATGGACTTTATATAAGTATAATATTTGAAGGTATTTGAAAAGGTACTATATGATATATATTTTTCGAAGTAAAGATATGGAAAGTGCCTTCTGCTTGATATCTGATTTGTGACCACATTGTGGATTCATTCTATCGATATTATTATCTCTGATTTTTGGTTTTTCGGATGTGATACTCGAGTGTTCCCACCGTGGCGTAACCCATGGTTTTTTTCTTCTCTCGCGACTGCATAGTGCAACTGCCTGGCTGAGTCTGGCCTAGGGGTACGGATTGTTTCCTGGGGGATCCAGGCGTAACCATTGTGTATCCTGCAATCTGTATAGGTCGCGATTAGTACCGAAACTGCCTGGCTGAGATGGCCTAGGGGTACGGATTGTTTCCTGGGGGACCCAGGCGTAACCATTGTGCATCCTGCACCCTACTAGTCATCATGGCGGAACTCGCAGGGCTGAGAAAGCTTACAGATACGGATTGTTTCCTGAGGGATCCAGGAGTAACCATTGTGTATCTACGAACCATGGTTAGACAAAGGTTTTGGTTTGGTTGCTTTGTTTGGATTGTACTTTCCATATCTGTTTTAAAAGTTTTTCAAGTATTTTCACTGGGTGTTGAAACAGGTCTACTAAGTACTTGAAGAATTCTAGCTTTGTGCCTGATCAACGTATGACCAGAGTTTGCAAGAACGAGGATAAACTTGTTGAAACATCGAGTTATAAAAATATTTCTGAAAGAAAGATTTATTTCGATATAAAGGTATTTTATTATAAATGCATTTTTCAACAAAGAAATTTTGGGTTAATATTTGAAATTGAAACTCTTATGGTTTGAAATTTACGATTCACGCCCGATTCTATTCTTTAAATCTACCTTATCTTCTCAGCTTTAGTTGTTCACCTTGATTCTGTTTTTCTGAATCTACCTTCTTTCCTTTTTGAATATAATCTTTTAAATATTGCTTATTTGTATACTACATTGTTTAATAGAAAATTTTAGTGTTATAAATATTTTTGAAGTTATTAATTAAATAAAACATATTTAAAGTGAATGATTTATTAATAATGTTTGAAAAGCATCTAAAGACAAATTTATAAATTTACGAATTATGGATTTAATGTTTTCAATAGCTTCTTTGTAAATATAACTACTGATGCAAATAATTGTTTTCAAATAGCTTTCATATATGCATAAAGGGGTTATTTAAATATATTAAATTCTAATGAGTTTTGAAAATTTTAAAGTATTAAAGATAACTGAATCACAAATGAGGTTTTCAAATGAATATTTCAAGTAAAATTTATATAGTTTTAAATTAATTATTTACCCTTGACTTTCAATCTACCTTTATTTCTGGTTGTTCTGTTCTCATTCCTCCTTCCTTTTCGGGGACAAAAAGTTTTGAGTGGGGGAGAGCGTAACGACCCATAAAATTTTATTAATTTTTAATTGGTTTTATAATGTATCTAATTTGGATTTTGAGAAATTTAATAATAATATTTTGAAATAAAGTTTTAATATTTGGTTTACGTATAATTAAATATAGCAACTGATAAATTTTCATCAGAAATTATGTAGGTAAGTTTTATTGTGTAATTCTATTTTAGTTTAAACCAGTTAATAACTGATGGTAATAAAATATTTTTCAAACCTGAATATTTTTCTATAGAAAAATTTCTAAATCTTCTTCTAAGTGAGACGTCATCTTTCGTTTTTCCAAATTTTGACGTCTATTGCTCCGTTTATCTTAATTCCGGTTAATTTGTAGTTTTTCGGTACCGATTATTGACTTTTGATCGGATGATCATACTACCGATATCTGCATACAGTTTTGATCGTCTCTTCGTGTTGATCTTCGCAGTATATTTGTTTCTGTGTTTTGAAGTCCGGTGCACAACGGAATCCACGAAACCGGTAACCGTATCAGTATCGGATCCGTGATCT
This sequence comes from Allium cepa, assembly GCA_030765085.1. Taxonomy (NCBI): domain Eukaryota; kingdom Viridiplantae; phylum Streptophyta; class Magnoliopsida; order Asparagales; family Amaryllidaceae; genus Allium; species Allium cepa. The sequence goes on along the minus strand of CM060934.1, from coordinate 366,066,423 downwards.
TTTATTTTTCAATTACTTTTCAAATTTTGAACCGTGAATGCCAAGCAACAAATAAATTGATAAAATTATTTTTCAAAATCAACGTTCAGCCGCTTCGAAATTAACATTGTATTTATTAGCTTAAACGGTTCCCAAATATTTTTATTCCCTTTATAACTTTATTTGCAAAGCTGTCACCTTACATTCCTATATTGTCTTCCTGAATTCGCATCTTTCCCTCTCCTCCCGGTTCCTTTTATTTTTGGGTTGCTTTCATTTTCTGTTCAGTCGAAAGAAAAAGAAATATAAACACTCATGCGTGAATGCCTGTTCCTATCCTTCTTCCATTTCTTTTCTTTGCTTGCTTTCCTCATTCTCATGCTCCTCTCTCTATTCGCCTCCCTGACCACTCTACAGCCTCACGCGCTCAATCCTCTCTCCCGCAAAGTCATGTCTCCCTTCCTCCCTATCAACACGCAAACCACCATCTCGGCCAGCCTGTCACCGTCCACTATTACCCGCTTGGCCACCTCATCAACTCTCCTTCGGTCGAGCCTTCCCCTCCGCTGTTGCATTGTTGTAAGTTGATTTATATGTATATGTTTATCTATTTGTGTGTGTGTGTTTATATATATATATATATATATATATATATAAAGTTCCCTAAATAAGTTTACAATTGTCTTGGTGTGTTGCGTGTGTTGTTTATATGTGCGTGTGTTGTAAAAATATGTGGGTTTATATATATAGATAGTTGCGATTTGTATATAGTTAAAGTGTATGTGTATTTATATATATATCATGTTAGTTATATATAGTTTTGTAGTATGTTTAAGTTAAGTCTACTTTGGTATGATAGTTGCTGTTAGTTAAATAGGCTAGTACGTTGATTATGCAAGCTGTCCTATGCCTTATATTTGAATTATTGGAATCACTTTGCATTTATGTAATAGTATAGAGGTATAAATCGTACGGTATTGTATATATTAAAGTGGGTTCATACGAATACGGGTTTGTTTATAGATAAGTTGTTTATATAGATATGCAATGTATAAAAGGTTTATAAAGTATATACGTTTATACAATCTGACATATATAGTTATATACTTGCTTGGTACATAAGTAATATAAGCCATATTTTAACCCGTATGTAATTATAGTTAGTTCACAAGTTATATATATTATTTTGAGTATAAAGATTTATATAAAATCCCATACATATACTTTGTAGTCTGCTATATATATAGTCGTTTATTTCTTTTCTGGTTTGCATAGGTCCATTGAATATTGATTTTTTGTCTTGATTTGCGAGGAAAATGGGATTGTTCTGTTTTGAATTTTCGTGCACAGTGATTTCCCTGTATTGATTTTTATATAGCAGTAGTTTAAAAATATGAGGTTGGGAGCACAAGTCCACCCGCCTTGTTTCGTGTTTCATCAGTCTATGTTCTACATTGTATTTTATGAGTCGCTTCTATGTTGGCATATTTTTAAGTATTTCATGTTGTTTTAAAGGTATATATATAAAACATGCCATATTGTATATCTCAAGTATTCTACTATTTGTGTATACTATATGAGTTTATATGATCTGTTTGAGTCAAAGTATTTATTTTACAAAGTAAGTTCATGTTAATTTAATTATAAACATTGATTTTTGAATCTTTAATATTAGGATTTCGTTGGATATTAATTAAGGAGTTTTTAACATTATATTTACATTTTGTTTCTGTTATATCAAACTGATTTTTGAGTTTTGATTTTTGATTCCGTGCCTATCAGCTTTGTCCATCGTGCCTGTTTCTTAGTTCTATTCGTGCCAATCCAGCATAGCTTTGAAACGCGTAGCTCGTTCTCTTATCAAAACCATCTATCCTCGAAAGGTGAGCAATCACTCACGATTAACGTTCTTTTATTTATTAAATTTGATTTCAATTGAAACGACAATTGAAATATGAGGTCGTAGTTATTTAAATTGTTATATATGCTATTATCTATAACTCTTCACTTATGGGATATGACACCATATCCTATTGTTTATATTTTATTATTGATGATATCTTCCTGTTATTATTTTATTATCTTCTATCACTCTGCAAGTTCCCTGTTAGTATAGTATTCACTATGGGTTGAAATGATACATACCCGAACGGATTTTAGAATAGGAGAAAATCGTTATGGGTTGAAATGATAAATCCAAGCGATTTTCATTTAACTGAATTTGGGATTACGGGTTGAAATGATATCCACCCGTATATATTTAGTGTACGGATTGAAATGATAAATATTCGTAGCACTTGACTATATGATAGGAAATATATACAGACACCGTTGGTCCATATATGAATATTTTGAAAATAATTTCTATGATTTTTGGAAAGAAATATATGGTTAAATAAATATTGATTCTTAAGATTTTATATATAGATTTAGTAGTAATATTTGATATAAATTAGATGGATTTAATACATATATATGGTTAAGTATTTTTTTTGTAAATCTATATTTCAATAGATTTTCTTGTAATAAATTGAATAAGTAAGGTAGGGAAGATAAATTTGGGTTTATTGGAAATGGTATTTAAATAATGATTTTATTTAATTAAATCAATTTGGAATTATAGAATGGGAAATTTAAAGGTATGATTTTATAATTGGATTTTTGATTTAAGTGATTTAATGAATATTTCACGTTAAATAAATTAAAGGAAATATTTAGTGAAATGTAATTTTAAGATTACTTAAATGACACTGAATCTAATGAGGGAATATTTCAAAACTAAATAATAATGGGGTTAAATCAAGATCTATATGAAACGGTCAATTAAACTTTGAAATGTAGAATATTAAAGCTTTGAACTATACTGGAATTTAATTGGTTTATTTATGATTCAGATCTGTATTTGAAATCAATATAATTTGTAACAACCTTGTATTTTGTGATTTATTTTTTTTGTATATTTTAATTATTCTAATTGAATTTTTGATTTAAAAACTTATTTTATTTATTTTGAATGATAAACTTTAGTTTTGATATGAATTATCATTCAAAGCATGACTAAAAAGAATATTTTCCAAAAAGTGAATTTTTGGTCAAATTAGTCAAACTTTGACTTTTAATTTAAATTTTTAAAAGTTTGAAAATTTAAATTTTATCTTTTATTTTGAAAGTACATAAAATTTTAGGAACACTGCTTTTTGTTTCGTTGGAAACGGATTTAAATCGTGAAAGTTATGTATATTTCAATATTGGGTGCAATTTGTTTGTTCTACAATTTTCTTATTTTAAATAGTATAAATTTTATTTTTCTTTGTCATATTTTATTGTAATATTTATTGATATGTTATTTTATTTATGTTTTTGTCTTTTAATATTTATGAAGTGAGGTAGGAATTTTTCTAGAGCTACTAGTATTTTTCTTGTAATTTCCATGCCATGTTTTCAATTTTTAAAACATTTTCTTTAGTTCTTTTTCTATTTTTCTCCAATTTAATTATTTATTTTATTTTAGAAATGATAAATAAATTATTTTATTTCAAAATTTTTCTTTAGAATATTTTTAAAATGAAGTAGATATTTTTCCAAAGCCATTGATGTTTTAATTGTAATTTTTGAACCCTGTTTTCAATTTTTAAGCAATTTCCTTAATTCTTTTTATATTTTCTTTAAATTTAATTACATATTTTTATTTTATTTCGATTTGTTTCGGTTTTTAGATGTACTTTCTGAATTTTATTTTGTTTTACTTGATTTAAAAGAAGAGGAAGTATGGAAAGTTTTAAAAACTAAGAAACGTAAAGTCGTTTCACCGTTTCTTTTACCGTTTCTTTTTCAATCAATACATCAATTATTTTGGCCGTTCCTTATACTACCTTTAGCTGACTTATTTTCTTCATTTTCATGAATTACCAAAGCTTCTCAACCCTAAAAAAAAAATCATGGCCTCCATCTTGCAAAAATTTGGTAAAATCTTCTTCTCTTCTCTTGTTTTCTAGTTTTTCTATGTGATTTTGCAACTTGTTCTCTACTTCATGCCTCCACTCCTCCTCAACCATTTCTAGGCCAACCTCCACCACTTTATTCTCTGATCAAAATCCACCCTAGATCACCACCATGGCAGGCCAAGCAACCCCAAGGCAAGCACCACCACCAAAATCCACAAATCCATCACCTATGCACTCAAGCTGGCCTAGTTTTGGTACCATCACCTTCATCCACCTTTTGCCGCCACTTCCACCACCACCACCAGCTCTGACCTGACCCCTACCCCCTGGCACATCATCCATCACCACCTGAGTCTCTGACCATGAACCTAGAGCCTATGGCCGAACCAAATTGTAGCATAGAGTTGTTGAATTTGCCTTGAAATTGCCTTGTAGTGTTGACTTGTTGCACCTATAAATCTCCACACATTTAAACCATGATAGGCTGACCACTATGGACCTAAACCAGACCTTTATACATGCCTTGGCTGTGCTATTTCAGTTCATAGCTGAAGTATGTGAAGTTGAGAACAAGTGCAATGCATTTGTCTTTGTTTTGGGCTTTGATTCCTAGTGTCGTTTAGTGTAATTTGGCTTTGAAAAACTTATGTATTTTGAATTGTTTTGTTTATATGTATACAAGGCAATTATATTTGGCTCTCCACTCTCAAATCGTGATAGTGTTGTCGTGCCTTCGTTGTGTCTGTATCATGTGCTTTGGTGTCGTTCTCCAGCTTGTGATATGTGAGTTATTCTCACCAGACATTATGTACTTATATAAGTAGTAAATTGACACCCTGTGAATATGCAGAACTATATGATCATGTTATAACTTCTTATATTATTATCATATGATGTTCACACCTATTATTACACCTATTATATTATATGTTACTGTTATTTCATGCTATTCTGCATATTTTATCATTTTATCACACTACAAGTTCCATGTAAATTAGAATCACTATGGATTGAAATGATACATACCCGAACGGACTTTAGAATAGGGAAAAATCGTTATGGGCTGAAACGATAGGCTTGTACGGTTTTTATTTAATTTATTTTAACTTGGGATTGCGGGTTTGAAATGATAAAACCCGGATTTTCTTTGTAATTACGGGTTGAAATGATATATTATCCATATCACTTTACCTAGCGTAGAAAATTATATACATGCCCGTAGTTAAAATATGTTTTTCTAAAAAATTTAAAATATTTTAGAAATTTAATTATTATAATATTTGATTTTAAATTTAATAATAATATAACTTTTGTAAAGTATTATTTATTTTCTGGAAATCTATAAATTAAATAAATTATGGAAAAGTTAGAAAATATGAATGTAAGTTATTTTGAAAATTTTGATTTAGTTTTTAATAGAATTTAAATTAACTTTGAAAATATGATAAATTTATGATATTTTGAATTTAAATTAATTTAAAGTGATTTTATATCATATTAATGTTTTTTGATAAAGTTGGATGTGAAATGAATGAATATTTAAGTTGAAATTTTGAAATATAACTAAAACTGGAAATTTATGAAATTGACTTAAAAGTGAACTTTTAGTTAAGCAAATAAAAATAAAACTAAGTTATATTTGAGAATTTGAACTAAGTGTTAAGTTGAAATTCAATGCAAGGAATTTAAAATTGAACATTGCAATTTAATAAGTGAATTATTATTAAATCTTGATTTTTGAATGGAAATTTAACTTTATAAAATCATGAACTTGAGGAAAATTAAATGATGTTTATAAATGTGAAAATGCATAATTTTATGAGTTAATTTTTTTTTAAATAAAAATATAATTAGTTCAGAAATTATATTGAATATTTGGAGTTAACTGACTGCATTTTTGAAATGCTATTAATTACAATGAAAATGATATTACAGTATTTGTAAATTCTGTAGTTGATGATAATGAACTAAAAAGCTACATTGAATTAAAAACTATTATAGCAATTTTGTAAGTGCTATAATTTTTGAATTTAACTAAGTTTATTTGGAATTTAAGTAAACCATATTACAACATTTTAAAATGTTGTCTTTTGTTAAATTGAACTGCTTTGAATGTAACTTTCCGTAGCGTTTTCTAAATGCTGCAAAAAGTGAAATTTCATTGTTTTGATAAACGTAAGTGAATAAATGAACTTTGAAGTTGAAAATTTTGGAAATTTAATAATTTAATTTTTAACATAATAACTTCATTTTTATGATTAAAAATGATTATTTTTTTTAAATATAAACTGTTTTGAAATATGAATTAAAATGGTATTTTAAATTGAATAACATGAATAATGATTTGAAATGTGGTTTCGAAAAGATATGATATTTTGATATATTAAAATGACTTGAAATGTGGTACTGAAAGATATGATATATTGATATATTAAAATGATTTGAAAGGAAGTTTTGAAAGATATGATATTTTGATATTAAATGATTTCAAAAATGAAGCTTTGAAAAGTTATGATATTTTGATGTATTAAAATGATTTGAAAGGAAGTTTTTAAAGGATACGATAATTTAATATATTGAAATGGTTAGAAATGACTTGATATTTATTTTGATAAATATTTGAATTGAAAGATATGGTTGATGATATATTGAAATGGTTTGGAAATGATTTAATCTTTATTTTGATAAAGATTTGGGTTGAAATGATATTTTATTTTGAAGTATAAAATATTGTTTTAAAGTTATAACTACGGGTTATAATAACGATTGGTTGTTAAAGAGACCGGGATCGGATATTGTCTTACAGCCGGCCAATATCGAAAACCACTTTAACAACTGTGTACGCGGTGGAGATTCCAGAATGAAGTAGGATGGTGGCGACGTTCTCGAGGTATATTACGTGGACCCAACTCCCGTGAGTTGGCATAAATGACTAAAACAGGAGCTATACCGGGCGACACAAAGGGTCGCACCCTTTCATCGAGCATGCTTCATCGGAAACCATTCTATTACTTTTTTGATTCGATGTGTGGCGCCAATTTGATTCGGGGGTATTGTTCGAGGTGGGAGGAAGTTGCTGGCTTGCCGTCACCACCGGTCCGGGAGTGCAAACGGTGTATCCACCCTGGCATTGCCTCGCGTGCCGTGTCATCTCCTTATAGCGAGCCCACTACGATTTTGGTTTTAAAGATCCGGCCGCGTTAAGGTTCACCATCCCCTTAATGCTATTTTCTATATGATTATACTTTACTGATTAGACACTACTGTATATAGCGTATATTACTACATAGTAAATGGTTTAACGGATCCTTAGAGGATGGGCGGTCCCAAGCATCTTCTAAGTTACTTGTACCTTTGCTACAGTTCACTTGAGTTGATTTACATTGTATAAGTATGTATGTCCTGACTCGAGTGTTTGTATTTTTATTTACGCTCGAGTCAGCCTGAGTTATTCACAGATTTGGATTTCCACTTTCTGGAGATTGGAATCGCTGGAGATTATCTACTTGTCAAGTTTCATCTTTTCAGTTCGGTTGTTCTATTCAGCTTGTACTTGGTTATCATATTTAAACTTCTGTTGTACTTTATTTCTTCTATTGTATCTTATGTAACTCTGATATATTTATATAGTAGCTTCATGAACTACTATCTCTTTTACTTCCGCTGCATTATTATTACTCTGTGTCTGTGATCTGTGATTATTATTTACTGTACGTTCTGAGATTTGCCAAAGTTTTATTTACAACGCGGTATTTTGAGCAATTCAATTCCGGCATGAGTGTCTACCTATACACTTATAATGGATGCGAATGGTTGAAAATACTTGGTTGTTACAGTTGGTATCAGAGTTTTGGTAGCTCTAGGCAAAAATCAGCATATGGAGTGAATGTATTTACAGAATCACTTTCATTCGAGTTTGAATCTCTTCCCTTTTGACTCGATTCCTTTGAATTTTGGAACGTTCCCTACAATTCCAAAATCCATTCGTATCCCTCACTATTCATCTTCTTTTGACTCTGGAGTATTCCATAACTCCGCTTCGATTGATCTTTCTAGTGAGTCGGCGGTCATGCCAATTTCAAATTGAGTTGAAAAAAGGAGAAAACTCCTTTACAATTAGCATCGATTCACCAGAGATTCTTATCTATCCTTGGTTTAGATGCTAATATCTTTTGTTATTCCAAACTTTATCTTTTGAGATCGAACGTAGATTTACCCTAGAAAAATCCACATTGATCTTATTCTTTAAGCCACGGTTGACCCGGTAAATGTTGCTCGTGATTTCTTTAAGCTTATCCACCTCCCTATTTTGTTATTTAATCATCTTGTCTTTTGTTTCCAACCTATTTTCAAACATTTTGAATTGTACTTGTAAATCTACGTTTTGTTTATATATTGTATTGTTTGAGTTGTTGATGTTGAGTTGGGTTTCTGATCGATTCGTCTGATCAACGCTATCGATAGGATTTCTAAATCACTCTGACAGAACAAACTTACACAATATTATTTTAAAATTTGGTTAATGAAATAAATTTTGATATATAAGTAAATTTATGGAACTTAATAAATTGATCTAAAATTGATTATTTGAAATGATAATACTTAATTTATCATTTATTGTTCTATAAATGAATTTATAAATAGTTGTTTATAAATTGATTTGGGAACTGAAATGAAGTGAAAGCAAGAAATTTGAGGATTTAATTTCCGATGGTTTCAAACCTCTTGTTTAAAAAGTTTTATAAGGGATATATTATTTAAAGTGTTTTCGAATAAGAATATGTTTCCAAAGGATTTTTAAAGTTTAAAAATCAGTGCTCTTCTCTTTGTCGCTGGGAAATAACTTCGGTGATGACTACAGCATCATCGACGTTCATTTTCGAGTTTCGAAGTGAAGAGATGCTCTGTAGTCTTGCTACAGCTTTGTTTTGGGAAATTTAATTGATTTGAATTTCTAAAATATGACTGGATTTTAATATATATATAGATATATGATTGAAATTTGATTTGACATATTATGTATATATTATTACTTATCTCTAAATGGTTTGAAGAAATCGAAAATCTAATTCTTAAATTTTATTTTTAAAGAATAACTTCAATTAAAAAAAAAAGAAAATCAAATTTTTTGAATAAATGATTTAAACTTGAGATAATTGAATTGGAAAGTTTTATTTGTATAATACTCAATTGCATTCCAATATAACTTACCTTAATTTCAGAAGTTAACAATGTAATTGGATAATATACAATATAAAAAGATTTTATAAATGAAATTTGAGTGGTTATAATAAATTTTATACACTAAAATTTTAATTATAAAATGATTAACAGAGGTAAATATAATAAAGGGTAATTGAATAACTTACAATAAAATAATGTTAAAAGAACTAAGAATAAAAGAAAGTAGTTATAATAAGTGTAAGTATGTTTAACATAAGTGATAAATATATTGGGAGGAATAGATTTAATTTTAATTAGGAATAAATAAGAATAAAATTTATTAAGAACATTGTGAGTGTAATAAATGATTATTTTTCAAACCCATGGTTTTAAAAATTGTTAATTTTAGATGATTGGATAATAAGATAATGAAATTTGAGATAATTAAGATTAATTTAACTTGCGTATAAGATTTATTCTCTATTTAAGGTGAAATTTCCATGCTTTCAAATTTATTTGCTTATTTTGTTTTTCAAACTATCTTTTGGTTGTCCTTATCATCCTCATCTTGCTATAGACTGGTATAGGCATCTTTCGATAATCTTTCTGTTTAGAAATCTTCTATAATCTTTGGTACTCATTTTTAATCCACCGTTTCGTGCTTGTGTTCTTGATTCCGGAGGATCTTGGAAAGATCATCTCCACCTTGTTAAACTTACCTATCACAATAGTTACCATGTATAATTTCCTTCTCCTTGTCATCTTGTCCTAATCCTGTTTCACTCTATCTTTTTCTGTGCTTTCCCGCACCTCATTCCTTTTCGGGGACGAAAAGTTTTGAGTGGGGGAGAGTGTAACAACCCTGTATTTTGTGATTTATTTTTTTTGTATATTTTAATTATTTTAATTGAATTTTTGATTTAAAAACGTATTTTATTTATTTTGAATGATAAACTTTAGTTTTGATATGAATTATCATTCCAAAGCATGACTAAAAGAATATTTTCCACAAAGTGAATTTTTGGTCAAATTAGTCAAACATTGACTTTTAATTTAAATTTTTAAAAGTTTGAAAATTTTAATTTTATCTTTTATTTTGAAAGTACATAAAATTTTAGGAACACTGCTTTTTGTTTCGTTGGAAACGGATTTAAATCTTGAAAGTTATGTATATTTCAATATTGAGTGCAATTTGATTATTCTGCAATTTTGTTATTTTAAATAGTATAAATTTTATTTTTCTTTGTCATATTTTATTGTAATATGTATTGATATGTTATTTTATGTTTGTTTTTGTCTTTTAATATTTTTGAAGGGAGGTAGGAATTTTTCTAGAGCTAGTAGTATTTTTCTTGTAATTTCCATGCCCTGTTTTCAATTTTTAAAACATTTTCTTTAGTTCTTTTTCTATTTTTCTCCAATTTAATTATTTATTTTACTTTAGAAATGATAAATAAATTATTTTATTTCAAAATTTTTCTTTAGAATATTTTTGAAATGAAGTAGATATTTTTCCAAAGCCATTGATGTTTTAATTGTAATTTTTGAACCCTATTTTCAATTTTTAACAATTTCCTTATTCTTTTTATATTTTCTTTAAATTTAATTACGTATTTTTATTTTATTTCACTTTGTTTCGGTTTTTAGATGTACTTTCTGAAGTTTATTTTGTTTTACTTGATTTAAAAGTAAAGGAAATATGGAAGGTTTTAAAAGCTAAGAAACGTAAAGTCGTTTCACCGTTTCTTTTACCGTTTCTTTTCAATCAATACATCAATTATTTTGGCCGTTCCTTATACTATCTTCGGCTGACTTCTTTACTTTATTTTCACAAATTACCAAAGCTTCTCAACCCTAAAAAAAAAAATCATGGCCTCCATCTTGCAAAAATTTGGTAAAATCTTCTTCTCTTCTCTTGTTTTCTAGTTTTTCTATGTGACTTTGCAACTTGTTCTCTACTTCATGGCTCCACTCCTCCTCAACCAAATCTAGGCCAACCTCCACCACTTTATTCTTTGATCATCATCCACCCTAGATCACCACCATGGCCGGCCAAGCAACCCCAAGGCAAGCACCAGCACCAAAATCCACAAATCCATCACCTATGCACTCAAGCTGACCTAGTTTTGGTACCATCACCTTCATCCACCTTTTGCCGCCACTTCCACCAACACCACCAGCTCTGACCTGACCACCACCCCCTGGCACATCAGCCATCACCACCTGAGTCTCTGACCATGACCCTAGAGCCTATGGCCGAACCAAATTGTAGCATGGAGTTGTTGAAATTGCCTTGAAATTGCCTTGTAGTGTTGACTTGTTGCACCTATAAAACTCCACACTTTTAAACCATGAAAGGCTGACCACTATGGACCCAAACCAGACCTTTGTACATGCCTTGGCTGTGCTATTCCAGTTCATAACTGAAGTATGTGAAGTTGAGAACAAGTGCAAAGCATTTGTCTTTGTTTTGGGCTTTGATTCCTAGTGTCGTTTAGTGTAATTTGGCTTTGAAAAACTTATGTATTTTGAATTGTTTTGTTTATATGTATACAAGGCAATTATATTTGGCTCTCCACTCTCAAATCATGATACTGTTGTCGTGCCTTCGTTGTTTCTGTATCGTGTGCTTTGGTGTCGTTCTCCAGCTTGTGACATGTGAGCTATTCTCACCAGACATTATGTACTTATATAAGTAGTAAATTGACACCCTGTGAATCTGTAGAACTATATGATCATGCTATAACTGCTTATATTATTATCATATGATGTTCATACCTGTTATTACACCTATTATATTATATGTTACTGTTATTTCATGCTATTTGTAACGACCCACTAATTTGGACCATTCAAATCGACAATAAAACCATACATGTCCGACTTGAATAATTCAAAATACCGAATTGTTATTTTAAATTTGGCAAAACTTAATATATACAGTAAATAAATCAATCACAGATCACAGACACAGAGTAATATAATGCAGCGGAATAGATAAAGAATAGTAGTTCATGAAGCTACTATATACATCAGAGTTAGAAATAAAATACATCAGAATATCTCGAATATAGTGAAGTCTTCAGTACGAACCGATGACTTCTCTGAACCAATCAACTGGATGACTGAAAGGATAGGTAGCTGGATCTTCAAGCAAAGCTCCAACTTTGAAGGTGAGTCTCAAATGTTGTATCACTCAGTCTGACCCGAGCGTAAAGCAAAACACAAAACACTCGAGTCAGGATTAACATTCTTATATCAATAAATCCAACTCAAGTGAAATATCAACTGAAATACAATAACTTAAAGGATATTTGGGATAACCATCATCTAAAAGTCCATGGAACTATCTGCAAGGTAGAAATATACACTATAACACCATGGTCATTTCAACTTACTTTATACTTCAAAACCAAATATCATTTTCACTTCAAATATCTCTATATTTCCCAAAATAGTATTTACATATATTATATAATTTATACAGTAAAGTATTTTCAATTCCCTCAACTTAACAATCGTTTCAACACCAACCCGAACCTCCCGTTTTAATTAAATTCAATCTCAATTTATCCATTTAAAATCAACTCAATTCCTAAAATAACCACTTAAATTTTATCGATCTCTAATTCGGATTTGAAATCACAAAATACCCCTTTGTATTTTAATATATCTCGAAACTTTAAGTATTCAACGTTTCAAACTAAATTTTTATTCAATTTAGTTCTCTAAATAATAAATTCAAATTTTAGTTCAACCTAAATTTTCATTCATTTTTTTTTAAAATCTAGTTTCTAAATAACAAGTTCAACTATATTGATTTCAAATATAGATCCGAATCTCAAATTCAAACCATTTAAATTCCAATATAGTTTAAGGCTTAAAAATTTAAAGGTTCAATTTAACCATTTCATATAGATCTCGATTTAACCTCATTATTATTTAGTCTTGAAATACTCCCTCATTTGATTCAAGATTATTTAAGTAACCTTAAATTCCGTTTTACTCAATAATTTCTTTAATTTACTTAAACGTGAAATATTCATTAAATCACTTAAATCAAAAATCCAGTTATAAAAGCCTACCTTTTAAATTTCCCATTGAAAAATTTCAAATCTATTTAATTAAATAAATCCTTATTTAAATACCATTTAATAAACTCAAATTTATCTCCCCATCTTAATTTATCCCAATTATTGCAAAAATCCATTTGAAATATAATTTACATAAATATTAACATAGTTTATGTATTAAATCAAACTTAAATAAATTAAATATTATTAAATCTATATATATCATTACCCTTTTATATATAGTAATTTAAGAATTAACATTTATTAAGACCATATATTTCTTTCCAAACAAAGAATTTATTTTCAAAATATTTATATATGCACCACGTTGTCTGTATATATTCCTTATCATCTGGTCAAGTGTTACGGATATTTATCATTTCAATCCGTACACTACATATATACGGGTGGATATCATTCCAACCCGAAATCCCAAATTTAATTAAATGAAAATCGCTTGGGTCTATCATTTCAACCCATAACGAAATTCTCCTATTCAAAAGTCCGTTCGGGTATGTATCATTTCAACCCATAGTGAATTCTAAACTACAGGGAACTTGCAGAGTGATAACAGATAACAATAATATAGCAAGATATGATAATAATATACAGCAGGCATATATCATCAGTAATTAAATAAAGTATAAACAATAGGATATGGTGTCATATCCCATAGGTGAACAGTTACAGGTAATAGCATAAATATAACAATTTAAATAACTACAGTAGCATATTTCAATTGTCGTTTCAATCGAAATCAAATTTAACAAATAAAAGAACGTTAATTGTGGGTGATTGCTCACCTTTCGAGGCACGAGACGAACGATAAAGAGTTGAATTACAAATTCCAGCACGAATTTCAAAGCAAAGCAAGATCGGCACGAATCGACGATCAAAGCTGATAAACGAAATCGATGGGAACGGGTCAAATTAGCTCGATGAAAAATTTAGGCGAAATATATTTTATATTATTATTTCACCTAAAGCCACTATTCAATTTTAAATACATATACCTTTTAAACAAATCTTAAATTTAAATATACATTGGAATCAAACATATATATATATACAAACTTATATTTGGAATATAATGTATTTGAGACATATTTATAAAACAAAACTATATAACAACTTATAAAATAATCCATAAAATTTTGTTATTATAATGCACTGCAAGTCTGTACTCCACCTATATGAACACACTTAAATTATATGCGTACTAACAAAATAGACGCAGACTTCTTCAAATGAACACATGCACAGTCCTTTCCTCCATTTTTAAAAACTGTGACATATATAAACGGCAAAACAATATATTATAATAAATAAATCACCTTTACTAACCATGCGTATAAACAGACCATACCACTTTTAAAATTTTATATGCGTAAATAAAGTTATATATATAACTTAACTTATACATCTTAAAACCTATAAATTACGTGAACATCAACATGTATAAAATTTAATCAGAACGAAAATTTACTACAAAAAAATCTATATAAAATACCACTTAAAAAATATAACAGCTGTGCGTATATGTATAATGTATACTTTAAAACTTACATAGACTGCCACTATACCCATAACTACATACAAAATATACTGTACATCTCATAAAGCTCATATACATATACTCTTGTCTATAACTAACATGTATATACATATATATCTTTGGAAAAAAAACAATTTGATACTTTAAAATTATTTAAGTAAAATATGCAAACAATTTACTACACAATTATATGTAGACATTCTATACTCATATATATGAGACTAACGTGACCTAAACCCAAACTAATCATATATTATCCTAACTAAGCACGCATACGTTCAAAAAATTGCGTTTAAAAAAATGTGCATACAAATAAAGGTGGCTACTCACCAGTTGAAGGGCAAGGGCCGAGAGGAAGCACGCATACCTACTGAAGGAAGTAGGCCGACATATGGGGAAGTGGGTCGGAGGGTGACAGCGAGGCTCTGCGAAGGCGGGTGCGTTCGAGGAAGAGGAGGGCAAAACTGCGGTGGAGCTCTGGGTTGCTCGGCGGTGGCGAGGCAAGAGGCTGGGGTTTGGGCACAGCTGGATTTGCGTGGGTGAGGGGAGTCACTTGCGGCTGCCAAATGTTGAAGTGGGAGATGCAGTGGTACACGAGGCGGAGGTGAGAGTGCGGAGGTGATGAACGAGAAAGGATAGAGGGATGGAAGGCGGCTGCTGCTTGTTATTTTATGCGTTTTTCTTGTGTGTTTTTTTTATGGAGTAGGAGAAGAACAGATCTGAGAGGCTTCAGGTAAGGAAAAAAAAAATATGTTTATAGAATGAAGAAAGAAAGTAGGAATGTAGAGATGCTATGATATTTTTTTTTTGGCAGAAGTCTTTAGAATCATGATGGAAGAAAGAAATTAAGGAGAGAAAAAGTGCAGCTTAACAAATTATATAAGAAACATAGTGAAACGTACATAAGTAAATGTCCTGTAGTGGTGTAAAGTAACGCACTAAAATTAAGGGATTAGAAACTTGGGAAAGAAGGAAGAATGCAAGTCTAAGCTTTTATAAGTATATTAAAGATGGAAAAAGCAGAGTAAACGTACCAAACGAATAAAGTGAAAAGATGGAATTTGTAACCGTTGCCCGTTGATTTAGTAAAACTCATTAAAGTAATTTATTGCATTACTTGAGTTGCACGCTTGGATTTTGAAAAACAAATGGAAGTATTTAAGATTTTCAATACACCTTTATCAGAACTAAAGGAAACGAAAGAAATCAATAGAGGACCGAAATATGAACGGGCCGAGCACTAAATTGAAATGAATGCAAAATGAAATAAATTGTAACGGTCAAGTCCATGTATTGAGTTGAGTAATTAATTTGTTTTGGGCAACACGTTTCAGATTTGAAAATGGTAAGAAAGTGGTAAGCCACAAATTTAGTGCCATTACAACGGACAGTTATATTACTTCCGTCGCGTACCGAGTCTCAAAATACAGAAATAAGTATACCGTAGTGATCAGTACAAAGAGACGAACAAAATGGTATATAGATATTGATAGTACGATTGAATTATAAAAATTCGAATTTTTCTACTAGCGGAAAGTGCAGCAAAAACGTAGAAAATAAGATCGACGGAGCTAAAGTAGTCCGAATTTGGGAAAACGAAAAATGACGTCCCAGTCAGAAGATGATTTAGAATTTTTCTATGTAAAAATATTCAGGTTTGGAAAATATTTTATTGTCAGCAATTATTAGCTAGCTTGAATTTAATAGAATTACATAATAAATAAACTTCCATAAAATTAATTAAAAATTTACCATTAATTATATTTAATTATACGTGATCCAAATAATAAAACTTTATTTCAAAATATTATCATTAAAATTTCTCAAAAATCCAATTTAATACGTCATAAAACCAATTAAAAATTATTAAAATTTTATGGGTCGTTACATTCGTCCCCACTCAAAATTTTTCGTCCCCGAAAAGGAAGGAGGTAGGAGAAAAGAAACAACCGAAAGGAAAGATAGATTGAAAGATAAGGATTAACAATTTATTTAACTATATACATTTTATTTGAAATATTTATTTGAAAACTTCATTTGCAATTCAGCTATCCTTATTACTTCAATATTTTCCCAAACTCATTTGTAAAATTTCTTGTTTCCTTTATAAATACCAGTTATAGATTTAAATAACATCTTTATAAATATATGGAAACTATTTGGAAACAGTTATTCACAACATTAGTTGTATTTTCAAGGAATTTATTTGAAAACATTAAATCCACAATTCATAAGTTTATAAATTTCATCTTAAGATACTTTCAAACATTATTAATAAATCATTTACTTTAAATATGTTCTATTTAATTAATAACTTCAAAAATATTTATAACACTAAAATTTTCTATTAAACAATGTAGTATACAAATAAGAAATATTTAAAAGATTATATTCAAAAAGGAAGGGAAGGTAGATTCTGGAAACAAAATATAGGTGAACAACTAAAGCTGAGAAGATAAGGTAGATTCAAAAGAATAGAATCGGGCACGAATCGTAAATTTCAAACCAAAAGAATTTCAATCTCAAATATTAATACAAAATTTCTTGTTGGAAATACTTTTATAATAAAATACCTTTATATCGAAACCAATTTTTCATTCGAAAGTACTTTTATAACTCGATGTTTCAACAAGTTTATCCTCGTTTTTGCAGACTCTGGTCATGCGTTGATCAGGCGCAAAGCTAGAATTCTTCAAGTACTTAGTAGACCTGTTTCAACACCCGGTGAAAATACTTGAAAAACCTTTAAAACTGATATGGAAAGTACAATCCAAACATACAACCAAACCAAAACCTTTGTCTAACTATGGTTCGTAGATACACAATGGTTACGCCTGGGTCCCCCAGGAAATAATCCATATCCGTAAGCTTTCTCAGCCCTGCGAGTTACGCCATGATGACTAGTAGAGTGCAGGATACACAATGGTTACGCCTGGATCCCCCAGGAAACAATCCGTACCCCTAGGCAAGACTCGGCTAGGCACTTGCGCTACTATTCGCGACCTACACAAATTGCAGGATACACAATGGTTACGCCTGGATCCCCTAGGAAACAATCCGTACCCCTAGGCAAGACTCAGCCAGGCAGTTGCGCTATGCAGTCACGAGAGAAAAAAAAACCATGGGTTACACCACGGTGGGAAACACTCGAGTATTACATCCAGAAAACCGAAAATCAGAGAGAATAATATCGATAGAAAGAATCCACGATGTGGCCACAAAGCGGATATCAAGCAGAAGGCATTTTCCATATCTTTACTTCGAAAATATATATCATATAGTACCTTTTCAAATACTTTCAAATATCATACTTATATAAAATCCATATATATATATATATATATATAAGATTCCATTTTCAAATCGAATACTTTCCAAATCAATAGTATATCAAATCATACTTATATAGGCTTCGATTTATAAAAAAAATCTCTTTCCAAATTGAGTACCTTTCAAATCAATAGATTTCAAATCACGACCACTCCCAAATCAAGTGCTTAACAATATAAGAGTCAAAATTTCAAATTATTTCAATATCAATTCAGTTTCAAAATCATATAGGATTTCACCAAATTTTCTTCCAAATTAAGTATCTAAATTTCAAAGTTCCCAAAATAATAGGTTTAGAGAATTATCCCAGTTTCCAAATTAAAATAATTCAAGTCAAACAAATTCATTTCCAAAATCACCATATAAGTACTGGTTTTTAATTTCAATTTAATTTCAAAACCAAATATTTTCTCAAAATCATTTATACTCAAAATGGTTTCCAAATTTATAATCATCACTTTAAAACTTTTAAACTATCTATTTCTATTAGAAATATCCAATTTACCTTTCTGAAAACCATTATTTAAATTTTTTTTTCCAAAACATTTCAAAACTAAACTTATATGCTTTATCAAAAATTTTATACTTTTTGAAATTTCTTAGTTTAAAACTTTTAAACCTTGATTTGGAAGTGCTCGAACTTTCAAAATAGTCGATGCAATCAAATTTCAAATCTAAGAGTTGGAAATCAAATTTTTTTTATAAATAGAGTTATTACTAGTCAAATTGAAAACTCGAGGACTGAACACCGGTCTCACTTTAAATTGTTTCAAATATATACATATATCTTTCGAAAATATCAAATTATACTTCGGAATTTGAAATCAAAAACGGTTTTACAAAATCACTCGTATAGCGAAGCTATTAAAGTGGCCTCTCCCCCAATCTGAAACTCGAAAATCAATGTCGATGATGCGTGCACTCATCACCGAAATTATTCTCCAGCGACATAAGTGAGTTCTGGACTTCTATTTTCTTGAAAACTTCTTTGAAATTTCTTCAAAATTTATTAGAATTCTTTTGAACTCATTTAAAACATTTCTTATTCAAGAAATACTTTTAAATCGTATTATTTTTATATATTTTCCAAAATCTTAAAACCAATTTCAAAATACCGGAATTCAATTCTTGAATTTCAAATTTAACCCTACAGTTATAAATCATTTTTTTTATATAGATCCATTTCTTATAAATTTCCAAAATTTCAAATCCTTTCAAAACTTTTGTATATATAGAATAACATTTCTTATTTGTTTTATATATAGGCATATAATCCTTATCGAAAACAATTTTACTTTTATATATAGAATAAAATCATAGTTATCAAAATAATAATTTCGTTATAAACAATTTCAAAAATACAACATACCCGATTTTTCAAAGAATGGGTTTCAAACAAAGATAGAGATTTAAATTAGCGGAACTCCAATCGATAGAATCCTGATTCGAAGATAGACTCGATCGAAGATGAGATAATTAAATTACAAAATAGAAGATGGATATACTTCTACAAATCGTGGGCGACCTTAATCGAGTCAACCGTGAATTTAGCAATATGATGAATGCAGAATTCTAAGGCAAATCGACATTCGATCGATAGAGAAAGAATTTGGAATAATAGGAGATAGTAGCATCTAAACCAAGGGAAACATAAATCTTCGGTGAATTAATGCCAGTTGTAAAGGAGTTTTCACCCCCCTTACAGAACATTAAGTGGAGTTATGGGATACTCCAGAATCAACGAATATAAATAGAAAGAGACAAGAATGAATTTCGGAACCGAGGGACATTCCAAAATTCAAAGGAAATCGAGTCAGAAAGGAAGAGATTCAACTCGAATGAAAGTGATTCTGTAAATAAATTTACCATATACGCTAAGTTTTGCCTAGAGCCAAAGCTCTGATACAAACCGTAACGACCCGCTATTTTGGACCATTCAAATCGACAATAAAACCATACATGTCCGACTTGAATAATTCAAAATACCGAATTGTTATTTTAAATTTGGCAAAACTTAATATATACAGTAAATAAATCAATCACAGATCACAGACATAGAGTAATATAATGCAGCGGAATAGATAAAGAATAGTAGTTCATGAAGCTACTATATACATCAGAGTTAGAAATAAAATACATCAGAATATCTCGAATATAGTGAAGTCTTCAGTACGAACCGATGACTTCTCTGAACCAATCAACTGGATGACTGAAAGGATAGGTAGCTGGATCTTCAAGCAAAGCTCCAACTTTGAAGGTGAGTCTCAAATGTTGTATCACTCAGTCTGACCCGAGCGTAAAGCAAACCACAAAACACTCGAGTCAGGATTAACATTCTTATATCAATAAATCCAACTCAAGTGAAATATCAACTGAAATACAATAACTTAAAGGATATTTGGGATAACCATCATCTAAAAGTCCATGGAACTATCTGCAAGGTAGAAATATACACTATAACACCGTGGTCATTTCAACTTACTTTATACTTCAAAACCAAATATCACTTTCACTTCAAATATCTCTATATTTTCCAAAATAGTATTTACATATATTATATAATTTATACAGTAAAGTATTTTCAATTCCCTCAACTTAACAAATCGTTTCAACACCAACCCGAACCTCCCGTTTTAATTAAATTCAATCTCAGTTTATCCATTTAAAATCAACTCAATTCCTAAAATAACCACTTAAATTTTATCGATCTCTAATTCGGATTTGAAATCACAAAATACCCCTTTGTATTTTAATATATCTCGAAACTTTAAGTATTCAACGTTTCAAACTAAATTTTTATTCAATTTAGTTCTCTAAATAATAAATTCAAATTTTAGTTCAACCTAAATTTTCATTCATTTTTTTTAAATCTAGTTTCTAAATAACAAGTTCAACTATATTGATTTCAAATATAGATCCGAATCTCAAATTCAAACCATTTAAATTCCAATATAGTTTAAGGCTTAAAAATTTAAAGGTTCAATTTAACCATTTCATATAGATCTCGATTTAACCTCATTATTATTTAGTCTTGAAATACTCCCTCATTTGATTCAAGATTATTTAAGTAACCTTAAATTCCATTTTACTCAATAATTTCTTTAATTTACTTAAACGTGAAATATTCATTTAATCACTTAAATCAAAAATCCACTTATAAAAGCCTACCTTTTAAATTTCCCATTGAAAAATTTCAAATCTATTTAATTAAATAAATCCTTATTTAAATACCATTTAATAAACTCAAATTTATCTCCCCATCTTAATTTATCCCAATTATTGCAAAAATCCATTTGAAATATAATTTACATAAATATTAACATAGTTTATGTATTAAATCAAACTTAAATAAATTAAATATTATTAAATCTATATATATCATTACCCTTTTATATATATTAATTTAAGAATTAACATTTATTAAGACCATATATTTCTTTCCAAACAAAGAATTTATTTTCAAAATATTTATATATGGACCACGGTGTCTGTATATATTCCTTATCATCTGGTCAAGTGTTACGGATATTTATCATTTCAATCCGTACACTACATATATACAGGTGGATATCATTCCAACCCGAAATCCCAAATTTAATTAAATGAAAATCGCTTGGGTCTATCATTTCAACCCATAACGAAATTCTCCTATTCAAAAGTCCGTTCGGGTATGTATCATTTCAACCCATAGTGAATTCTAAACTACAGGGAACTTGCAGAGTGATAACAGATAACAATAATATAGCAGGATATGATAATAATATACAGCAGTCATATATCATCAGTAATTAAATAAAGTATAAACAATAGGATATGGTGTCATATCCCATAGGTGAACAGTTACAGGTAATAGCATAAATATAACAATTTAAATAACTACAGCAGCATATTTCAATTATCGTTTCAATCGAAATCAAATTTAACAAATAAAAGAACGTTAATCGTGAGTGATTGCTCACCTTTCGAGGCACGAGACGAACGATAAAGAGTTGAATTACAAATTCCAACACGAATTTCAAAGCAAAGCAAGATCGGCACGAATCGACGATCAAAGCTGATAAACGAAATCGATGGGAACGTGTCAAATTAGCTCGATGAAAAATTTAGGCGAAATGTATTTTATATTATTATTTCACCTAAACCCACTATTCAATTTTAAATACATATACCTTTTAAACAAATCTTAAATTTAAATATACATTGAAATCAAACATATATATACAAACTTATATTTGGGGTATAATGTATTTGAGACATATTTATAAAACAAAACTATATAACAACTTATAAAATAATCCATAAAATTTTGTTATTATAATGCACTGCAAGTCTGTACTCCAGCTATATGAACACACTTAAATTATATGCGTACTAACAAAATAGACGCAGACTTCTTCAAATGAACACATGCACTGTCCTTTCCTCAATTTTTAGAAACTGTGACATATATAAACGGCAAAACAATATATTATAATAAATAAATCACCTTTACTAACCATGCGTATAAACAGACCATACCACTTTTAAAATTTTATATGCGTAAATAAAGTTATATATATATAACTTAACTTATACATCTTAAAACCTATAAATTACGTGAACATCAACATGTATAAAATTTAATCAGAACGAAAATTTACTACAAAAAAATCTATATAAAATACCACTTAAAAAATATAACAGTTGTGCGTATATGTATAATGTATACTTTAAAACTTACATAGACTGCCACTATACCCATAACTACATACAAAATATACTGTAGATCTCATAAAGCTCATATACATATACTTTTGTCTATAACTAACATATATATATATATATCTCTTTGGAAAAAAAAACAATTTGATACTTTAAAATTATTTAAGTAAAATATGCAAACAATTTACTACACAAATATATGTAGACATTCTATACTCATATATATGAGACTAACGTGACCTAAACCCAAACTAATCATATATTATCCTAACTAAGCACGCATACGTTCAAACAATTGCATTAAAAAAAATGTGCATACAAATAAAGGTGGCTACTCACCAGTTGAAGGGCAAGGGCCGAGAGGAAACACGCATACCTACTGAAGGAAGCAGGCCGACATAGGGGGAAGTGGGTCGGAGGGTGACAGCGAGGCTCAGCGAAGGCGGGTGCGTTCGAGGAAGAGGAGGGCAAAACTGCGGTGGAGCTCTGGGTTGCTCGGCGGTGGCGAGGCAAGAGGCTGGGGTTTGGGCACAGCTGGATTTGCGTGGGTGAGGGGAGTCACTTGCGGCTGCCAAATGTTGAAGTGGGAGATGCAGTGGTACACGAGGCGGAGGTGAGAGTGCGGAGGTGATGAACGAGAGAGGATAAAGGGATGGAAGGCGGCTGCTGCTTGTTATTTTATGCGTTTTTCTTGTGTGTTTTTTTTTATGGAGTAGGAGAAGAACAGATCTGAGAGGCTTCAGGTAAGGAGAAAAAAAAAATATGTTTATAGAATGAAGAAAGAAAGTAGGAATGTAGAGATGCTGTGATATTTTTTTTTTGGCAGAAGTCTTTAGAATCATGATGGAAGAAAGAAATTAAGGAGAGAAAAAGTGCAGCTTAACAAATTATATAAGAAACATAGTGAAACGTACATAAGTAAATGTCCTATAGTGGTGTAAAGTAACGCACTAAAATTAAGGGATTAGAAACTTGGGAAAGAAGGAAGAATGCAGGTCTAAGCTTTTATAAGTATATTAAAGAAGAAAAAAGCAGAGTAAACGTACCAAACGAATAAAGTGAAAAGATGGAATTTGTAACCGTTGCCCATTGATTTAGCAAAACTCATTAAAGTAATTTATTGCATTACTTGAGTTGCACGCTTGGATTTTGAAAAACAAATGGAAGTATTTAAGATTTTCAATACACCTTTGTCAGAACTAAAGGAAACGAAAGAAATCAATAGAGGACCGAAATATGAACGGGCCGAGCACTAAATTGAAATGAATGCAAAATGAAATAAATTGTAACGGTCAAGTCCGTGTATTGAGTTGAGTAATTAATTTGTTTTGGGCAACACGTTTCAAATTTGAAAATGGTAAGAAAGTGGTAAGCCACAAATTTAGTGCCATTACAACGGACAGTTATATTACTTCCGTCGCGTACCGAGTCTCAAAATACGGAAATAAGTATACCGTAGTGATCAGTACAAAGAGACGAACAAAATGGTATATAGATATTGATAGTACGATTGAATTATAAAAATTCGAATTTTTCTACTAGCGGAAAGTGCAGCAAAAACGTATGACCCTTGAGTCGTTAGGTCGTATGACCCTTGAGTCGTTAGGTCGTATGACCCTTGAGTCGTTAGGTCGTATGACCCTTGAGTCGTTAGGTCGTTTGGCCATAGCTCGTTAGGTCGTATGACCCTTGAGCCGTTAGGTCGTATGACCCTTGAGTCCTTAGGTCGTTAGACCCTTGAGTCGTTAGGTCGTTAGACCTCATTTTGTCTTCACTAGGTCGTACCGTTTTGGTCGGGGCGCTGCCCCCTGGACCCCGCGACCTGACTGGGCAGGTCGAACCCCGTAAGCGGTGGCGTTGCCCCCGCACCCCCACCTTAGGGGGTTGCCACCCCCCTGGACCCCCCCTCCGTAGGGGATCTTATCTGAAAAACATTGAGCTGATTTCCTTGGATTTTATTCACATCTCCGTATGCGATTTTTGTGACTCATTGTTTCTACAATTGCTTCTGTGTTTTGTCACTTTAAAATATAAAGGTTTCAATACTAGTAGTAAATATCAAAACTCTTTTAACAAACAATTTCAACTCTATTTTTAATAACAAAGCTCTTTTCTTAAACCGTTTTCCAATCTATTAGTATATACAAGCCTTTACCTCACTCGGATGAGAAATCTAATTAAACGACTTAGTAAAACAAGTGGTATGAAACGCTTGCGTTCACTTCGTCGGTTAATTCTTGGACTTGTTCGATTGAACCTCTTGTGACAATTTTATTAGTGAAGATTTATAGTTTGTTCGTAAATATTTAAGTTAAGCAAGTGGTTATGGGACATGAAGCTAAACTTCTATATTTACTAGCTTAGTGTAATTGACACTTCTCGTTGATCTTGATGATCGCTTTATGAAGTAGACTAGCAATTGCGCGATGTCTCTTTCATTGCAAGGTTAGACTAGACACCACTTGTGTGATTCCATTCACACATACCTTTCTGCTTTTTGGTTAGTCTTGACCTCAATCTGTGTGATTCCATTCACACATGCGGGGTAGCTCCCCATGGTCTTCGGACCGTATGTAATAGGCCTCTTTCCCTTTTTATGATTTCTGGATTTCTCGTGTTGATTTCTGGAATTTATGTCATTGACTTGTTATGAGTACAAGTTTAGGGTATGATGCCCTCTTCGAATCTTTGAGAAGATTCTTGTGATATTGATTATCTCTTATTGATTGATCTTCTGTTGATCATTATTTACATACTTATAGTGGTATGTCGTTATGGATGTTTATGTTTATGCCATATCTTTTATGTTATATCATGTCATCTGATATTTATAGCTAGACTGATCCGTTTATTATTTTCTTAAATAATACTCGGGTCAGACCGAGATGTTACAGGTGCTTCTGCTTGACTCCTTCCCAGGGATTCATCACTCTGACTTTTGGCTAACTGTTTAGATTAGCAGTTTTTGTTGTATACACTTGAGATATAGACTCATAGTTGTATTCTTTTGTATAGCACGTGTTGCTATTCTTTTGTATTATCGTGGATCTTAATGACCACTACTCTGATGTACACTTTCATGTGTTAGTTATATATTCATATCTTCTTCCGCCTTTGTGATATGGATATCTGTGACTGATTTGTGATATGATTATTTCTATGTTTGTTTCCGAAGATTATTTATAGCCACCGTGTGATAAGCAATTACATGGATGGTCTCTCCTCAACAGCCTTATTCTCCATGCTAGTTGACAGCACTACTCCGGAGTGTTCTTGGCTAGCGTGGGTATAGAGGTGGGGCGTCACAGCTTGGTTTCAGAGCCAAACTTCGGAACAATGTAGAATAACTTGTCAAGGATCATCGTCCTAAGTCCACCTTAGGAGTCTTGCTTTAGGATTTTGTTCGGGTTTTCAAACCGATTCATCCTATTTCTTTTATGATTCCTTATTTCACCTGTCAAGAATGTTTGATATTCATTTGGTGAATAACTATTTTCTTTCTCTTCTTTCTTTCTTAAGGAAAAGAATGTCTAGACCAGGTCGTCCCAGAGCTGGATCATCTAGTGCTCCACCACCGGATGGAGTTTTTATGACTGCTCAACAGCTTCTTGATTTAGTAACTATTGCTCAAGCAGCTCGAGCTAACCCGGAACCTACTCACCCAAAGTCGGGATTTGCACGTTTGTGCAGCGATTACACTAACTTGGGTGGGAAGCCCTTCAAAGGTTCGGAAAATATCATCGAGGTCCAGGCTTGGTTAAAATCATGCGATCGAATCTTTTCTCGCATGAACCTTATCGATCTCCACCGCGTTCTGGTGGCTTCCAGCATGCTCCAGGAGAGAGCATTGGACTGGTACGAACTCCTTACTTCAGAAATTAATGAAGCGGATCTCACCTGGGAGCAATTTCAGGGACGCTTCGAGTTAAAGTTTGTACCAGAAGCTGGGAAAGTAACCTTGGCTCGACGTTTCATAGACCTTGTTCAAGGTCAATCCTCCGTGACTGATTACGTCGCAGCCTTCGAGTCACTTTCCAAATATGGGGTTGAATACATCAATACCCCATTGAAGAAGAACCAGAGGTTCGTTTATGGCTTAAATAAGAATCTTAAGAAGCCACTGCTCCTGAAACTAGAAGTCGCATTTGATCAACTCGTCGATATCGCTCTTCGTCTTGAAGAGGCTGATAGAGAGAGTGATGTTGAAGTGGAAGGCGCTAAACCAAACTTCAACAACAAGAAGAGGCCAAACAAATTCAAGGGTCCTTATCCCAACAAAAAGGGTAAGCAGGCTACCCTTGCGGCAAAGTCTCCTTCTCCTAGTGGTGCGAGTTGCTTCAACTGTGGGTCTGGGGATCATTATGCGAATAAGTGCTCTAAGCCCAAATCTTGTCGCTATTGTAAGAGCCCAGATCACTTTATACATCAATGCCTCAAACGTAAAAGCAGGAATGAGGGAAAGTTAAATGTGGCTCAAGCCCCTGGCAACACATCTCGTGGCCAAGGTATTTCTCATTCCATTCTTGATGGTATTATTTTATTTCATGATCAACCTATTAGAGTTCTCTTTGATACGGGTGCATCCCATTCTTTTATATCAAAGGAACTGGTAGACACTTTTTCCTTAAGTGTTACTGCATTGATGACATCTTTAAAAATTGCGAATCCTGTTGGTGGATCCGCAACTCTTAGTTTGCTTTGTAAAGATGTGGAGATTATTTTTTGCGATTTTTCTTTCCTAGCCGATTTGCATGTCATGCGTTACTTAGGCTTTGGAATAATTTTGGGAATGGATTGGCTTAACCGTTATCAAGCCCATATCCTATGTCCTGAGCGGACTATTTATCTCCGACATCCACAATCTGTTAAACAGATTTCTGTTAATCTTAAAGATTCAGAATCATGTTTGATGGCATCTTTATATTCTTTAAATCCTCGTGATAACGATGATGATGATGAAGATGATATTATTTCTCGTATTCATGTTGTTCGTGAATTTTCCGACATATTCGAGCCCGTTTTAGGTTTACCACCTAAACGAGCAATTGAGTTCAGAATTAATCTTGTTTCTGGAGCTCAACCTATTACTCGTCCTCCTTATCGCATGTCCAATAAGGAAAATGAGGAGATGCGTAAACAATTATCCGAGTTGGAGACGAGGCAATTTATTCGCTCTAGTTCCTCGCCTTGGGGAGCTTCGGCTATTTTCGTAAAGAAATCCGATGGTACTCTGAGGCTCTGCGTTATTATCGCAAGCTTAACGATCTTACTATTAAAAATAAATATCCTTTACCTCGGATTGATGATCTATTCGATCAGCTTAGTGGTGCTAAGGTCTTTTCACAATTGGACTTGGCTACCGGTTTCCATCAGCTTCGTATCGCTGAGGATAGCATTCCTTTGACATTATTCCGTACTCGATATGGATCTTATGAATGACTTGTTATGCCATTTGGGTTAACGAATGCTCCAGCTTATTTCGTTGACCTCATGAATCGAGTTTTCAAAGATTTCCTCGATCGGTTTGTTCTCATATTCATTGATGATATTCTTGTGTATTCAAAAACCGAGGAGGAACATGAGAAACATCTTCGGATTGTATTGGAAACACTTAGGAGGAATCAATTAAAGGCGAAATTTTCTAAATGCCACTTTTGGCAATCTCGTGTGAAGTTTCTCGGTCATATTATTTCCGAATCCGGGATATCCGTGGATCCTTCAAAGATTGAAGCGATTCAAGATTGGAAGAGACCGGAGAGTGTGACAGAGATTCGTAGTTTTCTCGGATTGGCGGGCTATTACCGTCGTTTTATTAAAGACTTTTCTAAGATTGCCGTGCCTCTTACTGGCTTGACTAAGAAGGGAGTTAAATACATTTGGTCGGACAAATGTGAAGCCTCTTTTCAGAAATTGAAAGAACTCCTTTCCGATGCTCCTATTCTTGTTATTCCTGAGGGGAATCAAGATTTTGTTCTTTATACCGATGCTAGTCACGTTGGTTTGGGTGCCGTTCTTATGCAAAAAGAACGTGTTGTTGCTTATGCTTCTAGGCAATTGAAGCCGGCCGAGACTAGATATGCCACACATGATCTAGAGCTCGCGGCTATTGTTTTCGCCCTTCGAATGTGGCGTCATTATCTATTGGGAGAGAAATTTATTCTTTACACGGATCATAAGTCTTTGAAATATTTATTTTCTCAAAAAGAACTTAATTTACATCAACGGCGTTGGCTCGAGTTCCTTGCACCTTATGATCTTGATATTCTTTATACCCCCGGTAAGGGTAATCGTGTCGCCGATGCTCTTAGCCGTAAGCAACAAGCAGTTGTTTCTATGATGATATCCGAATGGAACGATCTCGAGATCTTATCCACTTGTGAGATTCGAGAGCGCGTATCCGATTTATGCTCATCGCTTGTTTTATGTAGCCTTGAGGCTCATCCTTCTCTTTTAGACCGCATTCTTGAAGCTCAAGGGCTAGATTCTGAATTGGCTCTTCTTGGCAAAAATGTTAAGGATAAAATTGATATTGAAGGTTTGAAAGACTTTGATGTTGATTCTCGTGGTGGCATTCGAAAATTTGGTAGACTTATCGTACCAAATATTGGAGATCTTCGTAAAGATATTTTAGAAGATTCCCATCGTTCTAAATTCACCATTCATCCCGGTAGTAGTAAAATGTACGCTGATATGAAGCGACTTTATTATTGGGAGGGAATGAAATCTGATATTGCTAACTTTGTTAAGTGTTGCATGACTTGCCAACTTGTCAAGGCCGAACATCAAAGGCCTGGTGGGTTATTGCAACCCTTAGAAATTCCAATTTGGAAGTGGGATCAAATTTCCATGGACTTTATTGATGGCCTTCCCCGTTCTCGTTCGGGTCATGATAGCTTATAGGTGATTGTTGATAGACTTACTAAATCCGCCCATTTTATTCCGGTTCGGTCTAGCCGAACCGTTCCTCTTTTGGCCAAACTATTTGTCAAGGAAATTGTAAAATTGCATGGAGTTCCTACTTCTATTGTTAGCGATCGTGATCCATTGTTTACTAGTGGATTTTGGAAGAGTCTTCAAAAAGCTTTAGGAACGAAGCTTAATTTTAGCACCGCTTATCATCCCCAGTCCGATGGACAAACCGAGCGTGTGAATCAAACTCTTGAAGATCTTCTTCGTGCTTGTGTGCTTGATTTTGGTGGAAGTTGGGAAGATCATATTTCACTTGTTGAATTTTCCTATAATAATAGCTTCCAATCTAGCATTGGTATGGCACCTTTCGAGGCACTCTACGGAAGGCCATGCCGATCTCCTTCTTGTTGGCTTGAGGCCGGTGAGAAGCTGGTTTTAGGTCCAGACTTTATTCGTGATTCCACGGAAAAGATTGAACTTATTGGGCATAGGATGAAAGAAGCCCAGAGTAGACAAAAATCCTATGCCGATAATCGAAGAAGGAAATTATAATTTTCTGTTGGGGATCCTGTTTTTATTCGTGTTTCACCTATGAAGGGTGTTGTACGTTTCTGTCGATCGGGGAAGTTAGCGCCTCGATATATTGGGCCATTTCCTATCACTGAACGTATTGGTTCCATGGCTTATCGCCTTGCATTGCCGGCTCAGTTTTCTGCTATGCATGATGTATTTCACGTTTCTCAATTACGAAAATGCCTTCGGGATTCCGATTCTATTCTTGAGCCTGCTGTTGTGGAAGAAATTGAAGTTTCGCCAAATTTAACTTATGAGCAGCATCCTATTCGAATTATAGCTTCTGAGGTTAAACGACTTCGAAATAAAGATGTTCCGCTTGTGAAGGTTCAATGGTCCTCAAATCCTAAGGATTGTTCTTGGGAATCCAGAGAATTCATCGAGCATACACATCCGGACTTGCTTACTCCTGCTCCTTGAGGTGAACTTCTTATTTCAAAATTCCTCTTGTGTTAATATGCTTTTATGGTTGTTACTTTTTATTTCCATCTTATATATATTGCGAAGACGCAATTTCTTTAAGGAGGGGAGTCTGTAACAACCCGCATATTTATCGAGTTTGTATTTAAATA
Organism: Allium cepa; assembly: GCA_030765085.1. Lineage (NCBI taxonomy): Eukaryota > Viridiplantae > Streptophyta > Magnoliopsida > Asparagales > Amaryllidaceae > Allium > Allium cepa. The sequence continues at coordinate 366,035,624 of CM060934.1, read as the reverse complement.
TTTTATTTAAATATTAACTCGTTAATCGGGTTTTGGTCCGAAAAGCTACTTTTTGCAAACGGTCAAATTAGGACTCGAGACCACTTCCATTGAGTTCGAAATGTCGTTTACAATTTTTTAAGTATAAACATCGATAGGTTTGGAGTTATAGCAATTTCACTAACTTTTCCCGCTTTGGACTTTGGGTTAGTTTAGCCTATTAAGCCCAAGTTCCAACCCTCTTCTCCTCACTCTTCATAAATTTCCTAACTAACTCAAGCTTTGGCATTAATGGTGAAGAGAATGGGAAATTAAAACTCCAAGCTCAAATTCAATTGCAAATCCAACATTCAACTCCAAATTCAAGTAGAAGATATTAGATTCAAGCTTTGGATTGCTTCTCCTTGCTTTCAAGCTTCATCTTCATAAACTTTAGTGCAAAGGTGAGATTTTTATCTCACAATTCTAGCCTATAAATATATTGGACTGTTGGGAATGATTCCTTATCATTTTTGCATGCATGTTAGCATTTGGTTTGGATTGGATTGGCGAAAAACTCCAATTTTTAGCGTTTTGTTGAATTTTCTGCACTTAAGTCGTTCTGGCCATTTTTGGGTCGTTCGGAGTTAAGTCGTTCGTCCATAGGTCGTGAGTCGTTCACGAGTTAACCCTAGGTCGTTCTGGCCATTTTTAGCTCGTTCGGAGTTAAGTCGTTCATCCATAGGTCGTGAGTCGTTTACGAGCTAACCCTTAAGTCGTGCAACCCTTAAGTCGTGCATCCCTTCAGTCACGCAACTCTTAAGTCAGTTACGAGTTATCTCGTTAGGTCGTATGACCCTTGAGTCGTTAGGTCGTATGACCCTTGAGTCGTTAGGTCATATGACCCTTGAGTCGTTAGGTCGTATGACCCTTGAGCCGTATGACTCTTGAGTCGTTAGGTCGTATGACCCTTGAGTCGTTAGGTCGTATGACCCTTGAGTCGTTAGGTCGTATGACCCTTGAGTCGTTAGGTCGTATGACCCTTGAGTCGTTAGGTCGTTTGGCCATAGCTCGTTAGGTCGTATGACCCTTGAGCCGTTAGGTCGTATGACCCTTGAGTCCTTAGGTCGTTAGACCCTTGAGTCGTTAGGTCGTTAGACCTCATTTTGTCTTCACTAGGTCGTACCGTTTTGGTCGGGGCGCTGCCCCCTGGACCCCGCGACCTGACCGGGCAGGTCGAACCCCGTAAGCGGTGGCGTTGCCCCCGCACCCCTACCTTGGGGGGTTGCCACCCCCCTGGACCCCCCCTCCGTAGGGGATCTTATCTGAAAAACATTGAGCTGATTTCCTTGGATTTTATTCACATCTCCGTATGCGATTTTTGTGACTGATTGTTTCTACAATTGCTTCTGTGTTTTGTCACTTTAAAATATAAAGGTTTCAATACTAGTAGTAAATATCAAAACTCTTTTAACAAACAATTTCAACTCTATTTTTAATAACAAAGCTCTTTTCTTAAACCGTTTTCCAATCTATTAGTATATACAAGCCTTTACCTCACTCGGATGAGAAATCTAATTAAACGACTTAGTAAAACAAGTGGTATGAAACGCTTGTGTTCACTTCGTCGGTTAATTCTTGGACTTGTTCGATTGAACCTCTTGTGACAATTTTATTAGTGAAGATTTACAGTTTGTTCGTAAATATTTAAGTTAAGCAAGTGGTTATGGGACATGAAGCTAAACTTCTATATTTACTAGCTTAGTGTAATTGACACTTCTCGTTGATCTTGATGATCGCTTTATGAATTAGACTAGCAATTGCGCGATGTCTCTTTCATTGCAAGGTTAGACTAGACACCACTTGTGTGATTCCATTCACACATACCTTTCTGCTTTTTGGTTAGTCTTGACCTTAATCTGTGTGATTCCATTCACACATGCGGGGTAGCTCCCCATGGTCTTCGGACCGTCATGTGATAGGCATCTTTCCCTTTTTATGATTTTTGGATTTCTCGTGTTGATTTCTGGAATTTATGTCATTGACTTGTTATGAGTACAAGTTTAGGGTATGATGCCCTCTTCGAATCTTTGAGAAGATTCTTGTGATATTGATTATCTCTTATTGATTGATCTTCTGTTGATCATTATTTACATACTTATAGTGGTATGTCGTTATGGATGTTTATTTTTATGCCATATCTTTTATGTTATATCATGTCATCTGATATTTATAGCTAGACTGATCCATTTATTATTTTCTTAAATAATACTCGGGTCAGACCGAGATGTTACAGGTGCTTCTGCTTGACTCCTTCCCAGGGATTCATCACTCTGACTTTTGGCTAACTGTTTAGATTAGCAGTTTTTGTTGTATACACTTGAGATATAGACTCATAGTTGTATTCTTTTGTATAGCACGTGTTGCTATTCTTTTGTATTATCGTGGATCTTAATGACCACTACTCTGATGTACGCTTTCATGTGTTAGTTATATATTCATATCTTCTTCCGCCTTTGTGATATGGATATCTGTGACTGATTTGTGATATGATTATTTCTATGTTTGTTTCCGAAGATTATTTATAGCCACCGTGTGGTAAGCAATTACATGGATGGTCGCTCCTCAACAGCCTTATTCTCCATGCTAGTTGACAGCACTACTCCGGAGTGTTCTTGGCTAGCGTGGGTATAGAGGTGGGGCGTCACATTATCACACTACAAGTTCCCTGTAAATTAGAATCACTATGGGTTGAAATGATACATACCCGAACGGACTTTAGAATAGGGAAAAATCGTTATGGGCTGAAATGATAGGCTTGAACAGTTTTTATTTAATTTATTTTAACTTGGGATTGCGGGTTTGAAATGATAAAACCCGGATTTTCTTTGTAATTACGGGTTGAAATGATATATTACCCGTATCACTTTACCTAGCGTAGAAAATTATATACAGGCCCGTAGTTAAAATATGTTTTTCTAAAAATTTTAAAATATTTTAGAAATTTAATTATTGTAATATTTGATTTGAAATTTAATAAAAATATAACTTTTGTAAAGTATTATTTATTTTCTGGAAATCTATAAGTTAAATAAATTATGTAATAGTTAGAAAATGTGAATGTAAGTTATTTTGCAAATTTTGATTTAATTTTTAATGGAATTTAAAATAACTTTGAAAATATGACAAATTTATGATATTTTGAATTTAAATTAATTTAAAGTGATTTTATATCATATTAATGATTTTTGATAAAGTTGAATGTGAAATGAGAGAATATTTAAGTTGAAATTTTGAAATATAACTAAAACTGGAAATTTATGAAATTGACTCAAAAGTGAACTTTTAGTTAAGCAAATAAAAATAAAACTAAGTTATATTTGAGAATTTGAACTTAAGTGTTAAGTTGAAATTTAATGCAAGGAATTTAAAATTGAACATTGCGATTTAATAAGTGAATTATTATTAAATCTTGATTTTTGAATGGAAATTTAACTTTATAAAATCATGAACTTGAGGAAAATTAAATGACGTTTATAAATGTGAAAATGTACGATTTTATGAGTTAAAAATGTTTTATATAAAAATATAATTTGTTGAGAAATTATACTGAATATTTGGAGTTAACTGACTGCATTTTTGAAATGCTATTAATTACAATGAAAATGATATTACAGTATTTGTAAATGCCGTAGTTGATGATAATGAAGTAAAAAGCTAAATTGAATTAAAAACTATTATAGCAATTTTGTAAGTGCTATAATTTTTGAATTTAACTAAGTTTATTTGGAATTTAAGTAAACCCTGTTACAACATTTTAAAATGTTGTCTTTTGTTAAATTGAACTGTTTTCAATATAACTTTCCGTAGCGTTTTCTAAATGTTGCGAAAAGTGAAATTTCACTATTTTGATAAGCGTAAGTGAATAAATGAACTTTGGAAGTTGAAAATTTTGGAAATTTAATAATTTAATTTTTAACATAATAATTTCATTTTTATGATTAAAAATGATTATTATTTTTGAATATAAACTGTTTTGAAATATGAATTGAAATGGTACTTTAAATTGAATAACATTAATAATGATTTGAAATGTGGTTTCGAAAAGATATGATATTTTGATATATTAAAATGATTTGAAATGTGGTACTAAAAGATATGATATTTTGATATATTAAAATGATTTGAAACGAAGTTTTGAAAGATATGATATTTTGATATTAAATGATTTGAAAAATGAAGCTTTGAAAAGTTATGATATTTTGATGTATTAAAATGATTTGATAGGAAGTTTTTAAAGGATACGATAATTTAATATATTGAAATGGTTAGAAATAACTTGATAATTATTTTGATAAATATTTGAATTGAAAGATATGGTATGATGATATATTGAAATGGTTTGGAAATGATTTAATCTTTATTTTGATAAAGATTTGGGTTGAAATGATATTTTATTTTGAAGTATAAAATATTGTTTTAAAGTTATAACTACGGGTTATAATAACGATTGGTTGTTAAAGAGGCCGGGATCGGATATTGTCTTACAGCCGGCCAATACCAAAAACCACTTTAACAACTGTGTATGCGGTGGAGATTCCAGAATGAAGTAGGATGGTGGCGACATTCTCGAGGTTTATTACGTGGACCCAACTCCCGTGAGTTGGCATAAATGACTAAAACATGAGCTATACCGGGCTACACAAAGGGTCGCACCCTTTCATCAAGCATGCTCCATCGGAAACCATTCTATTACTTTTGTGATTCGATATGTGGCGCCAATTTGATTCGGGGGTATTGCTCGAGGTGGGCGAAAGCTGCTGGCTTGCCGTCACCACCGGTCTGGGAGTGCAAATAGTGTATCCACCCTGGCATTGCCTCGCGTGCCGTGTCATCTCCTTATAGCGAGCCCACTACGATTTTGGTTTTAAAGATCCGACTGCGTTAAGGTTCACCATCCCCTTAACGCTATTTTCTATATGATTATACTTTACTGATTAGACACTACTTTATATAGCGTATATTACTACATAGTAAATAGTTTAACGGATCCTTAGAGGATGGGCGGTCCCAAGCATCTTCTAAGTTACTTGTACCTTTGCTACAGTTCACTTGAGTTGGTTTACATTATATAAGTACGTATGTCCTGACTCGAGTGTTTGTATTTTTATTTACGCTCGGGTCAGCCTGAGTTATTCACAGATTTGGATTTCCACTTTCTGGAGATTGGAATCGCTGGAGATTATCTACTTGTCAAGTTTCATCTTTTCAGTTCGGTTGTTCTATTCAGCTTGTACTTGGTTATCATATTTAAACTTCTGTTGTACTTTATTTCTTCTATTGTATCTTATGTAACTCCGATATATTATATAGTAGCTTCATGAACTACTATCTCTTTTACTTCCGCTGCATTATTATTACTCTGTATCTGTGATCTGTGATTATTATTTACTGTATATTCTGAGATTTGCCAAATTTTTATTTACAACGCGGTATTTTGAGCAATTCAATTCCAGCATGAGTGTCTACCTATACACTTACAATGGATGCGAATGGTTGAAAATACTTGGTTGTTACATAATTTGAATTTATTATTTAGAAAACTGAATTGAATAAGAATTTAGTTTGAAACTTTTAATATTTAAAGTTTTGAAATATATTGAAATGTAAAAGGGTATTTTGTGATTTCAAATCCGGATTTGATATCGATAAAATGTGAAATGGTTATTTAGGAATTTAGTTGAATTCTTATTGATAAATTGGGATTGGACTAAATTTGAATTTTGAATTTGAGTAGATTTAAATCGTAACTTTGAAATGATAAAATTGGAAATAAATATATTTGAAATGAAATGATATTTGGTTTTGAAGTGTTGTAACGCCCCACCTCTATACCCACGCTAGCCAAGAACACTCCGGAGTAGTGCTGTCAACTAGCACGGAGAATGAGGCTGTTGAGGAGCGACCATCCATGTAATTGCTTATCACACGGTGGCTATAAATAACCTTCGGAAACAAACATAGAAATAATCATATCACAAATCAGTCACAGATATCCATATCACAAAGGCGGAAGAAGATATGAATATATAACTAACACATGAAAGTGTACATCAGAGTAGTGGTCAATAAGATCCACGATAATACAAAAGAATAGCAACACGTGCTATACAAAAGAATACAACTATGAGTCTATATCTCAAGTGTATACAACAAAAACTGCTAATCTAAACAGTTAGCCAAAAGTCAGAGTGATGAATCCCTGGGAAGAAGTCAAGCAGAAGCACCTGTAACATCTCGGTCTGACCCGAGTATTATTTAAGAAAATAATAAACGGATCAGTCTAGCTATAAATATCAGATGACATGATATAACATAAAAGATATGGCATAAACATAAACATCCATAACGACATACCACTATAAGTATGTAAATAATGATCAACAGAAGATCAATCAATAAGAGATAATCAATATCACAAGAATCTTCTCAAAGATTCGAAGGGGGCATCATACCCTAAACTTATACTCATAACAAGTCAATGACATAAATTCCAGAAATCAACACGAGAAATCCAGAAATCATAAAAAGGGAAAGAGGCCTATCACATGACGGTCCGAAGACCATGGGGAGCTACCCCGCATGTGTGAATGGAATCACACAGATTGAGGTCAAGACTAACCAAAAAGCAGAAAGGTATGTGTGAATGGAGTCACACAAGTGGTGTCTAGTCTAACCTTGCAATGAAAGAGACATCGCGCAATTGCTAGTCTAATTCATAAAGCGATCATCAAGATCAACGAGAAGTGTCAATTACACTAAGCTAGTAAATATAGAAGTTTAGCTTCATGTCCCATAACCACTTGCTTAACTTAAATATTTACAAACAAACTGTAAATCTTCACTAATAAAATTGTCACAAGAGGTTCAATCGAACAAGTCCAAGAATTAACCGACGAAGTGAACGCAAGCGTTTCATACCACTTGTTTTACTAAGTCGTTTAATTAGATTTCTCATCCGAGTGAGGTAAAGGCTTGTATATACTAATAGATTGGAAAACGGTTTAAGAAAAGAGCTTTGTTATTAAAAATAGAGTTGAAATTGTTTGTTAAAAGAGTTTTGATATTTACTACTAGTATTGAAACCTTTATATTATAAAGTGACAAAACACAGAAGCAATTGTAGAAACAATCAGTCACAAAAATCGCATACGGAGATGTGAATAAAATCCAAAGAAATCAGCTCAATGTTTTTCAGATAAGATCCCCTACGGAGGGGGGGTCCGGGGGGGTGGCAACCCCCCAAGGTGGGGGTGCGGGGGCAACGCCACCGCTTACGGGGTTCGACCTGCCCGGTCAGGTCGCGGGGGTCCAGGTGGCAGCGCCCCCGGCGGGGTGCGGGGCAGCGCCCCGTCCAAAACGGTACGACCTAGTGAAGATAAAATGAGGTCTAACGACCTAACGACTCAAGGGTCCAACGACCCAACGACTCAAGGGTCCAACGACTCAGCGACTCAAGGGTCCAACGACTCAGCGACTCAAGGGTCCAACGATTCAGCGACTCAAGGGTCCAACGACTCAGCGACTCAAGGGTCCAACGACTCAGCGACTCAAGGGTCCAACGTTCGACTCAGCGACTCAAGGGTCCAACGACTCAGCGACTCAAGGGTCCAACGTTCGACTCAGCGACTCAAGGGTCCAACGACGCGGTGACTCAAGGGTCCAACGACTCAGCGACTCAAGGGTCCAACGACTCAGCGACTCAAGGGTCCAACGACTCAGCGACTCAAGGGTTCAACGACTCAGCGACTCAAGGGTCCAACGACTCGGCGACTCAAGGGTCCAACGACTCAGCGACTCAAGGGTCCAACGACTCAGCGACTCAAGAGTCCAACGACTCAGCGACTCAAGGACGAACGACTTAACTCCGAACGACCTAAAAATGGCCAGAACGACTCAAGTGCAGAAAATTCACCCAAAACGCTAAAAATTGGAGTTTTTCGCCAATCCAATCCAAACCAAATGCTAACATGCATGCAAAAATGATAGGGAATCATTCCCAACAGTCCAATATAGTTATAGGCTAGAATTGTGAGGTAAAAATCTCACCTTTGCACTAAAATTTATGAAGATGAAGCTTGAAAGCAAGGAGAAGCAATCCAAAGCTTGAATCCAATATCTTCTACTTGAATTTGGAGTTGAATGATGGAGTTGCAATTGAATTTGAGCTTGGAGTTTTAATTTCCCATTCTCTTCACCATTAATGCCAAAGCTTGAGTTAGTTAGGAAATTTATGAAGAGTGAGGAGAAGAGGGTTGGAACTTGGGCTTAATAGGCTAAACTAACCCAAAGTCCAAAGCGGGAAAAGTTAGTGAAATTTCACTAACTCCAAACCTATCGATGTTTATACTTAAAAAGTTGTAAACGACATTTCGAACTCAATGGAAGTGGTCTCGAGTCCTAATTTGACCGTTTGCAAAAAGTAGTTTTTCGGACCAAAATCCGATTAACGATTTAATATTTAAATAAAAATATTTAAATGTAAACTCGATAAATATGCGGGTTGTTACAGACTCCCCTCCTTAAAGAAATTGCGTCCTCGCAATATATATATAAGGTGGAAATAAAAAGTAACAACCATGAAAGCATATTAACACAAGAGAAATTTGAAATAAGAAGTTCACCTCAAAGGGCAGGAGTAAGCAAGTCCGGATGTGTACGTTCGATGAATTCTCTGGATTCCCAAGAACAATCCTTAGGATTTGAGGACCATTGAACCTTTACAAGTGGAACATCTTTATTTCGAAGTCGTTTAACCTCAGAAGCTATAATTCGAATAGGATGCTGCTCAAAAGTTAAATTCGGCGAAACTTCAATTTCTTCCACAACAGCAGGCTCAAGAATAAATCGGAATCCCGAAGGCATTTCTGTAATTGAGAAACGTGAAATACATCATGTATAGCAGAAAACTGAGCTGGCAATGCAAGGCGATAAGCCATGGAACCAATACGTTCAGTGATAGGAAATGGCCCAATATATCGAGGCGCTAACTTCCCCGATCGACTGAAACGTACAACACCCTTCATAGGTGAAACACGAATAAAAACAGGATCCCCAACAGAAAATTCTAATTTCCTTCTTCGATTATCGGCATAGGATTTTTGTCTACTCTGGGCTTCTTTCATCCTATGTCGAATAAGTTCAATCTTTTCCGTGGAATCACGAATAAAGTCTGGACCTAAAACCAGCTTCTCACCGGCCTCAAGCCAACAAGAAGGAGATCCGCATGGCCTTCCGTAGAGTGCCTCGAAAGGTGCCATACCAATACTAGATTGGAAGCTATTATTATAGGAAAATTCAACAAGTGAAATATGATCTTCCCAACTTCCACCAAAATCAAGCACACAAGCACGAAGAAGATCTTCAAGAGTTTGATTCACACGCTCGGTTTGTCCATCGGACTGGGGGTGATAAGCGGTGCTAAAATTAAGCTTCGTTCCTAAAGCTTTTTGAAGACTCTTCCAAAATCCACTAGTAAACAATGGATCACGATCGCTAACAATAGAAGTAGGGACTCCATGAAATTTTACAATTTCCTTGACAAATAGTTTGGCCAAAAGAGGAACGGTTCGGTTAGACCGAACCGGAATAAAATGGGCGGATTTGGTAAGTCTATCAACAATCACCCATAAGCTATCATGACTCGAACGAGAACGGGGAAGGCCATCTATAAAGTCCATGGAAATTTGATCCCACTTCCAAATTGGAATTTCTAAAGGTTGCAATAACCCACCAGGCCTTTGATGTTCGGCCTTGACAAGTTGGCAAGTCATGCAACACTTAACAAAGTTAGCAATATCAGATTTCATTCCCTCCCAATAATAAAGTCGCTTCATATCAGCGTACATTTTACTACTACCGGGATGAATGGTGAATTTAGAACAATGGGAATCTTCTAAAATATCTTTACGAAGATCTCCAATATTTGGTACGATAAGTCTACCAAATTTTCGAATGCCGCCACGAGAATCAATATCATAGTCTTTCAAACCTTCAATATCAATTTTATCCTTAACATTTTTGCCAAGAAGAGCCAATTCAGAATCTAGCCCTTGAGCTTCAAGAATGCGGTCTAAAAGAGAAGGATGAGCCTCAAGGCTACATAAAACAAGCGATGAGCATAAATCGGATACGCGCTCTCGAATCTCACAAGTGGATAAGATCTCGAGATCGTTCCATTCGGATATCATCATAGAAACAACTGCTTGTTGCTTACGGCTAAGAGCATCGGCGACTCGATTACCCTTACCGGGGGTATAAAGAATATCAAGATCATAAGGTGCAAGGAACTCGAGCCAACGCTGTTGACGTAAATTAAGTTCTTTTTGAGAAAATAAATATTTCAAAGACTTATGATCCGTGTAAAGAATAAATTTCTCTCCCAATAGATAATGACGCCACATTCGAAGGGCGAAAACAATAGCCGCGAGCTCTAGATCATGTGTGGCATATCTAGTCTCGGCCGGCTTCAATTGCCTAGAAGCATAAGCAACAACACGTTCTTTTTGCATAAGAACGGCACCCAAACCAACGTGACTAGCATCGGTATAAACAACAAAATCTTGATTCCCCTCGGGAATAACAAGAATAGGAGCATCGGAAAGGAGTTCTTTCAATTTCTGAAAAGAGGCTTCACATTTGTCCGACCAAATGTATTTAACTCCCTTCTTAGTCAAGCCAGTAAGAGGCACGGCAATCTTAGAAAAGTCTTTAATAAAACGACGGTAATAGCCCGCCAATCCGAGAAAACTACGAATCTCTGTCACACTCTCCGGTCTCTTCCAATCTTGAATCGCTTCAATCTTTGAAGGATCCACAAATATCCCGGATTCGGAAATAATATGACCGAGAAACTTCACACGAGATTGCCAAAAGTGGCATTTAGAAAATTTCGCCTTTAATTGATTACTCCTAAGTGTTTCCAATACAATCCGAAGATGTTTCTCATGTTCCTCCTCGGTTTTTGAATACACAAGAATATCATCAATGAATATGAGAACAAACCGATCGAGGAAATCTTTGAAAACTCGATTCATGAGGTCAACGAAATAAGCTGGAGCATTCGTTAACCCAAATGGCATAACAAGCCATTCATAAGATCCATATCGAGTACGGAATGATGTCAACGGAATGCTATCCTCAGCGATACGAAGCTGATGGAAACCGGTAGCCAAGTCCAATTGTGAAAAGACCTTAGCACCACTAAGCTGATCGAATAGATCATCAATCCGAGGTAAAGGATATTTATTTTTAATAGTAAGATCGTTAAGCTTGCGATAATCAACGCAGAGCCTCAGAGTACCATCGGATTTCTTTACGAAAATAGCCGAAGCTCCCCAAGGCGAGGAACTAGAGCGAATAAATTGCCTCGTCTCCAACTCAGATAATTGTTTACGCATCTCCTCATTTTCCTTATTGGACATGCGATAACGAGGACGAGTAATAGGTTGAGCTCCAGAAACAAGATTAATTCTGAACTCAATTGCTCGTTTAGGTGGTAAACCTAAAACGGGCTCGAATATGTCGGAAAATTCACGAACAACATGAATACAAGAAATAATATCATCTTCATCATCATCATCGTTATCACGAGGATTTAAAGAATATAAAGATGCCACCAAACATGATTCTGAATCTTTAAGATTAACAGAAATCTGTTTAACAGATTGTGGATGTCGGAGATGAATAGTCCGCTCAGGACATAGGATATGGGCTTGATAACAGTTAAGCCAATCCATTCCCAAAATTATTCCAAAGCCTAAGTAACGCATGACATGCAAATCGGCTAGGAAAGAAAAATCACATAAAATAATCTCCACATCTTTACAAAGCAAACTAAGAGTTGCGGATCCACCAACAGGATTCGCAATTTTTAAAGAAGTCATCAATGCAGTAACACTTAAGGAAAAAGTGTCTACCAGTTCCTTTGATATAAAGGAATGGGATGCACCCGTATCAAAGAGAACTCTAATAGGTTGATCATGAAATAAAATAATACCATCAAGAATGGAATGAGAAATACCTTGGCCACGAGATGTGTTGCCAGGGGCTTGAGCCACATTTAACTTTCCCTCATTCCTGCTTTTACGTTTGAGGCATTGATGTATAAAGTGATCTGGGCTCTTACAATAGCGACAAGATTTGGGCTTAGAGCACTTATTCGCATAATGATCCCCAGACCCACAGTTGAAGCAACTCGCACCACTAGGAGAAGGAGACTTTGCCGCAGGGGTTGCCTGCTTACCCTTTTTGTTGGGATAAGGACCCTTGAATTTGTTTGGCCTCTTCTTGTTGTTGAAGTTTGGTTTAGCGCCTTCCACTTCAACATCACTCTCTCTATCAGCCTCTTCAAGACGAAGAGCGATATCGACGAGTTGGTCAAATGCGACTTCTAGTTTCAAGAGCAGTGGCTTCTTAAGACTCTTATTTAAGCCATAAACGAACCTCTGGTTCTTCTTCAATGGGGTGTTGATGTATTCAACCCCATATTTGGAAAGCGACTCGAAGGCTGCGACGTAATCAGTCACAGAGGATTGACCTTGAACAAGGTCTATAAAACGTCGAGCCAAGCTTACTTTCCCAGCTTCTGGTACAAACTTTAACTCGAAGCGTCCCTGAAATTGCTCCCAGGTGAGATCCGCTTCATTAATTTCTGAAATAAGGAGTTCGTACCAGTCCAATGCTCTCTCTTGGAGCATGCTGGAAGCCACCTGAACGAGGTGGAGATCGATAAGATTCATGCGAGAAAAGATTCGATCGCATTATTTTAACCAAGCCTGGACCTCGATGATATTTTCCGAACCTTTGAAGGGCTTCCCACCCAAGTTGGTGTAATCGCTGCACAAGCGTGCAAATCCCGACTTTGGGTGAGTAGGTTCCGGGTTAGCTCCAGCTGCTTGAGCATTAGTTACTAAATCAAGAAGCTGTTGAGCAGTCATAAAAACTCCATCCGGAGGAGCAGCACCAGATGATCCAGTTCTGGGACGGCCTGGTCTAGACATTCTCTTCCTTAAAGAAAGAAAGAAGAGAAGGAAGAAGGTTATTTACCAATGAACATCAAGCAATCTTGATAGATAAAACAAGGAATCATAAAGGAAATAGGATGAGTCGGTACGAAGACTCAAATTAATCCTATGGTATGACTCCTAAGATAGACCTAGGACGATGATCCTTGTTAAGTTATTCTACATTGTTCCGAAGTTTCGCTCTGATACCAAGCTGTAACGCCCCACCTCTATACCCACGCTAGCCAAGAACACTCCGGAGTAGTGCTGTCAACTAGCACGGAGAATGAGGCTGTTGAGGAGCGACCATCCATGTAATTGCTTATCACACGGTGGCTATAAATAACCTTCGGAAACAAACATAGAAATAATCATATCACAAATCAGTCACAGATATCCATATCACAAAGGCGGAAGAAGATATAAATATATAACTAACACATGAAAGTGTACATCAGAGTAGTGGTCAATAAGATCCACGATAATACAAAAGAATCGCAACACGTGCTATACAAAAGAATACAACTATGAGTCTATATCTCAAGTGTATACAACAAAAACTGCTAATCTAAACAGTTAGCCAAAAGTCAGAGTGATGAATCCCTGGGAAGAAGTCAAGCAGAAGCACCTGTAACATCTCGGTCTGACCCGAGTATTATTTAAGAAAATAATAAACGGATCAGTCTAGCTATAAATATCAGATGACATGATATAACATAAAAGATATGGCATAAACATAAACATCCATAACGACATACCACTATAAGTATGTAAATAATGATCAACAGAAGATCAATCAATAAGAGATAATCAATATCACAAGAATCTTCTCAAAGATTCGAAGGGGGCATCATACCCTAAACTTATACTCATAACAAGTCAATGACATAAATTCCAGAAATCAACACGAGAAATCCAGAAATCATAAAAAGGGAAAGAGGCCTATCACATGACGGTCCGAAGACCAAGGGGAGCTACCCCGCATGTGTGAATGGAATCACACAGATTGAGGTCAAGACTAACCAAAAAGCAGAAAGGTATGTGTGAATGGAGTCACACAAGTGGTGTCTAGTCTAACCTTGCAATGAAAGAGACATCGCGCAATTGCTAGTCTAATTCATAAAGCGATCATCAAGATCAACGAGAAGTGTCAATTACACTAAGCTAGTAAATATAGAAGTTTAGCTTCATGTCCCATAACCACTTGCTTAACTTAAATATTTACGAACAAACTGTAAATCTTCACTAATAAAATTGTCACAAGAGGTTCAATCGAACAAGTCCAAGAATTAACCGACGAAGTGAACGCAAGCGTTTCATACCACTTGTTTTACTAAGTCGTTTAATTAGATTTCTCATCCGAGTGAGGTAAAGGCTTGTATATACTAATAGATTGGAAAATGGTTTAAGAAAAGAGCTTTGTTATTAAAAATAGAGTTGAAATTGTTTGTTAGAAGAGTTTTGATATTTACTACTAGTATTGAAACCTTTATATTATAAAGTGACAAAACACAGAAGCAATTGTAGAAACAATCAGTCACAAAAATCGCATACGGAGATGTGAATAAAATCCAAAGAAATCAGCTCAATGTTTTTCAGATAAGATCCCCTACGGAGGGGGGGTCCGGGGGGGTGGCAACCCCCCAAGGTGGGGGTGCGGGGGCAACGCCACCGCTTACGGGGTTCGACCTGCCCGGTCAGGTCGCGGGGGTCCAGGGGGCAGCGCCCCCGGCGGGGTGCGGGGCAGCGCCCCGACCAAAACGGTACGACCTAGTGAAGATAAAATGAGGTCTAACGACCTAACGACTCAAGGGTCCAACGACCCAACGACTCAAGGGTCCAACGACTCAGCGACTCAAGGGTCCAATGATTCAGCGACTCAAGGGTCCAACGACTCAGCGACTCAAGGGTCCAACGATTCAGCGACTCAAGGGTCCAACGACTCAGCGGCTCAAGGGTCCAACGACTCAGCGACTCAAGGGTCCAACGTTCGACTCAGCGACTCAAGGGTCCAACGACTCAGCGACTCAAGGGTCCAACGTTCGACTCAGCGACTCAAGGGTCCAACGACGCGGCGACTCAAGGGTCCAACGACTCAGCGACTCAAGGGTCCAACGACTCAGCGACTCAAGGGTCCAACGACTCAGCGACTCAAGGGTCCAACGACTCAGCGACTCAAGGGTCCAACGACGCGGCGACTCAAGGTCCAACGACTCAGCGACTCAAGGGTCCAACGACTCAGCGACTCAAGAGTCCAACGACTCAGCGACTCAAGGACGAACGACTTAACTCCGAACGACCTAAAAATGGCCAGAACGACTCAAGTGCAGAAAATTCACCCAAAACGCTAAAAATTGGAGTTTTTCGCCAATCCAATCCAAACCAAATGCTAACATGCATGCAAAAATGATAGGGAATCATTCCCAACAGTCCAATATAGTTATAGGCTAGAATTGTGAGGTAAAAATCTCACCTTTGCACTAAAATTTATGAAGATGAAGCTTGAAAGCAAGGAGAAGCAATCCAAAGCTTGAATCCAATATCTTCTACTTGAATTTGGAGTTGAATGATGGAGTTGCAATTGAATTTGAGCTTGGAGTTTTAATTTCCCATTCTCTTCACCATTAATGCCAAAGCTTGAGTTAGTTAGGAAATTTATGAAGAGTGAGGAGAAGAGGGTTGGAACTTGGGCTTAATAGGCTAAACTAACCCAAAGTCCAAAGCGGGAAAAGTTAGTGAAATTTCACTAACTCCAAACCTATCGATGTTTATACTTAAAAAGTTGTAAACGACATTTCGAACTCAATGGAAGTGGTCTCGAGTCCTAATTTGACCGTTTGCAAAAAGTAGTTTTTCGGACCAAAATCCGATTAACGATTTAATATTTAAATAAAAATATTTAAATGTAAACTCGATAAATATGCGGGTTGTTACAAGTGTAAATAAATTTGAAATGATCATGGTGTTATAATTAATATCTCTACATTATAGATAGCTCCACGGATCCCTAGAGGATGGTTATCCCAAACATCCTTTAAGTTATTTGTATTTCAGTTGATATTTCACTTGAATTGGATTTATTGATATAAGAATGTTAATCCTGACTCGAGTGTTTTGTGTTTTTCTTTACGCTCGGGTCAGACTAATTGATAAAGCATTAGAGACTCACCTTTGGAGTTCGGAGTTTCATTTGGAGATCCAACTATCGATTCAGATTCCATCCTTTCTAGTTGATTGGTTCAGAGAAGTCATCTGTTGCATTGAAGACTTCACTGCATTTGAACTATTCGGTTGTATTTTATTTCTAACTCTGATTTATATAGTAGCTTCATGAACTACTATTCTTTATCTATTCTGTTGCATTATATTACTCTGTGATCTGTGATTGATTTATTTATTGTATATTTTAAGTTTTGCCAAATTTTAATTAACAATTCGGTATTTTGAATTATTCAAGTCAGATATGTATGGTTTTATTGTCGATTTGAATGGTCCAAAATAGCGGGTCATTACAGATCTGATATTATGTATTTTATTTTGTTCCGCTGCGATTGTGAGATTCTGTTATTATTTAGTTCCTTCTTTCTTCTATCTTATTTTTTCCCTCAACTATCTGTCTTTTCTGGCACTCGAGCGTCGGCATATTATTCTGTGTTGTATTTTGTGTCGATTTTCGAGGTCGAGAAGGGCGGTTCGTCACATCCATACTTGGCATATGTCAGGTCAGAGATGAAGTTGCGGCCAGAGGTGGTGACCGGTCAGGTCGTGGTTGGAGGTGGAGTGCTAGGTTTTTGGTGGAACTTTATAATTTTTTGGTAATGGCATCATCAATTGGCACGGCCAGATCTGGGGGAGGGGATAGGTGATGGTTGCTAGCATGTATGGTGGTGGTCGGGGTGATGCGGTGGAGGTGGAGAGTGGAGCAGTGTAAAGCAAGGAGAAGAACAAGGCAAAACATAGAAAAGAAAAGGAGAAAAATGATAAGCCATTAGCAAGTTTGTTTTTTTTTCCTCTCATTGCCGTGAGTTTGAGGATGAGGAGAAGAATGTTTTCATGTGAAATGAGAAAAGAAATGCATGGAACAAGCAAAAAAAATGGACGACCAATAAAAAATGAAGAGGCAATTGAAAAATGAAAAGTCAAAGGCAAATGGAAAGATAAAAGGAAAGTGAAAGGGTTTTGACTCTTAAAATTTCCATTTCTTTTTAATTCAAAATAAAAATATAAAGTTCGGTAAATAAAATAAAAGGCTGAACTAAATAAAGTGAAAAAAATAAATAATTAATTTAAGGAAAAGTAGAAAATAATTAAAGAAATAGTTTAATAATTGAAACTAGAATTAAAAATATAAACAATATACAATAAGCATTTGAAAATATAACTACACTAAAAAAATGTTTTAAAAATAAAATAAATACATAACATGCCATATTACACAAATATACACAAATTAGAACAAAAAAAATATTATTTATATAAATTAAAACAAACAATTTTGCTAAATAAAACAATTTACACACAATATTATAAAAAGCATAACTTTCACAATATAATTCGGATTTCAAAGAAAAGAAAAGCAGTATTCTTGAAATTTTATTTATTTTCATAATAAAAGATAAAATTCAAACATTCAACCACTTAAATTTTAAATTTAAAAGTCAAAGTTCGACCATATTGACTTCATATTTTTGGAAAATATTCTATTTCTTCATGTTTGGAATTCTAATTTACATCAAAATAAAAATTTATATTTAAAATAACAAAATTTATTCATTTTAATAAATAAAATAAATTTTTAAATAAGGAATTTAGGAAAAGTAATTAAAATATTCAATTAGAATAATCACAAAATACAGGGTTGTTACACTTGCAGCGGAACGATCAAATATAATAATCAAATAAATAGTTCATGAAGCCGTTTTACAAAATATTAGATTATACTTATATAATACATATCAAAGTTACACATGCCAGAGAATAATAAATAACAATGCAGCGGAACAATGTGATGCAGTGGAACACTATAGTAAATAATAGTTGCACAATCTTCGTCTTCGTACTCCAGAAGTAAGGTCTTCAAACCCTGAAATGCTCAGGCTGACCCGAGCGAATTGAAAAGACAACACACTAGAGCCAGAACTAAAAGACCTTATGTAAGTTAAATCAACAGAAATAAATATGAGTGGAATGGCGTCAGAGATGTTTATAGGATTTGACATCTTCTATCCAGTGTCCAACATGAGTGCAGCAGCTTAAAAGAAGTTCGGGATTCACATCTCCTAAGGATCTGTTAAACTATTTACTATGTAGTAATATATGCTATTATAATAATGTCTAAAGTAAAGTATAATATATTTGCAAATAGCGTTAAGGCTTTACATTTTCCACCTTAACACACTTTTCTATTCCCATAGTCCATACAGTACCGTAATCTCCCCCGTACTGGGCGTCGTCAGAGGGCACTCCATAGGTATGGTACAAAACAAAATTATATAACACGTGCTAGGGTAGGTGACACGGCACAACTAGGCAATGCTAGGGTAGATATACCAATTACGCTTCCGGACCGGTAGTAACGCGTAGCAGCTACTACCCCCCATCTCGAGCCATACCTCCAAAATCAAAAGGGCACCAATCAATCACAAAGTAATAGAATGGTATCGAAGGAGTGTGTCCGATAAAAGGTGCTACCTTCATAGTCCATCGATCGCTCCTGTTTTAGCCACCTTATGCCAACTCACGGGAGTCGGGTCCACGTATATACCTCAAAGGAACGCGGCCACCATCCTACTTCATTCTAGAATCTCCACCGTGTACACGGTTGTTAAAGTGGTTTTCGGAGTTGGCAGAGAGTATGACAACTTCCGATCCCGTTCTCTTTAACAACCAAACGTTACTATAACATTGCGGTCATTTCAAAATAAATATACTTCAAAACCAGAATATAATATCCATTTCAAAACCAAATTAATACGATATCTTTTTCATTTCAAATATATCCTTTCTAAAATCATAACACTTTCAAAGTTATAACATTTCAAAATCAAAACACTTGAATATAACACTTTCACATTATAATACCTTGTAAATCATAACTTTGAAACATAACTTCCACCACTTAAGTGGTCTGGATATTTAAAATACTTTATATAATAAAAAATCTTCTTCAATTCCACCATTCAAACCCAACACAACTCGAATTTCGACAATTTTATTTAATCAAATCCCAAATCATAAATTTCTATTCAATTTAGTTTCCAAATAAAATATTCCAAATTTATCGATTTCAAACTCGATTTGGCCCATAGAATAAACCATTTCAAATTCAATATATTTCAAACTTTAAGTATTCAACAGTTTCAAAACTAAGTTTGAAATAGAAGAAAATTTGAAATAGAAAAGGATTAAAATAAGAAGAACTGAAAATGGAAGAGAAGATCAAGATTTGAAAAGAAAGAAAAAAGTTTGAAATAGAAGAAAATTTGAGAAGAAAAATATTTGAATAGGAAGGAAAAATTAAAATGAGAGATAAGGAGGAGATTTGAAGAAAAAAAAAAGAAAAAAAGAAGAAGATTAGAATGGAGGCTGGGGTTTCATTTGCATCATATCTTATTTATAAGATTAGAGTTAGGTTTAGGGCCAAAGAGATTTGAAGAGAGAGGCCGCTATTAATCAGAAACAAATGAAATGACGTTTCAGAAAATGAAGTTGGAAAATGAATGAAAAAAATAAAGTAAATATGAACAAACTTGGTATTGAAATATTGTAAATATGAACGGCCTTTTTAAAAGTAGCAGGTATTAAAAATTTGTAAAAGAAAGAATTAAAAATATGAAAAGTAGTTCATGTTTGCAAAATAGAAAAGCTTCGGACAATGTAAACAGAATGGAGTAATGGAACAAATGGAGAGATAATGAAAAGAATGCGTAAATTATTAATTAGAAAGGGAATGAATGGACCAACTCTATACTATAAATAAACTTTTAGAATTCAAATTTCAAAAACAATCGTTCATTTAATTAATTTTGTTAACCCTAAACATACCAAAATTAACATCCTTTAACGATTTAATTACACATGATAAATGAAAATAAATTCTCTACATAAATTTGTGTCATAAATTAAAAGAATATACAACATTAATAAATTTTCATTTCTCCCTCTTCGTGATTAGATTAGGAATTAAACAAAATGTTAACATTTCGATTCAACGTTTTACTAGGAATGCATTAGCATACATTAATAGATATGATAGCATAAACAAGGTAATATAAACAGGTGCATAATATATATTTGTACATCATTATCGCCACTTATATTTTACGTTTGTAAATAAAAGGTATAAAAGTAATCCACATAAGGAGGCAATAAATGTAAGAGTAAATTAGAAAAGTGAAGATAGAAAGGTAAGTTATATTGCAATAAAAATCTAATAAAGTCTAATTGAAAAGGAAATCATCAAGTTTAAATATATTTTACCCCTTTATCATCTCCTATTAACATTTAATTTAATAAAATATGAGATTTCAAACCTAAATAATCCTTTCTTTTTAATGATCTAATTGGATCTAAAACATAAGTTTAAATTTAGGTATAAACATATATGTAGTAAACTACCATTAAATATTGAAACGTGAACTGATTTAATTGGAAATAAATAACCCAATCTAAATTTATTTCAACATATGTTTACAATTAACGTCTTCCTACTTTTTAATTAAAAGATTCCAGTCACATTAATTGTCATTGATTTCTAAGGTAAAAATAAATGAGACAATTCAATTCCTTTTCATAGTAATTTAATGTATTTACGGAAATATTGTATACAAACCAAATGTTATTAATTTCTTATTTCTGTAATAATGTTTTCACCTACCAACATTTCAAATAAATAAACATATGATTTTTTTAGTTAGTAAAGAAACATATATTATTCTTTTTTTTAAACATTTATTATTCGAATCAATTGGAATTTATATTCATACGGTCATTTGTTTTCTTCCTTATTAAACATTACAATTATTTCCAATTTAAGCTCTACAATTACATTCCTAATTAGCTTTATCATTACAATTTTCAATTTCACTCAATCTACGTCAACAATCACATTAATGCTTTATTATCAGCCAAAAAATATTATAATTACTTATCTATCATTGATTTTATCAAATTATAGTTTATTACGTATTATTTCATCAATTCATATATATCTTTGAATTTATTTCCTAATTTACTATTTACAATCAATTATAATCTCACAATTGTTTCAATTAATTGGGATATTCAACATCAGATTGATCTTGTGCCAGGGTCAATTTTACCTAACAAACCACATTACAGGATGAGTCCTAAAGAGCATGAGGAACTGAGAAGGCAGGTGGAGGAGTTGTTAGAACAGGGGCGTGTTCAAGAGAGTTTGAGTCCTTGTGCAGTGCCAGCTTTATTGGTGCCAAAGAAGGATGGTTCGTGGAGGATGTGTACGGACAGTCGGGCTCTAAACAAGATCACTGTGAGATACAGATTTCCTATGCCGAGGTTTGATGATTTGATTGACCAGTTGAGTGGAGATGTTGTGTTTTCGAAGATTGACTTGAAGAGTGGATACCATCAGATTCGTATTAGACCGGGTGATGAGTGGAAGACTGCTTTTAAAACAAGGGAAGGTTTATACGAATGGCTGATTATGCCGTTTGGCTTGTCAAATGCTCCGAGTACTTTTATGAGAGTGATGAACCAAATTTTCAGACCATTCATTGGGAAGTTCGTAGTTGTTTACTTTGATGATATCTTAATCTATAGTAGGAGTACGGAAGAGCACATCCAACATTTGCGAGAAGTACTGTTGATTCTACGACAGGAGCAGTTCTATGCAGCAGCAAAGAAGTGTGTGTTTATGACGGATAGTTTTTTATTTCTGGGGTATGTTTTGTCAAAGGAAGGTATTCAAGTGGATGAAAATAAAGTGGAAGCTGTCAGGAGTTGGCTACAACCCAAGAAAATTACTGAAGTAAGGAGCTTTCATGGGTTGGTATCTTTTTATCGAAGATTTATTCCACATTTTAGTAGTGTAATGGCACCTGTAACCGATTGCATGAAAGGAAAGAAGTTTGAGTGGTCAGAGGAAGCAGGGGTTGCTTTTGAGAAGGTTAAGACACTTTTAACGTCAGCACCAATTCTAGTTTTTTCCCTATTTTGAAATTTCATTCAATAAAATTAAAAAATAAAAATTTATTATTTTAGAATTCCTTCTTTTAAAATTATCCCATTTCTCAAAAATAAATTTTAATATAAACTTTCAACCTGAATTTTCAAAAATCAAATTTTTATTTATTTCCAATATCTAATAACACCAAAATTATATTCGGCGAAATTTTAGCCTTCAACGATTCCAATCACAAAGATAATCACACAGAGATTATAAATAATCAACACACAACTTTGAAACAAATTCGATTATTTGAGAAATCCAGTTGGATCCCTCTAACCTGTTTTCGTGCATCCAAAGATGTTAGCACAGTACCAATCCCGTTTCAAGATGGGATATCGCGGTACATGGGTTTATATAAAATATTATCTGCTATTATGTGGCACAGTTGGGTCTCATCTGCTATATAATGCCGGAAATCAACTCCAAGTACATATATAATACCAATTCGTCTTCACGGTGGAATATCGCGATATATGTGTTTAATATAATAACCTCCGCATAATATGCGGCGTATAGGGTCTATTTCAATACAACAAATAGCAATTTATCATCCAAGCATACAATCAACACAATCAAGCAATTTTAAATCTAACTATTTAAAATTTAAATCGAAACAAATTCGATTGAGTGAGAAGTTCTCACCTTAGCTTTCAATAACAGTTGCAGTGTTTTATTGTGAATAAAATTAAACACGCGTTTAATTTTGCGTAAAATTATCACTAGCTCCAATCAATCCCAATCCAGCTCCATTGCGTAGTGTTCGTCCATACGAATCCAACGCAATTCGTTTCGTGCGAAACGGACCTTGTATGACAAAGTTATACACTTTTAAACATTATACGAATTTAAATAACATAATTTAACATTTTATTTTCTTATTAAACCTTGAAATCAATCAGGGCCGCATGTTTTTGATACTGCAGATCCAAGCCGTGCTTCCATTTTCTTCCTCTCTCACGTTAATATCCAGGCAACGAACCCATAGGCACGCGAACAAAATTTGATGGCCGCGACACGCACAATTATCGAGATGTTGATCAACTAGCGCCACTTCGAAGCCCTTGACACCATCTACCATCGTCGTGAATAGGGTTGAGCTCGGTCGTGTATTGTCATTGGAAAACGTATACGAAATGCGCGACTTCTCGGTTGAAATTTGGCATCCATAATGCTCCGATGATCATCGTCACCGTATGGATCTATAGGTCTCACAAAGATCTACAACGTTGTAGTTGAATGTTTTCGATAATTGTTGGTGGATTTAGAGAGATTGAGGGTCGTCCATTAAAAATCAAGTGGCGTCTGTAACCAAAAACCCTAGGGTTTGTGCAAAATGAAAGAAATGAGGTCCTTATATAGAAAATTACGCGACACTATTCACTCGAAATGTTTCCGAACTCGAAACGAAGCATGCTGCCTTTCGTTTATAATTTTTTACCCCTATTCCGAACGCAATGGAATATATATCGGGAGATGATTCGATCAATTTTGAAAGATAGATTTTCGAATCGACAATTTAAATTTAAAATTCACTTAAACCGATTTCAATGCGTTTTGGCTTGCCCCGGACAAAACGTAAATCCGATTGACACGAAATTTGAAATCTTACAATAATTTAACATTACAGATCCAATGAAACTGATTTCGTCGAAATCTGAGACAGTTTGAAAAATGACTATTTTTTACGCGTCGATTAAATATTAAAATATTCAATTTCCACAAATTAACTTTTAATTCAATTTTAAAAGATCTGTAACATCATTCTAACTCCAATATGATTTAATACAACTTTACAAATCAATTTTTAATCACATTAAACCCAATTTCCAATTATTTCTGTAACTTCAAATATTAAATTATCGATTTAATTATCCAATTAAATCTAGATATTCGAAATAAAAATTTATTCGACTTATAAAATTTACATGTTAATATTTAAAATCAATCAAATATACGAATTTCAAATGACAGAAATTCTAGGTCGTTACAATAACATTAACGACTGTCAATTTCATTCGATCAACAATCGCATTCATACTTTATTATCAACCAATCAATATTATATTTACTTACCTATCATTGATTTTATCAAATTATAGTTTATTACGTATTATTTCATTAATTAATATAACTTTGAATTTATTTCCTAATTTACTAATTACAATCAATTATAATCTTACGATTGTTTCAATTAATTGGGATTGCACTAAATTAGTTATTTATTAACTTGCATGAACATTATTACCATTCATCCCCGTAACTAATTCATTAGTTTTTTTTCTTCCAGATTTAATTACCAAAATCTTATTAAATTAACAAATTTAAACATCGAAAATTACGACTCGTTACACTCCCCCCCACTCAAAACTTTTCGTCCCTAAAAAGGAAAAAGGAGGGAAAGAAGGAATCAATATATCTTATTCAAAAATATTGAATTTATTAACAAATAAATTTACATTGTACTTGTGTTATTCTTATAAAATATCTTTCATAACATTTATAGTGTTTTGTTATATAATTTTCTTTTCATTCATACAAGGATTATTTCTTTAACTTACATTTATCTCTTACAAAATTTTATTCCAATTCATTCATTCATTCATTCATTTATTACTTAATTTCATTTTTTTATAGTATTCATGTTCCATTTAATTACTTAGCATATCAATTCATTAACTTAAGTTTATAATTACTTTCTTACAAAACCTACTTAACTCAGTGTGATGTTCATTTTATTAATTACTTTGATTATAATTTTCTTCAAACATTAACTTAAGTTTAGAATCATTTATTTATAATGCTCACTTTCTATTACATTTAATTAGTAACATTTCAATTATAACTTAAGTTTATAACAACTATAACATCAAATTCTTATTTATTAGAGAATTTCATTGAATACATTCATTAATTTAAGTTTTACTTGTAAAATTTCCGCCACAGTTTCTTATTAAACATTTCAACATTTTATATTTCGGTAAGTTATATATATGCTTTTTTGTAAGAATGCAATTGAAATTTATACAAGTTTATCTCATTTCTTTTAAATTAATTTAGTGTTCAAAAATCATATCTTTTGTTTTATAGGTTACCAATTTCAACTTTCTTGTTATTTCATTTATAACCTAGCATTTAATCTCTTATTTTAATTAAGGGTTCCAATTATTAATTAGTTATATTCCATTTCACCACATTAATTAAAACAATTAATTAACAAAAACTTAAGGACCAAATACCAGGTTAAATCTCAAATCATTAATAGATAATATATATAATTACAACTTATGTATCCAATTATATTTAAAAAAAATTGAAGTTTATATTTGTTTATCAAAATAAATCTGTAGTAAAACTACTACAATTACCTTTCCACTTAGAAACTCGAAAATGAATGTCGATGATGCGTGCACTCATCACCGAAGTTATTTTCTAGTGATAGAGAGGGAAGTACATAACTTATTTCTTTCCAAAGTTCCTTCAAAACAATTCTTTCAAATTATATTGGAATATTTATATCAGAAAATAATTATAAACAATATTATTATATTCCAAAATCCTTTGAAAGAAATTTCAAAATCCCGGAACCTAAGTTCTAAAATTTCCAATTTACATTTATTTTATTTTCTTCAAATTTTTTTGCCAATCAGTATTTATATATTTCACTACCTAAAAACCAATATATTACAACCAAATATAACCTTTATAAAAATTTTATTTTATATATATAAAATATAATAGGAAGAATTATTTCATTCACCTATATTCAAAAAAAAAATTGTGTCGGTCTATCCTATTAAGTGTTTAAAAATCCCTATTGATGTTATAGTGTCCTATGAACCAACCAGAATTTATAAATACAAAATGAAAGGGATTAGCACAATTTTAAAACCTTTTTATAACACTAACAAATACGCTCTCATACACACACACAAACACACGCGCGCGCGCGCGCGCGCGCGCGCGCGCGCATACACTCAGCGACTCATCACAGGGTATTACTACCCTTTTGATAAAGAGTCAGACCCCACAAAGCTAAGATTTATCGCAAAACCATAGCTGTGATACCAAATATAACATCTCGTGTTTTTGTACGCTTTAAATTAACGATAAACCACACACGTCAGACTCAAACAATACAAAAGAACGGGTTGCTATTGGGGTGAATAAGAAAAGCAGAGAAAGAAAAAAAATAGAATCTTACAACGGAATGATAAAATATAATAATCAAATAAACAGTTCATGAAGTTGTTTTACAAAATATTCGATTATACTTATACAATACATATCAGAGTTACACATACCAGAGAATAATAAATAACAATGCAGCGGAACAATGTGATGTAGTGGAACACTATAGTAAATAATTGTAACGACCCAACTTCCAAACACCAGGAAGTCGCATTGCTAATAAGAAAAGAAAGGGATAGAGAATAGAAAGAAAGAGAAGAAAGAAGAAACAACACATCATAATCTAAACAGTGTAACGAATAAATTATATTAATAACATAAAATATTACATAGTTTACAATCACTATCAGAGTACACAGATAATACAACACATACTAGACAGTTATAAACACCTGTCTAGTATTTACAACATAATACAACTCAGAGACAACACAGAATACACAGCGGAATATTATATATCTAACGCAGAAGCCTCCTGCTCCATTGCTCCTCCAATATTCGTCAAAGCCAACCTGAATCCTTGGCTACTCGTCAAAATTTGAGTACCTAAGAGTTTATGAAAACAAAAGATAAACTCCGGGTCAGACATGGGTCTGGTGTGAGTAATAGGTTATAGTTGCTTAACTTTCAAAAATCTTTTGTAAAGAAAGGTATCACGTAAGACTTCCCACACATAAACATGGAAAAGTTTTTACCTTACGCTAACCAAAACATTTGATAGGAAATCCAGTGATATTATAATAGGTCCAGGGTATTCAAGTAAATATGAAATAGCCGAAATTGTTACATGACTAAATTCCAGCTACTAGCCACAAAAGTGGGTAATACAATCAAAACCGTTGGCACTTATTGGATTTTGGATTCCATACAATGGCAGGGCTACTGGGGTACCGCCCGTCACAGTACGTGGCCTAGATCAACATACCGAGGAGTACTCCTACTCCCATGCAACACAAGGCCGGACCCATTCCTTACTGAATAGTTCCGAACAAGACAACCCTGCAGTTGGTGCGCAATTCCAACTGCCCACTAAGCCGAATAAAAAGGGACCTCTAGACAGGGATCAATCTTTCTCTCCAGTGGGTGCTACCCACGAAGCCTTGCTGCACCTCCCATGTTTTAGCCATTCCCGGTTGATGAGTCTTGAGGCTACGATTACCTTTAGAGGACACATTATCTTAGAATGCTCATCGCCCACCGGACGATGTTCTGAAAGCATTCAATCCATACAAGTTCGTTCCTGGTTCGAACGAAACCGAAGGCATTATCTCGTTACACGGATTACGGAATCACCCATAGAGTTAACGACGATAACCCTTGCACTCTGAACCACCATCTCGAATCTATGAGTACTATTCCGTCAAACTAATTACGGAATCACCCACAGAGTTATACCGACGTATAGCCCTTACACCTCGAGTCTTCACTCTTCACATAAGATTCACGATCTATCATTAATTTGGATCGATGTGGTTTTCGGATATCCAAATATGGAAACCCGATCCCGGTTTCATCGAAATCCAAAGCGTGTCTTTTAGGTCCAAGTTGTTTTAAAGTTTAAAACAATTCAATAACATTATCTATATACACACAGATAGATAACTCATAGATTCACAACAGATAATTATCATTATCATAACAATAGATAATCCATATTATTACTATCAAAAGATAATCCATATCATAATGCAACCAATGC
Organism: Allium cepa; assembly: GCA_030765085.1. Lineage (NCBI taxonomy): Eukaryota > Viridiplantae > Streptophyta > Magnoliopsida > Asparagales > Amaryllidaceae > Allium > Allium cepa. The sequence goes on along the minus strand of CM060934.1, from coordinate 366,007,507 downwards.
ATCCATATCAATCAACAATACTAATCTCGTAGTTGAGATTTTCCAAACCATTCAAGGCATCCAATAACAACCATTCATAAGCAATGATTCATAATAATACTATTTATAATTAATTTAAATTGAATTAGATTAATTACATCATCTCTAATTAATTTAAAATGAATTAAATTAATTATTTACAAAATATAAATCTTGCTTACATTAATTAATTACAAATTAATTAATTGATTAACCTCTACTTTATCATCTTAATTAATCAATCTTGATTAATTATGCTTCAATTAATTTCACAAAATTAATTATTTTAAACCAAATACAGTAATTAACTTTTAATTATTTCATTAATTAATTAACTATAATTAATTACATTTAACCTTAATTTACTACAATTAATTAATTATACTTAATAACTTATTAATGATTAATTAATATTAATTAACCAATCTTAATTACATCATTAATTATATTAATTAATGATTCTTAATTATATTTAATTAATTACTCTATTAAATTAATTACTTTCAGTAATTAATCTCACTTAATCCATAATTATTAATCACCTTTGATTAATTTCAATCTGTAATTAACTACCCTTAATTACTTATCAAATTAATTATTCCTTAATTAATTTCTTTAATTAATCACTTGATTAATTATACAAAATAATTTAATTTAAATTATTTTTAAAATCCACACCGCATTCATTAATTATATCCAGTAAATATCTTTAATTACTTCACTGAGTAATTTTACTTTATTAATTACATCAAGTAATTACTATCAATTCCAATGATTAAAATTTATTAAACTTAATTAATTAATTTAAACCAACCTAAATAAACTCCATTAATTACATTAAGTAATTAATGTCATAATTACTTCCATTTAAGTAATTAGACCTAAATAAATTTTACAATTTATTAATATTAATTAATCAATTTAATTAATTATTAAAAATTAATCATATTAATTATTAAATAAACTTTAGTTAATGACCATCATTAACTATTATTTATTCTTTAATTACTTCTTAATTAACTCTAATTTAAATTAATCCAAATTATTAATTAAATAAATTAAATAAATATGTTATTCCTTAATTATCCAATTTATTTAATTATATTTAATATCTTAATAATTTCTAAGATAACCCATTCCTTATATAAATATTAAAGTGTACTTAGAATATTTAAATTCTAATTTCATTTTGAATCAAAAATTCAAGATAATATTTATTAAAGCATTATCCAACTTAAATTAATTTATACTTCTTTTTAGAATAAATGTAAATAACATTTAAAACTTATATAAGATGAGTCTTAATCAATTTGCTTAATTTCATTTAAATTAAGTTAAATTACATTACCCTTTAAATTTCAAATTCAAGTTAAAAAATCACTTAACTTTCCTTTATAAACTCTTTTTTAATGACTTCATTCATAAAGAAAATCAAATTAAAGTATTTGTTTGAAAACAATTTTACTCCTAATTAACAATTTAAATTTTAACTAGTTTGAAAACATTCAAATTTTAAAAACTTATTCAAAATCCCAGATTTTTAATTCAATACACTTGAAACCATTCCTTATTCAAATCATTTGTACTAAAGCTTGAATTAAACTTTTTGAATTTAACCTTAATTTTAAAATCCTTTAATTAAAAATACAAATTTATTTTTAAAACCTGAAGAATTAAAGATCTTAAGAAAAATGAACTTAAATTTAGATTCAAACTGTTGTTTTGAATCATGATTCAAATTTCAAAATGAAATTTAAATTTACAGGCAACTGTCAGGTTTTATTACTTATTTTCAAACTGAAAACCACTTTAAATTTTAAAAACTTATAGGATTCAAAATCATTTGAAACTATAATATAAACTGGATTTAAACATGACTCAGATTTAAAAACTTTACTTCCATTTACAATTCAGTGTTTAAATTTTATTTTAAAATTTAAACAGAAGAACAGGTTACTGCTAAAACCTGTACCCAAACTAAACTCCACCATGCCCACATCTGCTTCGAGTCATCAGACTCTTTTCTTCGAGCAAAACACATGAATACCCGAGTTACACTTCGAGTACAATACACCACTATACCCAGAAAACAACAGGCTAACCAAAAATTGCACGGTGCACGTGCACCGTGCCTTTGGCCATCAAACTCCTTCTCCGGTGACCTCCAACCATCAACGACCATCCCCTAAGTCCAATGCTATAATCACCTCGCACCTATCCAATTCGAACTTGAATTCGAGTTGTATTTCCATACCTGGAAACAGAAGAGAACAAAACTTCACCAAACCTGTCAAATCTTCATCCTCCACCTTTAGATCACCGGCATGCCTACGATTCCGTCTACAAGTCCATCCACCAACCTACTATCACCCCCCAAAAGCTCAAACAAATTGATCACTCCTTCTTGAAGAACTGGCCAAAACAAATTATCTATCTAAAACTAGGGTTCTACCAGAAATTACATCACCGCAACCACCACGTTGAAGTTCATAGCTATCTAGCATTTTTCCAAGCTTCACTGGTCACACCTCCCTCTATTAGAATAATCCCGATACTCTCAACCCCATAGATCACCAGAAACCACTACATTTCCCTTTTCTGTTCAACAGAAAATGGCTTCCCGAACCCCTTGATTTAAAATGCTGATTTTTGATTTAAAAATCTTGTTTTAGTCTAGGTATTCAAATTAAGATCCTCGATTTATAAACAAAATGTTTGGATTTTCCTTTATTCAAAGTTTGCTTTGCTTTTTAAAATACCCAGTAAGATTTCTAATTTTATTTAACTTAAATAATACTTCAAAAACTTCTCTAGGATAAAACAATCAAGTTTTGTTTAAAACTTGAATCTTAACACGGCTTTGATCAAGAGGTATGATTTTTAATCCCAAAAACTAGAGCTTGAATTAGGACCAGAGTGGTTACAGGAATATTTACAATACACACATCATACATATATAAACATACATATAATTCATACATTCACTCACATAAACATATTATAGTCACAGCATAATGTATTCAAGTATACATTCAACACATTCTATCACAGAGATTTAATCCTGCAACTTATTTATAAATTTAAACTTTAAAAACAGAATGTTACTCACCTGTTAATTAAAAGACGGAGCCTCCATTGTTTTTCATCTTGCTTATAATAAATGCTCTTGCTCCTGGATTCATAAAATTGCAGGACTTTTAACTTGCAAATGTGCAGATTGCCTTGAATTCCAAAGATGCGGAAGCTTTTATATTTGAAAAGAATATGCAGTATTGCTTGCATATGAAATGCAGGCTACAAATTTACTTGCATTATCAAATTGAAGACGGTTTTGGGTTTTGAAGGGAATTTTACAGATTTTTGTTTTTGAACAGATTTTGATTTGAACAAAAAAAATGATTTGCTTGCAGGCTTTGTTTCAGGTTTGTGGAGTGGATTGAATATGTTTTAGATTTTGGGTTTTTCCATTGTTTCTTAGCTTTACATTTGAAAAAGAAATAAAAATGAAAGAGAATTTGTTTATGTGTAAAAACTAAAATTAAACTTTATTAAACAAATAAATGAAAACCAAATTAAATGACACTTGTCTCAAATTTTAACAACTGTCAATTTCCTTAACTTATTTCCTAACATGTGCTATATTGTGTCTTAATATTCTTACACTTGTCACTAATGTTAATAAGCTATATATTTAGTTAACTTGTATTTTAAATTTGATGTTTAATGAGTTAACATGCATTTATTTACATGTATATAGATTTTAAAATAAAATAAATCAAACTATATTTATAAAATTAAACTTATACAAATATTTCAAAATCAAAACAAATTAAAAACATTATACTTTAGATTTAAAAAAAAACTTTGAATTCAAGTTTCAAAATAAATTTTTGAAATCCAGTTTATTTACAAATACAACTACAAATTTTGAATTTTTAAAAAAACAATAATTTTTATTAAAAAAATTTATTCATTGAAACAATGTATTATTATATTTTAGAAATAACAATATTTAATAACTATAAACAACTTATAAAAGAAATTATCTTCTTTATTAATAAATTATTTATTTTATCACATGATATTTAAAAGATAATCAAAATATTATTTAAATTTAAACTTGAGTTAAAATATTTTAAATCATTTCAATATTTATCTTATGTATTTAAAACCTTATTTATTTGTGAAATAACCTTTTAAAAGTTTAACTATTAAATAAAAATCATAATTCAAAATTTTAATAAAGATATATAATTTATAGAAAATAAGATATATTAATTAATCAGATTAAAACAAGATCTATATACAATATATACAGTATTCTATATATATTATAAGTAGAAAACAATTTATTTAGATTTTAAAAGATAAAATCTATCAATTACTATTTATTTTATTGAATTATTAAATTAATTCAGATCGCATTACAAAGATTATCAAATCAATTTAATTTTTATTTCAAATTATTAAATTGATATTGCTTACAAATTCCGGGTCATCACATTCCTTCCCCCTTAAAAGAAATTCGTCCCCGAAATTTAAAACAAAGGTAATTTAATAATCTATTTAAAGATTAAATTTTAAAACACAAACATATACCAATGATATGCTAACAACCATAGCAATCAATTCACCCAATCAAACAAATCTAATTATCAAATCCAGAAAAATTATGGATAGAACTTCTGCAAGTTTCCTCGGTAAAAATATCGGGATACTCGCTCTATAGATTCCAAACAATCAATATTATTAAGCTATAGAGCTCCTATTCATCTATATCTACAGAACTAGACAGCATATCAGACTTCAGACGAGTCTGACTCAACAACCAAACTCCATAACTAAAACTAGAGATAAACCATACACGTACTCCCTCAGAGATACATGAAACCCATTGAATTCCAGTTATCCAAACTGACAATTCAATCCTGAAAACCAAATACCAATCCAACCAAAACAAAGATAAAAGATCCAAACATCACTGAGCTAGCTTTCCAGATTTATTCAAAACTTATAGCTCCTGATCAGTGAATCCCAACAATAACGAAGTCTCCAACTTCGAATTCCAAATTCCTTCGTCCCTTATCCATAAAATTTTCAGAAAAATTCTGGGCTACCAACATCCAAACTGATCAGCTCAACCCTTGCTGATTCCTCTAGAAACAATCAGAACTAAAAACAACCCAACATAATGATCTCCACAAGATCAATCCGAACCACAACACAATTCTACTCTATAAATAACGTGAGACAACAAACTTCTCCTAATCCGGAAAAAGACAACCAGAAACACTTCCAACTGCTTCCGCTGCACAACTCTGATCCAAAGTAGATAAGAAAATGCTGACGAAGAACAAGAGCACACACTGGACATCACTTCCCAGAAATATGGTTCAACAGATCCATAAAGAAAACTCAGAAATTCCACCGAAAACTGAGTTATTTTATCAAATTCTATCTCTAGGAATCATTCTCCAACTACACAGAACCACCGGTTCCACTCTTGGAATTCTAGTTGATAAGAAAACTCAATCTCCAGATGCGAACAAACCTTTTTCTTTCCAGAAAATCTCCTACCATCCAAGAGAACACTTAAACATTCACAAGTCACTTTTGCGATCCACCCAGATAAATTTCCAAAGAAAACCGTTCTCTCTTTTCCCAACAGAACAGCTTACACTGGTCTAGTCAATCCATTGAAGAAACGGATTCACTCTGCAGCTTTTGAATTCCACCTTCAGAGAAACTACCCAGCTAAGACCTCCCTGTCAGCTCACAGAACACTCCGAGCTATACTACTGACACCAATGCCAAACTTCCTGATCCAAAGCTCTTCGAGATACTCGAACTTCAAAGCAGACATAAACACCACAACATCCTGATGACTTCAGCCACAATATTGAGGCAGAATACTTCCAAAACTTGTTCCAAAGTAATATCTTCGACACATCCATAGTCACTGCATCTCGTCATGCAGTTACAACTTCCTGAGGTATTAAAATACCATCACTTGCTCCAGCTCAACTGACAGAGCCAAACTCTACTCACCAAACGCTGCACTTCAAAGATGTCTCCGAACCTTAGCAGCTTTCCTTCAGAAATCGATGAAATACTTCAACGCAACAAAACTCATTCGAGACAGTATTAGGTCTACAGTCTCGACAGATAAACTTCCAATCTCAACATCAGACTCCAATCAATGGTAGTAATCGTGTTACAAACACTACTACCTTATCTACCTTTATAGCCTATATTGGAAAACTCGAACAGGTAACCCAATAGATAAGTAGAAATATATGAATATATATAAATATATTTAAAATTACAAATACGCTCTCTCAAGAAAGACACCACTACAGAGCCTAGGTATTCACTCAATCTAATGCTCTAATACCACTGTAACGACCCAACTTCCAAACACCAGGAAGTCGCATAGCTAATAAGAAAAGAAAGGGATAGAGAATAGAAAGAAAGAGAAGAAAGAAGAAACAACACATCAGAATCTAAACAGCGGAACGAATAAATTATATTAATAACATAAAATATTACATAGTTTACAATCACTATCAGAGTACACAGATAATACAACACATACTAGACAGTTATAAACACCTGTCTAGTATTTACAACATAATACAACTCAGAGACAACACAGAATACACAGCGGAATACTATATATCTAACACAGAAGCCTCCTGCTCCATTGCTCCTCCAATATTCATCAAAGCCAACCTGAATCCCTTGGCTACTCGTAAAAATTTGAGAACCCAAGAGTTTATGAAAACAAAAGATAAACTCCGGGTCAGACATGGGTCTGGTGTGAGTAACAGGTTATAGTTGCTTAACTTTCAAAAATCTTTTGAAAAGAAAGGTATCACGTAAGACTTCCCACACATAAATATGGAAAAGTTTTTACCTTACGCTAACCAAAACATTTGATAGGAAATCCAGTGATATTATAATAGGTCTAGGGTTTTCAAGTAAATATGAAATAGCCGAAATTGTTACATGATTAAATTCCAATTACTTGCCACAAAAGTGGGTAATACAATCAAAACCGTTGGCACTTATTGGATTTTGGATTCCATACAATGGCAGGGCTACTGGGGTACCACCCGTCACAGTACGTGGCCTAGATCAACGTACCGAGGAGTATTCCCACTCCCCTGCAACACAAGGCCAGGCCCATTCCTTACTGAATAGTTCCGAACAAGACAACCCCGCAGTTGGTGCGCAATTCCAACTGCCCACTAAGCCGAATAAAAAGGGACCTCTAGACAGGGATCAATCTTGCTCTCCAGTGGGTGCTACCCACGAATCCTTGTCGCACCTCCCCTGTTTTAGCCATTCCCGGTTGATGAGTCTTGAGGCTACGATTACCTTTAGAGGACACATTATCTTAGAATGCTCATCGCCCACCGGACGATGTTCTGAAAGCATTCAATCCATACAAGTTCGTTCCTGGTTCGAACGAAACCGAAGGCATTATCTCGTTACAAGGATTACGGAATCACCATAGAGTTAACGACGATAACCCTTGCACTCTGAACCACCATCTCGAATCTATGAGTACTATTCCGTCAAACTAATTACGGAATCACCCACAGAGTTATACCGACGTATAGCCCTTACACCTCGAGTCTTCACTCTTCACATAAGATTCACGATCTATCATTAATTTGGATCGATGTGGTTTTCGGATATCCAAATATGGAAACCCGATCCCGGTTTCATCGAAATCCAAAGCGTGTCTTTTAGGTCCAAGTTGTTTTAAAGTTTAAAACAATTCAATAACATTATCTATATACACACAGATAGATAACTCATAGATTCACAACAGATAATTATCATTATCATAACAATAGATAATCCATATTATTACTATCAAAAGATAATCCATATCATAATGCAACCAATGCATCCATATCAATCAACAACACTAATCTCGTAGTTGAGATTTTCCAAACCATTCAAGGCATCCAATAACAACCATTCATAAGCAATGATTCATAATCATACTATTTATAATTAATTTAAATTGAATTAAATTAATTACCTCATCTCTAATTAATTTAAAATGAATTAAATTAATTATTTACAAAATATAAATCTTGCTTACATTAATTAATTACAAATCAATTAATTGATCAACCTCTACTTTATCATCTTAATGAATCAATCCTGATTAATTATACTTCAATTAATTTCACAAAATTAATTACTTTAAACCAAATACAGTAATTAACTTTTAATTACTTCATTAATTAATTTACTATAATTAATTACATTTAACCTTAATTAACTACAATTAATTAATTACACTTAATTACTTATTAATGATTAATTAATATTAATTAATCAATCTTACTTACAACATTAATTATATTAATTAACGATTCTTAATTATATTTAATTAATTACTCTATTAAATTAATTACTTTCAGTAATTGATCTCACTTAATCCATAATTATTAATCACCTTTGATTAATTTCAATCTGTAATTAACTACCCTTAATTACTTGTCAAATTAATTATTCCTTAATTAATTTCTTTAATTAATCACTTGATTAATTATACAAAATAATTTAATCTAAATTATTTTCGAAATCCAAACCTCATTCATTAATTATATCCAGTAAATATCTTTAATTACTTTACTGAGTAATTTTACTTTATTAATTACATCAAGTAATTATTATCAATTCCAATGACAAAAATTAATTAAACTTAATTAATTAATTTAAACCAACCTAAATAAACTCCATTAATTACATTAAGTAATTAGTGTCATAATTACTTCCATTTACATAATTAGACTTAAATAAATTTTACAATTTATTATTATTAATTAATCAATTTAATTAATTATTAAAAATTAATCATATTAATTATTAAATAAACTTTAGTCAATGACCATCATTAACTATTATTCATTCTTTAATTACTTCTTAATTAACTCTAATTTAAATTAATCCAAATTATTAATTAAATAAATTAAATAAATATGTTATTCCTCAATTATCCAATTTATTTAATTATATTTAATATCTTAATAATTTCTAAGATAACCTATTCCTTATATAAATATTAAAGTGTACTTAGAATATTTAAATTCCAATTTCATTTTGAATCTAAAATTCAAGATAATATTTATTAAAGCATTATCCAACTTAAATTCATTTATATTTATTTTTAGAATAAATGTAAATAACATTTAAAACTTATAAAGATGAGTCTTAATCGATTTGCTTAATTTCATTTAAATTAAGTTAAATTACATTACCCTTTAAATTTCAAATTCAAGTTAAAAAATCACTTAACTTTCCTTTATAAACCCTTTTTTAATGACTTCATTCATAAAGAAAATCAAATTAAAGTATTTGTTTGAAAACAATTTTACTCCTAATTAACAATTTAAATTTTAACTAGTTTGAAAACATTAAAATTTTAAAAACTTATTCAAAATCCCAGATTTTTATTCAATACACTTGAAACCATTCCTTGTTCAAATTATTTGTATTAAAGCTTGAATTAAACTTTTTGAATTTAACCTTGATTTTAAAATCCTTTATTTAAAAATACAAATTTATTTTTAAAACCTGAAGATTTAAAGATATTAAGAAAAATGAACTTAAATTTAGATTCAAATAGCTGTTTTGAATCATGATTCAAATTTCAAAATGAAATTTAAATTTACAGGTAACTGTCAGGTTTTATTACTTATTTTCAAACTGAAAACCACTTTAAATTTTAAAATCTTATAGGATTCAAAATCATTCGAAACTATAATACAAACTGGATTTAAACATGACTCAGATTTAAAAACTTTACTTCCATATGAAATTCAATGCTTAAATTTTATTTTAAAATTTAAACAGAAGAACAGGTTACTGTTAAAACCTGTACCCAAACTAAACTCCACCCTGCCCACATCTGCTTCGAGTCATCAGACTCTTTTATTCGAGCAAAACACATGAATACCCGAGTTACACTTCGAGTACAATACACTACTATACCCAGAAAACAACAGGCTAACCAAAAATTGCACGGTGCACGTGCACCGTGCCTCTGGCCATCAAACTCCTTCTCCGGTGACCTCCAACCATCAACGACCATCCCCTAAGTCCAATGCTATAATCACCTCGCACATATCCAATTCGAACTTGAATTCGAGTTGTATTTCCAAACCTGGAAACAGAAGAGAACAAAACTTCACCGAACCTGTCAAATCTTCATCCTCCACCTTCAGACCACCGGCATGCCTACGATTCCGGCTACAAGTCCATCCACCAACCTACTATCATCCCCCAAAAACTCAAACAACTCGATCACTCCTTCTTGAAGAACTGGCCAAAACAAATTATCTATCTAAAACTAGGGTTCTACCAGAAATTACATCACCGCAACCACCACGTTGAAGTTCATAGCTATCTAGCATTTTTCCAAGCTTCACTGGTCACACCTCCCTCTATTAGAATAATCCCGATACTCTCAACCCCATAGATCACCAGAAACCACTACATTTCCCTTTTCTGTTCAACAGAAAATGGCTTCCCGAACCCCTTGATTTAAAATGCTGATTTTTGATTTAAAAATCTTGTTTTAGTCTAGGTATTCAAATTAAGATCCTAGATTTGTAAACAAAAATGTTTGGATTTTCCTTTATTCAAAGTTTGCTTTGCTTTTTAAAATACCCAGTAAGATTTCTAATTTTATTTAACTTAAATAATACTTCAAAAACTTCTCTAGGATAAAACAATCAAGTTTTGTTTAAAACTTGAATCTTAACACGGCTTTGATCAAGAGGTATGATTTTTAATCCCAAAAACTAGAGCTTGAATTAGGACAGAGTGGTTACAGGAATATTTACCATACACACATCATACATGTATAAACATACAGATAATTCATACATTCACTCACATAAACATATTATAGTCACAACATAATGTATTCAAGTACACATTGAACACATTCTATCACAGAGATTTAATCCTGCAACTTATTTATAAATTTAAACTTTAAAAACAGAATGTTACTCACCTGTTAATTAAGAGACGGAGCCTCCATTGTTTTTCATCTTGCTTAAAATAAATGCTCTTGCTCCTGGATTCATAAAATTGCAAGACTTTTAACTTGCAAATGTGCAGATTGCCTTGAATTCAAGAGATGCAGAAGCTTTTATATTTGAAAAGAATATGCAGTATTGCTTGCATATGAAATGCAGGCTACAAATTTACTTGCATTATCAAATTGAAGACGGTTTTGGGTTTTGAAGGGAATTTTACAGATTTTTGTTTTTGAACAGATTTTGATTTGAACAAAAAAATGATTTGCTTGCAGGCTTTGTTTCAGGTTTGTGGAGTGGATTGAATATGTTTTAGATTTTGGCTTTTTCCATTGTTTCTTAGCTTTAGATTTGAAAAGGAAATAAAAATGAAAGAGAATTTGTTTATATGTAAAAACTGAAATTAAACTTTGTTAAACAAATAAAAGAAAACCAAATTAAATGACACTTGTCTCAAATTTTAACAATTGTCAATTTCCTTACCTTATTTGCTAACATGTTTTATATTGTGTCTTAATATTCTTACACTTGTTATTAATGTTAATAAGCTATATATTTAGTTAACTTGTATTTTAAATTGGATGTTTAATGAGTTAACATGCATTTATTTACATGTATATAGATTTTAAAATAAAATAAATCAAACTATATTTATAAAATTAAACTTATACAAATATTTCAAAATAAAAACAAATTAAAAACATTTATACTTTAGATTCAAAAAAAAAAACTTTGAATTCAAGTTTCAAAATAAATTTTTGAAATCCAGTTTATTTACAAATACAACTACAAATTTTGAATTTTGAAAAAAAAATTTATTAAAAAAATTTATTCATTGAAACAATGTATTATTATATTTTAGAAATGACAATATTTAATAACTATAAACAACTTATAAAAGAAATTATCTTCTTTATTAATAAACTATTTATTTTATCACATGATATTTAAAAGATAATCAAAATAACTTTATTGTTATTTATTTAAATTTAAACTTGAGTTAAAATATTTTAAATCATTTCAATATTTATCTTATGTATTTAAAACCTTATTTATTTATGAAATAAACTTTTAAAAGTTTAACTATTAAATAAAAATCATAATTCAAAATTTTAATAAAGATATATAATTTATAGAAAACAAGATATATTAATTAATCAGATTAAAACAAGATCTATATAGAATATATACAGTATTCTATATATATTATAAGTAGAAAACAATTTATTTAGATTTTAAAAGATAAAATCTATCAATTACTATTTATTTTATTGAGTTATTAAATTAATTCAAATCCCATTACAAAGATTATCAAATCAATTTAATTTTTATTTCAAATTATTAAATTGATATTGCTTACAAATTCCGGTTCATCACAATAATAGTAATACAATCTTTGTCCTTGTACTTCAGAAGTAAGGTCTTCAAACCCTGAAATGCTCTGGCTGACCCGAGCGAATTGAAAAGACAAAACACTCGAGTCAGAACGAAAAGACCATATGTAAGTTAAATCAACAGAAATAAATAAGAGTGGAACGGCGTCAAAGATGTTTACGGGATTGGACATCTCCTATCCAATGTTTAACATGAGTGCAGTAACTTAAGAGATGTTCGGGATTCACATCTCATAAGGATCCATTAAATTATTTACTATGTAGTAATATACGCTATTATAATAATGTCTAAAGTAAAATATAATATATTTGAAAATAGCGTTAAGGCTTTACATTTTCCACCTTAACACACCTTTATATTCCCATCGTCTATACAGTACCGTAATCTCCTCCGTACTGGGCGTCGTCAGAGGGCACTCTATAGGTATGGTACAAAACAAAATCGTATAAGGCATGCTAGGGTAGATGACATGGCACAACTAGGCAATGCCAGGGTAGATATACCAATTACGCTTCCGGAACAGTGGTAACGCGTAGCAGCTACTACCGCCCACCTCGAGCCACTCCCCCAAAATCAAAAGGGCCCAAATCAATCACAAAGTAACAGAATGGTATTGAAGGAGTGTGCCCGATATAAGGTGCTACCATCTTAGCCCGTCGATCGCTCCTGTTTTAGCCACCTTATGCCAACTCACACGAGTCATTCCACGTACATACCTCAAAGGAACGCCGTCGCCATCCTACTTCATTCTAGAATCTCTATCGCATACACGGTTGTTAAAGTGGTTTTCGGAGTTGGCAGAGAGTATGACAACTTCCGATCCCGGTCTCTTTAACAACCAAGCGTTACTATAACACCGCGGTCATTTCAAACTAATTATACTTCAAAACCAGAATATAATATCCATTTCAAAACCAAATTAATACGATCTCCTTTTCATTTCAAATATATCCTTTCTAAAATCATAACACCTTCAAAGTTATAACATTTTGAAATCAAAATACTTGAATATAACACTTTCAAATTATAATACCTTGAAACTCATAACTTTGAAACATAACTTCAACGACTTAAGTGGTCTGGATTTTTAAAATACTTTATATAATAAAATAGCTTCTTCAAATCCACCACTCAAACCTAACACAACTCGAATTTCTACATTTTTATTTAACTAAATCCCAAAACATAAATTTCTATTCAATTCAGTTTCCAAATAAATTTTCCCAAATTTATCGATTTCAAAGAAGATTTGACCCATAGAATAAACCATTTCAAATTCAATATATTTCAAACTTTAAGTATTCAACAATTTGAAAACTAAATTTGGTAATTATGATTCAACAATTAGGTTTCTATTATTTAGTTTTGAAATATTTACGTAATAAATCCATTATCATCTAAATAAAACTCAAATTGCAAATAACTAAATATTTTCTTCAATTTATTTATACTTGAAATATTCGTTTAATTCATCCTAAACTAAATTCAAGTTATAAAATCATACCTTTTAAAATTTCAAATTTAATAAAGTTCACATCAAACTTATTTGAGTTTAATTCTTAAATAAATTCAATTTCAAATAAATTTCCAATTTATCTTCCAACCTTAATTTATTTAAATCATTATAAACTCTATATTAAAATATAATTTATATAAATAGTTAACCATGCTATCTCCAATAAAATTCAACTTATTGTTAAGCTTATTCTATATTAAAACAAAATATACATAGCTTAAAATCAGGGATAAAATAACATTTGTATAATATCTAAAATCATTTTTTATCTAAAACCATATATATCTTTGCAAAACCATATAAATCATTTTAAAATATTTTATATATAGACCACGGTGTTTGTATATAATTTTCTATCCTAAGCTCAAGTGATACGGATATTTATCATTTCAATCCATAATTTAAAACATAAATACGGTTATATAGCATTTCAAACCGCAATCCCGAATGAAATGAAATCCATAACAACTTGCAGTTTATAACGATATAAATTACAACATTCATTCATCCAATATCAATCATCAAACATTTTTCACAATCATAATCCAATTCAATCAATAATGTCAATAGAGAACAAATAATAAATAACAGGTATTTACTGGCAGTTTATATTCAATAATAAATTAAATAATTAGTTTATCCAAATAAATTCAAATAAACTAAGATGATGATTCAAAATATGCCAAACATTCATAAGTAAATTTATAATCACATCATAAATCAATTTAATGAATATAAGAAATTTTAGAAGTTGTGGGTGGGTAAAAACACTCACCTTTATTGGAATCTAAAAATAATAGACTTCTAATCAATTGCTCCGCTCTATGTTTCCTTACTCTCCTTCTTGATTGCTAGTTTTGTTATGTGACTTTTCTTTTATTTTAATTTACTTTAATTTTCCTTTTTATTATATTAATGTATATACGTATGTATGTATGTATTTTTAAAAGGTTTGAAAAAAAAGAAGATTTGAAAATGAAGAGTTGAAAAAGAAGAGTTGAAAAAGAAAAGGATTAAAATAAGAAGAACTGAAAATGGAAGAGAAGATCAAGATTTGAAAATAAAGAAGAAAGTTTGAAATAGAAGAAAATTTGAGAAGAAGAATATTTAAAGAGGAAGGAAAAATTAAAATGAGAGATAAGAAGGAGATTTGAAGAAAAAAAAGAAAAAAGAAGAAGATTAGAATGGAGGCTGGGGTTTCATTTGCGTCATATCTTATTTATAAGGTTAGAGTTAGGTTTAGGGCCAAAGAGATTTGAAAAGAGAGGCCGATATTAATTATAAATAAATGAAATAACATTTAAGAAAATGAAGTTGGAAAATGAATGAAAAAATAAAGCAAATATGAACAAACTTGGTACTGAAATATAGTAAATATGAACAGCCTTTATAAAAGTAGCAGGTATTAAAAATTGGTAGAAGAAAGAATTAAAAATATGAAAAGTAGTTCATGTTTGCAAAATAGAAAAGCTTCGGACAATGTAAATGGAATGGAGTGATGGAACAAATGGGGAAATAATGAACAAAATGCGGCAATTATTAATAAGAAAGGGAATAAATGGACCAACTCTATAGTGTAAACAAACTTTTATAATTCAAATTTCAAAAACAATCGTTCACTTAATTAATTTTGTTAACCCTAAACATACCAAAATTAACATCCTTTAAGGATTTAATTAAAACACAATAAATGAAAATAAATTCTCTACATAAATTTGTGTCATAAATTAAAAGAATATGCAGCATTAAGAAATTTTCATTTCTCCCTCTTTGTGATTAGATTTGGAATTAAACAAAATGTTAACATTTCGGTTGAATGTTTTACTAGGGATGCATTAACATACATTCAAAAATATGATACCACAAACAAGGTAATATAAACAGGTGCATTATATATATATATATGTATGTATGTATGTATGTATGTATGTATGTATGTACATCTTTATCGCCACTTATATTTTACATTCATAAATAAAAGGTATGAAAACAATCCACATAAGGAGGCAATGAATGTAAGAGTAAATTAGAAAAGTGAAAATGGAAAGGTAAGTTATGTAGCAATTAAAATCTAATAAAGTCTAACTGTAAAGGAAATAGTCAAGTGTAAATCTATTTTACCCCTTTTATCATCTCCTATTAACAATTAATTTAATAACGTATGAGATTTCAAACCTAAAATATCCCTTTCTTTTTAATGATCTAATTGGATCTAAAACGTAAGTTTAAAGTTAAGTATAAACATATATGTAGTAAACTAGCATTAAATTTTGAAACATGAACTGATTTAATTGGAAATAAATCACCCAATCTAAATTTATTTCAATATATGTTTACAATTAACGTCTTCCTACTTTTTAATTAACAGATTTCAATCACATTAATTGTCATTGATTTCTAAGGTAAAAATAAATGAGATAATTCAATTTCTTTTTATAGCAATTTAACGTATTTACGGAAATATCGTATACAAACCAAATGTTATTAATTTTTTATTTCTATAATAAATTTTTCAACTACCAACATTTCAAATAAATAAACATATGATTTTTTATTTAGTAAAGAAACATATATAATTCTTTTTTTTAAACATTAATTATTCCAATCAATTGGAATTTACATTCGTACAGTCATTTGTTATCTTCCTTATTAAACTTTAAAATTATTTCCAATTTAAGCTCTACAATTACATTCCTAATTAGCTTTACCATTACAATTGTCAATTTCACTCAATCTACATCAACAATCACATACATGCTTTATTATCAGCCAAAAAATATTATAATTACTTATCTATCATTGATTTTATCAAATTATAGTTTATTACGTATTATTCATCAATTAATATATAACTTTGAATTTATTTCCTAATTTACTATTTACAATCAATTATAACCTCACAATTGTTTCAATTAATTGGGATTGCACTAAATTAGTTATTTATTAACTTGCATTAACATTATTACCTTTCATCCCCGATATTAATTCATTAATATTTTTTTCTTCCAGATTTAATACCAAAATCTTATTAAATTAACAAATTTAAACATCGGAAATTACTGGTCGTTTCAAAAATCTTTAAGATTAGTAAATAATTTCTTGATAATCACATAATTTTGTACACCAGCTCTTAGGAAAAGTAATAAGTCATTAGCATATAAAAGATAAGTAACACAGGGGAAAATTGAATTAATTGGTTTTAAATTTTTAATCAGCTGCTCCCTATCCATTTGTAATGTTACATATTCCATTGCTGTAACGACCCGTATTTTATGTATCGAAAGATCGTAGAACTGTTATCATTAGGTTGTTAGTGTCGTTAAGTCGTTTAGAATTTAAGTTGTTTGGAGCTTAAGTCGTTCAGAGATGAGTCGTCTAGGGTTAGGTCGTGTCGTAGCATAAGTCGGTGGAGCGATCTAGAGGATGGAGCGACTTAAGGTAGGTGACCGACTTAAAGGGTAAGCGACTTAAAGATTTGACTGACTTAGGGGTTTGGCCGACCTAAGGGAACTAACGACTTAAGGGTTAACGGCTTAAGTTAGTAAGCGACTTAAGGAATTCTCATGTTGAGGCTTAGGTCGTGTGTTGGATTTGGTCGTGAACGAGTTAAGGTTAGGTCGGCTATGCCGTGTTATAGTTAGGTCGTTCGAGCGACTTAAGGCAATAGGTTGAGTCGTTGAGTCGTCTCCTGTGTTGAGTCGGTAGGTTGTTAAGTCGTCCAAACGGCTTAGGTAGGAACGTGCGTATGTGTTAGGTCGCTAAGTCGTATCCTGTTGAGTTGTTAGGCCGTGTTTGTGTTAGGCCGCGTAGAGGCTTGAGTCGGTAGGCCGTGGGGTTGCTGAGTCGTAAGTCGTGGAGCCTTGATGAGTCGTGACCGACTTAAGGGGGGGGCGAACGACTCATAGGTTTGGCCTATAAATAGAAGTGCCTATCTCACTTTTTGGGATCCAGATTTTAAAACGACGAAGTGCTGCTATTTTGAGAGCTCGACTACAACACTTCTTCACTTCTTTTCTCCACTCTAATCTTGTGCTTCCATCCATCTAAATTGAAGATCAAATCGAAGATCCAAGAGCTTAAGTTGAAGATCTCCATCCATTGAAGAGAGATTTCATCGTTTGAAGGGAAATCTTGTCGGATCAAGCTAGATCCTTCGCTGTACAGATCTAAAGTTAGTTTCTTTTGAAGTGTTTAGGTGATTCGGTGAGTGGTGGTTATCTCTCACACGGACCCAAAGGAGTATATTGGATCGGTGGCTTGTTTGTGCGTTAAAGATAGTGATTTCATGCATTTTCCTTAAGTCTGCATGTAGATCCATCGTACATAAAGTTTTGATATCCATTTTACTACATGTTAACATATGCTAGTTCATTCATCAAGATATTACTTAGAATTCATGCTTGTTAGATTTGGACTCTTTATTTACGAAATTGCCATTATTGTTACAACTGTTTATTTAGATCTTATTTGAATGATTGATTACTTGGATTAATGATTGATTTTATTGATTGTTAGAAATTAGTTGATTGATGATTTGATTTGGACAAGTTGGTCGAAGATGATTCAAAAGCTAAGTGGAAAGGCTCTTGAATAAGGAAAGCTGCTCGTGGCATATGAAGTGGATGATAAAGCTCATATGGATAGATTTGATGATGATGTTGAGATAGGACTTTGCTATGATGCGATGAGGCAAAGCATGATGTGAGATAGCCATGGTATAATCCAAACGGGATCATCCCAAGCATGTTGATAACTCGGTGATATGGTTCGAGTTTGTGGATAATGGTTGCCTCGAGAGGCATTTGAGCTAGTATGAGTATAGTCGTCAAGGAGGATGACTAGAAGGCTGAGATTTCATCGTTGTTGAAGGTTCTAGCAGGCTCAAAGCAAGAGTATGCTGGGCAGATTCGATAGTCCCAAGACTAATAGTTGATGGTCTAGTACTCTGGGCAGATTCGATAGTCCTATGCACGGGTCACGTCGACGTGCAGAGTTCTGTCTAGAACCGGGGTTACCATTAGCCCTTGATGGACGGATGAAAGAATGAGCCGGTCATTCAATTAACGGTGATATCGAGGCAATGATAACAGTGATAGCCAGAGTCATGGATGTTTGGATGCTTTGGTTGTATCGTCACTCAGTCTCAAGAGCGATGTTTTGTGGGTGCTTATCTGATCTTGGTTTAGGCCTTGGGGGTTTGTGCTTGGAAAACATCGACCTTGACTCGAGTGATAATTGTTTTACTTTAAATGTCTGCTTTGCCATGTTTATTTCTGCTTAGTGGGTCTGTGGGCTATCACTGTAGAAAGAGGTGGAGTGGAATGGTTGGGTTCCTATTCCTTTTTACCCTTTATGCTCTTTTGGTATGTTTGATAGTTGATTTACCGCTCACTACGACTTTTGTCTGACTCAAGGTTTTATGTTCAACTCTTATTACCTTGGGCTGTTCATCCGTTTTAGGATGGGCAAACTAGGTAGCAGGTGACAGGTGCTGTTCTTAATGACCAACGCTGTTGATGACGAAGACGAGCTGGAGGCTTTTGCATATTGTTTTTCTTACTATATGTACTGGATATTCCGCTGTTTGTATGATTCTCTGAGTGATATGTAGTGAGGCTTGTTGTATTGACTTTTCAGATTGTTGTACCAAACTATTATGAGTTTATATGATGAGATTCTGTTCTATGGAGCTTCACTATGTATACTTTTCTATTGTATTTTATCCATGCGCTGTGAGTAATACGATAGACTATTCTGTGTTTACCTTACCTTGACGATCGTCCATGGCGGCCTGGCACACTTTTCAGCGCACTATTTCCTTGGTTAAGTGTAGGAGTCACGGGCGGTCGTCACAATGGCTATAGTGAATAAGTAAGGATATAAAGGGTCTCCTTGCCTAATTCCCCTATTACTTTTTATAAATCCACAAGGGGGGTCATATACAAGAATACATTACAAATGCACTCTTTTATTAGGTTGTAGAATTTTTCATTGAAACTTAACTGACTCATCATATAAATTATGAAGTTTCTATTGATTTTATCAAATGCTTTATGTAAATCAATTTTAATGCACATTCTTTTATTCCAAGTTTGGTTAAAACTTCTTATTAATTTATGAGGCAGAAGAGTATTTTCAACGATGTATCTACCATGAATAAAAGCACATTGGTTTTCAGAAATAAGATATTTTAGAAAAAAATGTATTCTGTTGCTTAAAATGGAAGCAATGATTTTATAAAAGAAATTGCAGCAAGCAATTGATCTATAATCACCAAGACAGTTTGGGTTTTTGATCTTAGGCACTAAAGTAATAAAAGTATGGTAGAAACTTTTTAAAAGTTTGCTAGAGGAGAAAAACTCATGCACTGCCTCAAAAATAAAACACTTTAACTCTAACTAATGAGTTTTGTAAAATTTAGCCCCAAAGCCATTAGGGCCTGAGCTTTTGTCATCGTTAGCAGAAAAAACAATTTTTTTAGTCTCTTCTATATTAATAGGGGCAAGAAGAATATCATTACTATTATCATGCAGCAAAAATTTGGGAATAATTTTGGGAAACATAACAGGGCTACCATTAGAGTTGTAAAGATCAAAGAAATAATTAGAAGCTTTCAGTTCTAACTGCGAAACTTCATTGATAATAACCACAGTATCATTTAACAGTTTTCCTATGCCATTACAGTATTTCCCACTAAACATTTTTGCAGAGTAAAATTTACTAGAGATATCACCACTAGAAAGCCAGTCAATTTTGCCTTTCTGTCTAAGGTTAGCAGCTTCTATATGTAATTAGTTTGCAAGCTTTTTCTACATATAAAAAAATTCATTGATTTAGTTTGAATCTGAGCCATCAAAGTCTATATTGTTTTGCAATCTCTCACATTCTAGTTTGATTTGATTGATTTCATTGTTGTTTCTACTTTTATTTCAGTTTTTTAATTTAGCCTTGGTTTGCTGCAATAAGCTTCTGAATTTAAATTAGGCAGAGCCACTAGCTAAAGATTCAAAACTGTTTTTAATAACCTGACTATATTCCGTATGATAATACCAACAATTTTAAAATCTAAAAGGAAAATTGTTTTTGGAAAAATTATTATGAGAAAAAATAAGATGCGAGGGAGTATGATCACTGGTTGTTTGGGGTAAGGTAAAGCATTTAAAATTAGGAAATTTGTTTATCAAAAAATGATTAATAAGAATCCTATCTAGCTTGCAATTTATATTTCTAAACTCCCCAGATTTCTTAGTAAACTTATTGCCTTTGATATTTGGTTCAAGTAGTCCTGTTTTAAACATGGAGAAGATTTTCAATTTTCTAAAAGGAATTGGAATTCCACCACTTTTTTCAGAAGCCTTCATTACAGTATTAAAATCACCAATTAAAATCCAAGAGTTGTTAATATTATTATTTAAAGAGACCAATTTATCCCACAGTAAAAAGCTATCTTTCTCAAAATTAGAGGCAAAAATAAAAGTAACTGTTAGTTATAATCCCCCTTTGATTTTAAAACAGCAACGAATGTATTGAAAATTAGGAAGATAATGGCATAAATCACATATGTTAGGATCCCAAATGACCATAATTCTGCCATTACCCCCCATTGAGTTATTATTAATAGAGTTCTAATTATGAAGTAACCTATTTTGAAAATTAGTTAAGTTACAGTCCTTAAGCTTATGCTTTAAAATACCTACAATGCTAGGCTTATAACAACTTAAAAGATTAGAAAAGTCCAGTTTTCTTTTATGGTACATTCCAAGATATTATAGACATTGATAAAAAAGAAAGAATGTATATAAAGGATATCACTGCAGCTTTGGTGGTGAATTTCTGCTCATCTCAATATTATCAGTAGCCTTTCCTCCTCTTTTCTTACGTTCTTTTTCCCCTGTACTTCTAGGAATTCTTTCCAATCTGAATTTTAATGATATATTTTTTTTCAAAGTTTTTGTTGTAGAAGTTTCATAATTGTCACTGTCCAGTATTTCTTTTATGCTCTTTTTCTTGGCTTTCTTCCATTTTTTGATAACAGGGGAGGAAGATGATGAAAGTAGTAGGCCAACATTCTCAATTAAAGCCGCAAAGGGCTCAGAATGCTTGTGCGGATAATTTTTTGATAGCATAGTTGAAATTCCTGTGCTATTTGGAATAAAATTGTCTATAATTAAACTTGGATCTTCTTGAGTGGAGGTTAATCCATGAACTGTAAATTATAATGCTCTGAATTCTGTGTTGCTTTCTCTGTAATTTCCATGTTTGTGCCATTTGAAACCATTATAGCAACAGCTTTAGTATGTTGCTGTTTAGTCTCTTTGGCGACATCAAATTCTTTTCCATTATTGTTTGTATTAAGTGAAATAGCTTGTAGAGGTGTCTCGGTTTGCTCATCAATATGAATGATTTCCATATCACGTTTTCAGACTCGGTATTTAAGGTTGTTTTTTCCTTCTTACTGAAAGATTAAGATTTGTTTGAAGCAAAGATTTGAACATCTGGATTTTCGTGTTCAGGCAATGAAAACTGATTTGTCTCAGTAAATATTTCTTGAAAAGAAAGATCTTTAACGAATCTTGATATTTTGAAGCACAATTTCTTGGAATGTCATTAGTTTTTAGTGTTTCTTTTTCTTTCCAAACAAGTTTTTATGAGAAGACTTCTATGAGATGGCCGAAGCAAGCACATTTCAAACATCTATGGGGGAATCCACTCGTATTCTATTTTCTGAATGATATTCTCTCCATCGTGCAAATTGATATAGGCGAATTCTGGACGGATATCACTAGCTTTGATTTCCACCAGAATTTTGGCATAGCCGAGTCTTGATTCATTTGCTATAGGCTCGTCAAGTTTAATTGGGGTGCATACAACACTAGCTATCGCCGCAAAAGCTTGTTTGTCCCATAATCTGAGGTTGAGCTCTCGTAACCTTATCCAAACTGGATAGGTTGGATAGCAGATCACAGTCAAGAATCATTTTCTTGTCCCATTTCTTCATAATAATGAGTTTACCATTAATAAAATAAGGACCTCCTTGTATAACCTTGCTACAATCTAATTCAATTGCAAATTTGATGATTAAAAACCCATTATTACTTGTATATATTTCAAAATTTTCTGTTGGGTTCCATATTTTGTGATCGAATTCCCTAAAATGATGATAATATGGTTTTGGACCAAACACATAAGCATCTATTGAGTTTCCCCATTTTTCCTCAGTTCTTCGACTGATTTCCTCCTTTAAAACAACGATTTTTTGCCTCCAATTTTTATTGGAGCGTGATAACTTAATTCTGCATACGAATTTAACCATCCTTTATTGACAAGATTTGTCGAAAAAGATGTTGGTTTATTTGTTGATTCTTTAGGGAGACTTCTTAAGGCATTATTTGATCTGTTGGGAAACTAAATCTAAGAATTTCTTTGATTATTTTGGCCCTTTTGCAATAGATCTTGGCTGATTTTGCATCTTTGGCCTCCGAAATTGTAAAGGCCTGCAAATCCGTACCCGTTTAAGCTGGCCAAAACCACCACACTTCAGCTCAAAGTGGAACAAAAATACGAGTCTTCGGGTTAAAGAAGAAAGAGGTAGAAGAAGAAGAACAAAAACAACATTAGAACCTCACATCGCAGCGGAAAAAATATAATATATAGAATACAGTTTTAAAATACAAGAAATTTGTACTGTATACATATACATACATACCATCATCAGAGTACATCAATCAGTCATACAGAGACAACTACTATATGATCATACACAGCGGAAATAGTAAACAAATACGGAAATGCGCTCTGTCATCCAGCTCGTCTCCTAAGCTCCAGCATATAACCTGAACCTGTTTAACTCGGTCTGACCCGAGCATCATATAAAACAACACCCGAGTCAGTCTGTAATACCAGCGTGAGGAAATCACACTCAATTGGATTATTAAAGTTTCAAAAATCCTTTGGAAACAAAAGCATCTCGTAAGACCACGCCACAAATAAACATGTTTGGTTTTTACCTTACGATAGCTAAAACACTTTTTATAGAAATCCTCTGATATTATAATAGGGTCTATATACAAATACATATAAAATTGCCGAAATTGTTACATGATTAAATTCCAGCAACTAGCCACGGAGTGGGTAATACAAACAAAACTCGTACAAGGCTCGTAGGGAGAATGGATTTCCATTAATGGCTGGGCTACTGGGGTACCGCCCGTCACATTACCTAGTCTAGATCAGAGTACCGAGGAGTACGCCCGCTCCCCTGCAACACAAGGCTGGAACCATTCCTTACTGAACAGTCCCGAACAAGATAACCCCTTGGTTGGCGCGACCAACCACCCACTAAGCCGAATAAAAAGGGACATCTAGCTGGGGAAAATCTTGTCCTGCTTGGGCATGACCCACCTAACCTTGCTGCACCTCCCCTGTTTTAGCCATTCCCGGTTGATGAGGCTTGAGGCTAAGCGTTACCTTTAAGAACGTGTCCCACTTAGAATGCTCATCGTCCACCTGACGATGTTCTGAAAGCATTCAATCCACACAAGTTGTCCTGGGTTTGGACAAACCGAATCACCGTCTTCAACTCTTCACGGTCTTCATTCGTAATCGTTCAAACCGGGTCGAAGTGGTTTTTGGATAATTAAATCTGATCCCGGACTCTTCGAAACGACCAGCGCATTGTCCAATATTGATAGTTGGTTATTTAACTATCAATTAATCATGCACAAGCAACCATCAAATAATTTTCACAACTCATTTATCTCAAATATCATTCAGATATTATTCCCATTTTAACCCATTTGAATCTAATTCCACAGTCCTTTTATTTCCATGAACTCACTTATCTGATTTCTCATACACACTCAATTTGATTTAACCATTGAAAATTTTTCTTATTTTCTCATCTCTTTCTCAAAAATCAATTTATACTTTGCTTATAAATTTCCAAACTCAATTCCTTCACTTAATAAGATTTCTCCTAAATCTTATCTCATTTAATAACTCACTTATCATCACAAGAGTATTATTAATTGGATTTTAAAAGCATTTGAAAACATTTAGATTTATAAAATAAGAGGTATAGTTTTATACAATTTACTTTTTAAAAGAAATATTTAACATAAAAATTAGAGTTCATATCCAGTTAATGATAAATTGTAAAACTGGTTTTAGAAAATTAATTTTTTTTTATAAATATTTGCCTATCCTTCAAAAATATCTAATTCGAAACATTTTAAATTCAATTAATAGTTTAAAAAATTTTATAGTGTAGTAATTTAAAATACTCCTTTTAAAATAAGTTTATAATTTTAGAAAACCCAATATCCATCTATAATGCCTCTTGTCCAAATTCACACTCCTTACTTTAGGTAATATCCTACTATTTCCGTTTCAAACAAATTTATAACCCCCTGAGTCTTCTTTTCCATTTATTTATGAAAACAATTTATTCAAAAATCCTATTTTATAATTTTATTCTTCAATTCAATTCCATATTATTCCTTATTAAAATTCCATTTCATTTCTTAATAAAGTTCCTTTTTATTTCTTAGTAAGAATCCCTTATTTGTACTTCTTAACAACATTTTCTTTTTATTCTTAAATAAAATTTTACTTGTTGATTACAATAACTCTTCCAGTGTTTAATATATTAAATTTTCCCAAAAACTCATTTTCAACAATTTCAGTTTATAAGATGCTTTTGTTTCTTTTTCTTCATTCTCAAGTTGAAGTTTCAAATTCCAATAATATTTCCTATTTGAGTTTTATTTAACTTCTTTGAATTAATTTATCAATAGTAGTAAAATTTCAAATTTCAGCTTCTTTGTTATTCAACAGTTAATAATTCAATTTATATATACAAGGCCACCCATCTCAATTTATCATCCTGTCATAGAACAATATATATATGAGATAAAATAAATATCTTTGAGGAATCCTGTTGGATCCCTCCAACCTGTTTCCCTGCATCCACAGATGTTAGCACAAATAAAATACCAATTCCACTTCATATGGATATTACAGTATATGGGTCATGATATTAACCAGTGAAAAAATTATTATCAATCAACCAAGCACATCCAATAATTTAAATTTATCATTTAAATTAAATCTAGGGCATCCAAATGAGTGAGAAAATCTCACCTTTGCTTTAAGTTGCAATCCCTTCTAATCTCGACCCGATTTCCCGACTCGTTTCCATACTTTTGACCTTGAATTACAATTTCATGGATTTTATTAATATTTGAAATAGTCGATCGACAAATTTCCATTTTAATTTTTTAATTGACAATTTATTTTAACTACTATCTTTAAAAATCCTTTAGAACATTAAACAATTTTAGTCACTAAATCCACTATTTAAAATAATATTTGAAACATGTATATTTATTTTATTCTTGAAACAACATACATATATACTTATAAAAATAACCTATATTACAATTCAAAATTCCATTTTGCTTTCTAAATCTTATGTATGTATTATTTTATGTTCTCTATAAATACTTATATTTATATTTTACCTTTTGAAAATATCAAACAGAACTTTCTTTGATGTGAACACTTTAAACTTCTATATTTTTTTTCCTAAAACTTGTATATGTATTAAATTAAAAATAGAAACAATTATACTTTACTGTAAAAATTCCCTTTTGTTTCTGTTTTCCCTAGCTGTGTACATACGCATGTTAGATTTAAATTCGAAAATAAATTCATAATTATACCTCACTGAAACGAACTCCAGGCACTATGCTTCACTACCGACTCAAGCTACTACTGCGCGACCCCTTCAATCGATCGAGACTTCAACAACGACTTCTCCCAAACTCGAAATCGTGTCCCAAACAACTTTGGCCTTCACTGGCTTCTCCTCTGATCAACGCGACTTAAGTTCGCATGCTACCCAAACAACTACGGCCTCTCACAGTTGCTCACTTCCACGCTGCCCTAGCCTCGCCGCCTCGATGTCGATCTCCATGCCCTCGCGCGAGCACGCGCCCACATACGCGACTCCTCCTTCACGCCTCTGGTCGCCCCCGTCGCTACGCGATCCCTTCCAGTGTCACGCGAACACGACCAACCCTAGGTCGACCCCTTAAAGCCGCGCCTCGTCCCTTTCCCTAAATCGATTCGATTGAGTTAGGGTTTTCTTTTTTTTTTCCTTTTTTTAGGCGAATCGAGATTTTTTTTTGATGCTCTGAACATCAGTAATTAGGTTTAAGGATGAAAGGAAAAGGAAATCTTGTTTTAAAAGGAGATAGGAATGGCTTGCTTAGGAAGACATAACACGATATTTACATTAAAACGATAATTTATTTTTTTCGACGTTTTAATCTCGTATGACCACACGATAACTCCAAAAATTACGAAATTTGAAATCCGACAAAAATTTAATATTACGGATCTAATGGAACTGGTTTCGTCGAATTCCGAGACTGTGCTTCGCATGGCTATATTTTAAATATCAATTTAAACAATGCAAATTTAAAATCGAACAATCCGCTGTGAAATTCAATTTTAATTCATCTATCACTTCCAATATTATCAATATAAAGTTTATAAGCCTTTAAAATATTTTTAACAAACTTATAAATTCCAAATTTTTATATTTTACCCAATATCTAAGTATCACTTTAATAATTAATTAATTCAATAGGTCGTTATATTTTTAATTTTGAATTTCTTTTATAAAATAAAACAGCTTTTGCAACGACCCAGAATTTTAGGCAATAAGAATTTAATAATCTGTGTAAATAATTTAATTGGTTTGATAATTTTCTTTATAATCTTAATTTAAAATTGGTAAATTTAATCTTGTAAAGGTTAATAAATATTTAATCTGGCAATATTTGATAAGAATTTGTTTTTCAATGCCAATAAAATGATATTCTGTTTATAGTATATATATAATTAATATATATTGTGGATAGGATAATCTTTTGTTTTAAATAAAAGATAAATTTTCAAATTGTAATATATATGAATGTATATGTTATAATTTGAGTTGTTTGAAATTTAATTTTAATCTATTGATAATTTGAATATGTTTGAGGTTTTAATTTAAAGCTTTATTTAAAATTTAATATTTTTCAAAAGTTAATTTAAAAATATATTCAAGTTTGTTTTCAAAACTATAAGATAATTGTTGTTTTAAATATGATAGCTTTAAAGGATTTAAAACAAGTTTTGTTTTGTTCTCTTTTAAAATGAATAATATAAGTTTTAGGTTTTAAACATATATTAGAATTATTTGCATTTTATTAGTGTTAGAATATTTCTTTCAAAAGCAAACTTATATTTATTTATGAAGCAAATTTAATTAGAAGGTTATATTCACATTTTAAACTAAGTAAAATTTATTAAAAAGACTTAAAGTACAAATGTAAACATATTGTCACCTTGCAATAACACATGTAAGTAAATTAAGCAAATAGAGTGACATTTGTTCAAATTTACAACAAGTGGCATTATTTTCATGATAACTAAATGTTTTTAGAAAAAAAAAAGAAAATCAGTTTTTCAAAAACACTTTTCTCTTCTTCTTTAACTTCCTATTTTCTATCTTCAGTTGAACATTAATGGCAACTAGTAACTATTCTCTCAAACCTAAAATTGAAGATCTTTCTGCAAAATCAAAACTAGCAACAACAATTAAAATCTGCAAATGTTTTTTTCAAACCTGCAAATTGTAAACCTGTAATCCTCAATCTGCAATCTTTCAATCTGCAAATGCAAATGGAGTTCATCACTTTTTAATCAACTCAGCAAGTCATTGGAAGCATGTAGATGGATTTTACATCAGCAATTAAAGGTTTTTTAGATTTAAAGTTATTCAAGTGCCTGGAAAGAAAAAAAAGAAAAAAAAAAGAAGACAAATCTGCTCTGCATATATTTCAGAGGTGAGTAAATGTTTTATTTTTAAAAAACAGCTTTAGTTTAATATATGGTCAAATAATGATGCATGCAAGTGAGTTGTTGCTCTGATAATAAATATTTGTTTTTATGAATGTATGATTTTCTTTTTATAAGTACTTACCGCCTGTATATTTATTCACCCTGTGCTTGGTTCTGTAATTTAAAATTTTGATCAAAACCCCAATTTATTCAACTGGTCTTATTTAAGATCAGAGATTCAAACATATTATGTTTGATTAACCTCAAGTTAAAACTTAAATTTGCTTCAAAAATGTATGGGTTAGAAATTTTTTCCTGGAAACAAGCAATGCAGTGGCAAAATCCTAAAATACATGATAAAACAACTTGTTTAATTTAGAATTTGAATTACATGATTGAAATCATGTTAGTAAATAATGAATTTAGGAGTAAGTATCAAAAATTTTAGTTGAGGAATTAAGATGAAATTGGGATTTGTTTGTAAATTGGATTTTTGGCAATTGCCGAAGATTTTCTGGATAAATTGAGTTAATATTTGGATTGAAGCTAACTTGAATGTGATAGATGAAGGGAAAAATACTTACAGATTTTTCCCATGAACCATTTGATCATAATCAATCGAGATAGGGTTTGGTTGCTGTATTTGAAGCCGATGCTAAATTGGGATCTTTCATCATCCCTGATACATCGAGCTTTAGGATATTCTAGGAGTTGGTTTTTGGGAGTATGGTGGTGCTGTGGCTGGAGTTGCGGCAGTTCCGGTGGTGGCGATTATCAAAGGTGATGGATTTGGTGATCGTGTTATGTTGCTGTTGTTCGAGTTTTTAGGTAGGATGGGTCGTATTTCGTTTCGTGCAGTGTTTGTTGGATCTGGGTTCAACCAAGTGATCGCGAGAGGGTTTGGGGTTGGGGAGGATGGTCGCGATGCTTAACGGCGGCCGGTGGGGTTGTGCTTGGTGCACGGTGTCAGTTCGTGTGCACTGAGAAGCGAAGTTGGGGAAGAAGGTTTTTTTTTGGGTGTTGCGCCGTGTTATTCCTGCGATCAACTCGAAGTAGCTCGCTTTTTAATTCGCGTATGACTCGAAGTGGGGGAAAGGTAGTTGCGTGCTTCGGTACTGGCTCGTATAGTTTAAGTGTTTTTCTCGAGTTGGATTGGGGGTTATAGTTTGTTCTGTGTGATATCTTTATGCTAATTCAACTTGTTGTTGAAATAATTAAGTTCAAGCAGTAAGCTGTAATCAATTTTTATATATATATACTAACAAAAAAAATTTAAAACTTGTATTGATATTAAGTAAAATCAAATATTTCGAAATGTAAATTAAATTTATATTTCAGTTTTAAATGTTTTAAAGATGTGTGATTTTTAAAAATAATTATCTTAATGAAGTTTTTAGATCCAA
Organism: Allium cepa; assembly: GCA_030765085.1. NCBI lineage: Eukaryota > Viridiplantae > Streptophyta > Magnoliopsida > Asparagales > Amaryllidaceae > Allium > Allium cepa. The sequence continues at coordinate 365,977,214 of CM060934.1, read as the reverse complement.
ATTTAAAAGAGAAATTGAATTTAATCAAAGTTTTAAGATTAACATTTAAAGCAAAGTTTCAAATTTTATTTTGGAAATTAATAAGTTTAAATTAGATAATTAAAGTGTTTTAAATTTAAAAAAAATGATATCTAAATGTTTATTTCCAACTAAGGTAAATGTAAGATTTGAAACTAAATTGAATAATTGGTTTTAAGTTATAAATTTTTGATATGAAGATAAATATGGTTAACTTATCTATGTTATGAATTTATGAATGCTTAATTAAATATGATTTGTTAATAAGTAAAAAGATTAATTAAGAATAATGTTTTCTTAATTAACTAAGGAATTTAAATCTAGGAAGTTAATTAATTAATTGTTTAATTAATTTTAAATAATTAGTTAATATTTTTTTTTATCACTTAATCATGGATTAATTAAGTAATAAAGTAATTAATGATTAATAATTAAATGTAATTAAGAAAGTCAATTACTTATGGAAGTAATTAATGATAATTACTCATGGAGTAATTAGTTGAAGTGATTTTTGGTTAAACATTTAATGATATCAATTTAAGAATTGATTAATATAATTGTTGAAGTTAATTAATTATGAAGTGATTAATTAATTTAAGGATTGAGAATTATTTAATGATGAAGTTAATTGTTTGTTAAGAGATTAATTAAGGTTTATTTATGAAAGTAATTAGAGATAATTACTTATTAAATAATTAAGAGTTAATTACTTAATTATTTAGTTAAATAATCAATGTGATTAATTAATTAATTAATGAATTTAACTTTAGATTAATTACTAAGTGTAATTAATTCAAATTGAAATTGATTAATAAAGTAACTAATTAAGGATTTATTTGTTTAATAATTACTTAATGAAGTAATTAAGGATTAATTAATTAGATTAATTAATCAAGGATTTATAAAATTTAATTAGAAATTAATTAATGAAGAAGTTAATTAATTAAGATAGGTAATTACAAATTGTTAATTACTAATTATGATTAATGAGTTGGTTAATTATAAGTTAATTATTTATTTAATTAAAGTATAATTAATTAATAAAGATCATTAACAAAGGTGATTAATGATATTAATTAAGGTGGATTAATATAAGTGATTAATTTAAATATGATTAATTAAGTGTAATTAATTAAGAATTAATATAATTAATTATAGCTAATTGATTAATGAATGATCATTAATTTTTGTAATTAATGATAATAATTAATGGGTTAATTACTGAATAAGGCTAAGGATAATTACTTAAATGTAATTGAATTTAATTAATCAAGGGAGATTAATTAAGGAAATCATTAGAGATGATTAAATTATTATTGTTTGGAATAATAAATAATGAAGAAAGATTTAAGTAATCCAAGTGAATTAGGAGTTAATCAATTCTGTTATGAATGATTGATTGATCTTGAATGGTTGATATTGGATGTTTGATTAATATGGGTTGATTGATTAATATGGGTTAATTAGTTAATATTGGATGATCAATATTTGGTGATGCTATTGGATGTTTGATTTTGGTTGATATTGGTTGATATTGGATATCTCTGTTATGTGATATGTTGCTGTGTGAGATGAATGTTGTTAAGAATTATCTATTGTGATAATGTTATTCATCTATCTGTTTATATCATCCTGAATTAAGTTAAACTGTTTAAATCCCTTAAGTACAACTTGGACATTAAAATGGCATTTGGTTTCCGTGAGACCGGGATCGGGTTTCCATAATTGGAATCCGAAAACCACATCGATTCCAATTAAACGTTAGGTCGTTAATCCAAGTGGAGCAAGTGAAGACTCGAGGTGTAAGGGCTATACGTCAGTATAACTCTGTGGGTGATTCCGTAATGAGTTGACGGAATAGTGCTTATAGATTCGAGATGGAGAATCAGAGTGCAAGGGCTATGGTCGTTGACTCTGAGGGTGATTCCAATAATGAGTGCAACGAGATAGTGCCTTCGGTTTCGTTCGAACCCGGAACGAACTTGTATGGATTGAATGCTTTTAGCACATCGTCAGAAGGACGATGAGCATTCTAAGATAAAGGTGTTCTATAAAGGTAATCATAACCTCAAGCCTCATCAATCGGGAATGGCTAAAACAGGGGAGGTGCAGTAAGACTTCGTGGGTAGCTCCTACTGGAGAGCAAGATACATCCCTGTCTAGAGGTCCCTTTCTATTTCGGCTTAGTGTGTGTGGTTGGTCGCGCCAACTACGGGGTGGTCTTGTTTGGGACTGTTCAGTAAGGAATGGTCCCGGCCTTGTGTTGTAGGGGATGAAGGGAGTAATCCTCGGTACGGTGATCTAGGCCACGTACTGTGACGGGCGGTACCCCAGTAGCCCTGCCATTGATGGAAACCCATTTTCCCTACGAGACCCTACGGTTTTGATTGTATTACCCACTTTTGTGGCTAGTAGCTGGAATTTAATCATGTAACAATTTCGGCTATTTTCTTGTTTACTTGAAAACCCTAGACACTATTATAATATCACTGGATTGCCTATCAAATGTTTTGGTTAGCGTAAGGTAAAAACTTTTCCATGTTTATGTGTGGGAAGTCTTACGTGATACCTTTTCTTTCAAAGGTTTTTCTAAAGTTAAGCAACTTTAACCCGTTTACTCACACCAGACCCCTGTTTGACCCGAGTGTTTATTTTCTGTTTTATTAAACTCTTGGGTACTCATATTATGTATGAGTAGTCAAGTGAATCAGGTTAGCTTGACGAATTCTGGAGGAGATATGGAGCAGGAGGCTTCGACGTTTAGATATATATTGATTCCGCTGTGTATATTGTGTCTGTATCACTTGTATCTTGAGTTGTATGAATTAGACATATGTTTATAACTGTCTAATATGTGTTGTATAGTTATGTACTCTGATGTAATGAGGTACTATGTAACATTTTATGTTAATTATAATATTTTATTCGTTCCGCTGTGAGTTCTCTGATGTTGTTTGTGTTCTTCTTTCTCTTTCTTTTCTTCTTCTATCCCTTTCTTTCTTAAAGATGACGCGATTTTCTGGGAGTAGAAAGTCGGGTCGTCACATTTGGTATCAGAGCATTAGGCTGAGTGAATACCTAGGCTCTGAAGTGTGTCTTTCTTTAGAGAGCATTAGGTTGAGTGAATACTTAGGCTCTGTAGTAGTGTCTTTCTTGAGAGGGCGTACTTGTAATTTTTATATATAACTATATATATATATATATATATATATGTCTACCTAATCTGTTGGGTTATCTGTACGTATTTTCCAACATAAGTATAGAAATAGATGGAGTAGTGGTTTGTGTGTGTAGCACGATTTCCACTAATGGATGAAGTTCCATATGTTGAGGTTGGAGGTATTTATTAAGACTGTAGACCCAATACAATCTCGAGTAAGTTTTGTAGTTCGGAGTAAGAATTTCTCTGATATCCGAAGGAAATCTTTTTGAAGATTCGGAGTTTATCTTTGGAGTATAAGTTTGAATTTCGCTCGGGTAAGCGAATTTTTCTAGTGTTTGGATTTGTTGGAAGTGCGGGAGTAAGTAATGATATCTTGATAGCTGCGTGATGAGATGCAGTATCCTTGGATTTTTCTAAAGATGTTTTCTCTAAAAGCAGTTTTAGGAGTATTTGAGAAGCAGTCTTTACCTGCCGCAAGGAAGACTCGTCTGTGAAGAAGTTGTTTGGATCTTCAGCAAGGAGGTTGGCTATTTTGGGATATCAGACTAAGGTCTATGAGTTGTTTCTCTTCAGGCATGGTCTCATTGTTATTCCCTAAGGTAAGCGAGTTGTTGATGCTTAGTTTGGAGTTCGAGTTTCTTGAGAGTTGTCTGCCATCTCGGAGGTCCGTTGTATGGTTTGTTGACGGTTTTGGTTTTGAAGAAACCTTTGGATTGGAGTCTTTGGTTAGCTGTGGTAGCAGTGCATCTCGAAGTGTTCGGTGTGCTGTCGAGAAGATCTTTTAGATTTGCAGTATCATCGAGGTAGAGTTTGGAAACAGCAGTGTTGGTTGTTTCTTTGGTGGTTCTTCTATCAGCAGTCGGGGCAGTTGGTGATGTTTTCTGAAGGGTTAACCTTGTTTGGAAAAAACGTTTAAGGCTGTTCTAATTGGTAAAGTGAGGACGGTTTCTTTTGGAGTCCGAACTAGGTAGGATCGCAAAAAGTGACTTGCGATTAGTTGGGAATTTTCTTAAGCTATCTTGGGTGATCTGTGTTGAGATTGAGAATTCTCATGTGGAAGTAGGAGCTGCTAAGGTAATCAGAAGGTTGTCTGCATCTGAAGTTGGGTTCCATATTTGTTTTGGTTTCCAGAAGTGATTCTGGTAGTTAGCCTGGAAGTTGGATGATTCTTGGAGAAAGGAGAGCTGGTATAGCAGCTCAGAATTATTTTTGGAATTGGATTCTGTTATAAGGTTGTGTGACTGAGTCAGAGGAGTCACTCAGATTTTTATGGATTTGACGAACAAGGTTTTTCCGGATATATTGGATAAGTTTGTATCTATGTTCATCAACAGATATTCTTATCTATTTCAGAATCAGAGTTGTGCAGCGGAACAAGGTAGGAGCTGTGCAAGGAAGGAAGTAAGTTTTGTTTGATATTGCTTAAGTAGTAGAGCTTAAGTTCTAGATTTCGATGGATTTTGGAAGGCTTTTCTTTTGAATAGGATCCGGAAGCTTGTTTGCTTTGGTCTAGTTGTATATGGAAGTATCAGCGTAGGATGAGCTGATCAGAAAGAAGTTTGGCAGTCCAGGATTGTCTGTTGAATTACAGATATGAGATAAGGAGTTTGATATTTGAAGTTGGAGACTTCATTGTTGTTCAAATTCTCTGGTTAAGAGAACAGATATTGGATAAGATTTGTTGGTTAGTGCTGAGGCATTTGAGGATTTCTTATCTGTGTTTTGATAGGATGAGATTGAATTGCCAGTTTGGATAGCTGGAATTCATTATGTATCACGTATCTCTGAGGGAATAAGTGTATGATTCATTGATTGGTTGTTGAATCTGTAGTTCAGTTGGAGTTGGAAGTTGAGCTGGATTTGAGAATAATCTGATGATCTGTTCAGACTGAAGGATCTAGAGATGGGTGAAGCTCTGAATTTTGGCAGTGTAGTTAGTTTGTTAGCTTCTGTAGAGCGAGTCTCCCGGTTATTTTTACTTGGGAAACTCGAAATAGTATTAGAGTTTTATTCTGATGTATGTTAGGATAATTAGTTAAGTTTGTTTGTGTGATTGATTGCTTTGATTGTTAGTTACTGGTTGTTAGGAATGCTTTGCTGATTGAATTAAAATCTGTACTGGGTTATTAAATTACCTTTGCTTTTAAATTTCAGGGACGAAATTCATTTAAGGGGGGAGGATTGTAACGACCCAGAATTTTGGGCAATAAGAATTTAATAATCTGTGTAAATAATTTAATTGCTTTGATAATTTTCTTTATAATCTTAATTTAAAATTGGTAAATTTAATCTTGTAAAGGTTAATAAATATTTAATCTGGCAATATTTGATAAGAATTTGTTTTTCAAAGCTAATAAAATGATATTCTGTTTATAGTATATATATAATTAATATATATTGTGGATAGGATAATCTTTTGTTTTAAATAAAAGATAAATTTTCAAATTGTAATATATATGAATGTATATGTTATAATTTGAGTTGTTTGAAATTTAATTTTAATCTATTGATAATTTGAATATGTTTGAGGTTTTAATTTAAAGATTTATTTAAAATTTAATATTTTTCAAAAGTTAATTTAAAAATATATTCAAGTTTGTTTTCAAAACATAAGATAATTGTTGTTTTAAATATGATAGCTTTAAAGGATTTAAACAAGTTTTGTTTTGTTCTCTTTTAAAATGAATAATATAAGTTTTAGATTTTAAACATATATTAGAATTATTTACATTTTATTAGTGTTAGAATATTTCTTTCAAAAGCAAACTTATATTTATTTATAAAGCAAATTTAATTAGAAGGTTATATTCACATTTTAAACTAAGTAAAATTTATTAAAAAGACTTAAAGTACAAATGTAAACATATTATCACCTTGCAATAACACATGTAAGTAAATTAAGCAAATAGAGTGACATTTGTTCAAATTTACAGAAGTCGCATTATTTTCATGATAACTAAATGTTTTTAGAAAAAAAAGAAAGAAAATTAGTTTTTCAAAAACACTTTTCTCTTCTTCTTCAAATTCCTATTTTCTATCTTCAGTTGAACATTAATGGCAACTAGTAACTATTCTCTCAAACCTAAAATTGAAGATAATTATGCAAAATCAAAACTAGCAACAACAATTAAAATCTGCAAATGTTTTTTTCAAACCTGCAAATTGCAAATCTGTAATCCTCAATCTGCAATCTTTCAATCTGCAAATGCAAATGGAGTTCATCACTTTTTAATCAACTCAGCAAGTCAACTGGAAGCATGCAGATGGATTTTACATCAGCAATTAAAGGTTTTTTAGATTTAAAGTTATTCAAGTGCCTGGAAAGAAAAAAAAGAAAAAAAAAAAACAAATCTGCTCTGCGTATATTTCAAAGGTGAGTAAATGTTTTTTTTTAAAAACAGCTTTAGTTTAATATATGGTCAAATAATGATGCATGCAAGTGAGTTGTTGCTCTGATAATAAATATTTGTTTTTATGAATGTATGATTTTCTTTTTATAAGTACTTACTGCCTGTATATTTATTCATCATGTGCTTGGTTCTGTAATTTAAAATTTTGATCAAAACCCCAATTTATTCAACTGGTCTTATTTAAGATCAGAGATTCAAACATATTATGTTTGACTAACCTCAAGTTAAAACTTAAATTTGCTTCAAAAATGTATGGGTTAGAATTTTTTTCCTGGAAATAAGCAATGCAGTGGCAAAATCCTAAAATACATGATAAAACAACTTGTTTAATTTAGAATTTGAATTACATGATTGAAATCAAGTTAGTAAATAATGAATTTAGGAGTAAGTATCAAAAATTTTAGTTGAGGAATTAAGATGAAATTGGGATTTGTTTGTAAATTGGATTCTTGGCAATTGCCGAAGATTTTCTTGATAAATTGAGTTAATATTTGGATTGAAGCTAAGTTGAATGTGATAGATGAAGGGAAAAATACTTACAGATTTTTCCAATGAACCATTTGATCATAATCGATCGAGATAGGGTTTGGTTGCTGTATTTGAAGCCGATGCTAAATTGGGATCTTTCATCATCCCTGATACATTGAGCTTCAGGATATTCTTGGAGTTGGTTTGTGGGAGTATGGTAGTGCTGTGGCTGGGATACTTTAGTGCATAAATTGAAATTGATTAAAATAAACTTACAAACAAATAGAATAAATACGTACAATAATTATTGTCATAAATCTATTTTATAAGTCTACACATAATTTTTACCTTACAATACGTTTTACGTTACTATAAAATTTATACACTCTTCCGTTACCATATTAATAATTACTAAAGTAACGTTCATTCATAATAACAACGTTATACTATTCAACATATAAAAGGACTCCATTCCCCAAATACATTCATTTATATTTATTCCCTTAAAGTTCTCCTTTATTGACTAGACACATTAATTTAGATTCATTTACATCGAATGCCCTTCTTAGCTATATACTCAATACATGTTAAATCTACATAATTTTTACCCTTTTATTCAAATTCACTTATACCATCAATAACAAAATGTTGCCCTAAATTTAGATTCAATTATATACATTAGATAAATGGGTAAACTTTTGTAATTATCCCATATATGAAAATATTTTTATGCATACATTTCCACTTACTTACTATGCATTCATTTATTAAATTACTAATTGCCTTAGTCAACTTATCCCCTATTTACTACCAAATTTCAAATTTAATTATGGCTTATCAATACATAAAATTTACATAGGCAAAACAAATTTTATTACTATCTTAAGTCCATTTATTATTGACAACATTCATTAAATTTCCTTATCAACACTTATTGCATTGATTTATTCATCGGTCACCTTTTATTTAGTTACTATCCATTTTACAATCCAATGTAAGTCTTCCACTATTTATTTTATATTAAATGAATTCCATTCTACTTAATCTTTTTATTGATATTCACTAATTCAACCCTTATATCAGTTTCTTATATTTAACTTTAAATCAAATTGTGACGATCTACATTATCCAAATCTATTGTCATAAAATTTTATTGTTGCACTAAATTACAACTACTATACCAAATTTCTACATTTATTCTGAATTAGATTAGAAATTATATTAATTCAATTCATTTAATATTATTAATTTAACGGGTCGTTACAATCTTTTTAATAAAAGATGCATTACCCTTCTTATTAACTTTCTAAACTTTTCCCTAGTTTCAAACTATATTATTCGTTTAACCATTCAAGTTTCAATTTACAACCAAATTTTCTCAGAATTTTTCTCAGAAATTTCTCAGAAATTTTCTCAGAATTTTTCTAACACCCTAAATTCCCCAAAAATTTCGCCAGCGTCTCCTTTGCGCGGCAAGCTCAGTACAACTACAAAATGGCTCTACGGCCTCTCAAAAAAACTCAAAAGAAAACAAAAGGCTAAGTGGCTCGACCAAAATCCCAATCAATTTCCATATAGAAATTTTAAACACATACCTTTTTGTCGAGCATTTCTAATTTATTTTCTGAAATCAAAATCAATTCTCTTTACCTTTATATTACCTGCATATCTTACACAGCAATATATCCAATCACAATATACAAAACATTTTATCGACTTTCTAACAAATGTCAATATCTATTCATTCAAATATTATTCTAGATTATATTTGAAATATCAATTCCCGATTGAGAATGCATCATTCCTTACTTAAGTTAGTATAAGCATTTTATGTGTCTCTTATATTTATTTTCTACTTACCACTTTAGTTTATATCCATTCCTATTCAAATTGATACTTCCATTTCCATATGAATTCAATTTATCTTTAACTCTAAATATTTAAATTCTATTTTTCATTTATAACAAATTCATGTCATTATTTTAAATTAGTTTCATTCACTAATTTATTTTCATTTCCAATTTGAAAACGTTTGTCGTTAACAAAAATTTCAAAAATTTCTGAAATTTTTTAACTCCCAAAATTTCTGAAATTTTTTGACAGAGTCCCCTTTGTACGAATGAGCTTTTGCAATTTGACAATAGATATAAATATATATACATCGACCCACACGGTCGGAAAAACCAAAAACAGTTCATATTTCCGAGTTTGTATTGCATAGGCGTACCTTATTTAGCATTTTAAGCAAGCGGCTTATTTAATTTAGCATATGCGCGGCCAAAATCCCGCTATACAGTGTTCTGGTACCTATACTTACTCAATTTAAACATATAAGTAACATATTTATGAAATTTATAACATTTCATTCATTCAAACAACCACAACAGTCAACAACATAAGTAATGCATTCCAAATGACTTAAGTATGCAATTGGTATGGTTTCTAAATTTAGTTCAATTTGTTTTTAATCGATTTATATACCATTTGCATTCAACTTTAAGTGGGTTACAACACATTCACTTAACTCCAATTCATAATTATGTCCAAACAAACCCATTTTCAATTTAATTGATTTCAAAAATCAATTTCTGCTTCTTATCAATTCAAAACCATATTTTATAAACAATGTATACAAGCAGTTTGTATAAACAATTGATAAGGTTCCAATTAAATCCATTTGCTTTTACTCAATTTATAACATCATATCCGATTCAGAATGATTTTCACATCATTCTTTTATTCAATTCATTCTTACTTCGAACTATTTTGTATTCATGACAATTTATTCAAAAATCAAGTTTATTTACTTCTACTATTCCATAAAAATTTATTTAATCTTATTTACGACAACAGTTATTTCTATGCAAATTCGACAATATTCATTCAAACAAACAATTTCTTTAGTTTCATAACTGTTTTAAAATTGATTCCAACTCAAGTTATATGAAATTTCATTCCATTCTAATATATTTTAAACCACATCTTTGCATTGATTGCATTTTCACATTGATTTTATTCAAAACCATTTTTATTAAGCTCAACAACCTTAATGCTTAAAATTTAACAATCATGTCCCAAAATTATATAAGTCATGCTTCATTGAATTTTAGACTTAAGTTAATTTACTTCAAATTATTTAACTTTCATAACATAAGTTTATTTCATTTGCCCATAAATTCTTCTCCAATTTAATTTGATATTATTTAAATCAAATCTCTTTCATTTACTTCTTAGCTCAACTAATTATTTCATTTAAAAATTTCAATTCCCATGTTCGATTTATTCCCGAACTTATTACAAGACCATTTTCATTTTATATATACACAATTGGATTTTGTTTGCACTTCTAACCACTTATATTTAATCCAATTTCATTTTATTTACTAACCAATCCAAGTTGAATTTTATATTTATAATTCAAGATCTCTTCCTCCCATTCACTTTAATTCACCCTCCACTTTTAATAATTTACCATTCAACTTTAATTTAACCAATTTAAAGTTTATCCACATATTCAAGTTACTAATTTATCCCAAACTAGTTTACTCCCCATTTTATAATTCAATACTTGATTTTTAGCTTCAAAAATCTCTTCATTTAAATTTTTTTGGTTCAATTCTATTTTGTACTTCAGGTTCGGATTTCTATTCATTTCCCAAATTCAAACAATTCTATTTGACTTATTTATTCCATCTTAATTTTATAAGTCCACTTCTTTTTTGTCTTCACACTTCCATTTATTTACAGTTAACCACATTCCCATTTAATTTTACTTCGGGTTTATACATTTTATTTCAACGCTTCTCAATTCTTTTATAAGCTATCGAAGTCTTATTTATTCAAATTCAAATTTTTACTTAACTCAGCTTACATTAAATTCAACCTCATTTCATTACTATGAATTTTACTCAAGTGGGAGTTTTATTACAATATCATCTACATCTCAATTTAATTCATCTTCATTCAAATTCAAACATTAACTTAGCTTAAGTTAATTCTAGTTCAATCAAAGTTCTCAATCCAATTAAATTTGCTATTCACTATCCAATCACATCCAAAGTTTAAGGTACTTTACCAACCTATTTTATTCAATGAACTTCCACTTTCTTCGGAATCACCTTTCCATAAATTTTAAATCTTAAGTTAATTTAATTATTGCAACTTCGTACTTAAATTCATTGCAATTGATTTGATACTCATCTAGATCAAATCCCATATGATTTAATTAGTCATTCTAAATTTGTTAAGATAATATCCAAGGCCAATTTATTCCATCCATACTTGATTTGGAATTTATTTATAAATTCAAACTATCTTTACTTTAGTCCAATTCATAATAATTGAGATTCATATTTAATTTTACTTACCATTTCAATGGAATTTCTATTTATAACTCGGGTTTCATCACCTAATCCCATTCAAATTCAAATACAACTGAATTTTATTTTCAGTTTAATTTAATTACTTCCATTCACATAACTTAAATTAATTTCAATCCACTTTAAGTTTTTTTTCTCATTTCAACTTTATTTAAAATCTACTAATTTATCCCTTCCAAATCATTAATTAAATTTTAAGTTTTGAATTTTAATCCAAGTTAAATTTCCATCTTTAACTTTTTGCTTTAAATTTTAATTCCAAAATTCAACATTTAATGTTTTCCTTGATTAGATAACTATTTAAATTTAATTATCTCATTTGTCAAAAATATTATCATCCAAACATCCAGGTTATAATAATTTCAAAAAATTATTACTTTTCTATCAAAATATATTTTGGATGAAATTATTTCATTCACCCACCTTTGAAAATCAATATTGTGTCGAATTGCTCTATTTAAGTGTTTAGAAACCCCTTCGATACAGTTTTCGAGGCTGTGCCGATGAAGGTTCATATACCACTCATGTAACAACCCACATATTTAACGATTTTATATTTAGATGTTTAATTTAAATATAGCGTCGTTAGTCGGATTTTGGTCCGAAATGTTACTTTTTGCAAATGGCCGAATTGGAGCTCGAAACTACCTCCATTGGATCCAAAATGGCGTTTGCGATCTTTTTGAGTATAATCTTTGATATGTTTGGAGTTTGTGAAATTTCGGCTACTTTTTCTATTGGGTTTGGGTTTGGGTTCAGCCCACTAACTATCTAATTAACCCTAACTCAGCCCTCTCCTCTCATTCACTTATTCATTTCTTAAAAAACTTAAGCTTAGAACTGAAAATGGTGGAAGGGAAGGAGAAATAGAAATTTGCAAGCCCTAGTTTCAACTTCCAACTTGATTTCTTGCTCCAAAATCAAAGAGAATCCATTGGTAAGTTCATCTCCATCTTCTCCATCTCTTCTCCTCTTCAATTTCAGTAAATTCCTAACCCTAACTTAGGAAATACTTGCTTTGATTCTAGATTGAAGCTTGTAGTGTTGAAGTGGAGTGTAGTTGGTTGATTCCTTGCATTTGTGCTTCTTCATCTTCTTTGTTTTGTGTAAAAAGGTGAGTTTTGAACTCACATCTACTTCTCTTGATTTCATGGGTGTTGGGTATGAATTCCTAATAATTATGCATGTGCCATTGTTTTGGATTTGGAAAGGATTTGCATTTCATTGAAAAAGGCTGGAATTGCAAATTCATCAGGTTCGGCCGACCGAGCTCCCTGGGCGGGTCGACCGACCTGCTGCCCCGAGCCAGAATTGGGTTTCTGCATCTGGCCGGCCGACCGAGCCCTGCAGTCCGGTCGACCGACCTGCTTTGCTTTGCATGTTTTCCTTATTTTTCATATTTGATTGATTTTTCCGGATTCTAACGATTCAAGTTGCCTTTTAGTGTTTGTTATCGCATCTTTGACTTTGATAACTTACTCTTGACTTCATCCACGGGTTTTTATAAAATGATTTCTCAAATCACATTTAAAAGCTCGTTTCTCCAATTCATAAATTCCATTTAAACCCACACACACGATTTCGCACTTCGAGCGAAGTGGAAGGAAGATTAAACGGTTGGGTAAAACACGGACCATGAATCCATGCGTTTATCTTTCCGATTAATCCCCGACCTATTCGATTGATCGTTTTGACCCTTGTGTCTGGTTTACCGATGAGATGAGGTAAATTTGTAATGCTTCGAGTGTGAAATTAACTAATGGATAGTAAACCGTTTAGTGCGAACGGGTGGTTATGTGACTCACGTTACCACTTTTCGGATTCCTCTCTGGGAGTTTGTGACACATGCTGCCTTTGGGATAGTGTCTTCGGACTGTCTCCTCTGGCTTGTTCCCTTTAAATATCACTTTTGGAGTTGGTCCTTTGCCCCGACTCGAAAGATATTTGGGGTTGTCGGTTACCTTTAGTATTGCTTTCGGAGTGGTTTCTTCACCACCATTCAAGAGATATTGGAGTGGTTTCTTCACCACCGCTCAAGAGATATTGGAGTGGTTTCTTCACCACCGCTCAAGGGATAACGGAGTGGTTTACTCACCACCGCTCATGATGTTTCATTTATATGTATATACCCTAGGTATTGCTTTTCTGTATTGGTTCTTTAGAGCCACACGAAATATAGCGTTTACCTTGTGGAACTCGTATTTATTGGTATTTGTTGTTTGCCTTTATGGCTTGCCTTGGGATATTCTTATCCTTTGTTTCTATATGTTGCCGATGATATGAGGCTTGATCTATATGATTCATCTTTCGTGACTTGATTATGTTATCTCTTTTAGAGATATCTATTATGCTTTGTAACCTTGCAGGTTTATTGTTGTTCAGTTTATCAACTGATTTGTTTAGCTAGACTGATCCGTGTATTTTATACTCGGGTCAGACCGAGATGTTTCAGGTTAGGTGCTTGTGGACTTAGCTTATTTTGCTTCCGCATGGACTACTACGCTAGCTTCTTTTTGTCATAGCTTTTTGTGTAGTCCCCTTTTGTAGTAACTCTGATATGTATTCATCTGGAACTCGTCTGTATATTGTGGTTTGCTATACCACTTGACTTGTATTATTTTGTATACTCTGAAATGTATCAGTATATGGGAATATGATGATTTACTGTTCTGTGATGTATATTACATTTGAGTTGTTATATTTTCTTCTGATAGACCCTATAGCCATTGTAGTTTTGCTTTAAATATTTATTGAATAGGTCGAATTTTTAATGTTTCTACTTTTCGACGTATTTAGTGAATAGTTAAGGTAAGATTACACATGGTCGCTTCCATTATACTCTATTGTCCGCGTTAGCCGACAGTATTGTCTATGTAATACTCTTTGTTAACGAGGCTCTCGGAGTGGGGCGTCACAGCGTGGTATCAGAGCGAGGTTCAGAACAAAATATGATAAACACAGAATAGATGCACATATTATGGTACATCAAAGTGTACAAGTGATACTAATCTTTGAATCATCGTGTCTCTTTATTCCATTAAGGTTAGATAGAGTTGGGAATACGTCTAGGATTATTCCGTAGTATCCCATATTGAAATATCTACCTTGTGAATAATTTTTTTCTTATCTTGACTTTCAGCTTATGTTTGGAAGAGGCAGAGGTCGACGTTCGGATGTTGGGCAATCTAGTGGCTCACATCCGGATGGCGTATATATGTCTGCCGATCAGTTTTTGGAGTTGTTTAGGAGCACTCAGCCTCCCGTTCCTCCTCGAGTGTCTCCACCTCGCAAATCTGCTTTTGCACGTCAGTGTAGTGATTTTGCTCATCTTGGAGGAAAGCCGTTTAAAGGCTCTGAATCCGTTCTTGAAGTTCAAGCTTGGCTTCGCACGTGCGAACGTATCTTTTCTCGCATGGATCTTTCTGACCATGATAGAGTTCTTGTGACTTCTAGTTTATTACAAGAGCGTGCTCTTGATTGGTATGAGCTTCTTGTAGCTGAGATTGATGAGTCTACTCTTTCTTGGACTCAGTTTCGGGGACGATTTGAACTCAAGTTCGTTCCTGAATCTGAAAAAGTTTTATTGACCCGTCGCTTCCTTGAGTTGAAGCAAGGGAAATCTTCTGTTTCTGAGTATGTCGCATCGTTCGAGGCTTTATCTCAGTATGGTCTTGAATTCATCAGCACTTCTTACAAGAAGAATTTGAAGTTTGTTTCTGGCCTTAAGAAATATCTTAGGAAGTCCTTGTTGCTCTAGCTTAAACTTTCTTTCGAGGAATTGGTTGATTCGGCGCTTCATCTCGAGACCGTCGAGAAGGAGTGTGATAGTGATGTAGATGTTGAGGCTTCTAAGAACCCCAACAAGAGGCCGTTTCCAATTCAGAAGACCGGTGGTCCTAGTTATCAGCCTCAGTCTTCCGGAATTCCTTTCGTTCGAAAATGTTTTAATTGTGGTTCTCCGGATCATATTATTCGAGCCTGTCCTAAGCCTCTCTTCTGCCGTTACTTCAAGAGGGAAGGTCATCGTAGTTCCACTTGTCCCATTGCTCTGAATAATTCTTCATCTGGCAAGTTAAATGTAGCGAATGCTTCTGGAGGTCCTTCTCAATCTAAAGGTATATCTCCATCTATTTTGGAAGGTTCTATTTTATTTTTTTACCATAGTATACGAGTTCTTTTCGATACGGGTGCTTCACATTCTTTTGTATCGAAAAAGCTCGTTGATGATTTATCTTTGGATGTTTCTTGTATGGTTACTTCTTTAAGGATTGTGAATCCTATTGGGGGATCTGCGACCCTTAGTTTGCTTTGTGATAATGTTGAGATTGTTTTATGTGGCTTTTCTTTCCGTGCGAATCTGCACGTTGTTTCCCATTTGGGTTTTGATATGATTTTTGGTATGGACTGGCTAGTGAGGTACGATGCCAGGATTATTTGTTCCAAGAGAATTTTATATTTTTGTCATCCCGATTCGCCTTCTCAGTTATCTCTTGTTCTTCGGGATGTGGATAATTCCGAGATGGCTTAATATTCTCTTGATTCGCGAGATGATGATGATATATCTCGTATTCCTATTGCTTGTGACTTTTCAGATGTTTTTGAGCCTGTATCGGGTTTGCCACCCAAACGGGCAATTGAGTTCCGCATTGATCTCATTCCAGGCGCGCAGCCAGTTAGTCGTCCTTCCACGAGGATGTCTACAAAGGAAAATGAGGAACTCAAGAAGCAACTTTTAGAGCTCGAGTCCAAGCAGTTGATTCAGTCCAGTTTTTCTCCGTGGGGATCCGCGGTCGTTTTAGTGAAGAAGTCTGATGGAACTCTTAGGCTTTGCATTGATTATCGCAAGCTTAACGAGTTGGCCATTAGGAATAGGTATTCATTACCTAGGATCGATGATATGTTCGATCTATTGAGTGGTGCTAAGGTCTTTACTCAGCTTGACCTTGCCACAGGTTTTCATCAGTTACGAGTCGCGGAGGATAGCATACCTCTTACCGCTTTCCGCACTCGATATGGTTCTTTTGAGTGGCTCGTTATGCCGTTCGGTTTGACGAACGCTCCTGCTTTCTTTGTTGATCTCATGAATCGGGTATTCCGGGAATATCTCGATAAGTTCGTGCTTGTCTTCATTGATGATATCCTTATTTATTCTAAGTCTGAAGCTGAGCATGCTAATCACTTGAGAATAGTCTTGAGTACTCTCCGTCATCATCAGCTTAAAGCCAAATTCTCCAAATGCCACTTTTGGGAGAATAAAGTTAAGTTCTTAGGCCATGTTGTATCTTCCGATGGCATTTCTGTCGATCCCTCAAAGGTCGAAGCCATTCAGAATTGGAAGAGGCCTGAGAATGTTCATGAGATTCGTAGTTTCCTTGGATTAGCGGGGTATTACCGTCGGTTCATTAAGGATTTTTCCCGTATTGTGCTTCCTCTCACCTGCCTTACCCGGAAAGGCATTCGTTTTATTTGGTCCGACAAGTGTGAAGCTTCCTTTCAAGCATTGAAAGAACTTCTCACTAATGCTCCTATTCTTGTGGTTCCCGAAGGGAATCATGATCTTGTTGTCTACACTGATGCTTGTGGTAGTGGTCTCGGTGCTGTACTTATGCAGAGAGATCGGGTGGTTGCTTATGCTTCTAGGCAACTACGTCCGAATGAAGTTCGCTATGCCACTCATGATCTTGAGCTTGCCACCATTGTCTTTGCCTTGAAGATTTGGCGACATTATTTATTGGGCGAGCGCTTCATTCTCTATACCGATCATAAATCCTTGAAGTATTTGTTTACTCAGAAGGAACTCAATATGAGGCAACAGCGTTGGCTCGAGTTTCTTGCTTCTTATGACTTTGATATCCAGTATACCCCTGGTAAGGGTAATCATGTTGCAGATGCGCTTAGTCGCAAACATTCGGCTGTTATTTCTATGATGCTTGCCGAATGGATTGTTCTTGAGACTCTATCTTTTTGTGAAATTCGTGATCGAGGTTCATCTTCTGATTCTCCTATTCAATTATTTAGTTTGGGAGCTCAACCTATTTTGTTGGATCGTATTGCCGATGCTCAGCGGCGTGATCCTGAATTGTTGCATCTTATTCAGCTTTGTGGGTCTGGATCTTGTGATGAGGCGTTGCGAGATTTCAGCATTGATTCTCATGGGTGTCTTCGTAAGAAGAACCGTCTCTTTATGCCTTCTGACTTTGCACTTAGGCATGACATTCTTGATGATTGTCACCGTTCTAAGTATATTATTCATCCCGGTAGTAGCAAGATGTGTGCCGATATGCGTCGTCTTTATTATTGGGAAGGCATGAAGCGCGATGTGGCGAGTTATGTGAGCAATTGCATAACTTGTCAGCGTTTTAAAGCTGAGCATCAGCGTCCTTCGGGTCTTCTTCAGCCTCTTGAGATTCCATTGTGGAAGTGGGATCAAATTTCTATGGATTTCATTGACGGCCTACCTCGTTCGAGATCGGGTCATTCTAGTATTTGGGTTATTGTTGATCGCCTCACCAAGTCTGCTCATTTTGTCCCTATTAAGTCTAATAGAACTGCTTCGCATTTGGCTAAGTTGTATGTCAAGGAAATCGTGAGACTTCACGGTGTTCCTATTTCTATTGTGAGTGATCGTGATCCTTTATTCATGAGTCATTTTTGGAAGAGTCTTCAGCAAGCTTTGGGAACAAAGCTTAATTTTTCTACAGCTTATCATCCGCAGTCTGACGGATAGACTGAACGGGTGAATCGTATCTTGGAAGATCTTCTCCGTATTTGTGTCTTTGATTTTGGTGGTAGTTGGGAGGATCACCTACCTCTTGTAGAATTCTCCTACAACAATAGTTTTCAGTCTAGTATCGGTATGGCTCCTTTCGAAGCCTTATACGGAAGGCCATGTCGATCACCGTCATGTTGGTTGGAATCTGGAGAGAAGCTTATTCTTGGTCCATATTTTGTTCGTCATTCTTCCAAGAGGATTGATCTTATTCGGTTAAGAATGAAAGAGGCACAGAGTCGCCAGAAATCCTATGCGGACAACTGTAGGAAGCCTCTCGAGTTCTCGATCGGCGATCTTGTTTTTATTCGTGTTTCTCCTTTGAAGGGGGTTATGCGTTTCAGTACGACTAGGAAATTGGCTCCTCGCTTTATAGGACCATTTTCTATTATTGAACGTATTGGCCCTGTGGCTTATAGAGTTTCACTTCCAGCTCATCTATATGGCATTCATGACGTGTTTCACGTCTCGCAACTTCGAAAGTGTCTTCGGGAGTCGGATTCTGTTATTACTTCTCCTGATTTGCAAGAGCTTGAGGTCTCACCGGACTTATCTATTGTACAGCAACCTATTCGCGTGCTTGACACGGAGGTGCGACACCTTCGGAACAAGGACTTGCCGCTCGTTAAAGTTCAATGGTCCGCTAATCCCAACGACTGTACTTGGGAAACCAGAGAGTATGTCGAGCGATCTTATCCGGGGTTTCTTTCTTAGCTTGAAACCGGTGAGTATGTCTTTTCATCTCCAGCTTATTCCTTTTTCTTTTGATGTTGCATGTATGTAGTTGTTACAAATATTGTCTCTAGAAATTGCGGGGACGCAATTTCGTAAGGAGGGGAGATCTGTAACAACCCGCATATTTAACGATTTTATATTTAGACGTTTAATTTAAATATAGCGTCGTTAGTCGGATTTTGGTCCGAAATGTTACTTTTTGCAAATGGCCGAATTGGAGCTCGAAACTACCTCCATTGGATCCAAAATGGCGTTTGCGATCTTTTTGAGTATAATCTTTGATATGTTTGGAGTTTGTGAAATTTCGGCTACTTTTTCTATTGGGTTTGGGTTTGGGTTCAGCCCACTAACTATCTAATTAACCCTAACTCAGCCCTCTCCTCTCATTCACTTATTCATTTCTTAAAAAACTTAAGCTTAGAACTGAAAATGGTGGAAGGGAAGGAGAAATAGAAATTTGCAAGCCCTAGTTTCAACTTCCAACTTGATTTCTTGCTCCAAAATCAAAGAGAATCCATTGGTAAGTTCATCTCCATCTTCTCCGTCTCTTCTCCTCTTCAATTTCAGTAAATTCCTAACCCTAACTTAGGAAGTACTTGCTTTGATTCTAGATTGAAGCTTGTAGTGTTGAAGTGGAGTGTAGTTGGTTGATTCCTTGCATTTGTGCTTCTTCATCTTCTTTGTTTTGTGTAAAAAGGTGAGTTTTGAACTCACATCTACTTCTCTTGATTTCATGGGTGTTGGGTATGAATTCCTAACAATTATGCATGTGCCATTGTTTTGGATTTGGAAAGGATTTGCATTTCATTGAAAAAGGCTGGAATTCCAAATTCATCAGGTTCGGCCGACCGAGCTCCCTGGGCCGGTCGACCGACCTACTGCCCCGAGCCAGAATTGGGTTTCTGCATCTAGCCGCCCGACCGAGCCCTGCAGTCCGGTCGACCGACCTACTTTGTTTTGCCTGTTTTCCTTATTTTGCATATTTGATTGATTTTTCCGGATTCTATCGATTCAAGTTGCTTTTTAGTGTTTGTTATCGCATCTTTGACTTTGATAACTTACTCTTGACTTCGTCCACGGGTTTTTCTAAAATGATTTCTCAAATCGCATTTAAAAGCTCGTTTCTCCAATTCATAAATTCCATTTAAACCCACACACACGATTTCGCACTTCGAGCGAAGTGGAAGGAAGATTAAACGGTTGCGTAAAACACGGACCATGAATCCATGCGTTTATCTTTCCGATTAATCCCCGACCTATTCAATTGATCGTTTTGACCCTTGTGTCTGGTTTACCGATGAGATGAGGTAAATTTGTAATGCTTCGAGTGTGAAATTAACTAATGGATAGTAAACCGTTTAGTGCGAACGGGTGGTTATGGGACTCACGTTACCACTTTTCGGATTCCTCTCTGGGAGTTTGTGACACATGCTGCCGTTGGGATAGTGTCTTCGGACTGTCTCCTCTGGCTTGTTTCCTTTAAATATCGCTTTTGTAGTTGGTCCTTTGCCCCGACTCGAAAGATATTTGGGGTTGTCGGTTACCTTTAGTATTGCTTTCGGAGTGGTTTCTTCACCACCGCTCAAGAGATATTGGAGTGGTTTCTTCACCACCGCTCAAGGGATAACGGAGTGGTTTACTCACCACCGCTCATGATGTTTCATTTATATGTATATTCCCTAGGTATTGCTTTTCTGTATTGGTTCTTTAGAGCCACACGAAATATAGCGTTTACCTTGTGGAACTCGTATTTATTGGTATTTGTTGTTTGCCTTTATGGCTTGCCTTGGGATATTCTTATCCTTTGTTTCTATATGTTGCCGATGATATGAGGCTTGATCTATATGATTCATCTTTCGTGACTTGATTGTGTTATCTCTTTTAGAGATATCTATTATGCTTTATAACCTTGCAGGTTTATTGTTGTTCAGTTTATCAACTGATTTGTTTAGCTAGACTGATCCGTGTATTTTATACTCGGGTCAGACCGAGATGTTTCAGGTTAGGTGCTTTTGGACTTAGCCTATTTTGTTTCCGCATGGACTACTACGCTAGCTTCTTTTTGTCATAGCTTTTTGTGTAGTCCCCTTTTGTAGTAACTCTGATATGTATTCATCTGGAACTCGTCTGTATATTGTGGTTTGCTATACCACTTGACTTGTATTATTTTCTATACTCCGAAAAGTATCAGTATATGGGAATATGATGATTTACTGTTCTGTGATGTATATTACATTTGAGTTGTTATATTTTCTTCTCATAGATCCTATAGCCATTATAGTTTTGCTTTAAATATTTATTGAATAGGTCGAATTTTTAATGTTTCTACTTTTCGACGTATTTGGTGAATAGTTAAGGTAAGATTACACATGGTCGCTTCCATTATACTCTATTGTCCGCGTCAGCCGACAGTATTATCTATGTAATACTCTTTGTTAACGAGGCTCTCGGAGTGGGGCTTCACAAC
The DNA here is from genome assembly GCA_030765085.1 of Allium cepa. Classification (NCBI taxonomy): domain Eukaryota; kingdom Viridiplantae; phylum Streptophyta; class Magnoliopsida; order Asparagales; family Amaryllidaceae; genus Allium; species Allium cepa. The sequence goes on along the minus strand of CM060934.1, from coordinate 365,955,805 downwards.
TCAATAAATCAATCAACACAATATAAAACCATTTTATATTCACTAACAAATACGCGCTCATATCTATTAATACGCTCAACTCATTCTAGAGTACAATTGACACTATTTCTAATGAGTAATTCCCCACCAGAGCCAAGGTTCTCGCTTAGCCTTTCAACTCTGATACCAAGTGTAAAGGCCTGCAAATCCGTACCCCTTTGAGCTGGCCAAAACCACCACACTTCAGCTCAAAGTGGAACAAAAATATGAGTCTTCGGGTTAAAGAAGAAAGAGGTAGAAGAAGAAGAACAAAAACAACATCAGAATCTCACATCGCAGCAGAATAAAATATAATATATAGAACAGGGAATTAGGCTGAAGGAAAAACCTGAGAACCCTTTTAGTCTGAAGGACAGAAGTTTTAAAATTTAGTCTGAAGGATAAAAAAATGATATATTCATATAGCATTGCACATCCATAATGCTATATTCATATAGCATTACACAGCTGCTTGTTTGTGTATGCAGAAACTTATAAAATTGTGTTCTATATAGCATTATAGATGTGTAATGCTATATGAATATAGCATTATGGATGTGTAATGCTATATGAATATATTATTTTTTGTCCTTCAGACTAAATTTTAAAACTTCTGTCCTTCAGACTAAAAGTGTTCTCAGGTTTTTCCTTCAGCCTAATTCCCTCTATATAGAATACAGTTTTAAAATACAAGAAATTTGTACTGTACACATATACATACATACCATCATCAGAGTACATCAATCAGTCATACAGAGACAACTACTATATGATCATACACAGCGGAAATAATAAACAAATACGGAAATACGCTCTGTCATCCAGCTCGTCTCCTGAGCTCCAGCATATAACCTAAACCTGTTTAACTCGGTCTGACCCGAGCATCATATAAAACAACACCCGAGTCAGTCTCGAATACCAACGTGAGAAAATCACACTCAATTGGATTATTAATGTTTCGAAAATCCTTTGGAAACAAAAGCATCTCGTAAAACCACGCCACAAATAAACATATCGGGTTTTTACCTTACGATAGCTAAAACACTTTTTATAGAAATCCTCTGATATTATAATAGGGTCTATATACAAATACTTATAAAATAGCCGAAATTGTTACATGATTAAATTCCAGCTACTAGCCACAGAGTGGGTAATACAAACAAAACTCGTACAAGGCTCGTAGGGAGATTGGATTTCCATCAATGGCTGGGCTACTGGGGTACCGCCCGTCACAGTACCTGGTCTAGATCAGAGTACCGAGGAGTACGCCCGCTCCCCTGCAACACAAGGCCGGAACCATTCCTTACTGAATAGTCCCGAACAAGATAACCCCGTGGTTGGCGCGACCAACCACCCACTAAGCCGAATAAAAAGGGACATCTAGACAGGGGAAAATCCTGTCCTGCTTGGGCATGATCCACCTAACCTTGCTACACCTCCTCTGTTTTAGCCATTCCCGGTTAATGAGGCTTGAGGCTATTCGTTACCTTTCAAGAACGTGTCCCACTTAGAATGCTCATCGTCCACCTGACGATGTTATGAAAGCATTCAATCCATACAAGTTGTCCTGGGTTTGGACCAACCGAATCACCATCTTCAACTCTTCACGGTCTTCATTCGTAATCATTCAAACCGGATCGAAGTGGTTTTCGGATAATTAAATCCGATCCCGGACTCTTCGAAACGACCAACGCATTGTCCAATATTGGTAGTCGGTTATTTAACTATCAATTAATCATACACAAGCAACCATCAAATAATTTTCACAACTCATTTATCTCAAATATCATTCAGATATTATTCCCATTTTAACCCATTTGAATCTAATTCCACAGTCCTTTTATTTCCATGAAATCGCTTATCTAATTTCTCATACACACTCAATTTGATTTAACCATTGAAAATATTTCTTATTTTCTCATCTCTTTCTCAAAAATCAATTTATACTTTTCTTATAAATTTCCAAACTCAATTCCTTCACTTAATAAGATTTCTCCTAAATCTTATCTCATTTAATAACTCACTTATCATCACAAGAGTATTATTAATTGGATTTTAGAAGCATTTGAAAACATTTAGATTTATAAAATAAGAGGTATAGTTTTATACAATTTACGGTCTAAAAGAAATATTTAACATAAAAATTAGAGTTCATATCCAGTTAATGATAAATTGTAAAACTGGTTTTAGAAAATTAAAGTTTATTATAAATATTTGCCTATCCTTCAAAAATATCTAATTCAAAACATTTTAAATTCAAGTAATAGTTTACAAAAATTTATAGTGTAGTAATTTAAAATACTCCTTTTAAAATAAGTTTATAATTTTAGAAAACCCAATATTCATCTATAATGCCTCTTGTCCAAATTCACACTCCTTACTTTCGGAAATATCCTACTATTTCTGTTTCAAAAAAATTTATAACTCCCTGAGTCTTCTTTTCCATTTATTTATGAAAACAATTTATTCAAAAATCCTATTTTATAATTTTATTCTTAAATTGAATTCCATATTGTTCCTTATTAAAATTCCATTTCATTTCTTAATAAAATTCCTTTTTATTTCTTAATAAGAATCCCTTATTTGTACTTCTTAACAACATTTTCTTTTTATTCTTAAATAAAATTTTACTTGTTGATTACAATAATTCTTCCAGTGTTTAATATTTTAAATTTTCCCAAAACTCAATTTTAACAATTTCAGTTTATAAGATGCTTTTATTTCTTTTTCTTCATTCTCAAGTTGAAGTTTCAAATTCCAATAATATTTCCTATTTGAGTTTTATTTAACTTCTTTGAATTAATTTATTAATAGTAGTAAAATTTCAAATTTCAGCTTCTTTGTTATTCACTGCCGACTCAAGCTGCTACTGCGCGACCCCTTCAATCGATCGAGACTTCAACGACGACTTCGCCCAAACTCGAAATCCTGTCCCAAACAACTTTGGCCTTCACTGGCTTCTCCTCTGATCAACGCGACTCGAGTTCGCGTGCCACCCAAACAACTACAGGCCTCTCACAGTTGCTCACTTCCACGCTGCCCTAGCCTCGCCGCCTCGATGTCGATCTCCATGCCCTCGCGCGAGCAAGCGCCCACATACGCGACTCCTCCTTCACGCATCCGGTCGCCCCCGTCGCTACGCGAGCCCTTCCAGTGTCACGCGAACACGACCAACCCTAGGTCGACCCCTTAAAGTCGCGCCTCGTCCCTTTCCCTAAATCGATTCGATTGAGTTAGGGTTTTCTTTTTTCTATTTTGTTTTTTTAGGCGAATCGTGATTTTTTTTTATGCTGTGAACTTCAGTAATTAGGTTTAAGGATGAAAGGAAAAGGAAATCTTGTTTTAAAAGGAGATAGGAATGGCTTGCTTCGGAAGACATAACACGATATTTACATTAAAACGATAATTTATTTATTTTCAGCGTTTTAATCTCGTATGACCACACGATAACTCTAAAAATAACGAAATTTGAAATCCGACAAAAATTCAATATTACGGATCCAACGGAACTAGTTTCGTCGAATTCCGAGACTGTGTCTCGGATGGCTATATTTTAAATATCAATTTAAACGATGCAAATTTAAAATCGAACAATCCGCTGTTAATTTTTAATTCATCTATCATTTCCAGTATTATCAATATAAAGTTTATAAGCCTTTAAAATATTTTTAACAAACTTATAAATTCCAAATTTTTATATTTTACCCAATATCTATGTATCACTTTAATAATTAATTAATTCAATAGGTCGTTATATTTTTAATTTTGAATTTCTTTTATTAGATAAAACAGCTTTCCATATTCAAAATCAAATTATAATCCAAATTAAATATTTAAATTCGTTTTAAATATCGCAAATTAACCGTTGAAAAAGCTGAGTCGTTATAGAAATGTTTCTTGAGTTACTAACCAATCCTTCTAAGGTTTCTCTAGATTGCAAATGCGACGGTTTTTAACAAGTTGAAAGCCATTATTTTTATGATCTAAAGGTTTATCCTTTAGATTTGAGAAAGTGGAAGGGGGTCGAGAAGTTGGAGAATTGAGGAGGAGAGAAGAAGAACCCCTAGAATGCTGATCAGGGTTCTCACATAAAATTGGATTATTCTGAATATACCAAACTGTATTGGCCTACCCCGAGACACACCATGGTAAAGAGAATTAACGAGTAATTCTATCTACAAAAGTGGAGAATAGGGCTGGTTAAGGGCGACCATCTATAATTTTGTCTTAAACATCTACTCAATACGTTGATAAATGCAATATGATTTTTTTTTCTATTTCAAGTGGATCGACATATCCAGTAAATGCTTAATTCAAAGCTATAGGTGCCTAACGGATCTATCAGAACAAAATACAATAAATAAATGAAAAGCACATAACATTAATTCATTTTACTTTTCTATGATGTGCTTTTCATTTAATTATTGTATTTAATTCTGATAGATCCGTTAGCCACCTATAGTTTTGAATTAAGCATTTATTGGGTATGTCGATCCACTTGAGATAGAAAAAAAATCATATTCCATTTATCGACGTATTCAGTAGATGTTTAAGAAAAAATTATAGATGGCCGCCCTTAACCAGCCCTATTCTCCACTTTAGTAGACAGGATTACTCGTTAATTCTCTTTACTAAGGTGGCTCTCGAGGTGGGGCGTTATAGATTGAAAATTCCTTATAATTATTTTATTTACCTTTTTATTAACTTTAAAAATATCCAAACTTCATATATGTATTTAAATTTTCATAATTCCAATATATATATTTAACCAAGCAGAGCGTTCAATAAATTCCGCTTCCCAATATGATCAATATAGTTCATCATAGATCATCACATAATCATATCGCTAAATATATAAAATAAATTCAAACATTTTGTGGAATCCAGTTGGAACCCTCTAACCTGTTTTTCCCTGCATCCACATATGTTAGCACAATATAATATACCAATTCCACTTCGAGGTGGAATATTGTGGTATATGGGATCATATTATCTCATCCGCTATTATGCGGCGCATAGGCTCATCCGTAATATAATGCAGGAAAACTATCACTCCAATATATACTATGTGCTACTATATAATATACCATATGCAATCAATTCAATCATTCGATCAATTATTTAAATTTAACCATTTAAATTTAAATAGCAATCCAGATGAATGAGATTAACTCACCTTTGATTTTAAATTTGCATTCCACTTCCATCTCGACCATTTCTTCACGGTTTCAGATCTTGAACAACATTATATAATTTATAAATATTTGACATAAATTAGACCATTTATCTCGTTTTATAAATTACTTAACTAAGGATTTTATTTTAACTACTTCCCTTTTAAAAGTCCTTACTGGCTAAAATAATTAATATAAGTAAATTAAACAATTAATTAATTAATCCATTATTTAAAATAATATATATATACTTATTTTATTTTTGAAACTACATATATATATATATAAAATAAATTATAGACTTCAAAAATCTATTTTCACATAAACATTTTCAAATTCCTATATATATGTGTGTGTTCAAATCAACCAGTAAGTTAAATGTCTGAATATATATTTCCGTAACCTATGCAGATGTCAGATTAAATTCAAAAAACATTGCCTAATATCTTATTAAATCCTATCCACAATAGTTTTCCACAAATTTAATAATGATAATAAACAACGTACCCAAAATCGAAAAATGGATTCGCCAACCCAACGATCTCGAATTCGAGTTGAAACCCTAGCCTTGTCGAAACTTCGCTAATCGACGAAACCCTACCAGAACGTGCCGACCATCGATTCACCACCATCCCTTTTTTATCTCCATTCACGTCACCACCAGACATGCATGCCCCAATCGCCTATAGTCGCAGCTCCCTCGAGCGATGATCGCTCTCGAACTCGATCTCAAAAACCCCGCAACCAAATCGAATGTCGCGTCACCAAACGAACCCTGCCTCGTGACGCCCTACGGCGAACATTACGACCACTTGCGAACCCTCGAAATCGCCTTATGCGGCAGCGATTTCTTCCAAAATGAAACCCTAAGAATCGCTTCCCCTTCCCTCGAGTTCAAATAGGCGACGATTAGGAATGTCGCAACCTTGGATCGCTCTTCGATTCAAATGAAAATGGCGCTGAGACTGTGAATAAAATTCCTATATTTCCGTCATATTTGTTTCTGTTTTGAATCTCGGTTGTTTATATTTTTATTTGTTGAATAAAATGAAAGTCTTCTATTTTCCCCTCTTTTATTTTATTATTGTTTTCACGTTGTTATTTTTCTTTAAAAAAATGAACGTGTGTCTTAAGTGGTGACACATGCTTTAAATTCTACGACGTGTCTCTAATTGCAACAATATTAAAATTATATTATTTATTCAAATTTAAATTTAAATGTTTTAAAATATGTTTTAGAATAAAATGATTTAAATTATTTTTAAATCTTAAGTATTTAGGACTTGGCGGTTTGCAGTGGAAATAAAACCATTCTATGGAAATTTGTTTCCATGAGAGAGAGAAAAGTGATTTGAAACAATTTTTAAAGGTTTGAAATATGGGAAAATATCTTGCGAAGATATTTAAAAACTAAATAATTTGAGATAAATTATTATCGTTTGATGATTGTTGGTAAATGTTATTTGATAGTTAAATAACTGACTATCAATATTGGCCAATGCGTTGATCGTTTCGAAGAGACCGGGATCGGGATTTATTTCTCGAAATCCACTTTGATCCGGTTTGAACGTTTTCGTGAGGAAGACAAGAGCTGGGAGTCAAAGATGGAGTAGTGAAGTGCGAGGGCTAATCGCTATTAATCCTAAGGGTGATTCCAAAAGTGGATGTAGTAGGAGTAGTGCCTTTGGTTCCGTTCGAACCCGGAACAGAATTGTATGGACGAATGCTTTCAAAATATTTTTAGGAGGACGATGAGCATTCTAAGTGAAAGTGTGCTAAAAGGTAAAGCATAAGCCTCGAGCCTCATCAATCGAGAATGGCTAAAACAGGGGAGGTGGACACAGGGCTAAGTGGCTAACAACTAATTAGGGTAAGGTCACCACTGTCTAGATGTCCCTTTATATATTCGGCCGTGTGGTGGTTGCTGATCCCAACTGTGGGGTGAACTTATTCGGACTATCCAGTAAGGGGTAGCTCTGGCTTTGTGATGTAGGGGATTGGAAGTGATCCTCGGTACGGTGATCTAGGCCACAAACTGTGATGGATGGTACCTAAGTAGCCCTGCCATTGATGAAAATCCATTTTCCCTACGTGCCCTTACGGTTTTGTCTGTATACCTATTAGCTGGAATTTAATAAATGTAATAATTTCGGCTATTTGAATAAGTATTTATATATAGAAAGTATTATAATATCAGAGGATTTTATAAGAAATGTTTTGGTTAACGTAAGGTAAAAACCCGACATGTTTATTTATGGCGTGGTCTTATGAGATACCTTTGATTTCAAAGGATTTTTAAAACTTTAATTATCCAATTGAGTGTGTTTTCTCACGCTAGTTTTCCAGACTGACTGTGACGACCCGTAAATTTCGATAATTGAATTGGTTAATTTAATTAGATCTTTGTAATTTAATTTAGAAAGAAATAAGAATTTTATAATTTATAATGAAGCAAATGTCAAAAATGAAATGTAGCTATGGTAATTAAAATTAATTATTGAAAATTGAAGTGAAATCCCAATAAAGAAATAGTGTTAATTGTTGCACTTGAGTATAAAATTTAAAATAAGTAAATAAAAGTAAGCATTTAATTAACCAATGCAACAATATATTGATTAATAGTAACTGAATGTAAATTTAGGTAATAATGTTAAAGAAAGTTGATAAATAACAAATTTAGTGCAATCCTAATTAATTAAAACAATTGTAAGGTTTTAATTGATTGTAATTTGTAAATTGGGAAATAGATTCAAAGTTATAATTAATTTATGAAATAATACGTAATAAGTGCAATTTGATAGAATCAATGTTAGTATAAATTAAAGAAATAATTGGGAATCATATTTATGAAATAATAACGAGAATGCAAGGTAAGGAATGCTAATTAAAGTTAATAATTAATGAACTTGCATGAAATTCCAATTATATAAAATAATCTTAATGTTATGTTTGTCTTTAAATTGAACATAAGTGAATAAAATTAGTAGTATGAAAATAAATGGCAACATTGATTTATAAGTAATAAAAGCTTATTAATGTGACTAAAGGTTAACGGTAACGATTATTGTACGTTACCTATTTATGTAGCTTGTTGATTTAAAATTTGAAATCTGTTACAAAAATTTTAATTTAATATTACGATAATGGTAACTAAGGTAATTATTAATAAATTGAATGAAATTCAAATCAATGGAAATAATTTAGATGTTATACTTAGCTACAAATTGAATATATGAAAACAAATGTAAGCATTGAATTAATTTAATGAATTTAAATTATAATAAATGGTAATTGAATAAAATCAATGTTCAGTAAGTAATTGTAATATTTGTTTGAAGGAAATAAACTTAAAGGTAATTAAAGTTTAATGGTTACAATTGTTATAAGATACCTATTTGTTTAATTCATAAAATTTAATTTGAAATCAATTGCAGTAATTGACATAATTAGTGTAGCTAGAGCAGATTTAATTAGAAATTGAAGAATGTTGTTTCACCAAGAAGTAACAAATGTAAATTCTATCCATAATATGGCAATTGAGTGAATGAAAACAATTGAAATCCATGGTTGACAAATTTATTGGGTTTGAGCTGTAATAAATGGATTTTTGAAATTCAATGAAATAAAATATTACGTTAATGGGAATTAATATGAAATGAGCATACATTAGTGTAACGTAATATAAATCAATGTCAACTATGCCCATAATATGTCAATTTATTGAATAGCAAGATTTTAAATCAAATCGATGGACTTATTGGAATCTCGATTGATAATTAATGAATTTATTAAAATTGAAATTAATTACGGTAATGGGTAAATCAACTAACTTTGAATTGATATCACGCTGTCTAAATTTTTGTAAATGATTATGAAATTTAAAAATGATAGAAATTGTCAGTTATAGGATTGAAATTGAAAAAGTGATTTAATTTATTTATTATTAAGTTATTTAATTAGCGGAGAAATAGCCATTTTGGCCACTAACTTGGATTTCGATGAAACCAGTTTCATCGGATCCATTACGGTGAATTATTGTAGAATTTCAAGTTTCGTAGCGATCGGACTTGCCGTTTGATCGTACAGGCTCGAAATACCTTAAAATCAATTTAATTGAAATAAATTGTAATCAATTTGAAACAAATTGATTTTAGCATAACTTCTTCATATAATGGAATTTGGACATGAAACCTGTTCCATTGGGTTTAAAATATTTTAAAACATCTAGATATATGGGTTGACCCAATTTCGTTCCGGAATCAAAACGGGCTTTTCGGGCCATTTTATCGTTCAACGTGCATATCCAATCGATCCGGTCCATTCTAATTTCAGCTTGACAATATATACCCTGTTATAAACCCTAATTCATTTCTTATTCCTCATTTTTGTATGTTCAGTTCTATTAGCTCCTCTTTCCAATGGCTGCAAACCCTTATTCCCAAATACAATTCCAAATCAAATCTAAAGCCAAAAATTCAAGCTCTTCGAACTATATCATATTTTATATCAATTTGAAGCTCTCGACGAGCGCAAGTCAAATCCATGACTCATTTTTCGTTTTGAGTTTTTGAGTGCTTGGAATTCGAGGGAATGTTCATGGCCGTTCATCACGCGTTGATGAACTTCATCCAATCGAGTAATTGAAGACACAGTCGGGTAGAGAGGACCGAGGGGAGTGCAGCAGCGTTGTTCGTTCGTCGAATCAATGGTTGGATCGTGCTATAAAATTTCGATTAGGGTTTGAAACTCATGGCGGCTGCTGCTCTTGAGCGTGCGAATTTTCGCGTAGCCTTAGGTCGATTCAGACGGTGTGGAGGAGGCGCGTGTTAGGGGTTAGGCACGAAGGCCAGCGGCGCATTTCAGATCGGTGCGACGGCGTGCTTCAGCGTAGGGCGCGCGTTAAGGTGTCTGGTGGAAAGATGTGTATGCGTGCATGTTTTTCTGTGTGATGGGGGAAGGCGATGGCGTGGCTTTGTTTGGGGGGTAAGTTGATTTTTTTGTTTTATTTAAATTTTGTTTTCAAGTGATCTAACGCGTATAACTTTTACGTACGAGGTCCGTTCCATGCGCGGTTTTCTCCGCTGCGATCCTAGCAAAATTCCGGACATTTGACGCTGGTTTGGACAAATTCTGAGACTGTTCCAATTGTGGGTTTAAATTGGATTTAAATTCAAAAGGTGAGTGGTTTAAACCACTCACAACTTCTAAAATTTCTTATGTGTGTTAAATTAATTTTTGATGTGATTGGAAATTTATTGATGACTGTTTGGCATATTTTTAATCATCATCCCGGTTAAATTGAATTTATCGAATTAAATTGTTATTTAATTATTGCATATAAACTGTTAGTTAAATTGCCATTTAATTTATTGTTGAATATAGACTACTAGTTGATACATGTTGATTATTATCTGTTATCTATTGATGCTATTGATTAAATTGGATGATGATTTTGATTAATGGTTGATGATTGAGATTGGATGAATGGATGTTGTATTTTATATCGTTATAAACTGCACGTTGTTATGCATTTTTATTTCATTCAGGATTGCGGTTTAAAATGATATGTAACCGTATTTTATTTTAAATTACGGATTAAAATGATAAATATCTGTATCACTTGACCATAAGGTAGAAAATTATATACAGACACCGTGGCCTATATATAAAAATATTTTGAATGGTTTTTCTATGGTTCTACAAAGAAATATATGATTTTATGAGAAATTGATTTGGATATTTTATAAATGTTATTATATATATAGTTAAATTATTTGTTTTAAGCTATGTATAAAATTGGTTTTAAGTATAAAAGAAGTTAAATAATAAAGTTTGATTTTATTAAGATATAATATGGTTAAAGTATTTATTTAAATTATATTGTACATAGAGTTTGTAATGACTTAAATACAATTAAGGTTGGAAGATAAATATGAAATTGATTTGAATCAAATTGTTTAAGAATTTTACTTGGATAAATTTGATTTGAAATTGAGGTAAATTTGAGATTATTTGAAACTAAATTTATTTAAGAATTAAAATCAAAAAGTTTGATGTGAAATTTATTAAATTGGATATTTTAAGAGGTATAATTATTATAGCTTGATTTTGGGGTCAAGGTGAATTAAATGATTATTTCAAGTATAAATGAATTGAAGGAAATATTTAGTTATTGGAAATTTGAGTTTTATTGAAATGATAAGGGATTTATTATGGAAAATATTTGAAAACTAAATAACAGAAAATTTAACTGTTAAATCGAAATTATCAAATTTGGCTTGGAAATTTTGGAATAATTAAAGCCTTGAAATATAGCGAAATTGAAATTTTTTATCGAAATTGAAATGCTTCGAAGTTATGAATTTCAAAGTATTGTATTTTAAAGGTGTTAAAATTTCAATGTTTGGTTTCTAAGTGTATAATTTGGAAGTGCTTTGATTTTGAAAAAGGGATATAATTGAAATAAAATGATATTATATTGATTTGAAATAAAAACGATATCATATTGATTTGGTTTTAAAAATGGGAATGGTATCGTATTTACATGGTTTTGAAATGAATATTTTATTCTGGTTTTTGAAGTATAATTATTTTGAAATGACCGTTGTGTTATAATAACGTTTGGTTGTTAAAGAGACCGGGATCAGAAGTTGTCATACTCTCTGCCAACTCCGAAAATCACTTTAATAACCGTGTACGCGGTGGAGATTCCAGAATAAAGTAGGATGTTGCCGACGTTCTATTAAGGTATATACGTGGACCCGACTCCCGTGAGTTGGCATAAGGTGGCTAATTCAAGAGCGATTCTCGGGCCAAGGAGATAGCCCCTCTTATCAGACACATCCCTTCGATATTATACTTTGGCTTTTTGATTGATTCGGTGGCCACTTTTGATTTTGGGGGTGTGGTTCAAGGTAGGCGGTAGCTGCGTGCTACATATTACCACCGGCCTGAATGCGTAATTGGTATATCTACCCTGGCATTGCCTTGTGTGCCATGTCACCTACCCTAGCGCGCCTTGTACGAGTTTGATTTGTGTCGTACCTATGGAGTATCCTCTGGTAGCCTCCTGATCAGGAGGTACTACGGTACTGTATAGACTATTGGCAATATTACGTGTTAAGGGCTATATAGGTAACCCCTTAACGCTAACTAAAAGTAAGTTTATTTCACTATTATTATAATAGAGAAATATTACTACATAGTAAATAGTTTGACGGATCCTTAGGAGATGTAAATCCCGAACATCTCTTAAGTTATTGTACTCACGTTGACACTGGATAGGAGATGTTAAATCCCCTAAACATTTAATGACGCCGTTCCACTCATATTATTTACTGTTCATTTAACTTACATAAGATCTTTTAGTTATGACTCGAGTGTTTTGTATTTTCAATTTGTTCGGGTCAGCCTGAGCATTTCAGGATTTGGGAGACCGTATTCTGGAGGACGAAGACGAAGATTTTTTATTATTTATTATAGTATTCCACTACATTCATACTGTTCCGCTGCATTACCTTTTGTTCTCCGGAATGCATAACTCTGATATGTATTGTGCAAGTATAATCGAATATTTTGTAAAACAGCTTCATGAACTGTATATTTGATTATTATATTTTATCGTTTCGCTGCAATGTTTTGTTTGTTTCTTTCACTACTTTTCTTATTTACCCCATAACAATCTATCCTTCCGCATGGTTTGAGTCTGATGTGTGTGATTTATCGTCGATTTAAATCATACAACAAGGCGGGCCGTTACATCTGGTATCAAAGCTTTGGTTTAGCGATAAACCTTAGCTTTGTGGAGTCTGACTCTTTATTAATAGGGTAGTAATGGCCTACGATGAGTCGCTGAGTGTATATATATGAGAGAGCGTATTTGTTAGTGTTATAAAAAGTTTTTGATATTGTGTTGATTTGTTCCGTTTTGTATTTGTAAATTTTGGTTGGTGCATAGCACGCTATGATATCAATAGGGATTTCTAAACATTTAATTGGACAGACCGACACAATATTTATTTTGAATATAGGTGAATGAAATAATTTTGCCTATTATATTTTCTATATGTAAAATAAATTTTGTATAAAGGTTATATTTGGTTGTAATATATTGGTTGTCAGGTAGTGTAATCTATAAATATTAGTAAAATAGGATTTGAAAATTTAATAAATGAAACCTGAATTTTAGAACTTAGTTTTGGGGTTTTGAAAATCTCTTTCGAATGATTTTGGAATATAGTAATAATATTATTTAGAAGTATTTTCTGATATAAATATTTCAATATGATTTGAAAGAATTGTTTTAATGAAAATTTGGAAAGTGATAAGTTATGTACTCCCCTCTCTGTCGCTGGAAAATAATTTCGGTGATGAGTGCAAGCATCGTCGACATTCATTTTCATGTTTCTAAGTGGGAAGGCCATTGTAGTAGTTTTACTGCAGATTTATTTAGATAAACAAATATAAATTTTTAATTATTTTAAAAATAATTGGATATATAAGTTGTATATATATATTTATCTATTATTTTAAAACGATTTGAAGTTAAACCCGGTATTTAGTTCTTAAGTTTCCATTAATTAATAGTTTTGATTATTGTAGTGAAATGGAATGTAACTAATTAATAATTGGAACCTCTAATTAAAGTAAGAAATTAAATGCTAGGTTATAAATGAAAGTTCAGGAAAGTTGAAATATGTAACCTATAAAACAAAGGATGTTATTATTGAGCATTAAGTGTATTAAAAAGAAATAAGATGAACTGGTATAATTTTCAATTACATTCTTGAAAAGCATATATATAACTTACCAAAAGGTGTAAAAGTTGAATTGTTTAATAATAAATCTAATGGATATTATACAAGTAATAAACTTAAGTTATGACTGAAATTCTACTAATTAAATATAATGAAAAGTGTATAACTAAATGAAGATTTGCAAGAAAAAAATGTAACTTAAAAAGATAAATCATCATATGAATGAAAGGGAAATCAAACAACAAAGGTTATGAAATGAAATTGAAAAATTAACTTGATCCATTGTCTGAAATGGTTGTTTGTTTGGTTTATGAGTCGTTTGGGTAAAGATACTTTTAATTGCTTAGATGTATGAATAATCTATTGAGCTTTATGTAAGACTGTTGAGTAAGAATACTCCATAGTTATTTGTCATTCTATGTGATTTAAAGTGTCTTAACCCGAACCAACCAATTGTTTGTTTTGCTTGAATGGTTGATTCATATATGATGTGCATGCTTTTGGTTGCGAATGATGGTTGTTTGTATTGAATTGTTTGGTAGTGGGTGAGACAACTTTAAATATTTCATTTTGTATAATTTTTAACCTTTTTGTATTATATAAGTGAAATACAGGTTATGGAAGCAATTGCTACTGCTTTTGGTTTCATAATTAAGCGTTAATTGCCCGACAAATATGTACATTCTCGGATTACGGTTTTCTAGCGTTATTATATTGTTTTACCATGTTGGGATATATATTATTTGGAAAATATATGTTATATATTGTTATATTTGATATTATATTTGTCTCACGAGCCTCTCCGAACAAAAGAGACTCTGCTGAAATTTTTCAATAAATTTCGGCCTTAGAAAGTTTTTGAAAATGTTTTCTAAACCTTATTAATTTCAGTATAAAAAGATTTAATGGTTATAAATTGGTATATTTTATGCGAATTAATAATTTTGTAAATTTATTTGTTTATAAATTCAATATTTTAAGTAAGATATATTGTTTACTTAATTTCTTCTTTCCCATCTTTTTCCTTTTTAAGGACGAAATGTTTTGAGTGAGGGAGAGTGTAACGATCCGTAAATTATGGATAATTAAATTGTTTAATTTAATTAGATCTTTGTAATTTAATTTAGAAAGAAATAAGAATTTTATAATTTATAATGAAGCAAATGTTAAAAATGAAATGTAGCTATGGCAATTAAAATTAATTATTGACAATTAAAGTGAAATACCAATAAAGAAATAGTATTAATTGTTGCACTTGGGTATAAAATTTAAAATAAGTAAATAAAAGTAAGCATTTAATTAACAAATGCAACAATATATTGTTTAACAGTAACTGCTTGTAAATTTAGGTAATAATGTTAAAGCAAGTTGATAAATAACAAATTTAGTGCAGTCCTAACTAATTGAAACAATTATATGGTTTTAATTGATTGTAATTTGTAAATTGGGAAATAGATTCAAAGTTATAATTAATTGATGAAATAATAAGTAATAAGTGCAATTTGATAGAATCGATGTTAGTATAAATTAAAGAAATAATTGAGAATCATATTTATGAAATAATAACGAGAATGTAAGGTAAACAATGCTAATTAAAGTTAATAATTAATGAACTTGATTGAAATTCCAATTATATAAAATAATCTAAATGTTATTTTTGGCTATAAACTGAACATAAGTGAATGAAAATAGTAGTATGAAAATAAATGAAAACATTGATTTGTAAGTAATAAAGCTTATTAATGTGACTAAAGGTTAATGGTAACGAGTATTGTATGTTACCTATTTATGTAGCTTGTTGATTTAAAATTTGAAATCAGTTACAAAAATTTTAATTTAATATTACGTTAATGTTGACTAAGGTAATTATTAATAAATTGAATGAAATTAAAATAAATGGAAATAATGTAGATGTTATACTTAGCTACAAATTGAATATATTAAAACAAATGTAAGCATTGAATTAATTTAATGAATTTAAATTATAATAAATGGTAATTGAATAAAATCAATGTTCTGCAAGTAATTATAATATTTGTTTGAAGAAAATAAACTTAAAGGTAATTAAAGTTTAATGGTTACAATTGTTATAAGATACCTATTTGTTTGATTCATAAAATTTAATTTGAAATCAATAGCAGTAATTGACTTAATTAGTGCAGTTAGATTAGATTTAATTAGAAATTGAAGAATGTTATTTCACCAAGAAGTGACAAATGTAAATTCTATCCATAATATGGCAATTGAGTGAATGAAAACAATTGAAATTCATGTTTGATAAATTTATTGGGTTAGAGCTGTAATAAATGGATTTTTGAAATTCAATGAAATAAAATATTACGTCAATGGGAATTAATATGAAATGAGCATACATTAATGTAACGTAATATAAATCAATGTTAATTATACCCATAAGATGTCAATTTATTGAATAGCAAGATTTTAAATCAAATCGATGGACTTATTGGAATTTCAATTGATAATTACTGAATTTATTAAAATTGAAATTAATTACGGTAATGGGTTAATCAACTAACTTTTAATTGATATCTAAGCTGTCTAAATTTTTGTAAATGATTAAGTGTGACGACCCGGAATTTTTGAGCATTTGAAATGGGAATATTTAATTGATTTTAAATATTTAAAAGTTAATTTTTAATTTGAATTCAAGTATCACCATTTATTTGGATTATTTAATTATTAAATAATTTGAAATTGGGTAAAATATTAAATCTGGAATTTGAAGCCTGTTAAAAATAATTCGAGTGCTTCTAAATTTATATTGATAGTGTTGAGAATAATAAAAGTTTTAAAATTGAGTTTAACACTGATTTGTTCATTTTTAAAGATATATCATTTAAATTGAATTTAAAAATAGCCTTCTGAGGCACAGTCTCGGATTTTGACGAAACCAGTTCCATTGGATCTATAATATTGAATTATTATCGGATTTCAATTTTCGTAGCATTTGGAGTTATTGTAACATCCCGGAAATTTTGAATTTAAAAATTTGGTTAGGCGTAAGCTGAAACAGTCGAGAGGCTGGCCGTAAAAGCAAGTTTGGGATATCAGTGTAAGCCACGGTGGGGCTGGGATGGTTGAAAAGCCTACCGGTTGTGACCGCTGCCGGTGAAACGTTACGTGTGAGCGTACGATATGTAAACGCGCTGAAAATTTAATCGAAAATTCAATTTTATAACTAGGTTCAAAAAAGCTATCTTCTCCATAGATTGAATTAGGACTCGGAATCTTTTCCATTGCGTTCGAAATACAGGTAAAACCTTATAAACGTCTGGCGGCATGTGTGATTCGGAGTTCGAGATTTCGAGTGATCCTAATCGAGATATTTTGATAATTTAATAATATAAAAAAAAGGTCAAACCAGCCTCCCTAATTGTTCTCGAGCCACCCTAGCGTATGAATTGCGTCGACCTAGTTTATCTTCTCTTCTCCTTTAAAGCACGTATCTTCCTTTACAATTTAGAGATGAAAAAAATAAATAACTAGAAACTACTACTTTGAAAAAAAATGACCAATCAAATCTGCAGTTCTCTCCTTACCTCAAATCAAAACCGCAACTCCCTCTCCTCATTCTCAAACAAAATTTAATTCAATGGCCAAGCTCCTCAAAACCCCCTTTTTCTTCTTCAGCAAATCGAGTTCTTTCAAGTTTCAAAAAATAATAATAATTAGTGAAGCCGAATTGAACTCCATGCCCGCGAAGGGATTATGAAATCAATTCCATTTCGTATAGTCGCGATCTACCTAGCGGCTCGAAGGCGATGCAGTTCGGAGATGTCGTCGTTTGGTGGCGCTTGTCTGAGGCTCGCGGTGGAGAAGTTCGAAGAAGTAGTGGCTCGCGATGGTAGGCGATCAAATTCTTGGATCTGGAAGCTCGCACGCGAACAAGTGAAGGAAACGACTTCGAGATTGGACAAAATTGCAATGCGCGATGAGCTTATTGACGCACAGGTGTTGCTCGAGTCGAGGCGGTATTCTGGTGACCTTGAGTGAGGCCTCGGTGATCGTGCTTGGGAAGGGGGAAGTCGTGGCTAGTTCGTTCTAAGCATGGTATCGTGCGAAGCTCACTGCTTTCGTCCCCGATTCGTATTAAGGTAGTTTTTTTCTGGATCTTTAATTTAAATGCTTAATTACATTTATATTTGTAATCTGATGATGGTTAGTATTTATTTCAAATTATCAGAAATTTTTACAGTAATGTCAAGTTTTACTAAAAAATAATAATAATATTAATATATATATTTGTATAAGGTTTAATCAGAGGATAACGGATTTTTTTAAAACATAAGTGTATATGTAGTTTCAAAGGGGAATTGATAGTTTAATTAAATCATTAATTAAAATTATTACATGGAAATTTTATTATTAAATTAGTGAAAATATTAATAAATCATACAATATTTATACAGGATCAAAAATTGAGAAGAAAGCAAGGTGGATTTGGGAATGGATGCTAATAAAATAAAAGGTCAGTTAATGTCACTCATCTAGTTAATTTAAATTTAAATGGTTAGATTTAAATAATTGGTTGAATGGTTGAATTGATTTGATGCGCTATATTATAGTATATAGTACTTCTTGAAATGATTGATTTCCTGCATTATATAGCGGATGAGACCCTATGCACCGCATAATAGCGGATGATATCATATTAATCCCATATACCGCGATATTCAACCTCAAAGTGGAATTGGTATTTATATTATGCTAACGTCTGTAGATGCAGGGAAACAGGTTGGAGGGATCCAACTGGATTCCTCAACATTTGTTTAAATTATTCAATATTCTCTGCTGTGATTATTTGATATTCTATGATGAATTATATTAGAATATTGAATGCTATGGTTTGCTTAAATATATTTCGGTACACTGAGTTATCAAAATATATAAATTAGATTTTTGGAAAGCCAATAAAAGAGTGGAGTTTTAAGTAAAATAATTATAGTTAATTGGAATAAATTAAGAATGAGTTGAAAAGGAATGGAAGTGATATTAAAATACTAATAAATAATTTTGAGTGTGGAGAAAAAAGGGATTTTGAATAAACAGAAATTAATGAATTGTAATCTTAAGTGATATCATTTAAAGGAATAAAGAATTATTTTAAAATTCAAAGTTTAAATTTATTTAAAAGGATAAAGAAGTAATTTGGGAAATCTATAATTGGTATTTTCAGTTAAAAGTATTTTAAATCATAATTAAGGAATAAAATCTGAAGTTAATGGATTTTGGAATAAATGGAGTAAATTGGAAATCAATTTTGGAATTGATTTAAGTGCGTAAAACCGGGATTTTTAAAGGAGAATGTGGCTATGAAATTTGTAAACTGGATTTATAAAAGCAAAGTAATATATCAGTGGATATTTGAAAGAATAAATCCACGATGTGAATTTATTAAAGGAATGGGTAAATTTGTTTAAAAATAAATAATGATTTATTTTTAAAGGATGTGAAGAGAAGAGAATTTCCCTGGATAGCCAAGTACATTTTCAAAGTAAATTTTTAAATATAAGTTAAAGGATTTAATGATGTTTTAAAAAGGTATGTTTAGAAAATTTATTATTTGTAAATATTTAAATTCTAAAGTAAGTATTTTCAAAATTTATTATCGTAATAATTATTTAAAAGATGATTTAGTAGTTTGTTTAAAGGAGAAAATCTAGTTTATATTTTATAAAGTAACCTTATATTAAATATTCCTAAAGTATTTTTTTAATTGAGTATTAAAGTAGTTTTTCTAAATTTAAATGTTAAAGCATATTTTATAATAAATTGTTTTTAAATTATTTTAAAAATCTAATGTTTGTGCTTGGTGATTTTAGTGGAAATATAAAATTTTTGGGAAATTTAATTTGTAAAAGGAAGATAGGTTGAAACCTTTTTCAAAAAGGTTTGAAAAGTGGAAATATATCTTGCAAGGATATTTTAAAATAAATAAATCAATTAGGAAATTATTTATTTTGAGATGGATGTTTGTGAATGTTAATTGATAGTTAAATAACAGACTATCAATATTGGCCAATGCGCCGATCGTTTCAAAGAGACCGGGATCGGGTTTGCTATATTACAGTATGATAGGGGATTCTCGCTTCGCGTTAGGTGGCGAACGGGAGACTCTTACCCCCTACATGTCCCCGGGGGTAGTATAAGGCCTTGCGGGGTTGGTTTCGAGTCGAGAGGCAGGCCGTAAAAGCAAACCCGAGGTATCACTGTATGCCACGGTGGGGCTAGGATGGTTGAAAAGCCTACCAGTTGTGGCCGCGGTCGATGGTTGAAAAGCCTAGACCGTTACAGCTGGTATCAGAGCTTAGGTTGGTGATAACCTTGGCTCTGGTGGGAATTACTAATAGAATAGAGTCTGTAGTACTCTAGAATGAGCTTGAGTGTATTAATATATATGAGCACGTATTTGTTAGTGAATATAATTTTTTTTTTATATTGTGTTGATTTATCGGTTGAGTGTTTATGGATTCTGGTCGATATATAGGACGCCATGTTATTGATAGGGATTTCTAAACTCTTAAACAAGATAAACTAACACAGCATTGTTTTAAATAGGGTAAATGAAATAATTTTACCCAATTTATTTCTGTATATAAAAGAAATGATTTTTCGTAATTATTATAGTAATATATGGATGCTTGGTTGTTAGGATGATGATATTAAATTATTATCAATAATGTGTAAAATTGAATAAGATATTGAAATCATAACCAAAAGCTAAGAAACAAATTCATATACAAATGAGATTTGTAAATGTAAACTATAAATGTGAATTATAGTGTGATTAACAATTAAAATAAGATAAAATTCCAAAGTAACATTTGAATATAAATTTAAAGGATATGGAATTTGAAAATTTAAATTCCTTTGAATTTGAAAATGATTCTCAAAAAGTTGGGAAAAATAATACATATATGAGAAATATTTTTGAATCGAATTTGCAATCTAGAGATTTGGAATTTAAAATATTTGAAGGGATTTTAAAGTGATAAAAGCATTGAACTCTTTTCGGTCACTGGGAAATAATTCTGATGATGATTGCAACATCATCGATGTTCATTTTCGAGTTTCCAAGAAGGGGATTGCTACCTGGATGTTTTGGATTAATGTTTGTTTATGAAATTTGGGTTGATTTTTAAAATGCAAAGGGATAGTTTGGCTTAGATATATATGTTTTCAGAATTGAATTTTGAACATTTTAGTAATGAGTCTAAACGTGTAAGCAAAAAGGGAATTGAAACTGAATGTTGAACTTAAGTTTGAATGGAAAAATTAGTCAAGTTGGACTAAATAAAACAAAGTTTTGAGATTAAAATTAGTAAGTAGCAGATTGATATATATGGTATCCAAATGAAATGAAATTGAATATTGGATGATGTTTGATTTAAAATTATGTAAAATAAAGTGCAGAATTAGTTCAAATGGACTAAAAATAATTAACGTTTGGAAATTAAATTTATTGGTTAAAAATGAATTTATGAATGAATATTAATAAATGAGCAGCTTATAAAAATTTAAAAAGGAAATAAATAAGCCGAAATGAAAGTATTGGTATTCTGAAGAAAAAAAATCCAAACTTGGAATATAAGGTAAGATTTAACTCAAGAAAATTAAACAAAATGGTTTTAAAAAAAAGAAAAAAAAATCAAGTATGGGATTATAAATTGAAAGTATGGTTGAATGAAATTGAATTAGATTAAAATAGTTTTGGTGTGAGTTGTAAACAAATCCAATTCAAGCATAAATTGAATGACCTTATTACTAATAAATTCAATAATGAATTGTTAATGTGAATTAAAATTTAAAATGGATAAAAGAATAAACTAATCGAATAAATTAGTAAAATGGTTGGGATTTGATCAAAGGACAATCAAATCAAAGATTTAAATAGAAGTTGGTTGAATAAAATAAACTTAAGTTATTGGGTGGAATAGTTTGAAGAAATAAATAACTTAAGTAACTTGTGAGATGGTTATTTAATATATTGGTTATCGAGTTAATAAAATGGTTTGGAATCAAATTTTTTGGATATGAAAGAAAATGTAACGACCCGTATTTTACGTGTCGATAAATTGTAGAATAGTTGCCATCAGGTCGTTAGTATTGTTTGAGTCAACCAGAGTTAGATCGTATCGTGCTTAGGTCGGAGGAGTGGCCTATAGAGTTTGACCGACCTATGGAGTTTGGCCGACCTATAGGAAGAGAGAAACCTAGTAGTTGTAGAGACTTAATATATGGTCCGATCTAAGAGTTTAGTCGACCTAAAGGGGAACGACTTAAGGTTTGACCGACTAAAGAGGTTGACCGACTCATAGGGTGAGCAACTTATAGGAATTGGCCGACTTAAGGTGGTTAGCGGGTTAAGGAGATGGGCCGACCCAAGAGCTAGCGACCTAAGGGGTGGACCGAGTTAAGGAGGTAGGGCGACTTAGGCAGTGGCCGAGTTAAGAATTTGGAGCGACCTATAGTGGTTGCCGACTTAAGGGGAGACCGACCTATAGTAGTAACCGACCCATAGAATTGACCGACTTAAGGTGATTGGCCGACCTAAGGGAACTAATGGCTTAGGGAATGCTGACTCAAGGGTTAGTGGCTTAAGGGGTTAAGCGACCTAAGGCTTAGGTCGTGAACGAGTTAAGGGTGTTAGGTCGTTCGGTCGCTAAGCCGTGTGTGTTGAGCTGTCCCTTGTGTTAGGTCGGCAGTGTAGTTAAGTCGCTAGGTCGTCTCAAGCGTTAGGTCGGCAGCAGTGTTGAGCCGTGTTTGTGTTAGACCATGTGTTGTGTTAGGTCGGTAGGTCGTGGGATTCTTGAGTCGTAGGTCGTTAGGTCGGCGACGACTAAAGGGGACGGCCGACTTAAGGGATTTCCAGCCTATAAATAGAAGTGCCTATCTTCATTTCTGGGATCCGGATTTTTGAAGCGACGAAGTGCTGCCATTTTGAGTGCTCGACTACAACACTTCTTCACTTCTTTTCTCCACTCCAATCTAGTGATTCCTTCCATCCAAGATTGAAGATCAAATCGAAGATCCAAGAGCCAAAGTTGAAGATCTCCATCCATCGAAGAGAGATTTCATCATTTGAAGGGAAACCTTGTCGGATCAAGCTAGATCCTTTACTGTCCAGATCTGGAGTTTGTTGTTTTTGAGGTGTTTAGGTGATTCAGTGAGTGGTGGTTACCTCTCACACGGACCCAAAGGAGTATATTGGATCGGTGGCTTGTTTGTGTGTTAAAGATAGTGATTTCATGCATTTTCCTTAAGTCTGCATGTAGATCCATCACTCATGAAGATTTGATATCCATTCTACTACATGTTAAACTATGATAGTTTATTCATCAAGATATTACTTAGAATTCGTGCTTGTTAGATTCGGACCCATTAATTACGAAATTGCCATTATTTTTACAACTATTTGTTTAGATCTTATTTGAATGATTGATTACTTGGATGAATGATTGATTTGATTGATTAGTTGATTAGTGATTGAATTTGGACAAGTTGGTCGAAGATGATTCAAAAGCTAAGTGGAAAGGCTCTTGAATAAGGAAAGCTGCTCGTGGCATATGAAGCGGATGATAAAGCTCATATGGATAGATTTGATCATGATGTTGAGATGGGACTTTGCTATGATGTGATGAGGCAAAGCATGATATTGAGATGGGACTTTGCTACGATGCGATGAAGCAAAGCATGATATGAGATAGCCTTGGTTTAATCCAGACGGGATCATTCCAAGCATGTTGATAACTCGGTGATGTGGTTCGAGTTTGTTGATAATGGTTGGCTCGAGAGGCGCTTGAGCTAGTATGTGAATAGTCGTCGAGGAGGATGACTAGAAGGCTGAGATTTCATCGTTGTTGAAGGTTCTAGCATGCTCAAAGCAAGGGTACGTTGGGACGGGTCACGATGACATCCCAGACACGGGTCACGATGACGTGTTAGTACTCTGGGCAGATTCGATAGTCCTAGGCACGGGTCACGACGACGTGCGGAGTTATGTCTAGAACCGGGGTTACCATTAGCCCTTGGCGGACGGATGAAATAATGGGCCGGTCATTCAATTAACGGTGAAATCGAGGCAATGATAACAGTGATAGCCCGAGTCATGGATGTTTGGATGTTGGTTGAACCATCATTCGGTCTCAAGAGCGATGCTTTCTAGGTGCTTATCTGCTTTTGGTTTAGGCCTTGGGGGTTTGTACTTGGAAAACATCGACCTTGACCCGAGTGATAATTGCTTTACATTAATTGTCTGCTTTGCTATGTTGTTTCTGCTTAGTGGGTCTGGGGGCTATCACTATAGAAAGAGGTGGAGTGGGATGGTTGGGTTCCTATTCCTTTTTAACCTTTATGCTCTTTTGGTATGTTTGATAGTTGATTTACTGCTCACTAAGACTTTTGTCTGACTCAAGGTTTTATGTTTAACTCTTATCACCTTGGGCTGTTCATCCATGTTGGGATGGGCAGACTAGGTAGCAAGTGACAGGTGCTGTTCTTAGTGACCAATGTTGTTGATGACGAAGATGAGATGGAGGCTTTTGCATATTGTTTTCTTACTATATGTACTGGATGTTCCGCTGTTGTATGATTCTCTAAGTGATATGTAGTGAGGCTTGCTGTATTGACTTTTTAGATTGTTGTACCAAACTATTATGAGTTTATATGATGAGATTCTGTTCTATGGAGCTTCACTATGTATACTTTCTATTGTATTTTATCCATGCGCTGTGAGTAATACGATAGACTATTCTTTTCTGTGTTTACCCTACCCTGATGATCATCCATGGCGGCCTGGCACTCTTTACAGCGCACTATTTCCTTGTTTGGTGCGGGAGTCGTGGTTGGTCGTCACATTTGGTATCAAATCCTTGGTTAATCGATTTTAGCCAACGCTCGCTGACATAACTACGTATGAGAGACGTAATTGTAATTTTGATGGATGATTACTATATATAATATAGTAGCTTAGAAGGATTTGAACTTATTATGCAGTTGTTTCCCCAGGGTATATTAATCATTTCTTTTAGATATTAGGAATGAGTCGAAGAGGGAGACCAGCTGCTAAGGGAGGCCGTGCTGTTGAGGGGGCTGCTGATTATGCTTCTATGTTCGAGGCTATGATGACTTCGATCATGAGAAGGATGCCAGCTCCGGGGCCATCGGTAGATGTTGGAGTTCAAGTTCAAGCCCCAAGACCAGTGGATTTTGCTAAGTTGTGTATGGACTATACTGCTCTTGGAGGAAAGGTTTTCTTAGGAACTGAATCAACCATTGAAATTCAGATATGGATTGATGCTTGTAGAAGGATTTTTGGTGATTTGGGAATTGTGGATGCAACTAAGAGAAAGCTTGCATCAAGACAGCTTCAAGGAAGAGCTTCTGATTGGTGGAACTCTGTCACCATTGATACTCCAGAGGAAGAGATTACTTGGGAGCAATTCCAAGTCAGATATGAAGCTAAGTTCATTTCTACAGCTCAGAAGTCTGTTTTGTTCAAGAAGTTTGTTGAGCTCAAGCAAGGTGGGAGACCAGTTCTTGAGTATGTTTCTGAGTTTGAAGCTTTGTCTAAGTATGCTCGGTCATATATTGAATCTCCTTATCAGAAGAATGAGAAGTTTGTGACAGGCTTGGACAGTTATCTTGGGAGGCAGTTGGTGGATCATTTGGATGACCCATTTGAGAAGCTTGTGGAGAAAGCTCTCAGGCATGAGAATTTGTTTCCTAAAGAAGGATCTGTGGTGGCTATGACCAAGGAGCAAAGTGGAAACAGGAAGAGAAAGCAGTAGTAGCAGAAGGGTAAGGATGGCCAGAAGAAGCCGAAGGGTGAAGTGACCTGCTACAACTGTCGGCAGAAGGGTCATCTCTCTAGAGATTGCAAGAATCCGAGAGTGTCGGTGTAGTGCCACAACTGTGACAAACCGGGTCATATCAAGAGGAATTGTCCAGAACCGAGGAAGGACAAGCAGATTGTGCAAGCTTATGCTTTGGGGGTTGTGCCATCATCTTTGAAGGCTCCTACTGTTGAAGAGGAGGGAAAGAGTGTGGTGGTTCAAGGTACTCTTTCCATTTGCGGTGTTCCAGTTAGAGTGTTATTTGACACTGGGGCATCGCATTCCTTTCTTTGTAGTGAACTTGTAGGCCAGTTGGGTTTGGAACCGGATATTGTTGATAGAACATTGGTTATGACTAATCCAGTTGGAGGTTCGTCTTGTTTGTGTATGGTATGCCGTGGTCTGGTTGTCTCGAGTCATGATTACTCTTTTTTGTGATTGTTTTGTTCTGAACTTTGCAGGGTTCGGAATTATTTTGGGTATGGACTGGCTTAGGAAGTATGCGGCAAGGGTTGATTGTAAGAGGCTAGAGGCGACAGTCGAAAATGTGGAAGGGCGAAAGGTTGTGATACGATGTAAGCATGAGGAAGGCGTTTTCATGAGCTTCATGTATTCGCTGGTTGTTCCACGGGATGGACTGTCATCGGTGCCTATTGTGAATGGATTTGAGGATGTCTTTGACGAAGTCAAAAGGTTACCGCCGCATAGGGAGATCGAGTTTCGTATCGATCTAGTTGAAGGAGCCAGACCTATTGTGATGCCTCTTAGGCGGATGGCGCCTAGGGAACAGGAAGAGTTGAAGGTGCAAGTTGATGACCTTTTACAGAAAGGATTCATTCGGCGTAGTGTGTCCGAATAGGGTGCACCAGTTGTGTTTGCAACCAAAGCGGATGGATCGTTGAGGTTGTGTGTGGATTATCGTGAGCTGAATAAAGTGACTAAGAAGAACAAGTATCCATTGCCGAGAATAGATGACTTGTTTGATCAGATTCACGAAGCTAAGGTGTTTTCTCAGATGGATTTGGCAACGGGATTTCACCAGTTGAGAGTGGCAAAGGATAGTGTGCCGAAGACTGCTTTCAGGACACCATCCGGTTTCTATGAGTGGCTGGTAATGTCGTTTGGATTAACCAATGCACCAGCATATTTTGTGGATCTTATGAATAGAGTTTTCAGAGATCAGTTGAACAAGTTCGTACTTGTGTTCGTGGATGATATTCTGATTTATTCCAGAACTGAAGAAGAGCACAAGAAGCACTTAGAAACATCAGCTGAAGGCTAAGTTTTTGAAGTGTCACTTCTGGAAGAGTGAAGTGAGGTTCTTAGGCCATGTTATCTCTGGAAGTGGAATAGCGGTTGATCCTGCCAAGGTGGCAGCAATCCAGGATTGGGTTAGACCTAAGAATGCATCTGATGTGAGAAGTTTTCTTGGATTAGCAGGATACTATCGTCGGTTTATCAAAGACTTTTCCAAGATAGCTGCACCGTTAACAGGATTGACGAAAAAGACCCAAGTGTTCAGGTGGGATGCTAAGTGTGAGCAAGCTTTAGGAATCCTGAAAGAGCGATTGACAAGTGCTCCTGTTTTGACTATTCCAAGTGGGAATGATGAGATGGTGGTTTACACCGATGCATGTGGTACTGGACTTGGAGCAGTGCTTATGCAAAAGGATAAAGTTGTTGCGTATGCAAGTCGACAACTGAAGCTGCATGAAAGGAATTATCCGACTCATGATTTGGAGTTAGCGGCGATTGTTTTTGCTCTGAAAATGTGGAGACATTACCTATTGGGAGTCCAATTTGAGTTGTATACAGATCATAAGTCATTGAGGTATTTTTTCTCCCAAAAGGATTTGAATCTTCGGCAGCCACGTTGGCTAGAGTTTTTAGCATCATATGATTTTGGTATAGCCTATACTCCGGCAAAAGGTAATGCGGTGGCAGATGCGTTAAGTCGAAGACATGCAGGATTGGAAGCCATGTTTTCAGAATAGAAGAGTCTAGAGTTTTTGGCTGGGTTTGATTTCAGGCCTAGATGTGAATTGGAACCTGAGATGTTGGCAAACTTATCGATAAGACCTACTCTCGTGAGAAGAATTGGCGAGAGCCAAAAGCGAGACGATAAGCTTGTCAAGATTATCCGTAATTTGGAATCTGGATTGGATCCAGAGAAGGATAAGGGATTCGAAGTCGATCGAGAGGGTTGGCTTCGGAAACAAGGACGACTAGTTGTTCCCGATATAGATGAATTGAGGAATGAAGTTTTGAAGGAAAGTCATCACTCGAAGTTGACAATTCATCCAGGTGGAAATAAGATGTATCGGGATATGAAGATAACCTATTACTAGGAAGGTATGAAGAAGGATGTTGGAAATTTTATTTCGAAATGCATGAACTGCCAGTTGGTAAAAGCCGAGCGGAAGAAGCCAAGTGGATTGCTTGAGCCATTAGAAGTTCCTACATGGAAGTAGGAGCAAATATCGATGGATTTTATTGATTGGTTACCTAGAACTAGGGTAGGAAATGAAGGGATTTGGGTCATCGTAGATCGTTTGACTAAGAGTGCAAGATTCATTCCTGTTCGATCAACCAGGACTGCATTGAAATTGGCTGAGTTGTATGTTAAGTGGATAGTTCGATTCCATGGTATTCCGAAGAGTATAGTGAGCGATCGAGACTCGTTGTTCACTAGTGGATTTTGGAAGAGCTTCCAAGAAGTTTTGGGAACCGAGTTGTGTTTGAGTACAGCTTATCACCCCCAAACAGATGGTCAGACCGAGAGAGTCAACCGAGTTTTGGAAGATCTTCTCAGAGCATGTGTTTTGGATTTCGGAGGATCATGGGAAGATCATCTTCATTTGGTGGAATTTTCGTATAATAACAGTTACAAGTCAAGTATTGGTATGGAACCGTATGAAGCATTGTATGGAAGACCGTGTAACTCTCCGACACGTTGGTTGGAAACTGGAGAAAAGTTGATACTTGGGCCAGAAATGATTCGACAGACTACGGATTATATAGAGATCATTCGGCGACGAATGAAGGCAGCCCAAGATCGTCAGAAAAGTTATGCCGATAAGCGTCGTAAGGATTTGGAATTCGACGTAGGTGATATGGTTTTTGTGAAGGTTTCTCCACTAAAGAATGTTATTCGATTCGGGAAGAAAGGAAAGTTGATTCTGAGATTTGTTGGACCATTCTCGATAATCGAGTGAATTGGAAAGCTCGCCTATAAATTGGAGTTACCAGAAAAGATGTCGGGTGTGCACAATGTTTTTCATGTATCATATCTACGGAGGTATGAGCACGACCCAAGTACAGTGGTTTCTGCTGATAGCTATGAAGATTTAGAGGTTGATCCAGTTATTACGAGACCTCGTGAGCCGCTTCATGTTGTTGAAACCGACACGAAACACCTTAGGAGGAAGACGATTACGTTGCTCAAGATACAATGGAGTGATGATGTTAACGACTGTACATGGCAGGAGGAAGAGAGGATGAAAGCAGCTCATCCTGAATTCTTCGAGGTATGGCCCTAAGGAGTCGTGGCATCTCATGAATTTGTAACTTGTTCTAATCCTAGAATTCTGCATGCTAGGCTAGTAATTGGATGCATGGTTTGTTGATTGCTATGGATGGTAGGCATGCAGAATAGTTTTGGTTTCTCTTGATTGTTTGGAATTTCGGGGGCGAAATTCCTAAGGGGGAGAGAATGTAACGACCCGTATTTTACGTGTCGATAAATCATAGAATAGTTGCCATCAGGTCGTTAGTATTGTTTGAGTCAACCAGAGTTAGATCGTATCGTGCTTAGGTCGGAGGAGTGACCTATAGAGTTTGACCGACCTATGGAGTTTGGCCGACCTATAGGAAGAGAGAAACCTAGTAGTTGTAGCGACTTAAGATATGGTCTGATCTAAGAGTTTAGCCGACCTAAGGGGTAACGGCTTAAGGTTTGACCGACTTAAGAGGTTGACCGACTCATAGGGTGAGCAATTTATAGGAATTGGCCGACTTAAGGTGGTTAGCGGGTTAAGGAGATGGGCCGACCCAAGAGCTAGCGACCTAAGGGGTGGACCGAGTTAAGGGGGTAGGGTGACTTAGGCAGTGGCCGAGTTAAGAACTTGGAGCGACCTATAGTGGTTTCCGACTTAAGGGGAGACCGACCTATAGTAGTAACCAACCCATAGAATTGACCGACTAAGGTGATTGGCCGACCTAAGGGAACTAATGGCTTAGGGAATGCTGACTCAAGGGTTAGTGGTTTAACGGGTTAAGCGACCTAAGGCTTAGGTCGTGAACGAGATAAGGGTGTTAGGTCGTTGGGTCGCTAAGCCGTGTGTGTTGAGTTGTCCCTTGTGTTAGGTCGGCAGTGTAGTTAAGTCGCTAGGTCGTCTCTAGCGTTAGGTCGGCAGCAGTGTTGAGCCATGTTTGTGTTAGACCATGTGTTGTGTTAGGTCGGTAGGTCGTGGGATGCTTGAGTCGTAGGTCGTTAGGTCGGCGACGACTCAAGGGGACAGCCGACTTAAGGGATTTCCAGCCTATAAATAGAAGTGCCTATCTTCATTTCTGGGATCCGGATTTTTGAAGCGACGAAATGCTGCCATTTTGAGTGCTCGACTACAACACTTCTTCACTTCTTTTCTCCACTCTAATCTAGTGATTCCTTCCATCCAAGATTGAAGATCAAATCGAAGATCCAAGAGCCAAAGTTGAAACTCTCCATCCATCGAAGAGAGATTTCATCATTTGAAGGGAAACCTTGTCGGATCAAGCTAGATCCTTTGCTGTCCAGATCTGGAGTTTGTTGTTTTTGAGGTGTTTAGGTGATTCGGTGAGTGGTGGTTATCTCTCACACAGACCCAAAGGAGTATTTTGGATCGGTGGCTTGTTTGTGTGTTAAAGATAGTGATTTCATGCATTTTCCTTAAGTCTACATGTAGATCCATCACTCATGAAGATTTGATATCCATTCTACTACATGTTAACCTATGATAGTTTATTCATCAACATATTACTTAGAATTCATGCTTGTTAAATTCGGACCCATTAATTACGAAATTGCCATTATTGTTACAACTATTTATTTAGATCTTATTTGAATGATTGATTACTTGGATGAATGATTGATTTGATTGATCAGTTGATTAGTAATTGAATTTGGACAAGTTGGTCGAAGATGATTCAAAAGCTAAGTGGAAAGGCTCTTGAATAAGGAAAGCTGCTCGTGGAATATGAAGTGGATGATAAAGCTCATATGGATAGATTTGATCACGATGTTGAGATGGGACTTTGCTATGATGTGATGAGGCAAAGCATGATATTGAGATGGGACTTTGCTATGATGCGATGAAGCAAAGCATGATATGAGATTGCCTTGGTTTAATCCAGACGGGATCATTCCAAGCATGTTGATAACTCGGTGATGTGGTTCAAGTTTGTTGATAATGGTTGGCTCGAGAGGCGCTTGAGTTAGTATGTGAATAGTCGTCGAGGAGGATGACTAGAAGGCTGAGATTTCATCGTTGTTGAAGGTTCTAGCATGCTCAAAGCAAGGGTACGTTGGGACGGGTCACGATGACATCCCAGGCACGGGTCACGATGACGTGTTAGTACTCTGGGCAGATTCGATAGTCCTAGGCACGGGTCACGACGACGTGCAGAGTTATGTCTAGAACCGGGGTTACTATTAGCCCTTGGCGGACGGATGAAATAATGAGCCGGTCATTCAATTAATGGTGAAATCGAGGCAATGATAACAGTGATAGCCAGAGTCATGGATGTTTGGATGTTGGTTGAACCATCATTCGGTCTCAAGAGCGATGCTTTCTACGTGCTTATCTGATCTTGTATTAGGCCTTGGGGGTTTGTACTTGGAAAACATCGACCTTGACCCGAGTGATAATTGCTTTACTTTAATTGTCTGCTTTGCTATGTTGTTTCTGCTTAGTGGGTCTGGGGGCTATCACTATAGAAAGAGGTGGAGTGGGATGGTTGGGTTCCTATTCCTTTTTACCATTTATGCTCTTTTGGTATGTTTGATAGTTGATTTGCTGCTCACTAAGACTTTTGTCTGACTCAAGGTTTTATGTTTAGCTCTTATCACCTTGGGCTGTTCATCCATGTTGGGATGGGCAGACTAGGTAGCAGGTGACAGGTGCTGTTCTTAGTGACAAACGCTGTTGATGATGAAGACGAGCTGGAGGCTTTTGCATATTGTTTTCTTACTATATGTACTGGATGTTCCGCTGTTGTATGATTCTCTAAGTGACATGTAGTGAGGCTTGCTGTATCGACTTTTCAGATTGTTGTACCAAACTATTATGAGTTTATATGATGAGATTTTGTTCTATGGAGCTTCACTCTGTATACTTTCTATTGTATTTTATCCATGCGCTGTGAGTAATACGATAGACTATTCTTTTCTGTGTTTACCCTACCCTGATGATCGTCCATGGCGGCCTGGCACTCTTTACAGCGCACTATTTCCTTGTTTGGTGCGGGAGTCATGGTTGGTCGTCACAGAAAATGCAATGAAAAGATTGTGAATAAATTAAAATGGGATGGAATCAAGTGTAAATTGAATTGGAATCAATTTAAAATGGTTATAAAGCTTAAGTAATTATTTATTCACATTAATATTGTCGAATTGCATAAGAAAATGGATCGTTTGATGTAAACGAGATTAGATAAAATCCTATGAGTTATTAGAAGTGAAATAGGATGATTTTGAAATCAATTGGAATGAATATGAGTTTGTTTTGCTTAGAATAAATTAAATATAAGCGAGTAAGTTGTAAATCACTTAAACTGAATGGAATGGTTTGAGAATTGGTTGTAAGCAATTGTAATAAGTGTCGTAACCTTATATATGCTTATGGAAATTATATAACGTGCATTAAATGTGAAATTTATGTGTTAGCTATTGAAAGTAAGTGAAATGTTAATAAGTTGCATATATTTAGTACTTATATATTTGAATAGAGTAAGTACAGGTACGGGAAGCCGTTGGGCTGGATTTGGTCGCGCAAAATGCCAAAATAATAAGCCGCTTGCTTAAAAATGCTAGATAGAGGTACGCCTACACAATTAAAATAGGAAATATGAACTGTTTTTGTTTATACGACCGTGTGGGTCGATGTATATATATTTATATCTCTTGTCAAATTGTAAAAGCTCCTCCATACAACGGAGACTCTGCCAAATTTTTTTGAAAATTTTAGAGTTTGAAAAAAAATTTGGGAAAATTTTTTGTTAGCGATAAACCGATTTCAAATTGGAAATTGAAATGAATTAGGGAATGAAACTAATTTAAAATAACGATATGAATCAGTGTATATGGAAGATAAAATTCAATATTTAGAGTTGAAGCTAAATTGAATTCAAACGGAAATGGGAGAACCAATTTGAACCAAAATAGATATAAACTAAGTGGTGAAGTGAAAAAAAATATAACAAGCGTATAAAATACTTACATTGAACTTAAGAAGAAATTGTGAAATTCTTAAGTAATATGGGTATCGGGAAAATATATTGAATAAGCCTTTGAGTGAAGATTAAGCAAAAAATATATGTACATCATACGGCTTGAATGAATAGATATTGACATTTTGTAAGGAAGTCAATAAAATGTTTTTGAATGTTGTGATTGAATATTATTGCTAAGTATGATATACAGGTGTTTAAAAAGAAAGGAAATTGATATTTTGATTCCAGAAGATAAATTTGAATTGCTCGAATAAAAAGTATGTGTTTAAATTTCTGTATGAAATTTGATCTAGCCACTTGGAGTTTTGTTTTCTTTTGAAATCTGAGGGCCCGAAGAGGCATTTTGTAGTTGTAATGAGCTAGCCGCGCAAAAGAGACTCTGGTGAAATTTTTCGAAAATTTAGGGAGTTAGAAAATTTTTGAGAAATTTTGAAAAATTAAAATTTGGTTTTAAACTGAAATTTGAATGGTTGGGTATATGATATTGGTGGAAACCTAATAGGAGAAGTTTGGAAAGTTAGGAACAGTGGTATGGTGTTCTTAATAAAAAGATTGTTTTGGAAAGTTGTTTGAAATTGTTTGGTTTTGGGAAAAAGGTAAACGGGTATTGGACCATTCTTCCTAACTAGTAATTTCGGGGACGAAATTCTTTTAAAGGGGGAGGAATGTGACGACCCTGAATTTTTAAGCACTTGAAATGGGAATATTTAATTGATTTTAAATATTTAAAAGTTAAATTTTAACTTAAGTTCAAGTATCACCATTTATTTGGATAATTTAATTATTAAATAATTTGAAATTGGGTAAAATATTGAATCTGGAACTTTGAGCCTGTTAAAAATAATTTGAAGGCTTGTAAATTTATATTGATAGTACTGAGAAAAATAAAAGTTTTAAAATTGAATTCAACACTGATTTGTTCAGTTTTAAAGACTATCATTTAAATTAAATTTAAAAATAGCCTTCCGAGGCACAGTCTCGGATTTTGACGAAACCAGTTCCATTGGATCCGTAATATTGAATTATTATCAGATTACAATATTCGTAGCATTTGGAGTTGTTGTGTGAGCGTACGATATATGAACGCGCTGAAAATTTAATCGAAAATTCAATTTTATAACTGGGATCAAAAAAGCTATCTTCTCCACGCCATCGAATTAGGACTCAGAACCTTTTCCATTACGTTCGGAATATGGGTAAAACCTTATAAACGGCTAGTGCATGTCTGATTTGGAGTTCGAGATTTCGAGAGATACTAAAGGAGATATTTTGGAAATTTAAAAGTATAAAAGAAATGAAAAAGTCAAACCAACCAACCTAATTGTACTCGAGCAACCCTAGTGTCTGAATTGCGTCGACCTGGTTTATCTTCTCTTCTCGTTTAAAGCACGCATCTTCCTTCACAATTCAGAGAAAAAAATAACTAGAAACTGCTGCTTTGAAAAAAAAATTGCCGATCAAATTTGCAGTTCTCTCCTTACACCAAATCTAAACCGCAATTCCCTCTCCTCATTCTCAAACAACATTTAAATCAATGGCCGAGCTCCTCAAAACCCCCATTTTCTTCTTCAGCAAATCGAATTCTTTCGATTTTCAAAAATAATAATAATTAGTGAAGCCGAATTAAACTCCATGCTCGCCAGGGGATTACGAAATCAATTCGATTTCGTATAGTCGCGATCTACCCAAGGGATCGAAGGTGATGCAGTTCAGAGATGTCGTCGATTGGTGACGCTTACCAGAGGCTCGCGGTGGAGTAGTACGACGAAGCAGTGGCTCGTGATGGTAGGCGATCAAATTCTTGGATCTGGACACTCGCATGCGAACAAGTGGAGGAAATGACTTCGAGATTGGACTAAATTGGAGTGCCCGATGAGGTTAGTGACGCACAGGAGTTTCTCGAGTCGAGGCGGTATTCTGATGACCTTGAGTGAGGCCTCGGTGATCGTGCTTGCGATGGGGGAAGTCGCGGCTAGTTCGTTCTGAGCATGGTATCATGCGAAGCTTGCTGCTTTCGTCCCCGATTCGTATTAAGGTAGTTTGTTTTTCTGTATCTTTAATTTAAATGCTTAATTACATCTATATTAGTGTAACGACCCGAGTAAATTCGATGTTTAAAATGAATTAAATTAATAAGGTTTTAATTTAATTTAGAAAGGGATGAAAATCTTATTTATTTATATAAAAGAGAATGTTGAAATTTGATGTATCAAAGGTAATTAAAATTTACAAATTAAATTATATATTGCAATTAATTGTAATAGTGGAAATGGTTGCAATTGGATATAAGGTTAGAAATAAGTAGATAAAGGCAAGTATTTAATTCATCAATGAAAATAAATTTTATTTAGTACAATCCCTTTTTATTAACTATTGTAAGGTGTTAATAAATTGAAATGTAAAAATTTGGAAACAGATTCAAAAATTTATTTTAGTTAAATTAATTGCAATAATTAAAGTTAGTAATTAATGGGTAAAAGGGAATACCAATTTGTTCATAAAGCGAATATAAGTGAATGTGACAAAATAAATAGGAAACACTAATTATTCATAAGTGATGGTTGATGTAAAAGGAATAATTAATTGGATTTAGAGTCTTAATTTGTGTGTGTGCATATATTTATAATAGAATATAAAAGGGCAAATAGAAATCAATCAATGAATGTGTATAAATTGTAAGCTATAATAATAAATAGAAATTGGATGACCTTAATACAAGATAATGGATTGCAAATTTTAGGTTTTTAGTAAAGTGTGAATGGAAATTGATTGGTTATATTAATTTGAGGGAATTCAAATTTGATGGGAAAGGTAAATGGATATTTATTAATAAATTTAAACGGACTTAAAAGTGGAATTTATTTAATTAATAGATATAACGGATGAGGATATACTTATAAATGTGGGATTAATAGTTTTACCACAACTATTATAAGTTATGTACTTAGTTCCTTCAATTAAATCAAAAATGTAACGACCCGTATAAATTCGATATTAAAATGAATTAAATTAATAAGATTTTTAATTTAAATTTAGAGAGAAATAGAAATCTTATTAATTTATATGAAACCAAATATTGAAATTTGATGTATTAAGGGTAAATAATAATTTACAAAATTTAATTTTATATTTCAATTAATTGGAATAGTGAAAATTTATGCATTTGGATAAAGTTAAAATAAGTAAAGTAAGGAAAGTATTGGATTTATCTATGAAATAAAATTTAATATGAGAAATTTATGAAAGTATAAATTTGATTTAATGCAATAAATTATTATGAACGGTAATTGGAATAAATTAGGGAATCATATTAGTGCAAGTTAATAATTTATGACTTGAATAAAATTCCAACTCAATTAAATCATTTAAATGTTATGATTTGATTTTAAATATGAATAAAACAAATGTAAGGATTTGATTAATATATATGTTATTTATTCAGGGTATTGAATAAAAATTTGGAATCTAATTGTAATGAATGGTAATAATGTTGGTATTTGCTAATAAGATAAATTTCAATGCAATACCCATAAATGAATGGAATGAAATGAATATATGTAAAGGTATACTAGGTTGTTTATCAAATAGAAGGAAAGAAAAGTAAATAGCGGATTTGATTGATGGATAAATATACATTTAATAGTAATGGAATGTAAAGTTAATTGTAATTGTTTAAAATCAATCAATGAATGGATATAGATTGTAAAGTTATAATAATAATTAGAAATTGGATGGCATTAATATAAGATAATGAATTGCAAATTTTAGGTTTTAATAAAGTGTGAATGGGAATTTATTGGTTATATTAGTTTGATGGAATACAAATTTGATGGGAAAAGTAAATGGATATGTAGTAATAAATTTAAAACGGACTTAAATAGTGGATTTATTTAATTAATATATGATAAATAATGATTGAATAAAAACCAATACCTATATATATCTATAATATTTGGGAGGAAAGAATATACTGATAAATGTGGGATTGAGAGTCTTACCGCAACTATTACAAGTTGTATACTTAGTTCCTTCAATTTAGTTGGAAAACCATTGCAATAAATATAAATTTAATGTTATGCAATTAAGATAAACAATTGAAAAGTGTTAAAGTATCTGGATATATATATATATATATATATATATATATATATATATATTAAAATAAAAGGTACCCATGATGGTAATATGATAAATAGTGAATATAAAATAAATGGGAATCAGAATTTATTTATGTATTTATAATTGAAGTATAGAGTCTAACAATTGAAATTAGTAAAATTAAATGAGATTGAATATAGTTAAATAATTGGTTATTTGAAATAAAGATAATGTGAGGAATTTGGGTGATAATTTGGAATCCAATATTTTAATCCATCTGTTGACAGGAATGGATGGAATACAAATTTATTTATTTAACTATATGAAATTTTAGGATATTATTTATAATTTGGGAATTTAATGGAATTAAGGATTTATATTGAAATTTTAAAAAATTTACTTTCTTTAAATTGACATTTAAACATGTTGAAATTTTGTAAATGATTGAGAATTTTTAAAAGTGATAAAATGAGTCAATTTTTGAATCTAAATATAAAATTTGGATTTATTTACTAATTCTTAATTTATTTAATTAATATAAAAATAGCCATTTTGGTCACGGACTCGGATTTCGACAAAACCAGTTTCATCGGATCCGTAACAGTGAACTATTGTAGGGTTTCAAGTTTCGTAGCGATCGGACTTGTCCGTACGGACTCGAAACGCCCTGGAATCGATTTAATTGAAATCAATTTGAAATCAATTTGAAAATATTGTTTTCAGCATAACTTCTTCATACGATCGAATTTGGATGTGAAACTTTTTCCATCGCGTTCAGAATGTTTTAACATACCTATTGTGATATATAGGTTGACCCAATTTTGTTCTGGGGTCAGAACGGACTTTCCGGGCCATAGTTTGTTCCGCCCGTTCATCTATCCGGTCTATCTACTCTATTTCTAAACTATCTATATAAGCCCAGTTATAAACCTTGGCCTCCATCTATTCTCATTTTGTGTGTGCGTTCATTTCATCAGTTCCTCTTCTTCCTCAATGGATGCAAACCCTAGATCCATTGCGAATTCAAAAATCAACAAATTTCAAACGCCTCAAACAACATCAAATTTTATATCGCTGGAAAGGTCTCGACGAATGAAACCTGGGTCTAGTGCTCGTTTTTCGTAACAATGCATGAATCGAACAGAAATCGCGGTCCAAAAAGCATATAACGCGAAACCTAATTGCCGATTTGGGCGTTTTCGATTTAAGCGATTTTACGCAAATCTGTTTCTGGGTTTTGAAGGGGGCAGCAAGGGGAGTAGGTTGATGGTGGCTGCTCGGCTTATTGCGTGGTGTGGTGGCCGAAAATTGTAGTTTAGGGTTTGGAAACCCGAGGCGGCGGCGTCCTTGGGAAAGGGGCGGTCTTCGGCCATGGCCGCGCCCCCTCGTGGCGAGCAGGATGGTGATGGCGGCGGGGAAGATGGTGGTCGGAGGCGTGATTTTTTGATGGTCAAAGGGGGAAACACAGTACGAAGCTATGGGTTTTTGGTTGCGTGAAGGCACTGG
This sequence comes from Allium cepa, assembly GCA_030765085.1. NCBI lineage: Eukaryota > Viridiplantae > Streptophyta > Magnoliopsida > Asparagales > Amaryllidaceae > Allium > Allium cepa. The sequence goes on along the minus strand of CM060934.1, from coordinate 365,916,910 downwards.
GAAGAACGCGTTACCTGTAGTACTGCTGACGTGTGCGTGGGGGTTTGTGAATTTCATTTTATTTTATTCTGATTTATTTTATTTTGGTTTCATACGTTTTAAATCAACATAACTTTCTCATACGACCTCCGATTTACGCGAGAATTGTTTTGTTAGGATCGTAATTAAATTCCAGATCTGTTGACGCTGGTTTGGACAAATTCTGAGACCGTTAAATTTTTGGATTTAAATCGGATTTAAATTCGATTTAAATTCAAAAGGTGAGTGTTTTAACCCACTCACAACTTCTAAGTTATCTTATGTTTGTTAAATTGATTTTAGATACGAGTATAAATTTATTTATGACTGTTTCGCATGTTTTATTCACTATCTCTGTTAAATTGCATTTATTTAATTTAACTGTTAATTAATTTTATTTATTGCATATAATTTGACAGTTAGAATTTATTTATTTGCATATTAACTACCAGTCATAGTTATGCTAAATTTTTATTTCATATTAACTGCCTTTTAAATTTACATTTATTTTTGCATATAAACTCCTAGTTTAACAGTTGTAAAATTTATTATTGAATATAAACTGTTAGTTAATACATGTTATTTATTACCTGTATAATTTATATGCTCTATATCGATGATTGTTTATATTGGATGATGATTGCAAATAATGTTTGATGATTGATATTTAGATGAATAGATGCTACATTTATATTGTATAAACTTCAAGTCATCATGCATTTTTATTTCATACAGGATTGCGGTTTGAAATGATATACAACCGCATTTTTTTATTTTAAATTGCGGATGGAAATGGTGAACATCCATATCACTTGACCACAGTGTAGAAAATTTTATACAGGCAACGCGGTAAATATATAAAAAAAAATTTGAAATGTTTTACTATGGTTTTGTAAAGCTATATATATATATATATATATATATATATATATATGGTTTATAGGATATTGATTTGGTTATTTATATATATATAGTAAATTTTCGGTTTTTAAGCTTTGTATAAATTTGATTTGAAGTATAAAATAAAGTTTGATTTTTTTTAAGATCAAATACGATTAAGCATTTATTTAAAAATTTAATTTCTGGAAGTTCTATTGACTTAAATGAGAATAAGGTTGGAAGGTGAATATTAAGTTAAATTGGAATTAAATAAAAAGTTAGAATTTCTAAAGGATATGATTTTTATAACTTGATTTTGGGTAGAGTGATTTAAATGAATATCAGGTTGATTTAAATGAATATATAATAAATTGAAAGATTTCCAGTTATGTGAAGTTAAACGTTTTCTTAAATTATATTGAATTCATTAAGTAAATATTTCAAGTCTAAATAATAAGTAATTGAATTTAATATATATGGGAGTGTCAAAGGAGTTTGTTTTGAAATGGTGAAATATTTAAAGCTTTGAAACATAAGAATTGAAATGGTATTTGGAAGTTTAAACCGATATTTGAAAATTGATTTGTGAAATCTAAAGAAGCTATGGTGTTTTATAAAGTAATTTAATATTTAACAATTTAAGAGATGGAATTTTGTTTCGAAGTTATGATTTTCAAGGTAATAGTATGATTTGAAAATATTATATTCAAGAGTTTTGATTTCTAAATATTTTACTTTGAAAACCCTATGAGTTTGGAAAGAATATATATTGGAAAATAAAATGACATTATATTGGTTTGGGCCTAAATGATATCGTATTGATTTGGGGTTTTAAAAATATAAATGACATCGTATTTATATAGGTTTAAAATGGATATTTTATTCTGGTTTTAAAGTTTAAATTATTTTAAATGACCGCTGTGTTATAATAACGTTTGGTTGTTAAAGAGACCGGGATCGGAAGTTGTCATACTCTCTGCCAACTCCGAAAACCACTTTAACAACCGTGTACGCGGTGGAGATTCCAGAATGAAGTAGGTTGGTGACGGCGTTTCCTATAATGTAATTACGTGGACTCAACTCCCTTGAGTTGGCATAAGGTGGCTAAAACAGGAGCGATTCTTGGGCCAATGAGGCCATTCCTCTGATCGAACGCACTCCTTCATACTATACTCTAACTTTGGATTGATTCGGTGGCCACTATTGATATCTTTGATTTGGGGGTGTTAGTTCGAGGTGGGCGGTAGCTGCTGCTACGTGTTTCCACCAGCCCGGATAGCAATTGGTATATCTACCCTGGCATTGCCTAATTGTGCCGTGTCTCCTACCCTATCGCGCCTTGTACGAGTTTGGATTTCTCCCGTAGCCCTTGTGGTATCCTCTGGTGGCTTCCCGATCAGGAGGGACTATGATATTGGATGGACTACGGGGACTATTACGTGTTAAGGGCTATATGGGTAACCCCTTAATGCTAAGAAAAAAGTAAGTTTATTTTACAATTAGACACTATTATAATAGCGCAATATACTACATAGTAAATAGTTTAACGGATCCTTAGGAGATGTAAATCCCGAGCATCTCTTGAGTTACTGCATCATATTCATTTCTGTTAATTTAACTCACGTAAGATCTTTTAGTTCTGACTCGAGTGTTTTTGTTTTTCAAATTCGCTCGGGTCAGTCCGAGCGTTTCAGGATTTGAAGACTTAATTTCTGGAGGACGAAGACGAAGATTTCATTATTATTATTGTTATATTATATGGTTCCACTACACACTGTATTCCGCTGCATTGGTATTTATTGGTATGTGAACTATAACGACCCGTATTTTACGTGTCGATATATCATAGAATTTGCAGGTCGTGTGAGAGTAGGTCAAGTGGAGCGACCTATTGATTTGGACGAGTTAGCGTGTTAGTGCTAACGAATTAAGGCTTAAGGAATTACGAGCTAACGTGTTAAGTGTTGAGTCGTGTTCGAGTTAATAGGGTTTTAAGTCGTTAACGAGTTATAAGAGGTAGTGAGTTAGTGTGTGAGCGAGTTAGGTGGAGCAGCGGCTTACGAGTTAAGTCGTTGGCAACTTAAGGTGTTAGGTCGTTAAGAGGTTAAGTCGCGACATCGTGGATCTGCATTCATTTTAAGTCGCGCAGCTTTAGGACCGTTAGATCGTGTGCGCGACTTAGTAGCTCGCTATGTCGTAAGTCGTAACTCGTTTATGAGTTAGCGGATCTGCGTTCTTTTTAGGTCATAGGGATTGTGAGCCGTTGGATCTTATAGGTTGTAGAGGGGCTTTGGAGTTAGGTCGTTAACGACCTAGTTAACCCGAGTTTTGGTTGAGTCGTTGGTACGAGTTAAGGCCTTAGGTCGCCTAAGAGTTAGGACGGCACATGCTAAGTCGTTAGCGACTTAATGATAGGTCGTAACTCGTGTTGCCTTTTGGGTCGTGAGCCTATTAGCGTTAGGTCGTGACATTTATAAGTCGTTTCCCAGTTGAGTCATAACTCGTGTACGAGTTAGGTCGTAACGTGTGCTAAGCCTTATGACGTTGAGTCGTTAGGTCGTGAGTCGTGGGAATTTTGGGTCATGAGTCGTAACATGTTAGGTCGGCAACGACCTAAGACCGAGCGCGAGTTATGGACTGAGCAACCTAAGTGGGGGGGGGCGATTCAGCCTATAAATACGTGACCACTTGTGCACTTTTTGGCACCGGATTTTGAAGCGACGAAGTGCTGCCATTTTGAGAGCTCGACTACAACATTTCTTCATCTCCTTTTCTCCATTCCAATCTAGTTCTAACATCCATCCAAGATCGAAGATTCAAGGGCCAAAGTTGAAGATCTTCATCCGTTCGAGTGAGATTTCATCGATTGAAGCGAGATTTTGCCGGATCAAGCTTGGGTATTTGCTGTCCAGATCTGAAGTGGGTTTCTTTTGAAGTGTTTGGGTGATTCGGTGAATGGTAGTTATCTCTCACACGGATCCAAAGGAGTATATTGGAGTGGTGGTTCGTTTATGTGTTAAAGATAGTGATTTCTCGCATTTCTCTTAAGTCTGCATGTAGATCCATTGTTTATGAAGATGTTTACCTATGCAAGTTCATTTATCGAGCTATAGGAACAAAACCCATGTTTTATATTTGATAGATCTATGCTAGAAATCCATAATTCATGTATGATAGACTTTCACTCATTTATTTACGAAATTGCCATTATAGTTAATATTGCTTATTAGATCTTGTTTGAATGATTGATTGTTTGAATGTATGATTGATTTGATTGTTTCAAGTTAGCTAGTAGTTGATTTGGAACAAGATGGTCGAAGATGATTCAAAAGCTAAGTAGAAAGGCTCTTGAATGGTGAAAGCTGCTTGTGGCATATGAAGCGGATGAGGAAGCTCATATGGATGGATTCGAGGACTTTGCGATGATACGAGGAAGCAAAGTATGATGATGATGGACTTTGCCGTGATATGATGAGGCGAAGCATGATATGGACTTTGCTAAGATGCGATGAAGCAAAGTATGAGGTGAGATAGTCTTGGTCTAGTCCAGGCGGGATCATTCCAAGCATGATGTTAACTCGGTGATATGGTTCGAGTTTTGATGGATAATTGATGGCTCGAGAGGCGCTTGAGCTAGTATGGGAATAGTCGTCGAGGAGGATGACTAGGAGGCTAAGACTTCATCGTTGTTGAAGGTTCTAGCATGCTCAAAGCAAGAGTACGTTGGGCGGCATTGATATCCCAGGCACGGGTCACGATGACGTGCTAGTACTCTGGGCAGCATTGATATCCTAGGCACGGGTCACGATGACGTGCGGAGTTATGTCTAGAACCGGGGTTACCATTAGCCCTTGACTGACGGATGAAAGAATGTGCCGTTCATTCAACTAACGATGAAATCAAGGCAATGATAACAGTGATAGCCAGAGTGTAACATTCCTGAAATTTATCAAGTTTAAATTGGTAACTAAATTTATTTTTGAAAATAAATTGTGATTTAATTAGAAAATTTTCTAGAATAAATAAATAATTTGGATTTTTAAATAGAAATTTATATTAGAAATTTAAGAATAAGTGATTTTTTAAAAACAAGTATTGAACTTCAAAATAAAATGTATTAAAAATATAATGGAAATTAAAAGCCTGAGATTAATATATGAAAAAAAATGATAGTTGTTTTCTAAAATATTAAATATATATTGGTAGATGTAACAAATTTCAAAAAGATTTATTTTAAGATTTAATTCTTTTATATAAATAAATATAACGATTATTAATATGAAATCAAAGTGTTTAAATCCATTCTTTTCTTTTTATAAAGTTTTACAAAATAAATATAAAAAAAAAAAATTATATGAATGTAAATTGTGTAAATATAAATTTTTAAATAAATGTATGAACCAAATTAAAGATTGAGTGTGAAATTTATAAAAAGATTGTGATATATATGTTGATAAATGTTTACAAAAGTAAATATGATATAAAAATAAAAATAAACATTCTTTTGTCTTTAAGAATTTAAATATGAACATATGCATGCATTCACATGGTTTAGAGTAGGATAATTAACAAAATCTAAAGCTCATGATTTCATTTTTACAAATGGCATTCACCATATTTAATAAAATAAAATAATAAGATAAAAAAATTACAAAAACTTTTCATTTTCCCATACACCCTTATTAAACAACTCAGCAAAATCTGAACAATAGTAAACAAAAGATTTGGCACTTCAATCTAAAACACCAAAGAAATTGAAAAAAAATCTAAAGCATGTAAACATGCAAGTTTAAGACCAGGAATTCAACATAGAAAAAACAAATCCAGTTTCAATATCAATGGGGAGTTGCAAGCCTGAAGTATGCAAATGGAAGTTCAAGATCAAAATTAGATATTCCAGTTGAAAGAAGTAAAGTAGAAGAAAAATTGGAAAACCAACTTATTCTCAATTCAAGGAAGTCTCAAACCTGTAGACAGTAAAAAAATTAAAGCTTGCTTCAACTCAATTCAAAAAGAAAAATCTGAAGTGTTTTCAAGGTGTAGTGATGTACATTCAGGTGAGTTTTGTTTTAAATGTATAGTTTATAGAATTATGATTTTTAAATCAATTTTAACAACAAGTTTAAAACTTGAATTGCAGATTTATGGAAAAAAAAAAACACAAAGCAAACTCAGATGGAATGCAAAGGCTTCAACCTGAAATGGGTTAGAACAGTGCAGTTCTCTTTGGGATTTAAATAAAGATAAGTAAATTTCTTTAAAAAGCTTTTAATTTAATGTTGTTAATCAATGATAAAGCATAAGTTTAAAACAGTTGAACAAAATCAAAAATGCAGATTCAACTTGAAAGTAAATGTGAATTGAAGTCTGCAGCTTGGAAAATAAATCAAGTTTGAAGCTTTAAACAAATTCAAACTATCTAATCTTTAAAAGATTGAAGAAGAAAAAAAAAAAATTTTTTGTTCAGGCTCAAAAGAAATTCATCTCTATCTCTGTTCTTGTCTCCACTGCACAACTCCAAGGTGAGCAAACCCTCAACTTTGAATTTGTTGTTTGGTTCTTTTTCTTTTGAAGTTCGATTCTGCCATGATGATGTTGAAGTTGTTTGCATGCATGTATGTTTGACTGCGTGTATATGGTTGATTAAGTATCTGTGTGTAGATATACAGAGACATCTCTCTGTTAGAAAACAGGTTATCAAATTAATTGAAAAAAAAAAACTAAGATTATTTAGAATCCCTTACCACCTGATTTGGTATGAACTAGAATTTGTAGTATAAACAAACTTTGTTGTTTAGAATGATAGTTATAAATCCAAATTTAACTATATTTAAAATTCTGTAGTCTCTGGAAAACAATTTTAACAGTAAATATTTTTTTAGAAGTAAGTACATCAAACCTTTTAAACATTAAAACAGTTGCAACCAGAATGCATAATTGAATTTGTGGACTTTGGAAACAAAATATTACATTTTAATTTCACATGAGAGTGAGCATTTCTGTGAAACAGATTGGGTCATTTTGGTTCATTTTAGTTTCTAGTGTATCATGGGGGCTCTGGTTCTTTCTGGAGGTGGAATGCAGAAGGGTTGGTAGGGGAAGATTGTCAGTTTTTTTTTTTTGTCAGTGAGGTGGTGATAGATGATCAGAAGTTGGTTCAGAAGAGATGGTGATTGAAATTGAGGTTTCTAGGTTTTCAAAAACCTGATTTTATGTGTGCAGTTCATAGCATCTGCACATGCTCTATGTTGCATCAAGTGGAGTAGGGATTTGAGGAGTTGTAGAAGAAGTGTAGAGGAAGCTATGGCCAGGGTCGCGTCGATGATGATGGTCGGAGGCGAGTTTAAGGGATGTGGTCAGGTTCGCAGTAGTTTCTTATGGTCTGGTGGACTTCTGTAATATGCAGGGATTAATTGACTCGGGTAATTCTCGGCAATTTGTGCTTCTCACTCGAAGCAATGGGTAGGAAAACTCGAAGTAAACATGATAGGTTCTCGGGTTGGTTGATTACAGAGTTTAACCTGTAGTTAGCAGTTTTTATGAATTGGAAAAATTCATAATTTAAAGATTGTAATTTAGTTCAAAAATAAGTAAGTCTGAATTCAAATGAAGTTTAGAATTCAAAGTTTTTAAAAATTGAATTCTTAAATTTAAATTCAGTTTTAAATCAAAATTTAAACAGTTTTGCAGGGTTTTAAAACCAGAGAATTATGCAGTTTTAATGTTTGAATGAATTCATATTTTTAAAGTCTGGGTTTGATTCAAGCATAAGTTGTAACTGAGTTCAAATGTAGTTGTGAATTCAAAGTCTTTAAAATGAAAATCTAAATTTAAACAAGTTTTAAATTCAGATTTGAAGACAAGTCTAAATCAGTTTCAGGTTTGTTTTTTTTTTACCAGAATTAGATTTAAAAACAGTTTTGTAAGTTTTAAAGGTATGAACAGATTTAGATGTTGAAGTGAAACTTAAATTTGTTCTTGAATTCAGATAAAAAGAAAAACTGTTTTTTTAAGTTTCTTTGAAAACCAGTTTTGAATTCAACAGTTTGTAAATTTAAAAATGAATGAACATGTTCATATGTTTAAAAGTGAATTTGAAAATGAAATTTGATTTCAAATAAGTTTTAAAACTTGAAAGAATTTGTTTCCTTTAGTATTTGAATTAAAATATGAAATGTTTAATTTAAATTTGGAAATTGAAAAAATCAATTTAAATCCTTCTTTATATTTAGATAATGAATGTTCCTTAACATTCATTTTGTTGTAAGGTTTATAATTATTTTAATTTGAATTAATGTTTAATGATTAAACATTTTAAATATCAAATTTTTAAATAGAATTTGAATTTAAATTTAGAAATGTATTGTTTTAATACATTTTGAATTTAAATGGGTCAATTAATAAGTAATTAAATTAGTTTGAATAATTAAGGATTTCACTTAATTATTTGATTTTTAAATAATGATTTAGATTAATATTAATTAGAAATGATTTATTAATCTAATTCAAATTTTCTTAAGTGTAAAATTAATGGAATGTTGTTAATAATGGGTGATAATTATCTAGGGATAATTTAGTAATTAATTAATGCAATTAATTTTGATAATTGACTAGATTAATTAATTGAATATAATTAATTGTAATTGGTTAAGTATAATTAATTGTTGAAATTAATTAAGGAATAATAAATCTATTTATTAAGGACAATTAATTTTAACTAAGATTTAATCAATCAAAAATTAAAAGTTTATTATTTAAAGTAATTAATTGGGGAATATGTAATTAAGATTAATTAATCACAATTAAAGGATAATTAATTAAGATAATTAATTTAGTAAATGATTAATAGATGAAGATGGTTAAGACTTAATTAATTATAGTTAATGATAATTAATCATTGGTTTAAAGATTTCAAATAAAAGTAATTATGTGGGTAATAAAATTTATAACCACACGATTTATTTAAGATGTTTGATTGTTAATGAATGTTGTGTGATGGATTGATATATTTGATATGTGACACTATGTGATGCTTTATACTGAGCTGTTATATCTGTGATGTATATATTGTTATAGGAATATGCAAACCCCTTTACTTGTAAAACGACATTTGGATTTCGATGCGACAGGGAGTCGGATTCCATTTGGTTATCCGAAACCCACATCGAATTCTAATAATTGAATCTGTGCTGATTGATAATGTGGCACTCTTATTGTGTAAAACCCCTGGACCACACTTATACACACACAAATATGGATTGCACGTGGAAATTAGTTAAGTCACAGATTTTGAAATTGCTTTAAAATTGAATTTTTAAATCCAAAATAGTTTTTGAACTAGAATTGAAGTTTTTGGAAAATGATTATTTTTAAATAACTTGATTGAGTTTTGAAATTTAAATAATTGGATTTAAATTTGAATTCAATATTTGAAATTGAATGCTATAATTTAGGAACTAGGATTTAAAAGTTATCCAACTTATTAATGGGTTTATATGGGTTTTTAAAACCATTTTAAAGGTGATGTTTTGGAATTTAAAATTCAACCCAAGATTTCAACTTGTACAAATTGGATTTTTCGGAAACGAAAACTATTTGTTTTCAAATGATTGAAGCTTTCACATAAGAATGAATTTCCAATTTGTGTTAAAGGATTTCAAGTCTAAATTGAAGATAGTTTTCCAAATTATAGATAAATCTTTGGAAACGTGTTTTGAAAGCTATAAATCTTTAATTTAAAGATTTAACTGGGTTAACCCAAATTGAATGGGAATTGTTTTTGAAATCCATGAATAGATCTTTGTGAAACGGGGTGAACTTTGTGAAATAAATCTTTTTGTGTAAAGATTAAAAATGGCGATTTGTTTAACCGTTTAGAAAGAAAAGTTTTGAATCATTAAGTTGTGACTTAATTGAAATCCCATATCCATATGTTTTTAAATATTGCGCTCACTATTCGGTTTAGCCGGGAGAGGACCTTTGTGTCATATAGCCCATTCCGAATATGTGATACGTCGTTATGGATAGCATTGAAGACCGGTGGTGAAGACCGGGTATTTGCGAGAATGATAGGACGACTTATCGATTGTCTCTGCACTGAGTCGCGCCAGTATAGAGATTTCCTAAGTGATGGGAAGTCCGATCGGGATTGTGAATACCCGGATTTGCAAGGGCTTCTTCGGAAGTGCCTTCGGTTCTGTTCGAACCCGGAACAGACTGGTATGGTTGTATGTCCGACATTACACTTTGAGATATTAAACTGATCTCTATCAAATACATTTCTGCTTGGTGGCGGAGAATTTATTCTCTTAGCTTAACACCCTTCTCTGAGACGTACGAGATCAGAGGTTATGTAGTTGATATTTATCAGTGATATATCCCAAATTTGGTAATGTGGCATGCTGAGTGCTGCTGTGTGATGATCATTGGTTGATCATTTGTGATATGATCATTTGTTTGATCATTTATCTTTGTGATCATTGCTTTGGTCATCTGTTGACCCAAAGCATGGCTTTGTTGCACAAAGCGTAGCTTTGTGGACGAGACTGCATCAGGACCTCACTCCCCGGAAATGGTCGAAACAGGAAAGATGCGGCAAGGTTATGAGGGTCGCTCCCTTTAGGGTATGTCATTCCCTTCTGGTAAAGGGTGGTATCAGGTATGGAGCCCTGGTATTTAACCTATGTGGTTGCTCCAATCTCATTTACTGTGTGGTTGTTGCTTTGAGGCGCCTCGGATAAAGGTCCCAAAGGACCGGGGGATGGCATATTCGTGTAGTAGTTACCTAGTTACAGAGGTAACCCGGCCTTGTGTTGGCAGAGATCTAACCGTAACGTTAGTTCTCGGGACGTCCCGCCAGAGGCGATCCCATTGACAGTAGGAAGTTCCTTAGCCTGACCATTTGTTGGAAATCCAATCAAGACAATACGCGCCCTGTACGGTTTTAGTTGTATAACCTGCCATGGAATGTGGCGGTAACCTGCTATTGAACATGGTAGCTATAGTAGGCATACGACGAAATGTCGTATGCTGGCTACGATTTATATTATACTTTCGAAATGGTTTTCCACACTTTGCACTTATAGTAATAATATCAAAGAAATTTTCTCGTATTAAGCATATTTGACTATCATAAGGAGAAATCTCCTCCAATTCTGCGTTTGCATTGTGTGTGAGGCGGGAGGCCTTATGGTAGTTTCATTTTCCAAAAAAGCATTACGGATTTATTTTAAATTCCTTGTTGCTTGTTTTTAAAGACCAAATGTTTTTGTTTGCTCATACCAGTCCCATGACTGACCTGGAGTTTATTGTTCCTTTTCTAAACTCTGGGTGCCCACTATTTTCCCACACGGGCAGTCTAGAGTTGGGATTTTCAGATAATCTATGGTAGGTGTAGATTCGATAGCTTTCAGCCTTAGGATTTGGCAATTGCATTTTGGATCGAGTTGCTTCTCTTCATCTTGATTTGGAGTTCGAGCTATTTCTGGATTGGTGCTTTGGAGATGGAGATTACTGATACTGGAGTTTTTTCTTGAAGACTGTTTTGGAGATTTGTTCCGCTGCTAGTGTTATTATTATATTTCCGCTGCTATTCTTTGTATCTCTGATAATGTTGATATCTATTGTACCATTCTGTTGTATCGGTTATTGTATCAAATGTTGTATATTGATATTTGCTATTCATTTCTTCCGCTGTGTTATTTACTTGATGTGTTATAAGCTCCGGCGAACCAGGTTCGGCGTTTGGATCTGCGGCATTTGAATACGAGTGTTGTATTCGGTGCCGATTTTCGAAGGTCGAGTCAGGGTCGTTACATTTGGTATCAGAGCTGAGGGTAAAACTTTAGCTCAGGAGTATAACACATTGAGTAACTCATTAGAGATAGGGTGAAGTAAACCCTAGAATGAGTATATCCCTAAGATATCCGTTCGAGTGCCTCAGTAAATTCTCTTGCTATCCACTGATAGTAAGTATGAGTGCGAGAAGAGGACGAGGTAGGGGACGGGGGAATACCACTACCAATGGTCAATACCCCGCAATAGCGGAAACAACCTTTCTTCTCAATCTCCTTTGATTCGATTCTAAATTCTTTTGATTGCTTCGTGTCAGCTCCAGAAAGAAGTTTCGGTGTGATAGTGGCCTTACGAATCGTTGTAGAAATCCTTACTTCGTATCTTCATCGATTTCTTATCAGCTTTTCGTTCTAAACTCTAACAAATTTGAAATTTGGAATTGAAAATTTTAAATAAATTGGAAATTTAAAATTAAGTAAATTGGTTAATTAATATGAAGATTTGATCCATCTATCTATTCTCTGGGATCCGATATATTCTACGAACGATTAGTTATCCCTTCGAACTAATCAATGCCCTCGTATATTCGTAGACCGGTGAACCCAAATATATTGTGAAATAATTGTATGAGTTTGTTCTCATGTTGTTAATATTCTGATTTGGAAAACCAAATGCAGAATAAATATTTCGACCTGATCCGATCAACCATTTCTTTATCTATTATCTTTTCTTTCTCGTCTTACTTGCAATTTCGAGGACGAAATTCTTTTAAGGGGGGAAATCTGTAACATTCCTGAAATTTATCAAGTTTAAATTGGTAACTAAATTTATTTTTGAAAATAAATTGTGATTTAATTAGAAAATTTTCTAGAATAAATAAATAATTTGGATTTTTAAATAGAAATTTATATTAGAAATTTAAGAATAAGTGATTTTTTAAAAACAAGTATTGAACTTCAAAATAAAATGTATTAAAAATATAATGGAAATTAAAAGCCTGAGATTAATATATGAAAAAAAATGATAGTTGTTTTCTAAAATATTAAATATATATTGGTAGATGTAACAAATTTCAAAAAGATTTATTTTAAGATTTAATTCTCTTATATAAATAAATATAACGATTATTAATATGAAATCAAAGTGTTTAAATCCATTCTTTTCTTTTTATAAAGTTGTACAGAATAAATATAAAAAAAAAATAATTATATGAATGTAAATTGTGTAAATATAAATTTTTAAATAAATGTATGAACCAAATTAAAGATTGAGTGTGAAATTTATAAAAAGATTGTGATATATATGTTGATAAATGTTTACAAAAGTAAATATGATATAAAAATAAAAATAAACATTCTTTTGTCCTTAAGAATTTAAATATGAACATATGCATGCATTCACATGGTTTAGAGTAGGATAATTAACAAAATCTAAAGCTCATGATTTCATTTTTACAAATGGCATTCACCATATTTAATAAAATAAAATAATAAGATAAAAAAATTACAAAAACTTTTCATTTTCCCATACACCCTTATTAAACAACTCAGCAAAATCTGAACAATAGTAAACAAAAGATTTGGCACTTCAATCTAAAACACCAAAGAAATTGAAAAAAAATCTAAAGCATGTAAACATGCAAGTTTAAGACCAGGAATTCAACATAGAAAAAACAAATCCAGTTTCAATATCAATGGGGAGTTGCAAGCCTGAAGTATGCAAATGGAAGTTCAAGATCAAAATTAGATATTCCAGTTGAAAGAAGTAAAGTAGAAGAAAAATTGGAAAACCAACTTATTCTCAATTCAAGGAAGTCTCAAACCTGTAGACAGTAAAAAAATTAAAGCTTGCTTCAACTCAATTCAAAAAGAAAAATCTGAAGTGTTTTCAAGGTGTAGTGATGTACATTCATGTGAGTTTTGTTTTAAATGTATAGTTTATAGAATTATGATTTTTAAATCAATTTTAACAACAAGTTTAAAACTTGAATTGCAGATTTATGGAAAAAAAAAAACACAAAGCAAACTCAGATGGAATGCAAAGGCTTCAACCTGAAATGGGTTAGAACAGTGCAGTTCTCTTTGGGATTTAAATAAAGATAAGTAAATTTCTTTAAAAAGCTTTTAATTTAATGTTGTTAATCAATGATAAAGCATAAGTTTAAAACAGTTGAACAAAATCAAAAATGCAGATTCAACTTGAAAGTAAATGTGAATTGAAGTCTGCAGCTTGGAAAATAAATCAAGTTTGAAGCTTTAAACAAATTCAAACTATCTAATCTTTAAAAGATTGAAGAAGAAAAAAAAAAAAAATTTTTGTTCAGGCTCAAAAGAAATTCATCTCTATCTCTGTTCTTGTCTCCACTGCACAACTCCAAGGTGAGCAAACCCTCAACTTTGAATTTGTTGTTTGGTTCTTTTTCTTTTGAAGTTCGATTCTGCCATGATGATGTTGAAGTTGTTTGCATGCATGTATGTTTGACTGCGTGTATATGGTTGATTAAGTATCTGTGTGTAGATATACAGAGACATCTCTCTGTTAGAAAACAGGTTATCAAATTAATTGAAAAAAAAAAACTAAGATTATTTAGAATCCCTTACCACCTGATTTGGTATGAACTAGAATTTGTAGTATAAACAAACTTTGTTGTTTAGAATGATAGTTATAAATCCAAATTTAACTATATTTAAAATTCTGTAGTCTCTGGAAAACAATTTTAACAGTAAATATTTTTTTAGAAGTAAGTACATCAAACCTTTTAAACATTAAAACAGTTGCAACCAGAATGCATAATTGAATTTGTGGACTTTGGAAACAAAATATTACATTTTAATTTCACATGAGAGTGAGCATTTCTGTGAAACAGATTGGGTCATTTTGGTTCATTTTAGTTTCTAGTGTATCATGGGGGCTCTGGTTCTTTCTGGAGGTGGAATGCAGAAGGGTTGGTAGGGGAAGATTGTCAGTTTTTTTTTTTTGTCAGTGAGGTGGTGATAGATGATCAGAAGTTGGTTCAGAAGAGATGGTGATTGAAATTGAGGTTTCTAGGTTTTCAAAAACCTGATTTTATGTGTGCAGTTCATAGCATCTGCACATGCTCTATGTTGCATCAAGTGGAGTAGGGATTTGAGGAGTTGTAGAAGAAGTGTAGAGGAAGCTATGGCCAGGGTCGCGTCGATGATGATGGTCGGAGGCGAGTTTAAGGGATGTGGTCAGGTTCGCAGTAGTTTCTTATGGTCTGGTGGACTTCTGTAATATGCAGGGATTAATTGACTCGGGTAATTCTCGGCAATTTGTGCTTCTCACTCGAAGCAATGGGTAGGAAAACTCGAAGTAAACATGATAGGTTCTCGGGTTAGTTGATTACAGAGTTTAACCTGTAGTTAGCAGTTTTTATGAATTGGAAAAATTCATAATTTAAAGATTGTAATTTAGTTCAAAAATAAGTAAGTCTGAATTCAAATGAAGTTTAGAATTCAAAGTTTTTAAAAATTGAATTCTTAAATTTAAATTCAGTTTTAAATCAAAATTTAAACAGTTTTGCAGGGTTTTAAAACCAGAGAATTATGCAGTTTTAATGTTTGAATGAATTCATATTTTTAAAATCTGGGTTTGATTCAAGCATAAGTTGTAACTGAGTTCAAATGTAGTTGTGAATTCAAAGTCTTTAAAATGAAAATCTAAATTTAAACAAGTTTTAAATTCAGATTTGAAGACAAGTCTAAATCAGTTTCAGGTTTGTTTTTTTTTTACCAGAATTAGATTTAAAAACAGTTTTGTAAGTTTTAAAGGTATGAACAGATTTAGATGTTGAAGTGAAACTTAAATTTGTTCTTGAATTCAGATAAAAAGAAAAACTGTTTTTTTAAGTTTCTTTGAAAACCAGTTTTGAATTCAACAGTTTGTAAATTTAAAAATGAATGAACATGTTCATATGTTTAAAAGTGAATTTGAAAATGAAATTTGATTTCAAATAAGTTTTAAAACTTGAAAGAATTTGTTTCCTTTAGTATTTGAATTAAAATATGAAATGTTTAATTTAAATTTGGAAATTGAAAAAATCAATTTAAATCCTTCTTTATATTTAGATAATGAATGTTCCTTAACATTCATTTTGTTGTAAGGTTTATAATTATTTTAATTTGAATTAATGTTTAATGATTAAACATTTTAAATATCAAATTTTTAAATAGAATTTGAATTTAAATTTAGAAATGTATTATTTTAATACATTTTGAATTTAAATGGGTCAATTAATAAGTAATTAAATTAGTTTGAATAATTAAGGATTTCACTTAATTATTTGATTTTTAAATAATGATTTAGATTAATATTAATTAGAAATGATTTATTAATCTAATTCAAATTTTCTTAAGTGTAAAATTAATGGAATGTTGTTAATAATGGGTGATAATTATCTAGGGATAATTTAGTAATTAATTAATGCAATTAATTTTGATAATTGACTAGATTAATTAATTGAATATAATTAATTGTAATTGGTTAAGTATAATTAATTGTTGAAATTAATTAAGGAATAATAAATCTATTTATTAAGGACAATTAATTTTAACTAAGATTTAATCAATCAAAAATTAAAAGTTTATTATTTAAAGTAATTAATTGGGGAATATGTAATTAAGATTAATTAATCACAATTAAAGGATAATTAATTAAGATAATTAATTTAGTAAATGATTAATAGATGAAGATGGTTAAGACTTAATTAATTATAGTTAATGATAATTAATCATTGGTTTAAAGATTTCAAATAAAAGTAATTATGTGGGTAATAAAATTTATAACCACACGATTTATTTAAGATGTTTGATTGTTAATGAATGTTGTGTGATGGATTGATATATTTGATATGTGACGCTATGTGATGCTTTATACTGAGCTGTTATATCTGTGATGTATATATTGTTATAGGAATATGCAAACCCCTTTACTTGTAAAACGACATTTGGATTTCGATGCGACAGGGAGTCGGATTCCATTTGGTTATCCGAAACCCACATCGAATTCTAATAATTGAATCTGTGCTGATTGATAATGTGGCACTCTTATTGTGTAAAACCCCTGGACCACACTTATACACACACAAATATGGATTGCACGTGGAAATTAGTTAAGTCACAGATTTTGAAATTGCTTTAAAATTGAATTTTTAAATCCAAAATAGTTTTTGAACTAGAATTGAAGTTTTTGGAAAATGATTATTTTTAAATAACTTGATTGAGTTTGAAATTTAAATAATTGGATTTAAATTTGAATTCAATATTTGAAATTGAATGCTATAATTTAGGAACTAGGATTTAAAAGTTATCCAACTTATTAATGGGTTTATATGGGTTTTTAAAACCATTTTAAAGGTGATGTTTTGGAATTTAAAATTCAACCCAAGATTTCAACTTGTACAAATTGGATTTTTCGGAAACGAAAACTATTTGTTTTCAAATGATTGAAGCTTTCACATAAGAATGAATTTCCAATTTGTGTTAAAGGATTTCAAGTCTAAATTGAAGATAGTTTTCCAAATTATAGATAAATCTTTGGAAACGTGTTTTGAAAGCTATAAATCTTTAATTTAAAGATTTAACTGGGTTAACCCAAATTGAATGGGAATTGTTTTTGAAATCCATGAATAGATCTTTGTGAAACGGGGTGAACTTTGTGAAATAAATCTTTTTGTGTAAAGATTAAAAATGGCGATTTGTTTAACCGTTTAGAAAGAAAAGTTTTGAATCATTAAGTTGTGACTTAATTGAAATCCCATATCCATATGTTTTTAAATATTGCGCTCACTATTCGGTTTAGCCGGGAGAGGACCTTTGTGTCATATAGCCCATTCCGAATATGTGATACGTCGTTATGGATAGCATTGAAGACCGGTGGTGAAGACCGGGTATTTGCGAGAATGATAGGACGACTTATCGATTGTCTCTGCACTGAGTCGCGCCAGTATAGAGATTTCCTAAGTGATGGGAAGTCCGATCGGGATTGTGAATACCCGGATTTGCAAGGGCTTCTTCGGAAGTGCCTTCGGTTCTGTTCGAACCCGGAACAGACTGGTATGGTTGTATGTCCGACATTACACTTTGAGATATTAAACTGATCTCTATCAAATACATTTCTGCTTGGTGGCGGAGAATTTATTCTCTTAGCTTAACACCCTTCTCTGAGACGTACGAGATCAGAGGTTATGTAGTTGATATTTATCAGTGATATATCCCAAATTTGGTAATGTGGCATGCTGAGTGCTGCTGTGTGATGATCATTGGTTGATCATTTGTGATATGATCATTTGTTTGATCATTTATCTTTGTGATCATTGCTTTGGTCATCTGTTGACCCAAAGCATGGCTTTGTTGCACAAAGCGTAGCTTTGTGGACGAGACTGCATCAGGACCTCACTCCCCGGAAATGGTCGAAACAGGAAAGATGCGGCAAGGTTATGAGGGTCGCTCCCTTTAGGGTATGTCATTCCCTTCTGGTAAAGGGTGGTATCAGGTATGGAGCCCTGGTATTTAACCTATGTGGTTGCTCCAATCTCATTTACTGTGTGGTTGTTGCTTTGAGGCGCCTCGGATAAAGGTCCCAAAGGACCGGGGGATGGCATATTCGTGTAGTAGTTACCTAGTTACAGAGGTAACCCGGCCTTGTGTTGGCAGAGATCTAACCGTAACGTTAGTTCTCGGGACGTCCCGCCAGAGGCGATCCCATTGACAGTAGGAAGTTCCTTAGCCTGACCATTTGTTGGAAATCCAATCAAGACAATACGCGCCCTGTACGGTTTTAGTTGTATAACCTGCCATGGAATGTGGCGGTAACCTGCTATTGAACATGGTAGCTATAGTAGGCATACGACGAAATGTCGTATGCTGGCTACGATTTATATTATACTTTCGAAATGGTTTTCCACACTTTGCACTTATAGTAATAATATCAAAGAAATTTTCTCGTATTAAGCATATTTGACTATCATAAGGAGAAATCTCCTCCAATTCTGCGTTTGCATTGTGTGTGAGGCGGGAGGCCTTATGGTAGTTTCATTTTCCAAAAAAGCATTACGGATTTATTTTAAATTCCTTGTTGCTTGTTTTTAAAGACCAAATGTTTTTGTTTGCTCATACCAGTCCCATGACTGACCTGGAGTTTATTGTTCCTTTTCTAAACTCTGGGTGCCCACTATTTTCCCACACGGGCAGTCTAGAGTTGGGATTTTCAGATAATCTATGGTAGGTGTAGATTCGATAGCTTTCAGCCTTAGGATTTGGCAATTGCATTTTGGATCGAGTTGCTTCTCTTCATCTTGATTTGGAGTTCGAGCTATTTCTGGATTGGTGCTTTGGAGATGGAGATTACTGATACTGGAGTTTTTTCTTGAAGACTGTTTTGGAGATTTGTTCCGCTGCTAGTGTTATTATTATATTTCCGCTGCTATTCTTTGTATCTCTGATAATGTTGATATCTATTGTACCATTCTGTTGTATCGGTTATTGTATCAAATGTTGTATATTGATATTTGCTATTCATTTCTTCCGCTGTGTTATTTACTTGATGTGTTATAAGCTCCGGCGAACCAGGTTCGGCGTTTGGATCTGCGGCATTTGAATACGAGTGTTGTATTCGGTGCCGATTTTCGAAGGTCGAGTCAGGGTCGTTACACAGAGTCATGGATGTTGGTTATATCATCATTCGGTCTCAAGAGCGGTGTTTTCTGGGTTCTTATCTGATCTTGGTTTAGGCCTTGGGGGTTTGTATTTGGGAAACATCGACCTTGACTCGAGTGATTATCGCTTTACTCTAGTTACCTGTTGCTATGCTTGCTTCTTATTAGTGTGTGTCTGGGGGCTATCACTGTAGAAAGAGGTGGAGTGGGATGATTTGGGTTCCTATTCCTTTTATCCTTTATGTTCCTTTGGTATGTTTGATTGTTGATTTACTGCTCACTAGGACTTTGTCTGACTCAAGGTTTTATGTCTCCTCTTATTACCTTGGGTTGTTCATCCATGTTTGGGATGGGCAGACTAGGTGACAGGTGACAGGTGCTGATCTTACTGGCTCACGCTGATGATGACGAAGACGAGCAGGAGACTTTGCATATTATTTTCATATTCTGTGTACTGGATATTACGCTGTTTGTTGATTACTCTGAGTGCTATGTAGTGAGGCTTCTTGTATTCATGATTCAGACCATGTATAAAGCTATTATGATTAGATGATGATTTTCTATTCTATGGGAGCTTCGCAATATTATATTTCTTTATTGTATTTTATCCATGCGCTGTGAGTTTTTACGATAGAGTCTGCGATGTTTATTCTACCCTTGACTATCATCCATGGCTGCCTGGCACACTTTCAGCGCATTATTTCCTTGTTTTGGTGCGGGAGTCATGGGCGGTCGTCACATTTGGTATCAGAGCTTTGGTTAATCGATTTTAGCCAACGCTCGCTGACTTAACTACGCAAGAGAGACGTAATTGTATTTTGATGGATGATTATTATATATAATATAGTAGTTTAGATGGATTTAAACTCCTTATGTAGTTGTTCCTCAAGGTGTTCTAATTAGTCCTTTTTGTAGATACTAAGGATGAGTCGAAGAGGGAGACCAATTGCAAGGGAAGGCCGTGCCGCTGAAGGAGTTGCTGATTATGGAGCTATGTTTGAAGCCATGATGACTTCTATCATGAGAAGGATACCAGCTCCAGGGCCATCTGTAGATGTTGGAGTTCAAGTTCAAGCTCCAAGACCGGTGGATTTTGCTAAGCTTTGTAAGGATTATACTGCTCTCGGAGGGAAGGTTTTCTTAGGGACGGAATCTACCATTGAAGTCCAAAGATGGATAAATGCTTGTAGAAGGATCTTTGGCGACTTGGGAATTGAGGATGCAACCAAAAGGAAGCTTGCATCAAGACAGCTTCAAGGGAGAGCTTCTGATTGGTGGAACTCTATCACCATTGATACTCCAGAAGAAGAGATTTCTTGGGAGCAGTTTCAAGCTAGGTTTGAAGCTAAGTTCATCTCTACTGCTCAGAAGTCTGTTTTGTTTAAGAAGTTTGTTGAGCTCAAGCAAGGCGGGAGGTCGGTTCTTGAGTATGTTTCTGAGTTTGAGGCTTTGTCCAAGTATGCTCGGTCGTATATTGATTCTCCCTATCAGAAGAATGAAAAGTTCATGACAGGCTTGGATGCTTATCTTGGAAGGCAGCTGGTGGATCACCTGGACGATCCATTTGAGAAGCTTGTGGAAAAAGCTCTCAGGCATGAGAGTTTGTTTCCTAAGGAAGGGTCTGTTGTTCCTGTGACCAAGGAAGAGCTCAAACCACAGCAGTGTAACGTACGCGGATTTTCGTTGCCGAAAAACCGAATAGTTATGGGTTTAAGAAAAATTTAAGAAAAGAAAAAGTAGAAAAGAAGAGAGAAAAGGAAATAGGGATAGGGAAAAGAAGATAGAAAATTTTAAAATAGAGGGAAAAAGAGAATAGAGGAAAAAGAAAAACAGAACGGAATAGAAACAGAACACAACACAACAACATCAGAATCTCACAATTCGCAGCGGAACAACATATAATAGTAAATGAATAATCTTTAAACAAAGAACTATATCAGTTATTACATTTTATACATCACATTCATTACATCATATCATCAGAGTGTACAACAACAACAAATAGTGCAGCGGAAAAAGAAATACTATATAAGTAATATGCCATGCCATCCAGCTTGCCTCCAGCACGAAATTATCGCGGTACATGTTCTTATTAAATATTATCCGCTTAATAACGGCGTAATAGGGTCTCATCCGCTAAACAAATAAATGCGGGAAATCAACAACTGCAGTATATACATATGCCAATATATATATATATATATATTGATATTATATATAATACCAATTTCACTGTTTATGAAATATTCGCGGTATATGTTTTTAATAAATAACATCCGCTTACTAACGGCGCATAATGTCTATTTTAACAATCAATAGATATCAATCAACATTCAAACATACATTCAAATATTTTAAATCTAACTATTTAAAATAAAATCGAAACCGATTCGATTGAGTGAGAAGTTCTCACCTTGATTTTATTTCCGTTTTAGCGATTTATTTCGAATAAAATTAAACAGACGTTTAATTTTACCCAAAATTCTCACTAACTCCAAACGACTCCAAACCAACTCCATCGCGTAGTGCTCGTCCATACGATTCCAACGCAACTGGTTTCACATTTTTTCGACCTCGTATGAAAAAGATATTGATTTTACAAGTTTACTCGATTTTTATAACCATAATTACAACATTAATTAACAAATTTTATACCAAATCAAACATAGGCCGTTAGATTTGCTTCCCTTGCATCATCACCGTGCAACACCTTTCTTCTTCCCTCTCGTATTCCTCTCCAGGTTACACGTTTAGCCGCCGAACCCAACACTTAGATTAGGGTTTAATTATACTACCTCCACGACGACTTCCAGAGCGATCGGCCACCACCAAACGAACGAGCATCACGTGAGCCACCCACGGCCAGAACCCCCCTATGCTCGGCCCTATGGTTTGCACGCACCACGAGGCCGTGCGGCCCACACACGCACCCCCCTAGACGCCACCACATCGCTCCGTTTTACATCACAACCGTTGATCTTCAAGCTCTCGTTGCCCTCTACATCTTTCATGTTGAAAGTTTGTGGTAATTGCTAGTGGATTGGAAGAAAAGAGAGGGGGAAGAAGAAGAAATACTGGCCATTGAAGTAGTAAGTGGCGGCCTGCAGTTTAAATTAGGGTTTAGGATATTTTTCTTAATTTTTGTGAATTTTTGAGCTATTTATAGAAGAAAATCGAACACTATTCATCCCGGAAATTCCGAACTCCGATTTACGCGCCGTAACCAGCGTTTCTAGGGTTTACCCCGCATTCCGGACACAATGGAACAGGTTTCGAAAGCTAATTCGGAAGTATGTGCGAGTTATGGCTGTAAACGCTCAATTTGAATTAAACCGATTTAAGGGATTTTCTAGGCGTTTTAATTCGTAACGGACAAACGGTAAATCCAATTGACTTGAAATTTGAAACCTTACAATAATATCACATTATGGATCCGATGAAACTAGTTTCGTCGAAATCTGAGACTTTTTGAAAAATGGCTATTTTCACTCGTCAAATTAAAATTAAAAATAAATCGATGCGTTTCGAGCTGCCACGCTCAAACGATAACTCCGATTGACACGAAAATTGAAATCCGATAATAACTAACTATTACGGATCCAATGGAACTAGTTTCGTTCAATTCTGAGACTGTTCAAAAATTGACTATTTTTCACTAGTCGATTTTAATATTAAAATATTCAATTTTCACAAATTAACTTTTAATTCGATTTTAAAAGTTCTAAAATATTGTTCTAACTCCCATATGATAAAATAAAATTTTACAAATCATTTTCAATCATATTTAACTCAATTTTCAATTATTTCCATAATTTAACATATTAAATTATCGATTTAATTATTCAATTAAATCCAAAAATTCAAATAAAAATTTATTTGACTTATAAATTCACTCATTAATATTTAAAATTAATTAAATATTCAAATTTTAATTTCTAAAAATTCTGGGTCGTTACAAGCAGGGTGGAAATAAGAAGAGGAAGCAGCAACAGCAGAAGGGTAAGAATGGCCAGAAGAAGCCGAAAGGCGAAGTGACTTGTTTCAACTGTCAACAGAAAGGCCATTTCTCCAGGGATTGCAAGAATCCAAAGGTATCGGTGAAGTGCCACAACTGTGACAAGCTGGGGCATATTAAGAAGAATTGTCCGGAACCGTTGAGGGAAAAGCCGATTGTGAAAGCTTATGCTTTGGGAGCTGTTCCATCGTCTTCGAAAGCTCCTACTGCTGAAAAGAAGGGGAAGAGTGTGGTGGTTCAAGGTACTCTTTCTATTTGTGGTGTTCCAGTTAGAGTTTTGTTTGATACTGGGGCGTCGCATTCCTTTGTTTGTAATGAGTTAGTAGACCGGTTGGGTTTGGAATCGGATATCATTGATAGGCCATTGGTTGCGACTAATCCAGTTGGGGGTTCGTCTTGTTGGTGTATGCTATGCCGTGGTCTAGTTGTATCGAGTCATGATTGCTCTTTTGTTTGTGATTGTTTTGTTCTGAACTTTGCGGGGTTCGGAATTATTTTGGGTATGGACTGGCTTAGGAAGTATGCGGCAAAGGATGATTGTGAGAAATTGGAGGTGACAGTCGAGGATGTGGAGGGGCGAAAGGTTGTGATACAATGTAAGCATGAAGAAGGCGTCTTCATGAGCTTCATGTATTCGCTGGTTGTTCCACGGGATGGACTGTCATCGGTGCCAATCGTGAATGGATTCGAGGATGTCTTTGACGAGGTCAAAGGGTTACCGCCGCATAGGGAGATTGAGTTTCGTATCGATCTAGTTGAGGGAGCCAGACCCGTTGTGATGCCTCTTAGGCGGATGGCGCCTAGAGAACAGCAAGAGTTGAGGGTGCAAGTTGATGACCTTTTGCGGAAAGGATTCATTCGGCGTAGTGTGTCCGAATGGGGTGCACCAGTTGTGTTCGCAACCAAAGCGGATGGATCGTTGAGGTTATGTGTTGATTATCGTGAGCTGAATAAGGTGACTAAGAAGAACAAGTATCCGTTGCCGAGAATAGATGACTTGTTTGATCAGCTCCACGAGGCGAAGGTGTTTTCTCAGATGGATTTGGCAACGGGATTTCACCAGTTGAGAGTGGCGAAGGATAGTGTGCCGAAGACTGCTTTTAGGACACCACCGGTTTTTATGAGTGGCTGGTAATGCCGTTTGGATTGACTAACGCACCAGCATATTTTGTGGATCTTATGAATAGAGTATTCAGAGATCAGTTGAACAAGTTTGTACTTGTGTTCGTGGATGATATTCTGATTTACTCCAGAACTGAGGAAGAGCACAAGACGCACTTGCATATTGTTTTGGAAATCTTGCGGAAACATCAGCTGAAGGCTAAGTTTTCGAAGTGTCACTTCTGGAAGAGTGAAGTGAGATTCTTAGGCCATGTTATTTCTTGAAATGGAATAGCGGTTGATCCCGCTAAGGTGGCAGCGATCCAGGATTGGGTCAGACCTAAGAATGCATCAGATGTGAGAAGTTTCCTTGGACTAGCAGGATATTATCGACGGTTTATCAAAGACTTTTCCAAGATAGCTGCATCATTGACAGGATTGACGAAGAAGAATCAGGTATTCAGTTGGGATGCTAAGTGTGAGCAGGCCTTTGGAATCCTGAAAGAGCGACTGACGAGTGCTCCTGTTTTGACTATTCCAAGTGGGAATGATGAGATGGTGGTTTACACCGATGCATGTGGTACTGGACTTGGAGCAGTGCTAATGCAGAAAAATAAAGTTGTTGCGTATGCAAGTCGACAACTGAAGCTGCATGAAAGGAATTACCCGACTCATGATTTGGAGTTGGCGGCGATTGTTTTCGCTCTGAAGATGGGGAGGCATTATCTATTGGGTGTTCGATTCGAGTTGTTTACAGACCATAAGTCTTTGAAGTATCTTTTCTCCCAAAAGGATTTGAATCTTCGGCAGCAACGATGGCTAGAGTTTTTAGCATCATATGATTTTGGTATAGCCTATACTCCGGGAAAAGGTAACGCAGTAGCTGATGCGTTGAGTCGAAGACATGCGGGGTTGGGAGTCATGTTTTCGGAATGGAAGAGTCTCGAGTATTTGGCTGGATTTGATTTCAAGCCTAGATGTGAATTGGAACCTGAAATGTTGGCAAACTTATCGATAAGGCCTACTCTTGTGGAAAGAATTGGCGAGAGCCAAAAGCGAGACGATAAGCTTGTCAAGATTATCCGTGATTTGGAATCTAGATTGGACCCAGAGAAGGATAAAAGATTCGAAGTCGATCGAGAGGGATGGCTTCGGAAGCAAGGACGACTGGTTGTTCCCGATATCGATGAGTTGAGAGATGAAGTTTTGAAGGAAAGTCATCACTCGAAGTTGACAATTCATCCAGGAGGAAATAAGATGTATCGGGACATGAAGAGAACCTATTACTGGGAAGGTATGAAGAAGGATGTTGGAAATTTTATTTCCAAGTGCATGAATTGCCGGTTGGTTAAAGCAGAGCAGAAGAAGCCCAGTGGATTGCTTCAGCCGTTGGAAGTTCCTACATGGAAGTGGGAGAAAATATCGATGGATTTTATCGATGGTTTACCTAGAACCAGAACGGGAAATGAAGGGATTTGGGTCATTGTAGATCGTTTGACTAAGAGTGCAAGATTTATTAATGTTCGATCAACTAGGACTGCATCGAAGTTGGCTGAATTGTATGTTAAGTGGATAGTTCGATTCCATGGTATTCCGAAGAGTATAGTGAGTGATCGAGACCCATTGTTCACTAGTGGATTTTGGAAGAGTTTCCAAGAGGTTTTGGGAACCGAGTTGTGTTTGAGTACAGCTTATCATCCTCAAACAGATGGTCAGACTGAGAGAGTCAACCGAGTTTCGGAAGATCTTCTTAGGGCATGTGTTTTGGATTTCGGAGGATCATGGGAAGATCATCTTCATTTGGTGGAATTTGCGTATAATAACAGTTACCAGTCAAGTATTGGTATGGCACCATATGAGGCACTGTATGGAAGACCGTGTAACTCTCCGACATGTTGGTTGGAAACTGGAGAAAAGCTGATACTTGGGCCAGAGATGATTCGACAGACTTCAGATTGTATAGGGATCATTCGGCAATGAATGAAGGCAGCCCAAGATCGTCAGAAAAGTTATGCCGATAAGCGTCGTAAAGATTTGGAGTTCGACGTAGGTGATATGGTTTTTGTGAAGATTTCTCCTCTGAAGAATTTTATTCGATTCGGGAAGAAAGGAAAGTTGACCCCGAGGTTTGTTGGACCATTCCAGATCATCGAGCGAATTGGAAAGCTCGCTTATAGATTGGAGTTACCGGAAAAGATGTCGGGTGTGCACAATGTTTTTCACGTATCATATCTACGAAAGTATGTGCACGACTCGAATACAGTGGTTTCTGCTGATAGCTGTGAAGATTTGGAGGTTGATCCAGTGGTTACGAGACCTCGTAAGCCGCTCCGTGTTGTTGAAACCGACACGAAACAGCTTAGGAGGAAGACGATTACGTTGCTCAAGATACAATGGAGTGATGATGTTAACGACTGTACGTGGGAGAAGGAAGAGAGGATGAAGGCAGCTCATCCTGAACTCTTCAAGGTATGGCCCTAAGGTGTCGTGACATCTCATGAATTTGTAACTTGATTCTGATCTTAGAATTCTGCATGCTAGGTTAGAAATTGGATGCATGATTTGTTGATTGCTATGGATGGTAGGCATGCAGAATAGCTTTGATTACTGTTGTTTGTTTGGAATTTCGGGGGCGAAATTCCTAAGGGGGAGAGAATGTAACGACCCGTATTTTACGTGTCGATATATCGTAGAATTTGCAGGTCGTGTGAGAGTAGGTCAAGTGGAGCGACCTATAGATTTGGACGAGTTAGCGTGTTAGTGCTAACGAATTAAGGCTTAAGGAATTACGAGCTAACGTGTTAAGTGTTGAGTCGTGTTCGAGTTAATAGGGTTTTAAGTCGTTAACGAGTTATAAGAGTTAGTGAGTTAGTGTGTGAGCGAGTTAGGTGGAGCAGCGGCTTACGAGATAAGTCGTTGGCAACTAAGGTGATAGGTCATTAAGAGGTTAAGTCGCGGCATCGTGGATCTGCATTCATTTTAAGTCGCGCAGCTTTAGGACCGTTAGATCGTGTGTGCGACTTAGTAGCTCACTATGTCGTAAGTCGTAACTCGTTTATGAGTTAGCGGATCTGCGTTCTTTTTAGGTCATAGGGATTGTGAGCCGTTGGATCTTATAGGTTGTAGAGGGGCTTTGGAGTTAGGTCGTTAACGACCTAGTTAACCCGAGTTTTGGTTGAGTCGTTGGTACGAGTTAAGGCCTTAGGTCGCCTAAGAGTTAGGACGGCACATGCTAAGTCGTTAGCGACTTAATGATAGGTCGTAACTCGTGTTGCCTGTTGGGTCGTGAGCCTATTAGCGTTAGGTCGTGACATTTATAAGTCGTTTCCCAGTTGAGTCATAACTCGTGTACGAGTTAGGTCGTAACGTGTGCTAAGCCTTATGACGTTGAGTCGTTAGTTCGTGAGTCGTGGGAATTTTGGGTCATGAGTCGTAACATGTTAGGTCGGCAACGACCTAAGACCGAGCGTGAGTTATGGACTGAGCGACCTAAGGGGGGTGGCGATTCAGCCTATAAATACGTGACCACTTGTGCACTTTTTGGCACCGGATTTTGAAGCGACGAAGTGCTGCCATTTTGAGAGCTCGACTACAACATTTCTTCATCTACTTTTCTCCATTCCAATCTAGTTCTAACATCCATCCAAGATCGAAGATTCAAGGGCCAAAGTTGAAGATCTTCATCCGTTCGAGTG
Organism: Allium cepa; assembly: GCA_030765085.1. Lineage (NCBI taxonomy): Eukaryota > Viridiplantae > Streptophyta > Magnoliopsida > Asparagales > Amaryllidaceae > Allium > Allium cepa. The sequence goes on along the minus strand of CM060934.1, from coordinate 365,888,733 downwards.
AGATTTCATCGATTGAAGCGAGATTTTGCCGGATCAAGCTTGGGTATTTGCTGTCCAGATCTGAAGTGGGTTTCTTTTGAAGTGTTTGGGTGATTCGGTGAGTGGTAGTTATCTCTCACACGGATCCAAAGGAGTATATTGGAGTGGTGGTTCGTTTATGTGTTAAAGATAGTGATTTCTCGCATTTCTCTTAAGTCTGCATGTAGATCCATTGTTTATGAAGATGTTTACCTATGCAAGTTCATTTATCGAGTTATAGGAACAAAACCCATGTTTTATATTTGATAGATCTATGCTAGAAATCCATAATTCATGTATGATAGACTTTCACTCATTTATTTACGAAATTGCCATTATAGTTAATATTGCTTATTAGATATTGTTTGAATGATTAATTGTTTGAATGAATGATTGATTGTTTGAATGTATGATTGATTTGATTGTTTCAAGTTAGCTAGTAGTTGATTTGGAACAAGATGGTCGAAGATGATTCAAAAGCTAAGTAGAAAGGCTCTTGAATGGTGAAAGCTGCTTGTGGCATATGAAGCGGATGAGGAAGCTCATATGGATGGATTCGAGGACTTTGCGATGATACGAGGAAGCAAAGTATGATGATGATGGACTTTGTCGTGATATGATGAGGCGAAGCATGATATGGACTTTGCTAAGATGCGATGAAGCAAAGTATGAGGTGAGATAGTCTTGGTCTAGTCCAGGCGGGATCATTCCAAGCATGATGTTAACTCGGTGATATGGTTCGAGTTTTGATGGATAATGGATGGCTCGAGAGGCACTTGAGCTAGTATGGGAATAGTCGTCGAGGAGGATGACTAGGAGGCTAAGACTTCATCGTTGTTGAAGGTTCTAGCATGCTCAAAGCAAGAGTACGTTGGGCGGCATTGATATCCCAGGCACGGGTCACGATGACGTGCTAGTACTCTGGGCAGCATTGATATCCTAGGCACGGGTCACGATGACGTGCGGAGTTATGTCTAGAACCGGGGTTACCATTAGCCCTTGACTGACGGATGAAAGAATGTGTCGTTCATTCAACTAACGATGAAATCAAGGCAATGATAGCAGTGATAGCCAGAGTCATGGATGTTGGTTATATCATCATTCGGTCTCAAGAGCGGTGTTTTCTGGGTGCTTATCTGATCTTGGTTTAGGCCTTGGGGGTTTGTATTTGGAAAACATCGACCTTGACTCGAGTGACTATCGCTTTACTCTAGTTACCTGTTGCTATGCTTGCTTCTTATTAGTGTGTGTCTGGGGGCTATCACTGTAAAAAGAGGTGGAGTGGGATGATTTGGGTTCCTATTCCTTTTATCCTTTATCTTCCTTTGGTATGTTTGATTGTTGATTTACTGCTCACTAGGACTTTGTCTGACTCAAGGTTTTATGTCTCCTATTATTACCTTGGGCTGTTCATCCATGTTTGGGATGGGCAGACTAGGTGACAGGTGACAGGTGCTGATCTTAGTGGCTCACGCTGATGATGACGAAGACGAGCAGGAGACTTTGCATATTATTTTCATATTCTGTGTACTGGATATTACGCTGTTTGTTGATTACTCTGAGTGCTATGTAGTGAGGCTTCTTGTATTCATGATTCAGACCATGTATAAAGCTATTATGATTAGATGATGATTTTCTGTTCTATGGGAGCTTCGCAATATTATATTTCTCTATTGTATTTTATCCATGCACTGTGAGTTTTTACGATAGAGTCTGCGATGTTTATTCTACCCTTGACTATCGTCCATGGCTGCCTGGCACACTTTCAGCGCATTATTTCCTTGTTTTGGTGCGGGAGTCATGGGCGGTCGTCACATGAACTCTGATATTTATTATATAAAGAAGAATCAAATGTTTTGAAATAGTTTTATGAAGTGTATATTTATTATTATATTTTGTCCTTCCGCTGTGAGATTCTGTCTAGTTTTTTTTCTCTTCTCTATTTTTCTTATTTACCCCATAAAAATCCGCCCTTCCGTATGGTTCGAATTGGCACGTGTGTCGATTTAAAGCGTGCGAAAAGGCGGGACGTTACGGTTGGGATCAGAGCGAGGTTTAGCGATAAAACCTTAGCTTTGTGGGTTTTGACTCTTTACTAATAGGGTAGTAATACCCTATGGGAGTCGCTGAGTGTATATATATGAGAGAGCGTATTTGTTAGTGTTATAAAAAGGTTTTAATATTGTGTTAATCTGTTTCGTTTTGTATTTATAAATTATGGTTGATGCATGGGACACTGTGCCATCAATAGGGATTTCTAAACACTTAATAGGACAGACCGACATAATATTTGTTTTAATATAGGTGAATGAAATAATTTTACCTATTATATTTTCTATAAAATAATTGTTCAAATAATATCTATATTTGGCTGCAATTGATTGGTTGTTAGGAATAAGATATATAAATAATAGATAAAAATAAGATTTAAAAATATAAAATAAATGAAATTTGGGAAATTTAGAACTTAAGATCCGGGGTTTGGAAATTTCTTTCGAATAAATTTTGGAATATAATAATTTGGCTTATAAGTATTTTCTGACATAAATATTTAATATAATTCGGAAGAAAATGTTTTAAAGAAGATTTTGGAGAAAATAAGTTTTGTACTTTCCTCTCTGTCGCTGGAAAATAATTTCGGTGATGGCGGCCACGTCATCGACTTTCATTTTCGAGTTTCAAAGAGGGAAGGCCACTGTAGTAGTTTTACTGCAGATTCATTTTTGGAAAAAAATATATATATATAAATTTTGAATTGTTTTAAATATAATTAGAGATATGTAAGTTGTAAGATTACATTTATCTACTGTTTTAAAATAATTTAAAATTTAACCCGGTATTAAATTCTTAAATTTCCATAAATTAATTGTTTCAATTGTTGTAGTGAAATGAAAGGTAAGTAATTAATAATTGAAACCTCTAATTTAGGGAAGAGATTTAATGCTAAGTTATTAATGGATTCAAAGAAAATTCGAATTTGTAACGTATATAAGCAAAGGATAGTATTGTAGAACTTAAATTTAATTAAAGGAAATTTGAAATTTGTAACATATGAAACAAAGAGTAATATTGTTGAGCATTAAATTTAATTAAAGGATGAGATAAAACTTGTATAAGTTCATTTGCATTTTCTTTAACATATATAATTTACCAAATATAAAAAGTTGAAGTGTTTAATAGGAAATGTAATGAAAATTGTACAAGTAAAAGTAGGAAATGAAGTATTCAATGAATTTACTATTATAAATGAGAATTTAATGTTATAAACTTAAGTTACAATAGAAATTTTTCTATAAGTGAATATAATTAAAGGTAAGTAATTCAAATGGATGAATATCAACTTTAGTAAATAAAATGGAAATGGTAAGAAATTAAATGGGACATGAATACTATTGATAAACAAATGTAAATAAATGAGGGCATGAAATAAATGAATAAATAATTATAATGAAATAAAAAGAACTAGCATGACCTGAAATAATGGAAGGGAATAATTGTAAGTAATAAGTAAAAACAAATGAAACAAGTAGTGAATGTGTAAATGAAATTAAAAATTTGTTAGAAATAAATGTAAATTATAAAAATTTATGTGGTATGAATAAAAAGTGAAATTAAAATATATGAGATGGAATTAATAATAGGCTAAGTCGATTGTTGTCTGGATTGTTGTTGTTTAATTGATGGTTGTTTGGGCAAGATACTTTAAAATTGGTTTGGGTGAATGAATAATCTATTTAGTTTTATCTAAGACTGTTGAGTAAATGATGCACTAGTAGTTATTCTTCATTCCGTACAAATTTAAAAGTTTTGAACACGAAAAACTATTTGTTTGTTGGTTGAATATTTACTTTGAATTTGTTGTGTATGCTGTTGTTAAAATTGATGGGTGTTGTATTGATTAGTTGTTAGTGAGTGAAACCACTTAATATATTTCACTTTACGTGAATTTTAACCCTTTATATTTTATAAGTGAAATGCAGGTTATGGAAGCAATTGCTACTGCTTTTGGTTCCATAAATTTAGCGTAAATTGCCCGACAAATAGGTACGTTTCGGATTACGGTTTATAGCGCTATTTTTATATTTTCCCGTGTTGGGATATAATATTTTGGATAATATATGTAATATAATTGTTATATTTTGATATTATATTTTCTCTCGAGCCTCTCCGTACAAAGGAGACTCTGCCAAAATTTTTTGTAAATTTTGAACTTAAAAATATTTGAATAAGATGTATTGCTATTAAATCCTTCTTTTCCCTTCTTTTCCTTTTCGAGGACGAAAAGTTTTGAGTGGGGGAGAGTGTAACGACCCGTATAAATTCGATATTAAAATGAATTAAATTAATAAGATTTTTAGTTTAAATTTAGAGAGAAATAGAAATCTTATTAATTTATATGAAAGCAAATATTGAAATTTGATGTATCAAGGGTAAATAAAAATTTACAAAATTTAATTTTATATTTCAATTAATTGGAATAGTGAAAATTTATGCATTTGGATAAAGTTAAAATATGTAAAGTAAGGCAAGTATTGGATTTATCTACGAAATAATATTCAATATGAGAAATTTATGAAAGTATAAATTTGATTTAATGCAATAAATTATTGTGAACGGTAATTGGACTAAATTAAGGAATCATATTAGTGAAAGTTAATAATTTATGACTTGAATGAAATTCGAACTCAATTAAATCATTTAAATGTTATGATTTGATTTTAAATATGAGTAAAACAAATGTAAGGATTTGATTAATATATATGTTATTTATTCAGGGTATTGAATAAAAATTTGGAATCTAATTGTAACGAATGGTAATAATGTTGGTATTTGCTAATAAGATAAATTTCGATGCAATACCTATAAATGAATGGAATGAAATGAATATATGTAAAGGTATACTAGGTTGTTTATCAAATAGAAGGAAAGAAAAGTTAATATCGGATTTGATTGATGGATAAATATACATTTAATAGTAATGGAATGTAAAGTTAATGGTTATTGTTTAAAATCAATCAATGAATGGATATAGATTGTAAAGTTATAATAATAATTAGAAATTGTATGACATTAATATAAGATAATGAATTGCAAATTTTAGGTTTTAATAAAGTGTGAATGGGAATTTATTGGTTATATTAGTTTGATGGAATTCAAATTTGATGGGAAAAGTAAATGGATATGTAGTAATAAATTTAAAACGGACTTAAATAGTGGATTTATTTAATTAATATATGATAAATAATGATTGAATAAAAACCAATACCTATATACATATCTATAATATTTGAGTGGAAAGAATATACTGATAAATGTGGGATTGAGAGTTTTACCACAACTATTATAAGTTGTATACTTAGTTCCTTCAATTTAGTTGGAAAACCATTGCAACAAATATAAATTTAATGTTATGCAATTAAGATAAACAATTGAAAAGTGTTAAAGTATCTGGGTATATATATCTTAAAATAAAAGGTACCCATGATGGTAATATGATAAATAGTGAATATAAAATAAATGGGAATCAGAATTTATTTATGTATTTATAATTGAAGTATAGAGTCTAACAATTGAAATTAATAAAATTAAATGAGATTGAATATAGTTAAATAAGTCGTTATTTGAAATAAAGATAATGTGAGGAATTTGGGTGATAATTTGGAATCCAATATTTTAATCCATCTGTTGACAGGAATGGATGGAATACTAATTTATTTATTTAACTAAATGAAATTTTAGGATATTATTTATAATTTGGGAATTTAATGGAATTAAGGATTTATATTGAAATTTAAAAAAATTTACCTTCTTTAAATTGACATTTAAACGTGTTGAAATTTTGTAAATGATTGAGAATTTTTAAAAGTGATAAAATGTGTCAATTTTTGAATCTAAATATAAAATTTGGATTTATTTACTAATTCTTAATTTATTTAATTAATATAAAAATAGCCATTTTGGTCACGGACTCGGATTTCGACGAAACCAGTTTCATCGGATCCGTAACAGTGAATTATTGTAGGGGTTCATGTTTCCCAGCGATCAGACTTGTCGTTTGATCGTACGGCTCGAAACGCCCTGAAATCGATTTAATTGAAATCAATTTGAAAATATTGTTTTCAGCATAACTTCTTCATACGATCGAATTTGGACGTGAAACTTTTTCCATCGCGTTCAAAATATTTTAAAATACCTATTGTGATATATAGGTTGACCCAATTTCGTTCCAGGGTCAGAACGGACTTTTCGGTCCATAGTTTGTTCCGCACGTTCATCTATCCGGTCTGTCTACTCTATTTCTAACCTATCTATATAAGCCCAGTTATAAACCCTGGTCTCCATCTATTCTCATTTTGTGTGTGCGTTCATTTCATCAGTTCCTCTTCTTCCTCAATGGATGCAAACCCTAGATCAATTGCAAATTCAAAAATCAACAAATTTCAAACGCCTCAAACAACATCAAATTTTATATCGCTGGAAAGGTCTCGACGAATGGAACCTGCGTCTAGTGCTCGTTTTTCGTAACAATGCATGAATCGAACAGAAATCACGGTCAAAAAAGCATATAACGCGAAACCTAATTGCCGATTTGGGCTTTTCGATTTGAGCGATTTTACGCAAATCTGTTTCTGGGTTTTGAAGGGGGCAACAAGGGGAGTAGATTAATGGTGGCCGCTCGGCTTATTGCGAGGTGTGGTGGCCGAAAATTGTAGTTTAGGGTTTGAAAACCCGAGGCGGCGACGACCTTGGGAAAGGGGCGGTCTTCGGCCATAGGGGCGCCTCCTCGTGGCGAGCAGGATGGTGATGGCGGCGGGGAAGATGGTGGCCGGAGGCCTGATTTTCTGATGGTCAAAGGGGGAACACGGTACGAAGCTATGGGTTCTTGGTTACGTTAAGGCACTGGGAAGAACGCGTTACATGTAGTACTACTGACGTGTGCGTGGGGGTTTGTGAATTTTATTTTATTTTATTCTGATTTATTTTATTTTGGTTTCATACGTTTTAAATTAAGAAAACCTTCTCATACGACCTCCGATTTACGCGAGATTTTTTTTGTTAGGATCGTAATTAAATTCCAGATCTGTTGACGCTGGTTTGGACAAATTCTGAGACCATCAAATTTTTGGGTTTAAATCGGATTTAAATTCGATTTAAATTCAAAAGGTGAGTGTTTTAACCCACTCACAACTTCTAAGTTATCTTATGTTTGTTAAATTGATTTAAGATATGTGTAGAAATTTATTTATGACTGTTTGGCATGTTTTATTCACTATCTCTGTTAAATCGCATTTATTTAATTTAACTGTTAATTAATTTTATTTATTGCATATAACTTGACAGTTAGAATTTATTTATTTGCATATTAACTGCCAGTCATAGTTATGCTAAATTTTTATTTCATATTAACTGCCAGTTAAATTTACATTTATTTTATCATATAAACTACTAGTTTAACAATTGTAAAATTTATTATTGAATATAAATTGTTAGTTAATACGTGTTATTTATTACCTGTATAATTTATATGCTCTATATCGATGATTGTTTAAATTGGATGATGATTTCAAATAATGGTTGATGATTGATATTTCGATGAATGGATGCTACATTTATATTGTATAAACTTGAAGTCATCATGCATTTTCATTTCATTCGGGATTGCGGTTTGAAATGATATACAATAGCATTTTTTTATTTTAAATTGCGGATTGAAATGATAAACATCCGTATCACTTGACCATAGGGTAGAAAATTTTATAGAGGCACCGCGGTAAATATATAAAATTATTTTTGAAATGTTTTACTATGGTTTTGTAAAGCTATATATATATGGTTTATAGGTTATTGATTTGGTTATATATATATATATATATATATATATATATATAGTAAATTTTCGGATTTTAAGCTTTGTATAAATTTGATTTGAAGTATAAAATAAAGTTTGATTTTTTTTAAGATCAAATACGATTAAGCATTTATTTAAAAATTTAATTTCTGGAAGTTCTATTGACTTAAATGAGAATAAGGTTGGAAGATGAATATTAAGTTAAATTGGAATTAAATAAAAAGTTAGAATTTCTAAAGGATATGATTTTTATAACTTGATTTTGGGTAGAGTGATTTAAATGAATATCAGGTTGATTTAAATGAATATATAATAAATTGAAAGATTTTCTAGTTATGTGAAGTTAAGGGTTTTCTTAAATTATATTGAATTCATTATGTAAATATTTCAAGTCTAAATAATAAGTAATTGAATTTAATATATATGGGATTGTCAAATGTGTTCGTTTTGAAATGGTGAAATATTTAAAGCTTTGAAACATAAGAATTGAAATGGTATTCGGAAGTTTAAACCGATATTTGAAAATTGATTTGTGAAATCTAAAGAAGCTATGGTGTTTTATAAAGTAATTTAATATTTAACCATTTAAGGGATGGAAATTTGTTTCGAAGTTATGATTTTCAAGGTACTAGTATGATTTGAAAATATTATATTCAAGCGTTTTGATTTCTAAATATTTTACTTTGAAAACCCTATGAGTTTGGAAAGAATATATATTGGAAAATAAAATGACATTATATTGGTTTGGGGCTAAATGATATCGTATTGATTTGGGGTTTTAAAAATATAAGTGGCATCGTATTTATATGGGTTTAAAATGGATATTTTATTCTGGTTTTAAAGTTTAAATTATTTTAAATGACCGTGGTGTTATAATAACGTTTGGTTGTTAAAGAGAACGGGATCGGAAGTTGTCATACTCTCTGCCAACTCCGAAAACCACTTTAACAACCGTGTACGCGGGTGAGATTCCAGAATGAAGAAGGTTGGTGGCGGCGTTTCCTATAAGGTAATTACGTGGACCCAACTCCCTTGAGTTGACATAAGGTGGCTAAAACAGGAGCGATTCTCGGGCCAATGAGGTCATTCCTCTGATCGAACGCACTCCTTCGATACTATACTCTGACTTTGGATTGATTCGGTGGCCACTATTGATTTCTTTGATTTGGGGATGTTAGATCGAGGTGGGCAGTAGCTGCGGCTACGCGTTTCCACCAGCCCGGATAGCAATTGGTATATCTACCCTGGCATTGCCTAGTTGTGCCGTGTCACCTACCCTATCGCGCCTTGTACGAGTTTGGATTTCTCCCGTAGCCCGTGTGGTATCCTCTGGTGGCTTCCCGATCAGGAGGGACTATGATATTGGATGGACTACGGGGACTATTACGTGTTAAGGGCTATATGGGTAACCCCTTAATGCTAAGAAAAAAGTAAGTTTATTTTACAATTAGACACTATTATTGTGACGCCCCACCTCTATACCCACACTAGCCAAGAACACTACGGTGTAGTGATGTCAACTAGCACGGAGAATAAGGCTGTTGAGGAGCAGCCATCAATAGTTAGGCTTTACACTAGTATTGGTTATCTCGATAGGAGTGGTATATATTTCCTCCCATCGACATACCCCAATTCCAGTATAAAACGAACTACGATGGTTCATAATAGTTTAGGACAAAAATATAAACTGATAACACAGATAAAATAAATGCGGAACAAAGATAAAACAGAAAGTCTCATATATACAATAACTGATGCCAATTACAAGACATTTGATACAATACATATGACACGGTACATATGATATAACTACAACAGTCGACTCAGGAAGTTACATACACAAGTACATTAACGTATATAACATACACGAATACATATCTTCCTATACAATTTTACAGACTACTACAAATAACGACGACTACACCAAAAGATATGAAAGAACTTCATAGCTCTAGCAGCAACCCAAAGCAGAATATCTACAACCTGAAATACTCGGTCTGACCCGAGTATTAGATTCAAAAGAAAATAATACTCGGGTCAGTCTAATTCAAACTCAGTTATTAGTGCACAGGAACAATAATAATTAAATAATGAATAGACGACAGTAATTAAACCAAATCAGAATGCAATTCAAAATATTTAATTGAATAAACAAAATAGTTCAAACCATTGAAATATCAATTAAAATATTAATTTGAGTAGGGCTGCAGTACACGCACGCGTGCACTGCCTCGCCACTACGGAATATGGAATACGCAAAAAGGTCCATAAGCCGAAGCAAAATAGAATATCATAAAAGCCATGCCGTGTGGCTTCAGTTCACGCTTGCGTGCACTGCCTTGCCACTATAGTGATAATGTACCCAAAAACTCAATTCCGTGTGGCTGCAGTTCACGCTTGCGTGCACTGCCTTGCCACAATAGTAACTATGAACACTACCGGGCACAAGGTCAAACCCAAAATAAAAAGACGGGTTCAACTCAAGTGAAATATATTTAAAATCACGACACAAGCACAAAGTCAAACCCGACTTTTTGAAACTGGATTCAACTCAAGTAAAATTTCAAAAAAAATCAACATGGATGTCATAGCAAAATGTCCAGAGATAGTACAGACATAAACACCATCATGCTAGCCATCAAGAATCAGAACACAGTGAAGTGCATGACAGTGAATCATAACTGGGCCGAGCAACTGCTATATGGCAAAGGAAAACATGCATGCACAATGAGATACAAGGCAAACTAGCAACAGATCAAGTAACATGCAAGCAAATAATGTCAAGACCACAGCATGTATGCAAACATATGAAGTGAATACAACTACAGATGACAAAGTGTTCAATGCACAATGCAGACACAACTCAAGTGCAATTCGAATTGACAAAATAGTTTCAAGCTACAACAAGTGGTTGCAACATGGTGAACAAGACACAGTGCAGACGCAAAAATAATCATATGCCAGCATTCGAAGAGGACAAAGGATATGCATGCATTCAGACATGTATATATGCAGTGATGACTTGACTTCAAGTTTACATATGCAAGGCTACCGTGACCAGATAAGTGAAACAACAAATTGCAGACTCGATGCTTCAGTGGACATAAGCACAATGCAAATATGATGAGACAACACATAACTCGAACAATGGTCAAACATACATGCATACCCACATACGAATGTATGTATGCGTATATATACAAATAAGTCAACCAAACAATACGAACTACATCTACTTCGAACGAAATCGAACAAGTCAAGTATGCTACAGGGGTGAACCAAAGTGACAGTAAAACAACAAAAAGGCACAAGTCAACATATATAATCCAGGCTGCCTACACCATATCAAAGTGCAACAGAATCTCAAGCATCGCCAACAATAAGGATACAACTACATGAACACAGTAGTATGAAGGTGAGAGCACCATAGAGATGGCACCACAGCACACCACAATAAAAGATCAATGTTGATGGCATTGAACAGCAGGGCAAAGGCAACAAAAAGTAATCTAGTACAGATTCCAGTTATCAACTGAAAACTCAAGAAAGCAAAAGTTAGTGATGAAGACAAAGCACATAAAGGCACCTGAAGGTAGCAACAAGGTACAACACAATTTAGCACGCAGGCTACAAAAATCCATGAAACAAATTTCCATACTATCGCATATGGTCCCAACAGCTATAATGAAGCTGCAGTAACATGAAGCAACAATCGACACAATTCCAATCCAATGCAATGCATCATGAGTACAGATACATGCACTAGTGGAGTAAAATGTCATAGACCATTCATTGATCAAATAATAAAACCAAGTGCAATCTCAAGTGAACTCAACAAGATATCAAATTCAAATGCAAACTGTTTTGGAGGAACAACAATTAGACCAACAAGCATCCCTAGTTGATAATTATAACAAAGTCATGTTTAATATGCAAGAAAAATCAAAACCAGGGATAATATCAAAATATATGCAGCAGTGTAAAGCATTGACATCAAGAGTACAACAACCAAATTCAAACAACAATACCGAACCAAAAAAATGACAACTCCAAGTACATATGTACAACGGCAAGGAAACCAATATTGGACCAATTCAAATGCCACGGTGAGCCTCCAGAATTTCGAATCAAGCAAGACAGAGGCTAAATATCAAAAACCACTTTCTATAAACAGAAGTATTAAGTTCCATTGAAATGATCAGAAAAAAATATATATCAAAGCAGTGGTAATGGCTGACGATAAGACAAAGTCATGGAATCGCACTCACACAACCACGTGACCGAAGTCAAATGGAAGTAGAGCCGTGGCGGTCACGAGATAAAGCACTGCCGTGATAATCAGCAACCAAGAAATCAGCAACATCAAAATAAATTTTCCATGAAAAATGACAGTTTTAATTCACGTCAACACAAAAATCGAACCGTCGAAACATACCACTAAAGTCGAATTAGATGTGAGTAAACTCACCTTGTCGACGAAATGAGGCATCACAGAGACGCGCAAAGCCAAGAACAACTGCGAGCAACGATCAAACAATTCAAAGTGGCGTCTTCGAATTTTTTTTTTCACAAGCCCTAACTTCGAAATGAAGAACGAAAGGAACGGCCGCCATTATTTTTCTCCTTTTCGATTTCTTTAATTAGGTTTACAAACGATTGAAAAAAAATGAAAGGGGGGAAAAGAACGGGCCGAAAATAAAAAGAGGGGTAAATTTGTTTAAGGTTTGGCAAAAGGTGAAGGGTGGAACGAGTATATCTCGAAATAATTCGGCACCAAGAATAAATGGGTCGAGACAAATTTTAATTTCAAAGCCCACAATTCCTTTCAACAATTTATAAAATAATTTTAACTAAATTTTAAAAACTTCAATTGGTAATTAGCGAAAATATAAATCGTTTAAATGTCAATTATTAATTGTTGCGAAGTACCGGGTTGTTACAGACTCCCCTCCTTAAAGAAATTGCGTCCTCGCAATCATAAGGAATAATTGGACAACTGGTAACAACCATAAAAGCATATCATCACAAGATGAAGAAATTTGAGAATAGGAAGTTCAACATAAAGAGCATGAAAGAGAAAGCCTGAACGTGTTTGCTCGATGAATTCCCTGAATTCCGGAGTGAAATCCATAGGATTTGAGAACCACAGAGCTTTCACGAGAAAAACATCGTTATTTCGAAGGTGCTACACCCCCGAAGCAACGATGTGAATAGAAGGTTGCTCAAGAATAAGCATCGGAAACCCCTAAGGCATCTCCGTAATTGGAGGACGTAGAAAACGTCATAAATAACAGAAAATTGAGCCGGTACACCGGCGTAGTACAATAAGAACACCAAAGAAATCTTTTAATTTCATAAAAGAAATTCACAAATTCTCAACAAAATTTAATTATCAAATAGATAATCAGAATACAGAAATCACAAAACAGCAATATCTAATCACCGATTCGATAATTATAAAACAGCAAAATCAGCAAATTTAATTATCAACAAAGATAATTAGAAAACACAAATATCTAACTATCAAAAACGATAATCAGGCATTACCATAACGGTAATCAAATTTCAAATCAGCAAATATTCAATTATCAAAACGATAATCAAATCTTAAATCACAAATATTTAATTATCACAAACGTTAATTAAATCTCAAATATCTAATTATCACAAGCGATAATTAGAAACAATAAATATCTGATTATCAAAACGATAATCAGAAATCACAAATCAACGAATATTTAATTATCACAACTGATAATCAAATCTTAAATCGTAAATATTTAATTATCACAAACGATAATTAAATCTCAAATATCTAATTATCAACAAAGATAATTAGAAACAATAAATATCTGACTATCAAAAACGATAATCAGAAATCACTAATTTTTCAATTAACGAGTCCGGAATTAACCGAAATAGCAAACGCACATGGCCCATAACCACGAGTTTTACTAAATCGTTTAATTCACTTCATCGTCTTCTTGAAAGTGCATAGTTGTGTATTTTTAAAAAAAAAATAACATTTCACATTCTCAAACGGACAAGTCCGGAATTAAGCGAATCAGTAAAAGAAAGGGGTCATAGTCCTCGATTTTTCTGAAACGTTTAAATCGCTTCCTCATTCTTTTGAAAGCGTAAACTGTAAAACTTCTAAAAACAATTTTCATTTATTTTATAAATAATAATAATAATAATAATAATAATAATAATAATAATTTACATTCTCAAACGAACAAGTCCGGAATTAAGCGAATCAGCAAAAGAAAGGGGTCATAGTCCTCGATTTTTCTGAAACGTTTAATTCGCTTCCTCATTCTTTTGAAAGCGCAAATCGTAAAAATTTTGAAAACAATTTTGATTTATATTTAAAACAATTTTTAAAACACGTGATTAAAGCAGCAACATCCGAAGCAACTTCGACATACGTCAAAATTTCTTCGAAATAATTGGCATCAAAATATAATACCAATGAATTTTCATTCATCGAAAATGTCGCAGGAATCTTTTCAAAGATAGAAAGGGATATCATACCCTAAACTTGTATTCATAACAAGTCGATAACACACGAATTCACCAATGCACAAAAATTGATAAAACTTATCAATGGAAATCACGAAAATTGGTGAAGCACAAATTCTAGAAATCTACACAAAAAATCCAGAAAACACAAATTCTAGAAATCTACACAAGAAATCCAGATATCACAAAATAAGAGTACGAAAACTCAAATGGGAATATGGAAACTCGAATGGGAGTATGGAAACTCGAATGGGAGTATGACATAGAATAAAAGATATGGCATAACATAAAATATCCATAATGACATACTACTATAAGTATGTAAATAATGATCAACAGGAGATCAACCGATAAGAGGTATGGCATAAATATGAAATACCCATACTGACATACAACTATAAGTATGCAAATAATGATCAACAGGAGATCAACCGATAGAGATAATCAATATCACAAGAACCTTCTCAAAGATCCAAAGAGGTATCATACCCCAAATTTGTACTCATGACAAATCAATAACATATGAATTCACCAATGCACAAAAGTAGGTGAAGCATAAAATTTCCAGAAATCAACATAAGGAATCTAGAAATCACAGAAAAATGGAAAGAGGCCTATCACATGACGGTCCGAAGACCAAGGGGAGCTACCCTGCATGTGTGAATGGAATCACACAGATTGAGGTCAAGACTAACCAAAAAGCAGAAATGTATGTGTGAATGGAATCACACAAGTGGTGTCTAGTCTGACCATCAGAACGATCATCATGATCAACGAGGAGTTTCAATTACACTAAGCATGTGTGAATGGAATCACACAGATTGAGGTCAAGACTAACCAAAAAGCAAAAAGGTATGCGTGAGTGGAATCACACAAGTGGTGTCTAGTCTAACCTTGCAATGAAAGAGACATCACGAAATTGCTAGTCTAATTCATAAAGCGATCATCAAGATCAACGAGAAGTGTCAATTACACTAAGCTAGTGAATATAAAAGTTTAGCTTCATGTCCCATAACCACTAGCTTAACTTAAATATTTACGAACAAATTGTAGATCTTCACTAGAAAAATGTCACAAGTGGTTCAATCGAACAAGTCCAAAAATTAACCGACGAGGTAAACGCAAGCTTTTCATACCACTTGTTTTGCTAAGCCGTTTAATTAGATTTCTCATACGAGTGAAATAAAGGTTTGTATATACAAATAGATTGGAAAACAGTTTAGGAAAAGATTTTGATATTGAAAATAGAGTTGAAAACATTTTGATATTTACTACTAGTATTGAAACATTTATATTTTTTTTAAAGTGACAAATCACAAAAATGATTGTAGAAACAATCAAGCACAAGAATTCACATACGAAGACGTAAATAGAATCCAAAGAAATCGATACTGTATCCATCCAAAAGTATGTTCACGAAAATCCCGAAGAAAATGTTATCAAAGTTGCTAATAAATGATAGCAATAAATCGGGGAATTAACAAGAATCGATTAAATTTGGAAACCAAATCAATTCACTAAAATTCACCTTCGAAGACGTGAATAAAATCCAAAGAATCCGATTCTAAATCCATCAAAGTAGGAATATCCAAAAATTTCAGAAATAGAAGTTATCAAAGTCAACAAAGGAGATAACAACTAATCGGAAAAGAAGAATCGATTAACAAATGGGATAACGAAGCAAAACGAGCATAAATGCATAAATGACTTCAACAAAAATAAAAATCAAGTCAATGTCGAAGTCAACAATTAATGGCCATAATAGAGTACAAAACGATTCAACATCATCATCGAAGGACTCAACGGCAAACCAAGTCAGAGTCTTGGAAACCAAGAATTTAGAAATTTCTCAAAAACAAAGTGACCGAAGTCGAATGGAATTCAAGCCGAGGAAAACATAAAATATCGAGTTCAGAATTGCTGAGATTCGAACAAAACCAATCATCGGCTAAATCAAATCAAAGCCGAAAACACAAGAATTAAAATCAAATGCATATGAATAGGCGTTAGGAATTCATACGTAACAATCAAAGACAATCATATGAAAATATGAGAGATAAAACGCCAACAAATAGTTGTAACATATGTACTATCTAAGTTATGTTTTATATTTGTTCTAAACCCCAGGCTCTGATACCAAGCTGTGACGCCCCACCTCTATACCCACATTAGCCAAGAACACTACGGTGTAGTGATGTCAACTAGCGCGGAGAATAAGGCTGTTGAGGAGCGGCCATCAATAGTTAGGCCTTACACTAGTATTGGTTATCTCGATAGGAGTGGTATATATTTCCTCCCATCGACATACCCCAATTCCAATATAAAACGAACTACGATGGTTCATAATAGTTTAGGACAAAAATATAAACTGATAACACAGATAAAATAAATGCGGAACACAGATAAAAAAGAAAGTCTCATATATACAATAACTGATGCCAATTACAAGACATTTGATACAATACATATGACACGGTACATATGATATAACTACAACAGTCGACTCAGGAAGTTACATACACAAGTACATTAACGTATATAACATACACGAATACATATCTTCCTATACAATTTTACAGACTACTACAAATAACGACGACTACTCCAAAAGATATGAAAGAACTTCATAGCTCTAGCAGCAACCCAAAGCAGAATATCTACAACCTGAAATACTCGGTCTGACCCGAGTATTAGATTCAAAAGAAAATAATTCTCGGGTCAGTCTAATTCAAACTCAGTTATTAGTGCACAGGAACAATAATAATTAAATAATGAATAGACGACAGTAATTAAACCAAATCAGAATGCAATTCAAAATATTTAATTGAATAAACAAAATAGTTCAAACCATTGAAATATCAATTAAAATATTAATTTGAGTAGGGCTGCAGTACACGCACGCGTGCACTGCCTCGCCACTACGGAATATGGAATACGCAAAAAGGTCCATAAGCCGAAGCAAAATAGAATATCATAAAAGCCATGCCGTGTGGCTTCAGTTCACGCTTGCGTGCACTGCCTTGCCACTATAGTGATAATGTACCCAAAAACTCAATTCCGTGTGGCTGCAGTTCACGCTTGCGTGCACTGCCTTGCCACAATAGTAACTATGAACACTACCGGGCACAAGGTCAAACCCAAAATAAAAAGACGGGTTCAACTCAAGTGAAATATATTTAAAATCACGACACAAGCACAAAGTCAAACCCGAGTTTTTGAAACTGGATTCAACTCAAGTAAAATTTCAAAAAAAATCAACATGGATGTCATAGCAAAATGTCCAGAGATAGTACAGACATAAACACCATCATGCTAGCCATCAAGAATCAGAACACAGTGAAGTGCATGACAGTGAATCATAACTGGGCCGAGCAACTGCTATATGGCAAAGGAAAACATGCATGCACAATGAGATACAAGGCAAACTAGCAACAGATCAAGTAACATGCAAGCAAATAATGTCAAGACCACAGCATGTATGCAAACATATGAAGTGAATACAACTACAGATGACAAAGTGTTCAATGCACAATGCAGACACAACTCAAGTGCAATTCGAATTGACAAAATAGTTTCAAGCTACAACAAGTGGTTGCAACATGGTGAACAAGACACAGTGCAGACGCAAAAATAATCATATGCCAGCATTCGAAGAGGACAAAGGATATGCATGCATTCAGACATGTATATATGCAGTGATGACTTGACTTCAAGTTTACATATGCAAGGCTACCGTGACCAGATAAGTGAAACAACAAATTGCAGACTCGATGCTTCAGTGGACATAAGCACAATGCAAATATGATGAGACAACACATAACTCGAACAATGGTCAAACATACATGCATACCCACATACGAATGTATGTATGCGTATATATACAAATAAGTCAACCAAACAATACGAACTACATCTACTTCGAACGAAATCGAACAAGTCAAGTATGCTACAGGGGTGAACCAAAGTGACAGTAAAACAACAAAAAGGCACAAGTCAACATATATAATCCAGGCTGCCTACACCATATCAAAGTGCAACAGAATCTCAAGCATCGCCAACAATAAGGATACAACTACATGAACACAGTAGTATGAAGGTGAGAGCACCATAGAGATGGCACCACAGCACACCACAATAAAAGATCAATGTTGATGGCATTGAACAGCAGGGCAAAGGCAACAAAAAGTAATCTAGTACAGATTCCAGTTATCAACTGAAAACTCAAGAAAGCAAAAGTTAGTGATGAAGACAAAGCACATAAAGGCACCTGAAGGTAGCAACAAGGTACAACACAATTTAGCACGCAGGCTACAAAAATCCATGAAACAAATTTCCATACTATCGCATATGGTCCCAACAGCTATAATGAAGCTGCAGTAACATGAAGCAACAATCGACACAATTCCAATCCAATGCAATGCATCATGAGTACAGATACATGCACTAGTGGAGTAAAATGTCATAGACCATTCATTGATCAAATAATAAAACCAAGTGCAATCTCAAGTGAACTCAACAAGATATCAAATTCAAATGCAAACTGTTTTGGAGGAACAACAATTAGACCAACAAGCATCCCTAGTTGATAATTATAACAAAGTCATGTTTAATATGCAAGAAAAATCAAAACCAGGGATAATATCAAAATATATGCATCAGTGTAAAGCATTGACATCAAGAGTACAACAACCAAATTCAAACAACAATACCGAACCAAAAAAATGACAACTCCAAGTACATATGTACAACGGCAAGGAAACCAATATTGGACCAATTCAAATGCCACGGTGAGCCTCCAGAATTTCGAATCAAGCAAGACAGAGGCTAAATATCAAAAACCACTTTCTATAAACAGAAGTATTAAGTTCCATTGAAATGATCAGAAAAAAATATATATCAAAGCAGTGGTAATGGCTGACGATAAGACAAAGTCATGGAATCGCACTCACACAACCACGTGACCGAAGTCAAATGGAAGTAGAGCCGTGGCGGTCACGAGATAAAGCACTGCCGTGATAATCAGCAACCAAGAAATCAGCAACATCAAAATAAATTTTCCATGAAAAACGACAGTTTTAATTCACGTCAACACAAAAATCGAACCGTCGAAACATACCACTAAAGTCGAATTAGATGTGAGTAAACTCACCTTGTCGACGAAATGAGGCATCACAGAGACGCGCAAAGCCAAGAACAACTGCGAGCAACGATCAAACAATTCAAAGTGGCGTCTTCGAATTTTTTTTTTCACAAGCCCTAACTTCGAAATGAAGAACGAAAGGAACGGCCGCCATTATTTTTCTCCTTTTCGATTTCTTTAATTAGGTTTACAAACGATTGAAAAAAAATGAAAGGGGGGAAAAGAACGGGCCGAAAATAAAAAGAGGGGTAAATTTGTTTAAGGTTTGGCAAAAGGTGAAGGGTGGAACGAGTATATCTCGAAATAATTCGGCACCAAGAATAAATGGGTCGAGACAAATTTTAATTTCAAAGCCCACAATTCCTTTCAACAATTTATAAAATAATTTTAACTAAATTTTAAAAACTTCAATTGGTAATTAGCGAAAATATAAATCGTTTAAATGTCAATTATTAATTGTTGCGAAGTACCGGGTTGTTACAGACTCCCCTCCTTAAAGAAATTGCGTCCTCGCAATCATAAGGAATAATTGGACAACTGGTAACAACCATAAAAGCATATCATCACAAGATGAAGAAATTTGAGAATAGGAAGTTCAACATAAAGAGCATGAAAGAGAAAGCCTGAACGTGTTTGCTCGATGAATTCCCTGAATTCCGGAGTGAAATCCATAGGATTTGAGAACCACAGAGCTTTCACGAGAAAAACATCGTTATTTCGAAGGTGCTACACCCCCGAAGCAACGATGTGAATAGAAGGTTGCTCAAGAATAAGCATCGGAAACCCCTAAGGCATCTCCGTAATTGGAGGACGTAGAAAACGTCATAAATAACAGAAAATTGAGCCGGTACACCGGCGTAGTACAATAAGAACACCAAAGAAATCTTTTAATTTCATAAAAGAAATTCACAAATTCTCAACAAAATTTAATTATCAAATAGATAATCAGAATACAGAAATCACAAAACAGCAATATCTAATCACCGATTCGATAATTATAAAACAGCAAAATCAGCAAATTTAATTATCAACAAAGATAATTAGAAAACACAAATATCTAACTATCAAAAACGATAATCAGGCATTACCATAACGGTAATCAAATTTCAAATCAGCAAATATTCAATTATCAAAACGATAATCAAATCTTAAATCACAAATATTTAATTATCACAAACGTTAATTAAATCTCAAATATCTAATTATCACAAGCGATAATTAGAAACAATAAATATCTGATTATCAAAACGATAATCAGAAATCACAAATCAACGAATATTTAATTATCACAACTGATAATCAAATCTTAAATCGTAAATATTTAATTATCACAAACGATAATTAAATCTCAAATATCTAATTATCAACAAAGATAATTAGAAACAATAAATATCTGACTATCAAAAACGATAATCAGAAATCACTAATTTTTCAATTAACGAGTCCGGAATTAACCGAAATAGCAAACGCACATGGCCCATAACCACGAGTTTTACTAAATCGTTTAATTCACTTCATCGTCTTCTTGAAAGTGCATAGTTGTGTATTTTTAAAAAAAAAAATAACATTTCACATTCTCAAACGGACAAGTCCGGAATTAAGCGAATCAGTAAAAGAAAGGGGTCATAGTCCTCGATTTTTCTGAAACGTTTAAATCGCTTCCTCATTCTTTTGAAAGCGTAAACTGTAAAACTTCTAAAAACAATTTTCATTTATTTTATAAATAATAATAATAATAATAATAATAATAATAATAATTTACATTCTCAAACGAACAAGTCCGGAATTAAGCGAATCAGCAAAAGAAAGGGGTCATAGTCCTCGATTTTTCTGAAACGTTTAATTCGCTTCCTCATTCTTTTGAAAGCGCAAATCGTAAAAATTTTGAAAACAATTTTGATTTATATTTAAAACAATTTTTAAAACACGTGATTAAAGCAGCAACATCCGAAGCAACTTCGACATACGTCAAAATTTCTTCGAAATAATTGGCATCAAAATATAATACCAATGAATTTTCATTCATCGAAAATGTCGCAGGAATCTTTTCAAAGATAGAAAGGGATATCATACCCTAAACTTGTATTCATAACAAGTCGATAACACACGAATTCACCAATGCACAAAAATTGATAAAACTTATCAATGGAAATCACGAAAATTGGTGAAGCACAAATTCTAGAAATCTACACAAAAAATCCAGAAAACACAAATTCTAGAAATCTACACAAGAAATCCAGATATCACAAAATAAGAGTACGAAAACTCAAATGGGAATATGGAAACTCGAATGGGAGTATGGAAACTCGAATGGGAGTATGACATAGAATAAAAGATATGGCATAACATAAAATATCCATAATGACATACTACTATAAGTATGTAAATAATGATCAACAGGAGATCAACCGATAAGAGGTATGGCATAAATATGAAATACCCATACTGACATACAACTATAAGTATGCAAATAATGATCAACAGGAGATCAACCGATAGAGATAATCAATATCACAAGAACCTTCTCAAAGATCCAAAGAGGTATCATACCCCAAATTTGTACTCATGACAAATCAATAACATATGAATTCACCAATGCACAAAAGTAGGTGAAGCATAAAATTTCCAGAAATCAACATAAGGAATCTAGAAATCACAGAAAAATGGAAAGAGGCCTATCACATGACGGTCCGAAGACCAAGGGGAGCTACCCTGCATGTGTGAATGGAATCACACAGATTGAGGTCAAGACTAACCAAAAAGCAGAAATGTATGTGTGAATGGAATCACACAAGTGGTGTCTAGTCTGACCATCAGAACGATCATCATGATCAACGAGGAGTTTCAATTACACTAAGCATGTGTGAATGGAATCACACAGATTGAGGTCAAGACTAACCAAAAAGCAAAAAGGTATGCGTGAGTGGAATCACACAAGTGGTGTCTAGTCTAACCTTGCAATGAAAGAGACATCACGAAATTGCTAGTCTAATTCATAAAGCGATCATCAAGATCAACGAGAAGTGTCAATTACACTAAGCTAGTGAATATAAAAGTTTAGCTTCATGTCCCATAACCACTAGCTTAACTTAAATATTTACGAACAAATTGTAGATCTTCACTAGAAAAATGTCACAAGTGGTTCAATCGAACAAGTCCAAAAATTAACCGACGAGGTAAACGCAAGCTTTTCATACCACTTGTTTTGCTAAGCCGTTTAATTAGATTTCTCATACGAGTGAAATAAAGGTTTGTATATACTAATAGATTGGAAAACAGTTTAGGAAAAGATTTTGATATTGAAAATAGAGTTGAAAACATTTTGATATTTACTACTAGTATTGAAACATTTATATTTTTTTTAAAGTGACAAATCACAAAAATGATTGTAGAAACAATCAAGCACAAGAATTCACATACGAAGACGTAAATAGAATCCAAAGAAATCGATACTGTATCCATCCAAAAGTATGTTCACGAAAATCCCGAAGAAAATGTTATCAAAGTTGCTAATAAATGATAGCAATAAATCGGGGAATTAACAAGAATCGATTAAATTTGGAAACCAAATCAATTCACTAAAATTCACCTTCGAAGACGTGAATAAAATCCAAAGAATCCGATTCTAAATCCATCAAAGTAGGAATATCCAAAAATTTCAGAAATAGAAGTTATCAAAGTCAACAAAGGAGATAACAACTAATCGGAAAAGAAGAATCGATTAACAAATGGGATAACGAAGCAAAACGAGCATAAATGCATAAATGACTTCAACAAAAATAAAAATCAAGTCAATGTCGAAGTCAACAATTAATGGCCATAATAGAGTACAAAACGATTCAACATCATCATCGAAGGACTCAACGGCAAACCAAGTCAGAGTCTTGGAAACCAAGAATTTAGAAATTTCTCAAAAACAAAGTGACCGAAGTCGAATGGAATTCAAGCCGAGGAAAACATAAAATATCGAGTTCAGAATTGCTGAGATTCGAACAAAACCAATCATCGGCTAAATCAAATCAAAGCCGAAAACACAAGAATTAAAATCAAATGCATATGAATAGGCGTTAGGAATTCATACGTAACAATCAAAGACAATCATATGAAAATATGAGAGATAAAACGCCAACAAATAGTTGTAACATATGTACTATCTAAGTTATGTTTTATATTTGTTCTAAACCCCAGGCTCTGATACCAAGCTGTGACGCCCCACCTCTATACCCACATTAGCCAAGAACACTACGGTGTAGTGATGTCAACTAGCGCGGAGAATAAGGCTGTTGAGGAGCGGCCATCAATAGTTAGGCCTTACACTAGTATTGGTTATCTCGATAGGAGTGGTATATATTTCCTCCCATCGACATACCCCAATTCCAATATAAAACGAACTACGATGGTTCATAATAGTTTAGGTCAAAAATATAAACTGATAACACAGATAAAATAAATGCGGAACACAGATAAAAAAGAAAGTCTCATATATACAATAACTGATGCCAATTACAAGACATTTGATACAATACATATGACACGGTACATATGATATAACTACAACAGTCGACTCAGGAAGTTACATACACAAGTACATTAACGTATATAACATACATGAATACATATCTTCCTATACAATTTTACAGACTACTACAAATAACGACGACTACTCCAAAAGATATGAAAGAACTTCATAGCTCTAGCAGCAACCCAAAGCAGAATATCTACAACCTGAAATACTCGGTCTGACCCGAGTATTAGATTCAAAAGAAAATAATACTCGGGTCAGTCTAATTCAAACTCAGTTATTAGTGCACAGGAACAATAATAATTAAATAATGAATAGACGACAGTAATTAAACCAAATCAGAATGCAATTCAAAATATTTAATTGAATAAACAAAATAGTTCAAACCATTGAAATATCAATTAAAATATTAATTTGAGTAGGGCTGCAGTACATGCACGCGTGCACTGCCTCGCCACTACGGAATATGGAATACGCAAAAAGGTCCATAAGTCGAACCAAAATAGAATATCATAAAAGCCATGCCGTGTGGCTTCAGTTCACGCTTGCGTGCACTGCCTTGCCACTATAGTGATAATGTACCCAAAAACTCAATTCCATGTGGCTGCAGTTCACGCTTGCGTGTACTGCCTTGCCACAATAGTAACTATGAAAACACAACCGGGCTCAAGGTCAAACCCAAAATAAAAAGACGGGTTCAACTCAAGTGAAATATATTTAAAATCACGACACAAGCACAAAGTCAAACCCCAGTTTTTGAAACTGGATTCAACTCAAGTAAAATTTCAAAAAAAATCAACATGGATGTCATAGCAAAATGTCCAGAGACAGTACAGACATAAACACCATCATGCTAGCCATCAAGAATCAGAACACAGTGAAGTGCATGACAGTGAATCATAACTGGGCCGAGCAACTGCTATATGGCAAAGGAAAACATGCATGCACAATGAGATACAAGGCAAACTAGCAACAGATCAAGTAACATGCAAGCAAATAATGTCAAGACCACAGCATGTATGCAAACATATGAAGTGAATACAACTACAGATGACAAAGTGTTCAATGCACAATGCAGACACAACTCAAGTGCAATTCGAATTGACAAAACAGTTTCAAGCTACAACAAGTGGTTGCAACATGGTGAACAAGACACAGTGCAGACGCAAAAATAATCATATGCCAGCATTTGAAGAGGACAAAGGATATGCATGCATTCAGACATGTATATATGTAGTGATGACTTGACTTCAAGTTTACATATGCAAGGCTACCGTGACCAGATAAGTGAAACAACAAATTGCAGACTCGATGCTTCAGTGGACATATGCATAATGCAAATACGATGAGACAACACATAACTCGAACAATGGTCAACCATACATGCATACCCACATACGAATGTATGTATGCGTATATATACAAATAAGTCAACCAAACAATTCGAACTACATCTACTTCGAACGAAATCGAACAAGTCAAGTATGCTACAGGGGTGAACCAAAGTGACAGTAAAACAACAAAAAGGCACAAGTCAACATATATAATCCAGGCTGCCTACACCATATCAAAGTGCAACAGAATCTCAAGCATCGCCAACAATAAGTATACAACTACATGAACACAGCAGTATGAAGGTGAGAGCACCATAGAGATGGCACCACAACACACCACAATAAAAGATCAATGTTGATGGCATTGAACAGCAGGGCAAAGGCAACAAAAAGTAATCTAGTACAGATTCCAGTTATCAACTGAAAACTCAAGAAAGAAAAAGTTAGTGATGAAGACAAAGCACATAAAGGCACCTGAAGGTAGCAACAAGGTACAACACAATTTAGCACGCAGGCTACAAAAATCCATGAAACAAATTTCCATACTATCGCCTATGGTCCCAACAGCTATAATGAAGCTGCAGTAACATGAAGCAACAATCGACACAATTCCAATCCAATGCAATGCATCATGAGTACAGATACATGCACTAGTGGAGTAAAATGTCACAGACCATTCATTGATCAAATAATAAAACCAAGTGCAATCTCAAGTGAACTCAACAAGATATCAAATTCAAATGCAAACTGTTTTGGAGGAACAACAATTAGACCAACAAGCATCCCTAGTTGATAATTATAACAAAGTCATGTTTAATATGCAAGAAAAATCAAAACCAGGGATAATATCAAAATATATGCAGCAGTGTAAAGCATTGACATCAAGAGTACAACAACCAAATTCAAACAACAATACCGAACCAAAAAAATGACAACTCCAAGTTCATATGTACAACGGCAAGGAAACCAATATTGGACCAATTCAAATGCCACGGTGAGCCTCCAGAATTTCGAATCAAGCAAGACAGAGGTTAAATATCAAAAACCACTTTCTATAAACAGAAGTATTAAGTTCCATTGAAATGATCAGAAAAAAATATATATCAAAGCAGTGGTAATGGCTGACGATAAGACAAAGTCATGGAATCACACTCACACAACCACGTGACCGAAGTCAGATGGAAGTAGAGCCGTGGCGGTCACGAGATAAAGCACTGCCGTGATAATCAGCAACCAAGAAATCAGCAACATCAAAATAAATTTTCCATGAAAAACGACAGTTTTAATTCACGTCAACACAAAAATCGAACTGTCGAAACATACCACTAATGAGTAAACTCACCTTGTCGACGAAATGAGGCATCACAGAGACGCGCAAAGCCAAGAACAACTGCGAGCAACGATCAAACAATTCAAAGTGGCGTCTTCGAATTTTTTTTTCACAAGCCCTAACTTCGAAAAGAAGAACGAAAGGAACGGCCGCCATTATTTTTCTCCTTTTCGATTTCTTAAATTAGGTTTACAAACGATTGAAGAAAAAAATGAAAGGGGGGAAAAGAACGGGCCAAAAATAAAAAGAGGGGTAAATTTGTTTAAGGTTTGGCAAAAGGTGAAGGGTGGAACGAGTATATCTCGAAATAATTCGGCACCAAGAATAAATGGGCCGAGACAAATTTTAATTTCAAAGCCCACAATTCCTTTCAACAATTTATAAAAGAATTTTAACTAAATTTTAAAAATTTCAATTGGTAATTAGCGAAAATATAAATCGTTTAAATGTCGATTATTAATTGTTGCGAAGTACCGGGTTGTTACAATTATAATAGCGCAATATACTACATAGTAAATAGTTTAACGGATACTTAGGAGATGTAAATCCCGAGCATCTCTTGAGTTACTGCACTCATATTTATGTCTGTTAATTTAACTCACATAAGATCTTTTAGTTCTGACTCGAGTGTTTTTGTTTTTCAAATTCGCTCGGGTCAGTCCGAGCGTTTCATGATTTGAAGACTTAATTTCTGGAGGACGAAGACGAAGATTTCATCATCATTATAATTATATTATATGGTTCCACTACACACTGTATTCCGCTGCATTGGTATTTATTGGTATGTGAACTCTGATATTTATTGTATAAAGAAGAATCAAATGTTTTGAAACAGTTTTATGAACTATATATTTATTATTATATTTTATCCTTCCGCTGTGAGATTATGTCTAGTTTTTTTTCTCTTCTCTATTTTTCTTATTTACCGCATAAAAATCCGCCCTTCCGTATGGTTTGAATTGGCACGTGTGTCGATTTAAAGCGTGCGAAAAGGCGGGACATTACAGGAAAGCATTGCAATAAATATAAATTAAATGTTACATTAAATAAATTAAAGGGATTAATGGGGAATAACATAAGTGTCTTCATAATATGATGATTTATGTAAAAAGAAGAATGGAAATAAAGTTTATTATTATATCCGAATTTAATTTATGACAAAAGTTAATTGCAATCAAATGAGTTGAATATTTAAACGGGAATCAAGCTTTATTTATTCATTTGGATTGAAAATATGATAACTTGAATCTATTGAAATTTATGGGAATTGAATATAACATTT
The DNA here is from genome assembly GCA_030765085.1 of Allium cepa. NCBI lineage: Eukaryota > Viridiplantae > Streptophyta > Magnoliopsida > Asparagales > Amaryllidaceae > Allium > Allium cepa. The sequence continues at coordinate 365,860,736 of CM060934.1, read as the reverse complement.
TACGTTAATTGGAATAAAGATGGAAATACGAAGTTTTTTTTACTAAGGGAGGAATATGTAATAATTGCATTAATTTGTAAGTAGAAATAAAACGTTAATGAGAACAAGTATTTAAGATGAACAATCTATTTAGTATATTAAGTTATAACGGATAATCAATTTCAATAATTAAAAACATATTTATTACATTAACGATAATGAAATAATATTCGAAATTTAATATTTAAATATTATGCAAATATAAATTTAGATGAAATTGGAGAGATTTACGTAATGAAATATGAATACAATGATAAATTTATCTATTTGACAAAAATATATGGAAAGTAAATTTAATTAAATTATTGGAAATTTAATTTATAATTGGTGAATTTAATGAAATTTGAGAATTTATAGATTTTAATTCGACAGTTAAATTTTGTTTAAGTTAGTAAAGGTGATTGAAAATTTATGATGATAAGAATCGTCAACTATCGAAGTGAAACGGGAAATTTGATTTAATTAACTAATTTTTAATTTATTAAATTAATATAAAAATAGCTATTTTGGTCACGGAATCGGATTTCGACGAAACCAGTTTCATCGGATCCATAATAGTGAATTATTGTAGGGTTTCAAGTTTCGTAGCGATCGGACTTGTCGTTTGATCGTACGAACGCGAAACGACTTGAAATCGATTTAATTGAAATCAATTTGAAATCAATTTGAAAATATTGTTTTCAGCATAACTTCTTCATACGATGGAATTTGGACGTGAAACTTTTTCCATCGCGTTTAGAATATTTTAAAATACCTATTTTGATATATGGGTTTATCCAATTTCGTTCTGGGGTCAGAACGAGCTTTGTGGGCCAACTATCGGTTAGCGCGTTTATAATTCGTGCCCACCTATTCTATTGCAGTTTGTCTATAAATAGGCTGTTATAAACCCTAGCAGCCTCTACTCCTCATTTCTATACGTATAGGAACTTCTGTACTCCTCTTCTTCAATGGCAACAAACAATTCTACATCCAAATTCAAAATTCAAATCAGATCCAAAGCTAAAAATTAAAAGTCCTCAGAAAATTCTCCAAAAAAATATATGTTGTAGATTTCGTCGACACGAATTGTCAGGACCCGATTCTTCGTCTTCCGAAAATTCAACATCGATACTCACTTTATCGACTGCCGAGCAATCGAACGACGGAAAACCGAACACTGAGGGTTTAAGAAGAAGAAAAGAGAGAAGAAGAGAGACAAGGTAGAAAATATAGAGAAAAGAAAACAGAAAATAGAACGGAACAGAACACAACACAACAATATCAAGCACAATTCGCAGCGGAACAACATATAATAAAAAATGAACAATCTTTAAACAAAGAACTATATCAGTTATTACATTACATCACCTTTCATTACATCATATCATCAGAGTGTACAACAACAACAAATAGTGCAGCGGAAAAAGAAATACTATATACTAGTAATACGCCATGCCATCCAGCTTGCCTCCAGCAACTCTAGAATATCCATAATATCCTGATAAACCTTAATTCTCGACTGCCCGTGTGGAAATTGGTGGGCACCCAGAGTTTAGGAAGGAAAACAATAAACTCTGAATCAGTCATGTGACTGGTGTGAGAACTCAAAACAGTTTATTTATTTTTAAAATCAAAATAGAGGAATATTTTTAAAGTCAATTCGCAATGCTTTTAAAAATGAGACTACCATAAGGCCTCCCGCACACACACACAATGCAAACGCAGAATCGGAGGAGATTTCTCCTTATGATAGTCAGAGATGCTTGATACGCATTTAAAAGACATTTGATATTATTACTAGTGCATAGTGTAGGAAAATATTTCGAAGGTAGAATATAAACATTAGCCAACATACGACCATTATCGTATGCCTACTATAGCTACCATCTAAACAGTGATGACCACCATAAGTAAATGGCAGGTTCTACAACTAATACCGTACAAGGTTTCGTATTGGGAATTGGATTTCCAACGAATGATCAGGCCAAGGAACTTCCCATTGCCAAATGAGAATGCCTCTGGATGGACATCCCCGAGAACCAAACCGGATCTCTACCAACACAAGGCCGGGTTACCCCTAACTGAGTAACAACTGACCGAATATGCCATCCCCCGGTCCTTTGGGACCTTTCACCGAGCGCTCGCAATCAATTCACACAATCATAAAGTGTTTTCAACATGAGTAAGTATCTGGGCTCCATACCATGATACCACCCTTTTCCAGAAGGAAATGCACATATCCTAAAGGGCGCTACCCCTCATAACCTTGCCGCATCTTTCCTGTTTTGACCATTCCCGAGGTGTGAGGCTCGACGAAGTCACGTCCACAAAAACATACTTTATACAAAAGCCATGCTTTGGGTCAACAAATGATCATAGAAATGATCACCAAGATAGACGATCAAATAAATGATCCTATCACAAATAATCAACACAATGATCATTTCACAGCAACACTCAGCATGTCACATTACCAAATTGGGAATATATCGCTGATAACATTCAACTACATAACCTCTGAGCTCGTACGTCTCAGAGAAGGGTGTTAAGCTAAAAGAATAAATTCTCCGCCACCAACAGAAATATATTTGAAAGAAATCGGCTTTATATCTCAATTTGCAATGTCAAACATACAATCCATACAAGATTGTTCTGGGTTCGAACAGAACCGAAGGCACTTCTCACGAAGCCCTTGCAATCCGGGTATTCACAATCCCGATCGAATTTCCCATCACTTAGGGAATCTCTATACCAGGAGCTACCCAGTGCAGAGACAATCGATAGGTCATCCTATCGCTTTCGCAAATACCCGGTCTTCAACACCGGTCATCAATGCTATCCACTACGTCGTATCACTATTCGGAACGGGTAATCCGAATAACGAGCGCAATAATTTAAAAATAAGTGTAGCATTCAAATTCAGCAAATCACAACAAATACCTTTCAAAGGTAAATATTGATAGTCGGTTATTGAACTATCAATGGATATGCACAACATCACCAGATTCCAAATAATTTTCCAAATTATTTATTTCCCAAAAATATCTTTACAAGATATATAATTTCACACTTCAAAAATAAATCAATATTTATTTTTAAATAAATTCTCCTTTTCATTCATAAATTCCATAGTGAATTTATATTTCACAATATCCATGCATATACGATTTCAATTATCCATTTCAATTTATCTTCAAAAAGATAAATTCTCATAATATTCAATGAAATATTGGAAAACATTTCCATACTTATTTATTCATAAGTAATTCACAAATTTTATTTATTTTCAATACTTGGAAAATATTCAATATACTTCAATCGAAATTAAGTATATATTTCATTCTTTAAGGAAATCATTCTTTTAAACATATTTATTTGGGCCAAAACGAATGTTACGTAAAACATTGTTACGACAACCCAAAATCACTAGTATAGGGATTCGAAATTAAAATAGATATATAAATCCCAATACTATACAAAACATTTCCTTTCGGAAATCATTTACTATAACAACAGTGTTATAGTCCACCATTTCCTTTTATTTCTCGAAAACGTCTATTTCAACAATAAATGTTGAAATCTATGGTTTCGAATCTTAACACATTTTAAAACATCGTTAGATCGTTTTAATTCTGTTTAAAATATCACATCCTAAACAGTTTCTTTAACATATTATTCAATATTCAAAAACGTGAATATATTACGTTAACAAATTTCATCCTTTTATTCATTTTATTTCAAGGGATTATTCACAGTCTAAAACGTGAATATAACTCCATTTATAGGTTATAACAAATTATTTATCAAAATGAGTCATTTGCAAATTTATAAAACAACGTTTATAAATTCCTTTTCTATTTATTTTATAACAACTCCTTTTATAGATTCCTTTATTAACCTATTCAATTTATAACTCACTAATAAAACAAAAGTTCATATCATAAGTGAGGTACTTATAATTTATTTGTTTGCAAAATCGTTCCTTTTAACTTCATAATTATAAATCTTATAACTTATAAGATTCAATTATTTACCCAAATCTATTCTATCAATAACTTTATAAATTTTATAAACCTACTACTTATAAAATTCCAATTATAACTTCACCGTTTATAATTCTATAAATTTCATTCACTTATGAAATTCATTCACAATTCATTCTAACACTTATAAAAACTCGTTTTATAATTCAAATATTTTCATTTATAGATTATCAATTTATAAATCCTTTATAAAATCAATTTATACTATTATTTTAAAACATCTTTAATCTCCTTTATAATTTCATCATTCTCTTGATTTATAAAATAATAAAATTTTATAAATCCTATATTTAAACTTTTCACAATAAATTCAAAAATTCCGATTTAACTATTTTATAAAATCATTAATCCATATTTCTCAAAAATAAATCTTTAACCGTATTTCTCAAAATCATAATTTTTATAACTTTAAAAATTATAACGTTTATTTATTTAAAATGGATCAATTCCAAAAATATTTTATAAACGTTTTCTTTCAAAAATCACTTTAAAATCCCTTTTAAAACTCCAAAATTTGGTCCAATGATGCTACATACCAAATAGTCAATCACGACTACAACGATATCATATATCGATATGATAATCCATCAAATATCAAAATATCTGAAATCAAATAAAAACTGTTGAGGAATCCAGTTGGATCCCTCCAACCTGTTTTCCTGCATCCACAAAACATTAGCACAATACCAATTTCGCTCCAGTACGAAATTATCGCGGTATACGGGATTTAAAATATTATCCGCTTAATAGACGGCGCAATAGGGTCTCATCCGCTATACAAATGCGGGAAATCAATAACTCCAATATATACATATGCCAATATATATATATTGCTATTATATATAATACCAATTTCACTGTTTATGAAATATTCGCGGTATATGTTTTAAATAAATAACATCCGCTTACAACGGCGCATAATGTCTACTTTAACAATCAATAGATAACAATCATCATTCAAACATGCGTTCAAATATTTTAAATCTAACTATTTAAAATAAAATTGAAACTGATTCGATTGAGTGAGAAGTTCTCACCTTGATTTCAATTTCGTTTTAGCGATTTATTTCGAATAAAATTAAACGGACGTTTAATTTTACCCGAAATTCTCACTAACTCCAAACGACTCCAATCCAATTTCATCGCGTAGTGCTCGTCCATACGATTCCAACGCTTCTTGTTTCGTGCGTTTTCGACCTCGTATGAAAAAGATATGAACTTTTGAAGTTTACACAATTTTTATTTATAATATTTACAACATAACTTTTATATTTTCAACCTTCAACAAATTGGGCATTTGGATCCATCACCCAGCAAATCACCACTGTCCCCTCTCTCCATCTTCCCTTCGTGCATCTACAGACATTAGGCCGACATCAACAAACCCATTCTCAAAAACTAGGGTTAATTTTTGCTTCCACCACGTCGCGTTTGAAGGTGATCAGGGACTTGCATCTCGAAGCTCATCTCCTCCACTTCACTCGGCTGCCCCCTTTGATGAACTCGGCCACCCCTAGGTCATTGAAATGCGTGCACAACTGTAGGCATCGCCCCCCCTTTCTCCCTCCATACGACGTCGTTTCAGATCTCAACCGTATAGATTTCTAGCTCTCTTCATGCTCTTCGACTTCCGTGTTGAACACTTTGGCTAATTATCGACGGATTGGAAGTAATTGAGGAGAAAAGAACATTGTTTTCTGGCCATTGAATGCTATGGGTGGCGGCTAGGGTTTAGGATTAGGGTTTATATATATTTTTTTTTAATTTATGAAGAGAGTGGTCTATTTATAGGAAAATCGATCGACACTATTCATCCCGGAAATTCCAAACTCCGATTCACGCGCCGTAACCAGCGTTTCTAGGGTTTACCCCGCGTTCCGGACACAATGGAATAGGTTTCGAAAGCTAATTCGGACATCTGTGCGAGATATGGCTACAAACGTTCAATTTAAATTAAACCGATTTAAACGATTTTCTAGGCGTTTTAATTTGTATCGGACAAACGGTAAATCCAATTGACACGAAATTTGAAACCTTACAATAATATCACATTACGGATCCGATGAAACTGGTTTCGTCGAAATCCGAGACTTTTTGAAAAATGGCTATTTTAACTCGCCAAATTAATATTAAAAATAATTCGATGCGTTTCGAGCTGCCACGATCAAACGATAACTCCGATTGCTACGAAAATTAAAATCCGGTAATAACTAACTATTACGGATCCAATGGAACTAGTTTCGTCCAATTCTGAGACAGTTCAAAAATTGACTATTTTCACTAGTCGATTTTAATATTAAAATATTCAATTTTCACAAATTAACTCTTAATTCGATTTTAAAAGTTCTAAAATATCATTCTAACTCCAACATGATAAAACAAAATTTTACAAATCATTTTCAATCATATTTAACTCAATTTTCAATTATTTCCATAATTCAACATATTAAATTATCGATTTAATTATCCAATTAAATCCAATTATTCGAAATAAAATTTATTCGACTTATAAATTCACTTATTAATATATAAAATTAATTAAATATTAAAATTTTAATTAATAAAAATTCTGGGTCGTTACAATCTTCCCCCCTTAAAAGAATTTCGTCCTCGAAATTACTAAGTAAGAAAAAGTTACAGAATCTATTAACTTTCCAAAATTCATAGTTAAACTTCTTACAATAAATTTACTAAGTTTTCAAATCATACTTAGTTATCTTTTCAAAAACAACTACTATTGTTTAACTTTCAACTTCAAATCAAAGTTAAAGTTTTCAAAAAATTTCAATTTTCTCAATCTAACGCCTTAAATTTCCGGAAAAATTCGCCATGGTCTCCTTTGCGCGGCTCGATCCAAAAAAAATGATAGTATATATATCACAAATATACATCTCATCAAGTAATGAGGCATCCAGAAGGGAAAAAGGTGTAAAACTACGGTATTTAATCCGAGACATGTACCTTATATTTTATTAGCAAGCATATACGGCTAATATAGCACGCAAGCGAGCTCCAAATGCGAAGCAAACGCGATCCGCACCTACTAATCACTCAACAAACAACATGAGAACCATGTATATATGAAAATAGTATCGATATACAACATATAGCAACATAATAACTATATATGCCAACATAGCAAATGTAAACAAACAACAAATGCAAACATCAACCAACTATCATCCAACTAACATCCATAACCAAATCAATATTCATTCATATTTTCATTAATATTCAATGAATTGGTTTTCAATTTAAATCACATTTGATTTATTAACAGTGGATGTTTACTAACCTTCATTTTCAATTAGTTTATATTCGCTAATTCATATTCAAGTTGGTTCGCTTCCAAATTAAATTCAATTCTATTCAAGATTCACTTAACTTCCAATTGAATTTCAATTACTTTAGCTTTCAATTTCATTAATTCTTAATGAATTATATACAATCAACTAACAATCATATAACAACCAATGCATATCAATTACAACCGAATTCCTTTGCTTATATTCATTCAATTTGGTTTAATTAATTGATTTTCATTCAACTATTCAACTTTCCAAAACATAAGATTTTAATGAATTAACACTTATATCCTTTATTCCATATCAACTTAATTCACATTCAATTGATTTACATTCAATCCATTCATTCAATTCATATTCAATTACTAAAGTTGAATTTCATTTCATAACTCAAGTTCACATTTATCACTTCACTTTATTATTTTACTTTGATACTAATATAAACTTCATTCAACATTTCTTAAGTTATACTTCCATTTTACAAACATCACTTGGTTTTACATAACTTAAATTCCAACTTATAAATCAATTCAGCTTCCAATTCTAAAGTAAATTTCCATTTAACTTTAAATTCATTTTTATTTATAACTCATATTTATAAAATATTCATATAGTTTGGCTACTTATATATATATGTTTATTTCACAATTGTAAATCACTTTAATTACAATTCAATTCTTATAATTCCTTTCTTATACAATTATTCTTTTATTTAGATTATTCAAACAACTTAACAATCATCTTATATACACTTCAATAATTCTGAAAAATTATTTCTTCATATATAAAATATACTCAAGGTAAAATTATTTCATTTACCCAATTTAAAACAATATTGTGTCGAATTGTTCTATACAAGTGTTTAGAGATCCCTATCAACAACGTTAATTACTCGTATTAACCAGAATCTATATACCACTCAACAAACCAATCATCACAATATAAAACAATTTTATATTTACTAACAAATACGCTCTCATAGCCATTATTACACTCAAACTCAATCTAGAGTACTACTGACTCTATCTCTAATGAGTAATACCCAACAAAACCATGGTTGTCGCTTAACCATATGCTCTGATACCACATTGTCAGGACCCGATTCTTCGTCTTCCGAAAATTCAACATCGATACTCACTTTATCGACTGCCGAGCAATCGAACGACGGAAATACGAACACTGAGGGTTTAAGAAGAAGAAAAGAGAGAAGAAGAGAGACAAGGTAGAAAATATAGAGAAAAGAAAACAGAAAATAGAACGGAATAGAACACAACACAACAATATCAAAATCTCACAATTCGCAGCGGAGCAACATATAATAATAAATGAATAATTTTTAAACAAAGAACTATATCAGTTATTACATTACATCACCTTTCATTACATCATATCATCAGAGTGTACAACAACAACAAATAGTGCAGCGGAAAAAGAAATACTATATACTAGTAATACGCCATGCCATCCAGCTTGCCTCCAGCAACTCCAGAATATCCAGAATATCCTGATAAACCTTAACTCTCGACTGCCCGTGTGGAAATTGGTGGGCACCCAGAGTTTAGGAAGGAAAACAATAAACTCCGAATCAGTCATGTGACTTGTGTGAGAACTAAAAACAGTTTATTTATCTTTAAAATCAAAATAGAGGAATATTTTTAAAGTCAATTCGCAATGCTTTTAAAAATGAGACTACCATAAGGCCTCCCGCACACACACACAATGCAAACGCAGAATCGGAGGGGATTTCTCCTTATGATAGTCAAAGATGCTTGATACGCATTTAAAAGACATTTGATATTATTACTAGTGCATAGTGTAGGAAAATATTTCGAAGGTAGAATATAAATCTTAGCCAACATACGACCATTATCGTATGCCACTATAGCTACCATCTAAACAGCGGTGACCACCATAAGTAAATGGCAGGTTCTACAACTAATACCGTACAAGGTTTCGTATTGGGAATTGGATTTCCAACGAATGATCAGGCCAAGGAACTTCCCATTGCCACATGAGAATGCCTCTGGATGGACATCCCCGAGAACCAAACCGGATCTCTACCAACACAAGGCCGGGTTACCCCTAACTGAGTAACAACTGACCGAATATGCCATCCCCCGATCCTTTGGGACCTTTCACCGAGCGCTCGCAATCAATTCACACAATCATAAGTGTTTTCAACATGAGTAAGTATCTGGGCTCCATACCATGATACCACCCTTTTCCAGAAGGAAATGCACATATCCTAAAGGGCGCTACCCCTCATAACCTTGCCGCATCTTTCCTGTTTTGACCATTCCCGAGGTGTGAGGCTCGACGAAGTCACGTCCACAAAAACATACTTTATACAAAAGCCATGCTTTGGGTCAACAAATGATCATAGAAATGATCACCAAGATAGACGATCAAATAAATGATCCTATCACAAATAATCAACACAATGATCATTTCACAGCAACACTCAGCATGTCACATTACCAAATTGGGAATATATCGTTGATAACATTCAACTACATAACCTCTGAGCTCGTACGTCTCAGAGAAGGGTGTTAAGCTAAAAGAATAAATTCTCCGCCACCAACAGAAATATATTTGAAAGAAATCGGCTTTATATCTCAATTTGCAATGTCAGACATATAATGCATACAAGTCTGTTCTGGGTTCGAACAGAACCGAAGGCACTTCTCACGAAGCCCTTGCAATCCGGGTATTCACAATCCCGATCGAATTTCCCATCACTTAGGGAATCTCTATACCAGGAGCTACCCAGTGCAGAGACAATCGATAGGTCATCCTATCGCTTTCGCAAATACCCGGTCTTCAACACCGGTCATCAATGCTATCCATTACGTCGTATCACTATTCGGAATGGGTAATCCGAATAAAGAGCGCAATAATTTAAAAATAAGTGTAGCATTCAAATTCAGCAAATCACAACAAATACCTTTCAAAGGTAAATATTGATAGTCGGTTATTGAACTATCAATGGATATGCACAACATCACCAGATTCCAAATAATTTTCCAAATTATTTATTTCCCAAAAATATCTTTACAAGATATATAATTTCACACTTCAAAAATAAATCAATATTTATTTTTAAACAAATTCTCCTTTTCATTCATAAATTCCATAGTGAATTTATATTTCACAATATCCATGCATATACGATTTCAATTATCCATTTCAATTTATCTTCAAAAAGATAAATTCTCATAATATTCAATGAAATATTGGAAAACATTTCCATACTTATTTATTCATAAGTAATTCACAAATTTTATTTATTTTCAATACTTGGAAAATATTCAATATACTTCAATCGAAATTAAGTATATATTTCATTCTTTAAGGAAATCATTCTTTTAAACATATTTATTTGGGCCAAAACGAATGTTACGTAAAACATTGTTACGACAACCCAAAATCACTAGTATAGGGATTCGAAATTAAAATAGATATATAAATCCCAATACTATACAAAACATTTCCTTTCGGAAATCATTTACTATAACAACAGTGTTATAGTCCACCATTTCCTTTTATTTCTCGAAACGTCTATTTCAACAATAAATGTTGAAATCTATGGTTTCGAATCTTAACACATTTTAAAACATCGTTAGATCGTTTTAATTCTGTTTAAAATATCACATCCTAAACAGTTTGTTTAACATATTATTCACTATTCAAAAACGTGAATATATTACGTTAACAAATTTCATCCTTTTATTCATTTTATTTCAAGGGATTATTCACAGTCTAAAACGTGAATATAACTCCATTTATAAGTTATAACAATTTATTTATCAAAATAAGTCGTTTGCAAATTTATAAAACAACGTTTATAAATTCCTTTTCTATTTATTTTATAACAACTCCTTTTATAAATTCCTTTATTAACCTATTCAATTTATAACTCACTTATAAAACAAAAGTTCATATCATAAGTGAGATACTTATAATTTATTTGTTTGCAAAATCGTTCCTTTGAACATCATAATTATAAGATTCAATTATTTACCCAAATCTATTCTATCAATAACTTTAAAAATTTTATAAACCTACTGCTTATAAAATTCCATTTATAACTTCACCGTTTATAATTCTATAAATTTCATTCACTTATGAAATTCATTCACAATTCATTCTAACACTTATAAAAACTCGTTTTATAATTCAAATATTTTCATTTATAAATTATCAATTTATAAGTCCTTTATAAAATCAATTTATACTATTATTTTAAAACATCTTTAATCTCCTTTATAATTTCATCACTCTCTTGATTTATAAAATAATCAAATTTTATAAATCCTATATTTAAACTTTTCACAATAAATTCAAAAATTCCGATTTAACTATTTTATAAAATCATTAATCCATATTTCTCAAAAATAAATCTTTAACCGTATTTCTCAAAATCATAATTTTTATAACTTTAAAAATTATAACGTTTATTTATTTAAAATGGATCAATTCCAAAAATATTTTATAAACGTTTTCTTTCAAAAATCACTTTAAAATCCCTTTTAAAACTCCAAAATTTGGTCCAATGATGCTACATACCAAATAGTCAATCACGACTACAACGATATCATATATCGATTTGATAATCCATCAAATATCAAAATATCTGAAATCAAATAAAAACAGTCGAGGAATCCAGTTGGATCCCTCCAACCTGTTTTCCTGCATCCACAAAACATTAGCACAATACCAATTTCGCTCCAGTACGAAATTATCGCGGTATATGGGATTTAAAATATTATCCGCTTAATAGACGGCGCAATAGGGTCTCATCCACTATACAAATGCGGGAAATCAATAACTCCAATATATACATATGCCAATATATATATATTGCTATTATATATAATACCAATTTCACTGTTTATGAAATATTCGCGGTATATGTTTTAAATAAATAACATCCGCTTACTAACGGCGCATAATGTCTACTTTAACAATCAATAGATAACAATCATCATTCAAACATGCGTTCAAATATTTTAAATCTAACTATTTAAAATAAAATCGAAACTGATTCGATTGAGTGAGAAGTTCTCACCTTGATTTCAATTTCGTTTTAGCGATTTATTTCGAATAAAATTAAACGGACGTTTAATTTTACCCGAAATTCTCACTAACTCCAAACGACTCCAATCCAATTTCATCGCGTAATGCTCGTCCATACGATTCCAACGCTTCTTGTTTCGCGCGTTTTCGACCTCGTATGAAAAAGATATGAACTTTTGAAGTTTACACAATTTTTATTTATAATATTTACAACATAACTTTTATATTTTCAACCTTCAACAAATCTGGGCCTTTGGATCCATCACCCAGCAAATCACCACCGTCCCCTCTCTCCATCTTCCCTTCGTGCATCTACAGACATTAGGCCGACATCAACAAACCCATTCTCAAAAACTAGGGTTAATTTTTGCTTCCACCACGTCGCGTTTGAAGGTGATCAGGGACTTGCATCTCGAAGCTCATCTCCTCCACTTCACTCGGCTGCCCCCTTGATGAACTCGGCCGCCCCTAGGTCATTGAAATGCGTGCACAACTGTAGGCGTCGCCCCCCCTTTCTCCCTCCATACGACGTCGTTTCAGATCTCAACCGTATAGATTTCTAGCTCTCTTCATGCTCTTCGACTTCCGTGTTGAACACTTTGGCTAATTATCGACGGATTGGAAGTAATTGAGGAGAAAAGAACATTGTTTTCTGGCCATTGAATGCTATGGGTGGCGGCTAGGGTTTAGGATTAGGGTTTATATTATTTTTTTTAATTTATGAAGAGAGTGGTCTATTTATAGGAAAATCGATCGACACTATTCATCCCGGAAATTCCAAACTCCGATTCACGCGCCGTAACCAGCGTTTCTAGGGTTTACCCCGCGTTCCGGACACAATGAAATAGGTTTCGAAAGCTAATTCGGACATCTGTGCGAGATATGGCTACAAACGTTCAATTTAAATTAAACCGATTTAAACGATTTTCTAGGCGTTTTAATTTGTATCGGACAAACGGTAAATCCAATTGACACGAAATTTGAAACCTTACAATAATATCACATTACGGATCCGATGAAACTAGTTTCGTCGAAATCCGAGACTTTTTGAAAAATGGCTATTTTAACTCGCCAAATTAATATTAAAAATAATTCGATGCGTTTCGAGCTGCCACGATCAAACGATAACTCCGATTGCTACGAAAATTGAAATCCGGTAATAACTAACTATTACGGATCCAATGGAACTAGTTTCGTCCAATTCTGAGACTGTTCAAAAATTGACTATTTTCACTAGTCGATTTTAATATTAAAATATTCAATTTTCACAAATTAAATCTTAATTCGATTTTAAAAGTTCTAAAATATCATTCTAACTCCAACATGATAAAATAAAATTTTACAAATCATTTTCAATCATATTTAACTCAATTTTCAATTATTTCCATAATTCAACATATTAAATTATTGATTTAATTATCCAATTAAATCCAATTATTCGAAATAAAATTTATTCGACTTATAAATTCACTTATTAATATATAAAATTAATTAAATATTAAAATTTTAATTAATAAAAATTCTGGGTCGTTACAATCTTCCCCCCTTAAAAGAATTCCGTCCTCGAAATTACTAAGTAAGAAAAAGTTACAGAATCTATTAACTTTCCAAAATTCATAGTTAAACTTCTTACAATAACTTTACTAAGTTTTCAAATCATACTTAGTTATCTTTTCAAAAACAACTACTATTGTTTAACTTTCAACTTCAAATCAAAGTTAAAGTTTTCAAAAAATTTCAATTTTCTCAATCTAACGCCTTAAATTTCCGGAAAAATTCGCCATAGTCTCCTTTGCGCGGCTCGATCCAAAAAAAATGACAGTATATATATCACAAATATACATCTCATCAAGTAATGAGGCATCCCGAAGGGAAAAAAGTGTAAAAGTACGGTATTTAATCCGAGACATGTACCTTATATTTTATTAGCAAGCATATACGGCTAATATAGCACGCAAGCGAGCTCCAAATGCGAAGCAAACGCGATCCGCACCTACTAATCACTCAACAAACAACATGAGAACCATGTATATATGAAAATAGTATCGATATACAACATATAGCAACATAATAACTATATATGCCAACATAGCAAATGTAAACAAACAACAAATGCAAACATCAACCAACTATCATCCAACTAACATCCATAACCAAATCAATATTCATTCATATTTTCATTAATATTCAATGAATTGGTTTTCAATTTAAATCACATTTGATTTATTAACAGTGGATGTTTACTAACCTTCATTTTCAATTAGTTTATATTCGCTAATTCATATTCAAGTTGGTTCGCTTCCAAATTAAATTCAATTCTATTCAAGATTCACTTAACTTCCAATTGAATTTCAATTACTTTAGCTTTCAATTTCATTAATTCTTAATGAATTATATACAATCAACTAACAATCATATAACAACCAATGTATATCAATTACAACCGAATTCCTTTTCTTATATTCATTCAATTTGGTTTAATTAATTGATTTTCATTCAACTATTCAACTTTCCAGAACATAAGATTTTAGTGAATTAACACTTATATCCTTTATTCCATATCAACGTAATTCACATTCAATTGATTTACATTCAATCCATTCATTCAATTCATATTCAATTACTAAAGTTGAATTTCATTTCATAACTCAAGTTCACATTTATCACTTCACTTTATTATTTTACTTTGATACTAATATAAACTTCATTCAACATTTCTTAAGTTATACTTCCATTTTACAAACATCACTTGGTTTTACATAACTTAAATTCCAACTTATAAATCAATTCAGCTTCCAATTCTAAAGTAAATTTCCATTTAACTTTAAATTCATTTTTATTTATAACTCATATTTATAAAATATTCATATAGTTTCACTACTTATATATATATATATATGTTTATTTCACAATTGTAAATCACTTTAATTACAATTCAATTCTTATAATTCCTTTCTTATACAATTATTCTTTTATTTAGATTATTCAAACAACTTAACAATCATCTTATATACACTTTAATAATTCTGAAAAATTATTTCTTCATATATAAAATATACTCAAGGTAAAATTATTTCATTTACCCAATTTAAAACAATATTGTGTCGAATTGTTCTATACAAGTGTTTAGAGATCCCTATCAACAACGTTAATTACTCGTATTAACCAGAATCTATATACCACTCAACAAACCAATCATCACAATATAAAACAATTTTATATTTACTAACAAATACGCTCTCATAGCTATTATTACACTCAAACTCAATCTAGAGTACTACTGACTCTATCTCTAATGAGTAATACCCAACAAAACCATGGTTGTCGCTTAACCATATGCTCTGATACCACATTGTCAGGACCCGATTCTTCGTCTTCCGAAAATTCAATATCGATACTCACTTTATGGACTGCCGAGCAATCGAACGACGGAAATACGAACACTGAGGGTTTAAGAAGAAGAAAAGAGAGAAGAAGAGAGACAAGGTAGAAAATATAGAGAAAAGAAAACAGAAAATAGAACGGAACAGAACACAACACAACAATATCAGATTCTCACAATTCGCAGCGGAACAACATATAATAATAAATGAATAATCTTTAAACAAAGAACTATATCAGTTATTACATTACATCACCTTTCATTACATCATATCATCAGAGTGTACAACAACAACAAATAGTGCAGCGGAAAAAGAAATACTATATACTAGTAATACGCCATGCCATCCAGCTTGCCTTCGGCAACTCCAGAATATCTAGAATATCCTGATAAACCTTAACTCTCGACTGCCCGTGTGGAAATTGGTGGGCACCCAGAGTTTAGGAAGGAAAACAATAAACTCCGAATCAGTCATGTGACTTGTGTGAGAACTAAAAACAGTTTATTTATCTTTAAAATCAAAATAGAGGAATATTTTTAAAGTCAATTCGCAATGCTTTTAAAAATGAGACTACCATAAGGCCTCCCGCACACACACACAATGCAAACGCAGAATCGGAGGAGATTTCTCCATATGATAGTCAAAGATGCTTGATACGCATTTAAAAGACATTTGATATTATTACTAGTGCATAGTGTAGGAAAATATTTCGAAGGTAGAATATAAATCTTAGCCAACATACGACCATTATCGTATGCCACTATAGCTACCATCAAAACAGCGGTGACCACCATAAGTAAATGGCAGGTTCTACAACTAATACCGTACAAGGTTTCGTATTGGGAATTGGATTTCCAACGAATGATCAGGCCAAGGAACTTCCCATTGCCACATGAGAATGCCTCTGGATGGACATCCCCGAGAACCAAACCGGATCTCTACCAACACAAGGCCGGGTTACCCCTAACTGAGTAATAACTGACCGAATATGCCATCCCCCGGTCCTTTGGGACCTTTCAACGAGCGCTCGCAATCAATTCACACAATCATAAGTGTTTTCAACATGAGTAAGTATCTGGGCTCCATACCATGATACCACCCTTTTCCAGAAGGAAATGCACATATCCTAAAGGGCGCTACCCCTCATAACCTTACCGCATCTTTCCTGTTTTGACCATTCCCGAGGTGTGAGGCTCGACGAAGTCACGTCCACAAAAACATACTTTATACAAAAGCCATGCTTTGGGTCAACAAATGATCATAGAAATGATCACCAAGATAGACGATCAAATAAATGATCCTATCACAAATAATCAACACAATGATCATTTCACAGCAACACTCAGCATGTCACATTACCAAATTGGGAATATATCGCTGATAACATTCAACTACATAACCTCTGAGCTCGTACGTCTCAGAGAAGGGTGTTAAGTTAAAAGAATAAATTCTCCGCCACCAACAGAAATATATTTGAAAGAAATCGGCTTTATATCTCAATTTGCAATGTCAGACATACAATCCATACAAGTCTGTTCTGGGTTCGAACAGAACCGAAGGCACTTCTCACGAAGCCCTTGCAATCCGGGTATTCACAATCCCGATCGAATTTCCCATCACTTAGGGAATCTCTATACCAGGAGCTACCCAGTGCAGAGACAATCGATAGGTCATCCTATCGCTTTCGCAAATACCCGGTCTTCAACACCGGTCATCAATGCTATCCATTACGTCGTATCACTATTCGGAATGGGTAATCCGAATAAAGAGCGCAATAATTTAAAAATAAGTGTAGCATTCAAATTCAGCAAATCACAACAAATACCTTTCAAAGGTAAATATTGATAGTTGGTTATTGAACTATCAATGGATATGCACAACATCACCAGATTCCAAATAATTTTCCAAATTATTTATTTCCCAAAAATATCTTTACAAGATATATAATTTCACACTTCAAAAATAAATCAATATTTATTTTTAAACAAATTCTCCTTTTCATTCATAAATTCCATAGTGAATTTATATTTCACAATATCCATGCATATACGATTTCAATTATCCATTTCAATTTATCTTCAAAAAGATAAATTCTCATAATATTCAATGAAATATTGGAAAACATTTCCATACTTATTTATTCTTAAGCAATTCACAAATTTTATTTATTTTCAATACTTGGAAAATATTCAATATACTTCAATCGAAATTAAGTATATATTTCATTCTTTAAGGAAATCATTCTTTTAAACATATTTATTTGAGCCAAAACGAATGTTACGTAAAACATTGTTACGACAACCCAAAATCACTAGTATAGGGATTCGAAATTAAAATAGATATATAAATCCCAATACTATACAAAACATTTCCTTTCGGAAATCATTTACTATAACAACAGTGTTATAGTCCACCATTTCCTTTTATTTCTCGAAAACGTCTATTTCAACAATAAATGTTGAAATCTATGGTTTCGAATCTTAACACATTTTAAAACATCGTTAGATCATTTTAATTCTGTTTAAAATATCACATCCTAAACAGTTTCTTTAACATATTACTCACTATTCAAAAACGTGAATATATTACGTTAATAAATTTCATCCTTTTATTCATTTTATTTCAAGGGATTATTCACAGTCTAAAACGTGAATATAACTCCATTTATAAGTTATAACAATTTATTTATCAAAATAATTCGTTTGCAAATTTATAAAACAACGTTTATAAATTCCTTTTCTATTTATTTTATAACAACTCCTTTTATAAATTCCTTTATTAACCTATTCAATTTATAACTCACTTATAAAACAAAAGTTCATATCATAAGTGAGATACTTATAATTTATTTGTTTGCAAAATCGTTCCTTTGAACTTCATAATTATAAATCTTATAACTTATAAGATTCAATTATTTACCCAAATCTATTCTATCAATAACTTTAAAAATTTTATAAACCTACTGCTTATAAAATTCCATTTATAACTTCACCGTTTATAATTCTATAAATTTCATTCACTTATGAAATACATTCACAATTCATTCTAACACTTATAAAAACTCGTTTTATAATTCAAATATTTTCATTTATAAATTATCAATTTATAAATCCTTTATAAAATCAATTTATACTATTATTTTAAAACATCTTTAATCTCCTTTATAATTTCATCACTCTCTTGATTTATAAAATAATAAAATTTTATAAATCCTATATTTAAACTTTTCACAATAAATTCAAAAATTCCGATTTAACTATTTTATAAAATCATTAATCCATATTTCTCAAAAATAAATCTTTAACCGTATTTCTCAAAATCATAATTTTTATAACTTTAAAAATTATAACGTTTATTTATTTAAAATGGATCAATTCCAAAAATATTTTATAAACGTTTTCTTTCAAAAATCACTTTAAAATCCCTTTTAAAACTCCAAAATTTGGTCCAATGATGCTACATACCAAATAGTCAATCACGACTACAACGATATCATATATCAATATGATAATCCATCAAATATCAAAATATCTGAAATCAAATAAAAACAGTCGAGGAATCCAGTTGGATCCCTCCAAGCTGTTTTCCTGCATCCACAAAACAATAGCACAATACCAATTTCGCTCCAGTACGAAATTATCGCGGTATATGGGATTTAAAATATTATCCGTTTAATAGACGGCGCAATAGGGTCTCATCCGCTATACAAATGCGGGAAATCAATAACTCCAATATATACATATGCCAATATATATATATTGCTATTATATATAATACCAATTTCACTGTTTATGAAATATTCGCGGTATATGTTTTAAATAAATAACATCCGCTTACTAACGGCGCATAATGTCTATTTTAACAATCAATAGATAACAATCATCATTCAAACATGCGTTTAAATATTTTAAATCTAACTATTTAAAATAAAATCGAAACTGATTCGATTGAGTGAGAAGTTCTCACCTTGATTTCAATTTCGTTTTAGCGATTTATTTCGAATAAAATTAAACGGACGTTTAATTTTACCCGAAATTCTCACTAACTCCAAACGACTCCAATCCAATTTCATCGCGTAATGCTCGTCCATACGATTCCAACGCTTCTTGTTTCGCGCGTTTTCGACCTCGTATGAAAAAGATATGAACTTTTGAAGTTTACACAATTTTTATTTATAATATTTACAACATAACTTTTATATTTTCAACCTTCAACAAATCTGGGCCTTTGGATCCATCACCCAGCAAATCACCACCGTCCCCTCTCTCCATCTTCCCTTCGTGCATCTACAGACATTAGGCCGACATCAACAAACCCATTCTCAAGAACTAGGGTTAATTTTTGCTTCCACCACGTCGCGTTTGAAGGTGATCAGGGACTTGCATCTCGAAGCTCATCTCCTCCACTTCACTCGGCTGCCCCCTTGATGAACTCGGTCGCCCCTAGGTCATTGAAATGCGTGCACAACTGTAGGCGTCGGCCCTCCTTTCTCCATCCATACGACGTAGTTTCAGACCTCAACCGTATAGATTTCTAGCTCTCTTCATGCTCTTCGACTTCCGTGTTGAACACTTTGGCTAATTATCGACGGATTGGAAGTAATTGTGGAGAAAAGAACATTGCTTTCTGGCCATTGAATGCTATGGGTGGCGGCTAGGGTTTAGGATTAGGGTTTATATAATTTTTTTTAATTTATGAAGAGAGTGGTCTATTTATAGGAAAATCGATCGACACTATTCATCCCGGAAATTCCAAACTCCGATTCACGTGCCGTAACCAGCGTTTCTAGGGTTTACCCCACGTTCCGGACACAATGAAACAGGTTTCGAAAGCTAATTCGGACATCTGTGCGAGATATGGCTACAAACGTTCAATTTAAATTAAACCGATTTAAACGATTTTCTAGGCGTTTTAATTTGTATCGGACAAACGGTAAATCCAATTGACACGAAATTTGAAACCTTACAATAATATCACATTACGGATCCGATGAAACTGGTTTCGTCGAAATCCAAGACTTTTGAAAAATGGCTATTTTAACTCGCCAAATTAATATTAAAAATAATTCGATGCGTTTCGAGCTGCCACGATCAAACGATAACTCCGATTTCTACGAAAATTGAAATCCGGTAATAACTAACTATTACGGATCCAATGGAACTAGTTTCGCCCAATTCTGAGACTGTTCAAAAATTGACTATTTTCACTAGTCGATTTTAATATTAAAATATTCGATTTTCACAAATTAGCTCTTAATTCGATTTTAAAAGTTCTAAAATATCATTCTAACTCCAACATGATAAAATAAAATTTTACAAATCATTTTCAATCATATTTAACTCAATTTTCAATTATTTCCATAATTCAACATATTAAATTATCGATTTAATTATCCAATTGAATCCAATTATTCGAAATAAAATTTATTCGACTTATAAATTCACTTATTAATATATAAAATTAATTAAATATTAAAATTTTAATTAATAAAAATTCTGGGTCGTTACAATCTTCCCCCTTAAAAGAATTTCGTCCTCGAAATTACTAAGTAAGAAAAAGTTACAGAATCTATTAACTTTCCAAAATTCATCGTTAAACTTCTTACAATAACTTTACTAAGTTTTCAAATCATACTTAGTTATCTTTTCAAAAACAACTACTATTGTTTAACTTTCAACTTCAAATCAAAGTTAAAGTTTTCAAAAAATTTCAATTTTCTCAATCTAACGCCTTAAATTTCCGGAAAAATTTGCCATAGTCTCCTTTGCGCGGCTCGATCCGAAAAAAAATGACAGTATATATATCACAAATATACATCTCATCAAGTAATGAGGCATCCCGAAGGGAAAAAAGTGTAAAAGTACGGTATTTAATCCGAGACATGTAACTTATATTTTATTAGCAAGCATATACGGCTAATATAGCGCGCAAGCGAGCTCCAAATGCGAAGCAAACGCGATCCGCACCTACTAATCACTCAACAAACAACATGAGAACCATGTATATATGAAAATAGTATCGATATACAACATATAGCAACATAATAACTATACATGCCAACATAGCAAATGTAAACAAACAACAAATGCAAACATCAACCAACTATCATCCAACTAACATCCATAACCAAATCAATATTCATTCATATTTTCATTAATATTCAATGAATTGGTTTTCAATTTAAATCACATTTGATTTATTAACAGTCGATGTTTACTAACCTTCATTTTCAATTAGTTTATATTCGCTAATTCATATTCAAGTTGGTTCGCTTCCAAATTAAATTCAATTCTATTCAAGATTCACTTAACTTCCAATTGAATTTCAATTACTTTAGCTTTCAATTTCATTAATTCTTAATGAATTATATACAATCAACTAACAATCATATAACAACAAATGTATATCAATTACAACCGAATTCCTTTGCTTATATTCATTCAATTTGGTTTAATTAATTGATTTTCATTCAACTATTCAACTTTCCAGAACATAAGATTTTAATGAATTAACACTTATATCCTTTATTCCATATCAACTTAATTCACATTCAATTGATTTACATTCAATCCATTCATTCAATTCATATTCAATTACTAAAGTTGAATTTCATTTCATAACTCAAGTTCACATTTATCACTTCACTTTATTATTTTACTTTGATACTAATATAAACTTCATTCAACATTTCTTAAGTTACACTTCCATTTTACAAACATCACTTGGTTTTACATAACTTAAATTCCAACTTATAAATCAATTCAGCTTCCAATTCTAAAGTAAATTTCCATTTAACTTTAAATTCATTTTTATTTATAACTCATATTTATAAAATATTCATATAGTTTCGCTTCTTATATATATATATGTTTATTTCACAATTGTAAATCACTTTAATTACAATTCAATTCTTATAATTCCTTTCTTATACAATTATTCTTTTATTTAGATTATTCAAACAACTTAACAATCATCTTATATACACTTTAATAATTCTGAAAAGTTATTTCTTCATATATAAAATATACTCAAGGTAAAATTATTTCATTTACCCAATTTAAAACAATATTGTGTCGAATTGTTCTATACAAGTGTTTAGAGATCCCTATCAACAACGTTAATTACTCGTATTAACCAGAATCTATATACCACTCAACAAACCAATCATCACAACATAAAACAATTTTATATTTACTAACAAATACGCTCTCATAGCTATTATTACACTCAAACTCAATCTAGAGTACTACTGACTCTATCTCTAATGAGTAATACCCAACAAAACCATGGTTGTCGCTTAACCATATGCTCTGATACCACATTGTCAGGACCCGATTCTTGGTCTTCCGAAAATTCAACATCGATACTCACTTTATCGACTATCGAGCAATCGAACGACGGAAAACCGAACACTGAGGGTTTAAGAAGAAGAAAAGAGAGAAGAAGAGAGACAAGGTAGAAAATATAGAGAAAAGAAAATAGAAAATAGAACGGAACAGAACACAACACAACAATATCAGAATCTCACAATTCGCAGCGGAACAACATATAATAATAAATGAATAATCTTTAAACAAAGAACTATATCAGTTATTACATTACATCACCTTTCATTACATCATATCATCAGAGTGTACAACAACAACAAATAGTGCAGCGGAAAAAGAAATACTATATACTAGTAATACGCCATGCCATCCAGCTTGCCTCCAGCAACTCCAGAATATCCAGAATATCCTGATAAACCTTAACTCTCGACTGCCCGTGTGGAAATTGGTGGGCACCCAGAGTTTAGGAAGGAAAATAATAAACTCCGAATCAGTCATGTGACTTGTGTGAGAACTCAAAACAGTTTATTTATCTTTAAAATCAAAATAGAGGAATATTTTTAAAGTCAATTCGCAATGCTTTTAAAAATGAGACTACCATAAGGCCTCCCGCACACACACACAATGCAAACGCAGAATCGGAGGAGATTTCTCCTTATGATAGTCAAAGATGCTTGATACGCATTTAAAAGACATTTGATATTATTACTAGTGCATAGTGTAGGAAAATATTTCGAAGGTAGAATATAAATCTTAGCCAACATACGACCATTATTGTATGCCACTATAGCTACCATCTAAACAGCGGTGACCACCATAAGTAAATGGCAGGTTCTACAACTAATACCGTACAAGGTTTCGTATTGGGAATTGGATTTCCAACGAATGATCAGGCCAAGGAACTTCCCATTGCCACATGAGAATGCCTCTGGATGGACATCCCCGAGAACCAAACCGGATCTCTACCAACACAAGGCCGGGTTACCCCTAACTGAGTAACAACTGACCGAATATGCCATCCCTCGGTCCTTTGGAACCTTTCACCGAGCGCTCGCAATCAATTCACACAATCATAAAGTGTTTTCAACATGAGTAAGTATCTGGGCTCCATACCATGATACCACCCTTTTCCAGAAGGAAATGCACATATCCTAAAGGGCGCTACCCCTCATAACCTTGCCGCATCTTTCCTGTTTTGACCATTCCCGAGGTGTGAGGCTCGACGAAGTCACGTCCACAAAAACATACTTTATACAAAAGCCATGCTTTGGGTCAACAAATGATCATAGAAATGATCACCAAGATAGACGATCAAATAAATGATCCTATCACAAATAATCAACACAATGATCACTTCACAGCAACACTCAGCATGTCACATTACCAAATTGGGAATATATCGCTGATAACATTCAACTACATAACCTCTGAGCTCGTACGTCTCAGAGAAGGGTGTTAAGCTAAAAGAATAAATTCTCCGCCACCAACAGAAATATATTTGAAAGAAATCGGCTTTATATCTCAATTTGCAATGTCAGACATACAATCCATACAAGTCTGTTCTGGGTTCGAACAGAACCGAAGGCACTTCTCACGAAGCCCTTGCAATCCGGGTATTCACAATCCCGATCGAATTTCCCATCACTTAGGGAATCTCTATACCAGGAGCTACCCAGTCCAGAGACAATCGATAGGTCATCCTATCGCTTTCGCAAATACCCGGTCTTCAACACCGGTCATCAATGCTATCCATTACGTCGTATCACTATTCGGAATGGGTAATCCGAATAACGAGCGCAATAATTTAAAAATAAGTGTAGCATTCAAATTCAGCAAATCACAACAAATACCTTTCAAAGGTAAATATTGATAGTCGGTTATTGAACTATCAATGGATATGCACAACATCACCAGATTCCAAATAATTTTCCAAATTATTTATTTCCCAAAAATATCTTTACAAGATATATAATTTCACACTTCAAAAATAAATCAATATTTATTTTTAAACAAATTCTCCTTTTCATTCATAAATTCCATAGTGGATTTATATTTCACAATATCCATGCATATACGATTTCAATTATCCATTTCAATTTATCTTCAAAAAGATAAATTCTCATAATATTCAATGAAATATTGGAAAACATTTCCATACTTATTTATTCATAAGTAATTCACAAATTTTATTTATTTTCAATACTTGGAAAATATTCAATATACTTCAATCGAAATTAAGTATATATTTCATTCTTTAAGGAAATCATTCTTTTAAACATATTTATTTGGGCCAAAACGAATGTTACGTAAAACATTGTTACGACAACCCAAAATCACTAGTATAGGGATTCGAAATTAAAATAGATATATAAATCCCAATACTATACAAAACATTTCCTTTCGGAAATCATTTACTATAACAACAGTGTTATAGTCCACCATTTCCTTTTATTTCTCGAAAACGTCTATTTCAACAATAAATGTTGAAATCTATGGTTTCGAATCTTAACACATTTTAAAACATCGTTAGATCGTTTTAATTCTGTTTAAAATATCACATCCTAAACAGTTTCTTTAACATATTATTCACTATTCAAAAACGTGAATATATTACGTTAACAAATTTCATCCTTTTATTCATTTTATTTCAAGGGATTATTCACAGTCTAAAACGTGAATATAACTCCATTTATAAGTTATAACAATTTATTTATCAAAATAAGTCGTTTGCAAATTTATAAAACAACGTTTATAAATTCCTTTTCTATTTATTTTATAACAACTCCTTTTATAAATTCCTTTATTAACCTATTCAATTTATAACTCACTTATAAAACAAAAGTTCATATCATAAGTGAGATACTTATAATTTATTTGTTTGCAAAATCGTTCCTTTGAACTTCATAATTATAAATCTTATAACTTATAAGATTCAATTATTTACCCAAATCTATTTTATCAATAACTTTAAAAATTTTATAAACCTACTGCTTATAAAATTCCATTTATAACTTCACCGTTTATAATTCTATAAATTTCATTCACTTATGAAATTCATTCACAATTCATTCTAACACTTATAAAAACTCGTTTTATAATTCAAATATTTTCATTTATAAATTATCAATTTATAAATCCTTTATAAAATCAATTTATACTATTATTTTAAAACATCTTTAATCTCCTTTATAATTTCATCATTCTCTTGATTTATAAAATAATCAAATTTTATAAATCCTATATTTAAACTTTTCGCAATAAATTCAAAAATTCCGATTTAACTATTTTATAAAATCATTAATCCATATTTCTCAAAAATAAATCTTTAACCGTATTTCTCAAAATCATAATTTTTATAACTTTAAAAATTATAACGTTTATTTATTTAAAATGGATCAATTCCAAAAATATTTTATAAACGTTTTCCTTCAAAAATCACTTTAAAATCCCTTTTAAAACTCCAAAATTTGGTCCAATGATGCTACATACCAAATAGTCAATCACGACTACAACGATATCATATATCGATATGATAATCCATCAAATATCAAAATATCTGAAATCAAATAAAAACAGTCGAGGAATCCAGTTGGATCCCTCCAACCTGTTTTCCTACATCCACAAAATATTAGCACAATACCAATTTCGCTTCAGTACGAAATTATCGCGGTATATGGGATTTAAAATATTATCCGCTTAATAGACGGCGCAGTAGGGTCTCATCCGCTATACAAATGCGGAAAATCAATAACTCCAATCTATACATATGCCAATATATATATATTGCTATTATATATAATACCAATTTCACTGTTTATGAAATATTCGCGGTATATGTTTTAAATAAATAACATCCGCTTACTAACGGCGCATAATGTCTATTTTAACAATCAATAGATAACAATCATCATTCAAACATGCGTTCAAATATTTTAAATCTAACTATTTAAAATAAAATCGAAACTGATTCGATTGAGTGAGAAGTTCTCACCTTGATTTCAATTTCGTTTTAGCGATTTATTTCGAATAAAATTAAACGGACGTTTAATTTTACCCGAAATTCTCACTAACTCCAAACGACTCCAATCCAATTTCATCGCGTAATGCTCGTCCATACGATTCCAACGCTTCTTGTTTCGCGCTTTTTCGACCTCGTATGAAAAAGATATGAATTTTTGAAGTTTACACAATTTTTATTTATAATATTTACAACATAACTTTTATATTTTCAACCTTCAACAAATCTGGGCCTTCGGATCCATCACCCAGCAAATCACCACCGTCCCCTCTCTCCATCTTCCCTTCGTGCATCTACAGACATTAGGCCGACATCAACAAACCCATTCTCATGAACTAGGGTTAATTTTTGCTTCCACCACGTCGCGTTTGAAGGTGATCAGGGACTTGCATCTCGAAGCTCATCTCCTCCACTTCACTCGGCTGCCCCCTTGATGAACTCGGCCGCCCCTAGGTCATTGAAATGCATGCACAACTGTAGGCGTCGGCCCCCCCTTTCTCCCTCCATACGACGTAGTTTCAGATCTCAACCGTATAGATTTCTAGCTCTCTTCATGCTCTTCGACTTCCGTGTTGAACACTTTGGCTAATTATCGACGGATTGGAAGTAATTGTGGAGAAAAGAACATTGTTTTCTGGCCATTGAATGCTATGGGTGGCGGCTAGGGTTTAGGATTAGGGTTTATATTTTTTTTTTTAATTTATGAAGAGAGTGGTCTATTTATAGGAAAATCGATCGACACTATTCATCCCGGAAATTCCAAACTCCGATTCACGCGCCGTAACCAGCGTTTCTAGGGTTTACCCCACGTTCCGGAGACAATGGAACAGGTTTCGAAAGCTAATTCGGACATCTGTGCGAGATATGGCTACAAACGTTCAATTTAAATTAAACCGATTTAAACGATTTTCTAGGCGTTTTAATTTGTATCGGACAAACGGTAAATCCAATTGACACGAAATTTGAAACCTTACAATAATATCACATTACGGATCCGATGAAACTAGTTTCGTCGAAATCCGAGACTTTTTGAAAAATGGCTATTTTAACTCGCCAAATTAATATTAAAAATAATTCGATGCGTTTCGAGCTGCCACGATCAAACGATAACTCCGATTGCTACGAAAATTGAAATCCGGTAATAACTAACTATTACGGATCCAATGGAACTAGTTTCGCCCAATTCTGAGACTGTTCAAAAATTGACTATTTTCACTAGTCGATTTTAATATTAAAATATTCAATTTTCACAAATTAGCTCTTAATTCGATTTTAAAAGTTCTAAAATATCATTCTAACTCCAACATGATAAAATAAAATTTTACAAATCATTTTCAATCATATTTAACTCAATTTTCAATTATTTCCATAATTCAACATATTAAATTATCGATTTAATTATCCAATTGAATCCAATTATTCGAAATAAAATTTATTCGACTTATAAATTCACTTATTAATATATAAAATTAATTAAATATTAAAATTTTAATTAATAAAAATTTTGGGTCGTTACAATCTTCCCCCCTTAAAAGAATTTCGTCCTCGAAATTACTAAGTAAGAAAAAGTTACAGAATCTATTAACTTTCCAAAATTCATAGTTAAACTTCTTACAATAACTTTACTAAGTTTTCAAATCATACTTAGTTATCTTTTCAAAAACAACTACTATTGTTTAACTTTCAACTTCAAATCAAAGTTAAAGTTTTCAAAATTTTTCAATTTTCTCAATCTAACGCCTTAAATTTACGGAAAAATTCGCCATAGTCTCCTTTGCGCGGCTCGATCCAAAAAAAAATGATAGTATATATATCACAAATATACATCTCATCAAGTAATGAGGCATCCCGAAGGGAAAAAAGTGTAAAAGTACGGTATTTAATCCGAGACATGTACCTTATATTTTATTAGCAAGCATATACGGCTAATATAGCGCGCAAGCGAGCTCCAAATGCGAAGCAAACGCGATCCGCACCTACTAATCACTCAACAAACAACATGAGAACCATGTATATATGAAAATAGTATCGATATACAACATATAGCAACATAATAACTATATATGCCAACATAGCAAATGTAAACAAACAACAAATGCAAACATCAACCAACTATCATCCAACTAACATCCATAACCAAATCAATATTCATTCATATTTTCATTAATATTCAATGAATTGGTTTTCAATTTAAATCACATTTGATTTATTAACAGTGGATGTTTACTAACCTTCATTTTCAATTAGTTTATATTCACTAATTCATATTCAAGTTGGTTCGCTTCCAAATTAAATTCAATTCTATTCAAGATTCACTTCACTTCCAATTGAATTTCAATTACTTTAGCTTTCAATTTCATTAATTCTTAATGAATTATATACAATCAACTAACAATCATATAACAACCAATGTATATCAATTACAACCGAATTCCTTTGCTTATATTCATTCAATTTGGTTTAATTAATTGATTTTCATTCAACTATTCAACTTTCCAGAACATAAGATTTTAATGAATTAACACTTATATCCTTTATTCCATATCAACTTAATTCACATTCAATTGATTTACATTCAATCCATTCATTCAATTCATATTCAATTACTAAAGTTGAATTTCATTTCATAACTCAAGTTCACATTTATCACTTCACTTTATTATTTTACTTTGATACTAATATAAACTTCATTCAACATTTCTTAAGTTATACTTCCATTTTACAAACATCACTTGGTTTTACATAACTTAAATTCCAACTTATAAATCAATTCAGCTTCCAATTCTAAAGTAAATTTCCATTTAACTTTAAATTCATTTTTATTTATAACTCATATTTATAAAATATTCATATAGTTTCGCTTCTTATATGTATATGTTTATTTCACAATTGTAAATCACTTTAATTACAATTCAATTCTTATAATTCCTTTCTTATACAATTATTCTTTTATTTAGATTATTCAAACAACTTAACAATCATCTTATATACACTTTAATAATTCTGAAAAATTATTTCTTCATATATAAAATATACTCAAGGTAAAATTATTTCATTTACCCAATTTAAAACAATATTGTGTCGAATTGTTCTATACAAGTGTTTAGAGATCCCTATCAACAACGTTAATTACTCGTATTAACCAGAATCTATATACCACTCAACAAACCAATCATCACAACATAAAACAATTTTATATTTACTAACAAATACGCTCTCATAGCTATTATTACACTCAAACTCAATCTAGAGTACTACTGACTCTATCTCTAATGAGTAATACCCAACAAAACCATGGTTGTCGCTTAACCATATGCTCTGATACCACATTGTCAGGACCCGATTCTTCGTCTTTCGAAAATTCAACATCGATACTCACTTTATCGACTGCCGAGCAATCGAACGACGGAAAACCGAACACTGAGGGTTTAAGAAGAAGAAAAGAGAGAAGAAGAGAGACAAGGTAGAAAATATAGAGAAAAGAAAACAGAAAATAGAACGGAACAGAACACAACACAACAATATCAGAATCTCACAATTCGCAGCGGAACAACATATAATAATAAATGAATAATCTTTAAACAAACAACTATATCAGTTATTACATTACATCACCTTTCATTACATCATATCATCAGAGTGTACAACAACAACAAATAGTGCAGCGGAAAAAGAAATACTATATACTAGTAATACGCCATGCCATCCAGCTTGCCTCCAGCAACTCCAGAATATCCTGATAAACCTTAACTCTCGACTGCCCGTGTGGAAATTGGTGGGCACCCAGAGTTTAGGAAGGAGAAAAATAAACTCCGAATCAGTCATGTGACTTGTGTGAGAACTCAAACCAGTTTATTTATCTTTAAAATCAAAATAGAGGAATATTTTTAAAGTCAATTCGCAATGCTTTTAAAAATGAGACTACCATAAGGCCTCCCGCACACACACACAATGCAAACGCAGAATCGGAGGAGATTTCTCCTTATGATAGTCAAAGATGTTTGATACGCATTTAAAAGACATTTGATATTATTACTAGTGCATAGTGTAGGAAAATATTTCGAAGGTAGAATATAAATCTTAGCCAACATACGACCATTATCGTATGCCACTATAGCTACCATCTAAACAGCGGTGACCACCATAAGTAAATGGCAGGTTCTACAACTAATACCGTACAAGGTTTCGTATTGGGAATTGGATTTCCAACGAATGATCAGGCCAAGGAACTTCCCATTGCCACATGAGAATGCCTCTGGATGGACATCCCCGAGAACCAAACCGGATCTCTACCAACACAAGGCCGGGTTACCCCTAACTGAGTAACAACTGACCGAATATGCCATCCCTCGGTCCTTTGGGACCTTTCACCGAGCGCTCGCAATCAATTCACACAATCATAAAGTGTTTTCAACATGAGTAAGTATCTGGGCTCCATACCATGATACCACCCTTTTCCAGAAGGAAATGCACATATCCTAAAGGGCGCTACCCCTCATAACCTTGCCGCATCTTTCCTGTTTTGACCATTCCCGAGGTGTGAGGCTCGACGAAGTCACGTCCACAAAAACATACTTTATACAAAAGCCATGCTTTGGGTCAACAAATGATCATAGAAATGATCACCAAGATAGACGATCAAATAAATGATCCTATCACAAATAATCAACACAATGATCATTTCACAGCAACACTCAGCATGTCACATTACCAAATTGGGAATATATCGCTGATAACATTCAACTACATAACCTCTAAGCTCGTACGTCTCAGAGAAGGGTGTTAAGCTAAAAGAATAAATTCTCCGCCACCAACAGAAATATATTTGAAAGAAATCGGCTTTATATCTCAATTTGCAATGTCAGACATAAATCCATACAAGTCTGTTCTGGGTTCGAACAGAACCGAAGGCACTTCTCACGAAGCCCTTGCAATCCGGGTATTCACAATCCCGATCGAATTTCCCATCACTTAGGGAATCTCTATACCAGGAGCTACCCAGTGCAGAGACAATCGATAGGTCATCCTATCGCTTTCGCAAATACCCGGTCTTCAACACCGGTCATCAATGCTATCCATTACGTCGTATCACTATTCGGAATGGGTAATCCGAATAACGAGCGCAATAATTTAAAAATAAGTGTAGCATTCAAATTCAGCAAATCACAACAAATACCTTTCAAAGGTAAATATTGATAGTCGGTTATTGAACTATCAATGGATATGCACAACATCACCAGATTCCAAATAATTTTCCAAATTATTTATTTCCTAAAAATATCTTTACAAGATATATAATTTCACACTTCAAAAATAAATCAATATTTATTTTTAAACAAATTCTCCTTTTCATTCATAAATTCCATAGTGAATTTATATTTCACAATATCCATGCAAATACGATTTCAATTATCCATTTCAATTTATCTTCAAAAAGATAAATTCTCATAATATTCAATGAAATATTGGAAAACATTTCCATACTTATTTATTCATAAGTAATTCACAAATTTTATTTATTTTCAATACTTGGAAAATATTCAATATACTTCAACCGAAATTAAGTATATATTTCATTCTTTAAGGAAATCATTCTTTTAAACATATTTATTTGGGCCAAAACGAATGTTACGTAAAACATTGTTACGACAACCCAAAATCACTAGTATAGGGATTCGAAATTAAAATAGATATATAAATCCCAATACTATACAAAACATTTCCTTTCGGAAATCATTTACTATAACAATAGTGTTATATTCCACCATTTCCTTTTATTTCTCGAAAACGTCTATTTCAACAATAAATGTTGAAATCTATGGTTTCGAATCTTAACACATTTTAAAACATCGTTAGATCGTTTTAATTCTGTTTAAAATATCACATGCTAAACAGTTTCTTTAACATATTATTCACTATTCAAAAACGTGAATATATTACGTTAACAAAT
The DNA here is from genome assembly GCA_030765085.1 of Allium cepa. NCBI lineage: Eukaryota > Viridiplantae > Streptophyta > Magnoliopsida > Asparagales > Amaryllidaceae > Allium > Allium cepa. The sequence goes on along the minus strand of CM060934.1, from coordinate 365,827,612 downwards.
TTCATCCTTTTATTCATTTTATTTCAAGGGATTATTCACAGTCTAAAACGTGAATATAACTCCATTTATAAGTTATAACAATTTATTTATCAAAATAAGTCGTTTGCAAATTTATAAAACAACGTTTATAAATTCCTTTTCTATTTGTTTTATAACAACTCCTTTTATAAATTCCTTTATTAACCTATTCAATTTATAACTCACTTATAAAACAAAAGTTCATATCATAAGTGAGATATTTATAATTTATTTGTTTGCAAAATCGTTCCTTTGAACTTCATAATTATAAATCTTATAACTTATAAGATTCAATTATTTACCCAAATCTATTCTATCAATAACTTTAAAATTTTTATAAACCTACTGCTTATAAAATTCCATTTATAACTTCACCGTTTATAATTCTATAAATTTCATTCACTTATGAAATTCATTCACAATTCATTCTAACACTTATAAAAACTCGTTTTATAATTCAAATATTTTCATTTATAAATTATCAATTTATAAATCCTTTATAAAATCAATTTATACTATTATTTTAAAACATCTTTAATCTCCTTTATAATTTCATCATTCTCTTGATTTATAAAATAATCAAATTTTATAAATCCTATATTTAAACTTTTCACAATAAATTCAAAAATTCCGATTTAACTATTTTATAAAATCATTAATCCATATTTCTCAAAAATAAATCTTTAACCGTATTTCTCAAAATCATAATTTTTATAACTTTAAAATTATAACATTTATTTATTTAAAATGGATCGATTCCAAAAATATTTTATAAACGTTTTCTTTCAAAAATCACTTTAAAATCCCTTTTAAAACTCCAAAATTTGGTCCAATGATGCTGCATACCAAATAGTCAATCACGACTACAACGATATCATATATCGATATGATAATCCATCAAATGTCAAAATATCTGAAATCAAATAAAAACAGTTGAGGAATCCAGTTGGATCCCTCCAACCTGTTTTCCTGCATCCACAAAACATTAGCACAATACCAATTTCGCTCCAGTACGAAATTATCGCGGTATATGGGATTTAAAATATTATCCGCTTAATAGACGGCGCAATAGGGTCTCATCCGCTATACAAATGTGGGAAATCAATAACTCCAATATATACATATGCCAATATATATGTATTACTATTATATATAATACCAATTTCACTGTTTATGAAATATTCGCGGTATATGTTTTAAATAAATAACATCCGCTTACTAACGGCGCATAATGTCTATTTTAACAATCAATAGATAACAATCATCATTCAAACATGCGTTCAAATATTTTAAATCTAACTATTTAAAATAAAATCGAAACTGATTCGATTGAGTAAGAAGTTCTCACCTTGATTTCAATTTCATTTTAGCGATTTATTTCGAATAAAATTAAACGGACGTTTAATTTTACCCGAAATTCTCACTAACTCCAAACGACTCCAATCCAATTTCATCGCGTAATGCTCGTCCATACGATTCCAACGCTTCTTGTTTCGCGCGTTTTCGACCTCGTATGAAAAAGATATGAATTTTTGAAGTTTACACAATTTTTATTTATAATATTTACAACATAACTTTTATATTTTCAACCTTCAACAAATCTGGGCCTTTGGATCCATCACCCAGCAAATCACCACCGTCCCCTCTCTCCATCTTCCCTTCATGCATCTACAGACATTAGGCCGACATCAACAAACCCATTCTCAAGAACTAGGGTTAATTTTTGCTTCCACCACGTCGCGTTTGAAGGTGATCAGGGACTTGCATCTCGAAGCTCATCTCCTCCACTTCACTCGGCTGCCCCCTTGATGAACTCGGCCGCCCCTAGGTCATTGAAATGCGTGCACAACTGTAGGCGTCGGCCCCCCCTTTCTCCCTCCATACGACGTCGTTTCAGATCTCAACCGTATAGATTTCTAGCTCTCTTCATGCTCTTCGACTTCCGTGTTGAACACTTTGGCTAATTATCGACGGATTGGAAGTAATTGTGGAGAAAAGAACATTGTTTTCTGGCCATTGAATGCTATGGGTGGCGGCTAGGGTTTAGGATTAGGGTTTATATTTTTTTTTTAATTTATGAAGAGAGTGGTCTACTTATAGGAAAATCGATCGACACTATTCATCCCGGAAATTCCAAACTCCGATTCACGCGCCGTAACCAGCGTTTCTAGGGTTTACCCTACGTTCCGGACACAATGGAACATGTTTCGAAAGCTAATTCGGACATCTGTGCGAGATATGGCTACAAACATTCAATTTAAATTAAACCGATTTAAACGATTTTCTAGGCGTTTTAATTTGTATCGGACAAATGGTAAATCCAATTGACACGAAATTTGAAGCCTTACAATAATATCACATTACGGGTCCGATGAAACTGGTTTCGTCGAAATCCGAGACTTTTTGAAAAATGGCTATTTTAACTCGCCAAATTAATATTAAAAATAATTCGATGCGTTTCGAGCTGCCACGATCAAACGATAACTCCGATTGCTACGAAAATTGAAATTCGGTAATAACTAACTATTACGGATCCAATGGAACTAGTTTCGTCCAATTCTGAGACTGTTCAAAAATTGACTATTTTCACTAGTCGATTTTAATATTAAAATATTCAATTTTCACAAATTAACTCTTAATTCGATTTTAAAAGTTCTAAAATATCATTCTAACTCCAACATGATAAAATAAAATTTTACAAATCATTTTCAATCATATTTAACTCAATTTTCAATTATTTCCATAATTCAACATATTAAATTATCGATTTAATTATCCAATTGAATCCAATTATTCGAAATAAAATTTATTCGACTTATAAATTCACTTATTAATATATAAAATTAATTAAATATTCAAATTTTAATTAATAAAAATTTTGGATCGTTACACGAATCTATTAGTGGTGTTTGTTTTTCAATTGGATGCGTTTGTCCATAATTTCAGAATCATTTCCGGCCATCCATTCTAGGTTTAAATTTTTCAACGGTGGATCTTTGCCCAATCGACGATCGGAAGGTGGCGTTGGGAAGATGGTGGAGTGCAGGTCACGGATCTCATAGTCGCTTGGCTCAAGATGGGCAAAATTCGCCGTGATTTGGGGATAATTAGGGGCGGCGGCGAGCACGGTTTGGGGAGCCAGGTGAGGCCGCTCGGCCCTGGTAGGTGCGGCCAGTGGGGGTCTTCACGTTGGTGAAGATCGATCAGGGTGCGGTGGCAGGATCATCGACGAGGGTGGATAAATGGGTGGTGGCTCGTTTGGTCTAAGGTTCGATACCCTGTAGATGAAGACGCGTGAATACTGTTGGAGAGAGACGAGGTATTGGTGACGTGGCCATTTTTTTGGTGAGTTTGTTTAATTTGATTTTTGAATTTCAAATCGTTTTATCGCTATAATTTTCACATACGAACTCCGATTTACGTGCGATTTTTTTTGTTAGGATCGAAATTTTATTTCGGATCTGTTGACGGTGGTTTGGACATATTTGGAGACTGTGCAATTTTTGGGTTTAAATCGGATTTAAATTCGATTTAAATTCAAAAGGTGAGTGTTTTAACCCACTCACAACTTCTAGAATTCCTTATGTTTGTTAATTTGACTTAAGATATGAGTAGAAATTTATTTATGTTTGTTTGGCATGTTTTATTCATCATCTCAGTTAAATCTTACTTATTTAATTTAACTGTTAATTTATTTTATTTATTGCGTATAAATTTGACAGTTAGAATTTATTTATTTGCATATTAACTACTAGTCATAGTTATGTTAAATTTTTATTTCACATTAACTGCCAGTTAAATTTATATTTATTTTGCATATAAACTGCTAGTTTAACAGTTGTTAAATTTATTATTGAATATAAACTGTTAGTTAATACATGTTATTTATTACTTGTATAATTTATATGCTCTATATCGATGATTGTTTAAATTGGATGATGATTGCAAATAAATGGTTGGTGAGTGATATTTGGATGAATGGATGCTATATTTATATTGTATAAACTGCAAGTCATCATGCATTTTCATTTCATTCGGGATTGCGGTTTGAAATGATATACAACCGCATTTTTATTTTAAATTGCGGATCGAAATGATAAACATCCGTATCACTTGACCATAGGGTAGTAAATTTTATACAGGCACCGCGGTATATGTATAAAATTATTTTTCAAATAATTTTCTATGATTTTGTAAAGCTATATATATGGTTTATGGGATATTGATTTAGTTATTGATAAATGTTATTTATATATAGTAATTTCCTATTTTTAAGCTTTGTATAAATTTGATTTGAAGTATAAAATAAAGTTGATTTTCGAGATCAAATACGATTAAGAATTTATTTAAAATCAAATTTCTGGAGTTTTAATGACTTAAAAGAGAATAAGGTTGGAAAATGAATATTAAGTTAAATTGAAACTAAATGAAAAGTTAGAATTTTTAAAGGATATGATTTTTGTAACTTGATTTTTGTGTAAAGTGATTTGAATGAATATCAGGTTGATTTAAATGAATATATCAAGTTTGATAAATTGAAAGATTATCCAATTATGTGAAGTTATAAGTTTTACTTAAAGTATATTGAATTCATTAAGTAAACATTTCAAGTCTAAATAATAAGTAATTGAATTTGATATATATTAGATGGTCAAATGAGTTTGTTTTTGAAATGGTGTAATATTTAAAGCTTTGAAACGTAAAAATTTAAAATGGTGTTTGGAAGTTTAAATCGATATTTGGAATTGATTTGTGAAACGTAAAGAAGTTATTTTGTTTTATAAAAGTAATTTAATATTTAACCATTTGAGAGATGGAATTTGTTTCAAAGTTATGGCCTCCATGGTAGTATAATTTGGAAATATTATACTCAAGAGTTTTGATTTCTAAATATTTTACTTTGAAACCACTATGATTTTTGGAAAGAATATATTGGAAAATAAAGATGATATCATATTGTTTTGGGTTTTAAAAGGAAATGATATCATATTTATATGGTTTTGAAATGGATATTATATTCTGGTTTTAAAAGTATAAATTATTTTAAAGGACCGTGGTGTTATAATAACGTTTGGTTATTGAAGAGACCGGGATCGGAAGTTGTCATACTCTCTGCCAACTCCGAAAACCACTTTAGCAACCGTGTATGCGGTGGAGATTCCAGAATGAAGTAGGTTGGTGGAGGCGTTTCCTGCAAGGTAAATACGTGGACCTGACTCCCATGAGTTGGCATAAGGTAGCTAAAACAGGAGCGATCCTCGGGCCAATGAGGTCATTCCTCTGAGCGGACACTCTTCTTCGATATTATACTTTGACTTTGGATTGATTCAGTCGCCACTTTTGCTTTGATTTTTGGAGGAGTTTGTTCAAGGTGGGCGGTAGCTGCGGCTACGCGTTTCCATCAGCCCGGATAGCAATTGGTATATCTACCCTGGCATTTCCAAGTTGTGCCGTGTCACCTACCATACCAAGCCTTTACTACGAGTTTCTATTTGTGTCGTACCTATGGAGTGTCTTCTCGTAGTCTCCCGATCAGGAGATATGCAGGCACTGTATAGACTATTGGCATTATTTGTGTTAAGGTGGAAAATGTAAAGCCTTAATGCTATTTAAAAGTAAGTTTATTTTACGATTAGACACTATTATAATAGCGAAATATACTACATAGTAAATAGTTTAACGAATCCTTAAGAGATGTAAATCCCGAGCATCTTTTGAGTTACTGCACTCATATTTATTTCCGTTAATTTAACTTACATAAGGTCTTTTAGTTCTGACTCGAATGTTTTGTCTTTTCAATTCGCTCGGGCCAGTCTGAGCGTTTCAGGATTTGAAGATTTAGCTCTGGAGGACGAAGACGAAGATTTGTATTACTATTATCTACTATATTATTGCACTGCACCATTTAATTCCGCTGCATTTATTTATTAATCTCTGGTATGTGCACTCTGATATGTATTGTGTAACTAAATAAAAGGTTTTGTAATACAGCTTCATGAACTGTATATTTGATTATTATATTTTATCCTTCCACTGTGAGATTCTATTTTATTTTATTTCTTCTCTGTTTTTCTTATTTATCCCATAACAGTCCGCCCTTCCGTATGGTTTGAATTGGCACGTGTGTCTGTTTAAAGCGTGCGAAAAGGCGGGATGTTACAGTTGGTATCAGAGCTTGGGTTTAGCGGTAAACCTTAGCTTTATGGGGTTTGACTCTTTGTCAATAGGGTAATAATACCCTATGGGAGTCGCCGAGTGTATATATATGAGAGAGCGTATTTGTTAGTGTTATAAAAAGATTTTAATATTGTGTTAATCTTTTCCGTTTCTTATTTATAAATTCTGGTTGGTGCATGAGACGCTATGACATCAATAGGGATTTCTAAACACTTAATAGGTCAGACCGACATAATATTTGTTTTAATATAGGTGAATGAAATAATTTTGTCTATTATATTTTCTATATATAAAATAAAAAATTTCAAATGATATCTATATTAGGCTGCAATAGATTGGTTGTTAGGTAATAAAGTGTATAAATAATAATAGAAATAAGATTGAAAAATAAAATCAATGAAATTTGGGAATTTAGAACATAAGCCCGGGATTTGAAAAAATTGCTTTCAAAGGATTTTGAAGTATAATAATAGTATGTAGAAATATTTTCTGATATAAATATTTCAATATAATTTGAAAGTATGGTTTTAAAAAAATTCTGGAAAGAAATAAGTTGTACTTCCCCTTCTGTCGCTGGAAAATAATTTCGGTGATGAGTGCACGCATCTTCGACATTCATTTTCGAGTTTCGAAGTGGGAAGACCACTGTAGTAATTTACGGCAGAATTGTTAAGAAAATTTTATCGTTTTAATTATAATTGGATATATATGTTAAGTGTAGATATCTATCTATTATTTTAAATGATTTAAAATTAAACCCGGTATTTGGTTCTTAAGTTCCAGTTAATTAATAGTACAATTAAGTGTAGCAAATTTGAACCTTTAAGTAAAGAAAAAATTTAATACAATAGGAAGAGAAGTAATGTAAGTAAACGATTGTAAATCTTAGTAAATGGATAAAGGAAATTCTTTATTTATAAGAATTGATGTTATAAGGTTACAAATTTGGTGTAATTAAAATGTTACTATTAGTAAATATAATAGAAATATTAGCATTAAATAAATGAATGAAATTATAAGCAAGTTGAAATTGTAACTTATAAAACGAATATATAATTAATGAACCATTAATTAATTAAAGGAATTGAGAAGAAACTTGTGTAATATTCACTTACATTCTTAAAGCATATATATAACTTACCATATAATAAAAGTTACAATGTTGGTAAGAAAATGTAAGGGGGAAATCTTACAAGTAAAACTTGAGGTAATGAAAGTATTCAATGAATTTGCTGTTATAAATGGGAATTTAATGTTATAAACTTAAGTTGTAAATTGAAATTTTACCATAATTAAAGGTCAGTATTACAATTAGATGATTTTAAAAATTAAGTAAATAGAATGAAATTCTATAATAAATGAAACTGTGAGAGAAAAAAAAATAAAAAATTTAGAATTGCATAAATGGAATGCAATAAAAAGAAACTTATATGACATTAAAATGAAAGATTAATATTGTAAGTAATAAATGAAAATAAATGAGGTAATCGCTCAATGAATGAAAGAAAGAAAATCAAACAACTAAAGTATGAAATAAAAATTATAATAAGTTAATTTGATTTGTTGGGTTGAATTGTTATTGTTTGATTTATGGTTGGTCAGGTAAGGAAATTCGAAATTGTTGGAAGAATAAATAATTTATTTCGCTCCATCTAAGACTGTTGAGTAAATGATGCACTTGATAGTTATTTTTCACTCCGAACAATTTCAAGTTTTGAACCTGAACAACTATTTGCTTGTTGATTGAATGGTTGTTTTGTTTCTTGTGTATGCTGTTTGTTGAAATGGATGGTTGTGTATTAATTTGTTGTTAGTGATTGAAACCACTCAAATATTTCACTTTATATAAATTGTTAACCCTTTAGATTTTATAAGTGAAATGCAGATTATGGAAGCAATTGCTACTGCTTTTGGTTCCATAAATTAAGCATATATATTGCCCGACAAATAGGTATGTTTCGAATTACGGTTTATAGCGCTATTTTATATATTTTCCCATGCAGGGATATATATTATTTTGGGAAGTATTTGTGTATATTGTTATATTTGTATTATATTTTCTTCCGAGCCTCTCCATACAAAGGAGACCCTGCCAAAAAATTTCCGTAAATTTCGGACTTAGAAAATTTGAAAATGTTTACAAACTTTAACAATTTATGTATAAAGGATTTATATGGGCGTGTTTAGTTAAAATAATAAATTTTGAAAATTATTGTTTATAAGTTAAATATTTTAAATAAGATGTATTGTTATTTAATTCTTCTTTTCCCTTCTTTCCTTTTCGAGGACAAAAAGTTTTGAGTGGGGGAGAGTGTAACGACTCGAGTAAATTCAATGTTTAAAATGAATTAAATCAATAGGATTTTAATTTAATTTAGAAAGGGATGAAAATATTATTTATTTATATAAAAGAGAATGTTGAAATTTGATGTATCAAAGGTAATTAAAATTTACAAATTACATTATATATTGCAATTAATTGTAATAGTGGAAATGGTTGCAATTGGATATAAGGTTAGAAATAAGTAGATAAAGGCAAGTATTGAATTCATCAATGATAAATTTTATTTAGTACAATCCCTTTTTATTAACTATTGTAAGGTGCTAATAAATTGAAATGTAAAAATTTGGAAATAGATTCAAAAATTTATGTTAGTTAAATAAATTGCAATAATTAAAGTTAGTAATTAATGGGTAAAAGGGAATACCAATTTATTCATAAAGCGAATATAAGTGAATGTGACGAAATAAATAGGAAACGCTAATTATTCATAAGTGATGGTTGATTTAAAAGGAATAATTAATTGGATTTAGAGTCTTAATTTGTATGTGTGCATATTTTTATAATGGAATATAAAAGGACAAATAGAAATCAATCAATGAATGTGTATAAATTGTAAGCTATAATAATAAATAGAAATTGGATGACCTTAATACAAGATAATGGATTGCAAATTTTAGGTTTTTAATAAAGTGTGAATGGAAATTGATTGGTTATATTAATTTGAGGGAATTCAAATTTGATGGGAAAGGTAAATGGATATTTATTAATAAATTTAAATGGACTTAAAAGTGGAATTTATTTAATTAATAGGTATAACGGATGAGGATATACTTATAAATGTGGGATTAATAGTTTTACCACAACTATTTTAAGTAATGTACTTAGTTCCTTCAATTAAATCGGAAAGCATTGCAATAAATATAAATTAAATGTTACGTTAAATAAATTAAAGGGATTAATGGGGAATAACGTAAGTGTCTTCATAATACGATGATTTATGTATAAAGAAGAATGGAAATAAAGTTTATTAATATATCGGAATTTAATTTATGACAAAAGGTTAATTGCAATCAAATGAGTTGAATATTTAAATGGGAATCAAGCTTTATTTATTCATTTGGATTGAAAATATGATAACTTGAATCTATTGAAATTTATGGGAATTGAATATAACATTTTACGTTAATTGGAAATAAAGATGGAAATAAGAAGTTTTTTTTACTAAGGGAGGAATATGTAATAATTGCATTAATTTGTAAGTAGAAATAAAACGTTAATGAGAACAAGTATTTAAGATGAACCATCTATTTATTATATTAAGTTATAACGGATAATCAATTGCAATAATTAAAAATATATTTATTACATTAACGATAATGAAGTAATATTTGAAATTTAATATTTAGATATTATGCAAATATAAATTTAGATGAAATTGGAGAGATTTACATAATGAAGTATGAATACAATGATAAATTTATCTATTTGACAAAAATATATGGAAAGTAAATTTAATTAAATTATTGGAAATTTAATTTATAATTGGTGAATTTAATGAAATTTGAGAATTTATAGATTTTAATTCGACTGTTAAATATTGTTTAAGTTAGTAAAGATGATTGAAAATTTATGATGATAAGAATCGTCAATTATCGAAGTGAAATGGGAAATTTGATTTAATTAACTAATTTTTTATTTATTAAATTAATATAAAAATGGCCATTTTGGTCACGGAATCGGATTCCGACGAAACCAGTTTCATCGGATCCGTAATAGTGAATTATTGTAGGGTTTCAAGTTTCGTAGCGATCAGACTTGTCGTTTGATCGTACGAACGTGAAACGACTTGAAATCGATTTAATTGAAATCAACTTGAAATCAATTTGAAAATATTGTTTTCAGCATAACTTTTTCATACGATGGAATTTGGATGTGAAACTTTTTCCATCGCGTTCAGAATATTTTAAAATACCTATTTTGATATTTGGGTTTATCCAATTTCGTTCTGGGGTCAGAACGGGCTTTTTGGGCCAACTATTGGTTAGCGCGTTTATAATTCGTGCCCACATATTCTATTGCAGTTTGTCTATACATAGGCTGTTATAAACCCTAGCAGCCTCTACTCCTCATTTCTATACGTATAGGAACTTCTGTACTCCTCTTCTTCAATGGCAACAAACAATTCTAGATCCAAATTCAAAATTCAAATCAGATCCAAAGCTAAAAATTAAAAGTCCTCACAAAATTCTCAAAAAAATATATGTTGTAGATTTCATCGACACGAATCTACTGGTGGTGTTCGTTTTTCAATTGGATGCATCGTTTGTCCATAATTTTAGAATCATTTTCGGCCGTCCATTCTAGGGTTTAAATTTTTCAACGGTGGATCTTTGCCCAATCGACGATCGGATGGTGGCGTTGGGAACATGGTGGAGTGCAGGTCACGAATCTCATAGTCGCTTGGCTCAAGATGGGAAAAATTCGCCGTGATTTGGGGATAATTAGGGGCGGCGGCGAGCACGGTTTGGGGAGCCAGGGGAGGACGCTCGGCCTTGGTAAGTGCGGCCGGTGGTGGTCTTCACGTTGGTGAAGATCGATCAGGGTGCGATGGCAAGATCATCGACGAGGGTGGATATATGGGTGGCGGCTCGTTTGGTCTAGGGTTCGATACCCTGTAGATGAAGATGCGTGAATACTGTAGGAGAGAGATGAGGTATTGGTGACGTGGCCATTTTTTTGTGAGTTTGTTCAATTTGATTTTTGAGTTTCAAATCGTTTTATCGCTACAATTTTCACATACGAACTCCGATTTACATGCGATTTTTTTTATTAGGATCGAAATTTAATTTCGGATCTGTTGACGTTGGTTTGGACAGATTTGGAGACTGTGCAATTTTTGGGTTTAAACCGGATTTAAATTCGATTTAAATTCAAAAGGTGAGTGTTTTAGCCCACTCACAACTTCTAGAATTCCTTATGTTTGTTAATTTGACTTAAGATATGAGTATAAATTTATTTATGTTCGTTTTGCATGTTTTATTCATCATCTTAGTTAAATCGCATTTATTTAATTTAACTGTTAATTTATTTTATTTATTGCATATAAATTTGACAGTTAGAATTTATTTATTTGCATATTAACTACCAGTTATAGTTATGTTAAATTTTTATTTCATATTAACTTCTAGTTAAATTTATATTTATTTTGCATATAAACTGCTAGTTTAACAGTTGTTAAATTTATTATTGAATATAAACTGTTAGTTAATACATGTTATTTATTACCTGTATAATTTATATGCTCTATATCGATGATTGTTTAAATTGGATGATGATTGCAAATAAATGGTTGATGAGTGATATTTGGATGAATGGATGCTATATTTATATTGTATAAACTGCAAGTCATCATGTATTTTCATTTCATTCGGGATTGCGGTTTGAAATGATATACAACCGCATTTTTATTTTAAATTGCGGATCGAAATGATAAACATCCGTATCACTTGACCATAGGGTAGAAAATTTTATACAGGCACCGCGGTATATATATATAAAATTATTTTTGAAATGATTTTCTATGGTTTTGTAAAGCTATATATATGGTTTTGGGATATTGATTTGGTTATTGATAAAGGTTATTTATATACAGTAATTTCTGGTTTTTAAGCTTTGTATAAATTTGATTTGAAGTATAAAATAAAGTTGATTTTCGAGATCAAATACGATTAAGAATTTATTTAAAATTAAATTTCTAGAGTTTTAATGACTTAAAAGAGAATAAGGTTGGAAGATGAATATTAAGTTAAATTGAAACTAAATGAAAAGTTAGAATTTTTAAAGGATATGATTTTTGTAACTTGATTTTTATGTAAAGTGATTTGAATGAATATCAGGTTGATTTAAATGAATATATCAAGTTTAATAAATTGAAAGATTATCCAATTATGTGAAGTTATAAGTTTTACTTAAAGTATATTGAGTTCATTAAGTAAACATTTGAAGTCTATATAATAAGTAATTGAATTTGGTATATATTAGATGGTCAAATGAGTTTGTTTTTGAAATGTTGTAATATTTAAAGCTTTGAAACGTAAAAATTTAAAATGGTATTTGGAAGTTTAAATCGATATTTGGAATTTATTTGTGAAACGTAAAGAAGCTATTTTGTTTTATAAAAGTAATTTAATATTTAACCATTTGAGAGATGGAATTTGTTTCAAAGTTATGGCTTTCAAGGTAGTATAATTTGGAAATATTATATTCAAGAGTTTTTGTAACGATCTTGAATTTTTGAACAATTTAAATCTGTAAATATTTAATTTATTTTAAATATTTGAATGATAATTTAAATTTAATTCCAATAAAACTATGAAATTTGATGATTTAAAATTTAGAATTTAATCTATTTAAAAAGTTGAAATTGAATATTTAATTTGTAATTGAAATTCGAGCTAATGACTTAGAAAAAGAATTTAGGTATAAGAATTATTATTTATGAAAATTAATAAATTTGTGGTTAGTCTCAATAACATTTTTCATTTGTTTAAATAAAATAGAATAAGATTTTAATCAATATAAAATCAATAAATAAATACACATAGTAAAAATTCAAACAACATATTTATAAACTTTGAAAGAAAAAAACATAATGTAACTACACTTAGTTAAAATTTTAACAACAAAAATAATACAAAACAAATTTGATTTCAAAATAAAAATAAAAATATAATTATATATATAATAAAATAAATATAAAAAGAAGTATACGTTACCTTACTTTTATCACCTTGTTCCACGCCCTAAATCACGCAAGAGACATTATCTCCTCTGCAAAATCACGTCTCCTCCTTCTATTTTATACCCGACCTCCTTTCCCCCTTTTCTCATTCGAAACCTAATCTAAAAATCGAAAAAATGGTGGCGGCTCCTTTTCGTCCCTCTCCCTTCAGAAATTAGGGTTTGCTTCATCTTCATTCGCTCGGCTTCAGCTTCATTCGATTGCGTTGCTTCGACTTGCGTGCTCTTCACTTCGTTTGCAAAGGTGAGTTCTTGGCTCACGATTTATTTTAATGCAAGTTTTTAAATTTGTTGAATGGGATGTTTGGTTGCATACTATGTTATTGGGTGTTATCTGTTATCATTGGCTCGGTTGCTTGAATCTAAACTAATAAGAACAGATGCTATTAAATCTTTATTTTTTTTCAAATTTGTTTTTAAACTGATAAGCACAGATAAGTCTCTGTATGTATGTTTGTGTGATTTATATCAATATTCTGTGTACATATACATAAATATGTATGTTTATGTTTGCTGTTACAGGTATATTTTTACCTGACTCTGATTTTAGAAACTAAACTTTTAAATGGAAATAAAAACAAGATTTCTTGAATTAATACTCTGTTGTATTTGTTATGGAAATGAGGGATAGTTGTTTAGTGTAGATTAAATTTATAAATCATAATTAAGGTTAAATTTGAAATCTGTTTTACTGTAAACTATAGAGACAGTTAACATAGAGATTTCAAAACAAGAATCTTAAACTATTAAACAAGTCTATCACAGGAATGCATGTTTAAAAACGTGAATTGTAAAACTAATATTACAGTTTAAATAAACTGTTGGGGAGAAAACATTTCTGTTTAAACAGAAATAAAAAATTTGAGGTATCTGTTAATCCATGTGGATGTCAGGTGTTAAGATGTTTTTATTAGTGGAGTATTGATGTGAGAGGATGAAGGAGATGTTGGTGATGATGATCAGAGAGTGAGAGTCAGGTGAATTGGTTTCCAGGTTAATTTGGTTGCATGTTGAACTTAAGTGACAGATTAGTAGTGTGCAGGATATTTTGACTCGGGGGTTGATCGGGTATTTTTGTATTTGACTCGGAGCAGAAGGTTTTAAAACTCGGAGTAAATGGTGGGGTATCACGGGTTTATGATGCAGGGGTTTTTTTTGACCAGAGAGTTTGCAGTTTTTAATGTTTTTAATGAAATCCATATTTTAAGTTGAAAACTTAATTCAAGTATGAATTGAAACTGAGTTCAAATAAGGTTTGAAGTTCAAAGTTTTTAAAAATGGAACTTTTAAATATATAGGTTTTGAGGGTTGCATGTTGTTATTTCCAGTTGCACTTACCCTTTAGTTTGCACTGTGTCTTACATGTAGTCTGTACTTGTGTACATCTTAGTTTGCATCCAACTGAGTTATATCTCCTCTGGAAATAATCAAGCATCAACAAGCTAAAAAAATGAACTGAGTGCATGTGCTTGTATTAATATAAAAAAAAATGTCCTGTTAACTTGTGCACTGTTTTGAGTTGCACCGTTATACGTCCATGTATTCAGTTGAGTTGATTGTTGCATTTGTTTGCGTCTGACATTGTCGAACTTCTGGTTTCTGTTGTTGTAGCACGCATTGCAGTCTTCTTCTGTCAACATTCTGATGCATATAACTTGACTTTGTACCTGTAGTTGTGTTCATATACACTGCTGCATATCACTGTTACCATCTTTGAGTGATGTCCCTGGCCTGTGCACATTTTTGCATGCACTAAGTATTTCAGTCTTTGTTGTTGTTTCATGAAATATGAATATGTAGGAAAAATTAAACATGTTTTCATGTTTCATATAAGAAAAAAAAATATGTAGAAATTGGCAGAAATAGAGAATATGTGAGTTCATGCTTGATGATGTTTCAGTCTTCATATCCATATATGCTTTCCCATCTCTGTTGCACTTGTAGCTGCATTCCATGCTGTTGCACTTGAGATTGCTGCCTGTACTTGCATTGCACTGGCTGTTGTTGCATACTGTACTTCTTTTGCCACTGTTTGATTGACGACACTCGAACTTGATCTAATAGCTGTGTTTCTGGTTTGGTGCACACGTGTTGGCGAGGCAGTGCACACGTGTATAAATATACGTGTGTACTGCAGCCACACAGGATCGACAGTTTTTAAAATTTGAAGTTGTTAATAATGAAAATCCATAATAGATTTTAAATTGGTTCATTTGTTTCATCATCTCTGTGACCACTTTATTCAATTCATTGCAAATTTAATTACTTGAACTAAGATTAATCCTGACTCGAGTGTTTTGTGTTTTGAATATAATACTCGGGTCAGACCGAGTATTTTTACAGCTTGAAGATTTTCTGGCCGCGAAGTTAGAAAGGGTCGGGGAAAGCACTTCACTAAAGTTTTTCGAGAAAATTTTCTTTGTACTCTAAAAGATATATATATATATATATATATATATATATATATATATATAGATAACTGTTCCGCTGTATTAAAATTTGATTCATTGTATAAAACTCTGATGTATGTAAGAAAAATTCATTTATGAAAAATATTATGATTATTCTGTGATTCTGTGGCTGATTCTGTTTAAACTCTATAAACTGACTAACAATCCGTCATTTTGAACGTTTCTAGTTGGTTTAATTACCGACTAGAGGCGGTCAGGGCGGCGGGTCGTTACAAAAGTGGTATCAGAGCTTTGGTTTACTCAAAGCTCAGTTTATGATGTTTAATATGAATAGTTACTAGAACCACTATAAAGAAAGTGCTTTTCAAATTTAAAGAAGTATAAAATTGTTTTCTTTAAAATAAAAGGTATTTTGAAAGTTTGAATTATTTTGAAAATTCCCCTCTCTAAATTTAAGTGCGATAGTTTATATTCGGTGAGGTCTCATTAGATTTGAGTTTCAATCGTTCGGAAGCTCATTATTGAATTATTGAGATTTATGAAAAATGAAATATGAGTTAAGTGAATTAATGAATTGGTTTAAATTGGTTTAAATCGAATAACTTGAATATTTCAAGTAATAATTGGGAAATAAAAGGATATGTTAATTTGGTTATAACCAAGAGAATTATTGAATTATAACTTGGGAATTTGATTCTGAATTCTTTTGAAATTAATTTCAAATGTTGTTAAGAACGAATTAGTAAATAAATGAATTATAAGTATTTAACTTATAATATGAACTTTTGGTATATAACTGAGTTATATAAATTGAATCGAATTGAATTAATAAAAGATCTATAAATTGAAGTTTTATAAATAGAAAGGGAATTTGTAAAGATTGTTTATAAATTCGAAACCAATTGAATTTGATAAGTAAATTGTTGTAGCTTATTAAAGGAGATATATCCACGATTTTGGACAGTGGATAACCCTTTAAAAATAAAAAATAGGTTGAAGAAATGATGAAATTGGTTGACAAAGTATATTCACGATTTTGGACAGTGAATACATTATTGAATAAAACAGATATGTTTTAGGTAAAATGATTGAATAATCCAACCTCTGCAAATAAGAATCGCAAATATTGATAGGAAACTTCGAAAACACCTTGTTTATTATAATGGCGAAAACCGAAGCACAAAAAGCAGCATGCCGTGAACGAAGAGCAATTGCTCGTAGAGAAGCAGAAGCGAGACGTGCGGAAATTGAAAGGAGATTCAGTGAAAGGCAAGCACCTGGTCCATATGATGAGGTTATTTGCTATCGATGTCATAAAAAGGGACATTATGCCATTAAGTGCCGAGTAAGGAGAAAGAAAAGGAATGTGGATGACCGGTTCGCTCGTCCTGAGATTGTGTGTTTTAAATGTCGGGAGAAAGGGCATTTTCTTAGTCATTGCCCTAAAGTGAAAAGGAAAAAGTGCGTACTCAATTTACCCGTCGATAGATTGACAATCTGCTACCATTGTCGTCAGACTGGACATATAGCCAGAAACTGCACCGAAAGACAACAGGGAGAGCAAGCTATAGCCCGACCAGCTAGAGCAAAAAGTGCTAAGGTGATAGATAAGGATGGAAACATCTCATATTTTTGCAATAACTGTAAGGAGTGGGGACATGTGGATTTTGAATGTGTTAATTCTCCTTTAACACAACATGAAATAGTGTCATCCGAAGATGAAAGTTTGGCAAAGATGCATACTATCGGACAAGAAGTCGTTAGTCCTTAATTATCCTGAATCTTAAACCAATCGATATATTTTGTAATACTATCCTTTGTAATCCACAATCTTTTGTGTACGACTTTTAAAAGTATTAAGCTATGTAAAATTTTGTACGGAAGAAATATTTTAATGAAATAGCATCTTGGGAAGTGATATTATGAAATGAAATTTAATTGTTGATTTAACTGTATGAATCAAACTAGTTTTGATGTGAAGTTTATATTTCAAGTTTAAAACTATTGCCTAAAATAGTTAATATGGAAATATAGATCTAATGGAACCAATTGGATGAATAATTTACTAAAGAACTAGTTGATTATTTTTGAAATAGAAAGCAAATGTAAAGTTCAAATAGAATTTAAATTTCAAATTTGAAGTTGTCAACATGATAATCTATAATAGGTTTAAATAGATTCAGTGATGAATTTGAATTTAAACGTGCGGAAAATTAAATTAAGTGAAAAACTTAATATTGAAAAGTTTGAAATCGATTTAAAACTAATACTATGAAAAGTATGAAGAATTCAAACTATGAATTAAGTTGAAGTTGAAAAAGTTAATAGTTTTAAAGATGTTTTAAAATGCATTAACTATCGAATACATAGATTTCAACATTCAATTGTTGAAATGGGCGTTTTCGAGAAATAAGGAAATGGTGGACTATTGTAACATCCCGCCTTTTTTTCGCACACTTTAAACCGACACTTGTCCCAATTCAAAGCATACGCAAGGGCGGATTGTTATGGGGTAAATAAGAAAAATAGAGAAGAAATAAAACGAAAATAGAATCTCACAGCGGAAGGATAAAATATAATAACAAATATACAGTTTCATAAGCAGTTTACAAAAGCTTGATTCTTCTTTTACAATAAATATCAGAGTTACACATACCAATACAAGCAATGCAGCGGAATAGAAAGAGTGTGGTGCAATACTATATGTAAAATAATACTGATTCTTCGTCTTCGTCCTCCAATGCTAAAATCTGCTATCCTGAAACGCTCGGACTGACCCGAGCGAATTTGAAAAGACAAAAACACTCGAGTCAGACTAGAAAATCTTATGTGAGTTAAATAAATAGAAATAAATATGAGTACAATAACTCAAGAGATGCTCGGGATTTACATCTCCTAAGGATCCGTTAAACTATTTACTATGTAGTATATTGCGCTATTATAATAGTGTCTAATTGTAAAATAAACTTACTTTTAAATAGCGTTAAGGCTTTACATTTTCCACCTTAACACGTAAAATGCCAATAGTCTATACAGTACCGTAATACCTCCTGATCGGGAAGCTACCAGAGGATACTCCATAGGTACGACACAAATAGAAACTAGTAGTAAAGGCTCGATATGGTAGGTGACACGGCACAACTAGGCAATGCCAGGGTAGATATACCAATTGCTATCCAGGCTGGTGGAAACGCGTAGCCGCAGTTACCGCCCACCTCGGACTAACTCCCCAAAATCAAAATATAGAAGTGGCCACTGAATCAAATCCAAGTCAAAGTATAATATCGAAGAGGAGCGTCCGATCAGAGGAATGACCTCATTGGCCTGAGAATCGCTCCTGTTTTAGCCACCTTATGCCAACTCACGGGAGTTGGGTCCATGTATTTACCTTACAGGAAACGTCGCCACCACCTACTTCATTCTGGAATCTCCACCGCGTACACGGTTAGTCAAAGTGGTTTTCGGTATCGATAGAGAGTATGTCCATATCCGATCCCGATCTCTTTGCCAACCAATCGTTATTATAACACCGCGGTTATTTAAAATAGTTTATACTTTAAAACCAGAATATAATCCATTTCAAAACCATAATATTACGATATCATTTCTTCTTTAAAACCCAAAAAGATTCATTTTGATATTATTTTTATAAAACCCAAATCAATGATATCATTTCCCAAATATAAATCCTTTCCAAAAATTATGCCACTTTTAAAATTTATAATTCCTTGTAACCAAATATTTGAAGATTAACTTTCAACATAATACTTCGAAATCCATAGTTTTTAAAACCATTACTTTCAAACTAAATGGTTTGGATATTCAACAGTATATAAAATAAGTGGTTTAACTTAAATGTTACTTTGAAAAGAAATATTTCTCGTGGCTTTACAATACATTTCTTTATTTAAAGTTAAAACCAAAATTTAATATCGCTTCAAGTTCCAAAACCATTTCAATAAATTCATATATATACGTATATCCATTTTGAGTATAAATATTTCAACTAAAGTTGGATTTTATTCTTTCAAATCAAATGTTCTATTAATTAGCCTTGAATATTCACATAGAGTCCATAATTAATAAGACTTCAATTTCTAGTAAAATATATATATATTTCCAAATTCAAATTTTACTAGAATATTCATTTCAAAATATTTTGGGAAAAATCCAATTATAAATATCATATCTTTAAAATTTCCAACTTAATATTTAAGCATAGGATATAAATCTATCAAACTCCATTTTCTAAATTTTCTTCTGTTTTACTAAGGGAATTTATACACCTTTAAATTTCAAAAAATTTCAATTTTATATGTATGTAAATATGGAAGAAAAATATTATACATTATAAAATTTAAGATTATTATAAACCGTATTCCATCCAAACCATATAAATGACATTTAAAATAGTTATATATAGACCGCGGTGCCTGTATATAGTTTTCTATCCTATGGTCAAGTGATACGGATATTTATCATTTCAATCCGCAATTTAAAAGATATAAAATTTGCGGTTATATATCATTTCAAACCACAATCCCGAATGAATAAATATGCATGATAATTGGCAATATAATGATATATAAATAAACATCCATCAATATCATCCATCATCCAATCAAACTCCACAAGCAATATCAATCAATACAATATGTGTTTGATAATATGCAACAGGTAATAACTGGCAGTTTTATTCAAATTAAATTTATCAACTGTTAATCTAACAATTTTATATTCAGTAAAAATTTATATAACTGTTAACTAGCAGTTCATATGCAAACAATAATTTCTAACAGTAAATTAATACGCAATAAATCAATTAAATTAACAGTTAAATTTAATAAAATGCAATTCAACAGATATGAATGAAATAAACATGCCAAATGCACATAAATAAATTTCTATTCATTTCTAAAATTTATTTAACAAACATAAAAGCTTCTAGTAGTTGTGAGTGGGTTAAAACACTCACCTTTTGAATTTAAATCGAATTGAAAATTCGATTTAAACCCAAAAATTCGCCCGTCTCGGAATTCGTCCAAACCAGCGTCATCAAGTCCGGAATTAAATTACGATCCTAACAAAAGAAATTTCGTGTGAATCCGACTTCGTATGAGAAAGCTATGGCGAAAAATGATGATTGAATTCAAATTGAAAAATAAATAGAAACGACACACAATTAACAACTTACTACGCCACGTCACCTTCTCTCCCAGGCTTCACGCGCAGGCACCAATTTGCATGCAACAGAGAGAAACGAACCCAACACGTCCCTTTTTGACCAAAATCCGACCGTCGATTCGACCAACGGACCATATAGATCTAACCCCCTCAGTCCCCTCTCCAATACCCAGAAACCGTTTCTCGATCCGATGAAGTTTTGTGCGATGATGATGAACGGTTTTGGGGCTGTTTGAATTTATTCTGGATGAACGACAGCTCCAATTGAAAAACGAATTTCACCATGAGATTACGCGTATCGAAAACATCAACATAATTTTTTTTTTTTGAAAATTTTCTGAAGTGTTTGAATTTTCACTGAATTTTGCAATTTGAAATTGGATCTGAGATGTATACATTGAGGAAGAAAGAAGGTTGAAGAAAATGAACGTACAACAGATGAAAAAAGAAGGGAGCTAGGGTTTACAACTGTATGTTTATAGATAGGCTAGAGGTAGGGTAGCTAGACTGGATACGCGCACGTACGGAATAAACTATGGCCCAAAAATGGCTATTTTTAATATTTATTAAATAAATTAAAATAAATTATAAATCCAGTTTTTATGTTTCAACTTCTAATATTGGCCAAATTTTGTGACTTATATAATTCAAACAATCCCAAATGGTTTTCCAAGCTTGGATGTGAATTAAAATTTATAAGTATATCAATTTTGCAGTGTTAATTTCTGCGTTTTCTTATTATTTGGGAATTATAAATTTTATTCGCAAAAACCCAATTATTAAATCATATACTCTTATACTCTCACTTAAATCCAATTAGATAAATAGATTTGACTTCCATTCCAACTCATTTGATTGCAAATAAACTTTTTACCATAAATAAAATTCCAAATTATTAATAACTTTATTCCCATTTCCTTTACACACAAACATCGTATTATAAAGGTATCTACATTATTCTCCATTGGTTTGCCTTAACTTATTTAAGGTAACCTTACATTAATATCTATTGCTATGTTTTCAAATTATTCTTCCCTCATTCTTCTTTACTATTATTAATTCCAATCTTAACGAATTCAACATTATAAGTTTGATAAATTTATTAAATTCACTCAATTGTTTACAAATTCCATTTTAAATTCAATAACGTAATATTTTACGTTTAATTCTATTTTATTTGTAGTAAATACCCTTTGTTGGATTTAATATTCAAATTATAAATAAAATCTTGCTTTCTAAAGTTATATCAACAATGGTCCAACTAAATTTGAATTAGCTTTAACTTTATTTTATGGAATTAACTATTGCAATAAATCCAAATTGATAAATAAGGCTTGATTCCTATATTAACTACTTTGGTTCCAATTAACCTTTTATGGTGAATATGAATTTCAAGGTATAATTGAAATCTTACATCCATTTGATTTCACTGTTTCATTTTTATTATTAAATCCATTATAGCCAAATGCATGAAATTAACATACATAAATATTTTTAAATCTCAACTTAAGTTTTACTTAACGTAATAATAAACGTTTAAATTTCTTAATTGCAATAACTCAATTACCTTCATTCTTTTTATTCACGTAGCTAAATCTTGATTTAAAATCTTTACTATAACCCATAGTCTTATTAAAATAGGAATTTACACTACAGATAACGTTAATTTCCATCAGTAAAGATCTTACACCCTTTGTTCCATAGATTTAGATTTCACAAATTTAGCTACTGCATTAATTCTTATTTATATAACATAAATGTTCATATACTTTGAATTCATTCCCAATTCACCAACTCAATTAATTATACTTTAGAAATGTGTTTCCAATATACAGGTATTTTATACTAATTGTTATCATACCCATAATTACACGCTTATAACTAATTCCCACATTTGCATAAATTTATTAAGTTAGAATGTTTATTAAGGTTTATGCATTTCCAACTTGTACTGATTTTACACAATTATTATGATTTCTCACAGAACGTTAAGTTTATTAAATGACCATTTATTATAATTTAATTCCCTTAATTGAATCAATTGCTTATTATTATATATATTCTTTTCATTCTACCATTCCTTCCCATTATAAATTCATTAACGTATTTACACATCTCTATCTTTCAAATATCAATAACCAAACTTGATTACAAACACTGTCCTTATCAATCTTCATAAATTTGTTCAGATCTATACTCCTTTATATAATTAGAGTTTATGTCTCTATTAGATTTCTTTTCACTACAGGCATAAATTATTACTATCTTACTAATTACATCTTTGTATTAATGAACACCATTCAAGTTAATATTTGTACTACATTCACAAATTCAACATTTGTTTGTTTCTTAACTTTAAATCAAATTGTGACAATTTGCATTATCCACATTTATCGTCATAAAATCTAATTTACAAGCCTATACTTAATTATTACCCTACAATACATTTACGTTACTATAATATCCACTCTTCCGTTACTACGTTTCTATAAATTTATTCGTTTATAAATTTATTGTCTGAAAGTTCTCCTTTTATTGACTAGACACAACAATAACCAAAATAATTTATTAGATTCATTTATATACATTAGATAAATGGGTACACTTCTGCAATAATCCTATAAATGAAAATATTTTGGTGCATAAATTTCTACATACTTAGTGCATTCATTTATTAAATTACAAATTTCCTCAATCCACATAAATCACCCATTCACATAGTTTAATTTAGCGTTTATTTAAATCTTCGTTTATACATTTAGAGTTTCTACTAAATTGAATTACACAACTTATGAACTTTAACAAATTTAGTTCACTTAATAAATTTTCTAATGTTTATTAAATTGCAATCCAATCCAGTTATCATTTCATTAATACCATTTAATCAGCTAATTATAACTAATAGCCACCCACCAATTTACGTTAATTCAATCCATGCCATATAAGTATTTAATTGTCAACATTAAATTACAATCACTATATCAATTTCTACATTTATTCTTAAACAAATTAAAATTTATATCAAATTAATTTATTAAATATTATTAATTCACGGGTCGTTACAACTATAACACTGTTGTTATAGTAAATGGTTTCCGGAAGGAAATGTTGTTTATAGTATTGGGATTTATATATCTATCTTAAATCTGAATCCCTATGCTAGTGATTTTGAGTTGTCGTAACGATGTTTTACGTAACATTCGTTTTAACTCAAATAAATGTGTTTAGAAGAATGATTTCCTTAAAGAATGAAATATATACTTAATTTTGATTCAAGTATATCGAATATTTTCAAAGTTTTGAAAATGAAAGAATTTGTGAATTACTTATTATTGAATAAGTATGGAAATATTTTCCAATATGAAATGAAAGGTTTGAAATTTTATCTTTTAAAGATAAATTGAAAAATGAATATTTGAAATTGGTTTCAAATGGCTAAGTGTGAAAATTTTATATCTTGTAAAGATATTATTTTGAGAAATTTGAACGATTAGTTCAACTTGGAAATTTTTCGAAGAATTGAATTTTGAGTTAAATTGAGTTTAACTTTGACACCAAAAACAATATAAGTTGAGCTTTGAATTTTGGATAGTCGATTGGGATTGTATGTCTAACATTGTGAATTGATGACATAGCATTTGATCTCTATTAAATATATATCTGTGGTGGCGGAGAATTTATTCTTTTAGCTTAACACCCTTCTCTGAGACGTACGAGCTTAGAGGTTATATATCGATAGACATCAATTATGTGTTGAGAATTGACGATGTAACGTGAAATCCAAATCGAATGTGAAGTCGATAATGAATTGGATTATGAATGTGAATTAGGTCTGAGATAACCTTAAATTTTCAAATCGATTTAGAGGAAAATTTTAAACGTGATGGAAAATTTGGAATCCTCTATTTGTTGTGAATGTGAATTGAGTTTTCGTAACTTATATATGTGAATATAATCGAAAACCATCAGTTTAGAAAGTCATTATTATGAAAGTCCTGTGTAAGTTTACATAGGTATGATAAGTACGAAATGTGAAATGAAGTACTATATGTATATGACATATGTTTACTAAAAACTGAGGATATGGAAATGTACCTTCCATTTATTATGTGTGAAAGTGATTGGAACTCGGTGGAGTGTCCATTGGAAATCGTAGCTACGTAGAATTCCATTAGTGGAATGTCCATTGGGACTGATATGATATCCCCCACGATGGATCATCGTGTTTGGGATTATGTGAATTGATGCTGGCGTAATTCGAGGGGCGTGATGCCTACAGTTACAAGCGATTCCACTGAGATAGTGGCGCAACCGCCGAGTAAACTGCGATCTGGAAACCGAAGCGAAATTCGAGTGGCGTGATGCCTAAGGCTACGAGCGATTCTACTGAGATAGTAGCGTAACCGCCGTGTGGACCGCGATCTAAGGCAACAACCATGGCGAAATTCGAGAGTGATGAGAAATCTAAGATTACAAGTGATTCTACTGAGATAGTAGTGTAACCGCCGGGTAAACTGTGATCCATGGGGGAACGTGCTTTCCATATCCATTTTTAAAAGAATTTTTAAAAAGTATTTTCACTGGGAGTTGAAGCAAGTATATTTAGTACTTGGAGATTTTTAGTCTGGCGCCTGGCCAGCGTATGCCTAATGTCTGTAAGAACGACGATGGACTTGTTAAACTTCGAGTTATCAAGTATTTTCAAAACTTTGAATAGAAAATCAATAATCTGAAATTAGAATTACATAATTCTAACTTAATGAATTAAGAAAGAAGATCTTTTTAAATATCTTGAAAGACCACAGCTTTGGATAAGATATATTATGCAAATATTTAGCATGAAAGATTTCAAGTTTAAAAAGCTAAGTTTTTGTAAGTCAAAAATTTAGTAAAAGACTTTTGTGTCTTGTTTATTGAAATTGATGAACAAAACTAGTGAAATGAAATAAATGGAATGAATCCTATAATTATTTGCGAGTTTGAAGCTTGGTAAAATTGTGTAGGATATAAATATCGGTGATATTTTAGCAAACGTTTTTCCTAACTTATAATTTCGGGACGAAATTCTTTTAAGTAGGGGAGATTGTAACGATCCTGAATTTTTGAACAATTTAAATCTGTAAATATTTAATTTATTTTAAATATTTGAATGATAATTTAAATTGAATTCCAATAAAACTATGAAATTTGATGATTTAAAATTTAGAATTTAATCTATTTAAAAAGTTGAAATTGAATATTTAATTTGTAATTGAAATTCGAGCTAATGACTTAGAAAAAGAATTTAGGTATAAGAATTATTATTTATGAAAATTAATAAATTTGTGGTTAGTCTCAATAACATTTTTCATTTATTTAAATAAAATAGAATAAGATTTTAATCAATATAAAATCAATAAATAAATACACATAGTAAAAATTCAAACAACATATTTATAAACTTTGAAAAAAAAACATAATGTAACTACACTTAGTTAAAATTTTAACAAAAAAAATAATACAAAACAAATTTGATTTCAAAATAAAAATAAAAATATAATTATATATATAATAAAATAAATATAAAAAGAAGTATACGTTACCTTACTTTTATCACCTTGTTCCACGCCCTAAATCACGCAAGAGACATTATCTCCTCTGCAAAATCACGTCTCCTCCTTCTATTTTATACCCGACCTCCTTTCCCCCTTTTCTCATTCGAAACCTAATCTAAAAATCGAAAAAATGGTGGCGGCTCCTTTTCGTCCCTCTCCCTTCAGAAATTAGGGTTTGCTTCATCTTCATTCGCTCGGCTTCAGCTTCATTCGATTGCGTTGCTTCGACTTGCGTGCTCTTAACTTCGTTTGCAAAGGTGAGTTCTTGGCTCACGATTGATTTTAATGCAAGTTTTTAAATTTGTTGAATGGCATGTTTGGTTGCATACTATGTTTTTGGGTGTTATCTGTTATCATTGGCTCGGTTGCTTGAATCTAAACTAATAAGAACAGATGCTATTAAATCTTTATTTTTTTTCAAATTTGTTTTTAAACTGATAAGCACAGATAAGTCTCTGTATGTATGTTTGTGTGATTTATATCAATATTCTGTGTACATATACATAAATATGTATATTTATGTTTGCTGTTACAGGTATATTTTTACCTGACTCTGATTTTAGAAACTAAACTTTTAAATGGAAATAAAAACAAGATTTCTTGAATTAATACTCTGTTGTATTTGTTATGGAAATGAGGGATAGTTGTTTAGTGTAGATTAAATTTATAAATCATAATTAAGGTTAAATTTGAAATCTGTTTTACTGTAAACTATAGAGACAGTTAACATAGAGATTTCAAAACAAGAATCTTAAACTATTAAACAAGTCTATCACAGGAATGCATGTTTAAAAACGTGAATTGTAAAACTAATATTATAGTTTAAATAAACTGTTGGGGAGAAAACATTTCTGTTTAAACAGAAATAAAAAATTTGAGGTATCTGTTAATCCATGTGGATGTCAGGTGTTAAGATGTTTTTATTAGTGGAGTATTGATGTGAGAGGATGAAGGAGATGTTGGTGATGATGATCAGAGAGTGAGAGTCAGGTGAATTGGTTTCCAGGTTAATTTGGTTGCATGTTGAACTCAAGTGACAGATTAGTAGTGTGCAGGATATTTTGACTCGGGGGTTGATCGGGTATTTTTGTATTTGACTCGGAGCAGAAGGTTTTAAAACTCGGAGTAAATGGTGGGGTATCTCGGGTTTATGATGCAGGGGTTTTTTTTTACCAGAGAGTTTGCAGTTTTTAATGAAATCCATATTTTAAGTTGAAAACTTAATTCAAGTATGAATTGAAACTGAGTTCAAATAAGGTTTGAAGTACAAAGTTTTTAATAATGGAACTTTTAAATATATAGGTTTTGAGGGTTGCATGTTGTTATTTCCAGTTGCACTTACCCTTTAGTTTGCACTGTGTCTTGCATGTAGTCTGTACTTGTGTACATCTTAGTTTGCATCCAACTGAGTTATATCTCCTATGGAAATAATCAAGCATCAACAAGCTAAAAAAATGAACTGAGTGCATGTGCTTGTATTAATATAAAAAAAATGTCCTATTAACTTGTGCACTGTTTTGAGTTGCACTGTCATACGTCCATGTATTCAGTTGAGTTGATTGTTGCATTTGTTTGCGTCTGACATTGTCAAACTTCTGGTTTCTGTTGTTGTAGCACGCATTGCAGTCTTCTTCTGTCAACATTCTGATGCATATAACTTGACTTTGTACCTGTAGTTGTGTTCATATACACTGCTGCAT
This sequence comes from Allium cepa, assembly GCA_030765085.1. NCBI lineage: Eukaryota > Viridiplantae > Streptophyta > Magnoliopsida > Asparagales > Amaryllidaceae > Allium > Allium cepa. The sequence continues at coordinate 365,799,444 of CM060934.1, read as the reverse complement.
ATCACTGTTACCATCTTTGAGTGATGTCCCTGGCCTGTGCACATTTTTGCATGCACTAAGTATTTCAGTCTTTGTTGTTGTTTCATGAAATATGAATATGTAGGAAAAATTAAACATGTTTTCATGTTTCATATAAGAAAAAAAAATATGTAGAAATTGGCAGAAATAGAGAATATGTGAGTTCATGCTTGATGATGTTTCAGTCTTCATATCCATATATGCTTTCCCATCTCTGTTGCACTTGTAGCTGCATTCCATGCTGTTGCACTTGAGATTGCTGCCTGTACTTGCATTGCACTGGCTGTTGTTGCATACTGTACTTCTTTTGCCACTGTTTGATTGACGACACTCGAACTTGATCTGATAGCTGTGTTTCTGGTTTGGTGCACATGTGTCGGCGAGGCAGTGCACACGTGTATAAATATACGTGTGTACTGCAGCCACACAGGATCGACAGTTTTTAAAATTTGAAGTTGTTAATAATGAAAATCCATAATAGATTTTAAATTGGTTCATTTGTTTCATCATCTCTGTGACCATTTTATTCAATTCATTGCAAATTTAATTACTTGAATTAAGATTAATCCTGACTCGAGTGTTTTGTGTTTTGAATATAACACTCGGGTCAGACCGAGTATTTTTACAGCTTGAAGATTTTCTGGCCGCGAAGTTAGAAAGGGTCGGGGAAAGCACTTCACTAAAGTTTTTCGAGAAAATTTTCTTTGTACTCTAAAAGATATATATATATATATATATATATATATAGATAACTGTTCCGCTGTATTAAAATCTGATTCATTGTATAAAACTCTGATGTATGTAAGAAAAATTCATTTATGAAAAATATTATGATTATTCTGTGATTCTGTGGCTGATTCTGTTTAAACTCTATAAACTGACTAACAATCCGTCATTTTGAACGTTTCTAGTTGGTTTAATTACCGACCAGAGGCGGTCAGGGCGGCGGGTCGTTACAGTTTTGATTTCTAAATATTTTACTTTGAAACCACTATGATTTTTGGAAAGAATATATTGGAAAATAAAGATGATATCATATTGTTTTGGGTTTTAAAAGGAAATGATATCATATTTATATGGTTTTGAAATGGATATTATATTCTGGTTTTAAAAGTATAAATTATTTTAAAGGACCGTGGTGTTAGAATAACGTTTGGTTGTTGTAGAGACCGGGATCAGAAGTTGTCATACTCTCTGCCAACTTCGAGAACCACTTTAACAACCGTGTACGCGGTGGAGATTCCAGAATGAAGTAGGTTGGTGGAGGGTTTCCTGCAAGGTAAATACGTGGACCCGACTCACATGAGTTGGCATAAGGTGGCTAAAACAGGAGCGATTCTCGGGCCAATGAGGCCATTCCTCTGAGCGGACACTCCTCTTCGATATTATACTTTGACTTTGGATTGATTCAGTGGCCACTTTTACTTTGATTTTTGGGGGAGTTTGTTCGAGGTGGGCGGTAGCTGCGGCTACGCGTTTCCATCAGCCCGGATAGCAATTGGTATATCTACCATGGCATTGCCTAGTTGTACCGTGTAACCTACCATATTGAGCCTTTACTACGAGTTTCTATTTGTGTCGTACCTATGGAGTGTCTTCTCGTAGTCTCCCGATCAGGAGATATGCAGGCACTGTATAGACTATTGGCATTATTTGTGTTAAGGTGGAAAATGTAAAGCCTTAATGCTATTTAAAAGTAAGTTTATTTTACGATTAGACACTATTATAATAGCGAAATATAGTACACAGTAAATAGTTTAACGGATCCTTAAGAGATGTAAATCCCGAGCATCTTTTGAGTTACTGCACTCATATTTATTTCCGTTAATTTAACTCACATAAGATCTTTTAGTTCTGACTCGAGTGTATTGTCTTTTCAATTCGCTCGGGTCAGTCCGAGCGTTTCACGATTTGAAGATTTAGCTCTGGAGGACGAAGACGAAGATTTGTATTACTATTATCTACTATATTATTGCACTGCACCATTTAATTCCACTGCATTTATTTATTAATCTTTGGTATGTGCACTCTGATATGTATTGTGTAAATAAAATAAAAAGTTTTGTAATACAGCTTCATGAACTGTATATTTGATTATTATATTTTATCCTTCCGCTGTGAGATTCTATTTTATTTTATTTCATCTTTGTTTTTCTTATTTATCCCATAACAGTCCGCCCTTCCGTATGGTTTGAATTGGCACGTGTGTCTGTTTAAAGCGTGCGAAAAGGCGGGATGTTACAATTTGTAATCTGATGATGATTGTTATTTATTTCAAATTATCAGAAATTTTTACATTAATGTCAAGTTTTACTAAAAAAATGATAATAATATTAATGTATATATTTGTATAAGGTTTAATCAGAGGATAACAGATTTTTTTAAAACTTAAGTGTATATGAAGTTTCAAAAAGGAATTGATAGTTTAATTAAATCATTAATTAAAATTATTACATGGAAATTTGATTATTAAATTAGTGCAAATATTAATAAATCATATAATATTTATGCAAGGTCAAAAATTGAGAAGAAAGCAAACTGGATTTGGGAATGGATGCTAATAAAATAAAAGGTGAGTTAATCTCACTCATCTAGTTTAATTTAAATTTAAATGGTTAGATTTAAATAATCGGTTGAATGGTTGAATTGATTTGATGTGCTATATTATAGTATATAATACGTCTTGGAATGATTGATTTCCCGTATTATATAGTAGATGAGACCCTATGCGTCGCATAATAGCGGATGACATCATATTAATCCCATATACCGCGATATTCCACCTCGAAGTGGAATTGGTATTTTATATTGTGCTAACGTGTGTGGATGCAGGGAAACAGGATGGAAGGATCCAACTGGATTCCTCAACATTTATTTAAATTATTTAATATTCTCTGTTGTGATTATTTGATATTCTATGATGAATTATATTGGAATATTGAATGCTATGGTTTGCTTGAATATATTTCGATACACCGAGTTATCAAAATATATAAATTGGATTTTTGGAACGACAATAAAAGAGTGGAGTTTTAAGTAAACTAATCATAGTGAATTTGAATAAATTAAGAATGAATTGAAAAGGAATGGAAGTGATATTAAAATACTAAGAAATAATTTCGAGTATGGAGAAAAAAGGGATTTTGAATAAACAGAAATTAATGACTTGTAAACATAAGTGATATCATTTAAAGGAATAAAGAATTATTTTAAAATTCAAAGTTTAAATTTATTTAAAAGGATAAAGAAGTAATTTGGGAAATGTAAAATCGGTATTTTCAGTTAAAGGTATTTTAAATCATAATTAAGGAATAAAATCTGAAGTTAATGGATTTTGTAATAAATAGAGTATATTGGAAATCAATTTGGGAATTGATTTAAGTGTGTAAGACCAGGATTTTTAAAGGAAAACGTGGCTATGAAATTTATAAACTGGATTTATAAAGGCAAAGTAATATATCAGTGGATATTTGGAAGAATAAATTCACGATGGGAATTTATTAAAGGAATGGGTAAATTTGTTTAAAAATAAATAATGATTTATTTTAAAGGATGTGAAGAGAAGCGTATTTCCTTGGATAGCCAAGTACGCTTTCAAAGTAAATTTTTAAATATAAGTTAAAGGCTTTAATAATGTTTTAAAAAAGCATGTTTAGAAAATTTATTATGTCTAAATATTTAAATTCTAAAGTAAGTATTTTTCAAAATTTATTATCGTAATAATTATTTAAAAGATGATTTGGTAATTTGTACAAAGGAGAAAATCTAGTTTTATATTTTATAAAGTAATTTTATTTTAAATATTCCTAAAGTATTATTTTTAATTAAGTATTAAAGTAGTTTTTCTAAATTTAAATGTTAAAGCATATTTTACAATAAAGTGTTTTTAAATTATTTTAAAAATCTAAAGTTTTGTGCTAGGTGATTTCAGTGGAAATAGAAAATTTTTGGGAAATTTAATCTGCAAAAGGAAGATAGTTTGAAACTGTTTTCAAAAATGTTTGAAAGGTGGAAATATATCTTGCGAGGATATTTTGAAATAAATAAATAATTTAGGAAATTATTTATTTTGAGATGGATGTTTGTGAATATTAATTGATTGTTAAATAACCGACTATCAATATTGGCCAATGCGCTGATCGTTTCGAAGAGACCGGGATCAGGATTAATTTCTCGAAAACAACTTCGATCCGGTTTGTACGTTTTCATGGAAAAACGAGTTCGGAGTCGATGATGAAGCAGCGAAGTGCAAGGGCTAGTCGCTACTAATCCATAGGATGTTTCCAAAATGGATGTAGTAGGAATAGTGACTTCGGTTCCGTTCGAACCCTGAACGGACTTGTGTGGATGAATACTTTCAGAACATTGTCACGTGGACGATGAGCATTCTAAGTGAAACGTTCTTAAGGTAATGCTTAGCCGCAAGCCTCATCAACCGAGAATGACTGAAAATCAGGGGATATGCAACAAGGCTAGGTGGGTAGCACCCACTTCAGGGTGAGGTCATCCCTGTCTAGATGTCCCTTTCATTCGGCTTAGTGGTGCGGTTGCTGATCACAACCGTTGGGTGATTTTACTCAAGATTATCCACTAAGGGGTAGTCCAAGCCTTGTGTTCCAGGAGGCCGAAAGTGATCCTCGGTACATTGATCTAGGCCACGTACCGTGACAGGTAGTACCCAAGTGCCTAGTCATTAGTTGGAAATCCATTCGCCCTACGAGCCTTGTATGATTTTTGTTTGTATTAGCCACTCTGTGGCTAGTAGTTGGAATTTAATAATGTAACAGTTTCGGCTATTTTAATAAGTATTTTATATAGAAACTATTATAATATCAGAGAGTTTTAATAAAAAATGTTTTAGCTATCGTAACCCGGCATGTTTATTTTTGGCGTGGTCTTACGAGATGCTTTTGTTTTCAATAGAATTTTTGAAAATATAATAACCAATTTGAGTGTGATTTCTCATGCTGGTATTCCAGACTGACTCGGGTGTTATTTAACAATAATGCTCGAGTCAGACCAAGTATTATAGATTACATGAAAGGACGCTAAGCAGCTGAATGGAGATACATACTTACGTACTTGTTTTAGATATTCCACTGTGTTGAATAGCTGTGTATTCAGTTCTGAGGGCAGGTTTATATGATTGTCCAGTTGTATGTGACTGAGGTTGTTGAACTCTGATGACGTACTCTGATGATCTGGTATTATATATTATATTTTATTCCGCTGCAATAGTTAAATTCTGATGTTGCTTTCTATTTTCTTCTTCTACCTCTTCTTCTTTAACCCAAATGGTTCGTATTTCCTACATCTGGAGTTGATTGATGAAGAATAGTGTTGACTCAAGGGGTACGGATTTGCGGGTCATTACGTTGAGAACTTTAAAAATGATAGAAATTGTCAATTTTAGGATTTAAATTGAATAAGTGATTTAATTTATTTATTATTACTTTATTTAATTACCTGAGAAATAGCCATTTTAGCCGCTGGCTTGGTTTCGATGAAACTAGTTTCATCGGATCCGTAACGGTGAATTATTGTAGGATTTCAAGTTTCATAGCGATCAGACTTCCCATTTGATCGTACTGTCTTGAAATGCATTGAAATCAATTGAAATCAATTTGAAACAAATTGATTTTAGCATAACTTCTTCATACAATGGAATTTGGACCTAAAACCTGTTCCATTGCGTTTAAAATATTTTAAAACATCTATTTGGATATATGGGTTGACCTAATTTCGTTTCGGAGTCAGAACGGGCTTTTCGGGCCATTTTGTCGTTCAACGCGTATATCCAATCGATCCGGTGCATTCTAATTTCAGCTTGCCTATATATACCCTATTATAAACCCTAATTCATTTCTTATTCCTCATTTTTTTACGTTCAGCTCTACTAGCTCCTCTTTCCAATGGCTGCAAACCCTAATTTTCAAATACAATCCAAATCAAATCCAAAGAAAAAAATTCAAGCTCTTCAAACTATATCATACTTTATATCGATCTGAAGCTCTCGACGAGCGCAAGTCAAATCCATGACTCGTTTTTTTTTCTGAGTCTCTGAGTGCTCGAAATTCGAGGGATTGTTCATGGTCATTCATCAAGCGTTGATGAACTTCATCCGATCGAGAAATTGAAGACACGATCGGATAGAGAGGATCGAGGGAAGTGTAGCAGCGTTGTTCGTTCGTCGAATCAATGGTTGGATCGTGCTGCAAAATTTTGGTTAGGGTTCAAAACCCATGGTGGCTGCTACTCTTGAACGCGCGAATTTTTGCGTAGCCTTGGGTCGATTCAGACGGCGTGGAGGAGGCGCGTGTCAGGGGGTTAGGCGCGGTGGCCAATACCGCGTGGTGGCGTGTTTCAGATCGGTGCGGCGGCATGCTTTAGCGTGGGGCGTGCGTTAGGGTTTCTGGTGGCAAGACGTGTTTGCGTGCGTGTTTTGCTGCGTGATGGAGGAGTGCGATGACGTGGCTTTGTTTGGGGGTGAGTTGTTTTTTTTGTTTTATTTACATTTTGTTTTCAAATTATCTAACGCATATAGCTTTTACGTACGAGGACCGTTCCACGCGCGGTTTTCCCCGCTACGATCGTAGTAAAATTCTGGACATTTTGATGCCCATTTGGACGAATTCTTAGACTATTCAAATTTTGGGTTTAAATTGGATTTAAATTCAATTTAAATTCAAAAGGTGAGTGTTTTAACCCGCTCACAACTTCTAAAATTTCTTATGTGTGTTAAATTAATTTTTGATGTGATTGGAAATTTATTGATAACTGTTTGGCATTTTTAATCATCATCCCAGTTAAATTGAATTTATCGAATTAAATTGTTATTTAATTATTGCATATAAACTGTTAGTTAAATTGTCATTTAATTTATTATTGAATATAAACTACTAGTTGATACCTGTTGTTTATTATCTGTTATATATTGATGCTATTGATTGAACTGGATGATGATTTTGATTAATGGTTGATGATTGATATTGGATGAATGGATGTTGTATTTTATATCGTTATAAACTGCACGTTGTTATGCATTTTTATTTCATTCGAGATTGCAGTTTGAAATGATATATAACCATATTTTATTTTAAATTACAGATTAAAATGATAAATATCCATATCACTTGACCATGGGATAGAAAATTATATACAAACACCGTGGTTTATATATAAAAATATTTTGAAAGGTTTTCCTATGGTTCTGCAAAGAAATATATGGTTTTATGAGATATTGATTTGGATATTTTATGAATGTTATTTTGTATATAGTTAATTTTTTTGTTTTAAGCTATATATAAAATTGGTTTTAAGTATAAAAGAAGTTAAATAATAAAGTTTGTTTTTATTAAGATATAATATGGTTAAAGTATTTATTTAAATTATATTCTATATAGAGTTTATAATGGCTTAAATATAATTAAGGTTGGAAGATAAATATGAAACTGATTTGAATCAAATTATTTAAGAATTTTACTCGGATAAATTTGATTTGAAATTGTGGTAAATTTGAGATTATTTGAAATTGAATTTGTTTAAGAATTAAACTCAAAAAGGTTGATGTGAAATTTATTAAATTGGAAATATTAAGAGGTATAATTATTACAACTTCATTTTGGGGACAAGGTGAATTAAATGATTATTTCAAGTATAAATGAATTGAAGGAAATATTTAGTTATTGGAAATTTGAGGTTTATTGAAATGATAAGGGATTTATTATGGAAAATATTTCAAAACTAAATAATAGAAAATTTAATTGTTAAATTGAAATTATCAAATTTAGCTTGTTAATTTTGGAATAATTAAAGCCTTGAAATATAGCAAAATTGAAATGTTTTATCGAAATTGAAGTGCTTCGAAGTTATGAATTTCAATGTATTATGTTTTACAGGTGTTAAAATTTCAATGTTTGATTTCTAAGTGTACAATTTGGAAGTACTTTGATTTGAAAAAGGGATCTAATTGAAATAAAATGATATTATATTGATTAGAAATAAAAATGATATCATATTTATTTGGTTTTATAAATGGGAATGATATCTTATTTATATGGTTTTGAAATGAATATTTTATTCTGATTTTTAAAGTATAATTATTTTGAAATGACCGCGGTGTTATAATAACATTTGGTTGTTAAAGAGACCGGGATCGGAAGTTGTGATACTCTCTACCAACTTCGAAAACCACTTTAACAACCGTGTACGCGGTGGAGATTCCTGAATGAAGTAGGATGGTGGCAATGTTCTATTAAGGTACATACGTGGACCCGACTCCCGTGAGTTGGCATAAAGTGGCTAAAACATGAGCGATTCTCGGGCCAAGGAGGTAGCTCCTCTTATCGGACACATCCCTTCGATGTTATACTCTGACTTTTGGATTGATTGTGTGGCCACTTTTGATTTTTGTTTTTGGGGGTGTGGCTCGAGGTGGGCGGTAGCTGCGCGCTACGCGTTACCAACAGCTCGGATGCATAATTGGTATATCTACCATGGCATTACCTTATGTGTTGTGTCACCTACCCTAGCGCGCCTTGTGCGAGTTTGATTTGTGTCATACCTATGGAGTATTCTCTGGTAGCCTCCCGATCAAGAGGTACTACGGTACTGTATAGACTATTGTCACTATTACGTTTTAAGAGCTATATGGATAACCCCTTAACGCTATTAAAAAGTAACTTTATTTTATTATTAGACATTACTATAATAGCGAAATATTATTACATGGTAAATAGTTTAACGGATCCTTAGGAGATGTAAATCTCGAACATCTCTTAAGTTATTGTACTCACGTTGACACTGGATAGGAGATGTCAAATCCGGTAAACATCTCTAACGCATCCACTCATATTATTTACTGTCAAATCCCGTAAACATCTCTTAAGTTATCTCTAATGCATTGTACGAGTTTTGTCATTTCAATTCGCTCGGGTCAACCTGAGCATTCAGGATTTGGAAGACCGTATTCTGGAGGACGAAGACGAAGATTTATTATTATTTATTATAGTATTCCACTACATTCATATTGTTCCGCTGCATTTCTTTTTATTCTCTGGGATGCATAACTCTGATATGTATTGTGTGGGTATAATCGAATATTTTGTAAAACATCATCATGAACTGTATATTTGATTATTATATTTTATCGTTCTATTGTACGATTCTGTTTTGTTTTATTTCTTCCTCTGCTTTTCTTATTTACCCCATAACAATCTGCCCTTCTGTATCGTTTGAGTCTGATGTGTGTGGTTTATCGTCAATTTAAAGCGTACAAAAAGGCGGGTCGTTAGACTTACTCGGGTGTTATTTAACTATAACGCTCGGGTCAGACCAAGTATTATAGAGTAAGATTGTGGATGGATTGCTATGGAGCTCAAGAGACGAGCTGGATAGCGAGATGTATCCGACGTATTTGATGTATATTCTGCTGTGTATTCAGTTTTGGAAGGATGAGATACTATAACCGTCTTGAGTTGTGTTGTTGACTGTATGGAACTCTGATACTGTATTATGATGATGTATGTGTAAAACAGATTAAATTTCTTTTGTGTAAAGATCAGTTATCATCTATTATATTTTATTCGGCTGCGTTGCTAAGATTCTGATATTGTTTCTATTTCTTTTACCTCCTTCTTCTTTTAACCCTAATGGTTCGATTTTCCAGCATTGAAAATCGGGTTGTTACGTTTGATTTTGCTGTGATGGCAACGTAACATTGGTAGACTATGATCTATGAAGACATAGCGAAAGTCGAGAGGCCGTGAGAGCCTAAGGCTACATTGGGACTTGACTGATGTAGTCTGCAACCTAAGTGGGAGTGGTGAAGTTTCATTTGGCAGCGAAAATTGAGGGCGCTAATGCCAACAGTTACATGGACTTTTGCCGTGATGGCAAGTAACCTTGGATGTAAATGAGATCTGTGGTGGGTTCCATAGTGTATTCGAGGGGCGCGGAGGCCTATAGTTATCTATGGATTTTGCTGGGATGGCAACGTAACCATCGGGTTAACTGCGACCATAGAGGGGGTGATGATTCCAGAGCATTCTCACCAAAAATGTTTCCTCTATTTTCCAAAATGTTTCCTATATTTGCACAATGTTTTCAAAAAAGTTTTCCAAGTATTTTCACTGGGTGTTGAAAATGGGTCTGCTAAGTGCTTGTAGATTTTCAATCTTACGCCTAACCAGCATATGACGAAATTCTGTGAGAACAAGGATCGACTGGTTGAGACATCAAGTTATAAAAAGTATTTTTATAAAACTATTTTATAATGTTATATGGAGTTTTATAATTGTTTTAAAATTCATCAAAGAATAGTTTATGTAACAATTAGCATTTTAATAAATTCTAGTTCCATTCCTTTTCAAGGACGAAAATATTCTAAGGTGGAGGAATGCGATAACCCGGATTTGAACATTTGATAATTGGATAATTATATGGTTTATAGATTGAACAGATAAAAATTCTGATAATAAAACATATCTGGATATAAATATAATAGAAACTGAATTTTAAATATTTGGATAAATATTTATTTGACAATCCTCGTAGTATAACTAATTTAATTGACAAATTATTCTCCTAAAACAAATGATAATGTGTTGTTATATGTATATATATATATATAAGTAGAAATTAAATTAGAATTTGAATTTGAATTGGGAATTCAAAGAATAAAATATCTTAAAATAAATTGGATATAAAATATATATATGATTTTATTTATATAATTTGTTTTATATTATTTTCTTTAAAAGATTTTATTTATATAAATTAAGGAAAGTAATTACTAAATAGAAAATTTAATATAAAAGTTTTATGAAGAACATTTAAAATATAAATAAAGGAATATATAAAACTAATATGTTGTATAACTATTATAAGTATATAATTGGAATTTTATATCATTTACTTTTAAATTTTATATAGATAAATTGGAGAGGAAATTTAAATATAAGCACAATAGACATTAATAAAAATTGAAATTATAATATAATTATATATGAACATATAAAAAAAACTTATTAAGATATGATATTTACAAATGTAAATTAAGTTTTTTCAATATAACAAGTATAAATTAATTATAATATGCAAATGACATATGTAAGAAAATTTAAAAAGTGTCATGAATTTGTTTTTTTTTAAATAATAAATAAAGGGTAAAAAAGATATATACATTTTTCTATTCCTTTCTCATTCTTTTTATCTTCATCTTTCAAAACAAAGAAGATCAAAGCCTGGAAATATTATACAAACCAGAAAATCATCAAACAACAACCATTTTAAACCTGAATCATCCAAGCAGATCAAATGGAGAATTTAACAGTAGCAATTTCTAGTTTTTCCTGAACAAAGCAAAGCAAAAAATTTAAGGGCGGGATTCAAGTCTCAAGCTAAGTTTAACAAAGATCAGTTTCAAAGCAAATCAAAATTCCAGTTCAAGTAGCAGATCAAACAAAAAAACTGTTCTCTGTTTATAAATAATAAAGTGAGTAAACTGCTCCTTAAACATTTCAAAAACCATTTGTATTTTGATCTGAATGATATGATTATTGAAGCTTGGATGGCAAAAAACTGCTTGTATGTATATGTATATGTGAAAGTGAGGTATGCATGTCTAGAAAGTAGAACAGTTTCTATGTTCTAGGTCTACAGTGTTTAAAATAAATTCAAACCCCAAATCTTTTTACCCATTCTCTTATATGCTTTAATTTTTAAGCAAAATATGTTACGATTAACATGATTCAAGTTTAGAAATTATTTTTAAGTAGAATTAGCCAAACATTCTCTGGAAATTTGAGGATATAGGAAAAAATCAAAGCATGTTAGAAATTCAAGCATCAGGGTTTCTTATTTGGATTATATCATCTTGTTTGATTTCAAAAGCAATGATTTTTAAAAGTGGAATCGTAATTTTTTAGTTCGTATTCATGATGAAATTGAGTAATGAATGGAAGTCGGTTTTTCTTCGAATTCTGGTGATCGATGAAGATTATATCGTCGAGATTATAGCCAGAAGAGGACTGAGGGTGGGCGGTCACAAGAAAAGTGGAGACGCATTTTTATGATCACGGTAGTGGCGAGGAGAATAGGAAATAGGGTTTGAGTAGTGGTTTTAATGATGTGCGGGTTTCGTTGAATAGCGGTGTCAAGAGGGTGTTTGGAGGTTGCGGTAGAAGGGGAAAGGGCAGGGTGATCTTGGGCGGTGGTGCTGACAAAATTTCGTGGCCTCCAGTGCACCGAGGTCATTGGGAGGAGCGACGATTGATGATGGTTTCTAGCCTATTTTTGGGGTCGAATTGCAGATTTTGATTCCGGAGGTTTCGAAATGGTCTGGGTGGTCAGAGCGACTGAGCACATCGTCAATGACTTGGGGCAATCCGAGCGAAGGTCAGAGGTGATTAGAACCGGTGGTGCACGTGCACGGTTTGTCGGTGTACCTAGTGATGTTGAAGGATTTGGAAAGAAGATGATGCTTGGAGATTTAGTTGATTTTCTCGGGTGAGACATTGGGTTTTTCATGTGGATCATTTCCCAGATTAAAACTTTTAAACTATACTAAGTTTCGAAGAAAAAAGAAGGAAGGTGATTTTCTCGGGTCAAGTCACGAGTACTCTACGGGTTGGACCTGAAGCTAATTTTTTTAAACAGTTTTAAGTTAAATATAAACAAGTTTAAAATTTTAAAATGAATTTAGTTTTAACTGTTATATGATTAAAAAATTTAAATATTTGATTCAAGGAAATTATATAATTTGTTTAACTTAAATTGTTAAGTTAAATGCTTAAGTTATTTAAACACAAATTAAAGGTTTTAATTAGGTGGGTAAATTATAAAGATAAATGTGTTATCACCAAAATTGGTCACTAACACCCTTAGAAAGATTGTGTACAGAGATTAATGAAGAAAGTAAATTAAAACAGAGAATAGAGTGTAAATTTAAATGCCGAGAACAAGAACACCAAATTTATAGTGGTTCGGCTTAACTGCCTACATCCACTTTGAAGTTGATTTCCACTAATTTCTTTGATGGGCGATTACAGATACAATCCGTTTTTAGTTTCTAGAATACAATTACAAAGTAAAAGGAATAAGTCTGGAATGAGTCTTGAAAATGGCAGAGTCTCCCCAGTGTTCTCTCAAATCTCCCCCTTTCTCTGTGCCTCTGCCCCTCTATTTATAGACAAAGGTGGGTTGGACTTCCCTGGTGGGCCTGGTAGCTGAATAACTCGGTCCAAATAGGGCAAGCCCTGCATGCCGAAACCAAGCAGGCCGAACGGTCGAGTGCCGATCCATTCTATTTATGCCCAACGATACGTTTGTTGTGGGGAAGAGTAGGCCGATCAATGATCGGACCGGGTGTGCTGGGGAGAATGCCGAACCATCCTTGATCGCCGAATGTTTCGGGAGGCCAAATGAGAATGCCAGGTCTTCATGGATACCGGACGTTCCTCGAAGCTGAACGGTATGATGCTAAACGGTCTGGGTGTCGAACGAGGCGCTTGATGTTCGAACGCAATCTTGACCGAACGAGCCTTTGGCCGAACGTTGCTTTTGGCCGATCATTGCCTTAGGCCGAGCGTTCCTTAGATGTCGAGCGCTATCTTATGCCAAACGTTCCCTCGTGCCGAACGCTTCTAGGTATGCCGAACGTTCTCCTTTAGCCGAACGATCTCTTTTAGCCGGACGTTCTCCTTTAGCCGAACAAGATGAGGCCGAACATACTGACTACCGCATGGAGCACTCATGCCGAACGAAACTAGAAGCCGGGCTAATGTCTTGGCCAAACGATGGCTAGGCTGAACTATGGCTAGGCCGAACGACGGCTAAGCCGAACAATTCTTTGCTCGTGGAACGATCTTATGCCTAGCCTACTTCTCTTGCCGAACGGTATTCAATACCGAGCGTTTCTCGATGCCGAATGATGGAGAGCCCGAGTACTAAGTTGACCGGTCAATTCCCTGGGAAACACTTGCCCCTCAAAGCGTATTACTTGACCCAACGTGATACGCTTTGAAGTAAGTATCTTCCATGCTTTGCTTCGAGCCTTGGTTAAATCTCCTTGGGTGCCTTCTTAAGAATATCAGCCATAGAGGTGTGTGTGCCGAACAGTGTAGCCGAGGCCGAACGATCCATGTTACGCCGAGCGACTTCGTATGCGGTACAACCCATCTGAAGACGAGTAGCCGGGATGCCGAACGGACCAGAATAGCCGAGGCCGAACAACGTGAGATAGCCGGTTGATATCGCCTTGACCGGTTCTACCGGTCATGGTCTCTTCAACTTCATCTTCCTTCCTATAAAACCCGGCCCCCTCCTTCTTCCCCTTTTTTCCACTTTGACTTCTGCGATCTTGAACTTACGAACCTCCTCTGCTACCAGACTCCAAAGGCCTTGCAATCTTTTCCGAAGCTCGATCTACGAACTAGGTATCAACTCTTTTATCCAAATCCTCTCCCTGACTATAGAAGCTTCGATAAGAGGCTTATATTAGAACGGTGGCTGGCAGGGTTAAACGATGCGAGGTAGGGAGAGGTATCCTGGGCTGATCATACATAGGAGTTGTTTGTCTGGGAGATATAATGTGGTTTGGCACGGTTTCTTCATGCCTAATCGAGACTGGAAGAGAGGAAAGAGTAGAGGAGGAGAGGGATGAAATTGTAGCCAAGGGTGGAGTGCTGAAAGTTTTAACGTTCGGCGTAATCTGGTTCAGCGTGTCTCACTACGTGCCGAACAGTGGAGTAGGAGGTCAGGGAGGAAGCGTGAGTTAGAGGGGAGGTTGCTGAGTGTTGTTTCGGCCGAATGGAATTTTCGTCGATCGATGCTTTGCCGGGCGCTAACTAGTTCAAATGATAGCTAGGCCGACCGAGAGTTTGGCCGAGCAAGTTTTAGGCCGATCGATAGTCTCGCCGAACGATAGCTTGGCCGAACAAACATAAATACCGTATCGTATCAAGGTCGAACAATCTCACCTGTCGAACGGTATTAAGACCGAATAATCTTACACCGAACAACACGTAAATGCCGGACCAAACAAGCCGAACGAAATTTAGCCGCACAACATATAAATGCCGAACCAAATATGCCGAGCGATCGTAAAGCAAGAACAATGACTCTAACATTCTAGCATATCGAACCGATTTAGACTAATAATCTTCTATTTTCAGTAGCTATAAATCTAAACTTTACTTGACGTAATTGGATAACCTTCCTTTAACGTCCCTTGAACTCGAAACTGTAGTCGCCATTAGGAAGGCTTTTGGAGATGGTCAGCGATGACGGTCTTCGAAGGCGATGATCCTTAATCTTTGTTTTATATCAGTAACCTTGCGACTCTCGAATTTCCAATGCTTATACACGTTCGATTGCACTCGCTCACACACCATACAGGGGGGATTGTTAAGTCTAATATTGATCATTTTTTGAGTATAGTTCATACGAATGCGCTGCAGGATTCAATCCCGTTGAAAAATGTCTAAAAAATCCAGTTCCGCCACAATCTCGGACAGACCCGGGCCGTCTTCCAAACAAGGGGACGTAGATACTTCTAATCCGTTGACCTTCCCGCTCATAACTTAGCTCCAGATGTCCTGGAGTCAACGATTTTTTTGGATAATCCGATCGATTCACAGGCTTCGAAGATTAATGAAGCTGCGCTCTAGCGAATATGTTCGATCCACGGAATCCCTTTTGCCGACGTGTTGGTTCCGTCAGGCCATGATCGTCCACACCTGCCCCATGTTGGATACACCGCTTGCAATAAGTTTATGTGCTGGGTGGGAAGCGTGCCTCCATTCAATTTATTTCTTCGGGACGTGTTGCACTACATAGACGTCGCCCCATCGCAGCTGCACCCAAACGGTCATGCGTTCATTTATGGGACCTACCTCCTTTTTATGGTTGTCTTCTCCAGGCATCCAACTCCCGGCGACGTCAGATATATTTATATAATCAAGAAGCGGAGAGATAGTCCCTCCTTCGTGTTCCTCGAGCCGCACCGCAAGTGCCAAATTCTAACCGGAGCGTGGAGCAAGTTTTCCCTGTACAAATAGGAATAGTTCTAGGTGCGCTGCCCTCCTGGTTTCGCGAGGAGATGGGTTGAAGGAAGTAAGTCTTCTTTTTAGAGCGATGCTCATATTTCGGTTGAGGCAATGCTTTTTCTAACTCTTGTTTCATTTTTTTAGATATCAATCCACGTCCTGAGGGCCGCGGCTATTCAGAGGCTGTTGAGGCTATTAGAGCTTTTCCCACCGAGGAACGAGACATCCGAACCCTCATTTCAAACGAGTCACCGTCAAGGTTCGGGCTGTTAGTAGAAGGTCGTCGGGTGAGCCTTCCTGTGACAACCCGCAAATCCGTACCCCTTTGAACTAACAAAATTCCCTCCACAGCTCAGTTCAAAGGGGCACAAATCTACGAGTCTTCGGGTAAAAGAAGAAAGGGGTAGAAGAAGAAGGAAAGAAAACAACATCAGAATCTCACATCGCAGCGGAATAAAATATAATATATAAAATACAGTTTTAAATACAAGAAATATGTACTGTACACATATACATACATATCATCATCAGAGTACATCAATCAGTCATACATGGTCAACTCCTATATGATCATACACAGCGGAATAATAGATAAATACGTAAATACGCTCTGTCTCTAGCTCGTCTCCTGAACTCCAGCATATAATCCTGAACCTGTTAACTCGGTCTGACCCGAGCATCATATAAAACAATACCCGAGTCAGTCTGGAATACCAGCGTGGGAAAATCACACTCAATTGGATTATTAAAGTTTCGAAAATCCTTTGAAAACAAAAGCATTCGTAAGACCACGCCACAAATAAACATGTCGGGTTTTTACCTTACGATAGCTAAAACACTTTTTATTAAAGTTCTCTGATATTATTATAGTGTCTATAGAAAGTAAATAGAATCTAGCTGAAATGCTTGCATCTCACGTTCCAGCAATAGTTGGGCACAATCAAAACCGTACAGGCGCTTATTAGAGATTGGATCCCATACAATGGCAGGGCTACTGGGTTACCGCTCGTCACAGTACCTGGTCTAGATCAGAGTACCGAGGAGCCACCCTAACTCCCCTGCAACACAAGACCGGAACCATTCCTTACTGAACAGTCCCAAGCAAGATCACCCCGCAGTTGGCGCGACCAACCACCGACTAAGCCGAATAAAAAGGGACATCCAGACAGGGGAAACCTCACTCGCCAGTTGGGGCTACCCACGAAGTCTTGTTGCACCTCCCATGTTTTAGCCATTCCCGGTTGATGTGGCTTGAGGTTAAACGTTACCTTTGAAGAACGCATCACTTAGAATGCTCATCGTCCACCTGATGATGTTCTGAAAGCATTCAATCCATACAAGTTGCCCTGGGTCTGGACAAACCGAATCACCGTCTTCAACTCTTCACGGTCTTCATTCGTAATCGTTCAAACCGGATCGAAGTGGTTTTCGGATAATTAAATCCGATCCCGGACTCTTCGAAACGATCAGCGCATTGTCCAATATTGATAGTCGGTTATTTAACTATCAATTAATCATTCACAAGCAGCCATCAAATAATTTCTACAATTTATATTTCTCAAATATCATTCAGATATTATTCCCATTTTAACCCAGTTGAAATGGATTCAAAATCCTTTACGTCCATGAAATCACTTGTCTGATTTCTCATACACACTAAATTTGATTTTACCTTTGAAAATATTTCTTATTTTCTCATTCCCTTTCTCACAATCAATTTATACCTTTGCTGATAAATTTCTATATTCAATTTCTCCACTTTATAAGATTTCTCCTAAATCTTATCTCATTTAATAACTCACTTATCAACACAAGAGGATTATTAATTGGACTTTAAAAAGCTTTTGAAAACATTTAGATTTATAAAATAAGAAATATAGTTTTTATTCCATTTACGGTTTAAAAGAAATATTTAACATAAAATTAGAGTTCATATCCAGTTATTGATAAATTGTAAAACTGGTTTTAGAAAACAAAAGTTTATTATAAATATTTGCCTATCCCTTAAACATAACTAATTCGAAAACATTTTAAATTCAAGTAATAGTTCACAAGAAATTTATACAGTGTAGTAATTTAAAATATTCCCTTTAAAATAAGTTTATAGTTTTAGAAAAAACCAATATGCATCCATAAATTCCTCTTGACCATATTCTCATTGCATACTTCCAGAAATATTCAACTATTTCCTTCCAAAACCAATTTTCATACTCAAATCAAGTCCTTACCATGACTTATCTCATTACATATTCGCAAATACTTTCTATCTCATTTATAAACTCCGTTTATAAATTTATAAACTCCCTGAGTTTCCTTTTCATTTATTTTTGAAAACAATTTATTCACAAATTCTATTCTATAATTTTATTCCTCAATTCAATTCCATATTGGTCCTTATTAAATTTCATTTCATTTCTTAAAAAAAATCCCTTATTTTATTTCTTAATATAGTTCTCTTCTTTTATTTTATTTTAACATAATTTTGCTTTGCTTCAAATCCATTCATCGATTACAATATTTTAATTAAATCTTTATTATATAATTTAATTTTTCCCAAACTCACTTTAACTAATTTTAAGTTTAACTAAAGTAATAATTATTCTTTTAATTTTACTTTAGTCTCAATAGGAGTAAATTCAAATCCTAAAGAAATATTCTTTTAATTTAAATTTTCATTTAACTTCCTTCAATTAAATTATTTATAGTAAATTCCAATTTTCATATAAATTTAACTTGCCTGCAAATTCATATCAATATCATTCAACCTGTCATATGGCAACAATATATATAATAAATATCTTTGAGGAATCCTGTTGGATCCCTCCAACCTGTTTCCCTGCATCCACAAATGTTAGCACAGTAACATATCAATTCAATTTTCAAATGGATATTATAATATATAAGTTATGATATGAACCAGTGAATAAATAATTATCAATCAATCAATCACATCCAATAATTTTGAATTTAACATTTAAATTTCATTTTTGATTTACCAGGAGATAAATCTCCGGGCCCGGATGGTTTTCCTATTTTTTTTTACCAATCTTTTTGGAAGGTTTTAAAATTTGACTTAATTTGTATGTTTAATGAATTCTATAATGGTAATCTTCAATTAGGTTGTTTTAATTTCGCTAACGTTATTTTACTACATAAAAAAGTTGGTGCTAATACTTTAAAAGATTTTAGACCCATTTCATTGATTAATTGCTCTGTTAAAATAATCTCCAAATTTTAGCTAATAGGCTTAGTTTAAAAATGAACAATCTTATTGACTGTTCTCAATCAGCTTTCATTAAAGGTAGGAATATTACTGATGGTGTAGCTGTAGTTCAAGAATATATTAATTTTTGTTGTAAGAATAATATAACTTGTGCTATTTTAAAATTAGATTTTGCTAAAGCTTTTGACTCGGTTGATTGGGATTTTCTCATTGACATTATCCATGCCAGAGGCTTTAGTAAAAGATGGATTAATTGGATCATTAACTTGCTTAAAACGGGTAACTCCAGTATGGTCAATGGTGTTTTAGCTAATAAAATTCAATCCAAGAGAGGTTTAAGGCAAGGGGATCCTTTATCGCCCCTTCTTTTTAATCTTGCGGCTGATGTCTTTTCTAAAATTATTAAAAATGCTGTTAACAATAATCTTTTGGGTTCTATTGGTAATTATATTTCTAGTTTTGATTTGTCTGTCCTTCAATTTGCTGATGACACTTTGCTTTTCTCCTCCCATCTTCCCAGACACATAATTGCTCTCAAGTTTATTCTTTATAGTTTTGAACTTCTATCAGGTTCAAAAATAAACTTTGATAAAAGTTATGTCTTAGTTTTAAATGATTTAGATAATGTAGAAAATTTAGTTGCTAATACATTAAATTGTAAAACTATGAGTTTTCCATTTGATTATCTTGGTTTTGTTATTAGACCTTCAAAACTTAAGCACGATGATTGGTTAATAATCATTGATAAAATTAAAAATAGGATTTGTAATTGGAATGTGAGATTCTTATCTAGAGCGGGTAGACTGGTTTTGATTAATTCAGTCTTATCAGCTCTCCCTATCTATTGGATGTCTATGCACATGTTTCCAGATTGGGTGATAGATAAAATAGATAAAATTAGAAGGGATTTCCTTTAGAGCGGGGATAATCCGAACAGTAGCATTAAATGTTTAGTTAATTGAGATACTGTCTGTAAGTCTAAAAAAGAGGGTGGTTTAGGAGTCATTAATTTACATAATATGAACCTGTCTCTTCTTGGTAAATGGTTGTGGAAATTTAGAGATTCTAGTGATAATGCCATTTGGAAGGAGACTGTTTGTAAATATTACTATAATGGTAGTTATAATCTCTTTCAAATTAGTCCTTCGATGTACAGTAAGCTTTCTTTTCTTTGGAAATCTATTTTAAAGTGTAGTGATATTTTTAACTTAGGTATTAATATTATTGTTCATTATGGTAATAATACATCTTTTTGGCACGATAGTTGGATTTCCCCTATTCCTCTTAAGATTGAGTTCAAAGATTTATATGATATTTGTAACTTTAAATTTGCGTTCATTTCTGATGTTTTTAATTCTGATAGTGACCCTCCTTGGATTTTCAACTTTAATAGTATTTTAGTGGGCTCTACCCTTAGACAACTTTATTTGCTTTATGCTAAGCTTAATCTGTATAACATTGACAATGTTAATGACCATATTAGTTGGGAGTGGGATGAGAGTAAGAAATATTCTTCTAATTCCTTTTACAAATTTACTAACTTTTCGGGAGTCTCTGTAAATTGTTTTAAATTTATTTGGAAGTCTAATGCTTCTCCTAAATCAAAGATCCATATGTGGCTCATCATTCATGGTAAATTAAATACTATTGAATTTTTAAAAAGGAAAAATATTTTCATTGATAATAATTGTTATTTTTGCAACACACACTCTGAAGATATTAATCATATTTATTTCGATTGTTTGGATACTCATTATATTCTTATTAAGACCCTTAATATTTTTGAGTTTAATATTAGTTCTAGAGTTTATGATTGTTTTTTCTATTGGGACTCTATTAGATCTACGTTCAATAAGAATTTTAGATTCTTGCTTGATTCTTTATTCATTATTTCTTGTTGGTTCATTTGGTTTGAGAGAAATCAAAGGATTTTTATTAATAAGAATCAACATTATAATAATTTGATTATTTTAATTTCTAATTTCCGCTTAAATTGGATTTCTAATCCCAAATATAAATTAGCCAATAATAATGGCTTTAAGGATTACCTTAATAAGGTTAGAAATAATATTAACTTTCCAAACTTAACATCAATAATTTTGTTTCTAATAATTCTTATATTTATTCCTTTTCTGAGTTAAATAATGATCATATGATGCACCTTAATTCTCTTACGATTTTAGGCTCATAAATTAGTTTCCTGTTTTTTAGACCTGTTTGATTTTGTTCTAGTTTATCCTTGTTTTATTTTACTCTTTGATTTTTATTCTCACATATATGTATATAAATTTTATTTATATACATATATGTGATTCTTTCTAACTTGTTTTCCTAGTTATGTTACAGGTTTGGTTTAGGTTGGTTGTTGGTTTTTCTCTTGATTGGTTTGCAGGATAGCTTGCAGCTTTATTCAGGTTGGCAGGGTAGCTTTTGCAGGGATTCGGGTTGCATCTTGCATTACTTTTTGGATTCTCCAGGCCTCCAGTGTGGAGTTCTTCTTTTTGGCCCATCTTTTGGAGGTCTCCTACATGGACCTTCTGAGGCGTTTTCTTTGTGTTTTGTTCTTTTGCATTTTGGTTTTTAGATACCCCTAACACCCTAGTATTGGGCGGTGGCCTTGCCGGAGCTCAGTATTAGGGTGAAATGGGTGGTGGCTTTGGTGGAGCTCATTCGAGGGGTTTCTATTTCTTTATTTTTTCTAGCTTTTTTGTTGTGCCACCTGCCAGGCATGTTGGCAGCTCCTTATTATTTGTTTTATATATAGCGTTACATGTGTGCTCTCCTTTTTTACTAGAGGATCACACATTTTTCTCAAAAAAAAAAATTCATTTAGGACATCCAAATGAGTGAGAAAATCTCACCTTTGCTTTCATTGATGCAATCCTTCCCAATCCCGACTCGTTTCCCAACCTTTGACCTTATATAAACAATTATAGGGATTTTATTAATATTAAGAGCAATTTATTTCCGTTTAAATAAATTTATTCTTTTATCTAATAATTTATTTTTCAACAAGTGATATAATTTAAACAAATACTTAAATTTTTAAACCAATAATTTAATTTTATATATTCTCAAACTGCACATTTAAATAGTCTGTAGGTTTAAAAATCTAATTTTTCATAATCTTTAAACATTTCTATATATATTATTTAATTAAAATTAAATCGAGGTTGACTTAATATTTTTAAATAAACTGCTTATCAGATCATATTACGTTGCTGTAAAAAAAATTATAAGCTTTACCTTACTGTTAAAATTTTCCTAATCTACAAATAGGTATGCATAGATGTATTAACTTTTGAAATTTCCAACATATCCTTTACTGTAAAATAATATAGCTAACTAATTTTAAAATCTCTGCTTTAAGATTAACCAATTCAATCTTGCTTTTATATTCTCTTTATTAAGAACTGAAGACAAAATTAGATTGAATTAGATAAAAAAGAAGAATCACTACCTCACTGTCGTTCCACGAACTCACCCTCCATCTCTGCCTCGAGTACGCCATCGCGAACGAGACCTCCAAAAATCGCTCGTCGCCCAATATGCTGTTCGAAGATCCCTCAACCGAAACACTAGCAACCCCCAAAACCCACTACGCAACCACCGAGCGACCACCTCAAACTGTCGAAGCATCAACTACGCCCTTCTACCTCGGTCCCCACTATCACTACGCGAGCCTTCCAAGCGAGACGCCTTCAACTTCGAGCTCCACTCACGAGCGCCGCCTAACGAAACTCTCGACACTCCTTGCATCGTGACTCCCCCAATTCCTAGCCCCAGCAACCCACGATCGATTCCTCCCCCCTCTCGCGCCACCTGATCGAACACGATTTCGTTCGTGTTAATTTTTTTTATTTTTCTTATTTTTAGGCATGCCGTGAAACGGCTTCAGGAAGAAAAGGGGAAACGAGGGAAAAATGAAGGTTTCGGTTCGAGCTTTGAGGGAATGAAATAAACAAAGGAATTTCGTTCGATAGGGGAAACAAAATGATAGAGAGGTAGCGGCCATTAATAAATTTTAGTTTCTGATCGAAGAGAGCAAGAAGAAGCAACGTGATTTTAAAGAAAAGGAAAGCGTATACAAGAAGACGAACGATAGGGTTCGTGTGTTGAGGAAGCTATGTTAATTATTTCATTTTTAAACTTTATATTTAAAATCCTTTCCAATTTCAAGTAAATTATAGCGCGTATGCTTATCGTACAATCACACGGTCACCCCAAAAATTACGAAATTTGAAATCCGGCAATAATTCAATATTACGGATCCAACGGAACTGGTTTCGTTGAATTCCGAGACTGTGCCTCGGATGGTGATTTTTAACTGTTAATTTAACTATACAAATTTAAAATTTAACAAATGACAGTTAAATTCAATTTTAACTCATCTATTACTTCCAGTATTATCAATATATTTTATAAGTCGTTAAAGTATTTTCAACAAACTTATTATTCCAGGTTTAAATAATTTACCCAATTGTCAATCACTATTTAATTTATTCAATTAATTGTTATATTTAAATTCTGAGTTCTTTTTATTAAATCAAACCAACTGTTCATATTGAAAACAAATTATATTACAAATTAATTATTTAAATTCATTTTAAATATCACAAATTAACGGTTGAAAAAGCCGGGTCGTTACATTCCTTCCCCCTTAAAAGAATTTCGTCCCCGAAATTACTAGTTAGGAAGAATGGTCCCATACCCGTTATTATTACTTCACAATCAACAATTCAACATCCTACCAAACTACCTTTTTAATAAAAGACGCATTATCCTTCTTATTAACTTCCAAACTTGTCCCAAGTTTCAATCTATACTATTTGTTTAACCATTCAAGTTTTCAATTTAAACTCAAATTTTGAATTATCAAAATTTTTCTAACACTCTAAATTTTCGAAAATTTTTGCCAGCGTCTCCTTTGCGCGGCTAGCTCGGTACAACTACAAAATGGCTCTACGGCATCTCAAAAACCCAAAAGAAAACAAAAAGCCAAGCGGCTCAATCAAAATCCCAATCAATTGCCATATAGAAATTTAAACACATACCTTTTGTCGAGCATTTCAATTTTATCTTTTGAAACCAAACTCAATTCTCCTTACCTACCTTTATATTACCTGCATTTCTTACACAATAATATGTCCAATCACAATATACAAAAACATTTTATCGACATTCTTTCAAATGTTAACATCCATTCATTCAAATATTATTTTAGATTGTTTATGAAATATCAATTCCCAATGAGAATTCATAATTCTTATCTTTATTTCCATCTTACTACGTTAGTTTGTATCTATTCCTATTCAATTGATTCTTCCATTTCTATATGAATTCAATTTATCTTTAGCAATTCTCTTTTTTTTTTCATTTGTAGCAAATTCATGTCATTATTTAAAATTATTTTCATTCACCAATCTATTGCAATTTCCAATTTGAAAACATTTGTCGTTAACAAAATTTTCAAAAATTTTCTAACTCCCAAAATTTTCGAAAATTTTTGGCAGAGTCCCCTTTGTACGGAGGAGCTTTTGCAATTTGACAAAAGATATAAATATATATACATCGACCCACACGGTCGGAAAAACAAAAAACAATTCATATTTCCAAGTTTGTATAGCGTAGGCGTACCTTATTTAGCATTTTAAGCAAGCGGCTTATTTTATTTTAGCATTTACGTGCCCAAAATCCCGCTATACAGTCTTCTGGTACCTGTACTTACTCAATTTGAACTCATAAGTAACATATGTATGAAATTTATAACATTGCATTCATTTATACAGCTACAACACTCAAAATCATAAGCAATGCAATATAAATAACTTCATAACAAATTTATATAGTTTCCAAACTAGTTCCATTTGTTTATAACTGACACAAATACCGGGTGCATTCAACTTTAAGTGAGTTACAACACATTTACTTATTTCGAATTCATACTTATCCCTAAACAAACCCATTTTCAATTTAATTGATTTCAAAAATCAATTCCTGCTTCTTAACAATTCAAAACCATATTTTATAAGCAATTATATGCGAATCAAGTTCTATAAGCAGGTAATAAGGTTTCCATATTAATTTAGTTGCTCTTACTTAATTTAAATCAACCTATCCAATTCGGAATGATTTTCACATCATTCTTTTATTCAATTCATTCACTATTTTGTATTCATGGCAATTTATTCAAAAATCAAGTTTAAATACTTCTATTATTCCATAGAACTTTAATTAATCTTGTTTATGACAACAACAATTATTTCATGCAAATTTGACAATATTCATTCAACAAACAATTTCTTAAATTTTATAACTGTTTTAAAATTGATGCCAACACAAGTTATATGAATTTCATTCCATTCTAATTTATTTTTAAACCATATCTTTGCATTTTCACATTTATTTTATTCCAAACCATTCTTATTAAGCTCGACAACTTCAATGCTTAAAATCAATCATGTCCCAGATTTATATGAGTCATACTTCATTGAATTTTAGACTTAAGTTAAGTTACTTCAAATTATTTAACTTTCATAACATAAGTTTATTTCATTTGTCCATAAATTCTTTTCCCAATTTTATTTGATTATATTTAAATAAAATCTCTTTCATTTACTTCTTAACTCAATTAATTATTTCATTTAAAAATTTCAATTTCCATGTTCGATTCATTCTCGAACTTATTTAATTAAATTCAAGACCATTTTCACTTTATTTATACACAATTGAATTTTGTTTGCACTTCTAACCATTTATATTTAATCCAATTTCATTTTATTTGCTAATCAATTCAAGTTGAATATTAGATATATAACTCAAGTTCTCTTTCTACCATTCACTTAAATTCACAACCCAATTTTTATTAATTTACCATTCAGCCTTTATTTAACCAATTCAAAGTTTATTCACATATTGAAGTTACTAATTTATCCCAAATTAGTTTATTCCCAATTTATAATTCAATACTTGATTTTTAGCTTCAAAAATCTCTTCATTTAAATTTCTTTGGTTCAATCCTATTTTGAAATTCAGGTTTGGATTTCTATTCATTTTCCAGATTCAAACAATTCTATTTGACTTATTTATTCCATCTTAATTTTATAAGTCCACTTCTTATTTATCTTCACAGTTCCATTTATTTACAGTTAACCACATTCCCATTTTATTTTAATTCAGGTTTATGCGTCCTCACTTAGCCAAGTATATATTTTTATTTCAACGCCTCTCAATTCTTTTATAAGCTATAAAAGTCTTATTTCTTCAAATTCTACTTTCACTTAGCTTACATTAAATTCAACCTCATTTCATTAATATGCATTTTTACTCAAGTGAGAGTTTTATTACAATATTATCTATATCTCAATTTAATCCATCTTTATTCAAATCCCAATATTACCCTAGCTTAAGATAATTCCAGTACAAACAAAGTTCTCAATCCAATTAAATTTTCTATTCACTATCCAATCACATCCAAAGTCAAGGTACTTCACCAATCTATTTTATTCAATGAACTTTCACTTTCAACGAAATCACTTTCCTTAAATTTTACATCTTAAGTTTATTCATTTATTGCAACTTCGTACTTAAATTCATTTCCAATTTATTTGACTCATATAGATCAAATCCCATGTGATTTTAATTAACCAATCTAAATTTGTTAAGACAATATCCAAGGTCAATTTATTTCATCCATACTTGATTTGGATCTAATTTGTAACTTCAAATTATCTTTACTTTAGTCCAATTCCAAAACAATTCCAATTCACATTTAATTTACTTACCATTCAAAGGAATTTCTATTTATAACTTAGGTTTCATCACTAAATTCCATTTTTAATTCAAATCACAACTTAATTCAAATCCAACTGAATTTTATTTTCAGTTTAACTCAATTTACTTCCATTCACATAACTTGAATTAATTTCCATCCACTTTAAGTTTTATTCCTCATTTCAACTTCATTTAAAATTCACTATTTTATTTCCTCCAAACCATTAATTAAATTTTAAAATTTAAAATTTTAATCCAAATTAAATTTGCATCTATAACTTTTCACTTTAGATTTTAATTCCAAAATTCAACATTTATGTTTTCCTTGATTAGATAACTATTTTAAATTTAATTATCTCATTTGTCTAAATATAGCATCCAAACATTCAAGTTATAATAATTTCAGAAAATATTCCTTTTATATCAAAATATATTTTGGATGAAATTATTTCATTCATCCACTTTTAAAAAAATCAATATTGTGTTGAATTGCTCTATTTAAGTGTTTAGAAACCCCTTCGATCTAGTTGTCCAGACTGTGCCGTCGAAGGTTCGTATACCACTCAATAAATCAATCAACGCAATATAAAATCATTTCATATTCACTAACAAATACGCGCTCATATCTATAAATACGCTCAAACTCATTCTAGAGTACTAATGGCTCTATCTCTAATGAGCAATCCCCACCAGAGCCAAGGTTCTCGCTTAACCTTTCATCTTTGATACCAAGTGTGACAACCTGCAAATCCATACCCCTTTGAACTTACAAAATTCCCTCCACATCTCAGTTCAAAGTGGCACAAATGTACGAGTCTTCGGGTAAAAGAAGAAAGGGGTAGAAGAAGAAGGAAAGAAAACAACATCAGAATCTCACATCGCAGCGGAATAAAATATAATCTATAAAATACAGTTTTAAATACAAGAAATCTGTACTGTATACATATACATACATATCATCATCAAAGTACATCAATCAGTCATACATGGTCAACTCCTATATGATCATACACAGCGGAATAATAGACAAATACGTAAATACGCTATGTCTCTAGCTTGTCTCCTGAACTCCAGCATATAATCCTGAACCTGTTAACTCGGTCTGACCCGAGCATCATATAAAACAATATCCGAGTCAGTCTGGAATACCAGCGTGGGAAAATCACACTCGATTGGATTATTAAAGTTTCGAAAATCCTTTGAAAACAAAAGCATCTCGTAAGACCACGCCACAAATAAACATGTCTGGTTTTTACCTTACGATAGCTAAAACACTTTTTATTAAAGTTCTCTGATATTATTATAGTGTCTATAGAAAGTAAATAGAATCTAGCTGAAATGCTTGCATCTCACGTTCCAGCAATAGTTGGGCACAATCAAAACCGTACAGGCGCTTATTGGAGATTGGATCCCATACAATGGCAGGGCTACTGGGGTACCACCCGTCACAGCACCTGGTCTACATCAGAGTACCGAGGAGCCACCCTAACTCCCCTGCAACACAAGACCGGAACCATTCCTTACTGAACAGTCCCAAGCAAGATCACCCCGCAGTTGGCGCGACCAACCGCCCACTAAGCCGAATAAAAAGGGACATCTAGACAGTGGAAACCTCACTCTCCAGTGGGGGCTACCCACGAAGTCTTGCTGCACCTCCACTGTTTTAGCCATTCCCGGTTGATGAGGCTTGAGGTTAAACGTTACCTTTGAAGAACACATCACTTAGAATGCTCATCGTCCACCTGACGATGTTCTGAAAGCATTCAATCCATACAAGTTGCCCTAGGTCTGGACAAATCGAATCACCGTCTTCAACTCTTCACGGTCTTCATTCGTAAT
Organism: Allium cepa; assembly: GCA_030765085.1. Classification (NCBI taxonomy): domain Eukaryota; kingdom Viridiplantae; phylum Streptophyta; class Magnoliopsida; order Asparagales; family Amaryllidaceae; genus Allium; species Allium cepa. The sequence goes on along the minus strand of CM060934.1, from coordinate 365,770,545 downwards.
CGTTCAAACCGGATCGAAGTGGTTTTCGGATAATTAAATGCGATCCCGGACTCTTCGAAACGATCAGCGCATTGTCCAATATTGATAGTCGGTTATTTAACTATCAATTAATCATTCACAAGCAACCATCAAATAATTGCTACAATTTATTTTTCTCAAATATCATTCAGATATTATTCCCATTTTAACCCAGTTGAAATGGATTCAAAATCCTTTACTTCCATGAAATCACTTGTCTGATTTCTCATACACACTAAATTTGATTTTACCTTTGAAAATATTTCTTATTTTCTCATTCCCTTTCTCACAATCAATTTATACTTTTGCTGATAAATTTCTATATTCAATTTCTCCACTTTGTAAGATTTCTCCTAAATCTTATCTCATTTAACAACTCACTTATCAACACAAGAGGATTATTAATTGGACTTTAAAAAGCTTTTGAAAACATTTATATTTATAAAATAAGAAGTATTGTTTTTATACCATTTACGGTTTAAAAGAAATATTTAACATAAAATTAGAGTTCATATCCAGTTAATGATAAATTGTAAAACTGCTTTTAGAAAACAAAAGTTTATTATAAATATTTGCCTATCCCTTAAACATAACTAATTCGAAAACATTTTAAATTCAAGTAATGGTTCACAAGAAATTTATATAGTGTAGTAATTTAAAATATTCCCTTTAAAATAAGTTTATAGTTTTAGAAAAAACCAATATGCATCCATAAATTCCTCTTGACCATATTCTCTTGCTTACTTCCAGAAATATTCAACTATTTCCTTCCAAAACCAATTTTCATACTTAAATCAAGTCCTTACCATGACTTATCTCATTACATATTCGCAAATACTTTCTATCTCATTTATAAACTCTGTTTATAAATTTATAAACTCCCTGAGTTTCCTTTTCATTTATTTATGAAAACAATTTATTCACAAATTCTATTCTATAATTTTATTCCTCAATTCAATTCCATATTGGCCCTTATTAAATTTCATTTCATTTCTTAAAAAAAAATCCCTTATTTTATTTCTTAATATAGTTCTCTTCTTTTATTTTATTTTAACATAATTTTGCTTTGCTTTGCCAATGAGTCGGCTTCTCTATTTTGTTCGCGTGGGACATGCGAGATGTCGTTGTATTCCAGATTCGCCAGCAGATTTTGAACCTGAGCAAGGTAATGAGCAAGTCGTCGTCCCTTCGCTTGATAGTCTCCTTGCACCTGATGTACTACCAGCTGCGAGTCATAGAAGATTTCGATTGATCTCACTCCCAATTCGATAACAGGTCTTAAGCCAACAATCAATGCTTCATATTCGGCTTCGTTATTTGTTGCTGCAAACTCGAGCTTCAAAGCATAGCAGATTGATTGGTCTTCAGGAGTTACGAGGATTATACCTGCCCCCGAGCAACGGTCGTTGGATGTCCCATTGGTGTACATCTTCCATCGAACGGGGGGTATGATTCTACGATTGCTCAGTTCATGTTGCACAGTGAATTCAGCAATGAAGTCGGCTAGTGATTGTCCTTTTGTGGCTCTCCGCGGCAAATAGGCAATATCGAACTAACTTAACTAAATATTCCATTTTAGCATTCTTTCGAAAGTTTCCGGTCGTTGGAGTACCTGTCGCAAGGGTCGGTCAGTGTAGACACCGATTGAGTGTGCCTGAAAGTAGGGGCTAAGCTTGCGTGATGCGATCACCAAGCAATAGGCTAGTTTTTCAATCTTTGGATATTTTCTTTCCGCCCCGGTCAAGCGCTTACTGATATAGTAAACTAGCTTTTGAATCCGGTCTTCCTCAGGGACCAAGGATATACTGATAGCATGCTGGGATACCACCAAGTATACATACAACGTTTCGTGGTCTATCGGCTTGGACAGTACGGGGGGACTTTCCAAGTGCCTTACCCGAGCCCGGAATGCTTCCTCACAGTCGGATGTCCATTCGAAGTTTCTCTTTCCTTTCTTTATAATGTCGAATAAGGGAATACACTTGTATGTAGCCCTAGATATGAATCGACTTAGCGCAGCCACTTTTCCATTCAGGCTTTGCACCTGCTTTATGGTTCTGGGTACTTTTATATCTCGGATAGCCTGGATCTTTTCTAGGTTAGCCTCAATTCCCCGGGCATTCACAATGAATCCCAGAAACTTTCCTGATGCTACGCAGAATGAACACTTCAACGGATTGATCTTCATTCCATAATGCCTGAGTATGTCAAACATCTTCGTTAGGTCTCGGATGTGCTCGTTTGACTGCCGTGACTTCACTAGCATGTCGTCCACATAGGCTTCCATTGTTTTACCAATCTGGTCTTTGAACATTCGATTCACCAGGCATTGATAAGTCGCTCCTGCGTTCTTCAATCCAAATGGCATTACTACATAGCAATACAATCCCACGTTTGTCACAAAGCTGGTGTGTTCTTGGTCCGGGATGTGCATCAGAATTTGATTATAACCATAGTATGCGTCCATAAATGATAGTAACTCATGTCCGGCAGTTGAGTCGACGAGTTGGTCAATCCTTGGCAGCGGGAAACTATCCTTCGGGCATGCCTTGTTTAAATCGGAGTAATCAACACAAGTCCTCTATTTTCCATTCGCTTTCTTTACTAACACCGGGTTAGATACCCATTCAGGGTAAAGGGCGTCGCGGACGAACCCGTTGGTTTTGAGTTTGTCCACCTCCTCTTTGAGAGCCGCAGACCTCTCCGGGTCCATGCCTCTCCTTTTTTGTTTCACAGGAACATGTCTCGGGTCTATGTTCAACATTTGACTCGCGATTGCAGGAGAAATCCCGCACATATCAGAATGCATCCAACCAAAAACATCAAGGTTCGCTCGGAGGAAGTCAGTAAGGTTCTCAGCTGCCACGGGGTCGAGTTGTGATCCTATTTTAAGAACTCGTGATGGGTCGCTGCGCAAACTGAGATGTCGATGGTTAGTTCAGCCGGTGCCGCATTTGTTTCCCTGGGTTCCCCATCAGCGTCTCTCGGATCTATGTCTCTATGTATCCGAGAATGCCGCCCGAGCCAGGGCTCGGGCGCTAGTTGTCAATCGTCAGAACCTTGGATGCGGACAGAGCTGTCCGCAAATTTTCCTTTCTCCCTACGTCATGCCTCCCTGAGTTCAGCTACATAGCATGCGCGGCCGGTTGCCTGGTCGCCGTGTACCACTTCAATCCCTATGTCTGTTGGAAATTTTAGCGTAAAACACCAAGGGGCCAAAGCTGCCCTAAATTCCGCCAGGGCTGGACGACCTAGAAATACGTTGTACGGGGAATCAACGTCCAGTGCTATGAATGGTAAGATTCGCACACTTCTGCGATCACCTTGTCCCAGTTCAACTGGTAATTCCACATATCCCACTGCATCAGTCGCTGCGCCATTAATGCCATGGATTCTGGCTTTGGACGGCTTCAAATCCTTGGTCTCCAACTTCATTTGGTCGTATGCCTTCCGGAAGATGATGTTAACGGAACTTCCGCAATCAATTAGAATTCTCTTTACGAATGCTGGCCCGATGGTCGCAGATATGACCATTGGGTCAATGGTAGGAGCCTCTACCTTATCCGCATCTCTGTTTCTGAATACGATATCATCATTCATCGTGCGCTGCTGCTTTGCAGGAGTCCCATATTCCACGTTCGAACAACACTCATACTCCGCATGTCTTAAGGAGTTAGCATATCGCTCCATCTCCTGCCAATTCATGTCTGCAGGGTGAGGTCCGCCAGCAATTGTGTTAATAACCAATCTACCCACAGTCCAAGTTGGTTGTTCCGGTTAGTGTGGGGCTGGCCCACGTCCAGGGTTTGATGTTTCTTGCCTCCCATCCTGTGGGTCTTTGACAAATTCCTACAGCTTCTTCTGTCTAATTAGCTTTTCTATAGCATCATGGAGGTGTCTGCACTCCTCCGTGTTCTGCCTATAAGACTCGTGGAAACGACAATACCTCCCGGTCCGCTTCTGTTCTTCCGTCGATTCCTTTGGACGCGGCTTTCTATATTGGAAAGTGTTGCAAGTTGATAGATAGATGTTTTCAAGAGATGCATTCAACGGCGTGTATTCATTGTATGTTGGGATCCTTGATTTCCATTTCCCTGTTTGGTTTTTCTTTCCGGGATTTCCACCACTGGATCCTTTAGACTGCCCGGGCTTGTTCTGGATGCTAACTTGAGTTTTTCCAGGATTATCTCCAGTTTGTTTCACGATGACGTTACTTTTCACAGACTCTTGAATGGGCCCTGATGCCTTGTCTCGCCTTGTCCACCGGGCTTCCTCCCTTCTTATGAACTGATGAGCTTTCGAATAAAAACGTTCCAGCGTAGCTGGGGGCTTTCACGCCAACCAATCTCCAAATTTAAAATCTGGATCCACTCCACGCATTACTACCATCAAAATCGCGTGGTCGTTAGGATTGCTCACCTAGGTGGCAGCAACATGAAATCTTTGCAAGTATGCTTTCAACGACTCTCCTAGAGTTTGAGTTACACTTGATAAGGACATCACGTCCTTTGGACGAGTAGTGTGTATCCTCAATTGTTCTACGAATTTCATTGCTAATTCGTCGAAGCTGGATATAGACCGTGGTAGGAGTTAAGTGAACCATATGGTGGCAATCCCGGACATGGTGATTGGGAAACACCTACACTTGGTTGCGTCATTAGCTCTTGTCGAATCCATCATCCATCCGTACCTCATCACCTACTGCCTAGGGTCAGTCTTCCCTTCGTAGGCTGGAATGGCGGGCACGCTGAACTTTCTTCGGTATTCGTTCTGTAGAATGGTATCTGTGAAGGGAGTATGACTATTAGACACTCCCCGGTCTTCATTAGTCAGACCTTGGTTTTCTTTCATCAACTGCCTGACCATAACCGTCAAATCCGGGGTTTGTATGGAAGATGGAAGGTTGGATTCTGTTCCACGGGACCGTATAGGTTGATGTCCCGTCCTATTTGGTTCTTGATTTCTAATAGATCAATCAGTAACACCTGCATGTGCATCTTCATCCTTACGGCGTCCACGCCTAGGAGGTTCATCAGCAGAAGTTGAACTATCATCTTCAGAGTAAGGGATAGGGCTTCCTCCAGCTTTTTGATGCTGTTGCTGAGTAAGATGAGTCATGAGGTCAGCGTTGGCTTGCATTTGCTCAGCAAGTTGCCTTCTACTTTCCTTAAGTTCTCTTATCAAGTCATTGAATTCTGCTCGGGAAATAATTTCTGCTTAGTTTTGGTTGGAGGGCCCTGCACCTCGAATTGCTTGCTGATTGCTAGTACCTCGTTGTTGCACAATAGCGGTTTCGTGGGCATTTGCATTTTGAGAGGCTGATCTAGTTCGTGGTCTTCCCATGGTAGAGTTATTGGTTGTAACTCTGAGTAGAATCAACAGATGCCTTATAGATGATTATGGATCTCTTTCGAGGGATTTATGCAATCTAGTAGCTGCAAAGTAGATCCTAATAACCTGAGAATTCAAATTCTCGGTGAAAGCACCAAAATGTTAGCACCAAAATTAGTCACTAACACCCTTAGAAAGATTGTGTAGAGAGATTAATGAAGAAAGTAAATTAAAACAGAGAATAGAGTGTAAATTTAAATGCCGAGAACAAGAACACCAAATTTATAGTGGTCCGGCGTAACTGCCTACATCCACTTTGAAGTTGATTTCCATTGATTTCCTTGATGGGTGATTACAGATACAAGCCGTTTTTAGTTACTAGAATACAATACAAAGTAAAAGGAATAAGTCTGGAATGAGTCTTGAAAATGGCAGAGTCTCCCCAGTGTTCTATCAAATCTCCCCCTTTCTCTGTGCCCTGCCCCTCTATTTATAGACAAAGGTGGGTTGGACTTCCCTGGTGGGCCTGGTAGCTGAATAACTCGGTCCAAATAGGACAAGCCCTGCATGCCAAATCGAGAGGGCCGAACGGTCGAGTGCCGATCCATTCTCTTTATGCGAACGATATATTTGTTGTGGGGAAGAGTAGGCCGATCAATGATCGGACCGGGCGTGCTGGGGAGAATGCCAAACCATCCTTGATTGCCGAACGTTTCGGCAGGGCAAATGAGAATGTCGGGTCTTTATGGATACCGGACGTTCCTCGAAGCCGAATGGTATGATGCTGAACGGTCTGGGTGTCGAACGAGGCACTTAATGTTCGAATGCAATCTTGACCGAACGAGCCTTCGGCCGAAAGATGCTTTTGGCCGAACAATGCATTTGGTCGAGCACCTTAGATGTCGAGCGCTATCTTATGCCGAACGTTCCCTCGTGCCGAACGCTTCTCGGTATGCCGAACATTCTCCTTTAGCCGAACGATCTCTTTTAGCCGGATGTTCTCCTTTAGCCTAACAAGATAAGGCCGAACATACTGACTACCGCAGGGAGCACTCGTGCCGAATGAAACTAGAAGCCGGGACAATGTCTTGGCCGAACGATGGCTAGGCCAAACTATGGCTAGGCCGAACGACGGCTAAACCGAACAATTCTTTGGTCGTGGAACGATCTTATGTCGAGCGTACTTCTCTGGCCGAACGATATTCAATAACGAACGTTTCTCGATGCCGAACGATGGAGAGCCTGAGTACTAAGTTGCCCGGTCAATTCCCTGGGAAACAAAATGTTTTAAATATGATTATGATTATGACAATTAAGAAACTAAATAAAGATAAATAGTTAATTAAGGTTAATTAAGACCTTGGATGATTATGAATTGATTAAATTTATAAAGTAACTAAAGAGTAAATGGGTAGTTAATTAATTTAAGAGTTAATTAATTAGAGATTAATTAATTCATAATTAAGGATAACCTAATGTAAGTAATTAGAGATTAATTACTTAAATGATAATTACTTAATGTAAGTAATTAAAGGATTAATTAATTTAATTAGTAATTAAAGGTTAAATTAATTAATAATTAAAGGTTAATTAATTGAGGATAATTAACCAATGGGATAATTACTTGAAGAAATTAATTAAAGGTAAATTACTTAAGGGAAGTAATTAAGCATTAATTACGTAGTGTAATTAATTAAAGGATTGATTAATTACGGAAAATTGATTAAAGGGTTGGTTAGTGAATGAGATTAATTAAATGATATTTAATCAAAATAAGTGATTATAGGATAAGTAATTAGAGTAATTAATTTGGGATCAATATAATTAATTAACTAATGAGAATACTCAAAGGTTAATCAATGTGAATAGTCAAAGGTTAATTAATTTGTGTTATTAATTAAAGGCTAATTACTTAATATAATTAAAGGATAATTAATCAAGGGTGATTAATTAAGATGGATATTTAAAAGATGATTATTAATCGATTTGTAATTAATTAATGTTAAGTAAGCAGGATTAAAAGTGATTAAAGAAATTAATTTAATTAATTTAAATTAACTGGAATGTGTGACTAATTATCTTGCTTATGGATGATTGAATGATATTGAATGCCTTGAATTGGTTGATATTTCTGATATGAAATGTTTTGTGATATGATTGAGCTGAACAATGATATCGTGGGTTATTTATCGATAATGAATTGCTGTATGAATTATTATACCCTATATTTAAATTGATTGTATCCACTTAAACTGGATTTAAGATGACATTGAATTCGAAGAGACCGGGGTTGGGTATTAGTAAAATACCCGAAGCCATTTCGATTAGTAATCTAAATTCTTTCTAGATTTCATGTGTGGAATCAAATAGGCTGGAATGAAATAAGTAAATATCATGGATATTTAAAATGAGTAACATTTCTTAGATATTATTTTATAATATGTGTTTGACTTTAACAAGTTAAGAACTCGTAGGAGGGTACGAGTTACCCTGGTATTTCACATAAGTTATATAGCATAGTATATCATATTATATGGGTTTACTCACGCTGGTTTCTAGCCTGACCCAGGTGTTACTTTGATGTAATGCTCGGGTCAGACCGAGTATTACAGATTTTTAGGTTAGGACGTTCTAGAGCTCAGGAGGCGAGCTGGATGGTCGGAATGTATGAAGTTTTCCACTGTGTATATAAGACCGCGTAGTCTGTATAGATTGTAGTACGGAACGAGTTGTATAACTGTCCAGTTTATGTGTAAATGATTGTAATTCTGATAAATACAGCTTTCCTTTATAGAAATGCTATTATTTGATATTATATTTTGATTCGCTGCGAAATGTGAGATTTTGTGTTTTGTTTTTTGTTTTCTTCTTCTACCTCTTTCTTCTTTCTCTAACAATCTGGAATTTTCGGAGTCGAAAATTTTGGGTCGTTACATTTGGTTCTCAGAATACAACTCAACAATAACATAGAGATCAACACAGTGGAACCACTATATATCTACAAATGCTGAAGCCTCCTACTCTAGTTCTCTTCTAGAATTCGTCAAAGCTAACCTGAATCCCTTGGCTACTCGTTAAAATTTGAGTACCAAAGAGTTTAATAAAACAGAAAATAAACTCCGGGTCAGACATGTGTCTGGTGTGAGTAAACGGGTTAAAGTTGTTTAACTGTAACGACCCACTATTTTGTACCATTCGAATTCGACAAAACTTAAAAATTGTCGAGCTGGAATAGTTCAAAACAATAGGTTGTAAATATAGCTAAGGAACAAATGAAACCAAATACACAGAATCACAGACACAGATATCAGAATCTCACAGCGGAACATAAAATAACACAGTGGTTCATGAATCCACTGAAAACTTTTACCAAATAGAAATACGTTGTTCATAAACTTCAATACAATTTTAAGCCATAAGCAAATATAAAGTCTTCAAATGTCTTGAATTACAAAATAGATAAAGCTGAAAAAGCTTCCAATTAGCAAGAGAGATCTATGAGTGGTCCTAGCTCCGGAAAGAAAGCTGAAGCTGCAACTCAGGCTGACCCGAGCGTACAATAAAACAAAACACTCGAGTCAGGACATACATACTTATATAATGTAAGCTAAATCAAGTGTACTGTAGTATAAAGCAAGTAACTTAAAGGATGCTTGGGATCGCCCAACCTCTAAGGATCCGTTAAACTATTTACTATGTAGTATATTGCGCTATTATAATAGTGTCTATATTAAAATAAACTTACTTTTAAATAGCGTTATGGCTTTACATTTTCCACCTTAACACGAATAATGCCAATAGTCTATACAGTACCGTAATACCTCCTGATCGGGAGGCTACCAGAGGATACTCCATAGGTACGACACAAATAGAAACTCGTAGGAGGCTCGCTAGGGTAGGTGACACGGCACAACTAGGCAATGCCAGGGTAGATATACCAATTGCTATCCGGACCGGTGGAAACGCGTAGCCGCAGTTACCGCCCACCTCGAACAACACTCCCAAATCAAAGGTGCGCACCAAAACAATCACAAGAGTAATAGAATGGCATACGAAGAAGTGCGTTCGATCAGGGGAGCTACCTCATTAATCCGAGAATCGCTCCTGTTTTAGCCACCTTATGCCAACTCACGGGAGTCGGGTCCACGTATATACCTTTCAAGAAACCGTCACCACCAACCTACTTCATTCTGGAATCTCCACCGCGTACATGGTTAGTCAAAGTGGTTTTCGGTATCGACAGAGAGTATGCCCATATCCGATCCCGGTCTCTTTGCCAACCAAACGTTATTATAACCCGTGGTTATAGTTTGAAAAATGGTATTTTTATATTTTTCAAATCAATATATATATTTCAAATACATTTAATTTCAAATCCTTGATTTAAAACATTTCCTTTGAAGATATACCATTTCAATTTATTCAATTAAATCTGGAATTTATTTCTTTTATCAAAAGAATAGAAATCAATTTTCTTCTTTTAAATCTTTCCAAACTCAATTTCTTACTTTATTAGCAATTTCATATTTAAATTCCAAATCTTAACGTATTCCCAAAATAGAGATGAAATTTTAAATAAATAAATTTTAAATCAATTTCACTTCTACAGCATCTAGGAAATGCTATCTAAAGTATGGGTTTAAAATAGTCAAGTTTCAAAAGACAGCAATTAAATGCTGTAGTAGACTTTTAGCTAAACATCAAATTTCAAATATAACTTATTATTTATTATTTCTGTATTGAAATCTTTACCTTTCCAAAAATATAGAATTTCTAAACAAGTTATATTCCAAAATTTTAACTCAACATTTATTTATTTAACCCCTTTTAAATCATTGTAAATCTCATAAAAATCCTTTATATAATTTAAATTAGAATATCATCAAATTTCTAAATTTAAATAATTTAAAATAATTTCAGAAAATAATATATAAACCACGGGCCTGTATAAGATTTTCTAGCCTAGGTCAAGTGAAACGGATTTATATCATTTCAATCCGATATTTACACAACCCCGGGTTCTATCATTTCGAACCCGCAATCCCAAGACAATTTACAGCAGTTAACAGAACAAGTGAACAATAATAATCAATTAGGCCTATCATTTCAGCCCATACCATCTATAATAACAGGGAACTTGCAGTGGTGATTTAAGCAGTAAATAAACAATAACATAACTGCAGAAATAATATAACAGATAATACTGATGAGGTGTCAATTTAAATGGGGTCCATCATTCTATATTACACTACAGACAGATAATAGTGAAATACAATTTTACACATACACTTGCAATAATTTACCAAAATATAAATACGTATGTCTGGTGAGAAATACTCACCTGAATTTTTGCAGAAAAATTTAAATTTCAAAAATGACAGTTCACCGGTACAGACCGACAGAGGGTAATGATAAAGATTCTCGGACGTCGCCTAGATTCAAATCTAGAAAAATTCAAATATTGAAACGCGACTTAAGAATTTATGGTCAAGGAAAAATTTAGAATAGAACAAGAATATGTTTGCTTTGCTCGACCACTTCACCGTGTAACGTGACCAAAACATACCCAAAACTGTGAACCGTGCTAACCCAAAATTTTACGACCAAAATTTTTCCTAAACAACTACGGCAAAAGTTGAACACGAATACACGTGCACCAAATTTTTGTGCAGCCTTCCCTTCCCATCTTTTCAGTTTTTTTTTTTTTTTTTTTTTTTTTCAAAGCTTCGCACTTATTCAATTTCAAGTACCTCCCAACTCCTCTTTAACAGGTATCCACTAAACTCATTTACCCGAGCCAAAACCCACCTACTTCGAGTCTTTCCCACGTCTCAAGCTCACATGCTTCGAGCCAATAATGAAATTTCTTCGAAAAAAAAAAATGCAAAGAAACTTCCAGCCATCTCCTTTTCAAAATTTATTGAAAACACAAATCTCACACTCACTGACCCCTATTTCCTAGTAGCATCAACATTTCACTTCAGTTATGCATCAATACTCCTGTCCAGATCTTCAATCTCAGAAAAGAAAAAAAAAATAAAAAATAAATAAAGAACATGACTCCTCTCCCCTACAAACAGACAACCCCTTTCTTATATAAAGGCAACTGAAAGACTCCCCTAAACCCAACATAAATGTATGCAGACTACTCAACACAAATGCAAGTTAACTCCCTTAAAGAATATAATATATATAATATAATAAAAAAAAATGTAATTTTTTTTTTCCACTACTAACTAAATCAAATCCTGGAAAATCTTAAACAAATCAACCAAAGTCCTTCCCATACATTAAATATCATATCCAGGTTCTTGGCTAAAACTCACTAGCCTACAACTACAAAATGCATGCAAAACTCAACCTATATCTACACTCATCTTTATATCAGTGTTACTTCACCCCACATCCCTCAACATGAAAAAGGCCTACTGATCACTATATGCAGTTTGAAAATCAACAGGTTCAATACAAGGCTATTTCTTATATTGTCACTGAATCTAAACTTCCTAAATGCAACTTATCACTATTGTATAAAATTTCAACCATTCCTCATAACACTCAGTTTCTCCCACCAATCTACTGCTTCACCCTCTGATATGCACAAGACTAGCCTATATCTCAGCATAGGGATGAATGTACAGACATCTTATGCATGGCATAACAATGGAAATGGCCGAGCAAGGCACAGGTAGGACAAAATTTCGAGAAAGAGAAAGGGAGAAAAAATATCTGAACCGAAAGAAAAGAACAATACTATAACTATTTACCTGATAGATTCACGAGAAGGAGCAGAGAATTGGATCGATGCAGAGAACAAATGGGTAGAGGGGAATGAGTTTATAGGCAGATGAGAAAAATAACGTGTCAGTTTCTATTGATATAAATGCTATTGATATGGACGAGAATTCTTCCCATCAGTTACAAAAGAATATTGCAAGCATTGATCTTCTGGCATGATTAATGGAAGGCAGGCATAAAGAGAAGGCCGAGAGGATTTTATTTTTTTTTGAAAACTTGTTGATGTTTATAAACTAGATTTTATTTCCTGCGTGAGTTACGTACTTGATTCAAGGATTTGAATTGATATATAACTGATGAGAACAGAGGCTAAAGGAAGAGAAATGGTGTGTATGGTTTCAAGCTTTAATTGCATGCATTTAAGTAAAAAGGAAATCATCAGAGAGAATAAGGTTTTTAATGTTACCCTATAATTAAGTTTGTGTGATGAAGGCAGGGTTAATACACACATTCTTATAAATTAAAACTTACGTGATTATAGGTTGATAATTGATGAGATAGAGGCAGAGGAAAGGAATTGATGTGCATGTTGATTTCTTTAAAGTGACAGTTAGGTTTCACACGTCTAGCTTAAATTTTGTACGTTACTACTTGTTGAATTTATTTCAGTTTTATGTATTTTGATTTGATATTTTTCTAGTTTGATATCAAAATGAAAAGGCAAATTTATGTAGGCAGTTGAAATGGAAACGTATACAATATGTGTAAAGTCAAATTGTCAATTAAAACAAGGTAACATTTGCTTTTTAAAACACTGACTGATATTTTTCTTCAAAAATATATGAAAATATGATTTTTACACTACGTTAAAAAGACGCAAACTAAAACATCAAAAATTTGTGTGAAAATATCGTTTTGAAAACACACGTTTTATTACGTCACTTATACCCTATAATTGACGCGTCTTCCAAACGCGAAATTTAACAGTTCAAAAATCGCTTAAAATTTTACAGTTATTATTTAATTTTATTGGCATACAAAATTTTATAAAATATATCTCCAAATCAAATATTTAACCATATTGTTAAACCTAATCTATAAGAATATTATTTCAAATTTGAATAATTAAAATAAAATAAATTGTTAAAACTAGGGTTGTTACACGAGCTATTAAATAAAGATGTACATAAGAAATATTTAATAGATAAAATAAGATCTAGAAAAATAAAGAAATAAATGTCAAGAGATAGACATAGGAAAATAATAAAGAGGCTAGGCAAATAAAAAGTAAGAATTAAGGAGAGAGAAAACTTATATATAATTTATTTTTAAACGCAAATGAAAATGAGAAGTGGGAAATAAATCTTTTTATTTGAATGGCGAAAAGAAATACACAGTTATAAATGAGGTGGATAAAATATTTCTCACGGTCAGGTATGTTAAGATTTCAAACTTGCCCAATTGATTGATAAAAGCAGGGAGTTTCTTACGTAAATGTTGGCAAGCATTAAATGTTGATTGAACCAAAGAACGGCAAGAAATTTGATTGAATGTTTCATAGATGCATGCTTTATTTCCAGACATACAAAACTTTTGATTTCAACATTTGTTACCAATAAACAGTTGCGTGATTTTAGGAATAACGGTAAACAAATAAATTGGCTTTGAACTGAACATGCAACAAGTATTAAATCTCTTTGGACATTTCAAAGCATTGCGTTGATATCCCTTCCAGCTTCTTTATATGTGTGATTGAAGATTTAGGCAGATAAGGTTTCGTGATCAGAGGAATGGCAAAATATGAACCGTTCCAATTATATGAGAATTGATATATATATATATTTTTTTAGTTTGATTAATTAAATGACGGCAAGAATTTTTCAAAGCTTTTGGAAATGGAAACGTATATACACCTTTTATTTAAAACCAAAACTGTCAGTTACAACCAAAAGTAACGTTCGTCTTAAAAATCACTAACTGATGTTTTAATCCATAAAGGTGTTTATATATGATTTTAAAAGTACGTCAAACTGACGTAATACAAAACATCAAAAATATATATATAAAATAACGTTTTAAATTTTATACGTTTTATTACATTACTTACCATAAATTTTACGCGTCCTTTTAAACGCGATATTTAACAGTTTATAAATACACTAAATTCTTCAAAATTAATACTTAACTAAAATTCAAATTGGTTTACATTCTTCATATCTTATATATATATACGCTACTTATTCCCTAAATTTACGCGCCCTTTTTAACGCGTAATTACCCAGTTCATTTATATAAAAAAAAATTAGAAATTCTGACCATGCCGAGACTCGAACTCGTGACCTGTCGTGAATAGCCCAGATGTCTTAACCACCTAAGCTATAAATGTTTTCTTAATTAAAACTTGATTTTTCCAGAGATCTTATTAGTTAATCCTAAAATTTATTTTTCACTTTAAATAAACCCCAAGGTTTTTTTTTTAAAAATACAAGTGAAAAATACTTGTAAAAAAAAATTGGGCTATTACACTAACTTTGGAGAAAAAACTTTGAAAACAAAAGGTATCTCGTAAGACTTCCCGCACATAAACACGGAAAACTTTTTATCTTACGATAACCAAAACATTTGATAGAAAATCTAGTTATATTATAATAGGGTCTAGGGTTTTCAAGTAAAATACAAAATAGCTGGAATGCTAACATCTCACGTTCCAACATAGTTGGTCACAATCAATACATACGACACTTATTGGAGATTGGAATGCATACAATGGCAGGACTACTGGGGTACCGCCCGTCACCATACCGAGGATCCCTCCTGATTCCCTGCAATACAAAGCCGAAACCATCCCTTGCTGGATAGTCGCGAACAAGACAACCCCGAAGATGTCATGACCAACTTCCCATACAGTCGAATAAAAAAGGACCTCTAGACAGGGGAAAATCTCGTCCTACTTGGGTGCTACCCACTTAGCCTTGCTACACCTCCCCTTTTTTAGCCATTCCCGGTCGATGAGGCTTGAGGCTATGATTACCTTTATAGAACACATCTATCTTAGAATGCTCATCGTCCTCCCGACGATGTTCTGAAAGCATTCAATCCATACAAGTCCGTTCTGGGTTCGAACGAAACCGAAGGCACTATCTCGCTACATTCACTTTGGAATCACCCTTAGAGTTAACTACAGTAGCCCTTGCACTCCGAATCTTCATCTCGAACAGCACTTGAGATAAACGACCTATCGTTTAATTTGGATCGATGTGGTTTTTGGAATTCCAAATTTGGAAATCCGATCCCGGTCTCTCCGAAATCCAAAACCCCGTCTTAATGTCCAAGTGGTTTAAGTTTGAACAATTTAATTCAATTCAAAACATTGAATTCACACAGCATCATTCACAGATAAATATCACACATTTATCACAGATATATCCAATATCACATCACAGAATATCTTAGATGATCAAACTATAGGTATCAATCAATCCAGACATGCTACTCAAACAATCATCCATAAATAGGAATTATTAATCCATATTATAATTAATTAAATTAACTTAAATTAAATTAATAACTTGAGAATTAATCACCTAACCATGCTTAATCAATCATTAATTAATTATAAATCATTAAATTAATTAATCATCCTTTAGTTACCTGATGAACCAATTAATTAATCTTTAAGTACAGATTAATTATACTTTAATTATTTCCTTAATCAATCATTCTTGATTAATTATTCTTTAATTACATTAAGTAATTAGTATTTAAATTAACTACACAAATTAATTATTCTTTAATCACTTATATTAATTAATTTTAATTACTCTTATTAATTAATTAACTATAATTAATTACATTGAACCTTAATTAATTACATTGATCCTTAATTAATTACATTAATTACTATAATCACTTCATTGATTAATTATCTTTTAATTAATCTTATTCATAATTAACTAACCTTTTAATTATTCTCATTAATTACATTAATTAATGATCCTTTAATTACTTTCATTAATTAATTATTCTTTTAATTAATTCTATTTAACAAGAAATCTTTAACTTACTTACATTCATTAATTACACTTAATTAATTACTTTCAGTAATTAACCATTCTTTAATTACTCACATTAATTAAATTAACTCCTTGGTTAATTACATTATTTAATCCTTTAGTTAATTACACTGAGCAATTAACCATTAATTACTTCCAAAAAGTAATTATCCTTTAGTTACCTTCCATCAAGTAATTCTCTTTAATTAATGAACTAATTAATTAACTTTAACTAACCATATTAATTTAATTAACTACATTAA
Organism: Allium cepa; assembly: GCA_030765085.1. Taxonomy (NCBI): domain Eukaryota; kingdom Viridiplantae; phylum Streptophyta; class Magnoliopsida; order Asparagales; family Amaryllidaceae; genus Allium; species Allium cepa. The sequence continues at coordinate 365,754,143 of CM060934.1, read as the reverse complement.
GTTATTAATTTCTTTAATTACTTCATTAAGTAATTACCCTTAATACTCCCTCTAATATTAAGTAATTAACCTCTAATTACATCCATTAATTAATTATTCCTTAATTAATTAACCCTTGATTAACCAATCCTAAATTAAGTAATCAACTACCCTTAATTAATTACACAAATTAATTTATCTTAATTTAATTACCTAAATTAATCATCTTAGTTAATTAAGTAATTATACTTTAATTACTTTTGTTAATAAAACTTGATTAAATTAAGATATCCCATTCACTATACTAAACTCTTACCAACCATTTAAATTAAATTAAAAGTTTGGATTTGGTTTATTCAAAATCATCATCCTTTGATTTTATTAAAGTTAAATCCTTTCACTTTAATCACATCTAAATTTCCACAATTACATTTTATTTGAAAACATTTATGGACTAATTACAAGATTTATCCCAAGCAATATTTATGTAAAAAAAACTATATTTAAAACAAAATTAATCTTTAAAATCCATACCTTTAAAAACTTAAACTTGTTTAAACATCATGTTTTAATTCAAACATTTCAAACATCTTTAAAACTGGTTAGAAACTTTATTAAAATTTTAGCTTTGCTTTCAAATTCATTTTAGTTTAAAACTGGACAGGATTTAAAACCTGGAAAACAAATCGTTCCCGAGTTAAACAGCAAAAACCCCGAGACAAAACCCAAGAAACCCAAGACAACAAATAGCATGCATCCTCGCCGAGTCGACACGAAAAACACTTCAAGTAAAAACCCAAACAAAACTCTTCTTCTCCAAAAATCAAACAAATCCAGATTTATATGAACATTTGTGCACGCGCATCGGCCGGAGTTCTGACCTTCGGCGCGACCCTCGACAAATCGACGATCATCTCGTCGTCCCTCACAACCACTCGGATCGTCGATAAAGTAAGAAGAACGAAAAACAGGCATACGAACAATCAATAAGGACCAACCCAAAACGAAAAAACCTCTCAAGCCATCGCCTTAGACCATCAGCACCCTTGCCGACCTCACCAGAGCTTTGTCCCGAACCCAAACATCAATTCAACCCTTCGTTAACAAGTTGGAGTCTTCCCAGTTATCTCACGATCTCGAAATCAAAGCTTGACCAAAACTGCCAAACAAACCCTAACACGACGCCGCCAAGTCGCCATGGCCATCTAAAAAAATCCCCTTCCAGTTTTCCCAAGAACCTCCATACCCTAGCCTACTTCAGTAGTAGACTCGAACTTCCCCTTGACGCCGACCGATGGCAATCAACCCAAAACCCAAAAATGAACAACTCACAAATTCTCAACTAATATTCAGTTAAAAATTACCAAATTCATTCTAAAATTCATAATTCATTCATACGAATCGGGTTCTATAATCCAAAGATGAAATCATATATATGTATTTTCAACTAAATTTTGATTTTAACTGTAATCTTTAATTTATAGAATATTTAGTAAATATGATCACTTAAAATTATTTTTAAAAACAAGATTATATTATTAGAGTCATTTTATCTATACAAATCCTAGCCTATAATCCAATACATAGGAAGCTATGAATTTTTATTTTTAAAAAAAAATTGAACCTGGTATAAAAACATAGACATATCTGTGCAGATTTCAAATATTTCGCAGGCATCACACTTTACACATACACATTCACATCTATGCATTTATGCAAACATAATATACTATATTACTTCATCAAGCATCAAGCATAAGATCAGGTTTAAACTATTTTTAAAAGAAATTTATTCACTGGAATTAAAGAAACAGAGGACAGGCTTCTTGTTCCAGGAATTTGATTTTTGGTCTGAGATTTTGAATTGATTTGGTTGTTGAACTTTTGAAATTGCAGTTTGATCTAGAGAAGCTTGTAGTTGTTTATTTAAGTAGAGTTGAAATTTGAAATCTGCTAGCTTGATCTCAGTTTGAACTTAGAAAACTTGATGTTATTTGTTTTAAATTTCTTTTTAAATCTTGTTTTTAGTTTTAGAAGAGAAGAAAGATGTTTGAACTAAAATAAATTTTCTAAGTTCTCTTAATACATTTACTTATAAATATTTCAATAATAAGGTAAGTTATTGCTACTTGTTGAATTAGGTTGTAAAATGCATACAAATGTCTCTAAACAATATTAGGTAAACGACAAATGTTAAAACCCCTTTTTTAATTAATTTCTTATGTTTTATATTAACATGTTTATGTTTACTTCCAACTTATGTTATATATATATATATATATATATATATTGTAACAACCGTGATTTATTATCGTTGTAATAAAAATTAAAAATAAAAAATTTTAAATTGAAATTTGAAAAAAAGTAAATTTTTAAGAATGAAAAATCATTTGCAAAGTCAATGGAATATGACATCATTTGCATTTCACGTGTAGCATGTATGGGTCTAATTCAAAAAGCAAGTGGAACATATTTTTGCCTTGCTGTAAACAAAAATTTTTATAAAGCAAAAATATGTGAACACATTGGCTATCACAAGAGTGGAAACACTTTGCTTTTGCCTTCACGTGCGTAAACAGATTAGTACATATTTGTAAAGAAAATATATGAATTTGCTGTCAACAATTTCTAAAGCATTGCGAACACCTTGCAGCCACAAAGCTTTGTAAAGAAAAAATTGAATATGCAACCATCATCACTTTTTATGCAAGTGTGTACCTTCTTTTTTCTTATGCACGTCTACATTTAATGCAAGTGTACAATGTTGCCAGCGAAATTCATTTCTTTGACTTGTGCACTTTTGGAGATATAGTATAGTAGCCTTCATCATTTCATTTTGTTTCAAAAATATTCTAGTAGCCTTCATTTCATTTTTCGCTCATTTTGGTGAAGTTCTGCAAACAAAGCTTTAATGGCCGCTCAAACATTTTTACTCTCTTTTGGATTCTTCTTGCTGGTTGCTTTTGAAACGAATCTAAAGTGAGTGCAAAAAAAATCACATTTCTAATTAAACTTTGTTGTGTTCTTATGCTGTTTTGGTATTTATTTTGGTTTGCAACTTTTATTATTTAACCAAAATTGTTCGCCGATAATTATTTATCATTTAAAACTTACGGCAAAGTTTTAAATTGCAAGTTGTTATTTTGGAGTTAGGCTCTATTATTTAGCACAAAACCGAGGCATTTATTTTTATCCCCTTCATACTTGCGCCTGTACATATAATAGGGTTACAAGTGTGCAAGCTGGATTCACATGAAATATAAGTTCGAGTCAAGAATAAAATCTTTGCGTGCTAAGTATGATAGTACAGCCCGGGTTGCGTTATTTTTATTTATTTCTTCACTGCATACATAAGAAGTTAGTGCCCAGGTGTTTTCACCTCAATCCCTACGTGCAAGTTGCGTGCATGAAAATTATAATTGAAATCCAGTTTTTTTTTCTTTTACATTTATTTCGTGCATGCATACTAATATGGTTTAAAGTGACAGGCGAGCAAAATAGTGAAGCACGAAACCATTTTTGCCAAGTCCAGGCTATTTTCATTTTAAGTATGCACGTGTTTTCCTTAGTGTGCTCATATTGTAGCTCTTTTTATAATGTAAATTCACGTTAGCATTTCCATGTTGTTTTATGTTTTATTTTTCTTTCAAACTTCAGTGTGTTGTGTGAAAACAAGCTCCTGCTCGCGTGCATATCCTCTGTGTGTGCATGCTTATTGCATATAGTATCTAGGTCCTTTAAAAGTTTTTTTTTGAATTTCATTACTTCATGAAATTATTTGTAGCATGAAATTCAGTTTCGTGCCACTTGTAAAACTGAGCCATTTTAGTTGGTTGTTGTTTCATCATTTGCATGCAAATTGTATAGCACGTTATTAGCCCACGATATAATTTGTTAATTTCATTTGTACGCGTGCATCAAAGTATTTCCTGGCCACCATCTTTTATATCTATTACGTGCCTCAATATATCTCCTGGCCACCTTCTTTCATATTTGTTACGTACATCAAAACGTGTCCAAGTCATTAAAGTTACGTGTGTGCGTGAACGAAAGTATAGTGGCCAAGTTTGTTTATTTTTTTTGATTTCTGTGAATAAGTATATTGTGCAAGTTGCATTGTATAGAAATCAAATTTCAGGCAGTGCAACATGTAGTGAATAAATATAGTAGTGCAATCTACTATTTAATTTACGTGAACCGGTGTTTGGTTTTAAAACGTATTTTGTTGCCGTTATTTTTATAACGAAATTTTTACTCCGGTGTTAAATTTTTGAAACGTGTTGTTTTGATGACATTTTTGAGGAATAAAAATTAATGTTGTTTTGACTTCAGTCACCGTCAATTTTAAAGTGAATTTTTAAGCGGTTATCCCGCAACGCTGATTTGATATCCGTTTTTACGGTGTTTTGGGAGACGCAATTTCTTTGTCGAAATTGCTATAGATGTTGCTATTTTAATCACGTGCTTTAAAAATCGTTTTCAAATAAAATTGTTTCCAAAATTTGTACAGTTTAAGTTTTCAAAAGAATGAGGAATCGATTTAAACGCTTCAACAAAATTAAGGACTATGAACCCTTACTTTTACTGATTCGATTAATTCTGGGCTTGTCCATTTGAGAACGTAAAATGTTATTTATATAAAATACACAATTTTTCACTTTCAAGGAAACGATGAAGAGATTTAAACGATTTAGCAAAAGTGCGGAGTATGGAACCACGCTTTTCTAATTCGGTTAATTCCGGACTCGTTAATTGAAATATTTACTATTGCTTGCTGATTTTGATGATTTTGTTGGGCTTTCGAGCCACTATCTTGGACCTTCGGGTCATATGATGGACCTTCGGGTCAATTAACAATACTAGACCTTCGGGTCATTTGTTGGACCTTCGGGTCATTTGTTTGGCAACAAAAATTATAGTACTTGGTAGGCTTCGGCCATATGAGATGCACATGCGGCATAGCTAAAACTCGCCATCTGCTGGGATCGATCCACTTTTATGTTGATTTTCTAGTTCTCTTATTTTTATTTCTAGATTCTGCGTATTGCTGTTTTGAACACAATTGTGAATTTGAAAGTTGATTTTGATGATGTTTAATGAGATTTCTTCATTTAAACAATGTTGATTAATATGTTGTATAGTCTCATCCGAGACTATAATTTTATGTATATTCTCATCTGAGATTATAATTTTGTTTATAGTCTCATCCAAGATTATGATTTTGCGTATTGTTGTTTTGAATTCAATTATGAATTTGAAAGTTGATTTTGATGGAGTTTAAATTGAGATTTCTCCATTTTAACTATGTTTATTATTTATGTTGAATAGTCTCATCCAAGATTATAATTTTGTGTATTGCTGTTTTGAATTCAATTATGAATTCGAATGATGATTTTAATGGAGTTTAATGAGATTTGTTCCTTTAAACTATGCTGATTATTTATGTTGAATAGTCTCATTGGAGACTATAGTTATTTGCTTAAGTGTTGTTTGTCATACACTTATTTCTAAAGTTTAAATTAGACGTATCCGTTTATTATTTTCTTTTAAATAATACTCGGGTCAGACCGAGTTATTTCAGGATAATCGCTATCTATGATTTAGTTGCTGTTTCAACTTTTGGGATTTCACATCATCTTTTGTCTAGACTTCGAGGTGTTTCTTTTTGGTGAATTGACTCTCGTCACATGTATGTTGATGACATCAAAATGTCATTTGATTTATGTGAACTATCGATTGTTGTAGCATGTATCCAGACTTGTCTTCCGCTGTATATCTGATATTTCTGTTCGGATGTGATTATACTATCTGTGTTGTTGTTATTACGAGTTGTTCTGAATTTCTAAAGCCACCGTAGTTTCGTTTTAGATTTGGATTGAATATATATCTTTGGGAGTAATTTATACAACTCCTATCGATGTAATCAATACTCGTCTAAGGGATATCTTACGGATGGTCGCTTCTAACAAGCCTTATTCTTCGCAATAGTAGACATTATTCCTTATAATAACCTTTGTTATTGTGAGAATAGAGGTGGGGCATCACAGCTTGGTATCAGAGCTGAGATTCAGAACAAATTATAATAATCATGGAACAGAAGTAGAATGGAACATGTGTAACAACTATTCGAGGATTTTATTTCGTGCCTTTGTAATCTATCCCTTCTTTGTTCTCAAACTTTTATCCTCTCTAACAAGTTGGAATATGTCTAGGAATATATCTTATATTTCCGTAGTATTCCATTTGTTTAATTCCTAATCAATCTTGCTCGTAGTTTCCTTGAGTTAAAACAAGGAAAGTCCTCTGTTTCCGATTGTTTTAACTGCTCCTAAGGGTTTCAAATCTGGAAAGATTAATGTTGCTACAACTTTGGGTGATTCTTCTCAGCACAAAGGTATTCTTCCTTCTGTTTTGGAAGGTTTTATTTTATTCCATGGCCGTTCTATTAGAGTTCTTTTCGATACGGGTGCATCACATTCATTCGTGTCGAAGGAGCTTGTTGATGTTATTCCTTTGAATGTTGTTAGTCTTTGTGACCCTTTGAGGATTGTGAATCCTATTGGTGGATCCGCTACTCTTGGTTTGTTGTGGGTTGATGTTGAGATTATTCTATTTGGTTTTTCCTTTCATGCGAATCTGCATGTTATGGATCATCTTGGTTTTGATATAATTTTGGAAATGGATTGGGTTGTCCGTTATGAAGTTCAAATCCTCTGTCCCGAAAGAACTTTATATCTCAAGCATTTCGATGCTATCAAGCAGTTGTCTATTATATTTCGAAGCATGGATCATACTTCGAATGCTCTCATTTCTCCCTTCGAATCGTAGGATGTCTTAGCTAATATTCCGATTTTTTGTGATTTTTTATGATGTCTTTGGGTCTATTTCATGTTTGCCGCCGAAGAGGGCAATTGAGTTCTGTATTAATCTTATCTCTGGAGCTCATCCTGTCAGTCGTCCTCCCACAAGGATGTCTGCTAAGGAAATGAGGAACTCAAGCAACAATTATCTGAATTGGAAGCTAAGCAATTTATTCGTCCTAGATCATTTCCTTGGGGCGCCGCCATTGTCTTCGTTAAGAAGCCAGATGGTACTCTTAGGCTTTGCATTGAGTATCGCAAGCTTAATGAGCTCACTATCAAAAAATTAGGTATCCACTACCTTGGATCGACGACATGTTCGATCAATTAAGTGGCGCTAAACTGTTCTCCCCAACTCAATCTTCCTACCGGTTTTGATTTGGCTACGAGTTGCGGAATTTAGCATTGCGCTTACTTCATTCCACACTCGTTGTGATTCGTATGAATGACTTATTATGTCATTCAGTTTGCCCAACTTATTTCATCCATTTTATGAATTGAGTATTTTACGAATACATTGATGACTCCATTTGTGTATTTATTGATTTTGGATGAAAATAGCAATTTAAAATTTTGCAAATCTTTTTCATAAGATTTATTTACAAGTATAAAATGGTTTTTTTTATCATATAGAAGATGATTTTGTGATTGTATTGCCCACTTAGTGCTTTAAGAATTCTGGTCGAAGCGCTTGATCAACGTTATCGATAGGAATCTCCTAAACGCTTTGATGAGACAATTTGACATAATAAATTGACCTATAAAAAGTAAATTTTTGTAGAAAATGATTTTATAAAGATAATTTAAATTTTGGAAGTTTTAGCTTTTCAAGAAAGAAGATTATTTGAAAGAACTCTTTTCCGATACTCTTATCCTTGTGATTCTCGAAGTGAACCAAGACTTCATTATTGTACCAATACTAGCTATATTGGTTTCGGTGCTGTTCTCATGCAAAAAGATAAAGTAGTTGCCTATGCTTCTAGACAACTAAAGTCTAACGAGATTCGTTATGCTACCCATGATTTGGAGTTAGCCGCCATAGTTTTTGCTCTAAAGATTTGGCGACATTATTTATTTGGTGATCGTTTTGTTCTCTTCACCGATCACAAGTTTCTGAAATATTTATTCACTCAGATAGAACTTAATATGAGGCAACAGCGTTGGCTCGAATTCGTGCTTCATATGATTTCGATATTCAGTATACCCCTGGTAAGGATAATCGAGTTGCTGATGCGCTTAGTCGCAAGCAGCAAGTTGTTGTTTCCATGATGCTAGCAGAGTGGAATATATTGGAAGCTTTATCTCATTGTGATATTAGAGACTGTCCTTCAGTTTCTAATTCTTCCGTTCTTTTATTTAGCATGGAAGGTCATCCCAGTTTGTTGGATCATGTTGCCGATGCCTAGAAACAAGATCCAGATCTCTCTTATCTTATTCAGAGTTGTAAATCGGAATCCCGAAGTGATGATCTAAAGGATTTTGATATTGATATTCATGGTCGTATGCGGAAGAATGGAAGGTTGATCATGCCTAATGTTCCTAATCTTAGAAATGACATTCTTGAGGACTGTCATCGTTCTACGTATACTATCCATCCGGGTAGTAGTATGATGTATGCTGATATGTAACGCTTGTACTTTTGGGAAGGTATGAAGCATGATGTTGCAAGTTATGTGAGTCGTTGCATGACTTGTCAACTTATTAAAGCAGAACATCATCGTCCTAGTGGTCTTTTGCAGCCTCTTAAGATTCCATTATGAAAATGGGATCAAATTTATATGGACTTCATTGATGGTCTACCTTTCCTTCGAGGTCGGGCCATACTAGTATTTGGGTGATTGTTGACAGATTGACCAAATCAGCCCATTTTATTCCTATCAAGTCCAATCGGATTGCTTCTTGTCTTTGTAGGTGGTTGGGAAGACCACATATCTCTTGGTGAATTTGCTTATAACAACAATTTCCAATCCAATATCGGTATGGCTCCTTTCGAAGCCCTTTACGGAAGGCCATGTCGATCACCATCATGTTGGTTAGAATCGGGGAAAAAGTTAGTTCTCGACCCCGATTATATTCGTGAGTCTTCTGAGAGGATTGATATTATTAGACAGAGAATGAAAGAGGCTCAGAATAGGAAGAAATCTTATGTCGATCATCGTAGGAAGCCTTTGGAATTTTCTGTTGGCGATCGCGTATTCATTCGTGTTTCTCCGATGAAGGGTGTGGTGCGTTTTAGTAGCTCGGGGAAATTGGCTTCTCGATATGTTGGACCGTTTCCTATTACAGAACGTATTGGCCCGGTTGCTTTTCATGTATCGCTACCTTTACAGTTTTTGGGAATTCATGATGTATTTCATGTATCCCAGCTTCGACGATGCCTTCGAGATTCAGATTCTATTATTGATCCTCATTTGTTGCAAGATCTTGAGACCTCACCCGACTTATCTATGGTGCAAAATCCTATTTGTGTACTAGCTTCGGAGGTTGAACGCCTTCGGAATAAAGAAGTCACACTTGTGAAAATTCAATAGTCCGCAAACCCCTAAGATTGCACTTGGGAAACCAAAGAATTCATCGAGCGTTCATATCCCGGTTTTCTCTCCTCTTTGGGCGGAAGTGAGCATTCTTATCCATCTTTTCTATTTTTAAATCGTTGTGTGATAAATAATTTGTGTTATAAACAACTTCTGGTACGAAAATTGTGGGGATGCAATTTTTATAAGAGGGATTCTGTAGCAACCAAGATTTATTATCGTCGTAATAAAAATTTTAAATTTTAAATTTTAAATTGAAATTTGAAAAAAAATTAAGAATGAAAAATCATTTACAAATTCAGTGGAATATGACATCATTTTCCTTTCATGTGTAGCATGTATGGGTCTGATTCAAAAAGCAAGTGGAACATATTTTTGCCTTGCTGTAAATACAAAATTTTATAAAGCAAAATTATGTGAACACATTGGCTATCACAAGAGTGGAAACACTTTTCTTTTGCATCCACATGTGTAAACAGATTGGTCCATATTTGTAAAGCAAATATATGAATTTGCTGTCACCAATTTCTAAAGCAAAGTGCACACCTTGCAGCCACAAAGTTTTGTAAAGCAAAAATTGAATGTGCAACCATCATCACTTTCTATGCAAGTGTGTACCTTCTTTTTTCTTATGCACGTCTACATTTAATGCAAGTGTACAATGTTGCCAGCGAAATTCATTTCTTTGACTTGTGCACTTTTGGAGATATAGTATAGTAGCCTTCATCATTTCATTTTGTTTCCAAAATATTCCAGTAGCCTTAATTTCATTTTTCGTTCATTTTGGTGAAGCTCTGCAAATAAAGCTTAAATGGCCGCTCAAACATTTTTACTCTCTTTTGGATTCTTCTTGCTGGTTGCTTTTGAAACGAATCTAAAGTGAGTGCAAAAAACTCACATTTATAATTAAACTTTGTTGTGTTCTTATGATTTTTTGGTATTTATTTTGGTTTGCAACTTTTATTAGTTAACCAAAATTGTTTGCCGATAATTCTTTATCACTTAAAACTTACGGCAAAGGTTTTAAATTGCAAGTTGTTATTTTGGAGATAGGCTCTGTTATTTAGCTCAAAACTGAGGCATTTAATTTTATCCCCTTCATACTTGCGTGTGTACGTATAAAAGGGTTACGAGTGTGCAAGCTAGATTCGCATGAAATATAAGTTCGGTTCAAGAATAAAAATTTTGAGCACTAAGTATGATAGTATAGCCCAGGTTTCGTTATTTTTATTTATTTCTTCACTGCATACATAAGAAGTTAGTGCCTAGGTGTTTTCACCTCAATCCCTGCATGCAAGTTGCGTGCATGAAAATTGTAATTGAAATCCAGTTTTTTTTTCTTTTACATTTATTTCGTGCATGCATACTAATATGGTGTAAAGTGATAGGCGAGCAAAATAGTGAAGCACGAAACCATTTTTGCCAAGTCTAGGATATTTTCATTTTAATTATACGTGTGTTTTTCTTAGTGTTCTCATGTTGTAGCTCTTTTTATAATGTAAATGCACGTTAGCATTTCCAAGTTGTTTTATGTTTTATTTTTCTTTCAAACTTCTGTGTGTTGCGTGAAAACAAGCTCCTGGTCGCGTGCATATCCTCCGTGTGTGTATGCTTATTGCATATAGTATCTAGGTCCTTTAAATTTTTTTTTTGAATTTCATTACTTCATGAAATTATTTGTAGCATGAAATTCAGTTTCGTGCCACTTGTAAAACCGGGCCATTTTAGTTGGTTGTTGTTTCATCATTTGCATGAAAATTATATAGCACGTCGATAGCCCAGGATACAATTCGTTAATTTCATTTGTACGCGTGCATCAAAGTATTGCCTGGCCACCATCTTGTATATCTATTACGTGCCTCAATGTATTGCGTGGCCACCTTCTTTTATATTTGTTACGTACATAAAAACGTGTCTAAGTCATTAAAGTTACGTGTGTGCATGCACGAAAGTATAGTGGCCAAGTTTGTTTATTTTTTGATTTCTGTGAACAAATATATTGTTCAAGTTGCATTGTATAGAAATCAAGTTTCAGGCCATGCAACATGTAGTGAACAAATATAGTAGTGCAATCTACTATTTAATTTGCGTGAACCAGTGTTTGGTTTTAAAACGTATTTTATTGCCATTATTTTTATAACGAAATTTTTACACCGTTGTTAAATTTTTGAAGCGTGTTGTTTTGATGACATTTTTGACGAATAAAAATTACTGTTGTTTTGACTTTAGTAACCATCAATTTTAAAGTGAATTTTTAAGCGGTTATCCCGCAATGCCGATTTGATATCCATTTTTACGGTGTTTTGTGTAACGCAATATCATTGTCGAAATTGCTATAGATGTTGCTGTTTTAATCACGTGTTTTAAAAATCATTTTAAAATAAAATTGTTTCCAAAATTTGTACAGTTTACGTTTCCAAAAGAATGAGGAATCGATTTAAACGCTTCAGGAAAATTAAAGACTATGAACCCCCTTACTTTTACTGATTCGATTAATTCTGGACTTGTCCATTTGAGAACGTAAAATGTTATTTATATAAAATACACAATTTTACACTTTCGATGAAACGATGAAGAGATTTAAACGATTTAGCAAAAGTGTGGAGTATGGAACCACGCTTTTACTAATTCGGTTAATTCCGGACTCGCTAATTGAAATATTTGCTGTTGTTTGATGATTTTGATGATTTTGTTGGGCTTTCGAGCCACTATGCTGGACCTTCGGGTCATATGATGGACCTTCGGGTCAATTACCAATACTAAACCTTCGGGTCATTTGTAGGACCTTTGGGTCATTTGTTGGGCCCCAAAAATTATAGTACTTGGTAGGCTTCGGCCATAGTAGATGCACGTGTGGCGTAGCTAAAACTCGCTGTCTGCTGGGATCAATCCACTTTTATGTTGATTTTCTAGTTCTCTTATTTTGATTTCTAGATTCTGTGTATTGCTGTTTTGAATTCAATTGTGAATTTGAATGTTGATTTTGATGATGTTTAATGAGATTTCTTCATTTAAACAATGTTGATTAATATGTTGCATAGTCTCATCCGAGACTATAATTTTGTGTATAGTCTCATCTGAGATTATAATTTTATGTATAGTCTCATCCGAGATTATAATTTTGTGTATTGCTGTTTTGAATTCAATTGTGAATTTGAAAGTTGATTTTGATGGAGTTTAAATTGATATTTCTCCATTTTAACTATGTTGATTATTTATGTTGAATAGCCTCATCCAAGATTATAATTTTGTGTATTGTTGTTTTGAATTCAATTATGAATTTGAATAATGATTTTAATGGAGTTTAATGAGATTTCTTCCATTAAACTATGTTGATTATTTATGCTGAATAGTCTTATTCGAGACTATAATTATTTGCTTAAGTGTTGTTTATCATACACTTATTTCTGAAGTTTAAATTAGACTGATCCGTTTATTATTATTTTTTAAATAATACTCGGGTCAGACCGAGTTATTTCAGGATAATCGCTATCTCTGATTCAGTTGCTGCTTGGGATTTCGCATCATCTTTTGTCTAGACTTCGAGGTGTTTCTTTTTGGTGCATTGACTCTCGTCTCATGTATGTTGATGACATGTAAATGTACATTTGGTTTATGTGAACTATCGATTGTTGTAGCATGTATCCAGACTTGTCTTCCGCTATATATCTGATATTTCTGTTTTGATGTGATTATACTATCTATGTTGTTGTTATTACGAGTTGTTCTGAATTTTTCTTAAGCCACCGTTGTTTCATTTTAGATTTGGATTGAATATATATCTTTCGGAGTAATTTATACAACTCCTATCGATGTAATCAATACTTGACTAAGGCATAACTTACGGATGATCGCTTCTAACAAGCCTTATTCTTCGCAATAGCTGACGTTATTCCTTATAATAACCTTTGTTATTATAGAGGTGGGGCGTCACATACATATATGTATATATATATATATATATCTGTGTGTGTGTGTGTGTGTGTGTGTGTGTGTGTATATGTGTGTATATATATATATTCAAAAATACATTTTCCAAAGCTAAATTTAAAAGAAAGAAAAATTAAAACAAAAGAAATGGACATTAAATTAAATCTTATTTTTAAAATTTAAACATAAGTTATTATACCTAAATTAATATATATATATATATATATAAACTAAATTTATTTCAAGTACAAATTTTTAAAAGAAAACATATTAAACCCTTATTATAATATTCTATTTTAAGCTTTCATATTTTTAAACAAAATAAATATTCACTTTAAGTGTTTTTGAAAATATAAGATAAATTTTTAAATTCCTTTTGAAAAGCTTTTATATTAAATTCAATCATAATCTTCCAAATCACAATATATACATATATATGTGTGTATATATATTATAATTTGAAAATATTTTACAAAATTGAACCAAACTTCCTATTCACTATGTGTATACATATATACACTATAATAGAATACCTTTTTATTAGCTTAAAAAGATAAATTGTTACAAATTAAATATTATTAACTTTGAAAAGAATAAAATTTTCCAAATTAAATTGTTATTATTCTCATAAATTAGATTATTAAATATTGCACATTTAAATTAATTATTAATGGAAATTATCAAATAAATATTGCCCAAAATTCCAAGACATCACATTCCTCTCCCTTAAAAGAATTTCGTCCACGAAATTTAAAAGCAAAGATAATTTAATGATCCCACACATATTTTATTTAGAATAACATTGTAATATCCCGGAATTTTTAACAATATCAATTTAATAATCTGTATTAAGAATTAAACTGATATTGATATTTTTGTTATTAATAATTTAGACTGATTAATAATGTTCTTCAATAAATATTCAATTGGTTATTTTATCTTCTAAAAATAATAAATTGGTTTCTATTTACAATATAAATATATGGTTTATATTTTAAATAGATTAGCATTGTTTTAATTTTAATAAATAAAGCATATTTTTCTAATTCTAATATTTTTAGTAATTTGAAAATTAGCTTTTATTTAATAATAGCCTTTCAAAGTTATAAAATAAATGATCTTGATTTAAATTAATAAATGTATCATGGTTTAAATTCTAATATATACATTAATAATTTGGAAATTTGATTTAATTTAAATATAAGTTTTCAAAGCTATTTAATAAATAAATATATGATTTTTAAATTGTTAAGAAAATGTTTAAATGTTTTAAAATAGTTTTAGCTTGAGTTTTAAATTTAATTAAATTGACAAAAGAGTTTTTTTAGCTTAATTAAATAAGTAATTTATTAATAAAGGAATAATTTCTTTTATAATCATTTTATTTTAATAATAAGTCATTTTTAGAAATAATATTAATAATAGTGTATTATCATTATAAATAGATTTTGAATAAAATTTGAAATTGTTATTTCAAATTAAATTTATATTTATAACTTGAATTTTTTTAAATAATTGACTTTGAATTTAATTTGAATTTAAATTCCAAAGTATAAATTTTAATTGTTTTAATTTTCAGATGGATAAGCTTTATTTATAAGCATAATTTGTTTTTAAAATTCTTTTATAAATTTTCTATACATATTAAATCATAATTAACTAATTAATTAGGCACAACCATTTCAAGAACATGTAAATTAAATACAAACTACTTTGAAAAGACAAGTGTATTAATATTAAGTCTCTTATAACCAAATGTTAAAAGATTAACATACCAAATTGACAAATATTGAAAATCTTTACAAGTGGCCTCTTTAAAATTTATTTTTCTTTCACTTAATAAAATTTGAAAATTTACTTATATAAGTGAACATTTTTCACTCTTGTTCTTTTTCTCATTTCCGTATCAAAGTTAAGAAATTTAAAGCATAAACTCAACACAAATCTGAGAAATACATGAGAACTGTTTTCAGATTCAAGATCAAATCTTCAAAAACCAAAATCACTTCCCTGTAATTTCTCAAATCTGTTCACATGTAATCAGTATATCCCTCATTTTTTCCAAAGCCTGTAAACAATTCTGCAAACCATTCTGCAATTACAAAATTTGTAGCATGCATCATCAAAACCAAGCATTTACCATTTTCAAAGACAACTTTCTGCAAACATGTTCTTAGTATAAAAATTCAGTTCATTCTCCTATAATTCATATCAAATCTAAAACCTATTCAAATGTAAATCTCTGTAACTCCTCGTATCAATCTGTAGCCTTCTATTTCCAAATAAAGAGCAACTGCATTTTTCTGCAAACTGAAGAAATAGGATTTTTTTTGCATGCATCTGGGAATTTAGCATCTGCAAAAGAAAATCTGCAAACCCAAGTTTTAAAATTCAAATAAGAGTTGAATCTGGAAAAAAAAATCAAGTCTTCCTGCAATTTTTCTTCCGCAATGTTTTCTTCTTCAAGTTCAAAGGCATTTATCTGGGTTCTCTGTTCTTTAAATAGGTGAGTAACTTTTTCAAATTTAAAAGTTAAAAAAAGTTGGTTGCATGCTTGGATACTGAAATAAATAATTTTTGCATGTTTGATTTTCGATGTGAAGTGAATTTGTATGCTTGTTATTTGAATATCCTCCGTTATGTTTTCCAGTAACTTTTTTTTGTTTTAATTAATATTCTTTTAATTTAATCTCTATGGAATTTAGATTACAGACAATAACTGTTTGTTTAAGTTATTAAGTAAGTTAAAATTTAATTAAGATATCAATAAACTGGAATAGGCTCTAAAAAAATCAAATAAGGGAGCAAGTTCAAAGATAACTAGAAATTTAAACATCATGTTTTATGGATTCTTGAATATGGATTGAATACTAAAATCATAATGTGATTTTTAAAACAAATACTATAGTTTTTAGTGAAGGGGTTTAGGAGCAGTTAAGGGATGAACTGCATATGATCTTTGGGGTTACTCTGGTGATTCATGAATCTGGAGGGGGTGAGTTTCTGTATGGTGATGGAGAATTGATCAGAGATGTTAAGTAAAATAGTGGATGGTGATGGAATTCACCGGAGAAGATGCGGCAGTGGAAATTCTTTTGGAACCCTATTTTTAAGAGGGTTGATGTATCGAACATTTCGATTTGTTCAATGAACCGAGTGCTTCAATCTTTTGGGAATGAGTAGTATGAGTGTAGTTGACGCCATGGCCGAAGTCGCTGACATTCTGGAGGTCGGAGTGGCGAAAGATGGCCGATGACAGGTTTTGAGGGGAAGCTTGTTTATGGATTTCTAGGTTTTAAATTGTAGCTCGGTTTTGATTCGAGCAAGTGAGGTGGCTGTGGAGATTTGCGATGTCGTCAATGGATGATCGTTGGTGGGTAGGGGTGTTGGTGAATGCCGGTGATGACCGGAGCCACGGTGCATGTGCATCGTGCAGTTGAAGTTCAGGGGAATTGTGTTGTGGTGTGCAGTTTTTTTGAACTCGGGATTGAACTCGAGTTATTCGAGTTTCTGACTCGAAGCAAGTGTGGGTTTTACTCGAAGTATTTTGGGAGGGTGACTCGGGTTAGAGAATTATTACAGGTTTTGACAAACCAGAACCTGTTTTGTTTAAAGTATTGTTTTAAAAACATGAACCATTCAAATGTAAAGGAAGTTTAAACTTAGTTTCTAATTCAAGTTTAAATTATAGAGTTCAGATCTAGTTATAAGTCTCTGTTTTTAAAAATAATAATATAAAGTTTTAAAATTATTGTAGGATCTAGATTAACCCTAGAGGGGGGGTGAATAGGGTTATAGCAAATTTTCTCGATTTAAACACAGAAACAAACTGCAGAAATAAATATGCTGAAAAGTAAATCACACACAAAATTTACCCAGCTTCGACAACCCCTGCCTACTACTGCATTCCCAGATTTCTATTAGAATAAACAGTATCCCGCTTACAAACACTCTACTCGACTCGCAAACCTTTGCTCCCGCTCACGAACACTCTACTAGACTCGCACACCCTGCTCCGCTTATAGAGTTTCGTTTACTCGCAAATTCTGCTCCCGCCTATAGAGTTTCGCAAACTCGCACACCCTGCTCACTGAGCTAATTCTAACTAGACAATCTGACACTACCTACAACCTAGGTGGTGATTTACAAATTCTTTGACTTGAAAAGAAAAAACAACTTCAAAAATAAAACCAGGAGCAAAAATTAAAACTATAAACTTTAATCCCTAATTTTTGCTCAAAATAAAAATAAAGAAAAACTAAAACCCCTTTTATAAACTAAAGCCCCTTTTTTATAAACTAGGCCGGCCCATTGTTTTGCTTTATCCCGTTCCTCTTTTGGCTTGTGAAAAATGGCGACCTCTTTTGTTTTGTTCGTTCTAAAATTAGGGCTTGCAATTCTAGCGATCCAAATTGGGCCTTTGTTCGATGTCACTGATGTTACTCTTGCTTGCTTCTTCTCTGGTGATCTATTGTCTGGTTCGCGTTATTTTTGCTTCGTTCGTTCTCTGATGATCGATTCTACTTGCAGCTGCTCCTTTGATCGAGTTTGAGAGAATGGTATGTAATTTCTCTGTTTGTTGGTTTGATTGTTTGCCATTTTCACTCGATGCCGATGATGATAGTTTGGTTCAGTATTCATAAGAACTCGAATCACTTGATTCGTTCGTATTCACTTGCGACTTCATCACTTTCCTAATTTTTTTTACAACTTGATACGCACGGCTTTCCTGATTTTGTTACACCTTGATACACACGGCTTTAACTTGAGACGTTCGATACGACAAAGAACGTTCCTCTTTTTATGATTACTTTGACTATTTCAAAGAATACAGATACGCACTTGATTTTTGAAAATGATTTCGTCTTGATTAGTATTTTACTTCGATCATCTCTGCAATATTGAACTTCGTCCATCCACTGATGCTTTCGACTTTACACGGCACTGATTCTCTTGGCACGTCTGCATCCTTATCTGCGTTCATCTCTGCACTTTTCTTTTTCACTGTAACAGATGCTACACTTGTTTATGTATTCGACATTGTTCGCTTTGACACAAATGCTTTGACACATTGCCATGCTGTTCCTTGTGATATTCATGTTGTTTACAACTGCGTCACTTGAGACTGCTGTGTTGATCTGTCTCTGCTCAGTTGATGTTCTGTTCATGTGTGATCTTGAGTTTCTGGTTATTTGTACACTGTCACACTGAACTTGATTCACTTGTACATTTGTTCATCATGTCTGCCCTTTGCACTATCCTTTGTTGCTCACCATGTTGCATACATGTTTTCATTTTTGCTGTGTCATTTCTCTGCTTGGTCAACACTTGATGTTTGTAGCTTGTGGTTTCATACATGTGAGTTGTTTAATGAAGAGGTTGCATTATGTTGTTCATTTGAGTTGTCTGGTTTTGGTCTTGTTTCATTGCAGTGGTTGGTCTGGAGTTCTTGTTCAAAACTGCTGTGTCACTTTTGCAGTTTGGTCACTTGTTCATATACCCTTTGTAAGCTTGTCACATTTGACTTGACTGTGTTGATCCAATTCATCATGTTGCTGTTGGGATTGGCTTGTGGTCTTTGCTGTGTTCCATGTTTCTGGTACATCCATTGGTCTGTTGCTTGCAGTCCATTATGTTTGATCTGACTTGCATACTTCTTGCAGTCTTCTTGCATGTTCTCTGTTCATTGCTTTTGATATTCATGTTACAACTGTTTTTGACATGTGAACCGCCCTGTTTCATATGAGTAGCAGAACTTCTTGTCTTGTGCATGTTTCATTAAGCTTGATTGTGTTTTTGATTGGTCTGCATACATGTGCTTTGATGGAGTTTTGATTTTTCGTTGGTCTTCATTCTGGTTGTCACTTGAAATTGTTGAACTTCTGGATGCACTTGTCATCTGAACTACTGTTTGGTCTGACCATCTTGTATTCATGTTGTTGTTTGGACATTTTGGTCTTGCATTTGTGTACTGTGTCATTGCTGTTGACATGTGCATTTGGTCTTTGTAGCTTGGTCTGGTCTGCATACATGATTGTTGCAGTCCCTTTTGCTGTTGCCATCCACATTGAACTGGCTTTGATGCACTTTTGATTTGTCAAAGCTTTGCATTCTTCATGTAGCCTTGTGTTGAACCCAGTTTTAAAAAACTCGGGTTTCACCTTGTACTCGTGTCGTGATTTTGAATATATTGCATGTGTGTTGAACCCGGCTTTTCATTTGGGTTTGACCTGTGCTCACCTGTCCCTGTAGCATTATCAAGTGTATACCGATGTGCACGGCCTTGTGGCATGTACAGTGATACACTGTGCATGTCACACTGTTTGTGTGTAATGAATTCAAGTGTGAATGATGACGAACAACCTAAATAAGTGAGGCAAATCATACTTTCAAAACTCATATTTTATTTTTTATTGCAAAAATAATTCTTTTTAAATTTTACTGCGTTAGTGAATATTTTTGCAGATTGCTCAGATGCTGGATACAAACTGGAATGCGGTTGAAGACAAAATACGAGTGTGAGTGATATGGAGTGAGGTTATTAATGTAAACTGAATTGTGATGTAAATGTGATGTAATCAAAAATGTATATGTATAGTGAGAGCTTGAATTTGTACTATTTCAAGATTGTAATAAATATTTGTTTGAATAAAATTTCCGTTTGAATTCAAATTCTGTGTAACTTGTTCTGTTTGAATTCAAATTCTGTGTAATTTATTTTATTCAACAAATATTTATTTAATCTATGAAAAACAAAATAGTACATTACCAAATACATTTAAATGAATATATATGTTTATTATCATCAAACAAAAACATATAAACGCATATTCATACAATCTCCCCCTTTTGATGATAACAAACATATATTTAAGATTTTGACCGAGTTAAATGTATTTGACCAATTATATACTCTAATTGCTCCCCCTATTTAAATGCTTCCTCTCTACATGATGCTCCCCCTACATATATGCATACAAATAGAAATATATACAAATGAGCCTAGATGCAAATGGAAAATTATTTGACATTTGCTTGATTCTATTTGACAAAATCTTAACTTTTCTCTCCCCATTTTGTTATCAGCAAAAGAATAATAGTGTTAGAGAAAAATAGAGATAAAGTGGTCAATATTAATCCAACATTAAACTCAAATTGAATATAAATATTAAACTTCAATAAAAATCAAACAAAAAATCATAACTACCCTTGTTAGGCGCCTATTCCACTTTTAGAAAGAATGGAAATGATGTTCTATTATAAAATCATACAATTGTATCAACTTGTGGTACATTTATATCAGGAATTTGAATATCTACTAATCATGCATAACCGTTAGGACTTTTAAATGAGATTAGTAGTATTCCAATTTAATTTTAAAAAATGAAATCAAGTATCTTCTAACCACGCATGACCGTGAGGACTTTTAAATGGGATTAGAATCAACTTGTCTATTAAATCAATTAATTTTGATATGCGTTCCATACATCATAATCAACAGAACTAAGATAAATACCCATCCTAACTTTCCAATAAGCATAATCATTCCCGTTAAACATGGATGGCCTAACAATAGATTGCCCCTCAGAAAAAGCATTATTTGATGAATTCATGACTCTAGAGTTAAAGAAAAATACCGTGCTCTGATACCACTTATAGGATCTAGATTAACCCTAGAGGGGGGTGAATAGGGTTATAGCAAATTTTCTCGATTTAAACACAGAAACAAACTGCAGAAATAAATATGCTGAAAAGTAAATCACACACAAAATTTACCCAGCTTTGGCAACCCCTGCCTACTGCTGCATTCCCAGATTTCTATTAGAATTAAATAGTATCCCGCTTACAAACACTCTACTAGACTCGCAAACCTTTGCTCCCGCTCACAAACACTCTACTAGACCGCACACCCTGCTCCGCCTATAGAGTTTCGTTTACTCGCAAACTCTGCTCCCGCCTATGGAGTTTTGCAAACTCGCACACCTTGCTCACTGAACTAATTCTAACTAGACAATCTGACACTACCTACAACCTAGGTGGTGATTTACAAATTCTTTGACTTGAAAAGAAAAAACAACTTCAAAAATAAAACCAGGAGCAAAAATTAAAACTATAAACTTTAATCCCTAATTTTTGCTCAAAATAAAAATAAAGAAAAACTAAAACCCCTTTTATAAACTAAAGCCCCTTTTTTATAAACTAGGCCGGCCCATTCTTTTGCTTTATCCCGTTCCTCTTTTGGCTTGTGAAAAATGGCAGCCTCTGTTGTTTTGTTCGTTCTGAAATTAGGGCTTGCGATTCTAGCGATCCAAATTGGGGCTTTGTTCGATCTCACTGATGTTACTCTTGCTCGCTTCTTCTCTGGTGATCTATTGTCTGGTTCGCGTTATTTGTGCTTCGTTCATTCTCTGATGATCGATTCTACTTGCAGCTGCTCCTTTGATCAAGTTTGAGAGATTGGTATGTAATTTCTCTATTTGTTGGTTTGATTGTTTGCCTTTTTCACTCGATGCTGATGATGATAGTTTGGTTCAGTATTTATAAGAATTCGAATGACTTGATTCGTTCGTATTCACTTGCGACTTCATCACTTTCCTAATTTTTTTACAACTTGATACGCACGGCTTTCCTGATTTTGTTACACCTTGATACACACGGCTTTAACTTGAGACGTTCGATACGGCAAAGAACTTTCCTCTTTTTTTGATTACTTTGACTATTTCAAAGAATACAGATATGCACTTGATTTTTGAAATTGATTTCGTCTTGATTAGTATTTTACTTCGATCATATCTGCAATATTGAACTTCGTCCATCCACTGATGCTTTCGACTTTACACGACATTGATTCCCTTGGCACGTCTGCATCCTTATCTGCGTTCATCTCTGCACTTTTCTTTTTCACTGTAACAGATGCTACACTTGTTTATGTATTCGAAATTGTTCGCTTTGACACAAATGCTTTGACACATTGCCATGCTGTTCCTTGTGATATTCATGTTGTTTGCAACTGTGTCACTTGAGACTGCTGTGTTGATCTGTCTCTGCTCAGTTGATGTTCTGTTCATGTGTGATCTTGGGTTTCTAGTTATTTGTACACTGTCACACTGAACTTGATTCACTTGTACATTTATTCATCATGTCTGCCCTTTGCACTATCCTTTGTTGCTCACCATGTTGCATACATGTTTTCATTTTTGCTGTGTCATTTCTCTGCTTGGTCAACACTTGATGTTTGTAGCTTGTGGTTTCATACATGTGAGTTGTTTAATGAAGAGGTTGCATTATGTTGTTCATTTGAGTTGCCTGGTTTTGGTCTTGTTTCATTGCAGTGGTTGGTCTAGAGTTCTTGTTCAAAACTGCTGTGTCACTTTTGCAGTTTGGTCACTTGTTCATATACCCTTTGTAAGCTTGTCACATTTGACTTGACTGTGTTGATCCAATTCATCATGTTGCTGTTGGGATTGGCTTGTGGTCTTTGCTGTGTTTACATGTTTCTGGTACATCCATTGGTCTGTTGCATGCAGTCCATTATGTTTTATCTGACTTGCATACTTCTTGCAGTCTTCTTGCATGTTCTCTATTCATTGCTTTTGATATTCATGTTACAACTGTTTTTGACATGTGAACTGCCCTGTTTCATATGAGTAGCAGAACTTCTTGTCTTGTGCATGTTTCATTAAGCTTGATTGTGTTTTTGATTGGTCTGCATACATGTGCTTTGATGGAGTTTTGATTTGTCGTTGGTCTTCATTCTGGTTGTCACTTGAAATTGTTGAACTTCTGGATGCACTTGCCATCTGAACTGCTGTTTGGTCTGACCATCTTGTATTCATGTTGTTGTTTGGACATTTTGGTCTTGCATTTGTGTACTGTGTCATTGCTGTTGACATGTGCATTTGGTCTTTGTGGCTTGGTCTGGTCTGCATACATGATTGTTGCAGTCCCTTTTGCTGTTGCCATCCACATTGAACTGGCTTTGATGCACTTTTGATTTGTCAAAGCTTTACATTCTTCATGTAGCCTTGTGTTGAACCCAGTTTTAAAAAACTCGGGTTTCACCTTGTGCTCGTGTCGTGATTTTGCATATATTGCATGTGTGTTGAACCCGGCTTTTCATTTGGGTTTGACCTGTGCTCACCTGTCCCTGTAGCATTATCAAGTGTATACCGATGTGCACGGCCTTGTGGCATGTACAGTGATACACTGTGCATGTCACACTGTTCGTGTGTAATGAATTCAAGTGTGAATGATGACGAACAACCTAAATAAGTGAGGCAAATCATACTTTCAAAACTCATATTTTATTTTTTATTGCAAAAATAATTCTTTTTCAATTTTACTGCGTTAGTGAATATTTTTGCAGATTGCTCAGATGCTGGATACAAACTGGAATGCGTTTGAAGACAAAATACGAGTGTGAGTGATATGGAGTGAGGTTATTAATGTAAACTGAATTGTGATGTAAACGTGATGTAATCAAAAATGTATATGTATAGTGAGAGCTTGAATTTGTACTATTTCAAGATTGTAATAAATATTTGTTTGAATAAAATTTCTGTTTGAATTCAAATTCTGTGTAACTTGTTCTGTTTGAATTCAAATTCTGTGTAATTTATTTTATTCAACAAATATTTATTTAATCTATGAAAAACAAAATAGTACATTACCAAATACATTTAAATGAATATATATGTTTATTATCATCAAACAAAAACATATAAACGCATATTCATACAATCTCCCCCTTTTGATGATAACAAACATATATTTAAGATTTTGACCGAGTTAAATGTATTTGACCAATTATATACTCTAATTGCTCCCCTATTTAAATGCTTCCTCTCTACATGATGCTCCCCCTACATATATGCATACAAATAGAAATATATACAAATGAGCCTAGATGCAAATGGAAAATTATTTGACATTTGCTTGATTCTATTTGACAAAATCTTAACGTTTCTCTCCCCATTTTGTTATCAGCAAAAGAATAATAGTGTTAGAGAAAAATAGAGATAAAGTGGTCAATATTAATCCAACATTAAACTCAAATTGAATACAAATATTAAACTTCAATAAAAATCAAACAAAAAATCATGATTACCCTTGTTAGGCGCATATTCCACTTTTAGAAAGAATGGAAATGATGTTCTATTATAAAATCATACAATTGTATCAACTTGTGGTACATTTATATCAGGAATTTGAATATCTACTAATCATGCATAACCGTTAGGACTTTTAAATGAGATTAGTAGTATTCCAATTTAATTTTAAAAAATGAAATCAAGTATCTTCTAACCACGCATGACCGTGAGGACTTTTAAATGGGATTAGAATCAACTTGTCTATTAAATCAATTAATTTTGATATGCGTTCCATACATCATAATCAACAGAACTAAGATAAATACCCATCCTAACTTTCCAATAAGCATAATCATTCCCGTTAAACATGGGTGGCCTAACAATAGATTGCCCCTCAGAAAAAGCATTATTTGATGAATTCATGACTCTAGAGTTAAAGAAAAATACCGTGCTCTGATACCACTTATAGGATCTAGATTAACCTTAGAGGGGAGGGGTGAATAGGGTTATAGCAAATTTTCTCGATTTAAACACAGAAACAAACTGCAGAAATAAATATGCTGAAAAGTAAATCACACACAAAATTTACCCAGCTTCGACAACCCCTGCCTACTGCTGCATTCCCAGATCCCGCCTATAGAGTTTTGCAAACTCGCACACCCTGCTCACTGAACTAATTCTAACTAGACAATCTGACACTACCTACAACCTAGGTGGTGATTTACAAATTCTTTGACTTGAAAAGAAAAAACAACTTCAAAAATAAAACCAGGAGCAAAAATTAAAACTATAAACTTTAATCCCTAATTTTTGCTCAAAATAAAAATAAAGAAAAACTAAAACCCCTTTTATAAACTAAAGCCCCTTTTTTATAAACTAGGCCGGCCCATTCTTTTGCTTTATCCCGTTCCTCTTTTGGCTTGTGAAAAATGGAGGCCTCTGTTGTTTTGTTTGTTATGAAATTAGGGCTTGCGATTCTAGCGATCCAAATTGGAGCTTTGTTCGATCTCACTGATGTTACTCTTGCTCGCTTCTTCTCTGGTGATCTATTGTCTGGTTCGCGTTATTTGTGCTTCGTTCGTTCTCTGATGATCGATTCTACTTGCAGCTGCTCCTTTGATCGAGTTTGAGAGATCGGTATGTAATTTCTCTGTTTGTTGGTTTGATTGTTTGCCTTTTTCACTCGATGCTGATGATGATAGTTTGGTTCAGTATTTATAAGAATTCGAATGACTTGATTCGTTCGTATTCACTTGCGACTTCATCACTTTCCTAATTTTTTTAACTTGATACGCACGGCTTTCCTGATTTTGTTACACCTTGATACACACGGCTTTAACTTGAGACGTTCGATACGGCAAAGAACTTTCCTCTTTTTTTGATTACTTTGACTATTTCAAAGAATACAGATACGCACTTGATTTTTGAAATTGATTTCGTCTTGATTAGTATTTTACTTCGATCATATCTGTAATATTGAACTTCGTCCATCCACTGATGCTTTCGACTTTACACGACATTGATTCTCTTGGCACGTCTGCATCCTTATTTGCGTTCATCTCTGCACTTTTCTTTTTCACTTTAACAGATGCTACACTTGTTTATGTATTCGACATTGTTTTCTTTGACACAAATGCTTTGACACATTGCCATGCTATTCCTTGTGATATTCATGTTGTTTGCAACTGTGTCACTTGAGACTGCTGTGTTGATCTGTCTCTGCTCAGTTGATGTTCTGTTCATGTGTGATCTTGAGTTTCTCGTTATTCGTACACTGTCACACTGAACTTGATTCACTTGTACATTTGTTCATCATGTCTGCCCTTTGCACTATCCTTTGTTGCTCACCATGTTGCATACATGTTTTCATTTTTGCTGTGTCATTTCTCTGCTTGGTCAACTCTTGATGTTTGTAGCTTGTGGTCTCATACATGTGAGTTGTTTAATGAAGAGGTTGCATTATGTTGTTCATTTGAGTTGTCTGGTTTTGGTCTTGTTTCATTGCAGTGGTTGGTCTGGAGTTCTTCTTCAAAACTGCTGTGTCACTTTTGCAGTTTGGTCACTTGTTCATATACCCTTTGTAAGCTTGTCACATTTGACTTGACTGTGTTGATCCAATTCATCATGTTGTTGTTGGGATTGGCTTGTGGTCTTTGCTGTGTTCACATGTTTCTGGTACATCCATTGGTCTGTTGCATGTAGTCCATTATGTTTGATCCGACTTGCATACTTCTTGCAGTCTTCTTGAATGTTCTCTGTTCATTGCTTTTGATATTCATGTTACAACTGTTTTTGACATACGAACTTCCCTGTTTCATATGAGAAGCAGAACTTCTTGTCTTGTGCATGTTTCATTAAGCTTGATTGTGTTTTTGATTGGTCTGCATACATGTGCTTTGATGGAGTTTTGATTTGTCGTTGGTCTTCATTCTGGTTGTCACTTGAAATTGTTGAACTTCTGGATGCACTTGTCATCTGAACTGCTGTTTGGTCTGACCATCTTGTATTCATGTTGTTGTTTGGACATTTTGGTCTTGCATTTGTGTACTGTGTCATTGTTGTTGACATGTGCATTTGGTCTTTGTAGTTTGGTCTGGTCTGTATACATGATTGTTGCAGTCCCTTTTGCTGTTGCTATCCACATTGAACTGGCTTTGATGCACATTTGATTTGTCAAAGCTTTGCATTCTTCATGTAGCCTTGTGTTGAACCCAGTTTTAAAAAACTCGGGTTTGACCTTGTGCTCGTGTCATGATTTTGAATATATTGCATGTGTGTTGAACCCGGCTTTTCATTTGGGTTTGGCCTGTGCTCACCTGTCCCTGTAGCATTATCAAGTGTATACCGATGTGCACGGCCTTGTGGCATGTACAGTGATACACTGTGCATGTCACACTGTTCGTGTGTAATGAATTCAAGTGTGAATGATGACGAACAACCCAAATAACTGAGGAAAATCATACTTTCAAAACTCATATTTTATTTTTTATTGCAAAAATAATTCTTTTTCAATTTTATTGCGTTAGTGAATATTTTTGCAGATTGCTCAGATGCTGGATTCAAACTGGAATGCGGTTGAAGACAAAATACGAGTGTGAGTGATATGTAGTGAGGTTATTAATGTAAACTGAATTGTGATGTAAATGTGATGTAATCAAAAATGTATATGTATAGTGAGAGCTTGAATTTGTACTATTTCAATATTGTAATAAATATTTGTTTGAATAAAATTTCTGTTTGAATTCAAATTCTGTGTAACTTGTTCTTTTTGAATTCAAATTCTGTGTAATTTATTTTATTTAACAAATATTTATTTAATCTATGAAAAACAAAATAGTACATTACCAAATACATTTAAATGAATATATATGTTTATTATCATCAAACAAAAACATATAAACGCATATTTATACAATTATAACTTGTTAAATTACTTTATAAAGGTAAGTAGTTGAAATTTAAACTGAAGCTTTTAAAAAAAATGTGTGAGTAAGATTTTAAGTTAAAGTTAAAAATTGGAATTCAAAGATTTAAAATAATTATTTCAGTTTTGAAATAAAGAAGTTTTAATTTTGAAGGTTTTAAACAAACTTGTATGTAAAGTTTAAATTTAAATTATTAAGTTTAAAAATGAAATTAGTTTCAAACCTTATGAATTTCTTATATTTGATAAACATTTGTTTGTCATGTGATTTTAAAAAGGTTTTAAAATTGTTTAAACTTTGATAAGTTTAAGTTATTTTCATTTTAAACTTGTATTTAAAATGAAATTTGAAACTAATTTCAAAAGTACTTTGTTTAAAATAATTTTTTTTTAAACATAATATAAAAATGTTTTATTTTAAAATTAAGTTAAGAATGAATGTTTTGAAATAAATTAATTAAAAAGGTAATTAACAAATAATTAATTTATTTATTTAATTAATTATTAAGGTTTAATGAATATTGATTTAGGTGTTAATCAATGTAAAATTAAGATCATTAATTAGATTATTAATTAATAATTAATGAGCTATTAATTATGTAATTAAGCTTTAAATCAAGGTTAATTAATTAAATAATTAGACTTAATAAATGGATGATTAAAGATAATTAAATTTGTAATAAATCTCAGTTAATTAGTTAATGAAGATAATTAGAGAACGGTTAATGAAGGACATTAACCAGAATTATTAAATAATTAATTAATGTTGTTAATTTTTAATAATTAATTAGATTAATTAATTCAATAATAATCATTTGTGAATTGATGAATATAATTACTTAATGAAGTAATTAAGAAATTAATTACTTAATGTAATTAATTTAGTTAAATGTAATTGTTTATTTTAATTAATTACGTTTAATTAATTTTAAACACTTGAGGTTTTAAAGATAATTACTTTATGTAATTAATGGATTGAAAAGTACTTGGTGAAGTACTTGATTAGTAATTACATATTGTAATTAAATGAAGATGTTTAAAAATGAAGTAATTTAGAGTATAATTACTAAGAAATTAATCAAGGGATTTATTAAGGAATCAATTAAGGAATAATTGATTTCTTTTAAATGAGGTAATTGTTAGTTAATCACTGAATGTGATTTATCTGGAAGGATTAATAATTATGGGTTAATTACTTAAGGTAATTAATTTAAGAAGGTAATTAATTAAATTAAGGATCATTAATTATTATAATTAGTTATGTAATTAAAAGTTGGTTAATTAAGATTAATTAAGATTAATTAATCAATAATAAATAATTAAAGGTGATTAATTATTGTAATTAATTAAGGATTAAGGTAATTAATTATAGTTAATTAATTAATTGAAGTAATTAAAGGTTAATTAATGTTTGGTTGAGAATAATTAATTTGTGAAATTAATTAAGGATAATTACATAAATGTAATTAAGGGTAATAAATCAAGGTGATTAATAATGAATGATTAATTTATTGTAATCAATTAAATGATTGAGTAAGCAAGTTTTATACTAGTGAAGTAATTAAATTTAATTTATTTTAAATTAATTAAAGATGAATTAATTAATTTAATCCATTTTAAATTAATTAAAGATAAAGATAGTTAATTTAATTCATTTTAAATTAATTGTATTGTGATGAAATAAATCTTTGCTTGTGTATGAATGGATGACATTGATTGCCTTGGATGCTTTGTGATCTCAGAAATGAGACAGTTTGTTTGATATGAATGCTTAGTTGCATTGTGATGATAATATAGATTATCTATTGTGATGATGATATGGATTACCTATTTTGATATTGATCATCGGTTTATTTTGATAATGTTGATTATCAATTGTGATTTGTGAGTTATCTATCTGTGTGTATATAGATAATTGAATTATTTTAAACCTTAAAACAACTTGGACCTAAAAGACACGCTTTGGATTTCGATGAGACCGGGATCGGGTTTCCATGTTTAGATATCCGAAAACCACATCGATCTAAATTAACGTTAGGTCATGAATTAAGGTAGAGCTTTGTGAAGGCTCGAGATGGTGATTCAGAGTGCAAGGGTTATCGTCATTAACTCTGAGGGTGATTCCAAAATGAGTGTAACGAGATAATGAATTCGGTTTCATTCGAACCCGGAACGAACTTTTATGGATTGAATGCTTCCAGAACATCGTTGGGTGGACGATGAGCATTCTAAGTGATGTGTTCACTATAGGTAATCGTAGCCTCAAGCCTCATCAACCGGGAATGGCTAAAACAGCGAAGGTGCAGCAAGGCTTCGTGGGTAGCCCCCACTTGAGAGTGAGATTTACCCGTCTAGAGGTCCCTTTATTTCGGCTATGTGGACAGTTATTGAGCTCCAACTGTCGGGTTTGTCTTGTTCGGAACTATTCAGTAAGGAATGGTTCCGGCCTTGTGTTGCAGGGGAGCGGGCGTACTCCTCGATACGTTGATCTAGGCCACGTACTGTGACGGACGGTACCAAGTAGCCCTGCCATTGTATGGAATCCAAAATCTAGTAAGTGCCAACGGTTTTGATTGTATTACCCACTTTTGTGGCTAGTAGCTGGAATTTGATAATGTAACAATTTCGGCTATTTCTTATTTATTTGAAAACCCTAGACCTATTATAATATCATCAGATTTCCTACCAAATGTATTGGTTCGCGTAAGGTAAAAACTTTTCCATGTTTATATGTGGGAAGTCTTACGTGATACCTTTCTTTTCAAAAGATTTTGAAATTAAGAAACCATTAACTGGTTACTCACACCAGACCCATGTCTGACCCGGAGTTTAGTCTGTTTCTCTTAAACTCTTGGGTACCCAAATTTTTAAGAGTAGCTAAGGGATTCAGGTTAGCTTTGACGAATTATGGAGGAGCAAATGGAGCGGGAGGCTTCTGCGTTGTAGTTATCTAGTTTCCGCTGTGTTGGTATACCTGAGTCGTTTGTTTGAGTTATGTTGTGCTGTGTTGTAATAACTAGACAGGTGATTATAACTGTCTAGTATGTTATGTTTATATCTGTAGCTCTGATAGTGGTTGTGAACTTTGTAATGTTTATGTTATTAATATAATTTATTCGTTCCGCTATTTAGATTCTGATGTTGTTTCTTCTTCTCTTCTTTCTTTTCTGTTTTCTATCCCTTTCTTTCTTATTAATGATGTGTCATTCTGTGGAGACGGATGGCGGGTCATTACAAACATATCAGCCATACACTAACAACAATAGCAACCAATTCAAACAAACAACTCTAACTATCCAGACAAAATTCTAGATTGAACTTCCTAGAGTTTCCCAAGTACAAACATCTAGATACTCACTCTACTGAATCCTAACTAGCTAAACTACTCTGAACCTGAGCTTCTTCTATTGGTAGTCATGCTACACACACCACTACCCCAACCAAAGAACTTATGTTGGAAAACCCGAACAGGTAACCCAACAAATTTGGAATATCGATTATATATATAAATATATAAAAATAAAAGTATGCTCTCTCAGAAAGAAATCACTCCAAAGCCTAGGTATTCATTCAACCTAGTGCTTTGATACCATAATGTAACGACCCGCCTTTCATACCATAGAAAGACGCATCATTAATAGGAAAGAAGGGATAGAAAAGGGAAAGATAGAAAAGAAAGAACTAAACAGCATCAGAATCTCACAGCAGAATGAATAAATTATATTATATCACATAAGAAATTACATAGTATCATATACATCAGAGTTATAGAGATTTTACATCACAAATTAGATAGTTATAAACACCTGTCTAACATACAACTCAGAATACAACTCAACAACACATAGTGATCAACACAGCAGAACCGCTATATATCTACAAATGTT
The DNA here is from genome assembly GCA_030765085.1 of Allium cepa. Lineage (NCBI taxonomy): Eukaryota > Viridiplantae > Streptophyta > Magnoliopsida > Asparagales > Amaryllidaceae > Allium > Allium cepa. Next base: position 365,722,439 of record CM060934.1, on the reverse strand, counting down.
GAATCCTCTTGCTACAATTCTCCTTCAGAATTCGTCAAAGCTAACCTGAATCCCTTGGCTACTCATAAAAATTTGAGTACCCAAGAGCTTAATAAAATAGAAAATAAACCCCGGGTCAAAAATGGGTCTGGTGTGAGTAAACGGGTTAAAGTTGTTTAACCTTGGAAAAAAACTTTGAAAACAAAAGGTATCTCATAAGACTACCCGCATATAAACACGAAAAAGTTTTTACCTTATGATAACCAAAACATTTGATAGGAAATCCAGTTATATTATAGTAGGGTCTAGGGTTTTTAAGTAAAATACAGAAATAGTTGGAATGCTTACATCTCACGTTCCAACACAGTTGGGCACAATCAATATGTACATCACTTATTGGAGATTGGATTCCATACAACGACAGGGCTACCAGGGTACCTCCCGGCACAGTAATTGGCCTAGATCACTGTACCGAGGATCCCTCCCGATCCCCTGCAACATAAAGCCAGAACCATCCCTTACTGGATAGTCCCGAACAAGACAACCCTGGAGTTTTCATGACCAACTACCCACATAGCCGAATAAAAAGTGATCTCTAGATAGGGGAAAATCTCGTCCTACTTGGGTGCTACACACTTAGCCTTGCTGCACCTCCCCTGTTTTGTGGTGATCCATAGGTAAGTTAATCTCACTCACATCTGGATGCCATTTAATTTAAATAGTTAATATTTAAATGATTGATTGATTAGTTGAATGTCAAAATTATTATCAGATTGGATCGATATTTATTTGTGTGCTAACATCTGTGGATGTAGGGAAACATGTTGGAGGGAACCAACTGGATTCCTCACAATATAGAAATTATCTTCATAATCTGTGATGTGTTTAATTGATATCCTATGATAGATTAATTTGGGAATTTTGTTGTGATGTGATATGGTTGGATAAGTATAATCTGGTGTTTTAGAATATAAATAAAATGAATTAGGATAAAAAGGGAAATGAAAAGAAATTTTTAAGTAATGAATTTAAGGAAAATTAAATTCAGGAAATTTATTTGGAATTTGAAGCAATTTTCGACGCCCGAAAATTGAACCATTAGGTTTAAAAGTAGAAAGAGGTAGAAGAAGAAATAGAAACAATATTAGAATTTTACCAACGCAGCGGAATAAAATATAATAGATGATACAGATTTTTACACAAAAGAAATTATATCTATTTTATACATACATCATCAGAATACAACATCAGAGTTCAACCACACAACTCAGGATGGTTATAATATATCATCCTTCAAAAACTGAATACACAGCGGAATATACATCAAATACGTCGGATATGTCTCGCCATCCAGCTCGTCTCTTAAGCTCCACAGTGGTCCATCCAGAATCTGTACTCTATAATACTCGGTCTGACTTGAGCATTATAGTTAATAACATCCGAGTCGGTCTGGAATACCATCATGAGAAAACACACTCAATTGGATTTTTAAAGTTTCAAAATCATTTGATATTCAAAGGTATCTCGTAAGACCATGCCACAAATAAACATGTTGGGTTTTTACCTTATGATAACCAACACATTTCTTATAAAATCCTCTGATATTATAATAATGTCTACAGAAAGTAAAATAGAATCTAGCAGAAATGCTTGCATCTTATGTTTCAGCAATAGTTGGGCACAATCAATACGTACATGCGTTTATTGGAGATTAGTTTCCATACAATGGTAGGGCAATTGGGGTACCGCCCGTCATAGTACATGGTCTAGATCACCGTACCGAGGATCCACCCAAAATCCCCTACATCACATGACCAGACTACCCCTTACTGGATAGCCTGAATAAGTTTACCCTACGGTTGGGATCAGCAACTGCCACACAGTCGAAATAAAAAGGGACATCTAGACAGGGGTGACCTTACCCTAATTGGTTGCTAGTCACTTAGCCTTGTGTGTATCTCTCCTGTTTTAGCCATTCCTGGTTGATGAGTGATGCAGCACAACCTGATGTAGTCTTAGGTCGCGAGCGACCTAACGAGAAGGATGATGGAGTGCAGCAGATATTTAGTGCGTTATTCATTAAGTCGCAGCATTTTAGGTCGCAAACGACCTATATGGAACGACCTAGCGAGGTACCGGAGCAAGGTGATGAAGCAAATTATAAAGAGGAAGGAAACCAACGACCTACGATAGGTCGCTCAACGACCTATCAAATCCTATGGAACGACCTAGCGAGGCAACAGAGATAAGCAGTGGAAACGAGTTATGCAATAAGTCTCTAGATCGCTCCGACCAAACTCCAACGACCTACGACCTAGTTAGGTCGCATAAAGTTAGTTCGTAAGTCATGTTGTATTTGTTAGCTCGAGTGTACTGTTTTAGGTCGTGAGTAGTTGTAATATACTGTGTTGTTATGTAAATATGGGCATGTCGTTTGTACTTAGGTCGTTACTCGGTGAGTCGCCTGATGTTTTGTCTCTTTTATGACGTTAGGTTGTACTATGTTGTGTCGTGTCTTTATGTTGAATCGCTGACTGTTTTTAGGTCGTGAGTATGTAAGGTCGTGTGGGACCTAGTGTAAGTTGTAAGCCTATAAATAGGCGAGTTGGGTCATTGTAATGGGTGGTTGATTTTGAATGAAACTTTGTTTGAGTGCTTTATGCCTCTTTTGAAATTGGTAGTTGAGTATGATCTCCTATCTCCACTTTCGGTATTCAAGTGCGCTCAAATCAACGATTGTTGAAGCCAATTCACGGTATCAAGTGCGCTTGATCAACGTTTGAAGAATTGTAGATCTTCTCTCACGGTATCGTGCGCGATCAATGTGTCGAAGTTAGCTAGAATTCGGTATCTTTTGGAGATCAACGAATTTGGGCATTCGGTATCTTTCAATCCATCGATTTATATCGCTTCATCTAATCGTTCTTCGATTAGTTTGACACGAAATCTTCATTTCGTCGTCAATCGTATTATTTCCGCTGCATCATTTTGGCATGAGAGCTAGGCTTAGCCAATCATAGCTAAGCCGAGCCTGTTGGAGAAGTTTTGAAGTGTTTGAAGTTAGAGCCGAGCATACAAGTGGTTCAAGGCCGAGAGTATCTAGTTCAATTTGATCAAACCGAGAGTTATTGAAGTGTGTTTGAATTTGTAAAGATTTGACAATGCCTCCGAGAAGAGCTAATCGCCATCAGAATGTTGAAGCTTTGTATAGAAGAGAAGAAGCTGAGCAAATGGAACAACGTATCAATGAGAAATTTGATGAAGGCATTGGGAAGTTAGAGAAATTGATGATTGACATGAATCAAGTCAAAGGAGATGGTCGCCAGTCTCGAACCATGGAGGAAACAGGGTTTCACCATCGGTTACGGAAGCGAGGAGGGTGTCACCACAATCTTTTAGAGAAAGAAGAGAAACATCAGTTTCATCAAGAAGAGATCACCATGAATATAGACATGAAGAGAGAAGAACTCCACGTGAGTTTGAAGATGAACCATATCGATATGAAGAGAGACATAGTAGAAGAGACATGCGTGATCGAAGGGATGTTGATGGTCGAGATCGATATAGACGTACATTTGATTTTGATGAAGAGGGTGATAGAGCTAGAATTCATTATCGAGATCGAGACCAAGTTCGAAACTCGTATTGGGATGTTGAGGATGACCGATGATGGGAGTCGGGTATGAAGATGGAAATTCCAGAATTCAAGGGTGGAATGGTAGCAGAAGAATTTCTTGATTGGTTGTCTAATGTTGAAGAAATTTTTGACTTCAAAGAAGTTCTAGAGAATCGAAGAGTTAAGTTGGTTGCTACTCATTTGAGAGGTAGAGCTATGGCGTGGTGGCAGCAGACTAAACTTACACGGGAGAGAATGGGGAAGTCAAAGATTGAATCATGGGAGAAGATGAAGAAGCTGATGAAGGCTACAATCTAGCCTTACAATTATCAATCACTCATGTATCAGAGGTTGAAGAATCTGAGGCAAGGAACGAACACTGTTAATGATTATGCTGATGAATTATATCAACTGATTGCCAGGAATGATATCATGGAGACAGAGGAACAGTTGACTGCTAGGTTTGTTGGAGGGTTGAGAATGCAGATTCAAGATATGGTGAATATGTTTGATCCGAGATCTGTTGCAGAAGCACATCAGAAAGTACTTGCTTGGGAGAAACAAGGGAGACGAGGAGGTGGTGTGTTTTCAAGTTACAATACTCAGAACGAGGGTGCTAGTGGGAGTTCCAATGTTTCTAAAGTAGTCAGTAAACCAGCTGTGAAAGAAGTTGAGAAGGCAAAGGTCAACAACAGTTTGAAATGTTATAATTGCCAAGAAGTGGGCCACAAGAGCAATGAATGTCCGAAGCCGAAGAGGTGAGCAATGATTGCTGAAGCGGAAGGTGAGGATTTTGGTGAAGATTATTCTAGTCCAGTTGAGGGGAATGAACAGGATATCGCGTCGGGAGATGAAGGATGCAATCTAGTGATGAGGAGATCTTGTTTAACACCAAAGCAAGAGGAAGAAACTAGTTGGTTGAGTAGTAATATATTTCAGTCGACATGCACTATACTGGGGAAGGTTTGTAAATTCGTGATTGACGCGGGAAGTTGTGACAATATCATTTCTACCGAAGCCATGAGAAAGTTAAAGTTGAAAACGGAGAAGCATCCAAATCCTTACAAGTTAGCGTGACTAAGGAAAGGAGGAGAGGTGAAGGTGGACAGGCGAGTTCATGTTCCATTTTCTATTGGGAAGAAGTATAAAGATGAGATCTGGTGTGATGTGGTGGAGATGGATGTTTGTCACTTGCTTTTGGGAAGACCATGGCAGTATGATCGAGCAGTGCAGCATGATGGTCGAACCAATAACTACAGCTTTATGTTTGAGAATACTAAGATCATTTTAGTTCCAAAGAAGAGACAGCAAGGAGAGAGCAAGTCAGAAGAGATTGAGGAGCTGAAGACTTTGTTGACTTTGAAGGAATTTATTGAAGAAGTGGAGGAGAGTCCAGAAGTGTTCTTGTTGATTGGACATGAAGCTACTAAAACTGTTGAAGTTCCAGAGGAAGTAAAGCCGGTATTGGAAGAATTCAGAGATGTGTTTCCTGAAGAGTTGCCAATGGAGTTACCACCGTTGAGAGATATTCAACATCAGATTGATCTTGTGCCAGGAGCTGTATTGCCTCACAGGCCATATTACAGGATGAGTCCTAAGGAGCATGAGGAACTGAGAAGGCAGTTGGAGGAGTTGTTAGAACAAGGGCGTGTTCAAGAGAGCTTGAGTCCCTGTGCAGTGCCAGCTTTATTGGTGCCGAAGAACGATGGTTCGTGGAGGATGTGTACGGACAGTCGGGCTTTAAATAAGATCACTGTGAGATACTGGTTTCCCATGCCGAGGTTCGATAATTTGATTGATCAGTTGAGTGGGGCTGTTATGTTCTCAATGATTGACTTGAAGAGTGGATACCATCAAATTCGTATTAGACCGGGTGATGAGTGGAAGACTGCTTTTAAAACCAGAGAAGGTCTATACGAATGGCTGGTTATGCCGTTTGGATTGTCAAACGCTCAAAGTACTTTCATGAGAGTGATGAACCAGATTTTCAGACCATTCATTGGGAAGTTTGTAGTAGTTTACTTTGATGATATTTTGATCTATAGTGGGAGTATGGAAAAGCATGTCCAATATTTGCGAGAAGTATTGTTGATTCTACGACAGGAGCAATTCTATGCAGCAGCAAAGAAGTGTGTGTTCATGACGCACAATGTTTTGTTTCTGGGGCATGTCCTGTCAAAGGAGGGTATTCAAGTGGATGAAAGTAAAGTGGAAGTTGTCAGAAGTTGGCCACAACCCAAGACAATTACTGAAGTGAGGAGTTTTCATGGGTTGGTATCTTTTTATCGAAGATTCATTCCACATTTTAGCAGTGTAATGGCATCTATAACAGATTGCATAAAAGGAAAGAAGTTTGAGTGGTCAGAGGAAGCAGGGGTTGCTTTTGAGAAGGTTAAGACACTTTTAACGTCAGCACCAATTCTAGTTTTGCCGGATTTTCAGTGTTGTGTGAATTACATACCGATGCGTCGAAGGCTGGGATTGGTGGAGTATTGAGTCAGAGTAGAAGACCAGTTGCTTATTTCAGTGAGAAATTGTCGGGAGCCAAGTTAAAGTATAGCACTTATGACGTGGAATTTTACGCTATTGTTCAAGCTGTGAAGCACTGGAGACATTATCTGTTTCAGAAGAAGTTTGTTCTTTATACGAAGCATGAAGCTTTGAAACATTTGCAAGGGCAGGACAAAATTTCAGCTAGACACGCTTCATGGGTCGCGTATCTACAACAGTTTACTTTTGTTGTAAAGCACAAATCAGGGATGACAAATCGTGTATCTGATGCCTTGAGCAGGAGGAATCATTTGTTGACGACGATGAAGGTTGAAGTGACAGGATTTGAATTATTGCCAGAGTTGTTTGAAGAAGATCCTTACTTTACGAAGATTGTTGAGAAAGTCAAGGATGGGAGTACTGATGAGTTTGTCTTAGTATATGGATTCTTATTCAAGGGGAATCAATTATGCGTACCAGATTGCAGCTTGAGAATGAAAATTATAAAAGAGTTGCATGAAGAAGGACATGTTGGACGGGATCGCACATTACAGTTCATTTCTCAGTTTTTCTATTGACCATCGATGAGGCGGGAAGTTGAAAAGTTTGTGCGTAGATGTCATGTTTGTCAGGTTTCGAAAGGGACAGCTACAAATGCGTGATTGTATATGCTTTACCTGTTCCTACAAAATCGTAGGTAGATATAAGAATGGATTTCATGTTGGGTTTGCTGAGGACTCAATGGGGAAATGACTCTATATATGTTGTGGTGGACCGTTTCTCGAAGATGGTACATTTTGTTGCTTGTAAGAAGACGGCAGATGCAGTCCTTATGGCACAGTTGTTCTTTAGAGAGATCTATCGTTTGCATGGTTTACCGTAATCTATAATTTCTGACAGGGATACCAGATTTTTGAGTCATTTTTGGCTGAGTTTGTGGAAGATGGTGGAAACGTAGCTGAATTTCAGTAGTGCTTATCATCCGCAAACTGATGGACAAACCGAGGTCGTGAACAGATTGCTAGGAAATTTATTGCGGTGTCTCGTGAAGGATAATCTGAAAAGCTGGGATGTGAAGTTATGTCAAGCGGAGTTTGCTCATAATCATGCTATCAACCGTAGTACGGGTTTCAGTCCATTTCAAATTGTATATTCAAGCTTGCCAAAGGGGGCGTTGGATTTAACGATAGTACCACAACCGAAGGGGACAGTTAAGCGAGCTGTTGATTTTGTTGATGGGTTGACAGAATGCCATAGAATCGTTCCGGAATGATTGAAAAAGACAAATGAGAAGTATAAACGATCGGCGGATCTGAAGCGAAGAAATGTTGAATTTAATGAAGGAGATTTAGTATATGCTGTACTAACGAAGGATCGTTTTCCAGTGGGAGCATACAATAAACTTAAAGCTCGAAAGATTGGTCCTGTAAAGATTGTAAAACGGATCAATGAAAATGCTTATAGGGTGAAGCTGCCGAAGGATGTGTACACTTCTGACGTGTTTAATGTTAAACATCTTATACCTTATTATGGAGATGAACAATCCAATGGTGAAGAACTTTTAAATTCGAGGACGAATTTTTCCCAACCAGGGGAGGATGATGCAGCCAACCTGATGTAGTCTTACGTCACGAGCGACCTAATGAGAAGGATGATGGAGTGCAGCAGATATTTAGTGCGTTATTCATTAAGTCGCAGCAATTTAGGTCGCAAACGACCTATATGGAACGATCTAGCGAGGTACCGGAGAAAGGCGGTGAAGCAAATTATGTAGTGGAAGGGATACCAACGACCTACGATAGGTCGCTCAACGACCTATCAAACCCTATGGAACGACCTAGCGAGGTAACGGAGATAAGCAGCGGAAACGAGTTATGAATTAAGTCCCTAGATCGCTCCGACCAAACTCCAATGACCCAAGACCTAGTTAGGTCGCATAAAGTTAGGTCGTAAGTCATGTTGTATTTGTTAGCTCGAGTGTACTGTTTTAGGTCGTAAGTCGTTGTAATATACTGTGTTGTTATGTAAATATGCATATGTCGTTTGTACTTAGGTCGTTACTCGGTGAGTCGCCTGATGTTTTGTCTCTTTTATGACGTTAGGTTGTACTATGTTGTGTCGTGTCTTTATGTTGAGTCGCTGACTGTTTTTAGGTCGTGAGTGTGTAAGGTCGTGTGCGACCTAGTGTAAGTTGTAAGCCTATAAATAGGCGAGTTGGGTCATTGTAATGGGTGGTTGATTTTGAATGAAACTTTGTTTGAGTGCTTTGTGCCTCTTTTGAAATTGGTAGTTGAGTGTGATCTCCTATCTCCACTTTTGTTATTCGAGTGCGCTCGAATCAATGATTGTTGAAGCCAATTCACGGTATCAAGTGCACTTGATCAACGTTTGAAGAATTGTAGATCTTCTCTTATGGTGTCGTGCGCGATCAACGTGTCGAAGATAGCTAGAATTCGGTATCTTTTGGAGATCAACGAATTTGGGCATTCGGTATCTTTCAATCCATCGATTTATATTGCTTCATCTAATGATTCTTCGGTTAGTTTTACACGAAATCTTCATTTCGTCGTCAATCGTATTATTTCCACTGCATCAATGAGGCTCGAGGTTAAGCATTTTCTTTTTAGCATACAATCACTTAGAATGCTCATCGTCCTCTTGACGATGTTTTGAAAGCATTCGTCCATACAAGTCCATTCCAAGTTCGAACGGAGCCGAAGGAACTACTCCTACTACATCCGTTTTGGAATCACCCTCAGGATTAGTAGTGATTAGCCCTTGCACTTCACTGCTCCATCTTCGACTCCAAGCTCTTGTCTTCCTCACGAAAACGTTTAAACTGGTTCGAAGTGGTTTTCGGAAAATTAATCCCGATCCCGGTCTCTTCGAAATGGTCAACGCATTGGCCAATATTGATAGTCTTCTATTTAACTATCAATTAACATTCACAAACAATCATCAAGGCATAATAATTTCTTTCAAATTATATATTTTTAAATATCTTCGCAAGATATTTTCCTACATTTCAATCCTTTGAAAATAGTTTTCAAACCATCTTTCTCTCACGGAATAAATTCCCCAAATATTTTCTATTTCTACTAAAATCACCAAGTACAAATACTTTAGATTTTAAAACAAATAAAATCACTTTATTCTAAATTATGCTTTAAAACATTTAAATTAAACTACTTAAACACTTTATCCAAAATATATACATTTAAAAATATTTAAAATAAAACTACTTTATAAAATATAAAAGTAATTTTTAAAATAAAAGTTAAGCCAGACTAAACTTAAAATAAGAGTTACGAAATTCTATACAAGTTTTCAAATAAACTTTAACCAAACTATCTTTAAAATAAACTATTTTATAAATATAAATATTTATAATTATCTTCAAAATCATAATACTAATCAAACATTTCAAATAATTACTACTAAAATTAATTTTAAGTAAATATTTACTTTAAAAATATTAAACAAATTAAAAAATTATTTCACAAAAACATTCTTTCAAAACATCTTTAAACTTTTAACTTATACATAAAAATCTGCCTGAAAAACATACTTGGCTTTCCAGGGAAACTCACTTCTCTTCCACACCTGTAAAAATAAACCACTATTTATTTTTAAAATAAATTACCCATTCCTTTATAAATTCTCATCGTGAATTTATACTTCCAAATATCCACCAATATCCATTTCACTTTATAAACCAAGTTTATAAATCTCATAGCCTCATCTTTCTTTAAAACGAGTTTCAATTACTAAATCAATCTTCAAATTGATTTTTTTTTTCAAAATTAATTCCATTTAAAATAAATTTCTTTTCTTATCCAATTTTACTTCAAAACTCGTTAATTTCAGATTTAACTTCTTTATTAAAATTCAAAATCTTATTTAAGCTGAAATACAAATTTCATACTTTTCCCAAATTTCTTCTTTATCTTTTCCAAATTTAAACCTTAAATTTGAAAATAATTTCTTTATTCCTCTAAATAATATCATTAAGTCTAAAAATTCATTTATTCTTCTTTGTTCAAAATACTTCATTTTACACAACAAGATTCAAATCGAATCTCATTCCAAATCATTTTCTTACCTACATAAATCAATTAGTTTACACTCAAATTTTATTTCTGTCCTTTATTTTATTTAGTCAAAACTTAACTATCTTCCATTACACACAATTTTAATTAATTACCAAAATTTAGTTTCCAATTCTTTTTACTTACAAACGCAAATTCATTTGTCTATCCACAATTTTATTTCCAACTTAACTTTTTATTTAAGTAACCATTTTACTTACTCTACTTAGACTTTTTCTTTATATCCTCTTTTACTTTACTAGATTCAATTGTACTCTAATTCAACTCAAATTTTAAACCGGGTCAGACCAAGTATTATAGCTTTTCAGGTTAGGACATTCTGGAGCTCAGGAGGCGCGCTGGATGGCATGAACGTATGGAGCCTTCCGCTGTGTATTTGAGACTGTGTAGTCTGTATGGATTGTAGTCTGGAATAAGTTGTATAACTGTCCAGTTTATGTATAAGTGATTGTACTTTGATGAATTGTATGTAAAGTAACAATTGCAGCTTTTCTTTGTAAAAATGTTATTATTTGTTATTATATTTAATCCGCTGTAAATGTGAGATGTGTTTGTTTCTTGTTTCATCTTCTACCTCTTTCTTCTCCTATAATAATCTGGGATTTTTGAATTCAGGAATTCCGGGTTGTTACATTTATTAATAAACTCTTGGGTACTCAAATTTTTACGAGTAGCCAACGGATTCAGGTTTGCTTTGATGAGTTTCTAGAGGAGATTTGAAGCAGGAGGCATCAGCGTGTAGATATATAATGGTTCCTCCCTGTCTGTATCTCAGTGATGTTTTGAGTTGTATGTTAGACAGGTGTTTATAACTGTTTAATTTGCAATGTATAAGCTGTGTATCTCTGATATATATGATATTATGTAATATCTATTTTGTGATGTAATATAATTTATTTGTTCCACTGTGATATTCTGATATTGTTTAGTTCTTTCTTTTCTATCTTTTCTCTTTTCTAACCCTTTCTTTCTTAATAATGATACGTCTTTCTGTGGAGTGAAAGACGTGTCATTACAGTCAAGCTGTAACGCACCACCCCGAGACCCACCTTAGTAAAGAGAATTAATGAGTAATTCTGTCTACTAAGTGGAGAATAGGGCAGGTTAAGAGCGACCAACTATAATTTTGTCTTAAACATCTACTGAATACGTCGATAAATGCAATATGATTTTTTTCTATCTCAAGTGGATCGACATACCCAGTAAATGCTTAATTCAAAACTATGGATGGGTAGAGGATCTATCAGAATAAAATACAGTAATTAAATGAAAAGCACATCACAAAACAGTAATCAATATTATATATATATATATATATATATATATACATATACTTTGATACATGTTTAGTACAATACAATATGAATCAATAAAGGTCGTACTCGACTACACCATATACATCGAATCAAATATAAATACATCAGAATATGCGAAAGAACAGATACTATTGTAGGGAAAGAAGAGCTTATATCCAATATCAACTTCAAGCCAAGTCCAATAGATGATACCTGAAACAACTCGGTCTGACCCGAGTGAATAAACAGGGTTTCAACATCATAAGAAAGGACAACATCTCCTCTTGGCTAGTAGAAGAGATAATGATGATAAAGTCATACTTAAGTGGGACAACTGACGCTTAAGTAAATGGAACATCGGCGGGAAAAGTTTTAAAGACAAGACTCAATAAACATCGCTTTCACCTCATATCATCAGCAGTATAAAGGAATATGGATCATGACTTCAAATGATTCAACTATCTTATTAGAAGTGATTGTCAATATAACAGTATATCAAAGGTACATATCCTTCATACATAGAATAAAACGCATACTGATGTGCCTCATCTCATTGGCACATCCCAAGGATCATTAAAAGAAATATAAAACCCAATCATAAAATAAGCATCATACTTATTCATACCTCATCTCATCGGTATGAATATAGATACATCTCAAATCCGATCACTAAAAATCATCATTAAAGATTCTTCATAATCATTTATACCTCATCTCATCAGTGTAAATATATAAATATATCCCAACTCCATCTTAACATCAGGTAGTCTATAAAATCATCAAATCATCAATCCATAATGCAAATAACTCATTCAAAGAGTAACATCATAAATGATTTAATCGTACATGTACACATCTAATCTGGCACTAGGTTATCAATGTAATAATCATCTAAAGACGGTGAAGCTAAAACATTAAAACTCAAAGAAATCCCGGATTGGCCAGATCCTCGATCGCATGCCGAAGCAATGCTATGCGCGCTACATCATGACTAGTACTACTATTTGATACCATAAACATCGTGATGACGGGAGTCAAATAACATCTTGAACATCTTGAATGACTATAGTCCATAACATCATAATGGCTCCCAGTCACAAAGACCCGAGTTAATAACATCGTGATGATCGGAATAGCAACTATATCATGATGACTCCAATCGAGCAATCGTGGTTTTTAGTACTAGTAAACATCGTGAATGTGTCGTAACTTCTCGGATAGGAACCCAATAGGTGTTAACGTATGTCCCATACCATACGTATACGTTCGCACCTAATGGTTTACTGGCTGTTGTTGGTGCCACACTAGTAAAACATCATAAACATCATGAAAATATATTCAGCCTCATCTCATTGGTGAGTAAATACAATACCATACTCGTCTCATCTCATCGACAAGCACTAATGACATCATGACTTGTCTCATCTCATCGACAAGCAAAAATTATCATAATACATCTCAACATCGTAAAATCATCGTAAGTAAGCTTACCTAATCTCATCGGCAAGTAAAAATAACATCTACATGGTTATTTATAACCATAATTCCAAATAGAAATTTCTAGCTCTCAATTCAACTCATTTCATTGGCAATTAAGAAACACATCTTAAAATGGTCCTTCATCGAATATACTTCTAAATTGGAGTTCTCGGACCATATAATCTACCCAAAATTTAACAACATCTTAAATCATCTCAAACCGTTCATCGAAAGAGTTTTGATCGTATAAGTCTGATATTAAGCGATAAAGCAAATCCATGTGTCTCATACCACATGTTTAACTTTAACGTTTAATTGTCTTTCTCATACGTCTGAAATTCATAAAAATAAGTAAGTTTATTTATAAATAAGTAATTCGCGGTCGCCATGGCAGCTTGAAATGAGGACATTTTTTTTGTTATCAGCTTTTGTTTGTGCCTGAGTTATGATCTTTCTTTTGCTGGAACTGAGAAGTCCTCTTCTTCCTTATATATCTTTTAAATAAAAACACTAATATTTGATCTCGGTGAGTTTATAATAACAATGGTCTTTAAGTTTCGAAGCCCGTGTATTCAAAAATAATAATATTTATTAAAATGATAGTTATATATTATGAACAAAAGTCAGAAAACCCAGCTTCCTTTCTTCATTTTGTAAGTGATATTCCTATACTGCAAAATAAAAGGCAGATAAATATATACATAAATGGCTCATTTTACAGCTGGAAGCTCAAAAACGCTCAAACATATATGGATCGACCAAGCAATAACGATAAATATGCTTAAGAAATCACAAACAAAGCACATATAGGCAGAGATATTCCCATTGAAGTGGATAATTAAAATGGTGAAAGTCTGTAACTTTATAATGCGTACCAATCATGTGATATTTCGGAATTTCAAACCCAATTTAAATATGATAATCTTTGTAATAAATTAAATTAGATTGATAAATTTGTTATTTTAAACAATAACAATAAATGAATTGTAAATGTATATTGATTTTAATTAAAAAAATTATATAGAAAGAAGGGAAATAGATGTGTTAAAATTCTATTCATATAAAATTTGATTTTTGAATTTGAAAATTTAATTTGAATTGTTAAATTAAAAGATTCAAAAATAGGTTAATTATATTCTAAATTATACCTTGGTTTTAAAAGGGTATTTTCATGATTTTATTTAGGATATAACATTTGATTCATATTTATTTTTTTATGAAGAATTGATTTTATATGAATCAAAAATGTATTTAAATTTAGAAAATCAATAAGTAAAAACATTTTAAATTTCTTTTTGCATGAAAAGTAAACTTGTTTAAATTTAAATCACATTAATAAACATGTGTTAAGAAGTTAACAAGGTATAGTGACAAGTGCCACAAATTTTATTTTATTTTCTTTAAATTTTTATAAAAGAAAAAATTTTCTATAAAAAACTATTTCCTATTCTTTCTCCAATTTTCTCATTCTAATTTTCTAAAGCAAGAAAAAATTACACTCCTCATTAACAAATCTGAAATTCTTCAAATCTTCACTTCAACCAAAATTAATAAAACTCAAACCTCACTTCAAAATCAGGAAGAAAATCTGCAAAACAAGTTACAGCAAATTTGAAACGAAAAATCAAGTTCCTGAAAAAAATATAAATCAAGTGCAAGGAAAATTCAAAGTTCTTCTATCCAAAAGTAATGATTGATTTAAGATTGAAGCATTATCAAGAAAAAATTTGGATCAAGCAATTTCAAGTAAAAAAAAAACTGCAGTCATTTTCCAGAATTTTTGATCTCTGTTAAAAACAAATCAGGTGAGTAAATTTCTTTTTATCAGAAAAATTAAGTAAAGTAAAGTTGTGCATGTGAAATTTTGAGTTAGTGAATGTCTTGCATGTATAAATATATGGATGAAATTGGTGTTTATATTGTTTTATAACCGTGCCTGTTCAATTTGCTAATGCTTCACTGTAAATTCAAGTTGCAGAGTAAAAATTTAAGCAGAAGCCTCAAAATTTATTTAACGAATCATTGTTAAGTTTGAATTCCCAAATGAAGTAAGTTTATTAAAAAAGAATTAAGGTATAAAAACTTATTCAAAAAAGAAATTTGTTTGAAATCTTCTGTATCAGGATAATACAGTGGAAATTTTTAATATCATGATAAAATCATGTATGGAATTTTGTTGAATCAAGTTTGCATCTTGAATCTACTTCGTATAACATGATTTTTAAGGCAAAATTCAGAAATTTTAAATTGGAATTGAAGGAGAATTTTGTTGATAACCTGAAAGTGGACTTTCGGCAAATTCAGGTGACTGTGATGGTTTTAGGCTTTGAAATTTGGGGCGAAGTTGTATTGTAGATGGATTAACATGAGAAAAATAATGGGAGTGTTAATTATTCATTAGAGGATTTGGAATTTAGGATTCTAGGGTTTTAGTTTTGTGATTGTTCGAACTCGAGAAATTCGTGAATGTGAATTTTTGGATGGATCGAGTCGCGTGTGGATTTAGGTGAAGCTGTGTCAGGGTCTTACGATGTTATGGCCGGAGTTACGAGGCGATCGATGGTCGGCGTTGGGGGTGAAGTGGAATTTTCTGATGAGGTGATGGACTGACTGATGGTTTCGAGTCGTCTCGATTTTGTTTTAGCTTGTGTTAGGGATGGACGAGGGTGGAAGTTGTGCCAATGGTCGAAGTGGAGTTTGCACGAGGTATCGTGGATGGTGGCGGCGGCGTCGGAGCGACGTGCACGTGCACGGGGTAATGATCGTGTCAGTGAGTTGGGTGATGGGTGACTCGGGTTAGCAACTGAGTGAATTGGCTTTTGGCTCGCGTTGTGTAAGGGAAAGATGCTGATGTTTCTCGTGCAAGGATGGGGGAAGAAAGTGTTTCTTTCCAATTTATTATTTTAGGTTAGTTGAAGTTTTAACTAAAGAATTAACGGTAAGGGAAGAATAGGGGTTGGGTTTTTGTGTTTATCTTGAGCTTTGGTCGAGTCAAACAAAAAGGAAAATGATGTTGAAGTTTTCTAACTTGTTTAAAATTTCAAGTTCGTTTTAAGTTTAAAACTTTAAATTTTATTTCAACTACTTTATGAAATGTTGAATATTTTTATTCAAAGTATTTTATACTTTTGATAGTTAAGTTTAAAAATGATTTTTATATTTATTTTAGTTAACTTTTAAAAAGGTAATTAGTTTAAATAAATTGGAATGTTTTAATTATGTAATAATTTTTAGTAATTAGTTAAATTGTTTTGTTTTGAAAATTAATTAAATTTTAGAATAAGTTACTTTAATTAATAAAGTAATTAAGGTTAAAATTAATTAATAATTTTAGATTAATTAATCTTTTAAGATTTAATTAATTAATTATGGATTAATAAATGGATAATTAAGAATTAAATTAAATAATAATTAACAGATAATTAATTAAATAATTAAAGATTAATTAATAAGAGATTAGTAATTAATTAATTAAGTGATTAGTGATTAATTAATTAGTAATTAAGAATTAATTAATTAATTGATTTGAGTTAATTAATAAAGTAATTAAACATTAGTTAATTTATAATTAATAGTTAATTAATTAGTTGTAACATCCCGAAAATTTTGACAATATCAATTTAATAATCGGTATTAAAATTAAATTGATATTGATAATTTTGCTAATAATAATTCAAATAGATTTAATAATTTCTTTTAATAAATATTTAAATTGGAATATTTTATCTTTTCAAAGTAAATAGATTGTTTTCCTGTTCATAATATATATAATTGTATATATTGTAAATTGATAAACTTTGATCTTTGAATCTGGTAAATGAATTAATTTTCTAACTCTAAATTATATTTGATAAATTAGAGATTTGATTTAAATTTGACATTTAACTTTCCGACACAACTTAATAAATAATGTTATGGTTTATACTGTGATAAATCTTATTTGTTTTAAAATTTTATTTAGCTTAAAAATATGAATTTAAAATAGATAAATATAAAAGCTAAGTTTTATTTTATACTACTAGAAATTTATATATAAGAGTTAAAATACAGATTTCAAATGATCTTAATTTGTTTACAATCTCTTTCATAAATCATTTTTAATATTGTTTAATTTGTATTTTTAGATAAAAATTATAATACTTAAGTTCTTATGAACATAAATAGATTTTATAAGGAATAGAATTGTTTTTTTTTAATAAGAGTTATATATACATCTATATATAACTTGATTTTTTTTAAAAATTGGATTTGATAAATTAATTTAAATTTTGAATTCAATGTTTTGAAATTTAAAAGAATAAACACTTAAAAACATTTGAATAAGTTTTTGTTTATAACTTCTTTTGTTATGTTTTCTAGAACTAAAAAGAGAATAAATTCATTTATATTTTTACATAAGAAAACAATTAATTTAGAATTAAAAGTTTATAAATAATTTTAATAAAAAAATTGGAATACTTAAGACATGTGTTGATCTCCTAACACCTAAAATGACATGTGTTAAAGCCTAACTAAATTAATGACAAATGTTAAAATAGTAACAAGTGTCCAATTTTGTTATTTTTTTTCTTTTGATTTAATAAAAATCTGTAATTCCCCCTCACAAACAAATCTGAAAACCAGTATTCCACTCACCCAAAACAATCTGAAAATCATCTGCACGTCCTCAAGCCTGAAAAGAAAATCATGTATAAACCTGTAGCTCTTCAAATCATCAAACTGAAGTGCAATTCATAAACCTGAAACAAATTTGCTACTCAAAGGACCTGCATGCATTTTTCTTTTCTGGAAGCCTGCAGTCTTCATTTTAAATCAACTAGGCCTGCATTTTTCTTTCTGGAAACATGCATCAGGGAGCAGTGCAGAATAGAAACAAGATTTAAGTTTTAAAGAAAAACAAGCATGCAATTGAGTTTTAAAATCTTAAGTACAACAGCAACTTGAAGTTTTGAGATTGAAGAACCATTCCAGCTTCAAGAATTTTCCTGAAATAGTTTGCTCTGCTCATAATTTCTGGTGAGTAATATTTTATATTGAATAAACATAAGTATAAATTTAGTTTTTTGTTTTATTCTGGAAATATGCATTTTTGTTTGTTCTTTACATGTTCATTACTCGTGTATATATACATATATATATATATATATATATATATATATATGAATGTATGTTGTAGTGCATGCTGAAATGAAATTTATTTTCTGTATTTAAGTTTCCAAATTCTGGAAGTTCTTAAAATTCCATTTCATTGGATCTAAGCTGTGTTAAGATTCGAGATTTAATCAAAATGGTGTTGTTAACGTAAGTTACAGTTTTAATTTTTATTTAGCATCAAAAATAAAATAAAAATTGTAATGTCTCTGGGTAACTTAATATAACAGAGCAAATATTTAGTAAGTGAAAATTTAATTATTCTGTTTCATAGATCCAAATGTACAAGTTGATTAATTATACTAAAACTTGAATTTTAAACTTAAATTATAATTTTCAGTTTAAAAACGGTGGAGCATTACTGGTTTAACCAGAAATCAAGTTTTGGGTCGTAATTGATGATTTAGATGGTTGAGGTGGCCAGTATCGTTTCTGGTGATGGAATGGTGATAGGAGAATTTGGGAAAAATAGTAGGATGTGGATTAATGCATTGAGGCGAAGGGCGTTTTGGATTGAAATTTTAAACCCTAGATTTTTCTATTGATAATAAAATTTATTGTTGCGACTTCCCTAGGCGACCGAGTTGTTCCAAACTTAGGGAAAAGATAGGTGGGGTATGGAGGAGGTTGTGGCCGGAGGTAGTGTTTCTTTGATGTTCGGAGTTTGGTGGTTGAAGCATTTTCCAGGTTGCGACATTACTTCCTGTTTTGGAGCTCGAGGCTCGGTTTTTGATTTGGGGCTTCTGCAGTCTCTCTGATTGGTCGGAATAGCATTGGGAGAAGATGGCCGACGTGCGTGGATGGTCGCGAGACGCCGGAGGTGTCGGCAATGGTGGTGCAGGTGCACGGTACTTGGTGTATTAGCAGATAGTTTTTTTTTGGGAGAAGAGTTACTCGAGAGTATTTCAGGTAGAATCGTGTTTTGCTCGAAGCTGTAGGGTTTGGAACTCGAAGTATTTTGGGTGAGCACTTGGGTAGTTTGAATGTTACAGGTTTTAGTTTAAACCTGTCATATTGTAAGTTCTGTAAATACAAATGAGAGTTTCTCGAGTTTTACTCGAGTTTATTTAGAGTTTTACTCGAGTGATGTATTTATAGCCCGGGTTAGTGTTCAAGTTTGAACTTGTCTTGTTTTCGAAATTTAAATTGAATTTTAAAAGTGTAAGAAAAGATTTAAAGTGAGTTTTAAGTCTAAGTTTAAGTGATGAATTCAAATTTCGTTTTGAACTGTAGCTGTAAATAACTAAGTATTTAAATAACTTAAAACGGGGTTTATTGTTTAAAATGTTTTTTTAAAAAACAGAAATTTAAATTTAAATTTGGAAATTAAAATATAAAGTAATGTTTTAAACAAAGTTGAAATTTAATTCAAATATGGATTTGAATTTTTGTTTCAAAATAGATTTAAGTTTTATAAATTTAAGTGTTTTAAAAAATTTGAATGATAAAGAAATGTTTGAATTTAAAAAAAAATTATTTTAACTTTTGTAAAATTTCTTTTATAAGAAAAGCATTGTTTATCATTTAAAGTTTTAAATTGATTTTAAAACTTGTTAAAGTTGATCATAACTTAACGATTTGTTATTCATTTAATTGTTAGGGTAATTAAATGGATAATTAATTTATCTAATAAATTAATGAAATAAATAATTACTCAAAGTAATTATAGGTTTAATCTTAAGGGTTTAAGATTAATTATTCTTTGAATAATTAACTTGTAATTTAAGAAGAATTAATTAAATATAATTTGATTTAATTAATGATTAATAATTAATTAATCAAGTAATAATGGATTTAATTAAGTTTTAATTAACACTTAATTATTTAATTAGGGATTAATTAATGGGCTAATTAATGATTGATTAATTTGCAATTAATAATGATTAAAATAAGTTAATTATTTTAGGAAAATAATTAGTGAATTGTTTAATAGTTAATGAAGGTCATTAGCTGAGGATTATTTAATAATTAATTAATGTGATTAATTTTTAATTTATTAATTAGATTAATTAATTTAAAGATAATCATTTGTGTAAGTTGTTAAGTATAAATTACTTATTAAAGTAATTAAGGAATTAATTACCAATTGTAATTAATTAATTATAATTTGATATGATTAAGTTAATTAATTCAGTTTAATTAATTTAGAATAATCAATAAATGATTGTGGAGTATAATTACTTAATGTAATTTATTGAAGAGTAATTACTTAGGGAAGTAATTAATGGGTAATTACTGAATGTAATGAATTGAAGTAATTGGATGATAGAAGTAGTTTGAGTATAATTACTTTGTGAATTAATCAAGGGATTAATTAGAGATAATTAATTATGGAGTAATTAATTTATTTGGTAAAGTAATTAAGGGTAGTTAATTATTGAATGGAGTTAATCAAGGGTGATTAACAATTATGCTTTAAATTAAGATTAATTACTTAATGTAATTAATTTAAATAAGGTACTTAATTAAATTGTAATTAGAAATCATTAATTTAATATAATTAATGATGTAATTAAGATTGATTAGTTAATATTAATTAATCAATAATAAGTTATTAAAGATAATTAATTAATATAATTAATTAAGGATTAATGTAATTAATTATAGTTAATTAATTTGTGAAGTAATTAAGGTTAATTACTGAATTTGGTTAAGTTTAATTACTTTGTAAAATTAATTAATGGATGATTACTTGAATGTAATTAAGAATAATTAATCAAGGATGATTAATTAAGGTGATTGATTAGAGATTAATTAATTAATTAATTGTAATTAATTAATAATGAAGTAAGTAAGATTTATATTGATAAAGTAATTAATTTAATTCACTTTAAATTAATTTGAATGATATAATTAATTTAATTCATTTTAAATTAATTACATTTGGTATGGTAAATCATTGCTTATATGGTCGGATAATGTTGTTTGCCTTGATTGGTTTGAATCTCAGATATGAGATAAATAATGTTGAGTGATATGGATGCGTTGGTTGCATTGTGATGATGATTTGGATTATCTTTAGATAATGATAATATAGATTATCTGTTGTGATGATAATGTTGATTACCTATTGTGAATCTATGATTTATCTATCTGTGTGTATATAGATAATTGTATTGTTTTAGAACTTTAAACAACTTGGCCTTAAAAGACACGCTTTGGATTTCGATGAGACCGGGATCGGGTTTCCATATTTGGATATCCGAAAACCACATCGATCCAAATTAACGTTAGGTCGTGAATCCAAGTGGAGCAAGTGAAGACTCGAGGTGTAAGAACTATACGTCAGTATAACTCTGAGGGTGATTCCGGAATGAGTTTGACGGAACTAGTTCTTATAGGTTCGAGATGGTGGTTCAGAGTGCAAGGGTTATCGTCGTTAACTCTGAGGGTGATTCCAAAATGAGTGTAACGAGATAATGCCTTCGGTTTCGTTCGAACCCGGAACGAACTTGTATGGATTGAATGCTTTCAGAACATCGTCAGGTGGACGATGAGCATTCTAAGAGATGTGTTCTCTAAAGGTAATTGTAGCCTCAAGCCTCATCAACCGGGAATGGATAAAACATGGGAGGTGCAGCAAGGCTTCGTGGGTAGCTCCCACTGGAGAGCGAGATTTACCCCTGTCTAGAGGTCCCTTTTTATTTCGGCTGTGTGGGTGGTTGGAACGTAAGCCAACTGCGGGGTTGTCTTGTTTGGGACTGTCCGGTAAGGGATGGTTCCAGTCTTGTGTTGCAGGGGAGTGGGCATACTCCTTGGTACGTTGATCTAGGCCACGTACTGTGACGGGCGGTACCCCAATAGCACTGCCATTGATGGTATCAAAATCCAATAAGTGCCAACGGTTTTGATTGTATTACCCACTTTTGTGGCTAGTAGCTGGAATTTAATAGATGTGACAATTTCGGCTAATTCATATTTACTTGAAAACCCTAGAGCTATTATAATATCACTGGATTACCTATCAAATGTTTTGGTTAGCGCAAGGTAAAAACTTTTCCATGTTTATGTGTGGGAAGTCTTACGTGATACCTTTTCTTTTCAAAGGTTTTTCAAAGTTAAGCAACTTTAACCTGTTACTCAAACCAGACCCATGTCTGACCCAGAGTTTATCTTTTGTTTTTCATAAACTCTTGGGTACTCAAATTTTACGAGTAGTCAAGGGATTCAGGTTAGCTTTGACAAATTGTGGAGGAGCATTGGAGCAGGAGGCTTCGGCGTTAGATAAATAGTTCCGCTGTGTGTTCTCGGTGTTGGTATCTCTTGCATTGAGTTGTATTGAGTTGTATAACTGGACAGGTGTTTATAACTGTCTAGTATATGATGTATATGTTGTGTAACTCTGATAATGATTGTAATCTATGTAATATTTATGTTATTAATATAATTTATTCGTTCCGCTGATACGTTGTCTCTTTCTTCTCCTCTTTCTTTCTATTCTCTATCCCTTTCTTTCTTCAAGATGATGCGATTTTCTGTGGTGGGAAAGTCGGGTCGTCACAGTTGGTATCAGAGTGCTAAGTTGAGTGAATACCTAGGCTTTGAAGTGATTTTATTTCTTGAGAGAGCGTATTTGTAATTTTAATATATATATATATATATATATATATATATATATATACCTATTTGTTGGGTTACCTGTTCGGGTTATCCAATATAAGTTATAAAGGTAGATAAGGTAGTAGGTTGTGTAACACGACTACTACCAATGATTGGTGTTCGAATGTTGAGGTTGGAAGTGGATCTGTCGGGACCGTGGATCTAATACCGTCTCGAGTGAATTGAGCATAGTATAGGATTTCATTTATCTGTGAAGGTAACCTGTAAAGGTTCGGAGATCATCTCTGAGTTGGATGAGTAGAGTTTGGATATGTCGATTAGGCAGAAGAAAATGATGATATCTTGATACCTCAGGAATTAGTAGCTGTGTGATGAGACACGGTGACTATGGATGTCTCCGACGATTTTTCTTTAGAACAAGTCTAGGAAGTATGTCTGTTTCGATGTTGTGGCTGGGTTCAGTAGGATGTTTCTATCTGGTTTGAGGCTCGAGTTTCTCGAAGAGCTTTGGATTAGGAAGTCTTTGGCCTCGGTGTCAACAGTGCAGCTCGGAGTGTTCTGTGCTGACAAGAAGGATTTCTGGTTAGTAGTTTTTCTGAAGGAGTTCAGAAGCAGCCAGGTAGATTCATTTCTTTGATGGATTGGCTAGTTAAGCATAGACTGTTCTGATTGGTAAGGAGAGAGAACAGATTTCTTTAAATATTGGATTGGTTGATCGCAAAAGTGACTTGTGATAGTTTGAGTGTTCTCTTAAACTATGAGAAGTTGTCTGTATCTGGAGGTTGAGTTTTCTTATTGACTAGATTCCCGGAGTGCTGCCGGTGGTTCAGTTTTGTAGAAGGATCATATGGGACATCTGAGTTTTCTTTTATGGATTTGTTGAACCATATTTCTGAGATATGTTGTCCAGTTTGTGCTCGAGTTTTTCTTCTACTCCAGATCAGAGTTGTGCAGCGAAAGCAGTTTGGGAATGCTTTTGTTTTACCTTTTCCAGATAAAAGGAGTAAGTTAGTCTTCTGATGTTTGTGGAGTAGAGTTGGTGTTCTTGGTTTGGAATTGATCTTGAGGAAATCATTCTGCTAGATTGTTTTGGTCCCATTTATTTCTAGAGACATCAACGAAGGTTGAGCTGATCGGGAGAAATGAAGGCATCCCAGGATCGTCAGAAGTATGTTATGGATAAGAGACAAAGGAATTTGGATTCTTGCGTCGGAGATTTAATTTTGGATAAGTTTTCTCCGATCTAAGGAGCTTTAAGATTGAGTAAGACTGGGTAAGTCAGCTACGAAGTGTTTTGGATCTTTTCTGTGTTCTTGTGAGGATTGTTGTTTGATTTTCAAGGTTGAATTGCTAGATTTTTTAACTGGGATTCGTTGTGTTTCACGTATCTCTGAGGGAATACGTGTATGATTTATTTCTAGTTGTGGAACCAGCAGTTTAGGAAGATGTGATTGTTGAATTAGACTTGTCTGTAGTCTGATATCCTGTTTAGTTTTGTAGATCTAGTTGGATAGGAGCTCTATAGCTTAATAGTATTGATTGTTTAGATTCTATAGAGCGAGTTTCCCGATATTTATACCGGGGAAACTCGTGAAAATTCTATCCAGAATTTTTCTGGATAATTAAGTTTGTTTTGATTGGATGAATTGGTTGTTATGGTTGTTAGCATATGTTTGATATATGCTTGTGTTTTAAAATTAAATCTTAAGATAGATTATTAATTTGCCTTTGCTTTTAAATTTCGGGGACGAAATTCTTTTGAAGGGGAAGGATTGTAACATCCCGGAATTTTTGACAATATCAATTTAATAATCAGTATTAAAATCAAATTGATATTGATAATTTTGTTAATAATAATTCAAATAGATTTAATAATTTCTTTTAATAAATATTTAAATTGGAGGATTTTATCTTTTCAAAGTAAATAGATTGTTTTCCTGTTTATAATATATATAATTGTATATATTGTAAATTGATAAACTTTGATCTTTGAATCTAGTAAATGAATTAATTTTCTAACTCTAATTTATATTTGATAAATTAGAGATTTGATTTAAATTTGACATTTAACTTTCCAACACAACTTAATAAATAATGTTATGGTTTATACTGTGATAAATCTTATTTGTTTTAAATTTTATTTAGCTTAAAAATATGAATTTAAAAAAGATAAATATAGAAGCTAAATTTTATTTTATACTACTAGAAATTTATATATAAGAGTTAAAATACAGATTTCAAATGATCTTAATTTTTTTACAATCTCTTTCATAAATCATTTTTAATATTGTTTAATTTGTATTTTTAAATAAAAATTATAGTACTTAAGTTCTTATGAACATAAATAGATTTTATAAGGAATAGAATTGTTTTTTTTAATAAGAGTTATATATACATCAATATATAACTTAATTTTTTTTTAAAATTGGATTTGATAAATTAATTTAAAATTTGAATTCAATGTTTTGAAATTTAAAAGAATAAACACTTAAAAACATTTGAACAAGTTTTTGTTTATAATTTCTTTTGTTATGTTTTCTAGAACTAAAAAGAGAAGAAATTCATTTATATTTTTACATAAGAAAACAATAAATTTAGAATTAAAAGTTTATAAATAATTTTAATAAAAAAATTCGAATACTTAAGACATGTGTTAATCTCCTAACACCTAAAATGACATGTGTTAAAGCCTAACTAAATTAATGACAAATGTTAAAATAGTAACAAGTGTCCAATTTTGTTATTCTTTTTCTTTTGATTTAATAAAAATTTGTAATTCCCCCTCACAAAAAAATCTAAAAACCAGTATTCCTCTCACCCAAAACAATCTGAAAATCATTTGCACATCCTCAAGCCTGAAAAGAAAATCATGTATAAACCTGTAGCTCTTCAAATCATCAAACTGAAGTGCAATTCATAAACCTGAAACAAATTTGCTACTCAAAGGACCTGCATGCATTTTTCTTTTCTGGAAGCCTGCAGTCTTCATTTTAAATCAACTAGCCTGCATTTTTATTTCTGGAAACATGCATCAGGGAGAAGTGCTGAATAGAAACAAGATTTATGTTTTAAAAAAAAAACAAGCATGCAATTGAGTTTTGAAATCTTAAGTACAACAGCAACTTGAAGTTTTGAGATTGAAGCACCATTCCAGTTTCAAGCATTTTCCTGAAATAGTTTGCTCTGCTCATAATTTCTGGTGAGTAACATTTTATATTGAATAGACATAAGTATAAATTTAGTTGTTTGTTTTATTCTGGAAATATGCATGTTTGTTTGCTCTTTACAAGTTCATTACTGGTGTGTGTGTGTCTATATATATATATATATCTATACTATAATGCAAAACCTTGGTCAAACCGGTCAAAGTGAAGCCTTTTCTGTGCTCTCAAATATACCCTTTTTACCGTAACATCGTAAAAGGATGTGTAGGGTTGTTTCCGTCATTTACGAACGTGATAGTGGAAGCATGGTTACCCACGTTCTCATCCATTATCAAAACCACAATCCAATTCTAAAATCCACCAGTTTCTCCTCCGCTATCAAAAGCCACAATTGAAATCTAAAACCGCTAACTTCCTCCCACTTTAAACAATCTCGATTTTTCTTGATTTCTTCTTCGGATTATTGGTCTACCAACAGTTGAACATGAAAACGCAAGGTAGTTTACTGTGCTCAAATCGAAGATTATGACTCACTATTCCACTTTTGGACGTCGGTTCTACAGTGATCGGTCATAACAACGAACGAGATCGAAGAAGGTATTGTTCTTTAATCAATTTTTTTGACTCCAACTTTGTATAATTTTTTTCCTTTTTTCCTTTGATCACGACTAAAATATGTGTGCTCGAATTTCTGCATGTTAGCAAGCCAAAATTGCAAAAGAATATTTGGTAACGAATTTACTTTTGTTTTGAAGAACGATCTACTCTATATGCTTGATTCAGATTTTGTTACATACTATCCATGTTTTATCCTGCAGTTAATATTAGGCCTAATTTGCAATTTTTGCTTCCAATTTTAGGCGGAATCATTGTGATAGCAAAAAAAAAACCAATACTGAGGTGAAATCGAAAAGAAGGATGCTACTAAATTGGATGCTTTTACTGCTCCGAACTACATGCTTTAGTTACCGTTCAAGTTATGTCTAAATTGGTACTTTGCGGGAACATGTGGGACTTTTATGCTACAGCAAGAGATTGATATCTTAAAGGTAATTATGATAATTTTTACTCCAACGCTGTTTTTTTTTTCAACCTTCATACAGTTTAAATTAAGTGAATGGTGGAGATCAAATTACAAAGGTCAATGCTCCTTAATTTCACCTTTGTTCCTTTCTCACCTAAGTAGACCACTTCTGTGGTATTAGTTCTGATGCGAATGTGTTCAGATGCAAGTTAGTTAAGTGTGTTAAGAGTAAAATCAATTTGACTTTGCTTGGTATCACTCTAAGACACCCCCTTCCATCACCACCACCCACGTGAAAATGGGGAACGAAACTCTGCATACATATGCACACATTTTTCTCTGTTAAATTCTGTTACCATCGATGAAACTACTGTCAAATAAAAATGAGAATAGAAGTACAGAAAGAAAATTGGAAAATAAGGAATTCATACATGAACATGCAGACATTTTGGTCTTCTTTTGTTGATAAAGTATAACCTTTTTATTTCAGTAAACTAATCTGATTTGCGATTCTAATTTTGTCTTTTGCAGCGATAATGACACCAACCCTCATCTCATATTAGCTATATCAAATTCTTAGCTATGTTAGTTATATTAATCTTATTTGTTGTTCATATTCATTTCATACTAACAAAAACTGTTATTTTCCACTGTTCTGATGTTATACTTCCTATGTAGGTAGTATTAATATTACCTCTGGTAGATTGTTGTGCTCTCATTTGTTCTTTTATACACGTGCTTCATGCTTCGCTTAGGCATCAGACTTTCCTTTTTTGAATATAAACGATATTTTATTCATTTATGGCACTCATTAAGTTACATTAAATTAATTGCTAACAGAAATTAAATTCGTTCACAGTTCATTGTTTTTGTTAAATGTTAGTGTTTAAGAGTAATTGAAAGACTGCTATTTAAACATATCCACATACTGTACAAACTAATTGTTTTTGTTTCCTGCTAATTATGATGTAACTTAGTAGTGTATTCAGTTATATAATACTCCTTAGACTCTGTCAAACATCCCAATAAGGTTGTACCTACCTTTATTATATCATCTTTTCATTCTTTTTATGTTACTTTCAGTTACAAGGTCAGTTGATTTCTTAACCAAGTATTTTTTCACTTTAATTATAAAACCACTATGTAGTTGAATTCTGAATCAGATTGGAAATACTTTCTAAATGTAAAAATATATTAATAAAAATATCGTGTATAATATGTGAGTCAGGCTGATTTGTAATTTTAGGAAAATTTGTTTTTAGATGAATTGAGATCTTTAGGTTCACCTTAGTCGAATAATTAATGAGGTGAGTATGATTTTTTCTCTCAAGCATTTAGTTAATCCGTCCTTATGATCTGGATGATGAAGTACTTACATAAGACATTACACAATCTGTTAACAAGAATATATTGTCATAGATACGGCAGTTTGTGCGTTGCTGAAGTTTTAAGTGGTTGTAGAAGTGCTGATTGGTTGTCAAAGAGTTGTGGAAATAAATCAGGCTTTAGAGCTTCATCACTATGTTGCATTCCAACCACATTGATAAGTGCCACAATGGTCTTCTGTTTCAAAGAATATTCTTTTGAAGTTAATTTCTTTTCATTTCTGCTTACTGTATTCTGTTCACTAATATTAAATTTTCAAGCATGTGGCATTTTATTCATGAGGATATGATAGTATTCATGGTGCATAATTGAATTCATTTGATGAAATAATTGTAGTGGTTATGTGTATCTTTTATTCATGGTGAAAGGCATACTACAGAAGTGAATGGTCATTAAAGCAACTAATTTGTAACAACGTTATACAACTATATGATACGAAATAAGAAGTTTCATTTAAGACGCCAGGTATATGAATGTTTTACTTGCGATTTCAGGTTCGGTATAGTCTATGGTTTATTTGCAGATGGGTTGTCATGCCTTGGTTGGTAATGGTGAAGTTAGCACTGCAAGTTGTAATTTTCTTGATATGTCAGTCATGGAAACAACGGTTTCATTTTATCTCTTTATTTATTAATGAAAAATGTGTAAATATAATAATTGCATTTGCTTATTTTGTTTGTGCAATACAGCACCCTTGCTGTTATGCGTCCCTGAATTTTTGGTTTAGTGAGCTTCTACTTCTGACTTGGCCTGACCGTGCCTACTGCTATTTTAATTTTAATAGCATCTGCCTTTGAAGTTTGTTCCACCTTTATCCTTTATCATGTTTTATATTTTGCAGCATGAAAAGTTAAGTCTTCATCAACAATCTCTTCATCTCATTAAAAATCAGTTAGTAGTAGCACAATTTTCTTTGCCTCATTTCATTTTTATATGCGTCTGTCACTTTGCCAATGGCCACATTTGGATTCATTTCCTATTTAGACTTGGACCATTTTTTAAATATTTAAGTCTTTGGAAAATCTAGGTTATAGGTGAACAAGCGTATGAATAATTATATGTGTATTTAAGTGTGTGGCGTGTATATAACGCGTGAGTGCATATAGGTTAGCATATGTATTTCTATTTCTGTGAGTCTGAGCGTGTCTTGCATTGGTGCATGTGTCTAGATGTAGGTCTATGTGTGTTTTCAGTATGCATGTGTTAGTGCTCTAGGTGCATTACTCTGTGGTTTGTGTACGCATGTTTTGAAGGGGTGTGTATATCATGTCTACTTTGTTTCATTATTACATGCAATACATATCATAATATTATAATCTAATTAATGTTGACCTTTCATTATGTCCCCATATTCTAATATATATTATAATAATATATAATGAATGTTCACTTTCATTTATATTTTGGTCCATACGTTGCTATGTTGCCTTGCATTATATTATTGTAATCGAATCCATATTTTGGTCCATCTATATAAGCATTTGCATGCTATGACGCCTGATCTTCACATGGTATATATATTTATCTAAAAGAAAGCTTGGTTCCATTGTGAGATTGACGCAAGTACTTATATGTTAAAAATGTAAAATGAACCAACACATAAATAAGCATAATAAATATATTTATTACTATATTAGATTGCTATACACATTTGTTTATTTTAGAATACTCTCTTTTGTTGGTTTTCTATGTTTTCTAATCTCTTACCTTTTCTATATAGATTATGTTAATATTGATTTAGTAAATTATTTAAAATTCTAGAACATATATTATTATTTATTCTTTATTTTCCAATTCTAATTATTAATTCTGTTGTATAAAATTATACATGTTGTGTGTACTTTATTATTATTATTGTTATTATTATTATTATAATGAGTATAGTGGCACGTCCGTTCGACGTGTGCAAAGAAGAAAGTGAGCATATTTTTTCCTTTGTTACAATTATGATATTGTGGGAGATTACTGTAATTTTTTGGTTAATTATAGGGAAAAAGAGGAAGAATATATGACAACTAAACATAAATAAGGTGATGTAAGAAAAACGATGGGTAAACCTAATACTGATGAAGCACCTAATTCCCTATCATGTAATTTATATAAATGTATAAATAGATATGTGGAAAAGTCGAGAGTTCTATTATTTGAGATGCTAATTATTGTTATTTTAATTAATAGCATACCTAATTCCCTATCATATGAACAACCAAAATTTTTGTTTGATACGAAATAAGAAGTTTCATTTAAGACATTAAGTCTATGAATGTTTTACTTGCGATTTCAGGTTCGGTATAGTGGTTTATTTGCAGAAGGGTTGTCGTGCCTTGGTTGGTAATGGTGAAGTTAGCACTGCAAATTGTAAATTTCTTGATATGTCAGTCATGGAAACAACGGTTTCATTTTATCTCTTTATTTATTAATGAAAAATGTGTACATATAAAAATTATTGTTTTTGGGATATTATATGAAAATGGAATTGTTGAAACATGGATTCAAATAGTCTTACAATGGATAATGCAAACATTCATTCTACAATGTCAAAATTTCAAGTTATGCGTGTTTATATACATACCTGAGTTGATGTGATTGGGTTGCAATCACTGATGAAGCTTCTGGAGATTCACAAATGATAAATAGAGGCTCATCTTTTTAATTTGAATTGAGATGAAATTTGTAATTCCATTACATTTGATGTGCTATGGTCTGAATAAAAAGCTAAATTTTCTCATTGTTTTACTTTTATTGTCATCTATATGAATGTGTACTACAACTACATTGAAATAGATATGCAAAATTCTTTATGGAGTTGTGGCAAGTAGATCGCGTTTTCTACACCTTTTGTTACCTTATTTATTAAGTTTTGACATCGATCGTCTAAATTTAAAATTCAATTGATATATTACTTAACCATCTGATTTCTTAATTTGGATAAGGATTTCATTAAACTCTTTATGCTATCTCTAAAATGATCAGACAAACAAAATTAACCTTGCACTAGGTTAGAACCTTCATGTTATCTCTTTATTTATTAATGAAAAATGTGTACATATAAAAATTGTTGTTTATGGGATATTATATGAAAATGGAATTGTTGAAACATGGATTCAAATAGCCTTACAATGGATAATGCAAACATTCATTCTACAATGACAAGTGTCAAAAGTTCAAGTTATGCGTGTTTTATATACATACCTGAGTTGATGTGATTGGGTTGCAATCACTGATGAAGCTTCTGGAGATTCACAAATGATAAATAGAGACTCATCTTTTTAATTAGAATTGAGATGAAATTTGTAATTCCATTACATTTGATGTGTTATAGTCTGAATAAAAAGCTAATTTGTCCACTATTTTACTTTTGTTGTCATCTATATGAATGTGTACTACAACTATATTGAAATAGATATGCAAATTTTTTTATGGAGTTGTGGAAAGTAGATCGCATTTTCTACACCTTTTTTTTACCTTATTTACTGCACTTAAGTTTTGACATTGATCGTCTAAATTTAAAATTCAATTGATATATTGCTTTACCATCTGTTTTCTTAATTTGGATAAGGATTTCAGTAAACTCTTTATGCTATCTCTACAATGATCAGACAAACAAAATTAACCTCGCACTAGATTAGAATCTAAAAGCTAATATGCCTTAATTAATTTCTTATTAAGTAAACTTGCAAATATCATAGATTATTCATAGTTTTGATATAACCCAAAGGTGCTCATCACTGTTAGGTTCACCCATCGTTTTTCTTACATCAACTTATTTATGTTTAGTTGTCATATATTCTTCCTCTTTTTCCCTATAATTAACCAAAACATTACTGTAATCTCTCACAATATCATAATTGTAACAAAGAAAAAAATATGCTCACTTCCTTCTTTGCACACGTCCAACGGACGTGCCACTATACTTGTATATATATATATATATATATATATATATATATATATATGAATGTATGTTGTAGTGCATGCTGAAATGAAATTTATTTTCTGTATTTAAGTTTCCAGATTCTGGAAGTTCTTAAAATTCCATTTCATTGGATCTAAGCTGTGTTAAGATTCGTGATTTAATCAAAATGGGGTTGTTAACATAAGTTACGGTTTTAATTTTTATTTAGCATGAAAAATAAAATAAAAATTGTAATGTCCCTGGCTAACTTAATATAACAGAGCAAATATTTAGTAAGTGAAAATTTTATTATTCTGTTTCATAGATCCAAATGTATAAGTTGATTACTTATACAAAAACTTGAATTTTAAAACTTAAATTATAATTTTCAGTTTAAAAATGGTGGAGCATTACTGGTTTAACCAGAAATCAAGTTTTGGGTCGTAATTGATGATTTAGATGGTCGGGGTGGCTAGTATCGTTTCTGGTGATGGAATGGTGATAGGAGAATTTGGGAAAAATAGTAGGATGTCGATTAATGCATTGAGGCGAAGAGGGTTTTGGATTGAAATTTTAAACCCTATGTGACGCCCCACTCCGAGAGCCTCGTTAAAAAAGAGTATTACATAGATAATACTGTCGGCTAACGCGGACAATAGAGTATAATGAAAGCGACCATGTGCAATCTTACCTTAACTATTCACTAAATAAGTCGAAAAGTAGAAACACATTAGAATTCGACCTATTCAATAAATATTTAAAGCAAAACTACAATGGCTATAGGATCTATCAGAAGAAAATATAACAACTCAAATGTAATATACATCACAGAACGGTCAATCATAATATACACATACACCGATACACAACAGAGTATACAAAATAATACATGTCAGGTGGTACAGGAGACCACAATATACAGACGAGACGAAAGAGTATAAATCAAAGTTACAGCAGATAAGGACTACAAAAGACGCTATAACAAAATGAAGCTAGCGAATAGTCCATGCGGAAGCAAAATAGGCTAAGTCTCCAAAAGCACCTAACCTGAAACATCTCGGTCTGACCCGAGTATAAAATACCCGGATCAGTCTAGATAACAAATCAGTTAGATTAACTGAACAATAATAAACCTGCAAGGTCATACAGTATAACAAATATCTCTAGAGGAGATAACACAATCATCAACAAGAAATGAATCATATAGAGCAAACCTCATATCATCGGCAACATATAGAAACAAAGGATACAAATATCCCAAAACAAGCCAGAAGGCAAATAACAAATACCCATAAGGTATACAAGTTCCACAAGGTAATCGCTATACTCCATGCGGCTCACAAAGACCAACACCGAAGGGCGATACCAAGGGAATTATCAATGAAACATCATGAAATTTTGCTCGAGCTCAGTACTGTACAAACAAGGATCCATGAGCCCGAAGACTCCAAACCCAAGTATCACCCATGCGGCACATAAGGCCAACATCAGAGCGAAACTATATAGGGCAACAAACCCGAAGGCACACACCCGACGGCAACATACCCGAAGGCAACAAACCTAGGGAGACAGTCCGAAGACACTATCCCAGAGGCAACAAAAGGTAGTGGTGAAGGTCGAAGACCCAGTACTGGACACCACTAACTGGCGGAATGTGTCACAACTCTCGAAAAGGAATCCGAAAAGTGTTAACGTATGTCCCATAACCACTCGTTCGCACTAAACGGTTTACTATCCGTCAGTCCCTTTCACACTCAAAGCAGTACAAAGTTTACCTCATATCATCGATAAACCAAACCCGAAGGTCAAAACAATCAATCGAATAGGTCAAGGATTAATCGGAAGGATAAACGCACAGATTCATGGTCCGTGTTTTGCCCAACCATTTAATCACCCTCCCACTTCGTTCGAAGTGCGAAAGTGTGTGTGTTTTAAATAGAATTTATAAATTAGAGAAACGAACTTTTAAATGCGGTTCGAGAGATTATTTCATAAAAACCTGTGGATTAAAATTAAAAGGAACCATCAAAGTCAAAACAATTGATAATCATACATAGGATCATCATGAATCAATTCAAATTGAAAATTCAATCCCAAAAGGCAAAGTGGGCTGAAACAGCAGGTTCAGTCGACTGAACAGAGTTTTTCAGTCGACTGACCCTGTACCTGGAAATTTTCTAGGTTCAGGAAACTTTCTGTTTCCAGGTTCAGTCGACTGTGCAGAGTTTTCAGTCGACTGAATCATGCCTGGAAACTCTCGGGTTTCAGGTTCAGTCGACTGTGCAGAGTTTTCAGTCGACTGAATCTTGCCAGGGCTGTTTTCCAGCCTTATTCAAATGAAGAGCAAACTCTCCCAAAATGCAATCGGACGAACATTGGCTCTAAGGGCTTATGCCAATCGATAACCCGGCCCTATATGTTCCTCGATGCATCACCAAAACATGATTAAAACATCAAAGTTAGGATTTCAAAGATTTTAACCCAAAACACTAAAAATTGGATTATTCCTCAATTCAACCCAAACCAAACGCAAGTGCATATGAACAAGGTGTTAGGAATTCATACCTAACATCAATGAAATCAAGAGAAGTAGATGTGAGTTCAAAACTCACCTTTTTACACAAAACAAAGAAGATGAAGAAGCACAATTGCAAGGAATCAACCAACTACACTCCACTTCAACACTACAAGCTTCAATCTAGAATCAAAGAAAGTATTTCCTAGGTTAGGGTTAGGAAAATTACAGAAATTGAAGAGGAGAAGAGATGGAGAAGATGGAGATGAACTTACCAATGGATTCTCTATCAATTTGGAGCAAGAAATCAAGATACAAAAGAGAAACTAGGGCTTGCTAATTTCTAATTCTCTTCCCTTTCCCCCATTTCAGTTTTTAGCTTAAGAAGAAATGAAATGAAGATGAAATGAAGAGAAGGGTTGAGCTAGGGGGTTAAGTGGGCTAGCGGGCTGAACCCAATCCCAAACCCAATAGGAAAAGTAGCCAAAATTTCACAAACTCCAAACATATCAAAGATTATACTCAAAAAGATCGCAAACGCCATTTTGGAACCAATTGAGGTGGTTTCGAGTTCCAATTCGGCCATTTGCAGAAAGTAACATTTCGGACCCCAAAATCCGAATAACGATGCTATATTTAAATCAAACATTTAAATATAAAATCGTTAAATATGCGGGTTGTTACAGATCTCCCCTCCTTACAAAATTGCGTCCCCGCAATTCCTAGAGACGATATTTGTAACAACTACATACAAAAGAAAGAATAAACTTTAGACACAGAAATAGACTTACCATTACGAAGCAAGGATAGAAAACCCGGATAAGATCGCTCAATATACTCTCTGGTTTCCCAAGTACAGTCATTGGGAATAGCGGACCATTGAACTTTAACGAGCGGCACGTCCTTGTTCCGAAGGTGTCGCACCTCCGTGTCAAGCACGCGAATAGGTTGTTGTACAAAAGATAAGTCCGGTGAGATCTCAAGCTCTTGCAAATCAGGAGAATCAATTACAGAATCCGATTCTCGAAGACACTTCCGAAGTTGCGAGACGTGAAACATGTCATGAATGCCAGATAAATGAGCTGGAAGTGAAACTCTATAAGCCACAGGGCCAATACGTTCAGTAATTGAAAACGGTCCTATATAACGAGGAGCCAATTTTCCAGTCACACTGAAACGCATAACCCCTTTCAAAGGAGAAACACGAATAAAAACAAGATCGCCGATCGAGAACTCGAGAGGCTTCCTACGGTTGTCCGCATAGGATTTCTGGCGACTCTATGCCTCTTTCATCCTCAATCGAATAAGATCAATCTTCTCAGAAGAATGACGAACAAAGTCCGGGCCAAGAATAAGCTTCTCCCCAGATTCCAACCAACATGAAGGTGATCGACATGGCCTTCCGTATAAGGCTTCGAAAGGAGCCATACCGATACTAGACTGGAAACTATTGTTGTAGGAGAACTCTACAAGAGGTAGGTGATCCTCCCAACTACCACCGAAATCAAAGATACAAATACGGAGAAGATCTTCCAAAATACGATTCACCCGTTCAGTCTGTCCGTCAGACTGTGGATGATAAGCTGTAGAAAAATTAAGCTTTGTTCCTAAAGCTTGTTGAAGACTCTTCCAAAAATGACTCGTGAATAAAGGATCACGATCACTCACAATAGAACTAGGAACACCGTGAAGTCTCATGATTTCCTTGACATACAACTTAGCCAAATGCGAAGCTGTCCTATTAGACTTAATGGGGACAAAATGAGCAGACTTGGTGAGGCGATCAACAATAACCCAAATACTAGAATGACCTGATCTCGAACGAGATAGGCCGTCAATAAAATCCATAGAAACTTGATCCCATTTCCACAATGGAATCTCAAGAGGTTGAAGAAGTCCAGAAGGACGCTGATGTTCGGCCTTCGCGCGTTGACATGTCATGCAGTTGCTCACATAACTCGCCACATCGCGCTTCATGCCTTCCCAATAATAAAGACGACGCATATCGGCATACATCTTACTACTACCGGGATGAATGGTATACTTAGAACGATGGCAATCATCAAGAATGTCATGCCTAAGTACAAAATCAAAAGGCACAAAAAGACGGTTCTTCTTGCGAAGACACCCATGAGAATCAATGCTAAAATCTTGCAACGCCTCATCACAAGATTCAGACTCACGAAGCTGAATAAAATGCAACAAATCAGGATCACGCCGCTGAGCATCGGCAATACGATCCAATAAAATAGGTCGAGCTCCCAAACTAAATAATAGAATAGGAGAACCAGAAGATGAACCTCGATCACGAATTTCACAAAAAGATAGAGTCTCAAGAATATTCCATTCGACAAGCATCATAGAAATAACAGCCGAATGTTTGCGACTAAGCGCATCTGCAACACGATTACCCTTACCAGGGGTAAACTAGATATCAAAGTCATAGGAAGCAAGAAACTCGAGCCAACGCTGTTGTCTCATATTGAGTTCCTTCTGAGTAAACAAATACTTCAAAGATTTATGATCGGTATAGAGAATGAAGCGCTCGCCCAATAAATAATGTCGCCAAATCTTCAAGGCAAAGACAATGGCGGCTAACTCAAGATCATGAGTGGCATAGCGAACTTCATTCGGACGCAGTTGCCTAGAAGCATAAGCAACTACCCGATCTCTCTGCATAAGCACAGCACCGAGACCACTACCACACGCATCGGTGTAGACAACAAGATCATGATTCCCTTCGGGAACCATAAGAATAGGAGCATTAGTGAGAAGTTCTTTCAATGTCTGAAAGGAAGCTTCACACTTGTCGGACCAAATAAAACGAATGCCTTTCCGAGTAAGGCAAGTGAGAGGAAGCACAACACGGGAAAAGTTCTTAATGAACCGTCGGTAATAACCCGCCAATCCAAGGAAACTACGAATCTCATGCACATTCTCAGGCCTCTTCCAATTCTGGATGGCTTCGATCTTTGAGGGATCGACAGAAATGCCATCGGAAGATACAACATGGCCTAAGAACTTAACCTTATTCTCCCAAAAGCAGCACTTGGAGAATTTGGCTTTAAGCAGATGACGACGAAGAGTACTCAAGACAATTCTCAAGTGATTAGCATGCTCAGCTTCAGACTTAGAATAAATAAGGATATCATCAATGAAGACGAGAACAAACTTATCGAGATATTCCCGGAATACCCGATTCATAAGGTCAACAAAGAAAGCAGGAGCGTTCGTCAAACCGAACGGCATAACGAGCCACTCAAAGGAACCATAACGAGTGCGGAAAGCGGTAAGAGGTATGCTATCCTCCGCGACTCGTAACTGATGAAAACCTGTGGCAAGGTCAAGCTGAGAAAAGACCTTGGCACCACTCAATAGATCGAACATATCATCGATCCTAGGCAATGGATACCTATTTCTAATGGTCAACTCGTTAAGCTTGCGATAGTCAATGCAAAGCCTAAGAGTTCCATCAGACTTCTTCACAAAAACGACCGCGGATCCCCACGGAGAAAAACTGGACTGAATCAACTGTTTGGACTCGAGCTCTAAAAGCTGCTTCTTGAGTTCCTCATTTTCCTTTGTAGACATCCTCGTGGGAGGACGACTAACTGGCTGCGCGCCTGAAATGAGATCAATGCGGAACTCAATTGCCCATTTGGGTGGCAAACCCGAAACAGGTTCAAAAACATCAGAAAAGTCACAAGCAATAGGAATACGAGATACATCATCACCATCTCGCGAATCAAGAGAATACAAAGCCATCTCGGAATTATCCACATCCCGAAGGACAAGAGATAACTGAGAAGGTGAATCAGGATGACAAAGATATAAAATTCTCTCGGAACAAATAATCCTGGCATCGTACCTCACTAGCCAGTCCATACCAAAAATCATATCAAAACCTAAATGAGAAACAACGTGCAGATTCGGACGGAAGGAAAAGCCACATAAAACAATCTCAGTATCATCACAAAGCAAACTAAGGGTGGCGGATCCCCCAATAGGATTCGCAATCCTTAAAGAAGTAACCATACAACAAACATCCAAAGATAAATCATCTACAAGCTTCTTCGATACGAAAGAATGTGAAGCACCCGTATCGAAAAGAACTCGTATACTATGATCGTGAAATAGAATTGAACCCTCCAAAATAGATGGAGTCATACCTTTGGATTGAGAAGGACCTCCAGAAGCATTAGCCACATTGAGCTTGCCAAATTTTGCATTAGCAGGAGCAGTAGGACAAGCAGAAACATGATGACCTTCCTTCTTGCAATTACGGCAGAAGAGAGGCTTTGGACAAGTTCGAATAATATGATCCGGAGAACCACAATTAAAACACTTTCGAACGAAAGGTGTTCCGGAAGATTGAGGCTGAGAACTAGGACCACCGGTCTTCTTCTTCTTATAAGGAAAAGGCTTCTTCTGAATTGGAAACTGCTTCTTGTTAGGGTTTCTGGAAACCTCAACATCAACATCACTATCACACTCCTTCTCGACGGTCTCGAGATGAAGCGCCGAATCAACCAATTCCTCAAAAGAAAGTTTAAGCTGGAGCAACAAGGACTTCTTAAGATATTTCTTAAGGCCAGAAACAAACTTCAAATTCTTCTTATAAGAAGTGCTGATGAATTCAAGACCATACTGAGATAAAGCCTCGAACGATGCGACATACTCAGAAACAGAAGATTTCCCTTGCTTCAACTCAAGGAAGCGACGGGTCAATAAAACTTTTTCAGATTCAGGAACGAACTTGAGTTCAAATCGTCCCCGAAACTGAGTCCAAGAAAGAGTAGCCTCATCAATTTCAGCTACAAGAAGCTCATACCAGTCAAGAGCACGCTCTTGTAATAAGCTAGAAGTTACAAGAACTCTATCATGGTCAGAAAGATCCATGCGAGAGAAAATATGCTCGCACGTGCGAAGCCAAGCTTGGACTTCAAGAACAGACTCGGAGCCCTTAAACGGCTTTCCTCCAAGATGAGCAAAATCACTGCACTGACGTGCGAAAGCAGACTTGCGAGGTGGAGACACTCGAGGAGGAACGAGAGGCTGAGTGCTCCTAAACAATTCCAAAAATTGATCGGCAGACATATATACGCCATCCGGATGCGAGCCACTAGATCGCCCAACATCCGAACGTCGACCCCTGCCTCTTCCAGACATAAGCTGAAAGTAAAATAAGAACAAGATTATTCACAAGGTAGATATTACAATATGGGATACTACGGAATAAAATGCATTCCTAGACGTATTTCCAATATCTATCTAACCTTGATGGAATAAAGAGACACGATGATTCAAGGATCGGTATCACTTGTACACTTTGATGTACCATAATATGTGCATCTATTCTGTGTTTATCATATTTTGTTCTGAACCTGGCTCTGATACCACGCTGTGACGCCCCACTCCGAGAGCCTCGTTAACAAAGAGTATTACATAGATAATACTGTCGGCTAACGCGGACAATAGAGTATAATGGAAGCGACCATGTGCAATCTTACCTTAACTATTCACTAAATAAGTCGAAAAGTAGAAACACATTAGAATTCGACCTATTCAATAAATATTTAAAGCAAAACTACAATGGCTATAGGATCTATCAGAAGAAAATATAACAACTCAAATGTAATATACATCACAGAACGGTCAATCATAATATACACATACACCGATACACAACAGAGTATACAAAATAATACATGTCAGGTGGTACAGGAGACCACAATATACCGACAAGACGAAAGAGTATAAATCAAAGTTACAGCAGATAAGGACTACAAAAGACGCTATAACAAAATGAAGCTAGCGAATAGTCCATGCGGAAGCAAAATAGGCTAAGTCTCCAAAAGCACCTAACCTGAAACATCTCGGTCTGACCCGAGTATAAAATACCCGGATCAGTCTAGATAACAAATCAGTTAGATTAACTGAACAATAATAAACCTGAAAGGTCATACAGTATAACAAATATCTCTAGAGGAGATAACACAATCATCAACAAGAAATGACTCATATAGAGCAAACCTCATATCATCGGCAACATATAGAAACAAAGGATACAAATATCCCAAAACAAGCCAGAAGGCAAATAACAAATACCCATAAGGTATACAAGTTCCACAAGGTAATCGCTATACTCCATGCGGCTCACAAAGACCAACATCGAAGGGCGATACCAAGGGAATTATCAATGAAACATCATGAAATTTTGGTCGAGCTCAGTACTGTACAAACAAGGATCCATGAGCCCGAAGACTCCAAACCCAAGTATCACCCATGCGGCACATAAGGCCAACATCAGAGCGAAACTATATAGGGCAACAAACCCGAAGGCACACACCCGAAGGCAACATACCCGAAGGCAACAAACCTAGGGAGACAGTCCGAAGACACTATCCCAGAGGCAACAAACCGTAGTGGTGAAGGTCGAAGACCCAGTACTGGACACCACTAACTGGCGGAATGTGTCACAACTCTCGAAAAGGAATCCGAAAAGTGTTAACGTATGTCCCACAACCACTCGTTCGCACTAAACGGTTTACTATCCGTCAGTCCCTTTCACACTCAAAGCAGTAAAAAGTTTACCTCATATCATCGATAAACCAAACCCGAAGGTCAAAACAATCAATCGAATAGGTCAAGGATTAATCGGAAGGATAAACGCACAGATTCATGATCCGTGTTTTGCCCAACCATTTAATCACCCTCCCACTTTGTTCGAAGTGCGAAAGTGTGTGTGTTTTAAATAGAATTTATAAATTAGAGAAACGAACTTTTAAATGCGATTCGAGAGATTATTTCATAAAAACCCGTGGATTAAAATTAAAAGGAACCATCAAAGTCAAAACAATTGATAATCATACATAGGATCATCATGAATCAATTCAAATTGATTATTCAATCCCAAAAGGCAAAGTGGGCTGAAACAGCAGGTTCAGTCGACTGAATAGAGTTTTTCAGTCGACTGACCCTGTACCTGGAAATTTTCTAGGTTCAGGAAACTTTCTGTTTCCAGGTTCAGTCGACTGTGCAGAGTTTTCAGTCGACTGAATCATGCCTGGAAACTCTCGGGTTTCAGGTTCAGTCGACTGTGCAGAGTTTTCAGTCGACTGAATCTTGCCTGGGCTATTTTCCAGCCTTATTCAAATGAAGAGCAAACTCTCCCAAAATGCAATCGGACGAACATTGGCTCTAAGGGCTTATGCCAATCGACAACCCGGCCCTATATGTTCCTCGATGCATCACCAAAACATGATTAAAACATCAAAGTTAGGATTTCAAAGATTTTAACCCAAAACACTAAAAATTGGATTATTCCTCAATTCAACCCAAACCAAATGCAAGTGCATATGAACAAGGTGTTAGGAATTCATACCTAACATCAATGAAATCAAGAGAAGTAGATGTGAGTTCAAAACTCACCTTTTTACACAAAACAAAGAAGATGAAGAAGCACAATTGCAAGGAATCAACCAACTACACTCCACTTCAACACTACAAGCTTCAATCTAGAATCAAAGAAAGTATTTCCTAGGTTAGGGTTAGGAAAATTACAGAAATTGAAGAGGAGAAGAGATGGAGAAGATGGAGATGAACTTATCAATGGATTCTCTATGAATTTGGAGCAAGAAATCAAGATACAAAAGAGAAACTAGGGCTTGCTAATTTCTAATTCTCTTCCCTTTCCCCCATTTCAGTTTTTTGCTTAAGAAGAAATGAAATGAAGATGAGATGAAGAGAAGGGTTGAGCTAGGGGGTTAAGTGGGCTAGTGGGCTGAACCCAATCCCAAACCCAATAGGAAAAGTAGCCAAAATTTCACAAACTCCAAACATATCAAAGATTATACTCAAAAAGATCGCAAACGCCATTTTGGAACCAATGGAGGTGGTTTCGAGTTCCAATTCGGCCATTTGCAGAAAGTAACATTTCGGACCACAAAATCCGAATAACGATGCTATATTTAAATCAAACATTTAAATATAAAATCGTTAAATATGCGGGTTGTTACACCCTAGATTTTTCTGTTGATAATAAAATTGATTGTTGCGACTTCCCTAGGCGACCGAGTTGTTCCAAACTTAGGGAATAGATATGTGGGGTATGGAGGAGGTTGTGGCCGGAGGTAGTGTTTCTCTGATAGTCGGAGCTTGGTGGTTGAAGCAATTTCCAGGTTGCGACATTACTTCCTGTTTTGGAGCTTGAGGCTCGGTTTTTGATTTTGGGCTTCTGCAGTCTCTCTGATTGGTCGGAATGGCATTGGGAGAAGATGGCCGATGTACGTGGATCGTCGCGAGACGCCGAAGGTGTCGGCAATAGTGGTGCAGGTGCAGTGTACTTGGTGTATCAGCAGATAGTTTTTTTTTGGGAGAAGAGTTACTCGAGAGTGTTTCAGGTAGAATCGTGTTTTGCTCGAAGCTGTAGGGTTTGGAACTCGAAGTATTTTGGTTGAGCACTCGGGTAGTTTGAATGTTACAGGTTTTAGTTTAAACCTGTCATATTGTAAGTTCTGTAAATACAAATGAGAGTTTCTCGAGTTTTACTCGAGTTTATTTGGAGTTTTACTCGAGTGATATATGTATAGCCCGGGTTAGTGTT
The DNA here is from genome assembly GCA_030765085.1 of Allium cepa. NCBI lineage: Eukaryota > Viridiplantae > Streptophyta > Magnoliopsida > Asparagales > Amaryllidaceae > Allium > Allium cepa. The sequence goes on along the minus strand of CM060934.1, from coordinate 365,679,171 downwards.
CAAGTTTGAACTTGTCTTTTTTTCGAAATTTAAATTGAATTTTAAAAGTGTAAGCAAAGATTTAAAGTGAGTTTTAAATCTAAGTTTAAGTTATGAATTCAAATTTCATTTTGAATCGTAGCTGTAAATAACTAAGTATTTAAATAACTTAAAAGGGGTTTTATTGTTTAAAATGCTTTTAAAAAAAAAAGAAATTTGAATTTAAATTTGGAAATTAAAATATAAAGTAATGTTTTAAACAAAGTTGAAATTTAATTCAAATTTGGATTTAATTTTTTGTTTCAAAATAGATTTAAGTTTTATAAATTTAAGTGTTTTAACAAATTTAGATGATAAAGAAATGTTTGAATTTAAAAAAAAATTGTTTTAACTTTTGTAAACTTTCTTTTATAAGAAAAGTATTGTTTATCATTTAAAGTTTTAAATTGATTTTAATACTTGTTAAAGTTGAATCATAATTTAATGTTTTGTTATTCATTTAATTGTTAGGGTAATTAAATGGATAACTAATTTATCTAATAAATTAATGAAATAAATAATTACTCTAAGTAATTATAGGTTTAATCTTAAGGGTTTAAGATTAATTATTCTTTGAACAATTAACTTGTAATTTAAAAAGAATTAATTAAATAGAATTTGATTTAATTAATGATTAATAATTAATTAATCAAGTAATAATGGATTTAATTAAGTTTTAATTAACACTTAATTATTTAATTATCGATTAATTAATGGGTTAAATTGTTTAATAGTTAATGAAGGTCATTAGCTGAGGATTATTTAATAATTAATTAATGTGATTAATTGTTAATTTATTAATTAGATTAATTAATTTAAAGATAATCATTTGTGTAAGTTGTTAAGTATAAATTACTTATGGAAGTAATTAAGGAATTAATTACTAATTGTAATTAATCGAGTTTAATTTGATTTGATTAAGTTAATTAATTCAGTTTAATTAATTTAGAATAATCAATAAATGATTGTGGAGTATAATTACTTAATGTAATTTATTGAATAGTAATTACTTAGGGAAGTAATTAATGGGTAATTACTGAATGTAATTAGTTGAAGTAATTGGATGATGGAAGTAATTTGAGTATAATTACTTTGTGAATTAATCAAGGGATTAATTAGAGATAATTAATTATGGAGTAATTAATTTATTTGGTAAAGTAATTAAGGGTAGTTAATTATTGAATGGAGTTAATCAAGGGTGATTAACAATTATGGTTTAAATTAAGATTAATTACTTAATGTAATTAATTTAAATAAGGTACTTAATTAAATCGTTATTAGAAATCATTAATTAATATAATTAATGATGTAATTAAGATTGATTAATTAAGATTAATTAATCGATAATAAGTGATTAAAGATAATTAATTAATATAATTAATTAAGGATTAATGTAATTAATTATAGTTAATTAATTTGTGAAGTAATTAAGGCTAATTACTGAATTTGGTTAAGTTTAATTAACTTGTAAAATTAATTAAAGGATGATTACTTGAATGTAATTAAGAATAATTAATCATGGGTGATTAATTAAGGTGATTGATTAGAGATTGATTAATTAATTAATTGTAATTAATTAATAATGGTGTAAGTAAGATTTATATTGATAAAGTAATTAATTTAATTCACTTTAAATTAATTTGAATGATGTAATTAATTTAATTCATTTTAAATTAATTATATTTGGTATGGTAAATCATTGCTTATATGGTCGGATAATGTTGTTTGCCTTGATTGGTTTGAATCTCAGATATGAGATAAATAATGTTGAGTGATATGGATGCATTGGTTGCATTGTGATGATGATTTGGATTATCTTTAGATAATGATAATATAGATTATCTTTTGTTATGACAATGTTGATTACCTATTGTGAATCTATGATTTATCTATCTGTGTGTATATAAACAACTGTATTGTTTTAAAACATTAAAACAACTTGGCCTTAAAAGACACGCTTTGGATTTCGATGAGACTGGGATCGGGTTTCCATATTTGGATATCCGAAAACCACATCGATCCAAATTAACGTTAGGTCGTGAATCCAAGTGGAGCAAGTGAAGAATTGAGGTGTAAGAACTATAAGTCAGTATAACTCTGAGGGTGATTCCGTAATGAGTTTGATGGAACTAGTTCTTATAGGTTCGAGATGGTGGTTCAGAGTGCAAGGGTTATCAATGTTAACTTTGAGGGTGATTCCAAAATGAGTGTAACGAGATAATGCCTTCGGTTTCGTTCGAACCCAGAACGAACTTGTATGGATTGAATGCTTTCAGAACATTGTCCGGTGGACGATGATCATTCTAAGAGATCTGTTCTATAAAGGTAATCGTAGCCTCAAGCCTCATCAACCGGGAATGGCTAAAACAGGGGAGGTGCAGCAAGGCATCATGGGTAGCTCCCACTGGAGAGTGAGATTTACCCCTATCTAGAGGTCCCTTTTTATTTCGGCTGTGTGGGCGGTTGGACGTAAGCCAACTGTGGGGTTGTCTCGTTCGGGACTGTCCAGTAAGGGATGGTTCCGGTCTTATGTTGCATGGGAGCGGGCGTACTCCTCGGTACGTTGATCTAGGCCATGTACTGTGACGGGCGGTACCCCAGTAGCCCTGCTATTGATGGAATCCAAAATCCAATAAGTGCCAACGGTTTTGATTGTATTACCCACTTTTGTGGCTAGTAGCTGGAATGTAATAGATGTAACAATTTCGGCTATTTCATATTTACTTGAAAACCCTAGACCTATTATAATATCACTGGATTTCCTATCAAATGTTTTGGTTAGCGTAAGGTAAAAACTTTTCCATGTTTATGTGTGGGAAGTCTTACGTGATACCTTTTCTTTTCAAAGGTTTTTCAAAGTTAAGCAACTTTATCCTGTTACTCACACCAGACCCATGTCTGACCCAGAGTTTACCTTTTGTTTTTCATAAACTCTTAGGTACTCAAATTTTTACGAGTAGTCAAGGGATTCAGGTTAGCTTTGACAAATTGTGGAGGAGCATTGGAGAAGGAGGCTTCGGCGTTAGATAAATAGTTCCGCTGTGTGTTCTCTGTGTTGGTATCTCTTGCATTGAGTTGTATTGAGTTGTATAACTGGACAGGTGTTTATAACTGTCTAGTATATGATGTATATGTTGTGTAACTCTGATAATGATTGTAATCTTTGTAATATTTATGTTATTAATATAATTTATTCGTTCCGCTGATACGTTGTCTCTTTCTTCTTCTCTTTGTTTCTATTCTCTATCCCTTTCTTTCTTCAAGATGATGCGATTTTCTGTGGTGAGAAAGTTGGGTCGTCACATTAGTTGTTAAGACTTAATTAATTTAAAGAATTAAGGTTAATTAATTTATAATTAATTAAGTAATTAAGATAAATTAATTTAAAATTTGTAATTAATTAAGAAATTAGTTAAGGTTAATTAATTATAAATTAAGGGTTAATTAAAAACCAATTAAGGAATGATAAATTTTAAATAAAGTTTTTATTAATGAATAGTTATAGTAATTAATTAATAGTTAATTAAAGGATTGTTAATTAATTAAAGATTAATTAATTAATAATGAGGATAATTAAAAAGTGATTAATTACTTAAATGACTGTGATTAATTAATTAATGCTTGGTTAAGCAAGATTAAGAGATTAATTCTTAAGTAATTAATTTAATTTAAATTAATTAAATTAATTATATTATGAATTAAAGAAGTGCTTACTTATGGATGATTGTTTGAATTGAATATCTGAATATGGTTGATATCTGTTGAATGATAATTGAGATATTCCGTGATGAGATTTGCATATCTGAGTTGGATGATTGTTATTATCTGTGGATAATGCTGTGTGGATTCAATGTTTTAAAATTGAATTGAATTGTTTAAATATTTAAACAACTTGACCTTTAAGATGGCGTTTAGATTTCGATGAGACCGGGATCGGGAATCAAATTTTATTTTCCAAAAACCACATCGATCCAAGTTAAACATTAGGTGATGACATCTCAAAGTGAAGATCGAGATGGAGATTTAGAGTGCAAGGGTTATTGTCGTTAAATCTGAGGGTATTCCCAAAATGAGTGTAATGAAATAATTCCTTCGGTTTCGTTCGAACCTGGAACGAACTTGTATGGATTGAATGCTTTCAGAACATCGTCAGGTGGACGGTGAGCATTCTAAGAGATGCGTTCTCTACGGTAATCGTAGCCTCAAGCCTCATCAACCGGGAATGGCTAAAACAGGGGAGGTGCAGCAAGGCTAAGTGGGTCATGCCCAAGTAGGACGAGATTTCCCCCTGTCTAGAAGTCCCTTATTATTTCGGCTGTGTGGGCAGTCGTTGGCCACAACTGCGGGGTTGTCTTGTTCGGAGCTGTCCAGTAAGGGATGGTTCCGGCCTTGTGTTGCAGGGGAGTTAGGGTGGCTCCTCGGTACGGTGATCTAGGCCCCATACTGTGACGGGCGGTACCCCAGTAGCCCGGCCATTATATGGAATCCAATCTCCAATAAGTGCCTGTACGGTTTTGATTATGCCTATGTTGGAACGTGAGATGTAAGCATTCCAGCTATTTTTGTATTTTATTTTAAAAACCCTAGACCCTATTATAATATCACTGGATTTCCAATCAAATGTCTTGGTTAGCATAAGGTAAAAACATACCCTTATTTATTTATGGGGAGTCTTACGTGATACCTTTAGTTTCCAAATGATTTTAAAGTTAAACAACTTTAACTAATTTACTCACACCAGACCCATGTCTGACCCAGAGTTTATTTTGTTTTTCATAAACTCTTGGGTACTCAAATTTTTATGAGTAGCCAAGTGATTAGGTTGGGAGTAGCAAATGTTTGGAAGGTGGAGCCGGAGTCCAGGCGTACTTATCTATCTCTATCCGCTGTAGTGACTTTTGATGTTGTATTTTGGGTTGTGTGGTTTGGCAAACTCTTATGAATGTCCAATGTAATGAAGTCGTATTACTTTGTGTACCCTGATATGTAAAACCTATGTAATGAATATGTGTAATATTATATTTTATTCGTTTCCGCTGTGAGATTCTGATGATTGTTGTTCTTTTCTTTCTATCTTTTCTATTTCTATCTCTTTCTTTTCTTATTGATGATACGTCTTTCTAGGTATTGGAAGATAGGTCGTCACAATTGGTAGCAGAGCATAGGTTGAGAACACCTAGGCTCTGGAAAAGTATCTATCTTGAGATTGCGTATTTGTAATTTTCTTATATAACTATATCCCTATCTAAACTGGTTGGGTTTCCTGTTCAGGTAGCCAATATGAGTTCAGGAGGTAGAAGGGGAAGGGTTGTAGGAAGTGCATCAACCAGTAATAGGAGAGAGAAGCCTGATAATGAGACTGTTAATCTAGTATCGTCTCCAGTCAATTTTGTTGCATTATGCAAGGACTTTGTTAATCTTGGAGGAAAACCGTTTCAAGGATCAAAAACTATAATAGAGGTCCAAGCATGGCTTCGTTCGTGTGAGAAGATCATTAAGAGCATAAGATTATCGGATAAGCAGAGGAGAATAATGGCTTCGTGGCATTTACAAGGTGGTGCCTCAGTCTGGTGGAATTCAGTGACTGCAAATATCTCGGAAGATGATACGTCTTGGGAAGATTTTAAGGAGTTGTTTGAGGAGAAGTTCATGCCTGCTGCAGGGAGAACTCGTCTTTATCAAGATTTTCTGAATCTGAAACAAGGAAACATGACTATAGCTGAATACGAGACAAAATTCAACGAGTTATCTTGCTATGGTCCAGGACTTATAGACACCCCTCTTAAGAAGAACGAGATGTTTGTCCAAGGGTTGAGGCCTGAGTATCATGAAAGAAAGACTGCACATCTGAAAGGGTCTTTTGTGGAGCTTATTGACATGGCGCTAAGATATGAAGACTTGATAAACAAAAGATCAGTGGCACGAGTAGATGCATCAGGAGGAAATTCTTCCATCCCCAATAAAAGAAAATTCAATCCTAATTGGAAGAAGCAAAACAAGAAGAAGTCCGAAAATAACTATGGACCCCGAAAATGCTATAATTGTCGTCAAGTGGGACATTTGGCAAATCGTTGTCCTCAAGAAAGAAAGCAGCAGCAACAACATTATAGTGGACCAGGGTCATCTTTAGTTCAGAAGTCTCTTTGCTTTAACTGCCATCAACCGGGACATATGATTAAAGATTGCCCGCTCCTTCGTAAAGTCCAGCAGAACAAAGTATTTGCTTTAGAAGGTGCACCATCAAACTCGTCTAAGGAAAAAGGAGTTTTGGAAGGTACCTTAATTTTAAATGGAAAATATATTAAAGTCTTGTTTGATTCTGGCGATTCTTTAAGTTTTATTTCTCTGGAAACTGTAGAGAATTTCTTTCTTACCCCTAGTACCGTAGACAATCCCATCTACGTATCTAATCCTATAGGAGGGGTAACCAAATTAGATAGGATCTGTAAGGATTTGAGAATCTCCTATTTATCCCATAGTTTTTCCTCTGACCCTTATGTATTGGATTTTAAGGGCTTTGACCATATATTGGGAATTGATTGGCTTGACAAATATAAGGTTGTCTTAAATTGTGATGAGAGAACACTTTCGTTGGAAACTTATCTGGGTAGGATTGCCAAAGTAATGTGTGATAACTCTGGAGTTCACTTGAGTAGTCTTTTACATGGAGTTGAGACTTCTCAAGAGGAGGTTGAAGATATTGAAGTAGTTCGGGATTTCTATGACGTATTCGAAGAAGTTAAGTGTTTTCCACCGCACCGAGAAATAGAGTTTCGTATTGATTTGGTTCCTGGAGCAGTAACCGTAATTCAATCTAGTAGGAGGATGGCTCTAAGGAAGAGGGAGGAACTAGTAAAGCAAACTCAAGGTCTGTTGGAGAAGGGTCTTATTAGACCAACTTTTACTTGTTAGGGTTTGGATGCAGTATTTGTCACCAAATCGGATGGGTCGCTAAGGTTCTGCGTAGACTATCGTGAGTTGAAAAAAGTGACCATTCGCAATAAGTATCCTCTTCCCTATATTGATGTTCTCTTATACCAGCTTCATGGAGCATCAGTCTTTTCTCAGTTGGATTTAGCATCAGGTTTCCATCAGTTAAGGGTAGCTGAGGACAATATTTCCTTAACTGCATTTAGGGGACCTAATTGTTTTTATGAGTGGTTGGTTATGCCTTTCGGGTTAATCGACGCTCCTGCCTACTTTGTAGATCTGATGAACCAAGTCTTTAGAGATGTTTTGAATAAGTTTGTTTTGGTGTTCATTGATGATATCTTGGTTTATTCTAAGTCGGAAGAAGAGCACAAGCAGCACTTGAGAATAGTTTTGGAAACTCCGAGAAGGCACGTTTTGAAGGCGAAATTCTCTAAGTGCCATTTTTGGAAATCTGAAGTAAAAATTTTGGGGCACATTGTTTCTGGTGAGGGAATCTCTGTAGATCCAGCTAAAGTTGAGACTATTTTGGAGTGGAAGCAGCCTTGGACACCAACAGAAGTTCGCAGTTTTCTGGGATTGGCCGGTTACTACAGGAAGTTTATTAAGGATTATTCTAGGATCTCTTCTCACCTAACAAAGCTGACAAGGAAGTGAGCTAAATTCAAGTGGACACCTGAATGTAAAGAAGCTTTTCAGAATTTGAAGGCAAGGTTGACAAGTGCTCCTGTATTGGCAATTCCAGAGGGAAAGAGCAAGTTAGAGGTAAATACTGATGCCTGTATTGTTGGATTGGGAGCTGTGCTTATGCAAAATGGTAGGGTAATTGTGTATGCGAGTCGGCAATTGAAGCCGCATGAGAGGAACTACGCTACGCACGATCTAGAGTTGTCGGCCATTGTATTTGCTTTAAAAATCTGGAGGCACTATCTTTTAGGATAAAAGTTTGAGTTATTCACGGATCACAAAACGTTGAAATATCTTTTCTCTCAGAAAGATCTTAATCTAAGACAACAGCGATGGGTCGAATTCTTGGCATCATATGATTTGGATATTCTGTATACCTCAGGAAAGGCGAACGTTGTGGCAGACGCTCTTAGCAGAAATGCAGTTCTGTCTCTTTTGGAAGCTTTTCCGTCTCTCCAGGGAAGAATAATAAGAAAACAATTGGAGGATAGGTCTTTTGAAGAATTGATTCTTAGAACTAAAGATGGTCGATATTCGGACTTCAAATAGACAATCAAGGGGCATTGAGGATTAATGGTCGTTTGTGTGTACCTGATATAGATGGAGACACGAAGTCTTATCTGAAGGTCATCGCTCCGGATTGAATATCCATCCAGGAATATCAAAGATGTATAAGGATATGAGAAGGATTTTCTGGTGGCCGTGAATGAAGAAGGATATTACTAGATTCGTTAATAGTTATGCAATCTTCCAGCAAGTTAAAGGAGATCAGCAGAAGCCAGCTGGTTTGTTACAACCTTTGGAGATCCCGATGTGGAAGTGGGAGATGATTTCGATGGACTTCATCGACGAATTGCCTAGAACAACGAAGGGAAATGAAGGAATATGGTTAATTGTGGATCGTCAAACCAAAAGCGCCCATTTTATATCAGTTAAGGCAACCCGTACTGCAGCTTCACTGGCAGAAATTTTCTTGAAAGAGATAGTCAGATTGCATGGCGTTCCAGTCAGTATTGTAAGTGATCGAGATCCTATCTTCACCAGCAAATTCTGGGAAGCTTTGCAATCAGCTTTGGGAACAAGTTTGAGATTGAGTACAGCATATCATCCCCAAACAGATGGGCAGACGGAGAGACTAAATCGAATTTTAGAAGATATGCTGAGAGCCTGTGTATTGGATTTTGGAGGATCGTGGGAAGACCATTTACATCTAGTGGAATTCTCTTATAATAACAGTTACCAAGCAAGTATCAAGATGGCTCCTTATGAAGCACTGTATGGAAGGCCGTGTAGATCCCCGGCTTGTTGGATTGAGTCGAAAGACCGTCTTGTGCTTGGACCAGATCTGATCCGTGAAGCATATGCTAAAGTCGAGCTTATCAAGAAAAGGATGAGAGCTGCTCAGGATCGTCAAAAGAAATATGAAGATAAAGGACGAAGACAATTGTTTCGAGATTGGTGATTTAGTCTTTGTCAAAGTTTCCCCTATTAAAGGAGATGTAAGATTTGGAAAGAAAGGGAAACTCGCTCCGAGATACATTGGTCCGTTCCAAGTGCTCGAGTGGATTGGTGACGTAGCATACATGTTTGAATTGCCAGCCCGAATGGCTAGAATTCACAATGTTTTCCACGTATCTCATCTACGGAAATATGTACACAATCCATCTCTTATTGTAGAGCCAGCTGTGCAGGGAGACTTAGAGGTTGAGTCGGACTTATCAGTTGTCAGACATCCTGTTCAGATTGTTGATCGAGATGAGAGGCAACTCAGAAGTAAGATAGTGAGGCTCGTTAAGGTCCAGCGGAGTGAGGATCCCAGAGATTGTACCTGGGAGACTCTGGATAGTTTTAGGAAGGCTTATCCGGATATGTGTCCCGATAGCTAGTGGTGTTTGTATTAGATGTATTGTTGTTTGGATGTTTTGTTGTTGATTTCTTATGTATGGATGATATGTATGCTTGGATTGTTGAAATGAAATGAAATTTTTGGATTATCTTTTGTTTAAATTTCAGGGACGAAATTCTTTTAAAGGGGAAGGAATGTGATATTCCGAAATTTCAAACCCAATTTAAATATAATAATCTTTGTAATAAATTAAATTAAATTGATAAATTTGTTATTTTAAGCAATAACAATAAATGAATTGTTAATGTATATTGATTTTAATTAAAAAATTTATATACAAAGAAGGGAAATAGATGTGTTAAAATTGTATTCATATAAAATTTGATTTTTGAATTTGAAAATTTAATTTGAATTTGAATTATTAAATTAAAAGATTCAAAAATAGGTTAATTATATTCTAAATTATACTTTGGTTTTAAAAGGGTATTTTCATGATTTTATTTAGGATATCACATTTGATTTATATTTATTTTTTTAAGAAGAATTGATTTTATATGAATTAAAAATGTATTTAAATTTAGAAAATCAATTAGTAAAAACATTTTAAATTTCTTTTTGCATGAAAAGTACACTTTTTAAAATTTAAATCACACTAATAAACATGTGTTAAAAAGTTAACAAGGTATAGTGACAAGTGTCACAAATTTTATTTTATTTTCTTAAAACTTTTATAAAAGCAAAATTTTTCTATAAAAAACTATTTCCTATTCTTTCTCCAATTTTCTCATTCTAATTTTCTAAAGCAAGAAAAAATTACACTCCTCATTAACAAATCTGAAATTCTTCAAATCTTCACTTCAACCAAAATTAATAAAACTCAAACCTTACTTCAAAATCAGGAAGAAAATCTGCAAAACAAGTTACAACAAATCTGAAAAGAAAAATCAAGTTCCTGAAAAAAATATAAATCAAGTGCAAGGCAAATTCAAAGTTCTTCTATCCTAAAGTACTGATTGATTAAAGATTGAAGCATCATCAAGCAAACATTTGGATCAAGCAATTTCAAGTAAAAAAAAAGCTGCAGTCATTTTCCAGAATTTTTGATCTCTGCTTAAAAACAAATCAGGTGAGTAAATTTCTTTTTATCAGAAAATTTAAGTAAAATAAAGTTGTGCATGTGAAATTTTGAGTTAGTGAATGTCTTGCATGTATAAATATATGGACGAAATTGGTGTTTATATTGTTTTATAACTGTGCATGTTCAATTTGCTGATGCTTCACTGTAAATTCAAGTTGCATAGTAAAAATTTAAGCAGAAGCCTCAAAATTTATTTAACGAATCATTGTTAAGTTTGAATTCCCAAATGAAGTAAGTTTATTAAAAAAGAATTAAAGTTTAAAAACTTATTCAATAAAGAAATTTGTTTGTAATCTTTTGTATCAGGATAACACAGTGGAAATTTTTAATATCATGATAAAATCATGTATGGAATTTTGTTGAATCAAGTTTGCATCTTGAATCTACTTCGTATAACATGATTTTTAAGGCAAAATTCAGAATTTTAAATTGTAATTGAAGGAGAATTTTGTTGATAACCTGAAAGTGGACTTTGGGCAAATTCAGGTGACTGTGATGGTTTTAGGCTTTGAAATTTGGGGTGAAGTTGTATTGTAGATGGATTAACATGTGAAAAATAATGGGAGTGTTAATTATTCATCAGAGGATTGGGAATTTAGGATTCTATGGTTTTAGTTCTGTGATTGTTCGAACTCGAGAAATTCGTGAATGTGAATTTTTGGACGGATCGAGTCGTTGTGGATTTAGGTGAAGTTGCGTCAGGGTCTTACGATGTTATGGCCGGAGTTACGAGGCGATCGATGGTTGACGTTGGGGGTGAAGGGGAATTTTCTGATGAGGTGATGGACTGGTTGATGGGTTCGAGTCGTCTCGATTTTGTTTTAGCTCGTATTAGGGATGGACGAAGGTGGAAGTCGTGCCAATGGTCGAAGTGGAGTTTGCGCGAGGTATCGTGGATGGTTGTAACGACCCGTGAATTAATAATATTTAATAAATTAATTTGATATAAATTTTAATTTGTTTAAGAATAAATGTAGAAATTGATATAGTGATTGTAATTTAATGTTGACAATTAAATACTTATATGGCATGGATTGAATTAACGTAAATTGGTGGGTGGCTATTAGTTATAATTAGCTGATTAAATGGTATTAATGGAATGATAACTGGATTGGATTGCAATTTAATAAACATTAGAAAATTTATTAAGTGAACTAAATTTGTTAAAGTTCATAAGTTGTGTAATTCAATTTAGTAGAAACTCTAAATGTATAAACGAAGATTTAAATAAACGCTAAATTAAACTATGTGAATGGGTGATTTATGTGGATTGAGGAAATTTGTAATTTAATAAATGAATGCACTAAGTATGTAGAAATTTATGCACCAAAATATTTTCATTTATAGGATTATTGCAGAAGTGTACCCATTTATCTAATGTATATAAATGAATCTAATTAATTATTTTGGTTATTGTTGTGTCTAGTCAATAAAAGGAGAACTTTCAGACAATAAATTTATAAATGAATAAATTTATAGAAACGTAGTAACGGAAGAGTGGATATTATAGTAACGTAAACGTATTGTAGGGTAATAATTAAGTATAGGCTTGTAAATTAGATTTTATGACGATAAATGTGGATAATGCAAATTGTCACAATTTGATTTAAAGTTAATTTTAAGAAACAAACAAATGTTGAATCTGTGAATGTAGTACAAATATTAACTTGAATGGTGTTCATTAATACAAAGATGTAATTAGTAAGATAGTAATAATTTATGCCTGTAGTGAAAAGAAATCTAATAGAGACATAAACTCTAATTATATAAAGGAGTATAGATCTGAACAAATTTATGAAGATTGATAAGGACAGTGTTTGTAATCAAGTTTGGTTATTGATATTTGAAAGATAGAGATGTGTAAATACGTTAATGAATTTATAATGGGAAGGAATGTTAGAATGAAAAGAATATATATAATAATAAGCAATTGATTCAATTAAGGGAATTAAATTATAATAAATGGTCATTTAATAAATTTAACGTTCTGTGAGAAATCATAATAATTGTGTAAAATCAGTACAAGTTGGAAATGCATAAACCTTAATAAACATTCTAACTTAATAAATTTATGCAAATGTGGGAATTAGTTATAAGCGTGTAATTATGGGTATGATAACAATTAGTATAAAATACCTATATATTGGAAACACATTTGTAAAGCATAATTAATTGAGTTGGTGAATTGGGAATGAATTCAAAGTATATGAACATTTATGTTATATAAATAAGAATTAATGCAGTAGCTAAATTTGTGAAATCTAAATCTATGGAACAAAGGGTGTAAGATCTTTACTGATGGAAATTAACGTTACAGGTAGTGTAAATTCCTATTTTAATAAGACTATGGGTTATAGTAAAGATTTTTAAATCAAGATTTGTCCACGTGAATAAAATGGAACGAAGGTAGTTGATTTTTGCAATTAAGGAAATTAAACGTTTATTTTTACGTTAAGTGAAATTTAAGTTGGGATTTAAAATATTTGTGTATGTTAATTTCATGCATTTGGCTATAATGGATTTAATAATAAAAATGGAATAGTGAAATAAAATGGATTTAATAAATTTATCAAAATTATAATGTTAAATTCATTAAGATTGGAATTATTAAATAGTTGAGAAAATAAAGGGAATGGAAGTAAAGTTATTAATAATTTGAATTTAACTTATGGTAAAACGGTTAATTGCAATCAAACGAGTTGAAATGGAAATCAAGTTATTTATTCAATTAGATTTAAGATGAGAGTATAAAGGTAGAAGATTTAAAATAATTGGGTTTTAGAATAAAATTTATAATTTCCAATTAATAAGAAAGTGCAGATATTAACACTGAAAATTTATATACTGATAGATTTTAATTCACATCCAAGCTTGGTAAATAATTTAGAATTGATTGAAGTATATAAATAATGAGATGTGGCCTATATTAGAAGTTGAAATATAAAAATTGGATTTTTATGATTTATTTAATTGATTTAATAAATATTAAAAATAGCCATTTTTGTCACGGACTCGGATTTCGACGAAACCAGTTTCATCGGATCCGTATCGGTGAATTATTATAGGGTTTCAATTTTCGTATCGATCGGACTTGTCGTTTAATCGTACGGACGCGAAACGCCTTGAAATCAATTTTAGTAAAATCAATTTGAAATCAATTTGGAAATCTTGTTTTCAGCATAACTTCTTCATACGATCAAATTTGGTCGTGAAACCTTTTCCATCGTGTTCAGAATATTTTAAATTACCTAGTTAGATATATAGATTTAATAAATTCGATTCCGGAGGCATAGCGGGCTTTTTGGGCCAACTACCGTTTAGCACGTTCGTTATCCGTACCCACCTAGCCTTCTTCTATTTGTCTATATATATGCGATCATAAACCCTAGCCTCCTTTCTATTGTAATTGTCTGTACGTACATTTTCTTCATCTCTTTCTCCTCCCCAATGGTTGCAAAACCTAGATCTATCCACAGTTCAAAATCAAAAGTCAAAACTCAAAAATTTCAGAAAATTCCAGAAAAAATATATGTTGAAGTATTCAATACGCGTAATTCAGTGGTGGAATTCGTTTCTGGTATCGAGGCGTCGTTTGTCCAGAATTTGCAATTCTTTCCTGACCGTTCGTAAGGAATCTTTGACGATCCAACGGTGGATCTGCGACGATTTCTCGATCGGGGAACATCAGGCTGTAGAGGAAGCCAGGGGCTTCAAATCCATGCGGTTACATCACCTCCTAGTGACCAAGATTGCCAGAATTTGGCCAGGGGAGGGGCGGAGGTCGCGCACGACCTGGGGGCACCGGAGGTCGCGATATTGTAGGCGTAGGGGCGGCGTGAGGTGGAGATCGCGATGGCGAAGTCTGATCTTGTCGAAGTGGAGTGTAGAGGCCGTGGAAATTGGATGAAGGTTGGAGCTGTAGGCGGCTAGGGTTGTGAAGCCTTCAGGCACGAATGGGTTGAGCTGGAAGATGGATCCACGTATGCTTACGTGGCAAGTATGGTTTTGATTGTTGTTTAAATTTTAAATTCGAATCTTTGAACGTTTTATCTAATAACTTTTACGTACGTGATCCGTTTCAAACGAAATTTTTTTTGTTAGGTTCGTATTTAAAATCCGGACCTAATGACGCTGGTTTGGACGGATTTGGAGACCGTCAAAATTTTGAGTTTAAATTGAATTTAAATTCGATTTAAATTCCAAAGGTGAGTGTTTTAACCCACTCACAATTACTAGAAGCTTTTATGTTTGTTAAATAAGTTTTAGAAATGAATAGAAATTTATTTATGGGTATCTGGCATGTTTATTTCATTCATATCTGTTGAATTGCATTTTATTAAATTTAACTGTTAATTTAATTGATTTATTGCGTATTAATTGACTGTTGGAAATTATTGTTGCATATGAATTGCTAGTTAACAGTTGTATAAATTATTACTGAATAAACTGTTAGATTAATAGTTGATAAATATAATTTGAATAAACTGCCAGTTATCACCTGTTATATATGATCACATATATAATTGTTATTGATTGATATTGATCGATGTGTGATTGGATGATGGATGTGTTGTTGAATGAATGTTTTATTTGGATATCATTTAACTGCAAGTTAGTATGCATTTACATTTCATTCGGGATTGCGGATTGAAATGATATACAACCGCAGTTTTATTTTTTAAATTGCGGATTGAAATGATAAATATCCGTATCACTTGACCATAGGATAGAAAACTATATACAGGCACCGCGGTCTATATATAACTATTTTTAATGAGATTTCTATGGTTTGGATGGAATACGGTTTATAAAAATCTTAAATTTTATACTGAATAAATGTTTTCTTCCATATTTATATACATATGAAGTTGAAAATTTTGAAATAAAAAGGTGTATAAATCTCTTTATTAAAATGGAAGAAAATTTAGAAAATGGAGTTTGATAATTTATATCCTATGTTTAAATGTTAAGTTGGAAATTTTAAGATAGTATATTTACCATTGGATTTTTCCCAAAATAAATTGGAATGAATATTCTAGTATAATTTGAATTGGAAAATATATATATTTTATTACTAGAAATTGAAGTCTTATTATTTATGGATTTTATGTGAATGTTCAAAACTAATTAATAGAACATTTGATTTGTTGAAAGAATAAAAATCCAACTTTAGTTGAAATATTAACCCTCAAGATGGATATAAAAATATATAAATTGGAATGGTTGGGACTTGAAATAATATTTTGGATTATGGTTTTAACATTGAGTAAAGAAATATTCACAAAGCCATGTAAATTATTTTCCGTACAAAGTAACCATAAAGTTAAATCACTTATTTTATATATTGTTGAATATCCAAACCATTTAGTTTGAAAGTAATGGTTTTAAAAACTATGGATTTCGAAGTATTATGTTGAAAGTTAATGTTCAAATATTTGGTTACAAGGAATTATAAATTTTAAAAGTGGAATAATTTTTGGAAAAGATTTATATTGGGAAATGATATCATTGATTTGGGTTTTATAAAAATAATATCAAAATGAATCTTTTTGGGTTTTAAAGAAGAAATGATATCGTAATATTATGGTTTTGTAATGGATTTTATTTTGGTTTTAAAAGTATAAACTATTTTTAAAATGACCGCGGTGTTATAATAACGATGGGTTGGCAAAGAGACCGGGATCGGATATCTGACATACTCTCTGTCGATACCGAAAACCACTTTGACTAACCGTGTACGCGGTGGAGATTCCAGAATGAAGTAGGTGGTGGCGACGTTTCCTGTAAGGTAAATACGTGGACCCAACTCCCGTGAGTTGGCATAAGGTGGCTAAAACAGGAGCGATTCTCAGGCCAATGAGGTCATTCCTCTGATCGGACGCTCCTCTTCGATATTATACTTTGACTTGGATTTGATTCAGTGGCCACTACTATATTTTGATTTTGGGGAGTTAGTCCGAGGTGGGCGGTAACTGCGGCTACGCGTTTCCACCAGCCTGGATAGCAATTGGTATATCTACCCTGGCATTGCCTAGTTGTGCCGTGTCACCTACCATATCGAGCCTTTACTACGAGTTTCTATTTGTGTCGTACCTATGGAGTATCCTCTGGTAGCTTCCCGATCAGGAGGTATTACGGTACTGTATAGACTATTGGCATTTTACGTGTTAAGGTGGAAAATGTAAAGCCTTAACGCTATTTAAAAGTAAGTTTATTTTATAAATAGACACTATTATAATAGCGCAATATACTACATAGTAAATAGTTTAACGGATCCTTAGGAGATGTAAATCCCGAGCATCTCTTGAGTTACTGTACTCATATTTATTTCTGTTTATTTAACTCACATAAGATATTCTAGTCTGACTCGGGTGTTTTTGTCTTTTCAAATTCGCTCGGGTCAGTCCGAGCGTTTCAGGATTTGAAGATTTAGCTTTGGAGGACGAAGACGAAGATTTGTATTATTATTATTTATACTAGTGCACTACACCATTTAATTCCGCTGCATTGTTGTATTGGTATGTGTAACTCTGATATTTATTGCACAAGAAAAATAAATTATTTTGTAAAACAGTTTCATGAACTGTAAATTTGATTATTATATTTTATCCTTCCGCTGTGAGATTCTGTTTTGTTTTATTTCTTCTCTGTTTTTCTCATTTACCCCATAACAATCCGCCCTTCCGTATGGTTTGAGTTGGCACGTGTGTCGGTTTAAAGTGTGCGAAAAGGCGGGATGTTACAATGGTGGTGGCGGCGTCGGATCGACGTGCACATGCACGGGGTAATGATCGTGTCAGTGAGTTGGGTGATGGGTGACTCGTATTAGCAACTGAGTGAATTGGTTTTTGGCTCGTGTTGTGTAAGGGGAAGATGTTGATGTTTCTCGTGCAAGGATGGGGGGAGAAAGTGTTTCTTTCCAGTTTATTATTTTGGGTTAGTTCAAGTTTTAACTAAAGAAGTAAAGGTAAGGGAAGAATAGGGGTTGGGTTTTTCTATTTGCCTTGAGTTTTCGTCGAGTCAAACAAAAAGGAAAATGATGTTGAAGTTTAAAAATAATAGTTTTGGTCTATTTTCCTTGGTTTTTTATTCAAAGTATTTTATATTTTTGATAGTTAAGTTTAAAAATGATTTTCATATTCATTTAAGTTAACTTTTAAAAAGGTAATTAGTTTAAAAAAATTGGAATGTTTTAATTATGTAATATTTTTTAGTAATTAGTTAAATTGTTTTGTTTTGAAAATTAATTATGTTTCAGAATTAAGTTAGTTTAATTAATAAAGTAATTAAGGTTAAAATTAATTAATAATTTTGATTAATTAATTTGTTAAGATTTAATTAATTAATTATGGATTATTAAATGGATAACTAAGAATTAAATTAAATAATAATTAATAGATAATTAATTAAATAATTAAAGATTAATCAATAAGAGATTAGTAATTAATTACTTAAGTGATTAGTAATTAATTAATTAGTAATTAAGAATTAATTAATTAATTGATTTGAGATAATTAATAAGGTATTAAACATTATAATTTATAATTAATAGTTAATTAATTAGTGGTTAAGACTTAACAAATTTAAATAATTAAGGTTAATTAATTTATAATTAATTAAGTAATTAAGATAAATTAAATAAATTTGTAATTAATTAAGAAATTAATTAAGGTTGATTATTTATAAATTAAGGGTTAATTAATAACCAATTAAGGAATGATAATTTTAAATCAAGTTTTTATTAATGAATAATTATAGTAATTAATTAATAGTTAATTAAAGGATTGTTAATCAATTAATGATTAATTAATTAATAATGAGGATAATTAAAAAGTGATTAATTACTTAAATTATTGTGATTAATTAATTAATGCTTGGTTAAGCAAGATTAAGAGATTAATTCTTAAGTGGTTAATTTAATTTAAATTAATTAAATTAATTTTAATATGAATTAAAGAAGTGCTCGCTTATGGATGATTGTTTGAATTGAATATCTGAATATGTTGATATCTGTTGATTGATAATTGAGATATTTTGTGATGAGATTTGTATATCTGAGTTGGATGATTGTTATTATCTGTGGATAATGCTGTGTGGATCCAATGTTTTAAAATTGAATTGAATTGTTTAAATATTTAAACAACTTGACCTTTAAGATGGCGTTTGGATTTCGATGAGACCGGGATCGGGAATCAAATTAGATTTTCCGAAAACCACATCGATCCAAGTTAAATGTTAGGTGGTGACATCTCAAAGTGAAGATCGAGATGGAGATTTAGAGTGCAAGGGTTATTGTCGTTAACTCTGAGGGTGATTCCAAAATGAGTGTAACGAAATAATGCCTTCGGTTTCATTCGAACCTGTAAAGAACTTGTATGGATTGAATGCTTTCAGAACATCATCAGGTAGACGATAAGCATTCTAAGAGATGTGTTCTCTAAGGTAATTGTAGCCTCAAGCCTCATCAACCGGGAATGGCTAAAACAGGGGAGGTGCAGCAAAGCTAAGTGGGTCATGCCCAAGTAGGACGATATTTTCCCCGGTCTAGAAGTCCCTTATTATTTCGGCTGTGTGGGCAGTTGTTGGACACAACTATGGGGTTGTCTTGTTCGGAGCTGTCCAGTAAGGGATGGTTCCGGCCTTGCGTTGCAGGGGACTTGGGGTGGCTCCTCGGTACGGTGATCTAGGCCACGTACTGTGATGGGCAGTACCCATTAGCCCTGCCATTGTATGGAATCCAATCTCCAATAAGTGCCTGTACGGTTTTGATTGTGCCCAACTATGTTGGAACGTGAGACGTAAGCATTCCAGCTATTTATGTATTTTATTTTGAAAACCCTAGACCCTATTATAATATCGCTAGATTTCCTATCAAATGTTTTGGTTAGCGTATGGTAAAAACTTACCCGTATTTATTTGTGGGGAGTCTTACGTGATACCTTTTGTTTCAAAATGATTTTAAAGTTAAACAACTTTAATTGATTTACTCACACCAGACCCATGTCTGACCCGGAGTTTATTATGTTTTTCATAAACTCTTGGGTACTCAAATTTTTATGAGTAGCCAAGTGATTAGGTTGGGAGTAGCAAATGTTTGGAAGGTGGAGCTGGAGTCCAGGTGTACTTATCTATCTCTATCCGTTGTAGTGACTTTTATGTTGTATTTTGGGTTGTGTGGTTTGGCAAACTCTTATGAATGTCCAATGTAATGAAGTGGTATTACTTTGTGTACTCTGATATGTAAAACCTATGTAATGAATATGTGTAATATTATATTTTATTCATTTCCGCTGTGAGATTCTGATGATCGTTGTTCTTTTCTTTCTATCCTTTCTATTTCTATCTCTTTCTTTTCTTATTGATAATACGTCTTTCTGGGTATTGGAAGACGGGTCGTCACAAATCATGAATGGGAGTTAGTACTAATAATTGTTCAAGAGGAAGAACAAATATTATCATATTCCAACTGATTTATATGTTCAATAATTTTGAACTTGCACAGATAACACTTTAGACCATGCCAAACACCAGTTGAAATGTATAGTTCGATCACAAACTGCGATTGATGACGGTAAATACAGATCAATCTACAACATTTTAATTTTATGATTCAAGCAGTAGAGAAGAAAATGAAAAACAAGGACTCAAAGTAATGCATATACGCATTTAATAACAGATATCGGTGCATCCGGTGTAACGACCCATAAAGTTTTAATAATTAAAGTTGTTAAATTGATAAAATTTTGGTCCGGAAATGTGAATTTTATCAATATGGTCAAACTTTGACTTTTACAAATTTACAAGTTTAAAATTTTGAATTTAGCTTTTATTTTGAAACTAAATAAAATTCTAAGAATACTGCTTTTAGTTTCGTTGAATCTGATTTATAATGTGAAAGTTATGCCTTTTTAACTATTGTGTGTAATTAGTTGTATTTAACAAAATTGTTTACTTTAAATTATATAAATAATATTCTATTTGGTCATGGAATGTTCTAATTTATATGTCCAGGGGTAAAATAACTTGTTTTGTATATATTTTGGTTTTAAAACATTTGTAAAAGTGTAACTGGCATTTTCCAGTGTCCGTTGTATTTTGTTTAAAATTTTTAATTTCCAACTTTAATAAAACTAAGAAATTCTTTATTTATTTTTATATTTTTCTTAAGAACTTATTTTATTCTCATTCTCACTTTATTTTGTTTCTCAAAGATTTATTTTAAACCATTTTTAAGAAGAGTTATAATTTCCCAAGTTAAATGGATTATGTTTGCAATTTTCTTAAGTTAGTTTCAATAAATTACGCTATTATCTTTATTTATCTTTCTATTTTCCTAAAATACAATTATTTATTTTCTTTTTCACTTTATTTCAGTTCGTTTTATTTTATTCACTGATTTTTATTTGTTTTATAGTGTGGTAGAAAGTTTTCGAAAGCTAGTGGTTGTGTGTAAATTTTTAAGCCTTGTTTCAATTAATTCTGATCTTTGCTTTGTAAATTTGGGTAACATACAACATAAAAAATATATATACATAATTAATTTTTGCGTTTCATTTTTTCTATATCCATCTTCTTACATACTTGTATGGTGTGTATAAACTTTATTTATTTAGTGAAGGTTTCTTTTGTGTGTATACATCTATATTTATTGGATTAATAACAAATAAATTAAGATATGTTTTAAATATAGGCATACGTTTCTTAATTTATTTCTTGCATTTATATATTTTTGCCACCTTTTAATCTTCTACCGTATCTATTCATAAATGCACAGACGTGATTTTCTCCTTTTCAGTCACATACAAAGTTATCAAACTCCTCTTTTGATTTGTTTAAGAAAAATATATACAAGATTTTTTCCTACTTAAATTGTGCCTTTTTAAATTTATAATTAATTTACGCGTTTCATTTTTTTATATTTCTATTTCCATCTTCTTATTTACTTGTATGGTGTGTATAAACTTTATTTATTTAGTGAAGGTTTCTTTTGTGTATATACATCTATATTTATTGGATAAGTAACAAATCAATTAAGACATGTTTTAAATGTAGGCATACGTTTCTTAATTTATTTCCCGCCTTTAAATATTTCCCACCTTTTAATCTTCTACCATATCTATCTATAAATGCATAGATGTGATTTTCTCCTTTTCAATCACGTACAAAGTTATCAAACTCCTCTTTTTATTTGTTTAGGAAAAATATATACAAGATTTTTTCCTACTTAAATTGTGCCTTTTTAAATTTATAATTAATTTATGCGTTTCATTTTTTATATTTCTATTTCCGTCTTCTTATTTACTTGTATGGTGTGTATAGAATTTATTTATTTAGTGAAGGTGTGACGCCCCACCTTTATACCCACGCTAGCCAAGAACACTATGGTGTAATGCTGTCAACTAGCTCGGAGAATAAGGCTGTTGAGGAGCGACCATCCGTGTAATTGCTTTGCGCAAGCACCAATATGTCAGATAGTATAACATGCATGAAATCCGACATACCGATACAAACATAAAGCTACTACACAGTGGCTATAATAATCTTCGGAGACAATTATAGAAATAAACATAACACAAATCAGTCACGAATAATTCATATCACAAAGGCGGAAGAAGATATGAATATATAACTAACACACAAAAGTGTTCATCAAAGTAGTGGTCAAAAGATCCACTATAATACAAAAGAATAGCAACCCGTGCTATACAAAAGAATAAAACTGTGAGTCTATAACTCAAGTGTATACGACAAAAACTGCTAATCTATGTGGTTAGCCAAAAGTCAGAGTAATGAATCCCTGGGGAGAAGTCAAGCAGAAGCACCTGTAACATCTCGTTCTGACCCGAGTATTATTTATAAGAAAATAATAAACGAATCAGTCTAGCTATAAATATCAGATGACATGATATAGAATAAAAGATATGGCATAAACATATGATAACCATATGGGCATACAACAATAAGTAAGTAATCGAAACTCAACATGAGATTAATCAATATCACAAAAATCTTCCCAAAGATCCAAAAAGGGTTTCATACCCAAAACTTGTATTCACAACAAGTCAATGACATACGAATTCACCAATGCAAAAAAATTGACAAATCATATCAATGAAAATCACTAAAATTGGTGAAGCATAAATTCCAGAATCCAACACACGAAATCCAGAAATCACAAAAAGGGGGGGAGGCCTATCACACGAACGAGAGCATGAAAACTCACCAACATATGTATCACACGAACGAGACGCTATCTCATGTTAGCTAGCCATTAATTTTTGCAACACGAATGGCCCGAAGACTATGGGGCGCTACCCCACATGTGTGAGTCGAAATCACACTGAAACAGGGTCTAGTCTAAATCGCAGACAAAGAGACATCGCACAATTGCTAGTCTAAATCACAAAAATGATCGTCATGATCATCAAGAAGTGTCAATTGTAGTAAGCTAGTAAATATATGAGCTTAGCTTCATGTCCCATAACCACTAGCTTAACTTAAATATTTACGAACAAATTGTAGATCTCCACTAGAAAATTGTCACAAGAGATTCAATCGAACAAGTACAAGAATTAACCGACGAAGTAAACGCAAGCGTTTCATACCACTCGTTTTACTAGGTCGTTTAATTAGATTTCTCATACGAGTGAGGTAAAGGCTTGTATATACTAATAGATTGGAAAACTGTAACAACCCGCATATTTATCGATTTTATATTTAAATATTTTATTTAAATATTTTATCGTTCGTCGGATTTTGGACTGAAAACCTACTTTTTGCATACGGTCGAAGTAGGACTCGAGACCACCTCCATTGAGTTCAAAATGCCGTTTGCAACCTTTTTGAGTATAAGCTTCGATATGTTTGAAGAAAGTTGATTTTTGCTACTTTTTCCCGCTTAGGGCTTTGGTTGGGCTGAGCCAATTAGCCACTTAACTCAGTTCCAACACTCTCCTCTTCATTCACTTCTCTTCTATTTTCCTAACACTCAAGCTCAAGAAAAAATAGAGGAAGAGAATGGGAAATAGAAATTCCTAAGCCCTAGCTTGCTTTGCAAATCCATCTCCTTCTTCCAAAGTTCATGAGAACCCATTGGTAAGCTTCCTCTTCTTCTTCTCCAACTCATTCTCTCTTTGAATTTCAGAAATTTCCTAAACCTAACTTAGGAAATGTTCTTCTTTTTAGCTTAGATTCAAGCTTCTAGAGTTGGATTTGAAGAGTGGTTGATTCCCCTTTGCTTTCAAGCTTCATCTTCATAAATTTTAGTGCAAAGGTGAGATTTTTATCTCACATCTATGACTATAATTATCTTTGGTTGTTGGGTATGAATTCCTAACACTTCTTCATGTGCATTTGCTCTTGTTTTGGATTGATTTTGTGAATACTCAAATTTTTGGGTTTTTAAGTCAAACTTGTGTGAAATCCTTTTATGGATGTTTGATCATGTTTTTGGTGATGCACCGAGGAGCATATAGGGCCGGGTTGCCGATTGGCATAAACCCTTAGAGCCAATGTTCGTCCGGTTGCATTTTGGAAGAATTTGCTCTTCATTTGAATAGGCTGAAAAACAGCCCAGGCATGATTCAGTCGACTGAAAACTCTGTTCAGTCGACTGAACCTGAAACCTGAGAGTTTCCAGGCATGATTCAGTCGACTGAAAAACTCTGCACACTCGACTGAAACTGGAAACAGAAAGTTTCCTGAACCTGGAAAATTTCCAGGCACAGGGTCAGTCGACTGAAAACTCTGTTCAGTCGACTGAACCTGCTGTTTTAGTCCAATTTGCCTTTTTGGATTGAATTTCCAATTTAAATCGATTCGTGATGATCCTATTTATTGTCATCATTTATTATCATCTTTGATGACATATTTTCTTTGGGAATTTTAGATATATCCACTTCGATGGATCTGTTTGCACCAAAATTGGGCAAACACCCTTCGGAAGTTTTTGAAGAGGTAGTAAATGAAGAACTTGAATTGGAAATAGGGACTATCTAACAAAAACTCCAAGTCACAGAAAAGTAAATTGCGCAGAAGACAAGGATTTAGAGTGGTTCGGCCATGCGCCTACGTCCACTATGAAGTTTTATCACTTTATTTCTTAATACTTGAAGATTACAAGTGCTTTTCAGCAAATTACAACAGCAAATGGACTTAAATTCGAAATTAACAGCAATTGAGATAGTATGGAGTGATTCTGGCAGCGTTTAGGCTTGTTCTTCTTCTCCAAATTCTCCGACCCCTTCTCTGAATGACCAGGGGCTCTATTTATAGGTGTGGAAGGCCAAAATCCTGCCTAAATCATGGAGAGGCTGCTTGGCACGTGACGGGGGGCCCACAGGCCCGCGTTCTTGAAGTGCGTGCCCAGTTTGGGATCGATTCGAAGTGAACTTCGAATCGATCAAAAAATTGTCCAATTGCGATGAAACTTGGCGTGGGCGTTCTTCATCATGTAGACAAACTTCTGTAAAAATTTCATGGGATTTGGATCAGTAGATTGGGAGTTATGATCGGTTCGAAATTGGGTGTTCGGCATGCTGTTTGGTTCGAATCGATGGAATCGATTCGTTCGAATCGATGCATGGCCGAAGCGAATACTTCGAATCGATTGGGGTGCGCTTGTCTTCGAGCCGATCCATGTTCGTGCTAGCTTAGCCGCTTTGTTGGATTCGAAGGTCGTCTTCGAATCGATGGAGTGGATTCGTTCGAATCGATCCAAATGCGCCCTGGATCGATTCGAAGTTGTCGAAGTCGATGGAGTCGAAGGTGAGTGATGGAGTCGAAGATGATGGATGGATTCGAAGGTGAGCGATGGAGTCGAGGCTGTGATGGGTTCGAAGCTATTAATGGATTCGAAGCTGTGGTGGATTCGAAGCATAGAAAGGACTCGAATTTGTGATGGATTCGAAGTAGGGAGTTCCTTAGATGGATTCGAATGTCGCCTCTTCCTATTGGTTCGAATATGATGGGTTCGAAATAGATGGTTTCGAACACGATGGTTTCGAACACGATGGGTTCGAATATGATGGGTTCGAACATGATGGGTTCGAACCGAGCAATGTGCACCTTCTTAACTTGAATCCATCATAACTTGAGCGTATGACCTCGGATTGACTTGAAATTTGAAACGCGGACTTCTATGATCTTTCTGGTCATGTCCTATCAATTGTGGCTCGATCTGGACTTGGACAGAATTCATCGATATCCATAGCGAAGAGAAGTGCAACCAATCTCTGAGACGAACTGTCCTTTGTTTTTGGCCAATCTTTTGGTATCACGGCTTTGCCAAAAAGCGGGATAACATTTTGCCCCCCAAAGTACGTCTTGTGGGAACATGACGTGCTTTGAATAGCTGCCATTTCTTTCTGAAAAATCATTGCTCTCTTTTTGTTGAGACTCGTACGCTGTATTACTGCAACCTTGCCTTGATATGATTGATTGCTGTATAATAGCGCTTAGCCGTTGGCTGTTGTAGTTGTAACAGGATGACTGTTTGATCCCTGTAAATGTCTAAAATCAAATGTTAGTTCGATAGGTATGCACATATACTAGTTTGACCCTTGTTAACGTCGTGCGTTCACGAGTCATGTCGGTTTTGTTCGCTATTGAATTTCGTATCGATTCTCTCCTGAATCGATTTTAGATTCAAGTCAAAGCATTGTTTTTACGGTTGTCTATGATTATCCTCTTGTATCGATCCTCTCCTGAATCGGTATACAAGGTAGACAAGTAATTTTTTAAATCATAGCGATTCATTTGCTCTCATAGACGTCCTTTGATGGATTCGAAGTCACGTCTGTTCGGATCGATCGTCTTCGAGTCGACGGTTTTTTAATCCAGCCTTTGCTTAGTGCTTCCTTGAATCGATGATTCCTCGCACCGATAAAGTTGGGATGGATTCGATCGTGTAAAGGTAGGAAGGCAATGGATTCGAAGTGAAATTTGAGTTGTAACAACGTTCGATGGTTGTTTTAAGTCCTTCCTTTTGTACTGATCCTCTCCTGGATCGATTTGGGATGTTAGAATGTATGCTTCGTATCGATGGATATGTAATATTGGATCTTGGATTGATGGATACAAGTGTAATGTTTTGTGTTGATGGAGTTGAACGATCCAGACATAATCGTGCAGTGATTGTTTGCGGAGGATATGCCATCTCTCATTCGTCTATTCAAGAAGAATTCCCCACGGTAGATAGCCTTTGATAGGAGTCACCCATGACCCCTTTCTTGGATCCATCTCTAAAATCTAGTCGATCTTCATCTTTCAGCGCTTGGAATAGTAAATATCTCTACTGGGATAAAGTCTGTTTGTTGCGCATATACTCTCATTGATCGGCCGATCTGATTTTTGAATGATTTGTTAATCGTCCTTTGGTAAGTAGCATAAGCGTTCCAAAGTTTGAATCCAAGGAATGCAGCATAGCACTATAGGCTCGCATCAGTAATGAAACAGTTGTATTCCTAGTCTGGGATATGTTTCGGTATCTGATTGTATCTGGAGTTTGCGTCCATGGATGAGAGTAATTCATGTATGATGGTTGAGTCTATTAGTTGGTTGATCATTAGATGTGGAAAGCTATGCTTTGCCATGCCTTGTGCAAATCTGAGTAGTCGGCGTACGTTCACTACTCTCCTTTTGTTTCTCGCACAAGCAAAGGAATGAATACTCATTTTGGGTAGAGGACACCGCGGATAAACCTATTGGTTTTGAGTAGATTCGCCTCCTCCTTAAGTGCAGGCATTAATCTGAGGATTCTATCTCTAAGCATCATTTCGGTTGTAACGTCAAGCTGTTATAAATACTAGGCACAAGCTATTGGGTTGAGTAGTTGTATCCAGCTCTTGGATGATCACATTCATGTCCCCAGTCTTGGGTTGATGGGTGTATTGCATGAATGATCGAGCCTAGCTTCTATTGTGTTTATACTGTAGTCCAAGTTGTAAGAGCTAGAGTTGTTTGATAAAAGATC
Source organism: Allium cepa (assembly GCA_030765085.1). Lineage (NCBI taxonomy): Eukaryota > Viridiplantae > Streptophyta > Magnoliopsida > Asparagales > Amaryllidaceae > Allium > Allium cepa. The sequence goes on along the minus strand of CM060934.1, from coordinate 365,651,580 downwards.
AAATTATATTCATCTCATTTCTCGTGCATGCCCCCAAGTCTGGGGAATATCTCGATAAACAGCAAGGTAGATAGTGTTCGCTTCAATTTCACACTCTATCCCATTAAACCGTGATATCGAGTTAACCGATGGAAGGCCGAGCCGTGCCATATTCTGCATTCTGTCCTAGTTCTTTCCTCTAGGTAGAATACTTTGTTGCCTCATAGACATTCACTTTGTTGCTTATGTCGTCATTCTCTGGGCAGAAATTGAAGAGTGAATCGTCCAGTGAGATCCAATGTAGGATTGATACTTCCCTTATCGGACCGAGGGTAAGAATCGGTGCGTGGCCAGTTTTGTTGCACTCGTTGTGAAAAAGCTCGCTTAGTCGGATTATGGTAAGAGTCGATGAATGAATGGTCACATTGCATTCTTTTGGAGTTGGGTGATCAACCATGTCAGTTTTGAATTACGTTCTCCCGTCAGATCTACAGACAAAATTAGCTCAAATGCAGTCAAGTCATGCTCATCCAGTCTCATGCCCTTCCTGGTGGATCGAAGGAAGGCGACGGAGGACGAATAGTCAAGTCACACTCATTCGTGGTTCTATCCATGCTCTGGTGGTCGTAGGTATTCGATGGGCGCTCGTGTCACATCGAATTGCAGTCGAAGAGGATCGATATTGGCCGTGGATTTAGCGACACAATGTAGAATGTACGGACCTCATAGCATATCGATACAGGGGTATGACATGAATGGTGCAGATCGATATTGCCCGTCGATCAGGCGGTACGGTGTAATTGGCTTCCTGTAACTTCGGGCATCGTTCTAATTGGTTAGCATTAAGGCCTCCTTGTAGTCATTGCCTTAAGTTGTGAAGGACCCTAAGCTAGCAATGTAGCGAGTCACCTTTCTCTTCTTTCAATGATTTGTTCTTCTGCCCCCAGTCTTGGTTTTAGCAGAGTTAGTTTGTGGATAGTCCAATTGCATCTGTAGCGAGTTTATACCCCTCTCGTCGACTTTAGGTCGGAGTTGGTAAATGAACGGTCGAATCACATTCTTCATCTGTCTATCGTCGCAGTCGCACTCTGGGGACTAGAGGCAGTTGAAAGGCCATTAGTCACACCTATTTGATGTTCATACCCTTGTCCCTACTCTGGGGACTAAGAGTTTTAGTAGAAAATGGTCAACCGCATTTTCCTCGATTAATTCCTCTGGCACATTGCGGTCACATTGCGGCAACTTTAATTTGATGTTTCTCCGATTGAATTGGAGGAAGGAGTTGATTGGCAGATGGTTGGGTCACCTCCGTCCATGTTGCATGCACAACTCGCCAGATCGTTGGCTAGAGTTAGCGGATGTACGGTCGTGTCATGTTCATTTGCGGTAGGATGGGTAGTCATATCCATTTAGGATAAGGCGTTCAGCTAGGTCCGTTTTGCGAATCTACATCTCCCTGTCGAATCAAGGAAGAAATCTTGTCTTCCTCGGTTGGAGTGCATCTCTAAAAGATTATGTTATAGGTCTCGTGCCGGGAATAAGTGTTGATGCATGAACGGTCATGTCGTGCCCGCTTAGTGCTAGTTAGTCGGATCACAACCGATTTTTTATGATAAGTGTGCCCCCATGTCAGGGGAAGAGTTGGAAAGAAGAAAGTCTAACCACATCCGCTTTTTGTACTACAGAACTTGCTGCGAAATTAGAATTGATAGATGGACAATAAAATCGCATCCCTTCTGGTATTTATATTCCAATCCATGCTTCGAGGATTGGAGTTGGTTGATGTTTACAATCCAGTTCACACTCTGGGAATCTGGAATTAGTTGATGGGTGGTTAGTCATACCCATTTGGAATTCGTGCTCCAATCCGTGCTCTCAGGACTTGAGTGAGTCGTTGTTTTATATTCCAATTCTTCCTCTGGGAATCTGGAGTTTATTGATGTTTATACTCCAGTTCGCACTCTGGGAATCTGGAGTTAGTTGATGTATGGCCGTTCACACCCATTTTAGTGTTTATACTCCAGTCCGCACTCTGGGGACTTAGAGTTATTAAATGTTTATACTCCAGTTCACAACTTTGACTTGGCATTCGCACTCTAATTCACACTCTGGGAATTTGGAGTTGGCATTTGTATTTTGGTCCGCGCTCCGGGAACCAGGAATTGATGTTTATACTCCACTTCACGCTCTAGGGAATTGGAGTTGACATTTGTATTTTCCGGTTCGCCCTCCGGTAACCTGGAATTGATGTTAATGCTCCGATTCACGCTCTGGGAGCCTGGAGTTAGCATTTGCATTTTGGTTCGCACTCCGGGAACCTGGAATTGATGTTTGTACTCCGACTCGCGCTTTGGGAATCTGGAGTTAGCATGGATGCTTCGGTTCGTGCTCCGAGAACCTGTAATTTATGTTTATTGGATGTTTATACTCCAATTCACACTCTGGGAATTTGGAGTCCGTTCGCACTCTGGGAACAATTTATTGGATGTTTATACTCCAATTCACACTCTGGGAATTTGGAGTCCATTTGCATTCTGGGAACGATTTATTAGATGTTCATACTCCAATTTACACTTTAGGAAGTTGGAGTCTGTTCGCACTCTGGGAACAATTTATTGGATGTTTATACTCCAATTCACACTCTGGGAAGTTGGAGTCCGTTCGCACTCTGGGAACGATTTATTGGATGTTTATACTCCAATTCACACTCTGGGAATTTGGAGTCCGTTCGCACTCTGGGAACGATTTATTGGATGTTTATACTCCAATTCACACTCTGGGAAGTTGGAGTCCGTTCGCACTCTGGGAACGATTTATTAAATGTTTATACTCCAATTCACACTCTGGGAAGTTGGAGTCCATTCGCACTCTAGAATAATTTATTGGATGTTTATACTCCAATTCACACTCTGGGAAGTTGGAGTCCGTTCGCACTCTGGGAACAATTTATTGGATGTTTATACTCCAATTCACACTCTGGGAAGTTGGAGTCCGTTCGCACTCTGGGAACGATTTATTGGATGTTTATACTCCAATTCACACTCTGGGAATTTGGAGTCCGTTCGCACTCTGGGAACGATTTATTGGATGTTTATACTCCGGTTCGCACTCTGGGAACCTAGAGTTGATTGCAGGACTGTCGTGTGTCAGTCCAGTTCGGCCATTGATGTGATGGCTTGCCCCCGAGAGGTGGGTTTCGCTTAGCAAATGATCGGTGGGATCTCGATTACTTTCCACTTATCTTCCATCAACGAAGGAGGAGACTTGGTTTATGGACGGATGAATCACATCCGTGTTCATTTGGATCCCGCTTCTGCCAAGCCTAAGGAGTAAGATTAGTGTTCTGGCAAGCTTTGAGCTCGAGCAGAGGAGAGGATGGCTGAACTACATCCACTTTGAGTTGTGTATTTTCCCTTAAGTTGGGGGCAAGAGTTGGAGAGTAGACGGTCGAGCCACGTCCACTTTACGCTTTGCACTCTTCCAGTCGAGTTGAGGAAGAGAGTTGGAACGATGGCTCATGATGGTTTGTGAGTAGGTAGTCATTCATTGATGACTATAGATTGATGGTTGGCCCCTGATGAAGTTGGTTTAAGGCATGATTGTTTTGCCGAATCACAGATGCAAACTGGAGAGTGAATGATCAAATCATATCCACTTTAAACATATGTCCTCAAATTACCCCAAGTTCTAATGTAGGATTGGATGCATAGATGGCCATGTCACGTCGACTCTCGGTGTGATTTAAATTTTATTGGGCATCCGAGGAAGCATAAGTATTTTGGTGAGCTTCAAGTAAGAGATGGAGAGTGCATGGTTGGGCTACATAACTCCAAGTCTTTCTCAAATCTTCTAACTAAATTGCATAGGCATGTGAGTGGATGGTCGGTTGCATCCACTTCGTACTGGAGCCCTAAACTTGTCTGTCTCTTCCACTTTGATGGCCTGCCCCAAGTCAGGTGCGTATAGCAACCGACGAGTGGTTGAATTATGCTCGCCATGATGATACCTAAATGACTTTATCATAGTCCACGGAGGTTGTTTTGCACCCGTCCTTAAGTACTCGGTTACCTGCATCATTTGCAAGTAGTTTAATTCAAGTCGATTATATCTTGCAACATAAACGAAATAGAAATAGAAATAATTCAAAAGAGATCGGATAAAATCTCATTGATAAGGGAAGCGGCGTCGTATGCTCGCTATTGCACTTCGGTCCAGCCTTTCACAGTTGGGAGTCTAACGCAAATGGTTCAGTTTGATCAAAGTTCCAATTGAGGTCGGGGGTTCCCGGCTCTTCATTTTATGGGGCTTGAACATATTGCCAGAGCTATCCTTTCTGGAGCAGCCTTATGGCGTTGGCATCCATGATAGTCATATAAAGAAAAGGAGCTTCCCGATTTAGAATATGGAGCTGGTTCCCTTGTATGTCGCCAAGTTGATCCTTCGTCTGGTTCATCAACGTAATGTTGGCATGGACATGTTGGTGTAGTCGTCGGCGACTATCCACCAATTCTGTTATCAAACTCTGGAAATAAGCTTTTGTGCTGATTTCATTTATTAGTGTTGGCAGCAACGGGCTGTAGATTTTGATCAGTTCATTGGCTGCCAGCTTCTTTATTCCCTTTAGCAATATGAGAAGTAGAAATGATATGCCTAACTATGATTGACAGTCTTCTTTGAGAAATAGGGGATACAACGCATTTGATGGTATTCATCACTTTTCGTGGACTCCATTCACCATTCTCACTTCATGAGGTAGTGGTGGAGGTTGAATTTCCATAGTACACGGACATAGTCGGCATGCTGAATTTTAGTTAGAAATTCTACGTGTAGGATGGTCTCAATGAATAGGCCCTGACTGGGAACGATACTCGAATCAACATTATCAAGTCCATTTTATGGTTACGGGGTCTTGTGATACTGGTGAATGATGTATGCCCGACTGCCTAATGTTCGAGTGGTTGGTAATGTCGATCGGATGGTGAGTGGATTAATATGAGCTCATTGATTGGTGATTATTTCTAATTTTCACCATGAAGGAGGCTCGCATAAGATAGTTAGGAAGTCCTCTTAGAGTTGTATGTCAGGCTTTTAGTCATATGGACATGGAATGATTAAGATACGGGCATATGAAGATGGTTCAGTGGTGAACAACTATGTTTTGAGTTGGCAGAGTAGACAAGGCAGGGTAGTCGTAATACTAGCCATCGCACCATAATTGTCAGTTTAGGAGTTTTAAAAGCTGGTTAATTGGAGGAAGTTGCAGTCCACTTTAGAAGCATGATACATTAATCAACCCTAGTTCGTGCCATATTAGCTAGGTTCTCCAGCCTCCGGGAGCACCATTTGAATAGTATTTCAATACCCATTCCTTGATTGCAACTCAAAAATTGCCATTGTAATCTCCTACTTCCCGTCCAGTCATGGAACGACCTGAATGTTCCTTTATTTAAGTTGAGGTTTGGATTAACTATGCTGGTACCCGAATTTTTTTTTTTTTTTTTTAAATGATGGATACGAAATGTTCGTTCGCATCGATGGTTCGAGCGCTTAAATGATGGATCGAACTAAAGGCAGATAGATGGATACAAACTGCATGTGCGTATTGATGCGAAATGGAGGCAGATGGATGGGTACGACGTACCTGTGAGTATCGATTCGAATTAGAGGCAGATGGATGGATACGAAGTAGCGCTCCATGATGGATGCGAAGTAGCGCTCCCTGATGGATACGAAGTAGCGCTCCGTGATGGATACGAAGTTCACCGCATTTCTGGATTCGAAGTTATGGATACGAAATTCACCACATTTTCTGGATTCGAACCTATGGATACGAAATTCACCACATTTTTTAGATTCGAACCTATGGATACGAACTTCACCACATTTTATGGATTCGAACCTATGGATACGAACTTCACCACATTTTATGGATTCGAACCTATGGATACGAACTTCACCACATTTTTTGGATTCGAACCTATGGATACGAACTTCACGACGTTTTCTGGATTCGAAAATATGGGTTCGAAAATGATCATATTTTCATGGATTCGAACATATGGATACGAAATTCACCATATTTTCTGGGTTCGAAAATATGGATATGAAAACCATCATTTTTTCATGGATACGAAAATATGGGTACGAAATTCATCATATTTTCATGGATACGAAAATATGGGTACGAAAAATAGCATTTTTTTTGGATTCGAAAATAGGGGTACGGACTGCATGATGAATATGGTTCTTCTTAGATTTTAGAGCAATCTGAATAGAATAGAAGGAACCCATGAACGATAGATCTGGATCTCTCTCTTAGATTTATTCAATCCGGTATCGATGACAGATCCAACGAGCAGGAGAAAATCTAGGTTTTCTCAGTGAAAGCACCATAATGTTTGCACCAAAATTGGGCCAACACCCTTCGGAAGTTTTTGAAGAGATAGTAAATGAAGAACTTGAATTGGAAATAAGGACTATCTAACAAAAACTCCAAGTCACAGAAAAGTAAATTGCGCAGAAGACAAGGATTTAGAGTGGTTCGGCCATGCGCCTACGTCCACTATGAAGTTTTATCACTTTATTTCTTAATACTTGAAGATTACAAGTGCTTTTCAGCAAATTACAACAGCAAATGGACTTAAATTCGAAATTAACAGCAATTGAGATAGTATGGAGTGATTCTGGCAGCGTTTAGGTTTGTTCTTCTTCTCCAAATTCTCCGACCCCTTCTCTGAATGACCAGGGGCTCTATTTATAGTTGTGGAAGGCCAAAATCCTGCCTAAATCATGGAGAGACTGCTTGGCACGTGACGGGGGGCCCACAGGCCCGCGTTCTTGAAGTGCGTGCCCAGTTTGGGATCGATTCGAAGTGAACTTCGAATCGATCAAAAAATTGTCCAATTGCGATGAAACTTGGCGTGGACGTTCTTCATCATGTAGACAAACTTCTGTAAAAATTTCATGGGATTTGGATCAGTAGATTGGGAGTTATGATCGGTTCGAAATTGGGTGTTCGGCATGCTGTTTGGTTCGAATCGATGGAATCGATTCGTTCGAATCGATGCATGGCCGAAGCGAATACTTCGAATCGATTGGGGCGCGCTTGTCTTCGAGCCGATCCATGTTCGTGCTAGCTTAGCCGCTTTGTTGGATTCGAAGGTCGTCTTCGAATCGATGGAGTGGATTCGTTCGAATCGATCCAAATGCGCCCTGGATCGATTCGAAGTTGTCGAAGTCGATGGAGTCGAAGGTGAGTGATGGAGTCGAAGATGATGGATGGATTCGAAGGTGAGCGATGGAGTCGAGGCTGTGATGGGTTCGAAGCTATTAATGGATTCGAAGCAGTGGTGGATTCGAAGCATAGAAAGGACTCGAATTTGTGATGGATTCGAAGTAGGGAGTTCCTTAGATGGATTCGAATGTCGCCTCTTCCTATGGGTTCGAATATGATGGGTTCGAAATAGATGGTTTCGAACACGATGGTTTCGAACACGATGGGTTCGAATATGATGGGTTCGAACATGATGGGTTCGAACCGAGCAATGTGCACCTTCTTAACTTGAATCCATCATAACTTGAGCGTATGACCTCGGATTGACTTGAAATTTGAAACGCGGACTTCTATGATCTTTTTGGTCATGTCCTATCAATTGTGGCTCGATCTGGACTCGGACAGAATTCATCGATATCCATAGCGAAGAGAAGTGCAACCAATCTCTGAGACGAATTGTCCTTTGTTTTTGGCCAATCTTTTGGTATCACGGCTTTGCCAAAAAGCGGGATAACAGGATCCTTTATCGATTTAATTGGATTTTTATTCACATCTTCGAATGTGATCTTTGTGATTGATTGTTTCTACAATCCCTCTTGTGGTTTGTCACTACAAAAATATAAAGGTTTTCTATACTAGTAGTAAATATCAAAACTCTTTCCTCAAACGATTTCAATACTATTTTAATACCAAATTCGTTTATAAAACCGTTTTCCAATCTATTAGTATATACAAACCATTACCTCACTCGTATGAGAAATCTAATTAAACGACTTAGTAAAACGAGTGGTATGAAACGCTTGCGTTTACTTCGTCGGTTAATTCTTGGACTTGTTCGATTGAATCTCTTGTGACAATTTTCTAGTGGAGATCTACAATTTGTTCGTAAATATTTAAGTTAAGCTAGTGGTTATGGGACATGAAGCTAAGCTCATATATTTACTAGCTTAGTGTAATCGACACTTCTCTTTGATCATGACGATCATTTTAGGTTTTAGACTAGCATCGTGCTATGTCTTTGTGATTTGATTCATCGGACGTCCCGCTGTACGACGTCGTTGTTCCCTTTGATTGTGATTTGGTTCATCGGATGTCCCGTTGTACGACGTCGTTGATCCTTTCCTTGTGATTTTTGGATCTCGTGTGTTGAATTCTGGAATTTATGTTTCACCAACTTTTACGATGGGCATTGATATATGTGTCATATATTGTGGCTTGGTGAATGAAATTAGGAGTATGACATTCCTTTTTATCTTGAGTAGATTATTGTGATATTGATTAATCTCTTGTTGATTTCCAATTTACTTATTTATCACAGCTTGGCATTGTGATTATTATATGTTTATGTCATATCTCTTATTATATATCACTTCATTTTATATTTATAGCTAGACTGATCCGTTTATTATTTTCTTATTAAATAATACTCGGGTCAGACCGAAATGTTACAGGTGCTTCTGCTTGACTTCTCTCTTGGGATTGATCCCTCTGACTTTTGGCTAACTCCTTAGATTAGTAGTTTTTGTTGTATACATTTGAGAGATAGACTCCATAATGTATACTTATTCTTTTGTGTAGTTCATGTAACTATTTCTTTTGTGATACGTGGATCTTTTTAGACCACTACTCTGATGTACACTTTCATGTGTAATATTCATATCTATTTCCGCCTTTGTGATATGAATTGTCTATGACTGATTTATGTTATGTTTATTTCTATATTTGTTTCCGAAGAAATTATAGCCACTATGTAGTAGCTTTGAGTTTGTGTCGGTATGTCGGATTTCCTCTTGAGATGAAAAGTTATATTTTTATCTGGTATATCGGTACTCACACAAAGCAATTATACAGATGGTCGCTCCTCAACAGCCTTATTCTCCGTGCTAGTTGACAGCATTCACAGTAATGTTCTTGGCTAGCGTGGGTATAGAGGTGGGGCGTCACAAAAACGGTTTAAGAAACGAGCTTTGTAATAAAATAGTGTTGAAATCGTTTTAATGAAAGAATTTTGATATTTGCTACTAGTATTGAAAACCTTTATGTTTTGAAGTGACAAATCACAAACAAGATTGTAGGAACAATCAATTCACTAAAATTCACATACGAAGACGTGAATAAAATCCAAAGAAATCGATATCAAATCCATCAAAATAGATATTTCCAAGAATTCCATATTAGAAGTCATCAAAGTCGAAAAATTGATAGCATCAAATAGGAACCAAAACGAATCGATAAAAATTGGAGTCACAACCCAAATAGGAAAAATAGGCATAATAGGCATTTAAGAGCAGGTCAGTCGACTGACTCACTGAGTTCAGTCGACTTGTCACAGTTCCAAAAAACTCTTGAAATGTAGGTCAGTCGACTGAACTCAGTGAGTCAGTCGACTGACTGCAGTAAACAGAGCCCCTAAGGCTCTGGAGGAAGTCTTCACCCTGCTTATTAGCTTCAGCCAGTCGACTGACCAAGAAGTCCAGTCGACTGACTGGAGCTAATTCAGTTTTCCCTGCCTTTGCACAAGATGTGCAAACCCAACCAATTCGCAACCGAATTCGAGCAATGGCGCTAGGCGTTTATACCAATCGACTACCCGGTCCTTATGGCTCTTCGATGCATCACCAAAACATGTTAAGATATCCATAAAAGGATTTTCATAGATTTTGATTTCAAAACACCAAAATTTGGAATATACACCAAACCAATTCAAACCAAAATCAAATGCACATGAATATGTGTTCGGGATTCATACCTAACAATCGAAGATAATCATAAACATAGATGTGAGATAGAAATCTCACCTTTGAACCCAAACGATTGAAGAAGAAGCTTGAAAGCAAAGGAGAAGCAACCACTCTTCAAATCCAACTCAAGAAGCTTGATTCTAAGCTTTAAAAGAAGAACATTCCCAAAGTTAGGTTTAGGAATTTCTGAAATTGATAAGAGAATGAGTTGGAGAAGAAGAAGAGAAGGCTTACCAATAGGTTCTTCTATTAGTTTGGAGCTAGAGTTTGATTTGCAAAAGAAAACTAGGGCTTGGAGTTTTAATTTCCTCTTCCACTCTCCATTGTTATAAAAGCTTGAGTATTAGGAAATGAGGAATGAAGTAATGAAGAGGAGAAGGGGTTGGAACTGAATACATAAGTGGGGTTATTGGGCTCAGCCCAAACCAAAGCCCTAAGTAAAAAAAAAGTGGCTAAATTACTCTAACTCCAAACATATCAAAGCTTATACTCAAAAAGATCGCAAACGGCGTTTTGAACTCAATGGAAGTGGTCCCGAGTCCTAATACGACCGTATGCAAAAAGTAGATTTTCGGACTAAATTCCGAGTATCGAAAAAATAATATTTAAACAAAATAGTTAAATATAAAATTGATAATATGCAGGTTGTTACAGAAGGTTTCTTTTGTGTATATACATCTATATTTGTTGGATAAGTAACAAATCAATTAAGATATGTTTTAAATGTAGGCATACGTTTCTTAATTTATTTCTTGCCTTTATATATTTCCCACCTTTTAACCTTCTACCATATCTATTCATAAATGCATAGACGTGATTTTCTCCTTTTCAATCATGTACAAAGTTATCAAACTCCTCTTTTCATTTTTTTAAGATAAATATATACAAGATCTTTTCCCTACTTAAATTGTGCCTTTTTAAATTTCCTTGCCTTTTTATTTTCTAACTATTCCTAATCTTTAGTCATTCAAATCTTTTTAAACCTAGCCTCCTCTTATCATTCACGTGAAATAAAAAAAGGTTTCTCATTGTATCATTTGAGTGAGGTAGGAAAAAGTCTAGATCCATGGCTTCCTTCTCTCTTCTTTTTTCACTTTCTTTTTTTTCTTCTCCTTTTTTTTGTTTTCTCCTTGCATAGCTCGGCCTCCACCACCACAACATCGCCTCCTCCTCACTATTAGACCATGGCCAAGCCCGCTCGGTGGTTGAAAGCAAGGTTATGTTCTTTGATTCGTAATTGCATAGTTTTAACACATCATTTGTTGTGTTGAATCTTATTCTTATGATTTATGTATTTGTTATATACAAGAAATGGATCTTGACTCTCCATCTACTCAAAAGTTTGGTCGTGCCTTGTCATGCTTTGCGGAGTTTCAATTGTGTATTGTGAATTTGATTCTAGCTTTTAAAAGGTGAGTTTTTATCACTCTAGACATATGTACTTATATTATTATGGAATAATGACAAGTGGATCTGTATAAATTGATATGTCATTCATACATGCCTGTGATATGTTATATGACGTTAAATGCTGTTTATATATTTGTTGCATCATCTAATATGTATTTATATGTTATACTATTTATTTTATATACTGTATCTCTCACTGCAAGTTCCCTTTCACTATGGGCTGAAATGATAGGCTCAAATGTTTTTTATTGCATTTATATACTTGTGATTGCGGGTTTGAAATGATAGAACCCAGATTTTTCTTTTTAAATTACGGATCGAAATGATACATATCCGTATCACTTGACCTAGGTTGGAAAATTTTATACAGGCCCATGGATAAAAATTTTATAATAGTTTCCTAAAGTTATCAAGTATTTTGAATTTATAAATATATGGAAATTTAAAAAAAAATTATTTAAAGATTTAGAATATAAACATATTTTGGTTTTCTATAAGTTAAGATTTTATAAGTTGATTTTGGTTTTTAATTATAATGAAAAAAAAACTTTATTTGGTTTTAAATTTGTAATTTAAAGATTTGGAATATAATAAACAACTTAATAATGAAATTTGATTTAATGTGGAATTCCAAATCTAGCCTAGTAGTTGGAATGAATTTTATTCCATGAAGCATATATGTTTGTATAAATTGGTTTACAGTGATTTTCTAAGTTAAGTTGTATAAGTTAATGTATAAAATGTAATTTGTATATATGATTAACTTGATGATTGGAAATTGGTTTCCAAATGTAAATTTTAAGTTAAGAAAATAAGGTATTTTAAATTGAAGAAACGTGTAAAGTCCTAATTAATGAGAGAACATACAAAGTTTTTAATTAATGCAAGGAACACATAAAGTTTTAATTAATGAAAGAAAAGTGTAAGTTTTTAATTAATGAAAGAAACGTGTAAAGTCATAATTAATGAGAGAACATGTAAAGTTTTTAATTAATGCAAGAAACATGTAAAGTTTTAATTAATGTAAGAAATGTGTAAGTTTTTAAATAAACGAAAGAAACGTGTAAAGTCATAATTAATGAGAGAACATGTAAAGTTTTGATTAATGAAAGAAATGTGTAAGTTTTTAAATAAATGAAAGAAACGTGTAAAGTCCTAATTAATGAGAGAACATACAAAGTTTTAAATTAATGCAAGAAACATGTAAATTTTTAATTAATGAAAGAAAAGTGTAAGTTTTTAATTAATGAAAGAAACGTGTAAAGTCATAATTAATGAGAGAACATGTAAAGTTTTTAATTAATGCAAGAAACATGTAAATTTTAATTAATGAAAGAAATGTGTAAGTTTTTAAATAAATGAAAGAAACGTGTAAAGTCCTAATTAGTAAGAGAACATGTAAAGTTTTTAATTAATGCAAAAACATGTAAAGTTTTAATTGATGAAAGAAAAGTGTATGTTTTTAATTAATGAAAATAACATGTAAGGTCATAATTAATGAGAGAACATGTAAAGTTTTTGACTAATGCAAGAAACATGTAAAGTTTTAATTAATGAAAGAAACGGGTAAGTTTTTAATTAATGAAAGAAATGTGTAAAGTCCTAATTAATGAGAGAACATGTAAAGTTTTTAATTAATGCAAGAAACATGTGAAGTTTTAATTAATGTAAGAAACATGTAAAGTTTAAATTATTGAAAGAAACATGTAAAATTTTAATTAATGTAATATTGATTAAAATGATAAATGCTCTTTATTGAAAAAAAATGTAAGTTAATAAGGTAATTTTAACTTAACATAAGAATTTCGGCTTTAAATTAGATATTACGGTAACAAAGATTATTTAACTATAAGGCTATGATAAATTGACCATGTTAAATTTGAAAGCATATAAATACTTTGATTACATAAAATGTTAAAGTGGAAAATATTACATTCCAAAAATGCTATGATTCCTTAAGGTAACATTTCCAAATTGCTATGATAATTTAAAGGAATATTTCAAGTTTAATAAATTGAAAGAAATATTCAATGATTTGGAAATTTGGGTTCTATTTAAATGATATATTATTGAATTATTTTTGAAATGGAAATGATACCATTGTGATATGGTTTTGAAATGAGTATGGTACTTTGGTTTTGAAAGTATATATTATTTTGAAAGAAATTATATGATTTTGAAATGGATATGCTAGTTTGGTTTTGAAAGTATAAATGATTTTGAAATAAACATCCATGGGTTATAATAACGTTTGGTTGTTAAAGAGACCGGGATCGGAAGTTGTCATACTCTCTACCAACTCTGAAAACCACTTTAACAACCGTGCATGCGGTGGAGATTCCAGAATGAAGTAGGATGGTGGTGGCGTTTCCTTTAAGGTAAATACGTGGACCCAACTCCCGTGAGTTGGCATAAGGTGGCTAAAACTGGAGCGGTCGACGGGTTAATAAGGTAGCACCTTAGATCGGACACATCCCTTCTATATTATACTTTGACTTTTGGATTGATTTGGTGGCCACTTTTGATTTTGTATTTGGGGTTGTGGCTCGAGGTGGGCGGTAGCTGCACGCTACGCGTTACCACCGACCCAGAAGCATAATTGGTATATCTACCCTGGCATTGCCTAGGTGTGCCGTGTCACCTACCCTATCGCGCCTTGTACGAGTTTGGTTTGCTCCCGTAGCCCGTGTGGTATCCTCTGGTGGCTTCCCGATCAGGAGGGACTATGATATTGGATGGACTACTGGGACTATTACGTGTTAAGGGGAATATTGGGTCACTCCTTAATGCTATTTAAAAGTAAGTTTATTTTACTATAGACATTACTATAATAGCGAAATATTACTACACGGTAAATAGTTTAACGGATCCTTAGAGGATGGGCGGTCCCAAACATCCTTTAAGTTACTTTTACCTTATATTACAGTTCACTTGAGTTAGCTTACACTGTATAAGTATGTATGTCCTGACTCGAGTGTTTATGTTTTTATTTTACGCTCGGGTCAGACTGAGTGATACAGCATTAGAGACTCACCTTCGAAGTTGGAGCTTTTTTTGAAGATCCAGCTATCTATTTCACTTTCGGTTATCCTGTTGATTCCAGTTTTTCGGTTGGTTCCAGTGATGTATTATGATTAATACCCAGTTATCATGTTGAGACCTCCATTGTATCTTGTTATCTCTGTTGTATCTTGTTTGACTCTGGTGTATTTATATTGTAGCTTCATGAACTACTATTTCTTTACTTCCGCTGCATTTATTACTCTGTGTCTGTGACCTGTGATTTATTTGTTTACTGTTTATGCTGTGTTTTGCTAAATTTATTTTACAATTCGGTATTTTGAGCAATTCAAGTCCGACATGTGCGGATGCGTATGGTTGAAAATATCGGGTCGTTACATTTGGTATCAGAGCTTTGGCTCTAGGTAAAACCTAGCATATATGGTAAATTTATTTACAGAATCACTTTCATTCGAGTGTGAATCTCTTCCTTTTGACTCGATCCCTTTTGAATTTTGGAACGTTCCCTGCGGTTCCGAAATCCATTATTGTACCTCACCATTCATCTTCCTTTGGTTTTGGAGTATCTCATAACTCCACTTCGGATGATCTTTAATGAATTTGTGGTCTCGTCAACATTCCAATGACTTATAAAGAGGTGAAACCCCTTTGCAATTAGCATTGATTAACCAGAGATTTATATATATCTTCGGTTTAGATGCTAGTACCTCTTGTTATTCCGAATTCTATTTCTTAAGATCGAAGGTAGAATTACCTCAGAATTCCACATTGATCTAATTCTTGAAGTCACGGTTGACCCGGTTAAGGTTGCCCGCGATTTATGTAAGCTTATCCATTCCTTATTCTGTCAATTTAATCATTTTATCTTTTGTTTCCAACTTATCTTCGACTCAGAATTCTCATGATTTGAGTCAATGAAATTTGAATCCCTATTCTTGCTTTGTAAACCTATACTTAAAATGTTTTATATATTGTGTTGTTTGAGTTTTTGATGTTGATTTGGGTTTTTAATTGATTCGTCTGATCAACGCTATCGATAGGATTTCCAAAACACTTGAACAGTGCAAACTGAAACCATATTGATTTCAAAATTTAGTAAATGATAAATTTTGTATAATTATATTATGTATGAGTTTGATTTTCTGAATTCTGATAATTAATTGAATAGGTTATTAAGAAATAATATTTGACTTTATATATATCTTGTAACCAGTGGCTTTGTCTCCTATATAAATAACTGAACTATAAAACATAGTTATAAATTAATTTGGAAATGAAAATGAATCTAAATCAAGAAATTGAGAATATAATTTTCGATGGTTTCAAACTTCGGTTTTAATGTTTTAAAAGATAAAGTGTTTTCCAAATAGAGATTGTTTTAAAAGAATTTTTTAATGTTTAAATTAGTGCTCTTCTCTTGTCGCTGGAAAACAATTTCGGTGATGACCGCAGCATCATCGACATTCATTTTTGAGTTTCGAAGTGAAGAGACCATTCGTTAGCTTTGCTACTATTTTTCTTTGAAAATTTAATTGATTTGAATTTCAAAAATATGACTTGGTTTATAATATATATGGATATGTGATTTAAATTTGATTCGATATACATTGTATATATATATTTATTTGCCTCTAAATGGTTTGAAGTTAATCGGAAATGTAATTCTTAAATTTACCTTAAAGAATGTTTTCAATTATAAAATGAACCAAAAATTTTGAATAAATATTTAAGTTGAAATAATTGAATTAGAAAACTTTATTTGTACAATATTCTATTGCATTTCCATTATAACTTACCTAGATTATTTAAAAATTAACTATGTAACTGGATAATATACAATATAAAAGGATTTTTTTAAATAAAATTTGAGTGTTTTTTATAAATGTTATACACTTAAATTTTAGTTATAAAAGTATTAATAAAGGTAAATAGAATAAAAAGTAAATTGAATAATATACAATATAAAGTGATGTTAAAGGAACTTAGAATAAATTTAAGCAGTTAAAATAAGTGTAAACATATTTAACATAGATGATAAAAATATACTGAGAGAAATAAATTTAATTATAATTAGGAATAAAGAAGAAATTAATTTATTGAAAACATTTTTGAGAATAACAAATGATTTTCAAACTTATGATTTTAGAAATTTTTATTTTAAGATAATTGGAAGATGAAGTAATGAAATTTGAAACATTTAAATTTAGCTTAAGTGAAATTAAATGGATGAAATCAATTATTAATTTATAATTTAACTTGTACGGTTTAGATTAATGATTCTATTTTGAGTTTCAATTTAGTTTTCTATCAGGTTGTTTCTATTCCCCTACCTTCTTCCTTTTCGAGGACGAAAAGTTTTGAGTGGGGGAGAGTATAACGAACCATAAATTTTTAATAATTAAAATTGTTAAATTGATAAAATTTTGGTGTGGCTTAGAATTCCACACATGAATTATAGAATATTTTCCGGAAATGTGAATTTTGTCAATATGGTCAAACTTTGACTTTTAAAAGTTTAAAAGTTTGAAATTTTGAATTTTATCTTTTATTTTGAAACTAAATAAAATTCTAAGAATGCTGCTTTTAGTTTCGTTGAAATCTGATTTATAATGTGAAAGTTATGCCTTTTTAACTATTGTGTGTAATTTGTTGTACTTAACAAAATTATTTACTTTAAATTATATAAATAATATTCTATTTGGTCATGGAATGTTCTAATTTATGTTTCCAGGGGTAAAAAAACTTTTTTTTGTATATTTTTGGGTTTTAAAACATTTTTAAAAGTGTAACTGACATTTTCCAGTGTCCGTTGTATTTTGTTTAAAATTTCTAATTTCCAACTTTAATCAAATTAATAAATTCTTTATTTATTTTTATATTTTTCTTAAGAACTTATTTTATTCTCATTCTCACTTTATTTTGTTTCTCAAAGATTTATTTTAAACCATTTTTAAGAAGTCTTATAATTTCCCAAGTTAAGTGGATTATGTTTGCAATTTTCTTAAGCTAGTTTCAATAAATTACGCTATTTTCTTTATTTATCTTTCTATTTTCCTAAAATATAATTATTTATTTTCTTTTTCACTTTATTTCAGTATTTTTAATTTTATTCACTGATTTTTATTGGTTTTATAGTGTGGTAGAAAGTTTTCGAACGCTAGTGGTTGTGTGTAAATTTTTAAGCTTTATTTCAATTAATTCTGATCTTTGCTTTGTAAATTTGGGTAACATACAACATAAAAATATATATAATTAATTTCTGCTTTTCATTTTTTCTATATCCATCTTCTTATGTACTTGTATGGAGTGTATAAACTTTATTTATTCAGTGAAAGTTTCTTTGGTGTATATACATCTATATTTATTGGATTAGTAACAAATCAATTAAGACATGTTTTAAATATAGGCATACGTTTCTTTATTTATTTCTTGCCTTTGTTTATTTTTGCCACCATTTAATCTTCTACCATATCTATTCATAGATGCATAGACGTGATTTTCTCCTTTTCAATCACGTACAAAGTTATCAAACTCCTCTTTTCATTTGGTTAAGAAAAATATATACAAGATTTTTTCCTACTTAAATTGTGCCTTTTAAAATTTATAATTAATTTATGTGTTTCATTTTTTATATATTTCTATTTCCATCTTCTTATTTACATGTATGGTGTGTATAAACTTTATTTATTTAGTGAAGGTTTCTTTTGTGTATATACATTTATATTTATTGGATAAGTAACAAATCAATTAAGATTTGTTTTAAATGTAGGCATATGTTTCTTAATTTATTTCTTGCCTTTATATATTTCCCACCTTTTAATCTTCTACCATATCTATTTATAAATGCATAGACGTGATTTTTCCCATTTCAATCACGTACAAAGTTATCAAACTCCACTTTTCATTTGTTTAAGAAAAATATATGAAAGATTTTTTCCTACTTAAATTGTGCCTTTTTAAATTTGTAATTAATTTATACGTTTCATTTTTTTATATTTCTATTTCCATCTTCTTATTTACTTGTATGGTGTGTATAAACTTTATTTATTTAGTAAAGCTTTCTTTTGTGTATATACATCTATATTTATTGGATAAGTAACAAATCAATTAAGATATGTTTTAAATGTAGGCATACGTTTCTTAATTTATTTCTTGGCTTTATATATTTTCCACCTTTTAATCTTCTAACATATCTATTCATAAATGCATAGACGTGATTTTCTCCTTTTCAATAACGTACAAAGTTGTCAAACTCCTCTTTTAATTTGTTTAAGATAAATATATACAAGTTCTTTTCCCTACTTAAATTGTGCCTTTTTAAATTTCCTTGCCTTTTTATTTTCTAGCTATTCCTAATCTTTAGCCATTCAAATCTTTTTAAGCCTAGCCGCCTCTTATCATTCACGTGAAATAAAAAAAGTTTCTCATTGTATCATTTGAGTGAGGAAGGAAAAAGTCTAGATCCATGGCTTCCTTCTCTCTTCTTTTTCCACTTTCTTTTTTTTCTTCTCTTTTTCTTTTTGTTTTCTCCTTGCATAGCTCGGCCTCCACCACCACAACATCGCCTCCTCCTCACTATTAGACCATGGCCAAGCCCACTTGGTGGTTGAAAGCAAGGTTATGTTCTTTGATTCGTAATTGCATAGCTTAACCCCTCTTTTGTTGTTTTGAATCTTATTCTTATGATTTGTGTATTTGTTATATACAAGGTATGGATCTTGACTCTCCATCTACTCAAAAGTTTGGTCGTGCCTTGTCGTGCTTTGCGGAGTTTCAATTGTGTATTGTGGATTTGATTCTAGCTTTTAAAAGGTGAGTTTTTATCACTCTAGACATATGTACTTATATTGTGACGCCCCACCTCTATACCCACGCTAGCCAAGAACACTCCGGAGTAGTGCTGTCAACTAGCACGGAGAATAAGGCTGTTGAGGAGCGACCATCCATGTAATTGCTTATCACACGGTGGCTATAAATAATCTTCGGAAACAAACATAGAAATAATCATATCACAAATCAGTCACAGATATCCATATCACAAAGGCGGAAGAAGATATGAATATATAACTAACACATGAAAGTGTACATCAGAGTAGTGGTCAGTAAGATCCACGATAATACAAAAGAATAGCAACACGTGCTATACAAAAGAATACAACTATGAGTCTATATCTCAAGTGTATACAACAAAAACTGCTAATCTAAACAGATAGCCAAAAGTCAGAGTGATGAATCCCTGGGAAGAAGTCAAGCAGAAGCACCTGTAACATCTCGGTCTGACCCGAGTATTATTTAAGAAAATAATAAACGGGTCAGTCTAGCTATAAATATCAGATGACATGATATAACATAAAATATATGGCATAAACATAAACATCCATAACGACATACCACTATAAGTATGTAAATAATGATCAACAGAAGATCAATCAATAAGAGATAATCAATATCACAAGAATCTTCTCAAAGATTCGGAAAGGGCATCATACCCCAAACTTGTACTCATAACAAGTCAATGACATAAATTCTAGAAATCAATGCAAGAAGTCCAGAAATCATAGAAAAGAGAAAGAGGCCTATCACATGACGGTCCGAAGACCAAGGGGAGCTACCCCACATGTGTGAATGGAATCACACAGATTAAGGTCCAGACTAACCAAAAAGCAAAAAGGTATGTGTGAGTGGAATCACACAAGTGGTGTCTAGTCTAACCTCGCAACAAGAGACATCGCACAATTGCTAGTCTAAATCATCAGAATGATCGTCATGATCAACGAGAAGTGTCAATTAAACTAAGCTAGTAAATATAGAAGTTTAGCTTCATGTCCCATAACCACTTGCTTAACTTAAATATTTACGAACAAACTGTAAATCTTCACTAAATAAATTGTCACAAGAGGTTCAATCGAACAAGTCCAAGAATTAACCAACGAAGTGAACGCAAGCGTTTCATACCACTTGTTTTACTAAGTCGTTTAATTAGATTTCTCATCCGAGTGAGGTAAAGGTTTGTATATACTAATAGATTGGAAAACGGTTTAAGAAAAGAGCTTTGTTATTAAAAATAGATTTGAAATTGTTTGTTAAAAGAGTTTTGATATTTACTACTAGTATTAAAACCTTTATATTATAAAGTGACAAAACACAGAAGCAATTGTAGAAACAATCAGTCACAAAAATCGCATAAGGAGATGTGAATAAAATCCAAGGAAATCGGCTCAATGTTTTTCAGATAAGATCCCCTACGGAGGGGGGTCCAGGGGGGGTGGCAACCCCCCAAGGTGGGGGTGCGGGGGCAACGCCACCGCTTACGGGGTTCGACCTTCCCGGTCAGGTCGCGGGGGTCCAGGGGGCAGCGCCCCCGGCGGGGTGCGAGGCAGCGCCCCGTCCAAAACGGTACGACTTAGTGAAGACAAAATGAGGTCTAACGACCTAAGAGGGATAGGGTCGAGCGACCTAATGGTTGCGACCTAGGGGTCTAAAGGGCACGACCTAGTGGTCCAGCGACCTAAAGGGTAAAGGTCATGCGACCTAAAATGGGTTCGCGACCTAACACTCAAACGACCTAAAGAAATTAAGGAGCCGAGCGACCTATAAGAAGCAGCGACCTAAGTAGAAACGAGGCCCAACGACCTAGGGGTTAGGTCATGCGAGTTAAGAAGGTCAGCGACCTAATAAAGACACGCGACCTAAGAAAGAAATGCGACCTAAAGGCACGCGACCTAGCGACTTAAGAGGAGAGCGACCTAAGTGTTACGACCTAAGAGTCGAACGACCTAGCGTGGAAGCGGCCTAAAAGCCAAACGACCTAACGACCTAAGGTCATACGACCTAGCGACCTAAAGCCATACGGCCTAACGACCTAAGGTCATACGACCTAGCGACCTAAAGCCATACGACCTAACGACCTAAGGTCATACGACCTAGCGACCTAAAGCCATACGACCTAGCGACCTAAGGTCCATACGACCTACGACTTAAGGTCCATACGACCTAACTCCGAAGACGTTAGAAATGGCCAGGACGAGCTACGACCTAAGGTCCATACGACCTATGACCTAAGGCTCAACGACCAAATTCCGAGACTAACGACCTAACGCTGCAGGGGGAATTTAAGGCCAGAAACGACCTACGACCTAAGGGTTAGGTCGCGAGCGACCTAACTCCGAACACACGAAAATGGCCAGAACGACCTAAGTGCAGAAAATTCACCAAAACGCTAAAAATTGGAGTTTTTCGCCAATCCAATCCAAACCAAATGCAAATGTGCATGCAAAAGGGATAGGGAATCATTCCCAACAGTCCAATATAGTTATAGACTAGATTTGTGAGATAAAAATCTCACCTTTGCACCAAATATCAATGAAAATGAAGTTTTAAGCAAGCAAGAATCAATCCTTCTTCTATCTAAGCACAAGAAGCTTGAATCCAATGTCTTCTTCTTGAATTTGGAGTAGAAAGATGGATTGCAATTGAATTTGAGTTTTGGAATTTTAATTTCCCATTCCCTCCACCATTAATGCCAAAGCTTGATTAGTTAGTAAATTTATGAAGAGTGAGGAGAAGAGGGTTGGAACTTGGGCTTAATAGGCTAAACTAACCCAAAGTCCAAATCGGGAAAAGTTAGTGAAATTTCACTAACCCCAAACCTATCGATGTTTATACTTAAAAAAGTTGTAAACGACATTTCGAACTCAATGGAAGTGGTCTCGAGTCCTAATTTGACCGTTTGCAAAAAGTAGCTTTTCGGACCAAAATTCGATTAACGAGTTAATATTTAAATAAAATATTTAAATACAAACTAGATAAATATGCGGGTTGTTACAGACTCCCCTCCTTAAAGAAATTGCGTCCTCGCAATATATATAAGATGGAAACAAAAAGTAACAACCATAAAAGCATATTAACACAAGAGGAATTTTGAAATAAGAAGTTCACCTCAAGGAGCAGGAGTAAGCAAGTCCGGATGTGTACGCTCGATGAATTCTCTGGATTCCCAAGAACAATCCTTAGGATTTGAGGACCATTGAACCTTCACAAGCGGAACATCTTTATTTCGAAGTCGTTTAACCTCAGAAGCTATAACTCGAATAGGATGCTGCTCATAAGTTAAATTCGGCGAAACTTCAATTTCTTCCACAACAGCAGGCTCAAGAATAGAATCGGAATCCCGAAGGCATTTCCGTAATTGAGAAACATGAAATACATCATGCATAGCAGAAAACTGAGCCGGCAATGCAAGGCGATAAGCCATGGAACCAATACGTTCAGTGATAGGAAATGGCCCAATATATCGAGGCGCTAACTTCCCCGATCGACTGAAACGTACAACACCCTTCATAGGTGAAACACGAATAAAAACAGGATCCCCAACAGAAAATTCTAATTTCCTTCTTCGATTATCGGCATAGGATTTTTGTCTACTCTGGGCTTCTTTCATCCTATGTCGAATAAGTTCAATCTTTTCCGTGGAATCACGAATAAAGTCTGGACCTAAAACCAGCTTCTCACCGGCCTCAAGCCAACAAGAAGGAGATCGGCATGGCCTTCCGTAGAGTGCCTCGAAAGGTACCATACCAATACTAGATTGGAAGCTATTATTATAGGAAAATTCAACAAGTGAAATACGATATTCCCAACTTCCAATAAAATCAAGCACACAAGCACGAAGAAGATCTTCAAGAGTTTGATTCACACGCTCGGTTTGTCCATCGGACTGGGGGTGATAAGCGGTGCTAAAATTAAGCTTCGTTCCTAAAGCTTTTTGAAGACTCTTCCAAAATCCACTAGTAAACAATGGATCACGATCGCTAACAATAGAAGTAGGAACTCCATGCAATTTTACAATTTCCTTGACAAATAGTTTGGCCAAAAGAGGAACGGTTCGGTTAGACCGAACCGGAATAAAATGGGCGGATTTAGTAAGTCTATCAACAATCACCCATAAGCTATCATGACCCGAACGAGAACGGGGAAGGCCATCTATAAAGTCCATGGAAATTTGATCCCACTTCCAAATTGGAATTTCTAAAGGTTGCAATAACCCACCAGGCCTTTGATGTTCGGCCTTGACAAGTTGGCAAGTCATGCAACACTTAACAAAGTTAGCAATATTAGATTTCATTCCCTCCCAATAATAAAGTCGCTTCATATCAGCGTGCATTTTACTACTACCAGGATGAATGGTGAATTTAGAATGATGGGAATCTTCTAAAATATCTTTACCAAGATCTCCAATATTTGGTACGATAAGTCTACCAAATTTTCGAATGCCGCCACGAGAATCAATATCAAAGTCTTTCAAACCTTCAATATCAATTTTATCCTTAACATTTTTGCCAAGAAGAGCCAATTCAGAATCTAGCCCTTGAGCTTCAAGAATGCGGTCTAAAAGAGAAGGATGAGCCTCAAGGCTACATAAAACAAGCGATGAGCATAAATCGGATACGCGCTCTCGAATCTCACAAGTGGATAAGATCTCGAGATCGTTCCATTCGGATATCATCATAGAAACAACTGCTTGTTGCTTACGGCTAAGAGCATCGGCGACACGATTACCCTTACCGGGGGTATAAAGAATATCAAGATCATAAGGTGCAAGGAACTCGAGCCAACGCTGTTGACGTAAATTAAGTTCTTTTTGAGAAAATAAAAATTTCAAAGACTTATGATCCGTGTAAAGAATAAATTTCTCTCCAAATAGATAATGACGCCACATTCGAAGGGCGAAAACAATAGCCGCGAGCTCTAGATCATGTGTGGCATATCTAGTCTCGGCCGTCTTCAATTGCCTAGAAGCATAAGCAACAACACGTTCTTTTTGCATAAGAACGGCACCCAAACCAACGTGACTAGCATCGGTATAAACAACAAAATCTTGATTCCCCTCGGGAATCACAAGAATAGGAGCATCGGAAAGGAGTTGTTTCAATTTCTGAAAAGAGGCTTCACATTTGTCCGACCAAATGTATTTAACTCCCTTCTTAGTCAAGCCAGTAAGAGGCACGGCAATCTTAGAAAAGTCTTTAATAAAACGACGGTAATAGCCCGCCAATCCGAGAAAACTACGAATCTCTGTCACACTCTCCGGTCTCTTCCAATCTTGAATCGCTTCGATCTTTGAAGGATCCACGGATATCCCGGATTCGAAAATAATATGACCGAGAAACATCACACGAGATTGCCAAAAGTGGCATTTAGAAAATTTCGCCTTTAATTGATTACTCCTAAGTGTTTCCAATACAATCCGAAGATGTTTCTCATGTTCCTCCTCGGTTTTTGAATACACTAGAATATCATCAATGAATATGAGAACAAACCGATCGAGGAAATCTTTGAAAACTCGATTCATGAGGTCAACGAAATAAGCTGGAGCATTCGTTAACCCAAATGGCATAACAAGCCATTCATAAGATCCATATCGAGTATGGAATGATGTCAAAGGAAAGCTATCCTCAGCGATACGAAGCTGATGGAAACCGGTAGCCAAGTCCAATTGTGAAAAGACCTTAGCACCACTAAGCTGATCGAATAGATCATCAATCCGAGGTAAAGGATATTTATTTTTAATAGTAAGATCGTTAAGCTTGCGATAATCAACGCAGAGCCTCAAAGTACCATCGGATTTCTTTACGAAAATAGCCGAAGCTCCCCAAGGCGAGGAACTAGAGTGAATAAATTGCCTCGTCTCCAACTCAGATAATTGTTTACGCATCTCCTCATTTTCCATATTGGACATGCGATAAGGAGGACGAGTAATAGGTTGAGCTCCAGAAACAAGATTAATTCTGAACTCAATTGCTCGTTTAGGTGGCCAACCTAAAACGGGCTCGAATATGTCGGAAAATTCACGAACAACATGAATACGAGAAATAATATCATCTTCATCATCATCATCGTTATCACGAGGATTTAAAGAATATAAAGATTCCACCAAACAGGATTCTGAATCTTTAAGATTAACAGAAATCTGATTAACAGATAGTGGATGTCGGAGATGAATAGCCCGTTCAGGACATAGGATATGGGCTTGATAACGGTTAAGCCAATCCATTCCCAAAATTATTCCAAAGCCTAAGTAACGCATGACATGCAAATCGGCTAGGAAAGAAAAATCGCAAAAAATAATCTCCACATCTTTACAAAGCAAACTAAGAGTTGCGGATCCACCAACAGGATTCGCAATTTTGAAAGAAGTCATCAATGCAGTAACACTTAAGGAAAAAGTGTCTACCAGTTCCTTTTATATAAAAGAATGGGATGCACCCGTATCAAAGAGAACTCTAATAGGTTGATCATGAAATAAAATAATACCATCAAGAATGGAATGAGAAATACCTTGGCCACGAGATGTGTTGCCAGGGGCTTGAGCCACATTCAACTTTCCTTCCTTCTTGCCTTTACGCTTGAGGCATTGATGTATGTAATGATCCGGGCTCTTACAATTGCGACAAGATTTGGGCCTAGAGCACTTATTCGCATAATGATCGCCAGACCCACAGTTGAAGCAACTCGCACCACTAGGAGAAGGAGACTTTGCCGCAGGGGTTGCCTGCTTACCCTTTTTGTTGGGATAAGGACCCTTGAATTTGTTTGGCCTCTTCTTGTTGTTGAAGTTTGGTTTAGCGCCTTCCACTTCAACATCACTCTCTCTATCAGCCTCTTCAAGACGAAGAGCGATATCGACGAGTTGATCAAATACGACTTCTAGTTTCAGGAGTAGTGGCTTCTTAAGATTCTTATTTAAGCCATAAACGAACCTCTGGTTCTTCTTCAATGGGGTGTTGATGTATTCAACCCCATATTTGGAAAGCGACTCGAAGGCTGCGACGTAATCAGTCACAGAGGATTGACCTTGAACAAGGTCTATAAAACGTCGAGCCAAGATTACTTTCCCAGCTTCTGGTACAAACTTTAACTCAAGCGTCCCTGAAATTGCTCCCAGGTGAGATCCGCTTCATTAATTTCTGAAATAAGGAGTTCGTACCAGTCCAATGCTCTCTCCTGGAGCATGCTGGAAGCCACCTGAACGCGGTGGAGATCGATAAGGTTCATGCGAGAAAAGATTCGATCGCATGATTTTAACCAAGCCTGGACCTCGATGATATTTTCCGAACCTTTGAAGGGCTTCCCACCCAAGTTGGTGTAATCGCTGCACAAGCGTGCAAATCCCGACTTTGGGTGAGTAGGTTCCGGGTTAGCTCCCGCTGCTTGAGCATTAGTTACTAAATCAAGAAGCTGTTGAGCAGTCATAAAAACTCCATCCGGAGGAGCAGCACCAGATGATCCAGTTCTGGGACGGCCTGGTCTAGACATTCTCTTCCTTAAAGAAAGAAAGAAGAGAAGGAAGAAGGTTATTTACCAATGAACATCAAGCAATCTTGATAGATAAAACAAGGAATCATAAAGGAAATAGGATGAATCGGTACGAAGACTCGAATTAATCCTATGGTATGACTCCTAAGATAGACCTAGGACGATGATCCTTGTTAAGTTATTCTACATTGTTCCGAAGTTTGGCTCCGATACCAAGCTGTGACGCCCCACCTCTATACCCACGCTAGCCAAGAACACTCCGGAGTAGTGCTGTCAACTAGCACGGAGAATAAGGCTGTTGAGGAGCGACCATCCATGTAATTGCTTATCACACGGTGGTTATAAATAATCTTCGGAAACAAACATAGAAATAATCATATCACAAATCAGTCACAGATATCCATATCACAAAGGCGGAAGAAGATATGAATATATAACTAACACATGAAAGTGTACATCAGAGTAGTGGTCAGTAAGATCCACGATAATACAAAAGAATAGCAACACGTGCTATACAAAAGAATACAACTATGAGTCTATATCTCAAGTGTATACAACAAAAAATGCTAATCTAAACAGATAGCCAAAAGTCAGAGTGATGAATCCCTGGGAAGAAGTCAAGCAGAAGCACCTGTAACATCTCGGTCTGACCCGAGTATTATTTAAGAAAATAATAAACGGGTCAGTCTAGCTATAAATATCAGATGACATGATATAACATAAAAGATATGGCATAAACATAAACATCCATAACGACATACCACTATAAGTATGTAAATAATGATCAACAGAAGATCAATCAATAAGAGATAATCAATATCACAAGAATCTTCTCAAAGATTCGGAAAGGGCATCATACCCCAAACTTGTACTCATAACAAGTCAATGACATAAATTCTAGAAATCAATGCAAGAAGTCCAGAAATCATAGAAAAGAGAAAGAGGCCTATCACATGATGGTCCGAAGACCAAGGGGAGCTACCCCACATGTGTGAATGGAATCACACAGATTAAGGTCCAGACTAACCAAAAAGCAAAAAGGTATGTGTGAGTGGAATCACACAAGTGGTGTCTAGTCTAACCTCGCAACAAGAGACATCGCACAATTGCTAGTCTAAATCATCAGAATGATCGTCATGATCAACGAGAAGTGTCAATTACACTAAGCTAGTAAATATAGAAGTTTAGCTTCATGTCCCATAACCACTTGCTTAACTTAAATATTTACGAACAAACTGTAAATCTTCACTAAATAAATTGTCACAAGAGGTTCAATCGAACAAGTCCAAGAATTAACCGACGAAGTGAACGCAAGCGTTTCATACCACTTGTTTTACTAAGTCGTTTAATTAGATTTCTCATCCGAGTGAGGTAAAGGTTTGTATATACTAATAGATTGGAAAACGGTTTAAGAAAAGAGCTTTGTTATTAAAAATAGAGTTGAAATTGTTTGTTAAAAGAGTTTTGATATTTACTACTAGTATTAAAACCTTTATATTATAAAGTGACAAAACACAGAAGCAATTGTAGAAACAATCAGTCACAAAAATCGCATACGGAGATGTGAATAAAATCCAAGGAAATCAGCTCAATGTTTTTCAGATAAGATCCCCTACGGAGGGGGGTCCGGGGGGGTGGCAACCCCCCAAGGTGGGGTTGCGGGGGCAACGCCACCGCTTACGGGGTTCGACCTTCCCGGTCAGGTCGCGGGGGTCCGGGGGCAGCGCCCCCGGCGGGGTGCGGGGCAGCGCCCCATCCAAAACGGTACGACTTAGTGAAGACAAAATGAGGTCTAACGACCTAAGAGGGATAGGGTCGAGCGACCTAATGGTTGCGACCTAGGGGTCTAAGGGGCACGACCTAGTGGTCCAGCGACCTAAAGGGTAAAGGTCATGCGACCTAAAATGGGTTCGCGACCTAACACTCAAACGACCTAAAGAAATTAAGGAGCCGAGCGACCTATAAGAAGCAGCGACCTAAGTAGAAACGAGGCCCAACGACCTAGGGGTTAGGTCATGCGAGTTAAGAAGGTCAGCGACCTAACAAAGACACGCGACCTAAGAAAGAAACGCGACCTAAAGGCACGCGACCTAGCGACTTAAGAGGAGAGCGACCTAAGTGTTACGACCTAAGAGTCGAACGACCTAGCGTGGAAGCGGCCTAAAAGCCAAACGACCTAACGACCTAAGGTCATACGATCTAGCGACCTAAAGCCATACGACCTAACGACCTAAGGTCATACGACCTAGCGACCTAAAGCCATACGACCTAACGACCTAAGGTCATACGACCTAGCGACCTAAAGCCATACGACCTAGCGACCTAAGGTCCATACGACCTACGACCTAAGGTCCATACGACCTAACTCCGAAGACGTTAGAAATGGCCAGGACGAGCTACGACCTAAGGTCCATACGACCTACGACCTAAGGCTCAACGACCAAATTCCGAGACTAACGACCTAACGCTGCAGGGGGAATTTAAGGCCAGAAACGACCTACGACCTAAGGGTTAGGTCGCGAGCGACCTAACTCCGAACACACGAAAATGGCCAGAACGACCTAAGTGCAGAAAATTCACCAAAACGCTAAAAATTGGAGTTTTTCGCCAATCCAATCCAAACCAAATGCAAATGTGCATGCAAAAGGGATAGGGAATCATTCCCAACAGTCCAATATAGTTATAGACTAGATTTGTGAGATAAAAATCTCACTTTTGCACCAAATATCAATGAAAATGAAGTTTTAAGCAAGCAAGAATCAATCCTTCTTCTATCTAAGCACAAGAAGCTTGAATCCAATGTCTTCTTCTTGAATTTGGAGTAGAAAGATGGATTACAATTGAATTTGAGTTTTGGAATTTTAATTTCCCATTCCCTCCACCATTAATGCCAAAGCTTGATTAGTTAGGAAATTTATGAAGAGTGAGGAGAAGAGGGTTGGAACTTGGGCTTAATAGGCTAAACTAACCCAAAGTCCAAAGCGGGAAAAGTTAGTGAAATTTCACTAACCCCAAACCTATCGATGTTTATACTTAAAAAAGTTGTAAACGACATTTCGAACTCAATGGAAGTGGTCTCGAGTCCTAATTTGACAGTTTGCAAAAAGTAGCTTTTCAGACCAAAATCCGATTAACGAGTTAATATTTAAATAAAATATTTAAATACAAACTAGATAAATATGCGGGTTGTTACATATATTATTAGGGAATAATGACAAGTGGATCTGTATAAATTGATATGTCATTCATACATGCCTGTGATATGTTATATGATGTTAAATGCTGTTTATATATTTGTTGCATCATCTAATATGTATTTATATGTTATACTATTCATTTTATATACTGTATCTCTCACTGCAAGTTCCCTATCACTATGGGCTGAAATGATAGGCTGAAATGATTTTTATTGCATTTATTTACTTGGGATTGCGGGTTTGAAATGATAGAACCCGAATTTTTCTTTTTAAATTACGGATTGAAATGATACATATCCGTATCACTTGACCTAGGTTAGAAAATTTTATGTAGGCCCATGGATAAAAAATTTATAATAAATTCCTAAAATTATTAAGTATTTTGAATTTATAAATATATGGAAATTTAAAAAAAAATTGATTTAAAGATTTAGAATATAAAGAGATATTGGTTTTCTCTAAGTTAAGATTTTATAAGTTGATTTTGGTTTATAATTGTAATTAAAAAAAACTTTATTTGGTTTTAAATTTGTAATTTAAAGATTTGGAATATAATAAACAACTTAATAATGAAATTTGATTTAATGTGGAATTCTAAATCTAGCCTAGTAATTGGAATGAATTTTATTCCATGAAGCGGATATGTTTGTATAAATAGATTTATAGTGATTTTCTAAGTTAAGTTGTATAAGTTAATGTATAAAATGTAATTTGTATATGTCACTTAACTTGATGATTGGAAATTGGTATCAAAATGGAGATTTTAAGTTAGGAAAATAAGGTGTTTTAAATTGAAGAAACGTGTAAAGTCCTAATTAATGAGATAACATACAAAGTTTTTAATTAATGCAAGAAACACGTTAAGTTTTAATTAATGAAAGAAAAGTGTAAGTTTTTAATTAATGAAAGAAACGTGTAAAGTCATAATTAATGAGAGAACATGTAAAGTTTTGATTAATGAAAGAAATGTGTAAGTTTTTAAATAAATGAAAGAAACGTGTAAAGTCCTAATTAATGAGAGAACATACAAAGTTTTAAATTAATGCAAGAAACATGTAAAGTTTTAATTAATGAAAGAAAAGTGTAAGTTTTTAATTAATGAAAGAAACGTGTAAAGTCATAATTAATGGGAGAACATGTAAAGTTTTTAATTAATGCAAAAAACATGTAAAGTTTTAATTAATGAAAGAAATTTGTAAGTTTTTAAATAAATGAAAGAAACGTGTAAAGTCCTAATTAATGAGAGAACATGTAAAGTTTTTAATTAATGCAAAAACATGTAAAGTTTTAATTGATGAAAGAAAAGTGTAAGTTTTTAATTAATGAAAGAAACGTGTAAGGTCATAATTAATGAGAGAACATGTAAAGTTTTTAACTAATGCAAGAAACATGTAAAGTTTTAATTAATGAAATAAACATGTAGGTTTTTAATTAATGAAAAATTGTGTAAAGTGCTAATTAATGAGAGAACATGTAAAGTTTTTAATTAATGCCAGAAACATGTGAAGTTTTAATTAATGCAAGAAACATGTAAAGTTTAAATTATTGAATGAAACATGTAAAGTTTTAATTAATGTAATATTGATTAAAATGATAAATGCTCTTTATTGAAAACAAATGTAAGTTAATAAGGTACTTTTAGCTTAACATAAGAATTTCAGCTTTAAATTAGATATTACGGTAACAAAGTTTATTTAACTACAAGGCTATGATAAATTAACCATGTTAAATTTGTAAGCATATAAATACTTTGATTACATAAAATGTTAAAGTGGAAAGTATTACATTCCAAAAATGATATGATTCCTTAAGGTAACATTTCCACAATGCTATGATAATTTAAAGGAATATTTCAAGTTTAATAAATTGAAAGAAATATTCAATGATTTGGAAATTTGGGTTCTATTTAAATGATATATTATTGAATTATTTTTGAAATGTAAATGATACCATTGTGATATGGTTTTGAAATGAGTATGATATTTTGGTTTTGAAAGTATATACTATTTTGAAAGAAATTATATGATTTTGAAATGGATATGCTAGTTTGGTTTTGAAAGTATAAATGATTTTCAAATAAATATCCATGGGTTATAATAACGTTTGGTTGTTAAAGAGACCAGGATCGAAAGTTGTCATACTCTCTACCAACTCCGAAAACCACTTTAACAACCGTGTATGCGGTGGAGATTCCAGAATTAATGAAAGAAATGTGTAGGTTTTTAAATAAATAAAAGAAACGTGTAAAGTCCTAATTAATGAGAGAACATGTAAACTTTTTAATTAACGCAAAAACGTGTAAAGTTATAATTGATGAAAGAAAAGTGTAAATTTTTAATTAATGAAAGAAAAGTGTAAGTTTTTAATTAATGAAAGAAACGTGTAAAGTCATAATTAATGAGAGAACATGTAAAGTTTTGATTAATGAAAGAAACGGGTAAGTTTTTAATTAATGAAAGAAATGTGTAAAGTCCTAATTAATGAGAGAACATGTAATGTTTTTAATTAATGCAAGAAACATGTAAAGTTTAAATTATTGAAAGAAACATGTAAAGTTTTAATTAATGTAATATTTATTAAAATGATAAATGCTCTTTATTGGAAAAAAATTTAAGTTAATAAGGTACTTTTAACTTAACATAAGAATTTCAGCTTTAAATTAGATATTACGGTAACAAAGTTTATTTAACTATAAGGCTATGATAAATTGACCATGTTAAATTTGTAAGAATATAAATACTTTGATTATATAAAATGTTAAAGTGGAAAGTATTACATTCCAAAAATGCTATGATTCCTTAAGGTAACATTTCCAAAATGCTATGATAATTTAAAGGAATATTTCAAGTTTAATAAATTGAAAGAAATATTCGATGATTTGGAAATTTGGGTTCTATTTAAATGACATATTATTGAATTATTTTCGAAATGGAAATGATACCATTGTGATATGGTTTTGAAATGAGTATGATATTTTGGTTTTGAAAGTATATATATTATTATGAAAGAAATTATATGATTTTGAAATGGATATGCTAGTTTTGTTTTGAAAGTATAAATGATTTTGAAATAAATATCCTTGGGTTATAATAACGTTTGGTTGTCAAAGAGACGGGGATCGGAAGTTGTCATACTCTCTACCAACTGCGAAAACCACTTTAACAACCGTGTACGCGGTGGAGATTCCAGAATGAAGTAGGATGGTGGCGGCGTTTCCTTTAAGGTAAATACGTGGACCCGACTCCTGTGAGTTGGCACAAGTTGGCTAAAGCAGGAGCGATCGAAGGGTTAATAAGGTAGCACCTTTGATCGGACACATCACTTCGATATTATACTTTGAATTTTGGATTGATTCAGTGGCCACTTTTGATTTTTATTTGGGGGTGTGGCTCGAGGTGGGCGATAGCTGCACGCTACGCGTTACCACCGACACAGAAGCGTAATTGGTATATCTACCCTGGCATTGCCTAGTTGTGCCATGTCACCTACCGTATCGCGTCATGTGCAAGTTTGGTTTTCTCTCGTAGCCCATGTGGTATCCTCTGGTGGCTTCCCGATCAAGAGGGACTATGATATTGGATGGACTACTAGGACTATTACGTGTTAAGGGGAATATTGGGTCACTCCTTAATGCTATTTAAAAGTAAGTTTATATTACTATAGACATTATTATAATAGCGAAATATTACTACATAGTAAATAGTTTAACGGATCCTTAGAGGACGGGTGGTCCCAAGCATCCTTTAAGTTACTTGTACCTTATATTACAGTTCACTTGAGTTAGCTTACACTGTATAAGTATGTATGTCCTGACTCGAGTGTTTATGTTTTTATTTTACGCTCGGGTCAGACTGAGTGATACAACATTAGAGACTCACCTTCGAAGTTGGAGCTTTTCTTGAAGATCCAGCTATCTATTTCACTTTCGGTTATCCAGTGGATTCCGGTTTTCCGGTTGGTTCCAGTGATGTATTATGATTCATACCCGGTTATCATGTTGAGACCTCCATTGTATCTTGTTATCTATGTTATATCTTGTTTGACTTGATGTATTTATATAGTAGCTTCATAAACTACTATTTCTTTACTTTCGCTACATTTATTACTCTGTGTCTGTGATCTGTGATTTATTTGTTTACTATTTATGCTGTGTTTTGCCAAATTTATTTTACAATTTGGTATTTTGAGCAATTCATGTCCGACATGTGCGGATGCGAATGGTTGAAAATATCGAATCGTTACATCCGGCGTACTCATTCTCACATATACTACCACAATCCGCATGCGGCATTGAACTTTTGCATCTGATTAGGCAGACCTACCTTTCCGCTTCGCATTTCTCAAAACAAGGATCAGATTTAGTGAATTCACTGATTGCAGTAGTAACTGAGGACGACGACGACAAGATAAGTAGGACAATCATCATCATCATCATTGCAGACATCATTATTTTTGCAGTTGCCATTGGTGGTCAATTACGTTGTTTATGCTATACACTATTGGCCTATAGAGGTGGCTTTATAAAGGCATTAAGGTATGCTAGTAAAATGTTGTATGAAAGCAACTAATTAATTTTGCATTCAAGAAAAAAATAAAATTGGAAAACCACTGATGATTCATTATCCTATCTAAGTATTTTTCATGTATATCTGTATTACAAACGTTAGCACATTAATTCCATTAATTGGAATTATTTAGTGGTATATCTATAACATCTCACCCCTTTGGAAGATTTTAAATCGACAATAAACCACACATGTCAACTAAAATCATTCAAAATGTAAGACTGTTAATGGGGTAAATAAGAAAATAATAGAAAAGAACGAAAGATAAAACACAAAATCTCACAGCGGAATGACAAAATATAAAAATCAAATAAACAGTTCATGAAGCTGTTCTACAAATAACATTTGATTACGCCTTTACAATACAAATCAGAGTTATACATACAGTAAAAATAAATAAATAATGCAGCGGAACACATGATGTAGTGGAATAATTAATAATAAATAGTAGACTCGTCTCCGTCTTCATCCTCCAAAATATAATGGTCTTCAATACACTAAAAAAAACTCAGACTGACCCGAGCGTAATAAAAAGACAAAACACTCGAGTCAGGACAAAAAGATCTTATGTAAGTCAAATCAAAATAAGTAGAATAGAAATATTACTATAATGGATTCAGAGATGAATAACAGGAATTTCATCTCCTATCAAGTGTACAATGTGGATTTAATTATTTAAAAGATTTCAAATGGTTCAAAAATACCAATCTTAATCATTTTAATTAAAATAGATCCGAATTTTAAATTTAAAACTTAAATCTTTCAAATAATTCAATTCTAATAAATAATCCAAATTTAAGAAATTACACGGTTATATGTCATTTCAACCAGTATCCAAATCAAAATTTCCAAATCAATGGAAACCGCTCGAGTTATCATTTCAATCCATAGTGGTAACAAAGATATATACATAAATAAACATCCAATCATCC
Source organism: Allium cepa (assembly GCA_030765085.1). Taxonomy (NCBI): domain Eukaryota; kingdom Viridiplantae; phylum Streptophyta; class Magnoliopsida; order Asparagales; family Amaryllidaceae; genus Allium; species Allium cepa. The sequence goes on along the minus strand of CM060934.1, from coordinate 365,616,147 downwards.
AAAATGACAACCAATAACATCCATCACAATCCAACATCCAAATCATCCAATAAATCACAACAATCAATTGATTATCATTATCAGGTGTATAACTTGCAATTTATATTCATTATTAAATAAATGGCAAATTCAATTCAATATAAATTCAAATTTAACTTAAATGACAATCTAATAATACCAAAATCAATTAATAAATTTCTAATCACATTATAAATTTAATTTAACTAGCATAAGATAATCTAGTATTCGTGAGTGGGTCAAAACACTCACCTTTGATATTTAGAACGCAAAAATCCAAACAAAGATGCCTTTTCCAATAGTCTCCAAACTCAGCCAAACCTATTTTATGTTATTAGGAATTCCAATACGAGTCCAAGGAAAGAAACTACGCATGTATCAAAGCTCGTATGAGGAAGATATTCAGGTTATAAGGATATAAAATAAAATAAAATACATACATATTTAATTCTTAAAATAAGAAACTTTAATAACTCACGTTTTCAAATTTGATGTACCCAAAACAAAGGCAAGAAGTGGAAAGCCAAAACCATTAAGGCTAATTCTCATTGTTCAATTTTTTTGAAGGCTTCTTGCAAAAGAAGGCAAGGCGACGAGGAAAGGTACGGATGTGGTTAAGGAAGAAATGGATGCTCACACCTTTTTATTCTTTTCTTTTTCTAAGCATAGCTTCAGTAAAATGAATTGGCAGCAATTAAGTAGAGGTATAAAGCTATGTTGACATTGAGACTTTGAGGGAAACAAATAGAGGTCTGATGTTTGAAAAATAAGGAATTTCTAGGGGAAAGAATGATATATGATATAAAACAAAAGAAGAAAGGGAAGTGACAAATGAAATATGTATGGAAGGGACAAATAAAACAAAACTGTATGATCTAAGTAGATGCTTTGGGAAATAAATAAACAAAACAGAAGAATGAGAAAGGATATAAATTCACGTTTCAATTACATCAATGAATTGCAATAAAACCAAATGTGGAAATGGTGGCAGGTGTATTGAATAATAAGGAAATGAAGGGACCACTTAGGATCTAGTTAATTGCATAATCCACTCAATTAAATATATTATCACTGAATATACCCTTTTTCACACTCGTTTACACATAATTAACATATAGTAAATAAATTTAAATACAATAACCAGTGTAACGTTCAAAAAAAAAAGATGATCTAGAACTCAAATTCAAGTTTTTTTTATTTCAAAATAATGTTTTTCTCATAGGGGAATTGCACAACCTAAAAAGTCAATTAAATTTAAACTTCAAGATTAGTGTTAAAATCACTTATATACAGCCTCAAATGTATACTCAATGACTGTAAAATATTGTTTTAAAATTCATTTTTTTCTTCTTTATATAGAATTATTTTTACCTTCAAAATGAAAATGTTCGTTTTATTTTCATTAAAATGTTCTTTTTATTTTTTTTACAATAATGTATGTTTCTTTCGTTAAATCCAAAAATTAATATTAATGTTTCTTTTTTTTTAAAATTGAAAGATCCCAAATCGACATAATTGTAATTAATTTCAAAATTACACTTATAACGGATTATAACAAACGTACATTTCTTTCATTAAACGCCATTAATTTCGAATAAATTCTCTTTCCCTTTTATTAGAAGATTCCAAGTCAAATTAACGGCAATAAATTCATTAATTAATTTAAATTCCAACATACACTTTTTTTTTAATCTTATTATTCAATCAATTATCATATTATATATATACTTAACGTTGGTTTACCATTTCATTACCTCAATCTTATATATTTGTCACTTTAGTTCATATTAACTATAGTAGGTAATTAGATTAACTGCAATTGATTTTCAATTTAATTTCAATGGATTAAATAAATAGGTGATGAATGACAAATGTTACCTTTTACTTACTTAATCGCATTTACAAGATTATTATTAACAACAAATGTTATGACTACTTACACAATCCTGATTATACTCAATTTTCCATTAATTTCATATAATTTCCCCTTTTATATAACATTTAATTCATTTCCTTATTTCAACTTATCATCAAATAACGTTACAATTATTTTAATCACTAACATACAATTCCAACATTAAACCCAACATTCAATTGCCTTAATTCAATTAATTACCCATTCAATATTAAAACGATAAATTAATGAGAAAATAGTTAATACAATCGTTTATAATAATAATTCATACCCCTTATCCTATTCTTTACAACCAAGGGTTATAATTTGCTTACCCAAAAAGGTTTTATATTCAATATTAACCTATTTCAATTAATTACATACAAGTTCACCATCTACGTCATTTAATTTATTTCATTATTTACAATCATAACCAAGTCAACCTACAATGTATTTCAATTAGTTTGAAATTACTTTAAATATTTATCAGTAGCGTTCAGACAACACCACTGATTTCATATTCAGTATTAGCCAATTCTAATTGATTACATATAATTTCAACGTTCAATGTATTTCCTTATTTTTAGTTATAAATAATTATAACCTTAAAGTCACTTCAATTAATTGGAAATTAGATTAAAATAGTTAGCAATTACCTTATATTAACATTACTAACATTACATTCTAGTTATTCTTCTCCTTGTAACATCAATTTTTTTTAGTTTTATTTCAATATAAAATTATAAAATATTATTTAATTAATATTTTAATAATCGAAAATTATGGGTCGTTACAATATCCTTAAAGCATCATCAAGTTCAGTTACATTATATATTCAGATATTTGTTTTTGTTACGTATCTTTGATATTGAGTCCACCTTGCTGTGTTAGTTAATAAATCATTAATTAAGTTTTTTACTTCATTCTTAGAATTATTAGATGTTTGATGATTTGAGTCTTATGTTTTTGTTTTCTGATGTCGACTAAGATGAAATCCTGTAGTTGGTGGGTTATAGCTGGGATATAGAAGTGATGAATTTATTTTACGTGTTTTAATGTAGAGTTTGTGGGGGTTTCAAAAGGTGTACATGGAATTTAAATATGGGCTTCCGTCATATATTTAGTGAAAATTTAAATATGGACATCCGTTCCTTACATCAAAAACCTTAACTCGAAATCTGAGTCATTACATGCCAAAAACTTGTACGAACGAAAATATTTACTTTATAAAAGACTCTTTTATAGAAGTACATCCCAAACAAAATATATTAAAAATTGAGTAATGTGCAGAACATTGCATTCAAAGACCATGGTTAAAGAGACTAATTTATAATGGAAAGCAAAAGGACCGTAGTTAAATTGTGACAGCTTAGCTTAAATGATGTGTGAACGCTAACATTCAAATTATTCGATATTTAATGGTTGACTGAATTCACACATTTAAGTCGCATAATCGTAATAATGAATTGTCTCAAAACCACACATCTAATTTATTTGTAATTTTTATAAACTAATAATTTTTTTTGAAATTTTTTTTGTTTTTGGAATCCATCGATAACTAATATACAATATCAATGGAAATATAAACTTGATTTAAAGAAATTATTTATTGAATGGGTTTGGGATTTTTAAAAATCCATCTATGCATTTCCATGGCCGACTATAGCGTGGTGGGGGAATTATTTTAAAGTGTTCAAAATTGTTTTGAAAAGGAAGAAAAATTGTGTAAAAGAATGTGATATTTTCTCCTCCTTTGTTTCTTCTTAATACCATTTAAATCAAATAAAACAAAAACAAAAATGGTACTTCAGATCGTTGTAATTTTTGGAGGCAATTAAATGATCTAGGAGTCTTTCATTCGATCAAGGTGCAAATCATATACTATATTAGGAAATCTTTAATTTCATATTATTTATATATGAACTTGTGTGTATGTAGATAGTGTAGTCTAGATCTTGTATATGTTTAAATGAATTTATATGCACACGACACTATAAGACACACAGTGCATTCCAACGGCGGTGGGACATTGGCGGCCGTTGGAAAGCCGTTGATGGACGTTGGAAACGCCGTTGATATACATTTCAACGGCGTTCAACGTCAACCAACGGACCCAACGCGCATATACCAACGTCTTCCAACGTTTAGGTTGTCCACATGGAAGAAGATGTTGACCAAAATGGACGTTGGAAAGACGTTGGAAGACGTCGGAAGATCCGATGAAAGACGTTGAAAGACGTTGGATTAAATGTGCCTGTGAGCCGTTGGTGGACATTGGAAATCTGGGTTTTTCCTTTACAGAAGCAATAATGCATGCTTCCTGCCACCTTCAACATCGTATATCTCATAAAAACTCGATTTCGAGCACACATACAACAGCATATCTCACATATAATTAATCATAATAGTAAATCCAAGTAATAAGCATATATATTAATCAATATACACAATACAAATCAATATAAACAACATAAACCATCCAACATCAACATCCAACAAAATGTCCAATCCAATAATATCCAAACTACTACGTCAACTTCTCAAAAATCACATCCAAACCAACATCCAAAACATCAGAATGTATCAAATCCTCACACTCTCCAAATATACACGTCCATAGCAAAAAAAAAAATCAAATCATACCTGAAATCACTCTCCTCCAGAACCACCAGAAGACGGAAACCGACCGTATTGCTCTATAAACTCCGTAAGACGCCTGTTCAGCTCCTTCGTCTTGGCTTCGGTGCGGATATTGTGTTCCTCGAGCACGGCGACCTAGTCTCTGATCTGTGCAATCTCCTCCTTATCTTGAGCCCTCTGATACTCAATCTGAGTCGTCTTAGCCTGTAAATAAAATTTAAATTATTAGTGTTTAATAATTGTAATTCATGTTTACTATAATCCATCATAATGTGCAATAGTTGGTTCGGAATAATTATTTTAAAATTTAAGTTAAAGTTATTACCGACTGATTCCCAAAACCATAGCGTCTGCCATGTGCCGCTGGATCCATGACGGACTCAAAAATAGCGTCCTCCTCATCGGCGGTCAACTCATTGCGCCCAGAGCCCTCGAGAATTGAAGTCCATGCTTGCTAAAACTTTTGTTGTTATGCAAAATAAGTTGAATTTAGATAACATTATTTTAATTAACTTATATAAGTGTTAAGTCATTATGTTACTTACACATGCGGACTGTGCTTTGGCATCGTGATCCCAGGTGTATGAAACGTTGTCTGCTTCGTTGACCTGGCTCAACGCATGAGTATGCGTGAAAACATCCCAGTAACTCACAGAAGCACCACCACGCTGTCTCTCTTGAAATATGTCCATATACATATATATTATATATATATTATTACATTATCTACAACTTAGAACGTAAAATCTTTAAATTATTATCGTAATTAATAAATATACCAAGTCCCCTCGGTGATGCTGAAATGACTTGGAACCACCACGATGTGTGATAGGGTTGTTGCCCCTATTGGCTGAGTTCCTCTCCGAATGCCTCTGTAAAACTAATTTTAAAACAAAAATTGTTTAACATTTCTAGTTAGTATTTGCATAGAAGAATTTAAATTAAACATGTGATAAATTTACTTGAAACTCCTCGTTCCCCACCATGTCACAAAATCATCCCACACAGCTGTGCTCATCCACTGAGGCTTCTTTCCCGCTGTTTTTAAGATGTTTACTGTTTTCCAGTAGTTCTTTGCGACTTTACTGCACCAGTGGCGATATACGACTAAAATATCAGCGTCCTGAAGGTCCACTTCCGCCTGCACGTTTGACAAAATAAGAGTTATATAGCTTTTATAAATAATGTAAACATGAATTGATATAACATGTTCCTAATATATAAAGTGACATACCAAAAACTCCTGCCAAATAGTCTCTTTAACATTATCTGGAAATGTCCACTTAGGCCAACATTCGGTCATACGACTCGTAACGACCCGCTATTTTGGACCATTCAAATCGACAATAAAACCATACATGTCCGACTTGAATAATTCAAAATTCTAAATTGTTAGTTAAAATTTGGCAAAACTCAGCATATACAGTAAATATATCAACCACAAGAATCACAGAAACAAAGTAATATAAAATAATGCAGCGGAATAGATAAATAGTAGTCCATGATGCTACTATATAAATACCAGAGTTAGAAATAAAAATACAACAGAATATCTCAAATACAATGAAGTCTGCAGTACGAACAGATGACCTCTCCGAACGAATCAACCGAAAGTGCTAAAAGCTGAATCAATAGTTAGATCCTCAAACGAAGCTCCAAACTCCAAAGGCGAGTCTCAAGTGCTATATCGCTTAGTCTGACCCGAGCGTAAAGCAAAAACACAAAACACTCGAGTCAGGATTAACATTCTTATATCAATAAATTCAACTCAAGTGAAATATCAACTGAAATAAAAATAACTTAAGGATGTTTGGGATAACCATCCTCTAACGGTCCATGGAACTATCTACAAAGTAGAAATATACACTATAACACCGTGGTCATTCAATTTTATTTAGACTTCAAAAATCAAAACATCTTTTCCCTTTCAAATATATCTATTTTCCAAGTTAGTGTATATATATTAAATAATTTATAAAGTAAAGTATTTGAAATTTCCTCAACTACACAAATTGATTCTAATCAACTCAAGTTCCAAATTCTCATTTATTCAAAGTTCAATGAATTAGTTCAATTCAGCTCCCAATAACCATTTAAACGTTCGTTCTATTCAAAGCTTTAATATTCAATATTTTAAAATTAAATCTAACAGTTTCATATAGATCTTGATTTAGCTTCATCATTATTATTTAGTCAGGAAATATCCACTTAACAAGTTCAATATCATTTAAATAGCCTTAGATTTCATTTTACAGAATATTTCCTTAAATTTATTTAAACTTAAAATATCCATTTAATCCTTTTTACCAAAACCAAGTTATAAAATCATATCTTAAATCCCGAATTCAATAGTTTCAAATCGATTTAATTGAATATAATTCTTAATTAAATACTATTTCCAATTAATTCAACTTTATCTTCTCAACTCTACATTATTCAAAATTTTACCAAATCTAATTTGAAATATAAATTTAAACGAATCCTTAAACATATTATATGTATTAAATCAATCTCAATTAGATTAAATATTATTATTAGGTCTATACATAAAATTTTCATTTTTATACATATAATATTCTAAGAATCAGTCTTTATTAAAACTATATTTTTCTTTCCCAAACCGTAGAAATTATTTTCAAAACATTTATATATATGTGGACCAACAATGTCTGTATATAATTTCCTATGCTATGGTCTAGGGATACGGATATTTATCATTTCAATCCGAAATTTAAATATACGGGTAGATATCACTTCGACTCGCAATCCCAAATTCAATTTAACTGAAAATCGCTTGGGTTTATCATTTCAACCCATAACGAAATTCTCCTATCCAAAAGTCCGTTCGGGCATGTATCATTTCAACCCATAGTGAATTCTAAACTACAGTGAACTTGTAGAGTGATAACAGATAATACAATAAAATAACAGGCATATATCATCAATAAAAATATAATATAAACAACAGGATATGGTGTCATATCCCACAAGTGAACAGTTACAGAAAATAGCATATATAACAATTTAAATAACTACAGCATCATATTTCAATTGTCGTTTCAATTGAAATCAAATTTAATAAAATACTAGAACGTTAATCGTGAGTGATTGCTCACCATTCGAGGTTAGAGAAGAACGATAATGAGGTCAGTTATGGATCCCAATATGAACTTTGAAGCAAAGCAAAATTGGCATGAATTTGATGACAAAGATGATAGATAGAAATCAATGAAAAATAAATCAATCGGTTTAATATAAAAAGAGTATATATTATATATGTTACTTAAATTTCCTTAAAATCTCAATAAATTTAATTTAAGACAGATATTTAAATAAAATATTCACATTGTTTGAAACTGATATTAAATTTAAAATACATACTAAAACAAAACATCATCATATTATTGAAAAATCAATACTTAAATTTAAACACATAAACGTTTTTCCTATTAAATCAATATTACATTTAAACACACATAAAATAAAATATAGGCATAATATATATAAAAATCATCACTTATTTAAAACACGCATTTTAGAATAACATATTTATATATAGTTTACTCAAAGTTCAAAGCATATACTGAGAAAATCAATCTATATATATATAGACCATACATTATGAAAGCACTACAGAAAAGAGAAAAAAAAACAAAACATACTTTATATATATACACTAGAATCGAGATGAAAATTATACATTTAAATTTTTAGTTTTACAACATAAATCACTAATCTTTTACAACACTCGGCTGCCATACTAATATATGTTATATTCGAACAGGAATAAAAATCTAATTATATTTTCAAAATATGTATATTACTAATATTTTATAATAACAAATAAGATATAAGACTAAATTATATATACGTCTCTGAAAAGCTTGGCTTAAAATTCACATAAGCATTAAACACAAAAATATATGTAGATATAGTGTTATGCTAAAATATCAATTAAATGGAGACTGTTATAATGTGAAAATCATGAACGCGAGTTGAAATATAAAGATGGATTTGTCATATATATTGGAAGCAGTGGACAGGGAGGGGAGAAGCAAAGCATGGAAAAAAATATAAAATAAAAAGAAGAAAATGGTGGCCATACTTTCAGAGCTCACGCACGCAAGAAGAAATGAAGAAAATGTTGAGATGCAATTGAAATCTGTTTGTGTACGAGGCTTATATTTATACATGATTGCATTGATTGAGGTGAGAGAATATAGGCAAGAAATAATTTTAAATCAATTATACACGATTGCATTGATTGAGGTGAGAGAATATAGGCAAGAAAGATTTGAGCGAATATTTACAGTGTTATTGATTGCGTGAATTTAGCAAAAGGAAACTGCAAGAAATCTTTGGCAAACATTTTGAACACATTTAAAACTTATTATGAAGTAAATGCGTTGACTAAAATGCAAGAAATATTTATAAAATGGGAAGGTGATGAAAATTATTTGCGTACAAGGTTGAGTATTTAAATGAAACTAGTATCGATTGCTTGGAGAAACGGCAGGAAATAATACCTATCAGGAGGAATTTGCGCGTGATATTTGATTTAGGAGATAATTGCGTTGGATAGATTAAATAAAGAAACGTACTAATTAATGGTATAGGAACATTAAGGAAATAAAAGAATTTCGTTTGAATGGTAAGGAAAATCAAAGATTTTGTTCCTATTAATTGCAAAGGAGTAAATGGAAAAGAAGAGACACTTATACACGTGAATTTCATACAATCTTGAAACGGATTTTGAACTTCTAAAGAGAAATAAATTTGCTTGAAACTGCTACGCGAATTTTTTATTCCTATTATAAAAATGAGGAAAAAGGGAAGCGCAGAAATTTACACGTAACTTATCAAAACTAGATTTAAAAGAATTGAACGCCTAGAGAAATGATTTCCTTCCCACTTGGAATGCAAGGCTAGAGATAAATTTATTATTTAATGTCAAAATAAATATTATTCCCAAATGAAACCATATTAACTTTTAAATCATTGAATTAACATATAAAATAATAACAACTATCTACTACTTTATAGTAAATAAAAAAATTGTAAATTCACAGAATACAACCTGTTACTTTTATTTCAAAATATCATTCTTATAATAATTATTATATTTGGAAAATATTTTGAAATAGTTTTCTCTTTTAAAACTTATAAATAAAATATTATTATGTTAACTACCAAATTAAATGTTCATTTTAATACATTCTCTTTCCTTAATGGAAAGATTTCAACAAATACAAATATTAATTTCATATTAAAATCAAATAAAAATCTAATTCAACTACTTCTTTTTATTAACAATAAATCAAACATTATTTAATAATTTCACATAACTCAACATATCCATTAGTTACCAATTTTAGTTCATTTGTTAGAGGTTAACTTATTTGAATTACAACAATACAATTAAACTATTGTTTCCTCTTTAATTTTATTCAATAGATCAATATTTACAATTAACAATTGTTATTAAATTCTTAACGTTTGTTGTTTTTATTTCAAATTGTAAATCTCATATAAACTATTATTATTCCCATCATTTTTGTTTCTATCAAATTTTATTTAATATTTTAAAAAAAATTAGTAATTTAAATTGGTCTAAAATTTCGGATCGTTATCCATTGCCCTTTTTTTCCAGATGTGAACTGCGTTGCGAAAAATGAAGATGGGAAGAGATTTTGAAACGGTTAGGAAATCGAAGATTTTCATTCCTATTAAATACGGAGACGCAAATGAAAGTGGAAAGTTTTACACGTGAATTGGAGGCAGGGTTTTAATTCTTTTTTTTTAAATGCACGTACTGATTTGATTTTTAACAGCTAAGATATGAAATCAAAGAGTGCGTACAATAGTCGCCCAAATTAATTAACAAGTAACGTAATCTAATTTATATGTTTTCTTATTTATTCACTACTTATATTTAATTATACGCAATCCAAACATTAAATTTTTGTTTCAAAATATTATTATTTAAAATTTCTCAAAATTCAATTAAATACGTTATTAAAAACCGTTAAAAAATTTATGTGTTGCTGCACTCCCCCCCACTCAAAACTTTTCGTCCCCTTAAAGGAAGGAGGTAGGGGAATAGCAACAAACAGAAAGAAAAAATAGATTGAACTACAAGATAAACAATTAATTTAAAACTATACGAATTTTACATGAAATATTCATTTAAAAACTTCATTTGAAATTTAATTTTCTTCAATACTTTAACACTTTTCAAAACTCCTTTGAAAACAATTATTTACATTATTACTTATATTTACAAAGAAGCTATTGAAAATATTAAATCCAAAATTTATAAAAAAAATTATTTATCTCAAGATACTTCCAATATTATAGATAAATTGGTAATCATTCTCTTTAAATATGTTATAATTAATTAATTAATAACTTCTGAAACACTAAAAATTTTCTATTATACCATGTAGTATATAAATAAAATATATTTAAAAAGGATAGATTCAACATGGAAAGAAGGTAGATTCGGAAAACAGAATCAAGGTGAATAACTAAAGCTGAGTAGATAAGGTAGATTCAAAAGAATAGTATCGGGCACGAATAGTTAATTTCAAACCAAAAGAATTTCAAAGATTAATACAAAATTTCTTATTGGAAATACTTTTATAATAAAATACCTTTTCAAAAAAATAATACTTTTATGTCGAAACCAAATTTCCTTTCGAAAATACTTCTATAACTCGATGTTTCAACAAGTTTATCCTCGTTCTTGCAGACTCTGGCCATGAGTTGATCAGACGCAAAGCTAGAATTCTTCAAGTACTTAGTAGACCTGTTTCAACAACCAGTGAAAATACTTGAAAAACCTTCAAAAACAAATGTGGAAAGTACAATCCAAATAAAATAACCAAACCAAAACCTTTGTCTAACCATGGTTCGCAGATACACAATGGTTACGCCTGGATCTCCCAGGAAACAATGCGTATCCGTAAGCTTTCTTAGCCCTGCGAGTTACGCCATGATGATTAGTAGGGTGCATGATACACAATGGTTACGCCTGGATCCCCCAGGAAACAATCCGTACCCCTAGACCGTCTTAGCCAAGCAGATGCGCTATGCAGTCGCGATAAAAAAAACCATGGGTTACACCATGGTGGGACACTCAAGTATCACATCCGGAAAACCAAAAATCAGAGAGAATAATATCGATAGAATGAATCCATAATGTGGCCACAAAGCGGATATCAAGCAGATTGCACTTTCCATATCTTTACTTCGAAAATATGTATCATATAGTACCTTTTCAAATCACTTTCAAATATCATACTTATATAAAGTCCATTATATATAGGATTCCATTTTCAATCGAATACTTTCCCAATCAATAGTATATCAAATCACACTTATATAGACTTTGATTATATAAAATTTCTCTTTCGAAATTGAGTACCTTCCAAATCAACAGGTTTCAAATCAATTTCGTACTATACAAATCAGTTTTATATAAGTTCGATAACTCCGAAATCAAGTATTTAGTAAATTAAGGTTCTCAAATTTTTTCTCGTTTCAATAACATTTCAGTTTCAAGATCATATATGATTTCACCAAATTTTCTTCCAAATAAAATATATTCAGTTTCAAATTTTCTTAAACAATAGGTTTAGAAAATAATCCAAATTTCCAAATCAGCAAAATTTAGGTCAAACAAATTCATTTTCAAAATACCATATAAATACTGGTTTTAATTCCAATCTAATTTCAAAACCAAAAATTCTTGTCAAAATCAATTATACTCAAAATGGTTTCTAAATTTATAATTATCCCTTTAAAACCTTTAAACTATTTATTTGTATATGAAAAATCGAATTTTCCTTTTTCAAATTATTTATTTAACAAAAGTTTCAAATTTACTTAAGTTATACTCTTCATACTTTAAACATACAAAACTAAACTTATATTCTTTATCAAATATTTTATACTCTTCGAAATTTCTTAGTTTTAAAATTTTAAACCTTGATTTGGAAGTGCTCGAACCTTCAAAATAGTCGGTGAAATCAAATTTCAAATCCAAGAGTTGGAAATCCGAAACAAATAAGTAAATCAAAAAAAAATTATAAATAGAGTTATACTAAATCAATTTGAAAATCGAGGATTGAACACCGGCTTACTTTAAATTATTTCAAATTTATATACATATATCTTTCGAATATCAAATCATACTTCGGAATTTGAAATCAAAATTGGTTTCACAAAGTCACTCGCATAGCAATGCTATTAGAGTGGCCTCTCCCCACTCTGAAACTCGAAAATCAATGTCGATGATGCGTGCACTCATCACCGAAATTGTTTTCCAGCGACATAAATGAGTTTTGGACTTCTATTTTCTTGAAAACTTCTTTGAATTTTTTTTCGAAATCCTTGGAACTCATTTGAAGTCATTTGAAACATTTCTTATTCAGAAAATACTTTCAAATCTTATTATTATATATTTCAAAATCTTAAACCAATTTTCAAAAATACCGGAGTCCAGTCTCTCAAATTTCGAATTCAAAACCTTTCAGTTATAAATCATTTTTATATAAATAAATTTTCTTATAATATTTTCAAATTTTCAAATCTTTTCGAAATATCAAATTCTCGTTTTTTTTAAAGGTATATAATCCTCATCAAAACATTTTCTCTTTTATATATAGAATAAAATCATAGTTACCCAAGTAAAAATTTCGGCATATAAAACAATTTTAAAATACAAACAAAACCCGATTTTCAAAGGACGATTCAAGAATTGATTTTAAAACAAAGATAGAGATTTAATTTAGAGGAACTCCAATCAATAGAATCCCGACTCGAAGATAGACTCGATCAAAGATGAGATAATTAAATTATAAAATAGAAGATGGATATGCTTCTATAAATCGTGGATGACCTTTACCGGTCAACCGTGATTCCAAAATTAGATCGGTGTAGAATTCTGAGGCAATTCGTCATTCGATCGCCAGAGATATAATTCGGAATAACAAGAGATAGTAGCATCTAAACCGAAGGGATACATAAATCTCCGGTGAAACAATGCCAATTGAAAAGGAGTTTCACCCCCTTTACAAATCACTCAGTGGAGTCATTGGATATTCCAGAATCAAAAGAATATAAATAGAGAGAGACAAGAATGAATTTTTGAACCACAGGGAACGTTTCAAAGTTCAACGGAAATCGTGTCAAAAGGAAGAGATTCAACTCGAACGAAAGTGATTCTGTAAATAAATTTACCATATATGCTATGTTTTGCCTAGAGCCAAAGCTCTGGTACCAACTGTAACGACCCGCTATTTTGGCCCATTCAAATCAACAATAAAACCATACATGTCCGACTTGAATAATTCAAATACCGAATTGTTAATTAAAATTTTGCAAAACTCGACATATACAGTAAATAAATCAACCACAGAATCACAGACACAGAGTAATATAAAATAATGCAAAGGAATAGATAAATAGTGGTCCATGAAGCTACTATATAAATACTAGAGTTAGAAATAAAAATACAACAGAATATCTCAAATACAGTGAAGTCTGTAGTACGAATAGATGACCTCTCCGAACGAATCAACTGAAAGTGCTGAAAGCTGAATCAATAGTTGGATCCTCAAACGAAGCTCTAAACTCCAAATGCGAGTCTCAAATGTTGTATCGCTTAGTCTGACCCAAGCGTAAAGCAAAAATACAAAACACTCGAGTCAGGATTAACATTCTTATATCAATAAATCCAACTCAAGTGAAATATCAACTGAAATACAAATAACTTAAGGATGTTTGAGATAACCATTCTCTAAGGGTCCGTGGAACTATCTACAAGGTAGAAATATACACTATAACATCGCGGTCGTTCAATTTTATTTACTTTTGAAAAATCAAAACATCATTTCCCTTTCAAATATATCTATTTTCCAAGATAGTATATATATATTAAATAATTTATAAAGTAAAGTATTTGAAATTTCCTCAACTACACAAATTGATTCTAATCAACTCAAGTTCCAAATTCCCATTTATTCAATGCTCAATTCATTAATTAAATTCAGCTCCCAATAACCATTTAAACTTTCGTTATATTCAAAGCTTTAATATTCAATATTTTAAAGTTAAACTAATAGTTTCATATAGATCTTGATTTAGCTTCATCATTATTATTTAGTCAGGAAATATCCACTTAACAAGTTCAACATCCTTTAAATAGCCTTAGATTTCATTTTACAGAATATTTCCTTAAATTTATTTAAACTTAAAATATCCATTTAATCCTTTTTACCAAAACCAAGTTATAAAATCATATCTTAAATCCCGAATTCAATAGTTTCAAATCGATTTAATTGAATATAATTCTTAATTAAATACTATTTCCAATTAATTCAACTTTATCTTCTCAACTCTACATTATTCAAAATTTTACCAAATCTAATTTGAAATATAAATTTAAACGAATCCTTAAACATATTATATGTATTAAATCAATCTCAATTAGATTAAATATTATTATTAGGTCTATACATAAAATTTTCATTTTTATACATATAATATTCTAAGAATCAGTCTTTATTAAAACTATATTTTTCTTTCCCAAACCGTAGAAATTATTTTCAAAACATTTATATATATGTGGACCAACGATGTCTGTATATAATTTCCTATGCTATGGTCTAGGGATACGGATATTTATCATTTCAATCCGAAATTTAAATATACGGGTAGATATCACTTCGACCCGTAATCCCAAATTCAATTTAATTGAAAATCGCTTGGGTTTATCATATCAACCCAAAACGAAATTCTCCTATCAAAAAGTCCGTTCGAGTATGTATCATTTCAACCCATACTGAATTCTAAACCACAAGAAACTTGCAGAGTGATAACTGATAATACAATAAAATAAAAAGCATATATCATTATAAAAATATAATATAAACAACAGGATATGGTGTCATATCCGACAAGTGAACAGTTACAGAAAATAGCATATATATAACAATTTAAATGACTATAGCATCATATTTCAATTGTCGTTTCAATTGAAATCAAATTTAACAAAATACAAGAACGTTAATCGTGAGTGATTGCTCACCTTTCGAGGCTAGAGAAGAACGATAATGAGGTTAGTTATGGATCCCAATACGAACTTTGAAGAAAAGCAAAATTGGTAAGAATTTGATGACAAAGCTGATAGATAGAAATCGATGAAAAAAAATCAATCGGTTTGATATAAATAGAGTATATATTATATATGTTATTTAAACTTCCTTAAAATCTCAATAAATTTAATTTAAGACGGATATTCAAATAAAATATTCACATTGTTTGAAACTGATATTAAATTTAAAATACATATTAAAACAAAACATCGTCATATTATTGAAAAATCAATACTTAAATTTAAACACATAAACGTTTTTCCTCTTAAATCAATATTGCATTTAAACACACACACAAAATAAAATATAGGAATAATATATATAAAAATCATCACTTATTTAAAACACGCATTTTAGAATAACATACTTACATATAGTTTACTCAAATTCAAAGCATATACTGAGAAATTCAATCTATATATATAGACCATACATTATGAAAGCACTACAGAAAAGAGAAAAAAACAAAACATACTTTATATACACACACTGGAATCGAGATGAAAATTATACATTTAAATTTTTAGTTTTACAACCTAAATCACTAATCTTTTACAACACTCGGCTGCCATACTAATATATGTTATATTCGAACAGGAATAAAAATCTAATTATATTTTCAAAATATGTATATTACTAATATTTTAAATAACAAATAAGATATAAGACTAACGTATATATACGTCTCTGAAAAGCTTGGCTTAAAATTCACATAAGCATTAAACATAAAAAAATATGTAGATATAGTTTTATGCTAAAATATCAATTAAATGGAGACTATTATAATGTGAAAATTCGTGAACGCGAGTTGAAATATAAAGATGGATTTGTCAAATATATTAGAAACAGAGGACGGGGAGGGGAGAAGCAAAGCACGGAAAAAAAATATAAAATAAAAAGAAGAAAATGGAGGCCATACCTTCAGAGCTCACGCACGCAAGAAGAAATGAAGAAAATGTTGAGATGCAATTGAATACTATATGTGTACGAGGCTTATATTTATACAAGATTGCATTGATTGAGGTAAGAGAATATGGGCAAGAAATAAATTTAAATCAATTATACACGATTGCATAAATTGAGGTGAGAGAATATAGGAAAGAAAGATTTGAGCGAATATTTACAGTGGTATTGATTGCGTGAATTTAGCAAAAGGAAACAGCCAGAAATCTTTGGCAAACATTTTGAACATGTTTAAAACTTATTATGAAGTAAATGTGTTGATTAAAACGCAAGAAATATTTATAAAATGGGAAGGTGATGAAAATTATTTGCGTAAAAGGTTGAGTATTTTAATGTAATTAGTATTGATTGCTTGGAGAAACGGCAGGAAATAATTCCTGTCAGGAGGAATTTGCGCGTGATATTTGATTTAGGAGACAATTGCGTTGGATAGATTAAATAAAGAAACATACTAATTAATGGTATAGGAACATTAAGGAAATAAAAGAATTTCGTTTGAATGATAGATGTAACATCCGGCCTTTTCACACGCTTTAAATCGACACACGTGCCAATTCTAACCATACGAAAGGTCAGATTGTTATGGGGTAAATAAGAAAAAAACAGGGAAAGAAAACAAAATAGAATCTCACAGCGGAAGGATAAAATATAATAATAAATGTACAGTTCGTAAACTGTTTACAAACGTTTGATTCTTCTTTATACTATAAATATCAGAGTTCACATACCAATCATAACCAATGCAGCGGAATTAAATAGTGTAGTGTAATATAGTTAATAATAGTAGTAGAAATCTCCGTCTTCGTCCTCCAGATCTAAAGTCTTCGATCCTGAAATGCTCGGACTGACCCGAGCGAATTTGAAAAGACAAAACCACTCGAGTTAGAACTAAAAGATCTTATGTGAGTTAAATTAACAGAAATAAATATGAGCGCAGTAACTCAAGAGATGCTCGGGATTTACATCTCCTAAGGATCCGTTAAACTATTTACTATGTAGTATATTGCGCTATTATAATAGTGTCTATTTATAAAATAAACTTACTTTTAAATAGCATTAAGGCTTTACATTTTCCACCTTAACACATAATAGTCCCAGTAGTCCATTCAATATCATTGTCCCTCCTGATCGGGAAGCCACCAGAGGATACCACACGGGCTGCGAGAGAAATCCAAACTCTTACAAGGTGCGATAGGGTAGGTGACACGACACAACTAGGCAATGCCAAGGTAGATATACCAATTACGCTTCCGGGTTGGTGGTAACGCGTAGCGCGCAGCTACCGCCCACCTCGAGCCACACCCCCAAATAGAATCAAAAGTGGCCACCGAAACAATCCAAAAGTCAAAGTATAATATCAAAGGGATATGTCCGATCAAGGTGCTACCTTATTACCCCGTCAATCGCTCCTGTTTTAGCCACCTTATGCCAACTCCCGGGAGCTGGGTCCACGTATTTACCTTACAAGAAACGCCGCCACCAACCTACTTCATTCTGGAAACTCCATCGCGTACACGGTTGTTAAAGTGGTTTTCGGAGTTGGCAGAGAGTATGACAACTTCTGATCCCAGTCTCTTCAACAACCAAATGTTATTATAACACCGCGGTCTTTTAAAAATAATTTATACTTTAAAACCAGAATAAAATTTTCCATTTCAAAACCCATAAATACGATATCATTCCCTTTTTAAAACCCAAATAAAATGATATCATTTTATTTCATATATATTTCTTTTCCAAAATCATGCCACTTTTAAAATTTATAATACCTCGAAACCAAATATTTGAATTTTAACTTTTAACATAATACTTCGAAATCCATAGTTTAAAACCATAACTTTCAAACTTAAATGGTTTGGATATTCAACAATATATAAAATAAAACAGTTGAATCTAAAATTTCTTTAAAAATAAATAAATTCCACTCCTTCACAGTTTTTATTCACTTTAATTCCAGTCTAAACCCATGACTTTTAGATTAACTTTCAGTTTAAATAAAACACTTCGATTTCAATATTTTCTAACTTTGAGTATTTAATGAATTTCAAAACTAAGGTTGTGAAGTTAAATCAACAATTCATTTTTCTATTATTTAGTTTGAAAGGTTTACACGATAAATCCATAACCATTTAAAATAAACTAAATTTATTTACACTAAAATTTCCTTCCATTTATTTATACTAAAATTATTTATTAAATCCCGTTATAAATATCATACCTTTAAAATTTCTAATTTTAACAAGTTAACATCAACTTATGAAGTTAAATTTTCAAATAAGCTCAATTTATATTAAAATTCAAATTTATCTTTCAATCTTTATTGATTTAAACATTTAACTCTATATATATATATACACATACAAGATCTTAAACCTGTACTTAAACGTATAATATAAATTATCAAATGCCATTTTTCAACTTATTCATTTTTATTTAACAGATTTATGCATAGCTTAAATTCAACAATTTAACTATGTATGTATATATAAAATATATTTATATCATATCCAAATTTAATATTTATTTAACCGTATCATATCCAAACCATAAAATAATTTCAACAATAATTTTATATATATACCGCGGTTCCTGTATATAATTTTCTATCCTATGGTTAAGTGATACAGATATTTATCATTACAATCCGCAATTCAAAAATAAAAAAATGCGATTGTATATTATTTCAAACCGCAATCTCGAATGAAATGAAAATGCATGATAACTTGCAGTTTATATAAGATAGAACACATCATCCATTCATCCAATATCAGTCATCAACCAATTTATTTCAATCATCGTCAATTTAAACAAACATCAATATATGGCATATACAATATAACAGGAAATAAATGACAGTTATTAACTAACAGTTTATATTCAAAATAAATTTATTAACTGTTTAACTAGCAGTCTATATGCAAATAAATAAATTTGAATTGTCAAATTTATATGCAATTATAAAATTAATTAATAGCAAATTAAATAAATGCGATTTAACAGAGATAACGAATAAAACATGCCAAATAGTCATAAATAAATTTCTACTCATATCTAAAATCAATTTAACAAACATGAGATAACTTAGAAGTTGTGAGTGGGTTAAAACACTCACCTTTTGAATTTAAATCGAATTTAAATCCGATTTAAACCCAAAAATTCGACGGTCTCCAAATCTGTCCAAACCAGTGTTGTAACGTCCCGCCTTTTCGCACGATTTAAACCGACACACGTGCCAATTCAAACCATACGGAAGGGCGGATTGTTATGGGGTAAATAAGAAAAAAAACAGAGAAGAAAAAAACTAAACAGAATCTCACAGCGGAAGGATAAAATATAATAATCAAATATACAGTTTATAAATCTGTTTACAAAACCATTTATATAATACATATCAGAGTTACACATACCAATAACAATGCAGCGGAACAATGTGTAGTGCACTAGTACAAATAATAATATTATAAATCTTCGTCTTCGTCCTCCAGAGCTAAATCTTGCAATCCTGAAACGCTCGGACTGACCCGAGCGGATTTGAAAAGACAAAAACACTCGAGTCAGAACTAAAAGATCTTATGTGAGTTAAATTAACAGAAATAAATATGAGTGCAGTAACTCAAGAGATGCTCGGGATTTACATCTCCTAAGGATCCGTTAAACTATTTACTATGTAGTATATTGCGCTATTATAATAGTGTCTATTCATAAAATAAACTTACTTTTAAATAGCGTTAAGGCTTTACATTTTCCACCTTAACACGTATAATGCCAATAGTCTATACAGTACCGTAATACCTCCTGATCGGGAAGCTACCAGAGGATACTCCATAGGTACGACACAAATAGAAACTTGTAGTAAAGGCTCGGTATGGTAGGTGACACGGCACAACTAGGCAATTCCAGGGTAGATATACCAATTGCTATCCAGGCTGGTGGAAACGCGTAGCCGCAGTTACCGCCCACCTCGGACTAACTCCCCAAAATCAAAATATAGAAGTGGCCATTGAATCTGTAACGACCCAGAAATTTTAGTAATTAAAATTTGAATATTTAATTAATTTTAAATACTAATAAGTGAATTTATAAGTCGAATAAATTTTATTTTTGAATTATTGAATTTAATTGGATAATTAAATCGATAATTTAATATGTTAAATTATGCAAATAATTGAAAATTGAGTTAAATATGATTGAAAATGATTTGTAAAATTTTATTTTATCATATTGGAGTTAGAATGATATTTTAGAACTTTTAAAATCAAATTAAAAGTGAAATTGTGAAAATTGAATATTTTAGTATTTAAATCGACTAGTGAAAATAGTCAATTTTTGAACAGTCTCAGAATTGAACGAAACCAGTTCCATTGGATCCGTAATAGTTAGTTATTACCGGATTTCAATTTTCGTGTCAATCGGAGTTACCGTTTGATCGTGGCAGCTCGAAACGCATCGAATTGTTTTTAATATTAATTTGGCGAGTTAAAATAGCCATTTTTCAAAAAGTCTCGGATTTCGACGAAACCAGTTTCATCGGATCCGTAATGTGATATTATTGCAAGGTTTCAAATTTCGTGTCAATTGGATTTACCGTTTGTCCGGTACAAATTAAAACGCCTAGAAATCGATTTAAATCGATTTAATTCAAATTGAACGTTTATTGCCATATCTTGCACATATGATCGAATTAGCTTCCGAAACCTGTTCCATTGTGTCCGGAACGCGGGGTAAACCCTAGAAACGCTGGTTACGGCGCGTAAATCGAAGTTCGGAATTTCCGGATGAATAGTGTTCGATTTTTTCCTATAAATAGCCCAAAAGTTCACAAAAATAAAAGAAAAAAAACAAAACCCTAGTTCAACGTGCAGCCGCCTCCACATACATAAACGGCCAAAAATTAGTATCCTCTCCCCCTCGATTTCTTCCAATCCGTCAGCATTCGTCAAAAACATTCAACTACAAAGATGAAGATCACAACGAGAGCTTCGATGTGAACGGCTATGATCAAATATGGAGAGACAAGGAGGGAGCTAGGGGGGCCGACCGTGCTGAGTTGCACACGAAATTCAAGACAACACAGGTGGCCGAGCTCTATGGCCTTCAGGACGAAGGTGGAGGAGGGTAGGGCGCTTCGTTTGGCGCTTCCTGATCGACTTATAGTCGAGTGTGGTGAGAGCAATAATTAACCCTAGTTGCTATAGCATGGGTTCATATGCGTGCAGCCTGGAAATGTGAAGAAGATGAAGGTAACGTGCGGTCCAGATGAGGAGGAGCATGGATCTGAGGGTTGAGATGAGTTGTTGTTTGAAAATATTTAATTTATATTGTAAATTATGAGTATAAAATTCGTGTAAGTTTAAAAATTCATATCTTTTTCATACGAGGTCGAAAACGCGCGAAACTAGTTGCGTTGGAATCGTATGGACGAGCACTACGCGATGGAATTGGATTGGAGTCGTTTGGAGTTAGTGAGAATTTTGGGTAAAATTAAACGTCCGTTTAATTTTATTCGAAATAAATCGCTAAAACGGAATTTAAAATCAAGGTGAGAACTTCTCACTCAATCGAATCAGTTTCGATTTTATTTTAAATAGTTAGATTTAAAATATTTGAATGCATGTTTGAATGATGATTAATATTTATTGATTGTTAAAATAGACATTATGCGCCGTTAGTAAGCGGATGTTATTTAATAAAAACATATACCGCGAATATTTCATAAACAGTGAATTGGTATTATATATAATAGCAATATATATATATTGGCATATGTATATATTGGAGTTATTGATTTCCCGCATTTTTTGTTAAGCGGATGAGACCCTATTGCGCCGTTATTAAGCGGATAATATTTTAAATCCCATATACCGCGATAATTTCGTACTGGAGCGAAATTGGTATTGTGCTAATGTTGTGGATGTAGGAAAACAGGTTGGAGGGATCCAACTGGATTCCTCAACAGTATTTATTTGATTTCAGATATTTTGATATTTGATGGATTATCATATCGATATATGATGTCGTTGTAGTCGTGATTGACTATTTGGTATGTAGCATCATTGGACCAAGTTTTGGAATTTTAAAATGATTTTTAAAGTGATTTTTGAAAATACAAAATATTTTTGGAATTGATCCATTTTATATAAATAAACGTTATAATTTTTAAAGTTATAAAAATTATGATTTTTGGGAAATATAGTTAAAAAAACTGATTTTTGGGAATATAATGCTATTGATTTTATAAAATAGTTTAATCGGGATTTTAGAATTTATTGTGAAAAGTTTGAATATAGGATTTATAAAATTTAATTATTTTATGAATCAAAATGGTGAAATAATAAAGGAGATTAAAGACGTTTTAAAGAATAATATAAATTGATTTATATTAAGAGATTTATAAATGGATATTTATAAATTGAAATATTGACATTATAAAACAAGTTTTTATAAGTGTTTGAATGAAGTGAAAATAGATTGCATAAGTGAATGGAATTTATAGAATTATAAACGGTGAAGTTATAAATGGAATTTTATAAGCAGTAGTTTTATAAAATTTATAAAGTCATTAAAAGAATGGTTTTGGATAAATAATCGAATCTTATAAGTTATAAGGTTTATAATTATGAAGTTCAAATGAACGATTTTTCAAACAAATAAATTATAAGTAAAATTATAATATGAACCTTTAGTTTATAATTTGGGGAAGTTTAAAAGAACGATTTTGTAAAATAATCGTTTTATAAGCATTTAACTTATAATATGAACCTTTAGTTTATAATTGAGTTATAAATCGAATAGATTAATAAAGGAATTTATAAAGGAAGTTGTTATAAAATAAATATAAAAAAAGAATTTATAAACGTTGTTTTATAAATTCGTAAACAACTTATTTTGATAAGTAAATTGTTGAAACCTATTAATGAAGTTATATTCACGTTTTTGAACTGTGAATAATCCTTTGAAATAAAATGAATAAAAGGATAAAATTTGTTAACGTAGTATATTCACATTTTTGAATAGTGAATAATATGTTAAAGAAAATATTTTGAATTTGATGTTTTAAATAGAATTAAAACGATCTAACGATGTTTTAAAATGTGTTGAGATTCGAAACCATAGATTTCAACATTTATTGTTGAAGTAGACGTTTTCGAGAAATAAAAGGAAATAGTGGACTATAGCACTGTTGTTATAGTAAATGATTTCCGAAAGGAAATGTTTTGTATAGTATTGGGATTTATATATCTATTTTAACTTCGAATCCCTATACTAGTGATTTTGGGTTGTCGTAACGATGTTTTACGCAACATTCGTTTTGGCCCAAATAAATATGTTTAAGAGAATGATTTCCTTCAAGAGTGAAATATATACTTAATTTCGATTTAAGTATATTGAATATTTTCCAAGAGTTGAAAATAAATGGATTTGTGAATAACTTATTATGTAAGTATGGGAATGTTTTCCAATATAAAGTGAATATTAGAGAATTTATCTTTTTGAAGATAAATTGAAATGAATAATCGAAATCGAATATTCATAGATAATTTTGGAATATAAATTCACTATGGAATTTATGAATGAAAAGGAAAATTTGTTTAAAAATAAATGTTGATTTATTTTTGAAGTATTGAAAATAATATATCTTGTAAAGATATTTTGGAAAATAAATAGTTTGGAAAATTATTTGGAAACTGGTGACGTGTGCATATCCATTGATAGTTCAATAACCGACTATCAATATTTCCCTTTGAATGGGTATTTGATGTGATTTGTTTGAATGTGAATGCTACACTTATTTTTGAATAAGCGCTCACTATTCGGGTTAACCGGGAAAGGACCATGGGGTCGTATAACCCATTCCGAATATGTGATATGTCGTTGTGAATTGCACTGAAGATCGGTGTTGAAGACCGAGTATTTGCGAGAGCGATAGGATGACCTGTCGATTGTCTTTGCACTGAGTTGCAACGGTATAGAGACTCCCTAAGTGATGGGAAATCCGATCAGGATTGTGAATATCCGGATTGCAAGGACTTCTTTGTAAGTGCCTTCGGTTTTGTTCGAGTCCGGAACAAACTTGTATGGATTGTATGTCTGACATTACAAGTTGAGATATAAAGCCGATTTCTTTCAAATATATTTCTGTTGGTGGCGAATAATTTATTCTTTTAGCTTAACACCCTTCTCTGAGACGTACGAGCTTAGAGGTTATGTAGTTGAATGTTATCAACGATATATTCCCAATTTGGTAATGTGACATGCTGAGTGTTGCTGTAAATGATCATTGTGTTGATTATTTGTGATAGGATCGTTTATTTGATCGTCTATCTTTGTGATCATTTCTATGATCATTTGTTGACCCAAAGCATGGCTTTTGTATAAAGTATGTTTTTGTGGACGTGACTTCGTCGAGCCTCATACCCCGTGAATGGTCAAAACAGGAAAGAAGCAGCAAGGTTATGAGGGGTAGCGCCCTTTAGGATGTGTGCATTTCCTTCTGGAAAAGGGTGGTATCATGGTATGGAGCCCAGATACTTACTCATGTTGAAAACACTTTGTTATGATTGTGTGAATTGATTACGAGCGCTCGGTGAAAGGTCCCAAAGGATCGGGGGATGGCATATTCGGTCAGTTGTTACTCAGTTAGGGGTAACCCGGCCTTGTGTTGGTAGAGATCCGGTTTGGTTCTCGGGGATGTCCATCCAGAGGCATTCTCATGTGGCAATGGGAAGTTCCTTGGCCTGATCATTCGTTGGAAACCCAAAGAAACAATACGTGACTTGTACGGTTTTGGTTGTAGAACCTGCCATCTAATATGGTAGCTATTAGTAGGCATAATATAATGGTACCTATGCTGGCTAAGATTTATATTCTACTTTCGAAATGAATTTTTCCTACACTATGCACTAATAATAATATGAAATGTTCTTTTTAAATGCGTATCAAGCATCTTTGACTATCATAAGGAGAAATCTCCTCCGATTCTGCATTTGCATGTGTGTGTGTGCGGGAGGCCTTATGGTAGTCTCATTTTTAAAAGCATTGCGAATTAAATTTAAAAATATTCCTCTATTTTGATTTTAAAGATAAATAAACTATTTTGAGTTCTCACACCAGTCACATGACTGACTCGGAGTTATTGTTTTCCTTCCTAAACTCTGGGTGCCCACCAATTTTCACACGGGCAGTCAAGAGTTAAGGTTTATCAGGATATTCTGGATATTCTGGAGTTGCTGGAGGCAAGATGGATGGCATGGCGTATTACTAGTATATAGTATTTCTTTTTCCGCTGTTTGATGTTGTATGATGTTGTACACTCTAATGTAATGAAATGTGATGTAATGTAATAGCTGATATAGTTCTTTGTTTAAAGATTATTCATTTATTATTATATGTTGTTCCGCTGCGAATTGTGAGATTCTGATGTTGTTCTGTTGTTTTCTGTTCTGTTCCGTTCTAGGTTCTCTATTCTCTTTTTCTTCTATTTTAAAAATTTCTATTTTCCCTGTTCTTTTCTCTCCTCTCTCTATCTTTCTATTTTCTTTCTTCTCTCCATCTTCTATCTTTTTCTCTTCTCTTTTCTTAAATTCCTTTTCTTAAACCATAACATTTCGGTTTTTCGGCAACGAAAAATCGCGTACGTTACATTTGGTATCAGAGCTTAGGGTTAAGCGACAACCATGGTTCTGTTGGGTATTACTCATTAGAGATAGAGTCAGTAGTGCTCTAGAATGAGTTTGAGTGTAATAATAGCTATGAGAGCGTATTTGTTAGTGAATATAAAATTGTTTTATATTGTGATGATGGGTTTATTGAGTGGCATATGAACTTTCGTGAGCGTGGTCCGCAAGACTATGCCGAAGGGGTTTCTAAACACTTGAATAGAACAATTCGACACAATATTGTTTTTAAAATTGGGTAAATGAAATAATTTTACCTTGATTATATTTTTTATATATAAAGAATAATTTTTCAGAATTATTAAAGTGTATATAAGTTGATTGTTTAGATGTTTGAATAATCTAAATTGAAGAATAATTGTATAAGCAAAAGAATTATAAGAATGGAATTATAATTAAAGTGATTTACAATTGTGAAATAAACTTATATATATAAGAAGTGAAACTATATGGATATATTTAGGAATTTAAGTTATGTAAAAACAAGTGATGTTTATAAATGGAATATAACTTAAGTGTTGTTGAATGGAATTGATTTCGGTATCAAAGTAAATTAATAAAGTGAAGTGATAAATGTGAACTTAAGTTATTTAAATGAAATTCAACTTTAGAAATTGAATTGAATGAATGGATTGAATGATAATCAGTTGAATGTGAATAAAATTGGTATGAATAAATGAATATAAGTGTTAATTCATTAAAATCTAATGTTATTGGAATTTGAATAATTGAAAGAAAATCAATTTAATTAAACCAATTGAAAGCAAAGGAATTTGGTTGTAATTAATATACATTGATTGTTATATGGTTGTTAGTAGATTGATTGTATATAATTCATTAAGAGTTAATGAAATTGAAAGCTAAAGTAATTGGAATTCAATTGGAAGTTAAATGAATTTTAAATAGAATTGAATTTGATTTGGAAGTGAACCAACTTGAATATGAATTAGTGAATATAAACTAATTGAAAATAAATGTTAGAAAACATCCACTGTAAATGAATCAAATGTGATTAAATTGAAAATCTATTTCATTGAATATTAATGAGAATATGAATGAATATTTATTGGTTATGGATTATAGTTGGTTGATGGTTGCATTTGTTGTTTGTTTCATTTGCTATATTGACATATATAGTCATTATGTTGCTATATGTTGTATATCGATACTATTGTCTACATGCATGATTCTCATGTTGTTTGTTGAGTATTTAGTAGGTGCGGATCGCGTTTGCTTCGCATTTGGAGCTCGCTTTCGCGCTATATTAGCCGTATATGCTTGCTAATAAAATATAAGGTACATATCTCGGATTACATACCGTACTTTTACACTTTTTTCCCTTCGGGATGCCTCATTACTTGATGAGATATATATTTGTGATATATACACTGTCATTTTTTTTTCGGATCGAGCCGCGCAAAGGAGACTATGGCGAATTTTTCCGAAAATTTAAGGCGTTAGAAAAATTTGAGAAAATTGGAAAGTTTTGAAAACTATAACTTTGATTTGGAATTGAAAGTTAAACAATAGTAGTTGTTTTTGAAAAGATAACTAAGTATGATTTGAAAACTTAGTAAAGTATCATAAGAAGTTTAACTATGAATTTTGGAAAATTAATAAATTCTGTAACTTTCTTACTTGTTAATTTCGAGGACGAAATTCTTTTAAGTGGGGAAGATTGTAACGACCCAGAAATTTTAGTAATTAAAATTTGAATATTTAATTAATTTTAAATATTAATAAGTGAATTTATAAGTCGAATAAATTTTATTTTTGAATTATTGAATTTAATTGGATAATTAAATCGATAATTTAATATGTTAAATTATGCAAATAATTGAAAATTGAGTTAAATATGATTGAAAATGATTTGTAAAATTTTATTTTATCATATTGGAGTTAGAATGATATTTTAGAACTTTTAAAATCAAATTAAAAGTTAAATTGTGAAAATTGAATATTTTAATATTTAAATCGACTAGTGAAAATAGTCAATTTTTGAACAGTCTCAGAATTGAACGAAACCAGTTCCATTGGATCCGTAATAGTTAGTTATTACCGCATTTCAATTATCGTGTCAATCGGAGTTACCGTTTGATCGTGGCAGCTCGAAACGCATCGAATTGTTTTTAATATTAATTTGGCGAGTTAAAATAGCCATTTTTCAAAAAGTCTCGGATTTCGACGAAACTAGTTTCATCGGATCCGTAATGTGATATTATTGTAAGGTTTCAAATTTCATGTCAATTGGATTTACCGTTTGTCCGGTACAAATTAAAACGCCTAGAAATCGATTTAAATCGATTTAATTCAAATTGAACGTTTATTGCCATATCTTGCACATATGATCGAATTAGCTTCCGAAACCTGTTCCATTGTGTCCGGAATGCAGGGTAAACCCTAGAAACGCTGGTTACGGTGCGTAAATCGGAGTTCGGAATTTCCGGATGAATAGTGTTCGATTTTTTCCTATAAATAGCCAAAAAATTCACAAAAATAAAAGAAAAAAAAAACAAAACCCTAGTTCAACGTGCAGCCGCCTCCACATACATGAACGGCCAGAAATTAGTATCCTCTCCCCCTCGGTTTCTTCCATTCCGTCAACATTCGTCAAAAACATTCAACTACAAAGATGAAGATCACAACGAGAGCTTCGATGTGAACGGCTATGATCAAATATGGAGAGACGAGGAGGGAGCTAGGGGGCCGACCGTGCTGAGTTGTGCACGAAATTCAAGACAACATAGGTGGCCGAGCTCTATGGCCTTCAGGCCGAAGGTGGAGGAGGGTAGGGCGCTTCGTTTGGCGCTTCCTGATCAAGTTATAGTCGAGTGTGGTGAGAGTAATAATTAACCCTAGTTGCTATAGCATGGGTTCATATGCGTGCGGCCTGGAAACGTGAAGAAGATGAAGGTAACGTGCGGTCCAGATGAGGAGGAGCATGGATCTGAGGGTTGAGATGAGTTGTTGTTTGAAAATATTTAGTTTATATTGTAAATTATGAGTATAAAATTCGTGTAAGTTTAAAAATTCATATCTTTTTCACACGAGGTCGAAAACGCGCGAAACTAGTTGCGTTGGAATCGTATGGACGAGCACTACGCGATGGAATTGGATTGGAGTCGTTTGGAGTTAGTGAGAATTTTGGGTAAAATTAAACGTCCGTTTAATTTTATTCGAAATAAATCGCTAAAACGGAATTTAAAATCAAGGTGAGAACTTCTCACTCAATCGAATCAGTTTCGATTTTATTTTAAATAGTTAGATTTAAAATATTTGAATGCATGTTTGAATGATGATTAATATTTATTGATTGTTAAAATAGACATTATGCGCCGTTAGTAAGCGGATGTTATTTAATAAAAACATATACCGCGAATATTTCATAAACAGTGAAATTGGTATTATATATAATAGCAATATATATATATTGGCATATGCATATATTGGAGTTATTGATTTCCCGCATTTTTTGTTTAGCGGATGAGACCCAATTGCGCCGTTATTAAGCGGATAATATTTTGAATCCCATATACCCCGATAATTTCGTACTGGAGCGAAATTGGTATTGTGCTAATGTTGTGGATGCAGGAAAACAGGTTGGAGGGATCCAACTGGATTCCTCAACAGTATTTATTTGATTTCAGATATTTTGATATTTGATGGATTATCATATCGATATATGATGTCGTTGTATTCGTGATTGACTATTTGGTATGTAGCATCATTGGACCAAGTTTTGGAATTTTAAAATGATTTTTAAAGTGATTTTTGAAAATACAAAATATTTTTGGAATTGATCCATTTTATATAAATAAACGTTATAATTTTTAAAGTTATAAAAATTATGATTTTTGGGAAATATAGTTAAAAAAACTAATTTTTGGGAATATAATGCTAATGATTTTATAAAATAGTTTAATCGGGATTTTAGAATTTATTGTGAAAAGTTTGAATATAGGATTTATAAAATTTAATTATTTTATGAATCAAAATGGTGAAATAATAAAGGAGATTAAAGATGTTTTAAAGAATAATATAAATTGATTTATATTAAGAGATTTATAAATGGATATTTATAAACTGAAATATTGACATTATAAAACAAGTTTTTATAAGTGTTTGAATGAAGTGAAAATAGATTGCATAAGTGAATGGAATTTATAGAATTATAAACGGTGAAGTTATAAATGGAATTTTATAAGCAGTAGTTTTATAAAATTTATAAAGTCATTAAAAGAATAGTTTTGGATAAATAATCGAATCTTATAAGTTATAAGGTTTATAATTATGAAGTTCAAATGAACGATTTTTCAAACAAATAAATTATAAGAAAAATTATAATATGAACCTTTAGTTTATAATTTGGGGAAGTTTAAAAGAACGATTTTGCAAAATAATCGTTTTATAAGCATTTAACTTATAATATGAACCTTTAGTTTATAATTGAGTTATAAATCGAATAGATTAATAAAGGAATTTGTAAAGGAAGTTGTTATAAAATAAATAAAAAAAAAGAATTTATAAACGTTGTTTTATAAATTCGTAAACAACTTATTTTGATAAGTAAAATGTTGAAACCTATTAATGAAGTTATATTCACGTTTTTGAACTGTGAATAATCCTTTGAAATAAAATGAATAAAAGGATAAAATTTGTTAACGTAGTATATTCACGTTTTTGAATAGTGAATAATATGTTAAAGAAAATATTTTGAATTTGATGTTTTAAATAGAATTAAAACGATCTAACGATGTTTTAAAATGTGTTGAGATTCGAAACCATAGATTTCAACATTTATTGTTGAAGTAGACGTTTTCGAGAAATAAAAGGAAATAGTGGACTATAGCACTGTTGTTATAGTAAATGATTTCCGAAAGGAAATGTTTTGTATAGTATTGGGATTTATATATCTATTTTAACTTCGAATCCCTATACTAGTGATTTTGGGTTGTCGTAACGATGTTTTACGCAACATTTGTTTTGGCCCAAATAAATATGTTTAAGAGAATGATTTCCTTCAAGAATGAAATATATACTTAATTTCGATTTAAGTATATTGAATATTTTCCAAGAGTTGAAAATAAATGGATTTGTGAATAACTTATTATGTAAGTATGGGAATGTTTTCCAATATAAAGTGAATATTAGAGAATTTATCTTTTTGAAGATAAATTGAAATGAATAATCGAAATCGAATATTCATAGATAATTTTGGAATATAAATTCACTATGGAATTATGAATGAAAAGGAAAATTTGTTTAAAAATAAATATTGATTTATTTTTGAAGTATTGAAAATAATATATCTTGTAAAGATATTTTGGAAAATAAATAATTTGGAAAATTATTTGGAAACTGGTGATGTGTGCATATCCATTGATAGTTCAATAACCGACTATCAATATTTCCCTTTGAATGGGTATTTGATGTGATTTGTTTGAATGTGAATGCTACACTTATTTTTGAATAAGCGCTCACTATTCGGGTTAACCGGGAAAGGACCATGGGGTTGTATAACCCATTCCGAATATGTGATACGTCGTTGTGAATTGCATTGAAGATCGGTGTTGAAGACCGAGTATTTGCGAGAGCGATAGGATGACCTGTCGATTGTCTTTGCACTGAGTTGCAACGGTATAGAGACTCCCTAAGTGATGGGAAATCCGATCAGGATTGTGAATATCCGGATTGCAAGGACTTCTTTGTAAGTGCCTTCGGTTTTGTTCGAGCCCGGAACAGACTTGTATGGATTGTATGTCTGACATTACAAGTTGAGATATAAAGCCGATTTCTTTCAAATATATTTCTGTTGGTGGCGAAGAATTTATTCTTTTAGCTTAACACCCATCTCTGAGACGTACGAGCTTAGAGGTTATGTAGTTGAATGTTATCAGCGATATATTCCCAATTTGGTAATGTGACATGCTGAGTGTTGCTGTAAATGATCATTGTGTTGATTATTTGTGATAGGATCGTTTATTTGATCGTCTATCTTTGTGATCATTTCTATGATCATTTGTTGACCCAAAGCATGGCTTTTGTATAAAGTATGTTTTTGTGGACGTGACTTCATCGAGCCTCACACCCCGTGAATGGTCAAAACAGGAAAGAAGCAGCAAGGTTATGAGGGGTAGCGCCCTTTAGGATGTGTGCATTTCCTTCTGGAAAAGGGTGGTATCATGGTATGGAGCCCAGATACTTACTCATGTTGAAAACACTTTGTTATGATTTTGTGAATTGATTACGAGCGCTCGGTGAAAGGTCCCAAAGGACCGGGGGATGGCATATTCGGTCAGTTGTTACTCAATTAGGGGTAACCCGGCCTTGTGTTGGTAGAGATCCGGTTTGGTTCTCGGGGATGTCCATCCAGAGGCAATCTCATGTGGCAATGGGAAGTTCTTTGGCCTGATCATTCGTTGGAAACCCAAAGAAACAATACGTGACTTGTACGGTTTTAGTTGTAGAACCTGCCATCTAATATGGTAGCTATTAGTAGGCATAATATAATGGTACCTATGCTGGCTAAGATTTATATTCTACTTTCGAAATGAATTTTTCCTACACTATGCACTAATAATAACATGAAATGTTCTTTTTAAATGCGTATCAAGCATCTTTGACTATCATAAGGAGAAATCTCCTCCGATTCTGCGTTTGCATGTGTGTGTGTGCGGGAGGCCTTATGGTAGTCTCATTTTTAAAAGCATTGCGAATTAAATTTAAAAATATTCCTCTATTTTGATTTTAAAGATAAATAAACTATTTTGAGTTCTCACACCAGTCACATGACTGACTCGGAGTTATTGTTTTCCTTCCTAAACTCTGGGTGCCCACCAATTTTCACACGGGCAGTCAAGAGTTAAGGTTTATCAGGATATTCTGGATATTCTGGAGTTGCTGGAGGCAAGATGGATGGCATGGCGTATTACTAGTATATAGTATTTCTTTTTCCGCTGTTTGATGTTGTATGATGTTGTACACTCTGATGTAATGAAATGTGATGTAATGTAATAGCTGATATAGTTCTTTGTTTAAAGATTATTCATTTATTATTATATGTTGTTCCGCTGCGAATTGTGAGATTCTGATGTTGTTCTGTTGTTTTCTGTTCTGTTCCGTTCTAGGTTCTCTATTCTCTTTTTCTTCTATTTTAAAAATTTCTATTTTCCCTGTTCTTTTCTCTCCTCTCTCTATCTTTCTATTTTCTTTCTTCTCTCCATCTTCTATCTTTTGCTCTTCTCTTTTCTTAAATTCCTTTTCTTAAACCATAACATTTCAGTTTTTCGGCAACGAAAAATCGCGTACGTTACATTTGGTATCAGAGCTTAGGGTTAAGCGACAACCATGGTTCTGTTGGGTATTACTCATTAGAGATAGAGTCAGTAGTGCTCTAGAATGAGTTTGAGTGTAATAATAGCTATAAGAGCGTATTTGTTAGTGAATATAAAATTGTTTTATATTGTGATGATGGGTTTATTGAGTGGCATATGAACTTTCGTGAGCGTGGTCCGCAAGACTATGCCGAAGGGGTTTCTAAACACTTGAATAGAACAATTCGACACAATATTGTTTTTAAAATTGGGTAAATGAAATAATTTTACCTTGATTATATTTTTTATATATAAAGAATAATTTTTCAGAATTATTAAAGTGTATATAAGTTGATTGTTTAGATGTTTGAATAATCTAAATTGAAGAATAATTGTATAAGCAAAAGAATTATAAGAATGGAATTATAATTAAAGTGATTTACAATTGTGAAATAAACTTATATATATAAGAAGTGAAACTATATGGATATATTTAGGAATTTAAGTTATGTATAAACAAGTGATGTTTATAAATGGAATATAACTTAAGTGTTGTTGAATGGAATTGATTTCGGTATCAAAGTAAATTAATAAAGTGAAGTGATAAATGTGAACTTAAGTTATTTAAATGAAATTCAACTTTAGAAATTGAATTGAATGAATGGATTGAATGATAATCAGTTGAATGTGAATAAAATTGGTATGAATAAATGAATATAAGTGTTAATTCATTAAAATCTAATGTTATTGGAATTTGAATAATTGAAAGAAAATCAATTTAATTAAACCAATTGAAAGCAAAGGAATTTGGTTGTAATTAATATACATTGATTGTTATATGGTTGTTAGTAGATTGATTGTATATAATTCATTAAGAGTTAATGAAATTGAAAGCTAAAGTAATTGGAATTCAATTGGAAGTTAAATGAATTTTAAATAGAATTGAATTTGATTTGGAAGTGAACCAACTTGAATATGAATTAGTGAATATAAACTAATTGAAAATAAATGTTAGAAAACATCCACTGTAAATGAATCAAATGTGATTAAATTGAAAATCTATTTCATTGAATATTAATGAGAATATGAATGAATATTTATTGGTTATGGATTATAGTTGGTTGATGGTTGCATTTGTTGTTTGTTTCATTTGCTATATTGACATATATAGTCATTATGTTGCTATATGTTGTATATCGATACTATTGTCTACATGCATGATTCTCATGTTGTTTGTTGAGTATTTAGTAGGTGCGGATCGCGTTTGCTTCGCATTTGGAGCTCGCTTTCGCGCTATATTAGCCGTATATGCTTGCTAATAAAATATAAGGTACATATCTCGGATTACATACCGTACTTTTACACTTTTTTCCCTTCGGGATGCCTCATTACTTGATGAGATGTATATTTGTGATATATACACTGTCATTTTTTTTTCGGATCGAGCCGCGCAAAGGAGACTATGACGAATTTTTCCGAAAATTTAAGGCGTTAGAAAAATTTGAGAAAATTGGAAAGTTTTGAAAACTATAACTTTGATTTGGAATTGAAAGTTAAACAATAGTAGTTGTTTTTGAAAAGATAACTAAGTATGATTTGAAAACTTAGTAAAGTATCATAAGAAGTTTAACTATGAATTTTGGAAAATTAATAAATTCTGTAACTTTCTTACTTGTTAATTTCGAGGACGAAATTCTTTTAAGTGGGGAAGATTGTAACGACCCAGAAATTTTAGTAATTAAAATTTGAATATTTAATTAATTTTAAATATTAATAAGTGAATTTATAAGTCGAATAAATTTTATTTTTGAATTATTGAATTTAATTGGATATAAATCGATAATTTAATATGTTAAATTATGCAAATAATTGAAAATTGAGTTAAATATGATTGAAAATGATTTGTAAAATTTTATTTTATCATATTGGAGTTAGAATGATATTTTAGAACTTTTAAAATCAAATTAAAAGTTAAATTGTGAAAATTGAATATTTTAATATTTAAATCGACTAGTGAAAATAGTCAATTTCTGAACAGTCTCAGAATTGAACGAAACCAGTTCCATTGGATCCGTAATAGTTAGTTATTACCGCATTTCAATTTTCGTGTCAATCGGAGTTACCGTTTGATCGTGGCAGCTCGAAACGCATCGAATTGTTTTTAATATTAATTTGGCGAGTTAAAATAGCCATTTTTCAAAAAGTCTCGGATTTCGATGAAACCAGTTTCATCGGATCCGTAATGTGATATTATTGTAAGGTTTCAAATTTCGTGTCAATTGGATTTACCGTTTGTCCGGTACAAATTAAAACGCCTAGAAATCGATTTAAATCGATTTAATTCAAATTGAACGTTTATTGCCATATCTTGCACATATGATCGAATTAGCTTCCGAAACCTGTTCCATTGTGTCTGGAACGCAGGGTAAACCCTAGAAACGCTGGTTACGGCGCGTAAATCGGAGTTCGGAATTTCCGGATGAATAGTGTTCGATTTTTTCCTATAAATAGCCAAAAAATTCACAAAAATAAAAGAAAAAAAAAACCCTAGTTCAACGTGCAGCCGCCTCCACATACATGAACGGCCAGAAATTAGTATCCTCTCCCCCTCGATTTCTTCCAATCCGTCAACATTCGTCAAAAACATTCAACTACAAAGATGAAGATCACAACGAGAGCTTCGATGTGAACGACTATGATCAAATATGGAGAGACGAGGAGGGAGCTAGGGGGGCCGACCGTGCTGAGTTGCGCACGAAATTCAAGACAACACAGGTGGCCGAGCTCTATGGCCTTCAGGACGAAGGTGGAGGAGGGTAGGGCGCTTCGTTTGGCGCTTCCTGATCAAGTTATAGTCGAGTGTGGTGAGAGCAATAATTAACCCTAGTTGTTATAGCATGGGTTCATATGCGTGCGGCCTGGAAACGTGAAGAAGATGAAGGTAACGTGCGGTCCAGATGAGGAGGAGCATGGATCTGAGGGTTGAGATGAGTTGTTGTTTGAAAATATTTAGTTTATATTGTAAATTATGAGTATAAAATTCGTGTAAGTTTAAAAGTTCATATCTTTTTCACACGAGGTCGAAAACGCGCGAAACCAGTTGCGTTGGAATCGTATGGACGAGCACTACGCGATGGAATTGGATTGGAGTCGTTTGGAGTTAGTGAGAATTTTGGGTAAAATTAAACGTCCGTTTAATTTTATTCGAAATAAATCGCTAAAACGGAATTTAAAATCAAGGTGAGAACTTCTCACTCAATCGAATCAGTTTCGATTTTATTTTAAATAGTTAGATTTAAAATATTTGAATGCATGTTTGAATGATGATTAATATTTATTGATTGTTAAAATAGACATTATGCGCCGTTAGTAAGCGGATGTTATTTAATAAAAACATATACCGCGAATATTTCATAAACAGTGAAATTGGTATTATATATAATAGCAATATATATATATATTGGCATATGTATATATTGGAGTTATTGATTTCCCGCATTTTTTGTTTAGCGGATGAGACCCTATTGCGCCGTTATTAAGCGGATAATATTTTGAATCCCATATACCGCGATAATTTCGTACTGGAGCGAAATTGGTATTGTGCTAATGTTGTGGATGCAGGAAAACAGGTTGGAGGGATCCAACTGGATTCCTCAACAGTATTTATTTGATTTCAGATATTTTGATATTTGATGGATTATCATATCGATATATGATGTCGTTGTAGTCGTGATTGACTATTTGGTATGTAGCATCATTGGACCAAGTTTTGGAATTTTAAAATGATTTTTAAAGTGATTTTTGAAAATACAAAATATTTTTGGAATTGATCCATTTTATATAAATAAACGTTATAATTTTTAAAGTTATAAAAATTATGATTTTTGGGAAATATAGTTAAAAAAACTGATTTTTGGGAATATAATGCTAATGATTTTATAAAATAGTTTAATCGGGATTTTAGAATTTATTGTGAAAAGTTTGAATATAGGATTTATAAAATTTAATTATTTTATGAATCAAAATGGTGAAATAATAAAGGAGATTAAAGACGTTTTAAAGAATAATATAAATTGATTTATATTAAGAGATTTATAAATGGATATTTATAAATTGAAATATTGACATTATAAAACAAGTTTTTATAAGTGTTTGAATGAAGTGAAAATAGATTGCATAAGTGAATGGAATTTATAGAATTATAAACGGTGAAGTTATAAATGGAATTTTATAAGCAGTAGTTTTATAAAATTTATAAAGTCATTAAAAGAATAGTTTTGGATAAATAATCGAATCTTATAAGTTATAAGGTTTATAATTATGAAGTTCAAATGAACGATTTTTCAAACAAATAAATTATAAGTAAAATTATAATATGAACCTTTAGTTTATAATTTGGGGAAGTTTAAAAGAACGATTTTGCAAAATAATCGTTTTATAAGCATTTAACTTATAATATGAACCTTTAGTTTATAATTGAGTTATAAATCGAATAGATTAATAAAGGAATTTATAAAGGAAGTTGTTATAAAATAAATAAAAAAAAAGAATTTATAAACGTTGTTTTATAAATTCGTAAACAACTTATTTTGATAAGTAAAATGTTGAAACCTATTAATGAAGTTATATTCACGTTTTTGAACTGTGAATAATCCTTTGAAATAAAATGAATAAAAGGATAAAATTTGTTAACGTAGTATATTCACGTTTTTGAATAGTGAATAATATGTTAAAGAAAATATTTTGAATTTGATGTTTTAAATAGAATTAAAACGATCTAACGATGTTTTAAAATGTGTTGAGATTCGAAACCATAGATTTCAACATTTATTGTTGAAGTAGACGTTTTCGAGAAATAAAAGGAAATAGTGGACTATAGCACTGTTGTTATAGTAAATGATTTCCGAAAGGAAATGTTTTGTATAATATTGGGATTTATATATCTATTTTAACTTCGAATCCCTATACTAGTGATTTTGGGTTGTCGTAACGATGTTTTAC
Source organism: Allium cepa (assembly GCA_030765085.1). Lineage (NCBI taxonomy): Eukaryota > Viridiplantae > Streptophyta > Magnoliopsida > Asparagales > Amaryllidaceae > Allium > Allium cepa. The sequence goes on along the minus strand of CM060934.1, from coordinate 365,577,485 downwards.
GCAACATTTGTTTTGGCCCAAATAAATATGTTTAAGAGAATGATTTCCTTCAAGAATGAAATATATACTTAATTTCGATTTAAGTATATTGAATATTTTCCAAGAGTTGAAAATAAATGGATTTGTGAATAACTTATTATGTAAGTATGGGAATGTTTTCCAATATAAAGTGAATATTAGAGAATTTATCTTTTTGAAGATAAATTGAAATGAATAATCGAAATCGAATATTCATAGATAATTTTGGAATATAAATTCACTATGGAATTATGAATGAAAAGGAAAATTTGTTTAAAAATAAATATTGATTTATTTTTGAAGTATTGAAAATAATATATCTTGTAAAGATATTTTGGAAAATAAATAATTTGGAAAATTATTTGGAAACTGGTGATGTGTGCATATCCATTGATAGTTCAATAACCGACTATCAATATTTCCCTTTGAATGGGTATTTGATGTGATTTGTTTGAATGTGAATGCTACACTTATTTTTGAATAAGCGCTCACTATTCGGGTTAACCGGGAAAGGACCATGGGGTCGTATAACCCATTCCGAATATGTGATACGTCGTTGTGAATTGCATTGAAGATCGGTGTTGAAGACCGAGTATTTGCGAGAGCGATAGGATGACCTGTCGATTGTCTTTGCACTGAGTTGCAACGGTATAGAGACTCCCTAAGTGATGGGAAATCCGATCAGGATTGTGAATATCCGGATTGCAAGGACTTCTTTGTAAGTGCCTTCGGTTTTGTTCGAGCCCGGAACAGACTTGTATGGATTGTATGTCTGACATTACAAGTTGAGATATAAAGCCGATTTCTTTCAAATATATTTCTGTTGGTGGTGAAGAATTTATTCTTTTAGCTTAACACCCTTCTCTGAGACGTACGAGCTTAGAGGTTATGTAGTTGAATGTTATCAGCGATATATTCCCAATTTGGTAATGTGACATGCTGAGTGTTGCTGTAAATGATCATTGTGTTGATTATTTGTGATAGGATCGTTTATTTGATCGTCTATCTTTGTGATCATTTCTATGATCATTTGTTGACCCAAACCATGGCTTTTGTATAAAGTATGTTTTTGTGGACGTGACTTCATCGAGCCTCACACCCCGTGAATGGTCAAAACAGGAAAGAAGCAGCAAGGTTATGAGGGGTAGCGCCCTTTAGGATGTGTGCATTTCCTTCTGGAAAAGGGTGGTATCATGGTATGGAGCCCAGATACTTACTCATGTTGAAAACACTTTGTTATGATTTTGTGAATTGATTACGAGCGCTCGGTGAAAGGTCCCAAAGGACCGGGGGATGGCATATTCGGTCAGTTGTTACTCAGTTAGGGGTAACCCGGCCTTGTGTTGGAAGAGATCCGGTTTGGTTCTCGGGGATGTCCATCCAGAGGCATTCTCATGTGGCAATGGGAAGTTCCTTGGCCTGATCATTCATTGGAAATCCAAAGAAACAATACGTGACTTGTACGATTTTAGTTGTAGAACCTGCCATCTAATATGGTAGCTATTAGTAGGCATAATATAATGGTACCTATGCTGGCTAAGATTTATATTCTACTTTCGAAATGAATTTTTCCTACACTATGCACTAATAATAATATGAAATGTTCTTTTTAAATTCGTATCAAGCATCTTTGACTATCATAAGGAGAAATCTCCTCCGATTCTGCGTTTGCATGTGTGTGTGTGCGGGAGGCCTTATGGTAGTCTCATTTTTAAAAGCATTGCGAATTAAATTTAAAAATATTCCTCTATTTTGATTTTAAAGATAAATAAACTGTTTTGAGTTCTCACACCAGTCACATGACTGACTCGGAGTTATTGTTTTCCTTCCTAAACTCTAGGTGCCCACCAATTTTCACACGGGCAGTCAAGAGTTAAGGTTTATCGGGATATTCTGGATATTCTGGAGTTGTTGGAGGCAAGATGGATGGCATGGCGTATTACTAGTATATAGTATTTCTTTTTCCGCTGTTTGATGTTGTATGATGTTGTACACTCTGATGTAATGAAATGTGATGTAATGTAATAGCTGATATAGTTCTTTGTTTAAAGATTATTCATTTATTATTATATGTTGTTCCGCTGCGAATTGTGAGATTCTGATGTTGTTCTGTTGTTTTCTGTTCTGTTCCGTTCTAGGTTCTCTATTCTCTTTTTCTTCTATTTTAAAAATTTCTATTTTCCCTGTTCTTTTCTCTCCTCTCTCTATCTTTCTATTTTCTTTCTTCTCTCCATCTTCTATCTTTTTCTCTTCTCTTTTCTTAAATTCCTTTTCTTAAACCATAACATTTCGGGTTTTTGGCCTTCGATTTCTCGGCAGTCAATAAAGTGAGTATCGATGTTGAATTTTCGAAAGTCAAAAATTTCCGGGGCGTTACAGAATCAATCCAAAATCAAAGTATATTATCGAAGAGGAGGGTCCGATCAGAGGAATGACCTCATTGGCCTGAGAATCGCTCCTGTTTTAGCCACCTTATGCCAACTCACGGGAGTTGGGTCCACGTATTGACCTTACAGGAAACGTCGCCACCACCTACTTCATTCTGGAATCTCCACCGCGTACACGGTTAGTCAAAGTGGTTTTCGGTATCGACAGAGAGTATGTCCATATCCGATCCCGGTCACTTTGCCAACCCATCGTTATTATAATACCGCGGTCATTTAAAAATAGCTCATACTTTAAAACCAGAATAAACATTTCCATTTTAAAATTATGAATACGATATCATTTTAAAACCCAAAACAATATGATATCCTTTATCCCAAATATAAACCTTTTCAAAAATCCAAATGCTTTAAAATTTATAACGTCTGAAAGCCAAATATCCTTTCAAGCATAATATTTCGAAATTCATAATTTAAAACAATAACTTTTAAAACTTGAATGGTTTGGATATTCAACGGTATATGAATTAAAAGGTTTAACTTAAATGTTACTTTGTAAAGAAAATAGTTCTCATGGCTTTACAAATACATTTCTTTATTAAAGTCTAAACCAAAATTTGTATTATCTCTCTCAAGTTCCAAAACCACTTCAATTTATTTATATATACGTATATCCATTTTGAGTAACAATATTTCAAACTAAAATTGGATTTTATTCTTTCAACAGATCAATTGTTCTATTAATTAGTCTTGAATATTCACATAAAGTCCATAAATAATAAGACTTCAATTTCTAGTAATAAAATATATATATTTTCCCAATTCAAATTATACTAGAATATTCATTTCAATTTATTTTGGGAAAAAACCAATTATAAATATCATATCTTAAAATTTCCAAACTTAACATTTAAACATATGATATAAATTATTAAACTCCATTTTCTTAATTTTTTTCCATTTTTAATAATGATTTTTATACACCTTTTAATTTCAAAATTTTCAACTTCATATGTATATATATATGGAAGAAAAATATTTATACAATATAAAATTTAAGATTATTATAAACCGTGTTCCATCCAAACCATAGAAATCACATTTAAATAGTTATATATATACCGCGGTGCCTGTATATAATTTTCTATCCTACGGTCAAGTGATACGGATATTTATCATTTCAATCCGCAATTTAAAAAAATATAAAATTTTGCGGTTATATATCATTTCAAACCACAATCCCGAATGGAATGAAATATGCATGATAACTTGCAGTTTAAATGATATAAAATAAAAACATCCATTCATCCACATCATCCACCATCCAAATCACAATCATCATCCAAAATGAAACAATATCAATATATATCTGATAATAATATGCAGGTAATAACTGGCAGTTATATTCAAAATAATTTAACAACTATTAAACTAACAGTTTATATTCATTAACAAATTTTATAACTGTTAACTAGCAGTTTATAGGCGAATAAATAAATTCTAACTGTCAATTAATATGCAATACATAAACTAAATTAACAATTAAATTAAATAAATGCGAATTAACAGATATGCTGAATAAAACATGCCAAACATTCATAAATAAATTCTTACTCATATCTAAAATAAATTTAACAAACATAAAAACTTTTAGAAGTTGTGAGTGGGTTAAAACACTCACCTTTTTTAATTTAAATTGAATTCAAATCCAATTTAAACCCAAAATTTGGACAGTCTCCAAATTCATCCAAACAAGTGCCAAAACGTCAGTAATTGCGATACGATCCCATCAAAACAAACCGCGCGCGAATCCGAGCTCGTATGCAAAAGTTATGAAAATTTGAAAAATGGAAAATTCTGGTCCTGGGTCGACTTCGGGTTCGACTTCGGTGCGCCGCCTCAATTCCCCGGTGCTTGCTTGGAGTTTTCGCCAAAACGACCCGGAGCGACCCGAGTCATTTTCTTCCTGACCCGAAGTTGCTCTAGGGTTTTCTCCCATGAAACCCGAAGCGCGACCAGAAGCTGCTGCAGATCCGAAATTTTTTTTTTTTTTTTTTGAAATTGAAATTTTTTTTTTTGGAATTTGAGAATTAGGTTTTTTTTCTGCCATTAGAATGAGGAGTTGAGAAGGAGATCTACGTATAGAAAAATGAAAATAAGGAGTGGCTAGGGTTTATAACAGGTTATATATAGACAAGGCTGAAAAATAATAAATGGATCGGATTGGATCTAAACATAAGTTTAAATTTAGGCATAAACATATATGTAATAAACTAGCATTAAATTTTGAAACGTGAATTGATTTAATTAGAAATAAATTACCCAAATGTTCTTATTCCATCAAATTTTATTTACTGAAGGTTGCATTTAATCTAATTTATACATCTTGCTCCTTTTGTCTTTAAATCAATAAATCTTATATAATATATAGATTTATCATTAATTTTATCTATTCTTCCTTTTTAGGCAATGTTCTATATATTAGATTTCATTTAAATGCAATAAATCATACTATCGTAGTTATATCCAATTAAATAAATAAATGTTGATTCCTACTCTTTTTATCCAACAATTGTTTACGTTTTATTCCATAAATACTTCTACACACATCCTGGATTTTGTATAAATGGTTGTAACGTTAGATCTTGTCTACTTCCCATTTTATATTTAAGGTTTCTAAAACCGATTAATATTATTCCCTAGTCCAAACACCCTTTTGCCCAATTTATATTAACATATCCTTAAATTAGATTAATTCCTATTGATGTAATAGTTAAACATAAATTTCACTTATTTTAAATAAATCCACAATTTAATTTCAAATAAATCAATAAATTTTGGTTTATCACTTCTTAAATACCCAATCGTCATAATTTAATCAAAACTACATTTATCACATTTTATAGAATTTACCATCTAAAGTGACAAATCAAAACTACCCTAACTGCACAAATTTAGGGTAATCAATTTCAATTGCTTTCCCATTAAACTACATAAATTATCCAAATGAAACCTAAGTGAAATGTTTATTTATTTAAAAATCTTACTGTTTAAATGAATTTATCTTTTACGATATAATTTACATTTGACTTGATTCCTCATTTATTTTGCAAAACGGTAAATTCCAATTGCTACCAACATTATATTTAATATAAATTTGAATCCAAATAATTGGTATTGCACAACCTTATTGCGTACATTTACATATAGTTACAACTAAGTCAATACACTGATTTCATGAATTCATAAATTAATCCACAAATTTCCATTGACTCTTTATATTCAAAATCAATTGCAAAGGTTTAAAAGTTGCTAAATTTCGATTTCAGTAATTCCTTTAATTACATTCAAAATCAGCAATTATCTATTAAATGTCCCAAAATTTCTATTAAATTAATCTAACGAATCTTTAATATAAATTAGATGAATTAAATATTGCATTAATATTTTCCGTTTCACTTTAAAGTAACTAAATTTGCCAATTATAATACTTATTTCAATTTCTTAAAATAACCCTTTATTTACATTGAACCCAATTTAATTAAGTTTCCAATTGATAACATTCAATTTCAACATTTAACTACCCTTAAGTTTTAGGTTATAAACAATGTATATGTATTCTTTCTTAATTATTACTTTGCAACTTCTCGTATAAATTTCACAATCAAACATAAATTTTAAAGTAACGCTTAATAAATATGCTCCTATAATTTCTCAACTTTTAAACGAACGTTACTCCACTTTCAATTAGTGTAACATTCATTTAATTATTACTACCTATTACCGATCCTAATCCCATTAACAAATAAGCAGATAGATTTTTATGATAGGTGTTACAATTTTTTTTTTTAAATAAATTACTATTCATTACTATTGCCTTAAATTCAGCATTAATTTCCTTGCATTAACATTTTATACTAAAATCTTTGTCCAATTATAATTTATACTCTAAAAAATTTCATTTACACCTTTCGTTGTTTCTTACTTACAATTAAGGCGCATCAACTATCTATATTGGTAAATGATTGAATTTTCAAGTAATCCTACTATTTAATGTTTAGTATATTTGTATATTATTATTTACCCTTTTGTTCTCTGTAACAACCCGCATATTTATCGAGTTTGTATTTAAATATTTTATTTAAATATTAACTCGTTAATCGGATTTTGGTCCGAAAAGCTACATTTTGCAAACGGTCAAATTAGGACTCGAGACCACTTCCATTGAGTTCGAAATGTCGTTTACAACTTTTTTAAGTATAAACTTCGATAGGTTTGGAGTTAGTGAAATTTCACTAACTTTTCCCGCTTTGGACTTTGGGTTAGTTTAGCCTATTAAGCCCAAGTTCCAACACTCTTCTCCTCACTCTTCATAAATTTCCTAACTAACTCAAGCTTGGGCATTAATGATGAAGAGAATGGGAAATTAAAACTCCAAGCACAAATTCAATTGCAAATCCAACATTCAACTCCAAATTAAAGTAGAAGATATTGGATTCAAGCTTTGGATTGCTTCTCCTTCCTTCTCCTTGCTTTCAAGCTTCATCTTCATAAATTTTAGTGCAAAGGTGAGATTTTTATCTCACAATTCTAGCCTATAACCATATTGGACTGTTGGGAATGATTCCCTATCATGTTTGCACGCACATTTGCATTTGTTTTGGATTGGATTGGCGAAAAACTCCACTTTTTAGTGTTTTTGGTGAAAAACTGCCCCTAGGTCGTTCTGCCTTTGTTAGGTCGTTCTGTGTGAAAAGTCGCACTGGAGTTAGGTCATTCCCGACCTTATAATGGCCTATACCTTTAGGTCGCTCGGAGTTATCTCATTAGGTCGTAGGTCGTTCTGGCCATTTCTAACGTCTTCGGAGTTAGGTCGTATGACCTTACGTCGTAGGTCGTATGGACCTTAGGTCGTAGGTCGTTCTGGCCATTTCTAACGACTTCGGAGTTAGGTCGTATGACCTTAGGTCGTAGGTCGTATGGACCTTAGGTCGCTAGGTCGTATGACCTTAGGTCGCTAGGTCGCATGACCTTTATATTTTAAGGTCGCGCCTCTTTTAGGTCGCGTCTCTTTTAGGTCGCGTCTCCTTTAGGTCGCGCCTAATTTAGGTCGCGTCTCCTTTAGGTCGCGCCTCTTTTAGGTCGCGTCTCCTTTAGGTCGCTCTCAATTGGAACCCTTAAGTCGTTCGGCCTTAGGTCGTTGCACCGTTAGGTCGCTCAACCGTTTATATCGTTAGGTCGCAAACCCACTTAGGTCGCTTAACCTTGTTTTCCCTCTAGGTCGCGTGGCCTTTAGACCCTTAGGTCGCGAGCAGTTAGGTCGTTAGACCTAGGTTGCCTTTTCCCCTTAGGTCGTTGGACCGATAGGTCGCTTTACCTGTGCTCACGTTAGGTCGTTCGACCCATTCATCTTTAGGTCGTTCCACTTGCCTATCTCGTAGGTCGCTCACGAGTTAGGCCTATAACCCGTTAAGTCACGAATACTTTTAGGTCGTTAGACCCTTGAGTCGTTAGGTCATTAGACCTCATTTTGTCTTCACTAGGTCGTACCGTTTTGAACGGGGCTCTGCCCCGCACCCCGCCGGGGGCGCTGCCCCCTGGACCCCGCGACCTGACCGGGCAGGTCGAACCCCATAAGCGGTGGCGTTGCCCCCGCACCCCCACCTAGGGGGGTTGCCACCCCCCCTGGACCCCCCCTCCGTAGGGGATCTTATCTGAAAAATACTCAACATAACTTGCTGAGCTGATTTCCTTGGATTTTTATCACATCTTCGAATGTGACCTTTGTGATTGATTGTTTCTACAATCGCTTCTGTGATTTGTCACTTTAAAATATAAAGGTTTCAAAACTAGTAGTAAATATCAAAACTCTTTCAACAAAATGATTTCAACTCTATTTTTAATAACAAAGCTCTTTTCTTAAACCGTTTTCCAATCTATTAGTATATACAAGCCTTTACCTCACTCGGATGAGAAATCTAATTAAACGACTTAGTAAAACAAGTGGTATGAAACGCTTGCGTTCACTTCGTCGGTTAATTCTTGGACTTGTTCGATTGAACCTCTTGTGACAATTTTATTAGTGAAGATTTACAGTTTGTTCGTAAATATTTAAGTTAAGCAAGTGGTTATGGGACATGAAGCTAAACTTCTATATTTACTAGCTTAGTGTAATTGACACTTCTCGTTGATCTTGATGATCGCTTTATGAATTAGACTAGCAATTGCGCGATGTCTCTTTCATTGCAAGGTTAGACTAGACACCACTTGTGTGATTCCATTCACACATACCTTTCTGCTTTTTGGTTAGTCTTGACCTCAATCTGTGTGATTCCATTCACACATGCGGGGTAGCTCCCCTTGGTCTTCGGACCGTCATGTGATAGGCCTCTTTCCCTTTTTATGATTTCTGGATTTCTCGTGTTGATTTCTGGAATTTATGTCATTGACTTGTTATGAGTACAAGTTTAGGGTATGATGCCCTCTTCGAATCTTTGAGAAGATTCTTGTGATATTGATTATCTCTTATTGATTGATCTTCTGTTGATCATTATTTACATACTTATAGTGGTATGTCGTTATGGATGTTTATGTTTATGCCATATCTTTTATGTTATATCATGTCATCTGATATTTATAGCTAGACTGATCCGTTTATTATTTTCTTAAATAATACTCGGGTCAGACTGAGATGTTACAGGTGCTTCTGCTTGACTTCTTCCCAGGGATTCATCACTCTGACTTTTGGCTAACTGTTTAGATTAGCAGTTTTTGTTGTATACACTTGAGATATAGACTCATAGTTGTATTCTTTTGTATAGCACGTGTTGCTATTCTTTTGTATTATCGTGGATCTTATTGACCACTACTCTGATGTACACTTTCATGTGTTAGTTATATATTCATATCTTCTTCCGCCTTTGTGATATGGATATCTGTGACTGATTTGTGATATGGTTATTTCTATGTTTGTTTCCGAAGATTTTTTATAGCCACCGTGTGATAAGCAATTACATGGATGGTCGCTCCTCAACAGCCTTATTCTCCGTGCTAGTTGACAGCACTACTCCGGAGTGTTCTTGGCTAGCGTGGGTATAGAGGTGGGGCGTCACATTCTCCATTATAAATATATGCACACATACAAATTAAGATTCTACATCTAATTAATCATTCCACCCAATATATAAATTACTAACCTTAAATTATTGCAATTGATTATCTAACATACAACTGAATCTATTTCTAAATTTTCATAATTCATTAACACCTTAAAAAAGTTTACAAATACAGGGCTTGTATCAGATAAAACTTATTTTCATTGATGAATTCAATACTTGCCTTTATTTTATTTATTTCCAACTTAATATCCAATCGCAACAATTTCCACTATTACACTTATTAATTTCAATACATAATTCAATTTGTAAATTTTAATTACCCTTGATACATCTAATTTCAACATTCACTTTCATATAAATAAATAAGATTTCTGTTTCTTTCTAAATTAAAATAAAAATCCTATTAATTAAATTCATTTTAAACATCGTATTTACACGGGTCGTTACACTCTCCCCCACTCAAAACTTTTCGTCCCCGAAAAGGAAAAGAAAAGAGAAGGAAGAATTTAATAAACAGTACGTCTTATTTCAGATATTAACTTATAAACAATAATTTACTAAATTTATTACCTTAAATAAAATATACCCGTTTTATAATCATTATATCTTTTTATACTTAGATAAATAAAGTTTGGAAAGCATTTTCAAATAATCTCTAAGTGGTTTCAATCACTAACAACAAATCAATCCAACAACCATCCATTTCAACAACCATCATACACAACAAATATAAACAACCATATAATCAACAAACAGATAGTTGCTCGGGTTCAAAGCTTGAAATGGTACGGAATGAACAATAACTATCCAGTGCATCATTTACTCAACAGTCTTAGATGAGATCGAATAGATTATTTATGCATCCAACTACTTCAAATTTCCTTACCCGACCAACCATAATCAAACAAAAACAATTCAAACCAACCAATCAAATTAACTTATATCAATTCATTACATACTTTAGTTGTTTTATTTCCTTTCCAATTTATAGTTTACATTTATTTCTAACAACTTCAAATTTTATTTTCTCGTTAGTGGTTGTATCCTTTATTTTTACTTATTGCTTACAATTTATTCACTTTTATTATTTATTTATTCCGGTCATGTAAGTTTCTTTTATTTGTATTGTATTTAATACACTTCTCAATTTCAATCTTTTATTCCATGCTTACAATTCTATTACTTATTTATAGTAACCCTTTTTAATTCCCTTAAATTCTTAACCCTAAAATATCCATTCTTATAAGTAAAGGAATTTACAAATTCTTTAACTAGGGTTTGCAGTCATTTATTTATATTACCTACTTTCCATTATATTCAGCTAGTAGTATTTAATTCATACTTAAGTTAATAACCCTACACATCAATCCTTATTTATTAAAGAATTTCATTTTATTCACTTAAGTTTAAAATCACCTATTAATAATACTTATCTTTAATTTTAGTAAGATTTCAATTTATAACTTAAGTTTACAGCATTAAATTCTTATTTATAATAGAAAATTTATTGAATACTTCACTACCTACTTTTACTTGTACAAATTTCTATTACATCACTTATTAACATTTCAACTTTTAAATATTTGGTAAGTTATATATATGTTATATAAGGGTGAAATTTGGAAGTTATACAAGTTTTCTATTTACCTATGATTAATTAAATGTTCAATAATAATATTCTTTATTTCGTAGGTTCAAATTTCAAATTTCATTTAATACCATTTATAACCTATCATAAAATCTCTTATTTCCTACAGCGAGTGAAATTTATTAATTAGCTACGTTCCAATTCATAACAGTAATTGAAACTATTAATTAATTCATTGTTCCATAAGTTTTACAATTTCAGCTTACCTTTAATTTATTTAATGCTTCCATTCTATTGTTTTAATTATATTAAAATTTTAACTAAACTTACATTTACATCTTTATAGCATCAATTCTTATCAATAAAGAATTTCATTAATTCAATTTTTAAGGTTTACAACACTTATTTACCTTTTTCTTATCTATCTATTATATTAAATTTTTACTTCAATTAAGGGTTCCAATTATTTATTACTAACCCTTCATTTCACTACAATAATTGAAACAATTAATTAATGGAAATTAAAAATTAAATACCGGGTAAAATTTCAATTTATTTTAAAATAATAGATAAATTATTCTTATAACTTATATACCTCTAATTATATTTAAAGCAATTTAAAATTTATATTTATTTTTTTCAAAAATGGATCTGCAGTAGAACAACTACAGTGGCCTTCCCCCTTCGAAACTCGAAAATGAAAGTCGATGATGCGGCCGCCATCACCGAAATTATTTTCCAGCGACAAAGAGGAAAGTACAAAACTTTTTCTTCAAAATCTTCATTAAAACAATTTTTCCGAATTATAATGAAATATTTATATCGGAAAATACATATAGACCAAATCATTATATTTCATAAATCCTTTGAAAGAAAATTTTCAAAAATCCCGGACTTAAGTTCTAAAATTTCCAAATTTCAATGATTTTAATTGCAATCTTATTTTACCTATTATTTATAAATTTTATTCCTAACAACCAATCTATTTATAACGATCTCGGATTTAGACTATATTTTAATTTATAACTAAATTTATTTTCGAATAAAAATGTGTGCAATTAATTTGATTTGAAATAAAATCTTAAATAAATGGTTTTAAAAATAAATAGAAATAAAAAAAATAGTAGTCATGTAATAATAATAAAATAAATATAACAACTTTAAAATGATAACTTAAGAGAGGAAGAGTAAAAATAATATCCAAGTATTACTGTACAAACAAGTTGTAAACAAAAGTTCTTGCAAATGAAAACCTAAAGTACAAACAAACATATCGTGTACAGCCGAGACAAACAAAGTAGTAATGCAAGACACGATGTAGGTAAGTATAAACAAGCTGGGCAATGCAAAATAAAATAGCAAACAAATAAAAATAAAAGCATTTTCAGACATGCATATTTCGAAGTATGAAACCAGACTTGAAAACCAAAGCCAAGGCTTGTAAAGCAAGTAAGTATGCAAAAATTCATATCAGCCAAAGTTAATAAATATTATGCAAAGTAAGATACACTTGTACTAAGCAATTTATGCCCTTACCTTGGTACACAATATAATACATCTCAGCCCACAAAACAATATCATATCTTTAGCCACCAGCAAGAATCACTTCAGCCGAGATAAAGGCAAGAACAAAGTAAGGAAAGGAAACAAAGTACCAAAGCATTTAATACAAACATCTTCAGCCCCAAAACAAGATCCTATCAGCTTATTAAACAAATGAAGGAAAAAGAATCTCTGATCTCCTCTTGTACAAAATAAAAAGAAAAACAACTCAGCCATACCTTGGTACAAATAAGATTTTTCAGCCTGTACAAGATATTATCACTATTACAAATAATAACATTACCCTGTAAACTTATTTCATATATCAACTTCATCTCATTTCGTTCCATTCAAACAAAACTAAGCAAAACTATAGTAAATTTAACCCAAACTAAAGGAAAAAAAAACTGAAGAAGCATTATCCACAACTTTAAACAACTCAAGCCAGAGAAGTCAAGAAACTTCAGTTAGCAAGTTTCAAAATCTGTTTCAACATAGCAGGCTATGTTCATCTTCCCAAATCAAAGTGAGTAAACATTCTTTTTGAAATTTAATTCTAAATAATTTGTTCATGAGATATTTTGTTTGTTACATATTGGTTGTGATGCTGTTGTTGTTTTACTGTAATTTTTGCTAAGTGTCATTCTTCAATATTATCAAGTTTCTGGGAAAAGTATTGTAAAGAAAATTTAATACTCCTTCGTATAAAAACATCTTAAACTTAGATATTTAACTTATTAAGTTTATATAAAAAAAAAAAAAAATCAAGACCTGGAAATTGTTTAAATGTTATCAGAGCAACATAGTTACAGTGAGTTAAATATTACAGTAACAGGGGGAAATAAATTGATAAATTTGAATATTTTAAATTGTTGTTTTAATTATATATTTGGAATAAACACTCAAAGACAAGATTTTCAAAGAAAGTATGATAATTTTAAATCTAGAAATGTAAGAGCAGTTCTAATTCAAACAAAAATTTCATTTTTCTAAATCTCTGATTATCGAATCAATTATAAATGCTAAAAATTGTCATATAGCAAGTTTAATCCTTTACAAATCCAAGAAAAATGCTTAAAGATTTTTCGAATGCAAGGATTTTGAGGTTGGAATAAAAGTAGGGTTTAAGTTCAAAATTTTCTATGCTCTGTAAATTGATGATCGCGTCGCCAATGCTCGATCGAGTTACGCGCGATTCTGAGTAAGGGTTAAGGAAGGTAGGGTCATGACATGGAAGGAGTTTCATCGCCTCCAACGGTCCGTGATGGAAGAGCATGGAGTTTTCTGTTGGGTATGCGAGTTTCTGGTTCGAGCAACTGACATTTTTTCAATTTCGAAAATTTTATGCTTAATTGGGTTTTGTTTTTGAATGTGAGGGTGATTTGTGGTTTGTGGGAGGCGATGGAGGTTATCGGAGGGATGTCGAACCACCGTGCATGTGCACGGTGGAGTGGGTGTGCAGCGACCTTGTGGGTTGCTTCAACTCGAAGGAATTCTCGAACGAATGGGGTTTGTGACTTGGGTTGGACGCGAGTTCGAACGAAGTACCTGACGCGTGAAATTTTTACTTAGTTTAAAGTTTAACTTCGCTTCAGAGAAAGAAAAAAAAGAGAAGATAAAGAAAAGGAAAGGGAGAAGAAGAGGAGAGCACTGGGGAGAAAGAAAAAAAAAAAAGAGCACGGGGAAAGAACGAAAGGAACTCGAAGTTGGACTCGGGTCATCATGTTTACTCGGGTTGTTTCTATAATGGGCTAAGCCCAAAAAAAAAAAAAACAAAAATTTCAAGTTGTCAATGTTAAGTTAATTTTGGCATTTACAAAGCAAGTTTGCTCCAGGATTCTCAACTTGAACCTGATCCTAGTTTCTGAAACTTAAAACAAAATTTTAAACTTATAAATCAAGATTTTGAATTGAGTCGTAAACCAAAATATAAATATAATTCAAGTTTGAATTGAAATTTAGTTTGAACATAAATAAAGTTTAAAAGTTTAAATTGGTTTAAATGACTCAAAAGCAATTAAATGTTTGAAGAAAAATTGAATTTAAAGTAGATTTGAAATTTGTAAATGAAGAATTTAAACAAGATAAAATTAAAAGTTTAAAACTAAAATAAATTCTCAGATTTTGAAGTTAAATAAAGTATTACTTTAACTTGTAAATTTAAAGGTTTTAAAAGTTAGTTTTAAAATTTATTTAAAAGATCAATTCGTATTCATTTTAAAACTTGAAAATTTAGAATGAAGTCTCAAAAGTAAATTTAAAATGAATGGTTTCAAACATATTTGTAAGTGATAAGTAAATCAATATTAAAAATTAATGCTACTGTAAGTTAATGAAGATTTAATAATTAAAATCCATTAATTATTTAATAAATTAAAATGGATAATTTATTAATTTGGGTTAATTAAATAAGTAATTTAAAGTTTAAATTAAGTAAGAAATAATTAATTAGTAAATTAGGGATTATTAATTAAATATAAATTAATGATTAAAGTTGATTGATCAAGCGATTAAGCAATAAATTAAATTTAAGGGTAATGTGATAGATTAACCCAGGTAATTTATTTGAGAATAATTAATTTATAAAAGGTTAATTAACTAATGAAAGTGATTACGGAAAAATCATTAATTAAGGAGTAATTAATAAATTAATTAAGAAAAAATTAATTAAGAATAATTATTAATTTAGGATAAATTAATGATTAATTAAAAGATAGTTTACTAAATGTTTTTAAATTAATTGATGATTAATTTTCCATAACCAACAAATTTATTCATAGAAATAAATCTGATTATCTTAATCAGATAATTGAATTAATCCTACCTATGGATGCTTGGATTATATTGGATGTTAAACTGTTTGATATCCCTGTTATATGATGCTTTATGATTATCCTGATTTGTGTTGTGATCTGTGATGTAATTTATTATCTGTGATATATATATATATATATCTGCGAATCTGTGTATGAAAGATAAGTGTTATATTTTATATCGCTTATCGAATATATTGTCGTATTTGATCTGTGATGATTGAATGGTTGTGCACCATTGTGTTAAACCCCTGGACCACACCATACACACACAAATATGGATTTCACGAGGAAATCGATTTAAGTCGCAGATTTTTGAAATAGTTAAATTTGAATTTTTAAATTCAAATGTTTTGGAAATGGAATCGGAATAAATGTGAAAAGCTTTTGGAATGGAATTTCAAAAATAGAATTTATTATTTTTAAATTACTTGATTAAGTTTTGGAATTTAAATAAGTTGATTTAAATTTAAATTCAATACTTGAAATTGAATTCAGTAATTTGAAATTAGGGATTAATGATATTATACTAGTCATTATGAGTTAAACCTTTTTTAAAGTATTATTTTTGGGAATTTGAATTTAACTCAAGGATTTCAACTCGTATAAATGAATCAGATTTCCAAAATGAAAACGGTTGTTTTCAAATGATAAACACTTTTAGATAAGAACTGAGATTCCAGTTAATTAGGGGAATTGCAAGATTGAATAGAGAAATGATTTTCCTAAGTTATGAATGAATTCTTTTTGAAAGCTATGAATTAAATCTGTTTATTTTTAACAGATTTAAATTGATGATTTGTTTAAATCAAATTGAAATGGAATTGTTTTGAAGGCTATAAGTTAAATCTTTGATCTAAAGATTTAACGAGTTAAATCAAATTGAAATGAAAATTGATTTGGAAAATATGTGAATGAATCTTTTGTTTAAAAGATTTAAATGTGAAAATTGTTTAAACCGTTAAAGGTTGTGAAAATAAATCTTTTTGTTTAAAGATTGAAAATGGTAATTTGTTAAACCATTTGAAAGAAAGTTTGAATTATTAAGTTGTGACTTAATTGAAATCCCATATCCATATGTTTTGAAAATATTTTCGCTCACTATTTGGTTTAACCGGGAAAGGACCTTTGTGTCGTATAACCCATTCCGAATATGTGATACGTCGTTATGGATAGCATTTGAAGACCGGTGATGAAGTCCGGGTATTTGTGAAAGCGATGGGATGACCTATCGATTGTTTCTGCACCGAGTCGCGCTGGTATAGAAACTCCCTAAGTGATGGGAAAATCCGATCGGGATTGTGAATATCCGGGTTGCAAGGACTTCTTTGTAAGTGCCTTCGGTTCTGTTCGAACCCAGAACAGACTTGTATGGATTGTATGTCTGACATTACAAATTGAGATATAAAGCCGATTTCTTTCAAATATATTTCTATTGGTGGCGGAGAATTTATTCTTTTAGCTTAACACCCTTCTCTGAGACGTACGAGCTCAGAGGTTATATAGTTGAAGTTATCAGCGATATATTTCCAATTTGGTAATGTGACATGCTGAGTGTTGCTGTAAATGATCATTGTGTTGATTATTGTGATAGGATCGTTCATTTGATCGTCTATCTTGGTGATCATTGTGTTGATCATTTGTTGACCCAAAGCATGGCTTTTGTATAAAGTATGTTTTTGTGGACGTGACTTCGTCGAGCCTCACACCCCGGAAATGGTCAAAACAGGAAAGATGCGGCAAGGTTATGAGGGGTAGCACCCTTTAGGGTATGTACATTTCCTTCTGGATAGAGGTGGTATCATGGTATGGAGCCCAGATATTTAACCTATGTGGTTACTACGAATTTATTACTTTGTGGTTGTTGGTTATCGGGATCCCGTGAGAAAGGTCGTTTACGATGGGGGAATGGCGTGCTCGTGTCAGTAGTTACCCAGTTAGGGGTAACCCGGCCTTGTGTTGGCAGAGTTCCGGTTTGGTTCTCGGGGATGTCTTTCCAGAGGCATTCTCATGTGGCAATGGGAAGTTCCTTGGCCTGACCATTTGTTGGAAATCCAAAGAAACAATACGAAACTTGTACGGTATTAGTTGTAGAACCTATCATTCACTTATGGTGTCGCAACACTGTTTGGATGGTAGCTATAGTAGGCATACGATAATGGTCGTATGTTGGCTAAGATTTATATTCTACTTTCGAAATGAATTTTTCCTACACTATGCACTAGTAATAATATCAAGTGTTTCTTTTTAATGCGTATCAAGCATCTTTGACTATCATAAGGAGAAATCTCCTCCGATTCTGCGTTTGCATTGTGTGTGTGTGCGGGAGGCCTTATGGTAGTCTCATTTTTCAAAAGCATTGCGAATTGACTTTAAAATTCTTTCTTATATTATTTTTAATAGATAAATTGTTTTTGTTGCTCACACCAGTCCCACGACTGATCCGGAGTTTATCGTTTCTTTCCTAAACTCTGGGTGCTCATTATTTTCTACACGAGCAGTCTAGAGTTGGGTTTTACAGATAGTTAGATAGTGGATTATCTGGAGTTAGTTCAGTCTTTGGACCACACCAGTCTTGCTGAGCTTTGTGATATGTTATTGGGAGTTCGAGCTATTGCTGGATTAGTTCTTGGAAATGGAGTTGCAGTTATTTCTGGAGTTCTTCGTTGAAGACTATCTTAGAGTTATTTGTTCCGCTGTTAAATGTTATCTATTTTCTTTCCGCTGCTATTTTATTGTATCATATCTCTGATGTATATTGATATCTATTGGATCATCTGTTGTAACAGATATTGTATCAAAGCTGTATATCAATGTATTATTCTTTTATTCCGCTGTGTTGTTTACTTAATGATTGTTATAAGCTCCGGCGAATCGGGTTTGAACGGTTGAATCTATGGCATTCGAATACGATTTGAAGTATGGATGTTGATTTTCGAGCGGGCAAAATCCGACTCGTTACACTATTGCAACCAAATATAGATATCATTTGAAATTTTTTATTTTATATATAGAAAATATAATAGGCAAAATTATTTTATTTACCTATATTAAAACAAATATTATGTCGGTCTGTCCTATTAAGTGTTTAGAAATCCCTATTGATCACATAGCGTCCCATGCATCAACCAGAATTTATAAATACAAAACGGAACAGATTAACACAATATTAAAATCTTTTTATAACACTAACAAATACGCTCTCTCATATATATACACTCAGCGACTCCCATAGGGTATTACTACCCTATTAACTAAGAGTCAAACCCCACAAAGCCAAGGTTTATCGCTAAACCAAAGCTCTGATACCAACTGTAACGTCCCGCCTTTTCGCACGATTTAAACCGACACACGTGCCAATTCAAACCATACGGAAGGGCGGATTATTATGGGGTAAATAAGAAAAAAAACAGAGAAGAAAAAAACTAAACAGAATCTCACAGCGGAAGGATAAACTATAATAATCAAATATACAGTTTATAAATCTGTTTACAAAACCATTTATATAATACATATCAGAGTTACACATACCAATAACAATGCAGCGGAACAGTGTGTAGTGCACTAGTATAAATAATAATATTATAAATCTTCGTCTTCGTTCTCCAGAGCTAAATCTTGCAATCCTGAAACGCTTGGACTGACCCGAGCGGATTTGAAAAGACAAAAACACTCGAGTCAGAACTAAAAGATCTTATGTGAGTTAAATTAACAGAAATAAATATGAGTGCAGTAACTCAAGAGATGCTCGGGATTTACATCTCCTAAGGATCCGTTAAACTATTTACTATGTAGTATATTGCGCTATTATAATAGTGTCTATTTATAAAATAAACTTACTTTTAAATAGCGTTAAGGCTTTACATTTTCCACCTTAACACGTATAATGCCAATAGTCTATACAGTACCGTAATACCTCCTGATCGGGAAGCTACCAGAGGATACTCCATAGGTACGACACAAATAGAAACTCGTAGTAAAGGCTTGGTATGGTAGGTGACACGGCACAACTAGGCAATGCCAGGGTAGATATACCAATTGCTATCCAGGCTGGTGGAAACGCGTAGCCGCAGTTACCGCCCACCTCGGACTAACTCCCCAAAATCAAAATATAGAAGTCGCCACTGAATCAATCCAAAATCAAAGTATAATATCGAAGAGGAGGGTCCGATCAGAGGAATGACCTCATTGGCCTGAGAATCGCTCCTGTTTTAGCCACCTTATGCCAACTCACGGGAGTCGGGTCCACGTATTTACCTTACAGGAAACGTCACCACCACCTACTTCATTCTGGAATCTCCACCGCGTACACGGTTAGTCAAAGTGGTTTTCGGTATCGACAGAGAGTATGTCCATATCCGATCCCGGTCTCTTTGCCAACCCATCGTTATTATAACACCGCGGTCATTTAAAAATAGCTCATAATTTAAAACCAGAATAAACATTTCCATTTTAAAATTATGAATACGATATCATTTTAAAACCCAAAACAATATGATATCCTTTATCCCAAATATAAACCTTTTCAAAAATCCAAATGCTTTAAAATTTATAACGTCTGAAAGCCAAATATCCTTTCAAGCATAATATTTCGAAATTCATAATTTAAAACAATAACTGTTAAAACTTGAATGGTTTGGATATTCAACGGTATATGAATTAAAAGGTTTAACTTAAATGTTACTTTGTAAAGAAAATAGTTCTCATGGCTTTACAAATACATTTCTTTATTAAAGTCTAAACCAAAATTTGTATTATCTCTCTCAAGTTCCAAAACCACTTCAATTTATTTATATATACGTATATCCATTTTGAGTAACAATATTTCAAACTAAAATTGGATTTTATTCTTTCAACAGATCAATTGTTCTATTAATTAGTCTTGAATATTCACATAAAGTCCATAAATAATAAGACTTCAATTTCTAGTAATAAAATATATATATTTTCCCAATTCAAATTATACTAGAATATTCATTTCAATTTATTTTGGGAAAAATCCAATTATAAATATCATATCTTAAAATTTCCAAACTTAACATTTATACATATGATATAAATTATTAAACTCCATTTTCTTAATTTTCTTCCATTTTTAGTAATGATTTTTATACACCTTTTAATTTCAAAATTTTCAACTTCATATGTATATATATATGGAAGAAAAATATTTATACAATATAAAATTTAAGATTATTATAAACCGTGTTCCATCCAAACCATAGAAATCACATTTAAATAGTTATATATATACCGCAGTGCCTGTATATAATTTTCTATCCTACGGTCAAGTGATACGGATATTTATCATTTCAATCCGCAATTTAAAAAAATATAAAATTTTGCGGTTATATATCATTTCAAACCACAATCCCGAATGGAATGAAATATGCATGATAACTTGCAGTTTAAATGATATAAAATAAAAACATCCATTCATCCATATCATCCACCATCCAAATCACAATCATCATCCAAAATGAAACAATATCAATATATATCTGATAATAATATGCAGGTAATAACTGGCAGTTATATTCAAAATAATTTAACAACTATTAAACTAACAGTTTGTATTCATTAATAAATTTTATAACTGTTAACTAGCAGTTTATAGGCGAATAAATAAATTCTAACTGTCAATTAATATGCAATACATAAACTAAATTAACAATTAAATTAAATAAATGCGAATTAACAGATATGCTGAATAAAACATGCCAAACATTCATAAATAAATTCTTACTCATATCTAAAATAAATTTAACAAACATAAAAACTTTTAGAAGTTGTGAGTGGGTTAAAACACTAACCTTTTTTAATTTAAATTGAATTCAAATCCAATTTAAACCCAAAATTTGGACGGTCTCCAAATTCATCCAACAAGTGCCAAAACGTCAGCAATTGCGATACGATCCCATCAAAACAAACCGTGCGCGAATCCGAGCTCGTATGCAAAAGTTATGAAAAATTGAAAAATGGAAAATTCTGGTCCTGGGTCGACTTCGGGTTCGACTTCGGTGCGCCGCCTCAATTCCCCGGTGCTTGCTTGGAGTTTTCGCCAAAACGACCCGGAGCGACCCGAGTCATTTTCTTCCTGACCCGAAGTTGCTCTAGGGTTTTCTCCCCTGAAAGCCGAAGCGCGACCAGAAGCTGCTGCAGATCCGAAATTATTTTATTTTTTTTTGAAATTGAAATTATTATTTTTTGGAATTTGAGAATTAGGTTTTTTTTTTCTGCCATTAGAATGAGGAGTTGAGAAGGAGATCTACGTGTAGAAAAATGAAAATAAGGAGTGGCTAGGGTTTATAACAGGTTATATATAGACAAGGCTGAAAAATAATAGATGGATCGGATTGGATCTAAACATAAGTTTAAATTTAGGCATAAACATATATGTAATAAACTAGCATTAAATTTTGAAACGTGAATTGATTTAATTGGAAATAAATTACCCAAATGTTCTTATTCCATCAAATTTTATTTACCGAAGGTTGCATTTAATCTAATTTATACATCTTGCTCCTTTTGTCTTTAAATCAATAAATCTTATATAATATATAGATTTATCATTAATTTTATCTATTCTTCCTTTTTAGGCAATGTTCTATATATTAGATTTCATTTAAATGCAATAAATCATACTATCGTAGTTATATCCAATTAAATAAATAAATGTTGGTTCCTACTCTTTTTATCCAACAATTGTTTACGTTTTATTCCATAAATACTTCTACACACATCCTGGATTTTGTATAAATGGTTGTAACGTTAGATCTTGTCTACTTCCCATTTTATATTTAAGGTTTCTAAAACCGATTAATATTATTCCCTAGTCCAAACACCCTTTTGTCCAATTTATATTAACATATCCTTAAATTAGATTAATTCCTATTGATGTAATAGTTAAACATAAATTTCACTTATTTTAAATAAATCCACAATTTAATTTCAAATAAATCAATAAATTTTGGTTTATCACTTCTTAAATACCCAATCGTCATAATTTAATTAAAACTACATTTATCACATTTTATAGAATTTACCATCTTAAGTGACAAATCAAAACTACCCTAACTGCACAAATTTAGGGTAATCAATTTCAATTGCTTTCCCATTAAACTACATAAATTATCCAAATGAAACCTAAGTGAAATGTTTATTTATTTAAAAATCTTACTGTTTAAATGAATTTATCTTTTACGATATAATTTACATTTGACTTGATTCCTCATTTATTTTGCAAAACGGTAAATTCCAATTGCTACCAACATTATATTTAATATAAATTTGAATCCAAATAATTGGTATTGCACAACCTTATTGCGTACATTTACATATAGTTACAACTAAGTCAATACACTGATTTCATGAATTCATAAATTAATCCACAAAATTCCATTGACTCTTTATATTCAAAATCAATTGCAAAGGTTTAAAAGTTGCTAAATTTCGATTTCAGTAATTCCTTTAATTACATTCAAAATCAGCAATTATCTATTAAATGTCCCAAAATTTCTATTAAATTAATCTAACGAATCTTTAATATAAATTAGATGAACTAAATATTGCATTAATATTTTCCGTTTCACTTTAAAGTAACTAAATTTGCCAATTATAATACTTATTTCAATTTCTTAAAATAACCCTTTATTTACATTGAACCCAATTTAATTAAGTTTCCAATTGATAACATTCAATTTCAACATTTAACTACCCTTAAGTTTTAGGTTATAAACAATGTATATGTATTCTTTCTTAATTATTACTTTGCAACTTCTCGTGTAAATTTCACAATCAACCATAAATTTTAAAGTAACGCTTAATAAATATGCTCCTATAATTTCTCAACTTTTAAACGAACGTTACTCCACTGTCAATTAGTGTAACATTCATTTCATTATTACCACCTATTACCGATCCTAATCCCATTAACAAATAAGCAGATAGATTTTTATGATAGGTGTTACAATTTTTTTTTTTAAATAAATTACTATTCATTACTATTGCCTTAAATTCAGCATTAATTTCCTTGCATTAACATTTTATACTAAAATCTTTGTCCAATTATAATTTATACTCTAAAAAATTTCATTTACACCTTTTGTTGTTTCTTACTTACAATTAAGGCGCATCAACTATCTATATTGGTAAATGATTGAATTTTCTAGTAATCCTACTATTTAATGTTTAGTATATTTGTATATTATTATTTACCCTTTTGTTCTCCATTATAAATATATGCACACATACAAATTAAGATTCTACATCTAATTAATCATTCCACCCAATATATAAATTACTAACCTTAAATTATTGCAATTGATTATCTAACATAAAACTGAATCTATTTCTAAATTTTCATAATTCATTAACACCTTAAAAAAGTTTACAAATACAGGGCTTGTATCAGATAAAACTTATTTTCATTGATGAATTCAATACTTGCCTTTATTTTATTTATTTCCAACTTAATATCCAATCGCAACAATTTCCACTATTACACTTATTAATTTCAATACATAATTCAATTTGTAAATTTTAATTACCCTTGATACATCTAATTTCAACATTCACTTTCATATAAATAAATAAGATTTCTGTTTCTTTCTAAATTAAAATAAAAATCCTATTAATTAAATTCATTTTAAACATCGTATTTACACGGGTCGTTACACTCTCCCCCACTCAAAACTTTTCGTCCCCGAAAAGGAAAAGAAAAGAGAAGGAAGAATTTAATAAACAGTACGTCTTATTTCAGATATTAACTTATAAACAATAATTTACTAAATTTATTACCTTAAATAAAATATACCCGTTTTATAATCATTATATCTTTTTATACTTAGATAAATAAAGTTTGGAAAGCATTTTCAAATAATCTCTAAGTGGTTTCAATCACTAACAACAAATCAATCCAACAACCATCCATTTCAACAACCATTATACACAACAAATATAAACAACCATATAATCAACAAACAGATAGTTGCTCGGGTTCAAAGCTTGAAATGGTACGGAATGAACAATAACTATCCAGTGCATCATTTACTCAACAGTCTTAGATGAGATCGAATAGATTATTTATTCATCCAACTACTTCAAATTTCCTTACCCGACCAACCATAATCAAACAAAAACAATTCAAACCAACCAATCAAATTAACTTATATCAATTCATTACATACTTTAGTTGTTTTATTTCCTTTCCAATTTATAGTTTACATTTATTTCTAACAACTTCAAATTTTATTTTCTCGTTAGTGGTTGTATCCTTTATTTTTACTTATTGCTTACAATTTATTCACTTTTATTATTTATTTATTCCAGTCATGTAAGTTTCTTTTATTTGTATTGTATTTAATACACTTCTCAATTTCAATCTTTTATTCCATGCTTACAATTCTATTACTTATTTATAGTAACCCTTTATAATTCCCTTAAATTCTTAACCCTAAAATATCCATTCTTATAAGTAAAGGAATTTACAAATTCTTTAACTAGGGTTTGCAGCCATTTATTTATATTACCTACTTTCCATTATATTCAGCTAGTAGTGTTTAATTCATACTTAAGTTAATAACCCTACACATCAATCCTTATTTATTAAAGAATTTCATTTTAGTCACTTAAGTTTAAAATCACCTATTAATAATACTTATCTTTAATTTTAGTAAGATTTCAATTTATAACTTAAGTTTACAGCATTAAATTCTTATTTATAATAGCAAATTTATTGAATACTTCACTACCTACTTTTACTTGTACAAATTTCTATTACATCACTTATTAACATTTCAACTTTTAAATGTTTGGTAAGTTATATATATGTTATATAAGGGTGAAATTTGGAAGTTATACAAGTTTTCTATTTACCTATGATTAATTAAATGTTCAATAATAATATTCTTTATTTCGTAGGTTCAAATTTCAAATTTCATTTAATACCATTTATAACCTATCATAAAATCTCTTATTTCCTACAGCGAGTGAAATTTATTAATTAGCTACGTTCCAATTCATTACAGTAATTGAAACTATTAATTAATTCATTGTTCCGTAAGTTTTACAATTTCAGCTTACCTTTAATTTATTTAATGCTTCCATTCTATTGTTTTAATTATATTAAAATTTTAACTAAACTTACATTTACATCTTTATAGCATCAATTCTTATCAATAAAGAATTTCATTAATTCAATTTTTAAGGTTTACAACACTTATTTACCTTTTTCTTATCTATCTATTATATTAAATTTTTACTTCAATTAAGGGTTCCAATTATTTATTACTAACCCTTCATTTCACCACAATAATTGAAACAATTAATTAATGGAAATTAAAAATTAAATACCGGGTAAAATTTCAATTTATTTTAAAATAATAGATAAATTATTCTTATAACTTATATACCTCTAATTATATTTAAAGCAATTTAAAATTTATATTTATTTTTTTCAAAAATGGATCTGCAGTAGAACAACTACAGTGGCCTTCCCCCTTCGAAACTCGAAAATGAAAGTCGATGATGCGGCCGCCATCACCGAAATTATTTTCCAGCGACAAAGAGGAAAGTACAAAACTTTTTCTTCAAAATCTTCTTTAAAACAATTTTTCTGAATTATAATGAAATATTTATATCGGAAAATACTTATAGACCAAATCATTATATTTCATAAATCCTTTGAAACCAAATTTTCAAAAATCCCGGACTTAAGTTCTAAAATTTCCAAATTTCAATGATTTTAATTGCAATCTTATTTTACCTATTATTTATAAATTTTATTCCTAACAACCAATCTATTGCGACCAAATATAGATATCATTTGAAATTTTTTATTTTATATATAGAAAATATAATAGGCAAAATTATTTCATTTACCTATATTAAAACAAATATTATGTCGGTCTGTCCTATTAAGTGTTTAGAAATCGCTATTGATCACATAGCGTCCCATGCATCAACCAGAATTTATAAATACAAAACGGAACAGATTAACACAATATTAAAATCTTTTTATAACACTAACAAATACGCTCTCTCATATATATACACTCAGCGACTCCCATAGGGTATTACTACCCTATTAACTAAGAGTCAAACCCCACAAAGCCAAGGTTTATCGCTAAACCAAAGCTCTGATACCAACTGTAACGTCCCGCCTTTTCGCACGATTTAAACCGACACACGTGCCAATTCAAACCATACGGAAGGGCGGATTATTATGGGGTAAATAAGAAAAAAAACAGAGAAGAAAAAAACAAAACAGAATCTCACAGCGGAAGGATAAAATATAATAATCAAATATACAGTTTATAAATCTGTTTGCAAAACCATTTATATAATACATATCAGAGTTACACATACCAATAGCAATGCAGCGGAACAGTGTGTAGGGCACTAGTATAAATAATAATATTATAAATCTTCGTCTTCGTTCTCCAGAGCTAAATCTTGCAATCCTGAAACGCTCGGACTGACCCGAGCGGATTTGAAAAGACAAAAACACTCGAGTCAGAACTAAAAGATCTTATGTGAGTTAAATTAACAGAAATAAATATGAGTGCAGTAACTCAAGAGATGCTCGGGATTTACATCTCCTAAGGATCCGTTAAACTATTTACTATGTAGTATATTGCGCTATTATAATAGTGTCTATTTATAAAATAAACTTACTTTTAAATAGCATTAAGGCTTTACATTTTCCACCTTAACACGTATAATGCCAATAGTCTATACAGTACGGTAATACCTCCTGATCGGGAAGCTACCAGAGGATACTCCATAGGTACGACACAAATAGAAACTCGTAGTAAAGGCTCGGTATGGTAGGTGACACGGCACAACTAGGCAATGCCACGGTAGATATACCAATTGCTATCCAGGCTGGTGGAAACGCGTAGCCGCAGTTACCGCCCACCTCGGACTAACTCCCCAAAATCAAAATATAGAAGTGGCCACTGAATCAATCCAAAACCAAAGTATAATATCGAAGAGGAGGGTCCGATCAGAGGAATGACCTCATTGGCCTGAGAATCGCTCCTGTTTTAGCCACCTTATGCCAACTCACGGGAGTCGGGTCCACGTATTTACCTTACAGGAAACGTCACCACCACCTACTTCATTCTGGAATCTCCACCGCGTACACGGTTAGTCAAAGTGGTTTTCGGTATCGACAGAGAGTATGTCCATATCCGATCCCGGTCTCTTTGCCAACCCATCGTTATTATAACACCGCGGTCATTTAAAAATAGCTCATACTTTAAAACCAGAATAAACATTTCCATTTTAAAATTATGAATACGATATCATTTTAAAACCCAAAACAATATGATATCCTTTATCCCAAATATAAACCTTTTCAAAAATCCAAATGCTTTAAAATTTATAACGTCTGAAAGCCAAATATCCTTTCAAGCATAATATTTCGAAATTCATAATTTAAAACAATAACTTCTAAAACTTGAATGGTTTGGATATTCAACGGTATATGAATTAAAAGGTTTAACTTAAATGTTACTTTGTAAAGAAAATAGTTCTCATGGCTTTACGAATACATTTATTTATTAAAGTCTAAACCAAAATTTGTATTATCTCTCTCAAGTTCCAAAACCACTTCAATTTATTTATATATACGTATATCCATTTTGAGTAACAATATTTCAAACTAAAATTGGATTTTATTCTTTCAACAGATCAATTGTTCTATTAATTAGTCTTGAATATTCACATAAAGTCCATAAATAATAAGACTTCAATTTCTAGTAATAAAATATATATATTTTCCCAATTCAAATTATACTAGAATATTCATTTCAATTTATTTTGGGAAAAATCCAATTATAAATATCATATCTTAAAATTTCCAAACTTAACATTTAAACATATGATATAAATTATTAAACTCCATTTTTTTAATTTCCTTCCATTTTTAATAATGATTTTTATACACCTTTTAATTTCAAAATTTTCAACTTCATCTGTATATATATATGGAAGAAAAATATTTATACGATATAAAATTTAAGATTATTATAAACCGTATTCCATCCAAACCATAGAAATCACATTTAAATAGTTATATATATACCGCGGTGCCTGTATATAATTTTCTATCCTATGGTCAAGTGATACAGATATTTATCATTTCAATCCGCAATTTAAAAAATATAAAATTTTACGGTTATATATCATTTCAAACCACAATCCCGAATGGAATGAAATATGCATGATAACTTGCAGTTTAAATGATATAAAATAAAAACATCCATTCATCCACATCATCCACCATCCAAATCACAATCATCATCCAAAATGAAACAATATCAATATATATCTGATAATAATATGCAGGTAATAACTGGCAGTTATATTCAAAATAATTTAACAACTATTAAACTAACAGTTTATATTCATTAATAAATTTTATAACTGTTAGCTAGCAGTTTATAGGCGAATAAATAAATTCTAACTGTCAATTAATATGCAATACATAAACTAAATTAACAATTAAATTAAATAAATGCGAATTAACAGATATGCTGAATAAAACATGCCAAACATTCATAAATAAATGTAACAACCCTCATATTTATCGAGTTTGTATTTAAATATTTTATTTAAATATTAACTCGTTAATCGGATTTTGGTCCGAAAAGCTACTTTTTGCAAACGGTCAAATTAGGACTCGAGACCACTTCCATTGAGTTCGAAATGTCGTTTACAACTTTTTAAGTATAAACATCGATAGGTTTGGAGTTAGTGAAATTTCACTAACTTTTCCCGCTTTGGACTTTGGGTTAGTTTAGCCTATTAAGCCCAAGTTCCAACCCTCTTCTCCTCACTCTTCATAAATTTCCTAACTAATCAAGCTTTGGCATTAATGGTGGAGGGAATGGGAAATTAAAACTCCAAGCACAAATTCAATTGCAAATCCAACATTCAACTCCAAATTCAAGTAGAAGATATTGGATTCAAGCTTTGGATTGCTTCTCCTTGCTTTCAAGCTTCATCTTCATAAACTTTAGTGCAAAGGTGAGATTTTTGTCTCACAAATCTAGTCTATAACTATATTGGACTGTTGGGAATGATTCCCTATCACTTTTGCATGCACATTTGCATTTGGTTTGGATTGGATTGGCGAAAAACTCCAATTTTTAGCATTTTGGTGAATTTTCTGCACTTAGGTCGTTCTGGCCATTTTTAGGTCGTTCGGAGTTAAGTCGTTCGTCCATGGGTCGTGAGTCGTTCACGAGTTAACTTTAGGTCATTCTGGAAGTATTGGCACGTCGGAGTTAGGTCGCTCGCGAGTTAAGCCTTAAGTCGTAGGTCGCTCACGAGTTTGGCCTTAAGCCGTAGGTCGCTCGCGAGTTAAGCTTTAAGTCTTAGGTCGTTTCCGACCAATAATCTCTAGGCAAACGTTAAGTCGCTCGCCCTGGTTTATCTCGTAGGTCGTCTCCGACCTAAGCTCCGGATAAGTTGTTCGAGTTAGGTCGTTGGACCATTTACCTTAGGTCGCTCGTCCACTAAGTCGGCCTGGTTTATCTCGTAGGTCGTCTCCGACCTAAGCTCCAGATAAGTTGTTCGAGTTAGGTCGTTGGACCATTTACCTTAGGTCGCTCGTCCACTAAGTCGGCCTGGTTTATCTCGTAGGTCGTCTCCGACCTAAGCTCCAGATAAGTTGTTCGAGTTAGGTCGTTGGACCATTTACCTTAGGTCGCTCGTCCACTAAGTCGGCCTGGTTTATCTCGTAGGTCGTCTCCGACCTAAGCTCCAGATAAGTCGTTCGAGTTAGGTCGTTGGACCATTTACCTTAGGTCGCTCGACTCTGTTAAGTCGGCCATGTTGGGTCGTGAGTCATCGTTAGGTCGCGAACACCTCTAGGTCGCAACCACTAAGTCGCTTGACCCCTTAGACCCCTAGGTCGCAGCCGTTAGGTCGTATGACCCTTGAGTCGTTAGGTCGTTAGACCTCATTTTGTCTTCACTAGGTCGTACCGTTTTGGTCGGGGCGCTGCCCCGCACCCCGCCGGGGGCGCTGCCCCCTGGACCCCCGCGACCTGACCGGGCAGGTCGAACCCCGTAAGCGGTGGCGTTGCCCCCGCACCCCCACCTTGGGGGGTTGCCACCCCCCCGGACCCCCCCCTCTGTAGGGGATCTTATCTGAAAAACATTGAGCTGATTTCCTTGGATTTTATTCGCATCTCCGTATGCGATCTTTGTGACTGATTGTTTCTACACTTGCTTATGTGTTTTGTCACTTTATAGTACAAAGGTTTCAATACTAGTAGTAAATATCAAAACTCTTTTAACAAACAATTTCAACTCTATTTTTAATAACAAAGCTCTTTTCTTAAACCGTTTTCCAATCTATTAGTATATACAAGCCTTTACCTCACTCGGATGAGAAATCTAATTAAACGACTTAGTAAAACAAGTGGTATGAAACGCTTGCGTTCACTTCGTCGGTTAATTCTTGGACTTGTTCGATTGAACCTCTTGTGACAATTTTATTAGTGAAGATTTACAGTTTGTTCGTAAATATTTAAGTTAAGCAAGTGGTTATGGGACATGAAGCTAAACTTCTATATTTACTAGCTTAGTGTAATTGACACTTCTCGTTGATCTTGATGATCGCTTTATGAATTAGACTAGCAATTGCGCGATGTCTCTTTCATTGCAAGGTTAGACTAGACACCACTTGTGTGATTCCATTCACACATACCTTTCTGCTTTTTGGTTAGTCTTGACCTCAATCTGTGTGATTCCACTCACACATGTGGGGTAGCTCCCCATGGTCTTCGGACCGTCATGTGATAGGCCTCTTTCCCTTTTTATGATTTCTGGATTTCTCGTGTTGATTTCTGGAATTTATGTCATTGACTTGTTATGAGTACAAGTTTAGGGTATGATGCCCTCTTCGAATCTTTGAGAAGATTCTTGTGATATTGATTATCTCTTATTGATTGATCTTCTGTTGATCATTATTTACATACTTATAGTGGTATGTCGTTATGGATATTTATGTTTATGCCATATCTTTTATGTTATATCATGTCATCTGATATTTATAGCTAGACTGATCCGTTTATTATTTTCTTAAATAATACTTGGGTCAGACCGAGATGTTACAGGTGCTTCTGCTTGACTTCTTCCCAGGGATTCATCACTCTGACTTTTGGCTAACTGTTTAGATTAGCAGTTTTTGTTGTATACACTTGAGATATAGACTCATAGTTGTATTCTTTTGTATAGCACGTGTTGCTATTCTTTTGTATTATCGTGGATCTTACTGACCACTACTCTGATGTACACTTTCATGTGTTAGTTATATATTCATATCTTCTTCCGCCTTTGTGATATGGATATCTGTGACTGATTTGTGATATGATTATTTCTATGTTTGTTTCCGAAGATTATTTATAGCCACCGTGTGATAAGCAATTACATGGATGGTCGCTCCTCAACAGCCTTATTCTCCGTGCTAGTTGACAGCACTACTCCGGAGTGTTCTTGTCTAGCGTGGGTATAGAGGTGGGGCGCCACAATAAATTCTTACTCATATCTAAAATAAATTTAACAAACATAAAAACTTTTAGAAGTTGTGAGTGGGTTAAAACACTCACCTTTTTTAATTTAAATTGAATTCAAATCCAATTTAAACCCAAAATTTGGACGGTCTCCAAATTCATCCAAACTAGTGCCAAAACGTCAGCAATTGCGATACGATCCCATCAAAACAAACCGCGCGCGAATCCGAGCTCGTATGCAAAAGTTATGAAAATTTGAAAAATGGAAAATTCTGGTCCTGGGTCGACTTCGGTGCGCCGCCTCAATTCCCCGGTGCTTGCTTGGAGTTTTTGCCAAAACGACCCGGAGCGACCCGAGTCATTTTCTTCCTGACCCGAAGTTGCTCTAGGGTTTTCTCCCCTGAAACCCGAAGCGCGACCAGAAGCTGCTGCAGATCCGAATTTTTTTTTTTTTTTTTTTTTGAAATTGAAATTTTTTTTTTGGAATTTGAGAATTAGGTTTTTTTTTGCCATTAGAATGAGGAGTTGAGAAGGAGATCTACGTATAGAAAAATGAAAATAAGAAGTGGCTAGGGTTTATAACAGGTTATATATAGACAAGGCTGAAAAATAATAGATGGATCGGATTGGATCTAAACATAAGTTTAAATTTAGGCATAAACATATATGTAATAAACTAGCATTAAATTTTGCAACGTGAATTGATTTAATTGGAAATAAATTACCCAAATGTTCTTATTCCATCAAATTTTATTTACTGAAGGTTGCACTTAATCTAATTTATACATCTTGCCCCTTTTGTCTTTAAATCAATAAATCTTATATAGTATATAGATTTATCATTAATTTTATCTATTCTTCCTTTTTAGGCAATGTTCTATATATTAGATTTCATTTAAATGCAATAAATCATACTATCTTAGTTATATCCAATTAAATAAATAAATGTTGATTCCTACTCTTTTTATCCAACAATTGTTTACGTTTTATTCCATAAATACTTCTACACACATCCTGGATTTTGTATAAATGGTTGTAACGTTAAATCTTGTCTACTTCCCATTTTATATTTAAGGTTTCTAAAACCGATTAATATTATTCCCTAGTCCAAACACCCTTTTGCCCAATTTATATTAACATATCCTTAAATTAGATTAATTCCTATTGATGTAATAGTTAAACATAAATTTCACTTATTTGAAATAAATCCACAATTTAATTTCAAATAAATCAATAAATTTTGGTTTATCACTTCTTAAATACCCAATCGTCATAATTTAATTAAAACTACATTTATCACATTTTATAGAATTTACCATCTTAAGTGACAAATCAAAACTACCCTAACTGCACAAATTTAGGGTAATCAATTTCAATTGCTTTCCCATTAAACTACATAAATTATCCAAATGAAACCTAAGTGAAACGTTTATTTATTTAAAAATCTTACTGTTTAAATGTATTTATCTTTTACGATATAATTTACATTTGACTTGATTTCTCATTTATTTTGCACAACGGTAAATTCCAATTGCTACCAACATTATATTTAATATAAATTTGAATCCAAATAATTGGTATTGCACAACCTTATTGCGTACATTTACATATAGTTACAACTAAGTCAATACACTGATTTCATGAATTCATAAATTAATCCACAAATTTCCATTGACTCTTTATATTCAAAATCAATTGCAAAGGTTTAAAAGTTGCTAAATTTCGATTTCAGTAATTCCTCTAATTACATTCAAAATCAGCAATTATTTATTAAATGTCCCAAAATTTCTATTAAATTAATCTAACGAAACTTTAATATAAATTAGATGAATTAAATATTGCATTAATATTTTCCGTTTCAGTTTAAAGTAACTAAATTTGCCAATTATAATACTTATTTCAATTTCTTAAAATAACCCTTTATTTACATTGAACCCAATTTAATTAAGTTTCCAATTGATAACATTCAATTTCAACATTTAACTACCCTCAAGTTTTAGGTTATAAACAATATATATGTATTCTTTCTTAATTATTACTTTGCAACTTCTTGTATAAATTTCACAATCAAACATAAATTTTAAAGTAACGCTTAATAAATATGCTCCTATAATTTCTCAACTTTTAAACGAACGTTACTCCACTTTCAATTAGTGTAACATTCATTTAATTATTACCACCTATTACCGATCCTAATCCCATTAACAAATAAGCAGATAGATTTTTATGATAGGTGTTACAAATTTTTTTTTTTAAATAAATTACTATTCATTACTATTGCCTTAAATTCAGCATTAATTTCCTTGCATTAACATTTTATACTAAAATCTTTGTCCAATTATAATTTATACTCTAAAAAATTTCATTTACACCTTTCGTTGTTTCTTAATTACAATTAAGGCGCATCAACTATCTATATTGGTAAATGATTGAATTTTCTAGTAATCCTACTATTTAATGTTTAGTATATTTGTATATTATTATTTACCCTTTTGTTCTCCATTATAAATATATGCACACATACAAATTAAGATTCTACATCTAATTAATCATTCCACCCAATATATAAATTACTAACCTTAAATTATTGCAATTGATTATCTAAAATACAACTGAATCTATTTCTAAATTTTCATAATTCATTAACACCTTACAAAAGTTTACAAATACAGGGCTTGTATCAGATAAAACTTATTTTCATTGATGAATTCAATACTTGCCTTTATTTTATTTATTTCCAACTTAATATCTAATCGCAACAATTTCCACTATTACACTTATTAATTTCAATACATAATTCAATTTGTAAATTTTAATTACCCTTGATACATCTAATTACAACATTCACTTTCATATAAATAAATAAGATTTATGTTTCTTTCTAAATTAAAATAAAAATCCTATTAATTAAATTCATTTTAAACATCGTATTTACACGGGTCGTTACAAGTGTCAAAATGTCCGAAATTTTATTACGATCCTAACAAAAAAAATCGCATGAAATGGAGTTCGTATGTGAAAGTTACACGAGTTAATTCGATTGAAAACATAATTAAATTAAAAACAGAAATAAGTAAATAAATAAATAAAACCTCAACATGTTAGCTATCTCTCTACCACGCACAGGAAAATGTGGTTCGAACCCAACCTGCAGAAACCCTAACCGGCCGCCACTTCACTTCGCTGCCTCGCACCTCCATACGCAAATCCAGATGCTCCACCGTGACCACCTCCTTGAGCCACCCCCTCGCCTTCGACCACTTGTGCTCCGCCGCCTTCAATTAGCCTCCGGCGAGACAAAAACGCACGGCCTTAGGCGCAATTCCAGGCGACTTGGGGACCCTATGACGACAACGAACGGCATGGATTTCCCTTATTCGTCGAGCTCTACGCCATGGTGCCTCCTGATCGTCGAATTATGAAGGATCCACCGTCAAAATCACTAAAACTAAAACGAATGGCCGGAACTGTTTCAATTTTTTCTGGGTAAACGGTGCATCGAAAGAAAAAATGAATACCACCAAGAGATTACGCTCATCGAGAGCATCAACATATAATTTTTTGGAATTTTTCTGAGAAGTTAAATTTTTGACTTTGGATTTGATATTTGAAATTGAACACGGATCTAGAGTTTCTAGCCATTGGAAGAAGAGAAAGAACTGATGAATTGAACGCACAAACAAATGAGAATAGATGGGGCTAAGGTTTATAACTGGGTTTATATAGATAGGTTAGAAATCTGAATAGATGGATCGGATAAACAAACGTGCTAACGCTATCGTTGCCCAAAAAGCCCGTTCTGACCCCGGAACGAAATTGGGTAAACCCATATATCAAAATAGGTATTTTAAAATATTCTGAACGCGATGGAAAAAGTTTCACGTCCTAATTCCATCGTATGAAGAAGTTATGCTGAAAATAATATTTTCAAATTGATTTCAAATTGGTTTTAATTAAATCGATTTCAAGGCGTTTCGCGTTCGTACGATCAAACGACAAGTCCGATCGCTATGAAACTTGAAACCCTACTAAAATTCACCGATACGGATCCGATGAAACTGGTTTCGTCGAAATCCGAGTCATTGGCTAAAATGGCTATTTTTATATAAATTGAATAGATTAAGAATTAGTAAATAAATTCAATTTTATATATTTCATTTTTAGAATAGGAAAATTTTATCACTTATGATTTCTCAGGCATTTACAATAATTTTAACAAATTTAAATGTCAATATAGAGAAGTTAAATTTATCAATTCCAAATGTTAATCTCACTTTTAATAATTAACTTCATTTAATTTACGAAATTATAAATAAATCCTAAAAATTCCATTTAGTTAAATTAATTAATTATTATTCCGTTCATAATTTCAAATAGAAGTGTCAACCATTGGATTTAAGATTATCACATAAATATTTCACGTTTTCAACTTAATTTCCAATTAACGTAAAATTTTATTATTAAATTTTAAATTAGTTGCAATAAACCCAAATAAATACTTAAAGCTTGATTCCTGTTTAAACATTTAACTCATTTGATTGCAATTAACTTCTTTATGGTAAATTTAATTCTGATATATTAATGAAACTTTATTTCCATTCTTTATTCACTAATCATCATATTTATGAAGAACATTTACGTTATTCTCCATTTATTACCTTAATTTATTTAACGTAACATTTAATTTATATTTATTGCAATGATTTCCAAATCAATTGAATGAATTAAATATATATGTATCACTCATAATAACTTATGGTCACAGCTCTTGATCACCTTTAATAAGTTTATTATTTACGATCCAATAATCGCCATTTACTTTATATATATACGAATTAATTAATTCAATATTTCCATTTCGTTTTGCTATACTAAATTTATTACTAAGTGTATTTACTCCATTCCAACAAGTTGGACTTCCATTCTTACTATAACAATCATTTTCCTATTCGCGTTAATTAATAACCCACCATCATTGCATTTATTGTCTTTTATTGATTTAATCAAATTACCCAATATTCCTTTAAATTCATACTAACGAAATATTCAATTACTATTCTGTAACGACCCGTATAAATTCGATGTTTAAATGAATTAAATTAATAAGATTTTTATTTAAATTTAGAAAGGAATAAAAATCTTATTTATTTATATGAAAGAGAATGTAGAAATTTGATGTATCAAGGGTAATTAAAAATTTACAAATTTAATTATATATTGCAATTAATTATAATAGTGGAAATTATCGCATTTGGATATAAATATTAAAATGAAGGCTAAAATAAATTTTGTAAATGGTGATTTAAAACCTATAAAATCCAAATTAATTAGGTAGGAAAAAGATTCTTACCTGGATATAAAATTTAATATGAGAAATTTATGAAAGTATTAATTTGATTTAATGCAATAAAAGATTGTAAACGGTAATTGGAATAAATTAAGAAATCATATTAGTGCAAGTTAATAATTTATGACTTGAATGAGATTCCAATTCAAATAAATCATTTAAATGTTATGATTTGATTTTTAATGGAACATGAGAAAAACAAATGTAAGGATTTGATTAATATATATGTTATTTGTTCAGGGTATTGAATAAAAATTGGAAATCCAATTGTAATTAATGATAATAACGTTGCTATTAGTTAATAAATTAAATTTCAATGCAATACCCATAAATGAATGGAATGAAATGAATGTAATGTATACTAGGTTATTTATCAAATAGAGAAAAAAGTAAATATCGAATTGATTGATGAATAAATATGCATTGAATAGTAATTGAATGTAAGTTAATGGTAATTGTATAAAATCAATATAAGATAATGAATTGCATTAATTGTGGGTTGATATTAAATGTTGAAATATTATATAGATAAGGATTTAGATGGAATGGATTAATTTATGAAATAAAGGATAGCAACCATATAAAATGTTAAATAAGTTAATATTGTCATTAATAAAAACGTTACTTTAAGGATAATTAATGTAGTAACGTAAGGTGTAAATGTAAATTACAATGGAAGCGTAACCTTATTTCTAGGTAGAAATTGCAGG
This sequence comes from Allium cepa, assembly GCA_030765085.1. Classification (NCBI taxonomy): domain Eukaryota; kingdom Viridiplantae; phylum Streptophyta; class Magnoliopsida; order Asparagales; family Amaryllidaceae; genus Allium; species Allium cepa. The sequence goes on along the minus strand of CM060934.1, from coordinate 365,539,437 downwards.
TAGATTTATGAAATGGAGTTTATGAAATAAATGAAATTGAATATTTCGTTAGTATGAATTTAAAGGAAAATGGGTTAATTTGATTAAATCAATAAAAGACAATAAATGCAATGATGGTGGGTTATTAATAAAGGTGAATAGAGAAATGTTTGTTATAGTAAGAATGGAATTCCAACTTGTTTGAATGAAATAAATACACTTAGTAATAAATTTAGTATAGGAAAACGAAATGGAAATATTGAATTAATTAATTCGTATATATATAGTAAATGGTGATTATTGGATTGTAAAAAATAAACTTGTTAAAGGTGATCAAGAGTTGTGACCACCAGTTATTATGAGCGATACATACATATTTAATTCGTTCAATTGATTTGGAAATCATTGCAATAAAAATAAATTAAATGTTACGATAAATAAATTAAGGTAATAAATGAGGAATAACGTAAATAAATTCTTCATTAAATGATGGTTAGTGTATATAAAGAATGGAGGTAAAGCTTTATAAATTGATTTGAATCCAAAATTTAATGAAAGAAGTAATTGGAATTGAATGGATTAAATGTTTGAAGTTACGAAGATTTTAATTTAGATAAAAGGGTATGCATTTATGTAATATAGTATGAATCTATTGTTAAGTTTATTTATAAAATGGCAGTTGGGTAAATGAAAGGGTGCAAAAGTAAGCTTGTCAGTATATTAAAGTAATATATGATAATAGGTTTAATCGAAATAAATGAAAATTTAAAATCTAAATATTACATTTATATGGATTTAAGTGTAATCTAAGAATGTTAGGATAATAAATTTTGAATCTAATATTAAATCCATCTATTTGAAATATATGAATGGAATAACCATTGATTTCTTTGATTGAATATAAACTTTAGAAAGTTAAATTATAATTTGTGAATTTAATGAAATTAAAGTTTTATATTGAAATTTATAAATTTACCTTCTTTAATTTGACATCTAAACTTGTTTGAAATTTTGTAAATGATTAAGAAATTTTAAGAGCGATGAAATGGGTAAATTTTAGAATCTAAATATAAAATTTGATTTTATTCATTTATTTTAAATTTATTTAATTAATATGAAAATAGCCATTTTGGCCACTGACTCGGATTTCGAAGAAACAAGTTTCATCGGATCCGTATCGGTGAATTATTGTAGGGTTTCAAGTTTCGTAGCGATCAGACTTGTCGTTTGATCGTACGGACTCGAAACGCATTGGAATCGAAACTGAAATCAATTGAAATCAATTTGAAAATATTGATTTCAGCATAGCTTCTTCATACGATGGAATTTGACGTGAAACTTTTTCCATCGTGTTCAGAATATTTTAAAACCCCTATTTTGATATGTGGGTTTACCCAATTTTGTCTCGGGGTTAGAACGGGCTTTTCGGGCCATAGATTGTTCAACACGTTTATTTATCTGGTCCATCTACTCTATTTCAACCCTACCTATAAATACCCTGTTATAAACCCTAATTTCTCCTCATTCTCATTTGTCTGTACATACCTTCTTTCTCAACTCCTCATCCCAATGGCAGACAAAACCTAATTCCCAAATTCCAAAAAATAATTTCAATTTCAAAAAAAAACAAAAAAAAACAAAAAATTTTTGCGAATCTGCAACAGCTTCTGGTCGCGCTTCAAGTTTCAGAGGAGAAAACCCTAGAGCAACGTCGGGTCAGGAAGAAAATGACTCGTTTTGCTCCGGGTCGTTTTGGTGAAAACTCCAACCAAGCACCGGGGATTTGAGGCGGCGCACCGAAGTCGAACCCGAAGTCGACCCAGGACCAGAATTTTCCATTTTTCAAATTTTCATAACTTTTGCATACGAGCTCGGATTCACGCGCGGTTTGTTTTGCTGGGATCGTATCGGAATTTCTGACGTTTTGGCACTAGTTTGGATGAATTTGGAGACTGTCCAATTTTTGGGTTTAAATTGGATTTGAATTCAATTTAAATTCAAAAAGGTGAGTGTTTTAACCCACTCACAATTTCTAGAATTTCTTGTGTTTGTTAAATTAATTTTAGATATGAGTAGAAATTTATTTATGACTGTTTGGCATGATTTATTCGTCATCTCAGTTAAATCGCATTTATTTGATTTAACTGTTGATTAATTTTATTTATTGCATATAATTTGACAATTAGAATTTATTTATTTGCATATTAACTGCCTGTCATAGTTATATTTATTTTTATTTCACATTAACTTCCAGTTAAATTTACATTTATTTTGCACATAAACTGCTAGTTTGACAGTAGTTAAATTTATATAAATTGTTAGTTAATACATGTTATTTATTACCTGTATAATTTATATGCTCTATATTGATGTTGTTTAAATTGGATGATGATTGTAATAAAACGGTTGATGATTGATATCTGGATGAATGGATGTTGTATTTTATATCATATAAACTGCAAGTTATCGTGCATTTCATTCATTCGGGATTGCGGTTTGAAATGATATACAACCGCATTTTTATTTTAAATTACGGATTGAAATGATAAACATCCGTATCACTTGACCATAGGGTAGAAAATTTTATACAGGCATCGTGGTAAATATATAAAATTATTTTTGGAAATGTTTTACTATGGTTTTGTAAAGCTGTATATATATATATGGTTTATGGGATATTGATTTGGTTATATATATATATATATATATATATATATATATAGTAAATTTTCGGTTTTTAAGCTTTGTATAAATTTGATTTGAAGTATAAAATAAAGTTTGATTTTCGATATCAAATACGATTAAGAATTTATTTAAAATTAAATTTCTGGAGTTTTAATGACTTAAAAAAAGAGTAAGGTTGGAAGATGAATATTAAGTTAAATTGAAACTAAATGAAAAGTTAGAAATTTTAAAGGATATGATTTTTGTGTAAAGTGATTTGAATGAATATCAGGTTGATTTAAATGAATATATCAAGTTTAATAAATTGAAATATTATCCAATTATGTGAAGTTATAAGTTTTACTTAAAGTATATTGAATTCATTAAGTAAACATTTCAAGTCTAAAAAATGAAGTAATTGAATTTGATATATATGGGATGGTCAAATGAATTTGTTTTTGAAATGGTGTAATATTTAAAGCTTTGAAACGTAAAAATTTAAAATGGTATTTGGAAGTTTAAATCGATATTTGGAATTGATTTGCGAAATGTAAAGAAGCTATTTTGTTTTATAAAAGTAATTTAATATTTAACCATTTGAGAGATGGAATTCATTTCAAAGTTATGGTTTTCAAGGTAGTATAATTTAGAAATATTATATTCAAGAGTTTTGATTTCTAAATATTTTACTTTGAAACCACTATGATTTTTGGAAAGAATATATTGGAAAATAAAGATGATATCATATTGTTTTGGGTTTTAAAAGGAAATGATATCATATTTATATGGTTTTGAAATGGATATTATATTCTGGTTTTAAAAGTATAAATTATTTTAAAGGACCGCGGTGTTATAATAACGTTTGGTTGTTGAAGAGACCGGGATCGGAAGTTGTCATACTCTCTGCCAACTCCGAAAACCACTTTAACAACCGTGTACGCGGTGGAGATTCCAGAATGAAGTAGGTTGGTGGAGGTGTTTCCTGCAAGGTAAATACGTGGACCCGACTCCCATGAGTTGGCATAAGGTGGCTAAAACAGGAGCGATTCTCGGGCCAATGAGGTCATTCCTCTTATCGGACACTCCTCTTCGATATTATACTTTGACTTCGGATTGATTCAGTGGCCACTTTTACTTTGATTTTTTTGGGAGTTGTTTCGAGGTGGGCGGTAGCTGCGGCTACGCGTTTCCATCGGCCAGGATAGCAATTCGTATATCTACCCTGGCATTGCCTAGTTGTGCCGTGTCACCTACCCTATCGCGCCTTATACGAGTTTGGATTTCTCCCGTAGCCCGTGTGGTATCCTCTGGTGGCTTCCCGATCAGGAGGGACTATGATATTGGATGGACTACTGGGACTATTACGTGCTAAGGGCTATATGGGTAACCCCTTAACGCTAAGAAAAAGTAAGTTTATTTTACAATTAGACACTATTATAATAGCGCAATATACTACATAGTAAATAGTTTAACGGATCCTTAGGAGATGTAAATCTCGAGCATCTCTTGAGTTACTGCACTCATATTTAGTTCTGTTGATTTAACTTACGTAAGATCTTTTAGTTCCGACTCGAGTGTTTTGTCTTTTCAATTCGCTTGGGTCAGTCCGAGCGTTTCAGTATTTGAAGATTTAGCTCTGGAGGACGAAGACAAAGATTTGTATTACTATTATCTAGTATATTATTCCACTACAACATTTAATTCCGCTGCATTGATATTTTGTTATGTGGACTCTGATATTTATTGTATAAAGAAGAAGTAAATGTTTTGTATACAGTTTTATGAACTACATATTGATTATTATATTTTATCCTTCCGCTGTGAGATTCTGTTTTCTTTTTTTTCTCTTCTCTATTTTTCTTATTTACCTCATAACAATCCGCCCATCCGTATGGTTTGAGTTGGCACATGTGTCGATTTATAGCGTGCGAAAAGGCGGGACGTTACATATTCAATGCATATTTATTCATCAATCAATTCGGTATTTACTTTTCTTTCCTTCTATTTGATGATAAATAACCTAGTATACATTTACATACATTCATTTCATTCCATTCATTTATGGGTATTGCATTGAAATTTAATTTATTAGCTAATACCAACATTATTACCATTAATTACAATTGGATTCCCAATTTTATTGAATACCCTGAATAAATAACATATATATTAATCAAATCCTTACTTTTTTTTCTCTTCTCATATTCCATTAAAAATCAAATCATAACATTTAAATGATTTTATTGAATTGGAATTTCATTCAAGTCATAAATTATTAACTTGCATTAACATGATTTCTTAATTTATTCCAATTAGCGTTTACACTCTTTTATTGCATTAAATCAATTTAATATTTTCATTAATTTCTCATATTAAATTTTATATCCCGGTAAGAATCCCTTTTCTTCTTAATTCATTTGGATTTTATTCAATTTCTATAAATAGGTTTTAAGTCACCATTTACATAATTTATTTTAGCCTTCATTTTAACATTTATTTATCCCCTTTATTGTTTCTACTAAAATAAATTACAGAAATCCTATTAAATAAACAAATTAAATTGTCGAAATTTATGGGTCGTTACACTCTCCCCCACTCAAAACTTTTCGTCCCCGAAAAGGAAAAGAAGGGAAAAGAAGAAATAAGAAAACAATATATCTTTCTTAATTAAATTTATAAACAAATAAGTTTACAAAATAAAATAATTTTACATAAAATATACCAATTTATACCAATTTAAATCCTTTATACATAAATTGTTAAAGTTTGTAAATATTTTCACATTTTTCTAAGTCTAAAATTTACGGAAATTTTTGGCAGAGTCTCCTTTGTACGGAGAGGCTCGGAAGAAAATATAATATAAATATAACAATATACACAAATATTTACCAAAATAATATATATCCCTGCACAGGAAAATATATAAAATAGCGCTATAAACCGTAATCCGAAAACGTACCTATTTGTCGGGCAATTTACGCTAAATTTATGGAACCAAAAGCAGTAGCAATTGCTTCCATAACCTGCATTTCACTTATAAACACTTATAAAATCTAAAAGGTTAACAATTTATATAAAGTGAAATATTTAAGTGGTTTCAATTACTAACAACAAATCGGCACAACAATCATCAATTCGACAAATAGCATACACAACAATTTAAAGCAACCATTCAACCAAATAGTTGTTTGAATTCAAACTTTTAAAATTATACGGAATGAAGAATAAACTACTAGCGCATCATTTACTCAACAGCCTTACATAAAACTAAATAGATTATTCTTTCATCCAATCCCAATTTTAAAGTATCTTACCCAAACAACCATAATTTAAACAACAACAATTCAAACCAACAAATCAAATTAACTTATTATCAATTTATTTCATACTTTAGTTGTTTGATTTCTCTTTTTATTCGTACCACATAAATTTTCCTTTTATAATTTACATTTATTTCTAACAAACTTTTAAATTTCCTTTACTCATTCAATGTTTGTTTCATTTATTTCCACTTTAATTACTTAAGTTTATAATCATCTATTTGTCATACTTACCTTTAATTTATATTTACTTGGTAAAATTTCAATTATAACTTAAGTTTATCACAGCAATTTCATTGAATACTTTTACTATTTCAAATTCCTACTTGTATAATATTCTATTACAATCTCTTATTAAACATTTCACTTTTAATATTTGGTAAGTTATATATATGTTGTTTAAAGGATGTAATTGAAAGTTATACAAGTTTTCACATCTCTTTTAGGTAATTCATTGTTCAATAATTTTTTATCCTTTTTCTTATAAGTTACAATTTCAACTTCCTTTTTATTTCCTTTATAACTTGGCATTAAATCTCTTACCTAAATTAGAGGTTTCAATTGTTAATTACTTACCCTTCATTTCACTACAATAATTGAAACAATTAATTAACGAAAATTTAAGAATTTAATACCGGGTTAAATTTCAATTTATTTTAAAACAATAGATAAATATATTCTTCAATTTATATATCACTAATTATATTTAAAACAATTCAAAATTTATATATTTTCCAAAATGAATCTGCAGTAAAACTACTACAGTGGCCTTCCCCCTTCGAAATTCGAAAATGAAAGTCGATGATGCGGCCGCCATCACCGAAATTATTTTCCAGCGGCAGAGAGGAAAGTACAAAACTTATTTTTTCCAAAATCTTCTATAGAACAATTCTTTCGAACTTTATACTGAATATTTATGAGACGACCCGACTTTCTTACCACGGAAAATTGCATCATTTTTAAGAAAGAAAAGGATAGAAAAGAGAATAGAAAGAAGAGAAGAAAGTAACAACATCAGAATCTAACAGCGGAACGAATAAACTATATTAATAACATAACACTTTACATAGTATCATATACATCAGAGATACACAGCATAAAACAACACATACTAGACAGTTATAAACACCTGTCTAGTTATTACAACTCAATACAGCTCATAGACAACACAGAACACACGGCGGAATACTATATATCTAACGCAGAAGCCTCCTGCTCCATTGCACCTCCAATATTCGTCAAAGCAAATCTGAATCCTAACCTGAATCCCTTGGCTACTCGTAAAAATTTGAGTACCCAAGAGTTTAAGAAAACAAAGATAAACTCCGGGTCAGACATGGGTCTGGTGTGAGTAACAGGTTAAAGTTGCTTAACTTTCAAAAACCTTTTGGAAAGAAAGGTATCACGTAAGACTTCCCACACACAAACATGGAAAAGTTTTTACCTTACGCTAACCAAAACATTTGATAGGAAATCCGATGATATTATAATAGTGTCAAGGGTTTTCAAATAAATAAGAAATAACTGAAATTGTTACATGATTAAATTCCAGCTACTAGCCACAAAAGTGGGTAATACAATCAAAACCGTTGGCACTTATTGGATTTTGGATTCCATACCATGGCAGGGCTACCGGGGTACCGCCCGTCACAGTACGTGGCCTAGATCAATGTACCGAGGAGTACGCCCGCTCCCCTGCAACACATAGTCAGACCTATTCCTTACTGAACAATTCCGAACAAGACAACCCCGTGGTTGTAGCTAGCAACCACCCACACAGCCAAATATAAAGGGACTTCTAGACAGAGGTAAATCTTGCTCTCTAGTGGGTGCGACCCACGAAGCCTTGCTGCACTTCCCCTGTTTTAGCAATTCCCGGTTGATGAGGCTTGAGGCTACGATTACCTTTATAGGACATATCACTTAGAATGCTCATCGTCCACCTGACGATGTTCTGAAAGCATCCAATCCATACAAGTTCGTTCCGGGTTCGAACGAAACCGAAGGCATTATCTCGTTACACTCATTTTGGAATCACCCTCAGAGTTAACGACAATAACCATTGCACTCTAAACCACCATCTCGAACCTATAAGAACTAGTTCCGTCAACTCATTACGGAATCACCCACAAAGTTATACTGACTCATAGTCCTTACACCTCGAGTCTTCACAAAGCTCTATTTGGATTCACGACCTAACGTTATTTGGAAACGATGTGGTTTTCGGATATCCAAATATGGAAACCCGATCCCGGTCTCATCGAAATCCAAAGCATGTCTTTTAGGTCCAAGTTGTTTTAAAGTTTAAAACAATTCAATACAGTATCTATATACACACAGATAGATAATCCATAAATCACAATTGATAATTAACATCATCAAATAACAGGTAACCCACATTATCAATATCAAATAGATATTCCATATATCACCATCACAATAGATAACCTATGTTATCATCACGATACAATCAAGTCATTTATACCACACAATATCATTTATCTCATTATCGAGATCTCAAAGCATCCAAGACAATTAATGTCATCCATTCATACATAAACAATGATTTACTCATACCATAATATAATTAATTTAAAATGAATTAAATTAATTCTCTACCTCTAATTAATTTAAAATGAATTAAATTGATTACTTCATTTTCAATTAATTTAAATAAATTAAATTAATTACTTCACCAATACAAATCTTGCTTACTTAATCATTTAATTGATTACAATTAATTAATCATTCATTATTGATTACCTTAATTAATCACTCTTGATTAATTATCCTTAATTACATTCATGTAATTATCCTCAATTAATTTCACAAAAATAATTATTCTCAACTAAACAGTAATTAACCTTTAATTACTTATTATTGATTAATTAATCATAATTAATCAACTTTAATTACTTCATTAATTATAATAATTAATGATCCCCTTTTATTAATTACCTTAAGTAATTAACTTATAATTATTAATCATCTCAGATTAATTACATTTAGTAATTAACTAACTTAATTACTTTATTTAAACCAAATTAATTATCCTTAATTAATTTTCTTAATTAATCCCTTGATTAATTAATACGTAAATCAATCCAAATAACTTCATCATTAACATCTTCATTTAAATTACATTCTGTAATTATTAATCAATTACTTAACTAAGTAATTTCCAAAATTTATTAATTACACACAGAAATTATTTTAAACATCCAAGTGTTTAAAATTAATTAAACTAAATTAATTAAGATAAACAATCATATTTAACTAAATTAATTACATTAAGTAATTAATTTCCTAATTACTTTACTAAGTAATTATACTCAAACCATTCATAACTTATTATTATTAAATTAATTAATCTAATTAATTATAAAAATTAACCATATTAATTAATTGTTAAATAATCATGGTTAATGGCCTTCATTAACCATTCTCTAATTATTTTATTTAGTAATTAAATTAAATTAGTTACAAATTAAATTATCTTTAATCATTCGTTAATTAAAGTTAATTATTAAATTAATTAACCTTGATTTAAAACTTAATTACATAATTAATAATATTCATCATTTATTAACAATCTAATTAATGATCTTAATTATAAATTGATTAATCATTAATCAATTATTAATTCCAAATTTAATTAATTAATTAAATTAACTAATTAATCTTAATTGCCCTATTAATTAAATTAATTCTGAAATATAAATCTTAATTTAAATTTCAAGATAAAACATAACTTAATTATGTTTTAAAACAATTTAATTGAAACAAAGTACTTTTTAAACTACTTTTAAATTTTCATTTTAAATACAAGTTTTAAAATTTAAAACTTATCAAAATTTAAATAATTTAAAACTTTTTAAATTTAAAATCAAACCAATGATATGAAATTTTTTTAAAGTTAAATTCATTTCAAAATTTTAGTAACTTAAATTTTCATTTGATTTAAAACTTCAATTTAAACCTTCTTAAAATTTAAAACTGGAATTTAAATTTAAGTTTTGAATTCCCAGATTTTAAACATACTTCAAATCTACTCATATTTTTAAAATCTCATTACTAAAAATGTTCAAACTATTTTACCAAAAAAAATAGTTAATTAAATTAAATTTATGAAACTTTTATTTTATTTAAAAACTGGAATTTGAATTCAAATCAGAAATGCAAACTTGATTTGAATTTGAACTTAAACTTTGCTTTAAACATAAACTTCAGATTTTAAAGATTTTAAAAACCCAGATTTTAAAGAAAACAGGTTTTCTGAAACCTGGAAACAAACACAGAGCAACACAAGAATCCCCTAATTTTACTTCGAGTCAAAAACCTGATTACTCTGAGTCACCAACCTACTTGCTTCGAGCAAACACAAAGACCTCCCCTGCAACATCCAACCCAAAAAAAAATTCACCAGAATTTTCATCGCTGTGCATATGCACGGCAACCACCACCTCTGTCGATCCTCATAGATGATCCAACACTTCCAGAAACCCATGAATGCCCTAACTACAACACTAGGTCGAACAAATAATCAAGAAGTCAAAATTTTCCCCTAATTCAAAACCTGTAAAACAGAAACCAGGTTTTACTGTCAAAACCTGTCAACGGCGACAGTTCGCCATTCCGACCACTTGACATTCAACCCCTCCGGCCTCGAGCTCCTCCACCCTTCAACTATACAATCACCAATTACCTCAACACTCGATCCATCCTACACCTCACACTGACCCAATCCTTAACCCCTATTCAAAACTAGGGTTCATACAAAGTTTTACAAACTGCTTCAAATCTAACAAATTATATCCACTTCTCTGATTTTTCTAAGGATCTACGATCCTTACTCTATAACTCAGAAGAATTCTAAATTTTCTTAATCTACAGATTGCAAGCATTTGCTCAAATTCAAATTTAGTTCAGGAACAAACTACTATTGATACTATACTCTAAAATTCCTAATACTTAATTTAAAAAAAAAAGTTCCAGTAAATGTTTTTTAATCTATGAAACTGGATTTCAATATTAATATGATTGATTTTGATCAAGATCAACATATAATGGGATTGCATGTGTTTACAGAGATAACACCCTGTATTTTAACTACCCTAAAAACTTTTAAACATTAACTTAAGAAAATAAAAACACATTACTTTATAAATTTGAATTCTAATCTATGATAAGCAAACTTCTTTTAATTATTCTAGAACCCAGTTACTATCTTAAATCAGATCAATTATAGGAATTCTTTTAAATAGGATGATGATCTGGGTATACTCTGCGAACATAATCAAAGATGCATACACAATCACATTTACATCAGGCACACAAACATGTTTTATCTCAAGCAACCTAAATTACAGTTTTAAGATTAAATGTTACTCACCTTAGAATGCAGAGCTCTGTTGATCATTTGAAATTTGCAGAAAACATAAAAATGCAGGTTTGACCCTTTGTTGATTTTAATCTGAGTTGCAATTTGTTGAAATTCTCACGATCCCATATTCTAATTACGTGCATGCAGATGTAGATGTAGATACTAATTCCTCAAATGCATGCTATCATTCCCAGTTTAAAACAGAGTGCAGGCCCTTTATTTGATTTGAAGAAATGCAGATTTTTGGATTTGAGGGATTGCAGATTTGAACATGGTTTAGAAAATGCAGGCTTCACTTGAATTTTGCAGACCCCTTTGATTTTGAAATTGTTGAATATGCAGATTGATTTTTAATATGAGGATGGATTTTATTTTAGAAGTTTGAAGATTTCTTTGATTAAGGAAAATGAAAATGAAATATGAATGAAGATGCAAACTAAACTAATGTATTTTTAGATTTAAGGAAATAAAAGAAAAATTAAAACTAATTTTACACTTGTCAATTTGTTATGCTAATTTTTAAACACATGCTACATGAATGTTAAAGAATGAAACACTTGTTAAAAGAATGCAATACTTGTTTCTTATAATAATTAGTACTAATTTACAAGTTAATGTATGTGTTAGCTTAGTTTAAGTTGTAAGTTTATTTTAAAATATGTGTATAAATTTACAAAAGAAATAAGAACAAATAATTTTTATAAATAAACTTATACATATTAAAGATTAAAACAATTAAGATTTTATACTTTTGAATTTAAATTCAAACTAAATTCAAAATCAAATAATTCCAAATCAAGTTATGAATATAAATTCAATTTGAAATAAAAATTACAATCCTATTCAAAAACTTATTTATAAAGACAATACAATATCAATATTGTTTTTATAAATCTCTTATTATTAAACTAAAATCATTTTATAATAAATTATATTTTTATTAATAAAATATCCATTTTATTAAGCCATGAAACCATTTTGTTTGTTTATTCTAAATTTAAAACTCAATCTAATTTAATTTAAACATTTAATATTTTTCTTATCAATTTTAAAATCAAATTTTTATTTATGAAATAGTTTTAAAAACTCAATGCCAATTAAAATCAAAATTTCCAATTTATAATATATATATTAGAATTTTAAAACATGATTCATTTGTTAAATTTAAACCAAAATCATTTATTTAACTTTGAAAAGCTTAAATATTAAATAAAATAAATTTTCCAAATTACTACAAATATTAAAACTAGAAAATATGCTTTGCTTATTAAAATTAAAACAATACTAATCTATTTAAAATATAAACCATATATTTATACTGTAAATAGAAATCAATTTATTATTTTTAAAAGATAAAATAAACAATTTAAATAATTATTGAAGAAGATTATTAAATCTATTTGAATAATTATTAACAGAATATCAACATCAATTTAATTTTAACTACAGATTATTAAATTGATATTGTTAAAAATTCTGGGATATTACAATCCTTCCCCCTAAAAAGAATTTCGTCCTTGAAAGTTAAAACAAAGGTAATTTAATAATCTTATTAAATTTTAATTTAAACACAAGCATATATCAAACATATGCTAACAATCAAAGCAACCAATCAAACAAACCTAATTATTCAGACAAATTCTAGATAGAATTTCTTCGAGTTTCCCCAGGTGTGTGTGTGTCTATATATATATATATATATATATACACACACACACTCGCTCGAGAGAATCCAAACAACCAATACTATGAAGCTACAAAGCTCCTATACAACTATATCTATAACACTAGACAAGATATCAGAATACAAACGAGTCTGACTGAACAACCAAAACTCCAGAACTGCTGGTTCCACAACCAGAGATAGATCATACACGTACTCCCTCAGAGATACATGAAACTCATCGAATCCCAGTTATCCAAACTGGCAATCCAATCCTGTAGATCTATCACTTATTCTCCAATATCACAGAAAAGATCCAAAACACTTCAGAGCTAGCTTCTCAACCCTTCCCAATCTTATAGCTAACTTTTGATCGGAGAAAACTTATCCAAAATTAAATCTCCGACTTCAGAGTCCAAATTCCTTCGTTTCTTATCCACAAAATCTCTTCGGACAATCCTGGGTTGTCCACAACCTTACTGATCAGCTCAACCTTGCTGATGCCTCTAGAAACAAACAAGACCAATCAACACCACAAAATGATCTCCTCAATATCAACCAAGATCAAGATCTCAAACTCAGCTGTTCAACATCGGAAGACAACAACCTCTCTTATCCGGAAAAGAAAAGCAGATACACTTCCCAACTGCTTCCGCTGCTCAACTCTGATCCGAAGTAGAAGAAAATGCTAAAGAAGAACACTAGCACAAATAGGACAACACATCCCTGAGATATGATTCAGCAAATCCATAAGAAACTAAGAAATTTTCCCCAAAACTCTGAGATGCTACACCAACTCAACTCTTGGAACCATTATTCTATAAAGCTGAACCACCGGTACCACTCCTGGAATTCCAGTCGATAAGAAAACTCAATCTCCAGATGCGGACAAAACTCTGACTTCCTGAAGACATTCAAAAAAACTCATATAACCCAAGAGAACACTCAAACAATCGCAAGTCACTTTTGCGAACCACCCAAACCAAATCCAAGAAAAACTGTTCTGCCTTAACCAAATAGAACAGCTTACACTCAACTAGCCAACCTATCGAAGAAACAGGTCCACTTAACTGCTTCTGAACTCCACTCCAGAAAACTGCTAAGCCAGAAGATCTCTTGCCAACACCGAGCACACTTCAAACTGCACTGCTGCCACAGATGCCAAAGATTTCCAAATCAAAGCTCTCCGAGAAACTCAAACCTCAAAGCAAACAGAAACAGCAGCAGAACACAGCCACAACACCGAAGCAGACTCACTTCCTTAACTTGTTCCAAAGAAACATCTTCAGGAACATCCATAGTCACTGCATCTCATCACGCAGCTACTACTTCCTGAGGTTTCAAAATACCATTACTTGCTTCTGCCAACTAACAAATTCAAATTCTACTCATTAACTTCAGAAATGAAATCCGAACCTTAACAGGTTTCCTTCAGAGATCAATGAAGTTCTTCGTCACTTCAGAACTCACTTGAGACGGTATTAGGTCTACAGTCTCGACAGATACACTTCCAACCTCAAACATTCAAACTCTAACAAATGATAGCCGTGTTACACACACCACTATCCCATCTACCTTTATAACTTATATTGGAAAACCCGAACAGGTAACCCAAATGATAGGTAGAAATAAATATATTATTTATATAAAAATTACAAATACGCTCTCTCAAAAAAAACACCACCACATAGCCTAGGTATTCACTCAACCTAATGCTCTAATACCAAATGAGACGACCCGACTTTCTAACCACATAAAATCGCATCATTTTTAAGAAAGAAAGGGATAGAAAAGAGAATAGAAAGAAGAGAAGAAAGAAACAACATCACAATCTAACAGCGGAACGAATAAACTATATTAATCACATAATACTTCACATAGTATCATATACATCAGAGATACACATCATAAAACAACACATACTAGACAGTTATAAACACCTGTCTATTTATTACAACTCAATACAACTCATAGAAAACACAGAACACACAACAGAATACTATATATCTAACGCAGAAGCCTCCTGCTCCATTGCTCCTCCAATATTCGTCAAAGCAAATCTGAATCCTAACCTGAATCCCTTGGCTACTCGTAAAAATTTGAGTACCCAAGAGTTTAAGAAAACAAAGATAAACTCCGGGTCAGACATGGTTTTGGTGTGAGTAAATGGTTAAAATTGCTTAGCTTTCAAAAACCTTTTGAAAAGAAAGGTATCACGTAAGACTTCCCACACATAAACATGGAAAAGTTTTTACCTTACGCTAACCAAAACATTTGATAGGAAATCCGATGATATTATAATAGTGTCTAGGGTTTTCAAATAAATAAGAAATAGCCGAAATTGTTACATGATCAAATTCCAGCTACTAGCCACAAAAGTGGGTAATACAATCAAAACCGCTGGCACTTAGTGGATTTTGGATTCCATACAATGGCAGGGCTACTGGGGTACCTCCCGTCACAGTACGTGGCCTAGATCAACGTACCGAGGAGTACGCCCGCTCCCCTGCAACACAAAGCCGGACCCATTCCTTACTAAATAGTTTCGAAAAGACAACCCCGTGGTTGTAGCTAGCAACCACCCACACAGCCTGTGACACCCCACCTCTATACCCACGCTAGCCAAGAACACTACGAAGTAATGCTGTCAACTAGCACGGAGAATAAGGCTGTTGAGGAGCGACCATCCGGGTAATTTCTTTGCGCGAGCATCGATATGTCAGATAGTATAACATGCAATGAAATCCAACATGCCGACACAAACTCAAAGATATCACACGGTGGGTATAATATCTTCGGAAACAAATATAGAAATAAACATAACATAAATCAGTCACAGACAATTCATATAACAAGGGCGGAAATAGATATGAATGTTACACTACGAAGTGTACATCAGAGTAGTGGTCTAAAAAGATCCACAATATCACAAAAGAATAGTTACATGAACTACACAAAAGAATAAGTATACATTATGGAGTCTATATCTCGAATGTATACACCAAAATAAACTACTAATCTAAGTAGTAAGCCAAAAGTCAGAGAAATCAATCCCAAGAGAGAGGTCAAGCAGAAGCACCTGTAACATCTCGGTCTGACCCGGGTATTATTTAATAAGAAAATAATAAACGGACCAGTCTAACTATAAATATCAGATGAAATTATATAGAATAAGAGATATGACTAAACACATAATAATCACAATGCCAAGCTGTGATATATATATATATATATTTAGTTGATAATCATCAAGAGATTAATCAATGTCACCAAATCTACACAAGAATCAAAGAAACGTCATACTCCTTATTTCGTTCACCAAACCATAAATATTGACGATAATATCAATGTCAATCACAAAAGTCAATGACACACAAATTCCAGAAGACTACACAAGAAATCCAGAAATCACTAAAGTCAATGACACACAAATTCACCAATGCACAAATATCGATAAGGCTTATCAATAGAAATCATGAAAATTGGTGAAGCACAAATTCTAGAAATCATCTCAAGAAATCCAGAAAGCACAAAGGGGGGAGGCATATCACAAACGGGAGCATAAAGCCCACCAACACGTGTATCACAAACGGAACGCTAATTCCATGGTTGCTAACCATCACAAATTGAGCCGAAGCTCCACAAACGGCCCGAAGACCATGGGTTGCTACCCCACCAAATTGAGTCGAAACTCCACAAAACGGGGTTTAGTCTCCCTCGCAGACAAAGAGACATCGCACATTGCTAGTCTAAATCACAAAGATGATCGTCATGATCAACGAGAAGTGTCGGTTACAGTAAGCTAGTAAATATATGAGCTTAGCATTATGTCCCATAACCACTAGCTTAACTTAAATATTTACGAACAAATTGTAGATCTCCACTAAAAAATTGTCACAAGAGTTTCAATCGAACAAGTCCAAGAATTAACCAACAAAGTGAACGCAAGCGTTTCATACCACTTGTTTTACTAAGTCGTTTAATTAGATTTCTCATACGAGTGAGGTAAAGGTTTGTATATACTAATAGATTGGAAAACGGTTTTATAAACGAATTTGGTATTAAAATAGTATTGAAATCGTTTGAGGAAAGAGTTTTGATATTTACTACTAGTATAGAAAACCTTTATATTTTTAAAGTGACAAATCACGAAGAAGATTGTAGGAACAATCAATCACTAAAGCTCACATACGGAGACGTGAATAAAATCCAAAGAAATCGATATCAAATCCATCAAAGTGGATATATCTAAAATTCCCAAAGAAAAGGTCATCAAAGTCGATAATAAATGACAACAACAAAAGGGAGACAACACGAATCTATTAAAGTTGGATATTCAAACGAATTGGCAATATAGACTAATCTGGCAAATTTGAGCAGGTTGGTCGACCGGACTCCCTGAGTCGGTCGACCGAACCAGAGGTTGGAAACTTCTCGGGCATCAAGTCGGTCGACCGAACCAGGGGGGGCGGTCGGCCGAACCAGAAACAGAGAAGCACTTATATTAGCAGGTCAGTCGACCGGACCAGGGGGGTCGGTCGGCCGAACCTGATGCTCTGCAATTTGATGCCCATAAATGGATATGCAACCTCCACCAATTTGCAACCGAATGAGCACGGACGCTAGGGAATTATGCCTAATGCTACCCTGCCCTATTGGCTCCACGATGCATCACCAAAAACACATTTGAACCTCAAAGCTTCGATTTTTAAAGGATTGATCCCAAAACACCAAAAATTGGAATATTCACCAAATCAATCCAACCCAAAAGCAAATGCACACGAATAAGTGTTAGGAATTCATACCTAAAATTCGAAGATAAATATAAGCATAGATGTGAGATTAAAAATCTCACCTTTTCACAAAATCAAACAAGAAGAAGCTTGAAAGCAAATGGAGAATCAACCTCTCTTCAACAAAACCCAATTGAGCTTGAATCTAAGCTCAAAAACAAGAACATTCCCAAAATTAGGTTTAGGAATTTCTGAAATTGGGAAGAGAATAAGTTGGAGAAGAAGGAGAGAAGCTTACCAATGGGTTCTCTTGAATTTGGAGCTAAGGATTTGAAGTTGCAAGAGGAACTAGGGTTTTAGAGTTTTAATTTCCAATCTCTCCCTCCATTAATGCTATAAAAACTGAAAAGAGAAAGAAGTGAGGGAGAATGGGGAGGAGGGGTTCAGTTTTTAAGTATAAGTTGGCTAATGGCTGAAGCCAAACTCAAACCCAAAGTGAAAAGTAGCAAAAATCAACTTTCTCCAAACATATCAAATCTTATACTCAAAAAGGTCGCAAACGGCATTTTAAACTCAATGGGAGTGGTCCTGAGTCCTAATTCGACCGTATGCAAAAAGTATCTTTTCGGACTAAAATCCGACTAACGATAAAATATTTAAATAAAATATTTAAATATAAAATCGATAAATATGTGGGTTGTTACAGACTCCCCTCCTTAAAGAAATTGCGTCCACGCAATATTTTAAAAAGAGAACATAAAGTAACAACCATAAAAGCATATTCAACACAAAAGAAATTTGAAATAAGAAGTTCACCTTAAAGAGCATGAGAAAGTAAGTCCGGATGTGTTCGCTCGATGTACTCTCTGGATTCCCTAGAACAATCCTTAGGATTTGAAGACCATTGAACTTTAACAAGCGGAACATCTTTATTTCGAAGTCGTTTGACCTCCGAAGCAATGATACGAATAGGATGTTGCTCGTAAGTTAAATTAGGCGAAACTTCAATCTCTTCCACAACACCGGGCTCAAGAATAGAATCGGAATCTCGAAGGCACTTCCGTAATTGAGAAACGTGAAACACGTCATGAATAGCAGAAAATTGAGCCGGTAATAAAAGGCGATAAGCCATGGGACCAATACGTTCAGTGATAGGAAATGGCCCAATATATCGAGGCGCTAACTTTCCCGATCGACTAAAATGTACAACACCTTTCATAGGTGACACACGAATGAACACAAGATCTCCCACAGAAAATTCTAACTTCCTTCTCCGGTTATCGGCATAGGATTTTTGTCTACTCTGGGCTTCTTTCATCCTATGTTGAATAAGTACAATCTTTTCTATGGAATCACGAATAAAATCTGGACCTAAAACCAGCTTCTCACTGGCCTCAAGCCAACAAGAAGGAGATCGACATGGCCTTCCGTAGAGTGCCTCAAAAGGTGCCATACCAATACTAGATTGGAAGCTATTATTATAGGAAAATTCAACAAGTGAAATATGATCTTCCCAACTTCCACCAAAATCAAGAACACAAGCACGAAGAAGATCTTCAAGAGTTTGATTCACACGCTCGGTTTGTCCATCGGACTGAGGATGATAAGGCTAAAATTAAGCTTCGTTCCCAAAGCTTTTTGAAGACTCTTCCAAAATCCACTAGTAAACAATGGATCGCGATCACTAACAATAGAAGTAGGAACTCCATGCAATTTAACAGTCTCTTTAATAAAGAGCTTGGCCAAAAGAGGAACGGTTCGGTTAGACCGAACGGGAATAAAATGGGCGGATTTAGTAAGTCTATCAACAATTACCCATAAGCTATCATGACCCGAACGAGAACGGGGAAGGCCATCTATAAAATCCATGGAAATTTGGTCCCACTTCCAAATTGGAATTTCTAAAGGTTGCAATAACCCACCGGGCCTTTGATGTTCGGCCTTAACGAGTTGGCAAGTCATGCAACGCTTAACGAATTTAGCGATGTCAAGTTTCATTCCCTCCCAATAATAAAGTCGCTTCATATCTGCGTACATTTTACTACTTCCGGGATGAATGGTAAATTTAGAATGATGAGAATCTTCTAAAATATCTTTACGAAGATCACCGATATTTGGCACGATAAGTCTACCAAATTTTCGAATGCCGCCACGAAAATCGATATCAAAGTCCTTAATATTTTGGCCAAGAAGCGCCAATTCGGGATCTAGCCTTTGGGCTTCAAGAATGCGGTCTAAAAGAGAAGGATGAGACTCAAGGCTACATAAAACAAATGATGAGCATAAATCGGATACGCGCTCTCGAATCTC
The DNA here is from genome assembly GCA_030765085.1 of Allium cepa. Lineage (NCBI taxonomy): Eukaryota > Viridiplantae > Streptophyta > Magnoliopsida > Asparagales > Amaryllidaceae > Allium > Allium cepa. Next base: position 365,519,385 of record CM060934.1, on the reverse strand, counting down.
ACAAGTGGATAAGATCTCGAGATCGTTCCATTCAGATATCATCATAGAAACAATAGCTTGTTGTTTACGGCTAAGAGCATTGGCGACACGATTACCCTTTCCGGGAGTATAAAGAATATCAAGATCATATGGTGCAAGAAATTCGAGCCAACGCTGTTGACGCAAATTAAGTTCCTTTTGAGAGAATAAATACTTAAAGGACTTATGATCGGTATAAAGAACAAATTTCTCTCCTAATAGATAATGACGCCAAATCCGAAGAGCGAAAACAATAGCCGCGAGTTCTAAAGCATGAGTGGCATATCTAGTCTCAGCTGGCTTTAATTGCCTAGAAGCGTAAGCAATAACACGTTTTTTTTTGCATAAGAACGACACCCAAACCAACGCGATTAGCATCGGTATAAACAACGAAATCTTGATTCCCCTTGGGAATAACAAGAATAGGAGCATCAGAAAGGAGTTCTTTTAATTTCTGAAAAGAAGCTTCACATTTGTCCGACCAAATGTATTTAACACCTTTCTTAGTCAAGCTAGTGAGAGGCACGACAATCTTAGAAAAGTCTTTGATAAAACGATGGTAATAGCCCGCCAATCCGAGAAAACTACGAATCTCTGTCACACTCTCCGGTCTCTTCCAATCTTGAATCGCTTCAATCTTTGAAGGATCCACGGAAATTCCGGATTCGGAAATAATATGACGGAGAAACTTCACACGAGATTGCCAAAAGTGGCATTTAGAAAATTTTGCCTTTAATTGATTACTCCTAAGAGTTTCCAACACAATCCGAAGATGTTTTTCATGCTCCTCCTCGGTTTTAGAATACACAAGAATATCATCGATAAAGATAAGAACAAACCGGTCAAGAAAGTCTTTGAAAACTCTATTCATAAGGTCAACGAAATACGCCGGAGCATTCGTCAAACCAAATGGCATGACAAGCCATTCATAAGATCCATAACGAGTACGGAACGAGGTCAATGGAATACTATCCTCTGCAATACGAAGCTGATGAAATCCAGTAGCTAAGTCTAATTGTGAAAAGACTCTAGCACCACTAAGTTGATCGAATAGATCATCAATCCGAGGTAAAGGATATTTATTTTTGATAGTAAGATCATTAAGCTTGCGGTAGTCAACGCAAAGCCTAAGTGTTTCATTGGATTTATTCACAATAATTGCTGAAGCTCCCCATGGCGAAGAACTAGAGCGAATAAATCGCTTCGTCTCCAATTCGAATAATTGTTTACGCATCTCCTCGTTTTTTTATTGGACATACGATACGGAGGACGAGTGATAGGTTGAGCTCCAGGAATAAGATTAATTCTGAACTCAACTGCCCGCTTAGGTGGTAATCCTAAAACGGGCTCGAATATGTCGAAAAATTCACAAACGACGTGAATAAGAGAAATAATATCACCCTCATTATCATCATCGTCATCACGAGGGTTTAAAGAATATAAAGATGCGACCAAGCTGGAAACTGAATCTTGAAGATTAATAGAAATCTTCTTAACAGATTGAGGATGTCGAAGATGAATAGTCTGCTCAGGACATAGGATATGAGCTTCATAACGGTTAAGCCAATCCATTCCCAAAATCATTCCAAAGCCTAAATAACGCATGACATGCAAATCGAACAGGAAAGGAAAATCACACAAAATAATCTCGACATCTTTACACAATAAACTAATTGTTGCGGATCCACCAACCGGATTCGCAATTCTCAAAGAAGTCATTAAACACAAAGCATCCAAAGAAAAAGCATCAACAAGTTCTTTTGATATAAAAGAATGGGACGCACCCGTATCAAAAAGAACTCAAATAGGATGATCACGAAATAAAATAATTCCATCCAGAATAGAATGAGAAATACCTTGGCCACGAGATGTGTTGCCAGGGGCTTGAGCAACATTAAGCTTTCCCTCTTTCCTTCCCTGAAGCTTGGGGCATGAAGATATAACATGACCGGGACCTTTGCAGTAGCGACAAGAGATAGACTTGGGACACTTGTTCGCATAATGGTCCTTCGAACCACAATTATAGCATTCCCCACGACCAAAGGAAGAAGTCTTTGCCACGGAGGTTGCTTGCTTCCCTTTCTTATTGGGATAAGGGCCTTTGAATTTACTGGGCCTTTTCTTGTTGTTGTTGAAGTTTGGTTTGGAACCCACCACTTCAACATCATTCTCCCTATCCGCCTCTTCAAGATGAAGAGCGACATCAACGAGTTGGTCGAAAGAAACTTCTAATTTTAGAAGCAATGGCTTCTTGAGATTTTTGTTTAAGCCATAGACGAACCTCTGATTTTTCTTCAATGGGGTGTTGATGTATTCAACCCCATATTTGGAGAGAGATTCAAAAGACGCGACATAATCTGCCACGGAAGATTCACCTTGAACAAGGTCTATAAAACGGCGAGCCAAAGTCACCTTCTCGGCTTCTGGTACGAATTTCAACTCGAAGCGTTCCCGGAATTGCTCCCAGGTGAGATCCGCTTCATTAGTCTCAGAAATAAGAAGCTCGTACCAGTCCAATGCTCTTTCTCGGAGCATACTAGAGGCCACCTGAACTCGGTGAAGGTCAATATAATTCATGCGAGAAAAGATTCGATCGCATGACCTTAGCCAAGCCTGTACTTCAATAACAGTTTTGGAACCTTTGAATGGCTCCCCACCCAAATTAGTGTAATCGCTGCACAAGCGTGCAAATCCCGACTTTGGGTGAGTAGGTTCCGATTTAGCTCCAGCTGCTTGAGCATTCGTCACTAAATCAAGAAGTTGTTGAGCAGTCTTAAAAACTCTATCTTGGGGTGGAGCACTAGACGGTACGGCTCTGGGGCGGCCTGGTCTAGACATTTCACTCCCTTTAGAAAGAAAGAAGAAGAAGAAAAAGGTTATTCACCAAATTGGATATCAAGCAATCTTGATAGACAAAACAAGGAATCATAAAAGAAGATAGGATAAGACGGTACTTAGACACGAATAAAATCCTAAAGCACGACTCCTAAGATGGACTTAGGACGATGATCCTTGTTATAATATTCCATATTGTTCCGAAGTTTGGCTCTGATACCAAGCTGTGACGCCCCACCTCTATACCCACGCTAGCCAAGAACACTACGAAGTAATGCTGTCAACTAGCACGGAGAATAAGGCTGTTGAGGAGCGACCATCCGGGTTATTTCTTTGCACGAGCATCGATATGTCAGATAGTATAACATGCAATGAAATCCAACATGCCGACACAAACTCAAAGATATCACACGGTGGCTATAATATCTTCGGAAACAAATATAGAAGTAAACATAACATAAATCAGTCACAGACAATTTATATCACTAAGGCGTAAATAGATATGAATGTTACACTAGGAAGTGTACATCAGAGTAGTGGTCTAAAAAGATCCACAATATCACAAAAGAATAGTTACATGAACTACACAAAAGAATAAGTATACATTATGGAGTCTATATCTCGAATGTATACACCAAAATAAACTACTAATCTAAGTAGTAAGCCAAAAGTCAGAGAAATCAATCCCAAGAGAGAGGTCAAGCAGAAGCACCTGTAACATCTCGGTCTGACCCGAGTATTATTTAATAAGAAAATAATAAACGGATCAGTCTAACTATAAATATCAGATGAAACGATATAGAATAAGAGATCTGACTAAACACATATAATCACAATGCCAAGCTGTGATATATATATATATATATATATATATATATTTAGTTGATAATCACCAAGAGATTAATCAATGTCACCAAATCTACACAAGAATCAAAGAAACGTCATACTCCTTATTTCGTTCACCAAACCATAAATATTGACGATAATATCAATGTCAATCACAAATGTCAATGACACACAAATTCCAGAAGACTACACAAGAAATCCAGAAATCACTAAAGTCAATGACACACAAATTCACCAATGCACAAATATCGATAAGGCTTATCAATAGAAATCACGAAAATTGGTGAAGCACAAATTCTAGAAATCATCTCAAGAAATCCAGAAATCACAAAGGGGGGAGGCCTATCACAAACGGGAGCATAAAGCCCACCAACACGTGTATCACAAACGGAACGCTAATTTCATGGTTGCTAACCATCACAAATTGAGCCGAAGCTCCACAAACGGCCCGAAGACCATGGGTTGCTACCCCACCAAATTGAGTCGAAACTCCACAAAACGGGGTTTAGTCTCCCTCGCAAACAAAGAGACATCGCACATTGCTAGTCTAAATCACAAAGATGATCGTCATGATCAACGAGAAGTGTCGATTACAGTAAGCTAGTAAATATATGAGCTTAGCATCATGTCTCATAACCACTAGCTTAACTTAAATATTTACGAACAAATTGTAGATCTCCACTAAAAAATTGTCACAAGAGTTTCAATCGAACAAGTCCAAGAATTAACCAACAAAGTGAACGCAAGCGTTTCATACCACTTGTTTTACTAAGTCGTTTAATTAGATTTCTCATACGAGTGAGGTAAAGGTTTGTATATACTAATAGATTGGAAAACGGTTTTATAAACGAATTTGGTATTAAAATAGCATTGAAATCGTTTGAGGAAAGAGTTTTGATATTTACTACTAGTATAGAAAACCTTTATATTTTTAAAGTGACAAATCACGAAGAAGATTGTAGGAACAATCAATCACTAAAGCTCACATACGGAGACGTGAATAAAATCCAAAGAAATCGATATCAAATCCATCAAAGTGGATATATCTAAAATTCCCAAAGAAAAGGTCATCAAAGTCGATAACAAATGACAACAACAAAAGGGAGACAACACGAATCGATTAAAGTTGGATATTCAAACGAATTAGCAATATAGGCTAATCTGGCAAATTTGAGCAGGTTGGTCGACCGGACTCCCTGAGTCGGTCGACCGAACCAGAGGTTGGAAACTTCTTGGGCATCAGGTCGGTCGACCGAACCAGGGGGGTCGGTCGGCCGAATCAGAAACAGAGAAGCACTTATATTAGCAGGTCGGTCGACCGGACCAGGGGGTCGGTCGACCGAACCTGATGCTCTGCAATTTGATGCCCATAAATGGATATGCAACCTCCACCAATTCGCAACCGAACGAGCATGGACGCTAGGGAATTATGCCTAACGGCTACCCGGCCCTATTGGCTCCTCGATGCATCACCAAAAACACATTTGAACCTCAAAGCTTTGATTTTTAAAGGATGGATCCCAAAACACCAAAAATTGGAATATTCACCAAATCAATCCACACCAAAAGCAAATGCACACGAATAAGTGTTAGGAATTCATACCTAACATTCGAAGATAAATATAAGCATAGATGTGAGATTAAAAATCTCACCTTTTCACAAAATCAAACAAGAAGAAGCTTGAAAGCAAATGGAGAATCAACCTCTCTTCAACACAACCCAATTGAGCATGAATCTAAGCTCAAAAACAAGAACATTCCCAAAATTAGGTTTAGGAATTTTTGAAATTGGTAAGAGAATAAGTTGGAGAAGAAGGAGAGAAGCTTACCAATGGGTTCTCTTGAATTTGGAGCTAAGGATTTGAAGTTGCAAGAGGAACTAGGGTTTTAGAGTTTTAATTTCCAATCTCTCCCACCATTAATGCTATAAAAACTGAAAAGAGAAAGAAGTGAGGGAGAATGGGGAGGAGGGGTTCAATTTTTAAGTATAAGTTGGCTAATGGCTGAAACCAAACTCAAACCCAAAGTGAAAAGTAGCAAAAATCAACTTTCTCCAAACATATCGAAGCTTATACTCAAAAAGGTCGCAAACGACATTTTAAACTCAATGGGAGTGGTCCAGAGTCCTAATTTGACCGTATGCAAAAAGTAGCTTTTCGGACTAAAATCCGACTAACGATAAAATATTTAAATAAAATATTTAAATATAAAATCGATAAATATATGGGTTGTTACACAGCCGAATATAAAGGGACTTCTAGACAGAGGTAAATCTTGCTCTCCAGTGGGTGCGACCCACGAATCCTTGCTGCACCTACCCTGTTTTAGTCATTCTCGGTTGATGAGGCTTGAGGCTACGATTACCTTTATAGGACAATCACTTAGAATGCTCATCGTCCACCTGACGATGTTCTGAAAGCATTCAATCCATACAAGTTCGTTCTGGGTTCGAACGAAACCGAAGGCATTATCTCGTTACACTCATTTTGAAATCACCCTCAGAGTTAACGACAATAACCCTTGCACTCTAAACCACCACCTCGAACCTATAAGAACTAGTTCCGTCAAATCATTACAGAATCACCCACAGAGTTATACTGACTCATAGTCCTTACACCTCGAGTCTTCACAAAGCTCTATTTGGATTCACGACCTAACGTTATTTGGAATCGATGTGGTTTTCGGATATCCAAATATGGAAACCCGATCTGGTCTCATCGAAATCCAAAGCATGTCTTTTAGGTCCAAGTTGTTTTAAAGTTTAAAACAATTCAATACAGTATCTATATACACACAGATAGATAATCCATAAATCACAATTGATAATTAACATCATCAAATAATAGGTAACCCACATTATCAATATCAAATAGATATTCCATATATCACCATCACAATAGATAACCTATGTTATCATCACGATACAATCAAGTCATTTATACCACACAATATCATTTATCTCATTATCGAGATTTCAAAGCATCCAAGACAATTAATGTCATCCATTCATACATAAGAAATGATTTACTCATACCATGATATAATTAATTTAAAATGAATTAAATTAATTCTCTACCTCTAATTAATTTAAAATGAATTAAATTAATTACTTCATTTTCAATTAATTTAAATAAATTAAATTAATTACTTCACCGATATAAATCTTGCTTACTTAATCATTTAATTGATTACAATCAATTAATCATTCATTATTGATTACCTTAATTAATCACTCTTGATTAATTATCCTTAATTACATTCATGTAATTATCCTCAATTAATTTCACAAAATTAATTATTCTCAACTAAAAAGTAATTAACCTTTAATTACTTATTATTGATTAATTAATCATAATTAATCAACTTTAATTACTTCATTAATTATAATAATTAATGATCCCCTTTTATTAATTACCTTAAGTAATTAACTTATAATTATTAATCATCTCAGATTAATTACATTTAGTAATTAACTAACTTAATTACTTTATTTAAACCAAATTAATTATCCTTAATTAATTTTCTTAATTAATCCCTCGATTAATTAAGAAGTAATTTAATCTAAATTACTTCATCCTTAACATCTTTATTTAAATTACATTCTGTAATTATTAATCAATTACTTAACTAAGTAATTTCCAAAAATTTATTAATTAGACACAGAAATTATTTTAAACATCCAAGTGTTTAAAATTAATTAAACTAAATTAATTAAGATAAACAATCATATTTAACTAAATTAATTACATTAAGTAATTAATTTCTTAATTACTTTACTAAGTAATTATACTCAAACCATTCATAACTTATTATTATTAAATTAATTAATCTAATTAATTATAAAAATTAACCATATTAATTAATTGTTAAATAATCATGGTTAATGACGTTTATTAACCATTCTCTAATTATTTTATTTAGTAATTAACTTAAATTATTTACAAATTAAATTATCTTTAATCGTTCATTAATTAAAGTTAATTATTAAATTAATTAACCTTGATTTAAAACTTAATTACATAATTAATAATATTCATCATTAATTAACAATCTAATTAATGATCTTAATTATAAATTGATTAACCATTAATCAATAATTAATTCCAAATTCAATTAATTAATTAAATTAATTAATTAATCTTAATTACCTTATTAATTAAATTAATTCCGAAATATAAATCTTAATTTAAATTTCAAGATAAAACATAACTTAATTATGTTTTAAAACAATTTAATTGAAACAAAGTACGTTTTAAACTACTTTTAAATTTTCATTTTAAATACGAGTTTTAAAATTTAAAACTTATCAAAGTTTAAATAATTTAAAACTTTTTAAATTGCAAATCAAACCAATGCTATGAAATTTTTTTAAAGTTAAATTCATTTCAAAATTTTAATAAAATAAATTTTCATTTGATTTAAAACTTCAATTTAAACCTTCTTTAAAATTTAAAACTAGAATTCAAATTTAACTTTTGAATTCCCAGATTTTAAACAAATTTCAAATCTACTCATATTTTTAAAATCCCATTACTAAAAATGTTTAAACTATTTTACCAAAACAAATAGTTAATTAAATTAAATTTATGAAACTTTTATTTTATTTAAAAACTGGAATTTGAATTCAAATCAGAAATGCAAACTTGAATTGAATTTGAACTTAAACTTTGCTTTAAACATAAACTTCAGATTTTAAAGATTTTAAAAACCCAGATTTCAAAGAAAACAGGTTTTCTGAAACCTGGAAACAAACACAGAGCAACACGAGAATCCCCTAATTTTACTTCGATTCAAAAACCTGATTACTTCGAGTCACCAACCTACTTGCTTCGAGCTAACACAAAGACCTCCCCAGCAACAACCAACCCAAAAAAAACGTTCACCGGAATTTTCATCGCCGTGCATATGCACGGCGACCACCACCTCTGCCGATCCTCATATATGATCCAACACTTCCATAAACCCATGAATGCCCTAACTACAACACTAGGTCGAACAAATAATCAAGAATTCAAAATTTGCCCCTAATTCAAAATCTGTAAAACAGAAACCAGGTTTTACTGTCAAAACCTATCAACGATGACAGTTCGCCATTCCGACCACTTGACATTCAACCCCTCCGGCCTCGAGCTCCTTCACCCTTCAACTATACAATCATCAATTATCTCAACACTCGATCCATCCTACACCTCACACTGACCCAATCCTTAACCCCTATTCAAAACTAGGGTTCATACAAAGATTTACAAACTGCTTCAAATCTAACAAATTATATCCACTTCTCTGATTTTTCTAAGGATCTATGATCCTTACTCTATAACTCAGAAGAATTCTAAATTTTCTTAATCTACAGATTGCAAGCATTTTCTCAAATTCATATTTAGTTCAAGAATAAACTACTATTGATACTATACTCTAAAATTCCAAATATTTAATTTAAAAAAACAAGTTCCAGTAAATGTTTTTTAATTTATGAAACTGGATTTCAATATTAATATGATTGATTTTGATCAAGATCAACATATAATGGGATTGCATGTGTTTACAGAGATAACACCCTGTATTTTAACTCCCCTAAAAACTTTTAAACCTTAACTTAAGAAAATAAAAACACATTACTTTATAAATTTGAATTCTAATCTATGATAAGCAAACTTCATTTAATTATTCTAGAACCCAGTTACTATCTTAAATCAGATCAATTGTAGGAATTCTTTTAAATAGGATGATGATCTGGGTATACTCTGCAGAACATAATCAAACAGGCATACACAATCACATTTACATCAGGCACACAAACATGTTTTATCTCAAGCAACCTAAATTACTGTTTTAAGATTAAATGTTACTCACCTTAGAATGCAGAGCTCTGTTGATCATTTGAAATTTGCAAAAAACATAAAAATGCAGGCTTGACCCTTTGTTGATTTTAATCTGAGTTGCAATTTGTTGAAATGCTCATGATCCCATATTCTAATTACTTGCATGCAGATGTAGATATAGATACTAATTCCTCAAATGCATGCTATCATTCCCAGTTTAAAACAGAGTGCAGGCCCTTTATTTGATTTGAAGAAATGCAGATTTTTGGATTTGAGGGATTGCAGATTTGAACATGGTTTAGAAAATGCAGGCTTCACTTGAAATTTGCAGACCCCTTTGATTTTGAAATTGTTGAATATGCAGATTGATTTTTAATATGAAGATGGATTTGATTTTAGAAGTTTGAAGATTTCTTTGATTAAGGAAAATGAAAATGCAATATGAATGAAGATGCAAACTAAACTAATGTATTTTCAGATTTAAGGAAATAAAAGAAAAATTAAAACTAATTTTACACTTGTCAATTTGTTATGCTAATTTTTAAACACATGTTACATGAATGTTAAAGAATGAAACACTTGTTAAAAGAATGCAATACTTGTTTCTTATAAGAATTAGTACTAATTTACAAGTTAATGTATGTGTTAGCTTAGTTTAAGTTGTTAGTTTATTTTAAAATATGTGTATAAATTTAAAAAGAAATAAGAAAAAAATCATATTTATAAATAAACTTATACATATTAAAGATTAAAACAATTAAGATTTTATACTTTTGAATTTAAATTCAAACTAAATTCAAAATCAAATAATTCCAAATCAAGTTATGAATATAAATTCAATTTGAAATAAAAATTACAATCATATTCAAAACTTATTTATAAAGACAATACAATATCAATATTGGTTTTATGAATCTCTTATTATTAAACTAAAATCATTTTACAAGAAATTATATTTTTATTAATAAAATATCCATTTTATTAAGCCATGAAACCATTTTGTTTGTTTATTCTAAATTTAAAACTCAATCTAATTTAATTTAAACATTTAATATTTTTCTTATCAATTTTAAAATCATATTTTTATTTATGAATAGTTTTAAAAACTCAATGCTAATTAAAATCAAAAGTTCCAATTTATAATGTAATTATTAGAATTTTAAAACATGATTCATTTATTAAATTTAAACCAAAATCATTTATTTAACTTTGAAAAGCTTGAATATTAAATAAAACAAATTTTCCAAATTACTACAAATATTAAAACTAGAAAATATGCTTTACTTATTAAAATTAAAACAATCCTAATCCATTTAAAATATAAACCATATATTTATACTGTAAATAGAAATCAATTTATTATTTTTAAAAGATAAAACAACCAATTTAAATAATTATTGAAGAAGATTATTAAATCTATTTGAATAATTATTAACAGAATATCAATGTCAATTTAATTTTAACTACAGATTATTAAATTGATATTGTTAAAAATTCCAGGATATTACAATTTATATCAGAAAATACTTATAAACAATATTATTATATTCCAAAATTTATTCGAAAGATTTCAAAACCCTGGAACTTAAGTTCTAAATTTCCAAATTTCATTTATTTTATTACTCAATCTTATTTCTATTATTATTCATACACTTTAATACCTAACAACCAATCTATTGCAGCCAAATATAGATATCATTTGAAATTTTTTATTTTATATACAGAAAATATAGTAGGCAAAATTATTTCATTCACCTATATAAAACAAATATTATGTTGGTCTGTCCTATTAAGTGTTTAGAAATCCCTATCGATGTCATAGCGTCCCATGCATCAACCAGAATTTATAAATACAAAACGAAACAGATTAACACAATTATAAAATCTTTTATAACACTAACAAATAAGCTCTCTCATATATATGCACTCAGCGACTCCAATAGGTTATTGCTACCCTATTAGTAAAGAGTCAAACCCCACAAAGCTAAGGTTTATCGCTAAACCAACGCTCTGATACCAGATGTAACATCCGGCCTTTTCGCACGCTTTAAATCGACACATGTGCCAATTCAAACCATACGAAAGGGCGGATTGTTATGGGGTAAATAACAAAAATACAGGGAAAGAAAACAAAATAGAATCTCACAACGGAAGGATAAAATATAATAATAAATGTACAGTTCATAAACTATTTACAAACATTTGATTCTTCATTATACAATAAATATCAGAGTTCACATACCAATCATAACCAACGCAGCGGAATTAAATAGTGTAGTGGAATATAGTTAATAATAGTAGTAGAAATCTCCGTCTTCATCCTCCAGACCTAAAGTCTTCGATCCTGAAACGCTCGGACTGACCCGAGCGAATTTGAAAAAACAAAAACACTAGAGTCAGAACTAAAAGATCTTATGTGAGTTAAATTAACAGAAATAAATATGAGTGCAGTAACTCAAGAGATGCTCGGGATTTACATCCCCTAAGGATCCGTTAAACTATTTACTATGTAGCATATTGCGCTATTATAATAGTGTCTATTTGTAAAATAAACTTACTTTTAAATAGCATTAAGGCTTTACATTTTCCACCTTAACACGTAATAGTACCAGTAGTCCATCCAATATCATAGTCCATCCTGATAGGGAAGCCATCAGAGGATACCACACGGGCTACGGGAGAAATCCAAACTCGTACAAGGCGCGATAGGGTAGGTGACACGACACAACTAGGCAATGCCAGGGTAGATATACCAATTACGCTTCTGGGTCAGTGGTAACGCGTAGCGCGCAGCTACCGCCCACCTCGAGCCACACCCCCAAATAGAATCAAAAGTGGCCACCGAAACAATCCAAAAGTCAAAGTATAATATCGAAGGGATGTGTCCGATCAAAGGTGCTACCTTATTAACCCGTCAATCGCTCCTGTTTTATGCACCTTATGCCAACTCACGGGAGTTGGGTCCACGTATTTACGTTACAAGAAATGCCACCACCAACCTACTTCATTCTGGAATCTCCACCGCGTACACGGTTGTTAAAGTGGTTTTCGGAGTTCGCAGAGAGTATGACAACTTCCGATCTCGGTCTCTTCAACAACCAAACCTTACTATAACACTGCGGTCTTTTAAAAATAATTTATACTTTAAAACCAGAATAAAATTTTCCATTTCAAAAACCATAAATACGATATCATTCCCTTTTTAAAACCCAAATAAAATGATATCATTTTATTTCATATATATTTCTTTTCCAAAATCATGCCACTTTTGAAATTTATAATACCTCGAAACCAAATATTTGAATTTTAACTTTTAACATAATACTTCGAAATCCATAGTTTAAAACCATAACTTTCAAACTTAAATGGTTTGGATATTCAACAATATATAAAATAAAACAGTTGAATTTAAAATTTCTTTAAAAATAAATAAATTCCACTCCTTCATAGTTTTTATTCACTTTAATTCCAGTCTAAAACCATAAATTTTAGATTCACTTTCAGTTTAAATAAAACACTTCGATTTTAATATTTTCTAACTTTGAGTATTTAATGAATTTCAAAAGTAAGGTTGTGAATTTAAATCAACAATTCATTTTCCTATTATTTAGTTTGAAAGGTTTACACGATAAATCCATAACCATTTAAAATAAACTAAATTTATTTACACTAAAAGCTTCCTTCCATTTATTTATACTAAAATTATTTATTAAATCCCGTTATAAATATCATACCTTTAAAATTTCTAATTTTAACAAGTTAACATCAACTTATGGAGATAAATTTTAAAATAAGCTCAATTTATATTAAATTTCAAATTTATATTTCAATCTTTATTGATTTAAACATTTAACTCTATATATATATATACAAGATCTTAAACCTGTACCTAAACGTATAATATAAATTATCAAATGCCATTTTTCAACATATTCATTTTTATTTAACAGATTTATGCATAGCTTAAATTCAACAATTTAACTATGTATGTATATATAAAATATATTTATATCATATCCAAATTTAATATTTATTTAACCGTATCATATCCAAATCATAAAATAATTTCAAAAATAATTTTATATATATAACGCGGTGCCTGTATATAATTTTCTATCCTATGGTCAAGTGACACAAATATTTATCATTTCAATCGGCAATTTAAAAATAAAAAAATGCGGTTGTATATCATTTCAAACCGCAATCCCGAATGAAATGAAAATTGTAACAACCCGCATATTTGTCGATTTTATATTTAAATATTTTATTTAAATATTTTATTGTTAGTCGGATTTTAGTCCGAAAAGCTACTTTTTATATACGGTCGAATTAGGGCTCGGGACCACTCCCATTGAGTTTAAAATGCCGTTTGCGACCTTTTTAAGTATAAGCTTCGATATGTTTGGAGAAAGTTGATTTTTGCTACTTTTTACTTTGGGTTTGGTTTGGGCTCAGCCCTATGTTAACTTATGCTCAAATCTGAGCCACTCTTCCCCACTCACTCTCATTCTCTTCTCATTTCAGTTTTCTTAGCTTTAATGGTGGGAGAGATTGGAAATTAAAACTCCAAAACCCTAGCTTCTCTTGCAAATCAAATTCCTAGCTCCAAACTCAAGAAGAACCCATTGGTAAGCTTCTCTTCTTCTTCTCCAACTTATTCTCATACCAATTTCAGAAATTCCTAAACCTAATTTTGGGAATTTTCTTGTTTTTGAGCTTAGATTCAAGATCAATTGGGTTGTGTTGAAGAGAGGTTGATTCTCCATTTGCTTTCAAGCTTCTTCTTGTTTGATTTTGAGAAAAGGTGAGATTTTTATCTCACATCTATGACTATTATTATCTTTGGTTGTTGGGTGTAAATTCCTAACACTTCTTCATGTGCATTTGCTCTTAATTTGGATTGGTTTTGTGAATATTCCAATTTTTGAGCTTTTAAGTCAAATTTGTGTGAAATCCTTTTATGGATGTTTGATCATGCTTTTGGTGATGCATCGAGGAGCATATAGGGCCGGGTTGCCGATTGGCATAAACCCTTAGAGCCAATGTTCGTCCGGTTGCATTTTGGAAGAGTTTGCTCTTCATTTGTATAAGGCTGAAAAACAGCCCAGGCATGATTCAGTCGACTGAAATCTCTGTTCAGTCGACTGAATCTGAAACCCGAGAGTTTCCAGGCATCATTCAGTCGACTGAAAAACTCTGCACAGTCGACTGAAACTGGAAACAGAAAGTTTCCTGAACCTGGAAAATTTCCGTGTACAGGGTCAGTCGACCGAAAAACTCTGTTCAGTCGACTGAACCTGCTGTTTGAGTCCAATTTGCCTTTTTGGATTGAAATTCCAATTTAAATCGATTCGTGATAATCCTATTTGTTGTTATCATCTATTATGATTTTGATGACTCTTTTTTTTAGGGATTTTTGGAATATCCATTTCGATGGATCCTTTATCGATTTCTTTGGGTTTTATTCACGTCTTCGTATGTGAATTTTGTGATTGATTGTTCTTACAATCTTCTTCGTGGTTTGTCACTTTAAAAATATAAAGGTTTTCTATACTAGTAGTAAATATCAAAACTCTTTCCTCAAACGATTTCAATACTATTTTAATACCAAATTCGTTTATAAAACCGTTTTCCAATCTATTAGTATATACAAACCTTTACCTCATTCGTATGAGAAATCTAATTAAACGGCTTAGTAAAACAAGTGGTATGAAACGCTTGCGTTTACTTTGTCGGTTAATTCTTGGACTTGTTCGATTGAACCTCTTGTGACAATTTTCTAGTGGAGATTTATAGTTTGTTCGTAAATATTTAAGTTAAGCAAGTTGTTATGGGACATGAAGCTAAACTCATATATTTACTAGCTTAGTGTAATCGACACTTCTCGTTGATCATGACGATCATCTTTGTGATTTAGACTAGCAATATGCGATGTCTCTTTGTCTGCGAGGGAGACTAAACCCCGTTTTGTGGAGTTTCGACTCAATTTGTGATGGGGTAGCAACCCATGGTCTTCGGGCCGTTTGTGGAGCTTCGGCTCAATTTGTGATGGTTAGCGACCATGGAATTAGCGTTCCGTTTGTGATACACGTGTTGGTGGGCTTTATGCTCCCGTTTGTGATAGGCCTTCCCCCTTTGTGATTTCTGGATTTCTTGTGTAGATTCCTAGAATTTGTGTTTCACCAATTTTCGTGATTTTCATTGATAAGTTTTATCAATATTTGTGCATTGGTGAATTTGTGTGTCATTGACTTTAGTGATTTCTGGATTTCTTGGGTAGTCTTCTGGAATTTGTGTGTCATTGACTTTTGTGATTGACAATTATATTATCGTCAATATTTGTGGTTTGATGAACGAAATAAAGAGTATGACGTTTCTTTGATTCTTGTGTAGATTTGGTGACATTGATTAATCTCTTGATGATGATCAACTAAGTATATATATATATATATATATATATATATATATATCACAGCTTGGCATTGTGATTATTATGTGTTTAGTCATATCTCTTATTCTATATCGTTTCATCTAATATTTATAGTTAGACTGATCCGTTTATTATTTTCTTATTAAATAATACTCGGGTCAGACCGAGATGTTACAGGTGCTTCTGCTTGACTTCTCATCCGGGATTAACTCCTTGACTTTTGGGTTAACTACTTAGATTAGTAGTTATTTTGTTGTATACATTTGAGATTTAGACTCCATAATGTATACTTATTCTTTTGTGAAGTTCATGTAACTATTCTTTTGTGATATTGTGGATCTTTTTAGACCACTACTCTGATGTACACTTTATAATGTAATATTCATATCTTATTCCGCCTTTGTGATATGAATTGTCTGTGACTGATTTATGTTATGCTTATTTCTATATTTGTTTTCCGAAGGATTTATATAGCCACCGTGTAGTAGCTTTGAGTTTGTGTCGGTATGTCGGATTTAAATAGAATGCATGTTATATTATCTGACATATCGGTGCTCGCGCAAAGAAATTACATGGATGGTCGCTCCTCAACAGCCTTATTCTCTGTGCTAGTCGACAGCATTCACCGAAATGTTCTTGGCTAGCGTGGGTATAGAGGTGGGGCGTCACAGCTTGGTATCAGAGCGAAACTTCGGAACAATATGGAATATTGTAACAAGGATCATCGTCCTAAGTTCATCTTAGGAGTCGTGCCTTAGGATTTTTATTCGGGTCTACGTACCGTTCTATCCTATTTTCTTTTATGATTCCTTGTTTTGTCTATCAAGATTGCTTGATATCCAATTTGGTGAATGACCTTTTTATTCCTCTTCTTTCTTTCTAAAGGAAGAGAAATGTCTAGACCTGGCCGCCCCAGAGCCGTGCCATCTAGCACTCCGCCCCAGGATGGAGTTTTTATGACTGCTCAACAGCTTCTTGATTTGGTAACAAATGCTCAAGCAGCTGGAGCTAACCCGGAACCTACTCACCCAAAGTCGGGATTTGCACGCTTGTGTAGCGATTACACTAATTTGGGTGGGGAGCCATTCAAAGGTTCCGAAACTTTTATTGAAGTACAGGCTTGGCTAAGAACATGCGATCGCATCTTTTCGCGCATGAATCTTATTGACCTTCACCGAGTTCAGGTGGCCTCTAGTATGCTCCGGAAAGAGCATTGGACTGGTACGAGCTTCTTATTTCTGAAACTAATGAAGCGGATCTCACTTGGGAGAAATTCCGAGAACGCTTCGAGTTCAAATTCGTACCGGAAGCTGAAAAAGTGACATTGGCTCGACGATTTATAGACCTTGTTCAAGGTGAGTCCTCCGTGACTGATTACGTCGCCTCCTTCGAGTCGCTTTCCAAATATGGGGTTGAATACATCAACACCCCTCTGAAGAAGAATCAGAGATTTGTTTATGGCTTAAACAAAAGTCTCAAGAAGCCATTACTTCTAAAGTTAGAAGTTTCTTTCGACCAACTCGTTGATATCGCTCTTCGTCTTGAAGAGGCGGATAGAGAGAATGATGTTGAAGTGGTGGGTTCCAAACCAAACTTCAACAATAACAAGAAGAGGCCAAGCAAATTCAAAGGCCCTTATCCCAATAAGAAAGGGAAGCAAGCAACCTCCGTGGCAAAGACTTCTTCCTTTGGTCGTGGGGAATGCTATAATTGTGGTTCGAAGGACCATTATGCGAACAAGTGTCCAAAGTCTCTTTCTTTTCGCTACTGCAAAGTTTCCGGTCATGTTATATCTTCATGCCCCAAGCTTCAGGGCAAGAAGGAGGGAAAGTTAAATGTTGCTCAAGCCCCTGGCAACACATCTCATGGCCAAGGTATTTCTCATTCTATTCTAGATGGAATTATTTGGTTTCGTGATCATCCTATTCGAGTTCTTTTTGATACGGGTGCGTCCCATTCTTTTATATCAAAAGAACTTGTTGATACTTTTTCCTTGGATGTTTTGTGTTTAATGACTTCTTTGAGAATTGCGAATCCGGTTGGTGGGTCCGCAACAATCAGTTTATTGTGTAAAGATGTCGAGATTATTTTGTGTGATTTTTCTTTCCGAGCCGATTTGCATGTCATGCGTTATTTAGGCTTTGGAATGATTTTGGGAATGGATTGGCTTAACGTTATGAAGCTCATATCCTATGTCCTGAGCGGACTATTCATCTTCGACATCCTCAATCTGTTAATCAGGTTTCTATTATTCTTAAAGATTCAGATTCTGCTTTGGTTGCATCTTTATATTCTTTAAATCCTCGTGATGACGATGATGATGATGAGGGTGATATTATTTCTCTTATTCACGTTGTTTGTGAATTTTCCGACATATTCGAGCCCGTTTTAGGATTACCATCTAAGCGAGCAATTGAGTTCAGAATTAATCTTATTCCGGGAGCTCAACCTATCACTTGTCCTCCTTATCGCATGTCCAATAAAGAAAACGAGGAGATGCGTAAACAATTATCTGAATTGGAAACGAAGAAATTTATTCGCTCTAGTTCCTCGCCTTGGGGAGCTTCAGTTATTTTTGTGAAGAAATCCGATGGTGCACTTAGGCTTTGCGTTGACTACCGCAAGCTTAACGATCTTACTATCAAAAATAAATATCCTTTACCTCGGATTGATGATCTATTCGATCAACTTAGTGGTGCTAGAGTCTTTTCACAATTGGACTTGGCTACCGGTTTTCATCAGCTTCGTGTTGCAGAGGATAGCATTCCATTGACCTCGTTCCGTACTCGTTATGGATCTTATGAATGGCTTGTGATGCCATTTGGGTTAACGAATGCCCCTGCTTATTTCGTTGACCTTATGAATCGAGTCTTCAAAGATTTTCTTGATCGATTTGTTCTCATCTTTATTGATGATATTCTTGTGTATTCTAAAACCGAGGAGGAGCATGAAAAACATCTTCGGATTGTGTTGGAAACTCTTAGGAGTAATCAATTAAAGGAAAAATTTTCTAAGTGCCACTTTTGGCAATCTCGTGTGAAGTTTCTCGGTCACATTATTTCTGAATCCGGAATTTCCGTGGATCCTTCAAAGATTGAAGCGATTCAAGATTGGAAGAGACCGGAGAGTGTGACAGAGATTCGTAGTTTTCTCAGATTGGCGGGCTATTACCGTCGTTTATCAAAGACTTTTCTAAGATTTCCGTGCCTCTCACTAGCTTGACGAAGAAAGGAGTTAAATACATTTGGTCGGACAAATGTGAAGCTTCTTTTCAGAAATTAAAAGAACTTCTTTCTGATGCTCCTATTCTTGTTATTCCCGATTGGAATCAAGATTTCGTTGTTTATACCGATGCTAGTCGCATTGGTTTGGGTGCCGTTCTTATGCAAAAGGAACGCGTTATTGCTTATGCTTCTAGGCAATTAAAGCCTGCTGAGACTAGATATGCCACTCATGATTTAGAGCTCGCGGCTATTGTTTTTGCTCTTCGGATTTGGCGTCATTATCTCTTAGGAGAGAAATTTGTTCTTTACACAGATCATAAGTCTTTGAAATATTTATTCTCTCAAAAAGAACTTAATTTGCGTCAACAGCGTCGGCTCGAATTTCTTGCACCATATGATCTTGATATTCTTTATACTCCCGGTAAGGGTAATCGTGTCGCCGATGCTCTTAGCCGTAAACAACAAGCTGTTGTTTCTATGATGATATCCGAATGGAACGATCTCGAGATTTTATCCACATGCGAAATTCGAGACCGTGTTTCCGATTTATGCTCATCATTTGTTTTATGTAGCCTTGAGGCTCGTCCATCTCTTTTAGACCGCATTCTTGAAGCTCAAAGGCTAGATCCCGAATTGGCTCTTCTTGGCCAAAATATTAAGGATAAAATTAATATTGAAGGTTTGAAAGACTTTGATATCGATTCTCGTGGCGGCATTCGGAAATTTGGTAGACTTATCGTGCCAAATGATAGTGATCTTCGTAAAGATATTTTAGAAGATTCTCATCACTCTAAATTTACCATTCATCCCGGTAGTAGTAAAATGTACGCGGATATGAAGCGACTTTATTATTGGGAGGGAATGAAACTTGACATCGCTAACTTCGTTAAACGTTGCATGACTTGCCAACTCGTTAAGACCAAACATCAAAGGCCCGGAGGGTTATTGCAACCTTTAGAAATTCCAGTTTGGAAGTGGGATCAAATTTCCATGGATTTAATAGATGGCCTTCCCCGTTCTCGATCGGGTTATGATAGCTTATGGGTAATTATTGATAGACTTACTAAATCCGCCCATTTTATTCCCGTTCGGTCTAACCGAACCGTTCCTCTTTTGGCCAAAATATTTATCAAAGAAATTGTTAAATTGCATGGGGTTCCTACTTCAATTATTAGTGATCGTGATCCATTGTTTACTAGTGGATTTTGGAAGAGTCTTCAAAAAGCTTTGGGAACGAAGCTTAATTTTAGCACCGCTTATCATCCCCAGTCCGATGGACAAACCGAGCGTGTGAATCAAACTCTTGAAGATCTTCTTCGTGCTTGTGTTCTTGATTTTGGTGGAAGTTGGGAGGATCATATTTCGCTTGTTGAATTTTCCTATAATAATAGCTTCCAATCTAGTATTGGTATGGCACCTTTTGAGGCACTCTATGGAAGGCCATGCCGATCTCCTTCTTGTTGGCTTGAGGCCGGTGAGAAGCTGGTTTTAGGTCCAGATTTTATTCGGGATTCTACAGAAAAGATTGATCTTATTCGTCATAGGATGAAAGAAGCGTAGAGTAGACAAAAATCCTATGCCGATAACCGGAGAAGGAGGTTATAATTTTCTGTGGGAGATCTTGTGTTCATTCGTGTTTCACCTATGAAGGGTGTTGTACGTTTCAGTCGATCGGGAAAACTTGCGCCTTGATATATTGGGCCATTTCCTATCACTGAACGTATTGGTTCCATGGCTTATCGCCTTTTATTACCGGCTCAGTTTTCTGCTATGCATGACGTCTTTCACGTTTCTCAACTTCGGAAATGTCTTCGAGATTCCGATTCTATTCTTGAGCCCGGTGTTGTGGAAGAGATTGAAGTTTCGCCTAATTTAACTTATGAGCAACATCCTATTCGTATCATTGCTTTGGAAGTCAAACGACTTCGAAATAAAGATGTTCCGCTTGTTAAAGTTCAATGGTCTTCAAATCCTAAGGATTGTTCTTGGGAATCTAGAGAGTACATCGAGCGAATACATTCGGACTTACTTTCTCGTGCTCTTTGAGGTGAACTTCTTATTTCAAGCTTCTTTTGTGTTGAATATGCTTTTATGGTTGTTACTATATATCTTCTTCTTGTAATATTGCGAGGACGCAATTTCTTTAAGGAGGGGAGTCTGTAACAACCCGCATATTTGTCGATTTTATATTTAAATATTTTATTTAAATATTTTATCGTTAGTCGGATTTTAGTCCGAAAAGCTACTTTTTGTATACGGTCGAATTAGGGCTCGGGACCACTCCCATTGAGTTTAAAATGCCGTTTGCGACCTTTTTGAGTATAAGCTTCGATATGTTTGGAGAAAGTTGATTTCTGCTACTTTTTACTTTTGGGTTTGGTTTGGGCTCAGCCCTATGTTAACTTATGCTCAAATCTGAGCCACTCTTCCCCACTCACTCTCATTCTCTTCTCATTTCAGTTTTCTTAGCTTTAATGGTGGGAGAGATTGGAAATTAAAACTCTAAAACCCTAGCTTCTCTTGCAAATCAAATTCCTAGCTCCAAACTCAAGAAGAACCCATTGGTAAGCTTCTCTTCTTCTTCTCCAACTTATTCTCATACCAATTTCAGAAATTCCTAAACCAAATTTTGGGAATGTTCTTGTTTTTGAGCATAGATTCAAGATCAATTGGGTTGTGTTCAAGAGAGGTTGATTCTCCATTTGCTTTCAAGCTTCTTCTTGTTTGATTTTGAGAAAAGGTGAGATTTTTATCTCACATCTATGACTATTATTATCTTTGGTTGTTGGGTGTAAATTCCTAACACTTCTTCATGTGCATTTGCTCTTGATTTGGATTGGTTTTGTGAATATTCCAATTTTTGAGCTTTTAAGTCAAATTTGTGTGAAATCCTTTTATGGATGTTTGATCATGCTTTTGGTGATGCATCGAGGAGCATATAGGGCCGGGTTGCCGATTGGCATAAACCCTTAGAGCCAATGTTCGTCCGGTTGCATTTTGGAAGAGTTTGCTCTTCATTTGTATAAGGCTGAAAAACAGCCCAGGCATGATTCAGTCGACTGAAATCTCTGTTCAGTCGACTGAACCTGAAACCCGAGAGTTTCCAGGCATGATTCAGTCGACTGAAAAACTCTGCACAATCGACTGAAACTGGAAACAGAAAGTTTCCTAAACCTGGAAAATTTCCATGTACAGGGTCAGTCGACTGAAAAACTCTGTTCAATCGACTGAACCTGCTGTTTGAGTCCAATTTGCCTTTTTGGATTGAAATTCCAATTTAAATCGATTCGTGATAATCCTATTTGTTGTTATCATCTATTATGATTTTGATGACTCTTTTTTTAGGGATTTTTGGAATATCCATTTCGATGGATCCTTTATCGATTTCTTTGGGTTTTATTCACGTCTTCGTATGTGAATTTTTGTGATTGATTGTTCTTACAATCTTCTTCATGGTTTGTCACTTTAAAAATATAAAGGTTTTCTATACTAGTAGTAAATATCAAAACTCTTTCCTCAGACGATTTCAATACTATTTTAATACCAAATTCGTTTATAAAACCGTTTTCCAATCTATTAGTATATACAAACTTTTACCTCACTCGTATGAGAAATCTAATTAAACGGCTTAGTAAAACAAGTGGTATGAAACGCTTGCGTTTACTTTGTCGGTTAATTCTTTGACTTGTTCGATTGAACCTCTAGTGACAATTTTCTAGTGGAGATTTACAGTTTGTTCGTAAATATTTTAGTTAAGCAAGTGGTTATGGGACATGAAGCTAAACTCATATATTTACTAGCTTAGTGTAATCGACACTTCTCGTTGATCATGACGATCATCTTTGTGATTTAGACTAGCAATGTGCTATGTCTCTTTGTCTGCGAGGGAGACTAAACCCCGTTTTGTGGAGTTTCGACTCAATTTGTGATGGGGTAGCAACCCATGGTCTTCGGGCCGTTTGTGGAGCTTCGGCTCAATTTGTGATGGTTAGCGACCATGGAATTAGCGTTCCGTTTGTGATACACGTGTTGGTGGGCTTTATGCTCCCGTTTTTGATAGGCCTTCCCCCTTTGTGATTTCTGGATTTCTTGTGTAAATTCCTAGAATTTGTGTTTCACCAATTTTCGTGATTTCCATTGATAAGTTTTATCAATATTTGTGCATTGGTGAATTTGTGTGTCATTGACTTTAGTGATTTCTGGATTTCTTGGGTAGTCTTCTGGAATTTGTGTGTCATTGACTTTTGTGATTGACATTTATATTATCGTCAATATTTGTGGTTTGATGAACGAAATAAAGAGTATGACGTTTCTTTGATTCTTGTGTAGATTTGGTGACATTGATTAATCTCTTGATGATGATCAACTAAGTATATATATATATATATCACAGCTTGGCATTGTGATTATTATGTGTTTAGTCATATCTCTTATTCTATATCGTTTCATCTTGTATTTATAGTTAGACTGATCCGTTTATTATTTTCTTATTAAATAATACTCGGGTCAGACCGAGATGTTACAGGTGCTTCTGCTTGACTTCTCATCCGGGATCAACTCCTTGACTTTTGGGTTAACTACTTAGATTATTATTTATTTTGTTGTATACATTTGAGATTTAGACTCCATAATGTATACTTATTCTTTTGTGAAGTTCATGTAACTATTCTTTTGTGATATTGTGGATCTTTTTAGACCACTACTCTGATGTACACTTTATAGTGTAATATTCATATCTTATTCCGCCTTTGTGATATGAATTGTCTATGACTATTTTATGTTATGCTTATTTCTATATTTGTTTTCCGAAGGATTTATATAGCCACCGTGTAGTAGCTTTGAGTTTGTGTCGGTATGTCGGATTTAAATAGAATGCATGTTATATTATCTGACATATCGGTGCTCGCGCAAAGAAATTACATGGATGGTCGCTCCTCAACAGCCTTATTCTCCGTGCTAGTCGACAGCATTCACCGAAATGTTCTTGGCTAGCGTGGGTATAGAGGTGGGGCGTCACAAAAATACATGATAACTTGCAGTTTATATAAGATAGAACACATCATCCATTCGTCCAATATCAGTCATCAACCAATTTATTTCAATCATCATCAATTTAAACAAACATCAATATATGGCATATACAATATAACAGGAAATAAATGACAGTTATTAACTAACAGTTTATATTCAAAGTAAATTTATTAAATGTTTAAGTATCAGTCTATATGCAAATAAATAAATTTTAACTGTCAAATTTATATGCAATTATAAAATTAATTAATAGTCAAATTAAATAAATGCGATTTAACAGAGATAACGAATAAAACATGCCAAACAGTCGTAAATAAATTTCTACTCATATCTAAAATCAATTTAACAAACATAAGATAACTTAGAAGTTGTGAGTGGGTTAAAACACTCACATTTTGAATTTAAATCGAATTTAAATCCGATTTAAACCCAAAAATTTGACGGTCTCCAAATATGTCCAAACCAGTGTCAAAACGTCCGAAATTTTATTACGATCCTAACAAAAAAATTCGCGTGAAACGGAGTTCATATGTGAAAGTTATACGAGTTAATTCGATTGAAAACATAATTAAACTAAAAACAGAAATAAATAAATAAATAAATAAAACCTCAACACGTCAGCTATCTCTCTACCACGCATAGGAAAACGCGGTTCGAACCCAACATGCAGAAACCCTAACCGGCCGCCACTTCACTTCGCTGCCTCGCGCCTCCATACTCCGATCCAGATGCTCCACCGTGACCACCTCCTTGAGCCGCCCCCTCGCCTTCGACCCCTTGTGCTCCTCCGCCTTCAATTAGCCTCTGGCCGAGACAAAAACGCACAACCTTAGGCGCAATTCCAGGCGACTTGGGGACCCTATGAGACAATGAAGGGCATGGATTTCCCTCATTCGTCGAGCTCTACGCCATGGTGCCTCCTGATCGTCGAATTATGAAGGATCCACCGTCGAAATCACTAAAACTAAAAAGAATGGCCGGAACTGTTTCAATTTTTTCTGGGTAAACGGTGCATCGAATGAAAAAACGAATACCACTAGGAGATTACGCTCATCGAGAGCATCAAATATAATTTTTTGGAATTTTTCTGAGAACTTAAATTTTTGACTTTGGATTTGATTTTTGAAATTGAACATGGATCTAGAGTTTCTAGCCATTGGAAGAAGAGAAAGAACTGATGAAATGAACGCACAAACAAATGAGAATAGATGGGGCTAGGGTTTATAACTGGGTTCATATAGATAGGTAAGAAATTTGAATAGATGGATCAGATAAACAAACGTGTTAACGCTAACGTGGCCCAAAAAGCCCGTTCTGACCCCGGAATGAAATTGGGTAAACCCATATATCAAAATAGGTATTTTAAAATATTCTGAACGCGATGAAAAAAGTTTCACGTCCTAATTCCATCGTATGAAGAAGTTATGCTGAAAACAATATTTTTAAATTGATTTTAATTAAATCGATTTCAAGGCGTTTCGCGTTCGTACGATCAAACGACAAGTCCGATCACTATGAAACTTGAAACCCTACTAAAATTCACCGATACGGATCCGATGAAACTGGTTTCGTCGAAATCCGAGTCAGTGGCCAAAATGGCTATTTTTATATAAATTAAATAGATTAAGAATTAGTAAATAAATCCAATTTTATATATTTCAGTTTTAGAATAGGAAATTTTTATCACTTATGATTTCTCAACCATTTACAATGATTTTAACAAATTTAAATGTCCATATAGAGAAGATAAATTTATCAATTCCAAATGTTAATCTCACTTTTAATAATTAACTTCATTTAATTTACAAAATTACAAATAAATCCTAAAAATTCCATTTAGTTAAATAAATTAATTATTATTCCTTTCATAATTTCAAATAGAAGTGTCAACCATTGAATTTAAGATTATCAAAAAAATATTTCACGTTTTCAACTTAATTTCCAATTAACGTAAAATTTTAATATTGAATTTTAAATTAATTGCAATAAACCCAAATAAATACATAAAGCTTGATTCATGTTTAAACATTTAACTCATTTGATTGCAATTAACCTCTTTATGGTAAATTTAATTCCGATATATTAATGAAACTTTATTTCCATTCTTTATTCACAAATCATCATATTTATGAAGAACATTTACGTTATTCTCCATTTATTACCTTAATTTATTTAACGTAACATTTAATTTATATTTATTGCAATGATTTCCAAATCAATTGAGTGAATTAAATATATATGTATCACTCATAATAACTTGTGGTCACAACTCTTGATCACCTATAATAAGTTTATTATTTACAATCCAATAATCGCCATTTACTCTATATATATACGAATTAATTAATTCAATATTTCCATTTCGTTTTCCTATACTAAATTTATTACTAAGTGTATTTACTCCATTCCAACAAGTTGGACTTCCATTCTTACTATAACAATCATTTCCTTATTCACTTTTATTAATAACCCACCATCACTGCATTTATTGTCTTTTATTAATTTAATCAAATTACCCAATATTCCTTTAAGTTCATACTAACGAAATATTCAATTACTATTCAATGCATATTTATTCATCAATCAATTCGGTATTTACTTTTCTTTCCTTCTATTTGATGATAAATAACCTAGTATACATTTACAAACATTCATTTCATTCCATTCATTTATGGGTATTGCATTGAAATTTAATTTATTAGCTAATACTAACATTATTACCATTAATTACAATTGGATTCCCAATTTTATTCAATACCCTGAATAAATAACATATATATTAATCAAATGCTTACTTTTTTCTCTTCTCATATTCCATTAAAAATCAAATCATAACATTTAAATGATTTTATTGAATTGGAATTTCATTCAAGTTATAAATTATTGCATTAACATGATTTCTTAATTTATTCCAATTACCGTTTACACTCTTTTATTGCATTAAATCAATTTAATATTTTCATTAATTTCTCATATTAAATTTTATATCCAGGTAAGAATCCCTTTTCTTCTTAATTCATTTCAATTTTATTCAATTTCTATAAATAGGTTTTAGGTCACCATTTACATAACTTATTTTAGCCTTCATTTTAACATTTATTTATCCCCTTTATTGTTTCTACTAAAATAAATTACAAAAATCCTATTAAATAAACAAATTAAATTGTCAAAATTTACGGGTCGTTACAGTAAGGAAAATCAAAGATTTTGTTCCTATTAATTGCAAAGGAGTAAATGGAAAAGAAGAGACACTTATACACGTGAATTTCAAACAATCTTGAAACGGATTTTGAACTTCTAAAGAGAAATAAATTTTCTTGAAACTGCTACGTGAATTTTTTATTCCTATTATAAAAATGAGGAAAAAGGGAATCGTAGAAATTTACACGTAACTTATCAAAACTAGATTTTAAAGAAATTGAATGTCTAGGGAAATGATTTCTTTCCCACTTGGAATGCAAGGCTAGAGATAAATTTATTATTTAACGTCAAAATAAATATTATTCACAATTGAAACCATATTAACTTTTAAATCATTAAATTAACATATAAAATAATAACAACTATCTACTGCTTTATAGTAAATAAAAAAATTGTAATTTCACAGAATACAACCTGTTACTTTTATTTCAAAAATCTTTCTTATAATAAATATTATATTTGGAAAACATTTTGAAATAATTTTCTCTTTTAAAACTTATAAATAAAATATTATTATGTTAACTACCAAATTAAATGTTCATTTTAATACATTCTCTTTCCTTAATGGAAAGATTTCAACAAATACAAATATTAATTTCGTATTAAAATCAAATAAAAATCTAATTCAACTACTTCTTTTTATTAACAATAAATCAAACAGTATTTAATAATTTCACATAACTCAACATAACCATTAGTTACCAATTTTAGTTCATTTGTTAGTGGTTAACTTATTTGAATTACAACAATACAATTAAACTATTGTTTCCTCTTTAATTTTATTTAATAGATCAATATTTACAATTAACAATTATTATTAAATTCTTAACGTTTGTTGTTTTTAATTCAAATTGAAAATCTCATATAAACTATTATTATTCCCATCATTTTTGTTTCTATCAAATTTTATTTAATATTTTAAAAAAATTAGAATTTTAAATTGGCATAAAATTTCGGATCGTTACCCATTACCCTTTTTTTTGCAG
The DNA here is from genome assembly GCA_030765085.1 of Allium cepa. Classification (NCBI taxonomy): domain Eukaryota; kingdom Viridiplantae; phylum Streptophyta; class Magnoliopsida; order Asparagales; family Amaryllidaceae; genus Allium; species Allium cepa. The sequence goes on along the minus strand of CM060934.1, from coordinate 365,490,992 downwards.
ATCTGAACCGCGTTGCAAAAAATGAAGATGGGAAGAGATTTTGAAACGGTCAGGAAATCAAAGATTTTTATTCCTATTAAATACGGAGACACAAATGAAAGTGGAAAGTTTTACACGTGAATTGGAGGCAGGGTTTTAATTCTTTTTTTAAAATGCACGTGCTGATTTGATTTTTAACAGCTCAGATATGAAATCGAAGAGTGCATACAATAGAGGCAATAATTAAAACGAACGTACGCCCAAATTAATTAACAAGTAAAGTAATCTAAATTTATGTGTTTTCTTATTTATTCACTACTTATATTTAATTATACGTAATCCAAACATTAAATTTTTATTTTAAAATATTATTATATAAAATTTCTCAAAAATTCAATTAAATACGTTATTAAAAACCGTTAAAAAATTTATGGGTTGTTACACGACTCATGTACGCCCGTCGAGATATAGATAGAAGTACTTGAGTCGGCTCCAAAGAGAAACCACTGTGTTTAAACAGAGAAAAAACATTAATATTTCGTGCCTACTATATATTTTCAGAATAGATTGTACGAAAATGAAATTTAATACTTACCTTTGATCTGCTTTGGGCTTTAGCCACACCACAAGACGCCGTAGCTCTTGTGATGGACCACCGCCATCACCACCGTCCGTACGAGCATGCCCTCTCTGTGAGGAAGAGGGAGACCCAGAATGTCCACCGGTACGTCTACGTGACGACATGCCTATATAATACATGTTACAAATAAACATTATAACAGAAAATAAAATGACTATATGTAAAACATACAGTATGGCATAACATAAACACGAGATGTGATACATATCCTATATTAGCATACCATTTCATTTTTAATGAAAACAGGATAATATTTAAAAAAAATATAAATTTACCTTCTCAAAATGTAGATAGTTGATCAGTCCTTGTCATTTTCGGATTCAGACTCTGTTTCGCACTCTATATTTTGTTCCTCTGTACTCTCAAATGCTTCAATTAATGCATTTGATTCATCATTTAGGGGTCCAAAACCTGTTGGATCGTCGGTTATTATTATTCCACTGTTTTCCTCGATATCTGCTTGGTACGCTTGTTCTTCGGGAATATTCCGCCCAACAAATGTAAACCATGTCTTTGTTTTAAAAACAGACGACCAATCTATTTTATCTCTTCTTAGAGATTGGTAAGAAGCATAATAAACTTGAAGAGCTTGTTTGGAAAGTACAAAAGGATCGTATTTATAATAACGCGAAGTATGTTTTATTTCTATAAGATTATATTTTAGGTGCACGTTGATTCCAGAACCGGGAACATTGCTGAACCAGTTGCATTTAAACAAAAATACTTCTTCTACGGGTCGTGTGAAATACGTCAACTGCAAAACCTGGGTTAGCAAGCCATAAAAATGATGTATATGATCATTTGGATCATCACTACCTTTAACAAATACACCAGTATTGTTGGTTAATTTTTTGGCACCGTATTCTTTGGTATTAAATTTATATCCACTAACAAAGAATATTGGATAGGTCTTCACTTTCTTATTTTGTCCCATAGCTAAATGTTTCAATCCTTGGTCTACAACACAATTTGTTGTATCAAAAACGTACTTAGAAAACCAAGAAGCGAATTCTTTGCCGATATCGCCGTTAGGATGTTGTGATTCGTAAACACTGCAATTATATAACAAATGTTGCATTATGATTAAGATACATGTGTGTGCATATATTTGTGTATACACACGTGTTGATGATATATATTGTTAACCCTATCTCGGTTACGACTCAGCAGGTCTAGTACGTGGAGATGGCGCCGACTCAAGAGATGCCGACTCAGAAGAGTTGCCGACCTAACAACCCAAAGACTTTGCCGACCTAACCAATTAACAAGGTGGCCGACTTAGTTCGGTGCCGACCTAATTAGTTAAGAAACGCGCCGATCCAATGCTTTCCCATAGATACCGACCTAAGGCATGAAGAAATACCGACCTAAGGCATGAAGAAATTCCGACCTAAGGCTTGAAGGGATGCCGGTCTAACGAGGCTATGCCGACCTAAGGAAAGTTCCGACCTAGTATGGAAGCCGACCTAGTGTATGCTCCGATCTAGCAACTCGAGGACTTTACCGACTTATAGTAAGTCGTAACCGATCTAAGGGTGTAAAGGATGGAGTAGCGGGGCAGTTTAGCATGTGACATACTAACTCGGTAGCGACCTAGCTTGTTTCCATTAAGTCGTAGGGCTTGACTCGTTAGATCGGCGAAGGGATAAGATAAGTCGGTCGCGACCTAGCTTGACCCGGTAACGACTTTGGACTTGTGCAAATTCAGCGAAGAAGGATCAACACAGCTTGACCATATCAGAGCTCCTATAAGCCGGCTGCGACTTAACTGGGTCGGTGAGGAGTTAAGACCGAGCCTAATCTTTGCCTATAAATACCACCCTACCTTCAACATGAAAAGGACCTTTTGGCTCATTCTCTTCAAGCGCCGTTACTCTGCCGAATTCCAGACGACTTCAAAGCTTTTTAGATCCAACAAACTTCTAAAGGAACTCCATGAAGGAATCATCCACATTCACCATGGATTTGAAGATGATTGTCAACATCAAAGCTTGAGCTACTTGTTTCACATACCCTATCACTTGAAGTGTGTTGTAATTGAAAGATCTTGTAAAGGATTGTAATCAAACTAGTGATAAAAAGATTAAAGTGGACGTAGGCTGGATTATAAGCCGAACCACTATAAATACTGTGTCTCTTACCGTTTTTCTACATACTTTCTGCTTATTTCTGTTTCCCGTACAAACGGGTGGTGCTTTCACAATCACATCTTATACACCAGGGTGTTAGCGTTTAAATTTTTTCGTTAACATTTTGGTGCTTTCACTGAGAATTGAACTCAGGACATCTATCATCATTGTTTCAGAAAGATTTGTAGGTAGAGTTTCTTTAAGAACCAGAAGTCTATCCGAAATCATGGCTCCTGGAAGGAAAAGTAAATCTGTGAGATCTGCAAACATTCAAGAGGGAACCTCCACTTCCCCAACACCAAATCAAGCCACTCCAGCTGTTGGAGTTTCAAAAGCGGAATTGGACGCTGCTATCTTTGGGTTGAATCAGCAAATAAATGCCCAGAACGCGCAATTGGAAGCTCAGAATGCTCAGAATGCTCTGATTCTGAATAGGTTAAACGATCTGCTCGGGGCAAACCGTCAACCTGCGAATAATGAAAGGAACTTTATCGGTAATGTCCATGATGCTGAAACTAGAAACATTCCCGAAAGGGCTGCTAGCCCCTTGGAACAGACATTGCCTGAGGCTGGAGGATCCAGAAATAGGAATGACGAAGAATATCTTTCTGGTATGGTTCGACAGATTATGAAAGAAAGTATGCAAAGGGTCGAAGATGAGAAAGAGTGGGGTTTCGCTCCGAGCAAGACTCCGTTTACCGAAAAGATCCTAAAAGCTGAATTCCCAAGGAAGTTCGTCCCTCCGACCATTCCAGCTTACAAAGGGACAAGTGATCCAAATGAGTTCCTGTACAAATATGATTGGCACATGACAGGTGCCAGAGCTTCTGACGAGATAAAATGCCGCTATTTTCCTGTGTATTTGGAAGGGGTAGCTCTGCTTTGGTTCACAAAACTACCTGTCCGGTCCATCGATCAGTTTTTAGACCTAACCAGGAAATTTAAAGAGCAATTTAGGCTATATGCTTCAAAGGCAAAAGACATCATGTCGTTATCCGGTTTGGAACAGAATCCGGGGGAAACTATCAAGTCTTTTTTAAATCGCTTTAATATAGCGTTAGCTGAGGTGGATAATGCAGAACCCCGCATGGTCTTGACCTATTTGATGAGAGCTATTGATAAGTCAAGTGAATTCGGAAAGTGGCTGAACATGAAGGAGCCAAATTCTCTGGAAAAGTTCTACAAAAAGGCGGATGAATTCATGCGTTTGGAAAGCCGTCCTGTCCCGGCAAAGGCAACAGTAGAGAAAGCTGAAGACAACACTGCTGCGCCACGTAAGAATGGATCTGTGGGACAGAAAAGAGAAAATAATGATGGAAGGAAACAACACAATTCAAAGAAGCCTCGATCCTTCAAGCCATCAGAATATACTCCTTTGTTAGAGACACCAGAGCGCATCTACCTGGCTACAAAAGATTCTTTTGAGTATCCCAAACCTCCTGTTCTCAGAACCGGAAGAAAAGCTGTGCAAAGTGGGAAGTTCTGTCGCTTCCATAATCAGCCTGGTCATGACACAGACGACTGCCGTCAATTGAAAAATATAATCGAAGAATTGCTAAGAGAAAATAAGCTGCAGCAATTTGTGAAGAAGAGTGGTAATGATCCTGCTTCGTCAAGTCAGGGGCAACAAGCTCTTGCTCATCAGCCCAGGACAAATGAGAAGGCCGCAGGACATGAATCTGGAAGGCCAGTTATTAATGTCATCACAGGAGGACCCCACCCAGCAGGCAGAAGCTGGGGTGAAATGGAGAGGTACACTCGAGCTCTGAAACATATGCCAACTGAAGAGAATGTCTTTGTTTTAGAGGACTCTACACCCCTGAAACAACAAAGGACTTTTAATGATGATATTGTGTTCAGGGCTAGAGATTCCACGGGCATTGAGGCCCCTACTTTGGACCCGTTAGTCATCTCGGCCGGTATTGGACCGGCTATTGTCAGAAGAGTTCTTATTGATTGCGGCGCATCTTGCAACATCCTCTTCAAGAAAACGTTTGACCAGATGAGAATCCCGATGGCGGATGTGCAAGCCTCATCTCAGAAGATTGTTGGCTTCACTGGGGAGCCAAAGCAACCAGTAGGAACCATTGACTTGCTTGTGGAACTCGGAGAAGGAAAAAGAAAAGTAGTTCGCAAGCAGACTTTTGTGATAGTAAATGAATTTTCTGCTTATAATGCTTTCTTTGGTCGACCTATTCTTGCTGCATTCAAAGCTGTCCTTGCCCCATGGTGTCTTACTATTAAATTCCCTACAGACAATGGGGTAGGAGTTATTAAAGGAGACCAGAACGCTGGGCGAGAATGTTATATGACAGAGCTGCGAGAAACAAGGAAGAGAGAAATGGGGAAAGATGCGGCAACCCCAATCCGCATCAAAACACCAACCCTATAGCAACTACAGGGCGGACCCTGCACTGGCGAGCATAGCGGGGCACGAAAAGTGATGGATCCTAGAAAGGCCAGTGCGGGGGAGAGTAGGGTGGTACCAGCAGAAACAACGATACCGGTGCCCGTTGATCTGAAGGACCCAAACAAGGTGCTGAATGTGGGTTCACAACTTAATGTGTCAGTTCAGAATGCCTTGATATCTTTTTTGAAAGCAAACCTGGATGTTTTCGCTTGGACCCATGCCGATATGTGCGGAATATCCCCAGAAGTTGCGGTACATGCTCTGAATATTGACCCAAAGTTCACGCCAGTAAAGCAGAAAAGAAGAATCCAAGGTCTAGAAAGATCGACAGCATTGAAAGAGGAAGTTGACCGGCTCATGGAGAATAATTTCATCAGAGAATCTACCTATCCAAATTGGGTTTCAAATCCAGTGCTAGTTAAGAAAGCCAATGGTAAATGGAGAGTGTGCATCGACTTTTCAGATCTAAACAAGGCCTGTCCCAAAGACTGCTTCCCATTACCCAGGATCGATCAACTGGTAGATGGAACAGCGGGTCATGAATTGTTGTCTTTTATGGATGCCTACTCCGGATATAATCAGATCATGATGCATGAGCCAGATCAGGAGGACACAAGCTTTATCACCGATGTCGGTCTTTACTGTTACAGAGTTATGCCCTTTGGGTTGAAGAATGCGGGGGCAACATACCAAAGACTGGTTAATGCTATGTTCAAACCGCAGTTGGGAAAGACTATGGAAGTTTACGTTGATGACATGCTAGTAAAATCTAAGAAAGCAGTGGATCACATCGAACACTTAGCAGAAATGTTCGCAATTCTCCGAAGATACGGAATGAAGCTTAACCCTTTAAAATGTTCTTTCGGGGTAGAATCTGGGAAGTTCTTGGGTTTCATCGTGAGCGCTAGGGGCATTGAAGCTAGTCCAGCTCAAATCACTGCTCTAAAAGAAGTCAAAGCTCCTAAAACAAAGAGGGAATTGCAAAGTCTTAATGGAAAAATTGCCGCCTTAAGTCGGTTCATATCCAAAGCTACTGATAAATGCATTCCATTCTTCGACGCTCTAAAGAAAGGAAAGAAAAACTTTGACTGGACTCCCGAATGCCAGAAAGCTTTTGAAGAATTGATTCAACGTATGGAAACGCCTCCAATACTTTCCAGGCCCGGCGATGGCGAGGATCTTCTTATATACTTGGCAGTTTCATCTCATGCTTTAAGTGCAGCGCTGGTACGGGAAGACAAAAGGATTCAACATCCAGTTTACTATATCAGCAAAAGACTCACTGGGGCAGAAATGAATTACTCCAAGTTGGAAAAACTCGCCTATTGTCTATTGATTGCCTCAAGAAAGTTGAGGCAATATTTCCAGGCTCATCCTATCAAAGTCCTCACTGATCAACCTTTAAAGCAAGTCTTGTTTCGCCCTGAGACTTCGGGCCGCCTTTTAAAGTGGAATATTGAATTGAGCCAATATGACATCACTTATCATCCTAGAAAAGCGATCAACGGACAAGCTTTGGCAGATTTTATTGCAGAATTTACAGACAAGGGTAACAGCGAGGAAGAAACAATCGAGAACTCCCCAACCCAATGGAAGTTGTTTGTAGATGGCGCAAGAAATGATCACTGTTCAGGTGCTGGAATTGTTCTTGAAACTCCTGAAGGCCGGTCATTATGCTATGCGCTAAGATTAGAATTTCCTTCAACAAACAATGAAGCAGAATATGAAGCTCTGATCGCTGGTTTGAAAATTGCTAAAGAACTAAACATTCGAGCGTTACAGATCTTCAGTGATTCTCAGCTTATAGTATGCCAAGTCAAGAAGGAGTTTCAAACGAAAGGAGGAAATCTGCCCGCTTATGTGTCAAAGGCTTGGGAACTTTTATGTGAATTCGACCATTACACGATAAGTCATATTCCTCGAGAAGAAAACATGAAAGCAGATTCTCTCGCAAAATACTCAAGTTCGGGCGAAGCCCAATCCTTAGGGTTAGTTCCAGTGGAAGTTTTGTCAAATCCGAGCATTGATGAAATGGATATCGATTGGGTTATGAGTATGTCGCAAGAGCAAGAATCATGGATGACTCCAATAACAAAGTATCTACTCAATGGCTCTTTACCAGAAAACTCTAAAGAACGACAAAAGCTACTGAGAAAAGCTTCTCGATATATAATCCAGGATGGTCAATTATACAGACGAGGATTCTCAATGCCATTGCTTCGATGTGTATCCCGGGAAGAGTCCAAAACAATCCTAACTGAAGTGCATGGAGGAGAATGCGGTGATCATTCAGGTGGTCAAACATTAGCAAAGAAAATTCTCCGATACGGATATTTTTGGCCAGAAATTAATCGGGATGCCGCAGATTACTCCCGAAAATGTGACAAGTGCCAAAGATATGCCAAAATTCCTAGAGCACCTTCTACCGAACTCACACAGATGATCAGTCCATGGCCATTTGCAATTTGGGGAATGGATCTCATTGGACCGCTACCAACCGCTAAATCAGGGATTAAATATGCTATTGTTGCGGTTGATTATTTTACTAAGTGGGCTGAAGCTGAACCATTGGCTACTATCACTTCTAAGAAAGTGATAAGCTTTGTGACCAAGAATATCATTTGCAGATACGGTGTGCCTCAAAAAATAATCACAGACAATGGTACTCAGTTTGAAAGTGAGGAATTCCAGGATTTTTGCAAACGATTCAAAATCCAGAAGAGCTTTTCGGCAGTAGCTCATCCGCAGGCAAACGGGCAAGTGGAAGCAGTGAACAAGATCATCAAATCAACCATCAAAAAGCAACTCGAAAGAGCAAAAGGTGGTTGGGTCGATAAACTACCGCTTGCACTATGGGCATACAGAACTACTCACAAAACTGCAACTGGGCATACTCCTTTTTCGTTAGCATACGGATCGGAAGCAATGATCCCGGTTGAAACAGAGGTCCCTTCACACAGAAGAATCCATTTCAATCAAGCAGAAAATGAAAAGCTGCAACTTGAAGCGCTGGATCTCCTTGATGAAAAAAGAGATGAAGCTAACCTCAGAGTTGCAGCTCATCAGCAAAGGATAGCCAGACATTTCAATTCCAAAGTTCGTCAACGCAGCTTTGAAATTGGAGATCTAGTCCTAAAAAGAATTATGACAGCGACAGGTGTGTTTGGGCCAAATTGGGAAGGACCGTATGTGATAGGTCAGAAACTTCTTGACGGCACATTCAAGCTCACCACAGTTGATGGAGATCAAATTCCAAGGGCATGGAACAGCAATCACTTGCGTCCATACTTTACTTGAAAATTTTGTTGAAACATTGTAAAAAGAATTATGAATGTATGATTCCTGTAATTGAAAGCAATTGTGAAACTGATGCAAGTAAATAATGAAAGAATATAAAGTGGATGTAGGCCCAATTTCATGGCCGAACCACTATAAATCTTGTGTTCCTTATTATCATTATATGTTTGCTTTGTTTTCGATATAAAAATACACAAAATGTATTGCTGAAATATCGATTTAAATTTTTGCAGACAGTGGAGATAAAACTTGCGCATAATAAGACCGAGCGATTCTCACCATCATTCAACAAACAAATTTCAAGTCACAAAGACCCCGAATTCAAATCCTAGATAGGAAATGCTTCAATTGAACGGCTAATGATTTCGATAGGAACGAGCCCTTGCTGATAAATTGAGATTGTTTAAACAAACAAACATCCAATTAGGAAGCTAGTGCCCGTTCTCACGAACTTGCCTGGCAATGAAGTACACTTCCTTGGATTAAACAAGCCACTTGTGAAAAAAAAAGGGGGATCGCTGAAAAGGCATAAGCAAGTGAACAGAGGAACAACCAAAGCTACCATCAGCGCCACAAGTCCTCTTCGGAGGCACAACTCTTCGGATAATAAAAGACCTCTAATGGGTCATATGCCACAAAAAAAGAAAGTTCTCTACTCAACAAAAAAGATTGGAGGAGTCATGACCCTCCAACCATGAGAGAGTAACTTCCAGGCGATGAAAACCCTCTCTGAGGCACATTTCACCAGGAGTTGAAGTGTTATAACCGCTCTTCGGGATTTCACTTCACCAGAGTTGAAATGTAAACAAAATAAAAGCCCTCTTCGGAGGCCCATTTCACCAGGAGTTGAAGTGTTATAACCGCTCTTCGGGATTTCACTTCACCAGAGTTGAAATGTAAACAAAATAAAAGCCCTCTTCGGAGGCCCATTTCGCCAGGAGTTGAAGTGTAGCAGCCGCTCTTCGGAATTTCACTTCACCAAAGTTGAAATGTAAAAACAAAGACCTTCTTGAAAGCACACGTTTCACCGAGATTGAAATAAAACTTCCAAGTGTTGAAACGTGAAAAGGCTTTCTTCAAAGGCACAACTCTTTGGGGGTACACGTTTCACCAAGATTGAAATAAAACTTCCAAGTGTTGGAACGTGAGAAATCCCTCCTCAGAGGTACAACCCCCTCCCGGGAACACAATTAAGAAAAAAGACCTCTTTGGAAACCCACGTTTCACCGAGATTGAAATAAAACTTCCAAGTGTTGAAACGTGAAAAGGATTTCTAAAGCATAACTCTTTGGAGGTACACGTTTCACCGAGATTGAAATAAAACTTCCAAGTGTTGAAACGTGAAAAAATCCCTCCTCAGAGGTACAACTTTCTATAAAAAAAAAAAATCCTCATCAAAAGCGTACTTTAACTTTCAAAGGAAAAGTAATTTGCCTACTGTGGGAAATGATCGTAAAAAGAAAAGAAGTTAAAGTACCCTTCAGAGGTCCGCTTTACCACATAGAGGAATTCACTTGATGAGATATGCACATAAGCAAAAGAAAAAAGTGATTTCTTCGAACGACCAAGCGTAAAAACTTATACGAAGGGAGTTGTACTCTATAAAATTTTCTTTAAAGAATAAAATAATTATTCTTTAGCAAATAAGAGTGTAAGTCCCCTCGAGGTATAGAATATTGCAGCATACTTATGGAATGGGGGCAATATAGTATAATTACACACAATATGGTATAACTAAACCAGCAAAAGGTAACGCTCAAGTAACATACCATAAGCTCGCTGCAATATCAAATAAACTCATGCCAAAACAAATAACAAATGTATTCTTTAATTCAAACAAAAGTTTGTACAAACGAGGAATCATTTTATTCAAGGAATCATTTTATTCAATTACAACGCAGGTACAGGTTTCAAAATAAAGAAAAGCGGGGGCCGGTACCCGCACAATTCTCGGCCAGTACATGCAAAACACAAAAAAACTAGAAACTGAAGATCTTCACTTCTTTTTGCTGCCTTTAGACCCTTTACCCGGCCGAATGATCAGCTTTTCAGGTCGACCAGTGGGTATAAGGGAGGAAGGAGAGGTAGGCGCAGCTGGCCCAACTTCTGGCTCCTCTTCAGTGGCAGTGATTATCTTCCCTCTCCTCCTTGATGCTCCTTGCTTCCTTCTCCTCTTTGAGGAAGACTCACTTCCTGGAGTGGCAAGTTTAGATAAAGTTATATCGTCAGAAGGAGTCCGCTCCGGAGATATGTCACCTCCCTCAAGTCCCTCATCTTTTTGCTCTTGCGAAGCAACGGGATCATCCAGGCCATGGAGAGCTTCTATTTGTTCTTCTTGTGACCCAGGTTGAGAAGCAGAGGGAGGCGCCACTTGAAGAGATGGAGGAAGGATCACCGGGGGAGAAGAAGCTTGAGTTTGACTCGGTGCTTTCTCTACAAAGGAGAAAAAACTTAAAATATCAGTATCTTTCGAAAAGAGAGGGGATGACGGCTCATCAAAAGTCGGGAATTCATTGACATTTGAAAAATAATCAAGAAGATCGTCAAGTTCACAAGGAGCGAACGAGTAGTTCACCACTTGAGCTGGTCCGGTGTCAAGTTTACCTGGGGTAGTTGGATCTCTGAGGCTGATTTCATATCGCTGTGCTTCGTTGCTTTCATCACCTTCATCCCCGCCTTGTGCACTTGTAGTTTCAGTTACTGTCTTAGTTGCAGGCGGAGTAGAGGAGCTAGAACCCGTGATGTCAACCACAGGAGAAACTGGAGGACGGACAGAGGAAATAAGCGTTAATTCCTTTCCAGAACATTCCTCTTCCGCCATTCCAGTTCTCATCCTGGCAAGTTGTTCTCGCCCCTTCGCAAGAGCAGCGCGAGCTCCCTCATCCAGGTAACGCGCCTCAAAATCTTCATCGCCATACCCGGCGTCTTTAAACATGTTAAGAGCAGCTTCCCACACCTCGGCCAGGGTGATTTCATACTTAGGACCAAGAAAAGAGAGGCTGCCGCGTCCCAAGACACAATGTAAATAAAAATCGAATAAAGTCGAATTGATATCGTTTTCCATGGTCTGAGCAGTTTCTTCGGCTGCAATTTTGCCAGCCATGGCCTCATCTCGATCTTTTTCGGTCTGAGCAAGTTGGGCTTTTAGCGCTTCAATCTCCATGTCCCGGGCGCTCAGTTTATTCTGCAGCTGGGTGACATCAGTGCGGTGGTTCTCTACAGCTTGTTCCAACCTCTCAGCTTTAGCTTCAGCGTCCCTCTGGCTGGCGTGCGCATCTCGCACTTGTTTTTGCAATACCTCTTCTCTTTGGGTGTAAGTATTAGTAGAAGAGGCAAGATCATCTTTGAGCTGCTTTACTTCAGCTTCGAGTTTTTCATTGTATTCGGCTATCTCCTTCATCTCAGTGTTGTGTTGATCAAGAATCTTCTGCCATTCTGATTTGTCATTTTCCATGGTCAGCATTGCTTCGATGTTAGCCCGATTAACTCTTTGAAGTTCATCAACCAGCTTTTGCCATCCAGACATTCTATCGATATCAAGCTTGACAGCATCGAGATTTCTGTACATAGCTTCTTTGTCGATGGGGACCAAATCAAGGTCGAAGCGTACCCCCCTCAAACACCAGTTCGGGAATCGGCTCTGCAAAGTCGGGGGGCCCCTTTCAACATGGTATGAAGGCCTGTTGAGAAGTGTTTGGATGGCACTTCCTTCAAGAGCAGGAGATTTGGAAGGGATGTCAATAGAAACTGAGGCACCAGGTCTCTCAGATGTCACGGGCACGTGCTCCTCGCCAAGTTTGGTCCGCTTTCTCGAATCCTCAATATGGCTCTTCCCCCTATCATCGTGCGTTTTACGTTTATGGGAATCATCATCCCTTGGGAAAGATTCATGTCGCGTGCCCGCTCCCTCATGACGTTCTTCATACCTTCTCCTCTCTTCAGCTTTTCGCGCAGCTCTCTGCTCATTGGTCTCTCTGGGATCGGTATAGTATTGCTTGTAATCATAGCTGCCACGCCCTCCATAGCGTCGAAAGTCTTTGTAATAAGAACCGCTGCCGCTGCGCCCCATAGAGGAATCTGAAAAGGCAAAAATAGCAAGTCTTAGAAACTTCCGGAGAAAAGAAGTTAAATGTGAACAAATGCCAAAAAATCCTAAGTGTTGTGTGATGTGCAAGCTACGCGCATTAAGCTACAAACCACTCATTGGTGTAGAGGTGATGATAGCTTGGGTATGAGGAGTTGGTGTTTGTGTTGGTGTTAGTCGAAGAAGGGACGTCGCCTCAACTATAGGAGAGATAGTTTTAGACACGTCATCTCTAAAAAGCTCCTGTGAGGTCACTATTATGTCGCTCAACCCATCATAAACATCGTCACCATCATGCTCGGTGAGACTTGTTTTCTCAGTTCCTACATCAGCTAATCCCCCGAGAGGCTGTGAAGGTTCTTCTTCTTCCTCAATCGGGGCAAGTGCCGTCTTACTAGATGACCCCATAATGTCGGTAGGGGTGGAACATTTCACCAATGAAGCTTCGATGTTAGACTCTTTTGATGAGGGTTGTTCGATAGTAACGGGGGCATCCGATGCTTCAGTCGGGGAATCGGGAACTTCAGTCGGAGCTTCACAAAGCTGAGTATAGCGAGAAGGGTGGAGAAGTTCGTATTGATGTAGAAATTCGTCGCTTAGTAGAAACTTGATACTTCTCTCTTCTGCGGCTACAGCGCTCAGTCTATCAAAAGTCTGCCTATGTATCGGATCTCTAGAGGGAAGGGGAAGTGCTGAAAAAAGCAAAGAATGAGATTAGCAATTTGGACCCCGAAAAGAGTTAAGAAAGAAAGTGGAAAGACGGAAATAAATGATCTTACTTCCTACTCTCCAAGAAGCATAAAACTCTGGGGGACTGCGGGCAAAGAAAAATTGGTTTAAAAATCCATGGACACTTTCAGTAAGATCAAGAATGAGCTTGCGGTTTCTTGCACTTCTCACAATGATAAGAGAAGGATGGTCTTTGCTCTTTGCAAACGAGCATAAGTAGCGAATTTCTTCGAAGCTCGGCAGTCGGTCAAGATTTCTTCTGAACAAAACACCCAACCCCATCAAGATAGCGTAACCATTAGGATGAAGTTGGAACGGAGAAATTGACATCCGAAGAAGAAGAATTCGAAGAAAGTCATTGAAAGGTGGGATCGCCCCACTTAAGCACATTTGACGATTAACCGCGACAAAACCATAGGGAGGTCTGTCAGCAGTATCATTCGGTCCAGGAAATATGACATCATCTTCAGCAAAGCCGAATTGAGTACGCAACTGAATAAATGTTCTCGAAGATAGAATAGTCGAAGTTCTTTCCGGAGGATTCTCTATAGGAACAGCTATCGGGAAAGTTTCTTCTTCTTGACTTGCTGCTTCTTCTCCTTGATGGGAAGTCATTCTACACAAGCAATTGGATATTCAAACATGAAGGTGCACGTTTCCTAAAGTGTGTGAAGTGTTGTACAAGTATCAATCAAACAATAAGCAAAGGTAACTGGAATAAAACCTAGCAAACATTTGTTAGTTATAAAAACCAGGAATCTTTGTTTTGAGTTTGAATATGCAAATACAATGTTGATGCAAACAAATCAGTTCAAATTGTTGATACTTTGCATTAATATTCTACTTTAGTCAATTAATTTACAACATTTCATGCAATATGTTCATATCTCTTATCTTGTCTTAACTAATCTGTCATTTGATATGGGCAGTCAATGGCAGTATGTGCGCCTTGGTTTTCTTTGTTTGTATGTTATTATCAACAGGTTTACAACTCAAAAGTGAGAATGATATGTGAAGTGACACAATGACATTCAAACAAATTTAAAGTTGGGGCATTTCAAATCTTAATCCCGGTTCAAGGTTTATTCAATTTAGTTCGGTAGTCCGGGTTAAAATACTTGAAGAAGGCCTATGTTTCTAAGTGTCAATACGTCCAGAGCCCAAGTGTTAGCTCGGCTACGATTCAAAAATTCTCATGCGAGATAAGACTGAGTCGGTAACGGGTCAAAATCTAGGTGGTTCAGCTTGGCGACTCATTTCCTCTAGTTCGCACGGGGGAGATAAGAAGGCAAGCTCCAAGTCGAAAGGCAGGAATTCCTCCAAGTCTTAACTCGGTCACGATCTAAGCTTTAATGTTTAGGTCGGCGAGATTCTTTCAAGCATTATCTCAACCACGGTTTAAGGTCGTGTAAGAGCTAGATCGGTCGAAGGCTAAGCCACCTAAACCCACTAACTCGCCTTCGAGCCAACATCCCATAGCATTAAACCCGATAACCCAATAGCCATTTCTTCAACAGCAGCCTTTCATTCAAGCTATCGGATCATCCAATAAAACAGCTCCAAATCGCATAAGTCCGTTGCTCTGCCTTCAGAGATCATTGAACCTGAGTGATAAAACCTTCTTCATCATCTCAACGATCATCTGAAGCCAAAATCGAGTAACCTAAACTTCATCGACTACAGGTATAGTGAGATTCGTGACGGAACGTTGCGCGAAGAGACAATTCGTATTCAAGTGACAGAATTCATGAACCAATAGCAATCTATGATCGAGAAGGGGACGGATTCACTTACGCTCTGAATAGTAGGAATTGCTGGTGATCAGGTAGGATGGAATCGCCTTAAAGAACTCAAGAGAATTTTAATGGCGGAGTTAAGAGAGCAGGTAATGAGAAAGAAGAAGGGGATATGATTTATACCTCGTAGTGAAAGGAACTGAAGCGGCAATTCGCCGGCTTAACATTTGGACCGTGCCCGATCTAATAACGTGCCGACTCAGTGAAGGGCCGAGATAAGAGATGTTTCGAAGCACACGACTTAAGCCTAAGGCGTATACTTCGAGGGGCAAATGTTAACCCTATCTCGGTTACGACTCAGCAGGTCTAGTACGTGGAGATGGCGCCGACTCAAGAGATGCCGACTCAGAAGAGTTGCCGACCTAACAACCCAAAGACTTTGCCGACCTAACCAATTAACAAGGTGGCCGACTTAGTTCGGTGCCGACCTAATTAGTTAAGAAACGCGCCGATCCAATGCTTTCCCATAGATACCGACCTAAGGCATGAAGAAATACCGACCTAAGGCATGAAGAAATTCCGACCTAAGGCTTGAAGGGATGCCGGTCTAACGAGGCTATGCCGACCTAAGGAAAGTTCCGACCTAGTATGGAAGCCGACCTAGTGTATGCTCCGATCTAGCAACTCGAGGACTTTACCGACTTATAGTAAGTCGTAACCGATCTAAGGGTGTAAAGGATGGAGTAGCGGGGCAGTTTAGCATGTGACATACTAACTCGGTAGCGACCTAGCTTGTTTCCATTAAGTCGTAGGGCTTGACTCGTTAGATCGGCGAAGGGATAAGATAAGTCGGTCGCGACCTAGCTTGACCCGGTAACGACTTTGGACTTGTGCAAATTCAGCGAAGAAGGATCAACACAGCTTGACCATATCAGAGCTCCTATAAGCCGGCTGCGACTTAACTGGGTCGGTGAGGAGTTAAGACCGAGCCTAATCTTTGCCTATAAATACCACCCTACCTTCAACATGAAAAGGACCTTTTGGCTCATTCTCTTCAAGCGCCGTTACTCTGCCGAATTCCAGACGACTTCAAAGCTTTTTAGATCCAACAAACTTCTAAAGGAACTCCATGAAGGAATCATCCACATTCACCATGGATTTGAAGATGATTGTCAACATCAAAGCTTGAGCTACTTGTTTCACATACCCTATCACTTGAAGTGTGTTGTAATTGAAAGATCTTGTAAAGGATTGTAATCAAACTAGTGATAAAAAGATTAAAGTGGACGTAGGCTGGATTATAAGCCGAACCACTATAAATACTGTGTCTCTTACCGTTTTTCTACATACTTTCTGCTTATTTCTGTTTCCCGTACAAACGGGTGGTGCTTTCACAATCACATCTTATACACCAGGGTGTTAGCGTTTAAATTTTTTCGTTAACATATATATATATATATATATATATATATATATATATATATAAGTAAATTACCTAAGAAACGGTGCAACTTCGGCACAGTTGAGAAGAACATATGTGAGTGCAACATGATAATCTCTATCATCCAACCATACTTCCACACAAGCACCAGCAGGCCGACCTTGTTTTTTAAAAATTGATAAGGTCGTTTGACAATCAGCTTGATCAATGCCTTCACCATTACGTGCAACACTTTCAAATGATATGTTCACATGGTCACTAAAATAATGAGAGAGAAAAACGAAGCTTCTTCTTCGATGCATGATTTGCAAATCGAACCTTCAACTTGAGCTTTCTGTCTCACTTTTTTTTAGATGATTTAAATACCTTTCAAATGGATACATCCATCCATATTACACAGGCCCTCGAAGACGTGCTTCTAATGGAAGATGAATAGGTAAATGTTCCATAACATTGAAAAAACCCGGAGGAAATACTTTTTCCATTTTGCAGAGCAATATCAGGATTTCTTCCTCAAGTTTACGTAAACGATCAACTTTTAATGTAGTAGAACAAATCTCTTTATAAAAAAGACTAAGTTCTATTACAACAGTCCAAACTTTTACAGGCAACAGCTCTTTAAAAGCGACGGGTAATAAATTTTCCATCATAACATGACAATCATGACTTTTCATCCCGCTAAGTTTATTGTTCTTATAGTCGACACATCTACAAATATTAGAAGATATACCATCCGAGAATCTTAGTCCTTCCACCCATTTTAAAAGTACTTTAACTTGATTATTGTCTAGCTCATAGCAAGATTTTGGGGTTTTTTTGTGTCATTTGGCTTTATATGAAGCTCGGGACGATTACATATTACTTCGATATCACGTCTTCATTTCAAATCATCTTTCATCTTCCCCTTGACATTCAAAAGTGTATTAAAAACATTATCAAACACATTTTTCTCATTATGCATCACGTCAATATTATGACGAATCAGGAGAATTTTCCAATAAGGCAACTCCCAAAATATGCTTTGTTTGCACCAGTTAGGAATCGATGATTTACCTTGAATTTCAATTTGTTCTCCGGTTTGATGTATTTTTGGATAATCCTTTACAAGTTCATAAATATATTCTCTTGACCAAACCGTAAGTGGTGTCAAAGTTTCATGTCTATTAGCTGTAAATTTTTTCTTACCTCTTCAAAAAGGATGATTAATATGAAGAAAACATCGATGACAGTCAAACCATGAAATTTTCATTCCATGAGGTAAAGAAAATGCTCTTGTATCTTCCTTGTAGTACGGACAAACTAGACGACCAGCCGTAATCCAACCTGAAAGCATTATATAAGCGGGAAAATCGCTGATTGTCCACATTAAAGAAGCATACATGCGAAAGTTTTTTTTTTTTGGAAATATCGTATATTTCTACTCCTTCGTACCAAATTGTTTTTAATTCTTCAATCAAAGGTTGTAAATGAACATCGATTCCTTATGTCGGATCATTAGGACCAGGGACGAGAACTGTAAGAAACATATATGGAGTTTTCATACACACCCATGGAGGTAAATTATAATATGTGACAATTATAGGCCATGACGAATATTTAGATCCAAACCGAGAAAATGGTAAAAATCCATTCGTACATAAACCAAGTCGAAGATTACGACTCTCGGATTCAAAATTAGGATATTTGTGGTCAAAATGCTTCCATGCTTCCCCATCAGCTGGGTGTGTTAACGTATCTTCTTCCCCTGTTCTAACACTATGTCATCTCATATGTTGCGCGGTTACAGAAGATGCATATAACCTTTGAAGTGTAGGAGTAATTGGTAAATAATGCATACGTTTATACGGAACTTCCTTTCCTTTTTTCTTTCTTGATTTGTACATTCCCTGATTACATATTTTACAATTTCTAAGGTTGATATCTGTTAACGCTAAAAATTGAATGCTAACACCCCGGTGTATGTAGAGATTAAGTGAAAGCACCATCCGTGAACACGGGAATTAAAAGTAAGTAGGAAAGTCACAGAGAAAGCAGTAAAAGACAACAATTTTATAGTGGTTCGGCTTCAGGTTAAGTCTACGTCCACTTTAAACCACTTTATTACTAAATCAATTACAACTTTACAACAATCTTCAATTACAATACTGAAGAGACAAACAACTAGAACTCCGATGTAGAATAACTCTTTGAATCCATGTTGGTTGTGTTAGATTTCCTCTTGAAGTTAGTTGAGATGCCTTTCGTGTTTGAAGTGTCGAGTGAGTCGAGAATTCAGCAGAGTATCGGCGTTCCAGGAATGAGCCAAAAGATCCCTTTTCAGTTGGAATAGGTGGGGTATTTATAGGAGATTTCTGGACTAGGTCGCGAGCGACCTTGGATAGGTCGTAGGTCGCAAGCGACCTAGAAGATGTGGTTTACGACTTAATAAGGTCGTACTACGTCATTTGAGTGAGTTAGTAGGTAGTAGCGACCTATGGGAGGTCGGTCCTGAAGTAGCTTAAGTCGTCCACGACCTAGTGAAGCCCCTTTTCAACCAAGTATTCGCTGTCAGCGACTTAGCACTTAAAGCATAAATGTTTTATCGGCTTGCTTAGGTCCCAAGCGACCTAAGGAGAGAGAGTATACATGCGGCTTTGTTCTGGAGCTCGCTAGGTCGCTTCCTTTTTTGGCTCGCTAGGTCGTTGGATACTTAAGTCGCTAGGTCGTTGGATACTTAAGTCGCTAGGTCGTACTCTGCCTTAAGTCGCTTTGTCGCACTCTGCCTTAAGTCATACATTCTTCAGATAGTTAAACTCATTAGCTCGCTGAGTGGCTTAACTCGTTTAGTACTTTAGGTCGCTAGCTTGTTGTTGGTCTAGCATCCATGTTAGGTCGCTTGGGCTGTTAGGTCGTGCCACATTGAACTGCTGTATGCTCTAGGTCGTTAAGTCGCGTCTAAGTTAACTCGTTCATACTCTAGGTCATTAGGTCGCTACCATATCTAGCTCGTTACATCGCTGATTCGTGAAAAAGTGGAGTTAACACTTCTTGCCCCTCGAAGAATATGCCTAGGTTATAGGTCGTATGCTTCGATATAACTCTGCTAGGTCGTAAGCGACTCAAGAAGATTGCTAACTCGCGCACCCAATCATCTTCTTCCTCTATCTCCTTTATAAACCGTAAGTCGCTTCGTTCCCCTCACTTTATTACCTATCCCTTTACCGCCATTGTTCTAATTCAAGCTTAGAAGCTAATCGCAAAATCTCCTCCTTTTCATCCCCAATTGTTGATTCCAACAGCAGACGAAGGTAATTCCGATCATCTATTCGTCATGTTCACCACTGATTCCTCCATAATCATTTCAACACAATTTTCGCCACCATGCTGTAAGATTATGTCCTGATTCGCCTTCCGATTATTGTTGAATTGTTTGCGATTGCTTTAGAAAGTGATCGGCCTAGGGTTTCATGGAGTTATCTTGGTGAATGTGAAGTTTTTTTTAAAATCGATCAGGGGTTTTTGAGGATGTTTTGGGAGTTTGGAGGAGACAAGGAGATGGTTATCGGGTTAATAGGTTTTAGGCTTTTCTGTGATACTTCGGTGAGGTAAGGGAGACGAATACATGGCAGCATGCGAGTGGAGAATATGACTTAGGATTTCTTGATGGAAGAAAGCTTGGCATATTCCTGAAATACTCTCAGAGCAACCTAACGAGTCAGACGACCTAAGGGCCTTGCGACTTATGATGCATGACTCGTTACTTTGGACGAATCATCCTTTTTAACGACCTACCTCTAGGCCGCATCATGACTTGGGCGAGCTAACCTTTGCAACACAACCTTTAAGTCGCAGACGAGCTAACACTTAGATACTTGCTGTGGCTTAACTTCCTGCGACTTAAGCTTTTAGGTCGTGAGAGTGTCTGAACGACTTAATACTTAACCAAATTTGCATTTCCTTGCCCTGAAGTTCTATGCCTTGAACTCTTTGACTTGAAAAATGCGACCTAAGAAAGTTCGCCTTGGACATTTGCAAAGCTTTGACAGAACTTGACTGAATTTCCAACTTGAATAGCTAGAATAAACTGCTTGAACTCGTCGTACTCTTTTACAGATTATATTAACTTTAATGCTATTAGCCTGTTAAATACAATATTTGCAGAAAATGGGACGAATATACTGCCATTGACAGCCCACATCGAATGACAGATTAGTCAATAAAAGATAATCAACTTAAAGAAAATATATGAATGCTGTGAATCAATAATCTCAAGTGAAGTATTAAAGCAATGCTGAATTAATCAACCAAAGCTAATCTATTCGCTTCAACACTGTACTTGAACTTAAAACAACAAGCCCTGAAGCTTTTTAACTGATAACTATTAACTAGTTTAATTTCAGTTATATTTTCTCGTTATTTTATTAGTTCTGCACAACACTTCACACATTTAAGAAACGTACACCTTCACATTTGAATATCCGGTTCCTTGTGTAGAATGTCTTCTCAAGAAGAGATAATTGAGCAATCCGAAGAAGTCTTCCCGATAGCCGACCCATTGGACGATCCTCCGGAGATAACTCCAACTACCCTGAGTCAGCAGGCATTCAACGAATTACGAATTCATTTTGGGATTGCCGAAGCGGATGCTATACTTCCTGCCCCAAATGATACTGCTGACAGGCCACCTCTCGGTTTTGTCGCCGTCAACCGTCAGATGTGCCTTTGTGGTGCCATTCCCCCTTTCAATGAATTTCTTCATCAACTCCTTTTCCGGCTAACCATCTCTCCCTTTCAACTACATCCCAATGGCTACGCCATCCTGATGGGATTGTGTGTTTTATTCAGGAGGACACTTAACCGTCTTCCGAGCTTCGAAGAAATTTGCTACTTATGCTCATTCGCAAAGAATAAAGACCACCCCTCCATTATACTCGTGAGACGTGCCAGAAATCGTAAACTTATCACCGATCTTTCCGAAAGTGCTCATGGTTTTCTGAATCAATTCTTCTTCGTCCGCTGCCCCCCAGGGTTTTATGCCATCTGGAGAAAAGGAAGTAAGATTGCTCATCCCCATTCTTTCCGTTTCAGCTTTTCAAGATCCGAATTGCTAAGTGCTAACTTCATTCTTTTTTTTTACAGCACTTCCTCCTCCCTCTAGAAATCCCTGTCACAAGACGACTTTTGATAGATTAAGTGTCGTGCCGGTTGAAGAAAGAAGTATTAAGTTTTTGCTGAAAGACGAACTTATGCACCAATACGGGCTTTTGCACCCTTCTCGTTCTACCCAACCTCATGAAGTCCCCGACTCTCCAGTAAAAACATCGGATGCCCTAGTTCCCATTGGAGAACTTGCACCGAAAGACCATACTGTTGAGGCTTCCTTGGCAAAGTGTTCCACTTCAATTGATGTCGCGGGGTCATCCGGCAAACATGCACTTGCCCCGGTCATCGAAGAAGAGGAGCCTCCTCAACAATCTGGGAGATCTGGTGACGAAGGAGCTGAGAGAACAAGTCCCGCTAGGCACAGCGGTGATGACACTTTTGAGTGGCTGAGCGACCTGATGATTACTTCACAGGAGCTTTTTAAAGATGATCCTATCACTGCTAAAGTTACTTCTCCAGGAGTCGAAGCGACGTCCATTCTACAACAAACTCCATCAACCAAAGAGTTTACACACTGGCTGTTAAATCCATCATCACCTCTCAACCCAGGAGTGGTTCGTGATTCGACGCACGTAGTTTGCACGTTACACACACTTTGGACTTTTCAGCACTTATATGCATTCAACTCTCTTGCTTTCAAGATTTCTGAGTTTATCTTTTCTTCATTTTCAGATTCTCCAATGGGAAGAAGTGGCTCCTACTACGACGACTTCCAGCGTTATGGGAAGCGCGGTGCTTATGACCCCAGGAGGTATCTTCCTGCCTCTTGGGAAACTGACGAAGAGAGAGCTGCGAGGAAGGCTCGTGAAAGGCGCGCCTATGAAGAACGCCACGAAAGACGATATGAGAGACATGACTCTTCCCAAAGGGAAGATGATTCTCATAAACGGAAATCCCGTGATGATAAAGGGAAAAGCCACATCCCTGAAGATGCGAGTAAATGGGCCAAACATGGCGAAATGCCGACGTCCGAACTTCCTGAAAGGCCCGTTGCTCATGTTCCTTCTCAATCTCCTGCCCATACTCGTACTGATATTCAAACAATTATCAGCAGGCCCTCATATCAGGTTGGACAAGGCCCGGCCACTCTTCAAAGTCGGTTTCCGCATTGGTGCTTGAAGGGAGTGCGCTTTGACCTTGATTTGGTCCCGATTGACAAGCAGGCTATGCTGCGCAATCTTGATGCTGTGAAACTTGATATCGAGAGAATGTCTAGATGGCAGAAGCTTGTCGACGAGCTTCAGAGAGTAAATCACGCGAATCTTGAGGCCATGCTAACAATGGAAAATGACAAATCTGAATGGCAGAAAACTCTTGAGCAGCATGACGCGGAAATGAGGAGCATAACCACTTATAATGGAAGCTTGAAGCAGAAGTTGAAAACTTAAGGAAGAGCTCGCCACTTCTTCCACTTCCTACTCTAAGAGAGAGGAAGTGCTTCAAAAACAAGTGAGAGATGCCCATGCAGCGCAGAGAGATGTTGAAGCCAAATTTGAAGCGCAGCAGCAAGCTGTAGAAAACTACCTGGCTGATGTTGTTCAACTTCGAGAGAAATCCAACGCCGAGAACTTGGAGATGAACTGCTCAAAACTCGACTTTACTGAAGTTGAGAAGGAGCATGACGAAGCTGTTGCCGGCAAAGCTGCAGCCGAAGAGTCTCATATGGCAACTAAAGCTGAAGTCAGCTCCACTCTATTCGAGTTTTACATCCATAGCGTTCTGGGGCATGGTAGCCTTAAGTTTTTGGGGCCGGCATATGAAATCACTTTGGCCAAAGTGTAGGAGGCCATACTTGATATGTTTGGAGGAGCCGGATATGCCGAAGTAGATTTAATGGGGCACTATCTAGATGATGATACATGTGTCGCTCTCGCCAGGGGAAAGGAGCAACTTGCCAAAGAGAGAGCCAACGACAGAAGGAGAACATTTAGGAAAGACTATCTCAACCGACCCTGTTCTTACTTCAGTTTCGGCCGATATAGATATTGCTGGTTCCAGTTCCCACTCTCCTCCTCCTACTAAAGCCATTATTGAAAGTGTCGCTGCCCACACTAGAGATGAGACTCAAGAAAGTGCTGAAGCGCAGGACTTCGAAGTTGATATAGTAAAGTCTGCTTCTCCAGGTAACCTCAATGTTGATCTTGCTCAAGTGGACTACTTGCTTTCTTCACATGAGCTTGATGAACTTTTTGATTATTACTTAAATCTTGACGCGCCACTTTCTCCTCTTTTCATAAGAGATACTGACTTTAACTTCTCTTCTCATGTAGTGAAAGCGCCAAGTGTTGCTCAGCTTTCCCCTCTTCCAGTTGTTTCCTCTCCGCCTCTTCAGATTACTCCGCCTTCTATCTCTCAACCGGGGTCGCAAGAAGAGCAGATAGAAGCTCTTCGTGACTTGGGTGATCCTGTTGCTTCTCAGGAACAAAAGGTCGAAGAACCTGAAGAAGGAGAGAGAACTCCATAGCAGACTGCTTTTGATGACATAACATTATCCACTCTTTTCACTCCGGGTAGTGAGTCTTCTTCTAAGAAGAGGGGGAAACGCGGAGTCTCAATGAAAAAGAGAGAAGCTTCTGCTGGGGAGGAAAAAACAGAAGAACACCCAATCGCACCTCTTCCTCTTTCTTCCCCTACTCTCACAAGCCGGCCCCAAAAATTGATCATCCGGCCAGGTGTAGGCTCGAAAGGTGGCAGGAAGAAGAAATGATGGCTTTGGTTCTGTGCTTTTTATCTCACTTTTTGCTTTTTGCTTGTATATACAAAGACTAATGTTGACCGACGATTGTGCGGGTACCGGTCCTCGCCTTCTTTTGTTTTGAAATCTGCACATGTATAAAAATTTTATAGTATGGAATAAAATGGTTCTTTTACTTGTACAAACTTCTGTCTGTATTTGAGAATGCATTTATTCTTTTCTTTTTTTATACAGGTTTCTTTATTTTCTCTATGTGATGTTGCAGTAAACCTATGGTATGTTGTTTGAGCATTGTTTTCACTTTTGCAACTATAATATATTGCCCCCATACCATGATTTATTGCAATCTATTTCACATTGGCAAAGTTTTGGAGAACAATTCTTCTGTTTCGAGAAGACTTGTACTCTTTCTTTAGAGAACAACTTTTCCATTTGAAGGAGGTTTGCATCTGTACTTTATAGGATAATATTTCCATTTTAAGGAAATATTTTTCTGATTTAGTAGAATGCGCCTCCTATTGGAGAAGTTTTCTCTTTTTTTTAGCAAAGTTTTTACACTTCACTTTTGGAGAAATTCACTTTTATTTTGACAAGTGAATTTTCTTTCGTGGTAAAGTGGGCCTTCGAAAAAGGGGCTTCGACCTACTTGTGCCTCCGAAGTGGGCTTTTGTTTGATTGTGCCTCTGGGAAGAGGGCTTTTTGTTTGATTGTGCCCCTAGGAAGAGTGCTTTTTGTTTGTGCCTCTGGGGAGAGGGTTTTTTTCTTCTGCCTCTGGGGAGAGGCTTTTATTTTTTCCTTGTCCGTTGGGAAGCGGGCCTCCGAAGAGGGCTTTTCCCATTTCGACTCGTGTGAAGTTTTATTTCAGATCACGGTGAAATGTGTGCTCTGAGTAGGGCTTTTGCCTGGAAGTTTGGAGTTTCCTTCTCTCGGTTGGATGGATTCACGGGGCGGACACAAGTTACTTGGATTGTTTGTTTGCACAAATGTTCTCAGCTAGTTAACGATTGTACTGTGCCACCAATCAGTCCACAACTTTCTGTTGAGAAAGAGAACTCTCTTTTTCTGGCTAGTCCCATTAAAGGTTTTTAAGCATTTCAACTATGGTGAAATGGGCCTCCAAAGATGGCTTTTCACATTCCAACACTTGTGAAGTTTTATTTCAAATCTCGATGGAATGCGTGCCTCCGAGTAGGGCCTTTGCCTGGAAGTTTGGTGTTTCCTTCTCTCGGTTGGATGGATTCACGGGGCAGACACAAGTTACTTGGATTGTTTGTTTGCACAAACGTTCTCAGCTAGTTAACGAGTGTCATGTGCCACCGGTCAGTCCACAACTTTCTATCGAGAAAGAGAACTCTCTTTTTCTGGCAAGTCCCATCAAAGGTCTTTATCCTCCGAAGAGTTGTGCCTCCGAAGAGGGCTTGTGCCTCCGAGGATGTCTTTTACTGTTTTCTGCCTGCTCGCCCATGTCTTTTCGCCATTTGCTCATATCAGTGGTTCCCTGTTATCATTTCCAAGCGCATATTCATTTCTTTTGCAAGTAGCTTATTGTATCCAAAGAAGTGTACTTCATTGTTAAATGAGTTCGTAGGGGTAGACACAGGCTAATTAATCGAATGTTTGTTTGCACAAACGTTCACAATTAGTTAGCAAGGGTCTACCTCTGGCGGAACCACTAACTGTTTGCTTGAAGCACTTCTTATCTAGGATTTGAATCTGGAATTTTTGTGGCTAGATATTCATTTGTTGAGTGACGTCAGGGATCGCTTGGTCTTATAATGGGTAAGCTTTGTTTTAATAGCCTGTAATATTAAATTGACATTTTAGCAATACAATTGAAGTACATTCTTCTATGTGAAGGGACTTTTATTTCCACCGGAATCATTGCTTCCGATCCATATGCTAATGAAAATGGAGTGTGCCCAGTCGCAGTTTTGTGGGTAGTTCTATATGCCCATAGTGCTAGTGAAAGCTTATCGACCCAACCACCTATTAACTCCGCTTTAAAAATAACCCCACGACCTAACGACTTAAGGAGTGGACGACCTAACGACTAAGAAGTGGACGACTTAACGACCTATAGTATGGAGCGACCCAGTAGCTAATTAGATCTAGCGACCCAATGGGTTGAAGAACCTAACGACTTGATGGGCCAGCGACTCAACGACTTAAGTACCTCGCGACCTAAGAAGACCAGCGACCTAACTGCTGAAGTGAAGTAGCAACTTAAAGGTATCACGACCTAATGGCTTAACCTATTAAAAGAACAGATGGTCTAGCGACCTATGACTCAAAGAGTCAATGACCTAATACTCGAGCGACCTAGTCCCTTCCATTAAGTCGTAGACGACCTAGTAAGTCGCTCGTCACCTAGTCCCTTCCATTAAGTCGCTCACGACCTAAGGATGTCTGGGCAATTTCTTTATGCCATATTTGATAGGTCGCGTCGCTCTCTCCTGCCGTCCCATACGTCGCCCACGACCTAAATTATAGTCGACCTATCCTTAGGTCGCCCAACCCGTTAGCTCGTTCAGAGAGGATCAGGAGCCACCCTATTAAGCAGTAACCTTAAGTCATTCTCGACCTGTCCCTAGGTTGCCCCACGACCTACGACCTAACTCCGAGTTCACCCTATAAATACGGCCTAAGCTCCAACATAGAGAGGACTTTTCGGATCATTCTTCAAGGCACGGACACTCTGCCATTTTCTCAACTCGAACAGTACTTCAAGCACTCCAAACACCAAGGAAATTACGACAAACTTGAAGAGGAAATATACATCATTCGACATGAATTCAAAAGATCATTCTTCACCGAAGTTTGAGCTACTAGTCTAAAGTGTGTTGTAATTGAAGAAAGTTGTATAAGTCGTACTTGAATCAGCAATAAAGAGATATAAAGTGGATGTCGGCTTGACAATAAGCCGAACCACTATAAAAACTGTGTCTTTTATTGCTTTACTGTTAATTTCTGCTTATTTCTAATTTCCATATTGACGGGTGGTGCTTTCACACTTACACTACATACACCGGGGTGTTAGCGTCTGATTTTTACGGTAACATTTTTGGTGCTTTCACTGAGAACCCAACTCAGGATACTGTCATCATAGCTTCGCAGAAATTTGTGGAAAGGATCTCTTTAAAAACCAGAAGTTTATCAGAAATAATGGCTCCTGGAAGAAAGCGCAAGTCTGTTAGATCCGACGATGTTCGCGAGACTACTGCCACTTCTCCTCCTTTGAGTCAAACAACTCCAACTGTTGGAGTAACGCGAGCAGAATTGGATGCTGCGGTTTCTGGGCTATATCAGCAGTTGGAAGCCCAAAACAATCAGATGTTGGAAAGGTTGAACGCTTTGCTTGGGGCTAACCGTCAACCAGTGAATAATGAACCAAACTTTGCTGATAATGTTTATGATGTTGAAGAAAGAGATGTTCCTCAAAGGGCAGCTGGCCCAGTCAAAGACACACTTCCCCAAGTTGGAGGATCGGGACACCAGCCACCTTTCCGTGAACGTCTGTCGAGGCAAACTTCTGAGAAGATTGCCGATGCCTGTCCTGCTGAGCCCCTTAATGATGAGGAATATTTCTCAGGGATGGTCCGACAAATCATGAAGGAAAGTATGCAAAGGGAAGAGGACGAAAAAGAATGGGGGTTCGCTCCGAGCAAGACTCCATTCACTGAAAGGATTTTAAAAGCAGAGTTTCCTAGGAAGTTCGTTCCTCCTACCATTCCGGCTTATAAGGGGACGAGTGACCCTAATGAATTTTGTACAAGTATGATTGGCACATGATGGGTGCCAGAGCTTCTGATGAGATCAAATGCCGGTATTTTCCGGTATACCTAGAAGGAGTTGCTCTACTTTGGTTCACAAAGCTGCCGGTCCGGTCGATAGACCGGTTTTCTGATTTAACTCGAAAGTTCAAGGAACAGTTCAGATTGTACGCTTCGAAGGCAAAAGATATAATATCATTATCCATCTTAGAGAAGAATCCTGGAGAATCCATTAGATCTTTCTTGAATCGTTTCAATATAGCTTTGGCTGAAGTAGACAATGCAGAGCCGAGAATGATCTTGACGTACTTGTTGAAAGCTATTGACAAGACAAGCGAGTTCGGGAAGTGGTTGAAAATGAAAGAACCGAATTCGCTTGACAAGTTTTATAAGAAAGCCGATGAATTCATGCACTTGGAAAGCCTCCAAGCACCGGCTAAGGCGGTATCGACAGGGGCTGGAAATAGTAATGCTGTTCTGAATAAGAAGGAATTTGGCAATCAGAAGAGGGGAAACGATGGTCAGAAGAAGAAAGGAGATGCAAAGAAAAGTTGTCCCTCCAACTTCACCCCTCTGACTGATACCCCTGAGAACATCTTCTTTGCAAACAAAGACACGGTCGAATTCCCCGCACCAGCTAAGCAGAGGGTTGGAGCGAGAGCTGAGAAAAGTGGAAAATTTTGCCGGTTCCATAACCAACCCGGCCATGATACTAACGAGTGTCGTCGCTTGAAGGAGTTAATTGAGGAACTATTAAAGGAAAACAAGCTCCAGCAATATGTAAAGAGGAACAGGAATGGCCCAAATTCGTCAACTCAAGGACAACAGGTTCCTGTTCATCGTCCGAGCTCAAGTGAAAAAGCGGCAGCTCATGAATCAGAGAGGCCCGTTATTAACGTGATTACAGGAGGACCTCACCCAGCTGGCAGAAGCTGGGGTGAGATGGAACGATACGCTCATGCATTGAAGTATGTACCAGCAGAGGAAAGTGTTTTTGTGTTAGAAGATGTTGCACCTTTGAAGCAGCAGAAAACTTTTAATGATGACATTGTCTTCAGAGTCAAGGTTTCTATGGGTGTTGAAGCTCCTACCATAGATCCCTTGGTTATTTCTGCTGGCATTGGGCCAGCTATTGTAAGAAGAGTACTTGTTGATTGCGGTGCTTCTTGCAATATTCTTTTCAAAAAGACCTTCGATCAGATGAAGATCCCAATGGCTGATGTTCAAGCTTTGTCGCAAAAGATTGTTGGGTTTACTGGGGAACCCAGGCAGCCGATTGGGACTGTTGATCTGTTCGTGGAACTTGGAGAGGGGCAGAAGAAGGTCGTTCGAAGGCAGACTTTTGTAATTGTTGATGAATTTTCTGCCTACAACGCCTTCCTAGGCTGTCCAACTCTTGCTGCCTTTAAAGCAATCCTCGCCCCGTGGTGCCTTACCATGAAATTCCCCACAGATAATGGAGTCGGTGTGGTTAAAGGGGATCAGAATGCGGTGCGTGAATGTTATCTGATAGAACTGCGTGAAGCAAGAAAGAGAAAGATGGGAAAGGATGTGGCAGCCCCAGTCCGCATCAAAGAATCAACCTTGTAGCAATTATAGGATGGACCCTGTACTGGCGAATGTAGCGAAGCACGAAGAAAAATGGATCCCAGAAAAGCCAGTGCAGGGGAAAATCGAGTGGTGCCAGTGGAAGTAACGGTACCAGTACCTGTTGACCCAAAAGACCCAAACAAGGTGCTGAATGTGGGTTCACAACTTAATGCGGCGATTCAGAATATTTTGATATCATTCCTGAAAGCAAATCTGGATGTATTCGCTTGGACCCATGCTGATATGTGTGGAATATCACATGAAGTTGCAGTACATACTTGGAATATTGATCCGAAGTTTACACCTGTGAAGCAGAAAAGAAGAACCCAGGGACCCGAGAGGTCAGCGGCATTAAAAGAAGAGGTAGATCGGCTCATGGAGAATGGATTTATCAAAGAATCTACTTATCCGAATTGGGTTTCAAATCCAGTACTGGTTAAGAAAGCTAATGGAAAGTGGAGAGTATGTATCGACTTTTCAGATTCAAATAACGCCTGCCCCAAAGATTGTTTCCCGTTACCCAGGATCGATCAGTTGGTGGATGGAACAGCGGGGCATGAATTGTTGTCTTTTATGGATGTTTACTCCAGATATAACTAGATCATGATGCACGAGCCAGATCAAGAGGACACCAACTTCATTACCGATGTCGGTCTTTACTGCTACAGAGTCATGCCCTTTGGACTGAAGAATCCGAGGGCAACTTACCAAAGACTTGTTAACGCAATGTACAAGCCACAGATTCGAAAGACTATGGAAGTTTATGTTGATGATATGTTGGTTAAATAAAAGAAAGCAGTAGAACATATAGACCACTTGGCGGAGATGTTCGTCGTCCTCCGAAAGTATGGAATGAAGCTTAATCACTTGAAGTGTTCATTCGGGGTGGAGTCTGGAAAGTTCTTGGGTTTCATTGTGAGCGCTAGGGACATTGAGGCTAATCCTGCTCAAATCACTGCCCCAAGAGAAGTCAAAGCTCCTATAACGAAGAAGGAAATGCAAAGTCTCAATGGAAAAGTCGCTGCCTTAAGTCGATTCATTTCCAAAGCTACTAATAAATGCATTCCATTCTTTGATGCTCTGAAGAAAGGAAGGAAAAACTTTGACTGGACTCCAGAATGCTGGAAAGCTTTCGATGAATTAATTCGCCATATGGAAATGCCTCCGATACTTTCTAAGCCCGACAATGGTGAAGATCTTTTTGTATACTTGGCAGTCTTAGCTCATGCTCTTAGTGCGGCACTGGTACGGGAAGACGCCAAAATTCAGCACCCAGTCTACTATATTAGCAAAAGGTTTACTAGGGAAGAAATGAATTATTCAAAGTAGGAGAAGCTCGCCTATTGTCTACTGATCGCATCAAGAAAATTGAGGCCATATTTTCAAGCTCATCCAATCAAAGTCCTCACTGATCAGCCTCTGAGGCAAGTCCTCTTTCGCCCTGAGACTTCGGGTCGCCTTTTGAAGTGGAATATTGAACTCAGCCAATACGACATCACTTATCATCCCCGGAGAGCAATCAATGGACAAGCTTTGGCAGATTTCATCGCAGAATGTACAGACAAAGGTGATAGTGAGGAAGTAGTGACTGATAATCCCCCAATTCGATGGAAATTGTATGTTGATGGCGCAAGAAACGATTACTGTTCCAGGGCTAGGGTTGTGCTTGAAACCCCTGAAGGGCAGTCATTGTGTTATGCTTTAAGATTGGAATTTCCTTCGACAAACTATGAAGCAGAGTATGAAGCTCTTATTGCCGGTTTGAGAATTGCTAAAGAATTGAATGTCAAAATGTTGCAGATCTTCAGTGATTCATAGCTTATTGTATGTCAAGTCAAGAAAGAGTTTCAAACTAAAGGAGGAAATCTGCCCGCTTACTTGTCAAGAGCCTGGGATCTTCTCGATGACTTTGATCATTATACGATAAATCATATACCCCGGGAAGAAAACATGAAGGCAGATTCTCTCGCAAAGTATGCAAGCACTGGTGAAGCTCAATTATTGGGATTAGTTCCTGTGGAAGTCCTTTCAACTCCAAGCATTGATGAGATGGATATTGACTGGATCATGACTATATCACAGGAGCGAGAATCATGGATGACTTCGATAAAAGAATATTTGCTCAACGGTTCTGCGCCAGAAAATTCAAAAGAGCGTCAGAAACTGTTAAGGAAAGCTTTGAGATACATAATTCAAGATGGCCGGTTGTATAGGCGGGGATTCTCAATGCCATTACTCCGATGTGTGACCAAGGATGAAGCTGAGACAATTCTAACCGAGGTACACGGAGGAGAGCGTGGAGATCATTCAAGTGGTCAAGCTCTAGCAAAGAAAATTCTCCGTTATGGGTATTTTTGGCCAGATATTAATCGTGACGCTGCAAGTTACGCCCGAAAATGTGACCGATGCCAGAGATTTGCAAAAATCCAAGAGCACCTACCACTGAGATAACACAGATGGTCAGTCCGTGGCCATTTGCTATTTGGGGAATAGATCTCATCGGGCCTTTGCCAACTGCCAAATTCGGAATCAGATATGCGGTTGTTGCTGTAGATTATTTTACTAAATGGGCTGAATATGAACCATTAGCTACTATTACTTCTAAGAAGATGATAAACTTTGTAACTAAGAATATCATCTGCAGGTATGGTGTGCCTCAAAAGATAATCACAGACAATGGAACCCAGTTCGAAAGTGAAGAGTTCCAAGATTTTTACAAGAAATTCAAGATCCAGAAAAGCTTCTCAGCAGTGGCTCATCCGCAGGCAAACGTGCAAGTGGAAGCAGTAAACAAAATTATCAAATCGACCATCAAAAAACAGCTGGAAAAAGCGAAAGGTGGTTGGGTCGATAAGCTTCCACTAGCACTATGGGCATATAGAACTACACATAAAACTGCGATGGGTCACACTCCATTTTCATTGGCATATGGATCAGAGGCAATGATTCCGGTAGAAGTAGAAGTCCCTTCACATAGAAGAATTCATTTCAACCAAGCAAAAAATGAAGAGTTGCAACTTGAAGCACTTGACTTCCTTGATGAAAGAAGGGACGAGGCTCAGCTCAGAATTGCGGCCCATCAGCAAAGAATTGCCAGGCACTTCAATTCCAAAGTTCGCCAACACAGCTTTGAGATTGGCGATCTAGTCTTGAAGAGGGTCATGACAGCAACAGGAGTGTTTGCACCAAACCGGGAAGGGCCATATGTCATAGGCAAAAAACTTCTCGATGGCACTTTCAAACTAATAACTGTCAAAGGAGATCCAATTCCAAGAGCTTGGAACAACAATCATTTGCGCCCCTATTTTACTTAAGGGCTTTAATGAAATATTGTAAAAGAATGATGAATGTATGATTCTTGTATTGAAAGCCATTGTAAAGCCAGTGCAAGTGAATAATAAAACTATAAAGTGGATGTAGGCCCAGTTCTTGGCCGAACCACTATAAATCTTCTGTTCTTTACTATTATAAACTGCTTGTTTTATTTCGATACATAAAATATGTCAATTGTATTGCTAAAATGTCGATTTAATACTGCAGGCAATTAAAACAAAGCTTACCCATCATAAGACCAAACAATCCCTGACATCACCCAACAAGCAAATGCTAAGCCGTTCAAAATTTCCATGCTCAAATCCTACGAAAGAAGTGCTTCAAGCAAAAAAGTTAGTGATTCTGCTGGAAGTGGGCCCTTGCTAACTAATTGTGGTTGTTTGTACAAACAAGCATCCGATTAAACAGCCTGTGTCTGCCCCCACCAACTCGCTTAACTATGAAGTATACTTCTTTGGATAAAGGAAATTATTGGCAATAGAAAGAGAGGTGTGTTTGGAAAAAATAACGGGGATCGCGGATATGAATCAATGGCAAAGAGACATGGGCGAGCAAGCATCAAACAACCAAAGACCTCTTCGGAGGCACAAGCCCTCTTCGGAGGCACAAATCTTCGGAGGATAAAGACCTCGAATGGGGCATGCCGGAAAACGAAAGTTTTCTTTCTCAACAAAAAAAGATTGGTATGGAATGACCGGAAGCACCACACCAACTGGAAGGCAAGACGCTTGTTCACTAGCTGAGACAGTTTGCGCAGACAGGTGTCCAAGTAACATGCGTCCGCCCCATGAATCCATGGGATAATCGGAGGCACCTTCCCAAGTGGAAGGCAAGGCGCTTGTTCACTAGCTGAGACAGTCTGCGCAAATAAACGTCCAAGTAACTTGCGTCCGCCCCGTGAATCCAGCCAACTATGAGGAAGAAACTTCCAGGCATACTCGAAGGCACGCATTCCACCGAGATTTGAAATAAAACTTCACAAGTGCTGGAATGTGAAAAGCCCTCTTCGGAGGCCCATTTCACCATAGTTGAAATGCTAAAAGACCTCTAACGGGCCTCGCCAGAAAAAGAGAGCTCTTTCTCAACAGAAAGTCGTGGACTGATCAGTGGTATAGAACACTCGTGTCCGCCCCATGAATCCACCCAACTGAGAGAAGGAAACTCCAAACTTGCAGACAAAAGCCTACTCAGAGGCACACATTTCACCGTGATCTAAAATAAAACTTCACATGAGTCGAAATGTGAAAAGCCCTCTTCGGAGGCCCGCTTCCCAGCGAACAGGGAAAAGATAAAAGCCTCTCCCAAGAGGCAGAAACAAAAAGACCTCTTCCCAGAGGCACAATCAAACAAAAAAGACCTCTTCCCAGAGGCACAATCAAACAAAAAGCCCTCTTCGGAGGCACAAGCAGGTTGAAGCCCTTTTTCGGAGGCCTACTGTACTATGAAGTAAAATTCACTTGCCAAAGAAAAGTGACTTTTTCCAAAAGTGAAGTGTCAAAACTTCGCGAAATAAAAAGAAAAAAAAGAAAGAAAGAGAAGACTTCTCCAATACGAGGCGCATTCTTCTAAATCAGAAAAATATTTCCTTAAAACGGAAATATTATCCTATAAAGTACAAATGCAAACCTCCTTCAAATGGAAAAGTTGTTCTCTAAAAGAAGAGTACAAGTCTTCTCGAAACAGAAGAGTTGTTCTCCGAAATTTTGCCAACGTGAAAGAGATTGCAATAAACCATGGTATGGGGGGAATATAATATAGTCGTCGCAAAAATAAAAAACAATGCTCAAGCAACATACCATAGGTTTACTGCATCATCACACAGGGAAAATAAAGAAACCTGTATAAAAAAATGAGAAGAATAAATGCATTCTCAAATACAGACAGAAGTTTGTACAAGTAAAAGAATCATTTTATTCCATACTATAAAATTTTTACATACATGTGTAGGTTTCAAAATAAAAGAAGGCGGGGACCGATACCCGCACAATCTCCGGTCAACGCAAGCTTATATACAAGCAAAAAGCAAAAAGTGAGATAAAAAGCACAGAACCAAAGCCATCATCTCTTCTTCCTTCCACGTTTTGTGCTTGCGTCTAGCCGGATGACCAACTTCTTGGGCCGGCTTGTAAGAGTAGGGGAAGAAGGAGAAAGGGGCACAATTGGACTTTCTTCTGCTTTATCCTCGCCAGCTGAAGCTTCCTTCTTCTTCTTTGAAACTCCACTTTTCCCCCTCTTCTTAGAAGAAGACCCGCTTCCTGGAGTGAAAAGTGTGGTTAACGGCATATCGTCAGAACCAGTTGGTTCCGAAGTCTTTTCTCCCTCTTCAGGTTCTTCTCCCCTATGTTCTTGTGAAGCAATGGGACCGTCCAAATCTTGGAGAGCTTCTATTTGCTCCTCTTGTGATCCCAGTTGAGAGGCAGAAGAAGGAGTGACTTGAAGAGACGGAGGAGGGATAACTGTAGGAGGGGAAGTCTGAATAATGCTCGGTACTTTCTCTACAGAAGAAAAGAAGTTAAAGTCAGTATCTCTCGAAAAGAGAGGAGTTAGTGGCGTTTCGAGATTTAAAAAATAATCAAGAAGTTCATCAAACTCATGTGAAGCGAACGAGCAGTCCACTTGAGCAAGATCAGCAGTAAGGTTACCTGGCGAAGCAGGCTTTACTATGTCAACTTCAAAGCCCCGTGCGTCACCGCTCTCTTGACTCTCATCTCCATTGTGAGCAGTTGCACCCTCAGTGATGGCTGTAGTAGGAGGCGGAGAATGGGTACCGGAACCAACAATGTCGATATCGGCCGAGACCGAAGGTTGAACTGGGTCGGTTAAAGCTGCCTTCCCTACATGTTCTCCTTCTGCCATTCCGGCTCTCTCTTTGACAAGTTGCTCCTTTCCCCTAGCAAGAGCGGCGCGTGCATCGTCATCAAGATAGTTGGCCTCTAAATCCTCATCAGCATAGCCAGCACTGCCAAACATGTCAAGTATGGCCTCCCACACTTTGGCTAGAGTTATTTCATATTTAGGGCCTAGAAAGGAGAGACTACCACGCCCCAGGACGCTATGCAAGTTGAAGTCAAACAGTGTTGAGCTGATATTGGCCTTCGTTGCCTCATGAGACTCTTCAGCTGCAATTTTGCCGGCAACAGCCTCATCACGCTCTCTTTCAGCTTTAGAGAGTTGAAGTTTTAGCATTTCGACCTCCACGTCTTGGGAGCTAGTCTTCTTTCGCAACCCCGCGATGTCAGCAATATGGCCCTCATTGATTCTTCTTTGCTCGTCAAGCTTATCTTCGGCATCTCTTTGAGCGGCATGAGCATCTCACACTTGTTGTTGAAGCACTTGCTCCCTTTGCGAATAAGAAGTGGAGGAAGTGGCAAGCTCTTCTTTAAGTTTTTCAACTTCTGCTTCGAGCTTTTCGTTATAAGTAGCAATGCTTCTCATTTCCGTGTCATGTTGCTCAAGAATCTTATGCCACTCAGATTTTTCATTTTCCATTGTTAACATGGCTTCAAGATTCGCGCGATTTACCCTCTAGAGCTGATCGACAAGATTTTGACAACCTGACATTATCTCAATATCAAGTTTGACAGCATCATTGTTGCGCAGCATAGCCTGCTTATCGATCGGGACCAGGTCAAGATCAAAGCGCACCCCTTTCAGGCACAGTTCAGGAATCGACTATGAAGAGTAGCTGGGCCTGGACCAACTCGATATGGGGGCCTTCCAATGATTGTTTGAATATCAGTACGTGGCAAGGCAGGAGATTGAGGTAATACAGGAGCAGCAGGTTTTTCGGAAATCTCAGATGTTGGTTTTTCGCCATGTTTGGCTCTTTTACTCACGTCTTCGGCAATCTGACTTTTCCCCTTGTCGTCACGGGACTTCCATTTATGAGAATCATCTTCCCTATGGGAAGAATCGTGTCGCTCATCCCGTCTTTCGTGGCGTTCTTCGTGGACACGTCTTTCACGAGCTTTTCGTGCGGCTCTTTCTTCGTCAGTCTCTCTATAAGAAGGAAGATATCTCTTGGGATCAAAAGAGCTGCGTCTCCCATAGCTCTGAAAGTCGTCGTAATAAGAGCGTCGCCCCATTGAAAGACCTGAAAATGGAAAAGAGGCAAAGCTTGAGAATCTTTGAAGTAAAGTGCATGTAAGTGCATAAGAATGCTAAAAATCCTAAGTGTGTGTAACGTGCAAACTACGCGCGTCAAACTACGAACCGCTCCTCGGTTGTGGGGAAATGATGGGTTTTATAGCTTACGTCAACTCTTGAGATGACGGAGTCTGTTGTAAAGTGGATGTCGCTTCAACTGCTGAAGAGGTAACTCTAGCTGAAACAGGGTCGTCTTTAAAGAGCTCCTGTCAAGTGATCATCAGATCGCTCAACCCTTCAAAAATGTCATCCCCACTCTGCTTGGCAGGACTCGCTCTCTCAGTTCCCTCATCGTCGGATTTCCCTAAATGATGAAAAGGCTCTTCCTCTTCGATGATCGAGGCAAGTGTAAGCTTGTCAGATGGCCCCGCAATATCAGTAGAAGTAGAGCACTTCACCAGTAAAGCTTCAGAAGTAGGTTCCTTCAGTATAGGTTCCTCAGCAGAAACGGGGGCATCTAGCGATTTGGCCGGAGAATCGGGAACTTCGTGAGGTTGAGTGGAGCGAGAAGAGTGCAAAAGCTCATATTGGTGCAAAAGTTCATCTCTCAGTAAAAACTTAATACTTCTTTCTTTAGCCGGCGCGACACTTAATCTATCAAAAGTCGTCTTGTGGCTAGGATTTCTAGAGGGAGGAGGAAGTGCTGTAAAAGAAAAGAATGAAGTTAGCACTTAGCAATTCGAATCTTTAAAAGCTGAAACGGAGAAACGGGGATGAGCAATCTCACTTCCTTTTCTCCAGATGGCGTAAAACCCTAGAGGACAGCGGACAAAGAAGAATTGATTCAGAAAGCCGTAAGCACTTTCGGAAAGATCAGTAATAAGTTTGCAATTTCTGGCACTTCTCACAAATATAAAGGAGGGGTGGTCTTTATTCTTTGCAAATGTGCAGAAGTGGCAAATTTCTTTGAAGCTCAGGAGACTGTTAAGTGTCCTCCTGAATAAAACACACAATCCCATCAGGATGGCGTATCCATTGGGATGTAGTTGAAAGGGAGAGATGGTTAGCCGGAAAAGGAGTTGATGAGGAAACTGATTGAAAGGAGGAATGGCACCACAAAGGCACATCTGACGGTTGACGGCAACAAAACCAAGAGGCGGCCTGTCGGCAGTATCATTTGGGCCAGGAAATCTAGCATCCTCTTCGGCAATCCCAAATTGAATACGTAGATGATTGAATGTCCGCTGACTCAAGGTAGTTGGAGTTCTCTCCGGAGGATCAACCAATGGGTCAGCTATCGGGAAGACTCCTACAGATTGCTCGATTATCTCTTCTTGAGAAGACATTCTACACAAGGAACTGGATATTCAAATGTGAAGGTGCACGTTTCCTAAATGTGTGAAGTGTTGTGTAAAACTAACAAAGTGACAAGCAAGTATAACTGGAATTAAAAATAATAAACATATGACAAGTGTAAAATTTCAGGACTTATCGCCTTAAGTCCAAATGCAGGTGCAATATTGATGCAAAAAAATCGACTTTAGTTGATTAACATTGCTTTACTACTTCACTTGAATTTGTTGGTTTACAACATTTCATATAATTTCTTTAAGTTGATTATATTTTATCGACTAATCTGTCATTCGATGTGGGCAATCAGTAGTAGTATATTCGTCCTATTTTCTGCAAATGTTGTATTTAACAGGTTTTTAGCTTGCAAGTTAGTATAATCTGTAAAGAAGTGCAACAGAGTTCAGGCAGTTCACTCTAGCTGTTCAAGTTGGAGATTCAAATTAAGTACTGTCAAATTTTTGCAAGAAAACAAGTTTAAGCAACTCAATATAAGACGAAGTTCCATTAAGTCGTTCTTTTTAAGTCAAAAAGTTCATCATCATTCTCTGGCGAGTTAGGGTTGTGATGCATGTTAAATAATGAAGCATCAAGTCAAAATATCGCAAAATTGCTCAAGTCCAAGCTCGGCCGCGACCTAAAACTTAAGTCGCGTACAATTAAGGTCGTCAGGAAGCTAACACGACCTAAGAAGTTAAGTCGCTTGCAATTAAGGTCGCAAAAGTTCTTAGGTCGGTCAATTCGAAAACCGTGCAAACCAATTAAATCGCAAGAATTTCAAGGTTGTCCAAAATCTGTTAGGTCGCTTCTAGTGATTATTCGGCAATTTCGAGTTATCTCCTTAACCCGCTAACTCATCTCCAACCCGATAACCCACTATCGCCTAAACAATGGAAAATCCATCATCCTCTCCGCTAAGTCCGTTATTCATACCACCAGCACACCCAACTCCGATTCGAATCATCTCAAATCCATCTCACTGCTTTGCTTCCATGAATCGCAACAACGGCATAACTCATCGCGATCGAAAGTGAAGCGAAGCACACAAAGTTGGATTGGATCAAACGATGGGGTTTCGAGGTTTAAAGGTGATCGTGGTTGGATAAAAGTTGAATTCCCTTACACAATGTGAAAGTAGGGATGAATCGACGGCTTGATTGGAGCGGATTTGCCTGTGGAAACTCGAGAAATCGCTAATGGCAGAAAGGGTTATGGAAGTAGTTAAGGGGAAAGAAACCAGCTAACAGTTATATAAGATAGAGGCAAATGGATATGCGAGTTAAGCTATCTCTTAGGTCGTTCACGGCCTAAGCATGTTAAGTCGAAGCACACGACCTACGACCTAGGCGTGTACTTCGAGGGGCAAGTGTTAACTCCGCTTTGAAAATAACCCCACGACCTAACGACTTAAGGAATGGACGACCTAACGACTAAGAAGTGGACGACTTAACACCTATAGTATGGAGCAACCTAGTAGTTAATTGGATCTAGCGACCTAATGGGTTGAAGAACCTAACGACTTGATGGGCCAGCGACTCAACGACTTAAGCACTTTGCGACCTAAGAAGACCAGCGACCTAACTGTTGAAGTGAAGTAGCGACTTAAAGGTATCACGACCTAATGGCTTAACCTATTAAAAGAACAGATAGTCCAGCGACCTACGACTAAAAGAGTCAACGACCTAATACTTGAGCGACCTAGTCCCTTCCATTAAGTCGTTAACGACTTAGTAAGTCGCTCGCGACCTAGTCCCTTCCATTAAGTCGCTCACGACCTAAGGATGTCAGGGAAATTTCTTTATGCCGTATTTGATAGGTCGCGTCGCTCTCTCCTGCCGTCCCATAGGTCGCCCACGATCTAAATTATAGTCGACCTATCCCTAGGTCGCTCAACACGTTAACTCGTTCATAGAGGATCAGGAGCCACCCTATTAAGTAGTAACTTTTAGTCGTTCTCGACCTGTCCCTAGGTCGCCCCGCGACCTACGACCTAACTCCGAGTTCACCCTATAAATACGGCCTAAGCTCCAACATAGAGAGGACTTTTCGGATCATTCTTCAAGGCACGGACACACTGCCATTTTGTCAACTCGAACAGTACTTCAAGCACTCCAAACACCAAGGACATTACGACAAACTTGAAGAGGAAATCTACATCATTCGACATGAATTCAAAAGATCATTCTTCACCGAAGTTTGAGCTACTAGTCTAAAGTGTGTTGTAATTGATGAAAGTTGTATAAGTCGTACTTGAATCAGCAATAAAGAGATATAAAGTGGACGTAGGCTTGACAATAAGCTGAACCACTATAAAAACTGTGTCTTTTATCGCTTTACTGTTAATTTCTGCTTATTTCTAATTCCCATATTGATGGGTGGCGCTTTCACACTTACACTACATACACCGAGGTGTTAGCGTCTGATTTTTACGTTAACACCACCTTTCGCTTTTTCCAGCTGTTTTTTGATTGTTGATTTGATAATTTTGTTTACTGCTTCCACTTGCCCGCTTGCCAGCGGATGAGCCACTGCTGAGAAGCTTTTCTGGATCTTGAATCGCTTGCAAAAATCTTGGAACTCTTCACTTTCGAATTGGGTTCCATTGTCTGTGATTATCTTTTGAGGCACACCATACCTGCAAATGATATTCTTAGTTACAAAGTTTATCATCTTTTTAGAGGTAATAGTAGCTAATGGTTCAGATTCAGCCCATTTAGTAAAATAATCAACAACAACAGTAGCATATCTGATTCCGGATTTGGCGGTTGGCAAAGGCCCGATAAGATCTATTCCCCAAATAGCAAATGGCCACGGACTGACCATCTATGTTATCTCAGTGGAAGGTGCTCTTGGGATTTTTGCGAATCCCTGGCATCGGTCACATTCTCAGGCATAGCTTGCAGCATCACGATTAATATCTGGCCAAAAATACCCATAACGGAGGATTTTCTTTGCTAGAGTTTGACCACATGAATGATCTCCACACTCTCCTCCATGTACTTCAGCTAGAATTGTTTTAGCTTCTTCCCTGGTCACACATCGGAGTAATGGCATTGAGAATCCCCGCCTATACAATCGGCCTTCTTGAATTATGTATCTGAAGACTTTTCTTAGTAACTTTTGTCGTTCTTTTGAACTTTCTGGTAGAGAACCGTTGAGCAGATATTCCATTATCGGAGTCATCCATGATTCTTGCTCTTGATATATAGTCATGATCCAATCAATATCCATCTCATCAGTGCTTGGAGCTGACAGGACTTCCACAGGAACTAATCCCAATAATTGAGCTTCACCAGTGCTTGCGTACTTTGCGAGAGAATCTGCCTTCATGTTCTCTTCCCGGGGTATATGATTTATCGTATAATGGTCAAGATCACCGAGAAGTTCCCAAACTCTTGACAAATAAGCAGGCAGATTTCCTCCTTTAGTATGAAACTCTTTCTTGATTTGACATACAATAAGCTGTGAATCACTGAAGATCTGCAACACTTTGACCTTCAACTCTTTAGCAATTCTCAAGCCGACAATAAGAGCTTCATATTCTGCTTCATTGTTTGTCGAAGGGAATTCCAATCTCAATGCATAGCACAACGACCTCCCTTCAGGGGTTTCAAGCACAAACCCAGCTCCGGAACAGTAATCGTTTCTTGCACCATCAACATATAATTTCCATTGAATTGGGGGATTATCAGTCACTTCTTCCTCACTATCACCTTTATCTGTACATTCTGTGATAAAATCTGCCAAAGCTTGTCCATTGATTGCTCTCCGGGGAAGATAAGTGATGTCGTATTGGCTGAGTTCAATATTCCACTTCAGAAGACGACCCGAAGTCTCAGGACAAAACATGACTTGCTTTAGAGGTTGATCAGTGAGGACTTTGATAGGATGAACTTGGAAATACGGCCTCAACCTCCTTGATGCAATGAGTAGACAATAGGCGAGCTTTTCCAATTTTGAATAATTCATCTCTGCCCTGGTGAATCTCTTGCTGATATAATAGACCGGGCGCTGAATTCTTTCGTCTTCCCGTACCAATGCTGCACTGAGAGCATGAGATGAGATTGCCAAATATACCAAAAGATTTTCACCATTGTCCGGCTTAGAAAGTATTGGACGCGTTTCCATATGACGAATCAACTCATCGAAAGCTTTCTGGCATTCAGGAGTTCAGTCAAAAAATTTCCTTACTTTCTTCAGTGCATCAAAGAATGGAATGCATTTATCAGTAGCTTTGGAAATGAATCGACTCAAGGCATCGACTTTTCCATTAAGACTTTGCAATTCCTTCTTCGTTCTAGGAGTTTTTACTTCTTTTAAGGCAGCAATCTTAGTAGGATTAGCTTCAATGCCCCTAGCACTCACAATGAAACCCAGAAACTTTTCGGACTCCACCCTAACGAACATTTCAAAGGATTAAGTTTCATTCCATATTTTCGAAGGATTGCAAACATTTCCGCCAAGTGGTCCATATGGTCTACCGCTTTCTTTGACTTCACCAACATATCGTCAACATAAACTTCCATAGTTTTGCCAATCTACGGTTTGAACATAGCTTTGACGAGTCTTTGGTAAGTTGCCCCTGCATTCTTAAGTCTGAAAGGCATGACTCTATAACAGTAGAGACCAACATCGGTGATGAAGCTTGTTTCCTCCTGATCCGGCTCATGCATCATAATCTTGTTGTATCCGGAGTAAGCATCCATGAAAGATAACAATTCGTGCCCCGCTGCTCCATCCACCAACTGATCTCTCCTGGGTAATGGGAAGCAGTCTTTGGGGCGGGCTTTGTTTAAATCTGAGAAGTCAATGCAAACTCTCCATTTCCCATTTGCTTTCTTAACCAGTACTGGATTTGAAACCCAATTCGGATAAGTAGACTCCCTGATGAAACCATTCTCCATAAGCCGGTCTACCTCTTCTTTCAACGCTGCTGACCTTTCAGGACCCTGGGTTCTTCTTTTCTGTTTTACCGGTGTAAACTTCGGATCAATATTCAGAGTATGTACTGCAATTTCTGGGGATATTCCGCGCATATCAGCATGAGTCCAAGCGAATACGTCAAGGTTTGCCTTCAAGAATGATATTAAGGAATTTTGAACCGCCACATTAAGTTGCGAACCCACATTCACTACTTTGTTCGGATCTTTCGGGTCAACAGGTACTGGCACCGTTACTTCAACTGGCACCACTCTATTCTCCCCTGCACTACCTTTTCTGGGATCCATTTCTCTTTGTGCCCCGCTATGCTCGCCAGTGCAGGGTCCACCCTGTAATTGCTACAAGGTTGGTTCTTTGATGCGGACTGGGGCTGCCGCATCTTTTCCCATCTGTCTCTTCCTTGCTTCACTCAACTCTATTAGATAACATTCTCGCCAAACATTCTGATCCCCTTTAATAACTCCAACGCCATTATCTGTGGGAAATTTCATAGTGAGGCACCACGGGGCGAGAATTGTTTTAAAAGCCGCAAGAGTTGGTTGGCCTAGGAAGGTGTTGTAGGCAGAAAATTCATCAACAATTACAAAAGTCTGTTTCCGAACTACCTTTTTCTGTCCCTCTCCAAGCTCTACAAACAAGTCGATAGTTCCAATGGGCTGCTTCAGTTCCACAGTGAACCCAACAATCTTCTGAGATGAGGCATGAACATCAGCCATTGGAATTTTCATTTGATCGAATGTCTTTTTGAAGAGAACGTTGCAAGAAGCGCCGCAATCTACAAGCACTCTTCCCACAGTAGTCGGCCCAATGCCTGCAGAGATGACCAAAGGATCAATGGTTGGAGCTTCAATGCCCATAGAGTCTCTGGCTCTGAACACAATACCATCATTAAAAGTTTTCTACTGCTTCAAAGGTGCATCATCCTCTAACACAAAAACACTTTCTTCTGTTGGTGCATACTTCAAGGCACGGGCATATCTTTCCATCTCGCCCTAGCTTCTGCCTGCTGGGTGAGGCCCTCCTGTAATCACATTAATGACAGGCCTTTCTGATTCATGCACAGTATTCCTCTCACCCGAGCCAGATGGATGAGCAGGAAGTTGCTGACCCTTAGTAGACGAAGTTGGGTCATTTCTACTTCTCT
This sequence comes from Allium cepa, assembly GCA_030765085.1. Taxonomy (NCBI): domain Eukaryota; kingdom Viridiplantae; phylum Streptophyta; class Magnoliopsida; order Asparagales; family Amaryllidaceae; genus Allium; species Allium cepa. Next base: position 365,446,496 of record CM060934.1, on the reverse strand, counting down.
TAACATATTGCTGCAACTTGTTCTCTCTCAGTTGTTCTTCAATTAAATTCTTCAGATGGCGACATTCGTTAGTATCATGACCGGGTTGATTATGAAACCGATAGAATCTCCCACTTTGAGCAGCTTTTTTGCTAACTCTCATCTCAGGCGGTTTAGGATATTCTAATGCATCTTTGGTAGCAAAAAAGATGTTCTCCGGAGTGTCAGTTAAAGGACTGAAATCTGAAGATTTTAAGAAGCGAGGTTTCTTCATATCTTTATGTTTCTTTCCACCATTGTTTTCCCTTTTTTAATTCCCGGTTTCTCTTTTGGTAGGAGCAGTAGTATTATCCTTAACCTCTGTCAATGCCACTTTAATTGGTGGTCGAAGGCTTTCCAGGCGCATGAATTCATTAGCTTTCTTATAGAATTTCTCAAGTGAATTCGGTTCTTTCATCTTCAGCCACTTCCCAAATTCGCTTGATTTGTCGATTGCCCTCATCACGTATGTCAAGACCATCCGTGGCTCCGCATTGTCCACTTCAGCCAAAGCTATGTTGAAGCGGTTCAAGAAAGACTTGATAGTGAGACGACCCGACTTCCTATCTCCATGAAATCGCATCATCTTAAAGAAAGAAAGGGATGAAAGAAGAAAAGAAAGAGATAGAAGAAACAGAACAACATCAGAGAACTCACAGCGGAACGAATAAAATATAGTATATCATAAAATATTACATAGTATCTCATTACATCAGAGTACACAACTTAAACAACAGATAATAGACAGTTATAAACTTCTGTCTAACTATACAACTCAAGTACAACAGAAATAGATACTAAACAAACACAGCGGGATCAATATATATCTACACGTCGAAGCCTCCTACTCCATATCTCCTCCAGAATTCGTCAAGCTAACCTGAACCACTTGACTACTCATACATAATATGAGTACCCAAGAGTTTAATAAAACAGAAAATAAACACTCGGGTCAGACAGGGGTCTGGTGTGAGTAAACGGGTTAAAATTTCTTAACTTTAGAAAAACCTTTGAAAAGAAAAGGTATCATGTAAGACTTCCCACACATAAACATGGAAAAGTTTTTACCTTACGCTAACCAAAACATTTGATAGGAAATCCAGTGATATTATAATAGTGTCTAGGGTTTTCAAGTAAATATGAAATAGCCAAAATTGTTACATCTATTAAATTCCAGCTACTAGCCACAAAAGTGGGTAATACAATCAAAACAGTAGGGTCTCGTAGGAAAAATGGGTTTCCATCAATGGCAAGGCTACTGGGGTACCACCCGTCATAGTACGTGGCCTAGATCAATGTACCAAGGAGTACGCCCACTCCCCTGCAACACAAGAACGGAACTATCCCTTACTGGACAGTCCCGAACAAGACCACCCCGTAGTTGGCGCGACCAACCACACACTAAGCCGGAATAAAAAGGGACCTCTAGACAGGGGTAAATCTCACTCTCAAGTGGGGGCTACCCACGAAGCCTTGCTGCACCCCGTGTTTTAGCCATTGCCGGTTGATGAGGCTTGAGGTTACGATTACCTTTATAGAACACATCTATCTTAGAATGCTCATCGTCCACCTGACGATGTGCTGAAAGCATTCAATCCATACAAGTTCGTTCCGGGTTCGAACGAAACCGAAGGCACTATCTCTTTGCACTCATTATTGGAATCACCCTCAAAGTCAATGACCATAGCCCTTGCACTCTGATTCACCATCTTGAATCTATAAGCACTATTCCGTCAACTCATTACGGAATCACCCACAGAGTTATACTGACGTATAGCCCTTACACCTCGAATCTTCACTTGCTCCACTTGGATACACGACCTAACGTTTAATTGGAATCGATGTGGTTTTTGGATATCCAAATATGGAAATCCGATCCCGGTCTCACCGAAACCAAACGCCATTTTAATGTCCAAGTTGTACTTAAGGGTTTAAACAATTAAACTTATATTCAGGATGATATAAATAGATAGATGAATCATATTATCACAAGAGATAATTCATATCAATATTCATCTTCACAAAGCAACATATCACATAACAAATATACCCAAATCATCTAGTATCAAACCAATATCAAACATCCAATATCAACCAATCATCCCATATCAATCTCCAAATATTGATCATCCAATATCAATCAATTAACCAATATTAATCAATCAATCCATAATAATCAATCATCCAAAACAGAATTGATTATCTCTTAATCAATTGTATTTCATAATCCTTCTTCATTAATTATTATTCCAAATTAATTAATCATCTCCAATGATCTTCACTAATTAATCTTCCTCGATTAATTATATTAATTACATTCAAGTAATTATCCAACCATATTCAGTAATTAACCCTTTAATTACTATCATTAATTACAATAATTAATGATCATTCATTAATTAATTAACTATAACTAATTACATTAATTCTTAATTAATTACAATTAATTAATCACATTTTAATTAATTACTTATATTAATCAACCTTGATTAATATCATTAATCACATTAATTAATGATCCTTATTAATTAAATGATTAACTTATAATTAATCAACTCATAAATCATAATTAGTAATTAACAATTTGTAATTACTTATCTTAATTATTTAACTTCTTAATTAATTATTAATCTTTGACTAATTAATCTAATTAATTAATCTAATTAATTAATCTTTAATTACTTCATTAAGTAATTATTAAATAATTAAATTAATAAATAAATCCTTAATTAATTACTTTATTAATTAATTTCAATTTTAATTAATTACCCTTAGTGATTAATCTTAAATTAATCTCATTAATTAATTAATTAATCATATTAATTAATTAAAATAAATTAAGTAATTAATTCTTAATTACTTACATAGGTAATTATCTCTAATTACTTCATTAATAAACCTTAATTACTTTCTTAATTAATTACCTTACAAATTATTAATTCCATTATTAAATAATCCTTAATCCTTTAATTAATTATTTAATAATTAATTATCTTTAAAACAATTATATTAATTAATTCTTTAATTAATATCATCAAGTGATTATTCATTAGTCACTTCAATTAATTACTCTTGTGAGTAATTACCACTAATTTCTTCCATAAGTAATTACCAATTCTTAATTACATTCAGTAACTAACCATTAATTACTTTATTAAGTAATTACACTTAATTAATGCATAATTAAGTGATTATTAAAATTAAATAAATAATCAACTTATTATTTAAAATTAATTAAACAATTAATTAATTAACTAATCTTCTTATAATTAAAGAAAATATTTAATTAATTAAGAAAAGCATAAATCTTATTTAATCTCTTACTTATTAACAATTCATATTAAAATTAAGTATTCTTAAGTTCATATAAATAATAATTTAACCATATTCATCTTCATAAATAAATTATTTGAAATTAATCAAATTTTATTAACCTTAAAGACAAAGTTATCCAATTTGGTCTACATAATTATAATTTATTTTTGGAAATAAAGTATTTAGAAACAAATTTCCAAATTTAAACATTTAACTTATCTAACTTCAAACCTATTTATTTACAATATAAATTGAACTTAGTTTTAAACATTGCTTAGAAATTTATTTTAAAACTTTTGTTCACTATTTAAATTCAAAACACTCCTTTAAATTAAATTTCAAATTTTTAATTAAGATAATTACTTTTAAAAGAAATTACTTTTAACAATTTATTTAAATAATTTCAATTTACACTTTTTTAAAAATCGATAACTTTGCTTCAAAGGGCCATGATTTCATTTATTTGAAAACTTGTTTATAACTTAATACTTTATCTAAATTTACTCAAAAAATCTTAAATTAGAAAACTTATATTTTAAATAGCACCACCAGAAAAACACTACGCTAAAAAGCTCGAGTAAATCACCTAAACTATACGAGCCAGACCCGAAGCACCCAGATACCTTTCCCCCACTTCGAGTCAATTACGGAAAACGCGAGGAGCTCTTCGAGTTGACTACGAAAACAACGCGAGAAAATCTTTGAATAATCCTTTCTTCCCCAACTTCAACTTCCAGTGTACACACTGTATACACATGCTCCTTGCACAGCACCCACGGCCAGCGAAGTCCGCCGTGACTATCGCCCACGATCATCCAAACACTTATGAACACCAAGCCAGACCCAGAATCGAGAATCCACGCACGGATCAAAATTTGATCATCAGCTCGAAATACTGCAGAACTCGAACCCAAAAACTCCATTGCCGCCATCAATTTGGTCGCCGTTCATCCTCACCAATCCCACCACATAGACATCACATCCATGATCTTCATCTTCACCAAAAATGAAGGAACTCGATTCATCATTTATGTCGCTAATGATATTACATTCAAGTCGAACCGAAACTTACTTAAAACCCTAGTTTGATAAATTTCGATCAAATTAAACATTTGAAAATTTTAATTATATTTTCCCTAAATCTCTAACATGCAAGCAAGCCCCAACCGAAGAATCAAATCAAATCATTGAATAAATCATAGACGGTACACAAAAATTCCCAAAACGATCAAACTAAAAATTATCATGATTTATCAAACTAAAAATCATGAAATTGGTATTAAAAATCATGATTTCCTGATGCTATTCAAATCATGCAATCAGAACTAAAGATTAAGTTCATAAATTTTAGCCCAATTTGATTTTTACTGTAATTTTTGAAATTTCTGAACCATTATTCCATTTTAAAAACTTATAAACATTTTTAGATGAAAAGTTATGTGATTACAATCAACTTTTCTTCACATATCAAGATCTAATATAGTTTGGATTAAAAGATTTTTAATTTTTCTTTTTACAGATCATTCACAGAAAACATACTTGCATGTATACAAACAAACAATCTCTCACAACATATAAGTACTAATCCATATAAATTCAAGCTATAGAATTCTTAATACAAGTCAATAACAACACATGCATGGCAATAAAATAAGATCAACTGTTTTTAAAAAATATATTTACTCCCCGTATATTATAAGCAGAGCAGAGAACAAAGCATAGTAGATTCAAGTTCCAGGCTTTTGAATACTTTAGATCTGAAGAATACTGAATGCATGCCTTTAATTGATTGATTAAAAATGTTGAACTTGCAGGTTGATGTTGAGAAGAACTTCAAATTTGATGTTTGCAGGTTGATTTTGCAGGCTTGATAACTGCAAATTTCATTGATTTTTTATTTTTTTTACTTACTTTGCAGATTTTACTTTCACTTCAGATTTGTAGTTAAGAAATTTTTTTCTGTTTTGAGCTTTAGAAAAGAGAACAAGGAAAATGAAAGTTTTATGAAAGAAACTTGTTTCTTCTAAAAACATTTTATAAAAATTAAAATGAAATTGTTACCACATGTTTACAATTTGAACAAATGTCTCAAGCATGTTTAAAAGCTTTACAAGTGTGTTAGAGATGCCTTATCATGTTTACACATGTTATTAAGTATTTAATTAAACTTTTATTTAATTTAAATGTAAATATAAACTTACATAATTAAGTTACTAGTTAATAAATGCTTACTTATGTATTTATATGTATTTATGAAATGTTTATACACATTAGTGAAATGTTTTTATGAAAATAAACTTTTGAATTTTAATAAATACAAGTGTGAAATCTTTGTAACCTTTATTTAATAAATAGCTTACCTTTTAAAGAAAATATTCTAATACTAATAAAAACGCAAATAATTCTTATATATGTATTTAAAATCTAAAACAACTATACATATGCATTTATAACCATTTTAAAATTTAAACATTTTAATAGAGTACAAAACAAAACTTGTTTAAATCCTTTTTAAACTATCTTATTAATAAATAACAATTGTCTTATATTTTGAAAACAAATGAATTAATCTTTGAATTTAACCTTTGAAAACTATTAAGTTTTAAACAGAGCTTTAAACTACAATTTATTCAATATAAAACGATCAATACCAATAGATTAAAACTAAATTTCCAAACAACTCAAATTATAACATATACATACATATATATATTACAATTTGAAAATTCAACTTTAAATTTAAAAAAAAGATCTCCTATTCACAATATATATCAAATGCATATATTATAAACGGAATAAAATTTCATTAGCTTTGGAAAATAAATCTTATCAATTTTAAATTGTCAGAAAGATATTGAACACCATTAACAGATTAAATATTTATTAACCATAAAAGAATAAAATTATCAGTTTAAATTAAAATTATAAAGAAAAATTATCAAACTGGTTAAATTATTAATATAGATTATTAAATTGTTATTGCCCAAAATTCCGGGTCGTTACATCCTCCCCCCTTAAAAGAATTTCGTCCCCGAAATTTAAAAGCAAAGGTAATTTAATAACCCAGTACAGATTTTAATTTCAAATAGCAAAGCATACCTAACATCCAATTACTAACAACCAGAGCAATCAATCACACAAACAAACCTATCTAATTATTCTGACACAAATCCGAATAAATCTCTAATACTATCTCGAGTTTCCCAAGTATAAATCACCGGGAGACTCGCTCTACAAAAGCCAACAAACTAACTATACTACCAACATCCAGAGTTCCACTCATCTCTAGATCCATCAATCTGAACAGAACATCAGATTACTCCAGTCTATCTCAACTTCCAAACCCAACTGAACTACAGATTCAACAACCAATGATGAATCATACACGTACTCCCTCAGAGATACATGAAATACAATGAACTCCAGCTATCCAAACTGGCAATTCTGTCTTATCCTATCAAAAACACAGATAAAAAATCTTCAAATTCCCCAGCACTAACCAACCAATCTTATCCAATTACTGCTCTCTTAATCCGAGAATTTTAACAACACTGAAGTCTCTAACTTCGAATACCAAACCCCTTATCTCATATCTGAATAACTCAACAGACAATCCAAGGCTGCTAATATTCTTCCGATCAGCTCAACCTATGCTGATACTTCCAGAAACAACTATACTAAAGCAAATAGTTCCTAGATCCTATTCAACAGAAAAGTCTTCCAAAATCCATAGAAATCCAGAACTCAAGCTCTATTGTCAAGCAATAGCAAACAGAACTTGCTTCCTTCCTTGCACAGCAGCTACCTTGCTTCCGCTGCACAACTCTGATTCTAAAATAGATGAGAGTACTGCTGATGAACACGAATACAAACTTACCCAATATTTCAAAAGCTTTGTTCATCAAATCCATAAAAATCTAAGTGACACATCAGACTTGGTAACACAACCCTAAAACAGAATCCTATTTAAGAGCTAAATCAGTCCAATTCCAATTCCAAAAAATTTCTGAGTTTCTACACCAACTCTCTTTCTCCAAAAACCATCCTACTACTAGGCTAACTACCAAAATTACTTCTGGAACCAAAACAAATATGGAACTCAACTCCAGATGTAGACAAATTTCAGATTACTCTAGCAGCTCCTATCCACATAAGAACCCTCAGCCTCAAACAACTGATTACCCAAGATAAATTCCAAACTAATCGCAAGTCACTTTTGCGATCCTACCTAGTTCGGATTCCAAACAAACTGTCCTCTCTTTACCAATTAGAACAGCTTTAAAGCTTTTCCAAACAAGGTTAACCCCTCAAGATAAACTTTCACCAACTTCCCAGACTATTGATAGAAGAACCACCAAGATTCCTGAACCATCGGAGAAACAGACCACACTGCTGCTTCCAAACTCTACCTCGATGACACAGCAAAGCTAAAAGATCTCCTTGACAACACACCGAACACTTCGAGTTGAAACTGCTACCATAGTTAACCAAAATATTCTAATCCAAATGCTTCTCAAAAACCAAGACCATCAACAAACCACACAACTGACCTCCGAGATGGCAGACAATCTCCCAAGGAACTCGGACTCCAAACCAAGCATCAACATCTCGCTCTCCTAAAGGAATGACAAATGAGACCTTGCCTGAAGAGAAACAACTCAAAGACCTTAGTCTCATATTCCAAAACAGCCAAACTCCTTACTAAAGATCCAAACAACTTATACACAGATGAATCTTCCCTGCGGCAGGTAAAACTGCTCCTCAACTACTTCGGACAAATCCAAACACTAGAATAATTCGCTTGCCCGAGCAAAATCCAAACTTACTCTTCAAAGATGAACCCCGAATCTTCAAAAGATTTCCTTTGGATATTAGAGAAACTCTCACTCCAAACTACAAATTTCACTCGAGATGGTACCAGGTCTACAATCTCGACAAATACTTCAAACCTCAGACATATGGAACCTCTTCCATCAGTGGTAGTCGTGTTACACACAAACACCACTACTCCATCTACCTCTATAACTTATGTTGGAAAATCCGAACAGATAACCCAACAAATCAGGTAGATATATATATATATATATATATATATATATAGTTATATATAGTTATATATATATAAATTACAAGCACGCTCTCTCAAGAAAGACGCCACTCCAGAGCCTAGGTATTCACTCAACCTAATGCTCCCTAAAGAAAGACACACTTCAGAGCCTAGGTATTCACTCAACCTAATGCTCTGATACCAAATGAGACGACCCGACTTCCTATCTCCAGGAAATCGCATCAAAGAAAGGGATAGAAGAAGAAAAGAAAGAGAAAGAAGAAACAGAACAACATTAGAGAACTCATAGCAGAACGAATAAAATATAATATATCATAAAATATTACATAGTCTCATTACATCATAGTACACAACTTAAACAACAGATAATAGACAGTCATAAACTTCTGTCTAACTATACAACTCAAGTACAACAGAATCAGATACTAAACAAACACAGTGGGATCAATATATATCTACACGTCGAAGCCTCCTGCTCCATATCTCCTCTAGAATTCGTCAAGCTAACCTGAACCACTTGACTACTCATACATAATATGAGTAGCCAAGAGTTTAATAAAACAGAAAATAAACACTCGGGTCAGACAGGGGTCTGGTGTGAGTAAACGGGTTAAAATTGCTTAACTTTAGAAAAACCTTTGAAAAGAAAAGGTATCACGTAAGACTTCCCACACATAAACATGGAAAAGTTTTTACCTTACGCTAACCAAAACATTTGATAGGAAATCCAGTGATATTATAATAGTGTCTAGGGTTTCAAGTAAATATGAAATAGCCGAAATTGTTACATCTATTAAATTCCAGCTACTAGCCACAAAAGTGGGTAATACAATCAAAACCGTAGGGTCTCGTAGGAAAAATGGGTTTCCATCAATGGCAGGACTACTGGTGTACCGCCCGTCACAGTATGTGGCCTAGATCAACGTACCGAGGAGTACGCCCACTCCCCTGCAACACAAGGCCGGAACGATCCCTTACTGGACAGTCCCGAACAAGACCACCCCGTAGTTGGCGCGACCAACCACACACTAAGCCGAAATAAAAAGGGACCTCTAGACAGGGGTAAATCTCACTCTCAAATGGGGGCTACCCACGAAGCCTTGCTGCACCTCCCCTGTTTTAGCCATTCCCGGTTGATGAGGCTTGAGGTTACGATTACCTTTATAGAACACATCTATCTTAGAATGCTAATCGTCCACCTGACGATGTGCTGAAAGCATTCAATCCATACATGTTCATTTCGGGTTCGAACGAAACCGAAGGCACTATCTCGTTGCACTCATTATTGGAATCAACCTCAGAGTCAACGACCATAGCCTTTGCACTCTAATTCACCATCTCGAATCTATAAGCACTATTCCGTCAACTCATTACGGAATCTCCCACAGAGTTATACTGACGTATAGCCCTTACACCTCGAGTCTTCACTTGCTCCACTTGGATATACGACCTAACGTTTAATTGGAATCGATGTGGTTTTCAGATATCCAAATATGGAAATCCGATCCCGGTCTCACCGAAACCAAACGCCATTTTAATGTCCAAGTTGTACTTAAGGGTTTAAACAATTAAACTTATATTCAGGATGATATAAGCAGATAGATGAATCATATTATCACAAGAGATAATTCATATCAATATTCATCTTCACAAAGCAGCATATCACATAACAAATATACCCAAATCATCTAGTATCAAACCAATATCAAACATCCAATATCAACCAGTCATTCCATATCAATCTCTAAATATTGATCATCCAATATCAATCAATTAACCAATATTAATCAATCAATCCATAATAATCAATCATCCAAAACAGAATTGATTATCTCTTAATCAATTGTATTTCATAATCGTTTTCATTAATTATTATTCCAAATAAATTAATCATCTCTAATGATCTTCACTAATTAATCTTCCTTGATTAATTATATTAATTACATTCAAGTAATTATCCAACCATATTCAGTAATTAACCCTTTAATTACCATCATTAATTACAATAATTAATGATCATTCATTAATTAATTAACTATAACTAATTACATTAATTCTTAATTAATTACAATTAATTAATCACATTTTAATTAATTACTTATATTAATCAACCTTGATTAATATCATTAATCACATTAATTAATAATCCTTATTAATTAAATGATTAACTTATAATTAATCAACTCATAAATCATAATTAGTAATTAACAATTTGTAATTACTTATCTTAATTATTTAAATTCTTAATTAATTATTAATCTTTGATTAATTAATGTAATTAATTAATCTTTAATTACTTCATTAAGTAATTATTAAATAATAAATTAATAAATAAATCCTTAATTAATTACTTTATTAATTAATTTCAATTTTAATTAATTACCCTTAGTGATTAATCTTAAATTAATCTCATTAATTAATTAATTAATCATATTAATTAATTAAAATAAATTAAGTAAATAATTCTTAATTACTTACATAAGTAATTATCTATAATTACTTCATTAATAAACCTTAATTACTTTCTTAATTAATTACCTTACAAATAATTAATTCCATTATTAAATAATCCTTAATCCTTTAATTAATTATTTCATAATTAATTATCTTTAAAACAATTATATTAATTAATTCTTTAATTAATATCATCAAGTGATTATTCATTAGTCACTTCAATTAATTACTCTTGTGAGTAATTACCACTAATTTCTTCCATAAGTAATTACCAATTCTTAATTAAATTCAGTAACTAAGCATTAATTACTTTATTAAGTAATTACACTTAATTAATCCATAATTAAGTGATTATTAAAATTAAATAAATAATTAACTAATTATTTAAAATTAATTAAACAACTAATTAATTAACTAATCTTCTAATAATTAAAGAAAATCTTTAATTAATTAAGAAAAGCATAAATCTTATTTAATCTCTTACTTATTAACAATTCATATTTAAATTAAGTATTCTTAAGTTCATATAAATAATAATTTAACCATATTCATCTTCATAAATAAATTATTTGAAATTAATCAAATTTTATTAACCTTAAAGACAAAGTTATCCAATTTGGTTTACATAATTATAATTTATTTTTGGAAATAAAGTATTTAGAAACAAATTTCCAAATTTAAACATTTAACGTATCTAACTTCAAACCTATTTATTTACAATATAAATTGAACTTAGTTTTAAACATTACTTAGAAATTTATTTTAAAACTTTGGTTCACTATTTAAATTAAAAACACTCCTTTAAATTAAATTTCAAATTTTTAATTAAGATAATTACTTTTAAAAGAAATTACTTTTAACAATTTATTTAAATAATTTCAATTTACACTTTTTTAAAAGATCGATAACTTTGCTTCAAAGGGCCATGATTTCATTTATTTGAAAACTTGTTTATAACTTAATACTTTATCTAAATTTACTCAAAAAGTTTTAAATTAGAAAACTTATATTTTAAACAGTACCACCAGAAAAACACTACGCTAAAAAGCTCGAGTAAATCATCTAAACTATACGAGCCAGACCCGAAGCACCCAGATACCTTTCCCCCACTTCGAGTCAACTACGGAAAACGCGAGGAGCTCTTCGAGTTGACTTCGAAAACAACGCGAGAAAATCTTCGAATAATCCTTTCTTCCCCAACTTCAACTTCCAGTGTATACATGTGCACCTTCCACAGCACCCACGGTCAGCGAAGTTCGCCGTGACCATCGCCCACGATCATAACACATATGAACACAAAGCCAGACCCAGAATCGAGAATCCACGCACGGATCAAAATTTGATCATCAGCTCGAAATACTGCAGAACTCGAACCCAAAAACTCCATTGCCGCCATCAATCTGGTCGTCGTTCATCCTCACCGATCCCACCATATAGACATCACATCCATGATCTTCATCTTCACCAAAAATAAAGGAACTCGATTCATCATTTATGTCGCTAATGACATTACAGTCAAGTCGAACTGATACTTACTTAAAACCCTAGTTTGATAAATTTCGATCAAATTAAACATTTGAAAATTTTAATTATATTTTCCCTAAATCTCTAACATGCAAGCAAGCCTCAACCGAAGAATCAAATCAAATCATTGAATAAATCATAGACAGTACACAAAAATTCCCGAAACGATCAAACTAAAAATTATCATGATTTATCAAGCTAAAAATCATGAAATTGGTATTGAAAATCATGATTTCCTGATGATATTCAAATCATGCAATCAGAACTAAAGATTAAGTTCATAAATTTTTAGCCCAATTTGATTTTTACTATAATTTTTGAAATTTCTGAACCATTATTCCATTTTAAAAACTTATAAACATTTTTAGATGAAAAGTTATGTGATTACAATCAACTTTTCTTCACATATCAAGATCTAATATAGTTTGGATTAAAAGATTTTTAATTTTTCTTTTTACAGATCATTCACAGAAAACATACTTGCATGTATACAAACAAACAATCTCTCACAACATATAAGTACTAATCCATATAAATTCAAGCTATAGAATTCTTAATACAAGTCAATAACAACACATGCATGGCAATAAAATAAGATCAACTATTTTTAAAAAATATATTTACTCCCCGTATATTATAAGCAGAGCAGAGAACAAAGCATAGTAGATTCAAGTTCCAGGCTTTTGAATACTTTAGATCTGAAGAATACTGAATGCATGCGTTTAATTGATTGATTAAAAATGTTGAACTTGCAGGTTGATGTTGAGAAGAACTTCAAATTTGTTGTTTGCAGGTTGATTTTGCAGGCTTGATAACTGCAAATTTCATTGATTTTTTATTTTTTTTACTTACTTTGCAGATTTTACTTTCACTTCAGATTTGTAGTTAAGAATTTTTTTTCTGTTTTGAGCTTTAGAAAAGAGAACAAGGAAAATGAAAGTTTTATGAAAGAAACTTGTTTCTTCCAAAAACATTTTATAAAAATTAAAATGAAATTGTTACCACATGTTTACAATTTGAACAAATGTCTCAAGCATGTTTAAAAAGTTTACAAGTGTGTTAGAGATGCCTTATCATGTTTACACATGTTATTAAGTATTTAATTAAACTTTTATTTAATTTAAATGTAAATATAAACTTACATAATTAAGTTACTAGTTAAGAAATGCTTACTATGTATTTATATGTATTTATGAAATGTTTATACACATTAGTGAAATGTTTTTATGAAAATAAACTTTTGAATTTTAATAAATACAAGCGTGAAATCTTTGTAAACCTTTATTTAATAAATAACTTACCTTTTAAAGAAAATATTCTAATACTAATAAAAATGCAAATAATTCTTATATATGTATTTAATATCTAAAACAATTATACATATGCATTTATAACCATTTTAAAATTTAAACATTTTAAAAGAGTACAAAACAAAACTTGTTTAAATCCTTTTTAAACTATCTTATTAATAAATAACAATTGTCTTATATTTTGAAAACAAATGAATTAATCTTTGAATTTAAACTTTGAAAACTATTAAGTTTTAAACAGAGCTTTAAATTACAATTTATTCGATATAAAACAATCAATACCCATAGATTAAAACTAAATTTCCAAACAACTCAAATTATAACATATACATACATATATATTACAATTTGAAAATTCGTCTTTAAATTTAAACAAAAGGTCTCCTATTCACAATATATATCAAATGTATATATTATAAACAGAATAAAATTTCATTAGCTTTGGAAAATAAATCTTATCAATTTTAAATTGTCAGAAAGATATTGAACACCATTAACAGATTAAATATTTATTAACCATAAAAGAATAAATTTATCAGTTTAAATTAAAATTATAAAGAAAAATTATCAAACCAGTTAAATTATTAATACAGATTATTAAATTGTTATTGCCCAAAATTCCGGGTCGTTAAAGATAGATTCCCCAGGATTCTGTTCCAAGCTTGACAGCGACATAATATCCTTTTCCTTTGAAGCATACAACCTGAATTGCTCTTTAAACTTCCGAGTCAAATCAGCGAACTGGTCTATGGATCGGACTGGAATTTTTGTGAACCAGAGCAGAGCCACTCCTTCCAAGTATACCGGAAAGTACCGGCATTTGATCTCATCAGACGCTCTAGCACCAGTCATGTGCCAATCATACTTATACAGGAATTGATTGGGGTCGCTTGTTCCCTTATAAGCCGGGATGGTCGGAGGAACAAACTTCCTTGGGAATTCTGCCTTTAGAATCTTCTCAGTGAACGGAGTTTTGCTCGGAGCGAATCCCCATTCCTTCTCATCTTCATCTCTCTGCATGCTTTCTTTCATGATTTGTCGCACCATGCCCGAAAGATATTCCTCATCATTTAAAGGATCTACAGGACAGACTTCGGCCATTTTCTTGGAAGTTTGTCGGGACAAACAATCGCGGAGAGTTGGCTGTGGTCTCGATCCTCCAGGTTTAGGAGGAGTTTCTTTGGTGAGGCTAGCTGGTCTTTGAGGAATATTCCTTTCCTCGGGATCATGAATATCATCTGCAAGGTTTTCTTCGTTATTTACCGGTTGACGGTTTGCTTCGAGCAACGCATTTATCCTCTCAAGCATTAAAGCATTCTGATTTTCCATCTGCTCGTATAATCCAGATACTACAACATCTAACTCTGCTCGTGTAATTCCGGCACTTGGTGCTGCTTGACTTGATGAAGGAGAAGTGGTAGTATTTTCATGGACATTACTAGGTTTTGTAGATCCACGCTTTCTTCCAGGAGCCATTATCTCTGACAGACTTCTGGTTTTGAGAGAGACTCTTTCAACAAACTTTTGTGAAGCAATGGCGAAGATATCCTGAGTTGGGTTCTCAGTGAAAGCACCAAAAATGTTAACACTAAAAATTGAACGCTAACACCCCGGTGTATGTAGAGATTAAGTGAAAGCACCACCCGTGAACACGGGAATTAAAAGCAAGTACGAAAGTCACAGAGAAAGCAGTAAAAGACAACAATTTTATAGTGGTTCGGCTTCAGGTTAAGCCTACGTCCACTTTAAACCACTTTATCACTGAATCAATTACAACTTTACAACAACCTTCAATTACAATACTGAAGAGACAAACAACTAGAACTCCGATGTATAAGAACTCTTTGAATCCATGTTGATTGTGTTAGATTTCCTCTTGAAGTTAGTTGAGATGCCTTTCGTGTTTGAAGTGTCGAGTGAGTCGATAATTCAGCATAGTATCAGTGTTCCATGAATGAGCCAAAAGATCCCTTTTTAGTTAGAATAGGCGGGGTATTTATAGGAGATTTCTGGACTAGGTCGTAGGTCGCGAGCGACCTTGGATAGATCGTAGGTCGCAAGCGACCTAGGGGATGTGGTTTACGACTTAATAAGGTTGTACTAGGTCATCTAAGCGAGTTAGTAGGTAGTAGAGACCTATGGGAGGTCGGTCCTGAAGTAGCTTAAGTCGTCCACGACCTAGTGAAGCCCCTTTTCAACCAGGTATTGGCTGTCAACGACTTAGCGCTTAAAGTATAAATGTTATATCGGCTTGCTTAGGTCACAAGCGACCTAATGAGAGAGAGTATACATGCGGCTTTGTTCTGGAGCTCGCTAGGTCGCTTCCTTTTTTGGCTCGCTAGGTCGTTGGACACTTAAGTCGCTAGGTCGTTGGACACTTAAGTCGCTAGGTCGTTGGATACTTAAGTCGCTAGGTCGTACTCTGCCTTAAGTTGCTAGGTCGCACTCTGCCTTAAGTCATACATTCTTCAGATAGTTAAATTCATTAGCTCGCTGAGTGGCTTAACTCATTTAGTACTTTAAGTCGCTAGCTTGTTGTTGGTCTCGCATCCATGTTAGGTCGCTTGGGCTGTTAGGTCGTGCCACATTGAACTGCTCTATGCTCTAGGTCGTTAAGTCGCGTCTAAGTTAACTCATTCATACTCTAGGTCATTAGGTCGTTGACATATCTAGCTCGTTACATCGCTGATTCGTGAAAAAGAGGAGTTAACAATATCTTCTTTCCAAAACAGCATGTAACCGTTTAGACATGTATTTATTTTGTGATACGGAAACCAAAAGCTGACATCATTTTTTTTACTTCATAATGATTTTCGCACATTAAATTATTGGGAGGCATATGCCGTTTCACAGCTTGTACAACAGCTGTAAATCCAGCTTCTGTGAAGTTGCATTTAGATTTCATCGCGATGTATTCAGCAGTTACTGATAATTGGGTTCCGCTTGTGCAGCCTTCCCAAAGGGGTTTCTTTGCGGCATCTAATTAATCATATATTTTTTGCCCTAATATTTGGTTCTTCTTCAGCATTACCATCGTTACAAATATTTGGTTCTTCTTCAGCATTCACCAATCATCCATTTTCGACCCTTCTTTTTTTGTACATCCAGCTTCGATCAGTAAAATAATTGTCCATTTACCTATGTATATAATTAAAAAGTACGATATAAATTTAAAAAATTGACATTTTATTAAAACAATATTATTGGTGAATTTTATATTAATAGATCATTGACACTTTGTCGATGGGTCATCCTACCTCCCATTACAAATACAATAACGTAATTAAATCGCGTAAATAAATTTAATTTAAATGATTCAACAAAATTTCGACAACACTTCGCTTCAGTTCCCTGAACAGTACACATTTGCATGTACACAGGGAACATAAAGGAAGCGTTGTCGAAATTCTATGAACCATTTAAAATGAAATGTTTTACGAGATTTAATTACGTTATTGAGTTCGTAACTTGTCCAATACGGGGACAAATCTAACAAATATTGTATACGATGAATATAGATGTCCATTCTATTAAAAAACGAATATCCACATAACGATCATATACAATACTTATCAGATGGGGCTGAAAGACACTCTAAGGGTTTCATGAATATAAAATATCATTTTTGAAATTTTCTAAAATTCATAAACTAATTGTATGCTCACTAACAACTAACGTTTCCAAACAAACCTAAAACTAATTGTATGCACATTATTCTATTGTTAACACAAACTTAAATATATATAATCTTGCAATACATAAGTTAATAACGTAAATTATGCCTAAATAAACTAGATTATACATACAATAAGGCAATACAAACATTTAATACACTAATTTAACATTTAGTTGTCTTTCTCATACGTCCGAAATTCATAAAAATAAGTAATTTTATTTATAAATAAGTAATTCATGGTCGCCATGGCAGCTTGAAATGAGGACATTTTTTTTGTTATCAGCTTTTGTTTGTGCCTGAGTTACGATCTTTATTTTGCTGGAACTGAGAAGTCCCCTTCTTCCTTATATATCTTTTGAATAAAAATGCTACTATTTGATCTCAGTAAGTTTATAATAACAATTGTCTTTATGTTTAGAAGCCCGTGTATTCAAAAATAATAATATTTATTAAAATGATAGTTATATATTATGAACGAAAGTCAAAAAACCTAACTTCCTTTCTTCATTTTTTATGTGATTTTCCTATACTACAAAATAAAAGGCAAATAAATTTATAGAGAAATGGCTCATTTTACAGCTGGAAGCTCAAAAACTCACAAACATGAACCAAGCAATAACGATAAATGTGCCTGATAAATCGCAAACAAAGCACATATAGGCAGAGATATTCCCATTAAAATGGTGAAAGTCTGTAACTTTATAATGCGTACCAATCATGAATGGGAGTTAGTACTAATAATTGTTCAAGACGAAGGACAAACATTATCATATTCCAACTGATTTATGTATTCGATAATTTATAACTTGCACAGATAACATTTTAGACCATGCCAAACACCAACTGAAATGTATAGTTCGATCACAAACTACGATTGATGACTGTAAATACAGATCAATCTACAACATTTTTATTTTCTGATTCAAGCAGCAGACAAGAAAATGAAAAACAAGGACTAAAATTAATGCATATACGCATTTAATAACAAATATCGGTGCATCCAGCGTACTCATTCTCACATATACTACCACAATCCGCTTGCGGCATTGAACTTTTGCATCTGATTAGGCAGACCTTCCTTTCCGCTTCACATTTCTCAAAACAGGAATCAGATTTAGTGAATTCACTGATTGCAGTAGTAACTGAGGATAATGACGAAAAGATAAGTAGCACAATCATCATTATCATTGTAGACATCATTATTTTTGCAGTTGCCATTGGTGGTCAATTAAGTTGTTTATGCTGTACACTATTGGCCTATTTAGGTGGCTTTGTAAAGGCATTAAGGTATGCTGGTAAAATGTTGTATGGAAGCTACTAATTAATTTTGCATTCAAGAAAAAAATAAAATTGGAAAACCACTGATGATTCATTATCCTATCTAAGTACTTTTCATGTATATCTGTATTAAAAACGTTAGCACATTAATTCCATTAATTGAAATTATTTGGTTGTATATCCTTAAAGCATCTTCAAGTTTAATTACATTATATATTCAGATATTTGTTTTTGTCACGTATCTTTGATAATGAGTCCACCTTGTTGTGTTAGTTAATAAATCATTAATTAAGTTTTTACTTCGTTCTTAGACTTATTAGATGTTTGATGATTTGAGTCTTATGTTTTTGTTTTCTGATGTTGACTAAGATGAAATCCTCTAGTTGGTGGGTTGTAGCTGGGATACAGAAGTGATGAATTTATTTTACGTGTTTGAATGTAGAGTTTGTAGGGGTTTCAAAAGGTGTACATGGAATTTAAATATGGGCTTTCGTCATATACTTCAGTGAAAATTTAAATATGGTGTAACGACCCGTAAATTTAATGTGTTTGGCGGTGGGATGTTGGCGGCCGTTGATGGACGTTGGAAACGCCGTAGATATGCATTTCAACGGAATCCAACATCAACCAACGGACCCAACGTGCATATACCAACGTCTTCCAACGTTCACGTTGTCCACGTGGAAGAAGATGTTGACCAAAATGGACGTTGGAAAGATGTTGGAAGACGTTGGAAGATCCGATGGAGGACGTTGAAAGACGTTGGATTAATTGTGCCAGTGAGCCGTTGGTGGACGTTGGAAGACGTTGGAAATCTGGGTTTTTTTTACAGAATCACCAATGCATGCTTCTATCCACCTCCAACATCGTATATCTCATAAAAGCTCAGTTTCGAGCACATATACAACATCATATCTCACATATAATCAATCATAATAGTAAATCCAAGTAATAAGCATATATAATAATCAATATACACAACAAATCAATATAAACAACATAAACCATCCAACATCAACATCCAACAAAACGTCCAATCCAACAATATCCAAACTACTACGTCAACATCACAAAAATCACATCCAAACCAACATCCAAAACATCAGAATGTATCAAATGCTCACACTATCCAAATATACGTGTCCACAGCAAAACAAATCAAATCATACCTGAAATCACTCTCCTCCAGAACCACCAGAAGACGGAAACAGTCCGTATTTCTCCATAAACTCTGTAAGACGCCAGTTCAGCTCCTCCGTCTTGGCTTCGGTGCGGATATAGCGTTCCTCGAGCGCGGCGACCTGGGCTCTGAGCTGTGCAATCTCCTCCTTATCTTGAGCCCTCTGATACTCAATCTGGGCCGTCTTAGCCTGTAAATGAAATTTAAATTATTAGTGTTTAATAATTGTAATTCGTGTTTAATATAATCCATCACAATGTGCGACAGTTGGTTTAGAATAATTATTATAAATTTAAGTTAAAGTTATTACCGATTGATTCCCAAAACCACAGCGTCTGCCATGTGTCGTTGGATCCATGACAGACTAAAAAATAGCGTCCTCCTCATCGGCAGTCAATTCGTCACGCCCAGGGCCCTCAAGAATGGAAGTCCATGCTGGCTGAAACTTTTGTTGTTATGCAAAATAAGTTGAGTATAGATAACATTATTTTAATTAACTTATATAAGTGTTAAGTCATTATGTTACTTACATATGCGGACTGTGCTTTGGCATCGTGATCCCAGGAGTATGAAACGTTGCCTGCTTCGTCGACCTGGCTCAGCGCATGAGTATGCGTGAAAACATCCCAGTAACTCAAAGAAGCACGACCACGCTGTCTCTCCTGAAATATGTCCATATACATATATATTATATATATATTGTTACATTATCTACAACTTAGAACTTAAAATCGTTAAATTATTATCGTAATTAATAAATATACCAAGTCCTCTCGGTGATGCTGAAATGACTTGGAACCACCATGATGTGTGACATGGTTCTTGGTCCTATTGGCTGAGTTCCTCTCCGACTCCCTCTGTAAATTTAATTTAAAAACAAAAATTGTTTAACATTTCTAGTTAGTATTTGCGTAGAAGAATTTAAATTAAACATGTGATAAATTTACCTGAAACTCCTTGTTCCCCACCATGTCACAAAATCATCCCACACAGCTGCGCTCATCCACTGAGGCTTATTTCCCACTGTTTTTAAGCTGTTTACTGTTTTCCGGTAGTTCTTTACGACTTTGCTACACCAGTGGCGATATACGACCGAAATATCAGCGTCCTGAAGGTCCACTTCCACCTGCACGTTTGACAAAATAAGAGTTATACAGCATTTATAAATAATGTAAACATGAATTGATATAACATGCTCCTAATATATAAAGTAACATACCGAAAAATCCTGCCAAATAGTCTCTTTAACATTATCTGGAAATGTCGACTTAGGCCAACATTCGGTCGTACGACTCATGTACGCCCGTCATGATATAGATAGAACTACTTGAGTCGGCTCCAAAGAGATACCACTGTGTTTAAACTGAGAAAAAACATTTAATATTTCATGACTACTATATATTTTCAGAATAGATTGTATGAAAATGAAATTTAATTTTTAAATTTAATACTTACCTTTGATTTGCTTTTGGCTTTAGCCACACCACAGGACGCCGAAGCTCCTGTGATGGACCACCACCATCACCACCGTCCGGACGAGCATGCCCTCTCTGTGAGGAAGAGGGAGACCCAGAATGTCCACCGGTAAGTCTACATGACGACATACCTATATAATACATGGTACAAACAAACATTATAACAGAAAATAAAATGACTATATGTAAAACATACAGTATGGCGTAACATAAAAACGAGTTGTGATACATATCATATAATAGCATACCATTTCATTTTTAATGAAAACAGGATAATGTTTAAAAAAATATAAATTTACCTTCTCAAAATGTAGATAGTTGATCAGTCCTCGTCATTTTCGGATTCAGACTCTGTTTCGCACTATATATTTTGTTCCTCTGTACTCTCAAATGCTTCAATTAATGCATTTGATTCATCGTTTAGAGGTCCAAAATCTGTTTGATCGTCAGTTATTATTAGTCCTCTATTTTCCTCGATATCTTCTTGGTAAGCTTGTTCTTCGGGAATATTCCATCCATCAAATGTAAACCTTGCCTTCGTTTTAAAAACAACCGACCAATCTATTTTATCTCTTCTTAGAGATGGGTAAGAAGCATAATAAACTTGAAGAGCTTGTTTGGCAATTACAAAGGGATCGTATTTATAATAACGCGAAGTATATTTTATTTCAATAAGATTATAATTTGGGTGCACGTTGATTCCAGAACCTAGATCATTGCTGAACCAGTTGCATTTAAACAAAAATACTTCTTCTGGTGGACGTATGAAATACGTCAATTGCAAAACCTGGGTTAGCATCCAATAAAAATCATGTATATGATCATTTGGATCATCACTACCTTTAACAAATACACCAGTACTGTTAGTTAATTTTTTGGCACCGTATTCTTTGGTATTAAATTTATATCCATTGACAAAGAATATTAGATAAGTCCTCACTTTCCTTTTTGGTCCCATAGCTAAATGTTTCAATCCTTCGTCTATAACACAATTTGTTGTATCAAAAACGTACTTAGAAAACCAAGAAGCGAATTCTTTGCCGATATCGCCGTTAGGATGTTGTGATTCGTAAATACTGCAATTATATAACAAATGTTGCATTATGATTAAGATACACGTGTGTGCATAAATTTGTGTATACATACGTGTTGATGATATATATATATATATATATATATATATATATATATATAAAAGTAAATTACCAAACAAATGGTGCAACTTTGACACAGTTGAGAAGAACATATGTGTGTGCAACATGATAATCTCTATCATCCAACCATACTTCCACACAAGCACCAGCAGGCTGACCTTGTTTTTTAAAAATTAATAACGTCGTTTGACAATCATCTTGATCAATGCCTTCATCATTATGCGCAGCACTTTCAAATGATATGTTCACATGGTCACTAAAATAATGAGAGAGAAAAAACGAAGCTTCTTCTTTGATGTTTGATTTACAAATTGAACCTTCAACTCGAGATTTCTGTCGCACTTTTTTTTAGATGATTTAAATACCTTTCAAATGGATACATCCATCCATATTGCACAGGCCCTCAAAGGCGTGCCTCTAATGGAAGATGAATAGGTAAATGTTTCATAACATTGAAAAAACTTGGAGGAAATACTTTTTCCATTTTGCAGAGCAATATCGGGATTTCTTCCTCAAGTTTACGTAAACGATCAACTTTTAATGAAGTAGAACAAATCTCTTTCTAAAAAAGAATAAGTTCTGTTACAACAGTCCAAACTTTTACGAGCAACAGTTCTTTAAAACCAACGGGTAATAAATTTTCCACCATAACATGACAATCATGACTTTTCATCCTGCTAAGTTTATTGTTCTTATAGTCGACACGTCTATGAATATTAGAAGATATACCATCCGAGAATCTTAGTCCTTCCACCCATTTTAAAAGTACTTTAACTTGATTATTGTCTAGCTCATAGCAAGCTTTTGGCTTTTTTGTGTCATTTGGCTTTATATGAAGCTCAAGACGATTACATATTACTTCGATATCACGTCTTCATTTCAAATAATCTTTCGTCTTCCCCTTGACATTCAAAAGTGTATTAAAAACATTATCAAACACATTTTTCTCATTATGCATCACGTCAATATTATGACGAATCAGGAGATTTTTCCAATAAGGCAACTCCCAAAATATGCTTTGTTTACACCAGTTATGAATCGATGATTTACCTTGAATTTCAATTTGTTCTCCTGTTTCATGTATCTTTGGATAATCCTTTACAAGTTCATAAATATGTTCGCTTGACCAAACCGTAAGTGGTCTCAAAATTTCATGTCTATTAGCTGTATAGTTTTTCTTATCTCTTCTAAAAGGATGATTAATATGAAGAAAACATCGATGACAGTCAAACCATGAAATTTTCTTTCCATGAGGTAAAGAAAATGCTCGTGTATCTTTGCATGCAGTACGGACAAGCTAGATGACCAGTTGTACTCCAACCTGAAAGCATTGCATAAGCAGGAAAATCGCTAATTGTCCACATCAAAGAAGCATACATACGAAATTTTTTTTTGGAAATATCGTATGTTTCTGCTCCTTCGTACCATAGTGTTTTTAATTCTTCAATCAAAGATTCTTAATAAACATCGATTCCTTGTGTCGGATCATTAGGACGAGGGACGACAACTGTGGGCAACATATATGGAGTTTTCATACACATCCATGGAGATAAATTATAAGGTGTGACAATTATAGGCCATAATGAATATTTAGAACCAAACTGAGAAAATGGTGAAAATCCATCCGTACATAAACCAAGTCGAACATTACGACTCTCGGATGCAAAATTAGGATATTTGTGGTCAAAATGCTTTCATGCTTCCCCATCAGCTGGGTGTGTTAACGTACCTTCTTCCTATGTTCTAACACTATGCCATCTCATATGTTGCGCGGTTACAGAAGATGCATATAACCTTTGAAGTCTAGGAGTAATTGGTAAATAATGCATACGTTTATACAGGACTTCCTTTCCTTTTTTCTTTCTTGATTTGTACCTTTCCTGATTACATATTTTACAATTTTTAAGGTTGATATCTTCTTTCCAAAACAGCATGCAACCGTTTAGTAATGTATCTATTTTATGATACGGTAAAACAAAAGCTGACATCATTTTTTACTTCATAATGATTTTCGCACATTAAATTATTGGGAGGCATATGCCGTTTCGCAGCTTGTACAACAGTTGTAAATCCAGCTTCTGTGAAGTTGTATTTAGATTTCATCGCAATGTATTCAGCAGTTACTGATAATTGGGTTCCACTTGTGCAGCCTTCCCAAAGGGGTTTCTTTGCGGCATCTAATAAATCATATTATTTTTTTGCCCCAATATTCAGTTCTTCTTCAGTATTACCATCGTCATCAATTAATTGAGGAACATGAAACATTGACCGTGCAGCATCTTCAACTATATGTTCTACGAGATTCGTCGTATCAATTTCAGTACACACTACCACCTCAGCTTGTACATGATTAGATGCTAACGGTTCTCCATGACGATCCCAAACCAAACAGTTCGGCACGAAACCGTATTGACGCAAATGAACTATAACCATTTTTGGTATCAAATGCTTTAACATTTTGCATTTAGTACATGAACAATGGATTTCTTCGTCATTTCTGTTATTACTTAAAGTGAAATCAATAAATACGCGAACACGGTTATTAAACCGTTCACTTAGTGATCCTCTATTTTCGACCCATCTTTTTTGTACATCCAGCTTCGATCAGTAAAATAATTGTCCATTTACCTACGTATATAATTAAAAAGTACGGTATAAATTTAAAAAATTGTCATTTTATTAAAACAATATTATTGGTGAATTTTATATTAACAGATCATTAACACTTTGTCGATGGGTCATCCTACCTCCCATTACAAATACAATAACATAATTAAATCGCGTAAATCATTTCAATTTAAATGATTCAACAAAATTTCGGCAACACGTCGCTTTAGTTCCCTGAACAGTACACATTTGCGTGTACATAGGGAACATAAAGGAAGCGCTGTCAAAATTCTATGAACCATTTAAAATGAAATGTTTTATGAGATTTAATTATGTTATTGTGTTCGTAACTTGTACAATACAGGGACAAATCCAAAAAATATTGTATAGATGAATATAGATGTCCGTTCTGTTAAAAAATGAATATCCACATAACGATCATATACAATACTTATCAGACGGGGCCGAAAGACACTCTAAGGGTTTCTTGAATATTAAATATCATTTTTGAAATTTTCTAAAATACATAAACTAATTGTATGCTCAATAACAACTAACGTTTCCAAACAAACCTAAAACTAATTGTATGCACATTATTCTATTTTTAACACAAACTTAAATATATATAATCTTGCAATACATAAGTTAATAACATAAATTATCCCTCAATAAACTAGATTATACATAAAATAAGGCAATACAAACATTTAATACACTAATTCAACGTTTAATTGTCTTTCTCATACGTCCGAAATTCATAAAAATAAGTAATTTTATTTATAAATAAGTAATTCACGATCGCCATGGCAGCTTGCAATGAGGACATTTTTTATCAGCTTTTGTTTGTGCCTGAGTTATGATCTTTCTTTTGCTGGAACTGAGAAGTTCTCTTCTTCCTTATATATCTTTTAAATAAAAACGCTACTATTTGATCTCAGTAAGTTTATAATAACAATTTTCTTTATGTTCAGAAGCCCATGTATTCAAAAATAATAATATTTATTAAAATGATAGTTATATATTATGAACGAAAGTCAAAAAACCCAGCTTCCTTTCTTCATTTCGTAAGTGATTTTCCTATACTGCAAAATAAAAGGCAGATAAATATGTACAGAAATGGCTCATTTTACAGCTGGAAGCTCAAAAACGCACAAACATGTTTGGATCAACCAAGCAATAACGATAAATATGCCTGATCGCAAATAAAGCACATATAGGCAGAGATATTCCCATGAAAGTGGATAATTAAAATGGTGAAAGTCAGTAACTTTATAATGCGTACCAATCATGAATGGGAGTTAGTACTAATAATTGTTCAAGATGAAGTACAAATATTATTATATTTCAACTGATTTATATATTCGATAATTTTGAACTTGCACAGATAACACTTTAGACCATGCCAAACACCAACTGAAATGTATAGTTCGATGTCAAACTGCAATTGATGACTGTAAATACAAATCAATCTACAACATTTTTATTTTCTGATTCATGTAGTAGACAAGAAAATGAAAAACAAGGACTAAAAGTAATGCATATACGCATTTAATAACAGATATCGGTGCATCCGGCGTACTCATTCTCACATATACTACCACAACCCGCATGCGGCATTGAACTTTTGCATCTGATTAGGCAGACCTTCCTTTCCGCTTCGCATTTCTCAAAATAGGGATCAGATTTAGTGAATTCACTGATTGCAGTAGTAATTGAGGACGACGATGACAAGATAAGTAGCACAATCAACATCATCATCATTGCAGACATCGTTATTTTTGCAGTTTCCATTGGTGGTCAATTAAGTTGCTTATTCAATACACTATTGGCCTATAAAGGTGGCTTTATAAAGGCATTAAGGTATGCTAGTAAAATGTTGTATGGAAGCTACTAATTAATTTTTCATTCAAGAAAAAAATAAAATTGGAAAACCACTGATGATTCATTATCCTATCTAAGTATTTTTCATGTATATCTGTATTACAAACATTAGAACTTTAATTCCATTAATTGAAATTATTTGGTTGCATATCCTTAAAGCATCATCAAATTTAATTACATTATATATTCAGATATTTGTTTTTGTTACGTATCTTCGATATTGAGTCCACCTTGCTGTGTTAGTTAATAAATCATTAATTAAGTTTTTACTTCATTCTTAGACTTATTAGATGTTTGATGATATGAGTCTTATGTTTTTGTTTTCTGACGTTGACTAAGATGAAATCCTGTAGTTGGTGGGTTGTATCTGGGATACAGAAGTGATGAATTTATTTTACGTGTTTTAATGTAGAGTTTGTAGGGGTTTCAAAAGGTGTACATGGAATTTAAATATGGGCTTCCGTCATATACTTTAGTGAAAATTTAAATATGGACTTCCGTTCCTTACATCAAAAACCTTAACTCGAAATCTGAATCATTACATGCCAAAAACTTGTACGAACGAAAATATTTACTTTATAAAAGACTCTTTTATAGAAGTACATCGCAAACAAAATATATTAAAGAGTGAGAAATGTGCAGAACATTGCATTCAATGACCACGGTCAAAGAGAGCAATTAACAATGGAAAGCAAAAGGACCGTAGTTAAACTGTGATAGCTTAGCTTGATTGACGTGTGAACGCTAACATTCAAATTATTCGATATTTAATGGTTGACTGAATTCACACATTTAAGTCGCATAATCGTAATGATGAATTGTCTCAAAACCACACGATCTAATTTATTTATAATTTTTATAAATTAAAAAAAATTTCTGAAATTTTATTTGTTTTTGGAATCCACCGACACTAATATACAATATCGATGGAAATTTAAATTTGATTTAAAGAAATTATTTATTGAATGGGTTTGGGATTTTTAAAAATCCATCTATGCATTTCCATGGTCGACCATAGCGTGGTGGGGGAATTATTTTAAAGTGCTCAAAATTGTTTTGAAAAGGAAAAAAAATTGTGTAAAAGAATGTGATATTTTCTCCTCCTTTATTTCTTCTTAATACCATTTAAATCAAATAAAACAAAAACAAAAATGGTACTTCAGAGCGTTGTAATTTTTGAAGGCAATTAAATGAATCTAGGAGTCTTTCATTCATTTAAGGTGCAAATCATATACTATATTAGGAAATCTTTAATTTCATATTATTCATATATGAATGTGTGTGTATGTAGATTGTGTAGTCTAGATCTTGTATACGTTTAAATGAATTTATATCCACACGACACTACAAGACACACAGTGTATTCCAACGGTGGCGGGACGTTGGCGGCCGTTGGAAAGCTGTTGATGGACGTTGGAAACGCCGTTGATATGCATTTCAACGGCGTCCAACGTCAACCAACGGACCCAACGCGCATATACCAACGTCATCCAACGTTCAGGTTGGCCATGTGGAAGAAGATGTTAACCAAAATAGACGTTGGAAGATCCGATGGAGGACGTTGAAAGACGTTGGATTAATTGTGCCAGTGAGCCGTTGGTGGACGTTAGAAGACGTTGGAAATCTGGGTTTTTTACAGAACCAACAATGCATGCTTCCAGCCACCCCCAACATCGTATATCTCATAAAAGCTCAATTTCGAGCACAAATACAACAACATGTCTCACATATAATCAATCGTAATAGTAAATCCAAGCAATAAGCATATTTACTAATCAATATACATGTAACGTCTGGGGATTTTTCGACTCTCGAAGATCCGACATCGACACTCACTTTATCGACTGCCGAGAAATCAAAGGCCGAAAAACCGAGATGTTATGGGTTTTAAAAAAGAAAGAAAAGAAAGAAGAGAGAAAAAGAAGAAAGAAAAAGAAAAATAGAGGGAAAAGAAGATAGACAATTTTTAGAAAACAGAGAATTAGAAAAACAGAAGATAGAAAATTTTAAAATAGAACGGACAGAAAGGAAACAACAGAACAACAACAGAATCTCACAATTCGCAGCGGAACAACATATAATAATAAATGAATAATCTTTAAACAAAGAACTATATCAGTTATTACATTACATTTCATTATATTACATTACATCAAATCATCAGAGTGTACAACAACATACAACATCAAACAGTGCAGCGGAAAAGAAATACTATATACTAGTAATACGCCATGCCATCCAGCTTGCCTCCAGCAACTCCAGAATATCCAGAATATCCTGATAAACCTAACTCTTGACTGCCCGTGTGGAAATTGGTGGGCACCCAGAGTTTAGGAAGGAAAACAATAAACTCCGAGTCAGTCATGTGACTGGTGTGAGAACTCAAAACAGTTTATTTATCTTTAAAATCAAAATAGAGGAATATTTTAAATCAATTCGCAATGCTTTTAAAAAAAATGAGACTAACATAAGGCCTCCCGCACACACACACATGCAAACGCAGAATCGGAGGAGATTTCTCCTTATGATAGTCAAAGATGCTTGATACGCATTTAAAATAATATTTGATATTATTATTAGTGCATAGTGTAGAGGAAAATCATTTCGAAAATAAAGATATAAATCTTAGCCAACATACGACCATTATCGTATGCCTACTATAGCTACTATCCAAACAGTGGTGACCACCATAAGTGAATAGCAGGTTCTACAACTAATACCGTACAAGTCACGTATTGTTTCTTTGGATTTCCAACGAATGATCAGGCCAAGGAACTTCCCATTGCCACATGAGAATGCCTCTGGATGGACATCCCCGAGAACCAAACCGGATCTCTACCAACACAAGGCCGGGTTACTCCTAACTGAGTAACAACTGACCGAATATGCCATCCCCCGGTCCTTTGGGACCTTTTCCACCGAGCGCTCGTAATCAATTCACACAATCATAAAGTGTTTTCAACATGAGTAAGTATCTGGGCTCCATACCATGATACCACCCTTTTCCAGAAGGAAATGGACACATCCTAAAGGGTGCTACCCCTCATAACCTTGCTGCTTCTTTCCTGTTTTGACCATTCACGGGGTGTGAGGCTCGACGAATTCACGTCCACAAAAACATACTTTATACAAAAGCCATGCTTTGGGTCAACAAATGATCAACACAATGATCACAAGGATAGACGATCAAATAAACGATCCTATCACAAATAATCAACACAATGATCATTTCAGCATCACTCAGCATGTCACATTACCAAACTGGGAATATATCGCTGATAACTTCAACTATATAACCTTTGAGCTCGTACGTCTCAAAGAAGGGTGTTAAGCAAAGAATAAATTCTCCGCCACCAACAGAAATATATTTGAAAGAAATCGGCTTTATATCTCAAATTGTAATGTCAGACATACAATCCATACAAGTCTGTTCCGGGCTCGAACAAAACCGAAGGCACTTCTTACGAAGCCCTTGCAATACGGGTATTCACAATCCCGATCGAATTTCCCATCACTTAGGAGATCTCTATACCAGGAGCTACCCAGTGCAGAGACAATCGATAGGTCATCCTATCGCTTTCACAAATACTCGGTCTTCAACACCGATCTTCAAATGCAATTCACGTCGTATCACATATTCGGAATGGGTTATACGACCCCATGGTCCTTTCCCGATTAACCCGAATAGTGAGCGCTTATTCAAAAATAAGTGTGCATTCAATTTCAAACAATTCACATCAAATACCCATTCAAAGGGAAATATTGATAGTCGATTATTGAACTATCAATGGATATGCATACATCACCAGATTCCAAATAATTTTCCAAATTATTTATTTTCCAAAATATCTTTACAAGATATATAATTTCAACACTTCAAAAATAAATCAATATTTATTTTCACACAAATTCCACTTTCACATATAAATTCCATAATGAATTTATATTTCAAAATATTCATGCATATATGATTTCAATTATTCATTTCCAATTTATCTTCAAAAAGATAAATTCAAAATATTCACTTCATATTGGAAAATATTTCCATACTTATTTATTCATAAGTAATTCACAAATCTCTTTTATTTTCAACAGTTAGAAAATATTCAATATACTTAAATCGAATTAAGTATATAATTCATTCTTTAAGGAAATCATTCACTTAAACTTATTTATTTGGGCCAAAACGAATGTTGCGTAAAACATCGTTACGACAACCCAAAATCACTAGTATAGGGATTCGAATTTAAATTAGATATATAAATCCCAATATTATTCAAAAATATTTCCTTTCGGAAATCATTTACTATAACAACAGTGTTATAGTCTACCATTTCCTTTTATTTCTCGAAAACGTCTATTTCAACAATAAATGTTGAAATCTATGGTTTCGAATCTCAACATGTTTTAAAACATCGTTAGATCGTTTTAATTCTGTTTAAAACATTCACATT
This sequence comes from Allium cepa, assembly GCA_030765085.1. Lineage (NCBI taxonomy): Eukaryota > Viridiplantae > Streptophyta > Magnoliopsida > Asparagales > Amaryllidaceae > Allium > Allium cepa. The sequence goes on along the minus strand of CM060934.1, from coordinate 365,415,102 downwards.
CAATACATTTTCTTTAACGTATTATTCACTATTCAAAAACGTGAATATACTTCATTAACAAATTTCATCCTTTCTATTCATTTTATTTTAAAGGATTATTCCCTGTTTAAAAACGTGAATATAACTCCATTTATAAGTTATAACAATTAACTTATCAAAATAAGTCGTTTGCGAATTTATAAAACAACGTTTATAAATTCCATTTCCATTTATTTCATAACAACTTCCTTTATAAATCTTCTTTATTTACCTATTCGATTTATAATCTTAATTATAAACCAAAAGTCCAAATTATAAGTCAACACTTATAATTTATTTATTTGCAAAAATCGTTCCTTTGAACTTTACAAATTTTATAAACCTATTGTTTATAAAATTCCATTTATAACTTCACCGTTATATAATTCTATAAATTTCATTCATAAATGAATTTCATTTTCACTTCATTCAAACACTTATAAAGACTCGTTTTAAAATGTCAATATTTCGATTTATAAATATCCGTTTATAAATCTCTTAATATAAATCAATTAATATTATTCTTTAAAACATCTTTTAATTTCCTTTATAATTTCATCATTTCGATTTATAAAATAATCAAATTTTATAATCCTATATTTAAACTTTTATCATATATTCAAAAATCCAATCTAAATTATTTTATAAAATCATTAGTTCATATTTCTCAAAAATCGACTTTTAATCGTATTTCTAAAAATCAGCTTTTTTACTATATTTCACAAAAACCATAATTTTTATAACTTTAAAAATTATAACGTTTATTTATTTATAATGGATCAATTCCAAAAATATAGTATATTTTCAAAATCACTTTTAAAATCATTTTAAAATCCCAAAATCTGGGTCCAATGATGCTACACACCAAATAGTCAATCACGACTAACAACGATATCATATATCGATATGATAATCCATCAAATATCAAAATATCTGAAATTAAATAAATACTGTTGAGGAATCCAGTTGGATCCCTCCAACCTATTTTCTGCATCCAAAAACATTAGCACAATACCAATTTCGCTCCAGTACGAAATTATCGCGGTACATGTTTTTAATAAATATTATCCGCTTAATAACGGCGTAATAGGGTCTCATCCGCTAAACAAAAAATGCGGGAAATCAATCAACTGCAATATATACATATGCCAATATATATATATTGATATTATATATAATACCAATTTCACTGTTTATGAAATATTCGCGGTATATGTTTATATTAAATAACATCCGCTTACTAACGGCGCATAATGTCTATTTTAACAATCAATAATTTACAGTCATCATTCAAACATGCATTCAAATATTTTAAATCTAACTATTTAAAATAAAATCGAAATCTATTCGATTGAGTGAGAAATTCTCACCTTGGTTTTAAATTCCGTTTTAGCTTTTATTTCGAATAAAATTAAACGCGCGTTTAATTTTACCCGAAATTCTCACTAACTCCAAACGACTCCAAACCAACTCCATCGCGTAGTGCTCGTCCATACGATTCCAACGCAACTGAGTTTGCATTTTTTCGACCTCGTATGAAAAAGTTACGAATTTATGAAGTTCGTACACGATTTAAATAACATAATCAACATATACTTAACTAATTTCAACTCAACTAAATCTAGGCCATCCACTTCTATCCCAAGCCCATCAGGCCCGTGCGTCCCCAACCCCCCCTTTCTCCTTCTCACGCATCTTTCCTCTCCCAGATAATTTATACGTGCATATGAACCCATCTGCTAACACTAGGGTTAGAGTTTCCATCAACAACACTCAACTAGAACTCGATCGGGAAGCTTCATGTCGAAGCCCTACACCATAGCCATGCTCGGCCTGACCCTTAGAGAGCTCGGCTATGACATTCACCTAGAAAGTCGTGCACGGCCTGTAGGGAACGGCCACACCTATCTCACACTACGATGCTCCAAACTTCATCAAATCCGTATGGATTTCAAGATCTTGCGAAGCTCTATAACTTTGTAGTTGATGGCTTCGTGAATCGATGAATGGATTGAGAGATTTTGAGGGAGGAAGCTTGTGAATTTCTGGCCCTTCATTGCTAAAGTGGCGGCTAGGGTTTTATGTTATTTTTTTTTTTTTAATTATGAAGGGGTAGGGTGGCATATTTATAGAGAAACGAACGACACTATTCACCCGGAAATTCCGAACTCCGATTTAGACGCCGTAACCAGCGTACCTAGGGTTTATCCCGCGTTCCGGACACAATGGAACAGGTTTCGGAAGCTAATTCGAAAGTATGTGCGAGTTATGGCTGAAAACGCTCAATTTAAATTAAACCGATTTAAATCGATTTCTAGGCGTTTTAATTTGTACCGGACAAACGGTAAATCCAATTGACTTGAAATTTGAAACCTTACAATAATATCACATTACGGATCCGATGAAACTGGTTTCGTCGAAATCTGAGACTTTTTGAAAAAAAGGCTATTTTGACTCGCCAAATTTAAATTAAAAATAATTCGATGCGTTTCGAGCTGCCACGATCAAACGATAACTCCGATTGACACGAAAATTGAAATCCAGTAATAACTAACTATTACGGATCCAATGGAACTGGTTTCGTTCAATTCTGAGACTGTTCAAAAATTGGCTATTTTACAGTCGATTATTAAATATTAAAATATTCAATTTTCACAAATTAACTTTTAATTCGATTTTAAAAGTCCTAAAATATTATTCTAACTTCAATATGATAAAATAAAATTTTACAAATCATTTTCTATCATATTTAACTCTATTTTCAATTATTTCCATAATTTAACGTATTAAATTATTGATTTAATAATCCAATTAAATCCAAAAATTCAAATAAAAATTTATTTGACTTATAAATTCACTTATTAATATTTAAAATGAATTAAATATTCAAAATAAAAATTCTGGGTCGTTACAATCTTTCCCCCTTAAAAGAATTTCGTCCTCGAAATTACAAGTAAGAAAGGTTACAGAATTTATTAACTTTCCAAAATTCATAATTAAATTTCTTTCAAATCTTTACTAAGTTTTCAAATCATACTTAGTTATCTTTTCAAAAACAATTATATCATTTAACTTTCAACTTTAAAACAAAGTTTAAAATTTTCAAAATTTTCCCATTTTCTCAAATTTTTTCTAACGCCTTAAATTTCCGAAAAAATTCGCCATAGTCTCCTTTGCGCGGCTCGATCCGAAAAAAAAATGACAGTATATATATCACAAATATACATCTCATCAAGTAATGAGGCATCCCGAAGGGAAAAAGTATAAAAGTGCGATATTTAATCCGAGATATGTACCTTATATTTTATTAGCAAGCATATACGGCTAATATAGCGCTAAAGCGAACTCCAAATGCGAAGCAAACGCGATCCGCACCTACTAATCACTCAACAAACAACATGAGAATCATGTATATAAAGCATAGTATCGATATAAAACATATAGCAACATAACAACTATATATGTCATATAGCAAATGCAACTAAACAATAAATGCAAACATCAACCATCAACCAACTATAATCCATAACCAATAAATATTCATTCATATTCTCATTAATATTCAATGAAATGGTTTTCAATCTAAATCATATTTGATTTATTAACATTGGATTTTATCAACATTCATTCTCAATTCAATTAGTTAACATTTACTAATTAAATCCAATTCACATTCAATTCTATTCAAATTTATTTACTTCTAATTTGAATTTAATTTCATAGCTTTCCACTTCATTAATACTTAATGAATTTTATACTATCAACTAACAATCATATAACAACAAATGTATATTAATTTCAACCAAATTCCTTTGCTTATATTCATTCTTATTCAATTTATTCAACTTCCAATAACATTAGATTTTTAATGAATCAACACTTATATTCATTATTTTATATCAACTTAAATTTACATTTAATTGATTAACATTCAATTTATTCAATTTCTAAAGTTGAATTTCATTTATATAACTCAAGTTCATATTTCTTTTAATCTACTTGATTTATTTACTTCGATACCAAAATCAATTCCATACAACAACTCTTAAGTTATATTTACATTTAAACATCACTTAGTTTTACATAACTTAAATTCCCACTTGTAAATAAATTCAGATTCCAACTCTAAAGTAAATTTTCATTTAACTTTAAATTCATTTTTATTTACAACTCATATTCATAAATATATTCATAAAGTTTCACTTCTTATGTATATAAGTTTATTTCACAATTGTAAACACTTTAATTAAAATTTCAATTCTTATAATTCTTTTACTTATACAATTACTCTTTTATTTAGATTATTCAAACAACCTAACAATCAACTTATATACACTTTAATAATTTTGAAAAATTATTCCTTATATATAAAATATAATCAAGGTAAAATTATTTCATTCACCCAATTTAAACATCAATATCGTGCCGAATTGTTCTATTCAAGTGTTTAGAAACCCCTTCGGCATAGTCTTGCGGACCACGCTGACGAAAGTTCATATGCCACTCAATAAACCAATCATCACAATATAAAACAATTTTATATTCACTAACAAATACGCTCTCATAGCTATTATTACTCTCAACTCATTCTAGAGTACTACTGACTCTATCTCTAATGAATTAATACCCAACAGAACCATGGTTGTCGCTTAACCATCAGAGCTCTGATACCAAATGTAACGTCTGGGGATTTTTCGACTCTCGAAGATCCGACATCGACACTCACTTTATCGACTGCCGAGAAATCAAAGGCCGAAAAACCGAGATGTTATGGGTTTTAAAAAAGAAAGAAAAGAAAGAAGAGAGAAAAAGAAGAAAGAAAAAGAAAAATAGAGGGAAAAGAAGATAGACAATTTTTAGAAAACAGAGAATTAGAAAAACAGAAGATAGAAAATTTTAAAATAGAACGGACAGAAAGGAAACAACAGAACAACAACAGAATCTCACAATTCGCAGCGGAACAACATATAATAATAAATGAATAATCTTTAAACAAAGAACTATATCAGTTATTACATTACATTTCATTATATTACATTACATCAAATCATCAGAGTGTACAACAACATACAACATCAAACAGTGCAGCGGAAAAGAAATACTATATACTAGTAATACGCCATGCCATCCAGCTTGCCTCCAGCAACTCCAGAATATCCAGAATATCCTGATAAACCTAACTCTTGACTGCCCGTGTGGAAATTGGTGGGCACCCAGAGTTTAGGAAGGAAAACAATAAACTCCGAGTCAGTCATGTGACTGGTGTGAGAACTCAAAACAGTTTATTTATCTTTAAAATCAAAATAGAGGAATATTTTAAATCAATTCGCAATGCTTTTAAAAAAAATGAGACTAACATAAGGCCTCCCGCACACACACACATGCAAACGCAGAATCGGAGGAGATTTCTCCTTATGATAGTCAAAGATGCTTGATACGCATTTAAAATAATATTTGATATTATTATTAGTGCATAGTGTAGAGGAAAATCATTTCGAAAATAAAGATATAAATCTTAGCCAACATACGACCATTATCGTATGCCTACTATAGCTACTATCCAAACAGTGGTGACCACCATAAGTGAATAGCAGGTTCTACAACTAATACCGTACAAGTCACGTATTGTTTCTTTGGATTTCCAACGAATGATCAGGCCAAGGAACTTCCCATTGCCACATGAGAATGCCTCTGGATGGACATCCCCGAGAACCAAACCGGATCTCTACCAACACAAGGCCGGGTTACTCCTAACTGAGTAACAACTGACCGAATATGCCATCCCCCGGTCCTTTGGGACCTTTTCCACCGAGCGCTCGTAATCAATTCACACAATCATAAAGTGTTTTCAACATGAGTAAGTATCTGGGCTCCATACCATGATACCACCCTTTTCCAGAAGGAAATGGACACATCCTAAAGGGTGCTACCCCTCATAACCTTGCTGCTTCTTTCCTGTTTTGACCATTCACGGGGTGTGAGGCTCGACGAATTCACGTCCACAAAAACATACTTTATACAAAAGCCATGCTTTGGGTCAACAAATGATCAACACAATGATCACAAGGATAGACGATCAAATAAACGATCCTATCACAAATAATCAACACAATGATCATTTCAGCATCACTCAGCATGTCACATTACCAAACTGGGAATATATCGCTGATAACTTCAACTATATAACCTTTGAGCTCGTACGTCTCAAAGAAGGGTGTTAAGCAAAGAATAAATTCTCCGCCACCAACAGAAATATATTTGAAAGAAATCGGCTTTATATCTCAAATTGTAATGTCAGACATACAATCCATACAAGTCTGTTCCGGGCTCGAACAAAACCGAAGGCACTTCTTACGAAGCCCTTGCAATACGGGTATTCACAATCCCGATCGAATTTCCCATCACTTAGGAGATCTCTATACCAGGAGCTACCCAGTGCAGAGACAATCGATAGGTCATCCTATCGCTTTCACAAATACTCGGTCTTCAACACCGATCTTCAAATGCAATTCACGTCGTATCACATATTCAGAATGGGTTATACGACCCCATGGTCCTTTCCCGATTAACCCGAATAGTGAGCGCTTATTCAAAAATAAGTGTGCATTCAATTTCAAACAATTCACATCAAATACCCATTCAAAGGGAAATATTGATAGTCGATTATTGAACTATCAATGGATATGCATACATCACCAGATTCCAAATAATTTTCCAAATTATTTATTTTCCAAAATATCTTTACAAGATATATAATTTCAACACTTCAAAAATAAATCAATATTTATTTTCACACAAATTCCACTTTCACATATAAATTCCATAATGAATTTATATTTCAAAATATTCATGCATATATGATTTCAATTATTCATTTCCAATTTATCTTCAAAAAGATAAATTCAAAATATTCACTTCATATTGGAAAATATTTCCATACTTATTTATTCATAAGTAATTCACAAATCTCTTTTATTTTCAACAGTTAGAAAATATTCAATATACTTAAATCGAATTAAGTATATAATTCATTCTTTAAGGAAATCATTCACTTAAACTTATTTATTTGGGCCAAAACGAATGTTGCGTAAAACATCGTTACGACAACCCAAAATCACTAGTATAGGGATTCGAATTTAAATTAGATATATAAATCCCAATATTATTCAAAAATATTTCCTTTCGGAAATCATTTACTATAACAACAGTGTTATAGTCTACCATTTCCTTTTATTTCTCGAAAACGTCTATTTCAACAATAAATGTTGAAATCTATGGTTTCGAATCTCAACATGTTTTAAAACATCGTTAGATCGTTTTAATTCTGTTTAAAACATTCACATTCAATACATTTTCTTTAACGTATTATTCACTATTCAAAAACGTGAATATACTTCATTAACAAATTTCATCCTTTCTATTCATTTTATTTTAAAGGATTATTCCCTGTTTAAAAACGTGAATATAACTCCATTTATAAGTTATAACAATTAACTTATCAAAATAAGTCGTTTGCGAATTTATAAAACAACGTTTATAAATTCCATTTCCATTTATTTCATAACAACTTCCTTTATAAATCTTCTTTATTTACCTATTCGATTTATAATCTTAATTATAAACCAAAAGTCCAAATTATAAGTCAACACTTATAATTTATTTATTTGCAAAAATCGTTCCTTTGAACTTTACAAATTTTATAAACCTATTGTTTATAAAATTCCATTTATAACTTCACCGTTATATAATTCTATAAATTTCATTCATAAATGAATTTCATTTTCACTTCATTCAAACACGCATTCAAATATTTTAAATCTAACTATTTAAAATAAAATCGAAATCTATTCGATTGAGTGAGAAATTCTCACCTTGGTTTTAAATTCCGTTTTAGCTTTTATTTCGAATAAAATTAAACGCGCGTTTAATTTTACCCGAAATTCTCACTAACTCCAAACGACTCCAAACCAACTCCATCGCGTAGTGCTCGTCCATACGATTCCAACGCAACTGAGTTTGCATTTTTTCGACCTCGTATGAAAAAGTTACGAATTTATGAAGTTCGTACACGATTTAAATAACATAATCAACATATACTTAACTAATTTCAACTCAACTAAATCTAGGCCATCCACTTCTATCCCAAGCCCATCAGGCCCGTGCGTCCCCAACCCCCCCTTTCTCCTTCTCACGCATCTTTCCTCTCCCAGATAATTTATACGTGCATATGAACCCATCTGCTAACACTAGGGTTAGAGTTTCCATCAACAACACTCAACTAGAACTCGATCGGGAAGCTTCATGTCGAAGCCCTACACCATAGCCATGCTCGGCCTGACCCTTAGAGAGCTCGGCTATGACATTCACCTAGAAAGTCGTGCACGGCCTGTAGGGAACGGCCACACCTATCTCACACTACGATGCTCCAAACTTCATCAAATCCGTATGGATTTCAAGATCTTGCGAAGCTCTATAACTTTGTAGTTGATGGCTTCGTGAATCGATGAATGGATTGAGAGATTTTGAGGGAGGAAGCTTGTGAATTTCTGGCCCTTCATTGCTAAAGTGGCGGCTAGGGTTTTATGTTGTTATTTTTTTTTTTTAATTATGAAGGGGTAGGGTGGCATATTTATAGAGAAACGAACGACACTATTCACCCGGAAATTCCGAACTCCGATTTAGACGCCGTAACCAGCGTACCTAGGGTTTATCCCGCGTTCCGGACACAATGGAACAGGTTTCGGAAGCTAATTCGAAAGTATGTGCGAGTTATGGCTGAAAACGCTCAATTTAAATTAAACCGATTTAAATCGATTTCTAGGCGTTTTAATTTGTACCGGACAAACGGTAAATCCAATTGACTTGAAATTTGAAACCTTACAATAATATCACATTACGGATCCGATGAAACTGGTTTCGTCGAAATCTGAGACTTTTTGAAAAAAAGGCTATTTTGACTCGCCAAATTTAAATTAAAAATAATTCGATGCGTTTCGAGCTGCCACGATCAAACGATAACTCCGATTGACACGAAAATTGAAATCCAGTAATAACTAACTATTACGGATCCAATGGAACTGGTTTCGTTCAATTCTGAGACTGTTCAAAAATTGGCTATTTTACAGTCGATTATTAAATATTAAAATATTCAATTTTCACAAATTAACTTTTAATTCGATTTTAAAAGTCCTAAAATATTATTCTAACTTCAATATGATAAAATAAAATTTTACAAATCATTTTCTATCATATTTAACTCTATTTTCAATTATTTCCATAATTTAACGTATTAAATTATTGATTTAATAATCCAATTAAATCCAAAAATTCAAATAAAAATTTATTTGACTTATAAATTCACTTATTAATATTTAAAATGAATTAAATATTCAAAATAAAAATTCTGGGTCGTTACAATACACAATACAAATCAATATAAACAACATAAACCATCAACATCAACATCCAAGAATACGTCCAATCCAACAATATCCAAACTACTACGTCAACATCTCAAAAATCACATCCAAAACATCAGAATGTATCAAATCCTCACACTCTCCAAATATCCATGTCCATAGCAAAACAAATCAAATCATACCTGAAATCACTCTCCTCCAGAACCACCAGAAGATGGAAACCAGTAACGTCCCGCCTTTTCGCACGCTTTAAACCGACACATGTGCCAATTCAAACCATACGGAAGGGCGGATTGTTATGGGGTAAATAAGGAAAAAACAGGGAAAGAAAAACAAAATAGAATCTCACAGCGAAAGGATAAAATATAATAATAAATGTATAGTTCATAAACTGTTTACAAACATTTGATTCTTCTTTATACAATAAATATCAGAGTTCACATACCAATCATAATCAATGCAGTAGAATTAAATAGTGTAGTGGAATATAGTTAATAATAATAGTAGAAATCTCCATCTTCGTCCTCCAGATCTAAAGTCTTCGATCCTGAAATGCTCGGACTGACTCGAGCGAATTTGAAAAGACAAAAACACTCGAGTCAGAACTAAAAGATCTTATGTGAGTTAAATTAACAGAAATAAATATGAGTGTAGTAACTCAAGAGATGCTCGGGATTTACATCTCCTAAGGATCCGTTAAACTATTTACTATGTAGTATATTGCGCTATTATAATACCGTCTATTTATAAAATAAACTTACTTTTAAATAGCGTTAAGGGGTTACCCATATAGCCCTTAACACAAAATATATTCCCATAGTCTATACAGTACCGTAATCTCCCCCGTACTGGGCTTCGTCAGAGGGCACTCCATAGGTATGGTACAAAGCCAAAATCGTATAAGGCGAGCTAGGGTAGGTGACACGGCACAACTAGGCAATGCCAGGGTAGATATACCAATTACGCTTCCGGGTCGGTGGTAACGCATAGCCGCAGCTCTCGCCCACCTCGAGCCACACCCCCAAATCAAAGAAATCAAAAGTGGCTACCGAATCAATCCAAAAGTCAAAGTATAATATCGAAGGGATGTGTCCGATCAAAGGTGCTACCTAATTAACCCGTCAATCGCTCTTGTTTTAGCCACCTTATGCCAACTCACGGGAGTCGGGTCCACGTATTTACCTTAAAGGAAACGCCACCGCCATCCTACTTCATTCTGGAATCTCCACCGCGTACACTGTTGTTAAAGTGGTTTTCGTGGTTGGCAGAGAGTATGACAACTTCCGATCCCGGTCTCTTCAACAACCAAACGTTATTATAACACCGCGGTCATTTTAAAAATAATTATACTTTCAAAACTAGAATATAATTATCCATTTTAAAACCCATAAATACGATATCATCTCCTTTTAAAACCCAAATAATATGATATCATTTTATTTCAAATATATTTCTTTCCAAAATCATGCCACTTTTAAAATTAATAATATCTCGAAACCAAATATTTGAATTATAGCTTTCAAAACATAATACTTCGAAATTCATAGCTTTAAAACCATAACTTCTAATACTTAAGTGGTTTGGATATTCAACAGTATATAAAATAAAACAGTTGAATTTAAAATTTCTTTAAAAGTAAATAATTTCCACACCTTCACCCTTTTTTTTATTCACTTTAAATTCAATCTAAACCCATAACTTTTAGATTCACTTTCAGTTTAAATAAAACACTTCAATTTCAATATTACAAAACTTTGAGAATTTAATGAATTTCAAAACTAAGTTTGGAAATTTCAAAACAACAATTCATTTTCCTATTATTTAGTTTGAAAGGTTTATATGATAAATCCATAACCATTTAGAATAAACTAAATTTATTAACACTAAAATTTCCTTTCATTTATTTATGCTAGAATTATTTATTAAATCCAGTTATAATATCATACCTTAAAATTTCCAATTTTAATAAGTTTACATCAACTTATGGAGTTAAATTTTCAAATAAGCTCAATTCCAATTAAATCTCCAATTTATCTTTCAATCTTAATTTATTTGAATCATTTATAACTCTATATATATACAAGAACTTAAACTCATACTAAATCGTATAATATAAATTATCAAATGCCATTTTTCAACTTATTCATTTTATTTAGCAGATTTATACATAGCTTAAATTCAACAATTTAACTTTGTATGTATATATATATATAATATATTTGTATCATATCCAAATTTAATATTTAATAAACCATATCATATCCAAACCATAAAAATCATTTCAAAATAATTTTATATATATACCACGGTGGCTGTATATAATTTTCTATCCTATGGTCAAGTGATACGGATATTTATCATTTCAATCCGCAATTTAAAAATAAATTGCGGTTGTATATCATTTCAAACCGCAATCCCGAATGAAATGAAAATGCATGATAACTTGCAGTTTATATAAGATAGAACACATCATCCATTCACCCAATATCAATCATCAACCAATTTAATTCAATCATCATCAATTTAAACAAACATCAATATATATAGCATATAAAATTTAACAGGAAATAAATAACAGTTATTAACTAGCAGTTTATATTCAAAATAAATTTATTAACTGTTTAACTATCAGTTTATATGCAAATAATAAAATTTAACTGTCAATTTATATATAATCATAAAATTAATTAACAGTTGAATTAAATAAATGCGATTTAACAGGGATGATGAATAAAACATGCCAAAAAGTCATAAATAAATTTCTACTCATATCTTAAGTCAAACTAACAAACATAAGAAATTTTAGAAGTTGTGAGTGGGTTAAAACACTCACCTTTTGAATTTAAATCGAATTTAAATCCGATTTAAACCCAAAAATTCAATGGTCTCCAAATCTGTCCAAACTAGCGCCAAAAGATGCGGAATTTAATTACGATCCTAACAAAAAAATTCGCGCGTAATTCGAGGTCGTGTGAGAAAGTTATGATTATTTGAACATTGAAGTAAAAAAATAAAACCTATGCCACGTCACTGTATCATTTCTCACGTGCTCCTTCTACAGGAACCCTAAACACAGAAGGTCGCGCAAAACTTCCAGCCGCCACCGTGTTTCTTGCTTTGACCAATTTTCGACGCTCCAACGTCCACCCTCGCCCACATCAGGGACCACCGCTGCTATCTCCATGTCAAGCCGCCCCTCCAGGAGACTCGCTACCCCCCCTTCGTCGCCAGAGGTGGCTCGCCGCCGCTCCATTTTACAGCCAAGCACGACGAAAATGAACGACTCCAGGCCCAAGTAACCGTGCCAATCTTCATGCCTCGACGCCCTCTACCCAATGCCACCACCCGATCGTCGTAAGGATAACGATCCACCGTAAAACCCAAAACCCTAGTTTCGATGGCCAGGATAAACGGAAAATTCTGAGCAACCGATAACTCCAATCGAAAAACGAATACCACCAGGGGATTACACTCATCGAGAGCATCAACATATAATTTTTTTGAATTTTTCTGGGGACTTTAAATTTTTGACTTTTGATTTGATTTTTGATAATTGAGTTTAGATCTTGGTTTGTAGCTATGGGGAAGAGGATAGGCTGAGGAAATGAACATACAACAAATGAGAATAGATGGAGGCTAGGGTTTGCAACGGAGTTTATATAGGTAGGTCAGAATTTTAATAGATGGATTGGATGAACAAACGTGCTAACGCTAATGTGGCCCAAAAAAACCCGTTCCGACCCCGGAACGAAATTGGGTAAACCCACATATCAAAATAGGTATTTTAAAATATTCTGAACGTGATGGAAAAAGTTTCACGTCCAAATTCCTTTGTATGAAGAAGTTATGCTGAAATCAATATTTTCAAATTGATTTCAAATTGATTTTAACTAAATCGATTTCAAGGCGTTTCGCGTTCGTATGATCAAACGACAAGTTCGATCGCTACGAAACTTGAAAACCTACAATAATTCACTGTTACGGATCCGATGAAACTTGTTTCGTCGAAATCCGAGTCCGTGACAAAAATGGCTATTTTTATATGAATTAAATAAATTAAACAAATTGATTAAATCCAATTTTACATTTTATATTTTAAAATTGACAATCTTATCATCTTTACATTACTCAAACATTTACAATGATTTTAACAAATTTAAATGTCCATATAGAGAAGATAAATTTATCAATTCCAAATGTTAATCTCACTTTTAATAATTAACTTCATTTAATTAACAAAATTATAAATAAAATCCTAAAAATTCCATTTAGTTAAATAAATTAATTATTATTCCATTCATAATTTCAAATAGAAGTGTCAACCATTGGATTTAAGATTATCACATAAATATTTCACGTTTTCAACTTAATTTCCAATTAACGTAAAATTTTATTATTTAATTTTAAATTAATTGCAATAAACCCAAATAATACATAAAGCTTGATTCCTTTTTAAACATTTAACTCATTTGATTGCAATTAACCTCTTTATGGTAAATTAAATTCTGATATATTAATAGAACTTTATTTCCATTCTATATTCACAAATCATCATATTTATGAAGAACATTTACGTTATTCTCCATTTATTACCTTAATTTATTTAACGTACCATTTAATTTATATCTATTGCAATGATTTCCAAATCAATTGAATGAATTGAATATATATGTATCACTCATAATAACTTGTGGTCACAACCCTTGATCACCTTTAATAAGTTTATTATTTACAATCCAATAATCGCCATTTACTATATATATACGAATTAATTAATTCAATATTTCCATTTCGTTTTCCTATACTAAATTTATTACTAAGTGTATTTGCTCCATTCCAACAAGTTGGAATTCCATTCTTACTATAATAATCATTTCCCTATTCACTTTTATTAATAACCCACCATCATTGCATTTATTGTCTTTTATTGATTTTATACAATTTACATTAACTTTACATTCAATTACTATTCAATGTATATTTATTCATCAATCAAATTCAATATTTACTTTTCTTTCCTTCTATTTGATAAATAACCTAGTATAAATTTACATACATTCATTTCATTCCATTCATTTATGGGTTTTGCATTGAAATTTTCCATTAATTACAATTGGATTCCCAATTTTATTCAATACCCTGGATAAATAACATATATATTAATCAAATCCTTACATTTTTTTTCTCATACTCCATTTAAAACCAAATCATAACATTTAAATGATTTTAATGAATTGGAATTTCATTCAAGTCATAAATTATTAACTTGCAATAAAATGATTCCTTAATTTATTCCAATTACTGTTTACACTCTTCGATTGCGTTAAATCCATTTAATATTTTCATGAATTTCTCATATTAAATTTTATATCCAGGTAAGAATCCTTTTTCTACTTAATTCAATTTGGATTTTTTTCAAATTTCTATAAATAGGTTTTAAGTCACCATTTACATAATTTTTTTGGCCTTCATTTTAACATTTATTTATCCCCTTTATTGTTTCTACTAAAATAAATTAAAAAAATCCCATTAAATAAACAAATTAAATTGTCGAAATTTACGGGTCGTTACACTCACCCCCACTCAAAACTTTTCGTCCCCGAAAAGGAAAAGAAGGGAAACGAAGAACTAAGAAATCAAAGTACCTTATTCAAACATTAACCTTATAACGATTAAATTTATAAAATTAATTAATTTAGGTAAACTATCTCAATTTATAACCATTAAGTCTTTTTATACTTAAATTACTAAAGTTTGGAAAACATTTTCAAAATATTTCTAAGTTTAAAATTTACGGAAATTTTTTGGCAGAGTCTCCTTTGTACGGAGAGGCTCGGGAGAAAATATAATATAAATATAACAATATACACAAATATTTTCCAAAATAACATATATCCCTACGCGAGAAAATATATAAAATAGCGCTATAAACCGTAATCCGAAAACTTACCTATTTGTCGGGCAACTTACGCTAAATTTATGGAACCAAAAGCAGTAGCAATTGCTTTCATAACCTGCATTTCACTTATAAACACTTATAAAATCTAAAGGGTTAACAATTTATATAAAGTGAACTATTTAAGTGGTTTCAGTTACTAACAACAAATCGGTAAAACAACCATCAATTCGACAAATAGAATACACAACAAATTCAAAGCAACCATTCAACCAAACAAACAAATAGTTATTCGGGTTCAAAACTTTTAAAATTATACGGAATGAAGAATAAACTGCTAGCGCATCATTTACTCAACAGCCTTAGATAAAACTAAATAGATTATTCTTTCATCCAATCCCAATATTAAAGTATCCTACCCAAACGACCATAATTTAACAACAACAAATCAAACCAACAAATCAAATTAACTTATTATCAATTTATTTCATACTTTAGTTGTTTGATTTCCTTTCTTTCATTTATTCAGTGATTATTTAAAATTTTCATTTATTACTTACAATTATTCACCTTATTTCTACCAAAATTTTCACTCATTCATATCATGAATTTCCTTCTATTATTTTACATTCATTTATTCACTGCTTAACTTATTTATTTATAGTATTCATCGTTCTGTTTATTAAAATAATTTACTTTAACATTTACTAAAGTTTATTTTCATCTATTTATGATACTTACCTTTAATTATATTTATTTAGTAAAATTTCAATTATAACTTAAGTTCATAACATTAAATTCTCATTTAATAGCCAACTCATTGGATACTTCATTACCTACTTTCACTTGTACAAATTCCATTACATTTCTTATTAAACTTTTCAACTTTTTATATTTGGTAAGTTATATATGTAAGGAAAATGCAAATGAACTTATACAAGTTTTATCATCCTTTAATTAAATTTAATGTTCAACAATATCACTCTTCGTTTCATAGGTTACAAATTTCAAATTTCCTTTATAACTTAGCCTTAAATCTCTTACCTAAATTAGAGGTTTCAATTATTAATTACTTACCTTTCATTTCACTTCAATAATTGAAACAATTAGTTAATGGAAATTTAAGAATTTAATACCGGGTTAAAATTTCAATTTATTTTAAAACAATATATAAATATATTCATACAACTTATATATCTCTAATTATATTTAAACAAATTAAAATTTATATATATTTTTCAAAATGAATCTACAGTAAAACTGCTACAGTGGCCTTTCCCTTCGAAACTCGAAAATGAAAGTCGATGATGCGGCCGCCATCACCGAAATTGTTTTCCAGCGACAGAGAGGAAAGTACAAAACTTATTTTCTCCAAAATCTTCTTTAAAATAATTCTTCCGAATTATATTAATTTTTATATCAGAAAATACCTATAAACAATTTTATCATATTCCAAAATTTATTTGAAAGAAATTTCAAAACCCCGGAACTTAAGTTCTAAATTTCCAAATTTCATTTATTTTATGTTTCAATCTTATTTCTATTATTATTTATACACTTTATTACCTAACAACCAATCTAATGTAGCCAAATATAGATATCATTTGAAAATTTTATTTTATATAGAAAATATAATAGGCAAAATTATTTCGTTTACCTATATTAAAACAAATATTATGTCGGTCTATCCTATTAAGTGTTTAGAAATCCCTATTAATGTCACAGCGTCCCATGCACCAATCAGAATTTATAAATACAAAACGGAACGGGTTAACACAATATTAAAATCTTTTTATAACACTAACAAATACGCTCTCTCATATATATACACTCAGCGACTCCCATAGGGTAATACTACCCTATTAGTAAAGAGTCAAACCCCATAATGCTAAGGTTTATCGCAAAACCAAAGCTCTGATACCAGATGTAACGTCCCGCCTTTTCGCATGCTTTAAACCGACACACGTGCCAATTCAAACCATACGGAAGGGCGGATTGTTATGGGGTAAATAAGGAAAAAAACAGGGAAAGAAAAACAAAATAGAATCTCACAGCGGAAGGGTAAAATATAATAATAAATGTACAGTTCATAAACTGTTTACAAACATTTGATTCTTCTTTATACAATAAATATCAGAGTTCACATACCAATCAAAATCAATGCAGTGGAATTAAATAGTGTAGTGGAATATAGTTAATAATAATAGTAGAAATCTACATCTTCGTCCTCCAGACTAAAGTCTTCGATCCTGAAACGCTCGGATTGACCCGAGCGAATTTGAAAAGAAAAAACACTCGAGTCAGAACTAAAAGATCTTATGTGAGTTAAATTAACAGAAATAAATATGAGTGCAGTAACTCAAGAGATGCTCGGGATTTACATCTCTTAAGGATCCGTTAAACTATTTACTATGTAGTATATTGCGCTATTATAATAGCGTCTATTTATAAAATAAACTTACTTTTAAATAGCGTTAAGGGGTTACCCATATAGCCCTTAACACAAAATATATTCCCATAGTCTATACAGTACCATAATTTCCCCCTTACTGGGCGTCGTTAGAAGGCGCTCCATAGGTATGGTACAAAGCCAAAATCGTATAAGGCTCGCTAGGGTAGATGACATGACACAACTGGGCAATGCCGGGGTAGATATACCAATTACGCTTCCGGGTCGGTGGTAACGCATAGCCGCAGCTATCGCCCACCTCGAGCCACACCCCCAAATCAAAGAAATCAAAAGTGGCCACCGAATCAATCCAAAAGTCAAAGTATAATATCGAAGGGATGTGTCCGATCAAAGGTGCTACCTTATTAACCCGTCAATCGGTCCTGTTTTAGCCACCTTATGCCAACTCACGGGAGTCGGGTTCACGTATTTACCTTAAAGGAAACGCCACCACCATCCTACTTCATTCAGGAATCTCCACCGCGTACACGGTTGTTAAAGTGGTTTTCGGGGTTGGCAGAGAGTATGACAACTTCCGATCCTGTTCTCTTCAACAACCAAACGTTATTATAACACCGCGGTCATTTTAAAAATAATTATACTTTCAAAACCAAAATATAATTATCCATTTTAAACCTATAAATACGATATCATCTCCTTTTAAAACCCAAATAATATGATATCATTTTATTTCAAATATATTTCTTTCCAAGATCATGCCACTTTTAAATTTTATAATATCTCGAAACCAAATATTTGAATTATAGCTTTCAAAACATAATACTTCGAAATTCATAGCTTTAAAACCATAACTTCTAATACTTAAGTGGTTTGGATATTCAACAGCATATAAAATAAAACAGTTGAATTTAAAATTTCTTTAAAAGTAAATAATTTCCACACCTTCACCTTTTTTTATTCACTTTAATTCAATCTAAACCCATAACTTTTAGATTCACTTTGAGTTTAAATAAAATACTTCGATTTCAATATTTCAAAACTTCGAGAATTTAATGAATTTCAAAACTAAGGTTGGAAATTTCAAAACAACAATTCGTTTTCCTATTATTTAGTTTGAAAGGTTTATATGATAAATCCATAACCATTTAGAATAAACTAAATTTATTAACACTAAAATTTCCTTTCATTTATTTACACTAGAATTATTTATTAAATCCAGTTATAATATCATACCTTTAAATTTCCAATTTTAATAAGTTTACATCAACTTATGGAGTTAAATTTTCAAATAAGCTCAATTCCAATTAAATCTCCAATTTATCTTTCAATCCTAATTTATTTGAATCATTTATAACTCTATATATATACAAGAACTTAAACTCATACTAAATAGTATAATATAAATTATCAAATGCCATTTTTCAACTTATTCATTTTATTTAGCAGATTTATACATAGCTTAAATTCAACAATTTAACTTTGTATGTATATATATATAATATATTTGTATCATATCCAAATTTAATATTTAATAAACCGTATCATATCCAAACTATAAAAATCATTTCAAAATAATTTTATATATATACCGCGGTGCTTGTATACAATTTTCTATCCTATGGTCAAGTGATACGGATATTTATCATTTCAATCCGAAATTAAAAATAAATTGCGGTTGTATATCATTTCAAACCGCAACCTCGAATGAAATGAAAATGCATGATAACTTGTAGTTTATATAAGATAGAACACATCATCCATTCACCCAATATCAATCATCAACCAATTTAATTCAATTATCATCAATTTAAACAAACATCAATATATATAGCATATAAAATATAACAGGAAATAAATAACAGTTATTAACTAACAGTTTATATTCAAAATAAATTTATTAACTGTTTAACTATCAGTTTATATGCAAATAATAAAATTTAACTGTCAATTTATATACAATCATAAAATTAATTAATAGTTGAATTAAATAAATGCGATTTAACAGGGATGATGAATAAAACATGCCAAACAGTCATAAATAAATTTCTACTCATATCTTAAGTCAAATTAACAAACATAAGAAATTTTAGAAGTCATGAGTGGGTTAAAACACTCACCTTTTGAATTTAAATCGAATTTAAATCCGATTTAAACCCAAAAATTCGATGGTCTCCAAATCTGTCCAAACCAGCGTCAAATGATCCGAAATTTAATTATGATCCTAACAAAAAAAATCGCGCGTAAATTCGAGGTCGATGAGAAAGTTATGATTATTTGAACATTGAAGTAAAAAGAAAAAAAACGTACGCCACGTCACTGTATCATTTCTCACGTGCTCCTTCTACAGGAACCCTAACCACAGAAGGTCGCGCAAAACTTCCCGCCGCCACCGTGTTTCTTGTTTTGACTAATTTTCGACGCTCCAATGTCCACCCTCGCCCACATCAGGGACCACCGCTGCAATCTCCATGTCAAGCCGCCCCTCCAGGAGAGTCGCGACCCCCCCTCGTCGCTCGAGGTGGCTCGCCGCCGCTTCATTTTACAGCCAAGCATGGCGAAAATGAACGACTCCAGGCCCAAGTTACCATGCCGATCTTCATGCCTCGATGCCCTCTACCCAATGCCACCACCCGATCGTCGTAAGGACAACGATCCACCGTAAAACCCAAAACCCTAGTTTCGATGGCCAGGAATAAACGGAAAATTCTGAGCAACCGATAATGTAACGCCCCGGATTTTTCGACTCTCGAAAATTCAACATCGATACTCACTTTATCGACTGCCGAGAAATCAAAGGCCAAAAACCGAGATGTTATGGGTTTTAAAAAGAAAAGAAAAGAAAGAAGAGAGAAAAAGAAGAAAGAAAAAGAAAAATAGAGGGAAAAGAAGATAGACAATTTTTTTTTTAGAAAACAGAGAATTTGAAAAACAGAGAATTTGAAAAACAGAAGATAGAAGATAGAAGAATTTTAAAAATAGAACGGGAAGAAAGAACAACATCAGAATCTCACAATTCGCAGCGGAACAACATATAATAATAAATGAATAATCTTTAAACAAAGAACTATATCAGTTATTACATTTTATACATTACATTACATCATATCATCACATCAGAGTGTACAACAACATACAACAACAAACAGTGCAGCGGAAAAAGAAATACTATATAAACTAGTAATACGCCATGCCATCCAGCTTGCCTCCAGCAACTCCAGAATATCCAGAATATCCTGATAACCCTAACTCTTAACTGCCCGTGTGGAAATTGGTGGGCACCCAGAGTTTAGGAAGGAAAACAATAAACTCCAAGTCAGTCATGTGACTGGTGTGAGAACTCAAAACAGTTTATTTATCTTTGAAAACAAAATAGAGGAATATTTTTATTTCAATTCGCAATGCTTTTAAAAATGAGACTACCATAAGGCCTCCTGCCGCACACACAATGCAAACGCAGACTTGGAGAAGATTTCTCCTTATGATAGTCAAAGATGCTTGATACGCATTAAAATCAAATCAATTTTGATATTATTATTAGTGCATAGTGTAGAACAAATTCATTTCGAAAGTAGAATATAAATCTTAGCCAGCATAGGTACCATTATATTATGCCTACTAATAGCTACCATATTAGATGGCAGGTTCTACAACTAAAACCGTACAAGTTTCGTATTGGGAATTGGATTTCCAACAAATGGTCAGGCCAAGGAACTTCCCATTGCCACTGAGAATGCCTCTGGAAAGACACCCCCGAGAACCAAACCGGAACTCTGCCAACACAAGGCCGGGTTACCCCTAACTGGGTAACAACTGACACGAGCACGCCATTCCCCGGTCCTTTAGGACCTTTTCAACCGAGCGCTCGATATCCAACATCACACCATAATAAATAGAGTGTTTTCAACATGAGTAAGTATCTGGGCTCCATACCATGATACCACCCTTTTCCAGAAGGAAATGCACATACCCTAAGGGGAGCTACAGCAACCCCTAATAACCTTGCCGCATCTTTCCTGTTTTGACCATTTCCGGGATGTGAGGCTCGACGAATTCACGTCCACAAAAACATACTTTATACAAAAGCCATGCTTTGGGTCAATAAATGATCAACACAATGATCACTAAGATAGACGATCAAATAAATGATCCTATCACAATAATCAACACAATGATCATTTCAGCATCACTCAGCATGTCACATTACCAAAATGGGATATATCGCTGATAACTTCAACTATATAACCTTTGAGCTCGTACGTCTCAAAGAAGGGTGTTAAGCAAAGAATAAATTCTCCGCCACCAACAGAAATATATTTGAAAGAAATCGGCTTTATATCTCAAATTGTAATGTCAGGCATACAATCCATACAAGTCTGTTCCGGGCTCGAACAGAACCGAAGGCACTTACAAAGAAGTCCTTGCAATCCGGATATTCACAATCCTGATCGAATTTCCCATCACTTATGGAATCTCTATACCAGGTGCGACCCAGTGCAGAGACAATCGATAGGTCATCCTATCGCTCTCGCAAATACCGGTCTTCAACACCGATCTTCAAATGCAATTCATAACGACGTATCACATATTCGGAATGGGTTATACGACCCCATGGTCCTTTCCCGGTTAACCCGAATAGTGAGCGCTTATTCAAAACTAAGTGTGCATTCAAATTCAAACAATCATATCAAATACCCAATCAAAGGGAAATATTGATAGTCGGCTATTGAACTATCAATTGATATGCATACATCACCAGATTTCAAATAATTTTCCAAATTATTTATTTTCCAAAATATCTTTATAAGATATATAATTCCAACACTTCGAAAATAAATCAATATTTATTTTCAAACAAATTCCACTTTTCACATATAAATTCCATAATGAATTTATATTTCAAAATATCCATGCATATTCGATTTTAATAATTCATTTCAATTTATCTTCAAAAAGATAAATTCAATATATTCACTTTATATTGGAAAACAATTCCATACTTATAAAAAATAAGTAATTCACAAATCTTTTTATTTTCAACCTTTGAAAATATTCAATATACTTAAATCGAATTAAGTATATTATTCATTCTTTAAGGGAAATCATTCTCTTAAACATATTTATTTGGGCCAAAACGAATGTTACGTAAAACATCGTTACGACAACCCAAAATCACTAGTATAGGGATTCGAAATTAAAATAGATATATAAATCCCAATACTATACAAAAACATTTCCTTTCGGAAATCATTTACTATAACAACAGTGTTATAGTCCACCATTTCCTTTTATTTCTCGAAAACGTCTATTTCAACAATAAACATTGAAATCTAGGGTTTTCGAATCTCAACTCATTCAAACCATCGTTAGATCGTTTTAATTCTATTTAAAATATCACATTCAAAACAATTTCTTTAACATGTTATTCACTATTCAAAAACGTGAATATACCTCTTTAACAAATTCCATCCTTTTATTCATTTTAATTCAAAGGATTATTCACTATTCAAAATGTGAATATAACTCTATTTCTAAGTTATAACAATTAACTTATCAAAATAAGTCGTTTGCGAATTTATAAAACAACGTTTATAAATTCCATTTCTATTTATTTATAAAAACTTCCTTTTTATAAATTCCTTTATTAACCTATTCCAGTTTATAACTAAATTATAAACTAAATGTTCATATAATAAGTTGACTACTTATAAACGATTATTTCATAAAATCGTTCCTTAGAATTTCATAATTATAAATCTTATAACTTATAAGATTCATTTATTTAACCCAATCTATTCTTCAAATAATTTCACCAAATTTATAAATCTTACTATTTATAGATTTCATTTATAACTTCACAGTTTATAACTCTATAAATTTCATTCATTTATGAAATTCATTTTCATTTCATTCAAACACTTATAAAAACTCGTTTTATAATGTCTATATTTCAATTTATAAATATCCATTTATAAATCTCTTAATATAAATCAGTTTATATTATTATTCTAAAACGTCTTTAAATTCCTTTATAATTTCATCATTTCGATCTATAAAATAATCAAATTTTATAAATCCTATATTTAAACTTTTATCATATATTCAAAAATCCAATCTAAATTATTTTATAAAATCATTAGTTCATATTTCTCAAAATCGACTTTTAATCGTATTTTTAAAAATCAGCTTTTTAACTATATTTCACAAAAACCATAATTTTTATAACTTTAAAAATTATAACGTTTATTTATTTATAATGGATCAATTCCAAAAATATAGTATATTCTCAAAAATCACTTTTAAAATCATTTTAAAATCCCAAAATCTGGGTCCAATGATGCTACACACCAAATAGTCAATCACGACTAACAACGATATCATATATCGATATGACAATCCATCAAATATCAAAATATCTGAAATAAACTAAAAACTGTTGAGGAATCCAGTTGGATCCCTCCAACCTGTTTCCTGCATCCAAAAACATTAGCACAATACCAATTTCGCTCCAGTACGAAATTATCGCGGTACATGTTTTTAATAAATATTATCCGCTTACTAACGGCGTAATAGGGTCTCATCCGCTAAACAAAACAATGCGGGAAATCAACAACTGCAATATATACATATGCCAATATATATATATTGATATTATATATAATACCAATTTCACTGTTTATGAAATATTCGCGGTATATGTTTATAATAAATAACATCCGCTTACTAACGGCGTATAATGTCTATTTTAACAATCAATATTTTACAGTCGTCATCCAAACATGCATTCTAATATTTTAAATCTAACTATTTAAAATAAAATCGAAATCTATTCGATTGAGTGAGAAGTTCTCACCTTGGTTTTAATTTCCGTTTAAGCTTTTATTTCGAATAAAATTAAACGCGCGTTTAATTTTACCCGAAATTCTCACTAACTCCAAACGACTCCAAACCAACTCCATCGCGTAGTGCTCGTCCATACGATTCCAACGCAACTGAGTTTGCATTTTTTTCGACCTCGTATGAAAAAGATATTGATTTTACAAGATTGTACACGTTTTTAATAACTTAAATCACAACATAAATTAACTTTCTAAACTCACACTCAACATCCACCATCCATCACAGATCCAACGGCTCCCCCCCTATCTTCCTTCTCACGTATTTTCATCTCCAGGTAATGAACATGAGGCCGAACCCACCTTAGACAACTAGGGTTTAATTATACATCATCCATACTCAACGATATTCGATCACCTCAACGCCAACGCGAAGCTCTCGTCGCAAGCTACCTCCACCTGCCACCATGGCCAACTCGGCCCCCCATAGGCACGCGCGCACGTAGGTCAGCACGTGTTGAACGCGGCCCCCTATACGCCACCACATCGCTCCGTTTTACATCACAGCCGTTGAATCTCTAGCTCTCGATGCGCTCTACCTCTTTGTAGTTGAACATTCTTGCTAATTGTCGACGGATTTCGAGATTTGGAGGGAAGAAGGAGATTGATTTTCAGCCTTTGAATTGTAACTGGCGGCTACATAATGAATTAGGGTTTTGAATATTTTTTATTTTTATTTTTTTAGAGTGAGGTGTATTTATAGAAAAAGCAAGCGTAAACACTATTCATCCCGGGAATTCCGAACTCCGATTTAGACGCCGTAACTAGCGTACCTAGGGTTTATCCCGCGTTCCGGACACAATGGAACAGGTTTTGGAAGCTAATTCGGACATCTGTGCGAGTTATGGCTGAAAACGTTCAATTTGAATTAAACTGATTTAAGTCGATTTCTAGGCGTTTTAATTTGTACCGGACAAACGGTAAATCCAATTGACTTGAAATTTGAAACCTTACAATAATATCACATTACGGATCCGATGAAACTGGTTTCGTCGAAATCCGAGACTTTTTGAAAAATGGCTATTTTGACTCGCCAAATTTAAATTAAAAATAATTCGATGCGTTTCGAGCTGCCACGATCAAACGATAACTCCGATTGACACGAAAATTGAAATCCGGTAATAACTAACTAATACGGATCCAATGAAACTGGTTTCGTTCAATTCTGAGACTGTTCAAAAATTGACTATTTTACAGTCGATTATTAAATATTAAAATATTCAATTTTCACAAATTAACTTTTAATTCGATTTTAAAAGTTCCAAAATATTTCTATAACTCCAGTATGATTAAATAAAATTTTACAAATTATTTTCAATCATATTTAACTCAATTTTCAATTATTTCCATAATTTAACGTATTAAATTATCGATTTAATTATCCAATTAAATCCAATAAATCAAATAAAAATTTATTTGACTTAAAAATTCACTTATAAATATTTAAAAGAAATTAAATATTCAAATTTTAATTAAATAAAATTCTGGGTCGTTACAATCTTTCCCCCTTAAAAGAATTTCGCCCTCGAAATTATAAGTAAGAAAGGTTACAAAATCTATTAACTTTCCAAAATTCATAATTAAACTTCTTACAAATCTTTACTAAGTTTTCAAATCATACTTAGTTATCTTTTCAAAAACAACTATTATTGTTTAACTTCCAATTCCAAAATCAAAGTTAAAGTTTTCAAAATTTTCCCAATTTTCTCAAAATTTTTCTAACGCCTTAAATTTCCGGAAAAATTCGCCATAGTCTCCTTTGCGCAGCTCGATCCGAAAAAAAAATGACAGTATATATATCACAAATATACATCTCATCAAGTAATGAGGCATCCCGAAGGGAAAAAAGTGTAAAAATGCGATATTTAATCCGAGATATGTACCTTATATTTTATTAGCGAGCATATATGGCTAATATAGCGCTAAAGCGAACTCCAAATGCGAAGCAAAAGCGATCCGCACCTACTAAACACTCAACAAACAACATGAGAATCATGCATATAGACAATAATATCAATATACATCATATAGCAACATATCAACTATATATGTCACATAGCAAATGCAACATATTCAAACATCAACCAACTAGCATTCAACAAATTCATAATCAATATATATTCATTTATATTCTCATTTATATACAATGAATTGATTTTCACTCTAAATCATACCTGATTCATTTACATTGGATTTTCTAACATTCATTCTCAATTCAATTAGTTTTCATTCACTAATTAAATCCAATTCACATTCAATTCCATTCAAATTTATTTGCTTTTAATTTGAATTCAATTACATAGCTTTCCATTTCATTAACTACTTAATGAATTATATACAATCAACTAACAATCATATAACAATCAATGTTTATTAATTTCAACCAAATTCCTTTGCTTATATTCATTTTCATTCAATTTTATTCAACTTCTAATAGCATTTGATTTTAATGAATTAACACTTTCATTAATTATTCCTTATCAACTTAATTCAATATCTCTTAAGTTATATTCCATTTAACTTTAAATTCACTTTACATTTTATTTACAACTCATATTCCTAAATATAGTTTCACTTCTTATATATATAAGTTTATTTCACGATTGTAAATCACTTTAATTATAATTCAATTCTTATAATTCATTTGCTTATACAATTATTCTTTCATTTAGATTATTCAAACAACCTAACAATCACTTATACACTTTGATAATTTTGAAAAATTATTCCTTATATATAAAAATATAATCGAGGCAAAATTATTTCATTTACCCAATTTTAAAATCAATATTGTGCCGAATTGTTCTATTCAAGTGTTTAGAAACCCCTTCGGCTCAGTTTCGAGGCTGTGCTGACGAAAGTTCATATGCCACTCAATAAACCAATCATCACAATATAAAACAATTTTATATTCACTAACAAATACGCACTCATAGCTATTATTACACTCAAACTCATTCTAGAGTACTGCTGACTCTATCTCTAATGAATAAGACCCTACAGAACCATGGTTGTCGCTTAACCATAAGCTCTGATACCAAATGTAACGCCCCGGATTTTTCGACTCTCGAAAATTCAACATCGATACTCACTTTATCGACTGCCGAGAAATCAAAGGCCAAAAACCGAGATGTTATGGGTTTTAAAAAGAAAAGAAAAGAAAGAAGAGAGAAAAAGAAGAAAGAAAAAGAAAAATAGAGGGAAAAGAAGATAGACAATTTTTTTTTTTAGAAAACAGAGAATTTGAAAAACAGAGAATTTGAAAAACAGAAGATAGAAGATAGAAGAATTTTAAAAATAGAACGGGAAGAAAGAACAACATCAGAATCTCACAATTCGCAGCGGAACAACATATAATAATAAATGAATAATCTTTAAACAAAGAACTATATCAGTTATTACATTTTATACATTACATTACATCATATCATCACATCAGAGTGTACAACAACATACAACAACAAACAGTGCAGCGGAAAAAGAAATACTATATAAACTAGTAATACGCCATGCCATCCAGCTTGCCTCCAGCAACTCCAGAATATCCAGAATATCCTGATAACCCTAACTCTTAACTGCCCGTGTGGAAATTGGTGGGCA
Organism: Allium cepa; assembly: GCA_030765085.1. Classification (NCBI taxonomy): domain Eukaryota; kingdom Viridiplantae; phylum Streptophyta; class Magnoliopsida; order Asparagales; family Amaryllidaceae; genus Allium; species Allium cepa. The sequence goes on along the minus strand of CM060934.1, from coordinate 365,386,866 downwards.
CCCAGAGTTTAGGAAGGAAAACAATAAACTCCAAGTCAGTCATGTGACTGGTGTGAGAACTCAAAACAGTTTATTTATCTTTGAAAACAAAATAGAGGAATATTTTTATTTCAATTCGCAATGCTTTTAAAAATGAGACTACCATAAGGCCTCCTGCCACACACACAATGCAAACGCAGACTTGGAGAAGATTTCTCCTTATGATAGTCAAAGATGCTTGATACGCATTAAAATCAAATCAATTTTGATATTATTATTAGTGCATAGTGTAGAACAAATTCATTTCGAAAGTAGAATATAAATCTTAGCCAGCATAGGTACCATTATATTATGCCTACTAATAGCTACCATATTAGATGGCAGGTTCTACAACTAAAACCGTACAAGTTTCGTATTGGGAATTGGATTTCCAACAAATGGTCAGGCCAAGGAACTTCCCATTGCCACTGAGAATGCCTCTGGAAAGACACCCCCGAGAACCAAACCGGAACTCTGCCAACACAAGGCCGGGTTACCCCTAACTGGGTAACAACTGACACGAGCACGCCATTCCCCGGTCCTTTAGGACCTTTTCAACCGAGCGCTCGATATCCAACATCACACCATAATAAATAGAGTGTTTTCAACATGAGTAAGTATCTGGGCTCCATACCATGATACCACCCTTTTCCAGAAGGAAATGCACATACCCTAAGGGGAGCTACAGCAACCCCTAATAACCTTGCCGCATCTTTCCTGTTTTGACCATTTCCGGGATGTGAGGCTCGACGAATTCACGTCCACAAAAACATACTTTATACAAAAGCCATGCTTTGGGTCAATAAATGATCAACACAATGATCACTAAGATAGACGATCAAATAAATGATCCTATCACAATAATCAACACAATGATCATTTCAGCATCACTCAGCATGTCACATTACCAAAATGGGATATATCGCTGATAACTTCAACTATATAACCTTTGAGCTCGTACGTCTCAAAGAAGGGTGTTAAGCAAAGAATAAATTCTCCGCCACCAACAGAAATATATTTGAAAAAAATCGGCTTTATATCTCAAATTGTAATGTCAGGCATACAATCCATACAAGTCTGTTCCGGGCTCGAACAGAACCGAAGGCACTTACAAAGAAGTCCTTGCAATCCGGATATTCACAATCCTGATCGAATTTCCCATCACTTATGGAATCTCTATACCAGGTGCGACCCAGTGCAGAGACAATCGATAGGTCATCCTATCGCTCTCGCAAATACCGGTCTTCAACACCGATCTTCAAATGCAATTCATAACGACGTATCGCATATTCGGAATGGGTTATACGACCCCATGGTCCTTTCCCGGTTAACCCGAATAGTGAGCGCTTATTCAAAAATAAGTGTGCATTCAAATTCAAACAATCATATCAAATACCCAATCAAAGGGAAATATTGATAGTCGGCTATTGAACTATCAATTGATATGCATACATCACCAGATTCCAAATAATTTTCCAAATTATTTATTTTCCAAAATATCTTTATAAGATATATAATTCCAACACTTCGAAAATAAATCAATATTTATTTTCAAACAAATTCCACTTTTCACATATAAATTCCATAATGAATTTATATTTCAAAATATCCATGCATATTCGATTTTAATAATTCATTTCAATTTATCTTCAAAAAGATAAATTCAATATATTCACTTTATATTGGAAAACAATTCCATACTTATAAAAAATAAGTAATTCACAAATCTTTTTATTTTCAACCTTTGAAAATATTCAATATACTTAAATCGAATTAAGTATATTATTCATTCTTTAAGGGAAATCATTCTCTTAAACATATTTATTTGGGCCAAAACGAATGTTACGTAAAACATCGTTACGACAACCCAAAATCACTAGTATAGGGATTCGAAATTAAAATAGATATATAAATCCCAATACTATACAAAAACATTTCCTTTCGGAAATCATTTACTATAACAACAGTGTTATAGTCCACCATTTCCTTTTATTTCTCGAAAACGTCTATTTCAACAATAAACATTGAAATCTAGGGTTTTCGAATCTCAACTCATTCAAACCATCGTTAGATCGTTTTAATTCTATTTAAAATATCACATTCAAAACAATTTCTTTAACATGTTATTCACTATTCAAAAACGTGAATATACCTCTTTAACAAATTCCATCCTTTTATTCATTTTAATTCAAAGGATTATTCACTATTCAAAATGTGAATATAACTCTATTTCTAAGTTATAACAGTTAACTTATCAAAATAAGTCGTTTGCGAATTTATAAAACAACGTTTATAAATTCCATTTCTATTTATTTATAAAAACTTCCTTTTTATAAATTCCTTTATTAACCTATTCCAGTTTATAACTAAATTATAAACTAAATGTTCATATAATAAGTTGACTACTTATAAACGATTATTTCATAAAATCGTTCCTTAGAATTTCATAATTATAAATCTTATAACTTATAAGATTCATTTATTTAACCCAATCTATTCTTCAAATAATTTCACCAAATTTATAAATCTTACTATTTATAGATTTCATTTATAACTTCACAGTTTATAACTCTATAAATTTCATTCATTTATGAAATTCATTTTCACTTCATTCAAACACTTATAAAAACTCGTTTTATAATGTCTATATTTCAATTTATAAATATCCATTTATAAATCTCTTAATATAAATCAGTTTATATTATTATTCTAAAACGTCTTTAAATTCCTTTATAATTTCATCATTTCGATTTATAAAATAATCAAATTTTATAAATCCTATATTTAAACTTTTATCATATATTTAAAAATCCAATCTAAATTATTTTATAAAATCATTAGTTCATATTTCTCAAAATCGACTTTTAATCGTATTTTTAAAAATCAGCTTTTTAACTATATTTCACAAAAACCATAATTTTTATAACTTTAAAAATTATAACGTTTATTTATTTATAATGGATCAATTCCAAAAATATAGTATATTCTCAAAAATCACTTTTAAAATCATTTTAAAATCCCAAAATCTGGGTCCAATGATGCTACACACCAAATAGTCAATCACGACTAACAACGATATCATATATCGATATGACAATCCATCAAATATCAAAATATCTGAAATAAACTAAAAACTGTTGAGGAATCCAGTTGGATCCCTCCAACCTGTTTCCTGCATCCAAAAACATTAGCACAATACCAATTTCGCTCCAGTACGAAATTATCGCGGTACATGTTTTTAATAAATATTATCCGCTTACTAACGGCGTAATAGGGTCTCATCCGCTAAACAAAAAAATGCGGGAAATCAACAACTGCAATATATACATATGCCAATATATATATATTGATATTATATATAATACCAATTTCACTGTTTATGAAATATTCGCGGTATATGTTTATAATAAATAACATCCGCTTACTAACGGCGTATAATGTCTATTTTAACAATCAATATTTTACAGTCGTCATCCAAACATGCATTCTAATATTTTAAATCTAACTATTTAAAATAAAATCGAAATCTATTCGATTGAGTGAGAAGTTCTCACCTTGGTTTTAATTTCCGTTTAAGCTTTTATTTCGAATAAAATTAAACGCGCGTTTAATTTTACCCGAAATTCTCACTAACTCCAAACGACTCCAAACCAACTCCATCGCGTAGTGCTCGTCCATACGATTCCAACGCAACTGAGTTTGCATTTTTTTCGACCTCGTATGAAAAAGATATTGATTTTACAAGATTGTACACGTTTTTAATAACTTAAATCACAACATAAATTAACTTTCTAAACTCACACTCAACATCCACCATCCATCACAGATCCAACGGCTCCCCCCCTATCTTCCTTCTCACGTATTTTCATCTCCAGGTAATGAACATGAGGCCGAACCCACCTTAGACAACTAGGGTTTAATTATACATCATCCATACTCAACGATATTCGATCACCTCAACGCCAACGCGAAGCTCTCGTCGCAAGCTACCTCCACCTGCCACCATGGCCAACTCGGCCCCCCATAGGCACGCGCGCACGTAGGTCAGCACGTGTTGAACGCGGCCCCCTATACGCCACCACATCGCTCCGTTTTACATCACAGCCGTTGAATCTCTAGCTCTCGATGCGCTCTACCTCTTTGTAGTTGAACATTCTTGCTAATTGTCGACGGATTTCGAGATTTGGAGGGAGGAAGGAGATTGATTTTCAGCCTTTGAATTGTAACTGGCGGCTACATAATGAATTAGGGTTTTGAATATTTTTATTTTTTATTTTTTTAGAGTGAGGTGTATTTATAGAAAAAGCAAGCGTAAACACTATTCATCCCGGGAATTCCGAACTCCGATTTAGACGCCGTAACCAGCATACCTAGGGTTTATCCCGCGTTCCGGACACAATGGAACAGGTTTCGGAAGCTAATTCGGACATCTATGCGAGTTATGGCTGAAAACGTTCAATTTGAATTAAACCGATTTAAGTCGATTTCTAGGCGTTTTAATTTGTACCGGACAAACGGTAAATCCAATTGACTTGAAATTTGAAACCTTACAATAATATCACATTACGGATCCGATGAAACTGGTTTCGTCGAAATCCGAGACTTTTTGAAAAATGGCTATTTTGACTCGCCAAATTTAAATTAAAAATAATTCGATGCGTTTCGAGCTGCCACGATCAAACGATAACTCCGATTGACACGAAAATTGAAATCCGGTAATAACTAACTAATACGGATCCAATGAAACTGGTTTCGTTCAATTCTGAGACTGTTCAAAAATTGACTATTTTACAGTCGATTATTAAATATTAAAATATTCAATTTTCACAAATTAACTTTTAATTCGATTTTAAAAGTTCCAAAATATTTCTATAACTCCAGTATGATTAAATAAAATTTTACAAATTATTTTCAATCATATTTAACTCAATTTTCAATTATTTCCATAATTTAACGTATTAAATTATCGATTTAATTATCCAATTAAATCCAATAAATCAAATAAAAATTTATTTGACTTAAAAATTCACTTATAAATATTTAAAATAAATTAAATATTCAAATTTTAATTAAATAAAATTCTGGGTCGTTACAGATAACTCCAATCGAAAAACGAATACCACCAGAGGATTATACTCATCGAGAGCATCAACATATAATTTTTTGGAATTTTTCTGGAGACTTTAAATTTTTGACTTTTGATTGGATTTTTGAAAATTGAGTTTAGATCTAGGTTTGCAGCCATGGGGAAGAGGAGGGGCTGAGGAAATGAATGTACAGCAAATGGGAATAAATGGAGGCTAGGGTTTACAACTGAGTTTATATAGGTAGGTCGGAATTTTAATAGATGGATTGGATAAACAAACGTGCTAACGTTAACGTAGCCAAAAAAAGCCCGTTCTGACCCCGGAACGAAATTGGGTAAACCCATTGTTAACGCGAAAATCAGACGCCAACACCTCGGTGTAAGTGTAGTGGATGTGAAAGCACCACCCGTTAATATGGGAATCAGAGAGAAACAGTAATTCACAGAAAATGCAGTAAAGAACACAGAGTTTATAGTGGTTCGGCCTATAATCAAGCCTACGTCCACTTCAATCCTTTCTTATTGCTGATTTGATTACAACTTGTTACAATCTCTTTCAAGTACGATCTACTTCAAAAGACGAGTAGCTAGAAAAACTTCGATGCGAGAAAGTTCTTCGAATTCATGATTGAATGTCTTGAATTTCTATTTGAAGTTGATCTAAGCCTCTTGTGTGTGCTTGGAATTTTGGTATGTAGATTGGCTTGAAGATAGCAGAGTCTCGATGCCTTTTCGAAAATCCCCCCCATATTGGAGTTAGTGTCCTATTTATAGAGGAGCTTTCCTGGGTCTTAAGTCATTTACGACTTAAAGTAAGTCGTGAGCCGTGGGTTACGGTATAGGATAAGTCGTGGGTCGTTGGAGGGTTAAGACATCAGGAGTTATCACTTGGCTGGCTCGCACATGTCCTTTAGTACTAACTGATAGGTACTAGTGACTTATGGAAAGCGGCATGGTCAAAATTTCTTAGTTCAAGGTCGTTAGCGACCTAAGCCAGGTTATAGACCGGCAGCGACTTAGGGATAGGTCGTAAGTTGTGTTCCATTTCTTAAGCAAAGCTTACGGCTTAACTAGGATAAGTATGTTCTCCTGAGCACAAGTCCTGAGTCGTGAACGAATTAACAAGCTCTGGCATAAGTAACACGGCATTGGATTTGCCTTTGTGCTTAGGTCGTGAACGATCTAGCATAAGTCGTAAATCGGCCATGGCTTAAGTGAAGTTGCTTCAGGCCTTTCGTGTCTTGAGTCGCTGAGTTGATAACTTGATGAGTCGCTTATCCATTGAGTCGCTGTCCCCCTTGAGTTGTTGAGTCGGTAGCCCTTCAAGGCGGTTGAGTCGGCAACTATCTTAAGGTAGTTAGGTCGGCAACCAGTTAAGTTGGCGATCTCCTTAAACCGTTAGGTCAGTATCTATGTTGAGTCGGTAGCCTTTAAGATGTTAGGTCGTGGCACCTCAATGAGTCGCATATCAATTAAGTCGCTGCTCTTTTTACATTGTGAGCCTTTTTGAGTCACTAAACATTGGAGTTAACAATTGCCCCTCGAAGTACACGCTTAAGTCATGAGTCGTGTTCTTCGATCTAGTTCCTGAGTCGTGAACGACTCAAAGAGGCTTGTTAACTCGCCCGTCCTTCAATCTTCTCCCCTACCTCCTATATAAGTTGTCCAGTCGCCTCTTCCTTCTCACTTTACTGCTTTATCATCCCTTTCTGCCATTAACGACTTCTCACTTTTCCGAAGGTGAATCCAAGCTAGTTGATCAACAATCCATCCTTTCCATTACATTGCGTAAGTGATCTTGCTCCTTTCCCGATCCTTTACTATCACTGATTCATGAATTCCACCTTTGAATCTTAAATCACCTCCTCGCGCAATGCTTCGTCGTGAATCTTGTTACACAGATAGTTGTTGAACCTGAATTAGTCTGATTCGGCTTTAAATGATTAACGAGATGACGTCGATGGGTTGCAACACTTCGGGCCATTTGATTTTGATTCGCGTTAGGATGGCTAAGCATTGAATTTGGGTGATTTTGAATGATCCGGCACCATGAGAAAATAAGGACTTTTGTTGATGGAGAGCTAACGGGTTAACGGGTTAAGAGGGATTACTGATTAGATAAGGGGTTTGCTGGTTGAGTAAAGTGGAGCATTAGCTTGGACACGACCCAGCACTCTTGGACGACTTAGAAGCCTTACGACCTAACTCTTGACTGACTCAACTGGATGCGACATAGGCTTTGAGTCGCAACCGAGCCAGGACTTGGAGAAATTCACGCCATTTTGAACTGATACCTTTCCTTACGACTTAAAGAAAATGACTTAACTTAACTCGCCGGGAACCTCTTAGGTCGTAGACGGCTTAGGACTTGGAGAATTTCTGGATTGAATTGCTATAACAAACTGCTTGGATTTAATTGCTCAAATTCTGGATTGCCTGAACTTTGTTTTACTTTTTTCACAGGTCACATTAACTTATAAGCTAACAACCTGCTTGAAAACAACAATTACAGAAAACCAGGGAGAATATACTGCCATTGACTGCCCATATCACATGACAGATTAGTCGATAAAACATAATCAACTTTAAAGAGATTGTACGTAATGTTGTGTATCCAACTCAAATGAAGTATTAAAGCAAAGCATTGATTGACTGAAACTGATTTGTTTGCATCAACACTGCACTTGTACTTAGATTTAAAGCAACAAACTTTGAAACTTTTCAGTTGACAAATGTATGTTAGTTCAATTTCAGTTATACTTGCCTGTTGCTTTGTTAATTTTACACAACACTTCACACACTTTAGGAAACGTGCACCTTCACGTTTGAATATCCAGTTGTTTATGTAGAATGGCTTCACATCAAGAAGAAGTAACAGAACAAACCGGAGAGCCCTGCCAATAGCTGTTCCATTGAACAATCCCCCAGAAAGAGTTTCAACTTCTCTGAGTCAACGGGCGTTTACACAATTACGCGCCCAATTTGGCATTGTCGAAACGGATGCTTTACTGCCTGGATGAAATGATTTTGCTGATAGGCCTCCTCGTGGCTTTGTTGCTGTTAACCGTCAAATGTGCTTGTGCGGTGCTATTCCTCCCTTAAATGAATTTCTTCAACAGCTCCTACTTCGATTGTCCATCTCTCCGTTCCAATTACACCCCAATGGCTACGCCATCCTGATGGGGTTGTGTGTTTTATTTAGGAGGACTTTGGATCGATTGCCGAGCTTCGAGGAAATCTGCTACTTATGTTCATTCACAAAAACTAAATATCATCCCTCCATTATTGTTGTAAGAAGTGCTAGGAACCGCAAACTCATTACTGATCTTTCCGAAAGCGTTCATGGCTTCTTAAATCAGTTTTTCTTCGTTCGCTGCCCCTCAGGGTTTTACACCGTTTGGAGAGTAGGAAGTAAGATTTCCTGTTTCTATTTTTCCATTCCTGAGCTTTTCGAGATCTGAGTTGCTAAGTGCTAATTTCACTCTTTCCTTTTTCAGCTCTTCCTCCCCCCTCTAGAGATCCAGGCCACAAGCAAATTTTTGAAAGACTGATTGTCGTGACCGCAGAAGAGAGAAGTATAAAGTTTTTATTGAGGGATGAATTTTTACATCAGTTTGGACTTCTGCATTCTTCTCGCTCTACACACCCCCATGAGGTTCCAGACTCCCCATCTAAAGCATTAGATGCCCCAGTTTCTACTGACGAACCCATACCAAAAGAACCTGCCTCCGAGGCTTCTCTGGTGAAGTGCTCTACTACTGCCGACGTTGTGGGGTCGTCTGGAAAATTCGCACTTGCCTCAGTCATTGAGGAAGAAGAGCCTCTGGGATCTCCCCAACATTCACAGAAGTCTGGTGAAGAAGCTGGGAAAACAATCCTTGTCAAGCAGAGCGGGGATGACACTTTTGAAGGGTTGAGCGACCTGTTTGTCACCTCACAGGAGCTCTTTAAAGACGACCCTGTCACTACTAGGGTTTCTTCTTCAGTGGTTGAAGCGACTTCTACTTTGCAACAAACTCCGTCGACCCAAGAGTTGACGTTAACTACTACCCCCACGATTCCTCCGCGATCGAAGAGTGGTTCGTAGTTTGACGCGTATAGTTTGCACATTACACACACTTAGAACTTTTCGGCACTTTCATGCACCTAACTCTTTGTACTTTGAAGATTCTAAAGTTATGCTTCTTTTCCATTTTCAGGTTCTCCAATGAGGCGAGGTGGTTCATATTACGATGACTTCAAGCAATACGGAAAGCGTAGTCAGTATGCCTATAGGCGCTATCTTCCCACTTATAGGGAAACCGATGAAGAGAGGCTGCTCGAAAGGCTCAGGAGAGACGTTCTTATGAAGAATGCTATGGAAGAGGGGATGAGCAGTACGATTCTTCCCATAGAGAGGGTGATTCCCATAAACGTAAATCCCATGATGACAGAGGGAAGAGCCACATGGCTGATGACCCAAGCAAAGGGGCTAAAGTTAGTGAGCAATCAGTGCCCGCAATTTCTGAGAAGACCACTGCTCCCATTCCTTCTCAATTTCCTGCCCCTTCCTGTACCGATATCCAGACAATCATCAATAGGCCTTCATATCAAGTTGGGCCAGGTCCAGCTACTCTCCAAAGCCGGTTTCCACAATGGTGCTTGAAGGGTGTTCGCTTTGATCTCGACTTAGTTCCAATTGACAAGCCTGCCATGTTGCGAAATCTTGATGCCGTCAGACTTGATATTGAGAGAATGTCGAGCTGGCAAAAACTTGTTGGCGAACTCCAGAAAGTGAATCGTGCGAATCTTGAGGCTATGCTGACCATGGAGAACGATAAATCTGAATGGCAGAAAATTCTCAATGAACATGACGTAGAGATGAGGAGCATCACTGACTATAACAAAAGGCTCAAAGCGGAAGTTGGAAAACTTAAAGAGGAGCTTGCTACTTCTTCTACTTCCTACTCCCAGAGGGAGAAAGTACTTCAGCAACAAGTGCGGGATGCTCATGCTGCTCAGAGGGATGCTGAAGATAGGCTCGAGGTGCAAAACAGAATTAACGAGGGCCATACTGCCGATATTGTTGAGCTTCGAAAGAATACTAGCTCCCAGGAGATGGAGATCGAAATGTTAAAGCTTCAACTCTCCAAGATTGAAAGAGAGCGTGATGAGGCAGTGGCCGGCAAAATATCAGCTGAAGAAGCTCATCAAGCCACTAAAGCCGATGTCAGTTCAACATTATTTGACTTCTATCTGCACAGCGTCCTGGGGCGCGGTAGTCTCGCCTGTCTCGGCCCCAAATATCAAATTACTCTGGCTGAAGTGTGGGAGGCCGCACTTGACATGCTTGGTGCTAAAGGTGCTGGCTATGTCGAATCAGAGCTTGAGGAACATTATCTAGATGACGGAGCTCGTGCAGCCCTTGCTAGAGGAAAAGAGCAGCTTGCTAGGAAGCGTGCTGAGACGATGAGAGAGGAGCATCCAGAAAGAGAAGCACCATTGATTACTCCTGTCCCTCCTTCAATTTCGGCCGACATTGATATCACAGGCTCTGGTTCCCATTCCCCGCCTCCTGCTAAAGTCATAACTGAGATTACGAGCGCACAGGGTGGAGACGAAGGCGAGGAAAGCGCTGAAGCACACGCCTACGAAATCGACGTTAGAAAGCCAACTTCTCCAGGTAACTTTAATGCTGACCTTGCTCAAGTAGGTTGCTCATTCGCTTCTCTTGAATTCGATGAGCTTCTTGATTACTTCCTGAATCTCAACGAGCCTTTATCTCCTATCTTTACTGACTTTAACTTCCTTTCTTCTACAGAGAAAGGGTCGAGCATAGCTCAGACTCCCCCTCCTCCAGTTATTCCTCCCCCGTCCCTTCAGGTTACTCCCCCTTCAGTCTCTTAACCAGGGTCACAAGAGGAGCAAATAGAAGCTCTTCGAGATTTGGACGATCCTAATGCTTCACAAGAACATGGAGGAGAAGGACTTGGAGAAGGCGAGAAGACCCCGGAACCATCTGGTTCTGATGATATGCCACTAATTACACTTTTCTCTCCAGGGAGCAGGTCTTCTTCAAAGAAGAGAGGGAAACATGGAGTCTCTAAGAAGAAGAAGGAGGCTTCTGCTAGTGGAGAGAAAGCAGGAGAAGGACCTATAGTACCGCTTTCCCCTTCCTCTTCAACTACTCGTCCTAAAAAATTAGTTATCCGGCCAAGCGAGACCTCGAAGGGTGCTAGGAAGAAGAAGTGATGGGACTGGTCTCTATGCTCTTCATTTTGCTTTTGGCTTTTTGTTTGTACTGACCGGTCATTGTGCGGGTACCGGCCTCCGCTTTTCTTTTTATTTTGAAACCTGTACCTGTACAAAATTTTGACAGTATTGAATAAAATGATTCTTTTTGTTTGTACAAACTTCTGTCTGTATTTGAGAATGCATTTACTCTTCGTTTTTGTACAAGTTTCTTTATATGATATTGCAGTGAGCTTGTGGTATGTTGTTCGAGCGTTATTTTTACCAATGTAGCTATACCATGTTGCCCCTATACCATAAGCTCGTTGCAATATTTTCAACTTTGAGGAGACTTGTACTCTTATTTTCTGGAGAATAATTATTCCATACTTGGAGGAATATTATTCTGCTCAAAATAGAGTACAGCTCGTTTCATATGAGTTTTCACGCTCCACCCTTCGGAGATATCACTTTTACTTTTGCATATATACATTCTTACAAAATGAATTCTCCTATGTGGTAACGCGGGCCTCGGAAGGGCACTTTAACTTTTTTGAGGAAGAGTATTTTCAAGAATAGATGAACCAATCTTCCATTGAAAGCTAAAGTGTGCCTTTAAAGAGGGCTTCCTTTTTTTTATATTGACGAAGTTTCGGAGAACAATTCTTCTATTTCAAGAAGACTTGTACTCTTCCTTTTATAGAACAACTCATCCGTTTGAAAGAAGATTGCATTTATACTTTATAGGATAATATTTCCGTTTCAAGAAAGTATTTTTCTAGCTTAGTAAAATGCACTTCATATTGGAGGAGTCTTCTCTTTCTTTCTTTTTTTTTATTGCAAAGTTTTTGCACTCCTCTTTTTCTTTTTTTGAAAAAAGTCACTTTTGCTTTGGCTAGTGAGTTTCGCTTCGTAGTGCAGTGGACCTCTCGAAAAGAAAAAGGGGTTTCAACCTGCTTGAGCCTCTGATGAGAGTTTTTGATTGTGCCTCTGGGAAGAGGTCTTTTTGTTTGATTGTGCCTCTGGGAATAGGTCTTTTTGTTTGATTGTGCCTCTGGGAAGAGGGCTTTTTGTTTGATTGTGCCTCTGTGAAGAGGGCTTTTTGTTTCTGCCTCTTGGGAGAGGCTTTTATCTTTTCCCTGTTCGTTGGGAAGCGGGCCCCCGAAGAGGGCTTTTCACATTTCGACTCGCGTGAAGTTTTATTTCAGATCACGGTGAAATGTGTGCCTCTGAGTAGGGCTTTTACCTGGAAGTTTGGAGTTTCTTTCTCTTAGTTGGATGGATTCACCGGGTGGACACAAGTGTCCTGTGCCACCGATCAGTTCGCAACTTTATGTCGAGAAAGAACTCTCTTTTTCTGGCGCGGCCTGCTCGAGGTCTTTTGACATTTCAACTATGGTGAAATAGGCCTCCTAAGAGGGCTTTTCACATCTCAGCAATTGTGAAGTTTTATTTCAGATCCCGGTGAGATGTGTGCCTCCGAGGATGCCTGGAAGTTTCTTCCTCATTGTTGGTTGGATTCACGGGGCGAGCGCAAGTTACTTGGACGTTTGTTTACGTAGATTGTCTCAACTAGTGAACGAGCGCCTTGCCTTCCACTTGGGAAGGTGCCTCCGGTCGTCTCATGGACTCACGGAGCGGGCACAAGTTACTTGGACGCTTGTCTACGCAAACTGTCTTAACTAGTAAACAAGTGCATTGCCTTCTTGTTGGGAAGGTGCTTACGATCATTCCATACCATGTTGAGAAAGTCTTCTGGCATGCCCCGTTTGAGGTCTTTATCCTCCGAAGAGTTGTGCCTCCGAAGAGGGCTTGTGCCTCCGAAGAGGTCTTTTTCTGTTTGATGCTTGCTCGCCCATGTCTCTTTGCCATCTATTCATGTCGACGATCCCCGTTATCTTTTCCAAATATCATCCCTTTTTAGTTGCCAAAAATTTTCCTTATCCAAAGAAATATACTTCATAGTTAAGCGAGTGGGTGGTGGTAGACACAGGCTATTTAACTGGATTCTCGTTTGTACAAACATTCGCAGTTAGTTAGAAATGGTCCACTTCCAGCCACATCGCTAACTTTTGTTCAAAGCACTTCTTTCGTAGGATTTGAGTATGGAAATTTTGAATGGTTAAGCGTTTGCTTGCTGGGTGATGTCGGAGATCGCTTGGTCTTGCGATGGGTAAGCTTTGTTTTTATGGCCTGCATTATTAAATCGACATTTTAGTAACACAATTAACGTATTTTATATGTCGAAATAAAACAAAGCAGTTTATAGTAGTAGAGAACAAAAGATTTATAGTGGTTCGGCCAAAAGCTGGGCCTACATCCACTTTATAGCTTTTCATTATTCACTTGCTTTACAATTGCTTTCAATACAAGAATCATATATTCGTAATTCTTTTACAACATTTCAGCAAAGCTTTTAAGTAAAATATGGACGCAAATGATTGCTGTTCCAAGCCCTTGGGATTGGTTCTCCTTCGACAGTTGTAAGTTTGAATGTGCCATCAAGATGTTTCATGCCTGTGACATATGGCCCCTCCCAGTTTGGCCCAAACACACCTGTGGCTGTCATAATTCTCTTCAGGACTAGGTCCCCAACTTCAAAGCTGCGCTGACAAACTTTGGAATTGAAGTGCCTGGCTATCCTTTGCTGATGGGCTGCAATTCTAAGCTTAGCCTCTTCTCTTCTTTCATCAAGGAGGTCAAGCGCTTCCAACTGCAATTTTTCATTCTCATTTTGATCAAAATGGATCCTTCTGTGTGAGGGAACTTCTGTTTCCACTGGAATCATTGCTTCTGATCCGTATGCCAAAGAAAATGGAGTATGCCCGGTCGCAGTTTTGTGGGTAGTTCTGTATGTCCATAGTGCAAGTGGTAACTTATCGACCCAACCACCTTTTGCTTTTTCCAGCTGCTTTTTGATGGTTAATTTGATGATTTTGTTTACTGCTTCCACTTGCCCGTTTGCCTGCGGATGAGCCACTGCTGAGAAGCTTTTTCGGATCGTGAATCGTTTGCAGAGATCTTGGAATTCCTCACTTTCGAACTACATACCATTGTCTACGATTATCTTCTGAGGCACACCATACCTGCAAATGATATTTTTAGTCACAAAACTTATCATTTTCTTAGAGGTAACGGTAGCCAATGGTTTAGCTTCAGCCCATTTAGTGAAATAATCAACAACAACGATAGCATATTTAATTCCCGATTTGGCAGTTGGCAAAGGCCCAATGAGATCTATTCCCCAGATGGCAAACGGCCATGGACTGACCATTTTTGTTAGCTCAGTGGAAGGTGCTCTAGGAATTTTGGCAAATCTCTGGCATTTATCACACTTTAGGGAATAGTCAGCAGCATCTCGATTAATCTCTGGCCAAAAATATCCATAACGGAGAATTTTCTTTGCTAAAGTTTGACCTCCTGTATGATCTCCACACTCCCCTCCGTGTACTTAAGTTAGAATTGTCTTGGCTTCTTCTTTAGTTACACAGCGGAGTAGTGGCATTGAAAATCCTCGTCTGTACAATCGGCCATCCAGGATCACATATCTAGAGGCTTTCCTTAACAGCTTCTGTCCTTCTTTTGAACTTTCTGGCAAAGAACCATTGAGCAAATATTCAAATATCGGAGTCATCCATGATTCTTGCTCTTGGGATACATTCATAATCCAATCAACATCCATTTCATCTGTGCTCGGAGCTGACAAGACTTCGACGGGAGCTAATCCCAATAGTTGAGCTTCACCGGTACTTGAATACTTCGCGAGAGAATCCGCCTTCATGTTCTCTTCTCGGGGTATATGGCTTATTGAATAACGGTCAAAATCTTCAAGAAGCTCCCAGGCTTTTGATAAATAGGCGGGTAGATTCCCTCTTTTAGCTTGAAATTCCTTCTTGACTTGGCAGACAATAAGCTGAGAATCACTGAAGATCTGCAATGCTTTGATGTTTAGTTCTTTAGCGATCCTTAAACCAGCGATGAGAGCTTCATATTCTGCTTTATTATTTGTCGAAGGAAATTCTAGTCTCAGTGCATAACATAGCGATCTCCCTTCTGGGGTTTCAAGGACAACCCCTGCTCCAGAACAGTAATCATTCCTTGCGCCATCGACATACAATTTCCATTGGATTGGGATGTTATCAACGGCTTCTTCCTCACGATCACCTTTATCCGTACATTCCGCGATGAAATCTGCTATAGCTTGTCCATTGATTGCTTTCCGAGGATGATAAGTGATGTCATATTGGCTGAGTTCAATATTCCATTTCAAAAGACGGCCCGAAGTCTCAGGACGGAATAGGACTTGCTTTAGAGGTTGATCAGTGAGGACTTTGATGGGATGAGCTTGGAAATACGGCCTCAATTTTCTTGATGCGATCAACAAACAATAGGCGAGCTTTTCCAACCTTGAATAGTTCATCTCTGCCCCAGTGAATCTTTTGCTGATATAATAGACTGGGCGTTGAATCCTTGCGTCTTCCCGTACCAACGCTGCACTGAGAGCATGAGATGAAATTGCCAAATATATGAAGAGATCTTCACCATTGTCAGCCTTTGAAAGTATCGGAGGCACTTCCATATGACGAACCAACTCATCAAATGCTTTCTGACATTCAGGAGTCCACTCAAAGTTTTTTCTTCCTTTATTAAGAGAATCAAAGAATGGAATGCATTTGTCAGTAGCTTTTGAAATGAACCGACTCAAGGCAGCAACGTTTCCATTGAGACTTTGCAATTCCTTCTTCGTTCTAGGAGCTTTGACCTCTCTCAGGGCAGTGATCTGAGCAGGATTAGCTTCAATGCCCCTAGCGCTCACAATGAAACCCAAAAACTTTCCGGACTCCACTCCAAATGAACATTTCAAGGGATTAAGCTTCATTCTGTACTTTCGGAGTACTGCAAACATCTCTGCCAAGTGATCCATGTGGTCCACTGCTTTCTTAGACTTCACTAGCATATCATCAACATAAACTTCCATTGTCTTGCCAATCTGTGGTTTAAACATGGCATTAACAAGCCTTTGGTAAGTTGCCCCTGCATTCTTGAGTCCGAAAGGCATGACCTTATAGCAGTAGAGTCCAACATCTGTGATGAAGCTTGTGCCCTCTTGATCTGGCTCATGCATCATAATCTGGTTATATCCGGAGTATGCATCCATAAAAGATAACAATTCATGCCCCGTCGTCCCATCCACCAACTGATCGATCCTGGGCAGCGGGAAGCAGTCTTTGGGGCAGGCTTTGTTCAAATATGAAAAGTCAATGCATACTCTCCATTTTCCTATCTTTTTTAACCAGCACTGGATTTGATCCCCAATTTGGATAAGTAGATTCTCTGATGAAACCGTTCTCCATGAGCCGATCCACTTCTTCCTTCAACGCTGCGTCCTCTCAGGACCCTGAGTTCTTCTTTTCTGTTTCATGGGTGTAGACTTTGGATCAATGTTCAGAGTGTGTACTGCAATCTCTGGGGATATTCCACACATGTCAGCATGAGTGCAAGCGAGTACATCCAAATTTTCCTTCAAAAATGAAATCAGAACATTCTGAATTGTTGTGTTGAGTTGTGAACCCACATTCAGCACTTTGTTTGGGTCCTTTGGGTCAACGGGTACCGGCACTGTTACCTCTACCGGTACTACCCTATTCTCCCCTGCACTGGCTTTCCTTGGATCCATCTCTCTTCGTGCGCCACTATATTCACCAGTGCAGGGTCCACCCTGTAATTGCTACAAGGTTGGTTCTTTGATGCGGACTGGAGCCGCCGCACCTTTTCCCGTTTCTCTTTTCCTTGATTCACGCAACTCTGTAAGATAACATTCTCGCCCCGCATCTTGGTCTCCTTTAATCACACCAACTCCATTATCTGTGGGGAATTTTATAGTCAGACACCATGGGGCAAGAACAGCTTTGAATGCAGCAAGAGTTGGTCGGCCTAAAAAGGCATTGTAGGCAAAGCATTCTTCAACAATTATAAAGTTTTGCTTTCGAGCCACCTTCCTCAGCCCTTTTCCAAGTTCTACAAACAAATCTATGATCCCAATCGGCTGTTTGGGTTCCCCAGCAAACCCAGCAATCTTAAGTGATGAAGCTTGAACGTCAGCCATTGGAATTTTCATCTAATCAAAAGTCTTCTTGAAGAGAATGTTGCATGAAGCTCCACAATCAACTAGAACTCTTCTCACAGTAGCCGGCCCAATACCAGCGGATATGACCAAAGGATCTATGTTAGGAGCCTCGACACCCAAAGAATCTCTGGCACTGAATACAATATCATCAGTGGAAGTCTTTTGTTGTTTTAAAGGTGCATCATTTTCTAATACAAAAACATTCTCTTCAGCCGGTACATGCCTCAAGGCCCGGGCATACCTTTCCATCTCGCCCCAGCTTTTGCTTGCTGGGTGAGGCCCTCCAGTTATTATATTGACGACGGGTCTTTCCGACACATGTTCTACGACCTTCTCACTTGAGCCAGGACGGTGAGCGGGAACTTGTTGTCCTTGAGTCGACGAGGCTGGCGCATTTCTATTCCTTTTCACATACTGTTGGAGCTTGTTCTCTTTCAAGAGTTGTTCAATTACCTCTTTCAAATGACGACATTCGTTGGTGTCATGGCTAGGTTGGTTGTGGAACCGGCAGAACCTTCCACTTTTTTCCATCTTACTTCCAACTCTCAGTTTAGGTGGTGTCGGATAATTGACATCATCCTTGGTTGCAAAGAAGATGTTCTCAGGGGTATCAGTCAAGGGTGTGAAATTGAAAGGACGGCCTTTCTTAGCATCTCCCTATTTCTTTCCACCATCATTTCCCCTTTTCTGAGTGTTAGGTTCTTTCTTGTTCGAAGGAGCACCATTGTTCCCGGCTTCTGCTGATACCACCTTAGCCGGTGTTTGGAGGCTCTCCAAGCGCATGAATTCATCCGCTTTCTTGTAGAATTTGTCAAGCGAGTTTGGTTCTTTCATTTTCAACCATTTTCCAAATTCGCTTGATTTGTCAATCGCCCTCGTCAAGTATGTTAGGACCATACGTGGCTCAGCATTATCTACCTCAGCCAATGCTACGTTAAAACGATTCAAAAATGATTTGATGGATTCTCCTGGATTTTGCTCTAGACTTGATAGCGACATTATATCCTTTGCTTTTGAAGCATACAATCGAAATTGCTCCTTGAATTTCCTGGTCAAATTGGAGAACTGATCAATGGACCTGACCGGCAGCTTTGTAAACCATAATAGAGCCACACCTTCTAGATATACCGGGAAATATCGACATTTGATTTCATCAGACGCTCTGGCACCCGTCATATGCCAATCGTACTTATACAGAAACTCATTAGGATCACTCGTCGCCTTGTAAGCCGGAATAGTAGGGGGAACGAATTTCCTTGGGAACTCTGCCTTCAAGATCTTTCCAGTAAATGGAGTTTTGCTTGGAGCAAAACCCCATTCTTTCTCATCTTCATCTCTTCGCATGCTTTCCTTCATAATCTAACGAACCATACTTGAGAAATACTCTTCATCATTTAGAGGCTATGGAGGGAAAATATCAGCCATTCTTTCTGAATTCTGTCTTGACAACCGTTCACGGAGAGTCGGCTGCGGTCCTGATCCTCCACCCTGGAGAGGTGTCTTTTCCACAGGGTCTGCGGCTCTTTGAGAAACATTCCCTCCTTCAACATCTTGAACCCCCGCAGTAGGGTTTCCATCATTATTAACCGTTGATGGTTAGGCCCAAGTAGATCATTCAACTTACTTAAGATCAGCGCATTCTGGGCATTCTGAGCCTCCAACTATGCATTATGGGCATTCAATTGTTGATTCAACCCCAAAACTACGCGTCCAATTCTGCTCGTGTGACTCCAACAGTTGGAGCTGCTTGACTTGAAGGAGGAGAGGTAGCGGTATTCTCTTGAACATTGTCGGATCTTACAGAACTTCATTTTCTCCCAGGAGCCATTATTTCCAATAAACTTCTGGTTTTAAAAGAAATCCTTTCAACAACTTTTTGAGAAGCAATGGTGAGAACAACTTGAGTTCAACTCTCAGTGAAATCACCAAAAATGTTAACGTGAAAATCAGACGCTAACACCTCGGTGTAAGTGTAGTGGATGTGAAAGCATCACCCGTTAATACGGGAATTAGAGAGAAACAATAATTCACAGAAAATGCAGTAAAGAACACAGAGTTTATAGTGGCTCGGCCTATAATCAAGCCTACGTCCACTTCAATCCTTTCTTATTGCTGATTTGATTACAACTTGTTACAATCTCTTTCAAGTGCAATCTACTTCAAAAGACGAGTAGCTAGACAAACTTCGATGCGAGAAAGTTCTTCGAATTCATGATTGAATGTCTTGAATTTATGTTTGAAGTTGATCTAAGCCTCTTGTGCGTGCTTGGAATTTTGGTATGTAGATTGGCTTGAAGATAGCAGAGACTCGATGCCTTTTCGAAAATCCCCCCCCCCCCATATTGGAGTTAGTGTCCTATTTATAGAGGAGCTTTCCTGGGTCTTTAGTCAATTACGACTTAAAGTAAGTTGTGGGCCGTGGGTTACGGTATAGGATAAGTCGTGGGTCGTTGGATGGTTAAGACATCAGGAGTTATCACTTGGCTGGCTCGCACATGTCCTTTAGTACTAACTGATAGGTACTAGCGACTTATGGAAAGCGGCATGGTCAAAATTTCTAAGTTCAAGGTCGTTAGCGACCTAAGCCAGGTTATAGGCCGGCAGCGACTTAGGGATAGGTCGTAAGTTGTGTTCCATTTCTTAAGCAAGGCTTACGGCTTAACTGGGATAAGTATGTTCTCCTGAGCACAAGTCCTGAGTCGTGAACGAATTAATAAGCTCTGGCTTAAGTAACATGGCATTGGATTTGCCTTTGTGCTTAGGTCGTGAACGACCTAGCATAAGTCGTAAATTGGCCATGGCTTAAGTGAAGTTGCTTCGGGCCTTTCGTGTCTTGAGTCGCTGAGTTGATAACTTGATGAGTCGCTTATCCATTAAGTCGCTGTCCCCCTTGAGTTGTTGAGTCGGTAGCCCTTCAAGGCCGTTGAGTCGGCGACTATCTTAAGGTAGTTAGGTCGGCAACCAGTTAAGTCGGCGATCTCCTTAAACCGTTAGGTCGGTATCTATGTTGAGTCGGTAGCCTTTAAGATGTTAGGTCGTGGCACCTCAATGAGTCGCATATCAATTAAGTCGCTTCTCTTTTTAAGTCGTGAGTCTTTTTGAGTCGCTGAACATTGGAGTTAACACCCATATATCAAAATAGGTATTTTAAAATATTCTGAAGGCGATGGAAAAAGTTTCACGTCCAAATTCCTTTGTATGAAGAAGTTATGCTGAAATCAATATTTTCAAATTGATTTCAAATTGATTTTAACTAAATCGATTTCAAGGCGTTTCACGTTCGTACGATCAAGCGACAAGTCTGATTGCTACGAAACTTGAATCCCTACAATAATTCCCTGTTACGGATCAGATGAAACTGGTTTCATCGAAATCCGAGTCCGTGACAAAAATGGCTATTTTTATATTAATTAAATAAATTAAACAAATTGATTAAATCCAATTTTATATTTTTATATTTTAAAATTGACAATCTTATCATCTTTACATTACACAAACATTTACAATGACTTTAACAAATTTAAATGTCCATATAGAGAAGATAAATTTATCAATTCCAAATGTTAATCTCACTTTTAATAATTAACTTCATTTAATTTACAAAATTATAAATAAAATCCTAAAAATTCCATTTAGTTAAATAAATTAATTATTATTCCGTTCATAATTTCAAATAGAAGTGTCAACTATTGGATTTAAGATCATCACATAAATATTTCACGTTTTCAACTTAATTTCCAATTAACTTAAAATTTTATTATTTAATTTTAAATTAATTGCAATAAACCCAAATAATACATAAAGCTTGATTCCTGTTTAGACATTTAACTCATTTGATTGCAATTAACCTCTTTATGGTTAATTAAATATCGATATATATATTGGAACTTTATTTCCATTCTTTATTCACAAATCATCATATTTATGAAGAAAATATACGTTATTCTCCATTTATTACCTTAATTTATTTAACGTAACATTTAATTTATATCTGTTGCAATGATTTCCAAATCAGTTGAATGAATTGAATATATATGTATCACTCATAATAACTTGTGGCCACAACCCTTGATCACCTTTAATAAGTTTATTATTTACAATCCAATAATCGTCATTTACTATATATATACGAATTAATTAATTCAATATTTCCATTTAGTTTTCCTATACTAAATTTATTACTAAGTGTATTTACTCTATTCCAACAAGTTGGAATTCCATTCTTACTATAACAATCATTTTCCTATTCACTTTTATTAATAACCCACCATCATTGCATTTATTGTCTTTTATTGATTTTATACAATTTACATTAACTTTACATTCAATTACTATTCAATGTATATTTATTCATCAATCAAATTCGATGTTTACTTTTCTTTCCTTCTATTTGATAAATAACCTAGTATAAATTTACATACATTCATTTCATTCCATTCATTTATGGGTATTGCATTGAAATTTTCCATTAATTGCAATTGGATTCCCAATTTTATTCAATACCCTGGATAAATAACATATATATTAATCAAATCCTTACATTTTTTTTTCTCATACTCCATTTAAAACCAAATCGTAACATTTAAATGATTTTAATGAATTGGAATTTCATTCAAGTCATAAATTATTAACTTGCAATAACATGATTCCTTAATTTATTCCAATTACCGTTTACACTCTACTATTGCGTTAAATCAATTTAATATTTTCATTAATTTCTCATATTAAATTTTATATCCAGGTAAGAATCCTTTTTCTACTTAATTCAATTTGGATTTTATTCAAATTTATATAAATAGGTTTTAAGTCACTATTTGCATAAATTTTTTTAGCCTTCATTTTAACATTTATTTATCCCCTTTATTGTTTCTACTAAAATAAATTACAAAAATCCCATTAAATAAACAAACTAAATTGTCGAAATTTACGGGTCGTTACAAAACCGGCTGTATCGCTCCGTAAACTCCGTAAGACGCCAGTTCAGCTCCTCCGTCTTGGCTTCGGTGCGGATATTGCATTCCTCGAGCGCGGCGACCTGGGCACTGAGCTGTGCAATCTCCTCCTTATCTTGAACCCTCTGATACTCAATCTGAGTCGTCTTACCCTGTAAATAAAATTTAAATTATTAGCGTTTAATAATTGTAATTCGTGTTTACTATAATCCAATCACAATGTGAAATAGTTAGTTCAGAATAATTATTTTAAAATTTAAGTTAAATTTATTACCGATTGTTTCCCAAAACCATAGCATCTGCCATGTGCCGCTGATCCATGACAGACTCAAAAATAGCGTCCTCCTCAGCGGCGGTCAACTCGCCCAGAGCCCTTGAGAATGGAAGTCCGAGCTTGCTGAAACTTTTGCTGTTATACAAAATAAGTTGAATTTAGATAACATTATTTTAGTTAACTTATATAAGTGTTAAGTCATTATGTTACTTACATATGCGGACTGTGCTTTAGCATCGTGATCCCAGGAGTATGAAACGTTGCCTGCTTCGTCGATCTGTCTCAATGCATGAGTATGCGTGAAAACATCCCAGTAACTCACAGAAGCACCACCACGTTGTCTCTCCTAAAATATGTCCCTATACATACATAAATACATACATACATACATACATATATATATATATATATTGTTACATTATCTACAACTTAGAACTTAAAATCTTTAAATTATTATCATAATTAATAAATATACTATGTCCTCTCGGTGATGCTGAAATGACTTGGAACCACAACGATGTGTGACATGGTTCTTGCTCCTATTGGCTGAGTTCCTCTCCGACTGCCTCTGTAAATTTAATTTAAAGACAAAAATTGTTTAACATTTCTAGTTAGTATTTGCGTAGATGAATTTAAATTAAACATGTGATAAATTTACCTGAAACTCCTCGTTCCCTACCATGTCACAAAATCATCCCACACAGCTGCGCTCATCCACTGAGGCTTCTTTCCCGCTGTTTTTAAGTTGTTTGCTGTTTCTCAGTAGTTCTTTGCGACTTTGCTGCACCAGTGGCGATATACGACTGAAATATCAGCGTCCTGAAGGTCCACTTCCGCCTGCACGTTTGACAAAATAAGAGTTATACAACTTTTATAAATAATGTAAACATGAATTGATATAACATGTTCCTAATATATAAAGTGACATACCAAAAAATCCTGCCAAATAGTCTCTTTAACATTCTGTGTTAACCCGCCTTTTGGCAAGGCCATGGATATGCGAATTTAATTTAATTGACTACGCGTGCGTCAAGGCTGATGTACGATGGATTCATTCGACTGGATGGATGGATGACGCAGTGTGCTTGGAAGATGGAAATATGATCGGATAAAAATGAACCGACAACATTTTGGGTCTAGGAAACATGGTTCGGCATTAAACATGGTTCAGCATGGTGGAGGTTCAGCATAAATCTCATTCGGTATTGGATGAGTCATTCAGCATACCTTCATACCTCGGTAGACCCATACCTCGGTAGATCCATACCGCCATACCTCGGTAGATCCATACCGTTGTAGATCCATACCTCCATACCTCGGTAGATCCATACCTCTGTATATCCATACCTCGGTAGATCCATACCTCCATACCTCGGTAGATCCATACCTCGGTAGATCCATACCTCCATACCTCGGTAGATCCATGCCTCGGTAGATCCATGCCTCGTTAGATCCATACCTCAGTAGATCCATACCTCCATACCTCGATAGATCCATACCTCGGTAGATCCATACCTCGGTAGCTCCATACCTCGACACCTCGATACCTCGGTACCCTTGGTGGGCCCAAACTACTCAGGAGGCCCAACAACCTGGTTTTGCCTACAAATACAGCATGTGGGTCTCCAGATGAGAGGACGACTGCTTCTTCTTCTTTCTGCTCTCTTACTTTTTACTTTCTAAGTCTAAGACAAGTCTACCGCATTATAACTATAATGGATTATTACATCAATAAAAAGAAAACTTCTGGAGTGGGCGTAGGCCGGAGTTAGCCAAACCACTATAAAATTTGTTATTCTTTACTGCTTTCATTTTAATTTTAACTGTTCTTCATATTATCACTCTCTACATACATCCTATCTGTGAGCTGTGATTGGGATTTTGTGCTTTCATCTGGATTTGGGTGTTAGTGACCAATTTTGGCGCTAACAATCTGGAAATGTCCACTTAGGCCAACATTCGGTAATACGTCTCATGTACGCCCATCGAGATATAGATAGGACTACTTAAGTCGGCTCCAAAGCGAAACCATTGTGTTTAAACAGAGAAAAAACATTTAATATTTCATGACTACTATATATTTTCAGAATAGATTGTACGAAAATAAAATTTAATTTTGAAATTTAATACTTACCTTTGATCTGCTTTTGGCTTTAGCCACACCACAGGACGCCATAGCTCCTGTGACGGACCACCGCCATCACTACCGTCCGGACGAGCATGCCATCTCTGTGAGGTAGAGGGAGACCGAGAATGTCCATCGGTACGTCTACGTGACGACATACCTATATAATATATGTTACAAACAAACATTATAACAGAAAATAAAATGACTATATGTAAAAGATACAGTATGGCGTAACATAAAAACGAGATGTGATACATATCATATATTAGCATACCATTTCATTTTTAATGAAAACAGGATAATGTTTAAAAAAATATAAATTTACCTTCTCAAAATGTAGATAGTTGATCAGTCCTCGTCATTTTCAGATTCACACTCTGTTTCGCACTCTATATTTTTTCCTCTGTACTCTCAAATGCTTCAATTAATGCATTTGATTCATCATTTAGAGGTCCAAAATCTGTTTGATCGTCGGTTATTATTATTCCTCTATTTCCTCGATATCTTCTTGGTAAGCTTGTTCTTCGGAAATATTATGTCCATCAAATGTAAACCTTGTCTTTGTTTTAAAAATACTATACCAATCTATTTTATCTCTTCTTAGAGATGGGTAAGAAGCATAATAAAATTGAAGAGCTTATTTGACAAGTAAAAAAGGATCGTATTTATAATAACGCGAAGTATGTTTTATTTCTATAAGATTATACCTTAGGTGCACGTTGATACCAAAACCTGGAACATTGCTGAACCAGTTGCATTTAAACAAAAATTCTTCTTCTGTGGGTTGTGAAATACGTCAATTGCAAAACCTGGGTTAGCACGCCATAAAAATCATGTATATGATCATTTGGATCATCACTACCTTTAACAAATACACCGGTATTGTTAGTTAATTTTTCGGCATCGTATTCTTTGGTATTAAATTATATCCATTGACAAAGAAATTGGTTAGGTCTTCACTTTCCTTTCTGGTCCCATAGCTAAATGTTTCAATCCTTCATCTACAACACAACTTGTTGTATCAAAAACGTACTTAGAAAACCAAGAAGCGAATTCTTTGCCGATATCGCCGTTAGGATGTTGTGATTCGTAAATACTGCAATTATATAACAAATGTTGCATTATGATTAAGATACACGTGTGTGCATATATTTGTGTATACACACGTGTTGATGATATATATATAAGTAAATTACCTAACAAACGGTGCAACTTCGGCACAGTTGAGAAGAACATATGTGTGTGCAACATGATACATCCAACCTACTTCCACACAAGCACCGGCAGATCGACCTTGTTTTTTAAAAATTGATAAGGTCGTTTGACAATCATCTTGATCAATGCCTTCACCATTACGTGTAGCACTTTCAAATGATATGTTCACATGGTCACTAAAATAAGGAGAGAGAAAAAACGAAGCTTCTTCTTCGATGTATGATTGGCAAATCGAACCTTCAACTCGAGCTTTCTGTCGCACTTTTTTTTTAGATGACTTAAATACCTTTCAAATGGATACATCCATCCATATTGCACAGGCCCTCGAAGACGTGCTTCTAATGGAAGATGAATTGGTAAATGTTCCATAACATTGAAAAAACCTGGAGGAAATACTTTTTCCATTTTGCAGAGAAATATCGGGATTTCTTCCTCAAGTTTACGTAGCTGATCCACTTTTAATGTAGTAGAACAAATCTCTTTATAAAAAAGACATAGTTATGTTACAACAGTCCAAACTTTTACGGGCAATAGTTCTTTAAAAGCGACGGGCAATAAATTTTCCATCATAACATGAAAATCATGACTTTTCATCCCGTTAAGTTTATTGTTCTAATAGTCGACACATCTACGAATATTAGAAGATATACCATCCGGGAATCTTAGTCCTTCCACCCATTTTAAAAGTACTTTAACTTGATTATTGTCTTTCTCATAGCAAGCTTTTGGCTTTTTTTGTGTTATTTGGCTTTATATGAAGCTCGGGACAATTACATATTACTTCAATATCACATCTTCATTTCAAATCGTCTTTCATCTTCCCCTTGACATTCAAAAGTGTATTAAAAACATTATCAAACCCATTTTTCTCATTATGCATCACGTCAATATTGTGACGAATCAGGAGATTTTTCCAATAAAGCAACTCCCAAAATATGCTTTGTTTGCACCAGTTAGGAATCGATGATTTACCTTGAATTTCATTTTGTTTTCCGGTTTCATGTATCTTTGGATAATCCTTTACAAGTTCATAAATATCTTCGCTTGACCAAACCGTAAGTGGTCTCAAAGTTTCGTGTCTATTAAATGTAAAGTTTTTCTTATCTCTTCTAAAAGGATGATTAATATGAAGAAAACATCGATGACAGTCAAACCATGAAATTTTCATTCCATGAGGTAAAGAAAATGCTCGTGTATCTTCCTTGTAGTATGGACAAACTAGACGACCAGCCGTACACCCACCTGAAAGCATTGCATAAGCAGGAAAATCGTTGATTGTCCACATCAAGGAAGCATACATGCGAAAGTTTTTTTTTTGGAAATATCGTATGTTTCTACTCCTTCGTAGCACAGTGTTTTTAATTCTTCAATCAAAGGTTGTAATAAACATCGATTCCTTGTGTCGGATCATTAGGACCAAGGACGACAACTATGAGTAACATATATGGAGTTTTCATACACATCCATGGAGGTAAATTATAAGGTGAGACAATTATAGGCCATGACGAATATTTAGAACCAAACAGAGAAATTGGTGAAAATCCATCCGTACATAAACCAAGTCGAACATTACGACTCTCGGATGAAAAATTAGGATATTTGTGGTCAAAATGCTTCTATGCTTCCCCATCAGCTGGGTGTGTTAACGTACCTTCTTCCCGTGTTCTAACACTATGTCATCTCATACGTTGCGCGGTTACAGAAGATGAATATAACCTTTGAAGTCTGGGAGTAATTGGTAAATAATGCATACGTTTATGCGGAACTTCCTTTCCTTTTTTCTTTCTTGATTTGTACCTTTCCTGATTACATATTTTACAATTTCTAAGGTTGATATCTTCTTTCCAAAACAGCATGCAACCGTTTAGACATGTTTCTATTTTATAATACAGTAAACCAAAAGCTGACATCATTTTTTTTACTTCATAATTATTTTCACACATTAAATTATTTTGAGGCATATGCCATTTCGCATCTTGTACAACGGCTGTAAATCCAGCTTCTGTGAAGTTGTATATAGATTTCATCGCAATGTATTCAGCAGTTACTGATAATTGGTTTTCGCTTGTGCAGCCTTCCCAAAGGGTTTCTTTGCGGCATCTAATAAATCATATATTTTTTTTGCCCCAATATTTGGTTCTTCTTCAGCATTACCATCGTCATCAATTAATTGAGGAACATGAAACATTGACCGTGCAGCATCTTCAACCATATGTTCTACGAGATTCGTT
Organism: Allium cepa; assembly: GCA_030765085.1. Classification (NCBI taxonomy): domain Eukaryota; kingdom Viridiplantae; phylum Streptophyta; class Magnoliopsida; order Asparagales; family Amaryllidaceae; genus Allium; species Allium cepa. The sequence goes on along the minus strand of CM060934.1, from coordinate 365,358,625 downwards.
GTATCAATTTCAGTACACACTACCTCCTCAGCTTGTACATGATTAGATGCTAACGGTTCTCCGTGATGATCCCAAACCAAATAGTTCAGCAAGAAACCATATTGACGCAAAAGAACTCTAACCATTTATGCTATCAAATGCTTTAACATTTTGCACTTAGTGCATGGACAACGGATTTCTTCATCGTTTCTGTTATTACTTAAAGCGAAATCAATAAATACGCGAACACCGTTACTAAATTGTTCACTTATTGAGCCTCCATTTTCGACCCTTCTTTTTTATACATCCAGCTTCGATTAGTAAAATAATTGTTCATTTACCTACGTATATATTTAAAAAGTATGATATAAATTTAAAAAATTGACATTTTATTAAAACAATATTATTGCTGAATTTTATATTAATAGATCATTAACACTTTGTCGATGGATCATCCTACCTCCCATTACAAATACAATAACGTAGTTAAATCGCGTAAATCATTTCAATTTAAATGATTCAACAAAATTTCAACAACACTTTGCTTTAGTTCCCTAAACAGTACACATTTGCGTGTACAAAGGGAACATAAAGGAAGCGCTGTCGAAATTCTATGAACCATTTAAAATGAAATGTTTTACGAGATTTAATTATGTTATTGTGTTCGTAACTTGTCCAATACAGGGACAAATCCAACAAACATTGTATACGATGAATATAGATGTCTGTTCTGTTAAAAAACGAATATCCACATAACGATCATATACAATACTTATCAGGCTGGGCCGAAAGACACTCTAAGGGTTTCTTGAATATGAAATATCGTTTTTGAAATTTTATAAAATACATAAACTAATAGTATGCTCACTAACAACTAACGTTTCCAAACAAACCTTAAGCTAATTGTATGCACATTAGTCTATTGTTAACACAAACTCAAATATATATAATCTTGCAATACATAAGTTAGTAACATAATTATGCCTCAGTAAACTAGATTATGCATAAAATAAGGCAATACAAACATTTAGTACACTAATTTAATGTTTAATTGTCATTCTCATGCGTTCAAAATTCATAAAAATAAGTAATTCTATTTATAAATAAGTAATTCACGTTCGCCATGGCAGCTTGAAGAGGACATTTTTTTTGTTATCAGCTTTTGTTCGTGCCTGAGTTACGATCCTTCTTTTGCTGGAATTGAGAAGTCCTCTTCTTCCTTATATATCTTTTAAATAAAAATGCTACTATTTGATCTCAGTAAGTTTATAATAACAATTGTCTTTATGTTTAGAAGCCCGTGTATTCAAAAATAATAATATTTATTAAAATGATAGTTATATATTATGAACGAAAGTCAAAAAACCCAACTTCCTTTCTTCATTTTGTAAGTGATTTTCCTATACTGCAAAACAAAAGGCAGATAAATATGTACAGAAATGGCTCATTTTATAGCTGGAAGCTCAAAAACGCACAAACATGTTTGGATCAGCTAGGCAATAATGATAAATGTGCCTGATAAATCGCAAACAAAGCACATATAGGCAGAGATATTCCCATTAAAGTGGATAATTAAAATGGTGAAAGTCGGTAACTTTATAATGCGTACCAATCATGAATGGGAGTTAGTACTAATAATTGTTCAAGACGAAGGACAAATATTATCATATTCCAACTGATTTATATATTCGATAATTTTGAACTTGCACAGATAACACTTTAGACCATGCCAAACACCAGCTGAAATGTATAGTTCGATCACAAACTGCGGTGGATGACTGTAAATACAGATCATTCTACAGCATTTTTATTTTTTGATTCAAGCCGCAGACAAGAAAATGAAAAACAAGGACTAAAAGTAATGCATATACGCATTTAATAACAGATATCGGTGCATCCGGCATACTCATTCTCACATATACTACCACAATCCGCTTGCGGCATTGAACTTTTGCATCTGATTAGGCAGACCTTCCTTTCCGCTTCGCATTTCTCAAAACATGGATTGGATTTAGTGAATTCACTGATTGCAGTAGTAACTGAGGATGACAATGACAAGATAAGTAGCACAATCATCATCATCATCATCATTGCAGACATCATTATTTTTGTAGTCGCCATTGGTGGTCAATTAAGTTGTTTATGCTATACACTATTGGCCTATAGATGTGGCTTTATAAAGGCATTAAGGTATGCTGGTAAAATGTTATATGGAAGCTACTAATTAATATTGCATTCAAGAAAAAAAAATTGGAAAACCGATTCATTATCCTATCTAAGTATTTTTCATGTATATCTGTATTACAAACGTTAGCACATTAATTCCATTAATTGAAATTATTTAGTTGTATATCCTTAAAGCATCATCAAGTTTAATTACATTATATATTTAGATATTTGTTTTTGTTACGTATCTTTGATATTGACTCCACCTTGCTGTGTTAGTTAATAAATCATTAATTAAGTTTTTACTTCATTCTTAGACTTATTAGATGTTTGATGATTTGAGTCTTATGTTTTTGTTTTATGATGTTGACTAAGATGAAATCCTGTAGTTGGTGGGTTGTAGCTGGGATACAGAAGTGATGAATTTATTTCACGTGTTTTAATGTAGAGTTTGTAGGGGTTTCATAAGGTGTACATGGAATTTAAATATGGGCTTCCATCATATACTTTAGTGAAAATTTAAATATGGACTTTCGTTCCTTACATCAAAAACCTTAAATCGAAATCTGAGTCATTACATGCCAAAAACTTGTACGAACGAAAATATTTACTTTATAAAAGACACTTTTATAGAAGTACACCTCAAACAAAATATATTAAAAAGTGAGTAATGTGCAGAACATTGCATTCAAAGACCATGGTTAAAGCGAGCAATTTACAATGGAAAGCAAAAGGACCGTAGTTAAAATGTGACAGCTTAGCTTGAATGATGTGTGAACGCTAACATTCAAATTATTCAATATTTAATGGTTGACTGAATTCACACATTAAAGACGCATAATCGTAATGATGAATTTTCTCAAATCCACACGATCTAATTTATTTATAATTTTTATAAATTAATAATTTTTTCTGAAATTTTGTTTGTTTTTGGAATCCACCAAAAACTGATATACAATATCGATGGAAATTTAAATTTGATTTAAAGAAATTATTTATTGAATGGGTTTGGGATTTTTAAAAATCCATCTATGCATTTCCATGGCCGACCATAGCGTGGTGGGGGAATTATTTTAAAGTGTTCAAAATTGTTTTGAAAAGGAAGAAAAATTGTGTAAAAGAATGTGATATTTTCTCCTCCTTTATTTCTACTTAAATACCATTTAAATCAAATAAAACAAAAACAAAAATGGTACTTCAGATCGTTGTAATTTTTGGAGGCAATTAAATGAATCTAGGAGTCTTTCATTCATTCAAGGTGCAAATCATATACTATATTAGGAAATCTTTAATTTCATATTATTTATATATGAATATGTGTGTATGTAGATTGTGTAGTCTAGATTTTGTATACGTTTCAACGAATTTATATGCACACGACACTACAAGACACACACACGACACTACAAGACACACAGTGCATTCCAACGGCGGTGGGACGTTGGCAACCATTCGAAAGCCGTTGATGGATGTTGGAAACGCCGTTGATATACATTTCAACGGCGTCCAACGTCAACCAACGGACCCAACGCGCATGTACCAACGTCTTCCAACGTTCAGTTTGTCCACATGGAAGAAGATGTTGACCAAAATGGACGTTGGAAAGACGTTGGAAGATCTGATGGAGGACGTTGGATTAAATGTGCCAGTGAGCCGTTGGTGGACGTTGGAAGACGTTGGAAATCTGGGTTTTTTCTTTACAGAACCAACAATGCATGCTTCCAGCCACCTCCAACATCGTATATCTCATAAAAGCTCAATTTCGAGCACATTTACAACAGCATATCTCACATATAATCAATCATAATAGTAAATCCAAGTAATAAGCATATATACTAATCAATATACACAATACAAATAAATATAAACAACATAAACCATCCAACATCAACATCCAACAAAACGTCCAATCCAATAATATCCAAACTACTACATCAACATCTCAAAAATCACATCCAAACCAACATCCAAAACATCAGAATGTATCAAATCCTCACAATCTCCAAACATACATGTCCATAGCAAAACAAATCAAATCATACCGAAATCACTCTCCTCCAGAAGCACCAGAAGACGGAAACCGGCCGTATTGCTCTATAAACTCCGTGAGACGCCTGTTCACCTCCTCCGTCTTGGCTTCGGTGTGAATATTGCGTTCCTCGAGCGCAGCGACCAGGGCTCTGAGTTGTGCAATCTCATCCTTATGTTGAGCCCTCTGATACTCAATCTGAGCCGTCTTAGGCTGTAAATAAAATTTAAATTATTAGTGTTTAATAATTGTAACTCGTGTTTACTACAATCCATCACAATGTGCAACAGTTGGTTCGGAATAATTATTTTAAAATTTAACTTAAAGTTATTACCGATTGATTCCCAAAACCATAGCGTCTGCCATGTGCCACTGGATCCATGACAGACTCAAAAATAGCACCCTCCTCATCGGCGGTCAACTCGTCACGCCCAGAGCCCTCGAGAATGGAAGTCCATGCTTGCTGAAACTTTTGCTGTTATGCAAAATAAGTTGAATTTAGATAACATTATTTTAATTAACTTATATAAGTGTTAAGTCATAATGTTACTTACATATGCGGACTGTGCTTTGGCATCATGATCCCAGGAGTATGAAACGTTGTCTGCTTCGTTGACCTGGCTCAACGCATGAGTATGTGTGAAAACATCCCAGTAACTCGCAGAAGCACCACCACGCTGTCTCTCTTGAAATATGTCCATATACATATGTTATATATATATATATATATATATTGTTACATTATCTACAACTTAGAACTTAAAATCTTTAAATTATTATCGTAATTAATAAATATACCAAGTCCTCTCCGTGATGCTGAAATGACTTGGAACCACCACGATGTGTGACAAGGTTCTTGCTCCTATTGGCTGAGTTCCTCTTCGACTACCTCTGCAAATTTAATTTAAAAACAAAATTTGTTTAACATTTCTAGTTAGTATTTGCGTAGAAGAATTTAAATTAAACATGTGATAAATTCACCTGAAACTCCTCGTTCCCCACCGTTGCACAAAATCATCCTACACAGCTGCGCTCATCCACTGAGGCTTCTTTCCCGCTATTTTTAAGCTTTTTACTGTTTCCCGGTAGTTCTTTGCGACTTTGCTGCACCAGTGGCGATATACGACTGAAATATCAACGTCCTGAAGGTCCACTTCCGCCTACATGTTTGACAAAATAAGAGTCATACAGCTTTTATAAATAATGTAAACATGAATTGATACAACATGTTCCTAATATATAAAGTGACATACCAAAAAATCCTGCCAAATAGTCTCTTTAACATTATCTGGAAATGTCCACTTAGGCTAACATTCGGTCACATGACTCATGTACGCCCGTCGAGATATAGATAGAACTAATTGAGTCGGCTCCAAAGAGAAACCACTGCGTTTAAACAGAGAAAAATCATTTAATATTTCATGCCTATTATATATTTTCAGAATAGATTGTACAAAAATGAAATTTAATTTTGAAATTTAATACTTACCTTTGATCTGCTTTTGGCTTTAGCCACACCACAGGACGCCGTAGCTCCTGTGATGGACCACCACCATCACCACCGCTCAGACGAGCATGCCCTCTTTGTGAGGAAGAGGGAGACCCAGAATGTCCACCAGTACGTCTACGTGACGACATACCTATATAATACATGTTACAAACAAACATTATAACAGAAAATAAAATGACTATATGTAAAACATACAGTATAGCATAACATAAAAATGAGATGTGATACATATCGTATATTAGCATACTATTTCATTTTTAATGAAAACAGGATAATATTTAAAAAAATATAAATTTACCTTCTCAAAATGTAGATAGTTGATCAGTCCTCGTCATCTTCGGATTCAGACTTTGTTTCGCACTCTATTTTGTTCCTCTGTACTCTCAAATGCATCAATTAATGCATTTGATTCATCGTTTAGAGGTCCATAATCTATTTGATCGTCAGTTATTATTATTCCTCTATTTTCCTCGATATCTGCTTGGTAAGCTTGTTCTTCGGGAATATTCCGTCCATCAAATGTAAACCTTGACTTTGTTTTAAAAACAGCCGACCAATCTATTTTATCTCTTCTTAGAGATGGGTAAGAAGCATAATAAACTTGAAGAGCTTGTTTGGCAAGTACAAAAGGATCATATTTATAATAACGCGAAGTATGTTTTATTTCTAGAACATTGCCGAACCAGTTGCATTTAAACAAAAATACTTCTTCTGCGGGTCGTGTGAAATACGTCAATTGCAAAACCGGGGTTAGCACGCCATAAAAATCATGTGCATGATCATTTGGAACATCACTACCTTTAACAAATACACTAATATTGTTAGTTAATTTTTCGGCACCGTATTCTTTGGTATTAAATTTATATCCATTGACAAAGAATATTGGATAGGTCTTCACTTTCCTTTTTGGTCCCATAGCTAAATGTTTCGATCCTTAGTCTACAACACAATTTGTTGTATCAAAAACGTACTTAGAAAACCAAGAAGCGAATTCTTTGCCGATATCGCCGTTAGGATGTTGTGACTCGTAAATACCACAATTATATTACAAATGTTGCATTATGATTAAGATGCACGTGTGTGCGTATATTTGTGTATACACACGTGCTGATGATATATATATATATATATATATACATACATATATATATATATATATATAAGTAAATTACCTAACAAACGGTGCAACTTCGGCACAGTTGAGAAGAACATATGTGTGTGCAACATAATAATCTCTATCATCCAACCATACTTCCACACAAGCACCAGCAGGCCGACCTTGTTTTTTAAAAATTGATAAGGTCGTTTGACAATCATCTTGATCAATGCCTTCATCATTACGCATAACACTTTCAAATGATATGTTCACATGGTCACTAAAATAATGAGAGAAAAAAAACGAAGCTTCTTCTCCGATGTATGATTTGCAAATCGAACCTTTAACTCGAGCTTTCTGTCTCACTTTTCTTTAGACGATTTAAACACCTTTCAAATGGATACATCCATCCATATTGCACAAGCCCTCGAAGACGTGCTTCTAATGCAAGATGAATAGGTAAATGTTCCATAATATTGAAAAACCCGGAGGAAATACATTTTCCATTTTGTAGAGCAATATCGGGATTTCTTCCTCAAGTTTACTTAGATGATCAATTTTTAATGTAGTAGAACAAATCTCTTTATAAAAAAGACTAATTTCTATTACAACAGTCCAAACTTTTACGGGCAACAGTTCTTTAAAAGCGACGGGTAATAAATTTTCCATCATAACATGACAATCATGACTTTTCATCCCGCTAAGTTTATTGTTCTTATAGTCGACACATCTACGAATATAATAAGATATACCATCCGGGAATCTTAGTCCTTACACCCATTTTAAAAGTACTTTAACTTGATTAGTGTCTAGCTCATAGCAAGCTTTTGGCTTTTTGTTTACATTTGGCTTTATATGAAGCTCAAGACAATTACATATTACTTTTATACCACGTCTTCATTTCAAATCATCTTTCGTCTTCCCCTTGACATTCAAAAGTGTATTAAAAACATTGTCAAACACATTTTTCTCATTATGCGTCATGTCAATATTATGATAAATAAGGAGATTTTTCCAATAAGGTAACTCCCAAAATATGCTTTGTTTGCACCAGTTAGGAATCAATGATTTACCTTGAATTTCAATTTGTTCTCTGATTTCATGTACCTTTGGATAATCCTTTACAAGTTCATAAATTACTTCGCTTGACCAAACCGTAAGTGGTCTCAAAGTTTCATGTCTATTAGCTGTAAAGTTTTTCTTATTTCTTCTAAAAGGATGATTAATATGAAGAAAACATCGATGACAGTCAAACCATGAAATTTCCTTTCCATGAAGTAAAGAAAATGCTCATGTATCTTCCTTGCAGTACGGACAAACTAGACGACTAGCCCTACTCCAACCTGAAAGCATTGCATAAGTAGGAAAATCGCTGATTATCCACATCAAAGAAGCATACATGCGAAAGTTTTTTTTTTGGAAATATCATATGTTTCCACTCCTTCATACCATAGTGTTTTTAATTCTTCAATCAAAGGTTATAAATAAACATCGATTCCTTGTGTCGGATCATTAGGACCAGGGACGACAACTGTGAGAAACATATATGGAGTTTTCATACACATCCATGGAGGTAAATAATAAGTTGTGACAATTATAGGCCATGATGAATATTTAGAATCAAACTGAGAAAATGGTGAAAATCCATCCGTACATAAACCAAGTCGAACATTAAGATTCTCAGATGCAAAATTAGGATATTTGTGGTCAAAATGCTTCCATGCTTCCCCATTGGCTGGGTGTATTAACGTACTGTCTTCTCGTGTTCTAACAATATGCCATCTCATATGCTACGCGGTTACATAAGATGCATATAACCTTTGAAGTCTAGGAGTAATTGGTATATAATGCATACGTTTATACGGGACTTCCTTTCCTTTTTTCTTTCTTGATTTGTACCTTTCTTGATTACATATTTTACAATTTCTAAGGTTGATATCTTCTTTCCAAAACAGCATCCAACCGTTTAGACATGTATCTATTTTATGATACGGCAAACCAAAAGCTGCCATCATTTTTTTTTTATAATTATTTTCGCACATTAAATTATTGGGAGTCATATGCCGTTTCGCAGCTTGTACAACAGCAGTAAATCCAGCTTTTGTGAAGTTGCATTTAGATTTCATCGCAATGTATTCAGCAGTTACTGATAATTGGTTCCGCTTGTGCAGCTTCCTAAAGGGGTTTCTTTGCGGCATCTAATAAATCATATTTTTTTTGCCCCAATATTTGGTTCTTCTTCAGCATTACCATCGTCATCAATAAATTGAGGAACAGGAAATATTGACCGTGCAGCATCTTCAACCTATGTTCTACGAGATTCGTCGTATCAATTTCAGTACACACTACCTCCTCAGCTTGTACATGATTAGATGTTAACGGTTCTCCACGACGATCCCAAACCAAATAGTTCGGCACGAAACCATATTGATACAAATGAACTCTAACCATTTCTGGCGTCAAATTCTTTAACATTTTTCATTTAGTACATGGACAACAGATTTCTTCGTCGTTTATGTTATTACTTATAGCAAAATCAATCAATACGCAAACACCGTTATTAAACTATTCACTTATTGAGCCTCCATTTTCGACCCTTCTTTTTTTGTACATCCAGCTTCGATCAGTAAAATAATTGTCCATTTACCTACGTATATAATTAAAAAGTATGACATAAATTTAAAAAATTGACATTTTATTAAAACAATATTATTGGTGAATTTTATATAAATAGATCATTGACACTTTGTCGATGGGTCATCCTACCTCCCATTACAAATACAATAACATAATTAAATCGCGTAAATCATTTTAATTTAAATGATTCAACAAAATTTCGGCAACACTTCGCTTCAGTTCCCTGAACAGTACACATTCGCGTGTACACAGGGAACATAAAGGAAGCGCTGTCGAAATTCTATGAACTATTTAAAATGAAAATCTTTTACGAGATTTAATTACGTTATTGTGTTCGTAACTTGTCCAATACAGTGACAAATCCAACAAATATTGTATACGATGAATATAGATGTCCGTTCTATTAAAAAATGAATATCCAGATAACGATCATATACAATACTTATCAGACGGGGCCGAAAGACACTCTAAGGGTTTCATGAATATAAAATATCGTTTTTGAAATTTTCTAAAATACATCAAACTAATTGCATGCTCACTAACAACTAACGTTTCCTAACAAACCTAAAACTAATTGTATGCACATTATTCTATTGTTAAGACAAACTTAAATATATATAATCGTGCAATACATAAGTTAATAACATAAATAATGCCTCAATATACTAGATTATACATACAATAAGGCAATACAAACATTTAATACACTAATTTAACATTTAATTATCTTTCTCATACGTCCGAAATTCATAAAAATAAGTAATTTTATTTATAAATAAGTAATTCACGGTCGCCATGGGAGCTTGAAATGAGGACATTTGTTATCAGCTTTTGTTTGTGCCTGAGTTATGATCTTTCTTTTGCTGGAACTGAGAAGTCCTCTTCTTCCTTATATATCTTTTAAATAAAAACGCTACTATTTGATCTCAGTAAGTTTACAATAACAATTGTCCTTAAGTTTAGAAGCCCGTGTATTCAAAAATAATAATATTTATTAAAATGATAGTTATATATTATGAACGAAAGTCAAAAAATCCAACTTCCTTTTTTCATTTTGTAAGTGATTTTCCTATACTGCAAACTAAAAGGGAGATAAATATATACAGGAATGGCTCATTTTACAGCTGGAAGCTCAAAATCGCACAAACATGTTTGGATCAACCAAGCAATAATGATAAATATGTCTGATAAATCACAAACAAAGCATATATAGGCAGAGATATTCCCATTAAAGTGGATAATTAAAATGGTGAAAGTCAGTAACTTTATAATGCGTACCAATCATGAATGGGAGTTAGTACTAATAATTGTTCAAGACGAAGGACAAATATTATCATATTCCAACTGATTTATATATTCGGTAATTTTGAAATTGCACAGATAACACTTTAGACCATGCCAAACACCAGCTAAAATGTATAATTCGATCACAAACTGCGATTGATGACTGTAAATACAGATCAATCTACAACATTTTTATTTTCTGATTCAAGCAGCAGACAAGAAAATGAAAAACAAGGACTAAAAGTAATGCATATACGCATTTAATAACAGATATCGGTGCATCTGGCGTACTCATTCTCACATATACCACCACAATCCGCATGCGACATTGAACTTTTGCATCTGATTAGGCAGACCTTCTTTTCTGCTTCGCATTTCTCAAAACAGGGATCGGATTTAGCGAATTCACTAATTGCAGTAGTAACTGAGGACGACGACGACATGATAAGTAGCATAATCATCATCATCATCATTGCAGACATCATTATTTTTGCAGTTGCCATTGGTGGTCAATTAAGTTGTTTATGCTATACACTATTGGCCTATAGAGGTGGCTTTATAAAGGCATTAAGGTACGCTGGTAAAATGTTATATGGAAGCTACTAATTAATTTTGCATTCAAGAAAAAAATAAAATTGGAAAACCACTGATGATTCATTATCCTATCTAAGTATTTTTCATGTATATCTGTATTACAAACGTTAGCACATTAATTCCATTAATTGAAATTATTTGGTTGTATATCGTTAAAGCATCATCAAGTTTAATTACGTTATATATTCAGATATTTTTTTTTTACGTATCTTTGATATTGAGTCCACCTTGCTGTGTTAATTAATAAATCATTAATTAAGTTTTTACTTCATTCTTAGACTTATTAGATATTTGATGAGTTGAGTCATATGATTTTGTTTTCTGATGTTGACTAAGATGAAATCCTGTGGTTAGTGGGTTATAGTTGGGATACCGAAGTGATGAATTTATTTTACGTGCTTTAATGTAGAGTTTGTAGGGGTTTCAAAAGGTGTACATGAAATTTAAATATGGGCTTTCGTCATATACTTTAGTGAAAATTTAAATATGGTGTAACGACCCGTAAATTTAACTGGTTTTGCTGACGTTATTAACTGAAATTTTGTGGAATTTTAAACGATGAAATTTTGAAATATAAATTTGATATTTGGAATGCGTCTATTTAAACAGAGCAACTGGTAAATTTTCGTCCGAAAATATGAAAGTTTAGTTCGTGCGTAAATTTACTTCAATTTAATGAGTTAGTAATCGATGAAAATAAAACATTTCCGAAACCTAAATATTTTTACATAGAAAAATTCTAAATCATCTTCTGGAAAAGATGTCATTTTTCGATTTTTCAAATTCGAACTTCTTTAGCTCCGTCGATCTTATTCTTCTGCGTTTTTCTTGCATTTTTCGTAGTAGAAATTCAAAATTTTATAATTCAATCGTACCACTGATATCTTTATACCGTTTTGATCATCTCGCCATGCTGATCTCCGTAGTATATTCATTTGTGTGCTACGGTGTTCGGTACGCGGCGGAAACTGTGAAACGTTTGTCCATATCGGTATGTGTTTGAGCTATTTGCTTACTTGTGTCCTTTGTGTTCCCGAGGCATTCATAGGCCATCTGCATTTTATTAATTCTAGAATTTAGAAACGGCCCTTTTGTTATTCCAACTTTTGTTTGTCGGTTCACACTTTTATCTGGATCATTGTTTAAACCGTGACTTCATTTGAAAGTGAATATATTTATAAACGTTTCATTTGTCCTCGTTGAAAACCCAACAACTATTTACTTTTGTAAATTTCTGAATTCAATAGATGTCTGTCCCCGTTCCATAGTCTTAATTTATAATTAGGTGCGCGTTTCCACTTCTGGTTACCGGTTTTCATTTTTCATGACTTTGCACTTTTCATTTATTTTGTTTGTTCAAAAACAGTGCCATTCCTTTTGTCATGATCATTTCTCTTCTTTCGTGCCTATGGCCCTTCATTTTCAAATCTCTGCTTTCATTTAAAAAAAAAAACTTATCACTTCTACTGTCGCATTTACTCCTTCTCGCACTACTTCTCTTCGCAATCTTCTCCACTCCACTTTATCCATCCGTTCTTCCTTCAATCATCTCCTTTCATGTCATTTAGATTTATTTACAGGCCCTAAATCAAAAAATCAAGTGAGACTTCCTAATATGAGAAGCCGGGCAACAAGTTGTAAGTAGGGAGAGCACCCTAGGACAAGTGCTCATGCAGGGTACACAACAGAGATGGACTGAGGCCGGTTAGGGAAGGCACTCGGGCTTCAGGAAGGGACTGTGTTTAACAGGCTAATGCATAAGTTTAAGTGCTTTCTTGTACGAGTGCACTGATGTAGGAGCAAGAAGCTATATGGCGGGTGCTTTGAGTTTAATATGGTCTAACCTATAAGAATGTAGGGATTGCAAGAACTAAAGCAGGAACAAGAAGTAGAGATGGTGCTTTGGGTTTAATATAGCTTGCTGATGAGTGCAATAGGGCTTCCATTGTATAAGGATAGGGTTTAAGACATGCACACTACAAAAGGTGGCCTGCACACAAGGTATAACACACATAATAGGACTGAAGCAGAGCTTGGGCTTCAAATTTGAGAGTAGCTATTGCCGTGAGAGGTGCGAGGAAGCACGCAAACTATAGGAAAATGGGTACGCACGACTTCAACTAGTGGGTACATGCATACCGACTCGCCTTGCATCTTCCATCCTGAGCTCCACATCGGCCGAACGCCAACCAATCCAGACCCACAACCAGCGTTCGTCAGCTCCTCTGCCACAAAACCAAGCCTCACGACTTCCTCTTCCCGCATCACGCGCCATGGCACCGAGATCTGGTCGCCTCCTCTATCGAAGCCGCGTCCACCATCGGGCCTTCCGCCTTCGTGCGGTCGAGCCACCATTCTCCAGTCACGGTGTAAGTTGCACTTTTTACATATATTAAAATTTTACATATAATTAAATGTATGTTGCATGGTCTTCCACCTTTTGTCTAACTTTTGTTTATGAGTGTCCATATATGTTTTTCAATATGCATGTATATATAGTACCTTGCTTTCTATAAGGGTGTGTGTATATATATATATATATATATATATATATATATGTTTCTGTATGTATATAAAATTCAAGAATGTATGCATGTACGTCAGTTTATGTAAGTATTTTATTATATAGCGTAAAGGGTGTTTATGTAAGTATTTTATTATACAGCGTAAAGTCAGTTTATGAATTATATACCTGTTGTTTTCTTTTGTTTTAAAACAATAGCACTACTCTATTTGGTTATATATTATGAAGTATGGAAGGTTTCTAAGTTTATATATACCATCTTCCATATTCGTTCAAATTTATGACGCCAGCGTACATAATATTTTTTTTAAAATTTAAAGTATACGTGTGTGTTATTATTTGTACACAATTTTATAGGTTGTGTATAGTTGTATATATTGGTGTTGCTGTTGTAAATACATTAGAATATGTAAGCTTGTCTGTATATTGTTGTACGTTGAGTATGTGTTTGGTTTTATAACGTAATATGTGTTGATAACTATAGAATGTAATAACATGTTTTATGCATGTATATTTTTCATATAATGTGGTGCAATACATATATTTAAGCCGCGTATTTTTAAATGTTAGTTGAGATAAGGTCAAGTCTGCATATTTGGTAACACGTAGTCATTTATTTGCATATACACATATACTTAATTTAATATATATGGTTATATTTGTAAATTCACTTATACCAATTCCCGCCATTGATAGTCCTGATTTGATTCGTCTATTTCTATTTGTCAGATTCGTTCGTTGATTCGTGCCAATCTAGTTTCGCTTTGGAATTCATGTTTGGATGCACAACTCGCTTCCATTCCCGTCCTTTCCTCTACCCTTTAAAGGTGAGTAATCACTCACGATTAATGTTATTTTATTTATTAAATTTGATTTCAATTGAAATGACAATCGACTGTTAGTTATTGGCACTGCTATATGCATGTTATTACCTATATCAGTTCACCTATGAAATCTGACACTATTATCTGTTATTTATGCAATAATAATACAGTATTGGTTGATAAATGATTGATTGTTTGATGTTAACATTGGACGTTAAATTGTTAATGTAGTAAGTGATAAATAATTTAAAATTGAAATTGACGAAGGATAGTTAAATTGGATATATGTTAAATTTGATTAGATAACATTTGCATAATATGACCCTTTAAATGTTGTAATTAATTAACACGGAGAAATTTGGTAAAATACACCTCGAACCATTTAAATGTTATTGTTTAAATTGATGTTGTATGAAATTGAATACTGAATGACAAGTGTAGAACCGCGTAAAATAATAGTGTAATAATATTTAATCTACATGAAATGATAGTGTAGATTCTAGAAATAATTATATTAATTTGCACAAACAACAATGCGAATTAATACGATTATTTCGGGATTATTAAATAAATTATTGGATTGCTATTGATTGTTTTTATTGCTTGTTTATTTACTTTGACACCATCCCAATTATCACACTGCAAGTTCCCTTTGCTATGATTTGATTTTTGAATTGGAATGAAATCGGGTTGAAATGATAAATACCCAAATAAAACTTGACTTAGGATAGAGAATTAAATAAATCTGATTGGTCAATAATTTGATTTGAATAATAATAAGGTTTTGGAATAAATTGGAATTTGAATTTAAATGAAAAGAAAATGTGAATATTTGAAATCTGAACAAAATATAAACGTAGTAATTGACAAAAGAACATTGTCTAGAATTTAAATTGATTAATAATTAAATTTTGAAATTATTAATTAAGTTTTGAAATTATTTAACAGTTAAATAAAATTGAATTATTTGAGAATCAAATAAAAATTTGAATTCTTTGATAAGAGAAATTGAACCTTTGACTAAGTGAATTTGAACTTCGTTAATAAATGAAATTGTGTTTCTTGATTTATTAAGTTTTGGAAAATTATTTAAGTAAGTTAATAAGTGAAATTGAACTTCTTGAATATGTGAAATTTAGTTTCTTTATTAATTCAGTTTTGAAATTTATAACTAAGTTAATAAATAAGTGAAACTGAATTTCCTTAACAAGAAATAAATGTGATTTATTGAAATTAATGTAAGGCTTGTAATTTAATGAATTTGATTTGTCGAATCCAATTTAATTAAATTTGTAAGCTTTGTTAATGATGTTGAACATAAGCAATTGATTTAATGAATTGGTAATTTAATAGAAATTGTTTTGAATGATAAATTTACTTAACGAGTATTGAATGTAATCGATAAATGAATTTAAAAAATTGTTTTGAATGTTAAATTGAATTTATTTAAATAATTACGGGATGAAACATATATACGAACTTTAATCATTATTTGAATTGTTTAAATAAAAATTGAAATTGAATTATAAGATTTTGAAATAGTAATTTGGAAGTTTTGAAATGTAAATTATGGAAATTGATATAGAAAGACAAATGAAATGTTGATTTACAAATTCTAATTGAAATTGAATTTGACTTGGTTTTGAAATATACAAAGCGACCAATCGGTGAAATAATTACGGAAGTTATTAAAGAAACCGGAATCGGTTATGGACATACTCTCCGTCTAAACCGAAAACCACTTTAATAACCATACGCGGAGTGTGATCCAGAATGAAGTGGTTGGAATGATGTACGTGATGACTGAAGAAAGAGAATGATAATGGATAGCCTTGACACTTGTGTCAAATTGGAAATAACTAAAACAGGAGCCGTGCCGGGCCAAACGGGTTTAGCCACCTCGTACGAACACACTTCTTCGTAAACTACTCATTACTTGTTATTGATTGGTGCACCCTCGTAATTTTGGGAGTGTTGTTTCACGGTGTTGCGATCGCTGCGGCGATGCGTTTTCACCAGTCCGGATCAGGCAAATGGTAGTTTCACTACCTTGGGTATTGCCTCATGTGCCTTGTCATACTTGTATCCCTATTGTAACAACCCGCATATTTGTCGATTTTATATTTAAATATTTTATCGTTAGTCGGATTTTAGTCCGAAAAGCTACTTTTTGCATATGGTCGAATTAGCACTCGGGACCACTCCCATTGAGTTTAAAATGCCGTTTGCGACCTTTTTGAGTATAAGCTTCGATATGTTTGGAGAAAGTTGATTTTTGCTACTTTTCACTTTGGGTATTGGTTTGGGCTCAGCCCTAGGTTAACTTATGCTCAAATCTGAGCCACTCTTCCCCACTCACCCTCATTCTCTTCTCATTTCAGTTCTTAGAATATTAATGGTGGGAGAGATTGGAAATTAGAACTCCAAAACCCTAGTTCCTCTTGCAAATCAAATTCCTTGCTCCAAACTCAAGAAGAACCCATTGGTAAGCTTCTCTTCTTCTTCTCCAACTTATTCTCATACCAATTTCAGAAATTCCTAAACCTAATTTTGGGAATGTTCTTGTTTTTGAGCTTAGATTCAAGCTCAATTGGGTTGTGTTGAAGAGAGGTTGATTCTCCATTTGCTTTCAAGCTTCTTCTTGTTCGATTTTGTGAAAAGGTGAGATTTTTATCTCACATCTATGACTATAATTATCTTTGGTTGTTAGGTATGAATTCCTAACACTTCTTCATGAGAATTTGCTCTTGATTTGGATTGGTTTTGTAAATATTCCAATTTTTGGGTTTTTAAGTCAAATTTGTGTAAAATCCTTTTATGGATGTTTGATCATGCTTTTGGTGATGCACCGAGGAGCATATAGGGCCGGGTTGCCGATTGGCATAAACCCTTAGAGCCAATGTCCGTCCGGTTGCATTTTGGAAGAGTTTGCTCTTCATTTGAATAAGGTTGAAAAACAGCCCAGGCATGATTCAGTCGACTGAAAACATCTGTTCAGTCGACTGAACCTGAAACCCGAGAGTTTTCAGGCATGATTCAGTCGACTGAAAAACTCTGCACAGTCAACTAAAACTGGAAACAAAAAGTTTCCTGAACCTGGAAAATTTCCATGTACAGGGTCAGTCGACTGAAAATCTCTGTTCAGTCGACTGAACCTGCTGTTTGAGTCCAATTTGCCTTTTTGGATTGAAATTCTAATTTAAATCGATTCGTGATAATCCTATTTGTTGTTATCATCTATTATGACTTTGATGACTCTTTTTAGGGATTTTTGAATATCCATTTCGATGGATCCTTTATCGATTTCGTTGGATTTTATTCACGTCTTCGTATGTGAATTTTTGTGATTGATTGTTCTTACAATCTTCTTCGTGATTTGTCACTTTAAAAATATAAAGGTTTTCTATACTAGTAGTAAATATCAAAACTCTTTCCTCAAACGATTTCAATACTATTTTAACACCAAATTCGTTTGTAAAACCGTTTTCCAATCTATTAGTATATACAAACCTTTACCTCACTCGTATGAGAAATCTAATTAAACGGCTTAGTAAAACTAGCGGTATGAAACGCTTGCGTTTACTTTGTCGGTTAATTCTTGGACTTGTTCGATTGAACCTCTTGTGACAATTTTCTAGTGGAGATTTACAGTTTGTTCGTAAATATTTAAGTTAAGCAAGTGGTTATGGGACATGAAGCTAAACTCATATATTTACTAGCTTAGTGTAATTGACACTTCTCGTTGATCATGACGATCATCTTTGTGATTTAGACTAGCAATGTGCGATGTCTCTTTGTCTGCGAGGGAGACTAAACCCCGTTTCGTGGAGTTTCGACTCAATTTGTGATGGGGTAGCAACCCATGGTCTTCGGGCCGTTTGTGGAGCTTCGGCTCAATTTGTGATGGTTAGCGACCATGGAATTAGCGTTCCGTTTGTGATACACGTGTTGGTGGGATTTATGCTCCCGTTTGTGATAGGCCTTTCCCCCCTTTGTGATTTCTGGATTTCTTGTGTAGATTCCTAGAATTTGTGTTTCACCAATTTTCGTGATTTCCATTGATAAGTTTTATCAATATTTGTGCATTGGTGAATTTGTGTGTCATTGACTTTAGTGATTTCTGGATTTCTTGTGTAGTCTTCTGGAATTTGTGTGTCATTGACTTTTGCGATTGACATTGATATTATCGTCAATATTTGTGGTTTGATGAACGAAATAAAGGGTATGACACTTCTTGGATTCTTGTGTAGATTTTGTGATATCGATTAATCTCTTGTTGATTATCAACTACTTATATATCACAGCTTGGCCTTGTGATTATTATGTGGTTAGTCATAACTCTGATTCTATATCGTTTCATCTGATATCTATAGTTAGACTGATCCGTTTATTATTTTCTTATTAAATAATACTCGGGTCAGACCGAGATGTTACAGGTGCTTCTGCTTGACTTCTCATCCGGGATTAACTCCTTGACTTTTGGGTTAACTACTTACATTAGTAGTTATTTTGTTATATACATTTGAGATATAGACTCCTTAATGTACACTTATTCTTTTGTGTAGTTCGTGTAACTATTCTTTTGTGATATTGTGGATCTTTTTAGACCACTACTCTGATGTACACTTTCTAGTGTAATATTCATATCTTATTCCGCCTTTGTGATATGAATTGTCTGTGACTGATTTGTGTTATGCTTATTTCTATATTTGTTTACCGAAGGATTTATATAGCCACCGTGTAGTAGCTTTGAGTTTGTGTCGGTATGTCGGATTTACTCTTGAAATAGAATGCATGTTATATTGTCTGACATATCGGTGCTCGCGCAAAGAAATTACATGGATGGTCGTTCCTCAACAGCCTTATTCTCCGTGCTAGTCGACAGCATTCACCGTAATGTTCTTGGCTAGCGTGGGTATAGAGGTGGGGTGTCACAGCTTGGTATCGGAGCCAAACTTCGGAACAATATGGAATATTATAACAAGGATCATCGTCCTAAGTCCATCTTAGGAGTTGTGCTTTAGGATTTTATTCGGGTCTTCGTACCGTTCCATCCTATTTTCCTTATGATTCCTTGTTTATCTATCAAGATTGCTTGATATTCAATTTGGTGAATAACCTTTTTCTTCTTCTTCTTTCTTTCTTAAGGAAGAGAAATGTCTAGACCTGGCTGCCCCAGAGCCGTGCCATCTAGCACTCCGCCCCAGGATGGAATTTTTATGACTGCTCAACAGCTTCTTGATTTGGTAACAAATGCTCAAGCAGCTGGAGCTAAACCGGAACCTACTCACCCAAAGTCGGGATTTGCACGCTTGTGTAGCGATTACACTAATTTGGGTGGGGAGACATTCAAAGGTTCCGAAACTGTTATCGAGGTACAGGCTTGGCTAAGGTCATGCGATCGAATCTTTTCTCGCATGAATCTTATTGACCTTCACCGAGTTCAGGTGGCCTCAAGTATGCTCCGAGAAAGAGCATTGGACTGGTACGAGCTTCTTATTTCTGAAACTAATGAAGCGGATCTCACTTGGGAGAAATTCCGAGAACGCTTCGAGTTGAAATTCGTACCGGAAGCTGAAAAAGTGACATTGGCTCAACGATTTATAGACCTTGTTCAAGGTGAGTCATCCGTGACTGATTACGTCGCCTCCTTCGAGTCGCTTTCCAAATATGGGGTTGAATACATTAACACCCCTCTTAAGAAGAATCAGAGATTCGTCTATGGCTTAAACAAAAGTCTCAAGAAGCCATTACTTCTAAAGTTAGAAGTTTCTTTCGACCAACTCGTTGATATCGCTCTTCGTCTTGAAGAGGCGGATAGAGAGAATGACGTTGAAGTGGTGGGTTCCAAACCAACCTTCAACAACAGAAAGAGGCCAAACAAATCTAAAGGCCCTTATCCCAATAAGAAAGGGAAACAAGCAACCTCCGTGGCAAAGACTTCTTCCTTTGGTCGTGGGGAATGCTATAATTGTGGTTCGAAGGACCATTGTGCGAACAAGTGCCCAAAGTTCTTTCTTGTCGCTACTGCAAAGTTCCCGGTCATGTTTTATCTTCATGCCCCAAGCTTCAGGGCAAAAAGGAGGGAAAGTTAAATGTTGCTCAAGCCCCTGGCAACACATCTCGTGGCCAAGGTATTTCTCATTCTATTCTAGATGGAATTATTTTGTTTCGTGATCACCCTATTCAAGTTCTTTTTGATACGGGTGCGTCCCATTCTTTTATATCAAAAGAACTTGTTGATACTTTTTCTTTGGATGTTTTGTGTTTAATGACTTCTTTGAGAATTGCGAATCCGGTTGGTGGATCCGCAACAATCAGTTTATTGTGTAAAGATGTCGAGATTATTTTGTGTGATTTTTCTTTCCGAGCCGATTTGCATGTCATGCGTTATTTAGGCTTTGGAATGATTTTGGCAATGGATTGGCTTAACCATTACGAAGCTCATATCCTATGTCCTGAGCGGACTATTCACTTCGACATCCTCAATCTGTTAATCAGGTTTCTGTTATTCTTAAAGAATCAGATTCTGCTTTGGTTGCATCTTTATATTCTTTAAATCCTCGTGATGACGATGATGATGATGAGGGTGATATTATTTCTCTTATTCACGTCATTTGTGAATTTTCCGACATATTCGAGCCCGTTTTAGGATTACCACCTAAGCGAGCAATTGAGTTCAGAATTAATCTTATTCCGGGAGCTCAACCTATCACTCGTCCTCCTTATCGTATGTCCAATAAAGAAAACGAGGAGATGCGTAAACAATTATTTGAATTGGAAACGAAGCAATTTATTCGCTCTAGTTCCTCTCCTTGGGGAGCTTCAGCTATTTTTGTGAAGAAATCTGATGGTACACTTAGGCTTTGCGTTGACTACCGCAAGCTTAATGATCTTACTATCAAAAATAAATATCCTTTACCTCGGATTGATGATCTATTCGATCAACTTAGTGGTGCTAGAGTCTTTTCACAATTGGACTTGGCTACCGGTTTTCATCAGCTTCGTATTGCAGAGGATAGCATTCCTTTGACATCGTTCCGTACTCGGTATGGATCTTATGAATGGCTTGTTATGCCATTTGGGTTAACTAATGCCCCGGCTTATTTCGTTGACTTAATGAATCGAGTTTTTAAAGACTTTCTCGACCGGTTTGTTCTCATCCTTATCGATGATATTCTTGTTTATTCTAAAACCGAGGAGGAGCATGAAAAACATCTTCGGATTGTGTTGGAAACTCTTAGGAGTAATCAATTAAAGGCAAAATTTTCTAAGTGCCGCTTTTGGCAATCTCGTGTGAAGTTTCTCGGTCACATTATTTCTGAATCTGGAATTTCCGTGGATCCTTCAAAGATTGAAGCGATTCAAGATTGGAAGAGACCGGAGAGTGTGACAGAAATTCGTAGTTTTCTCGGATTGGCGGGCTATTACCGTCGTTTTATTAAAGACTTTTCTAAAATTGCCGTGCCTCTCACTAGCTTGACGAAGAAAGGTGTTAAATACATTTGGTCGGACAAATGTGAAGCTTCTTTTCAGAAATTAAAAGAACTTCTTTCTGATGCTCCTATTCTTGTTATTCCCGATGGGAATCAAGATTTCGTTGTTTATACCGATGCTAGTCGCATTGGTTTGGGTGCCGTTCTTATGCAAAAGGAACGCGTTATTGCTTATGCTTCTAGGCAATTAAAGCCTGCTGAGGCTAGATATGCCACTCATGATTTAGAGCTCGCGGCTATTGTTTTTGCTCTTCGGATTTGGCGTCATTATCTCTTAGGAGAGAAATTTGTTCTTTACACAGATCATAAGTCTTTGAAGTATTTATTCTCTCAAAAGGAACTTAACTTGCGTCAACAGCGTTGGCTCGAATTTCTTGCGCCATATGATCTTGATATTCTTTATACTCCTGGTAAGGGTAATCGTGTCGCCGATGCTCTTAGCCGTAAACAACAAGCTGTTGTTTCTATGATGATATCCGAATGGAATGATCTCGAGATCTTATCCACTTGTGAGATTCGAGACCGCGTATCCGAGTTATGCTCATCATTTATTTTATGTAGCCTTGAGGATCATCCTTCTCTTTTAGACCGCATTCTTGAAGCTCAAAGGCTAGATCCCGAATTGGCTCTTCTTGGCCAAAATATTAAGGATAAAATTAATATTGAAGGTTTGAAAGACTTTGATATTGATTCTCGTGGCGGCATTCGGAAATTTGGTAGACTTGTCGTGCCAAATATTAGTGATCTTCGTAAAGATATTTTAGAGGATTCTCATCACTCTAAATTTACCATTCATCCCGGTAGTAGTAAAATGTACGCGGATATGAAGCGACTTTATTATTGGGAGGGAATGAAACTTGACATCGCTAACTTCGTTAAATGTTGCATGACTTGCCAACTCGTTAAGGCCGAACATCAAAGGCCCGGAGGGTTATTGCAACCTTTAGAAATTCCAGTCTGGAAGTGGGACCAAATTTCCATGGATTTTATAGATGGCCTTCCCCGTTCTCGTTCGGGTCATGATAGCTTATGGGTGATTGTTGATAGGCTTACCAAATCTACCCATTTTATCCCCGTTCGGTCTAATCGAACCGTTCCTCTTTTGGCCAAACTCTTTATCAAAGAAATTGTTAAATTGCATGGTGTTCCTACTTCTATTGTTAGTGATCGTGATCCATTGTTTACTAGTGGATTTTGGAAGAGTCTTCAAAAAGCTTTAGGAACGAGGCTTAATTTTAGCATCGCTTATCACCCCCAGTCCGATGGACAAACTGAGCGTGTGAATCAAACTCTTGAAGATCTTCTTCGTTCTTGTGTGCTTGATTTTGGTGGAGGTTGGGAAGATCATATTTCACTTGTTGAATTTTCCTATAATAATAGCTTCCAATCTAGTATTGGTATGGCACCTTTCGAGGCACTCTATGGAAGGCCATGCCGATCTCCATCTTGTTGGCTTGAGGCCGGTGAGAAGCTGGTTTTAGGTCCAGATTTTATTCGGGATTCTACAGAAAAGATTGATCTTATTCGTCATAGGATGAAAGAAGCCCAGAGTAGACAAAAATCTTATGCCGATAACCGGAGAAGGAAGTTAGAATTTTCTGTGGGAGATCTTGTGTTTATTCGTGTTTCACCAATGAAAGGTGTTGTACGTTTCAGTCGATCGGGAAAACTTGCGCCTCGATATATTGGGCCATTTCCTATCACCGAACGTATTGGTTCCATGGCTTATCGCCTTTTATTACCGGCTCAGTTTTCTGCTATGCATGACGTGTTTCACGTTTCTCAACTTCGGAAATGTCTTCGAGATTCCGATTCTATTATTGAGCCCGGTGTTGTGGAAGAGATTGAAGTTTCGCCTAATTTAACTTATGAGCAACATCCTATTCGTATCATTGCTTCGAAAGTCAAACGACTTCGAAATAAAGATGTTCCGCTTGTTAAAGTTCAATGGTCTTCAAATCCTAAGGACTGTTCTTGGGAATCTAGAGAGTACATCGAGCGTACACATCCGGACTTACTTTCTCGTGCTCTTTGAGGTGAACTTCTTATTTCAAACTTCTTTTGTGTTGAATGCGCTTTTATGGTTGTTACTATATATCTTCTTCTTGTAATATTGCGAGGACGCAATTTCTTTAAGGAGGGGAGTCTGTAACAACCCGCATATTTTTTGATTTTATATTTAAATATTTTATCGTTAGTCGGATTTTAGTCCGAAAAGCTACTTTTTGCATACGTTCGAATTAGGACTCGGGACCACTCCCATTGAGTTTAAAATGCCGTTTGCGACCTTTTTGAGTATAAGCTTCGATATGTTTGGAGAAAGTTGATTTTTGCTACTTTTCACTTTGGGTATTGGTTTGGGCTCAGCCCTAGGTTAACTTATGCTCAAATCTGAGCCACTCTTCCCCACTCACCCTCATTCTCTTCTCATTTCAGTTCTTAGAATATTAATGGTGGGAGAGATTGGAAATTAGAACTCCAAAACCCTAGTTCCTCTTGCAAATCAAATTCCTTGCTCCAAACTCAAGAAGAACCCATTGGTAAGCTTCTCTTCTTCTTCTCCAACTTATTCTCATACCAATTTCAGAAATTTCTAAACCTAATTTTGGGAATGTTCTTGTTTTTGAGCTTAGATTCAAGCTCAATTGGGTTGTGTTGAAGAGAGGTTGATTCTCCATTTGCTTTCAAGCTTCTTCTTGTTCGATTTTGTGAAAAGGTGAGATTTTTATCTCACATCTATGGCTATAATTATCTTTGGTTGTTAGGTATGAATTCCTAACAATTCTTCATGAGAATTTGCTCTTGATTTGGATTGGTTTTGTAAATATTCCAATTTTTGGGTTTTTAAGTCAAATTTGTGTAAAATCCTTTTATGGATGTTTGATCATGCTTTTGGTGATGCATCGAGGAGCATATAGGGCCGGGTTGCCGATTGGCATAAACCCTTAGAGCCAATGTCCGTCCGGTTGCATTTTGGAAGAGTTTGCTCTTCATTTGAATAAGGTTGAAAAACAGCCCAGGCATGATTCAGTCGACTGAAAACATCTGTTCAGTCGACTGAACCTGAAACCCGAGAGTTTTCAGGCATGATTCAGTCGACTGAAAAACTCTGCACAGTCGACTGAAACTGGAAACAGAAAGTTTCCTGAACCTGGAAAATTTCCATGTACAGGGTCAGTCGACTGAAAATCTCTGTTCAGTCGACTGAACCTGCTGTTTGAGTCCAATTTGCCTTTTTGGATTGAAATTCTAATTTAAATCGATTTGTGATAATCCTATTTGTTGTTATCATCTATTATGACTTTGATGACTCTTTTTAGGGATTTTTGAATATCCATTTCGATGGATCCTTTATCAATTTCGTTGGATTTTATTCACGTCTTCGTATGTGAATTTTTGTGATTGATTGTTCTTACAATCTTCTTCGTGATTTGTCACTTTAAAAATATAAAGGTTTTCTATACTGGTAGTAAATGTCAAAACTCTTTCCTCAAACGATTTCAATACTATTTTAATACCAAATTCGTTTATAAAACCGTTTTCCAATCTATTAGTATATACAAACCTTTATCTCACTCGTACGAGAAATCTAATTAAACGGCTTAGTAAAACTAGCGGTATGAAACGCTTGCGTTTACTTTGTTGGTTAATTCTTGGACTTGTTCGATTGAACCTTTAGTGACAATTTTCTAGTGGAGATTTACAGTTTGTTCGTAAATATTTAAGTTAAGCAAGTGGTTATGGGACATGAAGCTAAACTCATATATTTACTAGCTTAGTGTAATTGACACTTCTCGTTGATCATGACGATCATCTTTGTGATTTAGACTAGCAATGTGCGATGTCTCTTTGCCTGCGAGGGAGACTAAACCCCGTTTCGTGGAGTTTCGACTCAATTTGTGATGGGGTAGCAACCCATGGTCTACGGGCCGTTTGTGGAGCTTCGGCTCAATTTGTGATGGTTAGCGACCATGGAATTAGCGTTCCGTTTGTGATACACGTGTTGGTGGGCTTTATGCTCCCGTTTGTGATAGGCCTTTCCCCCCTTTGTGATTTCTGGATTTCTTGTGTAGATTCCTAGAATTTGTGTTTCACCAATTTTCGTGATTTCCATTGATAAGTTTTATCAATATTTGTGCATTGGTGAATTTGTGTGTCGTTGACTTTAGTGATTTCTGGATTTCTTGTGTAGTCTTCTGGAATTTGTGTGTCATTGACTTTTGCGATTGACATTGATATTATCGTCAATATTTGTGGTTTGATGAACGAAATAAAGGGTATGACACTTCTTGGATTCTTGTGTAGATTTTGTGATATTGATTAATCTCTTGTTGATTATCAACTACTTATATATCACAGCTTGGCCTTGTGATTATTATGTGGTTAGTCATAACTCTGATTCTATATCGTTTCATCTGATATCTATAGTTAGACCGATCCGTTTATTATTTTCTTATTAAATAATACTCGGGTCAGACCGAGATGTTACAGGTGCTTCTGCTTGACATCTCATCCGGGATTAACTCCTTGACTTTTGGGTTAACTACTTAGATTAGTAGTTATTTTGTTGTATACATTTGAGATATAGACTCCTTAATGTATACTTATTCTTTTGTGTAGTTCATGTAACTATTCTTTTGTGATATTGTGGATCTTTTTAGACCACTACTCTGATGTACACTTTCTAGTGTAATATTCATATCTTATTCCGCCTTTGTGATATGAATTGTCTGTGACTGTTTTGTGTTATGCTTATTTCTATATTTGTTTACCGAAGGATTTATATAGCCACCGTGTAGTAGCTTTGAGTTTGTGTCAGTATGTCGGATTTCCTCTTGAAATAGAATGCATGTTATATTGCCTGACATATCGGTGCTCGCGCAAAGAAATTACATGGATGGTCGCTCCTCAACAGCCTTATTCTCCATGCTAGTCGACAGCATTCACCGTAATGTTCTTGGCTAGCGTGGGTATAGAGGTGGGGCGTCACACCTATATACGCGACCACTACGAATTTGTTTTGTGTTATACCTATGGATTACTCCTTGATATCCCACTAGTTTACAGTGGAGTTTACAGTGCTGTACAGACTATAACGCTTATATAAAATGTGTTAAGGGGAATAATGGTAACGCCTTAACACTATTTTGATTTTTTATATTACTGATAGACATTATCTATTTAGCATATATTACTACATAGTAGATAGTTTAACGGATCCTTAGAGGATGGTTATTCCAACGTCCTTTGAGTTACTTGCATTTCAGTTGTTATTTCACTTGAGTTGGATTTATTTATATAAGAATGTTAATCCTGACTCGAGTGTTTTGTGTTTTGCTTCAGCTCGGGTCAGACTGAGATTACCAGCTTTAGAGACTCACCTTTGGAGTTGGAGCTTCGCTAGGAGATCCAGCTATCTATCCAGCGTTCAGATATTCAGTTGATTCTAGAGATGTATTCTGATCTTGTATTCGACTATTGTATTCGAGACTTCTGTTGTAACTTATTTAACTCTGTTATTTATATATAGTAGCTTCATGAACTACAATCTTCTGTTTCCGCTTTTATTACTCTGTGTGTGTGATCTGTGATTATTTATTTATCATATATGTTCAGTTTTTCCAAATTTAAATTAACAATCTGGTATTTTGAATTATTCAAGTCCGACATGTGTGGATGCGAATGGTTCAAAATAGCTGGTCGTTACATATGGACTTCCGTTCCTTACATCAAAAACCTTAACTCGAAATTTGAGTCATTACATGCCAAAAACTTATACGAACGAAAATATTTACTTTATAAAAGTCTCTTTTATAGAACTACATCCCAAACAAAATATATTAAAAAGTGAGTAATGTGCAGAACATTGCATTCAAAGACCATGGTTAAAGCATGCAATTTACAATGGAAAGCAAAAGGACCGTAGTTAAACTGTGACAGCTTAGCTTGAATGACGTGTGAACACTAACATTCAAATTATTCGTTATTTAATGGTTGACCGAATTCACACATTTAAGTCGCATAATCGTAATGATGAATTGTCTCAAAACCACACGATCTAATTTATTTATAATTTTTATAAATTAATAATTTTTTCTGAAATTTTATTTGTTTTTGGAATCCACCGATAACTAATATACAATATCGATGGAAATTAAAATTTGATTTAAAGAAACTATTTATTGAATGGGTTTGGGATTTTTAAAAATCCATCTATGCGTTTCCATGCCCGACCATAGCGTGGAGGGGGGATTATTTTAAAGTGTTCAAAATTGTTTTGAAAAGGAAGAAAAATTGTGTAAAAGAATGTGATATTTTCTCCTCCTTTATTTCTTCTTAATACCATTTAAATCAAATAAAACAAAAACAAAAATGGTACTTCGGATCGTTGTAATTTTTGGAGGCAGTTAAATGAATCTAGGAGTCTTTCATTCATTCAAGGTGCAAATCATATACTACATTAGGAAATCCTTAATTTCATATTATTCATATATGAATGTGTGTGTGTATGTAGATTGTGTAGTCTAGATCTTGTATACGTTTAAACGAATTTATATGCACACGACACTACAAGACACACAGTTCATTCCAATGGCGGCGGGACGTTGGAGGCCGTTGGAAAGCCGTTGATGGACGTTGGAAACGCCGTTGATATACATTTCAAAGGCGTCCAACATCAACTAACGGACCCAACACGCATATATCAACGTCTTCCAACGTTCAGGTTGTCCACGTGGAAGAAGATGTTGAGCAAAATGGACGTTGGAAAGATGTTGGAAGATCCGATGGAGGACGTTGAAAGACATTGGATTAATTGTGCCAGTGAGCCATTAGTGGACGTTGGAAGACATTGGAAATCTGGGTTTTTTTTACATAACCGCCAATGCATGCTTCCAGCAACCTCCAACATCGTATATCTCATAAAAGCTCAATTTCGAGCACATATACAACAACATATCTCACATATAATCTATCATAATTGTAAATCCAAGTAATAAGCATATATAGTAATCAATATACACAATACAAATCGATATAAACAACATAAACCATCCAACATAAACATCCAACAAAACGTCCAATCCAACAATATCCAAACTACTACGTCAACATCTCAAAATTCACATCCAAACCAACATCCAAAACATTAGAATGTATCAAATCCTCACACTCTCCAAATATACATGTCCATAGCAAAGAAAATCAAATCATACCTCTAATCACTCTCCTCAAGAACCACCAGAAGACGGAAACCGGCCATATTGGTCTATAAACTCCGTAAGACGCCTGTTCAGCTCCTCCATCTTGGCTTCGGTGCGGATATTGCGTTCCTCGAGCGCGGCGACCTGGGCTCTGAGCTGTGCAATCTCCTCCTTATCTTGAGCCATCTGATACTCAATCTGAGCCGTCTTAAGCTGTAAATAAAATTTAAATTATTAGTGTTTAATAATTGTAATTTGTGTTTACTATAATCCATCACAACGTGCAACTATTGGTTCAGAATAATTATTTTAAAATTTAAGTTAAAGTTATAATCGATTGATTCCCAAAACCACTGCATCTGCCATGTGCCGCTGGATCCATGACAGACTCAAAAATAGCATCCTCCTCATCGGCGATCAACTCATCGTGACCAGAGCCCTCGAGAATGGAAGTCCGTGCTTGCTGAAACTTTTGCTATTATGCAAAATAAGTTGAATTTAGATAACACTATTTTAATTAACTTATATAAGTGTTAAGTCATTATGTTACTTACATATGCGGACTGTGCTTTGGCATCGTGATCCAAGGAGTATGAAACGTTGCCTTCTTCGTCGACTTGGCTCAACGCATAAGTATGCGTGAAAACATCCTGGTAACTCACAGAAGCACCACCACGCTGTCTCTCCGGAAATATGTCCATATACATATATTATATATATATATATATTGTTACATTATCTACAACTTAGAACTTATAATCTTTAAATTGTTATCGTAATTAATAAATATACCAAGTCCTCTCGGTGATGCTGAAATGACTTGGAACCACCATGATGTGTGACATGGTTCTTGGTCCTATTGGCTGAGTTCCTCTCCGACTGCCTCTATAAATTTAATCTAAAAACAAAAATTGTTTAACATTTCTAGTTAGTATTTGTGTAGAAGAATTTAAATTAAACATGTGATAAATTTACCTGAAACTCCTCGTTCCCCACCATGTCACAAAATCATCCCACACAGCTGCGCTCATCCACTAAGGCTTCTTCCCCGTTGTTTTTAAGCTTTTTAATGTTTTCCGGTTGTGATAACCCGTACTTTAGGTATCTGTTAATTGGATAATTATCTAATTTTTAAACATTTGAAAACGCTGATCTATAATTTGTACAAATAAATCTGATAATAAATATTTATATCTGGATAAATATTTATTTGATAATCTCCTAAATAAATATTTAAATGAGGCAAAATTATTGTTTTCAAATAAAATTAAAAATATAGGATTTGTGTGGGTTATAAATGAATTGTGATTTGGAATTTGAATTTGAAATTTCAAACAAATACATTGAAAATATTACTTGAATAAATAGTTGTATATTTAAAGCACATCATTTAATAAAACATAATAGACAAATATGTGTATAAATATTTATTAACCTAATACACAATTTAGAAATTTTTAAAACCCTATGTTAATATAATACTTAAATTAATTAAATACATTATAATATGAAAGGAAAAAATTTACTAGTGTAAACATAGAAAAGAAAAATATACATTTAAAACAAATGTAAGAGAAATACATCATAAGCTTAACAAATGTTAACATTATTTACATGCAACAATAACAAGTGTCACAATTTTACATTTCATTTTCTTTTATTTTTCTTTTAATCATAAATCAAAATTATATGTCCTTCCCACTTCTCATTTCTTTTTCTTTCCATCTTCATTTTCAAAATCTAGGAACCCAAAAGTCTGTAAAACAATTTAAAACCAGATATAGGAATTGAAGCAAGAAAATTTTACAAACTAAAAAAAAATAGAAACTTGAGCAGCAATTCTTTCTACAAACCATTACAATCGAAAATCTGGAAGCTCAAAATAAGATCAGATTTCAATTCATCATCAAAGCTGCTAAGTCCTGACCTAAACTGGAAATTTAAAACAAACTGAATCAAGATCAATGATCAGATCTAAATTAAGTTGGCAGTTTCAGTTTCAAGCTGTGTGCTTCCTTGTTCATCATAAAGGTGAGTAAATCTGCCTTTTTAAAGCCAAGTTTCAGGTTTATAACTGTCTACAATTGATGGTCGATAAGTGTCTCGATATAGTTGTTTGCATGGATTGCCTGAGTATAGGGTTTGATTTTTGCTGTAGATATTTTTTTTTGTGCATGTCTCTGTCTGGTCATAACAAACCCAATTACCACTTTAATTCTGATTATCTTTAACTATGCATGTTTGGATTATAACTTGTAAGAGTTAGATTATAATGTGACGCCCCACCTCTATACCCACGCTAGCCAAGAACACTACAGTGTAATGCGGTCAACTAGCACGGAGAATAAGGCTGTTGAGGAGCGACCATCCGTGTAATTGCTTTGTGCGAGCAATGATATGTCAGATGGTATAACATGCAATACTTTATCAAGAGGAAATCCGACATACCGACACAAACTCAAAGCTACTACACAGTGGCTGTAATATCCTCGGAAACAAATATAGAAATAAACATAACATAAATCAGTCACAGACAATTCATATCACAAAGGCGGAAATAGATATGAATATAACACATGAAAGTGTACATCAGAGTAGTGATCAAATAAGATCCACAATATCAAAAAGAATAGATACAAGTGCTAGACAAAAGAATAAGTATACATCATAGAGTATGTATCTCAAATGTATACAACAAAAAACTACTAAACTAAAGTAGTTAGCCAAAAGTCAGAAGATGGTTCCAAATAGGAAGCCATGAGGAAGCACTTGTAATATCTCAGTCTGACCCGAGTATTATTTAATAAGAAAATAATAAATGGATCAGTCTAGCTATAAATATCAGATAACATGATATAGAATAAGAGATATGGCTAAACGTATAATAATCACAATGCCAAGCTGTGATAAATAAGTAATTGAAAATCAACAAGAGATTAATCAATATCACAAAATCTTCTCAAAGGTAAAAAGGAATGTCATACTCCTAATTTCATTCGCCAAGCCACAATAAATGACATATATATCAATGCCAATCGTAAAAGTTGGTGAAACATAAATTCCAGAATTCAACACACGAAATCCAGAAATCACAATCAATAGGAACAACGACGTCGTACAGCGAGACATCCGATGAACCAAAACACAATAAAAGTGAACAACGACGTCGTACAGCGAGACATCCGATGAACCAAAACACAATCAAAGGGAACAACGACGTCGTACAGCGAGGCATCCGATGAACCAAAACACAATCAAAGGGAACAACGACGTCGTACAGCGAGACATCCGATGAACCAAAACACAATCAAAGGGAACAACGACGTCGTACAGCATGACATCCGATGAACCAAAACACAATCAAATGGAACAACGACGTCATACAGCGTGACATCCGATGAACCAAAACACAATCAAAGGGAACAACGACGTCGTACAGCGTGACATCCGATGAACCAAAACACAATCAAAGGGAACAACGACGTCGTACAGCGTGACATCCGATGAAACAAAACACAATCAAAGGGAACAACGACGTCGCACAGCGTGACATCCGATGAACCAAAACACAATCAAAGGGAACAACGACGTCGTACAGCGTGACATCCGATGAACCAAATCAATAAGACATCGCACAATGCTAGTCTAAAACATAAAATGATCGTCATAATCAAAGAGAAGTGTCGATTACAGTAAGCTAGTAAATATATGAGCTTAGCTTCATGTCCCATAACCACTAGCTTAACTTAAATATTTACGAACAAATTGTAGATCTCCACTAGAAAATTGTCACAAGAGATTCAATCGAACAAGTCCAAGAATTAACCGACGAAGTAAACGCAAGCGTTTCATACCACTTGTTTTACTAAGTCGTTTAATTAGATTTCTCATACGAGTGAGGTAAAGGCTTGTGTATACTAATAGATTGGAAAACGGTTTAAGAAACGAGCTTTGTACTAAAATAGTGTTGAAATCATTTGAAGAAAGAGTTTTGATATTTACTTTTAGTATAGAAAACCTTTATATTTTTAAAGTGACAAATCACAAAGAAGATTGTAGGAACAACCAATCACTAAGATTCACATTCGAAAATGTGAATAAAATCCAAAGAAATCGATACTGAATCCATCGAAATGGATATTCCAAGAATTCCCGAAGAAAATAAGTCATCAAAGTCAATAACAAACGATAACAACAGATAAAATAACACAAGTCGATTAAAGTTGGAATTTCAGACAACTAGGCAAAATAGGCATAGTTAGCAAATAGCAGCAGGTCGGTCGACCGGACTCCCTGAGTCGGTTGACCGAACCAGGGGTTAGAAGTGCCCGGGGCACCAGGTCGGTCGACCGGCCCAAGGGCTCGGTCGGCCGAGGCCTGTAATCGGCACTTCCAAACAGAGGCAGGAAGTTTCTGGGTAGCAGGTCGGTCGACCGGCCCAGGGGCTCGGTCGGCCGAACCTGTTGTCAGCACTCCCCTTCCCTATTTTGGATGAGGTGCAAAATCTCGATCAAATTGCATTCGCTCGAGCAACGGCGCTAAGGGTTTATGCCTATTGACTACCCGGCCCTAAAAGCTCTTCGATGCACAATCGAAAACACATTCAAACATCAAAGTTAGGATTTTTAAAGATTTGAACCCAAAACACTAAAAATTGGAATATTCACCAAATCAATCCAAACCAAAAGCAATTGCACACGAATTAGTATTAGGAATTAATCCCTAACAATCGAAGATAAATATAAGCATAGATGTGAGATAAAAATCTCAACTTTGAATCCGAAAACAATGAATGAGAAGCTTGAAGACGAAGGAAGATCAACCACACTTCAATCTCAACACAAGAAGCTTGAATCTAAGCTTAAAAGAGAAACATTTCCTAAATTAGGTTTAGGAATTTTCTGAAATTGGAAGGAGAAATGTTTGGAGAAGAAGAAGGAGATGCTTACTAATGGGTTCTCTTTGAATTTGGAGCAAGAACTTGAGCTAGCAAGAGGAACTAGGGCTTGGAGTTTCTAATTCCCATTCTCTTCCACCATTTTTGCTTGAGCTTGAGTGTTAGGAATATGAAATGAAGTAATGAAGAGTTGGAGTGGGTTGGGACTGAGTTAGTAAGTGGCTAATGGGTTCATCCCAAACCAAAGCCCTAAGTGAAAAAGGTCAAAATTCTACTATCTCCAAACATATCGAAGTTTATACTCAAAAAGGTCGCAAACGTCATTTTGAACTCAATGGGGGTGGTCTCGAGTCCTAATTCGACTATTTGCAAAAAGTAGGTTTTCGGACCAAAATCCGACGAACGGTAAAATATTTAAATAAAATATTTAAATAAAAAATCGATAAATATGCGGGTTGTTACAGACTCCCCTCCTTAAAGAAATTGCATCCTCGCAATACTTAAGAGGAAAATAAGAAGTAACAACCACGGAAGCATATCAACACAAAAGAAAATTTGAAATAGGAAGTTTACCATAAAGAGCACGAAAGAGTTAGCACGAACGGGATCGCTCGATGAATTCTTTGGATTTCCAAGAGTAATCCCTAGGATTTGGGAACCATTGAACTCTCACAAGAAGAACATCTTTATTTCGAAGTCGTTTGAGCTCCGAAGCAATAATTCGAATAGGATGTTGCTCAAAAATCAAATCTGGTGAAACTTCAATTTCCACAATAACACCGGGCTCAAGAATGAAAACCGGAATCCCTAAGGCATTCCCGTAGATAAAAGACGTGGGGAACGTCAAGAATAGCAGAAAATTGAGCCGGTGGAACGGCGTAGTACAAAAACGGTACGCCCGAGGAACTAGAAACTCAAATAATTTGGGACATCAGCGTAGTACAAAAACGGTACGCCCAATGAACCAAAGCAAAGACATTGATGTAGTACAAACGGTACATCCAATGAATCAAATAGCAAAGACATTGATGTAATACAAACGGTACATCTAATGAATCAAATAGCAAAAACATTGATGTAGTACAAACGGTGCATCCAATGAATCCAAAAGCAAAGGCATTGATGTAGTACATACGGTACATCCAATGAATCAAAAGCAAAGACATTGATGTATTGCAAACGGTACATCCAATGAATCAAATAAGACGGAACATCGATGTAGTATAATAATAGTACATCCGATGAACCGAACACCATAAAAGAACATCAGACACTAGTCCATAAAAGGAATGAGATAAAACTCAATAAAACGAAGTGTACCAAAACGTCCGATGAACTTGATGAAAAGATAATTCCATTCAGACAACATCAAAGAATCAACCACTTATTGCTTACGACAAAGCGCATTGGCAACACGATTTCCCTTCCAGGAATAAAAAGAATATCAAGATCATAAGATTTCAGGAACTTGAGTCAACATGGAGTTCCATGTGAGAAAATAATTATTCCAAAGATTTATGATCGAGGTAGAGAACAAATTTCTCATCCAAATATGATGATGCCAAATTCCAAAAGTAAAAACAATAGCCGCGAGCACTAGATCATGAGTGGCATACCTAGTCTCGATCGGCTTTAATGGTTTAGAAGCACAAGAGATAGCACGTTCTCCTTTGCAAGAGAATGGCGTCCAAACCAATACGACTAGTATCGGTACAAATAGCAAAGTCTTGGTCCCCCTCCAGGAATCACAAGAATAAAAGTATCGAAAAGAAAGAATTTCTTTTAAATAATCTTCTTTCCTGAAAAGTTAAAACTTTCAAAATTACATTTATCATTATGTAATAATCATTCTAGAAAAATTTACTATTTTCACGTTAACATACTGTGTCTGATTGTCTCATCAAAGCGTTTAGGAAATTCCTATCATAACGTTGATCAAGCGCATCGACCAAAATTCTTAAAGCACTCAACGGGCAATACAATCACAAAATCATCTTTTATAGGATAAATAAATCTCTTAAAAAGTTTTAAGAATATTCTTTGTTCGTTTCAAGAACAAAAATCCAGTTTTACTTATAAATAAATCTTATGAAAAAGATTTGCAAAATTTTAAATTACTATTTTCATCCAAAATCAGTAAATACAAGAATAGTCTCATCAAAATATTCATAGAATATTCGATTTATAAAATGGATGAAATAATCTGGATAAATTGAATGACATAATAAGTCATTCATAAGAATCATAACGAGTGCGGAATGCGGTAAGTGGAATGCTATTTCCGCAACTCGTAGCAAACGAAAATCGGTGGCAAGGTCGAACTAGAAAGACCTTAACACCACACAAAAGATTTCTTAGGTGATAATCCTAAGACAAACTCAAAAATACTGGAACATTTCTCAAACTACATGAATGAGAGAAATAACACTTTCCTTATAAGTGGGCTTAAGGAATAAAATGATGCCATCAAATTGGAATCAAAATCACAAAGGAAAAAACAGAAATCTGCTTAACGGATAGAAAATTGTCGAAGATGAAGAGTCCACTCAGAAAATAGGATATGAGCTTCACAATTAAGCCAATCCTTACAAAAGTAAATTCCGAAGCCTAAGTAAAAATCGGCTCGGACAGAAAAATCACATAAAATAATTTTGACATCAATAAAGACAAATTGAGTGTTGCGGATCCACCAACCGGATTCGCAACTCTCAAAGTAGTCATCAAGCCCAAAATGTTTAAAGAAAAAGAATCAACAAGTTCTTTTGATATAAAATAGTGAGATGGAACCCATATCAAAAAGAACTCGAATAAGAAGATCACGAAATAAAACAATGCCATCTAGGATTGAATGTAAAATACCTTGACCAAGAGAAATGTTACCAGGAGCTTGCACAATATTCAGCTCTCCCTCTCTCCTGCTTTGAAGAATGGGACATGAAGATATAAGATGACCCGAACTTTTGCAATAACGGCAAAAGAGAGGTTTCGGACACTCCTTTCCATAGTGGTCCGTGGAACCACAATTGTAGCATCGTCCACGACTAGAGATAGGAGACTTTGCTAACGGAGTTTGTTGCTTCCCTTTCTTGATGGGATTGGGGCCTTCGAATTTAATAGGCCTCTTCATGTTGTTATTGAAGTTCTGTTTGGCACGCACAACTTCGATATTGCTTTCTCTATCGGCCTCTTCAAGACGAAGAGCGATATCAATAAGCTGATCAAATGAAACCTCAAGTTTCAAAAGCAATGGCTTCTTAAGATTCTTATTCAAGCCATAGACAAATCTCTGATTTTTCTTCATCGAGGTATTAATATACTCAACCCCGTATTTGGAAAGAGATTCGAAAGATGCGACATAGTCTGTCACAGAAGATTCACCTTGAACAAGGTCAATAAAACGCCGGGCCAGAGTTACTTTTTCGTCCTCCTGCACAAATTTCAATTCGAACCTTTCCCGGAATTGCTCCCAAGTGAGATCCGCTTCAATGATTTCAGAAATTAAAAGCTCATACCAATCTAATGCGCTTTCTTGGAGCATGCTAGAAGCCACTTGGACTCGATGAAGGTCAATAAGGTTCATGCGAGAAAAGATGCGATCGCATGATTTGAGCCAAGCTTGAATTTCTATAACACTCTCGGATCCCTTGAATGGCCTTCCACCCAAATCGGCATAGTCTCTGCACAAGCGTGCAAAACCGGATCTTGGATGAGTAGGCCCTGGATTGGGTCCGGCAGCTTGAGCATTCTTTACTAGATAAAGAAGCTGCTGGGCAGACATGAAAACTCCATCTTGGGGAGTAGCACTAGATTGACCGACGCTGGGACGGCCTGGTCTAACCATTTCTCTTCTTTAAGTAAGAAAGAAAGAAGAGGAAAAAGTTATTCTTAAAGTAAATTTCAATCAAACTTGATTGATAAAACAAGGAATCATAAAGAAAATAGGATGAATCGGTACGAAGACTCGAATAAAATCCTAAAGCACGACTCCTAAGATGGACTTAGGACGATGATCCTTGTTAAATTATTCTACATTGTTCCGAAGTTTGGCTCTGATACCAAGCTGTGACGCCCCACCTCTATACTCACGCTAGCCAAGAACACTATGGTGTAATGCTGTCAACTAGCACGGAGAATAAGGCTGTTGAGGAGCGACCATCCGTGTAATTGCTTTGTGCGAGCATTGATATGTCAGATGGTATAACATGCAATACTTTATCAAGAGAAAATCCGACATACCGACACAAACTCAAAGCTACTACACAGTGGCTGTAATATCCTCGGAAACAAATATAGAAATAAACATAACATAAATCAGTCACAGACAATTCATATCACAAAGGCGGAAATAGATATGAATATAACACATGAAAGTGTACATCAGAGTAGTGGTCAAACAAGATCCACAATATCAAAAAGAATAGATACAAGTGCTAGACAAAAGAATAAATATACATCATAGAGTATGTATCTCAAATGTATACAACAAAAAACTACTAAACTAAAGTAGTTAGCCAAAAGTCAGAAGATGGTTCTAGATAGGAAGCCATGAGGGAGCACCTGTAATATCTCAGTCTGACCCGAGTATTATTTAATAAGAAAATAATAAACAGATCAGTCTAGCTATAAATATCAGATAACATGATATAGAATAAGAGATATGGCTAAACGTATAATAATCACAATGCCAAGATGTGATAAATAAGTAATTGAAAATCAACAAGAGATTAATCAATGTCACAAAATCTTCTCAAAGGTAAAAAGGAATGTCATACTCCTAATTTCATTCGCCAAGCCATAATAAATGACATATATATCAATGCCAATCGTAAAAGTTGGTGAAACATAAATTCCAGAATTCAACACACGAAATCCAAAAATCACAATCAATGGGAACAACGACGTCGTACAGCGAGGCATCCGATGAACCAAAACACAATCAAAGGGAACAACGACGTCGTACAGCGAGACATCCGATGAACCAAAACACAATCAAAGGGAACAACGACGTCGTACAGCGAGACATCCGATGAACCAAAACACAATCAAAGGGAACAACGACGTCGTACAGCGTGACATCCGATGAACCAAAACACAATCAAAGGGAACAACGACGTCGTACAGTGTGACATCCGATGAACCAAAACACAATCAAAGGGAACAACGACGTCGTACTGCGTGACATCCGATGAACCAAAACACAATCAAAGGGAACAACGACGTCGTACAGCGTGACATCCGATGAACCAAATCAATAAGACATCGCACAATGCTAGTCTAAAACATAAAATGATCGTCGTGATCAAAGAGAAGTGTCGATTACAGTAAGCTAGTAAATATACGAGCTTAGCTACATGTCCCATAACCGCTAGCTTAACTTAAATATTTACGAACAAATTGTAGATCTCCACTAAAAAATTGTCACAAGAGATTCAATCGAACAAGTCCAAGAATTAACCGACGAAGTAAACGCAAGCGTTTCATACCATTTGTTTTACTAAGTCGTTTAATTAGATTTCTCATACGAGTGAGGTAAAGGCTTGTGTATACTAATAGATTGGAAAACGGTTTAAGAAACGAGCTTTGTACTAAAATAGTGTTGAAATCATTTGAAGAAAGAGTTTTGATATTTACTATTAGTATAGAAAACCTTTATATTTTTAAAGTGACAAATCACAAAGAAGATTGTAGGAACAACCAATCACTAAGATTCACATTCGAAAATGTGAATAAAATCCAAAGAAATCGATATCCATCGAAATGGATATTCCAAGAATTCCCGAAGAAAATAAGTCAACAAAGTCAATAACAAACGATAACAACAGATAGGGAAATAACACAAGTCGATTAAAGTTGGAATTTCAGACAACTAGGCAAAATAGGCATAGTTGGCAAATAGCAGCAGGTCGGTCGACCGGACTCCCTGAGTCGGTTGACCGAACCAGGGGTTGGAAGTGCCTGGGGCACCAGGTCGGTCGACCGGCCCAGGGGCTCGATCGGTCGAGGCATGTAATCGGCACTTCCAAACAGAGGCAGGAAGTGCCTGGGTAGCAGGTCGGTCGACCGGCCCAGGGGCTCGGTCGGCCGAACCTGTTGCCAGCACTCCCCTTCCATATTTTGGATGAGGTGCAAAATCTCGATCAAATTGCATTCGCTCGAGCAACGGCGCTAATGGTTTATGCCTATCGACTACCCGGCCCTAAAAGCTCTTCGATGCACAATCGAAAACACATTCAAACATCAAAGTTAGGATTTTTAAAGATTTGAACCCAAAACACTAAAAATTGGAATATTCACCAAATCAATCCAAACCAAAAGCAATTGCACACGAATTAATTTTAGGAATTCATACCTAGCAATCGAAGATAAATATAAGCATAGATGTGAGATAAAAATCTCACCTTTGAATCCGAAAACAATGAATGAGAAGCTTGAAGACGAAGGAAGATCAACCACACTTCAATCTCAACACAAGAAGCTTGAATCTAAGCTTAAAAGAGAAACATTTCCTAAATTAGGTTTAGGAATTTTCTGAAATTGGAAGGAGAAATGTTTGGAGAAGAAGAAGGAGATGCTTACTAATGGGTTCTCTTTGAATTTGGAGCAAGAACTTGAGCTAGCAAGAGGAACTAGGGCTTGGAGTTTCTAATTCCCATTCTCTTCCACCATTTTTGCTTGAGCTTGAGTGTTAGGAATATGAAATGAAGTAATGAAGAGTTGGAGTGGGTTGGGACCGAGTTAGTAAGTGGCTAATGGGTTCATCCCAAACCAAAGCCCTAAGTGAAAAAGGTCAAAATTCTACTATCTCCAAACATATCGAAGTTTATACTCAAAAAGGTCGCAAACGTCATTTTGAACTCAATGGGGGTGGTCTCGAGTCCTAATTCGACTGTTTGCAAAAAGTAGGTTTTCGGACCAAAATCCGACGAACGGTAAAATATTTAAATAAAATATTTAAATATAAAATCGATAAATATGCGGGTTGTTACATATAATAAAACCCAGATCAAAGCTTGTCTTTCAACACTGTGCATCATCAAACAAGTAAGTAACATAACCCAGCCACCTCTGTTTTTATTTTAAAATGCCTGTTAGTAATCTTTTGGAATTTAAAAGCTTAAGGAATAAAATATATGATGTATGTTTTAAAACGTGTATGCATGTTCGTTATAAGTTTTGAAACATATTTATATGATCTCTGTATATATAACTGTATATTTATAGTGGTTGAACATACACATCTACGATATTATGTTTTCCAGTTTACAGAGTTAAGATTAAATCAAAAACCAAAATTTCTTTTTAATAAATCACTGTTAGGATTTGAATTTGGAACAGAATAGTTTGAATTAAGCCAAGATCAAGTACTACAAATACATACAAGTATATCAGCTGATATTATGCTTGCTTCTGAAAATAATAATAATACAGTAACAATTATAAATATTATGATAACATAAAATGTAAATTTACATTGATTTAAGTATGTATCTTGAATTGCCTCTGGAATATAGGATTTTTAAAGTAAAAAAACCATGATTTTAGTTTGAAATTCTGTGAGGAACCCTGGGTTAACCAGAAAATGGTTTTTGAGGAATTCATGGTGGTCGACGGCACCGGAAATGTCGGGTTTTGGGTTGAGGCAGGGATGATGATCAGGGATATCGGCAAAAATAGTTAAATGGTGTCTGAATCATTGTGGTGAGCGGGAGAAGACGATCTAGAGTTTAGTTTGTGGTTGGGTTGAGGTCGATTCTTGAAGCAAATGCGTTACCGATGTTGAATCGAGTTGGATTGGATGATGGTGTAGGGGAGTGTTAGGCTCTGGTGATGGTGGGGGTTCAACGGCGAGGTTTAATATGGTCAGAGTTGACGGCCGGCGATGGTTTTGCAATCGGTTATGGGTTGTCGTTTCAAATTGAATTGCTCGTTTTGGTCTTGGCATCAAATCAGTGGTTCCGAAAGATGGGATTGTTTATCTTGGTGATGGGTAGTTGGGTGAAGGCCGGAGGGATGATCGCCGT
This sequence comes from Allium cepa, assembly GCA_030765085.1. NCBI lineage: Eukaryota > Viridiplantae > Streptophyta > Magnoliopsida > Asparagales > Amaryllidaceae > Allium > Allium cepa. Next base: position 365,316,366 of record CM060934.1, on the reverse strand, counting down.
TGACCTGGAACTTTGTGCATGTGCACACGGTCGAAATTGTGCAACTGGGAGACGTTTGGGGAAGAAGGAACGCGAGGGTCGTGTCGGGTAGAATAGAGTTTTACTCGAAGCGGTGGGTTATTTGTCTCGAGGTAGTGGTTATATGGTCTCGGGGTGTTTGGTTGTTCAGGTTTGTGAAGACCTGACAGCATATAAGTCTTAATATTTTCAAATGGATTATTAATCGAAGTTTTACTCGAGTTATTTAAGTGTTTGCTCGAGTTACGATAGGTCAGGCTCGAGTGACTCAGGTGTAGCTCGAGTTAGCTTTGTTTAGGTTAGAATCCTGTATTGTTTTCAAAATTTAAACTAAATTTTTTTTACAAAGTATAAAGCAAGATTTAAAATATGTTTTAAATCTAATTTTAAATTATGGATTCAAGTTTAATATGAATAAAGTTTTTAAATTCAAATTTGTTTAAATAATTTGAAGGGGGTTTAGTGTTTAAAATGTTTTAAAAGAAATTTAAATTTAAATTGGAATTTGAGATATAAAGAAATGTTTTAAACAAAGTTTAAATCTGATTCAAATCTGAATTTGAATCTTTGTTTTGCAAATTTAAGTTTTAACAACTTTGAATGATAAAGTAAAATTTAAATGATTGAATAAGGGAAAAAGAAATTTGTTTTAAATTATTGTAAAATTTCTTTTATAAGAAAAGTATTCTTTATCATGTAAATTTAACGTTCTCAAATTTGTTTTAAATTTTTGTAGAAGATGAATTGATTTCATTTTAAACTTGAATTTAAAATGAAATTGAAATAAATTTGGAAATGAATATTTTCATATATCTCTGTGAATAATAATTTAACTATAGATAAGAAAAGGTTTTATCTTAAAGTTAAATTGGAATTTAATGATGGAAATCCATTTAATTATTAGAATAATTAAATGGATAATTAATTTATTTAATAAATTTAATGGAAGGGATAATTAATTATAGTGATTAAGGGTTACAACTTAAAGGTTTAAGATTAAATATTCTTAATAATTATCTTGAAATTTATGAATCATTAATTAAATAAGATTTGATTTTAATTAATGATTTATAATTAATTAATCAAGTGATAAAGGATTAATTAAGTTACAGTTAACACTTAATTAATCAAATAATTAGGGTTAATTAATGGGCTATTAATGGATACTTAATTTGTAATCAATTATGATTAAAATATGAATTAATTATTAAATAGTTAATGAAGGTTATTAACTAAGGATTAATTAATAATTAATTTATGTGATTAATTTTAATCATTAATTAGATTAATTAAATGTGGTAGCGTAGGTTTAAAGGGTTAAACCAACCTTAGTGGATCTAACTCGAGTTTGATTAAATTACTTATAATTATTCAAGGGATTATCGGAGATATTTAATTAAGAAGTAATTTATTTATTTGGTAAAGTAATTAAGGGTAGATAATTACTGAAGTTATTAATCAAGGGTGATTAATAATTATGGTTAGTAATTAATGAAGTAATTGGAGGTTAATTACCGTATTGGGTTAAGGATAATTAATTTGTGAAATTAATCAAGGGTTAATTACTTAAATGTAATTAAAGGATGAATAGAATGATGTTGGTAGCCTTTGATTTATTGTTATTCCTAATATGTGGTTTGTGATGCTATGTGAAAGGATATGTTTGATTTAAACTATGAATATGTGGTTATCTATTGATGATGAATTAATTTGACATCCTGTATTAAAGGTAGAATTGTATTTCACTTGAATAATCTAAGTTAAGTTGACAATGGTTTCGAAGAGACCGGAGTCGAGTATTAGAGAATACCCGAAACCACTTCGATTCTTTATTGATATGTGAAATCAACAGGATGGTATGGAATGATTTAAATGAATTTGTTTGTTAATCTAAGTTCTGGTATTAGATATTGATGTGTGATATCATGATGTCTATAACGAATTGTGAATTTGAAAATTTAGACGAGTACCCGGGTTTATATAAGTGTTATGCTCCTTATTAGATGGGTTTACTCATGCTGGTTTCCAGCCTGACACGGGTGTTACATTGATGTAATGCTCGGGTCAGACCGAGTATTACAGATTTTCAGGTAAGGACGTTCTGGAGCTCAGGAAGCGAGCTGGAAAGCAGGAACGTATGGAGAGTACCCGCTGTGATATATAGTTGTATATCTAGGACATGTTGATTTAGAATGGTCCTGTGTTGTGTAAATGTTGTAACTCTGATATATATAAAAATGTAAATGTACTGATACAGTTCTTTTTATAAACTATTATTGTGTGATATTATATTCTGATCTGCTGCGAATGAGAGGTTTCCTGTGACTGGCGTCTGTTTCTGCTTCTTTCTCTTTTCTTCTTTTCACTAACTATCTGGAATTTTCTGGATCGAAATTTCCGGGTCGTTACATTTGGTATCAGAGCTGAAGGTTAAGCGAGAACCTTGGCTCTATGGGATTACTCATTAAGGATAGGGTCAAAAGTACCCTAGAATGAGTTGAGTGTAAATATGAGAGAGCGTACTTGTTATTTTCTTATATAACTTTTTTTTAAATGATTTCAAAAGTAAATGAATCTTATATAAGAAATAGATTATCTATTATATTAAGGAAATTGGTTGTAGTATTAATTAAATTAAAAGGAATTAAGTGGTAATAAAATTTCAACCAAATTGAAATTAAATTAAAGACAAGTTTGAAATGGATTCAAACTGGAATTAAATCTTGAAATGGGGAAAGGGTTCAGGATAATCAATTAATTTATGTAATTAATTAAAATTTATTTAATTAATGGATAATAATTGGAAATGATAAATTAAGAGGGAGTTACTTAATGAAGTAACTAGAGGTAAGTAATTTAAGGGACAATTACTTAATGAAGGTAATTAAGAAATAAGTTAATTACCGAATGTGATTAACTAATGATGTAATTAATTTAAAGAAATAACAAGTAATATTATTTAATGCATTTGAATGAAATGGTCCTATTTCAAACAAGAGTTGTTCGGAAATTTTAAAGAAATTGTTTTGAATTAAAAACCAAAGGTGGTTTAAAATTTTAAAATGTAACTTGGTATGTAAAAGAAATTAATACATATATATGTGGATATACATGATATCAAGGATAATTTGAAATAAACTCTAAATATTGAGTTTTAAATTTGGGATGAGATATGATACCCAAAGTGATAAGTTTTTGAACTTAATAAGTGGGAAGATTATTTATGAGAAGATTAAAATTTGAAAGGGAATTCAAATTTGAGTAAGGTTAAACGGGATTGATTGAGTTTAACTTGGGAAAAGTTAAATATGTTGGGATATTCAACCTGATTTGTAAATTTTAAGATGAAATTAAGATTTAACCTGAAAAGTTAAATGGTTGATTTGAATTAGGGAGTTTGAGTGATCTCAAATTGGGTTCGAGATCCGAAAATTGAAATTGGATGGATGTTTTGAAATAATTAGATAATATCATCCTATCGTTGTTAAAAATCTTTAAGTTGTAAATTGGAATTGTTTAAATGATTGAGAGATGGTTTAAATTTGAAATTTGAATTAGTTCAAATTGAATTTGATTTGAAGTAATTGAAAGTGTGATTGAAGATGTATGAGTATAAGATTCAAATGGATAATTTGAATTGGATTAATTTGTAATAATTTGAAATTGATGTGGATTCAATTTGAAATTAGTCCAAATTAATTGGAATAATTTGGAATTATAATTAATGATTGAATGGTTTTAAATTCAAATAGAATTTGAATTGAATTTGGGAAGAAATCAAGAATAATTCAACTTGATTTGGAAATGGAGTTTGAATTGGAATTAATTCAAACTGGAGTAGAAATGAATTGAAATTGGAACTAGTTAATTTGAAATTTATTTGAATTGGTAGAATTTGAGATCAAGGTTGAATAAAGTTAAATTTGGAAAGAAACTGAGGTTAATTCAACTTGAATTGGGATTGAAACAATTTCAATGGAAATTGAAGTTATTTAAATTGGAATTGGGTCAATTTAAATGTAAAAGGGAATTTAAATTTAATTGATGAGAATGGAGATTGGGAAGTGAGCAGTTTTGACTCTGGACTATTTTTAATATAAATTATTTCAATATAAACCTATTTTTCCAAGCTATTCATTATACATACAACCTTTCTTTTAAAAGCCAAACTATCTTATACTTGTTTTACAATTATTTTTGAAACTGTTTAACAATTTTCCAACTATTTTATAAACTAATTACTATTTTACAAAACTAATTACTATCTTACTATTATTTTGCAATTATTTAAACTTTATATAATTATTTTAACTATTTTCTAAACTATTTTACACCTATTTTACAGACTAGTAATTATTTTCCAACTACTTATCTATTTTTAAATTTTTCAAGCTATTTTCTAAATAAACTGGTCGGAGTTCAAACTGTTATCGGTTAAATACCCAATCGAGATAAGAATAGAGGTGATAATCTAAATGGATTGAAGCAATTGTGAGTAAGTGAATGTGGACAGAAATTAAAGGAAATGTGATTAGATAAGAGAAATTGATTTAGTTGATAATCAATGAAGATAAATACGTAGGATATACATATATTATTCTATTCGCATAGTGATTTGATCCAGATTCGAACACAGAATTTAGAGATAGTTATATCGATCCGAGTGGGATTTTTCACTCGATTTTCGACGGTGAACCTGGATATGGATTGTTGATTGGTTCTGGATATTCTCTATCATAGTTATGACTATGCAAGGAGAATGACGGTTTCTGATCAAGAAAGCAGATCTGTGTCCGCACTAGGAAGTCGGATGGACGATACTAGTTCGGAAGTGATATTGTGTGATCGTATGAGCGATTAGATTGGTATGGCGTACGAATGATATGTGTACATCGTACGAATTTGAGTGAAATTTATATTGAAAAGAGTAATCAAATTCGAATATTTTATTTTGAATAAAAAAAGTTATATATCTTTGTTATATAAGATAAAACTCCCCTTGATGAATCTTTTGTCGGAAGAAAATGGTTTTTGGAGGTGTTTCAAGTATAAAGGAGTTTTATAAAAGTCTGAAATGATCCAAAGTTTTAAAAATTATATATATCCGTGTGTGTGTGTGTGCATATATATATATATATATATATATATGTAAAGGATCATATGAGGATTTTGGAAAAAGGGTTTGGGAATCTATGGATTTGGAAGGGCTTTTGATTTTTGGATAAAATCAATATTAAATTTGGAAAGCCTAGTTTGAGAATTATCGATTTTGGAATAATCGATTTTGTGTAAAGGAGCTTTGTATGAGATCATACTAGGTGTATGATTTAAAGATACTATATATGTGTAGTATAAGTGTTTTGATGATGGCTCTGGGGAAAAAGGCGCTCCCTTGGAATGGACTTCTCAGGAGTACCACCGGGTGGTGCTGCCTTGAGCCCCAAGGGGGGTTCTAAAATTGATCCTGTGAGGAGTCCGGACAAACTAGTTCCTGAGGATTATTGGGTAACGAAAGTCGAGGGCGCGGATGCCTACAGGGGCATTTGGGTTATGCTATGACGACAGTGTAACTCGATGTCACTGCGATCTACTGTGGGGACTATAGCGAAAATCGTATGGAGGATGAGTGTCAACGGTATACACTTGATTTTTCCGGGAAGGCAACGCAACATCGGTAGACTGCGATCTATGGTCGAGTGGAGTGGAGAAGTTTCATTCTTTTGGCAGCGAAATTCGAGGGCGCTGATGCCTACAGTTATATGGGTTTTTGCTGTGATAGCTACGTAACCCTAGTTGTAACTGCGATCTGTAGCGGGTTCCATGGTGTAATCGAGGGGCGCGGAGGCCTACAGTTATCTGCGGATTTTGTCGGGACGGCAACGTAACCATCGGGTTAACTGGGACCATGGACGGGGGGGATGATTTCCAGAGCATCCTCACCAAACATATATCCTCTATTTTCAAAACTGTTTTCTATATTTTCAATAAAATTATTTTTTCCAAGTATTTTCACTGGATGTTGAAAATGAGTCTACTAAGTATTTATAGATTTTCAGTCTTACGCCTGATCAACGTATGACCGAATTTCTGTGAGAACAAGGATTGACTGGTTGAAACATCGAGTTATAAAAGTATTTTTATAAAAACTATTTTAGTAATATTATATAGATTTCTAGAGTGTTTTAAAAATGATCAATTAAAATTTATCTGATTTTAAGCATTTTAATAAAATTTTGGCTTCGTTCCTTTTCGAGTACGAAAAGATTCTAAGGGGGAGGAATGTGATAACCCATACTTTAGATATCTGTTAATTGGATAATTATCTAATTTTTAAACATTTGAAAACGCTGATCTATAAGTTGTACAAATAAATCTGATAATAAATATTTATATCTGGATAAATATTTATTTGATAATCTCCTAATATTAATATTTAAATGGGGCAAAATTATTGTTTTCAAATAAAATTAAAAATATAGGATTTATGTGGGTTATAAATGAATTGTGATTTCGAATTTGAATTTGAAATTTCAAACAAATACATTGAAAATATTACTTGAATAAATAGTTGTATAGTTAAAGAACATCATTTAATAAAACATAATAGAAAAATATGTGTATAAATATTTATTAACCTAATAAATAATTTATAAATTTTTAAAACCCTATGTTAATATAATATTTAAATTAATTAAATACATTATAACATGAAAGGAAAAAATTTACTAGTGTAAACATAGAAAAGAAAAATATACATTTAAAACAAATGTAAGAGAAATACATCATAAGCTTAACAAATGTTAACATTATTTACATGCAACAATAACAAGTGTCACAATTTTACATTTCGTTTTCTTTTATTTTTCTTTTAATCATAAATCAAAATTATATGTCCTTCCCACTTCTCATTTCTTTTTCTTTCCATCTTCATTTTCAAAATCTAAGAACCCAAAAGTCTGTAAAACAATTTAAAACCGGATATAGGAATTGAAGCAAGAAAATTTTACAAACTAAAAAAAAATAGAAACTTGAGCAGCAATTCTTTCTACAAACCATTACAATCGAAAATCTGGAAGCTCAAAATAAGATCAGATTTCAATTCATCATCAAAGCAGCTAAGTCCTGATCTAAACTGGAAATTTAAAACAAACTGAATCAAGATCAATGATCAGATCCAAATCAAGTTGGCAGTTTCAGTTTCAAGCTGTGTGCTTCCTTGTTCATCATAAAGGTGAGTAAATCTTCCTTTTTAAAGCCATGTTTCTGGTTTATAACTGTCTACAATTGATGGTCGATAAGTGTCTCGATATAGTTGTTTGCATGGATTGCCTGAGTATAGGGTTTGATTTTTGCTGTAGATATTTTTTTTTGTGCATGTCTCTGTCTGGTCATAACAAACCCAATTACCACTTTAATACTGATTATCTTTAACTATGCATGTTTGGATTATAACTTGTAAGAGTTAGATTATAATAAAACCCAGATCAAAGCTTGTCTTTCAACACTGTGCATCATCAAACAAGTGAGTAACATAACCCAGCCTCCTCTGTTTTTATTTTAAAATGCCTGTCAGTAATCTTTTGGAATTTAAAAGCTTAAAGAACAAAATATATGATGTATGTTTTAAAATGTGTATGCATGTTTGTTATAAGTTCTGAAACATATTTATATGATCTCTGTATATATATCTATATATTTGTAGTGGTTGAACATACACATCTATGCTATTATGTATTCCAGTTTACAGAGTTAAGATTAAATCAAAAACCAAAATTTCTTTTTAATAAATCACTATGAGGATTTGAATTTGGAACAGAATATTTGAATTAAACCAAGATCAAGTACTACAAATACATACAAGTATATCAGCTGATATTATGCTTGCTTCTGAAAATAATAATAATACAGTAACAATTATAAATATTATGATAACATAAAATGTAAATTTACATTGATTCAAGTATGTATCTTGAATTTCCTCTGGAATATAGGATTTTTAAAGGGAAAAAACCATGATTTTAGTTGGAAATTCTGTGAGGAACCCTGGGTTAACCAGAAAATGGTTTTTGAGGAATTCATGGTGGTCGACGGCATGGGAAATGTCGGGGTTTGGGTTGAGGCATGTCAGGACACGATTCTTCGTCTTCCGAAATTCAACATCGACACTCACTTTATCGACTGCCGAGGAATCGAACGACGGAAAACCGAACACTGAGGGTTTTTTAAGAAGAATTTAAGAAAAGAAAAAGAAAAAGAAGGTAGAAATTAGGGAGGAGAGAAGACAGAAGATAGAAAATTTTAACATAGAAGAAATAGAAGAAAAAGAGAATAGAGGAAAAAGAAAAACAGAAGAAAATAGGACGGAACAGAAACAGAACACAACACAACAACATCAGAATCTCACAATTCGCAGCGGAACATCATATAATAATAATTGAATAATCTTTAAACAAAGAACTATATCAGTTATTACATTACATCACATTTCATTACATCATATCATCAGAGTGTACAACAACAACAAATAGTGCAGCGGAAAAAGAAATACTATATAAGTAATATGCCATGCCATCCAGCTTGCCTCCAGCAACTCCAGAATATCCAGAATATCCTGATAAACCTAACTCTTGACTGCCCGTGTGGAAATTGGTGGGCACCCAGAGTTTAGGAAGGAAAACAATAAACTCCAAGTCAGTCATGTGACTGGTGTGGGAACTCAAAACAGTTTATTTATCTTTGAAAACAAAATAGAGGAATATTTTTAAATTCAATTCGCAATGCTTTTAAAAATGAGACTACCATAAGACCTCCTGCCACACACACAATGCAAACGCAGACTTGGAGAAGATTTCTCCTTATGATAGTCAAACATTCTTGATACGCATTTAAAAAGAACATTTGATATTATTACTAGTGCATAGTGTAGAAAATTCATTTCGAAAGTAGAATATAAATCTTAGCCAGCATAGGTACCATTATATTATGCCTACTAATAGCTACCATATTAGATGGCAGGTTCTACAACTAAAACCGTACAAGTTTCGTATTGTTTCTTTGGATTTCCAACAAATGGTCAGGTCAAGGAACTTCCCATTGCCACATGAGAATGCCTCTGGAAAGACATCCCCGAGAACCAAACCGGAACTCTGCCAACACAAGGCCGGGTTACCCCTAACTGGGTAACTACTGACACGAGCACGCCATTCCCCGATCGTAAACGACCTTTCTCACGGGATCCCGAAAACCAACAACCACAAAGTAATAAATTCGTAGTAACCACATAGGTTAAATATCTGGGCTCCATACCATGATACAACCTCTATCCAGAAGGAAATGTACATACCCTAAAGGGTGCTACCCCTCATAACCTTGCTGCATCTTTCCTGTTTTGACCATTTCCGGGGTGTGAGGTTCGACGAAGTCACGTCCACAAAAACATACTTTATACAAAAGCCATGCTTTGGGTCAACAAATGATCAACACAATGATCACCAAGATAGACGATCAAATAAACGATCCTATCACAATAATCAACACAATGATCATTTCAGCATCACTCAGCATATCACATTACCAAATTGGGAATATATCGCTGATAACTTCAACTATATAACCTCTGAGCTCATACGTCTCAGAGAAGGGTGTTAAGCTAAAAGAATAAATTCTCCGCCACCAACAGAAATATATTTGAAAGAAATCGGCTTTATATCTCAACTTGTAATGTCAGACACACAATCCATACAAGTTTGTTCCGGGCTCGAACAAAACCGAAGGCACTTACAAAGAAGTCCTTGCAATCCGGATATTCACAATCCTGATCGGATTCACCATCACATATGGAGAACTCTATACCGGAGCAACTCGGTGCAGAGTAAATCGACAGGTCATCCTATCGCTCTCGCAAATACCGGGTCTTCAACACCGATCTTCAATGCAATTATAACGACGTATCACATATTCGGAATGGGTTATACGACCCCATGGTCCTTTCCCGGTTAACTCGAATAGTGAGCGCTTATTCAAAAATAAGTGTAGCATTCACATTAAAACAAATCACATCAATTTCCCATTCAAAGGGAAATATTGATAGTCGGTTATTGAACTATCAATTGATATGCACACATCACCATATTCCAAATAATTTTCCAAATTATTTATTTTCTAAAATATCTTCACTAGATATTAAATTTCAATACTTCAAAAATAAATCAATATTTATTTTTAAACAAATTATCCTTTCCTTTATAAATTCAATAGTGAATTTATATTTCAAAATATCCATGCATATCATTTCAATTAACCATTTCAATTTATCTTCAAAAAGATAAATTTTAATTATTCACTTCATATTGGAAAACATTTCCATACTCATTAAATAAGTAATTCACGAATTTTATTTATTTTCAACACTTAGAAAATATTTAATATACTCTAATCGAATTAAGTATATATTTCATTCTTTAAGGAAATCATTCTCTTAAACATATTTATTTGGGCCAAAACGAATGTTGCGTAAAACATCGTTACGACAACCCAAAATCACTAGTATAGGGATTCGAAATTAAAATAGATATATAAATCCCAATACTATGCAAAACATTGCCTTTCGGAAATCATTTACTATAACAACAGTGTTATAGTCTACTATTTCCTTCTATTTCTCGAAAACGTCTATTTCAACAATAAATGTTGAAATCTATGGTTTCGAATCTCAACACATTTTAAAACATTGTTCGATCGTTTTAATTCTATTTAAAACATCCAAATCCAAAACAATTTCTTTAACGTGTTATTCACTATTCAAAAACGTGAATATACTTGATTAACAATTTCATCCTTTTATTCATTTTAATTCAAAGGATTATTCACTATTCAAAAATGTGAATTAACTCCATTAATAGGTTTCAACAAATTTTCTTGTCAAAATAAGTCATTTGCGAATTTATAAAACAACGTTTATAAATTCCATTTCTATTTATTTATAAAAACTTCCTTTTTATAAATTCTTTTATTAACCTATTCCAGTTTATAACTCAATTATAAACTAAAAGTTCATATTATAAGTTAAATACTTATAAAACGATTATTTTACAAAATCGTTCTTTTAAAGACTTTCCAATTTATAAATCTTATAACTTATAAGATCCATTTATTTAACCAATCTATTCTTCAAATAATTTCACCAAATTTATAAATCTTACTATTTATAAATTTCTTTTATAACTTCACAGTTTATAATTCCATAAATTTCATTCATTTATGAAATTCATTTCCACTTCATTCAAACACTTATAAAAACTCGTTTTATAATGTCAACATTTCAATTTATAAATATCCATTTATAAATCTCTAAATATAATTCAATTTATATTATTCTTTTAAAACGTCTTAAATCTCCTTTATTATTTCACCATTTTGATTCATAAAATAATTAAATTTCATAAATCCTATATTTAAACTTTTCACAATTATTTCAGAAATCCCAATTTAACTATTTTATAAAGTCCTTAATTCTTTATTTTCAAAAACCAGCTTTTAACTATATTTCTTAAAAATCACAATTTTTATAACTTTAAAAATTATAACGTTTATTGATTTATAATGGATCAATTCCAAAATTATTTTATAAAACGTATACTTTCTTAAATCACTTTAAAATCATTTTAAAATCCCAAAATCTGGGTCCAATGATGCTACACACCAAATAGTCAATCACGACAACAACGATATCATATATCAATATGATAATCCATCAAATATCAAAATATCTGAAATCAAATAAAAACTGTTGAGGAATCCAGTTGGATCCCTCCAACCTGTTTTCCTGCATCCAAAAACATTAGCACAATACCAATTTCGCTCCAGTACGAAATTATCGCGGTATATGGGATTTAAATATTATCCGCTTAATAGACGGCGTAATAGGGTCTCATCCGCTAAACAAATAAATGCGGGAAATCAATAACTCCAATATATACATATGCCAATATATATATATATATTGCTATTATATATAATACCAATTTCACTGTTTATGAAATATTCGCGGTATATGTTTTTAATAAATAACATCCGCTTACTAACGGCGTATAATGTCTATTTTAACAATCAATATATATCAATCAACATTCAAACATGCATTCAAATATTTTAAATCTAACTATTTAAAATAAAATCGAAACTAATTCGATTGAGTGAGAAATTCTCACCTTGGTTTTATTTCCGTTTTAGCGATTTATTTCGAATAAAATTAAACGGACGTTTAATTTTACCCGAAATTCTCACTAACTCCAAACGACTCCAAACCAACTCCATCGCGTAGTGCTCGTCCATACGATTCCAACGCAACTGGTTTCGCGCGTTTTCGACCTCGTATGAAAAGGTTATACATTTTTAAAGATTGTACACGATTTTTATAACTATAATTTACAACATTAATTTATAATAATTTAACCTATTCGTTTACAGCCCTTAGATCACATCCCCCTGCATCTCCACCGTCCCCCCTTTCTTCCCACTCTCTCGTTCTATCTCCAGGTCACGTTGAAGAGGCCGAACCCAACATGGATCAACTAGGGTTAGCATTTGCATCGCGATTACTCAACGAAATTCGATCAAACCACCTTCATCTCGAAGCTCATGACCTAAGCTATGCTCGGCCTGAAGCATGTGGAGCTCGGCTGTCCTATGATGCTCGCGCACGAAGGTGAGCACGTGATGAACGCGGCCTCCTATCCCTCAAAATACAACTCCAAACTCGATCATAACCGTTGAACTTCAAGATCTCGATGTGCTCTACTACTTTCTAGTTGGAAGCCTCATCTAATTGCTGATGGATTGGAAGAAATCGAGGGGGAAATGAGATTGAATTCTAGCCGTTCAGGGGGGGGGGGTGGCGGCTAGGGTTACATGTTTTTATTTTTATTTTTTTTAATGAAGAGAGAGGGGTGTTGGCCTATTTATAAAGAAAATCGAAACACTATTCATCCCGGAAATTCCGAACTCCGATTTACGCGCCATAACCAGCGTTTCTAAGGTTTACCCCACGTTCCGGACACAATGGAACAGGTTTCAGAAGCTAATTCGGAAGTATGTGCGAGTTATGGCTATAAACGCTCAATTTGAATTAAACCGATTTAAGTCGATTTCTAGGCGTTTTAATTCGTAACGGACAAATGGTAAATCCAATTGACTTGAAATTTGAAACCTTATAATAATATCACATTACGGATCCGATGAAACTGGTTTCGTCGAAATCCGAGACTTTTTGAAAAATGGCTATTTTCACTCGCCAAATTTAAATTAAAAATAAATCGATGCGTTTTGAGCTGCCACGATCAAACGATAGCTCCGATTGACACGAAAATTGAAATCCGGCAATAACTAACTATTACGGATCCAATGGAACTGGTTTCGTTCAATTCTAAGACTGTCCAAAAATTGGCTATTTTCACTAGTCGATTTTAATATTAAAATATTCAATTTTCACAAATTAACTTTTAATTCGATTCTAAAAGTTCTAAAATAGCATTCTAACTCTAACATGATAAAATAAAATTTTACAAATCATTTTCAATCATATTTAACTCAATTATCAATTATTTCCATAATTTAACGTATTAAATTATCGATTTAATTATCCAATTAAATCCAATAATTCAAATAAAAATTTATTCGACTTATTAATTCACTTATTAATATTTAAAATTAATTAAATATTCAAATTTTAATTATCAAAAATTCTGGGTCGTTACAATCTTCCCCACTTAAAAGAATTTCGTCCTCGAAATTACAAGTAAGAAAAATTATAGAATTTATTAACTTTCCAAAAATTCATAATTAAAACTTCTTACAATAACTTTACTAAGTTTTCAAATCATACTTAGTTATCTTTTCAAAAACAACTGCTATTGTTTAACTTTCAATTCCAAATCAAAGTTAAAGTTTTCAAAATTTTCCAATTTTCTCAAATTTTTTCTAACGCCTTAAATTTTCGGAAAAATTCGCCATAGTCTCCTTTGCGCGGCTCGATCCGAAAAAAAAAATGACAGTATATATATCACAAATATACATCTCATCAAGTAATGAGGCATCCCGTAGGGAAAAAAGTGTAAAAGTACGGTATGTAATCCGAGATATGTACCTTATATTTTATTAGCGAGCATATACGGCTAATATAGCGCGAAAGCGAGCTCCAAATGCGAAGCAAACGCAATCCGCACCTACTAATCACTCAACAAACAACATGAGAACATGCATATATGACAATAATCTCAATATACAACATATAGCAACATAATAACTATATATGTCACATAGCAAATGCAACAAACAACAAATGCCAACATCAACCAACTAACATTCAACAAATTCATATTCATTCATATTCTCATTAATATTCAATGAATTAGGTTTCAATTTAATCACATATGATTCATATACATTGGATTTGCTAACATTTATTCTCAATTAGTTTATATTCACTAATTCATATTCAAGTTAGTTCACTTCCAATTCAAATTCAATTCTATTCAAATTTATTTACTTTCAATTGAATTTCAATTACATTATATTTTAAATGAATTAACACTTATATTCATTATTTCATATCAACTTAATTTACATTCAATTGATTAACATCCAATTCATTCATTCAATTCAATTCTAAAGTAAATTTCCATTTAACTTTTAAATTCATTTTTACTTACAACTCATATTCATAAATATATTCATATAGTTTCACTTCTCATATATATAAGTTTATTTCACAATTGTAAATCACTTTAATTATAATTCAATTCTTATAATTCTTTTGCTTATACAATTATTCTTTTATTTAGATTATTCAAACATCTAAACAATCAACTTATATACACTTTTATAATTTTGAAAAGTTATTTCTTCATATACAAAATATACTCAAGGTAAAATTATTTCATTTACCCAATTTTAAAATCAATATTATGTCGAATTGTTCTATTCAAGTGTTTAGAAACCCCTTCGGCATAGTCTTGCGGACCACGCTGACGAAAGTTCATATGCCACTCAATAAACCAATCATCACAATATAAAACAATTTTATATTTACTAACAAATACGCTCTCATAGCTATTATTACACTCAAATTCATTCTAGAGTACTACTGACTCTATCTCTAATGAATTATACCCAACAGAACCATGGTTGTCGCTTAACCATAAGCTCTGATACCACATTGTCAGGACACGATTCTTCGTCTTCCGAAATTCAACATCGACACTCACTTTATCGACTGCCGAGGAATCGAACGACGGAAAACCGAACACTGAGGGTTTTTTAAAAAGAATTTAAGAAAAGAAAAAGAAAAAGAAGGTAGAAATTAGGGAGAAGAGAAGACAGAAGATAGAAAATTTTAACATAGAAGAAATAGAAGAAAAAGAGAATAGAGGAAAAAGAAAAACAGGAGAAAATAGGATGGAACAGAAACAGAACACAACACAACAACATCAGAATCTCACAATTCGCAGCGGAACATCATATAATAATAATTGAATAATCTTTAAACAAAGAACTATATCAGTTATTACATTACATCACATTTCATTACATCATATCATCAGAGTGTACAACAACAACAAATAGTGCAGCGGAAAAAGAAATACTATATAAGTAATATGCCATGCCATCCAGCTTGCCTCCAGCAACTCCAGAATATCCAGAATATCCTGATAAACCTAACTCTTGACTGCCCGTGTGGAAATTGGTGGGCACCCAGAGTTTAGGAAGGAAAACAATAAACTCCAAGTCAGTCATGTGACTGGTGTGGGAACTCAAAACAGTTTATTTATCTTTGAAAACAAAATAGAGGAATATTTTTAAATTCAATTCGCAATGCTTTTAAAAATGAGACTACCATAAGACCTCCTGCCACACACACAATGCAAACGCAGACTTGGAGAAGATTTCTCCTTATGATAGTCAAACATGCTTGATACGCATTTAAAAAGAACATTTGATATTATTACTAGTGCATAGTGTAGAAAATTCATTTCGAAAGTAGAATATAAATCTTAGCCAGCATAGGTACCATTATATTATGCCTACTAATAGCTACCATATTAGATGGCAGGTTCTACAACTAAAACCGTACAAGTTTCGTATTGTTTCTTTGGATTTCCAACAAATGGTCAGGCCAAGGAACTTCCCATTGCCACATGAGAATGCCTCTGGAAAGACATCCCCGATAACCAAACCGGAACTCTGCCAGCATAAGGCCGGGTTACCCCTAACTGGGTAACTACTGACACGAGCACGCCATTCCCCGATCGTAAACGACCTTTCTCACGGGATCCCGAAAACCAACAACCACAAAGTAATAAATTCGTAGTAACCACATAGGTTAAATATCTGGGCTCCATACCATGATACAACCTCTATCCAGAAGGAAATGTACATACCCTAAAGGGTGCTACCCCTCATAACCTTGCTGCATCTTTCCTGTTTTGACCATTTCCGGGGTGTGAGGTTCGACGAAGTCACGTCCACAAAAACATACTTTATACAAAAGCCATGCTTTGGGTCAACAAATGATCAACACAATGATCACCAAGATAGACGATCAAATAAACGATCCTATCACAATAATCAACACAATGATCATTTCAGCATCACCCAGCATATCACATTACCAAATTGGGAATATATCGCTGATAACTTCAACTATATAACCTCTGAGCTCGTACGTCTCAGAGAAGGGTGTTAAGCTAAAAGAATAAATTCTCCGCCACCAACAGAAATATATTTGAAAGAAATCGGCTTTATATCTCAACTTGTAATGTCAGACACACAATCCATACAAGTTTGTTCCGGGCTCGAACAAAACCGAAGGCACTTACAAAGAAGTCCTTGCAATCCGGATATTCACAATCCTGATCGGATTCTCCATCACATATGGAGAACTCTATACAGGAGCAACTCGGTGCAGAGTAAATCGACAGGTCATCCTATCGCTCTCGCAAATACCGGGTCTTCAACACCGATCTTCAATGCAATTATAACGACGTATCACATATTCGGAATGGGTTATACGACCCCATGGTCCTTTCCCGGTTAACCCGAATAGTGAGCGCTTATTCAAAAATAAGTGTAGCATTCACATTCAAACAAATCACATCAATTTCCCATTCAAAGGGAAATATTGATAGTCGGTTATTGAACTATCAATTGATATGCACACATCACCAGATTCCAAATAATTTTCCAAATTATTTATTTTCCAAAATATCTTCACTAGATATTAAATTTCAATACTTCAAAAATAAATCAATATTTATTTTTAAACAAATTCTCCTTTCCTTTATAAATTCAATAGTGAATTTATATTTCAAAATATCCATGCATATCATTTCAATTATCCATTTCAATTTATCTTCAAAAAGATAAATTTTAATTATTCACTTCATATTGGAAAACATTTCCATACTCATTAAATAAGTAATTCACGAATTTTATTTATTTTCAACACTTAGAAAATATTTAATATACTCTAATCGAATTAAGTATATATTTCATTCTTTAAGGAAATCATTCTCTTAAACATATTTATTTGGGCCAAAACGAATGTTGCGTAAAACATCGTTACGACAACCCAAAATCACTAGTATAGGGATTCGAAATTAAAATAGATATATAGATCCCAATACTATGCAAAACATTTCCTTTCGGAAATCATTTACTATAACAACAGTGTTATAGTCTACTATTTCCTTCTATTTCTCGAAAACGTCTATTTCAACAATAAATGTTGAAATCTATGGTTTCGAATCTCAACACATTTTAAAACATTGTTCGATCGTTTTAATTCTATTTAAAACATCCAAATCCAAAACAATTTCTTTAACGTGTTATTCACTATTCAAAAACGTGAATATACTTGATTAACAATTTCATCCTTTTATTCATTTTAATTCAAAGGATTATTCACTATTCAAAAATGTGAATTAACTCCATTAATAGGTTTCAACAAATTTTCTTGTCAAAATAAGTCATTTGCGAATTTATAAAACAACGTTTATAAATTCCATTTCTATTTATTTATAAAAACTTCCTTTTTATAAATTCTTTTATTAACCTATTCCAATTTATAACTCAATTATAAACTAAAAGTTCATATTATAAGTTAAATACTTATAAAACGATTATTTTACAAAATCGTTCTTTTAAAGACTTTCCAATTTATAAATCTTATAACTTATAAGATCCATTTATTTAACCAATCTATTCTTCAAATAATTTCACCAAATTTATAAATCTTACTATTTATAAATTTCTTTTATAACTTCACAGTTTATAATTCCATAAATTTCATTCATTTATGAAATTCATTTCCACTTCATTCAAACACTTATAAAAACTCGTTTTATAATGTCAACATTTCAATTTATAAATATCCATTTATAAATCTCTAAATATAATTCAATTTATATTATTCTTTTAAAACGTCTTAAATCTCCTTTATTATTTCACCATTTTGATTCATAAAATAATTAAATTTCATAAATCCTATATTTAAACTTTTCACAATTATTTCAGAAATCCCAATTTAACTATTTTATAAAGTCCTTAATTCTTTATTTTCAAAAACCAGCTTTTAACTATATTTCTTAAAAATCACAATTTTTATAACTTTAAAAATTATAACGTTTATTGATTTATAATGGATCAATTCCAAAATTATTTTATAAAACGTATACTTTCTTAAATCACTTTAAAATCATTTTAAAATCCCAAAATCTGGGTCCAATGATGCTACACACCAAATAGTCAATCACGACAACAACGATATCATATATCAATATGATAATCCATCAAATATCAAAATATCTGAAATCAAATAAAAACTGTTGAGGAATCCAGTTGGATCCGTCCAACCTGTTTTCCTGCATCCAAAAACATTAGCACAATACCAATTTCGCTCCAGTACGAAATTATCGCGGTATATGGGATTTAAATATTATTCGCTTAATAGACGGCGTAATAGGGTCTCATCCGCTAAACAAATAAATGCGGGAAATCAATAACTCCAATATATACATATGCCAATATATATATATTGCTATTATATATAATACCAATTTCACTGTTTATGAAATATTCGCGGTATATGTTTTTAATAAATAACATCCGCTTACTAACGGCGTATAATGTCTATTTTAACAATCAATATATATCAATCAACATTCAAACATGCATTCAAATATTTTAAATCTAACTATTTAAAATAAAATCGAAACTAATTCGATTGAGTGAGAAATTCTCACCTTGGTTTTATTTCCGTTTTAGCGATTTATTTCGAATAAAATTAAACGGACGTTTAATTTTACCCGAAATTCTCACTAACTCCAAACGACTCCAAACTAACTCCATCGCGTAGTGCTCGTCCATACGATTCCAACGCAATTGGTTTCGCGCGTTTTCGACCTCGTATGAAAAAGTTATACATTTTTAAAGATTGTACACGATTTTTTTAACTATAATTTACAACATTAATTTATAATAATTTAACCTATTCGTTTACAGCCCTTAGATCACATCCCCCTGTATCTCCACCGTCCCCCCTTTCTTCCCACTCTCTCGTTCTATCTCCAGGTTACGTTGAAGAGGCCGAACCCAACATGGATCAACTAGGGTTAGCATTTGCATCGCGATTACTCAACGAAATTCGATCAAACCACCTTCATCTCGAAGCTCATGACCTAAGCTATGCTCGGCCTGAAGCATGTGGAGCTCGGCTGTCCTATGATGCTCGTGCACGAAGGTGAGCACGTGATGAACGCGGCCTCCTATCCCTCAAAATACAACTCCAAACTCGATCATAACCGTTGAACTTCAAGATCTCGATGTGCTCTACGACTTTCTAGTTGGAAGCTTCATCTAATTGCTGATGGATTGGAAGAAATCGAGGGGGAAATGAGATTGAATTCTGGCCGTTCAGGGGGGGGTGGCGGCTAGGGTTACAAGTTTTTTTTTTTTTTTTTTTAATGAAGAGAGAGGGGTGTTGGCCTATTTATAAAGAAAATCGAAACACTATTCATCCCGGAAATTCCGAACTCCGATTTACGCGCCGTAACCAGCGTTTCTAAGGTTTACCCCGCGTTCCGGACACAATGGAATAGGTTTCGGAAGCTAATTCGGAAGTATGTGCGAGTTATGGCTATAAACGCTCAATTTGAATTAAACCGATTTAAGTCGATTTCTAGGCGTTTTAATTCGTAACGGACAAACGGTAAATCCAATTGACTTGAAATTTGAAACCTTATAATAATATCAAATTACGGATCCGATGAAACTGGTTTCGTCGAAATCCGAGATTTTTTGAAAAATGGCTATTTTCACTCGCCAAATTTAAATTAAAAATAAATCGATGCGTTTTGAGCTGCCACGATCAAACGATAGCTCCGATTGACACGAAATTTGAAATCCGGTAATAACTAACTATTACGGATCCAATGGAACTGGTTTCATTCAATTCTAAGACTGTTCAAAAATTGGCTATTTTCACTAGTCGATTTTAATATTAAAATATTCAATTTTCACAAATTAACTTTTAGTTCGATTCTAAAAGTTCTAAAATATCATTCTAACTCTAACATGATAAAATAAAATTTTACAAATCATTTTCAATCATATTTAACTCAATTATCAATTATTTCCATAATTTAACGTATTAAATTATCGATTTAATTATCCAATTAAATCCAATAATTCAAATAAAAATTTATTCGACTTATTAATTCACTTATTAATATTTAAAATTAATTAAATATTCTAATTTTAATTATCAAAAATTCTGGGTCGTTACAAGGCAGGGATGATGATCGGGGATATCGGCAAAAATAGTTAAATGGTGTCTGAATCGTTGTGGTGAGCGGGCGAAGACGTCTAGGGTTTAGTTTGTGGTTGGGTTGAGGTCGATTCTTGAAGCAAATGCGTTACCGATGTTGAATCGAGTTGGATTGGATGATGGTGTAAGGGAGCGTTAGGCTCTGGTGATGGTGGGGGTTCAACGGCGAGGTTTAATATGGTCAGAGTTGACGGCCAGCGATGGTTTTGCAATCGGTTATGGGTTATCATTTCAAATTGAATTGCTCGTTTTGGTCTTCGCATCAAATCAGTGGTTCTGAAGGATGGGATTGTTTATCTTGGTCATGGGTAGTTGGGTGAAGGCCGGAGGGATGATCGCCGTTGACCTGGAACTTTGTGCATGTGCACACGGTCGAAATTGTGCAACTGGGAGACGTTTGGGGAAGAAGGAACGCGAGGGTCATGTCGAGTAGAATAGAGTTTTACTCGAAGCGGTAGGTTATTTGTCTCGAGGTAGTGGTTATATGGTCTCGGGGTGCTTGGTTGTTCAGGTTTGTGAAGACCTGACAGCATATAAGTCTTAATATTTTCAAATGGATTATTAATCGAAGTTTTACTCGAGTTATTTAAGTGTTTGCTCGAGTTACGATAGGTCAGGCTCGAGTGACTCAGGTGTAGCTCGAGTTAGCTTTGTTCAGGTTAGAATCCTATATTGTTTTCAAAATTTAAGCTAAATTTTTTTTTACAAAGTATAAAGCAAGATTTAAAATATGTTTTAAATCTAATTTTAAATTATGGATTCAAGTTTAATTTGAATAAAGTTTTTAAATTCAAATTTGTTTAAATAATTTGAAGGGGGTTTAGTGTTTAAAATGTTTTAAAAGAAATTTGAATTTAAATTGGAATTTGAGATATAAAGAAATGTTTTAAACACAGTTTAAATCTGATTCAAATCTGAATTTGAATCTTGGTTTTGCAAATTTAAGTTTTAACAACTTTGAATGATAAAGTAAAATTTAAATGATTGAATAAAGGAAAAAGAAATTTGTTTTAAATTATTGTAAAGTTTCTTTTATAAGAAAAGTATTCTTTATCATGTAAATTTAACGTTCTCAAATTTGTTTCAAATTTTTGTAGAAGATAAATTGATTTCATTTTAAACTTGATGTGACGACCCGGAATTTTCAAGTATTAAAAAAGGAATATTTAATTGATTTTAAATATTCGATAGAGTAATTTTAACTTGAATTCAAGTATCACTATTTATCTGATAATTTAATTATTGAAGTAAATAATTGGTAGTTGAGCTAAATGTTGAATCTGGAGTTTTAAGCTCGATAAAATAATTTGAAGGCTTGTAAAATTCATATTAATAATACTGAAGAGGATAAAACTTTTAAAATTGAATTTGAAAGCGTTTGTTTAGTTTTCAAATTTTATATCGTTTAAATTGAACTTAAAAATAGCTTTCCGAGGCATAGTCTCGGAATTCGACGAAACCAGTTCCATTGGATCCGTAATATTGCATTATTATCGGATTTCAATTTTCGTAGTGAATAGAGTTGTTGGGTGAGCGTACGATTCACAAGCGCGCTGAAATTCTATCGAAAATTCAATTTAAATAATTTATATAAATATAAGTTGACCGGTCAATTAACCTTCACCTCAAAACTTTTTCGTGCCTCTGTAGCATGTGGGTGAAACACGCAACTGTCTTCTCGTCTTTCCCTTTTTCTAGACATAGTACGGGCAGACAATTTCAAACGAAACCAAATCATTCGAAATGGCAGAACGAAGATTCATGTGTTCCAGAAAATAAATTAAAAACCTAAATCAAAGCCGATTAAGCTATTCAATAATAACCCAGGCACTCCATGCTTTTTACTCCTCAATCAAAATCGAACCAGAGATGGCCGAACTCATCGTTTCGAAGGGAAGAGGGGTGGATCACGAATTCGAATCGAATTCGATTATTCAGTGCGAGGGTTTGCGTTTCAGGTGAACCGTGAGTGGGGTCGCGAAGCTTTGCGATGGCGTGGAGCTCGAGATTTAGGGCAGAGGTATAGGGATTCACGCGCACGGCCGATTGCAAGGCCATGGAGAGAAGGGCGACTAGTAGATTGTGTGCGTGAAGCTCGCGAAATCTGGGTGGCTCGGTGGCGTCTGAAAGTTGGGGTTGCGCGAATTCAAGGAGGTGGCCGCGGCTACAAGCGGCGGCAACGCGACTTCGGCTAGGATTTCGTGAACGATGTGGGAGGCGAGTCGATGGAGGCGGCGCTGTGGGGTTCGTTTGAACAGTAAGGAGGCCTGCTCGCGGTGATTGAGAGTGATTGGCAGTGAGGTATATTTGTTAACCATTTAATTTCAAATTTTGAATCTGATTGAAATTTTATGTTTATAGGTTAGAAAGGAATATTTGGAAATTCTTTTTCAATTAAAAAAAATTATACCTGTATACATGTATGTAGGTTAGGAAGTGCATAGATATATATAAAATTTTGGAAATAGATAGGAATTTAAATGTTAAAAAGGAATTTATAAAAATTAGATTTTTAAAATCTATATAAATGAAATTTTGTTTTAGGTGAATGAGTTTTAAAGTGTATATATATATATATATATATATATATATAAATGTAGGATCATATCTTCACCAACTTGTTATTGTTAAAATATATTAAGATGATTACCTAAAGTAATTAACTTACCTAATCATTTGGTTACTAAGATAATCTGTTAAAAGGAGAATTAGTTAAATTTGAATTTAATTGTTTAAAATGAAATTTATGGTTAATTTAATTATCAAATGGAAATTTAAATCGCTCAATTGACTCGCATATCAATAAAACATCTGATGTTTTTTACAAGGTCTGAAATCGAGAAATCAAATCAAGAATGAAGTGGGTTGCAAATGTAAAGGGAGTGGTTAGTTAATCTCACTCAGTTAATTTTATTTAAAATTTAAATGATTAAATTTAAATAATTGTTTGAATGGTTGAGATTGATTATTGTGCTATAGTAGGGTAAATTTTGGAATTTACATATTATTGTGCTAACATCTTTGGATGCAGGGAAAACAGGTTGGAGGGATCCAACTGGATCCCTCACATTTATTATTAATATTCTCTGTTGTGATTACTTGATATTCTATGATGAATATACTGGAATATTGGATGTATGGTCTGATTGGATATATTTGAGTAGAATGAATTTCCGGAAATATATAAATTGAATTCTGGAAAGAAAATAAAGGAAGTAAATTTCTAAACGTAATAATCCCAGCAATTTAATAAAGGAAGGATGAATTGAAAAGAAATGGAAGTATGCTAAATAATAATAAATAACTTCGAGTATGAAAAGAAAGGGGTTCGAATAAACAGTGATTTAATGAATTGTAAAATCAAGTGATATTAATTTAAAGGAAATAAGAATTATTTTAAACTCAAGTTTTAGATTTATTTAAAAGAATCAGAAGTAAACTAAAAATCTAAATTGGTATTTCAATTAAAGTTATTCTAAATCTTAATTAAGGAATAAATCTGAATTAAAGGATTTTTGAATAAATGAAGTAAACCGGAAATCAATTTGGAAATTGATTCAAGTGTTTGAAATTGAATATTCGGAAGAATAAATTCAAGTTGGGAATTTATTGAAGGAATGAGAAAATTTTGTTTTAAAATAAATAGTGATTTATTTTTAAAGACTGTGAGGAAAAGTATATTTCGTTGGATAGCCAAGTATGTTTTCAAAGTATGTTCTTGGAAATTCATTATTTCTAAATGTTAATATTTTAAAGTAAATTCTAAAGTAAGTAATTTGTTAATCTATTATCGTAATAATTATTTAAAGAATGATTTGGGATTTTGTTTAAAGAGGAAGCTCTAATGTCTAGTTATAAAGTAACCTTATTTTAGTTATTTCTAGAGTATTATTTTAAATTAAGTACTAAAGTAATTTTTCTATATTAAATGTTAAATATATTTTACAATAAAGTGTTTTTAAATTATTTAAAAATCTAGAGTTGTGCTTGGTGATTCCAGTGGAAATAGAAATACTTGGAATTTATTCTGAGAAAGGCAGATAGTTTTGAAAACGGTTTTTCTAAGGAGTTTGAAAGGTGAAAATATATCTTGTAAAGATAGTTTGAAATAAATAAATAATTTGGGAAATTATTTATTGGTTGATGGTTGTTTGTGAATATTAATTGATAGTTAAATAACCGACAATCAATATTGGCCAAATGCGTTGATCGTTTCGAAGAGACCGGGATCAAGATTAATTTCTCGAAAACCACTTCGATCCGGTTTGTACGTTTCGTGAAACGAATTTGGATTCGAAGATGGAGCAGTAAAGTGCAAGGGATAGTCGCTACTAATCCTGAGGATATTTCCAAAATGGATGTAGTAGGAATAGTGCCTTCGGTTCCGTTCGAACCCGGGACGGACTTGTATGGATGAATGCTTGCGAAACATCGTCAGGTGGACGAT
This sequence comes from Allium cepa, assembly GCA_030765085.1. Lineage (NCBI taxonomy): Eukaryota > Viridiplantae > Streptophyta > Magnoliopsida > Asparagales > Amaryllidaceae > Allium > Allium cepa. The sequence continues at coordinate 365,291,020 of CM060934.1, read as the reverse complement.
GGGCATTCTAAGGGATATTGTTCTTTAAAGGTAACGCTTAGCCTCAAGCCTCATCAAATGGGAATGACTGAAAATCAGGGGTTATGCAGCAAGGATAGGTGGATAGCACCCAAGCAAGGTGAGTCATTCCAGTCTAGATGTCCCTTTTTATTTTCGGCTTAGTGGGCGGTTGTTGATCCCAACCGTGGGGTGATCTCACTCGGGACTGTCCAGTAAGGGATGGTTCCGGCCTTGTGTTGCAGGGGAGCGGGCGTACTCCTCGGTACGGTGATCTAGGCCCCGTACCGTGACAGGTGGTACCCCAGTGCCTAGTTATTGTTGGAAATCCATTCTCCCTACGAGCCTTGTACGAGTTTTGTTTGTATTACCCACTTTGTGGCTAGTAGCTGGAATTTAATAGATGTAACAATTTCGGCTATTTTATAAGTAATTGTACATAGACCCTATTATAATATTAAAGGATTTCTATAAAAATTGTTTTAGCTATCATAAGGTAAAAACCCGACATGTTTATTTGTGGCGTGGTCTTACGAGATGCTTTTGTTTTCAAAGGATTTTGAAACTTTAATAATCAATTGGGTGTGATTTTCTCACGCTGGTATTCCACACTGACTCGGGTGTTATTTAACTGTAATGCTCGGGTCAGACCGAGTATTATAGGATACAGGACATGATGTTGTGGAGCTCAGGAGACGAGCAAGATGACGATACGTACTCCCGTACTTGTTTATATATATATGTATTTTTATTCCGCTGTGTTTGAGTTGTCGTGTATCTTGAGTTGTTGTGTATTCATTGTATGATATCGATGTTGAGCCGTGATTGATGTACTCTGATGATGTAATATATAAACAGAGATATTGATTTTTGAGTAAAGATCATTTATTATCTATTATATTTTATTCCGCTGCGTTGGTTAGATTCTGTTGTTGTTTTCTATTTTCTTCTTCTATCTCTTCTTCTTTAACCCAAATGGTTCGTATTTCTGTTCAACTTGAGTTGATTGTTGCAGAATAGTGTTGACTCAAGGGGTACGGACGTGCGGGTCGTTACACTTGGTATCAGAGCGTAGGTTGGTGATAACCTTGGCTCTGGTGGGGATTACTCATTGAATAGAGTCCATAAGTACTCTAGAATGAGTTTGAGAGTATTAATAGATATGAGTGCGTACTTGTTAGTGAATATGAAATTGTTTTTATATTGTGTTGATTTATCGGTTGAGTGTTTATGGATTCTGGTCGATGTGTGGGACGCCATGTCATCGATAGGGATTTCTAAACTCTTGAACAAGATAAACCGACACAGTATTGTTTTAACTAGGGTAAATGAAATAATTTTACCCAAATTTATTTTATGTATATAAAAGAAAATGATTTTCTTAATTATTATAGCTATACATGGATGTTTGGATGATAGAAGTGATAAATATTAAATTATTATCATTGTAAGATAATTGAATAAAGTTTGAAATAATAACTAAAAATTAAGGAATAAATTAACATAATAGATGAAATTTATGAATGTGATTCATAATAGGATAAGGAGTTGAATTCATAATTAAAAACTAAGAAACCAATTCATATCAAATGAATTTGTAAATGTAAACTATAATGTAAAGTATAATGTAATTAATTATTAAAGTAAGATAAAATTTCAAAGAAAAGTTTAAATTTAAATCTAAAGAGTTTGGAATTTGAAGATTTAAGTTTCTTTGAATTGGATAATGATTCTCAAAGGTTGGGAGGATAATATATATTGAGAAATATTTTTAAATCGGATTTGAAATCTAGAGAGATTTGGAATTTAAAAATATTGGATGGATTTTAGAAAGAGAATAAAAGCATTGAACACTTTTGGTCGCTAGAGAATAACTTCGGTGATGACTGCAGCATCATCGATGTTCATTTTTGAGTTTCTAGAAGTGAAATTGTTACCAAATTGTTTTGAATTGAAATTGTTTGCAAAACTGGTTGAGTTTTGAAATTCAAAGATATAGATTGAATTTATCAAAGGAATTTTGGATATAGAAGGTTTTAAAGGGAATATTGAAATATTGAAAGGTTGTTTAAACTTTGGCATTTGTTGGAAAAAAAAAATTCAACGGTGTAAGTAAAGTGAAACTGAGTACTGGAATTTAAAATTGAATTGTGTGGAGTTATGTGGAATGGGGAAATTAGTCAGGATGGACTAAAGATAATTAATGTTTGGAAATAAAATTTATTGGTTAAATAAAGAATTGGTGAATGAATAAATGATCGAATAATGTACTTATAAAGAGAAGTTGATATTAATAAGAAGGGATTGAAAATTTTAATTCAGCAAATAAAATTTAACTTAAGTGAATGAAAATGAAGGAAATATAAGCTTTGAATAATGGAATTTAAATTTAAAAGGCTAAAATGAAATTAAGTTGGATTGGGGAATAAAATTTTAACTGGATTGAAATTAATTGAATAAGCTGAAAATAATATCCAGTTGTATTCGAATTTAGTTGCAATCGAATTGAGTTAAATAAATTGAGTTAAGATAGAATTGAATTGGAATAAGAATTCAATTGAATTATTTGATGGAATTAGATTCTTACCTAAACAAATGAAAAATAAATTGAATAAGGATTGGGATTGAAATAAATAAATCAGAATAACTTATAAAAGAATTAAAAATCCATGGAAATAAAATATGCTTGGGCTATAAATAAATAGAAGGCTTGAGTTAAAAACAAAAGATGAATATATTCAAGCTTATGATGAATGAAATTGTATAAAATAATAAGTTGTGACTTATAAAATTGAAAATGGAATACAAATCCAAAATAAATATTGTTGGATGAATTGAAAAATAAAATAAAAATCCAAACTTGAATTATAAAATAAATGTGAACTTAAGAACATTTGAATGAAGAGATTTTGAGATTAAAATCAAGTTTTGGTTTATAAGTTGGGGAAAGACTATTTAGATAATGAAATGTGTAAATGGAGTCTATTGCAGTTAAATAAAGCTGAATTGTGAGTTAATAATGAAGGTTGAAAATAAAACTCGAGTTATAAATTAAATTCGACTTAAATTGTCGATGTAGTAAATGTAAATGAATTGTGAGTTCATGAACTTTGGGGGTAAATTGAAAATGGATAATGGATTCAGAACTTGAATTATAAATTAAATTTAGCTTGAAGTGTTAACAAATTAAATATAATTGAAGTGTATCGGATAAAAATGTAAATGGATTAAAATAGCAATGATTTGAATGTGCAAATAAAATCCATAAGTAAAGATAACTTAGAAATAGCCAGGTAATAAATTGAATGAGCTGAATCCAAAAAGTTAAAATGTAAAATAATTGATCGAATAAATTTGTAGTTTGAAATGGGATTGGATTAAAATAGAATCAAGTTAAATTGAAAAGAGAAATTTATTTGTAAAATGAAAATGAGCCTAAGTATAAAAATTGAATAAATTGAAGTAAATTGACTTAAGCTAAATGAATGAAGGAGAGTTGAATTGAATTCAACTCAAACCAAGTTTAATAATATTGGAATGGTTTTAAATGTAAATGTATGGATTGTGAATAAATCCGAAATGGAATAGAATTAAGTGTAAGTTGAGTTGGAGTCAATTTAAATTGATTATAAAACTCAAGTGCTTATTTAATCACATAAATCTCGTCAAATTGCAAAGAATAAATTGCTATTGAATGTAAATACAAGTTATTAAAATGCCTTGGATGGATAGGAGTAAAATAAATTGGTTTTGAAAGCAACTGAATTAAATATGAGTTCAGTTTGCTTAAAAAAAAAATTTAAATGTAGGCGATTGAGTTTTAAACCATTCAAATTAATGAAGTTATATACGAATGGATTGAAAACATTCACATTGGATGAGAATGGTTTATAAATTAATTGAAACGGTTGAATTAGCATGGAAACAATATAAATTGCTTACGGAAAAATGTTTGGTATGAGTTTCTTTTAGAATTCATATGTTTTAACTATTGTAAACAAGTGAAATGTAGTTAAACTTCATTTATATGGCACTTACATGTTTAAATTGAGTAAGTACAGGTACCTGGAAGCCGTGTGGCTGGATTTGGTTGTGCTAACGGCTAAATAAATAAGCTACATGCTTAAAAATGCTAAATAAGGTACGCCTACGCAATTAAAATAGGAAATATGAACTGTTTTTGGTTTTTCCGACCGTGTGGGTCGATGTATATATATTTATCTCTTTTGTCAAATTGCAAAAGCTCCTCCGCACAAAGGAGACTCTGCCAAAAAATTTCAGAAATTTTGGGAGTTAGAAATTTTTTGAAAAATTTGGAAAATTTTGTTAACGACAAACAAATTCAAATTAGAAACTAAAATAAACTAGTAAATGAAACTAGTTAAAATAATGACATGAATTAGTTATAAATGAAAAATAAAATTTAATATTTAGAGTTTAAGATAAATTGAATTCATATGGAAATGAAAGAATCAATTTGAATTGAAATGATATAAACTGAAGTGGTAAGGTGAAAATGAATATAAAAAGCATATTAAAATGATTAAACTAAACTTAAGAGGGAATGGTGAAGTCTTAAATGGAAATTGATACTACCAATGTAATTTAAGTCAATATTGGAATGAATAGATGTTGACATTTTGTGAGAAAGTCGATAAAATGTTTTGGAATATTGTGTTTGGATATTGATGCTAAGCAGGTATGCAGGCATTATAAAGGGAAAAGAAAATTGGGTTTGATGTCAAAAGATAAAATTTGAAATGCTCGAAAAAAGGTATGTATTTAAATTTGGTGTGAAATTTGATTGGGATTTTGGATTGAGCCACTTGGCTTTTTGTTTTCTTTTGGATTTGGGAGGCCGTAGAGCCATTTTGTAGTTGTACCGAGTCAGCCGCGCAAAGGAGACGCTGGCAAAAATTTTCGGGAATTTAGAGAGTTAGAAAATTTTTGAGAAAATTTTGATAATTCAAATTTTGGTTTTAAATTGGAATTTGAATGATTGAGTAAGTAATATTGTTAGAGACTATAGGAAAGTTGGGATAGATTAGTAAAAATGGTAGTGGGTCTCTTATAAAAAGATAATGGATAGGATGTTGAAGAGTTTGGTTTTGGAAAATAGTAACGGGTATTTGACCGTTCTTCCTAACTAGAAATTTCGGGGACGAAATTCGTTTAAGGGGGGAGGAATGTGACGACCCGGAATTTTCAAGTATTAAAAAAGGAATATTTAATTGATTTTAAATATTCAATAGAGTAATTTTAACTTGAATTCAAGTATCACTATTTATCTGATAATTTAATTATTGAAGTAAATAATTGGAAGTTGAGCTAAATGTTGAATCTGGAGTTTTAAGCTGGATAAAATAATTTGACGGCTTGTAAAATTCATATTAATAATACTAAAGAGGATAAAACTTTTAAAATTGAATTTGAAAGCGTTTGTTAAGTTTTCAAATTTTATATCGTTTAAATTGAATTTAAAAATAGCTTTCCGAGGCATAGTCTCGGAATTCGACGAAACCAGTTCCATTGGATCCGTAATATTGCATTATTATCGGATTTCAATTTTCGTAGTGAATGGAGTTGTTGGGTGAGCGTACGATTCACAAACGCGCTGAAATTCTATCGAAAATTCAATTTAAATAATTTATATAAATATAAGTTGACCGGTCAATTAACCTTCACCTCAAAACTTTTTCGTGCCTCTGTAGCATGTGGGTGAAACACGCAACTGTCTTCTCGTGTTTCCCTTTTTTTTGACATAGTACAGGCAAACCATTTCAAACGAAACCAAATCACTCGAAATGGCAGAACGAAGATTCATGTGTTCCAGAAAATAAATTAAAAACCTAAATCAAAGCCGATTAAGCTATTCAATAATAACCCAAGCTCTCCATGCTTTTTACTCCTCAATCAAAATCGAACCAGAGATGGCCGAACTCGTCGTTTCGAAGGAAAGAGGGGTGGAGCACGAATTCGAATCGAATTCGATTCTTCAGTGCGAGGGTTTGCATTTCAGGTGAACCGTGAGTGGGATCGCGAAGCTTTGCGATGGTGTGGAGCTCGAGATTTAGGGCAGAGGTATAGGGATTCACGCGCACGACCGATTGCAAGGCCATGGAGAGAAGGGAGACTAGTAGATCGTGTGCGTGAAGCTCGCGAAATCTGGGTGGCTCGGTGGCGTCTGAAAGTTGGGGTTGCGCGAATTCAAGGAGGTGGCGGCGGCTACAAGTGGCGGCAACGCGACTTCGGCTAGGGTTTCGTGAACGATGTGGGAGGCGAGTCGATGGAGGCGGCGCTGTGGGGTTCGTTTGAACATTAAGGAGGCCTGCTCGCGATGGTTGAGAGTGATTGGCAGTGAGGTATATTTGTTAACCATTTAATTTCAAATTTTGAATCTAATTGAAATTTATGTTTATAGGTTAGAAAGGAATATTTGGAAATTCTTTTTCAATTAAAAAAAATATTATACCTGTATATATGTATGTAGGTTAGGCAGTGCATAGATATATATAAAATTTTGGAAATAGATAGGAATTTAAATGTTAAAAAGGAATTTATAAAAATTAGATTTTTAAAATCTATATAAATGAAATTTTGTTTTAGGTGAATGAGTTTTAAAGTAGATATATATATATATATATATATATATATGTATGTATGTATGTATGTATGTATGTATGTATGTTAACTCCGCCCCGGCCATGACTCAGCAACTTAAAAGTTTCCGACCCAAAAGGTTGCCGACCTAACATGGATGCCGATCTAACTGCCTAAGCCCTAAGAGGGATACCGACCTAACAGACTTGAGAGGGACGCCGACTTAATGCCTTAACAAGGTTGCCGACCTAAGACTTAACAGGGATACCGACCTAAGGCTTAAGTAAGTTACTGATCTAACTACCTAAGGAGGTTGCCGATCTAATTGCCAAGAACAGAGAAAGGTCCACGACCTATGCTTAAGTCGCCACCGACTTACGACATAGAGAAGTCTACGACTTAAGGAAGTCCACGACTCAAGGACCGTATGACTTAACGATTCAAGAGATGGCACGACTCAAGAAGGAAATAAGTTCACGACTTAAAGCTGTCCGCGACTTACGACCTAGCGTGTGTCGTGAACGACTTAAGCAAATGAAGCACTACTACTTATTTAACACGGTGGCCTCCTAGCTCGTCAACGAGTTAAGACTTGTGTTATTATCTGAAATAAGCAAGCTTACCAGTTAAACCGTGACTCACGACTTAGCTTAAGTCGTCTACGACCTAAAGCCGCTAAGTTATAGTCCGCTGCTACAATACTTATGCCGGAGGAAGTTGACTCGTAACCGACTGAGGATTTATGCCACATCTTGATAACTCGGTCGCGACTTAAAACTACGGAGTTAAGGTTCAATGCCGCATCGCTTACGAAGAGGACCGGTTGACTCGTTTGCGACTTAGGACATGTGATATATCCAGAGTTCAGCAAGAAATCTCGACCCAACAGTTAAGTCGCAAATGACCCACGACCTAGTTTAAGTCGTCCACGACCCAACTTAGGTCGGTTACAATTTAGAACTTGTCAATGTTTCTTGCCCAGAATTCTCTATAAATACATTGCCATCTCCAACTTTCAAAGGACTTTTGGATCATTTTCTTCAAGGCATCGAGACTCTGCTATCTTCAAGCCAATCTACACTCCAACATTCCAAGCACACACAAGACGCTTAGATCAACTTCAAACAGAAATTCAAGACATTCAATCATGAATTCAAAGAACTTTCTCACATCGAAGTTTTTCTAGCTACTTGTCTTTTGAAGTAAATTGTACTTGAAAGAGATTGTAACAAGTTGTAATCAAATCAGCAATAAGAAAGGATTGAAGTGGACGTAGGCTTGATTATAGGCCGAACCACTATAACTCTGTGTTCTTTACTGCATTTTTTGTGAATTACTGTTTCTCTCTGATTCCCGTGTTAACGGGTGGTGCTTTCACGTCCACTACACTTACACTGAGGTTTTAGCGTCTGATTTTTACGTTAACATTTTTGGAGCTTTCACTGAGAACCCAACTCAGGACACTTCCACCATTGCTCCGCAAAGGTTTGTTGAAAGGATTTCTTTTAAAACCAGAAGTTTATTGGAAATAATGGCTCCTGGGAGAAAACGAAGTTCTGTAAGATCCAACAGTGTTCAAGAGAATACTGCTACCTCTCCTCCTTCAAGTCAAGCAGCCCCAACTGTTGGAGTTACGCGAGAAGAATTGGACGCCGTAGTTTTGGGGTTGAATCAACAATTGAACGCTCAAAATGCACAGTTGGAAGCCCAAAATGCCCAGAATGCCCTGATCTTAAGTAAGTTGAATGATCTACTTGGGGCAAACCGTCAACCGGTTAATAATGATGGAAACCCTACTGTGGGAGTTCAAGATGTTGAAGGGAACATTTCTCAAAGAGCCACAGACCCTGTGGAAAGGACACCCCCCAAGCTGGAGGATCAGGGCCGCAGCCGACCCTCCGCGAACGGTTGTCAAGACAGAATTCAGAGAGAGTGGCTGATGTTTGCCCTCCAGAGCCTCTAAATGATGAATAGTATTTTTCGGGTATGGTTCGTCAAATCATGAAGGAAAATATGCGAAGAGATGAAGATGAGAAAGAGTGGGGTTTTTCTCCAAGCAAAACTCCATTTACAGAAAAGATTTTGAAGGCAGAGTTCCCAAGGAAATTCGTTCCCCCCGCTATTCTGGCTTACAAGGGGACTAGTGATCCTAATGAGTTTCTGTATAAGTACGGCTGGCATATGACGGGTGCCAGGGCGTCTGACGAAATCAAATGTCGATATTTCCCGGTATATCTGGAAGGTGTGGCTCTATTGTGGTTTACAAAGCTGCCAATCAGGTCCATTGATCAATTCTCCGATTTGACCAGCAAATTCAAGGAGCAATTTCGATTGTATGCTTCAAAAGAAAAGGATATAATGTCGCTGTCAAGTCTAGAGCAAAATCCAGGAGAATCCATCAGATCATTTTTGAATCGTTTTAACATAGCATTGGCCGAGGTAGATAATGCTGAGCCACGCATGGTCCTAACATACTTGATGAGGGCGATTGACAAATCAAGCGAATTTGGAAAGTGGTTGAAAATGAAAGAACCAAACTCGCTCGAAAAATTCTACAAGAAAGCGGATGAATCATGCGCTTGGAGAGCCTCCAAACACCGGCTAAGGTGGTATCAGTGGAAGCCGGGAACAATGGTGCTGCTTCGAACAAGAAAGAACCTAACACTCAGAAAAAGGGAAATGATGGTGGAAAGAAACAGGGAGATGCTAAGAAAGGCCGTCCTTTCAATTTCACGCCCTTGACCGATACCCTTGAGAACATCTTCTTTGCAACCAAGGATGATGTCAATTATCCGACACCGCCTAAAATGAGAGTGGGAAATAAGATGGAGAAGAGTGGAAGGTTCTGCCGGTTCCACAACCAGCCCGGCCATGACACCTACGAATGCCGTCAGTTGAAAGAAGTAATTGAACAACTTTTGAAAGAAAACAAGCTCCAATAGTATGTGAAAAGGAATAGAAATGCCCCAGCTTTGTCGACGCAAGGACAACAAGTCCCCACTCACCGTTCTGGCTCAAGTGAGAAGGCCGTAGAGCATGAATCGGAAAGACCTGTCATCAATATAATAACTGGAGGGCCTCACCCAGCAGGAAAAAGCTAGGGCGAGATGGAAAGGTATGCCCGAGCCTTGAGGCATGTACCAGCTGAAGAGAATGTTTTTGTTTTAGAAAATGATGCACCTTTAAAGCAACAAAAGACTTCCACATATGATGTTGTATTCAGTGCCAGAGATTCTTTGGGTATCGAGGCTCCTACCATAGATCCTTTGGTCATATCCGCCGATATTGGGCCGGCTACTGTGAGAAGAGTTCTAGTTGATCGTGGAGCTTCATGCAACATTCTCTTCAAGAAGACCTTTGATCAAATGAAAATTCCAATGGCTGACATTCAAGCTTCATCACTTAAGATTACTGGGTTTGCTGGAGAACCCAAACAGCCGATTGGGACCATAGATTTGTTTGTAGAACTCGAAAAAGGACTGAGGAAGGTGGCTCAAAAGCAAACCTTTATAATTGTTGAAGAATTCTCAGCCTACAATGCCTTTTTAGGCCGACCAACTCTTGCTGCATTCAAAGCTGTTCTTGCCCCGTGGTGTCTGACTATAAAATTCCCCACGGATAATGTAGTTGGCGTGATTAAAGGAGACCAAGATGCGGGGCGAGAATGTTATCTTACAGAGCTGCGTGAATCAAGGAAAAGAGAGATGGGAAAAGGTGCGGCGGCTCCAGTCCGCACCAAAGAACCAACCTTGTAGCAATTACAGGGTGGACCCTGCACTGGTGAATGTAGTGCCGCACGAAGAGAGATGGATCCAAGGAAAGCCAGTGCAGGGGAGAATAGGGTAGTACTGGTAGAGGTAACAGTGCCGATATCCGTTGACCCAAAGGACCCGAACAAAGTGCTGAATGTGGGTTCACAACTCAACACAACGGTTCAGAATGTTCTGATTTCATTTTTGAAGGCAAATTTGGATGTGTTCGCTTGGACTCATGCTGACATGTGTGGAATATCCCCAGAGATTGCAGTACACACTCTGAACATTGATCCAAAGTTTACACCTGTGAAACAGAAAAGAAGAACCCAGGGTCCTGAGAGGACAGCAGCATTAAAAGAAGAAGTGGATCGGCTCATGGAAAACGGTTTCATCAGAGAATCTACTTATCCAAATTGGGTATCAAATCCAGTGCTGGTTAAAAAAGCTAACGGAAAATGGAGAGTATGCATTGACTTTTCAGATCTGAACAAAGCCTGCCCCAAAGACTGTTTCCCGCTGCCCAGGATCGATCAGTTGGTGGATGGGACGGCAGGGCATGAATTGTTATCTTTTATGGATGCATACTCCATATATAACCTGATTATGATGCATCAGCCAGATCAAGAGGACACAAGCTTCATCACAGATGTTGGACTCTACGGCTACAAGGTCATGCATTTCGGACTCAAGAATGCAGGGGCAACTTACCAAAGGCTTGTTAATGCCATGTTTAAACTGCAGATTGGCAAGACAATGGAAGTTTATGTTGATGATATGCTAGTGAAGTCTAAGAAAGCAGTAGACCACATGGATCACTTGGCAGAGATGTTCGCAGTACTCCGAAAGCACAGATTGAAGCTTAATCCTTTGAAATGTTCATTTGGGGTGGAGTCCGGAAAGTTTTTGGGTTTCATTGTGAGCGCTAGGGGCATTGAAGCTAATCCTGCTCAGATCACTGCCCTGAGAGAGGTCAAAGCTCCTAGAACGAAGAAGGAATTGCAAAGTCTCAATAGAAAGGTTGCTGCCTTGAGTCGATTCATTTCAAAAGCCACTGACAAATGCATTCCGTTCTTTGATGCTCTGAAGAAAGGAAGGAAAAACTTTGAGTGGACTCCTGAATGTCAGAAAGCATTTGATGAGTTGGTTCATCATATGGAAGTGCCTCCGATACTTTCAAAGCCTGACAATGGTGAAGATCTCTTCATATATTTGGCAATTTCATCTCATGCTCTAAGTGCAGTGTTGGTACGGGAAGACGCAAGGATTCACCGCCCAGTCTATTATATCAGCAAAAGATTCACTGGGGCCGAGATGAACTATTCAAGGTTGGAAAAGCTCGCCTATTGTTTGTTGATCGCATCAAGAAAATTGAGGCCGTATTTCCAAGCTCATCCCATCAAAGTCCTCACTGATCAACCTCTAAAGCTTGTCCTATTCCGTCCTGAGACTTCGGGCCGTCTTTTGAAATGGAATATTGAACTCAGCCAATATGACATCACTTACCATCCCCGGAAAGCAATCAATGGACAAGCTTTAGCAGATTTCATCGCAGAATGTACGGATAAAGGTGATAGTGAGGAAGAAGCCACTGATAATGTCCCAATCCAATGGAAATTGTATGTTGATGGCGCAAGGAATGATTACTGTTCCGGAGCATGGGTTGTCCTTGAAACCCTAGAAGGGCGATCGCTGTGTTATGCACTGAGACTAGAATTTCCTTCGACAAATAATGAAGAAGAATATGAAGCCCTCATTGCTGGTTTGAGGATCGCTAAAGAACTAAACATTAAGGCATTGCAGATCTTCAGTGATTCTCAACTTATTGTCTACCAAGTCAAAATGGAATTTCAAGCTAAAGGAGGGAATTTACCCGCCTATTTATCAAAAGCCTGGGAGCTTCTTCAAGATTTTGACCGCTATTCTATAAACCATATACCCCGAGAAGAGAACATGAAAGCGGATTCTCTCGCAAAGTATTCAAGCACTGGTGAAGCTCAACTTTTGGGATTAATTCCCGTCGAAGTCTTGTCAGCTCCAAGCACAGATGAAATGGATGTCTATTGGATTATGAATGTATCTCAAGAGCAAGAATCATGGATGACTCCGATATTTGAATATTTTCTCAATGGTTCTTTGCTAGAAAGTTCAAAAGAATGACAGAAGCTGATAAGGAAAGCCTCCTGATATATAGTTCAAGATGGTCGTTTGTACAGATGAGGATTTTCAATGCCACTACTCCGCTGTGTTACTAAAGAAGAAGCCAAGACAATTCTGACTTAAGTACATGGAGGGGAATGTGGGGATCATACAGGTGGTCAAACTTTAGCAAAGAAAATCCTCCGTTATGGATACTTTTGGCCCGAAATTATTCAAGATGCTGCCGACTATTCCCGAAAGTGTGATAAATGCCAATGATTTGCCTAAATTCCTAGAGCACCTTCCACTGAGTTAACACAAATGGTCAGTCCATGGCCGTTTTCCATCTGGGGAATAGATCTCATTGGGCCTTTGCCGACTGCCAAATCGGGGATTAAATATGCTATCGTTGCTGTTGATTATTTCAATAAATGGGCTGAAGCTGAACCATTGGCTATTATTACCTCTAAGAAAATGATAAGTTTTGTGACTAAAAATATCATTTGCAGGTATGGTGTGCCTCAGAAGATAATCACAGACAATGGTACTCAGTTTGAAAGTGAGGAGTTCCAAGATTTCTGCAAACGATTCAAGATCCGAAAAAGCTTCTCAGCAGTGGCTCATCCGCAGGCAAACGGGCAAGTGGAAGCAGTAAACAAAATCATCAAACCAACTATCAAAAAGCAGCTGGAAAAAGCAAAAGGTGGTTGGGTCGATAAGTTACCGCTTGCACTATGGGCATACAGAACCACCCACAAAACTGCGACTAGGTATACTCCATTTTCATTGCCATACGGGTCAGAAGCGATGATTCCAGTGGAAACTGAAGTCCCCTCACACAGAAGGATCCATTTTGATCAAGATGAGAATGAAAAATTGCAATTGGAAGCACTTGACCTCCTTGATGAAAGAAGATAAGAGGCTAGGCTTAGAATTGCAGCTCATCAGCAAAGAATAGCCAGGCACTTCAATTCCAAAGTTCGTCAGTGCAGCTTTGAAGTTGGGGACCTAGTAATGAAGAGAATTATGACAGCCACAGGTGTGATTGGCCCAAACTGGGAAGGGCCGTATGTTATAGGCACGAAACTTCTTGATGGCACGTTCAAACTCACAACTGTCGAAGGAGAACCAATCCCAAGAGCTTGGAACAGCAATCATTTGCGTCCATATTTTACTTAAAAGCTTTGCTGAAATGTTGTAAAATAATTACGAATATATGATTCTTGTATTGAAAGCAATTGTAAAGCAAGTGAATAATGAAAAGCTATAAAGTTGATGTAGGCCCAGCTTTTGGCCGAACCACTATAAATCTTGTGTTCTCTACTACTATAAATTGCTTTGTTTTATTTCGACATATAAAATATGTTAATTGTGTTACTAAAATGTCGATTTAATAATGCAGGCCATAAAAACAAATTACCCATCACAAGACCAAGCGATCTCCGACATCACCCAGCAAGCAAACGCTAAACCATTCAAAATTTCCATACTCAAATCCTACAAAAGAAGTGCTTCGAACAAAAGTTAGCGATGTGGATGGAAGTGGACCATTTCTAACTAACTGCGAATGTTTGTACAAACGAGCATCCAGTTAAATAGCATGTGTCTACCACCACCAACTCGCTTAACTATGAAGTATATTTCTTTGGAAAAGGAAAATTATTGGCAACTAAAAGGGATGATACTTGCAAAAGATAACGGGGATCGCCGACATGAATAGATGGCAAAGAGACATGGGCGAGCAAGCATCAAACAGCAAAAGACCTCTTCGGAGGCACAAGCCCTTTTCAGAGGCACAACTCTTCGGAGGATAAAGTCCTCGAGCGGGCCTCGCCAGAAAAAGAGAGTTCTTTCTCGACATAAAGTTGTGGACTGATCAGTGATACACTCCCGTGAATCCATCCAACTAAGAGAAAGAAACTCCAAACTTCCAGGCAAAAGCCCTACTCAGAGGCACACGTTTCACCGAGATTGAAATAAAACTTCCAAGTGTTGAAACGTGAAAAGCCCTCTTCGGTGGCCCATTTCACCACAGTTGAAATGCTAAAAGACCTCGAGCGGGCCTCGCCAGAAAAAGAGAGTTCTTTCTCGACATAAAGTTGCGGACTGATCGGTGATACACTCCCGTGAGTCCGTCCAACTAAGAGAAAGAAACTCCAAACTTCCATGCAAAAGCCCTACTCAGAGGCACACATTCCACCGTGATCTGAAAAAAACTTCACACGAGTCAAAATGTGAAATGCCCTCTTCGGAGGCCCGCTTCCCAGCGAACAGGGAAAAAATAAAAGCCTCTCCCAAGGGGCAGAAACAAAAAGACCTCTTCCCAGAGGCACAATCAAACAAAAAGACCCCTTCCCAGGGGCACAATCAAACGAAAAGAACCCTTCCCAGGGGCACAATCAAACAAAAAGACCTCTTTCCAGAGGCGCAATCAAACAGAAAGACCTCTTAGGAGGCACACGTTTCACCGAGATTGAAATAAAACTTCCAAGTGTTGAAACGTGAAAAAGCCCTCCTCAGAGGTACAACTTTTCAAAGAAGCATTTCATCAGAAATTCAAAACAAAGATCAAAAACCCTCCACTGAGGCGCAATATAAAAAAAAACTCTCTTTAAAGGCACACTTTAGCTTTCAAAGGAAGATTGGTTCATCTATTCTTGAAAATACACCTCCTCAAAAAGTTAAAGTGCCCTTCAGAGGCCCGCTTTACCACATAGGAGAATTCACTTTGTAAAAATGTGTGTGTGCACAAAAGAAAAAGTGATATCTTCGAAGGTTGAAGCGTAGAAACTCATATGGAGCGAGTTGTACTCTATTTTGAGCAAGAATAATATTCCTCCAAGTAAGGAATAATTATTCTCCAGAAAATAAGAGTACAAGTCCCTTCAAAGTTGAAAATATTGCAACGAGCTTATGGTATAGGGGCAGCATGGTATAGCCACATTGGTAAGAATTGTGCTCGAACAACATACCACAAGCTCACTGCAATATCGCACAAAGAAACTTGTACAAAAACGAATAGTAAATGCATTCTCAAATACAGATAGAAGTTTGTACAAACAAAAGGAATCATTTTATTCAATACTGTCAAAATTTTGTACAGGTACAGGTTTCAAAATAAAAAGAAAAAGAAAAGCGGAGGCCGGTACCCGCACAATCTCCGGCCAGTACATGCAAAAAGCAAAAAGTAAAAATAAATCGAAGCAGGGCCCCTTACTTCTTCTTGTCACCACCCTTTGAGCCTTCACCTGACCTAATAGGCAGTTTTTCAGGACGACTTGGAAGAGTCGGGGATGAAGGAGAGAGGGTTACTGCCGGATCAACCTTCGATTCCTCTTCAGAAACAAGAATGCTTTTCGTTTTCTTCTTGGAAGTGGTACGCTTCCTCCTCCTCCTTGAGGAAGACTCACTTCCCGGAGTAACAAGAGCAGCCAGTGTTACGTCATCAGAAATAGTACGCTCCGGGGATTTGTCGCCTCCTTCAGGTGCTTCGCCCTTCTGCTCCTGCGAAGCGATTGGATCATCCAACCCTTGAAGAGCTCCTATCAATTCTTCTTGTGATCCCGGCTGGGAAATAGGAGTGACTTGAGGGAATGGAGGAGGGACAGATGGAGAAGGAGAAGTCTTTGTGGCACTTGGCGTTTTTGCTACAGAAGAAGAAAAGCCAAAAATATTAGTACCTCCCGTGAAGAAAGGAGATAGCGGCTCATTGAGATTTAAGAAATAATCAAAAAGTTCGTCAAACTCTTGAGGAGCAAACAAACAGTTCACTTGGGCAAGATTAACGGTAGAGTTACCTGGAGAAGTCGGCTTCCTAATGTCAACCTCATAAGCCTGTGCTTCGGCGCTCTCTTCGCCTTCATCTCCACCCTGCGTGCTTGTGATCTCAGTTGTAACTTTGACAGGGGATGGAGAGTGAGAACCAGAGCATGTGATGTCAACATCGGCCGAAACCAAAGGAAGGACGGGGGCAGTTAATGGTGCTTCTTTCACAAAGTGCTGCTCCCCTTCCTCAGCTCGTGCTTTGGCGAGCTGCTCTTTTCCCCGGGCTAGGGCAGCTCTGGCTTCATCATCTAGAAAGTGTTCTGCAAGAGATGCTTCAGCATAGCCGGCGCCTGTACCTCCAAGCATGTCAAGAATTGACTCCCAAACTACGGCCAGGGTAATCTCATACTTCGGTCCTAAGAATGAAAGGCTCCCGCGCCCCATAACGCTATGTACGTAGAAGTCAAATAAAGTGGAGCTGATATTGGCTTTAGTCGCCTAATGCGACTGTTCGGCAGCCTGCCTTCTAGCGATAGCTTCATCGCGTTCCTTCTCGGTCTTTAATAATTGGGCCTTTAGCCTCATAATCTCCAAATCCTGGGAGTTGACCTTCTCCCTTAACTCAGCAACGTCAGCACGATACATTCCCGTTGTTTTCTGCTCGGCCTCAAGTTGCGCCTCGGCATGTCGCTGAGCAGCGTGAGCATCGCGAACTTGCATTTGAAATACTTCTTCTTTTTGGGTATATGAGGTAGAAGAAGTAGCAAGCTCTTGCTAAGTTTTTCAACTTCCGCTTCAAGCTTCTCGTTGTAATCAGCAATGTTCCTCATTTCGGTATCGTGCTGACTTAAAATTTTCTGCCACTCGGCCTTATCATTTTCCATGGTTAGCATAGCCTCTATATTCACGCGGTTGACCCTCTGAAGCTCATCAACAAGCTTTTGCCACCCTGAAATCCGCTCGATATCAAGCCTAACAGCATCCAGATTTTGCAGCATTGCTTGTTTGTCAATAGGGACCAGGTCAAGATCGAACCGCACTCCCTTCAGACACCAGTGCGGGAACCGGCTTTGCAGAGTGGCCGGGCCTGGTCCAATTTGGAATTTAGGCCTGTTGACTATTGTCTGAATGTCTGTCTTCCCGAGAACAGGAGAGCCAGAAGGGATGTCAAGTGAGACGGGGGCAGTGGCCTTTTCAGGAGTTGTAGATGCATGCTTCTCACCGTGCCGGGCACGCTTGCTTGGGTCCTCAACCATATGACTTTTTCCCTGGTCATCATGCAACTTTCTTTTGTGAGAGTCGTCTCCTCTCTGGGAAGAATCATGGTGCTCCTCCCTTTCTTTTCTCTCATAACGCTCTTCTTGAGCCCTCCTCTCCTGAGCCTTTAGAGCGGCTCTCTCTTCGTCAGTTTCTCTGTGAACGAGAAGGTAGCGCCTATAGTCATATTGACCACGCCTCTCGTAGCGCTGAAAGTCGTCATAGTAAGAGCCGCTGTGTCCCATCAGAGAATCTGAAATTTAAAAAAAAAAGACAAGTCTTAAAAGTCTTCAGACAAAAGGAGCGTAACTTTAGAATCTTCAAAGTACAAAGAGTTAGGTGCATGAAAGTATCGAAAGGTTCTAAGTGTGTGTGGTGTGCAAACTACGCGCATCAAACTACGAACCACTCTTCGATTGCGGAAGAATCGTGGGGGTAGTAGTTAACGTCAACTCTTGGGTCGACGGAGCTTGTTGCAAAGAAGAAGTCGCTTCCACTACTGAAGAAGAAACCCTTGTAGTGACAGGGTCATCTTCAAAGAGCTCCTGTGAGGTGACAAAAAGGTTGCTCAACCCTTCGAAAGTGTCGTCCCCGCTCTGCTTGACAGGGCTTGTTTTCCCGACTTCTTCATCAGACTTCTGTGAACGTTGGGGAGATCCCTGAGGCTCCTCTTCCTCAATGACTAGGGCAAGTGCGAATTTTCCAAACGACCCCGCAACATCGACAGTAGTAGAGCACTTCACCAAAGAAGCCTCGGAGGCAGGTTCTTTTGGTATGGGTTCGTCAGAGGAAACTGGGGCATCTAATGCTTTACGTGGGGAGTCTGGAACTTCATGGGGATGTGTAGAGCGAGAAGCGTGTAAAAGTCCATACTGATGCAAAAATTCGTCCCTCAACAAAAACTTTATACTTCTCTCTTTAGCAGTCACAGCACTTAATCTCTCAAAAATTTGCTTATGGCTTGGATCTCTAGAGGGGAGAGGAAGTGCTGAAAAGAGCAAAGAATGAAATTAGCAATTGGTAATTCGGATCTCGAAAAAGTTTGAAAATGGAGAAAATAGAAAAAGGTAATCTTATTTCCTACTCTCCAGATGGCATAAAACCCTGGGGGGCAGCGAGCAAAGAAAAACTGGTTCAAAAATCCATGAACACTTTCGGTAAGATCAGAAATAAGCTTGCGGTTTCTAGCACTTCTCACAATAATAAGGGTAGGATGGTCTTTACTCTTTGCAAACGAGCATAAGTAGCGAATTTCTTCAAAACTTGGCAAGAAATCAAGAGTTCTACTAAACAAAACACACAACCCCATCAAGATGGCGTAGCCATTAGGATGAAGTTGGAACGGAGAGATTGTCAACCGAAGGAGAAGGGTTGGAAGGAAGTCGTTAAAGGGAGGAATCGCCCCGCTTAGGCACATTTGACGATTGACTGCGACAAAACCGGGGGGAGGACTGTCGGCAGTATCATTTGGCCTGGGAAGTAGGGCATCATTTTCAGCAAAACCAAATTGAGTACGTAGCTGAATAAACGCTCTCGGAGTTAGGATAGTCGAAGTTCTCTCTGGAGGATTCTCTATGGGAACAGCTGTCTGAAAGGTCTCTCCCGCTTGAGCTACCACTTCTTCTTCTTGGAAGGAAGTCATTCTACACAAACAACTGGATATTCAAACATGAAGGTGCACGTTTCCTAAAATGTGTGAAG
Source organism: Allium cepa (assembly GCA_030765085.1). Lineage (NCBI taxonomy): Eukaryota > Viridiplantae > Streptophyta > Magnoliopsida > Asparagales > Amaryllidaceae > Allium > Allium cepa. The sequence goes on along the minus strand of CM060934.1, from coordinate 365,271,809 downwards.
TGTTGTGTAAAATCGACAAAGCAATAAGCAAATATAACTGGAATAAAAACTAGCAAGCATTTGTCAGTTATAAAGTCCAGGGTTTGTTGTTTTAAATATGAAAGTGAAATGTAGATGCAAACAAATCAGTTCAAGATAGCGATGCTTTGCATTGATATTTCACTTTAGTTGATTGGTTCACAGCATTTCATACAGTATGTTTAAGTTGATTACTCTATGTCGACTAATCTGTCATTTGATGTGGGCAGTCAATGGCAGTATATTCGCCTTGGTTTTCTGTGATTGTTGTTTTCAGCAGGTTGTTAGCCTATAAGTTAATGTGATCTGTGAAATAAGGCAACAAAGTTAAAACAATCTAGGATTTAAGCAATTCAGTCCAGCAGATCAAGTTAAGTATTCAAGTTGGAATTATGCTTTTAAGTGAGAATTCGAGTTGGGCATCCAAGTGTTAACTCGGCTGCGACCCAAGGAATCTCTCGCGAGTTAAGATTAAGTTTCTGATTCCTTAAATCGGTGGTTCTTTAGGTCGTGAGGAGTAGTAAGGAGAAAGGCTCCGGTTCAAAAAGTGGTGCAAGATTCCCCAAGTGCTAGTTCGGCCACGATTTAAGGATTAGGTCGGCAGATTTCCCCAAGTGCTAGTTCGGCCACGATTTAAGGATTAGGTCGGCAAATTTCCCCGAGTGCTAGTTCAGCCACGATCTAAGGTTTAGATCGTATCAAATTAGGTCGGCCAAAAGATAGGTCGCTCAAAAATTGCTGGCTCGAATCCAGGCCGATATCTCAATCCACTCGACCCGTTAGCCCGATAGCCGCTCCATCCACAAAAAACCCTCATTCCATTCATGCTGTTTCATGCTATCGGATCATCCATTAAACCAGTTCGAAACCACTATGAATTCAACACCTTGCAATCCTAACGCAAATTAAAATCGACTAGCCTGAAGCGGTAAACCATCTTCATCGTCTCATCGGTCATTTAAAGCCAAACCAAGCAACCTAAGCTTCATCAACTACAGATGTAATCGGATTCGTGATGAAGCATTATACAAGGAGGCGGTTTAAGTTTGAGTGATGGAATTCATGAACCAACAGTAATCTATGATCGAGGAAGAAGAAGGTTTACTTACGCGATGAATAGCAAAGGTTATCGGTAATTGATTGGAGTGAAATCGCCTTTGGGAGCTCAGGAGAATTTTAATGGTCGAATCAAGCGAAGGAGCAAGTAATGAAGAGGAAGAAGAAGATGAATGACTTATACCTTACAGTGGTAAGAACTGAAGCGGCGCGTGTGACCTAACTTTTAGGTGGTACATGACCTACCGACTTAGAAAGTGGACGGGTTAGAGGATATCGAAGCACACGACCTAACCATTAGGCGTATACTTCGAGGGGCAAATGTTAACTCCGCCCCGGCCATGAATCAGCGACTTAAAAGTTACCGACCCAAAAGGTTTCCGACCTAACATGGATGCCGATCTAACTGCCTAAGCCCTAAGAGGGATACCGACCTAACAGACTTGAGAGGGATGCCGACTTAATGCCTTAACAAGGTTGTCGACCTAAGACTTAACAGGGATGCCGACCTAAGGCTTAAGTAAGTTACTGATCTAACTACCCAAGGAGGTTGCCGATCTAATTGCCCAGAACAGAGAAAGGTCCACGACCTATGCTTAAGTCGCCATCGACTTACGACATAGAGAAGTCTATGACTTAAGGAAGTCCACGACTCAAGGACAGTATGATTTAACGATTCAAGAGATGGCACGACTCAAGAAGGAAACAAGTTCACAACTTAAAGCTGTCCGCGACTTACGACCTAGCGTGTGTCGTGAACGACTTAAGCAAATGAAGCGCTACTACTTATTTAACACGGTGGCCTCCTAGCTCGTCAACGAGTTAAGACTTATGTTATTATCTGAAATAAGCAAGCTTACCAGTTAAACCGTGACTCACGACTTAGCTTAAGTCGTCTACGACCTAAAGCCGCTAAGTTGTAGTCCGCTGCCACAATACTTATGTCGGAGGAAGTTGACTCGTAACCGATTGAGGATTTATGCCACATCTTGATAACTCGGTCGCGACTTAAAACTACGGAGTTAAGGTTCAATGCCGCATCGCTTACGAAGAGGATCGTTTGACCCGTTTGCGACTTAGGACATGTGATATATCCAGAGTTCAGCAAGAAGTCTTGACCCAGCAGTTAAGTCGCAAACGACCCACGACCTAGTTTAAGTCGTCCACGACCCAACTTAGGTTGGTTACGATTTAGAACTTGTCAATGTTTCTTGCCCAGAATTCTCTATAAATACATTGTCATCTCCAACTTTCAAAGGACTTTTGGATCATTTTCTTCAACGCATCTAGACTCTTCTATCTTCAAGCCAATCTACACTCCAACATTCCAAGCACACACAAGACGCTTAGATCAACTTCAAACAGAAATTCAAGACATTCAATCATGAATTCGAAGAACTTTCTCACATCGAAGTTTTTCTAGCTACTTGTCTTTTGAAGTAAATTGTACTTGAAAGAGATTGTAACAAGTTGTAATCAAATCAGCAATAAGAAAGGATTGAAGTGGACGTAGGCTTGATTATAGGCCGAACCACTATAAACTCTGCGTTCTTTACTGCATTTTTTGTGAATTACTGTTTCTCTCTGATTCCCGTGTTAACGGGTGGTGCTTTAACGTCCACTGCACTTACACTGAGGTGTTAGCGTCTGATTTTTACGTTAACAATATATATATATATATATATATATATATATAAGTGTAGGATCATATCTTCACCAACTTGTTATTGTTAAAATATATTAAGAAGATTAACTAAAGTAATTAACTTATTTAATCATTTGGTTACTAAAATAATCTGTTAAAAGGAGAATTAGTTAAATTTAAATTTAATTGTTTAAAATGAAATTTATGGTTAATTTAATTATCAAATGGAAATTTAAATCGCTCAATTGACTCGCATATCAATAAAACATCTGATGTTTTTTACAAGGTCTGAAATCGAGAAATCAAATCAAGAATGAAGTGGGTTGCCAATGTAAAGGGAGAGGTGAGTTAATCTCACTCAGTTAATTTTATTTAAAATTTAAATGATTAAATTTAAATAATTGTTTGAATGGTTGAGATTGATTGTTGTGCTATAGTAGGGTAAATTTTGGAATTTACATATTACTGTAACGACCCAGAATTTTAATTAATTAAAATTTGAATATTTAATTAATTTTAAATATTAATAAGTGAAATATATAAGTCGAATAAATTTTATTTCGAATAATTGGATTTAATTGAATAATTAAATCGATAATTAAATAGTTGGAAATGCAGAAATAATTGAAAATTGGGTTAAATATGATTGAAAACGATTTGTAAAATTTTATTTTATCATATTGAAGTTATAATGATATTTTAGGTCTTTTAAAATTGATTTTAAAGTTAATTTGTGAAAATTGAATATTTTAATATTTAATCGACTAGTGAAATTAGCCGTTTTTCGAACAGTCTCAGAATTGGACGAAACTAGTTCCATTGGATTCGTAATAGTTAGTTATTATCGGATTTCAATTTTCGTAGCAATCGGAGTTATCGTTTGATAGTGGCAGCTCGAAACGCATCGAAATTGTTTTAATATTAATTTGGCGAGTTAAAATAGTCATTTTTCAAACAGTCTCGGAGTTTGACGAAACCAGTTTCATCGGACCCGTAATGTGATATTATTGTATGGTTTCAAATTTCGTGTCAATCGGATTTACCGTTTGTTCGGTGCAATCTAAAACGCCTAGAAAATCGTTTAATCGGTTTAATTTTAAATTGAACGTTTATTGCCATAACTCACGCAGATGACCGAATTAGCTCCCGAAACACGTTCCATTGTATTCGAAACGTGGGGTAAACTTTAAGAACGCCAACCGGCACGCTTCGTTTGGAGTTCGAAAATTTTCGATGAATAGTAAATTGGAAAATTTTCTATAAAAGCCCTTGCTCTTCACTTTTGCAAAATTCCTAAAGCCCTAGGGTTTCAGGTTGGAGCTGCCGCTTCTAATATTACCAATGGCCGAAATCTTCTCCTCTTCCCCCTCAAATTTCTTCAAATCCATACTTCGATTCGTAAAACTTTCTGAAGCAAACTTGTAGAGCTCGTCAAGAGCTAGACATCCAACGGCTAAGATCGTTTCTAGTGCTTCGGATTGGCGGCAAATCGAGCTAGAAGTCCTGTAGTTGTGCACGACTTTCGAGGAGGAAGAGGCAGCCGAGTTCACCAAGGTTGCAGCCGAGCATGGAGTTCGTGATGGCCTTCAATATGGCGCTTGCTGATCAAGTTGAAGTTGTTTGTAGAAGGAGCATAATTAAACCCTAGTTTTATAATTTGGGTTCGGCTATTCCTGTTGAGAGTCGCGTGAACGAAGAAGGAGGGGGGAAGGAGGACGTGCGGCCTGGATGAAGGGGTTGGAGATCTAATGGCCGAGATCAATTTAGGTTTAGAAAATTATAAATTTATGTTGTAATTTATATGTTATAAATTTGTGAAACTTTAAAAATGTATAACTTTTTCATACGAGGTCGAAAACGCGCGAAACCAGTTGCGTTGGAATCGTATGGACGAGCACTACGCTATGGAATTGGATTGGAGTCGTTTGGAGTTAGTGAGAATTTTGGGTAAAATTAAACGCACGTTTAATTTTATTCGAAATAAATCGCTAAAACGAAATTGAAATCAAGGTGAGAACTTCTCACTCAACCGAATCGGTTTCGATTTTAATTTTAAATAGTTAGATTTAAAATTCTTGAATGGATGTTGAATGATGATTGTTATTTATTGATTGTTAAAATAGACATTGTGCGCCGTTAGTAAGCGGATGTTATTTATTAAAAACATATACCGCGAATATTTCATAAACAGTGAAATTGGTATTATTTATGTACTTGGAATTGATTTCCCGCAGTATATAGCGGATGAGACCCTATTGCGCCGTCTATTAAGCGGATAATATTTTAAATCCCATATACCGCGATAATTTCGGACTGGAACGGAATTGGTATTGTGCTAACATCTTTGGATGCAGGAAAACAGGTTGGAGGGATCCAACTGGATTCCTCAACAGTATTTATTTGATTTCAGATATTTCAATATTTGATTGATTATCATATCGATATATGATGTCGTTGTTGCCGTGATTGACTATTTGGTATGTAGCATCATTGGGCCAAATTTTGGAATTTTAAAGTGATTTTTGAAGAGTATACGTTATAAAATATTTTTGGTATTGATTCATTTTAAATAAATAAACGTAAAATTTTAATGTTGTAAAAATTATGATTTTTGAGAAATATAGTAAAAGGTTGATTTTTGAAAATATGGTGTTAATGATTTGTGACGCCCCACCTCTATACCCACGCTAGCCAAGAACACTCCGGAGTAGTGCTGTCAACTAGCACGGAGAATGAGGCTGTTGAGGAGCGACCATCCATGTAATTGCTTATCGCACGGTGGCTATAAATAATCTTCGGAAACAAACATAGAAATAATCATATCACAAATCAGTCACAGACATCCATATCACAAAGGCGGAAGAAGATATGAATGTATAACTAACACATGAAAGTGTACATCAGAGTAGTGGTCAGCAAGTTCCACGATAATACAAAAGAATAGCAACACGTGCTATACAAAAGAATACAACTATGAGTCTATATCTCAAGTGTATACAACAAAAACTGCTAATCTAAACAGTTAGCCAAAAGTCAGAGTGATGAATCCCTGGGAAGAAGTCAAGCAGAAGCACCTGTAACATCTCGGTCTGACCCGAGTATTATTTAAGAAAATAATAAACGGATCAGTCTAGCTATAAATATCAGATGACATGATATAACATAAAAGATATGGCATAAACATAAACATCCATAACGACATACCACTATAAGTATGTAAACAATGATCAACAGAAGATCAATCAATAAGAGATAATCAATATCACAAGAATCTTCTCAAAGATTCGAAGAGGGCATCATACCCTAAACTTGTACTCATGACAAGTCAAAGAGATAAATTCCAGAAATCAACACAAGAAATCCAGAAATCATAAAAAGGGAAAGAGGCCTATCACATGACGGTCCGAAGACCATGGGGAGCTACCCCACATGTGTGAGTGGAATCACACAGATTGAGGTCAAGACTAACCAAAAAGCAGAAAGGTATGTGTGAATGGAATCACACAAGTGGTGTCTAGTCTAACCTTGCAATGAAAGAGACATCGCGCAATTGCTAGTCTAATTCATAAAGCGATCATCAAGATCAACGAGAAGTGTCAATTACACTAAGCTAGTAAATATAGAAGTTTAGCTTCATGTCCCATAACTACTTGCTTAACTTAAATATTTACGAACAAACTGTAAATCTTCACTAATAAAATTGTCACAAGAGGTTCAATCGAACAAGTCCAAGAATTAACCGACGAAGTGAACGCAAGCGTTTCATACCACTTGTTTTACTAAGTCGTTTAATTAGATTTCTCATCCGAGTGAGGTAAAGGCTTGTATATACTAATAGATTGGAAAACGTTTTAAGAAAAGAGCTTTGTTATTAAAAATAGAGTTGAAATTGTTTGTTAAAAAGTTTTGATATTTACTACTAGTATTGAAACCTTTATATTATAAAGTGACAAAACACAGAAGCAATTGTAGAAACAATCAGTCACAAAAATCGCATACGGAGATGTGAACAAAATCCAAGGAAATCAGCTCAATGTTTTTCAGATAAGATCCCCTACGGAGGGGGGGTCCAGGGGGGGTGGCAACCCCCCAAGGTGGGGGTGCGGGGGCAACGCCACCGCTTACGGGGTACGACCTAGTGAAGACAAGCAACCTAGTGAAGACAAGCCACCTAGTGAAGCCAAGCGACCTAAGGGGCCATGCGACCTAATGGCTCATGCGACCTAAGTTTAAAAAGGTGGGCGACTTAACAAAGTGGCCGAGCGACCTAACTGGAGCAAGTGGCCATAGGTCATGCGACCTAAAGGTAAGCGACCTATCACGGTCACGCGACTTAAGGGATAGGACCGACCGACCTAACGACCTAGGCAAGGTCGACCGACTTAATGGTTGCGAACTAAAAATACAACAGGGTCGAGCGACCTAGTGGGATGCGCGACCTAAGAAGGTACGCGAGCTAAGGGTGAGCGACCTAACAAGGTCGTGCGACCTAAGTGGTCACAATGCCAAGCGACCTAAGGACTTAAATACTCGCGACCTAGCGCGTGCATCGGCCGAGCGACCTAAAGTGATGCGCGACCTACGACCTAGCAGGATCGAGCGACCTAGAGCCGCCTTGTGATATAAGGTCGAAAACGACCTAATTCCGAGGCTAACGACCTAACGCTGCAGGGGGGATTTAAGGCCAGAAACGACCTACGACCTAAAGTGAAAGAACCTAACTCCGAAGTGAAGATTCAAGGCAGTGCGACCTAGCGCGATAACACGCGAGCGACCTAAGGGTTAGGTCGCGAGCGACCTATACGCGAACGACCTAAAGTCCAACGACCTACGACCTAAATCCGAGGCGAACAAAATATGCAGGCCGTGACTTTTCCACGCACGCGAGCTAATGATTCCGAGCGACCTAACCTAGGCAGAGCGACCTAAGCTCAGGAAATTCACCAAACAACTAAAAAATGGAGTTTTTCGCCAATCCAATCCAAATCAAATGCAAATGTACATGCTAAAGTGATGGGGAATCATTCCTAACAGTCCAATATAGTTATAGACTAGAATTGTGAGATAAAAATCTCACCTTTGCACCAAATATCAATGAAAATGAAGTTTTAAGCAAGCAAGAATCAATCCTTCTTCTATCTAAGCACAAGAAGCTTGAATCCAATGTCTTCTTCTTGAATTTGGAGTAGAAAGATGGATTGCAATTGAATTTGAGTTTTGGAATTTTAATTTCCCATTCCCTCCACCATTAATGCCAAAGCTTGATTAGTTAGGAAATTTATGAAGAGTGAGGAGAAGAGGGTTGGAACTTGGGCTTAATAGGCTAAACTAACCCAAAGTCCAAAGCGGGAAAAGTTAGTGAAATTTCACTAACTCCAAACCTATCGATGTTTATACTTAAAAAAGTTGTAAATGACATTTCGAACTCAATGGTAGTGGTCTCGAGTCCTAATTCGACCGTTTGCAAAAAGTAGCTTTTCGGACCAAAATCCGATTAACGAGTTAATATTTAAATAAAATATTTAAATACAAACTCGATAAATATGCGGGTTGTTACATGATTTTATAAAATAGTTTAAATTGGGATTTCTGAATTTATTGTGAAAAGTTTAAAAATAGGATTTATGAAATTTGATTATTTTATAAATCAAAGAGAATGATTAAATTATAAAGGAGTTTAAAGACGTTTTAAAATAATAGTATAAATTAATTTATATTGAAAGATTATAAAATTTATATTTATAAATTAAAACATTGGAATTATAAAACGAGTTTTTATAAGTGTTAGAATGTATTGTGAATGAATTTCATAAATGAATGAAATTTATAGAAATATAAACGGTGAAGTTATAAATGGAATTTTATAAGCAGTAGGTTTATAAAATTTATAAAGTTATTAAAAAAATATAGATTTGGGTAAATAAATGAATCTTATAAGTTATAAGATTTATAATTTGGGAAGTTTAAAAGAATGATTTTGCAAACAAATAAATTATAAGTATTTAACTTATAATATGAACTTTTGGTACATAATTGAGTTATAAATTAAATAGGTTAATAAAGGAGATTTATAAAGGTAGTAGTTATAAAATAAATTCACTATGGAATTTATAAACATTGTTTTATAAATCCGCAAACGACTTATTTTGATAAGTAAATTGTTATAACTTATTTATGGAGTTATATTCACGTTTTAGACAGTGAATAATCCTTTAAAATAAAATGTATAGAAATGATGAAATTTGTTAACAAAGTATATTCACGTTTTTGAATAGTGAATAATATGTTAAAGAAAATGTTTTGGATGTGATGTTTTAAATAGAATTAAACTGATCTAACGATGTTTTCAAAATGTGTTAAGATTCGAAACCATAGATTTCAACATTCATTGTTGAAATAGACATTTTCGAGAAATAGAAGGAAATGGTGGACTATAACACTGTTGTTATAGTAAATGATTTCCGAAAGGAAATGTTTTGTATAGTATTGGGATTTATATATCTATTTTAATTTCGAATCCCTATACTAGTGATTTTGGGTTGTCGTAACGATGTTTTACGTAACATTCGTTTTGACCCAAATAAATATGTTTAAGAGAATGATTTCCCTAAAGAATGAAACATATACTTAATTTCGATTTAAGTATATTGAATATTTTCCAAGTGTTGAAAATAAATGGATTTGTGAATTACTTATTAAATAAGTATGGAAATGTTTTCCAATGTGAAATAAAACGTTTTGAGAATTTATCTTTTTGAAGATAAATTGAAAATGAATAATTGAAATTGTTTATTCATAAATATTTTGAAATATAAATTCACTATGGAATTTATAAAAGAAAAGGGGAATTTGTTTAAAAATAAATATTGATTTATTTTTGAAGTATGGGAATTAATTTACGGATTTGGAACGTAAATATAAAGTAAATCGTTAAGGATTTATTTAATTGGTTTAAATGAACCATGTTTGAAATGAAAGTATTTCCGCGTAGGGAAAATGATTGAAATTTGTTTTCAAAAGTGGTAAATGTGAAAATTATATATCTAGTAAAGATATTTTTGGGAAATAAATAATTTGGAAAATTATTTGGAATCTGGTGATGTTGTGCATATCAATTGATAGTTCAATAACCGACTATCAATATTCACCTTTGAATGGGTATTTGTTGTGATTTGCTCGGATTTGAATGCCACACTTATTTTTAAATTATTGCGCTTGTTATTCGGATTACCCATTCTGAATAGTGATACGACGTAATGGATAGCATTGATGACCGGTGTTAAAGACCGGATATTTTTGAAAGCGAAAGGACAACTCGTCGAATGTCTTTGCATCGACTGGTCCCCGGTATAGAGACTCCATATGTCATGGGAAGTCCGGTCGTGATTAGTGAATATCCGGATTGCAAGGACTTCTTTGTAAGTGCCTTCGGTTCTGTTCGATCCCGGAACAGACTTGTATGGATAGTATGTCTGACATTACAAATTGAGATATAAAGCTGATTTCTTTCAAATATATTTCTGTTGATGGCGGGGAATTTATTCTCTTAGCTTAACACCCTTCTCTGAGACGTACGAGCTCAGAGGTTATGTAGTTGATGGTTATCAGCGATATATTCCCAATTTGGTAATGTGACATGCTGAGTGTTGCTGTGAAATGATCATTGTATGATCATTTGTGATATGATCATTTGTTTGATCATTTGTCTTTGTGATCATTTCTATGATCATTTATTGACCCAAAGCACAGCTTTTGTATAAAGCGTGGCTTTGTGGACGAAACTTCGTCGAACCACACACCCCGGAATGGTCAAAACAGGAAAGATGCGGCAAGGTTATGAGGGGTAGCTCCCTTTAGGGTATGTGCATTTCCTTCTGGAAAAGGGTGGTATCATGGTATGGAGCCCATATACTTACTCATGTTGAAACACTTATTATTTTGGTGTGATGTTGGTTACGAGCGCTCGGATAAAGGTCCCAAAGGACAGGGGGATGGCATACTCGTGTCAGTAGTTACCCAGTTAGGGGTAACCCGGCCTTGTGTTGGCAGAGATCCGGTTTGGTTCTCGGGGACGTCCTTCCAGAGGCGTTCTCATGTGGCAATGGGAAGTTCCTTGGCCTGACTATTTGTTGGAAATCCAAAGAAACAATACGATCTTGTACGGTTTTAGTTGTATAACCTGCCATGGAATGTGGCGGTAACCTGCTATTGAACATGGTAGCTATAGTAGGCATAAGTGCGGAATGTCTATGCTGGCTAAGATTTGTATCTTTATTTTCGAAATGAATTTTTCCTAAACTATGCACTAGTAATAATATCAAATGTTCTTTTAATGCGTATCAAGCATCTTTGACTATCATAATGAGAAATCTCCTCCGATTCTGTGTTTGCATTGTGTGTGTGTGCGGGAGGCCTTATGGTAGTCTCATTTTTAAAAGCATTGCGAATTGACTTTAAAAATATTCCTCTATTTTGATTTTAAAGATAAATAAACTGTTTTGAGTTCTCACACTAGTCTCATGACTGACTCGGAGTTTATTGTTTTCCTTCCTAAACTCTAGGTGCCCACCAATTTCCACACGGGCAGTCAAGAGTTAAGGTTTATCAGGATATTCTGGAATTCAGGAGTTGTTGGAGGCAAGCTGGATGGCATGGCCTATTACTAGTATATAGTATTTCTTTTCCGCTGTTTGTTGTTGTTGTACACTCTGATGATAATGTAATGTAATGAAATGTAATGTAATAACCGATATAGTTCTTTGTTTAAAGATTATTCATTTATCTATTATATGTTGTTCCGCTGCGATTGTGAGATTCTGATATTGTTCTGTTGTTTTCTTTCTGTTTTTTTCTATCTTTTTTCTCTTCTTCTACCTCTTTCTTCTTTTTAAAACCCTGAGAATACGTATTTCCGTTCATCTTGAGTTAATCAATGGAGATTAGTGTTTATTCAAGGAGTACAGATTTGCGGGTCTTCACAGGTGGTATTAGAGCATATGGTTAAGCGACAACCGTGGCTCTGTTGGGTATTACTCATTAGAGATAGAGTCAGTAGTACTCTAGAATGAGTTGAGTGTAATAATAGATATGAGAGCGTATTTGTTAGTGAATATAAATTTTTTTTATATTGTGATGATTGGTTTATTGAGTGGCATATGAACCTTCGTCAGCACGGTATGCACAACTATGCCGAAGGGGTTTATAAACACTTGAATAGAACAATTCGACACAGTATTGTTTTAAAATTGGGTAAATGAAATAATTTTACCTTGATTATATTTTATATATAAAGGAATAATTTTTCAGAATTATTAAAGTATTTATAAGTTGATTATTTGGTTGTTGAATAAATTGTTTGAATAATCTAAATAAAAGAATAATTGTATAAACAAAAGAATTATAAGTATGAAATTATAATTAAAGTGATTTACAATTGTGAAAAAAAAACAAACTTATATATATAAGAAGTGAAACTATACGAATATATTTATAAATATGAGTTGTGAATAAAAAATGAGTTTGAATAAGTACTGAAATTTGACTTTGGTTAAAGTTAAATAAAAATTCACTTTAGAATTAGAATATAAATTGATTTATAAGTAGGAATTTAAGTTAAGTAAAACAAAGTGATGTTTATAAAATGAAATATAACTTAAGAGATGTTGAATGAAGTTGATTTTGGTATCAAAGTAAATTACTAAAGTTACATGTTAGATGTGAACATGAGTTATATAAATGAACTGGAAATTAAATTGAATGAATGAATTGAATGTTAATCAATTAAATGTAAATAGAATTCATATGAAATAATGAATGTAGGTGTTAATTCATTAAAATCTAATGTTATTGGAAGTTGAAAGATTGAATGAAAATCAATTTAATTAAACCAATTGAAAGTGATGGTGTTAAACCAAATTAAATGAATATAAGCAAAGGAATTTGGTTGTAATTAATATACATTGGTTGTTATATGATAATTGGTTGATTGTATGTAATTCATTAAGTATTAAAGAAATTGGAAGCTAAAGTAATTGAAATTCAATTGCAAGTTAAGTGAATCTTAAATAGAATTGAATTTGATTTGGAAGTAAACCAACTTGAATATGAATTAGTGAATATAAACTAATTGAAAATGAATGTTAGTAAAAACATCCACTGTTAATGAATCAAATGTGATTAAATTGAGAACCCAATTCATTGAATATTAATGAGAATATGAATGAATATTTATTGGTTATGAATGTTAGTTGAATGATAGTTGGTTGATGGTTGAACATATTGCTTTTACTGCATTTGCTATGTTGGCATATATAGTTATTATGTGGCTATATGTTGTATATCGATACTATTGTCTATATACATGTTTCTCATGTTGTTTGTTGAGTGTTTAGTAGGTGCGGATCGCGTTTGCTTCGCATTTGGAGCTCGCTTTCACGCTATATTAGCCGTATATGCTCGCTAATAATATATAAGGTACATATCTCGGATTAAATATCGTACATTTACACTTTTTTCCCTATGGGATGCCTTATAACTTGATGATGTATATTTGTGATATATATACTGTCATTTTTTTCGGATCGAGCCGCGCAAAGGAGACTATGGCGAATTTTTCCGAAAATTTAAGGCGTTAGAAAAAAAATTGAGAAAATTGGAAAATTTTGAAAACTATATTTTGATTTGGAATTGAAAGTTAAACAATAGTAGTTTGGTCTGAAAAGATAACTAAGTATGATTTGAAAACTTAGTAAAGTTATTGTAAGAATTTAACTATGAATTTTGGGAAAGTTAATGGATTATGTAATTTTTCTTGGTAATTTTGAGGACGAAATTCTTTTAAGGGGGGAAGTATGTAACGACCCAGAATTTTAATTAATTAAAATTTGAATATTTAATTAATTTTAAATATTAATAAGTGAAATTTATAAGTCGAATAAATTTTATTTCGAATAATTGGATTTAATTGAATAATTAAATCGATAATTAAATAGTTGGAAATACAGAAATAATTGAAAATTGGGTTAAATATGATTGAGAACGATTTGTAAAATTTTATTTTATCATATTGAAGTTATAATGGTATTTTAGAACTTTTAAAATTGAATTTAAAGTTAATTTGTAAAAATTGAATATTTTAATATTTAATCGACTAGTGAAATTAGTCGTTTTTCGAACAGTCTCAGAATTGGACGAAACTAGTTCCATTGGATCCGTAATAGTTAGTTATTATCGATTTCAATTTTCGTAGCAATCGGAGTTATCGTTTGATCGTGGCAGCTCAAAACGCATCGAAATTGTTTTAATATTAATTTGGCGAGTTAAAATAGTCATTTTTCAATCAGTCTCGGATTTCGACGAAACTAGTTTCATCGGATCCGTAATGTGATATTATTGTATGGTTTCAAATTTCATGTCAATCGGATTTACCGTTTGTCCGGTGCAATCTAAAACGCCTAGAAAATCGTTTAATCGGTTTAATTTTAAATTGAACGTTTATTGCCATAACTCGCACAGATGACCGAATTAGCTCCCGAAACACGTTCCATTGTGTTTGGAACGTGGGGTAAACCTTAGAAATGCCAACCGACACGCTTCGTTTGGAGTTCGAAAATTTTCGATGAATAGTAAATTGGAAAATTTTCTATAAAAGCCCTTGCTCTCTTCACTTTTGCAAAATTCCTAAAGCCCTAGGGTTTCAGGTTGGAGCTGCCGCTTCTAATATTACCAACGGCCGAAATCTTCTCCTCTTCCCCCTCAAATTTCTTCAAATCCATACTTCGATTCGTAAAACTTTCTGAAGCAAACTTGTAGAGCTCGTCAAGAGCTAGACATCCAACGGCTAAGATCGTTTCTAGTGCTTCGGATTGGCGGCAAATCGAGCTAGAAGTCCTGTAGTTGCGCACAACTTTCGAGGAGGAAGAGGCAGCCGAGTCCACCAAGGTTGCAACCGAGCATGGAGTTCGTGATGGCCTTCAATATGGCGCTTGCTGATCAAGTTGAAGTTGTTTGTGGAAGGAGCATAATTAAACCCTAATTTTATAATTTAGGTTCGGCTGTTCCTGTTGAGAGTCACGTGAACGAAGAAGGAGGGGGGAAGGAAGACGTGCGGCCTGGATGAAGGGGTTGGAGATCTAATGGCCGAGATCAATTTAGGTTTAGAAAATTATAAATTTATGTTGTAATTTATATGTTATAAATTCGTGAAACTTTAAAAATGTATAACTTTTTCATACGAGGTCGAAAACGCACGAAACCGGTTGCGTTGGAATCGTATGGACGAGCACTACGCTATGGAATTGGATTGGAGTTGTAACGACCCATGTAAATTCGATGTTTAAAATGAATATAATTAATAGGATTTTTAATTTAAATTTAGAAAGGAATAAAAATCTTAGTTATTTATATGAAAGAGTATGTGAAATTTGATGTACCAAGGGAAATTAGAATTTACAAATTTAACTATATATTGTAATTAATAGAAATAGTGGAAATTGTTGCATTGGACATAAGTTAGAATAAGTAAAGTAATGCAAGTATTGGATTTAACAATGAAATAAAATATTGATTATGGGTATTGAATGTAGATGGGTGAAATAAAGAAATGCAGGACAATAAATAATTTATTTAATACAATCCCTTTTATTTGTTAAATATTGTAAGGGTTAATTAATTATGAAAATTTGGAAATAGGTTCAAATTTTATGTTAGACAATCAAATTTCAATAATTAAAGTTAGTAATTAATGGATTAAATGGAATAATTAATTAGAGTTAAGATCTAAATTTGTATGTGAGCATTAATTGATATTGGAATATAAAGGGGTAAATTTATAATATAAAATGTAGACATCACCTTTAAGATGATGGGTTTATAATTGATGCATAATAGGGAAATCAAATGAATGGGTTTAATTGAATAACAATTAGCAATTAATGAATGAAGAGAAATTTTAAGGGCGTAACTGTTTTCGTTAAATTAATTTTGGTAACAAATTGTATTGAATATAGATTTAACGTTGTGTGATGTATTTAAGTAATAATTGGAGAACAATGTAAATTATATCCATGAATGGTCAATTAAATTAAACAACAAGATTTTTAAATAAATAAACGTTTTTATTTAGGTTTCAATTTGTTAATTTATGAAGTTTAATGGGAAATCAATTGCAACAAATTGCCCTAATTTATGCAGTTAGAGGATATCTAGATTTGCATTATAGATGGAAGTATAATCTAAATTGATAGGTAACAAACTTAAGAATAAAATTTAGAGCTAATAGGTGGCAAATTTATATAGTTTTTTATTTACGTAATGTGTACGTAAGCTTTGGTAAACCGATTTCTATCGATCCAAATCTAACGATTTGTTAATATAGATTTAACTATAGGAGCAGTATTTATTAATTGAATTGAAGTATTGCAAAATAAATGAAATTCAATGTTTAATATTACATTATTGTAAGTAAGATAATATGTGTAAATATTGTTAAGGTTATTCATATTTGACAAATTTATTGAGTTATAAGGATTGATATATAAATTAATGTTAGTTTAGGATATCGTTACTTGGTGATTTATTATAGAGTAACGGGAGTGTGAACGTAAAATAATAAAAGCATAGATTTATGGTAGGACATAATTTATGGTTTTGGGAATTTAAATCCAAAGATTTATTTATTTGAGGAAATAATACGTATTAAATCTCAACTTGATATAATCAATGCAAATTTAGTAATTAAAAATAAATTGCAAGTTGGTAATTTAGAATGTTTGTGAGTAAATTTGCAGGTAAGATAATTTTTAAAGTTTTACCCATTCATATAATTTATTTAAATATATATAAATCAAATGGCAACATTGTGTTAATAATAGTCGTAAGTGAATTTGAATGCTAAAGGGGTAACAATCGTTTTAGGTTAACCGTTTATTTAATATATTAAGTCTAGACTGGTAATCGATTGAAATAAAAAAAAATTGTTTTGTTAATGTGACTTAGTTAATAAAGAGGAATTTATATGAAATGAAGCATGCATGAGAAATGCATTATATTCAATGTTATGTTTACCCATCAAATTTATACTAGGTTAAGTATCAAATAGAGGGAAAGAAAAGTAAATATTGAATTGATTGATGAATAAGTATTCATTGGATAGAAATTTAATGTAAAGTTGATATTAATTGTATAAAATCTATATAAGATAATGAATTGCAATAAATTGTGGGTTGATAATAAGGTGTGAATGGAAATTTGATTTGTTATATTAAATGAATAGATTCAAATTGTATGTAGAATAAATTGCAATAATTAAAGTTGGTAACAAATGGAATATCAAACTATTCATAAAGTGAATAAGTAGATGCAACAAATGAATAGGAAATGCTAGTTATTCATAAAGTGAAGGAATGGAACCTAGATGGAATAAGAAATTGGATTTAGAATCTTAATTTGTAAATGTGCATATATTTATAAATGGATTAATTTATGAAATAAAATGGTAAGTAATTATAATATTGTTATTAATAATAGACGTTACTTTAAGGATAATTAATGTAGTAACGTAAGGTGAAAATGTAAATTAAAAGGGAAACGTAAAATTTAGTTAAGGTAGTAATTTATGAATTGGGAATAAAATTCAAATGTTATATTAGGCAGTAAATCAATTTGGGAATAAATTTTTATTTAATTGGGGTAAATTGATATACACTAATGTTAAATATATACATAAGATGATGACTGATTTATTAAAGAGAATTGAATACGAATGGTATAAAATTTCATTTGAAATAAGATTTTTTAATTTATTGAATTTACTTTAATTAAAGGTAAACAATAAAAATTTTGCAATAAATCTTTATTTGATATGGAGGTTTGGTTAATAAATTTGAAGCTAATTGCAATCAGAAACGATAGGAATGGTAAGTTGACCATTTATTCATAATAAGATCTAAAAATCAAATAAATGGATTATTGGAATTTAAATTTGACAAATTGTGAATTCATTTAAATTCGGATCCATCTGTCTATTCCAACTTCATCTATAAATACCCCGCTAAACCCTAGCCTCCGCCTATTCTCATTTGTCTGCGCGTAAAATTTCATCAGCTCCTTCTCCTCCTCAATGGCAGACAAACATATCCTAGATCCAAATAAAAATTCCAAACCAAATCAAAAGCTAAAATTCAAACTTCTCAGAAAAATCTGGAAGCAAAACGCATGAGGGAGAGAGGGAAAGAAAGGGGGATGACGTGGCGCTTGAAGGTGTTCTTTTATTTCTATTCTTTTTTCTTATTTTTTTTAAAATTTCAATCACCATTAATGCGTATAACTTTCTCCTACGAACTCCGTTTCACGCGAGATTTATTTGTTAGGATCGTAATAAAATTCCAGATCTTTTGACACTGGTTTGAACAGATTTGGAGACCGTCGAATTTTTGGGTTTAAATCAGATTTAAATTCGATTTAAATTCAAAAGGTGAGTGTTGTAACCCACTCACAATTTCTAGAATTTCTTATGTTTGTTAAATTGATTTTAGATATGAGTAGAAATTTATTTATGACTATTTGACATGTTTTAATCCTTATCTCTGTTAAATCGCATTTATTTAATTTAACTGTTCATAAATTTTATTACTGCGTATAAATTGACAGTTATAGTTATTTATTTGCATATAAACTGTTAGTTTAATAGTTGTTAAATTCATTTTTGAATATAACTGCCAGTTATTACCTGTTATATATTATCAGATGTATATTGATATTGATTTATTATTGGATGATGATTGTGATATGGATGATGAATGATGAATGGATTTTTTATTTTATATCATTAAACTGCAAGTTATCATGCATTTTTCATTTCATTCGGGATTGTGGTTTGAAATGATATACAACCGCAAAAATTTTATTTTAAATTGTGGATTGAAATGATAAACATCCGTATCACTTGACCATAGGATAGAAAATTTTATACAGGCACCACGGTAAATATATATAATTATTTTTGGAAATGTTTTTCTATGGTTTTGTAAAGTTATATATATATATGGTTTATGAGATATTGATTTGGTTATTGATAAAGGCTATTATATATATATATATATATATATATAGTAATTTCCGGTTTTTAAGCTTTGTATAAATTTGATTTGAAGTTTAAATAAAGTTTGATTTTAAGATCAAATAAGATTAAACATTTATTTAAAATTTAATTTCTGGAGTTTTATGACTTAAATGAGAATAGATTTGGAAGATGAATATTATGTTAAATTGAAATTTAATAAAAATTAGAAATTTTAAAGGATATGATTTTTATAACTTGATTTTTGTATAAAGTGATTTTAATGAATATCAGGTTGATTAAATGAATATATAATAAATTGAAAGATGATCCAGTTATATGAAGTTAAAGGTTTTCTTAAATTATATTGAATTCATTAAGCAAACATTTCAAGTCTAAACAAGAAGTAATTGAATTTGATACATATGGATTTGTCAAATGAGTTGTTTTTTTTTGAAATGGTGAAATATTTAAAGCCTTGAAACATAAGAAGTGAAATGGTATTTGGAAGTGTAAATCGATATTTGAAATTGATTTGTGAAATCTAAAGAAGCTATTTTGTTTTATAAAAGTAGTTTAATATTTAACCATTTAAGAGGTGGAATTTTTTTTCAAAGCTATGTTTTTCAAGGTAGTATAATTTGGAAATATTATGTTCAAGAGTTGATTTCTAAATATTTTACTTTGGAAACCCTATGATTTTGGAAGGAATATATATTGGAAAAAATGATATCGTATTAATTAGGGTTTTAAAAGGAAATGATATCATATTTATATGGTTTTGAAATGGATATTTTATTCTGGTTTTAAAGAATAATTATTTTAAATGACCGCGGTGTTATAATAACGATTGGTTGGCAAAGAGACCGGGATCGGATATGGACATACTCTCTGTCGATACCGAAAACCACTTTGACTAACCGTGTACGCGGTGGAGATTCCAGAATGAAGTAGGTTGGTGACGACGTTTCCTGTAAGGTAAATACATGGACCCAACTCCCGTGAGTTGGCATAAGGTGGCTAAAACAGGAGCGATTCTCGGGGCAATGAGGTCATTCCTCTGATCGAACGCACTCCTTCGATACTATACTTTGACTTTGGATTGATTCGGTGGCCACTATTGATTTCTTTGATTTGGGGGTGTTAGTTCGAGGTGGGCGGTAGCTGCGACTACGCATTACCACCAGCCCGGATAGCAATTGGTATATCTACCCTGGCATTGCCTAGTTGTGCCGTGTCACCTACCCTAGCGCGCCTTATACGATTTTGGTTTTGTACCATACCTATGGAGTGCCCTCTGACGACGCCCAGTACGGTGGAGATTACGGTACTATATAGATTATGGGAATATATTCTGTGTTAAGGGCTATATGGGTAATCCCTTAACGCTATTAAAAAGTAAATTTATTTTACAAATAGACACTATTATAATAGCGCAATATACTACATAGTAAATAGTTTAACGGATCCTTAGGAGATGTAAATCCCGAGCATCTTTTGAGTTACTACACTCATATTTATTTCTGTTAATTTAACTCACATAAGATCTTTTAGTTCTGACTCGAGTGTTTTTGTCTTTTCAAATTCGCTCGAGTCAGTCCGAGCGTTTCAGGATTGCAAGATTTAGCTCTGGAGGACGAAGATGAAGATTTATATTATTATTATTTATACTAGTGCACTACACACTGTTCCGCTGTATTTTTATTGGTATGTGTAACTCTAATATGTATTATATAAATGGTTTTGTAAACAGATTTATAAACTGTATAATTGATTATTATATTTTATCCTTCCGCTGTGAGATTCTGTTTAGTTTTTTTTCTTCTCTGTTTTTTTCTTATTTACCCCATAACAATCCGCCCTTCCGTATCGTTTGAATTGGCACGTGTGTCGATTTAAAGTGTGCGAAAAAGCGGGACGTTACAGTTGGTATCAGAGCTTTGGTTTAACGATAAACCTTAGCTTTGTGGGGTTTGACTCTTTACTAATAGGGTAGTAATACCCTATGGGAGTCGCTGAGTGTATATATATGAGAGAGCGTATTTGTTAGTGTTATAAAAGGTTTTAATATTGTGTTAATTTGTTCCGTTTGGTATTTATAAATTCTGGTTGGTGCATGGGACGCTGTGACATCAATAGGAATTTCTAAACACTTAATAGGACAGACCGACATAATACTTGTTTTTAATATAGGTGAATGAAATAATTTTGCCTATTATATTTTCTATATATAAAATAAAATTTTCAAATGATATCTATATTTGGTTGCAATATATTGGTTGTTAGGAATAAAATTTATAAATAATAGGTAAATAAGATTACAAAAAAAATAAATGTAATTTGGGAATTTAGAACTTAAGTTCCGGGGTTTTTGAAAACTTCTTTCAAATGATTTGGAATATAATAATATTGTTATAAGTATTTTCTGATATAAATATTTCGATATAATTCGGAAGAATTGTTTTGAAGAAGATTTTGAAGAAAAAGTTTTGTGCTTTCCTCTTTATCGTTGGAAAATAATTTCGGTGATGGCGGCCGCATCATCGACTTTCATTTTCGAGTTTCGAAGGGGAAAGGCCACTGTAGTAAATTCTACTACAGATTCAATTTTAAAATATCTAAATTTTAAATTGTTTTAAAATAATTAGAGATATATGAGTTGTAAGAATATATTTATCTATTATTTTAAAATAAAGTGAAAATTTAACCCGGTATTAAATTCTTAAATTTCCATTAATTAATTGTTTCAATTATTGTAGTGAATCGAAACATAGGTAATTAATAAATTAAAACCTCTAAAGGAAATAAGAGATTTAATGATAGGTTAAAAATGGTCTTAAATGAAAGTTGAAATTATAACTTATGAAATAAAGAATATTATTATTAAATGTTAAATTTACCATAGGAAATGAGAAACTTGTATAACTTTCAAGTATATTCTTTAAAAACATATATAACTTACCAAATATTAAAAGTTGAAATGTTTAATAGGGAATGTAATGAAATTGTACAGGTAAAAGTAGGGAATGAAGTATTCAATGAATTTGCTATTATAAATGAGAATTTAATGTTTAAACTTAAGTATTAATTGAAATTTTACCAAGTAAATATAATTAAAGGTAAGTATGACAAATAGATGATTTAAACTTAAGTAATTAAAGGGTAACTAAATGAGATCATGCGATAATAAATAAATGAATAATTATAGTGAAAAGGGGGGAAACTGGCATGACCTTATTTAATGGAATTGAGAAATTTTAAGTAAAAGGAAAAATAAATGACTGCAAAACGTTAGTGAATGAATTAATAAAATCCTTTACTTATGAGAATGGATATTATAAGGTTAAGAATTTAAGTGTAATTAAAAAAGGGTTACTATAATTAATTATAATAGAATGTAAGCATTAAATAAATGATTGAAATTGAGAAGTGCATTAAATATAATACAAATAAAAGAAGCTTACATGACCCGAATAAATGAAAATGAATAATTGTAAGTAATAAGTAGAAATAAAGGAAACAACCACTGAATGAGAAAATAAAATTTAATGTTTGTTAGAAATAAATATAAATTATAAAAGGAAAATTTATGTGGTTTGAATAAAAAGAGAAAATCAAATAACAAAGGTATGAGATGAAATTATTAATAAGTTAAGTTGATTGTTGTTTGAATTTGTTGTTGATGGTTGTTTGGGCAAGGGTACATTAAAATTTGATTTGGGGTGAATGAATAATCTATTTGGTTTTATCTAAGACTATTGAGTAAATGATGCGCTAGTAGTTATTCTTCATTCCGAACAATTTAAAAGTTTTGAACCCGAACAACCATTTGTTTGTTTGATTTAATGGTTGTTTTGTATGTGTGTGTATGCTGTTTGTTGAACTGATGGTTGTTGTATTGATTTGTTGTTAGGATTGAAATCACTTAAATATTTCATTTTATATAAATTGTAACCCTTTGGATTATCTAAGAAATTGCAGTATCTTAGAAATATTTTGAAAATGCTTTTCCAAACTTTAATAATCTAAATATAAAGGATTAAATAGTTATAAATTAGGATATCTTATTTAAAGTAATTAATTTTGTAAATTTAATTGTTTATAAGTTAAATATTTTGAATAAGATGTATTGTATTTAATTCTTCTTTTCCTTCTTTTCCTTTTCGGGGACGAAAAGTTTTGAGTAGGGGAGAGTGTAACGACCCATGTAAATTCGATGTTTAAAATGAATATAATTAATAGGATTTTTAATTTAAATTTAGAAAGGAATAAAAATCTTAGTTATTTATATGAAAGAGTATGTGAAATTTGATGTACCAAGGGAAATTAGACGTTACAAATTTAACTATATATTGTAATTAATAGAAATAGTGGAAATTGTTGCATTGGATATAAGTTAGAATAAGTAAAGTAATGCAAGTATTGGATTTAACAATGAAATAAAATATTGATTATGGGTATTGAATGCAGATGGGTGAAATAAAGAAATGCAGGACAATAAATAATTTATTTAATACAATCCCTTTTATTTGTTAACTATTGTAAGTGTTAATTAATTATGAAAATTTGGAAATAGGTTCATATTGTATGTTAGACAATCAAATTTCAATAATTAAAGTTAGTAATTAATGGATTAAATGGAATAATTAATTGGAGTTAAGATCTAAATTTGTATGTGAGCATTAATTGATATTGGAATATAAAGGGGTAAATTTATAGTATAAAATGTAGACATCACCTTTAAGATGATGGGTTTATAATTGATGCATAATAGGGAAATCAAATGAATGGGTTTAATTAAATAACAATTAGCAATTAATGAATGAAGAGAAATTTTAAGGGCGTAACTGTTTTCGTTAAATTAATTTTGGTAACAAATTGTATTGAATATAGATTTAACGTTGTGTGATGTATTTAAGTAATAATTGGAGAACAATGTAAATTATATCCGTGAATGGTCAATTCAATTAAACAACAAGATTTTTAAATAAATAAACGTTTTTATTTAGGTTTCAATTTGTTAATTTATGAAGTTTAATGGGAAATCAATTGCAATAAATTGCCCTAATTTATGCAGTTGGAGGAGATTTAGATTTGCATTATAGATGGAAGTATAATCTAAATTGATAGGTAACAAACTTAAGAATAAAATTTAGAGCTAATAGGTGGCAAATTTATATAGTTGTTTATTTACGTAATGTGTACGTAAGCTTTGGTAAACCGATTTCTATCGATCCAAATCTAACGATTTGTTAATATAGATTTAAGTATAGGAGCAGTATTTATTAATTGAATTGAAGTATTGCAAAATAAATGAAATTCAACGTTTAATATTACATTATTGTAAGTAAGATAATATGTGTAAGTATTGTTAAGGTTATTCATATTTGACAAATTTATTGAGTTATAAGGATTGATATATAAATTAATGTTAGTTTAGGATATCGTTACTTGGTGATTTATTATAGAGTAACGGGAGTGTGAACGTAAAATAATAAAAGCATAGATTTATGGTAGGACATAATTTATGGTTTTGGGAATTTAAATCCAGAGATTTATTTATTTGAGGAAATAATACGTATTAAATCTCAACTTGATATAATCAATGCAAATTTAGTAATTAAAAATAAATTGCAAGTTGGTAATTTAGGATGTTTGTGAGTAAATTTGCAGGTAAGATAATTTTTAAAGTTTTACCCATTCATATAATTTATTTAAATATATATAAATCAAATGGCAACATTGTGTTAATAATAGTCGTAAGTGAATTTGAATGCTAAAGGGGTAACAATCATTTTAGGTTAACCGTTTATTTAATATATTAAGTCTAGACTGGTAATCGATTGAAATAAAAAAAAAAATTGTTTTGTTAATGTGACTTAGTTAATAAAGAGGAATTTATATGAAATGAAGCATGCATGAGAAATGCATTATAATTCAATGTTATGTTTACCCATTAAATGTATACTAGGTTAAGTATCAAATAGAGGGAAAGAAAAGTAAATATTGAATTGATTGATGAATAAGTATTCATTGGATAGAAATTTAATGTAAAGTTGATATTAATTGTATAAAATCTATCTAAGATAATGAATTGCAATAAATTGTGGGTTGATAATAAGGTGTGAATGGAAATTTGATTTGTTATATTAAATGAATAGATTCAAATTGTATGTAGATAATAAATTGCAATAATTAAAGTTGGTAACAAATGGAATATCAAACTATTCATAAAGTGAATAAGTAGATGTAACAAATGAATAGGAAATGCTAGTTATTCATAAAGTGAAGGAATGGAACCTAGATGGAATAAGAAATTGGATTTAGAATCTAAATTTGTAGATGTGCATATATTTATAAATGGAATAATTTATGAAATAAAATGGTAATTAATTATAATATTGTTATTAATAATATACGTTACTTTAAGGATAATTAATGTAGTAACGTAAGGTGAAAATGTAAATTAAAAGGGAAACGTAAAATTTAGTTAAGGTAGTAATTTATGAATTGGGAATAAAATTCAAATGTTATATTAGGCAGTAAATCAATTTGGGAATAAATTTTTATTTAATTGGGGTAAATTGATATACACTAATGTTAAATATATACATAAGATGACGATTGATTTATTAAAGAGAATTGAATACGAATGGTATAAAATTTCATTTGAAATAAGATTTTTTAATTTATTGAATTTACTTTAATTAAAGGTAAACACTAAATTTTTTGCAATAAATCTTTATTTGATATGGAGGTTTGGTTAATAAATTTGAAGCTAATTGCAATCAGAAATGATAGGAATGGTATGTTGACCATTTATTCATAATAAGATCTAAAAATCAAATAAATGGATTATTGGAATTTAAATTTGACAAATTGTGAATTCATTTAAATTCGGATCCATCTGTCTATTCCAACTTCATCTATAAATATCCCGCTAAACCCTAGCCTCCGCCTATTCTCATTTGTCTGCGCGTAAAATTTCATCAGCTCCTTCTCCTCCTCAATGGCAGACAAACAAATCCTAGATCCAAATAAAAATTCCAAACCAAATCAAAAGCTAAAATTCAAACTTCTCAGAAAAATCTGGAAGCAAAACGCATGAGGGAGAGAGGGAAAGAAAGGGGGATGACGTGGCGCTTGAAGGTGTTCTTTTATTTCTATTCTTTTTTCTTTTTTTTTTGAAATTTCAATCACCATTAATGCGTATAACTTTCTCCTACGAACTCCGTTTCACGCGAGATATTTTTTGTTAGGATCGTAATAAAATTCCAGATCTTTTGACACTGGTTTGAACATATTTGGAGACCGTCGAATTTTTGGGTTTAAATTGGATTTAAATTCGATTTAAATTCAAAAGGTGAGTGTTGTAACCCACTCACAATTTCTAAAATTTCTTATGTTTGTTAAATTGATTTTAGATATGAGTAGAAATTTATTTATGACTATTTGACATGTTTTATTCCTTATCTCTGTTAAATCGCATTTATTTAATTTGACTGTTCATAAATTTTATTACTGCGTATAAATTGACAGTTATAGTTATTTATTTGCATATAAACTGTTAGTTTAATAGTTGTTAAATTCATTTTTGAATATAACTGCCAGTTATTACCTGTTATATATTATCAGATGTATATTGATATTGATTTATTATTGGATGATGATTGTGATATGGATGATGAATGATGAATGATGAATGGATGTTTTATTTTATATCATTAAACTGCAAGTTATCATGCATTTTTCATTTCATTCGGGATTGTGGTTTGAAATGATATACAACCGCAAAATTTTTATTTTAAATTGCGGATTGAAATGATAAACATCCGTATCACTTGACCATAGGATAGAAAATTTTATACAGGCACCGCGGTAAATATATATAATTATTTTTGGAAATGTTTTTCGATGGTTTTGTAAAGTTATATATATATGGTTTATGAGATATTGATTTGGTTATTGATAAAGGCTATTATATATATATATAGTAATTTCCGGTTTTTAAGCTTTGTATAAATTTGATTTGAAGTTTAAATAAAGTTTGATTTTAAGATCAAATAAGATTAAACATTTATTTAAAATTTAATTTCTGGAGTTTTATGACTTAAATGAGAACAGATTTGGAAGATGAATATTATGTTAAATTGAAATTTAATAAAAATTAGAAATTTTAAAGGATATGATTTTTATAACTTGATTTTTGTGTAAAGTGATTTTAATGAATATCGGTTGATTAAATGAATATATAATAAATTGAAAGATGATCCAGTTATATGAAGTTAAAGGTTTTCTTAAATTATATTGAATTCATTAAGCAAACATTTCAAGTCTAAATAAGAAGTAATTGAATTTGATACATATGGATTTGTCAAATAAGTTTTTTTTTTGAAATGGTCAAATATTTAAAGCCTTGAAACATAAGAAGTGAAATGGTATTTGGAAGTGTAAATCGATATTTGAAATTGATTTGTGAAATCTAAAGAAGCTATTTTGTTTTATAAAAGTAGTTTAATATTTAACAATTTAAGAGGTGGAAATTTTTTTCAAAGCTATGTTTTTCAAGGTAGTATAATTTGAAAATATTATGTTCAAGAGTTGATTTCTAAATATTTTACTTTGGAAACCCTATGATTTTGGAAGGAATATATATTGGAAAAAATGATATCGTATTAATTAGGTTTTTAAAAGGAAAGCATATCATATTTATATGGTTTTGAAATGGATATTTTATTCTGGTTTTAAAGTATAATTATTTTAAATGACCGCGCTGTTATAATAACGATTGGTTGGCAAAGAGACCGGGATCAGATATGGACATAATCTCTGTCGATACCGAAAACCACTTTGACTAACCGTGTACGCGGTGGAGATTCCAGAATGAAGTAGGTTGGTGACGACGTTTCCTGTAAGGTAAATACATGGACCCAACTCCCGTGAGTTGGCATAAGGTGGCTAAAACAGGAGCGATTCTCGGGGCAATGAGGTCATTCCTCTGATCGAACGCACTCCTTCGATACTATACTTTGACTTTGGATTGATTCGGTGGCCAATATTGATTTCTTTGATTTGGGGGTGTTAGTTCGAGGTGGGCGGTAGCTGCGACTACGCGTTACCACCAGCCCGGATAGCAATTGGTATATCTACCCTGGCATTGCCTAGTTGTGTCGTGTCACCTACCCTAGCGCGCCTTATACGATTTTGGTTTTGTACCATACCTATGGAGTGCCCTCTGACGACGCCCAGTACGGTGGAGATTACGGTACTATATAGACTATGGGAATATATTCTGTGTTAAGGGCTATATGGGTAATCCCTTAACGCTATTAAAAAGTAAGTTTATTTTACAAATAGACACTATTATAATAGCGCAATATACTACATAGTAAATAGTTTAACGGATCCTTAGGAGATGTAAATCCCGAGCATCTTTTGAGTTACTACACTCATATTTATTTCTGTTAATTTAACTCACATAAGATCTTTTAGTTCTGACTCGAGTGTTTTTGTCTTTTCAAATTCGCTCGAGTCAGTCCGAGCGTTTCAGGATTGCAAGATTTAGCTCTGGAGGACGAAGATGAAGATTTATATTATTATTATTTATACTAGTGCACTACACACTGTTCCGCTGTATTTTTATTGGTATGGGTAACTCTAATATGTATTATATAAATGGTTTTGTAAACAGATTTATAAACTGTATATTTGATTATTATATTTTATCCTTCCGCTGTGAGATTCTGTTTAGTTTTTTTCTTCTCTGTTTTTTTTTCTTATTTACCCCATAACAATCCGCCCTTCCGTATGGTTTGAATTGGCACGTGTGTCGATTTAAAGTGTGCGAAAAAGCGGGACGTTACAGTTGGTATCAGAGCTTTGGTTTAACGATAAACCTTAGCTTTGTGGGGTTTGACTCTTTACTAATAGGGTAGTAATACCCTATGGGAGTCGCTGAGTGTATATATATGAGAGAGCGTATTTGTTAGTGTTATAAAAGGTTTTAATATTGTGTTAATTTGTTCCGTTTGGTATTTATAAATTCTGGTTGGTGCATGGGACGCTGTGACATCAATAGGAATTTCTAAACACTTAATAGGATAGACCGACATAATACTTGTTTTTAATATAGGTGAATGAAATAATTTTGCCTATTATATTTTCTATATATAAAATAAAATTTTCAAATGATATCTATATTTGGTTGCAATATATTGGTTGTTAGGAATAAAATTTATAAATAATAGGTAAATAAGATTAAAAATAAATAAATGTAATTTGGGAATTTAGAACTTAAGTTTCGGGGTTTTTGAAAACTTCTTTCAAATGATTTGGAATATAATAATATTGTTATATGTATTTTCTGATATAAATATTTCGATATAATTCGGATGAATAGTTTTAAAGAAGATTTTGAAGAAAAAATTTTGTACTTTCCTCTTTGTCGTTGGAAAATAATTTCGGTGATGGCAGCCGCATCATCGACTTTCATTTTCGAGTTTCGAAGGGGAAAGGCCACTGTAGTAAATTCTACTACAGATTCATTTTTAAAATATCTAAATTTTAAATTGTTTTAAAATAATTAGAGATATATGAGTTGTAAGAATATATTTATCTATTATTTTAAAATAAAGTGAAAATTTAACCCGGTATTAAATTCTTAAATTTCCATTAATTAATTGTTTCAATTATTGTAGTGAATCGAAACATAGGTAATTAATAAATTAAAACCTCTAAAGGAAATAAGACATTTAATGATAGGTTAAAAATGGTCTTAAATGAAAGTTGAAATTATAACTTATGAAATAAAGAATATTATTATTAAATGTTAAATTTACCATAGGAAATGAGAAACTTGTATAACTTTCAAGTATATTCTTTAAAAACATATATAACTTACCAAATATTAAAAGTTGAAATGTTTAATAGGGAATGTAATGAAATTGTACAGGTAAAAGTAGGGAATGAAGTATTCAATGAATTTGCTATTATAAATGAGAATTTAATGTTTAAACTTAAGTATTAATTGAAATTTTACCAAGTAAGTATAATTAAAGGTAAGTATGACAAATAGATGATTTAAACTTAAGTAATTAAAGGGTAACTAAATGAGATCATGCGATAATAAATAAATGAATAATTATAGTGAAAAGGGGGGAAACTGGCATGACCTTATTTAATGGAATTGAGAAATTTTAAGTAAAAGGAAAAATAAATGACTGCAAAACGTTAGTGAATGAATTAATAAAATCCTTTACTTATGAGAATGGATATTATAAGGTTAAGAATTTAAGTGTAATTAAAAAAGGGTTACTATAATTAATTATAATAGAAATGTAAGCATTAAATAAATGATTGAAATTGAGAAGTGCATTAAATATAATACAAATAAAAGAAGCTTACATGACCCGAATAAATGAAAATGAATAATTGTAAGTAATAAGTAGAAATAAAGGAAACAACCACTGAATGAGAAAATAAAATTTAAAGTTTGTTAGAAATAAATATAAATTATAAAAGGAAAATTTATGTGGTTTGAATAAAAAGAGAAAATCAAATAACAAAGGTATGAGATGAAATTATTAATAATTTAAGTTGATTGTTGTTTGAATTTGTTGTTGATGGTTGACAAGGGTACTTTAAAATTTGATTTGGGGTGAATGAATAATCTATTTGGTTTTATCTAAGACTATTGAGTAAATGATGCGCTAGTAGTTATTCTTCATTCCGAACAATTTAAAAGTTTTGAACCCGAACAACTATTTGTTTGTTTGATTTAATGGTTGTTTTGTATGTGTGTGTATGCTGTTTGTTGAACTGATGGTTGTTGTATTGATTTGTTGTTAGGATTGAAATCACTTAAATATTTCACTTTATATAAATTGTAACCCTTTGGATTATATAAGAAATTGCAGTATCTTAGAAATATTTTGAAAATGCTTTTCCAAACTTTAATAATCTAAATATAAAGGATTAAATAGTTATAAATTAGGATATCTTATTTAAAGTAATTAATTTTGTAAATTTAATTGTTTATAAGTTAAATATTTTGAACAAGATGTATTGTATTTAATTCTTCTTTTCCTTCTTTTCCTTTTCGGGGACGAAAAGTTTTGAGTAGGGGAGAGTGTAACGACCCATGTAAATTCGATGTTTAAAATGAATATAATTAATAGGATTTTTAATTTAAATTTAGAAAGGAATAAAAATCTTAGTTATTTATATGAAAGAGTATGTGAAATTTGATGTACCAAGGGAAATTAGACGTTACAAATTTAACTATATATTGTAATTAATAGAAATAGTGGAAATTGTTGCATTGGATATAAGTTAGAATAAGTAAAGTAATGCAAGTATTGGATTTAACAATGAAATAAAATATTGATTATGGGTATTGAATGCAGATGGGTGAAATAAAGAAATGCAGGACAATAAATAATTTATTTAATACAATCCTTTTTATTTGTTAACTATTGTAAGTGTTAATTAATTATGAAAATTTGGAAATAGGTTCATATTGTATGTTAGACAATCAAATTTCAATAATTAAAGTTAGTAATTAATGGATTAAATGGAATAATTAATTGGAGTTAAGATCTAAATTTGTATGTGAGCATTAATTGATATTGGAATATAAAGGGGTAAATTTATAGTATAAAATGTAGACATCACCTTTAAGATGATGGGTTTATAATTGATGCATAATAGGGAAATCAAATGAATGGGTTTAATTAAATACGTATTAAATCTCAACTTGATATAATCAATGCAAATTTAGTAATTAAAAATAAATTGCAAGTTGGTAATTTAGGATGTTTGTGAGTAAATTTGCAGGCAAGATAATTTTTAAAGCTTTACCCATTCATATAATTTATTTAAATATGTGTAAATCAAATGGCAACATTGTGTTAATAATAGTCGTAAGTGAATTTGAATGCTAAATGGTTAACAATCGTTTTAGGTTAACCGTTTATTTAATATATTAAGTCTAGACTGGTAATGGATTGAAATAAAAAAAAAAAAATTTGTTTTGTTAATGTGACTTAGTTAATAAAGAGGAATTTATATGAAATGAAGCATGCATGAGAAATGCATTATAATTCAATGTTATGTTTACCCATTAAATGTATACTAGGTTAAGTATCAAATAGAGGGAAAGAAAAGTAAATATTGAATTGATTGATGAATAAGTATTCATTGGATAGAAATTTAATGTAAAGTTAATATTAATTGTATAAAATCTATCTAAGATAATGAATTGCAATAAATTGTGGGTTGATAATAAGGTGTGAATGGAAATTTGATTTGTTATATTAAATGAATAGATTCAAATTGTATGTAGATAATAAATTGCAATAATTAAAGTTGGTAACAAATGGAATATCAAACTATTCATAAAGTGAATAAGTAGATGTAACAAATGAATAGGAAATGCTAGTTATTCATAGAGTGAAGGAATGGAACCTAGATGGAATAAGAAATTGGATTTAGAATCTTAATTTGTAGATGTGCATATATTTATAAATGGAATAATTTATGAAATAAAATGGTAAGTAATTATAATATTGTTATTAATAATATACGTTACTTTAAGGATAATTAATGTAGTAACGTAAGGTGAAAATGTAAATTAAAAGGGAAACGTAAAATTTAGTTAAGGTAGTAATTTATGAATTGGGAATAAAATTCAAATGTCATATTAGGCAGTAAATCAATTTGGGAATAAATTTTATTTAATTGGGGTAAATTGATATACACTAATGTTAAATTTATACATAAGATGATGATTGATTTATTAAAGAGAATTGAATATGTTATCCCATTTTTGGTCAAAACTGGAATATCAGTGTTGGGTGCGTTTCCGCCACGACCGAACCAAGAAGAAGCAGCCAACAAGCGTATATAAGTCTGGGATTCCACTCATGATTCAAGTGTAAAAGTCCATTCGGTATCAAAGGTTTAAAGTTTCATTCGGCAATGTAGAGCGAAGTCTCATTCGGCGTTCCCAATACAAGAGCTCATTCGGCACATAGAAGCATTCGGCATTCCCAACTCATAGCCGAACCAAGCTCCATCCCTACCACCGATCCAAGAGAAGGAGACCACCGGTCCAACTCTCCATCTCCACACCACTACCGAACCAAGCCTCACCTCCAACAACTACCGGTCCAGGACACCTCCTACCGAACCAAGCCTCACCTCCAACCCACACCAAACCAGATCCCCTCTCCCCCATCACCGGACCAAACTCCACTTAGCCACTGCCGGACTAACGTCCCACCGAACCAACTCTCCACCCAAGCCATGCCGAACCAACTCACTCCAACCACTACCGGACCAAGTGCATACCGAACCAACATCGCCAGACCATATTGCTTCAGCCCAGGCCCACCAGCAGCTATATACATCCAGGACCCCTGCCCCCAGCCTCACTCTATAAATAGAGGGGTAGGGTACAACAATGGCAGATAAGTTTGAGAGCTCAAGCACGAATAGAACTTTCAAACAACTTTCAGTTACTTGTAATCAAAGCTTTGTACTTGTAATCTGAAGAGAAAAGGAGAATAACATATAAAGTGGACGTAGGCACGTTCTGGCCGAACCACTATAAATCTGTGTGTCTTTTACAGTTTAGTCCCTGCTTTTTGTATATTTGCATAAATCACCCAAATCACTAAAAGCAACTTAAAATCAACGGAATCATACGACTTTGAGGTGTTTGCCCATTTTTTGCGCAAACAGAATACGAATGGTATAAAATTTCATTTGAAATAAGATTTTTTAATTTATTGAATTTACTTTAATTAAAGGTAAACACTAAATTTTTTGCAATAAATCTTTATTTGATATGGAGGTTTGGTTAATAAATTTGAAGCTAATTACAATCAGAAATGATAGGAATGGTAAGTTGACCATTTATTCATAATAAGATCTAAAAATCAAATAAATGGATTATTGGAATTTAAATTTGACAAATTGTGAATTCATTTAAATTCGGATCCATCTGTCTATTCCAACTTCATCTATAATACCCCGCTAAACCCTAGCCTCCGCCTATTCTCATTTGTCTGCGTGTAAAATTTCATCAGCTCCTTCTCCTCCTCAATGGCAGACAAACAAATCCTAGATCCAAATAAAAATTCCAAACCAAATCAAAAGCTAAAATTCAAACTTCTCAGAAAAATCTGGAAGCAAAACGCATGAGGGAGAGAGGGAAAGAAAGGGGGATGACGTGGCGCTTGAAGGTGTTCTTTTATTTCTATACTTTTTTCTTTTTTTTTTTTGAAATTTCAATCACCACTAATGCGTATAACTTTCTCCTACGAACTCCGTTTCATGCGAGATTTTTTTTGTTAGGATCGTAATAAAATTCCAGATCTTTTGACACTGGTTTGAACAGATTTGGAGACCATCGAATTTTTGGGTTTAAATCGGATTTAAATTCGATTTAAATTCAAAAGGTGAGTGTTTTAACCCACTCACAATTTCTAAAATTTCTTATGTTTGTTAAATTGATTTTAGATATGAGTAGAAATTTATTTATGACTATTTGACATGTTATATTCCTTATCTCTGTTAAATTGCATTTATTTAATTTAACTGTTCATAAATTTTATTATTGCGTATAAATTGACAGTTATAGTTATTTATTTGCATATAAACTGTTGGTTTAATAGTTGTTAAATTCATTTTTGAACATAACTGCCAGTTATTACCTGTTATATATTATCGGATGTATATTGATATTGATTTATTATTGGATGATGATTGTGATATGGATGATGGATGATGAATGATGAATGGATGTTTTATTTTATATCATTAAACTGCAAGTTATCATGCATTTTTCATTTCATTCGGGATTGTGGTTTGAAATGATATACAACCGCAAAAATTTTATTTTAAATTGCTGATTGAAATGATAAACATCCGTATCACTTGACCATAGGATAGAAAATTTTATACAGGCACCGCGGTAAATATATATAATTATTTTTGGAAATGTTTTTCTATGGTTTTGTACAGTTATATATATATGTGGTTTATGAGATACTGATTTGGTTATTGATAAAGGCTATTATATATATATAGTAATTTTCGGTTTTTAAGCTTTGTATAAATTTGATTTGAAGTTTAAATAAAGTTTGATTTTAAGATCAAATAAGATTATACATTTATTTAAAATTTAATTTCTGGAGTTTTATGACTTAAATGAGAATAGATTTGGAAGATGAATATTATGTTAAATTGAAATTTAATAAAAATTAGAAATTTTAAAGGATATGATTTTTATAACTTGATTTTTGTGTAAAGTGATTTTAATGAACATCAGGTTGATTAAATGAATATATAATAAATTGAAAGATGATCCAGTTATATGAAGTTAAAGGTTTTCTTAAATTATATTGAATTCATTAAGCAAACATTTCAAGTCTAAATAAGAAGTAATTGAATTTGATACATATGGATTTGTCAAATGAGTTATTTTTTTTGAAATGGTGAAATATTTAAAGCCTTGAAACATAAGAAGTGAAATGGTATTTGGAAGTGTAAATTGATATTTGAAATTGATTTGTGAAATCTAAAGAAGCTATTTTGTTTTATAAAAGTAGTTTAATATTTAACCATTTAAGAGGTGGAAATTTTTTTCAAAGCTATGTTTTTCAAGGTAGTATAATTTGGAAATATTATGTTCAAGAGTTGATTTCTAAATATTTTACTTTGGAAACCCTATGATTTTGGAAGGAATATATATTGGAAAAAATGATATCGTATTAATTAGGGTTTTAAAAGGAAATGATATCATATTTATATGGTTTTGAAATGGATATTTTATTCTGGTTTTAAAGTATAATTATTTTAAATGACCGCGGTGTTATAATAACGATTGGTTGGCAAAGAGACCGTGATCGGATATGGACATACTCTCTGTCGATACCGAAAACCACTTTGACTAACCGTGTACGCGGTGGAGATTCCAGAATGAAATAGGTCGGTGACGACGTTTCCTGTAAGGTAAATACGTGGACCCAACTCCCGTGAGTTGGCATAAGGTGGCTAAAACAGGAGCGATTCTCGGGCCAATGAGGTCATTCCTCTGATCGAACGCACTCCTTCGATACTATACTCTGACTTTGGATTGATTCGGTGGCCACTATTGATTTCTTTGATTTGGAGGTGTTAGTTCGAGGTGGGCGGTAGCTGCGGCTACGCGTTACCACCAGCCCGGATAGCAATTGGTATATCTACCATGGCATTGCCTAGTTGTGTCGTGTCACCTACCCTAGCGCGCCTTATACGATTTTGGTTTTGTACCATACCTATGGAGTGCCCTCTGACGACGCCCAGTACGGGGGAGATTACGGTACTGTATAGACTGTGGGAATATATTCTGTGTTAAGGGCTTTAGGGTAACCCCTTAACGCTATTAAAAAGTAAGTTTATTTTACAAATAGACACTATTATAATAGCGCAATATACTACATAGTAAATAGTTTAACGGATCCTTAGGAGATGTAAATCCCGAGAATCTCTTGAGTTACTGCACTCATATTTATTTCTGTTAATTTAACTCACATAAGAACTTTTAGTTCTGACTCGAGTGTTTTTGTCTTTTCAAATTCGCTCGGGTCAGTCCGAGCGTTTCAGGATTGCAAGATTTAGCTCTGGAGGACGAAGACGAAGATTTATATTATTATTATTTATACTAGTGCACTACACACTGTTCCGCTGCATTGTTATTGGTATGCGTAACTCTGATATGTATTATATAAATGGTTTTGTAAACAGATTTATAAACTGTATATTTGATTATTATATTTTATCCTTCCACTGTGAGATTCTGTTTAGTTTTTTTTCTTCTCTGCTTTTTTTCTTATTTACCCCATAACAATCTGCCCTACCATATGGTTTGAATTGGCACGTGTGTCGATTTAAAGTGTGCGAAAAAGCGGGACGATACAGGAGTCGTTTGGAGTTAGTGAGAATTTCGGGTAAAAGTACTAAACGCACGTTTAATTTTATTCGAAATAAATCGCTAAAACGAAATTGAAATCAAGGTGAGAACTTCTCACTCAATCGAATCGGTTTCGATTTTAATTTTAAATAGTTAGATTTAAAATTCTTGAATGTATGTTGAATGATGATTGTTATCTACTGATTGTTAAAATAGACATTATGCGCCGTTAGTAAGCGAATGTTATTTATTAAAAACATATACTGCGAATATTTCATAAACAGTGAAATTAGTATTATTTATGTACTTGGAATTGATTTCCCGCAGTATATAACGGATGAGACCCTATTGCGCCGTCTATTAAGCGGATAATATTTTAAATCCCATATACCGCGATAATTTCGTACTGGAATGGAATTGGTATTGTGCTAACATCTTTGGATGCAGAAAAACAGGTTGGAGGGATCCAACTGGATTCCTCAACAGTATTTATTTGATTTCAGATATTTCAATATTTGATTGATTATCATATCGATATATGATGTCGTTGTTGTCGTGATTGACTATTTGGTATGTAGCATCATTGGGCTAAATTTTGGAATTTTAAAATGATTTTTAAAGTGATTTTTGAAGAGTATACGTTATAAAATATTTTTGGTATTGATTCATTTTAAATAAATAAACATAAAATTTTAATGTTGTAAAAATTATGATTTTTGAGAAATATAGTAAAAAGTTGATTTTTGAAAATATGGGGTTAATGATTTTATAAAATAGTTTAAATTGGGATTTCTGAATTTATTGTGAAAAGTTTACAAATAGGATTTATGAAATTTGATTATTTTATAAATCAAAGAGAATGATGAAATTATAAAGGAGTTTAAAGACGTTTTAAAATAATAGTATAAATTAATTTATATTAAAAGATTATAAAATTTATATTTATAAATTAAAACATTGGAATTATAATACGAGTTTTTATAAGTGTTAGAATGAATTGTGAATGAATTTCATAAATGAATGAAATTTATAGAATTATAAACGGTGAAGTTATAAATGGAATTTTATAAGCAGTAGGTTTATAAAATTTATAAAGTTATAAAAAAAATATAGATTTGGGTAAATAAATGAATCTTATAAGTTATAAGATTTATAATTTGGGAAGTTTAAAGGAACGATTTTGCAAACAGATAAATTATAAGTATTTAACTTATAATATGAACTTTTGGTACATAATTGAGTTATAAATTGAATAGGTTAATAAAGGAGATTTATAAAGGTAGTAGTTATAAAATAAATTCACTATGGAATTTATAAACATTGTTTTATAAATCCGCAAACGACTTATTTTGATAAGTAAATTGTTATAACATATTTATGGAGTTATATTCACGTTTTAGACAGTGAATAATCCTTTAAAATAAAATGTATAGAAATGATGACATTTGTTAACAAAGTATATTCACGTTTTTGAATAGTGAATAATATGTTAAAGAAAATGTTTTGGATGTGATGTTTTAAATAGAATTAAACCAATCTAACGATGTTTTCAAAATGTGTTAAGATTCGAAACAATAGATTTCAACATTCATTGTTGAAATAGACGTTTTCGAGAAATGGAAGGAAATGGTGGACTATAACACTTTTGGTATAGTAAATGATTTCCGAAAGGAAATGTTTTGTATAGTATTGGGATTTATATATCTATTTTAATTTCGAATCCCTATACTAGTGATTTTGGGTTGTCGTAACGATGTTTTACATAACATTCGTTTTGACCCAAATAAATATGTTTAAGAGAATGATTTCCTTAAAGAATGAAACATATACTTAATTTTGATTTTAGTATATTGAATATTTTCCAAGTGTTGAAAATAAATGGATTTGTGAATTACTTATTAAATAAGTGTGGAAATGTTTTCCAATGTGAAATAAAACGTTTTGAGAATTTATCTTTTTGAAGATAAATTGAAAATGAATAATTGAAATCGTTTATTCATAAATATTTTGAAATATAAATTCACTATGGAATTTATAAAAGAAAAGGGGAATTTGTTTAAAAATAAATATTGATTTATTTTTGAAGTATGGGAATTAATTTACGGATTTGGAACGTAAATATAAAGTAAATCGTTAAGGATTTATTTAATTGGTTTAAATGAACCATGTTTGAAATGAAAGTATTTCCGCG
This sequence comes from Allium cepa, assembly GCA_030765085.1. NCBI lineage: Eukaryota > Viridiplantae > Streptophyta > Magnoliopsida > Asparagales > Amaryllidaceae > Allium > Allium cepa. The sequence continues at coordinate 365,232,886 of CM060934.1, read as the reverse complement.
TAGGGAAAATGATTGAAATTTGTTTTCAAAAGTGGTAAATGTGAAAATTATATATCTAGTAAAGATATTTTTGGGAAATAAATAATTTGGAAATTTTTTTGGAATCTGGTGATGTTGTGCATATCAATTGATAGTTCAATAACCGACTATCAATATTTACCTTTGAATGGGCATTTGTTGTGATTTGCTTGGATTTAAATGCCACACTTATTTTTAAATTATTGCGCTTGTTGTTCGGATTACCCATTCCGAATAGTGATACGACGTAATGGATAGCATTGATGACCGGTGTTGAAAACCGGATATTTTTGAAAGCGAAAGGACAACTTGTCGAATGTCTTTGCATCGACTGGTCCCTAGTATAGAGAATCCATATGTCATGGGAAGTCCGATCGTGATTAGTGAATATCTGGATTGCAAGGACTTCTTTGTAAGTGCCTTCGGTTCTGTTCGATCCCGGAACAGACTTGTATGGATAGTATGTCTGACATTACAAATTGAGATATAAAGCAGATTTCTTTCAAATATATTTCTGTTGGTGGCGGAGAATTTATTCTCTTAGCTTAACACCCTTCTCTGAGACGTACGAGCTCAGAGGTTATGTAGTTGATGGTTATCAGCGATATATTCCCAATTTGGTAATGTGACATGCTGAGTGTTGCTGTGAAATGATCATTGTATGATCATTTGTGATATGATCATTTATTTGATCATTTTTCTTTGTGATCATTTCTATGATCATTTATTGACCCAAAGCACAGCTTTTGTATAAAGCGTGGCTTTGTGGACGAAACTTCGTCGAACCTCACACCCCGGAATGGTCAAAACAGGAAAGATGCGGCAAGGTTATGAGGGGTAGCTCCCTTTAGGGTATGTGCATTTCCTTCTGGAAAAGGGTGGTATCATGGTATGGAGCCCAGATACTTACTCATGTTCAAACACTTATTATTTTGGTGTGATGTTGGTTACGAGCGCTCGGATAAAGGTCCCAAAGGACCGGGGGATGGCATACTCGTGTCAGTAGTTACGCAGTTAGGGGTAACCCGGCCTTGTGTTGGCAGAGATCCAGTTTGGTTCTCGGGTCATCCTTCCAGAGGCGTTCTCATGTGGCAACGGGAAGTTCCTTGGCCTGACCGTTTGTTGGAAATCCAAAGAAACAATACGATCTTGTACGGTTTTAGTTGTATAACCTGCCATGGAATGTGGCGGTAACCTGCTATTGAACATGGTAGCTATAGTAGGCATAAGTACGGAATGTCTATGCTGGCTAAGATTTATATCTTTATTTTCGAAATGAATTTTTCCTACACTATGCACTAGTAATAATATCAAATGTTCTTTTAATGCGTATCAAGCATCTTTGACTATCATAAGGAGAAATCTCCTCCGATTCTGCGTTTGCATTGTGTGTGTGTGCGGGAGGCCTTATGGTAGTCTCATTTTTAAAAGCATTGCGAATTGACTTTAAAAATATTCCTCTATTTTGATTTTAAAGATAAATAAACTGTTTTGAGTTCTCACACCAGTCTCATGACTGACACGGAGTTTATTGTTTTCCTTCCTAAACTCTGGGTGCCCAACAATTTCCACACGGGCAGTCAAGAGTTAAGGTTTATCAGGATATTCTGGAATTCAGGAGTTGCTGGAGGCAAGCTGGATGGCATGGCGTATTACTAGTATATAGTATTTCCTTTCCGCTGTTTGTTGTTGTTGTACACTCTGATGATGTAATGTAATGAAATGTAATGTAATAACTCATACAGTTCTTTGTTTAAAGATTATTCATTTATCTATTATATGTTGTTCCGCTGCGATTGTGAGATTCTGATATTGTTCTATTGTTTTCTTTCAGTGCTGTTCTATCGTTTCTCTCTTCTTCTACCTCTTTCTTCTTTTTAAAACCCTGAGAATACGTATTTTCGTTCATCTTGAGTTAATCAATGGAGATTAGTGTTTATTCAAGGAGTACGGATTTGCGGGTCGTCACAATTATTGTGCTAACATCTTTGGATGCAGGGAAAACAGGTTGGAGGGATCCAACTGGATCCCTCACATTTATTATTAATATTCTCTGTTTTGATTACTTGATATTCTATGATGAATATACTGGAATATTGGATGTATGGTCTGATTGGATATATTTGAGTAGAATGAATTAACGGAAATATATAAATTTAATTCTGGAAAGAAAATAAAGGAAGTAAATTTGTAAACGTAATAATCCCAGCAATTTAATAAAGGAAGGATGAATTGAAAAGAAATGGAAGTATGCTAAATAATAATAAATAACTTCGAGTATGAAAAGAAAGGGGTTTGAATAAACAGTGATTTAATGAATTGTAAAATCAAGTGATATTAATTTAAAGGAAATAAGAATTATTTTAAACTCTAGTTTTAGACTTGTTTAAAAGAATCAGAAGTAAACTAAAAATCTAAATTGGTATTTCAATTAAAGGTATTCTAAATCTTAATTAAGGAATAAATCTGAATTAAAGGATTTTTGAATAAATGAAGTAAACAGGAAATCAATTTCGAAATTGATTCAAGTGTTTGAAATTGAATATTCGGAAGAATAAATTCAAGTTGGGAATTTATTAAAGGAATGAGAGAATTTTGTTTTAAAATAAATAGTGATTTAATTTTAAAGACTGTGAAGAAAAGTATATTTCTTTGGATAGCCAAGTATGTTTTCAAAGTATGTTCTTGGAAATTCATTATTTCTAAATGTTAATATTTTAAAGTAAATTCTAAAGTAAGTAATTTGTTAATCTATTATCGTAATAATTATTTAAAGAATGATTTGGGATTTTGTTTAAAGAGGAAGCTCTAATGTCTAGTTATAAATTAACCTTATTTTAGTTATTTCTAGAGTATTATTTTAAAAGTACTAAAATAATTTTTCATTATTAAATGTTAAATATATTTTACAATAAATTGTTTTTAAATTATTTAAAAATCTAGAGTTGTGTTTGGTGATTCCAGTGGAAATAGAAATACTTGGAATTTATTCTGAGAAAGGCAGATAGTTTTGAAAACGGTTTTTCTAAGGAGTTTGAAAGGTGAAAATATATCTTGTAAAGATAGTTTGAAATAAATAAATAATTTGGGAAATTATTTATTGGTTGATGGTTGTTTGTGAATATTAATTGATAGTTAAATAACCGACTATCAATATTGGCCAAATGCGTTGATCGTTTCGAAGAGACCGGGATCGAGATTAATTTCTCGAAAACCACTTCGATCCGGTTTGTATGTTTCGTGAAACGAATTTGGATTCGAAGATGGAGCAGTAAAGTGCAAGGGCTAGTCGCTACTAATCCTTAGGATATTTCCAAAATGGATGTAGTATGAATAGTGCCGTCGGTTCTGTTCGAACCCGGGACGGACTTGTATGGATGAATGCTTGCGAAACATCGTCAGGTGGACGATGGGCATTCTAAGGGATATTGTTCTTTAAAGGTAACGCTTAGCCTCAAGCCTCATCAAATGGGATGACTGAAAATCAGGGGTTATGCAGCAAGGCTAGGTGGGTAGCACCCAAGCAGGGTGAGGTCATTCCAGTCTAGATGTCCCTTTTTATTTTCGGCTTAGTGGGCGATTGCTGATCCCAACCGCGGGGTGATCTCACTCGGGACTGTCCAGTAAGGGATGGTTCCGGCCTTGTGTTGCAGGGGAGCGGGCGTACTCCTCGATACGGTGATCTAGACCCCATACTGTGACAGGTGGTACCCCAATGCCTAGTCATTGTTGGAAATCCATTCTCGCTACGAGCCTTGTACGAGTTTTGTTTGTATTACCCACTCTGTGGCTAGTAGCTGGAATTTAATAGATGTAACAATTTCGGCTATTTTATAAGTAATTGTATATAGACCCTATTATAATATCAGAGGATTTCTATAAAAATTGTTTAAGCTATCGTAAGGTAAAAACCCGACATGTTTATTTGTGGCGTGGTCTTACGAGATGCTTTTGTTTTCAAAGGATTTTGAAACTTTAATAATCAATTGGGTGTGATTTTCTCACGCTGGTATTCCAGACTGACTCGGGTGTTATTTAACTGTAATGCTCGGGTCAGACCGAGTATTATAGGATACAGGACATGATGCTGTGGAGCTCAGGAGACGAGCAAGATGACGATACGTACTCCCGTACTTGTTTATATATATATGTATATTTATTCCGCTGTGTTTGAGTTGTCGTGTATCTTGAGTTGTTGTGTATTCATTGTATGATATCGATGTTGAGCCGTGATTGATGTACTCTGATGATGTAATATATAAACAGAGATATTGATTTTTGAGTAAAGATCATTTATTATCTATTATATTTTATTCCGCTGCGTTGGTTAGATTCTGTTGTTGTTTTCTATTTTTTTCTTCTATCTCTTCTTCTTTAACCCAAATGGTTCGTATTTCTGTGCAACTTGAGTTGATTATTGCAGAATAGTGTTGACTCAAGGGGTTCGGATGTGCGGGTCGTTACACTTGAATTTAAAATGAAATTGAAATAAATTTGGAAATGAATATTTTCATATATCTCTGTGAATAATAATTTAACTTTAGATAAGAAAAGGTTTTAACTTAAAGTTAAATTGGAATTTAATGATGGAAATTCATTTAATTATTAGAATAAATTAAATGGATAATTAATATATTTAACAAATTTAATGGAAGGGATAATTAATTATAGTGATTAAGGGTTACAACTTAAAGGTTTAAGATTAAATATTCTTAGAATAATTATCTTGAAATTTATGAATCATTAATTAAACAAGATTTGATTTTAATTAATGATTTATAATTAATTAATCAAGTGATAAAGGATTAATTAAGTTACAATTAACACTTAATTAATCAAATAATTAGGGTTAATTAATGGGCTATTAATGGATACTTAATTTGTAATCAATTATGATTAAAATATGAATTAATTATTAAATAGTTAATGAAGGTTATTAACTAAGGATTATTTAATAATTAATTTATGTGATTAATTTTAATCATTAATTAGATTAATTAAATGTAGTAGCGTAGGTTTAAAGGGTTAAACCAACCTTAGTGGATCTAACTCAAATTTGATTAAATTACTTATAATTAATCAAGGAATTATCAGAGATATTTAATTAAGAAGTAATTAATTTATTTGGTAAAGTAATTAAGGGTAGATAATTACTGAAGTTACTAATCAAGGGTGATTAATAATTATGGTCGGTAATTAATGAAGTAATTGGAGGTTAATTACCATATTGGGTTAAGGATAATTAATTTGTGAATTAATCAAGGGTTAATTACTTAAATGTAATTAAAGGATGAATAGAATGATGTTGAAAGCCTTTGATTTATTGTTATTCCTAATATGTGGTTTGTGATGCTATGTGAAAGGATATGTTTGATTTAAACTATGAATATGTGGTTATCTATTGATGATGAATTACTTTGACATCCTGTATTAAAGGTAGAATTGTATTTCACTTAAATAATCTAAGTTAAGTTGACAATGGTTTCGAAGAGACCGGAGTCGGGTATTAGAGAATACCTGAAACCACTTCGATTCTTTATTGATATGTGAAATCAACAGGATAGTATGGAATGATTTAAATGAATTTGTCTGTTAATCTAAGTTCTAGAATTAGATATTGATGTGTGATATCATGATGTCTATAACGAATTGTGAATTTGAAAATTTAGACGAGTACCCGGGTTTATATAAGTGTTATGCTCCTTATTAGATGGGTTTACTCATGCTGGTTTCCAGCCTGACCCGGGTGTTACTTTGATGTAATGCTCGGGTCAGACCGAGTATTACAGATTTTCAGGTAAGGACGTTCTGGAGCTCAGGAAGCGAGCTGGAAAGCAGGAACGTATGGAGAATACCCACTGTGATATATAGTTGTATATCTAGGACATGTTGATTTAGAATGGTCCTGTGTTGTGTAAATGTTGTAACTCTAATATATATAAAAATGTAAATGTACTGATACAGTTCTTTTTATAAACTATTATTGTGTGATATTATATTTTGATCCGCTGCGAATGAGAGGTTTCCTGTGACTGGCGTCTGTTTCTGCTTCTTTCTCTTTTCTTCTTTTCACTAACTATCTGGAATTTTTTGGATCGAAATTTCCGTGTCGTTACACCGGTAGTTCTTTGTGACTTTGCTGCACCAGTGGCGGTATACGACTGAAATATCAGCCTCCTGAAGGTCCACTTCCGCCTGCACGTTTGACAAAATAAGAGTTATACAGCTTTTATAAATAATGTAAACATGAATTGATATAACATGTTCCTAATATATAAAGTGACATACCAAAAAATCCTACCAAATAGTCACTTTAACATTATCTGGAAATGTCCACTTAGGCAAACATTCGATCATACGACTCATGTACGCCCGTCGAGATATAGATAGAACTACTTGAGTCGGCTCCAAAGAGAAACCACTGCGTTTAAACAGAGAAAAAACATTTAATATTTCATGACTACTATATATTTTAAGAATAGATTGTACGAAAATGAAATTTAATTTTGAAATTTAATACTTACCTTTGATCTGCTTTTGGCTTTAGCCACACCACAGGATGCCGTAGCTCCTGTGATGGACCACCGCCAACACCACCGTCCGGACGAGCATGCCGTCTCTGTGAGGAAGAGGGAGTCCTAGAATTTCCACTAGTACGTCTACTTGACGACATACCTATATAATACATGTTACAAACAAACATTATAACAGAAAATAAAATGACTATATGTAAAACATACAGTATGGCGTAACATAAAAACGAGATGTGATACATATCATAAATTAGCATACCATTTCATTTTTCATGAAAACAGGATAATGTTTAAAAAATATAAATTTACCTTCTCAAAATGTAGATAGTTGATCAGTCCTCGTCATTTTCGGATTCAGACTCTGTTTCTCACTCTATATTTTGTTCCTCTGTACTCTCAAATGCTTCAATTAATGCATTTGATTCATTGTTTAGAGGTCCAAAATCTGTTTGATCGTCGGTTATTATTTTTCCTCTATTTTCCTCGATATCTGCTTGGTAAGCTTGTTCTTCGAGAATATTTCATCCATAAAATGTAAACCTTGCCTTTGTTTTAAAAACAACCGACCAATCTATTTAATCTCTTCTTAGAGATGGGTAAGAAGAATAACAAACTTGAAGAGCTTGTTTGGAAAGTACAAAAGGATCGTATTTATAATAACGCGAAGTATGTTTTATTTCTATAAGATTATATTTTGGGTGCACGTTGATCCCAGAACCTGGAACATTGCTTAACCAGTTGCATTTAAACAAAAATACTTCTTCTGCGGGTCGTGTGAAATACGTCAATTTCAAAACCTAGGTTAGCACGCCATAAAAATCATGTATATGATCATTTGGATCATCACTACCTTTAACAAATACACCAGTATTGTTAGTTAATTTTTCGGCACCGTATTCTTTGGTATTAAATTTATATCCATTGACAAATAATATTGGATAGGTCTTCACTTTCCTTTTTGGTCCCATAGCTAAATGTTTCAATCCTTTGTCTACAACACAATTTGTTGTATCAAAAACGTACTTAGAAAACCAAGAAGCGAATTCTTTGCCGATATCGCCGTTAGGATGTTGTGATTCATTAATACTGCAATTATATAACAAATGTTGCATTATGATTAAGATACACGTGTGTGCATATATTTGTGTGTACACACGTGTTGATGATATATACATATATATATAGGTAAATTACCTAACAAATGGTGCAACTTCGGCACAGTTGAGAAGAACATATGTGTGTGCAACATGATAATCTCTATCATCCAACCATACTTCCACACAAGCACTAGCAGGCCGACCTTGTTTTTTAAAAATTGATAAGGTCGTTTGACAATCATCTTGATCAATGTCATCATCATTACGCGTATCACTTTCAAATGATATGTTCACATGTTCACTAAAATAATGAGAGAGAGAAAACGAAGCTTCTTCTTCGATGTATGATTTGCAAATCGAACCTTCAACTCGAGCTTTCTGTCTCACTTTTTTTAGATAATTGAAATACCTTACAAATGGATACATCTATCCATATTGCACAGGCCCTCGAAGACATGCTTCTAATGGAAAATGAATTGGTAAATGTTCCATAACATTGAAAAAACCTGGAGGGAATACTTTTTCCATTTTGTAGAGCAATATCGGGATTTCTTCCTCAAGTTTACGTAGACGATAAACTTTTAATGTAGTAGAACAAATCTCTTTATAAAAAAGACTAAGTTCTGTTACAACAATCTAAACTTTTACGGGCAACGGTTCTTTAAAAGCGACGGGTAATAAATTTTCCATCATAACATGACAATCATGACTTTTCATCCCGCTAAGTTTATTGTTCTTATAGTCGACACATCTACGAATATTAGAAGATATACCATCCGGGAATCTTAGTCCTTCCACCCATTGTAAAAGTACTTTAACTTGATTATTGTCTAGCTCATAGCAAGCTTTTGGCTTTTTTGTGTCATTTGGCTTTATATGAAGCTCAGGACGATTACATATTACTTCGATACCACGTCTTCATTTCAAATCATCTTTCGTCTTCCCCTTGACATTCAAAAGTGTATTAAAAACATTATCAAACACATTTTTCTCATTATGCATCACGTCAATATTATGAAGAATCAGGAGATTTTTCCAATAAGGCAACTCCCAAAATATGCTTTGTTTGCACCAGTTATGAATCGATGATTTACCTTGAATTTCAATTTGTTCTCCGGTTTCATGTATCTTTGGATAATCCTTTACAAGTTCATAAATATCTTCGCTTGACCAAACCGTAAGTGGCCTCAAAGGTTCATGTCTATTAGCTGTAAAGCTTTTCTTATCTCTTCTAAAAGGATGATTAATATGAAGAAAACATCGATGACAGTCAAACCATGAAATTTTCTTTCCATGAGGTAAAGAAAATGCTCGTGTATCTTCCATGCAGTACGGACAAGCTAGACGACCAGCCGTACTCCAACCAGAAGGCATTGCATAAGCAGGAAAATCGCTGATTTTCCACATCAAAGAAGCATAAATGCGAAAGTTTTTTTGGGAAATATCGTATGTTTCTACTCCTTCATACCATAGTGTTTTTAATTCTTCAATCAATGGTTGTAAATAAACATCGATTCCTTGTGTCGGATCATTAGGACCAGGGACGACAGCTGTGGGAAACATACATGGAGTATTCATACACATCCATGGAGGTAAATTATAAGGTGTGACAATTATAGGTCATGACGAATATTTAGAACCAAACTGAGAAAATGGTGAAAATCCATCCGTACATAAACCAAGTCGAACATTACGACTCTCGGATGCAAAATTAGGATATTTGTGGTCAAAATGCTTCCCTGCTTCCCCATCAGCTGGGTGTGTTAACGTACTTTCTTCCCGTGTTCTAACACTATGCCATCTCATATGTTGCGCCGTTACAGAAGATGCATATAACCTTTGAAGTCTAGGAGTAATTGGTAAATAATGCATACGTTTATACGGGACTTCCTTTCCTTTTTTCTTTCTTGATTTGTACCTTTCCTGATTACATATTTTACAATTTCTAAGGTTGATATCTTCTTTCCAAAACATCATGCAACCGTTTAGACATGTATCTATTTTATTATACAGTAAAACAAAAGCTGACATCATTTTTTTACTTCATAATGATTTTCGCACATTAAATTATTGGGAGGCATATGCCGTTTCGCATCTTGCACAACAGCTGTAAATCCAGCTTCTGTGAAGTTGTATTTAGATTTCATCGCAATGTACTCAGCAGTTACTGATAATTGGGTTTCGCTTGTGCAGCCTTCCCAAAGGGTTTCTTTGCGGCATCTAATAAATCATATTTTTTTCCCTCAATATTTGGTTCTTTTTCAGCATTACCATCGTCATCAATTAATTGAGGAACAGGAGACATTGACCGTGCAACATCTTCAGCCATATTTTCTACGAGATTCGTCGTATCAATTTCAGTACACACTACCTCCTCAGCTTGTACATGATTAGATCTAACGGTTCTCCATGACGATCCCAAACCAAATAGTTCGGCACGAAACCGTATTGACGCAAATGAACTCTAACCATTTCTGGTATCAAATGCTTTAACATTTTGCATTTAGTACATGGACAACGGATTTCTTGGTCGTTTCTGTTATTACTTAAAGCTAAATCAATAAATACGCAAACACCGTTATTAAACTGTTCACTTATTGAGCCTCCATTTTCTACCCTTTTTTTTTGTACATCCAACTTCGATCTGTAAAATAATTGTTCATTTACCTACGTATATAATTAAAAAGTACGATATAAATTTAAAAAATTGACATTTTATTTAAAACAATATTATTGGTGAATTTTATATTAATAGATCATTAACACTTTGTCGATGGGTCATCCTACCTCCCATTATAAATACAATAATGTAATTAAATCGTGTAAATCAATTCAATTTAAACGATTCAACAAAATTTCGGCAACACTTCGCTTTAGTTCCCTGAACAGTACACATTTGTGTGTACACAAAGAACATAAAGGAAGCGCCGTCGAAATTCTATGAACCATTTAAAATGAAATGTTTTTCGAGATTTAATTACGTTATTGTGTTCGTAACTTGTCCAATAAAGGGACAAATCCAACAAATATTGTATACGATGAATATAGATGTCCGTTCTGTAAAAAAACGAATATCCACATAACGATCATATACAATACTTATCAGACGGGGCCGAAAGACACTCTAAGGGTTTCTTGAATATGAAATAACGTTTTTGAAATTTTCTAAAATACATAAACTAATTGTATGCTCACTAACAACCAACGTTTCTAAACAAACCTAAAACTAATTGTATGCACATTATTATATTGTTAACACAAACTTAAATATATATAATCTTGCAATACATAAGTTAATAACATAAATTATGCCTCAATAAACTAGATTATACATACAATAAGGCAATACAAACATTTAATACACTAATTTAACATTTAATTGTCTTTCTCATACGTCCGAAATTCATAAAAATAAGTAATTTTATTTATAAATAAGTAATTCACGGTCGCCATGGCAGCTTGAAATGAGGACATTTTTTTTACCATCTTTTGTTTGTGCCTGAGTTATGATCTTTCTTTTGCTAGAACTGAGAAGCCCTCTTCTTCCTTATATATCTTTTAAATAAAAATGCTACTATTTGATCTCAGTAAGTTAACAATAACAATTGTCTTTATGTTTAGAAGCCCGTGTATTCAAAAATAATAATATTTATTAAAATGATAGTTATATATTACGAACGAAAGTCAAAAAACCCAGCTTTCTTCCTTCATTCTGTAAGTGATTTTTCTATACTGCAAAATAAAAGGCAGATAAATATGTACAAAAATGGCTCATTTTACAGCTGGAAGCTCAAAAACGCACAAACATGTTTGGATCAACCAAGCAATAACGATAAATATGCCTGATAAATTGCAAACAAAGCACATATAGGAAGAGATATTCCCATTAAAGTGGATAATTAAAATGCTGAAAGTCGGTAACAATATAATGCGTACCAATCATGAATGGGAGTTAGTACTAATAATTGTCCAAGACAAAGGACAAATATTATCATATTTCAACTGATTTATATATTCGATAATTTTAAACTTGCACAGATAACACTTTAGACCATGCTAAACACCAGCTGAAATGTATAGTTCGATCACAAACTGCGATTGATGACTGTAAATACAGATCAGTCTACAACATTTTTATTTTTTGATTCAAGCAGCAGACAAGAAAATGAAAAACAAGGACTAAAAGTAATGCATATACGCATTTAATAACAGATTTCAGTGCATCCGGCGTACTCATTCTCACATATACTACCACAATCTGCATGCAGCATTGAACTTTTGCTTCTGATTAGGCAGACCTTCCTTTTCGCTTCGCATTTCTCAAAACAAGGATCAGATTTAGTGAATTCACTGATTGCAGTAGTAACTGAGGACAACGATGACAAGATAAGTAGCACAATCATCATCATCATTGCAGACATCATTATTTTTGCAGTTGCCATTGGTGGTCAATTAAGTTGTTTATGCTATACACTATTGTCCTATAGAGGTGGCTTTATAAAGGCATTAAGGTGTGCTGGTAAAATGTTGTATGGAAGCTACTAATTAATTTTGCATTCAAGAAAAAAATAAAATTGGAAAACCACTGATGATTCATTATCCTATCTAAGTATTTTTCATGTATATCTGTATTACAAACGTTAGCACATTAATTCCATTAATTTAAATTATTTGGTTGTATACCCTTAAAAGCATCTCAAGTTTAATTACATTATATATTCAGATATTTGTTTTTGTTACGTATCTTTGATATTGAGTCCACCTTGCTGTGTTAGTTAATAAATCATTAATTAAATTTTTACATCATTCTTAGACTTATTAGATGTTTGATGATTTGAGTCTTATGTTTTTATTTTCTGATGTTGACTAAGATGAAATCCTGTAGTTGGTGGGTTGTAGCTGGAATACAGAAGTGATGAATTTATTTTACGTGTTTTAATGTAGAGTTTGTGGAGGTTTCAAAAGGTGTACATGGAATTTAAATATGGGCTTCCGTCATATACTTTAGTGAAAATTTAAATATGGACTTCCGTTCCTTACATCAAAAACCTTAACTCGAAATCTGAGTCATTACATGCCAAAAACTTGTACGAACAAAAATATTTACTTTATAAAAGACTCTTTTGTAGAAGTACTTCCCAAACAAAATATATTAAAAAGTGAGTAATGTGCAGAACATTGCATTCAATGACCATGGTTAAAGCGAGCAATTTACAATGGAAAGCAAAAGGACCGTAGTTAAACTGTGACGGCTTAACTTGATTGACGTGTGAACGCTAACATTCAAATTATTCGATATTTAATGGTTGACTGAATTCACACATTTAAGTCGCATAATTGTATTGATGAATTGTCTCAAAACCACACGATCTAATTTATTTATAATTTTGTATAAATTAATAATTTTTTCTGAAATTTTATTTGTTTTTGGAATCCACTGATACTAATATACAATATTGATGGAAAATTAAATTTGATTTAAAGAAATTATTTTTTGAATGGGTTTGGGATTTTTAAAAATCCATATATGCACTTCCATGGCCGACCATAGCGTGGTGGGGGAATTAGTTTAAAGTGTTCAAAATTGTTTTGAAAAGGAAGAAAAATTGTGTAAAAGAATGTGATATTTTCTCCCCTTTATTTCTTATTAATACCATTTAAATCAAATAAAACAAAAACAAAAATGGTACTTCAGATCGTTGTAATTTTTGGAGGCAATTAAATGAGTCTAGGAGTCTTTCATTCATTCAAGGTGAAAATCATATACTATATTAGGAAATCTTTAATTTCATATTATTCATATACGAATGTGTGTGTATGTAGATTGTGTAGTCTAGATCTTGTATATGTTTAAACGAATTTATATGCACACGACACTACAAGACACACGGTGCATTCCAACGGCGGCGGGACGTTGGCGGCCGTTGGAAAGCCGTCGATGGATGTTGGAAATGCCATTGATATACATTTCAACGGCGTCCAATGTCAACCAACGGACCCAACGCGCATATACCAACGTCATCCAACGTTCAGGTTGTCCACGTGGAAGAAGATGTTGACCAAAATGGACGTTGGAAAGATGTTGGAAGACGTTGGAAGATCCGATGGAGGACGTTGAAAGACGTTGGATTAATTGTGCTAGTGAGCCGTTGGTGGACGTTGGAAGACGTTGGAAATCTTGATTTTTTTTACAAAACCAACAATGCATGCTTCCAGCCATCTCCAACGTCGTATATCTCATAAAAGCTCAAATTCGAGCATATATACAACAGCATATCTCACACATAATCAATCATAATAGTAAATCCAAGTAATAAGCATATATAATAATCAATATACACAATACGAATCAATATAAACAACATAAACCAGACAACATCAACATCCAACAATACGTCATGTAACAACCCTGGTTTGGAGATTACCTTTCAATATTGAATTATAATGATAATTATAATTTAATATTGTGAATTAAAATAAAATTTGAGAAATTAAATTGTTTATTTGGAATAAACAATGGTATTTGGAAATTAACATGAGAAAATAAAGTTTGAAACTTTATTTTATTTATTTGGGTTGATAATAAATGGAAAATAATTTTTATTTATAGAAATTGCAATAATTTTATTAATTATTGCCAATTACTTCTTTTAATAATTTTTAAAGGAAGTATTTGACTTTTAAAGGTTGTTTATTGAAATAAAAGGTGGAAATTAGGTTAAAAATAAGTTTTGGCTATAAATAATGTTTTGAAATGGTGTGAAATATTTTTCTAAGTGAAAATAAATTTTATGGAATTTTAAGAGTTAAAAACATAATTTTATTCATTTATTTGAGTAAATAGTGCATTTTTGTTAAATAAAGGAATTTAATAAAAAATAATATTTAAAAATAAAAATTAATCTTTTTATATGATAGAAAATGTTTTATTTTGTATGTATACAAGTTTTCATATTTTTCTTATTTGTAAATATAAAGAAAATGCATTTTTGTATGGTGTATATGTTTATAAGTTCATATATTAGTTAAGTGTGAATCAATTAGCTTTAGCCTTTTTATTTTCTTTTATTTTTGGGTCCATTAGCCCATTAGTGTTCCTTAGCCTGATAGGAGAAGGAGAAACTTTTCACAGTACGTTCAAAATCTCTCTCACTTCTTCTTCCTCTTTCCAGTAAGCAAGAAAAAGAAACTCACTCCTCAAAAATCAAAATCTAAGCCAAATCTCCAAAACAAATCAAAAACTTGTTGTTTTCATTCAAATTAAGACATATTCTACAGGTAATCTATTCCAAAACTGAACCATTTCATCAAAATTCTAATTTGTGATTTAGGGTTTGCATGTATTCTCCATTTTTTTGGCTTGCATGTTTCTATTTTGAGTTTTTCAGGTAATTGAGGCAAATCTACCTCCAAGCTCTCATCTTTCAGCTGCAAATCCAAGTTTAAACTTCAACATCAGCAAGGTGAGTTGCTGCTCACAATTTCTAGCTGAAGCAAAAGCTTCAAAATGCCAAAATCTAATCAAAAATAGCTTCAATACAATGATTTCGTGTTCATGTTTTGTTTTGTGAAATCTGAGTTGGTATGTTACTTTGCACTTTCTCCTAATTCCGGCAACGAAATGCTGCCCGATTTTTTTCAGTTGATAGCATGTTTGTTGTAATATATGCATATCAAATTTCATTGCAAAATGTATTCGTTTGATACCTGAAATCCTTGCTGCAAAATCAATGTACAGCTTGAAATTTACCTGTACATTTGTGTTCAGAGTTGCTGCAAACATGGCCTGAGTCCATGTTTGCGATGTCATAACTCTCTCATTTCTTAATGTAATTAAGCGATTCTTTTTTTTTTTGAAAGATGAAGTTCCCTACTATAAGTATACCAAATTACAATTCATTATGACCGATGTAGCTTATAGAAATATGCTGCCGAACTTTGGTTCGGAGCATGTTTTTGCCTAGATTTTTACAGTGAAAACACTGTCTGGGTTCAACTTTGAGCGATCATATCTTTCTCATAGTTTATCCAAATTGCATAATTTTTTTTTGTTTAAGAGATGAAGTTCTCTACTACATGTTTACTAATTTTAAGCTCAATATGATTCAACTTGATACCCTGTTTCACGCCTGGAAGTTGAGTCCAGGAGGGTTTTAGACCTACACATTTTTGTGTTTTTGAACTGCTGCAAACATGGCCTGAGTCCATATTTGAAACAGCATATCTCATTCGTTTTAAATCGAATTTGAGTGATTCTTTTTGCAGATTGAGGTGGATGTGCTGATTTACTTTTCTGTAAAATTTCATGAAAATATGGGTTGGTTTGCTATTCCTAAACTACTGTCGAACTTGTACTCGCAGCTTGCTGTAATTCAGTATTTTAAACTTTGTTTTGGTCCGACTTTGAAACGACGCAGATTTTTCGTTTCAAATCGGATTTGAATGATTCTTTTTGCAGATTGAAGTAGGAATGTTGAACTACATTCCTACCAAAGTCCATGTCATTTGGACTCGGTTTGCAGGTCCAAACCTGTTGGATTCGCAGCCTGTTTTCACCGGGTTTTTATACTTGAATAATTTTCTGCTTTTTCTGATATTTTCCGATTTCTTTGAGATTTTTCTCTAGATTCCGTACACGGGTTTTTTAAAGCATTACAAAGTGTTTTTCAAGCAAATTGACTTTTAAAATTATTATTTAATATTATTTTTAAGTATTAAATTAGTTACTCCATAATAGGAGAATTTCAAATGCAATTTCTAAAGCGATTTTGAAGCGTTCCTAAAACCCATTTTCTTCAATTTAATTTCTATATAAAATCCACAATTTTGCACTTCGAGCGAAGAGAGAGGAGAATTAAATGATTAGATAAAACGGGTGCTATGAACACGTGCGTTTATCTTTTCAGTTAATTCCTAATCTATTCGTTTGATCGTTTTGACCTTTGGGTCTGGTTTACCGATGAGATGAGGTAAACTTTGTACTGCTTTAAGTGTGGAATTGACTAACGGTTAGTAAATCGCTTAGTGCGAACATGTGGTACAGGACACACGTTAACACTTTTCGGGTTCCTTTTCGAGAGTTTGTGACACATATTTCTAGTTTGTGGTGTCCAGTACTGGGCCTCCGGACCTTCGCCACTACGGTTTGTTGCCTTCGGGCTTGTGCCTTCGGGCTTGTGCCTTTGTGTTTGTGCCTTCGGGTTTGTTTCCCTATATTATCTCTTTTGGAGTTGGTCCTTCGTCACCGCTCGAGAGATACTTGGGTTTGTCGCCTTCGGGCTTGTGGATCCTTATTTATACAGTACTGAGCACGTGCATCTTTTGTTTCATTGATATTTATATTTCCCTAGAGTATCGCCTTTCGGAGTAGGTCTTTTGAACCACTCGATACATAGCGATTACCTTGTGGAAACTTGTGTTACCTTCATTGGTATTTGTTATTTTCCTTTTGGCTTGATTTGGGATATTCATATCCTTTGTTTATTAAGTTGCCGATGATATGAGGCTTGTTATTATTCATCTTTTATTAGATGATCATGTTATTTCCTTTAGAGATTATTGTGGTACTTTATGACCTTGCATGTTCATTATCATTTAGCTTTTCTAACTGATTTGTTTAGCTAGACTGACCCGTGTATTTTATACTCGGGTCAGACCGAGGTGTTTCAGGTTAGGTACATTTGGACTTAGCCTATTCTTCTTCCGCATGGACTATTCTGCTAGCTACTTTTGTTATAGCTTTTTGTGTAGTCCTTTTTGGTTGTAACTCTGATATGTATATTCTTTCGACTCATCTGTATATTGTGGTTGCTACGCCACTTGACATGTATCATTTTGTATACTCTATGATGTATTTGTATATGTAAGTGATGATCTACTGTTCTGTGATGTGTTTTATATTTGAGTTGTTATATTTTGTTCTATTAGATCTTATAGCCATTATAGTTTTGTATTAAGTATCTATTGGATATGCCGATCCACCAAAAAAAAATATGCTGCATTTATCGACGTATACAGTAGATAGTTAAGACAAGGCTATAGATGGTCGCTCCTATCCAGCTCTATTCTCCGTATTAGCAGATAGTATTACCTTGTAATACTCTTTGCTAACATGGGTCTCGGAGTGGGGCGTTACAACTTGGTATCAGAGCTGAGTTCAGAACAAAATATGATAAACACAGAACAGAAACACATATTACGGTACATCAAAGTGTAATACAAATGTAACGAATCCCTGAATCATCGTGCTTTTGTTCTTTTCGTGTCTTTTGGGTAGATAGAATTTTGGGAATACGTCTAGGAATGCATTTTAATTCCGTAGTATTCCATATTTGAATTAATGATATCTACCATGTGAATAATCTTTATCTTATCTTAACTTTCTGTTAATGGCTGGAAGAGGTAGAGGACGACGCTCGGATGCTGGGCAATCCAGCGGCTCGCATCCGGACGGCGTTTATATGTATGCCGATCAGTTTATGGAGTTATTTAGGAGCACCCAGCCTCCAGCTCCTACTCCAGCTTCTCCTTCGCGCAAGTCTCCTTTCGCGTGCATGTGTAGTGATTTTGCACATCTCGAAGGCAAGCCATTCAAAGGCTCCGAGTCTGTTTTGGAGGTTCAGGCTTGGATTCGTTCTTGCGAGCGGATATTTTCTCGCATGGATCAATCAGATTATCATAGGGTTCTTGTAGCGTCTAGCATGTTATAAGAGCGTGCTCTTGATTGGTACGAGCTATTCACAGCCGAGCTCGACGAGTCTACTCTTACATGGACTCGGTTTCGGGAACGATTCGAGCTTAAGTTCGTTCCTGAGTCTGAGAAAGCATCTCTTGCCCGTCGCTTCCTCGAGCTAATGCAAGGGAAATCTTATGTTTCTGATTATGTGTCTTCTTTCGAGGCTCTTTCTAAATATGGCCTTGAGTATATTAGCACTCCATACAAGAAGAACCTCAAGTTTGTTTCCGGCCTTAAGAAGTATTTGAAGAAATCTTTGATGTTGCAGCTCAAGCTTTCTTTTGAGGAGCTAGTTGACTCGGCGCTTCATCTTGAAGCCGTCGAGAAAGAGATTAATAGTGGTGATGATGTTGAGGTGCGCAAGAACCCCAACAAGAAGCAGTTTCCATTTCAAAAGTCCAAGTCTTTTCCTTCCAAGAAGAAGAAGACTGGTGGTTCTAACTCTCAGAATCAGTCTACTGGAACACCTTCCATTCGAAAGTGTTTCAATTGTGGTTCTCCTGATCATATGATTCGAGCTTGTTCTAAGCCTCTCTTCTGCCGCTATTGCAAGAAGGAAGGTCATCATGTTTCCACCTGCCCTACTACTCCAGCTAATGCCAAGTCCGGCAAGCTTTTTGCTGCTAAAGCTTCTGGAGGTTCTTCTCAGCCCAGAGGTATATCTCCATCTATTTTGGAAGGTTCTATTTTATTTCATGACCGCAGTATTCGAGTTCTTTTCGATACGGGTGCTTCACATTCATTCATATCGAAAAAGCTCGTCGATGATTTGTCTTTGGATGTTTCTTGTATGGTTACTTCACTGAGGATTGCGAATCCTATCGGGGGATCCGCAACCCTTAGCATGCTTTGTGATGATGTTGAGATTGTTTTATGTGGCTTTTCTTTTCGTGCGAATCTGCACGTTATTTCTTATTAGGGATTTGACATGATTTTTGGTATGGACTGG
This sequence comes from Allium cepa, assembly GCA_030765085.1. NCBI lineage: Eukaryota > Viridiplantae > Streptophyta > Magnoliopsida > Asparagales > Amaryllidaceae > Allium > Allium cepa. Next base: position 365,213,554 of record CM060934.1, on the reverse strand, counting down.
CTAGTGCAATATGATGCCAGGATTGTTTGTGCTCAGCGAATGCTATATCTTTGACATCCCGATTCTCCATCTCAGCTATCTCTTGTTCTTCGGAATGTGGATAATTCCGAAGTGGCTTTATATTCTCTTGACTCACGAGATGTTGATGATATATCTTGTATTCCTATTGTTTGTGACTTCTCTGATGTATTTGAGCCTGTTTCGGGTTTGCCACCCAAGCGGGCTATTGAGTTCCACATTGATTTCATTCCAGGCGCGTAGCCAATTAGTCGTCCTCCCACGAGGATGTCTACAAAAGAAAATGAGGAACTCAAGAAGCAGCTTTTAGAGCGTGAGTCCAAGCAGTTGATTCAGTCTAGTTCTTCACATGGGGTGCCGCGGTCGTCTTTGTGAGGAAGTCTGATGGTACTCTTAGGCTTTGCATTGACTATCGCAAGCTTAACGAGTTGACCATCAAGAATAGGTATCCACTACCTAGGATCGACGATATGTTTGATCAATTGAGTGGCGCTAAGGTCTTCTCTCAGCTTGACCATGCCACTGGTTTTCATCAGCTCCGAGTCGCGGAAGATAACATACCTCTTACAGCTTTCCGCACTCGATATGGATCTTTCGAGTGGCTTGTTATGCCGTTCGGTTTGACGAACGCTCCTGCATTCTTTGCCGATCTTATGAATCGAGTATTCCGGGAATATCTCGATAAGTTCGTCCTTGTGTTCATCGACGACGTCCTTGTTTATTCGAAATCTGAAGCCGAACATGATAATCATTTGAGAATTGTCTTGAGTACTCTTCGTCACCATAAGCTTAAAGCCAAATTCTCCAAGTGCCATTTCTGGGAGAATAAGGTTAAGTTCTTAGGCCACATTGTTTCTTCTGAAGGCATTTCTGTCGATCCTTTGAAGATCGAATCCATCCAAAATTGGAAGAGGCCTGAGAATGTTCATGAGATTCGTAGTTTCCTTGGATTGACAGGTTATTACCGCCGATTCATTAAGGATTTCTCTCGTATTGTGCTTCCTCTCACCAGCCTTACTCGGAAAGGCGTTCGATTTATTTGGACCGATATGTGCGAAGCTTCTTTTCAACAGTTGAAGGAGCTTCTCACTAATGCTCCTATTCTAGTGGTTCCTGAAGGGAATCAAAATCTTGTTGTCTACACCGATGCTAGTAGATGTGGCCTCGGTGCCGTACTTATGCAGAGGGATCGGGTAGTTGCTTATTCTTCTAGGCAACTGCGACCGAATGAAGTACGCTATGCCACTCATGACCTCGAGTTAGCCGCCATTGTCTTCGCCTTGAAGATTTGGCGTCATTATTTGTTAGGCGAGCACTTCATTCTATATACCGATCAATAGTCCTTGAAATATATATTCTCACAGAAGGAGCTCAATATGAGGCAACAACGTTGGCTCGAGTTCCTTGCTTCCTATGACTTCGATATCCAGTATATCCCTGGTAAGGGTAATCGTGTTGCTGATGCGCTTAGTCGCAAACATTCGGCTGTTGTTTCTATGATGCTAGCCGAGTGGGATGTTCTAGAGACCTTATCTCTTTGTGATATTCGTGATCGAGCTCCATCTTCTGATTCTCCTATCTTATTATTTAGTTTGGAAGCTCGACCCAGTTTATTGGATCGTATTGCTGATGCCCAGCAGCGTGATCCCGATATTGTGCACCTTATTAAGATTTGTGAGTCTGAGTCCCGTGACGAGGAGTTGAGGGATTTCAGCATTGATTCTCATAGGTGTCTTCGCAAGAAGAACCGTCTTGTTGTGCCTTCTGATTCTTCACTTAGGCATGACATTCTCGATGACTGCCACCATTCTAAGTATACCATTCATCCTGGCAGTAGTAAGATGTATGCCGATATGCATCGCCTTTATTATTGGGAAGGCATGAAACGCGATGTGGCGAGTTATGTAAGTAATTGCATGACTTGTCAACGTATCAAAGCCGAACATCAGCGCCCTTCTGGTCTCCTTCAGCCGCTAGAGATTCCATTGTGGAAATGGGATCAGATTTCAATGGATTTCATTGATGGCCTACCTCGTTCCAGATCGGGCCATTCTAGCATTTGGGTTATTGTTGACCGTCTCACCAAATCAACTCATTTCATTCCTATAAAGTCTAATAGGAGTGCTTCTCATTTGGCCAAGTTATATGTCAAGGAAATCGTGAGACTTCACGGTGTTCTTAGTTCGATTGTTTGTGACCGTGACCCGCTATTCACAAGTCATTTCTGGCAGAGTCTTCAACAAGCTTTGGGAACAAAGCTTAATTTCAGCACAACATATCATCCGCAGTCTGATGGACAGACTGAACGGGTGAATCGTATCTTGGAAGATCTCCTCCGTATTTGTATTTTTGATTTCGGTGGTAGTTGGGAGGATAACCTACCCCTTGTAGAATTCTCCTACAACAATAGTTTTCAGTCGAGTATCGGTATGGCTCCTTTCGAAGCCTTATACGGAAGGCCATGTCGATCACCTTCTTGTTGGTTGGAATCTGGTGAGAAGCTTATTCTTGGCCCAGATTCTGTTCGTGATTCTTCTGAGAAGATTGATCTTATTCGTCAGAGAATGAAAGAGGCACAAATCCGCCAGAAATCCTACGCGGACAACCGTATGAAGCCTCTCGAGTTCTCTATTGGTGATCTTGTATTTATTCGTGTTTCTCCTTTAAAAGGGGTTATGCACTTCAGTACAACTGGGAAATTGGCTCCTCGCTTTATAGGACCATTTCCTATTACTGAACGTATTGGCCTTGTGGTTTATAGAGTTTTGCTTCCAGCTCATCTATCCGACATTCATGACGTATTTCACGTCTCTCAGCTTCGGAAGTGTCTTCGAGAGTCGGATTTTGTTATCGATTCTCCTGATTTGCAAGAGCTTAAGATCTCACCAGACTTATCTATTGTGCAGCAGCCTATTCAAGTACTTGCTTCGGAGGTGAAACGCCTTCGAAACAAGGCCGTGCCGCTCGTTAAAGTTCAATGGTCCACTAATCCCAATGACTGCACTTGGGAAACCAAAGAGTTTATCGAGCAATCCTACCCTGGTTTTCTTTCTTCGCATAGCGATGGTGAGAAATTCTTTTTACCTCAAGCTTATTTTCCTATCCTTTGAAGTGATGAAATATATGGTTGCATATATACTTTTCCCTAGGAATTGCGGGGACGCAATTTTGTTAAGGGGGGAAGTCTGTAACAACCCTGGTATGGAGATTACCTTTCAATATTGAATTATAATGGTAATTATAATTTAATATTGTGAATTAAAATAAAATTTGACAAATTAAATTGTTTATTTGGAATAAACAATGGTATTTGGAAATTAACAAGAGAAAATAAAGTTTGAAACTTTATTTTATTTAATTGGGTTGATAATAAATGGAAAATAATTTTTATTTATAGAAATTTCAATAATTTTATGAATTATTGCCAATTACTTCTTTTAATAATTTTTAAAGGAAGTATTTGAATTTTAAAGGTTGTTTATTGAAATAAAAGGTGGAAATTAGGTTAAAAATAAGTTTTGGCTATAAATAATGTTTTGAAATGGTGTGAAATATTTTTCTAAGTGAAAATAAATTTTGTGGAATTTTAAGAGTTAAAAACATGGTTTTATTCATTTGTTTGAGTAAATAGTGCATTTTTGTTAAATAAAGGAATTTAATAAAAAAATATTTAAAAATAAAAACTAATCTTTTTATATGATAGAAAATGTTCTATTTTGTATGTATACAAGTTTTCATATTTTTCTTATTTGTAAATATGAAGAAAATGCATTTTTGTATGGTGTATATGTTTATAAGTTCATATATTAGTTAAGTGTGAATCAATTAGCTTTAGCCTTTTTATTTTCTTTTATTTTTGGGTCCATTAGCCCATTAGTGTTCCTTAGCCTGATAGGAGAAGTGAGAAACTTTTCACAGTACGTTCAAAATCTCTCTCACTTCTTCTTCCTCTTTCCAGTAAGCAAGAAAAAGAAACCCACTCCTCAAAAATCAAAATCTAAGCCAAATCTCCAAAACAAATCAAAAACTTGTTGTTTTCATTCAAATTAAGACATATTCTACAGGTAATCTATTCCAAAACTGAACCATTTCATCAAAATTCTAATTTGTGATTTAGGGTTTATATGTAATCTCCTTTTTTGGCTTGCATGTTTCTATTTTGAGTTTTTCAGGTAATTGAAGCAAATCTACCTCCAAGCTCTCATCTTTCAGCTGCAAATCCAAGTTTAAACTTCAACATCAGCAAGGTGAGTTGCTGCTCACAATTTCTAGCTGAAGCAAAAGCTTCAAAATGCCAAAATCTAATCAAAAATAGCTTCAATACAATGATTTCGTGTTCATGTTTTGTTTTGTGAAATCTGAGTTGGTATGTTACTTTGCACTTTCTCCTAATTCCGGCAATGAAATGCTGCCCGATTTTTTTCAGTTGATAGCCTGTTTGTTGTAATATATGCATATCAAATTTCATTGCAAAACGTATTCGTTTGATACCTGAAATCCTTGCTGCAAAATCAATGTACAGCTTGAAATTTACCTGTACATTTGTGTTCAGAGTTGCTGCAAACATGGCCTGAGTCCATGTTTGTGATGTCATAACTCTTTCATTTCTTAATGAAATTAAGCGATTCTTTTTTTTTTGAAAGATGATGTTCCCTACTATAAGTATACCAAATTACAATTCATTATGACCGATGTAGCTTATAGAAATATGCTGCCGAACTTTGGTTCGGAGCATGTTTTTGCCTAGATTTTTACAGTGAAAACACTGTCTGGGTTCAACTTTGAGCGATCATATCTTTCTCATAGTTTATCCAAATTGCATAATTTTTTTTTGTTTAAGAGATGAAGTTCTCTACTACATGTTTACTAATTTTAAGCTCAATATGATTCAACTTGATACCCTGTTTCACGCCTGGAAGTTGAGTCCAGGAGGGTTTTAGACCTACACATTTTTGTGTTTTTGAACTGCTGCAAACATGGCTTGAGTCCATATTTGAAACAGCATATCTCATTCGTTTTAAATCGAATTTGAGTGATTCTTTTTGCAGATTGAGGTGGATGTGCTGATTTACTTTTCTGTAAAATTTCATGAAAATATGGGTTGGTTTGCTATTCCTAAACTACTGTCGAACTTGTACTCGCAGCTTGCTGTAATTCAGTATTTTAAACTTTGTTTTGGTCCGACTTTGAAACGACGCAGATTTTTCGTTTCAAATCGGATTTGAATGATCCTTTTTGCAGATTGAAGTAGGAATGTTGAACTACATTCCTACCAAAGTCCATGTCATTTGGACTCGGTTTGCAGGTCCAAACCTGTTGGATTCGCAGCCTGTTTTCACCGGGTTTTTATACTTGAATAATTTTCTGCTTTTTCTGATATTTTCCGATTTCTTTGAGATTTTTCTCTAGATTCCGTACACGGGTTTTTTAAAGCATTACAAAGTGTTTTTCAAGCAAATTGACTTTTAAAATTATTATTTAATATTATTTTTAAGTATTAAATTAGTTACTCCATAATAGGAGAATTTCAAATGCAATTTCTAAAGCGATTTTGAAGCGTTCCTAAAACCCATTTTCTTCAATTTAATTTCTATATAAAACACACAATTTTGCACTTCGAGCGAAGAGAGAGGAGAATTAAATGATTAGATAAAACGGGTGCTATGAACACGTGCGTTTATCTTTTCAGTTAATTCCTAATCTATTCGTTTGATCGTTTTGACCTTTGGGTCTGGTTTACCGATGAGATGAGGTAAACTTTGTACTGCTTTAAGTGTGGAATTGACTAACGGTTAGTAAATCGCTTAGTGCGAACATGTGGTACAGGACACACGTTAACACTTTTCGGGTTCCTTTTCGAGAGTTTGTGACACATATTTCTAGTTTGTGGTGTCCAGTACTGGGCCTCCGGACCTTCGCCACTACGGTTTGTTGCCTTCGGGCTTGTGCCTTCGGGCTTGTGCCTTTGTGTTTGTGCCTTCGGGTTTGTTTCCCTATATTATCTCTTTTGGAGTTGGTCCTTCGTCACCGCTCGAGAGATACTTGGGTTTGTCGCCTTCGGGCTTGTGGATCCTTGTTTATACAGTACTGAGCACGTGCATCTTTTGTTTCATTGATATTTATATTTCCCTAGAGTATCGCCTTTCGGAGTAGGTCTTTTGAACCACTCGATACATAGCGATTACCTTGTGGAAACTTGTGTTACCTTCATTGGTATTTGTTATTTTCCTTTTGGCTTGATTTGGGATATTCATATCCTTTGTTTATTAAGTTGCCGATGATATGAGGCTTGTTATTATTCATCTTTTATTAGATGATCATGTTATTTCCTTTAGAGATTATTGTGGTACTTTATGACCTTGCATGTTCATTATCATTTAGCTTTTCTAACTGATTTGTTTAGCTAGACTGACCCGTGTATTTTATACTCGGGTCAGACCGAGGTGTTTCAGGTTAGGTACATTTGGACTTAGCCTATTCTTCTTCCGCATGGACTATTCTGCTAGCTACTTTTGTTATAGCTTTTTGTGTAGTCCTTTTTGGTTGTAACTCTGATATGTATATTCTTTCGACTCATCTGTATATTGTGGTTGCTACGCCACTTGACATGTATCATTTTGTATACTCTATGATGTATTTGTATATGTAAGTGATGATCTACTGTTCTGTGATGTGTTTTATATTTGAGTTTTTATATTTTGTTCTATTAGATCTTATAGCCATTATAGTTTTGTATTAAGTATCTATTGGATATGCCGATCCACCAAAAAAAAATATGCTGCATTTATCGACGTATACAGTAGATAGTTAAGACAAGGCTATAGATGGTCGCTCCTATCCAGCTCTATTCTCCGTATTAGCAGATAGTATTACCTTGTAATACTCTTTGCTAACATGGGTCTCGGAGTGGGGCGTTACAACTTGGTATCAGAGCTGAGTTCAGAACAAAATATGATAAACACAGAACAGAAACACATATTACGGTACATCAAAGTGTAATACAAATGTAACGAATCCCTGAATCATCGTGCTTTTGTTCTTTTCGTGTCTTTTGGGTAGATAGAATTTTGGGAATACGTCTAGGAATGCATTTTAATTCCGTAGTATTCCATATTTGAATTAATGATATCTACCATGTGAATAATCTTTATCTTATCTTAACTTTCTGTTAATGGCTGGAAGAGGTAGAGGACGACGCTCGGATGCTGGGCAATCCAGCGGCTCGCATCCGGACGGCGTTTATATGTATGCCGATCAGTTTATGGAGTTATTTAGGAGCACCCAGCCTCCAGCTCCTACTCCAGCTTCTCCTTCGCGCAAGTCTCCTTTCGCGTGCATGTGTAGTGATTTTGCACATCTCGAAGGAAAGCCATTCAAAGGCTCCGAGTCTGTTTTGGAGGTTCAGGCTTGGATTCGTTCTTGCGAGCGGATATTTTCTCGCATGGATCAATCAGATTATCATAGGGTTCTTGTAGCATCTAGCATGTTATAAGAGCGTGCTCTTGATTGGTACGAGCTATTCACAGCCGAGCTCGACGAGTCTACTCTTACATGGACTCGGTTTCGGGAACGATTCGAGCTTAAGTTCGTTCCTGAGTCTGAGAAAGCATCTCTTGCCCGTCGCTTCCTCGAGCTAATGCAAGGGAAATCTTATATTTCTGATTATGTGTCTTCTTTCGAGGCTCTTTCTAAATATGGCCTTGAGTATATTAGCACTCCATACAAGAAGAACCTCAAGTTTGTTTCCGGCCTTAAGAAGTATTTGAAGAAATCTTTGATGTTGCAGCTCAAGCTTTCTTTTGAGGAGCTAGTTGACTCGGCGCTTCATCTTGAAGCCGTCGAGAAAGAGATTAATAGTGGTGATGATGTTGAGGTGCGCAAGAACCCCAACAAGAAGCAGTTTCCATTTCAAAAGTCCAAGTCTTTTCCTTCCAAGAAGAAGAAGACTGGTGGTTCTAACTCTCAGAATCAGTCTACTGGAACACCTTCCATTCGAAAGTGTTTCAATTGTGGTTCTCCTGATCATATGATTCGAGCTTGTTCTAAGCCTCTCTTCTGCCGCTATTGCAAGAAGGAAGGTCATCATGTTTCCACCTGCCCTACTACTCCAGCTAATGCCAAGTCCGGCAAGCTTTTTGCTGCTAAAGCTTCTGGAGGTTCTTCTCAGCCCAGAGGTATATCTCCATCTATTTTGGAAGGTTCTATTTTATTTCATGACCGCAGTATTCGAGTTCTTTTCGATACGGGTGCTTCACATTCATTCATATCGAAAAAGCTCGTCGATGATTTGTCTTTGGATGTTTCTTGTATGGTTACTTCACTGAGGATTGCGAATCCTATCGGGGGATCCGCAACCCTTAGCATGCTTTGTGATGATGTTGAGATTGTTTTATGTGGCTTTTCTTTTCGTGCGAATCTGCACGTTATTTCTTATTAGGGATTTGACATGATTTTTGGTATGGACTGGCTAGTGCAATATGATGCCAGGATTGTTTGTGCTCAGCGAATGCTATATCTTTGACATCCCGATTCTCCATCTCAGCTATCTCTTGTTCTTCGGAATGTGGATAATTCCGAAGTGGCTTTATATTCTCTTGACTCACGAGATGTTGATGATATATCTTGTATTCCTATTGTTTGTGACTTCTCTGATGTATTTGAGCCTGTTTCGGGTTTGCCACCCAAGCGGGCTATTGAGTTCCACATTGATTTCATTCCAGGCGCGTAGCCAGTTAGTCGTCCTCCCACGAGGATGTCTACAAAAGAAAATGAGGAACTCAAGAAGCAGCTTTTAGAGCGTGAGTCCAAGCAGTTGATTCAGTCTAGTTCTTCACATGGGGTGCCGCGGTCGTCTTTGTGAGGAAGTCTGATGGTACTCTTAGGCTTTGCATTGACTATCGCAAGCTTAACGAGTTGACCATCAAGAATAGGTATCCACTACCTAGGATCGACGATATGTTTGATCAATTGAGTGGCGCTAAGGTCTTCTCTCAGCTTGACCATGCCACTGGTTTTCATCAGCTCCGAGTCGCGGAAGATAACATACCTCTTACAGCTTTCCGCACTCGATATGGATCTTTCGAGTGGCTTGTTATGCCGTTCGGTTTGACGAACGCTCCTGCATTCTTTGCCGATCTTATGAATCGAGTATTCCGGGAATATCTCGATAAGTTCGTCCTTGTGGTCATCGACGACGTCCTTGTTTATTCGAAATCTGAAGCCGAACATGATAATCATTTGAGAATTGTCTTGAGTACTCTTCGTCACCATAAGCTTAAAGCCAAATTCTCCAAGTGCCATTTCTGGGAGAATAAGGTTAAGTTCTTAGGCCACATTGTTTCTTCTGAAGGCATTTCTGTCGATCCTTTGAAGATCGAATCCATCCAAAATTGGAAGAGGCCTGAGAATGTTCATGAGATTCGTAGTTTCCTTGGATTGACAGGTTATTACCGCCGATTCATTAAGGATTTCTCTCGTATTGTGCTTCCTCTCACCAGCCTTACTCGGAAAGGCGTTCGATTTATTTGGACCGATATGTGCGAAGCTTCTTTTCAACAGTTGAAGGAGCTTCTCACTAATGCTCCTATTCTAGTGGTTCCTGAAGGGAATCAAAATCTTGTTGTCTACACCGATGCTAGTAGATGTGGCCTCGGTGCCGTACTTATGCAGAGGGATCGGGTAGTTGCTTATTCTTCTAGGCAACTGCGACCGAATGAAGTACGCTATGCCACTCATGACCTCGAGTTAGCCGCCATTGTCTTCGCCTTGAAGATTTGGCGTCATTATTTGTTAGGCGAGCACTTCATTCTATATACCGATCAATAGTCCTTGAAATATATATTCTCACAGAAGGAGCTCAATATGAGGCAACAACGTTGGCTCGAGTTCCTTGCTTCCTATGACTTCGATATCCAGTATATCCCTGGTAAGGGTAATCGTGTTGCTGATGCGCTTAGTCGCAAACATTCGGCTGTTGTTTCTATGATGCTAGCCGAGTGGGATGTTCTAGAGACCTTATCTCTTTGTGATATTCGTGATCGAGCTCCATCTTCTGATTCTCCTATCTTATTATTTAGTTTGGAAGCTCGACCCAGTTTATTGGATCGTATTGCTGATGCCCAGCAGCGTGATCCCGATATTGTGCACCTTATTAAGATTTGTGAGTCTGAGTCCCGTGACGAGGAGTTGAGGGATTTCAGCATTGATTCTCATAGGTGTCTTCGCAAGAAGAACCGTCTTGTTGTGCCTTCTGATTCTTCACTTAGGCATGACATTCTCGATGACTGCCACCATTCTAAGTATACCATTCATCCTGGAAGTAGTAAGATGTATGCCGATATGCATCGCCTTTATTATTGGGAAGGCATGAAACGCGATGTGGCGAGTTATGTAAGTAATTGCATGACTTGTCAACGTATCAAAGCCGAACATCAGCGCCCTTCTGGTCTCCTTCAACCACTAGAGATTCCATTGTGGAAATGGGATCAGATTTCAATGGATTTCATTGATGGCCTACCTCGTTCCAGATCGGGCCATTCTAGCATTTGGGTTATTGTTGACGGTCTCACCAAATCAACTCATTTCATTCCTATAAAGTCTAATAGGAGTGCTTCTCATTTGGCCAAGTTATATGTCAAGGAAATCGTGAGACTTCACGGTGTTCTTAGTTCGATTGTTTGTGACCGTGACCCGCTATTCACAAGTCATTTCTGGCAGAGTCTTCAACAAGCTTTGGGAACAAAGCTTAATTTCAGCACAACATATCATCCGCAGTCTGATGGACAGACTGAACGGGTGAATCGTATCTTGGAAGATCTCCTCCGTATTTGTATTTTTGATTTCGGTGGTAGTTGGGAGGATAACCTACCCCTTGTAGAATTCTCCTACAACAATAGTTTTCAGTCGAGTATCGGTATGGCTCCTTTCGAAGCCTTATACGGAAGGCCATGTCGATCACCTTCTTGTTGGTTGGAATCTGGTGAGAAGCTTATTCTTGGCCCAGATTCTGTTCGTGATTCTTCTGAGAAGATTGATCTTATTCATCAGAGAATGAAAGAGGCACAAATCCGCCAGAAATCCTACGCGGACAACCGTATGAAGCCTCTCGAGTTCTCTATTGGTGATCTTGTATTTATTCGTGTTTCTCCTTTAAAAGGGGTTATGCACTTCAGTACAACTGGGAAATTGGCTCCTCGCTTTATAGGACCATTTCCTATTACTGAACGTATTGGCCTTGTGGTTTATAGAGTTTTGCTTCCAGCTCATCTATCCGACATTCATGACGTATTTCACGTCTCTCAGCTTCGGAAGTGTCTTCGAGAGTCGGATTTTGTTATCGATTCTCCTGATTTGCAAGAGCTTAAGATCTCACCAGACTTATCTATTGTGCAGCAGCCTATTCAAGTACTTGCTTCGGAGGTGAAACGCCTTCGAAACAAGGCCGTGCCGCTCGTTAAAGTTCAATGGTCCACTAATCCCAATGACTGCACTTGGGAAACCAAAGAGTTTATCGAGCAATCCTACCCTGGTTTTCTTTCTTCGCATAGCGATGGTGAGAAATTCTTTTTACCTCAAGCTTATTTTCCTATCCTTTGAAGTGATGAAATATATGGTTGCATATATACTTTTCCCTAGGAATTGCGGGGACGCAATTTTGTTAAGGGGGGAAGTCTGTAACAACCCTGGTATGGAGATTACCTTTCAATATTGAATTATAATGGTAATTATAATTTAATATTGTGAATTAAAATAAAATTTGACAAATTAAATTGTTTATTTGGAATAAACAATGGTATTTGGAAATTAACAAAAGAAAATAAAGTTTGAAACTTTATTTTATTTAATTGGGTTGATAATAAATGGAAAATAATTTTTATTTATAGAAATTTCAATAATTTTATGAATTATTGCCAATTACTTCTTTTAATAATTTTTAAAGGAAGTATTTGAATTTTAAAGGTTGTTTATTGAAATAAAAGGTGGAAATTAGGTTAAAAATAAGTTTTGGCTATAAATAATGTTTTGAAATGGTGTGAAATATTTTTCTAAGTGAAAATAAATTTTGTGGAATTTTAAGAGTTAAAAACATGGTTTTATTCATTTGTTTGAGTAAATAGTGCATTTTTGTTAAATAAAGGAATTTAATAAAAAAATATTTAAAAATAAAAACTAATCTTTTTATATGATAGAAAATGTTCTATTTTGTATGTATACAAGTTTTCATATTTTTCTTATTTGTAAATATGAAGAAAATGCATTTTTGTATGGTGTATATGTTTATAAGTTCATATATTAGTTAAGTGTGAATCAATTAGCTTTAGCCTTTTTATTTTCTTTTATTTTTGGGTCCATTAGCCCATTAGTGTTCCTTAGCCTGATAGGAGAAGTGAGAAACTTTTCACAGTACGTTCAAAATCTCTCTCACTTCTTCTTCCTCTTTCCAGTAAGCAAGAAAAAGAAACCCACTCCTCAAAAATCAAAATCTAAGCCAAATCTCCAAAACAAATCAAAAACTTGTTGTTTTCATTCAAATTAAGACATATTCTACAGGTAATCTATTCCAAAACTGAACCATTTCATCAAAATTCTAATTTGTGATTTAGGGTTTATATGTAATCTCCTTTTTTGGCTTGCATGTTTCTATTTTGAGTTTTTCAGGTAATTGAAGCAAATCTACCTCCAAGCTCTCATCTTTCAGCTGCAAATCCAAGTTTAAACTTCAACATCAGCAAGGTGAGTTGCTGCTCACAATTTCTAGCTGAAGCAAAAGCTTCAAAATGCCAAAATCTAATCAAAAATAGCTTCAATACAATGATTTCATGTTCATGTTTTGTTTTGTGAAATCTGAGTTGGTATGTTACTTTGCACATCATTTTCTCCTAATTCCGGCAATGAAATGCTGCCCGATTTTTTTCAGTTGATAGCCTGTTTGTTGTAATATATGCATATCAAATTTCATTGCAAAACGTATTCGTTTGATACCTGAAATCCTTGCTGCAAAATCAATGTACAGCTTGAAATTTACCTGTACATTTGTGTTCAGAGTTGCTGCAAACATGGCCTGAGTCCATGTTTGTGATGTCATAACTCTTTCATTTCTTAATGAAATTAAGCGATTCTTTTTTTTTTGAAAGATGATGTTCCCTACTATAAGTATACCAAATTTCAATTCATTTTGACCGATGTAGCTTATAGAAATATGCTGCCGAACTTTGGTTCGGAGCATGTTTTTGCCCAGATTTTTACAGTGAAAACACTGTGTGTGTTCAACTTTGAGCGATCATATCTTTCTCATAGTTTATCCAAATTGCATCATCTTTTTTTTTTCAAGTGATGAAGTTCTCTACTTCCTGATTACCAATTTTGAGCTCAATATGATTCAACTTGATACCATGTTTCATGCTTGGAAGTTGAGTCCAGGAGGGTATTAGACCTACACATTTTTGTGTTTTTGAACTGCTGCAAACATGGCCTAAGTCCATATTCAAAACAGCATATCTCATTCGTTTTAAATTGAATTTGAGTGATTCTTTTTGCAGATTGAGTTGGATGTGCTGATTTACATTTCTGTAAAATTTCATGAAAATCTGGATTGTTTTGCTATTCCTAAACTACTGTCGAACTTGTACTCGCAGCTTGCTGTAATTCAGTATTTTAAACTTTGTTTTGGTCCGACTTTGAAACGACGCAGATTCCTCGTTTCAAATCGGATTTGAATGATTCTTTTCGCAGATTGAAGTAGGAATGTTGAACTACATTCCCGCCAAATTCCATGTCATTTGGACTCGGTTTGCAGGTTCAAACCTACTGTCGAACTTGGGTTCGCAGCCTGTTTTCACTGGGTTTTTATACTTAGAATAATTTTCCTGTTTTTTCTGACATTTTCCGATTTCTTTGAGGTTTTTCTCTAGATTTCGTACACGGGTTTTATAAAGCATTACAAAGTGTTTTTCAAGCAAATTGACTTTTAAAATTATTATTTAATATTATTTTTAAGTATTAAATTAGTTACTCCATAATAGGAGAATTTCAAATGCAATTTCTAAAGCGATTTTGAAGCGTTCCTAAAACTCGTTTTCTTCAATTTAATTTCTATATAAAACACATAATTTTGCACTTCGAGCGAAGAGAGAGGAGAATTAAATGATTAGATAAAACGGGTGCTATGAACACGTGCGTTTATCTTTTCAGTTAATTCCTAATCTATTTGTTTGATTGTTTTGACCTTTGGGTCTGGTTTACCGATGAGATGAGGTAAACTTTGTACTGCTTTAAGTGTGGAATTGACTGACGGTTAGTAAATTGCTTAGTGCGAACGTGTGCTATGGAACACACGTTAACACTTTTCGGGTTCCTTTCCGAGAGTTTGTGACACATATTGCCAGTTAGTGGTGTCCAGCACTGGGCCTCCGGACCTTCGCCACTACGGTTTGTTGCCTTCGGGCTTGTGCCTTCGGGCTTGTGCCTTCGGACTTGTGCCTTCGGGCTTGTGCCTTCGGGTTTGTGCCTTTGGGTTTGTGCCTTTGGGTTTGTGCCTTCGGGTTTGTTGCCTTCGGGTTTGTTGTCCTATAGTATCGCTTTTGGAGTTGGTCCTTCGTCACCGCTCGAGAGATACTTGGGTGACACATATTGCCAGTTACTGGTGTCCAGTACTGGGTCTCCGGACCTTCGCCACTACGGTTTGTTGCTTTCGGGCTTGTGCCTTCGGGCTTGTGCCTTCGGGCTTGTGCCTTCGGGTTTGTGCCTTTGGGTTTGTGCCTTCGGGTTTGTTGCCTTCGGGTTTGTTGCCCTATAGTATCGCTTTTGGAGTTGGTCCTTCGTCACCGCTCGAGAGATACTTGGGTTTGTCGCCTTCGGGCTTGTGGATCCTTGTTTATACAGTACTGAGCATGTGCATCTTTTTTTCATTGATATTTATATTTCCTTAGAGTATCGCCTTTCGGAGTAGGTCTTTTGAACCACTCGATACATAGCGATTACTTTGTGGAAACTTGTGTTACCTTTATTGGTATTTGTTATTTGCCTTTTGGCTTGATTTGGGATATTCATATCCTTTGTTTATTAAGTTGCCGATGATATGAGGCTTGTTATTATTCATCTTTTATTAGATGATCATGTTATTTCCTTTAGAGATTATTGTGGTACTTTATGACCTTGCATGTTCATTATCATTTAGCTTTTCTAACTGATTTGTTTAGCTAGACTGACTCGTGTATTTTATACTCGGGTCAGACTGAGATGTTTCAGGTTAGGTACATTTGGACTTAGCCTATTCTTCTTCCGCATGGACTATTCTGCTAGCTACTTTTGTTATAGCTTTTTGTGTAGTCCTTTTTGGTTGTAACTCTGATATGTATAATCTTTCGACTCATCTGTATATTGTGGTTGCTACGCCACTTGACATGTATCATTTTGTATACTCTATGATGTATCTGTAAATGTATGTGATGATCTACTGTTCTGTGATGTGTTTTACATTTGAGTTGTTATATTTTGTTCTGTTAGATCTTATAGCCATTATAGTTTTGTATTAAGTATCTATTGGATATGTCGATCCACCAAAAAATAAAAAAATTGCTGCATTTATCGACGTATACAGTAGATAGTTAAGACAAGGCTATAGATGGTCGCTCTTATCCAGCTCTATTCTCCGTATTAGCAGACAGTATTACCTTGTAATACTCTTTGCTAACATGGGTCTCGGAGTGGGGCGTTACACGTCCAATCCAAAATATCCAAACTACTACGTCAACATCTCAAAAATCACATCCAAACCAACATCCAAAACATCAGAATGTATCAAATCCTCACGCTCTCCATATATACATGTCCATAGAAAAACAAATCAAATCATACCTGAAATCACTCTCCTCCAGAACCACCAGAAGACGGAAACCGACCGTATTGCTCCATAAACTCCGTAATACGCCTGTTTAGCTCCTCCGTTTTGGCTTCGGTGCGGATATTGCGCTCCTCGAGCATCGCTACCTGGGCTCTGAGCTGTGCATTCTCCTCCTTATCTTGAGCCCTCTGATACGCAATCTGAGCCGTCTTAGCCTGTAAATAAAATTTAAATTATTAGTGTTTAATAATTGTAATTCGTGTTTACTATAATCTATCACAATGTGCAACAGTTGGTTCAGAATAATTATTTTAAAATTTAAGTTAAAGTCATTACCGATTGATTCTGTAACGCCCGGCCCCTATACCCATGCCAACCAAGAGCAATACTAAGTATTACTATCGGAAAGCACGGAAAATGGGACTCGATAGGGTTAAATGTTGTACTCATTCCCTTGAACTAACACTGGCACGAGAAATTTTTCGATTTTTTTTTCCTTCTACTTACCATTTGTGCGCAGTGTTGGTTCAAAGCAATGGTACAAGATAAAAAATTTCCAGGTTACATAGTATAGAATATAATAGAATGTACAATTCAGCACCAAAAACAGCATAATGCATAATACATATCATAATGTCCAAGATACATAGTCCATAGTACATATCACTTCCAAAATACATAATAACATACATACCATAATACATATTAACTACTTCTAAGCCCAAGCTGAAAAGTCCAAAACCCCAAAACGTGGAAAATGATAAGAATTCTGCTACAATCCACGCAACCTAACCTGCAATCACAATCCTCAGACTGACCCGAGAATTATAAAACAAATCACACGGGTCAGACTATTTCTAGTGTGAGTGAAGTAAGATCTATGAACAATAATTGTCTCAATCAACAAGAGGGAAAGAAAACGCCGCATGTATAAACCAACATGAGGCATATATGTGTGTGAGAACTAACATGCAAATTTGGTTTCATAAACAATTCTTTTAATCAAGATTTTAGGCCAAACCTATCGTATATAATCCAATACGATACCATCCCAATTATTATTTGTAACACAAAGAATAAGTTCATACACACATTCTCCAAAGATACTGGGTTTTCAAAATCAACTTTAATACTTCCAAAAATCATAAAGTAAAGAAAATTGCATTATGGAAATTATGGGATGAATATAACATGACTCATAAAATATACCAAATAAACAGACGCTAGTATTGTAAAATCACAGTGGTAGAGCTCGAGCGCGCGGGGAGACATCAACCCCGTAACCTACTCATAACGCCATAATACACCTGGCGATCAACCCAGGATAACCAAGACGGTCTAAGGCAAAGGCCGTATGCTACCCGTTCACGGATCTACACGTGGGACCCCCATGCCTCCATCCTTCATAGTCCGTGACCCGCCGATCGGAGATCCCGATCAAAATAAGATTAGCCCTATGTAGCAGACCGTTGACCTTCGGCGGTAAAAGGGCAAGTAATATACCACCGATTCAGGTAGCGATCCTGAATCAGGTCGGCCAAGATGGAGTTTTGGCCCATTGGTACAACAGATTCCAATCTATCCCGACCCAAAAATCAAAAGTGTTGGCAATTTCAAAACACTTCTAAAAAAAAGTCAATGACGACAACATGTTCCAATAAAACCTTCGATAAACCCAGTATAACATTCAAAAAGCAAATAAAATTTAGAAAAAACAATTATGCGTACAAAAAATAATACATCTCCTTTCGCATTAATACACAAGTACCCCATAATACTTATGTATCAAGGCGAAACACAGAAACCTAATTTATTACCTTAAAATTATTAAAAATTCGTTAAGTCCGATAAAAATTAATATCGATTAATTTAATTTAAAAAAAAACTAAACAACACAAATTTTAGTATGTAAAAACGCAATCAATATTCTAAAAAATGTTCTATTCAATAATAAAATAATTCAATTAAACAATTTTAAATTAATTTTTTTCCTTCAAATCAAATATTACGTTTTAATTTAATTAATATATTTTTTTCAGCCAATGTGGACTGCATAGTACAACACTGAGTTGGGCTGCACAAGCAGCCCGCCGCCAAGCTGGGCTGCACACGCAGCCCGAGCACGTCTGGACTGCACAGCACAAAGTTCGGCTGCAACTGTGCAGCCCACCCAGACTGCAATTTGCAGCCCCATGCAGCCCACATGGGCTGCAGCCACGTGCAGCCCATTTGGGTTGACATGCAGCCCACCTGGCTGCAACTGTTGCAGCTCGGCTGGGCTGCACCTGGACAGCCCTAGCTGGGCTGCAACTGCAGCCCACCTGGGCTGCTCCTGGGCAGCCCGAGTTGGGCTGCTCCTGGGCAGCCCACCTGGGTTGCTCCTGGGCAGCCCAGGCTGTTACCGCAGCCCAGCTGCTGGGCTGCTACCTTGCAGCCCGGCTTGGGCTGCCCTGTGCAGCCCGGCCTGGGCTGCGCTGTGCAGCCCGCCTGGGCTGCTCTTGCAGCCTGGGACTGCACTTGCACCTCTGCTGTTAAAAGTTAATTTTTTTTTATATATATATATAATTTTTTTTTTATTATCCTTCTTCTATTTTTTTCTTTATACCTTAATTTCCTTTTAACTTTGTTGCATGCTTCTGAAGCATTTCAACATACACTTAGTGTGCATTAGCAACCATATTATGTATGAAAGTTAAATCTTTTTTTTTTCATTTTATCGACCATATACCAATTTTCCAAATCATATTATATCAAAATCCGAATTCAATTCTAACAACGCTTCAATTAACATCATACGAAATAGAAGAAGGGGCCAAAAAGCAATAATTTTTAAATAATCCTTTTTTAGGTTTACATGCAAACTCTAAACTATTAATTAGGAAAAAGAATTAAACTTCACTCACCTTAGATTTCAACAGCAGTCTATAAGTTCTAAATCAGCTTGCCTTTAAATTGTTTGCCTTTCACCTTTCCAATTGTCTTAGAATTGAGAATCTTTCCTTTTATCTTTTGATTTCAAAGAGAGATTTGTGTTTGAGTGGAAGGATTTGATTAGGTTTTCTGGTTTCTGATTTCTGAGTGACGGTGTTGTTCTGTACGTACAGTAAAAAGAGAGGAGAAGGAAATGGGCTGAGTATTATAATTGAGGCCCTTTCTAGAATTCTCTTAGGAAATATCTTTATTTCCTTCCCTTTTTTAATCTTTTTTTTTCCAAACATAATGATTACACCTTCTCTCATGTAAAGATATTTCTATTTTCTTATTTTAGTAAATTTACTTCTAGACTTTTCCTTACATTATATGAAAAATTGAATTTTATTATTAGCATTATTACTATTTTATGTATAATTTGTAAATTAGTATGAAAATTTATCTCTTTTAATTTTTCAATGCATAACATGAGAATTTAACATAAAACTTTATTTTATTTATGCTTCTCCTCACTTTGTTATTTTTTTTTCTTTTAAACTTTTTAAGTAACAAAAACTATTCTACTTTTTTTTCCAACAAAAATTAATTCATTAAATAAATTACCTTAACATAAAACATACAATTCATTAAATTCAATATACATAACAAATAAGTCACAGATCATTTATTTCCCTCTTATCCCCTTTAATATTTTATTTCAATTTTTCAAACAAAATATTTATTTATTTACTTTATTATTATTACCAAATAAATTATAATAATAATTTTTTTTTTACTTTTCCATTTTTTTCCTATTATACCAAATTGTAAATCAACATAAGAAAAATCTCATCTAAACTTTTCATACATAAAACACATTTTATATAATGTAATTAGTTATCATTCTCTCATAAAAAAACATAACATTCGCAATGTTTAACTTTCCAAATAGTTTAGGGTTAATAAAACGGTTCATCTATTAAAATAAATTACACTACCACTAAAAATACAAAATTTATAACTCCAAATAAAAGTAAATGAATTTGTTACCATTTATTTTCCTCTCGACCCCATTAATATTGAATATCCATTTTATTTTCTTTTGTTTTCATTTATTTGTCATTTCATCATTTTTTTCCATAAATATTTAATTGTTTGTTATTATTAACAGATTACTTATCAACTTATTAGTTTATTCCCAATTTAGTATCCCTAAAAATCGGGTTGTTACAGACTTCCCCCCTTACAAAAATTGTGTCCTCGCAATTTCTACGTAAGGGCGATATCAGCACTAGGAGCAGCATTAAGAGCGGGTGCTGCCTGAGGCATGATTCGCATCAACTCTAACCACTGCTCCATAGTCAAACAGGGATGCCTTCCAGCCATCTTTCTCACTACTCTACATAGTGAGAAATGTTGTTAAGCTGGAATTAAAATAATTCTCATACTAAAAAGATCAAAGATTTGGGGTTTTGGTTTAGATATGTATGACTATTATTATATTATGGAAGTGATATTTATAGTATATAGACATGTACAATGCTTCTACTGCTTTATGCTAACTTATATTCTAAATATATCCTATACTATTATTAACCTCGGCTTTGATACCAAAATGTAACGCTCGGCCCCTATACCCATGCCAACCAAGAGCAATACTAAGTATTAGTGTCGGAAAGCACGGAGAATGGGACTCGATAGGGCTAAATGTTGTACTCATTCCCTTGAACTAACACTGGCACGAGATATTTTTCGATTTTTTTTCCTTCTACTTACCATTAGTGCGCAGTGTTGGTTCAAAGCAATGGTATAAGATAAAAATTTTCCAGGTTACATAGTATAGAATATAATAGAATGTACAATTCAGCACCAAAAACAACATAATGCATAATACATATCATAATGTCCAAGATACATAGTCCATAGTACATATCACTTCCAAAATACATAATAACATACATACCATAATACATATTAACTACTTCTAAGCCCAAGCTGAAAAGTCCAAAACCCAAAAACGTGGAAAATGATAAGAATTCTGCTACAATCCACGCAACCTAACCTGCAACCACAATCCTCAGACTGACCCAAGGATTATAAAACAAATCACACGGGTCAGACTATTTCTAGTGTGAGTGAAGTAAGATCTATGAACAATAATTGTCTCAATCAACAAGAGGGAAAGAAAATGCTGCATGTATAAACCAACATGAGGCATATATGTGTGTGAGAACTAACATGCAAATTTGGTTTCATAAACAATTCCTTTAATCAAACAAAGATTTTAGGCCAAACCTATCGTATATAATCCAATACGATACCATCCCAATTATTATTTGTAACACAAAGAATAAGTTCATACACACATTCTCCAAAGATACCGGGTTTTTAAAATCAACTTTAATACTTCCAAAAATCATAAAGTAAAGAAAATTGCATTATGGGAATTATGGGATAAATATAACATGACACATAAAATATACCAAATAAACAGACGCTAGTATTATAAAATCACAGTGGCAGAGCTCGAGCGCACGCGGAGACATCAACCCCATAACCTACTCATAACGCCATAATACACCTGGCGATCAACCCAGGATACCAAGACGGTCTAAGGCAAAGGCCGTATGCTACCCGTTCACGAATCTACACGTGGGACCCCCACGCCTCCATCCTTCATAGTCCGTGACCCGCCGATCGGAGATCCCGATCAAAATAAGATTAGCCCTATGTAGCAGACCGTTGACCTTTGGTGGTAAAAGGGAAAGTAATATACCACCGATTCAGGTAGCGATCCTGAATCAGGTCGGCCAAGATGGAGTTTTGGCCCATTGGTACAACAGAGTCCAATCTATCCCGACCCAAATATCAAAAGTGTTTGCAATTTCAAAACACTTCTAAAAAAAGTCAATGACGACAACATGTTCCAATAAAACCTTCGATAAACCCAGTATAACTGTAACATGTCGATTTTTCGTTGCCGAAAAACCGAATAGTTAGGGTTTTAAAAAGAATTTAAGAAAAGAGAAGAGAAAAAGATAGAAGATGGAGAGGAAAGAAAATAGAAAATAGAACAGAAAGAAAACAGAGAATTTTTAAATAGAAAGAAAAGAGAATAGAACGGAACAGAAAACAACAGAACAACATCAGAATCTCACAATTCGCAGCGGAACAACATATAATAATAAATGAATAATCTTTAAACAAGAACTATATCAGTTATTACATTACATCACATTTCATTACATCATATCATCAGAGTGTACAACAACAACAACAAACAATGCAGCGGAAAAAGAAATACTATATAAACTAGTAATACACCATGCCATCCAGCTTGCTTCCAGCAACTCCAGAATATCCAGAATATCCTGATAAACCTTAACTCTTGACTGCCCGTGTAGAAATTGGTGGGCACCCAGAGTTTAGGAAGGAAAACAATAAACTCCGAGTCAGTCATGTGACTGGTGTGAGAACTCAAAACAGTTTATTTATCTTTAAAATCAAAATAGAGGAATATTTTTAAATCAATTCGCAATGCTTTTAAAAATGAGACTACCATAAGGCCTCCCGCACACACACACAATGCAAACGCAGAATCGGAGGAGATTTCTCCTTATGATAGTCAAAGATGCTTGATACGCATTTAAAAGAACATTTGATATTATTACTAGTGCATAGTGTAGGAAAAATTCATTTCGAAAGTAGAATATAAATCTTAGCCAGCATAGACATTCCGAACTATGCCTACTATAGCTAACTATGTTCAATAGCAGGTTACCGCCACATTCCATAGCAGGTTATACAACTAAAACCGTACAAGTCACGTATTGTTTCTTTGGATTTCCAACGAATGATCAGGCCAAGGAACTTCCCATTGCCACATGAGAATGCCTCTGGATGGACATCCCCGAGAACCAAACCGGATCTCTACCAACACAAGGCCGGGTTACCCCTAACTGAGTAACAACTGACCGAATATGCCATCCCCCGGTCCTTTGGGACCTTTTACCGAGCGCTCGTAATCAATTCACACAATCATAACAAAGTGTTTTCAACATGAGTAAGTATCTGGGCTCCATACCATGATACCACCCTTTTCCAGAAGGAAATGGACACATCCTAAAGGGCGCTACCCCTCATAACCTTGCTGCTTCTTTTCTGTTTTGACCATTCACGGGGTGTGAGGCTCGACGAAGTCACGTCCACAACAACATACTTTATACAAAAGCCATGCTTTGGGTCAACAAATGATCAACACAATGATCACAAGGATAGACGATCAAACAAATGATCCTATCACAAATAATCAACACAATGATCATTTACAGCAACACTCAGCATGTCGCATTACCAAATTGGGAATATATCGCTGATAACTTCAACTATATAACCTCTGAGCTCGTACGTCTCAGAGAAAGGTGTTAAGCTAAAAGAATAAATTCTTCGCCACCAACAGAAATATATTTGAAAGAAATCGGCTTTATATCTCAACTTGTAATGTCAGACATACAATCCATACAAGTCTGTTCCGGGCTCGAACAAAACCGAAGGCACTTACTAAGAAGTCCTTGCAATCCGGATATTCACAATCCTGATTGGATTCACCATCACATATGGAGAACTCTATACCGTAGCTACTCGGTGCAGAGTCAATCGACAGGTCATCCTATCGCTCTCGCAAATACCGGGTCTTCAACACCGATCTTCAATGCAATTCACAACGACGTATCACATATTCGGAATGGGTTATACGACCCCATGGTCCTTTCCCGGTTAACCCGAATAGTGAGCGCTTATTCAAAAATAAGTGTGGCATTCCAATTCAAACAAATCACATCAATTACCCATTCAAAGGGAAATATTGATAGTCGGTTATTGAACTATCACTAGATATGCACACATCACCAGTTTACAAATAATTTTCCAAATAATTTATTTTCCAAAATATCTTTACTAGATATATAATTTCACACTTCAAAAATAAATCAATATTTATTTATTTTTTAAACCAATTCTACTTTCTTTTATAAATTCAATAGTGAATTTACATTCCAAAGTATTAATGAATATACGACTTCAATTCGATTTATAATATTCATTTTCAATTTATCTTCAAAAAGATAAATTCTCTAATATTCACTTTATATTGGAAAAACATTTCCATACTTATTTATTCATAAGTAATTAACAAATTTTATTTATTTTCAACACTTGGAAAATATTCAATATACTTAAATCGAAATTAAGTATATATTTCATTCTTTAAGGAAATCATTCACTTTAACATATTTATTTGGGCCAAATCGAATGTTGCGTAAAACATCATTACGACAACCCAAAATCACTAGTATAGGGATTCGTAATTAAAATAGATATATAAATCCCAATACTATTCAAAACATTTCCTTTCGGAAATCATTTACTATAACAACAGTGTTATAGTCCACTATTTCCTTTTATTTCTCGAAAACGTCTATTTCAACAATAAATGTTGAAATCTATGGTTTCGAATCTCAACACATTTTAAAACATTGTTCGATCGTTTTAATTCTATTTAAAACATCCAAATCCAAAACAATTTCTTTAACGTGTTATTCACTATTCAAAAACGTGAATATACTTCATTAACAATTTCATCCTTTTATTCATTTTAATTCAAAGGATTATTCACTATTCAAAAATGTGAATATAACTCCATTTATAGGTTTCAACAAATTTTCTTGTCAAAATAAGTCATTTGCGAATTTATAAAACAACGTTTATAATTCCATTTCTATTTATCTATAAAAACTTCCTTTTTATAAATTCTTTTATTAACCTATTCCAGTTTATAACTCAATTATAAACTAAAAGTTCATATTATAAGTTAAATACTTATAAAACGATTATTTTACAAAATCGTTCCTCTATAGACTTTCCAAACCATAAATCTTATAACTTATAAGATTCATTTATTTAACCAAATCTATTCTTCAAATAACTTCACAAATTTATAATTCTTACTATTTATAAATTTCATTTATAACTTCACCGTTTATAATTCTATAAATTTCATTCTTTAATGAAATTCATTTTCACTTCATTCAAACACTTATAAAAACTCGTTTTATAATTTGAATATCTCAATTTATAAATATCCATTTATAAATCTCTTAATATAATTCAATTTATATTATTCTTTTAAAACATCTTTAATCTCCTTTATTATTTCACCATTTCGATTCATAAAATAATTAAATTTTATAAATCCTATATTTAAACTTTTCACAATAAATTCTAAAATCCCGATTAAACTATTTTATAAAATCAATAGCATCATATTCTCAAAAATCAGTTTTTAACTATATTTCTCAAAAATCATAATTTTTATAACTTTAAAAATTATAACGTTTATTTATATAAAATGGATCAATTCCAAAAATATTTTATATTTTCAAAAATCACTTTAAAAATCATTTTAAAATCCCAAAATCTGGGTCCAATGATGCTACACACCAAATAGTCAATCACGACAACAACGACATCATATATCGATATGACAATCCATCAAATATCAAAATATCTGAAATCAAATAAATACTGTTGAGGAATCCAGTTGGATCCCTCCAACCTGTTTCCTGCATCCACAAACATTAGCACAATACCAATTTCGCTCCAGTACGAAATTATCGCGGTATATGGGATTTAAATATTATCCGCTTAATAACGGCGTAATAGGGTCTCATCCGCTAAACAAAAAATGCGGGAAATCAATAACTCCAATATATACATATGCCAATATATATATATTGCTATTATATATAATACCAATTTCACTGTTTATGAAATATTCGCGGTATATGTTTTTATTAAATAACATCCGCTTACTAACGGCGTATAATGTCTATTTTAACAATCAATGGATATTAATCAACATTCAAACATGCATTCAAATATTTCAAATCTAACTATTTAAAATAAAATCGAAACTGATTCGATTGAGTGAGAAATTCTCACCTTGATTTTATTTCCGTTTTAGCGATTTATTTCGAATAAAATTAAACGGACGTTTAATTTTACCCAAAATTCTCACTAACTCCAAACGACTCCAATCCAATTCCATCGCGTAGTGCTCGTCCATACGATTCCAACGCAACTGGTTTCGTGCGTTTTCGACCTCGTATGAAAACGTTACAGATATTTGAAGTTACACGATTTTTATTATATAATTTACAACTAAATTATAAAATTTTATACCCTAGCTTATTTGGACCCTTGGATCAGCTGCCTCCACATCTGGACCGTGTATCCCATCTCCCTCTCTCACGCATTATCTTCTTCCAGATAATACACACGCGCATGAACCCATTCAATCACAAACTAGGGTTAGACTTTGCACAATCAATACTCGACGAAACTCGATCAAACCACTTGCAATTCGAAGCTCTTCGCGATAGCTACCTCCACCATCCACCACCTGAAGCTCGGCCCCCTCCTCCTCCTCGTTTTGCGTGCGCAGGCCGGCCACTTCATGGTCATTTTCCAGTTGATTCGTGAAGCTATTCGCGATCTTGACCGTTGATATTAAAGATCGTGTTGTGCTCTACAATTCTCTAGTTGAAACCTAAGGCTAATTGTCGACGGATTTTGAGTAATCAAGGGGAAAACGTGGGTGTTTTCTGGCCATTCATGGGGAGGGTGGCGGCTAGGGTTAGATTAGGTTTTTATTTTTATTTTTTTCTAAATTATGAAGGTGTTGGTCTATTTATAAAAGAAAATCGAACACTATTCATCCCGGAAATTCCGAACTCCGATTTACGCGCCGTAACTGACGTTCCTAGGGTTTATCCCGCGTTCCGGACACAATGGAATAGGTTTTGGAAGCTAATTCGGACATCTGTGCGAGTTATGGCTATAAACGCTCAATTTAAATTAAACCGATTTAAATCGATTTCTAGGCGTTTTAATTTGTACCGGACAAACGGTAAATCCAATTGACACGAAATTTGAAACGTTACAATAATATCACATTACGGATCCGATGAAACTGGTTTCGTCGAAATCCGAGACTTTTTGAAAAATGGCTATTTTAACTCGCCAAATTAAAATTAAAAATAATTCGATGCGTTTCGAGCTGCCACGATCAAACGATAGCTCCGATTGACACGAAAATTGAAATCCGGTAATAACTAATTATTACGGATCCAATGGAACTGGTTTCGTTCAATTCTGAGACTGTTCAAAAATTGACTATTTTCACTAGTCGATTTTAATATTAAAATATTCAATTTTCACAAATAAACTTTTAATTCGATTTTAAAAGTTCTAAAATATCATTCTAACTTCAACATGATAAAATAAAATTTTACAAATCATTTTCAATCATATTTAACTCAAATTTCAATTATTTCCATAATTTCACATATTAATTTATTGATTTAATTATTCAATTAAATCCAATAAATCGAAATAAAATTTATTCGACTTATAAATTCACTTATTAATATTTAAAATCAATTAAATATTCAAATTTTAATTATTAATAATTCTGGGTCGTTACAATCTTCCCCCCTTAAAAGAATTTCGTCCTCGAAATTAACAAGTAAGAAAGAATTACAGAATCTATTAACTTTCCAAAATTCATAGTTAAACTTCTTACAAATCTTTTACTAAGTTTTCAAATCATACTTAGTTATCTTTTCAAAAACAACTACTATTGTTTAACTTTCAATTCCAAATCAAAGTTAAAGTTTTCAAAAAATTTCCAATTTTCTCAAATTTTTCTAACGCTTTAAATTTCCGGAAAACTTCGCCATAGTCTCCTTTGCGCGGCTCGATCCGAAAAAAAATGACAGTATATATATCACAAATATACATCTCATCAAGTAATGAGGCATCCCGCAGGGAAAAAGTATAAAAGTACGGTATGTAATCCGAGATATGTACCTTATATTTTATTAGCGAGCATATACGGCTAATATAGCGCGAAAGCGAGCTCCAAATGCGAAGCAAACACGATCCGCACCTACTAATCACTCAACAAACAACATGAGAATCATGCATATAGACAATAGTATCAATATACATCATACAGCAACATAATAACTATACATGTCAACATAGCAATTGTAGTAAAACAACAAATGCAAACATCAACCAACTAAATATTCATAACCAATATATATTCATTCATATTCTCATTCATATTAAATGAATTGGTTTTCAATTTAATCACATTCGATTCATTAAACAGTGGATGTTTTTACTAACATTCATTTGCAATTAGTTTATATTCACTAATTCATATTCATGTTGGTTCACTTCCAATTCAAATTCAATTCCATTCAAATTTATTTGCTTCTAATTTGAATTCAGTTTACTTTAGCTTTCAATTTCATTAATTCTTAATGAATTATATACAATCAACTAACAATCATATATCAACCAATGTATATCAATTACAACCAAATTACTTTGCTTATATTCATTCAATTTGGTTTAACACCATCACTTTCAATTTGTTTAATAAATTGATTTTTATTCAACTATTCAACTTCCAATGACATTAGATTTTAATGAATTATCACTTACATTCATTATTTCATTCTAATTTATTTACATTCAATTTATTAACATTCAATCCATTAATTCAATTTATAAAGTTGAATTTCATTTATATAACTTAAGTTCACATTTATCACTTCACTTTATTATTTATAACTCATATTCATAAATATATTCCTATAGTTTCACTTCTTATATATATGTGTTTATTTCACAATTGCAAATCACTTTAATTATAATTCAATTCTTATAATTCATTTTACTTATACAATTATTCTTTTACTTAGATTATTCAAACAACTAAACAATCCACTTATATACACTTTAATAATTCTAAAAAATTATTCCTTTATATATAAAAATATAATCAAGGCAAAATTATTTCATTTACCCAATTTAAAAACAATATTGTGTCGAATTGTTCTATTCAAGTGTTTAGAGATCCCTATCAACAACGTTAATTACTCGTATTAACCAGAATCTATATACCACTCAACAAACCAATCATCACAATATAAAACAATTTATATTCACTAACAAATACGCTCTCATAACTATTATTACACTCAAACTCATTCTAGAGTACTACTGACTCTATCTCTAATGAATTATACCCAACAGAACCATGGTTGTCGCTTAACCATATGCTCTGATACCAAATGTAACATGTCGATTTTTCGTTGCCGAAAAACCGAATAGTTAGGGTTTTAAAAAGAATTTAAGAAAAGAGAAGAGAAAAAGATAGAAGATGGAGAGGAAAGAAAATAGAAAATAGAACAGAAAGAAAACAGAGAATTTTTAAATAGAAAGAAAAGAGAATAGAACGGAACAGAAAACAACAGAACAACATCAGAATCTCACAATTCGCAGTGGAACAACATATAATAATAAATGAATAATCTTTAAACAAGAACTATATCAGTTATTACATTACATCACATTTCATTACATCATATCATCAGAGTGTACAACAACAACAACAAACAGTGCAGCGGAAAAAGAAATACTATATAAACTAGTAATACGCCATGCCATCCAGCTTGCTTCCAGCAACTCCAGAATATCCAGAATATCCTGATAAACCTTAACTCTTGACTGCCCGTGTAGAAATTGGTGGGCACCCAGAGTTTAGGAAGGAAAACAATAAACTCCGAGTCAGTCATGTGACTGGTGTGAGAACTCAAAGCAGTTTATTTATCTTTAAAATCAAAATAGAGGAATATTTTTAAATCAATTCGCAATGCTTTTAAAAATGAGACTACCATAAGGCCTCCCGCACACACACACAATGCAAACGCAGAATCGGAGGAGATTTCTCCTTATGATAGTCAAAGATGCTTGATACGCATTTAAAAGAACATTTGATATTATTACTAGTGCATAGTGTAGGAAAAATTCATTTCGAAAGTAGAATATAAATCTTAGCCAGCATAGACATTCCGAACTATGCCTACTATAGCTAACTATGTTCAATAGAAGGTTACCGCCACATTCCATAGCAGGTTATACAACTAAAACCGTACAAGTCACGTACTGTTTCTTTGGATTTCCAACGAATGATCAGGCCAAGGAACTTCCCATTGCCACATGAGAATGCCTCTGGATGGACATCCCCGAGAACCAAACCGGATCTCTACCAACACAAGGCCGGGTTACCCCTAACTGAGTAACAACTGACCGAATATGCCATCCCCTGGTCCTTTGGGACCTTTTACCGAGCGCTCGTAATCAATTCACACAATCATAACAAAGTGTTTTCAACATGAGTAAGTATTTGGGCTCCATACCATGATACCACCCTTTTCCAGAAGGAAATGGACACATCCTAAAGGGCGCTACCCCTCATAACCTTGCTGCTTCTTTCCTGTTTTGACCATTCACGGGGTGTGAGGCTCGACGAAGTCACGTCCACAAAAACATACTTTATACAAAAGCCATGCTTTGGGTCAACAAATGATCAACACAATGATCACAAGGATAGACGATCAAACAAATGATCCTATCACAAATAATCAACACAATGATCATTTACAGCAACACTCAGCATGTCACATTACCAAATTAGGAATATATCGCTGATAACTTCAACTATATAACCTCTGAGCTCGTACGTCTCAGAGAAAGGTGTTAAGCTAAAATAATAAATTCTTCGCCACCAACAGAAATATATTTGAAAGAAATCGGCTTTATATCTCAACTTGTAATGTCAGACATACAATCCATACAAGTCTGTTCCGGGCTCGAACAAAACCGAAGGCACTTACAAAGAAGTCTTTGAAATTCGGATATTCACAATCCTGATTGGATTCACCATCACATATGGAGAACTCTATACCGTAGCTACTCGGTGCAGAGTCAATCGACAGGTCATCCTATCGCTCTCGCAAATACCGGGTCTTCAACACCGATCTTCAATGCAATTCACAACGACGTATCACATATTCGGAATGGGTTATACGACCCCATGGTCCTTTCCCGGTTAACCCGAATAGTGAGCGCTTATTGAAAAATAAGTGTGGCATTCCAATTCAAACAAATCACATCAATTACCCATTCAAAGGGAAATATTGATAGTCGGTTATTGAACTATCACTGGATATGCACACATCACCAGTTTACAAATAATTTTCCAAATTATTTATTTTCCAAAATATCTTTACTAGATATATAATTTCACACTTCAAAAATAAATCAATATTTTTTTTTTTTAAACCAATTCTACTTTCTTTTATAAATTCAATAGTGAATTTACATTCCAAAGTATTAATGAATATACGACTTCAATTCGATTTATAATATTCATTTTCAATTTATCTTCAAAAAGATAAATTCTCTAATATTCACTTTATATTGGAAAAACATTTCCATACTTATTTATTCATAAGTAATTCACAAATTTTATTTATTTTCAACACTTGGAAAATATTCAATATACTTAAATCGAAATTAAGTATATATTTCATTCTTTAAGGAAATCATTCACTTTAACATATTTATTTGGGCCAAAACGAATGTTGCGTAAAACATCGTTATGACAACCCAAAATCACTAGTATAGGGATTCGTAATTAAAATAGATATATAAATCCCAATACTATTCAAAACATTTCCTTTCGGAAATCATTTACTATAACAACAGTGTTATAGTCCACTATTTCCTTTTATTTCTCGAAAACGTCTATTTCAACAATAAATGTTGAAATCTATGGTTTCGAATCTCAACACATTTTAAAACATTGTTCGATCGTTTTAATTCTATTTAAAACATCCAAATCCAAAACAATTTCTTTAACGTGTTATTCACTATTCAAAAACGTGAATATACTTCATTAACAATTTCATCCTTTTATTCATTTTAATTCAAAGGATTATTCACTATTCAAAAATGTGAATATAACTCCATTTATAGGTTTCAACAAATTTTCTTGTCAAAATAAGTCATTTGCGAATTTATAAAACAACGTTTATAAATTCCATTTCTATTTATCTATAAAAACTTCCTTTTTATAAATTCTTTTATTAACCTATTCCAGTTTATAACTCAATTATAAACTAAAAGTTCATATTATAAGTTAAATACTTATAAAACGATTATTTTACAAAATCGTTCATCTAAAGACTTTCCAAACCATAAATCTTATAACTTATAAGATTCATTTATTTAACCAAATCTATTCTTCAAATAACTTCACAAATTTATAATTCTTACTATTTATAAATTTCATTTATAACTTCACCGTTTATAATTCTATAAATTTCATTCTTTAATGAAATTCATTTTCACTTCATTCAAACACTTATAAAAACTCGTTTTATAATTTCAGTATCTCAATTTATAAATATCCATTTATAAATCTCTTAATATAATTCAATTTATATTATTCTTTTAAAACATCTTTAATCTCCTTTATTATTTCACCATTTCGATTCATAAAATAATTAAATTTTATAAATCCTATATTTAAACTTTTCACAATAAATTCTAAAATCCCGATTAAACTATTTTATAAAATCAATAGCATCATATTCTCAAAAATCAGTTTTTAACTATATTTCTCAAAAATCATAATTTTTATAACTTTAAAAATTATAACGTTTATTTATATAAAATGGATCAATTCCAAAAATATTTTATATTTTCAAAAATCACTTTAAAAATCATTTTAAAATCCCAAAATCTGGGTCCAATGATGCTACACACCAAATAGTCAATCACGACAACAACGACATCATATATCGATATGACAATCCATCAAATATCAAAATATCTGAAATCAAATAAATACTGTTGAGGAATCCAGTTGGATTCCTCTAACCTGTTTCCTGCATCCACAAACATTAGCACAATACCAATTTTGCTCCAGTACGAAATTATCGCGGTATATGGGATTTAAATATTATCCGCTTAATAACGGCGTAATAGGGTCTCATCCGCTAAACAAAAAATGCGGGAAATCAATAACTCCAATATATACATATGCCAATATATATATTGCTATTATATATAATACCAATTTCACTGTTTATGAAATATTCGCGGTATATGTTTTTATTAAATAACATCCGCTTACTAACGGCGTATAATGTCTATTTTAACAATCAATGGATATTAATCAACATTCAAACATGCATTCAAATATTTTAAATCTAACTATTTAAAATAAAATCGAAACTAATTCGATTGAGTGAGAAATTCTCACCTTGATTTTATTTCCGTTTTAGCGATTTATTTCGAATAAAATTAAACGGACGTTTAATTTTACCCAAAATTCTCACTAACTCCAAACGACTCCAATCCAATTCCATCGCGTAGTGCTCGTCCATACGATTCCAACGCAACTGGTTTCGCGCGTTTTCGACCTCGTATGAAAAAGTTACAGATATTTGAAGTTACACGATTTTTATTATATAATTTACAACTAAATTATAAAAT
The DNA here is from genome assembly GCA_030765085.1 of Allium cepa. Lineage (NCBI taxonomy): Eukaryota > Viridiplantae > Streptophyta > Magnoliopsida > Asparagales > Amaryllidaceae > Allium > Allium cepa. The sequence continues at coordinate 365,180,307 of CM060934.1, read as the reverse complement.
TTTATACCCTAGCTTATTTGGACCCTTGGATCAGCAGCCTCCACATCTGGACCGTGTATCCCATCTCCCTCTCTCACGCATTATCTTCTTCCAGTTAATAACCGCGCGCATGAACCCATTCAATCACAAACTAGGGTTAGACTTTGCACAATCAATACTCGACGAAACTCGATCAAACCACTTGCAATTCGAAGCTCTTCGCGATAGCTACCTCCACCATCCACCACCTGAAGCTCGGCCCCCTCCTCCTCCTCGTTTTGCGTGCGCAGGCCGGCCACTTCATGGTCATTTTCCCGTTGATTCGTGAAGCTATTCGCGATCTTGACCGTTGATATTAAAGATCGTGTTGTGCTCTACAATTCTCTAGTTGAAACCTAAGGCTAATTGTCGACGGATTTGGAGTAATCGAGGGGAAAACGTGGGTGTTTTCTGGCCATTCATGGGGAGGGTGGCGGCTAGGGTTAGATTAGGTTTTTATTTTTTATTTTTTTCTAAATTATGAAGGTGTTGGTCTATTTATAAAAGAAAATCGAACACTATTCATCCCGGAAATTCCGAACTCCGATTTACGCGCCGTAACTGACGGTCCTAGGGTTTATTCCGCGTTCCGGACACAATGGAACAGGTTTCGGAAGCTAATTCGGACATCTGTGCGAGTTATGGCTATAAACGCTCAATTTAAATTAAATCGATTTCTAGGCGTTTTAATTTGTACCGGACAAACGGTAAATCCAATTGACACGAAATTTGAAACCTTACAATAATATCACATTACGGATCCGATGAAACTAGTTTCGTCGAAATCCGAGACTTTTTGAAAAATGGCTATTTTAACTCGCCAAATTAAAATTAAAAATAATTCGATGCGTTTCGAGCTGCCACGATCAAACGATAGCTCCGATTGACACGAAAATTGAAATCCGGTAATAACTAACTATTACGGATCCAATGGAACTGGTTTCGTTCAATTCTGAGACTGTTCAAAAATTGACTATTTTCACTAGTCGGTTTTAATATTAAAATATTCAATTTTCACAAATAAACTTTTAATTCGATTTTAAAAGTTCTAAATATCATTCTAACTTCAACATGATAAAATAAAATTTTACAAATCATTTTCAATCATATTTAACTCAAATTTCAATTATTTCCATAATTTCACATATTAATTTATTGATTTAATTATTCAATTAAATCCAATAAATCGAAATAAAATTTATTCTACTTATAAATTCACTTATTAATATTTAAAATCAATTAAATATTCAAATTTTAATTATTAATAATTCTAGGTCGTTACAATAACATTCAAAAAGCAAATAAAATTTAGAAAAAACAATTATGCGTACAAAAAATAATACATCTCCTTTCGCATTAATACACAAGTACCCCATAATACTTATGTATCAAGGCGAAACACAGAAACCTAATTTATTACCTTAAAATTATTAAAAATTCGTTAAGTCCGATAAAAATTAATATCGATTAATTTAATTTAAAAAAAAAACTAAACAACACAAATTTTAGTATGCAAAAACGCAATCAAAATTCTAAAAATGTTCTATTCAATAATAAAATAATTCAATTAAACAATTTTAAATTAATTTTTTTTCCCTTCAAATCAAATATTACGTTTTAATTTAATTAATATTTTTTTTCAGCCAATGTGGACTGCATAGTACAACCCTGAGCTGGGCTGCACACGCAGCCCGTGCACGTCTGGACTGCATAGCCCAAAGTTGATCTGCAACTGTGCAGCCCACCCAGACTGCAATTTGCAGCCCCATGCAGCCCACCTGGGCTGCAGCCACGTGCAGCCCACTTGGGTTGACATGCAGCCCACCTGGGCTGCAACTGTTGCAGCTCGGCTGGGCTGCACCTGGACAGCCCTAGCTGGGCTGCAACTGCAGCCCACCTGGGCTGCTCCTAGGCAGCCCACCTGGGCTGCTCATGCAGCCCTAGCTGGGCTGCAACAGCAGCCCGAATGAGCTGCTCGTGCAGCCCACCTGGGCTGCTCCTGGGCTGCCCAGGCTGCTGCCGCAGCCCAGCTGCTGGGCTGTTACCTTGCAGCCCGGCCTGGGCTGCACTGTGCAGCCCGCCTGGGCTGGTGTGCAGCCCCGCCTGGGCTGCTCTTGCAGCCTGGGGCTGCACTTGCACCTCTGCTGTTAAAAGTTAATTTTTTTTTTATATTTATTATTATTATTATTATTATTATCCTTCTTTTATTTTTTTCTTTATACATTAATTTCCTTTTAACTTTGTTGCATGCTTCTCAGGCATTTCAACATACACTTAGTGTGCATTAACAACCATATTATGTATGAAAGTTAAATCTTTTTTTTTTCCATTTTATCGACCATATACCAATTCCATTCCAAATCATATTATATCAAAATCCGAATTCAATTCTAACAACGCTTCAATTAACATCATACGAAATAGAAGAAGGGGCCAAAAAGCAATAATTTTCAAATAATCCTTTTTTGGGTTTACATGCAAACTCCAAACTATTAATTAGGAAAAAGAATTAAACTTCACTCACCTTAGATTTCAACAGCAGTCTATAAGTTCTAAATCAGCTTGCCTCTAAATTGTTTGCCTTTCACCTTTCCAATTGTCTTAGAATTGAGAATCGTTCCTTTTATCTTTTGATTGCAAAGATAGATTTGTGTTTGAGTGGAAGGATTTGATTAGGTTTTCTGGTTTCTGATTTCTGAGTGACGGTGTTGTTCTGTACGTACAGTAAAAAGAGAGGAGAAGGAAATGGGCTGAGTATTATAATTGAGGCCCTTTCGAGAATCCTCTTAGGAAATATCTTTATTTCCTTCCTTTTTTTAATCTTTTTTTTTTCCAAACATAATGATTACACCTTGTCTCATGTAAAGATATTTCTATTTTCTTATTTTAGTAAATTTACTTCTAGACTTTTCCTTACATTATATGAAAAATTGAATTTTATTATTAGCATTATTACTATTTTATGTATAATTTGTAAATTAATATGAAAATTTCTTTCTTTCTTTTTTCAATGCATAACATGAGAATTTAACATAAAACTTTATTTTATTTATGCTTCTCCTCACTTTATTATTTTTTTTTCTTTTAAACTTTTTAAGTAACAAAAACTATTCTACTTTTTTTTCCAACAAAAATTAATTCATTAAATAAATTACCTTAACATAAAACATACAATTCATTAAATTCAATATACATAACAAATAAGTCACAGATCATTTATTTCCCTCTTATCCCCTTTAATATTTTATTTCAATTTTTCAAACAAAATATTTATTTATTTACTTTATTATTATTACCAAATAAATTATAATAATAATTTTTTTTAACTTTTCCATTTTTTTCCTATTATACCAAATTGTAAATCAACATAAGAAAAATCTCATCTAAACTTTTCATACATAAAACAAATTTTATCTAATGTAATTAGTTATCATTCTCTCATAAAAAAAACATAATATTCTCAATGTTTAACTTTCCAAATAGTTTAGGGTTAATAAAACGGTTCATCTATTAAAATAAATTACACTACCACTAAAAATACAAAATTTATAACTCCAAATAAAAGTAAATGAATTTGTTACCATTTATTTTTCTCTCGACCCCATTAATATTGAATATCCATTTTATTTTCTTTTGTTTTCATTTATTTGTCATTTCACCATTTTTTTTCCATAAATATTTAATTGTTTGTTATTATTAACAGATTACTTATCAACTTATTAGTTTATTCCCAATTTAGTATCCCTAAAAATCGGGTTGTTACAGATTCCAAAAACCATAGCGTCTGCCATGTGCCGCTGGATCCATGACAGACTCAAAAATAACATCCTCCTCATCGGCGGTCAACTCGTCGTGCCCAGAGCCCTTGAGAATGGAAGTCAATGCTTGCTGAAACTTTTGCTGTTATGCAAAATAAGTCGAATTTAGATAACATTATTTTAATTAACTTATATAAGTGTTAAGTCATTATGTTACTTACATATGCGGACTGTAACGACCCGTAAATTTTAACGGTTTTAGCAACGAATTTAACTGAAATTTTGCGAAATTATAAACGATAAAATTTTGAAATATAAATTTGATATTTGGAATGCGGCCAGTTAAACATAGCAGCTGGTAAATTTTCGTCCGAAAATACGAAAGTTTATTTCGTGCGTAAATTTACTTTAATTAAATCGGTTAAAAAGCGATGAAAATAAATTGTTTTCGGAACCTAAATATTTTTACATAAAAAAATTCTAAATCATCTTCTGAGCAAGATGTCAGTTTGTCATTTTTCCTAGTTCGGACATCTTTGGCTCCGTTGATCTTATTTTTCTACGTTTTTCATGCATTTTTCGCAGTAGAAAATTTCGAATTTTTAAAATTTAATTGAAGCACTGATATTTGTATACTGATTTGATCGTCTCATCGCGCTGATCTCTACGGCATATTTATTTCTGTGTTTTGAAGTTTGGTTAGCAGCGAAATCCGTAAATACGGGTTAACCATATCGGCACCCATTTGAACTTTTAATATTCAGTGGCTATTCAAAATTTCGAACCGCCACTAGCATTTATTTTCATTGAGTTTCAAATTTTGTTCCCACTAGTTCCAACATTATGGTTCTTTCCTTCTCTTTTATCAATTCCTTGGTTCACTTTGTTTACTATTTACTTCTCAGTTCTGCAAATATTCAATTGAAAAAAAATAAAAAAATATCTTCATACATCTTCGCAGTAACCTGATTATCATTCCCACTGTCCACTTTGGCCTCCATCTCCCACTCATCCTCTTTATCATTTCCACTGACCAGCCTTCCACTTCCCGACCCGAAGCCGCTCACACCATCTCATGCGCCTCCTCCACCTCCCACCATCGCCATCTGTTTCAGAGCTGCCTCGACCTCTTCACCGAAGCCTCCACCTAGATCTGGCCGAGCTCGCCATAGCCGCTTCACTTTGTGCTCGATCACCTCCTCCCCGCATCTCTTCCCACTGGCGTCGATGAACCGTACCACCACAAACGAGCCATCCACTCGCCGTCATCCCTTCCATCACCGCACCTTTGTTTCTCCAGTGCCTGTTCTTTTGCAAAGTCACCTGTTCAATCTTCCTTCCCTTCTTTTTGCCTAAAGCCCACCACTCTTTCCTCACCAACCTTCGGCCGAGTATCCATCACTTCTAATGATATATTATTGGGTATGTATATTTATATACGTAAGTGTTATTCATATTTGTTATATATATGCTGATTTTAAAAAGGTGAATGTTTGTTCTTTATAATATAGAATCGGTAGCATTTATATTATAAGTTGATTTAGTGTTATATTAATGAGTAAGATTAGTGAGGGTGTAAGTTACCTGTATGGTTATAATATGAGTTGTTATAACATTTTGTTTATATTTATAAGCTTACATAAATTATACAGAACTGGTTTGCTTGTATATTTAAGTTATGTAAACTATATAGAATATGTTAGTCCACATTTTTTTTATTCAGACAAGTTATAATGTTTTTTTTATAGTGCGCAAGCTTTATATACTAGTGCATATATTGTTAAATGTTATATATATTATACGTTATAGTTTAAGTTGCTTTTAAAGAATGTTTAATATTTTTTTTTTGATTCATATATATAATAGGATAGTATAGGTACGTCCTATGACATTCAATTTTATATATATATATATATACAGGCTTTAACATGTAAATTTTATACCTAAATTTTAAACGTATGCTTTATATTTTGCTGCATAGATTTGACTATATGTACTTAGTTATATATGTTTGCAACGTTCAACCTGTGTTATTATACACATATTTGTCAAACAAATCTGTTGGTTCCTAAATGCATTTGTATATCACCGTTTGTACATAACAGTATACATATAAGCCTTGAATCTATAAAGCAATATATACACAGTTTGAGTATGCATATATCATTGACTTTGGAACAGTTTTATATATTATAAGTTATATAAGCTATAAATGGATATATTTATATCATATAGGTTTGTGCATTTGTAGTATATTAGCATTTCATATGTTCGCAATCTCATGTCGTACGTAACATAAGTACGTGCACTTTAATATATTTTAGCATTTATAAGTTATCATGTCAAGACAGTATACATTAGTATAGATAGAGTAAAAAAAGTGAGTACGACCCTTGTTTTATAACTTTTCAGTTTTATTTTATTGGTATAATAATAATATATCATTTTATTATATATATATTATGTAAAGGACAGTATGTCTGAACATCATTTATTTTGATTTGTTTAAAATATTGGTCTTCAAAATAAGTGTGTTTGAATTTAAAAATATGTTTTGATATATGTATATAGTCGTACATATTTGTTCATTTATACTATTGAACTTTATCAATCCAGTTTGATCTGATTTCGCCGATTTTCTTTTATCAGCTTTGTCGTCAAAATTCGCGTTCAATCGTGCTTCGTTTGGAATTCGTGCTTGGGTCGTAACTACTCTCATTTTCTATTCTCTCTAGCCTCGAAAGGTGAGCAATCACTCACGATTACTATTCTTTTATTTATTAAATTTGATTTCAATTGAAACGACAATTGGAATATGCTGCTGTTAGTTATTTACATCATTATATATGCTATTACCTGTATCGGTTCACCTATGACATCGGACACCATTATCTGTTAATTATTTATGTGATGATAATACAGTTTGGTTGATAATTGATTGATTGATTGTTGTTTATATTGGATGTAAATTGTAATGTATAAAGTGATAAATATTATGCAACTGAATTTGATGTAGGATAGTTTAAAAATGTGAATCGACATATGTGTTGAATTTGATTAGTTAATTGAATAATACGACCCTTTTAATTGTTAAGTTAACTGACACGTAGGATTTGATAAATTACACTTTGAACCTTTGAACGTATATTGGATTAATTGTTGTAGTATTAAAATTGAAATTGAAATTGAACGACAAGTGGGAAAACCCGTAATGTAATAATGTTTAATCTACATGAAATGATAGTGTAGATTCTAGAAATAATTATATTAATTTGCACAAACGACAAAGTGAATTAATACGATTATTTCGGGATTATTTGAATTAATTATTGGATTGTTATTGATTGTTGTTATTGCTTGTTTATTTACTTTGACACCATCCCAGTTATCACACTGCAAGTTCCCTTTATTATGCTTGATCTTGAATTGAAATTGGAATCGGGTTGAAATGATATATACCCAAATGAATTTGACCTAGGATAGAGAATTAAATAAATCCGCTTGGTCAATATATTGTTTTAAAAATAAAATAATGATTTTATTCGAGCAAAGAATAAGTTTTGAAATGAAGTTGGAATTGGAATTTTATGAAAGGAAAATGTAAAGATTGAAATCTGAAACAAATATTAATTGAGTAATTGATGAAAGAACGTTGTTTGAAATTTAATTATTTAATAATTAAATTTGGAATTATTAATAAATAAATTGGAATTAGTAATAATTGAGTTTTGAAATTATTAAGTTTGGAATCATTTAATAATTAAATTTGAAATTATAATTAAGTTTGAATTGTAATTAAGTTTGAAATTATTAAGTTGAATTTATAATTAAGTGGAAATGGTTTGATAATTAAGTTTAAATTCATAATTAAGTGGAAATGATTTAATAATTAAGTTTGAATTGATATTCAAGTTCGTAATTATTAATTTTTGCAATTATTGATAATTAAGATGAAATTATTTAATAATTGAATAAGTTTTAATTATTTGATAATTGAATAAAAATTGAATTCTTTGATAAGAGAAATTGAACTTTTGAATAAGTGGATTTGAACATCGTTAATAAATGAAACTGAGGTTCTTGTTTATTCAATTTTTGGAAAATTTATTTTAATAAGTGAAATTGAAACTTCTCGAATATGTGAAATTTAGTTCCTTTATTAATTGAGTTTGAAATATGTAACTAAGTAAATAAATGAGTGAAATTGAATTTCTTTAACAAGAAATAAAATGTGGTTATTGGAATAAATATAAGACTTGTAATGTAAAGAACTTGATTGACGAATCTAATTGAATTCAATTTGAAGTTTGATATAATGAAGCTGAACTTAAAAGAATTGATTTAATAAATTGGAAATTTAATAGAAATTGATTTGAAGGATAAATTTACTTAACGAATGTTGAATGTAATCGATAAATGAATTTAAATTGATTTGAATGTTAGTTAAATTGAATTAAATTAAATGATTTCGGAATGAAATTTATATATGAACTTGAATCGATATTTGAATTGTTTAAATAAAAATTGAAATCGAATTGTAAGACTTTGAAATGGTTATTTGGAAGCCTTGAAACGTAAACTTTGGAAATCGATTTAGAAAGACACATGAAATGTTGATTTTCGAATTTAAATTGAAATTGAATTTGATTTGGTTTGAAATTTACTAAACGACCAATCGGTGTAATAATTACGAAAGTTATTAAAGAGACCGGAATCGGTTATGGATATACTCTCTATCTAAACCTAAAACCACTTTAATAACTAAACGCGGAGTGATGATCCATAATGAAGTGGTTGGAATGATGTACGTGATGACTGAAGAAAGAGAACGATAATGGATAGCCTTGACACTTGTGTCAAATTGGAAATGACTAAAATCAGGAGTCGCGCCGGGCCAAATGGGGTTAGCTACCTCGAGCGAACACACTTCTTCGTAACTACTACTCATTACTTGTGATTGATTGTGTAACGACCCAGAATTTTTATTAATGAAAATTTGAATATTTAATTAATTTTAAATATTAATTAGTGAATTTATAAGTCGAATAAATTTTATTTTGAATAATTGGATTTAATTAATAATTAAATCGATAATTTAATATGTTAAAATACAGAAATAATTGAAAATTGAGTCAAATATGATTGAAAATGATTTGTAAAATTTTATTTTATCATATTGAAGTTAGAATGATGTTTTAGAACTTTTAAAATCGAATTAAGAGTTTAATTGTGAAAATTGAATATTTTAATATTTAATCGACTAGAGAAAATAGGCAATTTTCAAACAGTCTCAGATTTCGACGAGACCAGTTCCATTGGATTCATAATAGTTTGTTATTATCGGATTTCAATTTTCGTAGCAATCGGAGTTATCGTTTGATTGTGGCAGCTCGAAACGCATCGAAATTGTTTTTAATATTAAATTGGCGAGTTAAAATAGTCATTTTTCAAAAAGTCTCGGATTTCGACTAAACCAGTTTCATAGGATCTGTAATGTGATATTATTGTATGGTTTCAAATTTCGTGTCAATTGGATTTACCGTTTGTCCGGTGCAAGCTAAAACGCCTAGAAAATCGTTTAAATCGGTTTAATTTAAATTGAACGTTTATAGCCATAACTCGCAAAGATGACCGAATTAGCTTCCGAAACCTATTCCATTGTGTCCGAAACGCGGGATAAACCCTAGAAACGCTGGTTACCGCGTGTAAATCGGAGTTTGGAAAATCCAAAATGAATAGTGTTTCGTTCGATATTCTATAAATAGACCCTTACCTCTCCACAAATAAAAAAAACATTAGGTTTAAAACCCTAGCCGCCGGCCCTAGGTCCAATGGCCAGAAATTTATTTCGTTCTCCCCTCGAAATCTCCAAATCCGTTCATTAATTCGAGAAACTTTCTACACGAAAGTTGTAGAGGGCATTGAGTTCTAGAGATCTAACGGATATGATCGCGAATGGAGCAGTGGGGTGGTCGAAATCGTGGTTCAAAGGTCGTATGTTGCGCACGTCTTTTCTCAATCCTGGGGGGGCCGAGCTCGAAGCTCTTCAGGCCGAGGGGGGTGTTCGTGGAGGCGCACGACGTGGAGGTATCTGATCGTGTTCAAGATCTTTGCTTTTGGCTCGAAATCAAACCCTAATTGGATGTGTTTATGGGTTGCGTGTGTTTTGTTTACCTGGAGCAAGAAAACGCGTGAGTTTGGGGAAGATAAAGAAGGTGCGGCCTGATGTTGAGGGGGTTTTGGAGGTCCTACGGCTTAGATTGAGTAGGTTTAATATTATAAAAAAATTGTTGTAAATTATAAATAAAAATTCGTATAAACTTGTAAAATGCATATCTTTTTCGTAGGAGGTCGAAAACGCGCGAAACAGGAAGCGTTGGAATCGTATGGACGAGCACTAAGCTATGGAATTAGATTGGAGTCGTTTGGAGTTAGTGAGAATTTTGGGTAAAATTAAACGTCCGTTTAATTTTATTCGAAATAAATCGCTAAAACGAAATTGAAATCAAGGTGAGAACTTCTCACTCAATCGAATCGGTTTCGATTTTATTTTAAATAGTTATATTTAAAATATTTGAATGCATGTTTGAATGATGAGTGTTATCTATTGATCGTTAAAATAGACATTATGCGCTGTTAGTAAGCGGATGTTATTTATTAAAAACATATACCGCGAATATTTCATAAACAGTGAAATTGGTATTATATATAATAGCAATATATATATATATATATATATATTGGCATATGTATATATTGCAGTTGTTGATTTCCCGTAGTATATAGCGGATGAGACCCTATTGCGCCGTCTATTAAGCGGATAATATTTTAAATCCCATATACCGCGATAATTTCGTACTGGAACGGAATTGGTATTGTGCTAATGTTTGTGGATGCAGGAAAACAGCTTGGAGGGATCCAACTAGATTCCTCAACAGTATTTATTTGATTTCAGATATTTTGATATTTGATGGATTATCATATCGATATATGATATCGTTGTTGTCGTGATTGACTATTTGGTATGTAGCATCATTGGGCCAAATTTTGGAATTTTAAAAGGGTTTTTAAAGTGATTTTTGAAAGTATACGTTTTATAAAATATTTTGGAATTGATCCATTTTAAATAAATAAACATTATAATTTTAATGTTATAAAAATTATGATTTTGAGAAATATAGTTAAAGGTTGATTTTTGAAAATATGAGGCTAATGATTTTATAAAATAGTTTAATCGGGATTTTTGGATTTATTATAAAAAGTTGAAATATAGGATTTATAAATTTTGATTATTTTATAAATCAAAATGATGAAATTATAAAGGACTTTAAAGATGTTTTGAAATAATAATATAAATTGATTTATATAAAAGATTTATAAAATGGATATTTATAAATTAGAATATTTTGAATTATAAAACGAGTTTTTATAAGTGTTAGAATGAATTGTGAATGAATTTCATAAATGAATGAAATTTATAGAATTATAAACGGTGAAGTTATAAATGGAATTTTATAAGCAGTAGGTTTATAAAATTTGTAAAGTTATTTGAAGAATAGATTTGGTTAAATAAATGAATCTTATAAGTTATAAGATTGATAATTTGGGAAGTCTTAAAAAGAACGATTTTGTAAAATAATCGGTTTATAAGCATTTAACTTATAATGTGAACTTTTGGTTTATAATTGAGTTATAAATCGAATAGGTTAGTAAAGGAGATTTATAAAGGAAGTAGTTATAAAACAAATAGAATTAGAATTTATAAACGTTGTTTTATAAATTCGCAAATGACTTATTTTGATAAGTAAATTGCTATAGCATATTAAAGGAGTTATATTCACGTTTTAGACAGTGAATAATCCTTTAAGATAAAATGTATAGAAGTGATGAAATTGGTAAACGTAGTATATTCACGTTTTGAATAGTGAATAATATGTTAAAGAAATTGTTTTGGATTTGATGTTTTAAGTAGAATTAAAACGATCTAACGATGTTTTAAATGTGTTAAGATTCGAAACCATAGATTTCAACATTGATTGTTGAAATAGACGTTTTCGAGAAATAAAAGGAAATAATGGACTATAACACTGTTGTTGTAGTAAATGATTTCCGAAAGGAAATGTTTTGTATAGTATTGGGATTTATATATCTATTTTAATTTCGAATCCCTATATTAGTGATTTGGGATTGTCGTAACGATGTTTTACGCAACATTCATTTTGGCCCAAATAAATATGTTTAAGAGAATGATTTCCTTAAAGAATGAAATATATACTTAATTTTGATTTAAGTATATTGAATATTTTCCAAGTGTTGAAAATAAATGGATTTGAGAATTACTTAATAAGTAAGTATGGAAATGTTTTCCAATATAAAGTGAATATTTTGAGAATTTATCCTTTTGAAGATAAATTGAAATGAATAATTGAAATCGTATATGCATGGATATTTTGGAATGAAAATTCACTATGGAATTTATAAATGGAAAGGGGAATTTGTTTTAAAAATAAATATTGATTTATTTTTTGAAGTATTGACAATTATATATCTTGTAAAGATATTTTTGGGAAATAAATAATTTGGAAAATTATTTGGAATCTGGTGGTGTTGTGCATATCCATTGATAGTTCAATAACCGACTATCAATATTTACCTTTGAAAGGTATTTGTTGTGATTTGCTTGAATTTGAATGCCACACTTATTTTTGAATAAGCGCTCACTATTCGGGTTAACCGAGAAAGGACCTTGGGGTCGTATAACCCATTCCGAATATGTGATACGTCGTTATGGATTGCATTTGATGACCGGTGTTGAAGATCGGGTATTTGCGAGAGCGATAGGATGACCTGTCGATTGACTCTGCACCGAGTTGCTCCGGGATAGAGTTCTCCATATGTGATGGGGAATCCGATCAGGATTGTGGATATCCGGATTGCAAGGACTTCTTTGTAAGTGCCTTCGGTTCTGTTCGAGCCCGAAACAGACTTGTATGGATCGTATGTTTGACATTACAAATTGAGATATAAAGCAGATTTCTTTCAAATATATTTCTGTTGGTGGCGGAGAATTTATTCTCTTAGCTTAACACCCTTCTCTGAGACGTACGAGCTCAGAGGTTATGTAGTTGAAGGTTTTTAGCAATATATTCCCAATTTGGTAATGTGACATGCTGAGTGTTGCTGTGAAATGATCATTGTGTTGATCATTTGTGATAGGATCATTTATTTGATCGTTTATCTTGGTGATCATTTCTATGGTCATTTATTGACCCAAAGCATGGCTTTTGTATAAAGTATGTCTTTGTGGACGAGACTTCGTCGAGCCTCACACCCCGGAATGGTCAAAACAGGAAAGATGCAGCAAAGTTATGAGGGGTAGCTCCCTTTAGGGTATGTGCATTTCCTTCTGGAAAAGGGTGGTATCATGGTATGGAGCCCAGATACTTACTCATGTTAAAACACTTTATTTATGATTGTGTGATGTTGATGACGAGCGCTCGGTTAAAGGTCCCAAAGGACCGGGGGATGGCATACTCGTGTCAGTTGTTACCCAGTTAGGGGTAACCCGGCCTTGTGTTAGCAGAGATCCGGTCTGGTTCTCGGGGACGTCCTTGCAGAGGCGTTCTCATGTGACAATGGGAAGTTCCTTGGCCTGACCATTCGTTGGAAATCCAAAGAAACAATACGATCTTGTACGGTATTAGCTGTAGAACCTATCATTCACTTATAGTGGCGCCCCACTGTTTGGATGGTAGCTATAGTAGGCATAGTTCGGAATGTTTATGCTGGCTAAGATTTATATTCTACTTTCGAAATGAATTTTTCCTACACTATGCACTAGTAATAATATCAAATGTTCTTTTAAATGCGTATCAAGCATCTTTGACTATCATAATGAGAAATCTCCTCTGATTCTGCGTTTGCATGTGTGTGTGTGCGGGAGGTCTTATGGTAGTCTCATTTTTAAAAGCATTGCGAATTGACTTTAAAAATATTCCTCTATTTTGATTTTAAAGATAAATAAACTGTTTTGAGTTCTCACACCAGTCACATGACTGACTCGGAATTTATTGTTTTCCTTCCTAAACTCTGGGTGCCCACCAATTTCCACACGGACAGTCAAGAGTTAAGGTTTATCAGGATATTCGGGAATTCAGGAGTTGCTGGAGGCAAGCTGGATGGCATGGCGTACATACTAGTATATAGTATTTCTTTTCCGCTGTTTGATGTTGTTTGTTGTTGTAAACTCTGATGATGAAATGTAATGTAATAACTGATATAGTTCTTTGTTTAAAGATTATTCATTTATTTATTATATGTTGTTCCGCTGCGAATTGTGAGATTCTGTTATTGTTCTGCTGTTTTCTATTCCGTTCTATTTTCTATCTTTTCTCTCTTCTTCTGTCTTTTTCTTTTTCTTAAACATTGAGAATTCGTATTTCTGTTCATCTTGAGTTATTCTATGGAAATTAGTGTATATTCAAGGAGTACGGATTTGCGGGTCATCACAGATTGGTGCACCCTCGGAAATTCAGCAGTGTTGTTTCGCGGTGTTGCGATCATTGCGGCGATGCGTTCTCACCACTCCGGATCAGGCAAACGGTAGTTTTACTACCTTGGGTATTGCCTCATGTGCCTTGTCATACTTGTATACCTACATACGTGACCACTACGAATTTGTTTTGTGTTATACCTATGGAGTACTCCCTGATATCCCACCAGTTTACGGTGGAGTTTACAGTGCTGTATAGACTATAACGCTTATATAAAATGTGTTAAGGGGGATAATGGTAATGCCTTAACACTATTTTGATATTTTATATTACTGATAGACATTATCTATTTAGCATATATTACTACATAGTAGATAGTTTAACGGATCCTTAGAGGACGTTTATTCCAACGTCCTTTGAGTTATTTGTATTTCAATTGTTATTTCACTTGAGTTGGATTTATTGATATAAAAATGTTAATCCTGACTCGAGTGTTTTGTGTTTCGCTTTACGCTTGGGTCAGACCGAGTGTACCAGTATTCGTGATTCACCTTTGAAGTTGGAGCTTCGCCTGGAGATCCAGCTATCTATCAGCTCCAAGATGTTCAGTTGATTCCAGTGATGTATTCTGATTTTTGTATTTGACTATTGCATTCGAGACTTCTGTTGTAACTTATTTAACTCTGTTATATATATATATATATATATATATATATATATATAGTAGCTTCATGAACTACTATCTTTTGCTTCCGCCGCATATCATTACTCTGTGTCTGTGGTTCTGTGATTATTTATTTACTGTATATCTGAGTTTTGCCAAATTTAAAATTAACAATTCGGTATTTTGAATTATTCAAGTCCGACATGTGCGGATGCGAATAGTCCAAAATAGCGGGTCGTTACAGTTGTTGTGCTTTGGCATCGTGATCCCAGGAGTACGAAACATTGCCTGCTTCGTCGACCTGGCTCAACGCATGAGTATGCGTGAAAACATCCCAGTAACTCACAGAAGCACCACCACGCCGTCTCTCCTGAAATATGTCCATATACATATATTATATATATATATATATATATATATATATATATATTGTTACATTATCTACAACTTAGAACATAAAAACTTTAAATTATTATCGTAATTAATAAATATACCAAGTCCTCCCAATGATGCTGAAATGACTTGGAACCACCACGATGTGTGACATGGCTCTTGCTCCTATTGGCTGAGTTCCTCTCCGACTGCCTCTGTAAATTTAATTTAAAAACAAAAATTGTTTAACATTTCTAGTTAGTATTTGCGTAGGAGAATTTAAATTAAACATGTGATAAATTTACCTAAAGCTCCTCGTTCCCCACCATGTCACAAAATCATCCCAAACAGCTGCGCACATCCACTGAGGCTTCTTTCCCACTGTTTTTAAGCTGTTTACTGTTTCCCGGTAATTCTTTGCGACTTTGCTGCACCAATGGCAATATATGACTGAAATATCAACGTCCTGAAGGTCCACTTCCGCCTGCACGTTTGACAAAATAAGAGTTATACAGCTTTTATAAATAATGTAAACATGAATTGATATAACATGTTCCTAATATATAAAGTGACTACCAAAAAATCCTGCCAAATAGTCTCTTTAACATTATCTGGAAATGTCAACTTAGGCCAACATTCGGTCATATGACTCATGTACGCCAGTCGAGATACAGATAGAACTACTTGAGTTGGCTCCAAAAAGAAACCACTGTGTTTAAACAGAGAAAAAATATTTAATATTTCATGACTACTATATATTTTCAGAATAGATTATACGAAAATGAAATTTAATTTTGAAATTTAATACTTACCTTTTGTAACGACCCGTATTTTACGTGTCGATATATCGTAGAATTCTAGGTCGTTAGTGTTGATAAGTCGTCCTTAACCTAAGTCGTAGGGGAAGATAACTTGTATGTTGTTTGAGTCGCGAGGAAATTAGATTGGAAAGTTAACTCGAGTTAGTGTTGGAGCGAGTTAACGGGTTAGTGGTCTTCGCGAGTTAAGAGTTAATGAGTTAGATAGCGACTTAGGGGATGGACGAGTTAGTGGGGTTGACGACCTAAGGGGTTAGGTCGTTTGGATGTTAGGTCGTTAAGGAGTGGTGAACGACCTAATGTGTTAACGAGTTAGTAGATATGACCGGGTTAAGGCTTTGACCGACCTAAGCAAGTTAGCGACTTATAGGGTTTTGCCGAGTTATAGAAGTTAACTTGTGTAGAGGCTTAGGTCGTGGTGATGTTTAGGTCGAGGTAAGCGACTTATAGGATTAGCGACCTATAGGATGGGAGCGACCTAAGGCAGATATCCGACCTATAGATATGAGCGACTTAGGGTTAACGACCTAGCAGTTAGACGAGTTAATGGGTTAGAGGTAGTTAACGGCCTAAGGAATTTAACCTACATAAGTATTTGACCGACCTAAGAGGATTAACGACCTAAGTTTGCTATGTATAGATAGGTCGTAAGCGACCTAAGATAGGGGGTGTGTTAGGTCGAGTGGATTTGATAGGTCGTAACTCAGTTAGGTCGTGAGCAACCTAAGTGAGTCATTGAGTTTTTAGGTCGTGTGATAAGCCTCGTTCCAGTTAGGTCGTAGGTCGTTGGGTTCGATGAGTCGAAGGTCGTTGGGAATGGTAGGTCGGCAATAGTTAGGTCGCTGGGTAGTTATGTGGTGCAGTTAGGTCGATTAGACGACCTAAGGTAGGTTGCATAGATTGTTAGGTCGCGCGCTTATGTTTTAGGTAGCGTGCATACTGTGGGTCTTAGGTCGTAGTATAGTTAGGTCGAGACTTTTTAGGTCGGCAACGACCTAATAGCGAGCCTACGAGTTAAGATCTGGGCGACCTAAGGAGAATTCAGCCTATAAATAGAGGGCTTTGGCTCACTTTTTGGCACCGGATTTCGAAGCAACGAAGTGCTGCCATTTTGAGAGCTCGACTACAACATTTCTTCATTTCCTTTTCTCCATTCCAATCTAGTTCTAACATCCATCCAAGATCGAAGATCGAAGAGCCAAAGTTGAAGATCTTCATCCGACGAAGCTAGATTTCACCATTTCAAGCGAGATTTCACCAAATCGAGCTTGAATCCTTGCTTTCCAGATTTGAAATTGATAGTTTTTGAAGTGTTTGGGTGATTTGGTGAGTGGTGGTTATCTCTCACGCGGACCCAAAGGAGTATATTGGATTGGTGGTTTGTTGGAGTGTTGTAGATAGTGATTTTATGCATTTTTTCTTAGATCCAAGTGTAGATCCATTACTTATGAAGATGTTTACTTATGCAAGTTCATTTACCAAGTTATAGAGACAAAACCCATGTTTTATATTTGATAGATTTATGCTAAAATCCATGATTTCATATATGTTAGACCTATGCTCATTTATTTGCGAAATTGCCATTATAGTTGATATTGCTTGATTAGATCTTGTTTGAATGCTTGATTGTTTGGATGTATGATTGATTTGATTGTCTCGAGTTAGCTTGTAGTTGATTTGGGACAAGATGGTTGAAGATGATTCAAAAGCTAAGTGGAAAGGCTCTTGAATGGTAAAAGCTGCTGTGGCATATGAAGCGGATAATGAAGCTCATATGGATGGGTTCGAGGACTTTGCTATAGCTAGAGGAAGCGAAGTATGATGACGAAATGGACTTTGCCATGATATGTTGAGGCGAAGTATGATGATGAGATGGACTTTGCTAAGATGCG
Organism: Allium cepa; assembly: GCA_030765085.1. Taxonomy (NCBI): domain Eukaryota; kingdom Viridiplantae; phylum Streptophyta; class Magnoliopsida; order Asparagales; family Amaryllidaceae; genus Allium; species Allium cepa. Next base: position 365,162,292 of record CM060934.1, on the reverse strand, counting down.
TTGGAGCAAAGCATGACGTGCGAAGCTATGTTGATAACTCGGTGATGCGATCCGGGTTGATGATAATGGTTAGCTTGAGAGGCGATTGAGCTAGTATGGAAATAGTCGTCGAGGAGGATGACTAGGAGGCTGAGATCTCATCGTTGTTGAAGGTTCTAGCATGCTCAAAGCAAGAGTACGTTGGAACGGGCTGCGACGACGTTCCAAGCACGGGCTGCGACGACGTGCTAGTACTCTGGGTAGTTGCGAAAATTCCTAGGCATGGGCTGGGACGATGTGCGGAGTTAGGTCTAGAACCGGGGTTACCATTAGCCCTTGACAGGTGGTCATTCAACTAACGGTGAAATCAAGGCAATGATAACAGTGATAGCCGGAGTGATGGATGTTTGGACGTTTGGTTGTATCATCATTCGGTCTCAAGAGCGGTGTTTTCTGGATGCTTATCTGATCTTGGTTTAGGCCTTGGGGGTTTGTATTTGGAAAACATCGTCCTTGACTCGAGTGATTATTGTTTTACCTTAATTGTCTGCTATGTTATGTTTGCTTCACTTTAGTTTGAGTCTGGGGGCTATCACTGTAGAAAGAGGTGGAGTGGGATGGTTTGGTTCCTATTCCTTTATCCTTTATACTCTTTTGGTATGTTTGATAGTCGATTTACTGCTCACTAAGACTTTGTCTGACTCAAGGTTTTATGTCTCCTCTTATTACCTTGGGCTGTTCATCCATGTTGGGATGGGCAGACTAGATAGCAGGTGACAGGTGCTGTTCATGGAGGTCTACATTGATGATGACAAAGACGAGCAGGAGGCTTTTGCATATTATTTTCATATTATGTACTGGGTGTTCCGCTGCTATATTTGTTTGAGTGTTATGTAGTGAGGCTTTGATGTATGGATGATTCATATGTTTGTATAAAACTTCTATGATGCTTATATGATGATGTTCTGTTCTATGGAGCTTCACTATATTATATTCCTCTATTATATTTTATCCATGCGCTGTGAGTTATACGATAGATTCTGCGATGTTTATTCTACCCTTGACGGTCACCCATGGCTGCCTGGCACGCCTTTCAGCGCACTATTTCCTTGTTTTGGTGCGGGAGTCATGGGCGGTCGTCACATTTGGTATCAGAGCTTTGGTTAATCGATTTTAGCCAACGCTCGCTGACGTAACTACGTATGAGGGACGTAATTGTATTTTTATGAATGATTACTATATATAATATAGTAGTTTAGAAGGATTTGAACTCCTTATGCAGTTGTTTCTCAAGGTGTTCTAAGTCATTCCTTTTTGTAGATATTAAGGATGAGTCGAAGGGGGAGACCAGCTGCTAGGGAAGGCCGTGCTGTTAGGGAAGCTGTTGATTATGCTCCTATGTTTGAGGCCATGATGACTTCGATCATGAGAAGGATACCAGCCTCGGGGCCATCAGTAGATGTTGGAGTTCAAGTTCAAGCTCCAAGACCAGTGGATTTTGCTAAGCTTTGTAAGGACTATACTTCTCTTGGAGGAAAAGTTTTCTTGGGAACGGAATCAACTATTGAAGTGCAGAGATGGATTGATGCTTGTAGGAGGATCTTTGGTGATTTGGGAATCGAGGATGCAACTAGGAGGAAGCTTGCATCAAGGCAACTTCAAGGGAGAGCTTCAGATTGGTGGAATTCTATCACCATTGATACTTCGGAGGATGAGATTACTTGGGAGCAATTCCAAGTCAGATTTGAAGCTAAGTTCATCTCTACGGCTCAGAAATCTGTCTTGTTTAAGAAGTTTGTGGAACTCAAGCAAGGTGGGAGATCGGTTCTTGAGTACGTTTCTGAGTTTGAGGCCTTGTCCAAGTATGCTCGGTCGTATATTGAATCTTCTTATCAGAAGAATGAGAAGTTTGTGACAGGCTTGGACAGTTATCTTGGAAGGCAGTTGGTGGATCATCTGGACGATCCGTTTGAGAAGCTTGTGGAGAAAGCCCTCAGGCATGAGTGTTTGTTTCCTAGGGAAAGTTCTGTTGTCGCTGTAACCAAGGAAGGATCTAAGCCACAGCAGAGTGGAAACAAGAAGAGGAAGCAGCAGCAACAGAAGGGTAAGGATGGCCAGAAGAAGCCAAGAGGCGAAGTGACTTGCTACAATTGCCAGCAGAAGGGTCATCTCTCCAAGGATTGTAGGAATCCAAAGGCGCCGGCGAAATGCCACAACTGTGACAAGCCAGGGCATTTCAGGAAAGATTGTCCAGAACCGAGGAAGGACAGGCAGATTGTGCAAGCTTATGCTTTAGGAGCTGTGCCGTCGTCTTCAAAAGCTCCTACTGCTGAAGAGAAGGGGAAGAGTGTGGTGGTTCAAGGTACTCTTTCCATTTGTGGTGTTCCAGTTAGAGTGTTGTTTGATACTGGAGCGTCGCATTCTTTTGTTTGTGATGATCTTGTAGGCCGGTTAGGTTTGGAACCGGATATTGTTGATAGGCCATTGGTTGTGACTAATCCAGTTGGGGGTTCGTCATGTTTGTGTATGATATGTCGTGGTCTAGTTGTGTCGAGTCATGATTGCTCGTTTGTTTGTGATTGTTTTGTTCTGAACTTTGCGGGGTTCGGAATTATTTTGGGTATGGACTGGCTTAGGAAGTATGCGGCTAGGATTGATTGTGAGAGGCTGGAGGTGACAGTCGGGAATGTGGAAGGGCGAAAGGTTGTAATACGATGCAAGCATGAGGAAGGCGTCTTCATGAGCTTCATGTATTCGCTGGTTGTTCCACGGGATGGACTGTCATCGGTGCCTATTGTGAATGGATTTGAGGATGTCTTTGACGAAGTCAAAGGATTACCGCCGCATAGGGAGATTGAGTTTCGTATCGATCTAGTTGAGGGAGCCAGACCTGTTGTGATGCCTCTTAGGCGGATGGCGCCTAGGGAGCAACAAGAGTTGAAGGTGCAAGTTGATGACCTTTTACGGAAAGGATTCATTCGGCGTAGCGTGTCCGAATGGGGTGCACCAGTTGTGTTCGCAACCAAAGTGGATGGATCGTTGAGGTTGTGTGTCGATTATCGTGAGCTGAATAAGGTGACTAAGAAGAACAAGTATCCATTGCCGAGAATAGATGACTTGTTTGATCAGCTTCACGAGGCGAAGGTGTTTTCTCAGATGGATTTGGCAACGGGATTTCACCAGTTAAGAGTGGCGAAGGATAGTGTGCCGAAGACTGCTTTCAGGACACCATCCGGTTTTTATGAGTGGCTGGTAATGCCATTTGGATTGACTAACGCACCAGCATATTTTGTGGATCTTATGAATAGAGTGTTCAGAGATCGGTTGAATAAGTTCGTGCTTGTGTTCGTGGATGATATTCTGATTTACTCCAGAACTGAGGAAGAGCACAAGACGCACTTGCGTATTGTTTTGGAAATCTTACGGAAGCATCAGCTGAAGGCTAAGTTTTCGAAGTGTCACTTCTGGAAAAGTGAAGTGAGATTCTTAGGCCATGTTATCTCTGGAAGTGGAATAGCGGTTGATCCCGCTAAGGTGGCAGCGATCCAGGATTGGGTTAGACCTAAGAATGCATCTGATGTGAGAAGTTTTCTTGGATTAGCTGGGTATTATCGACGGTTTATCAAAGACTTTTCCAAGATAGCCGCACCGTTAACAGGATTGACGAAGAAGAACCAAGTGTTCAGATGGGATGATAAGTGTGAGCAAGCTTTCGTAATCCTAAAAGAGCGACTAATAAGTGCTCCTGTTTTGACTATTCCAAGTGGGAATGATGAGATGGTGGTTTACACCGATGCATGTGGTACTGGACTTGGAGCAGTGTTGATGCAGAAGGATAAAGTTGTTGCGTATGCTAGTCGACAACTGAAGCCGCATGAAAGGAATTATCCGACACATGATTTGGAGTTAGCGGCGATTGTATTTGCTTTGAAGATGTGGAGACATTATCTTTTGGGAGTTCGATTCGAGTTGTTTACGGATCATAAGTCGTTGAAGTATCTGTTTTCCCAAAAGGATTTGAATCTTCGGCAGCAACGATGGCTAGAGTTTTTAGCTTCATATGATTTTGGTATAGCTTATACTCCGGGAAAAGGTAACCCAGTAGCAGATGCGTTGAGTCGAAGACATGTCGGATTGGGAGCCATGTTTTCGGAATGGAAGAGTCTCGAGTATTTGGCTGGATTTGATTTCAGGCCCAGATGTGAATTGGAACCTGAGATGTTGGCAAACTTATCGATAAGGCCTACTCTTGTGGAAAGGATTGGCGAGAGTCAAAAGCGAGACGATAAGCTTGTCAAGATTATCCGTGATTTGGAATCTGGATTGGACCCAGAGAAAGATAAAAGATTCAAGGTCGATCGAGAGGGTTGGCTTCGGAAGCAAGGACGACTAGTTGTTCCCGATATAGATGAATTGAGACATGAAGTTCTGAAGGAAAGTCATCACTCGAAGTTGACAATTCATCCAGGAAGAAATAAGATGTATCGGGATATGAAGAGAACCTATTACTGGGAAGGTATGAAGAAGGATGTTGGAAATTTTATTTCCAAGTGTATGAACTGCCAGTTGGTGAAAGCTGAGCAAAAGAAGCCCAGTGGATTACTTCAGCCATTAGAGGTTCCTACATGGAAGTGGGAGCAAGTGTCGATGGATTTTATCGATGGCCTACCTAGAACCAAGGCGGGAAATGAAGGGAATTGGGTCATCGTAGATCGGTTGACCAAGAGTGCAAGGTTCATTCCTGTTCGATCGACTAGGACTACATCGAAGTTGGTTGAGCTTTATGTTAAGTGGATAGTTCGATTCCATGGTGTTCCGAAGAATATAGTGAGCGACCGAGATCCTTTGTTCACTAGTGGATTTTGGAAGAGCTTCCAGGAAGTTTTGGGAACTAAGTTGTGTTTGAGTACAGCTTACCACCCTCAAACAGATGGTCAGACTGAGAGAGTCAACCGAGTTTTGGAAGATCTCCTTAGAGCATGTGTTTTGGATTTCGGAGGATCATGGGAAGATCACCTTCATTTGGTGGAATTTGCATATAACAACAGTTACCAGTCAAGTATTGGTATGGCACCGTATGAAGCATTGTATGGAAGACCGTGTAACTCTCCGACATGTTGGTTGGAAACTGGAGAAAAGCTGATACTTGGGCCAGAGATGATTCGACAGACTTCGGATTGTATAGAAATCATTCGGCAACGAATGAAGGCAGCCCAAGATCGTCAGAAAAGTTATGCCGATAATCGTCGTAAGGATTTGGAATTCGACGTGGGTGATATGGTTTTTGTGAAGATTTCTCCATTGAAGAATGTTATTAGATTCGGGAAGAAAGGAAAATTGACTCCGAGATTTGTTGGACCATTCCCGATTATCGAGCGAATTGGAAAGCTCGCTTATAGATTGGAGTTACCGGAAAAGATGGCGGGTGTGCACAATGTTTTTCATGTATCTTATCTACGGAAGTATGTGCACGACTCAAATATGGTGGTTTCTGCTGATAGCTGTGAAGACTTGGAGGTTGATCCGGTGGTTACGAGACCTCGTAAGCCGCTTCGTGTTGTAGAAACCGACACGAAACAGCTTAGGATGAAAACGATTACGTTGCTCAAGATACAATGGAGTGATGATGTTAACGACTGTACGTGGGAGGAGGAAGAGAGGATGAAGGCAGCTCATCCCGAACTCTTCGAGGTATGGCCCTAAGGTGTCGTGACATCTCATGAATTTGTACCTTGTTCTAACCTTAGAATTCTGCATGCTAGGCTAGAATTGGATGCATGGTTTGTTGATTGCTATGGATGGTAGGCATGCGGAATAGTTTTGATTGCTGTTGTTTGCTTGGAATTTCGGGGGCGAAATTCCTAAGGGGGAGAGAATGTAACGACCCGTATTTTACGTGTCGATATATCGTAGAATTCTAGGTCGTTAGTGTTGATAAGTCGTCCTTAACCTAAGTCGTAGGGGAAGATAACTTGTATGTTGTTTGAGTCGCGAGGAAATTAGATTGGAAAGTTAACTCGAGTTAGTGTTGGAGCGAGTTAACGGGTTAGTGGTCTTCGCGAGTTACGAGTTAATGAGTTAGATAGTGACTTAGGGGATGGACGAGTTAGTGGGGTTGACGACCTAAGGGGTTAGGTCGTTTGGATGTTAGGTCGTTAAGGAGTGGTGAACGACCTAATGTGTTAACGAGTTAGTAGATATGACCGGGTTAAGGCTTTGACCGACCTAAGCAAGTTAGCGACTTATAGGGTTTTGCCGAGTTATAGAAGTTAACTTGTGTAGAGGCTTAGGTCGTGGTGATGTTTAGGTCGAGGTAAGCGACTTATAGGATTAGCGACCTATAGGATGGGAGCGACCTAAGGCAGATATCCGACCTATAGATATGAGCGACTTAGGGTTAACGACCTAGCAGTTAGACGAGTTAATGGGTTAGAGGTAGTTAACGGCCTAAGGAATTTAACCTACATAAGTATTTGACCGACCTAAGAGGATTAACGACCTAAGTTTGCTGTGTATAGATAGGTCGTAAGCGACCTAAGATAGGGGGTGTGTTAGGTCGAGTGGATTTGATAGGTCGTAACTCAGTTAGGTCGTGAGCAACCTAAGTGAGTCATTGAGTTTTTAGGTCGTGTGATAAGCCACGTCCCAGTTAGGTCGTAGGTCGTTGGGTTCGATGAGTCGAAGGTCGTTGGGAATGGTAGGTCGGCAATAGTTAGGTCGCTGGGTAGTTATGTGGTGCAGTTAGGTCGATTAGACGACCTAAGGTAGGTTGCATAGATTGTTAGGTCGCGCGCTTATGTTTTAGGTAGCGTGCATACTGTGGGTCTTAGGTCGTAGTATAGTTAGGTCGAGACTTTTTAGGTCGGCAACGACCTAATAGCGAGCCTACGAGTTAAGATCTGGGCGACCTAAGGAGAATTCATCCTATAAATAGAGGGCTTTGGCTCACTTTTTGGCACCGGATTTCGAAGCAACGAAGTGCTGCCATTTTGAGAGCTCGACTACAACATTTCTTCATTTCCTTTTCTCCATTCCAATCTAGTTCTAACATCCATCCAAGATCGAAGATCGAAGAGCCAAAGTTGAAGATCTTCATCCGACGAAGCTAGATTTCACCATTTCAAGCGAGATTTCACCAAATCGAGCTTGAATCCTTGCTGTCCAGATTTGAAATTGATAGTTTTTGAAGTGTTTGGGTGATTTGGTGAGTGGTGCTTATCTCTCACGGGGACCCAAAGGAGTATATTGGATTGGTGGTTTGTTGGAGTGTTGTAGATAGTGATTTTATGCATTTTTTCTTAGATCCAAGTGTAGATCCATTACTTATGAAGATGTTTACTTATGCAAGTTCATTTACCAAGTTATAGAGACAAAACCCATGTTTTATATTTGATAGATCTATGCTAAAATCCATGATTTCATATATGTTAGACCTATGCTCATTTATTTGCGAAATTGCCATTATAGTTGATATTGCTTGATTAGATCTTGTTTGAATGCTTGATTGTTTGGATGTATGATTGATTTGATTGTCTCGAGTTAGCTTGTAGTTGATTTGGGACAAGATGGTTGAAGATGATTCAAAAGCTAAGTGGAAAGGCTCTTGAATGGTAAAAGCTGCTGTGGCATATGAAGCGGATAATGAAGCTCATATGGATGGGTTCGAGGACTTTGCTATAGCTAGAGGAAGCGAAGTATGATGACGAAATGGACTTTGCCATGATATGTTGAGGCGAAGTATGATGATGAGCTGGACTTTGCTAAGATGCGTTGGAGCAAAGCATGACGTGCGAAGCTATGTTGATAACTCAGTGATGCGATCCGGGTTGATGATAATGGTTAGCTTGAGAGGCGATTGAGCTAGTATGGAAATAGTCGTCGAGGAGGATGACTAGGAGGCTGAGATCTCATCGTTGTTGAAGGTTCTAGCATGCTCAAAGCAAGAGTACGTTGGAACGGGCTGCGACGACGTTCCAAACACGGGCTGCGACGACGTGCTAGTACTCTGGGTAGTTGCGAAAATTCCTAGGCACGGGCTGCGACGACGTGCGGAGTTAGGTCTAGAACCGGGGTTACCATTAGCCCTTGACAGGTGGTCATTCAACTAACGGTGAAATCAAGGCAATGATAACAGTGATAGCCGGAGTCATGGATGTTTGGACGTTTGGTTGTATCATCATTCGGTCTCAAGAGCGGTGTTTTCTGGATGCTTATCTGATCTTGGTTTAGGCCTTGGGGGTTTGTATTTGGAAAACATCGTCCTTGACTCGAGTGATTATTGTTTTACCTTAATTGTCTGCTATGTTATGTTTGCTTCACTTTAGTTTGAGTCTGGGGGCTATCACTGTAGAAAGAGGTGGAGTGGGATGGTTTGGTTCCTATTCCTTTATCCTTTATACTCTTTTGGTATGTTTGATAGTCGATTTACTGCTCACTAAGACTTTGTCTGACTCAAGGTTTTATGTCTCCTCTTATTACCTTGGGCTGTTGATCCATGTTGGGATGGGCAGACTAGGTAGCAGGTGACAGGTGCTGTTCATGGAGGTCTACATTGATGATGACAAAGACGAGCAGGAGGCTTTTGCATATTATTTTCATATTATGTACTGGGTGTTCCGCTGCTATATTTGTTTGAGTGTTATGTAGTGAGGCTTTGATGTATGGATGATTCATATGTTTGTATAAAACTTCTATGATGCTTATATGATGATGTTATGTTCTATGGAGCTTCACTATATTATATTCCTCTATTATATTTTATCCATGCGCTGTGAGTTATACGATAGATTCTGCGATGTTTATTCTACCCTTGACGGTCACCCATGGCTGCCTGGCACACCTTTCAACGCACTATTTCCTTGTTTTGGTGCGGGAGTCATGGGCGGTCGTCACACCTTTGATCTGCTTTTGGCTTTAGCCATACCACAGAACGTCGTTGCTTCTGTGATGGACCAATGCCATCATCACCGTCCGGACGAGCATGCCCTCTCTGTGAGGAAGAGGGTGTAACGACCCGTAAATTTCGATAATTTAATTTGTGTATTTAATAGGATTTCTAATTTAAATTTAGGAAGAAACAGAAATCTTATTTATTTAAAGGAAAGAGAATGTTGAAATTAGATGTATCAAGGGTAATTAAAACTTACAAATTGAATTATATATTGTAATTAATTGTAATAGTGGAAATTTTTGCAATTGGCTATAAGGTTTGAAAAAAGTAAATAAAGGCAAGTACTGAATTCATCAATGAAAATAAATTTTTATTTAGTACAATCTCTTTTTATTAACTATTGTAAGGTGTTAATTTTTTTGAAATGGAAAATTTGACAATATATTCAATTTGTATGTTGGATAATAAATTGCAATAACTAAAGTTAGTAATTAATGGGTTAAGGGGAATACCAATTTACTCATAAAGTGAATATAAGTGAATGTAACAAAATAAATAGGAAATGATAATTATTCATAAGTGATGGATGATGAAAAGGGAATAACTAATTGGATTTAGAATCTTAATTTGTATGTGTGCATATTTTTAATGGAATATGAGAAAAAAAATGTAAGGATTTGATTAATATCTATGTTATTGATTCAGGTTATTGAATAAAATTGGGAATCCAATTGTAATTAATGGTAATAATGTGGAATTAGCTAATAAATTAAATTTAATGCAATACCCATAAATGAATGGAATGAAATGAATGAATGTAAATGCATTCTAGGTTATTTATCAAATAAAGGAAGATATTAAATTTATAAATGTAATATAACATTGATTAACCGTAAATGGGAATAAATTTAAAGAATTATGTTAGTGCAAGTGGATCATTTATAAACTTAAATGAAACATTCCAATTTAATAGAGTTATTCGAATGTTATGACTTATTGTAAAGGTAAAAATTGGATTTAATCGGAATTTGTTATATTTGATTTAAATAGGAAAGAAGTATACAAAAGTAACTGTGAATAGTGAAGTCGCAACTGTAAATGGAAGAAATTGAAATAAGGGGCAGTAAACATTGAATAAATTAATAGGAATAAATGCCAACATTGAATTGTTATAAATGTAATAAAATAATACATAATAAGTGCAAATTGAATGAATCAATGGGAGTATAGAGATTAAACTAAAATTCAAGGATATTAAAATAATAGATTTTGAACCCAACATGGAACCCATCTACTTAAAATTTATAGATGGAATAAACATTGATTATTTAATTTAGTAGAAATTGTGGGAACTTAAATTATAACTTTGAATATAATGAAATTGAAGATGGGACAATGCAATTGATAAATTTATTTTCTCTAAATTGACATTTAAATTTTGTTTAAATAATTGCAAATGATTGAGAAGTATAAAGGTGATAAATTGTCAATTCTATAATTGAAATATAAAATTTGATTTAATTGATTTATTTTAAATTTATTTAATTAATATAAAAATAGCCATTTTGGTCTCGGACTCGGATTCCGACGAAACCAGTTTCATCGGATCCGTTTGAGTGAATTATTGTAGGGTTTCAAGTTTCGTAGCGATCGGACTTGTCGTTTGATCGTACGAACGCGAAACGCCTTGAAATTGATTTAATTGAAATCAATTTGAAATCAATTTGAAAATATTGATTTCAGCATAACTTCTTCATACGATCGAATTTGGACATGAAACTTTTCCCATCGCGTTCAAAATATTTTAAAATACCTATTTGGATATATAGGTTTAGCAAATTTCGTTCCGGGGTCAGAACGGGCTTTTTGGGCCAATTATCGCTCAGCACGTTTGTTTATCGGATCCATCTACTCTATTTCTAACCTACCTATATAAACCCAGTTATAAACCCTAGCCTCCATCTATTCTCATTTGTTTGTGCGTTCATTTTCCTCAACCCCTCCTTTCCTATGGCTCCAAACCCTAGATCCAATTTACAATTCAAAATCAAAAGTCAAAATTCAAACTCCTTAGAAAAATTTGAGAAAAATATATGTCAAAGCTCTCGAAGAGCGTAATCTGCCGTTGTAATTCGTTTTTCAATTCGAGTTATCGTTCGCTCAGAAATTCGCCGTTTATCCTCGGCCGTTCGTATTGGGTTGTTGGTTTCGACGGTGGATCTTCAACTAGGATTCGATCGGGAAGTGCAGTGGCGTAGGGGTCGATGAGTAGAGCGCATCGGTATGGTCAGTTCATCGAGATGGGCATCATAATTGCTAGAATTTGAGCATTGATCAACGGTGGCGAAGGGTTTTCCAGCCACCTGGAGGCGGCGCAGCTTCACCCACGTGGTCGGCCTGGGGAGAGGGGTGTGTCGCCGAAGTCAGATCGAGGTCAGGGAGTTGTAGTGTTGGCGTTAGGTTGCGCTACAGTGGCAGATGAACCCTAAATTTCGCGTGCGTGTTGTCCTGATGCTCGAACGAGCATGAGCAAGGAGGAAGAGTCAACGTATGACGTGGCCAGTAAGTCTCTTCTTTGTTTTGTTTTATTTTATTTTTGTTTAGTTTTATTTAAAATTCGAACTCGTTAAGTCGAATAACTTTTTCGTATGATATCCAATTCACACGCGGTTTTCTCCGCTAGATTCGCATTAAAATTTCGGACTTGATGACGCTAGTTTGGACAGATTTGGAAACCGTCGAATTTTTGGGTTTAAATCGGATTTAAATCCGATTTAAATCCAAAAGGTGAGTGTTTTAACCCTCTCACAACTTCTAAAATTTCTTATATTTGTTAAATTGATTTTTGATATGAGTATAAGTTTATTTATGACTGTTTGGCATGTTTTATTCACTATCTCTGTTAAATCGTATTTATTTAATTTAACTGTTAATTAATTTTATTTATTGCATATAATTTGACAGTTAGAATTTATTTATTAGCATATTAACTGCCAGTCATAGTTATGCTAAATTTTTATTTCATATTAACTGTCAGATAAATTTAGAATTTATTTTTGCATATAAACTGCTAGTTTAACAGTTGTAAAATTTATTATTGAATATAAACTGTTAGTTAATACATGTTATTTATTACATGTATAATTTATATGCTCTATATTGATGTTGTTTAAATTGGATGATGATTGTAATAAATGGTTGATGATTGATATTTGGATGAATGGATGCTGTAATTTATATTGTATAAACTGCAAGTTATCGTGCATTTCATTCATTCGGGATTGCGGTTTGAAATGATATACAACCGCATTTTTATTTTAAATTGCGGATTGAAATGATAAATATTCGTATCACTTGACCATAGGATAGAAAATTTTATACAGGCACCGCGGTATATATATATATATATATATAATTTATTTTTAAAAATGATTTTCTATTGTTTTGTAAAGTTATATATATGGTTTATGGGATATTGATTTGGTCATTGATAAAGGTTAATATATATATAGTAATTTTCGGTTTTTAAGCTTTGTATAAATTTGATTTGAAGTATAAAATAAAGTTTGATTTTAAGATCAAATACGATTAAGCATTTATTTAAAATCTAATTTCTAGAGTTTTATGACTTAAATGAGAATAAGATTTGGAAGATGAATATTAAGTTAAATTGAAATTTAATAAAAATTAAAATTTTTAAAGGATATGATTTTTACAACTTGATTTTTTTGTAAAGTGATTTAAATGAATATCAGGTTGATTTAAATGAATATATCAAGTTTAATAAATTGAAAGATTTTTCCAATTATGTGAAGTTGAAGGTTTTACTTAAATTATATTGAATTCATTAAGTAAACATTTCAAGTCTAAATAATAAGTAATTGAATTTGATATATATGGGTTTGTCAAATGAGTTGTTTTTGAAATGGTGAAATATTTAAAGCTTGGAAACATAAGAATTAAAAATGGTATTTGGAAGTTTAAATCGATATTTGGAATTAATTTGTGAAATGTAAAGAAGTTATTTTGTTTTATAAAATAAATTTAATATTTAACCATTTGAGAGATGGAAATTTGTTTCACAGTTATGATTTTCAAGGTAGTATAGTTTGGAAATATTATATTCCAGAGTTTTGATTTCTAAATATTTCACTTTGAAAACCCTATGAGTTTGGAAAGAATATATATTGGAAAGTAAAATGACATTATATTGGTTTGGGCCTAAATGATATCGTATTGATTTGGGGTTTTAAAAATATAAACGATATCGTATTTATATGGGTTTAAAATGGATATTTTATTCTGGTTTTAAAGTATAATTATTTTAAATGACCGCGGTGTTATAATAACGTTTGGTTATTGAAGAGACCGGGATCGGAAGTTGTCATACTCTCTGCCAACTCCGAAAATCACTTTAACAACCGTGTATGCGGTGGAGATTCCAAAATGAAGTAGGATGGTGGAGGCGTTTCCTACAAGGTAAATACGTGGACCCGACTCCCATGAGTTGGCATAAGGTGGCTAAAATAGGAGCGATTCTCGGGCCAATGAGGTCATTCCTCTGATCGGACACTCCTCTTCGATATTATACTTTGACTTTGGATTGATTCAGTGGCCACTTTTACTTTGATTTTTGGGGAGTTTGTTCGAGGTGGGCGGTAGCTGCGGCTACGTGTTTCCATCAACCCGGATAGCAATTGGTATATCTACCCTGGCATTGCCTAGTTGTGCCGTGTCACCTACCCTATCGCGCCTTGTACGAGTTTGGATTTCTCCCGTAGCCCGTGTGGTATCCTCTGGTGGCTTCCCGATCAGGAGGGACTATGATATTGGATGGACTACTGGGACTATTACGTGTTAAGGGCTATATGGGTAACCCCTTAATGCTAAGAAAAAAGTAAGTTTATTTTACAATTAGACACTATTATAATAGCGCAATATACTACATAGTAAATAGTTTAACGGATCCTTAGGAGATGTAAATCCCGAGCATCTCTTGAGTTACTGCACTCATATTTATTTCTGTTAATTTAACTTACATAAGATCTTTTAGTTCTGACTCGAGTGTTTTTGTTTTTCAAATTCGCTCGGGTCAGTCCGAGCTTTTCAGGATTTGAAGATTTTATTCTGGAGGACGAAGACGAAGATTCGTAGTATTACTATCTACTATATTATCCCTCTACAGTATTTAATTCCGCTGCATTGATATTATTGGTATGTGAACTCTGATATTTAATTGTATAAAGAAGAATCAAATGTTTTGTAAACAATTTTATGAACTATATATTTTATTATTTTATTTTATCCTTCCGTTGTGAGATTCTGTTTCTTCTTATTTCTTTCTTGTTTTTCTTATTTACCCCATAACAATCCACCCTTCCTTATGGTTTGAATTGGCACGTGTGTCGATTTATAGCGTGCGAAAAGGCGGGACGTTACATCTGGTATCAGAGCATTGGTTTAGCGATAAATCTTAGCTTTGTGGGGTTTGACTCTTTACCAATAGGGTAGTAATAGAGTCGTTGAGAGTATATATATGAGAGAGCGTATTTGTTAGTGTTATAAAAGGCTTTTAATATTGTGTTAATCTGTTCCGTTTTGTATTTATAAATTTCTGGTTGGTGCGTGGGACGCTGTGACATCAATAGGGATTTCTAAACACTTAATAGGACAGACCGACATAATATTTGTTTTATATAGGTGAATGAAATAATTTTGCCTATTATATTTTCTATAAATACAATAAATTTTTCAAAAGATATCTATATTTGGCTGAAATAGATCGGTTGTTAGGTAGTAAAGTGTATAATAATAATAGAAATAAGATAAATAAAATTTGGAAATTTAGAACTTAAGTTCCGGGTTTTGAAATTTCTTTCAAATTAATTTTGGAATATAATAATATTGTTTATAAGTATTTTCTGATATAAATATTTAATATAATTCATAGGAAATTGTTTTAAAGAAGATTTTTTGAAGAAAAATAAGTTTTGTGTTTTCCTCTTTGTCGTTGGAAAATAATTTTGGTGATGGCGGCCGCATCATCGACTTTCATTTTCGAGTTTCGAAGGGGAAAGGCCACTTTAGTAGTTTTACTACAGATTCATTTTTGAAAAATATATAAGTTTTGAATTGTTTTTAATATAATTAGAGATATATAAGTTGTAAGAATATATTTATCTATTATTTTAAAAATATTTGAAATTTAACCCGGTATTTAATTCTAAAATTTCCATTAATTAAATTGTTTCAATTATTGTAGTGAATTGAAACATAGGAAATTAATAAATTAAAACCTCTAAAGGAAATAAGAGATTTAATGATAGGTTGTAAATGGTATTAAATGAAATTGGAAATTTGTAACCTATGAAATAAAGATTATTATTATTGAACTTTAATTTAATTTAAGGAAAAAGAACAAACTTGTATAACTTTCAATTATACTCTTAAATAACATATATAACTTACCAAATATTAAAAGTTGAAATGTTTAATAGGAAATGTAATGAAAATTGTACAAGTAAAGGTAGGTAATGAAGTATTTGATGAAATTGCTGTTAAATGAGAATTTAATGTCATAAACATAAGTTATAATTGAAATTTTACCAAGTAAATATAATTAAAGGTAAGTATGGTAAATAAACGACTATAAACTTAAGTAATTAAAGTGAAAATAAATGAATGTAATATAATAAAGAGAAATTGTAAATTTAAGAAATAGGGTAGAGTTATTTCTGAATATAATTGAAAGAAATAAAATGGAAATAAAATTTAATGAAATAAATGAAAATAAAAGATAAACTGTTATATGAATGAAAAGAATCAAACAACTAATGTATGAAATAAAATTTATAATAAGTTAATTTGATTTGTTGATTGAAATTGTTGTTTGTCATGGTTGTGGTTGTTGGGCAAGAAAACTTTAATTTTGTTGGGGTGGATGAATAGTCCATTTTGTTTAATCTAAGACTGTTGAGTAAATGATGCACTTGATGGTTTATTCTTCATTCCGTACAAATTTAAAGGTTTTGGACCCGAACAACTATTTGTTTGGTTGATTGAATGGTTGTTTTGTATTTGTTGTGTATGTTGTTGTTAAAATTGATGGATGTTGTATTGATTTGTTGTTAGGGATTGAAACCACATAATTATTTCACTTTATATAAATTGTTGACCCTTTATATTTTATAAGTGAAATGCAGGTTATGGAAGCAATTGATACTGCTTTTGGTTCCATAAATTTAGCGTAAATTGTCCGACAAATAGGTACGTTTTCGGATTACGGTTTATAGCGCTATTTTATATATTTTCTCGTGTAGGGATATATATTTTATTTTGGAAAATATTTGTGTATATTGTTGTCTTTATCTTATATTTTCTCCTGAGCCTCTCCGTACAAAGGAGACTCTGCCATAATTTTCCGTAAAATTTTGGACTTAGAATATTTTGAAAATGTTTACCTGTAACAGCCCTAGTTTTTATAGCTATTTATTTGTTTTAATTATTTAATTTTGATATATATTTTTATATAAATTGTGTTTAACAATATAGTTTAACCATTTAATTTGGAGATATATTTTATAAAATTGTGAATGTCAATTTAATTAAATAATAACTGGGGAAATTTAATCTATGTTTGTACCGGTAAATTTCGCGTTTAAAAAACGCGTCAATTATAGGGTATAAGCAACGTAATAAAACGTGTGTTTTTAAAATGTTATTTTACTGAAATTTTTGATGTTTTGGACTGCGTCTGTTTAACGTAGTGCAAAAATCAAGTTTTCGAATAATTTTGAAGAAAAATATCAGTCAGTATTTTATTCCAAACGTTACTTTGGTTTAAATGGTCAGTTTTGGTTTTAATAATTTGTATACGTTTTCTTTGCATAGATTTTTGCCTTTCCATTCATTGTTTTCAAACTAAAATCAATTAAATAAAATGAAATGGAAATGAACATAAAGTAACATACAAACTTTATAACCAGACACAGTTCATATTTTTTTCAAATATGAGATGAGCATAAAATAACGTACAAACGTTGTATCCAGGCTTATATCACGCATCTATATTTACATATGTATGATTAGTGCCTCACGCAATTAATCTGGTTTTTAATTTATTCAACAAGTAGTAACGTACAAAAATTAAAGATAGACGTGTGAAATATAACTGCCTCTTTAGAAATCATCATGCACATCAATTCCTTTCCTATGCCTCTGTTCTCATCAGATATACAAGCATTCATTCTATTTGTCTCTATAAACTCACACTGGCTTTTGCATCCACATCTATATTCATACAAAGATTTAAACAAATATGTATCAAATAAATGCTTGCGTTTGTTTGCCTGTAAACCAAAAATGTATAAACTGAAAGCAAATCACGTGTATAAGCATTTATCTTATAAAACTGAATTGAGCTTTGATTTGGCTTCAAATTTATCAGATACATTTTTAATCTCTCGGCCTCCTTTGATATTTCAAAACTTTGCAAACTAAAGGGAGCTCATCACGTATAAATTGTAAAACTGATATTGTTCAAGGCCTTGCCGTTTTTTTTTCTTTTAATAGCATTCAAATCTGATTCATAACCATTCTTTTGAAACTGATAGCTTAATATCTAGACTGTTGCATTTCTCTTCTCTTCCTCTGATTTCGCCCACTATCTATTCAACATACTACCTATATAATACAAATCAAGCAACTGATTAAATGGGAACAAATGAATTTTCGAAGGCCTGGAAGTTTTGAGATAGATCAGTAATTCCTCTCTTCCTATAACTGCGCATCTCTGTTTTGCTCACAAACAAATCATACATATATAAACACCACCTCAAAACCATCGTTTCATGTTTCCTACCTATGCTTCTTCTCGAAAGCTATCAGGTAAATAAATTGTTTATTTTCTTTTTCCCTGACAGATGTTTTCTTCCTTCCTCTTTCTCGGAAATGTTGTTCTATCTATGCCTTGCTCGGCCATTTCTATTGTGTGTATGCCATGCCTTGTCCTAGAGTTGTCTGAGAATAGGTAAGTGTAGTGAGTGACTGGGGGATGAGTTGATTGTTAAGGAGGTTGGCATGCCACTGTTGTGAATAGGATACATACATTTAGTATGGAGTCTGTGCGTGCATAAGTCCATAGGAAAGTTGTTGCATAGAAACCAAGCATGAGAGTTTTCAGATTTCAATTGTGTCATAAAAAGTTAAGTCTGCATATATATAAAATTTTGGGATAGGCTATACACATTTGTATCACGGTGAGCATGTACAAGTTGAGCCTGGGAAGTTAAGAAAAAAAAAAGAATGAAGAATGGAAGCGGCAGAAGTGATGTGAGTATGTGATAAGGTTGGCAAGTGCAAGTGTACACGTGGAAGTTGAATTAGTGAGATGAACGTGTACACGAGTGTACCTCGGTCTTAGTTTGTTTAGGAAATTTGTGTCGAAATTTTAGCGTTAGCACAATTCACGTTTAGGGTATATTTTGGTCCGATTACACGGTGGAGTGGTCGAGCAAGTCAAATCATTCTCGTTCTATTTTAATTTTTCTTTGACCATAAATTCTAAGTCGCGTATTCTATATTTTACTCTTGTTCTAGATTGAATCTAGGCGACATCAGAAAAATTGATCGTTATTCTCTGTCATTCTTTACCGGTGAATTGCCGTTTGAATTCAAAATTTTTCTGCAGTTCTCAAGTGAGTATTTCTCACCAGACATACGTATTTATATTTTAGTAAATTATTGCAAGTGTATGTGTAAAAATTTATGTCACTATTATCTGTCTGCAGTATAATATAGAATGATGAACCCCATTGACACCTTATCAGTTATTTACCTGTTGTATTATATCTGCAGTTATATTATGTTATTGTTTATGTACTGCTTAAATCACACTGCAAGTTCCCTGTTAAATATATATATTGTCATGGGCTGAAATGATAGGCCAAATTGATTATTACTATTCACTTGTTCTGTTAACTGCTGTAAATTTACTTGGGATTGCGGGTTTGAAATGATAGAACCCGGGGTTTTATAAATTACGGGTTGAAATGATAATCCGTATCACTTGACCTAGGCTAGAAAACTATATACAGGCCCGTGGTCCTTATAATATTTTCTGAAATATTTAAAATTATTTTGGAAGTTAAATATTTGATTTATATCTTTAAAGGAATTTATATTGATTTTTATAAGTTAAATAAAAATAAATAAATATTTGAATGAAATTATGGAATATAACTTATTTGGTAAATCGGGATTTTGAAAGAATAAGACTTCAGAAATAAATAAATAAATAAGTTATATTTGGAAATATTTATTTAGTTAAACAATCTACTACAGCATTTAAGTGCTGTCTTTTGAAATTGGACTAGTTTCACCCATAACTTTAGGTAGCATTTCCTAAGTGCTACTGAGTCTAGAATTTGATTGTTTTAAAATTTATGGAATTAGATAAATTTTAATGTATAATTAAGTTTGGAAATCTTAAGATAGGATATTTATAACTAGATTTTCCTTAATAAATTTAAGATGAATATTTTGGTACTAAGTAAATTATGAAAATATTTAATGACTAAAATCTGGAGTTTTATTTATAGAAGTTATGGGAATATTCAAGACTAAAATAATAAACATTGATTTGTTGAAAGAATAAAACCCAAACTTAGTTTTGAATAGTAAATACTCCAAATTGAATATATATAGAAATTGAAATGGTTTTGGGAACATAAAGTGATATGTAATTTATGGTTTAAAACTTTAAATAAAGAAATATATTTGTAAAGCTATGTAAATTATCCTTTTACAAAGTAACCATAAAGTTAAACCATTTATTCTATATACCGTTGAATGTCCAAACCATTGTGTTTGGGAGTTATGGTTTTAAAGGAAAATATCCAAAATATATGTTTTGAAGATATAATTCAAATATTTGGTTTCCAGATATTATAATTTTAAGCAGTATGGTTTTGGAAAAGAATTATATTTGAATATAACGATATCCTATTGTTTTGGTTTTAAAATGATATCGTATGTATAATTTGAAATGGAAATAATTATTCTGGTTTAAAGTATAAACTGTTTTTAAATGGCCACGGGTTATAATAACGATGGGTTGGCAAAGAGACCGGGATCGGATATGGACATACTCTCTGTCGATACCGAAAACCACTTTGACTAACCGTGTACGCGGTGGAGATTCCAGAATGAAGTAGGATGGTGGTGACGGTTTCTTGAAAGGTAAATACGTGGACCCGACTCCCGTGAGTTGGCTTAAGGTGGCTAAAACAGGAGCGATTGACGGATTAATGAGGTAGCTCCTCTGATCGAACGCACTTCTTCGTATACCATTCTATTGCTTATGTGATTGTTTGGGTGCACCTTTGATTTGGGAGTGTTGTTCGAGGTGGGCGGTTGCTGCGGCTTCGCGTTACCATCGGTCCGGAAGCGTAATTGGTATATCTACCCTGGCATTGCCTAGTTGTGCCGTGTCACCTACCATATCGAGCCTTGTACGAGTTTGGTTTTCTCCCGTAGCCCGTGTGGTATCCTCTAGTTGCTTCCCGATCAGGAGGAGCTATGATATTGGATGGACTACTGGGACTATTACGTGTTAAGGGCTATATGGGTAACCCCTTAATGCTAAGAAATAAGTATGTTTATTTTATAAATAGACACTATTGTAATAGCGCAATATACTACATAGTAAATAGTTTAACGGATCCTTAGAGGATGGGCGATCCCAAGCATCCTTTAAGTTACTTGCTATATATTACAGTACACTTGAATTAGCTTACATTATATAAGTATGTATGTCCTGACTCGAGTGTTTGTGTTTCTTTTGCGCTCGGGTCAGCCTGAGTTGCAGCTTCAGTTTCCTCTCCGGAGCTAGGACATTCCGTAGACCATTCGTGCTGCTGGAAGTTTGTTTCAGTCTTTATCTTTTCTGGAATCCCAGACTTTGAAGACTCTATCTCTATTTATGTTTTAAAATTGTATTGAGGATTATAAACAATGAAATTCCTGTTTTGTTAAAGATGTATCAGTGGCTTCATGAACCACTAAATTTTAATTTCCGTTGCGAGATTCTGATATCTGTGTATGTGATTCTGTGATTTATTTACTGTATATTCTGAGTTTGCTAAATTTATTCTACAACGCAGTATTTTGAACAATTCAAGTCCGACATGTGCGGATGCGAATGGTTGAAAATATTGGGTCGTTACATTTGGTATCAGAGCTTTGGCTCTCGGCAAAACTTAGAATGTATGATAAATTTGATTTATAGAATCACATTCATCCGAGCTTGAATCTCTTCCTTTTCGAATATTGGAACATTCCCTGTGGTTCCAAAGTTCATTCGTGTCCCTCACTTTTTCCATTATCTTTAGATTTTGGAGTACCCCATAACTCCACTTCGGATGATCTTTATAGTGAATTGGCGGTCTCGCCATTATTTTAATAAAAGGGTGAAACTCCTTTACGATTAGCATTGATTCACCAGAGATTTATATTTATCCTCGGTTTGCCTGCTAGTATCTTTGGTTATTCCGAACTCTATCTCTTCAGATCAAATGTAGATTTACACCAATCACATCGATCTGACTCTTTAAGTCACGGTTGACCCGGTCAAGGTTGTCCGCGATTCATATAGACTTACCCATCTCCTTATTCTGTTATTTAACCGTCAGATCTTCTGATTTCCACTTATCTTGAATTTAAT
This sequence comes from Allium cepa, assembly GCA_030765085.1. Taxonomy (NCBI): domain Eukaryota; kingdom Viridiplantae; phylum Streptophyta; class Magnoliopsida; order Asparagales; family Amaryllidaceae; genus Allium; species Allium cepa. The sequence goes on along the minus strand of CM060934.1, from coordinate 365,140,702 downwards.
TTGATTTGAGTTCATCAAAATTTGAATCTTTATCTTTGATTTGGAAAATTTATTTCTATATTTGAAAATAAAATCTAATATTATATATAGGAGTATAATTTTTAGAATTTTATAATTAAAGTAACTATTTGTCAATAGATAATAGTTTCGATTTTATTTATGATTTTGTAAACCATGTGTTTGTCTAAAATAAATAATTGAATATAAACAAATGGTTATAAGTTAATTTAGAAACAGGAATGAATTTAAAACAAGAACTTGAGAATTCGATTTCCGATGGTTTCAAACCTTGTGTTTAAGTTTAAAAGGATATATTACTTAAAGTATTTTCGAATAAAAATTTGTTTCCAAAGAAGTGTAAACATTTGTGCTTTTCTCTTTGTCGCTGGAAAATAATTTCGTTGATGACTGCAGCACCATCGACATTCATTTTCGAGTTTCGAAGTGAAAAGACCATTCTGTAGTCTGGCTACAGTGTTACCTTGAGATTTTAACTGATTTAAATTTCTAGAATATGACTTAAATTATAAAAATTTGATTTGACATATTATGTATACATATTTATTTATCTCTAAACGGTTTGAAGGGAATCAGAAATTTAATTCTTAAATTTTATCTTAAGAAAAATTTCAATAAAATAAAAAGGAAAATATAAATTTGGATAAGAAATTCCAACTGGAATTAATTGAAATTTGAAAGTTTTAGTTGTATAATACTCAATTTCATTTTAATATAACTTACCTTGATTTTAGAAGTTAACAATGTAATTGGATAATATACAATATAAAAAGGGATTTTATAAATAAAATTTGGGTGGTTATAATAAATGTTATACAAGATTAAGTGAGATAAATAAGGAAAAAGGGAATCTAAAGAATTTATTTAAATAACCTCATAATCAAAATTGATAATTGAGAGTTGGTTTCAAATGGAATTTCAGGTATAACTTATTGAAGGAATATCTTATTTGATATTTTTTTTAAAAAAAGTGTTAGGTTATTTGATAAATTTAGAGATAAGTAAAATAATGAACTTTTGAAATAAAGTATAGTTTATCTAGATATCCCATTCACAAAAGTTTGTTTTAAAAATATAAGTAAAATGATATCCAAATGAATATTTCAGAAATTGAACTAAATTGGAATACTATTATATCTACTATAGCATATTATAAGTGCTGCTGTTCTAAAAATAAGATGTTTTGGAAAATTTATAATTGAATAAATGAAGATTATTTTAAAAGTATTATGATTTTAGTAGTAGGATTTCCAAATGATAATATCAATAAAATCTTAATGACTTTCAAAGTATTATGATTTCAAAAGCGTTATGATTTCAAATTTATTATCTTATTTTCAAACTATCTTAAATATCCTTGGTTTCCCTATCTGCTACGGATTGGGGAGGCTATTGCTTGTACCAGTCGATTTAGAAATCTTTCTATAATCTTTGAAAATCTTTGTTACTCATCGGGACCTGAGCACCGCTGAGCACCCATAGACTGACAGTCAAACTGAAAGGGTAAATCCAATTCTTGAGGATCGTCTTCACCGAAAACATTCGTTTACGGTACTTGCTTATCTAGCTTATCTCCCTTTGTTTCTTTTTCTTTTGTTCCTTTTCGAGGACGAAAAGTTCTTAAGTGGGGGAGAGTGTAACAGCCCTAGTTTTTATAGCTATTTATTTGTTTTAATTATTTAATTTTGATATATATTTTTATATAAATTGTGTTTAACAATATAGTTTAACCATTTAATTTGGAGATATATTTTATAAAATTGTGAATGTCAATTTAATTAAATAATAACTGGGGAAATTTAATCTATGTTTGTACCGGTAAATTTCGCGTTTAAAAAACGCGTCAATTATAGGGTATAAGCAACGTAATAAAACGTGTGTTTTTAAAATGTTATTTTACTGAAATTTTTGATGTTTTGGACTGCGTCTGTTTAACGTAGTGCAAAAATCAAGTTTTCGAATAATTTTGAAGAAAAATATCAGTCAGTATTTTATTCCAAACGTTACTTTGGTTTAAATGGTCAGTTTTGGTTTTAATAATTTGTATACGTTTTCTTTGCATAGATTTTTGCCTTTCCATTCATTGTTTTCAAACTAAAATCAATTAAATAAAATGAAATGGAAATGAACATAAAGTAACATACAAACTTTATAACCAGACACAGTTCATATTTTTTTCAAATATGAGATGAGCATAAAATAACGTACAAACGTTGTATCCAGGCTTATATCACGCATCTATATTTACATATGTATGATTAGTGCCTCACGCAATTAATCTGGTTTTTAATTTATTCAACAAGTAGTAACGTACAAAAATTAAAGATAGACGTGTGAAATATAACTGCCTCTTTAGAAATCATCATGCACATCAATTCCTTTCCTATGCCTCTGTTCTCATCAGATATACAAGCATTCATTCTATTTGTCTCTATAAACTCACACTGGCTTTTGCATCCACATCTATATTCATACAAAGATTTAAACAAATATGTATCAAATAAATGCTTGCGTTTGTTTGCCTGTAAACCAAAAATGTATAAACTGAAAGCAAATCACGTGTATAAGCATTTATCTTATAAAACTGAATTGAGCTTTGATTTGGCTTCAAATTTATCAGATACATTTTTAATCTCTCGGCCTCCTTTGATATTTCAAAACTTTGCAAACTAAAGGGAGCTCATCACGTATAAATTGTAAAACTGATATTGTTCAAGGCCTTGCCGTTTTTTTTTCTTTTAATAGCATTCAAATCTGATTCATAACCATTCTTTTGAAACTGATAGCTTAATATCTAGACTGTTGCATTTCTCTTCTCTTCCTCTGATTTCGCCCACTATCTATTCAACATACTACCTATATAATACAAATCAAGCAACTGATTAAATGGGAACAAATGAATTTTCGAAGGCCTGGAAGTTTTGAGATAGATCAGTAATTCCTCTCTTCCTATAACTGCGCATCTCTGTTTTGCTCACAAACAAATCATACATATATAAACACCACCTCAAAACCATCGTTTCATGTTTCCTACCTATGCTTCTTCTCGAAAGCTATCAGGTAAATAAATTGTTTATTTTCTTTTTCCCTGACAGATGTTTTCTTCCTTCCTCTTTCTCGGAAATGTTGTTCTATCTATGCCTTGCTCGGCCATTTCTATTGTGTGTATGCCATGCCTTGTCCTAGAGTTGTCTGAGAATAGGTAAGTGTAGTGAGTGACTGGGGGATGAGTTGATTGTTAAGGAGGTTGGCATGCCACTGTTGTGAATAGGATACATACATTTAGTATGGAGTCTGTGCGTGCATAAGTCCATAGGAAAGTTGTTGCATAGAAACCAAGCATGAGAGTTTTCAGATTTCAATTGTGTCATAAAAAGTTAAGTCTGCATATATATAAAATTTTGGGATAGGCTATACACATTTGTATCACGGTGAGCATGTACAAGTTGAGCCTGGGAAGTTAAGAAAAAAAAAAGAATGAAGAATGGAAGCGGCAGAAGTGATGTGAGTATGTGATAAGGTTGGCAAGTGCAAGTGTACACGTGGAAGTTGAATTAGTGAGATGAACGTGTACACGAGTGTACCTCGGTCTTAGTTTGTTTAGGAAATTTGTGTCGAAATTTTAGCGTTAGCACAATTCACGTTTAGGGTATATTTTGGTCCGATTACACGGTGGAGTGGTCGAGCAAGTCAAATCATTCTCGTTCTATTTTAATTTTTCTTTGACCATAAATTCTAAGTCGCGTATTCTATATTTTACTCTTGTTCTAGATTGAATCTAGGCGACATCAGAAAAATTGATCGTTATTCTCTGTCATTCTTTACCGGTGAATTGCCGTTTGAATTCAAAATTTTTCTGCAGTTCTCAAGTGAGTATTTCTCACCAGACATACGTATTTATATTTTAGTAAATTATTGCAAGTGTATGTGTAAAAATTTATGTCACTATTATCTGTCTGCAGTATAATATAGAATGATGAACCCCATTGACACCTTATCAGTTATTTACCTGTTGTATTATATCTGCAGTTATATTATGTTATTGTTTATGTACTGCTTAAATCACACTGCAAGTTCCCTGTTAAATATATATATTGTCATGGGCTGAAATGATAGGCCAAATTGATTATTACTATTCACTTGTTCTGTTAACTGCTGTAAATTTACTTGGGATTGCGGGTTTGAAATGATAGAACCCGGGGTTTTATAAATTACGGGTTGAAATGATAATCCGTATCACTTGACCTAGGCTAGAAAACTATATACAGGCCCGTGGTCCTTATAATATTTTCTGAAATATTTAAAATTATTTTGGAAGTTAAATATTTGATTTATATCTTTAAAGGAATTTATATTGATTTTTATAAGTTAAATAAAAATAAATAAATATTTGAATGAAATTATGGAATATAACTTATTTGGTAAATCGGGATTTTGAAAGAATAAGACTTCAGAAATAAATAAATAAATAAGTTATATTTGGAAATATTTATTTAGTTAAACAATCTACTACAGCATTTAAGTGCTGTCTTTTGAAATTGGACTAGTTTCACCCATAACTTTAGGTAGCATTTCCTAAGTGCTACTGAGTCTAGAATTTGATTGTTTTAAAATTTATGGAATTAGATAAATTTTAATGTATAATTAAGTTTGGAAATCTTAAGATAGGATATTTATAACTAGATTTTCCTTAATAAATTTAAGATGAATATTTTGGTACTAAGTAAATTATGAAAATATTTAATGACTAAAATCTGGAGTTTTATTTATAGAAGTTATGGGAATATTCAAGACTAAAATAATAAACATTGATTTGTTGAAAGAATAAAACCCAAACTTAGTTTTGAATAGTAAATACTCCAAATTGAATATATATAGAAATTGAAATGGTTTTGGGAACATAAAGTGATATGTAATTTATGGTTTAAAACTTTAAATAAAGAAATATATTTGTAAAGCTATGTAAATTATCCTTTTACAAAGTAACCATAAAGTTAAACCATTTATTCTATATACCGTTGAATGTCCAAACCATTGTGTTTGGGAGTTATGGTTTTAAAGGAAAATATCCAAAATATATGTTTTGAAGATATAATTCAAATATTTGGTTTCCAGATATTATAATTTTAAGCAGTATGGTTTTGGAAAAGAATTATATTTGAATATAACGATATCCTATTGTTTTGGTTTTAAAATGATATCGTATGTATAATTTGAAATGGAAATAATTATTCTGGTTTAAAGTATAAACTGTTTTTAAATGGCCACGGGTTATAATAACGATGGGTTGGCAAAGAGACCGGGATCGGATATGGACATACTCTCTGTCGATACCGAAAACCACTTTGACTAACCGTGTACGCGGTGGAGATTCCAGAATGAAGTAGGATGGTGGTGACGGTTTCTTGAAAGGTAAATACGTGGACCCGACTCCCGTGAGTTGGCTTAAGGTGGCTAAAACAGGAGCGATTGACGGATTAATGAGGTAGCTCCTCTGATCGAACGCACTTCTTCGTATACCATTCTATTGCTTATGTGATTGTTTGGGTGCACCTTTGATTTGGGAGTGTTGTTCGAGGTGGGCGGTTGCTGCGGCTTCGCGTTACCATCGGTCCGGAAGCGTAATTGGTATATCTACCCTGGCATTGCCTAGTTGTGCCGTGTCACCTACCATATCGAGCCTTGTACGAGTTTGGTTTTCTCCCGTAGCCCGTGTGGTATCCTCTAGTTGCTTCCCGATCAGGAGGAGCTATGATATTGGATGGACTACTGGGACTATTACGTGTTAAGGGCTATATGGGTAACCCCTTAATGCTAAGAAATAAGTATGTTTATTTTATAAATAGACACTATTGTAATAGCGCAATATACTACATAGTAAATAGTTTAACGGATCCTTAGAGGATGGGCGATCCCAAGCATCCTTTAAGTTACTTGCTATATATTACAGTACACTTGAATTAGCTTACATTATATAAGTATGTATGTCCTGACTCGAGTGTTTGTGTTTCTTTTGCGCTCGGGTCAGCCTGAGTTGCAGCTTCAGTTTCCTCTCCGGAGCTAGGACATTCCGTAGACCATTCGTGCTGCTGGAAGTTTGTTTCAGTCTTTATCTTTTCTGGAATCCCAGACTTTGAAGACTCTATCTCTATTTATGTTTTAAAATTGTATTGAGGATTATAAACAATGAAATTCCTGTTTTGTTAAAGATGTATCAGTGGCTTCATGAACCACTAAATTTTAATTTCCGTTGCGAGATTCTGATATCTGTGTATGTGATTCTGTGATTTATTTACTGTATATTCTGAGTTTGCTAAATTTATTCTACAACGCAGTATTTTGAACAATTCAAGTCCGACATGTGCGGATGCGAATGGTTGAAAATATTGGGTCGTTACATTACCAAACTTTAGTAATTTAAGTGTAAAACGATATAATGATTATAAATGGGTATATTTTATTTAAAGTCTTAATTTAGTAAATTATTGGTTATAAGTTAAATATTTTGAATAAGATGTAGTGTTATTTAATTCTTCCTTTCCCTCCTTTTCCTTTTCGGGGACGAAAAGTTTTGAGTGGAGGAGAGTGTAACGACCCGTAAATTTCGATAATTTAATTTGTGTATTTAAAAGGATTTCTAATTTAAATTTAGGAAGAAACAGAAATCTTATTTATTTATAGGAAAGAAAATGTTGAAATTTGATGTATCAAGGGTAATTAAAACTTACAAATTGAATTATATATTGCAATTAATTGTAATAGTGGAAATTTTTGCAATTGGCTATAAGGTTTGAAATAAGTAAATAAGGCAAGTACTGAATTCATCAATGAAAATAAATTTTTATTTAGTACAATCTCTTTTTATTAACTATTGTAAGGTGTTAATTTTTTTGAAATGGAAAATTTGACAATAGATTCAATTTGTATGTTGGATAATAATTTGCAATAACTAAAGTTAGTAATTAATGGGTTAAGGGGAGTACCAATTTGCTCATAAAGTGAATATAAGTGAATGTAACAAAATAAATAGGAAACGATAATTATTCATAAGTGATGGTTGATGAAAAGGGAATAACTAATTGGATTTAGAATCTTAATTTGTATGTGTGCATATATTCAATGGAATATGAGAAAAACAATTAATATATATGTTATTGATTCAGGTTATTTAATAAAATTGGGAATCCAATTGTAATTAATGGTAATAATGTGGAATTAGCTAATAAATTAAATTTAATGCAATACCCATAAATGAATGGAATGAAATGAATGAATGTAAATGCATTCTAGGTTATTTATCAAATAAAGGAAGATATTAAATTTATAAATGTAATATAACATTAAGTAACCGTAAATGGGAATAAATTTAAAGAATTATGTTAATGCAAGTGGATCATTTATAAACTTAAATGAAACATTCCAATTTAATAGAGTTATTCGAATGTTATGACTTATTTTAAAGGTAAAAATTGGATTTAATCGGAATTTGTTATATTTGATTTAAATAGGAAAGAAGTATACAAAAGTAACTGTGAATAGTGAAGTCGCAACTGTAAATGGAAGAAATTGAAATAAGGGGCAGTAAACATTGAATAAATTAATAGGAATAAATGCCAACATTGAATCGTTATAAACGTAATAATATAATACATAATAAGTGCAAATTGAATGAATCAATGGGAGTATAGAGATTAAACTAAAATTCAAGGATATTAAAATAATAGATTTTGAACCCAACATGGAACCCATCTACATAAAATTTATAGATGGAATAAACATTGATTATTTAATTTAATAGAAATTGTGGGAAATTAATTTATAACTTTGAATATAATGAAATTGAAGATGGGACACTGTAATTGATAAATTTATCTTCTCTAAATTAACATTTAAATTTTGTTTAAATAATTGCAAATGATTGAGAAGTATAAAGGTGATAAATTGTCAATTCTATAATTGAAATATAAAATTTGATTTAATTGATTTATTTTAAATTTATTTAATTAATATAAAAATAGCCATTTTGGTCACAGACTCGGATTCCGAAGAAACAAGTTTCATCGGATCCGTATCAGTGAATTATTGTAAGGTTTCAAGTTTCGTAGCGATCGCACTTGTCGTTTGATCGTACGAACGCGTAACGCCTTGAAATCAATTTGAAATCAATTTGAAAATATTGATTTCAGCATAACTTCTTCATACGATCGAATTTGGACGTGAAACTTTTTCGATCACGTTCAGAATATTTTAAAATACCTATTTGGATATATAGGTTTAACTAATTTCGTTCCGGCGTCAGAACGGGCTTTTTGGGCCAATTATCGCTCAGCATGTTTGTTTATCGGATCCATCTACTCTATTTCTAACCTACCTATTTAAACCCAGTTATAAACCCTAGCCTCCATCTATTCCCATTTGTTTGTGTGTTCATTTTCCTCAACCCCTCCTTTCCTATGCCTGCAAACCCTAGATCCAATTTACAATTCAAAATCAAAAGTCAAAATTCAAACTCCTCAGAAAAATTTGAGAAAAATATATGTTGAAGCTCTCGAAGAGCGTAATGTGCCGGTGTAATTCGTTTTTCAATTCGAGTTATCCTTCGCTTAGAAATTCACCGTTTATCCTCGGCCGTTCGTATTGGGTTGTTGGTTTCGACGGTGGATCTTCAACTAGGATTCGATCGGGAAGTGCAGTGGCGTAGAGGTCGATGAGTAGAGCGCATCGGTATGGTCAGTTCGCCGAGATGGGCATCAGAATTGCCATAATTTGAGCATTAAGTAACGGCGGCGAAGGGTTTTCCAACCACCTGGAGGCGGCGCAGCTTCACCCACGTGGTCGGCCTGGGGAGAGGGGTGTGTCGCCGAAGTCAGATCGAGGTCAGGGAGTCGTAGCGGTGGCGTTTCGTTGCGCTACAGTGGCGGCTGAACCCTAAATTTCACGTGTGTGTTGTCCTGATGCTCGAACGAGCGTGAGCAAGGAGGAAGAGTCAACGTGTGACGTGGCCAGTAAGTCTATTCTTTGTTTTATTTTATTTTATTTTTGTTTAGTTTTATTTAAAATTTGAACTCGTTAAGTCGAATATCTTTTTCGTACGATATCCAATTCACACGCGGTTTTCTCCACTAGGTTCGTATTGAAATTCCGGACTTGATGACGCTAGTTTGGACAGATTTGAAAACCGTCGAATTTTTGAGTTTAAATCGGATTTAAATCCGATTTAAATCCAAAAGGTGAGTGTTTTAACCCACTCACAACTTCTAAAATTTCTTATATTTGTTAAATTGATTTTAGATATGAGTAGAAGTTTATTTATGACTGTTTGGCATGTTTTATTCACTAGCTCTGTTAAATCGCATTTATTTAATTTAACTGTTAATTAATTTTATTTATTGCATATAATTTGACAGTTAGAATTTATTTATTAGCATATTAACTGCCAGTCATAGTTATGCTAAATTTTTATTTCATATTAACTGCCAGTTAAATTTACATTTATTTTTGCATATAAACTGCTAGTTTAACAGTTGTAAAATTTATTATTGAATATAAACTGTTAGTTAATACATGTTATTTATTACCTGTATAATTTATATGCTCTATATTGATGTTGTTTAAATTGGATGATGATTGTAATAAATAGTTGATGATTGATATTTGGATGAATGGATGCTGTATTTTATATTGTATAAACTGCAAGTTATCGTGCATTTCATTCATTCGGGATTGCGGTTTGAAATGATATACAACCGCATTTTTATTTTAAATTGCGGATTGAAATGATAAATATCTATATCACTTGACCATAGGATAGAAAATTTTATACAGGCACCGCGGTATATATATATATGTATATATATATATAATTTTTTTTTAAAATGATTTTCTATGGTTTTGTAAAGTTATATATATGGTTTATGGGATATTGATTTGGTCATTGATAAAGGTTATTATATATATAGTAATTTTCGATTTTTAAGCTTTGTATAAATTTGATTTGAAGTATAAAATAAAGTTTGATTTTAAGATCAAATACGATTAAGCATTTATTTAAAATCTAATTTCTGGAGTTTTATGACTTAAATGAGAATAAGATTTGGAAGATGAATATTAAGTTAAATTGAAATTTAATAAAAATTAAATTTTTTAAAGGATATGATTTTTACAACTTGATTTTTTTGTAAAGTGATTTAAATGATTATCAGGTTGATTTAAATGAATATATCAAGTTTAATAAATTGAAAGATTTTTCCAATTATGTGAAGTTGAAGGTTTTAGTTAAATTATATTGAATTCATTAAGTAAACATTTCAAGTCTAAATAATAAGTAATTGAATTTGATATATATGGGTTTGTCAAATGAGTTGTTTTTGAAATGGTGAAATATTTAAATCTTTGAAACATAAGAATTAAAAATGGTATTTGGAAGTTTAAATCGATATTTGGAATTGATTTGTGAAATGTAAAGAAGCTATTTTGTTTTATAAAAGAAATTTAATATTTAACCATTTGAGAGATGGAAATTTGTTTCAAAGTTATGGTTTTCAAGGTAGTATAATTTGGAAATATTATATTCCAGAGTTTTGATTTCTACATATTTTACTTTGAAAACCCTATGAGTTTGGAAAGAATATATATTGGAAAGTAAAATGACATTATATTGGTTTGGGCCTAAATGATATCGTATTGATTTGGGGTTTTAAAAATATAAACGATATCGTATTTATATGGGTTTAAAATGGATATTTTATTCTGGTTTTAAAGTATAATTATTTTAAATGACCGCGGTGTTATAATAACATTTGGTTGTTGAAGAGACCGGGATCGGAAGTTGTCATACTCTCTGCCAACTCCGAAAACCACTTTAACAACCGTGTACGCGGTGGAGATTCCAGAATGAAGTAGGTTGGTGGAGGCGTTTCCTGCAAGGTAAATACGTGGACCCGACTCCCGTGAGTTGGCATATGGTGGCTAAAACAGGAGCGATTCTCGGGCCAATGAGGTCATTCCTCTGATTGGACACTCCTTTTCAATATTATACGTTGACTTTGGATTGATTCAGTGGCCACTTTTACTTTGATTTTTGTGGGAGTTTGTTCGAGGTGGGCGGTAGCTGCGGCTACGCATTTCCATCAGCTCGGATAGCAATTGGTATATCTACCCTGGCATTGCCTAGTTGTGCCGTGTCACCTACCCTATCGCGCCTTGTACGAGTTTGGATTTCTCCCGTAGCCCGTGTGGTATCCTCTGGTGGCTTCCCGATCAGGAGGGACTATGATATTGGATGGACTACTGGGACTATTACGTGTTAAGGGCTATATGGGTAACCCCTTAATGCTAAGAAAAAAATAAGTTTATTTTACAATTAGACACTATTATAATAGCGCAAGATACTACATAGTAAATAGTTTAACGGATCCTTAGGAGATGTAAATCCCGAGCATCTCTTGAGTTACTGCACTCATATTTATTTCTGTTAATTTAACTTACATAAGATCTTTTAGTTCTGACTCGAGTGTTTTTGTTTTTCAAATTCGCTCGGGTCAGTCCGAGCGTTTCAGGATTTGAAGATTTTATTCTGGAGGACAAAGACGAAGATTCGTAGTATTACTATCTACTATATTATCCCTCTACAGTATTTAATTCCGCTGCATTGATATTATTGGTATGTGAACTCTGATATTTAATTGTATAAAGAAGAATCAAATGTTTTGTAAACAGTTTTATGAACTGTATATTTTATTATTATATTTTATCCTTCCGCTGTGAGATTCTGTTTCTTTTTATTTCTTTCTTGTTTTTCTTATTTACCCCATAACAATCCGCCCTTCCGTATGGTTTGAATAGGCACGTGTGTCGATTTATAGCGTGTGAAAAGGCGGGACGTTACAGAGGGACACCCAAAATGTCCATCGGTACGTCTACGTGACGACATACCTATATAATACATGTTACAAACAAACATTATAATAGAAAATAAAATGACTATATGTAAAACATAATGGCGTAACATAAAAACGAGATGTGATACGTATCATATATTAGCATAGCATTTCATTTTTAATGAAAATAGGAAAATATTTAAAAAATATAAATTTAACTTCTCAAAATGTAGATAGTTGATCAGTCCTCGTCATTTTCGGATTCAGACTCTGTTTCACACTCTATATTTTTTCCCCGTACTCTCAAATGCTTCAATTAATGCATTTGATTCATCGTTTAGAGGTCCAAAATCTTTTTGATCGTCGGTTATTATTATTCCTCTATTTTATCTGCTTGGTAAGCTTGTTCTTCAATAATATTCCATCCATCAAATGAAAACCATGCCTTTGTTTTAAAAACAGCCTACCAATCTATTTTATCTCTTCTTAGAGATGGGTAAGAAGCATAATAAACTTGAAGAGCTTGTTTGACAAGTACAAAAGGATCGTATTTATAATAACGCGAAGTATGTTTTATTTCTATAAGATTATATTTTAGGTGCACGTTGATTCCAAAACCTGGAACATTGCTGAACCGGTTGCATTTAAACAAAAATACTTCTTCTGCGGGTTGTGAAATACGTCAATTGCAAAACCTGGGTTAGCACGCCATAAAAATCATGTATATGATCATTTGGATCATCACTACCTTTAACAAATACACCAGTAGGTATCGCTTTCCTTTTTGGTCCCATAGCTAAATGTTTCAATCCTTTGTCTACAACACAATTTGTTGTATCAAAAACGTACTTAGAAAACCAAGAAGCGAATTCTTTGCCGATATCGCCGTTAGGATGTTGTGATTCGTAAATACTGCAATTATATAACAAATGTTGCATTATGATTAAGATACACGTGTGTGCATATATTTATGTATCCACACGTGTTGATGATATATATATATATATATATATAAGCGAATTACCTAAAATACGGTGCAACTTCGGCACAGTTGAGAAGAACATATGTGTGTGCAACATGATACATCCAACCATACTTCCACACAAGCACCAGTTGGCCGACCTTGTTTTTTAAAAATTGATAAGGTCGTTTGACAATCATCTTGATCAATGCCTTCATCATTACGCGTAGCACTTTCAAATGATATGTTCACATGGTCACTAAAATAATGAGAGAAAAAAACAAAGCTTCTTCTTCGACGTATGATTTGCAAATTGAACCTTCAACTCGTGCTTTCTGTCTCACCTTTTTTTAGATGATTTAAATACCTTTCAAATAGATACATCCATCCATATTGCACAGGCCCTCAAAGACGTGCTTCTAATGGAAGATGAATAGATAAATGTTCCATAACATTGAAAAAACCTAGAGGAAATACTTTTTCCATTTTGCTGAGCAATATCAGGATTTCTTCCTCAAGTTTACATAGACGATCAACTTTTAATGTAGTAGAACAAATCTCTTTATAAAAAAGACTAAGTTTTGTTACAACAGTCCAAACTTTTACCGGCAACAGTTCTTTGAAAGCGACGGGTAATAAATTTTCCATCATAACATGACAATCATGACTTTTCATCCCGTTAAGTTTATTGTTCTTATAGTCGACACATCTACGAATATTAGAAGATATACCATCCGGGAATCTTAGTGATTCCACCCATTTTAAAAGTACTTTAACTTGATTATTGTCTAGCTCATAGCAAGCTTTTGGCTTTTTTGTTTCATTTGGCTTTATATGAAGCTCAGGACGATTACATATTACTTCGATATCACGTCTTCATTTCAAATCATCTTTCGTCTTCCCCTTGACATTCAAAAGTGTATTAAAAACATTATCAAACACATTTTTCTCATTATGCATCACGTCAATATTATGACGAATCAGGAGATTTTTCCAATAAGGCAACTCCCAAAATATGCTTAGTTTGCACCAGTTATGAATCGATGATTTACCTTGAATTTCAATTTGTTCTCCGGTTTCATGTATCTTTGGATAGTCCTTTACAAGTTCATAAATATCTTCCCTTGACCAAACCGTAAGTTGTCTCAAAGTTTCCTGTCTATTAGCTGTAAAGTTTTTCTTATCTCTTCTAAAAGGACGATTAATATGAAGAAAACATCGATGATAGTCAAACCATGAAATTTTCTTTCCATGAGGTAAAGAAAATGGTCGTGTATCTTCCTTACAGTACGGACAAACTAGACGACAGTCGTACTCCAACCTGAAAGCATTGCATAAGCAGGAAAATCGCTGATTGTCCACATGAAAGAAGCATACATGCGAAAGTTTTTTTCGGAAATATCGTATGTTTCTACTCCTTCGTACCACAGTGTTTTTAATTCTTCAATCAAAGGTTGTAAATAAACATCGATTCCTTGTGTCAGATCATTAGTACCAGCGACGACAACTGTGAGAAACATATATGGAGTTTTCATACACATCCATGGAGGTAAATTATAAGGTGTGACAATTATAGACCATGACGAATATTTAGAACCAAACTGAGAAAATGGTGAAAACCCATCCGTACATAAACCAAGTTGAACATTACGACTCTCGGATGCAAAATTAGTATATTTGTGGTCAAAATGCTTCCATGCTTCCCCATCAGCTGGGTGTGTTAACGTAACTTCTTTCCATGTTCTAACACTATGCCATCTCATATGTTGCACGGTTACAGAAGATGCATATAAGCTTTGAAGTCTAGGGGTAATTGGTAAATAATGCATACGTTTATACGGGACTTCCTTTCCTTTTTTCTTTCTTGATTTGTTCATTTGCTTATTACATATTTTACAATTTCTAAGGTTGATATCTTCTTTCCAGAACAGCATTCAACCGTTTAGACATGTATCTATTTTATGATACAGTAAACCAAAAGCTGACTTCATTTTTTTTTGCTTCATAATGATTTTTGCACATTAAATTATTGGGAGGCATATGCCGTGTCGCTGCTTGTACAACAGCTGTAAATCTTGCTTCTGTGAAGTTGTATTTAGATTTCATCGCAATGTATTCAGCAGTTACTGATAATTGGGTTCCGCTTGTGCAGCCTTCCCAAAGGGGTTTCTTTGTGGCATCTAATTATCATATTTTTTTTGCCCCAATATTTGGTTCTTCTTCAGCATTACCATCGTCATCAATTAATTGAGGAATAGGAAACATTGACCGTGCAGCATCTTCAACCATATGTTCTACGAGATTCGTCGTATCAATTTCAGTACACATTACCTCCTCAGCTTGTACATGATTAGATGCTAACGGTTCTTCATGACGATCCCAAACCAAATAGCTTGGCACGAAACCGTATTGAAGCAAATGAACTCTAACCATTTCTGGTATCAAATGCTTTAATATTTTACATTTAGTACATGAACAATGGATTTCTTCGTCGTTTCTGTTATTACTTAAAGCGAAATCAATAAATACGCGAACTCCGTTATTAAACTGTTCACTTATTGAGCCTCCATTTTCGACCCTTCTTTTTTTGTACATCTAGCTTCGATCGGTAAAATAATTGTCCATTTACGTATGTATATAATTAAAAAGTACGATATAAATTTAAAAAATTGACATTTTATTAATACAATATTATTGGCGAATTTTATATTAATAGATCATTAACACTTTGTCGATGAGCCATCCTACCTCCCATTACAAATACAATAATGTAATTAAATCACGTAAATCATTTTAATTTAAATGATTCAACAAAATTTCGGCAACACTTCGCTTTAGTTCTTTGAACAATACACATTTACGTGTACACAGGGAACAAAAAGGAAGCACTGTCGAAATTCTATGAACCATTTAAAATGAAATGTTTTACGAGATTTAATTACGTTATTGTGTTCGTAACTTGTCCAATACGGGGACAAATCCAACAAATATTGTATACGATGAATATAGATGTCCGTTCTGTTAAAAAACAAATATCCACATAACGATCATATACAATACTTATCAGACGTGGTCGAAAGACACTCTAAGTGTTTCATGAATATAAAATATCGTTTTGAAATTTTCTAAAATACATAAACTAATTGTATGCTCACTAACAACTAACGTTTCCAAACAAACCTAAAACTAATTATATGCACATTATTCTATTGTTAACACAAACTTAAATATATATAATCTTGCAATACATAAGTTAATAACATAAATTATGCCTCAATAAACTAGATTATACATACAATAAGGCAATACAAACATTTAATACACTAATTTAACGTTTAATTGTCTTTCTCATACGTACGAAATTCATAAAAATAAGTAATTTTATTTATAAATAAGTAATTCACGGTCGCCATGGCAGCTTGAAATGAGGACAATTTTTTTTTGTTATCAGCTTTTGTTTGTGCCTCAGTTATGATCTTTCTTTTGCTGGAATTGAGAAGTCCTCTTCTTCCTTATATATCTTTTAAATAAAAACGCTACTATTTGATCTCAGTAAGTTTATAATAACAATTGCCTTTATGTTTAGAAGCCCGTGTATTCAAAAATAATAATATTTATTAAAATGATAGTTATATATTATGAACGAAAGTCAAAAAAACCCAACTTCCTTTCTTCATTTTGTAAGTGATTTTCCTATACTGCAAAATAAAAGGCAGATAAATATATACAGAAATGGCTCATTTTACAGCTGGAAGCTCAAAAACGAACAAACATGAACCGAGCAATGACGATAAATATGTCTGATAAATCGCAAACAAAGCACATATAAGCAGAGATATTCCCATTAAACTGGATAATCAAAATGGTGAAAGTTTCAGTAACTTTATAATGCGTACCAATCATGAATGGGAGTTAGTACTAATAATTGTTCAAGACGAAGGACAAATATTATCATATTCCAACTGATTTATATATTCGATAATTTTGAACTTGCACAGATAACACTTTAGACCATGCCAAACACCAGCTGAAATGTATAGTTCGATCACAAACTTCGATTGATGACTGTAAATACAGATCAATCTACAACATTTTTATTTTCTGATTCAAGCAGCAGACAAGAAAATGAAAAAAAGGACTAAAAGTAATGCATATACGCATTTAATAACAGATATCGGTGCATCCGGCGTACTCATTCTCACATATACTACCACAATCCGCATGCGGCATTGAACTTTTGCATCTGATTAGGCAGACCTTCCTTTCCGCTTCGCATTTCTCAAAACAGGAATCAGTTTTAGTGAATTCACTGATTGCAGTAGTAACTGAGGACGATGACGACAAGATAAGTAGCACAATCATCATCATCATCATTGCAGACATCATTATTTTTGTAGTTGCCATTAGTGGTCCATTAAGTTGTTTATGCTATACACTATTGGCCTATAGAGGTGGCTTTATAAAGGCATTAAGGTATGCTGGTAAAATGTTGTATGGAAGCTACTAATTAATTTTGCATTCAAGAAGAAAATAAAATTGGAAAACCACTGATGATTCATTATCCTATCTAAGTATTTTTCATGTATATCTGTATTACAAACGTTAGCACATTAATTCCATTAATTGAAATTATTTGGTTGTATATCCTTAAAGCATCATCAAGTTTAATTACATTATATAATTCAGATATTTGTTTTTGTTGCGTATCTTTGATATTGAGTCCACCTTGCTGTGTTAGTTAATAAATCATTAATTAAGTTTTTACTTCATTCTTAGACTTATTAGATGTTTGATGATTTTAGTCTTATGTTTTTGTTTTCTGATGTTGACTAAGATGAAATCCTGTAGTTGGTGGGTTGTAGCTGGGATGCAGAAGTGATGAATTTATTTTATGTGTTTTAATGTAGAGTTTGTAGCGGTTTCAAAAGGTGTACATGGAATTTAAATATGGGCTTCCGTCATATACTTTAGTGAAAATTTAACTATGGTGTAACGACCCGTAAATTTAACTGGTTTTAGTGACGTTATTAATTGAAATTTTTTGGAATTTTTGTAATGACCCGGAATTTAGGGTCGCTAAATTTGAACATTTAATTCATTTTAAATGTTGAATATTGATTATAATTTGAATTTTAAATAAAAAGACTTTGGTTAAGTTAATAAAATTAGTTAAATTTCGAAAACAGTAATTCAATTGAAACTCGAATTATAATAATTTAATATTAAGATTGGGATAATTGGTAATTCTGTTTATAAATAGATATAAAATTAGATTCTAAAGTTTATTTTAAGTTTAATTAGATTTGAATTATAATATTGGACTGTTGGATGAAATTAGAGGTTAATAAATTGAATTTGGAATTTTATATTAATTTAATAACGGAATTTAATAATATAATAATTCAAATAATCGGATTTAGATTTAAACTGAATCGGAATGATTTCTAATGTGAATATAAATTTTATACGAGTTATAATAGAGTTAGTAAAATTTTAAAAGTGAAATTTTAAGCGTTTCTGATAATTTCAGAAAACCGCTCGATTTAATAGACGAGTTTAAATAGCCTTCCGGGACACAGTCTCAGATTTGGACGAAACCAGTTCCATTGGATCCGTAATAGTTAGTTATTATCGGATTTCAATTTTCGTAGCAATCGGAGTCGTCGTTTGACCCCGGCAGCTTAAAACGCTTAGAAAAATACTTTAGTCAATTTAAACTAAAATTGACCGTTTATTTCAGTTCTCGCGTATATGTCCGAATTAGCTTCCGAAACACGTTCGATTGTGTTCGGAACGTAGGTAAAACCTTAGAAACGCCTGTCGGCACGCGTTGTTTGGAGATCGTTTGAAAAGTTGCTTTAAAGTGAATTTAATAATAAAATAATGGGTTTACGCGTATATATATGCGTTTATAGGCCGAAACCCTAGTTTCTTTTTCTTAGCCACCTCAGAAAATATCAATGGCCGAAATTTAATCGCCTTCCTCTTCAAATCTATCACCATCCGTCGAGTTTTAGCAATTTTCCACAACATGAAGATCGTAGAGCTTGGCGAGCGCTTTCAATCCATATGGATGTGATCAAGTTTTATGGAGAGTAGAGGGCAGGAGGCCACCGCGTTCGCCGCATGCATGATGGGTTGTCGTGTCGCGTACAGTTGACCGGTGCAAAGATACTCTGGTCGACGATGTAGTTCAGGACGCACTTCATTTTGGCAGATTCCGATCGTCTCCTAAGACCTTGGTTTGGCCGTGATCGGTGTAGGGTTATCAACCGCATGGGTTTTGTAAACCTGGGTAACGAGCGAACGTAGAAGAGAGTATATCGGCCATGATTTCTTGTTTGTGTGGCCAGATTTGTGTTTGGTAATTAATAATTGAAGAAAAGTAAATTTTTTATAAAAATTATATTCAAATGTTTAAAACCCGTATCTTATGCATGTATTATCAAATTTCAACGAATTTGGTAGCGCCGGAATCGCAGAGACGCGTACTACCAGATGGAGCAGTCGCGGAATCGTTTCGAGCAAATAAGAATTTAAGTTAAATCGAACGTCGTTTGATTTAATTTAAATTTGAAAGCTCGTCGAAAAACCCAAGAGAGTTTAACTCACTCACATCTGGAATATTAGTTAATTTAAATAGTCGACATTTAAATAAATTGCTTGATTGGTTGAATATGATTGAATCGATATATGTTGTTGCGCTAATATCTGTGGATGCAGGGAAACAGGTTGGAGGGATCCAACTGGATCCCTCACAAATAGAAATTAATTTATATTCTGCAATATACATCATTTATTATTCTGTGATAATTTGTTTAGAGCCAGATATGCAGTGTTTTATTTATATGCTGCGATACATTAAAGTTAAATTTGAATTGTGTTGTGCTGTGATTGGAAGAATACGACCTGAAAACTATAAATATAAATAGATGAATTGAGTTTAAAGAATATAAAAGAAATTCTTAACTAAAGAATTTTAAAAGAGACTAAATCCAAGAAATGGTTTGGAGAATTTCAAGTGTTTGAAATTTGATTCCAAAGAGAATTGAGAATTGTTTAAATTAATAGCGAGATTTATTTTAAAGAATGAGAAGTGTGCTTTCTCCAGGAAATTTTGTTTTGTTTTTAAGAAAGCTTTCAAATCTATAAATTTGCAGTTTAAATATGTTTAGAATATTTTTATTTTAAAATGATTTTAAGTGAAATCAAATACTTGATTAAGTAATTATGGTATTTAATTATTTTAAAAGAAGTATAGTTGCATTAAGTTTTCAAAAGAAATTTTAATATGAATATTTGATTTAATAACCTTATTTTAAAGGTTAAATTTTATTTATAAATACTTTGGAAACCCCTATATAATTCCTTAAGTATTATTTTCAATTAAGTACTTTTCAAAGATTATTTTAAATATTTTAAACATATATTTGGAACTGATTTCCAGGAATAGCAATGTGTTTAAAATAAAAGGAGTTATTTTTAAAAGTATGGAAAGGAATTTTACGGGATGAACGTAAAATTGAATTGGGTAAATCGTGATTGGATTGATAAAGGGAATTCTTGGGTTATCCTAAAATGGAAGTATATTCCCCTGAGATGCCAAGTACGTTTTTAAAGTTGATTTGTGTAAAGTTAGGAGTTTTGAGTTTTCTTTAAAGAATGATTTCAAGAAATATTTTAAGTTGCAAGAATTTTTAAAAATAAAACATTTATCAAAGTAGCTATAGAAGCAATTATTTTAAAAAGGGTAATTAGAACTATGTTTAAAGAATATTATTATTATTTATACGTTGTAAAATGGTTCTATTTTAAAGATAATCAAACAAGTTTTATTTGAAACTTGTATAGGATTTCATAGTTTTATTTTAAATCTAGTATGACTTAACTTATTTTAAAGGTAATAGTTTATATTTCATTAAGCAGTTTTATTCGAAATATTTTTAAAAGTATATGTATATTTTAAATTAAATAGGTAAGTAGATTTGATATAAATGGTTTTAATGTATTTTAAGGGATAAAGTATTTAAATGATTTTAAACCTTAAATATGGGTACTTGGATGTTTCAGAGGAAACAATGGGTTGAAAATCTACTCTATGAGGAAATTGGGTTTGAAAAGTGTTTCAAAAGGAATTTTGAAATTGGAATTATATCTCGTAAGGATTTTTTAAGGAATAAATAATTGGGAATTATTTATTGTGTGATGGATGTTTGTGAATATTAATTGATAGTTAAGTCACCGGCTATCAATATGGGACAAATGCGTTGATCGTTTCAAAGAGACCGGGATCGAGATTTATTTCTCAAAAACCACTTCGATCCGGTTTGTACGTTTCGTGGAAAAACATGTTCGGAGTGGAAGATGGAGCAGTGAAGTGCAAGGGCTATTCACTACTAATCCTGAGAATATTTCCAAAACGGATGTAGTAGGAGTAGTGCCTTCGGTTCCGTTCGAACCCAGGACGGACTTGTATGGACGAATGCTTTTGGAACATCGTCAGGTGGGCGATGGGCATTCTAAGTGAAACGTTCTAGAAGGTAACGCTTAGCCTCAAGCCTCATCAAATGGGAATGACTGAAAATCAGGGGTTATGCAGCAAGACTTCGTGGGTAGCCCCCACTTAAGCGTAAGGTCATCCCTGTCTAGATGTCCCTTTTTATTTCGGCTTAGTGGTGCAGTTTCTGATCCCAAACGCGGGGTGATCTTATTCGGAACCGTCCAGTAAGGGATGGTTCCGGTCTTGTGTTGCAGGGGAGTGGGCGTACTCCTCGGTACTGTGATCTAGACCATGTACTGTGACAGGTGGTACCCTAGTGCCTAGTCATTGTTGGAAATCCATTCTCCCTACGAGCCTTTTACAAATTTTGTTTGTATTACCCACTCTGTGGCTAGTAGCTGGAATTTAATAGATGTAACAATTTCGGCTATTTTATAAGTATTTGTATATAGACCTTATTATAATATCAGATGATTTCTATAAAAAGTGTTTTAGCTATCGTAATGTAAAAACCCGACATGTTTATTTGTGGCGTGGTCTTACGAGATGCTTTTGTTTTCAAAAGGATTTTTGAAACTTTAATAATCAAGTTGGATGCATTATTATCAGCTGGTATTCCAGACTGACTCGGGTTTTATTTCATTATAATGCTCGGGTCAGACCGAGTATTATATGTACAGGATAGGATGCTATGGAGCAGGAGAGGAGCTGGAGCCCGAGACGGATTATTCGTACTTATATATGTATATTCGATGCTATGATTGTATGGAATTGTCTAACTGGTAAATATTGTTTGTATGACATACTCTAATGATATGATGTATAAAACAGATATAGTTTCATTTTGTGTAAAGATCTATTATTTACTATTATATTTTATTCCGCTGCGATTGTGAGATTCTGGTATTGTTTAGTTTCTTCTTCTTCTATCTCTTCTTCTTTAATCCCTAATGGTTCGTTTTTCTGTTCCACTTGAGTTAATTGACGTAGAACAGTATTGACTCAAGGTGTACGGATTTGCGGGCTGTCACACTTGGTATCAGAGCTTAGGTTGGCGACAACCTAGGCTTTGGTGGGGAAATTAGTCATTGAACAGAGTCAATAGTACTCAATAATGGGTTGAGCGTATTAATAGATATGAGAGCGTACTTGATAGTGAATATAAAATTGTTTTTATACTGTGTTGACTTATCGGTTGAGTGTTTATGAATTCTGGTCGGTACGGGAAGTGCAACGTATCGATAGGGGTTTCTAAACTCTTAAACAAGATAAACCGACATAGTATTGTTTTTAAAGTGGGTAAATGAAATAATTTTACCCAAAATTATATTTTGATATAAAAGAAATAATTTTCTGAAATTATTGCTATATATATATTTGGTGGATTGGTTGTTAATACTATAATCAAATAAGGGTCTAAAATTTGATTTAAGATTTGAAATAGTTATAACCAAATAAATTCCATGAGTGTAAATAATACAAAACGAAGAATGACTAAATTTGAATTAAACCAGAATTTAAATCTTGGGGATTTTGAAAAGGATTTTAAATGTATTGTAAACAAAAGTTTGGAAATTTAAAATCCTGGGAGAGTTTGAAATGTTGCTAAGGTGTTTGAAGGCAATATTGGAATATTATTTTGGGTAATATGTTTGAATGGAAACTGTTTTGAAATGAATTTGGGAAAGTAAGGAAACACTGAACTCACTTCAGTCGCCGGATAATAATCCTGATGATGCTGGCCACATTATTAGAATTTATTTTCGAGTTTCTAAAAGTGATGGATTGCTACCAAAGTGGTTGGTTATGATATTGTTTGGACTTCTTGGGTATAACAGTTGATTTGGAAATTCCAAATGGGGAAATTGTTTTGGTACAACCAAGTTGTTTTGGAAACCCGAAGATTTGATTTGGTATACCGAGTAGGTATGTGTAGATTATTGTTTCAAAATGATTTTGGGATAAAACCGGGTAATTGAATTCTGGTAAATTCTATTTAGATAATGTGAAAGTTAAAATGAATCAACTATTGAGCTTATTAATTAAAGTTGATATTAATAAGGAAGGAATGAAAGTTTTAATCTTGGAATTAAAATTTAACTTGAGTAAATGGAAGTGAATGAAATATATTGAAGTGAATAGAAAATTTGAATTTAATTTGGATATGTTAAATAAATTGGACTTAGAATTAAATTGATTAGGGTTAAATTGAAATGTAAAATGACTTTGTAATTGTGAGTCATTATGTAATGAATTATACCCACAAGCTATTAAGTGTTATACTTATATTCTAAAATTGCAAATTTAAAATGGCGCAAAGAATTAAATTGAAGAAAATTTGTATCCTTGAGAATTCAGTGATACACATATATATAAAATTTGAAATGGATGATTATAAGATGTAAATGAATTAAAATGAGCAATATAAACTTTGAAGTAAATAATTGGGTGAACTTATAAATAGAAAATGGAATTATGATCACAAATGGGAAATAGTTGAATGGTATGGTGAATTCATACCTAATCTCAAATGAAGTGTGAATTGAAATAAGATGATGAAAATATAAAGGATGTGGATGAACTTAAGTTAGTAAAAAAGTTTTGAGCTTGTATATGAAAAATAAAAATTTGATTGAATTGGATTTAACTTCGATTAAATAGAATTAAGCTGAATTGGAATAAACTAAAATGAAAATTAAAATTCAGTTGTGTTATGAATAAAAATGAATGTAATTAAATTCTTATTTAAGATAGTAAAGGAAATGGCATAAATTCAAGATGGCTAAATAAATTTGGTTGAACTTGAGTTAGAATTGGAAGAGAATTTAAATTGAAAGAAAATTTAATTCAGAGAAGTAAGAATGATATTGTGTGAATAAAGTTTTAACTCAACTAAATTCAAAGGAATTAATTGAGAATGAATTTAGCGTAAGCTAAATTAAATAAAAAGAAGTTGGAAAATGAATTTATTGTAAACTAAATTAAATGGAATGTGTATGGGCATGGATGAAATTTTGGTGGTTTGTTAAAAAAAACACAGTTCTGGTATAGAATTTAGTTTTGGCAATAAAATGTTGAGAATGTAAATGAATTATGGAATTAAATTATAATAATGATGGTTCGAATTATAAATAAATTCCAATGAGTGAAATAATTTAAAATGGTCTCTTTGTTAATAAAATAAATCTAAAAATGGATTGAATAAATAAACAAAGTGCATTAAAATTTGTAAATGGATTGGAATTGATTTGGATAAGAATCAAATGAAAATAAAATAAAAATTGATATAAGAAGATAATGAAAATATTGTGGAAGAACTCAAGCAAAATGAATAATAATTGTGGTCGAGCTTCATAATGTTGTCCTGGATAAATTTTTTTAGATAATAAGCATTGAAATGCGAGTGAAGAGAATTTTAATTAATTATTGTGATAAAATAAGGTTGTATGAGTTGTAAATAATCTAGAATGGAATGATATTAATATAAACTTGAATTGGTTAATGAAATGAATAATTGTAATGTGATAAGAATGCTTGGATTGTGAACTATGCAGAATTGAATAAAATTAATATGAATCTAAGTTGGGAATTAATTTTAACTGGTTATAAGCTTAAGAATTGGTTATTTGTTTGAATAACCACAACCTGCATACAAATTAGTTGTTAAACTTAAGTGAATGAATTAAAAGAAGTAAATGAAATTGATATTTAAATAATGGGGAAATGAATTGGAATCTATTTACTGGGTTTGTATGTAAATGCAGGTTAATTAAAAAGAAAAGTAAATGAATCAAAAGCTTATATTACTCTTATTGAAGTGAATGTGAATCTAATATTTGCAACTCGGATGTAAGTCATTCGAGTGGAATATAATGAAGTTTGAATTTGGAAAAGAAATGCAAATAAATCAAATTGGAAGTACATTAGATTGTGAATCAATTTGAATTTAAATTGAAGTAAATTGAAATAGTGAAGCATATGTTCATAATATTGAAGTTATATGAATTGGTGGTAATAAATATGAATTGTATATAGTGAACTTGAATGAAAATCATTCAAGTGAAATAAAATGAAGTCTGGACTTGAATAAGAAATTAAAAGGTGATTGAAATCTTTAAATTATTGATAAAATATGGTTAACATTGCTAAATTATGAAGTTGCTTGGTTAGGCTATGAAATGGATATGTTTGGCTTACATTTATATTGGAAATGTTGTTAAAATGTTCATATCTTTGAAAACTGATGAGTTTGTTGAGTAAGTACAGGTACGGAAGGCGTTCGATAGAGTTGGAGCGCGTATATGCGTTATATTAGCCGCTTGCTTTAAAATATGCTAATAAAGGTACGCCTACACAAATATAATTGGGAAATGATATATATATTGTGATATATTTTGGTTTCCGACCGTGTTGGTCGATGTATATATATTTATCTGTATCACGATATCGTGAAAGCTCCTCCGTGCAAGGGAGACTCTGCCAAAATTTTCTGAAAATTTTGGGAGTTAGAATTTTTTTAGGAATTTTGGAAAATTTTATTAACTAGTGAAGTGTTTTGAAATGTTGTTGAAACAAAAGCTTTAGAGTAAATAAAGCAAACTAGTTTGGATTTGAGTCAAAGGGTTTTGGGAAGTGTATATAAGTTTTTAACCAAGTAAGTTGGGTAAGTAAGTGGGTTTAGAAGTATTCTCTACCCTAGCAAATTTCGGGGACGAAATTTTTATAAGAGGGGAGGTATGTAACGACCCGGAATTCAGGGTCGCTAAATTTGAACATTTAATTCATTTTAAATGTTGAATATTGATTATAATTTGAATTTTTAAATAAAAAGACTTTGGTTAAATTAATAAAATTAGTTAAATTTCGAATACGGTAATTTAGTTGAAACTTGAATAATAATAATTTAATATTAGGATTGGGATAATTGGTAATTCTGAGTATAAATAGATATAAAATTAGATTCTAAAGTTTATTTTAAGTATAATCGGATTTGAATTATAATATTGGACTGTTGGATGAAATTAGAGGTTAATAAATTGAATTTGGAATTTCATATTAATTTAAAAACGAAATTTAATAATATAATAATGCAAATAATCGGATTTAGATTTAAGCTGAATCGGAATAATTTCTAATGTGAATATAAATTTCATACGAGTTATAATAGAGTTAGTAAAATTTTAAAAGTGAAATTTTAAGCGTTTCTAATAATTTCAGAAAATCGCTCGATTTAGTAGACGAGTTAAAATAGCCTTTCGGGGCACAGTCTCGGAATTCGATGAAACTATCTCCATTGGATCCGTGATAGTTAGTTTTTATCGGATTTCAATTTTCGTAGCAATCAGAGTCGTCGTTTGACCCCGCAAGCTTAAAATGCTTGGAAAATACTTTAATCGATTTAAATTAAAATTGACCATTTATTTCAGTAACTCGCGTATATGTACGATTTAGCTTCCGAAACAAGTTCCATTGTGTTCGGAACGTAGGTAAAACCTTAGAAACACCTGTCGGCACGCGTTGTTCGGAGATCGTTTGAAAAGTTGCTTTAAAGCGAATTTAATAATAAAATAATGGGTTTACGCGTATATATATGCGTTTATAGGCCGAAACCCTAGTTTCTTTTTCTCAGCCACCTCAGAAAATATCAATGGCCGAAATTTAATCGCCTTCCTCTTCAAATCTATCACCATCCATCGAGTTTTAGCAATTTTCCCCAACATGAAGATCGTAGAGCTTGGCGAGAGCTTTCAATCCATATGGACGTGATCGAGTGTTGTCGAGCGTAGAGGGTAGGAGGCCACCGCGTTCGCCGCATGCATGATGGGTTGTCGCGTCGCGTACAGTTGACCGAGTGCAAAGATACTCTGGTCGACGATGGAGTTCAGGACGCACTTCATTTTGGCAGTTTCCGTTCGTCTCCTAAGGCCTTGGTTTGGTCGTGATCGTTGTAGGGTTATCGACGGCATGGGTTTTGAAAACCTGGGTAACAAGCGAACGTAGAAGAGAGTATATCAGCCGTGATTTCTTGTTTTTGTGGCCAGATTTGTGTTTGATAATTAATAATTAAAGAAAAGTAAATTGTTTATAAAAATTATATTCAAATGTTTAAAAACCATATCTTATGCATGTATTATCAGATTTCAACGAATTTGGTAGCGCCGGAATCGTAGAGACACGTACTACGCGATGGAGCAGTCCCGGAATCGTTCCAAGCAAATAAGAATTTAAGTTAAATCGAATGTCGTTTGATTTAATTTAAATTTGAAAGCTCGTCGAAAAACCCAAGGTGAGTTTAACTCACTCACATCTGGAATATTAGTTAATTTAAATAGTCGATATTTAAATGAATTGCTTGATTGGTTAAATATGATTGAATCGATATATGTTGTTGTGCTAATATCTGTGGATGCAGGGAAACAGGTTGGACGGATCCAACTGGATCCCTCACAAATAGAAATTAATTTATATTCTGCAATATACATTATTTATTATTCTGTGATAATTTGTTTAGAGCCAGATATGTAGTGTTTTATTTATATGTTGTGATGCATTAAATTTAAATTTGAATTGTGTTGTGCTGTGATTGGGAGAATACGACCTGAAAACTTTAAATATAAATATATGAACTGAGTTTAAAGAGTATAAAAGAAATTCTTAAGTAAAGAATTTTAAAAGAGATTAAATCCAAGAAATGGGTTGGAGAATTTCAAGTGTTTGAAATTTGATTCCAAAGAGAATTGAGAATTGTTTAAATTAATAACGAGATTTATTTTAAAGAATGAGAAGTGTGCTTTCTCTTGGAAATTTTGTTTTGTTTTTAAGAAAGCTTTTAAATCTATAAATTTGCGGTTTAAATATTTTTAGAATATTTTTATTTTAAAATGTTTTTAAGTGAAATCAAATATTTGATTAATTAATTATGGTATTTAATTATTTTAAAGAAGTATAGTAGCATTAAGTTTTCAAAAGAAATTTTAATATGAATATTTGATTTAATAACCTTATTTTAAAAGTTAAATTTTATTTATAAATACTTTGGAAACCCCTATATAATTCCTTAGGTATTATTTCCAACTAAGTAATTTTCAAAGCTTATTTTAAATATTTTAAACATATATTTGGAAGTGATTTCCAGGAATAGCAATGTGTTTAAAATAAAAGGAGCTATTTTTAAAAGTATGGAAAGGAATTTTACGGGATGAACGTAAAATTGAATTGGGTAAATCGTGATTGGATTGATAAAGGGAATTCTTGGGTTATCCTAAAATGGAAGTATATTCCCCTGAGATGCCAAGTACGTTTTTAAAGTTGATTTGTGTAAAGTTAGGAATTTTGAGTTTTCTTTAAAGAATGATTTCAAGAAATATTTTAAGTTGTAAGAATTTTTAAAAATAAAACATTTATCAAAGTAGCTATAGAAGTAATTATTTTAAAAAGGGTAATTAGAACCATGTTTAAAGAATATTATTATTATTTATACTTTGTAAAATGATTCTATTTTAAAGATAATCAAACAAAGTTTTATATGAAACTTGTATAGGATTTCATAGTTTTATTTAAAATCTACTATGACTTAACTTATTTTAAAGATAATAGTTTATATTTCATTAAGCAATTTTATTCGAAATATTTTTAAAAGTATATGTATATTTTAAATTAAGTAGGTAAGAAGGTTTGATATAAATGGTTTTAATGTATTTTGAGGGATAAAGTATTTAAATGATTTTAAACCTTAAATATGGGTACTTGGATGTTTCAGAGGAAATAATGGTTTGAAAATCTACTCCATGAGGAAATTGGGTTTGAAAAGTGTTTCAAAAGGAATTTTGAAATTGGAATTATATCTCGTAAGGATATTTTGAGGAATAAATAATTGGGAATTATTTATTGTGTGATGGATGTTTGTGAATATTAATTGATAGTTAAATCACCGGCTATCAATATTGGAAAAATGCGTTGATCGTTTCGAAGAGACCGGGATCTAGATTTATTTCTCGAAAACCACTTCGATCCGGTTTGTATGTTTCGTGGAAAAACATGTTCGGAGTCGAAGATGGAGCAGTGAAGTGCAAGGGCTAGTCGCTACTAATCCTGAGAATATTTCCAAAACGGATGTAGTAGGAGTAGTGCCTTCGGTTCCGTTCGAACCCTGGACGGACTTGTATGGACGAATGCTTTCGGAACATCGTCAGGTGGGCGATGGGCATTCTAAGTGAAATGTTCTAAAAGGTAACGCTTAGCCTCAAGCCTCATCAAATGGGAATGACTAAAAATTAGGGGTTATGCAACAAGACTTCGTGTGTAACATCCCGCCTTTTTGCACGATTTAAACAGACACACATGCCAATTCAAACCATACGTAAGGGCGGATTGTTATGGGATAAATAAGAAAACAGAGAAAGAAACAGAATCTCACAGCGGAAGGATTAAATATAATAATCAAATATACAGTTCATAAATCTGTTTACAAAAACCTTTGATTTATTTATACAATACATATCAGAGTACACATACCATATAACAATGCAGCGGAACAATATGAGTGTAGTGAAACCATGTTATCTATAGTAATAATAATAAAATCTTCATCTTCTTCCTCCGGAAATAAAATATTCAATCCTGAAACGCTCAGACTGACCCGAGCGAATTTGGAAAGACAAAAACACTCGAGTCAGAACTAAAAGATCTTATGTGAGTTACATTAACAGAAATAAATATGAGTGCAGTAACTCAAGAGATGCTCGGGATTTACATCTCCTAAGGATCCGTTAAACTATTTACTATGTAGTATATTGCGCTATTATAATAGTGTCTAATTGTAAAATAAACTTACTTTTAAATAGCGTTAAGGCTTTACATTTTCCACCTTAACACATTTATATATTCCCATAGTCTATACAGTACC
The DNA here is from genome assembly GCA_030765085.1 of Allium cepa. Lineage (NCBI taxonomy): Eukaryota > Viridiplantae > Streptophyta > Magnoliopsida > Asparagales > Amaryllidaceae > Allium > Allium cepa. The sequence goes on along the minus strand of CM060934.1, from coordinate 365,110,439 downwards.
GTAATCTCCCCCGTACTAGGCGTCGTCAGAGGGCACTCCATAGGTGTGGTACAAAACAAAATTGTATAAGGCGCGCTAGGGTAGGTGACACGGCACAGCTAGGCAATGCCAGGGTATATATACCAATTGCTATCCGAGCTGGTGGAAACGCGCAGCGCGCAGCTACCGCCCACCTCGAACAAACACCCCCAAAATCAAAGAAATCAATAGTGGCCACCGAATCAATCCAAAGTTAGAGTATAGTATCGAAGGAGTGCGTTCGATCAGAGGAATGACCTCATTGGCCCGAGAATCGCTCCTGTTTTAGCCACCTTATGCCGACTCATGGGAGTCGGGTCCACGTATTTACTTTGCAGGAAATGCCTCCACCAACCTACTTCATTCTGGAATCTCCACCGCGTACACGATTGTTAAAGTGGTTTTCGGAGTTGGCAGAGAGTATGACAACTTCCGATCCCGGTCTCCTCAACAACCAAACGTTATTATAACACTGCGGTCCTTTAAAATAATTTATACTTTTATAACCAGAATATAATATCCATTTCAAAACCATATAAATATTGTGACGCCCCACCTCTATACCCACGCTAGCCAAGAACACTACGAAGTAATGCTGTCAACTAGCACGGAGAATAAGGCTGTTGAGGAGCGACCATCCGGGTAATTTCTTTGCGCGAGCATCGATATGTCAGATAGTATAACATGCAATGAAATCCAACATGCCGACACAAACTCAAAGATATCACACGGTGGCTAATATCTTCGGAAACAAATATAGAAATAAACATAACATAAATCAGTCACAGACAATTCATATCACAAAGGCGAAAATAGATATGAATGTTACACTAGGAAGTGTACATCAGAGTAGTGGTCTAAAAAGATCCACAATATCACAAAAGAATAGTTACATGAACTAGACAAAAGAATAAGTATACATTATGGAGTCTATATCTCGAATGTATACACCAAAATAAACTACTAATCTAAGTAGTAAGCCAAAAGTCAGAGAAATCAATCCCAAGAGAGAGGTCAAGCAGAAGCACTTGTAACATCTCGGTCTGACCCGAGTATTATTTAATAAGAAAATAATAAACGGATCAGTCTAACTATAAATATCAGATGAAACGATATAGAATAAGAGATATGACTAAACACATAATAATCACAATGCCAAGCTGTGATATATATATATATATATATATATATATATATATTTAGTTGATAATCATTAAGAGATTAATCAATGTCACCAAATCTACACAAGAATCAAAGAAACGTCATACTCCTTATTTCGTTCACCAAACCATAAATATTGACGATAATATCAATGTCAATCACAAAAGTCAATGACACACAAATTCCAGAAGACTACACAAGAAATCCAGAAATCACTAAAGTCAATGACACACAAATTCCAGAAGACTACATAAGAAATCCAGAAATCACTAAAGTCAATGACACACAAATTCACCAATGCACAAATATCGATAAGGCTTATCAATAGAAATCACGAAAATTGGTGAACACAAATTGTAGAAATCATCTCAAGAAATCCAGAAATCACAAAGGGGGGAGGCCTATCACAAACGGAAGCATAAAGCCCACCAACACGTGTATCACAAACGGAACGCTAATTCCATGGTTGCTAACCATCACAAATTGAGCCGAAGCTCCACAAACGGCCCGAAGACCATGGGTTGCTACCCCACAAAATTGAGTCGAAACTCCACAAAACGGGGTTTAGTCTCCCTCGCAGACAAAGAGACATCGCACATTGCTAGTCTAAATCACAAAGATGATCGTCATGATCAACGAGAAGTGTCGATTACGGTAAGCTAGTAAATATATGAGCTTAGCATCATGTCCCATAACCACTAGCTTAACTTAAATATTTACGAACAAATTGTAGATCTCCACTAAAAAATTGTCACAAGAGTTTCAATCGAACAAGTCCAAGAATTAACCAACAAAGTGAACGCAAGCGTTTCATACCACTTGTTTTACTAAGTCATTTAATTAGATTTCTCATACGAGTGAGGTAAATGTTTGTATATACTAATAGATTGGAAAACGGTTTTATAAACGAATTTGGTATTAAAATAGTATTGAAATCGTTTGAGGAAAGAGTTTTGATATTTACTACTAGTATAGAAAACCTTTATATTTTTAAAGTGACAAATCACGAAGAAGATTGTAGGAACAATCAATCACTAAAACTCACATACGGAGACGTGAATAAAATCCAAAGAAATCGATATCAAATCCATCAAAGTGGATATATCTAAAATTCCCAAAGAAAAGGTTATCAAAGTCGATAATAAATGACAACAACAAAAGGGAGACAACACGAATCGATTAAAGTTGGATATTCAAACGAATTAGCAATATAGGCTAATCTGGCAAATTTGAGCAGGTCGATCAACCGGACTCCCTGAGTCGGTCGACCGAACCAGAGGTTGGAAACTTCTCGGGCATCAGGTCGGTCGACCGAACCAGGGGTGTCGGTCGGCCGAACCAGAAACAGAGAAGCACTTATATTAGCAGGTCGGTCGACCGGACCAGGGGAGTCGGTCGGCCGAACCTGATGCTCTGCAATTTGATGCCCATAAATGGATATGCAACCTCCACCAATTCGCAACCGAACGAGCACGGACGCTAGGGAATTATGCCTAACGGCTACCCGGCCCTATTGGCTCCTCGATGCATCACCAAAAACACATTTGAACCTCAAAGCTATGATTTTTAAAGGATTGATCCCAAAACACCAAAAATTGGAATATTCACCAAATCAATCCAAACCAAAAGCAAATGCACACGAATAAGTGTTAGGAATTCATACCTAACATTCGAAGATAAATATAAGCATAGATATGAGATTAAAAGTCTCACCTTTTCACAAAATCAAACAAGAAGAAGCTTGAAAGCAAATGGAGAATCAACCTCTCTTCAACACAACCCAATTGAGCTTGAATCTAAGCTCAAAAACAAGAACATTCCCAAAATTAGGTTTAGGAATTTCTGAAATTGGTAAGAGAATAAGTTGGAGAAGAAGGAGAGAAGCTTACCAATGGGTTCTCTTGAATTTGGAGCTAAGGATTTGAAGTTGCAAGAGGAACTAGGGTTTTAGAGTTTTAATTTCCAATCTCTCCCACCATTAATGCTATAAAAACTGAAAAGAGAAAGAAGTGAGGGAGAATGGGGAGGAGGGGTTCAGTTTTTAAGTATAAGTTGGCTAATGGCTGAACCCAAACTCAAACCCAAAGTGAAAAGTAGCAAAAATCAACTTTCTCCAAACATATCGAAGCTTATACTCAAAAAGGTCGCAAACGGCATTTTAAACTCAATGGGAGTGGTCCCGAGTCCTAATTCGACCGTATGCAAAAAGTAGCTTTTCGGACTAAAATCCGACTAACGATAAAATATTTAAATAAAATATTTAAATATAAAATCGATAAATATGCGGGTTGTTACAGACTCCCCTCCTTAAAGAAATTGCGTCCATGCAATATTTTAAAAGGAGAACATAAAGTAACAACCATAAAAGCATGTTCAACACAAAAGAAATTTGAAATAATAAGTTCACCTTAAAGAGCACGAGAAAGTAAGTCCGGATGTGTTCGCTCGATGTACTCTCTAGATTCCCAAGAACAATCCTTAGGATTTGAAGACCATTGAACTTTAACAAGCGGAACATCTTTATTTCGAAGTCGTTTGACCTCCGAAGCAATGATACGAATAGGATGTTGCTCATAAGTTAAATTAGGCGAAACTTCAATCTCTTCCACAACACTGGGCTTAAGAATAGAATCGGAATCTCGAAGGCACTTTCGTAATTGAGAAACGTGAAACACGTCATGAATAGCAGAAAATTGAGTCGGTAATAAAAGGCGATAAGCCATGGAACCAATACGTTCAGTGATAGGAAATGGCCCAATATATCGAGGCGCTAACTTTCCCGATCGACTGAAACGTACAACACCTTTCATAGGTGACACACGAATGAACACAAGATCTCCCACAGAAAATTCTAACTTCCTTCTCCGGTTATCGGCATAGGATTTTTGTCTACTCCGGGCTTCTTTCATCCTATGTCGAATAAGTTCAATCTTTTCTATGGAATCACGAATAAAATCTGGACCTAAAACCAACTTCTCACCAGCCTCAAGCCAACAAGAAGGAGATCGGCATGGCCTTCCGTAGAGTGCCTCAAAAGGTGCTATACCAATACTAGATTGGAAGCTATTATTATAGGAAAATTCAACAAGTGAAATATGATCTTCCCAACTTCCACCAAAATCAAGAACACAAGCACGAAGAAGATCTTCAAGAGTTTGATTCACGCTCGGTTTGTCCATCGGACTGGGGATGATAAGCGGTGCTAAAATTGAGCTTCGTTCCCAAAGCTTTTTGAAGACTCTTCCAAAACCCACTAGTAAACAATGGATCACGATCACTAACAATAGAAGTAGGAACTCCATGCAATTTAACAATTTCTTTGATAAAGAGCTTGGCCAAAAGAGGAACGGTTCGGTTAGACCGAACGGGAATAAAATGGGCGGATTTAATAAGTCTATCAACGATCACCCAAAAGCTATCATGACCCGATCGAGAACGGGGAAGGCCATCTATAAAATCCATGGAAATTTGGTCCCACTTCCAAATTGGAATTTCTAAAGGTTGCAATTACCCACCGGGCCTTTGATGCTCGGCCTTGACGAGTTGGCAAGTCATGCAACGCTTAACGAAGTTAGCGATGTCAAGTTTCATTCCCTCCCAATAATAAAGCCCTTCATATCCGCATACATTTTACTACTACCGGGATGAATGGTAAATTTAGAACGATGTGAATCTTCTAAAATATCTTTACGAAGATCACTAATATTTGGCACGATAAGTCTACCAAATTTCCGAATGCCGCCACTAGAATCGATATCAAAGTCTTTCAAACCTTCAATATCAATTTTATCCTTAATATTTTGGCCAAGAAGAGCCATTTCGGGATCTAGCCTTTGAGCTTCAAGAATGCGGTCTAAAAGAGAAGGATGAGCCTCAAGGCTACATAAAACAAATGATGAGCATAAATCGGATACGCGGTCTCGAATCTCACAATGGATAAGATCTCGAGATCGTTCCATTCGGATATCATCATAGAAACAACAGCTTGTTGTTTACGGCTAAGAGCATCGGTGACACGATTACTCTTACCGGGTGTATAAAGAATATCAAGATCATAAGGAGCAAGAAATTCGAGCCAACGCTGTTGACGCAAATTAAGTTCCTTTTGAGAAAATAAATATTTCAAAGACTTATGATCGGTATAAAGAACAAATTTCTCTCCTAATAGATAATAACGCCAAATACGAAGGGCGAAAACAATAGCCGCGAGCTCTAAATCATGAATGGCATAACTAGTCTCAGCTGGCTTCAATTGCCTAGAAGCGTAAGCAATAACACGTTCTTTTTGCATAAGAACGGCACCCAAACCAACGCGACTAGCATCGGTATAAACAACGAAATCTTGATTCGCCTCGGGAATAACAAGAATAGGAGCATCAAAAAGGAGTTCTTTTAATTTCTAAAAAGAAGCTTCACATTTGTCCGACCAAATGTATTTAACACCTTTCTTAGTCAAGCTAGTGAGAGGCACGACAATCTTAGAAAAGTCTTTGACAAAACGACGGTAATAGCCCGCCAATCCGAGAAAACTATGAATCTCTGTCACACTCTCCGGTCTCTTCCAATCTTGAACCGCTTCAATCTTTGAAGGATCCACGGAAATTCCGGATTCGGAAATAATGTGACCGAGAAACTTCACACGAGATTGCCAAAAGTGGCATTTAGAAAATTTTGCTCTTAATTGATTACTCTTAAGAGTTTCCAACACAATCCGAAGATGTTTTTCATGCTCCTCCTCGGTTTTAGAATACACAAGAATATCATCGATAAAGATGAGAACAAATCGGTCGTGAAAATCTTTAAAAACTCGATTCATTAAGTCAACGAAATAAGCCGGGGCATTCGTTAACCCAAATGGCATAACAAGCCATTCATAAGATCCATACCGAGTATGGAACGATGTCAAAGGAATACCATCCTCTCCAATACGAAGCTGATGAAATCCAGTAGGTAAGTCTAATTGTGAAAAGACCTTAGCACCACTAAGCTGATCGAATAGATCATCAATCCGAGGTAAAGGATATTTATTTTTGATAGTAAGATCATTAAGTTTGCGGTAGTCAACGCAAAGCCTAAGTGTACCATCGGATTTCTTCACAAAAATAGCCGAAGCTCCCCAAGGCGAGGAACTAGAGCGAATAAATTGCTTCGTCTCCAATTCAGATAATTGTTTACGCATCTCCTCATTTTCTTTATTGGACATACGATACGGAGGACGAGTGATAGGTTGAGCTCCAGGAATAAGATTAATTCTGAACTCAATTGCCCGCTTAGGTGGTAATCCTAAAACGGGTTCGAATATGTCGGAAAATTCACGAACGACGTGAATAAGAGAAATAATATCACCCTCATCATCATCATCGTCATCACGAGGATTTAAAGAATATAAAGATACGACCAAGCTGGAAACTGAATCTTGAAGATTAATAGAAATCTGCTTAACAGATTGAGGATGTCGAAGATGAATAGTCCGCTCAGGACATAGGATATGAGCTTCATAACGGTTAAGCCAATCCATTCCCAAAATCATTCCAAAGCCTAAATAAAGCATGACATGCAAATCGGTTAGGAAAGGAAAATCACACAAAATAATCTCGACATCTTTACACAATAAACTGATTGTTGCGGATCCACCAACCGGATTCGCAATTCTCAAAGAAGTCATTAAACACAAAACATCCAAAGAAAAAGCATCAACAAGTTCTTTTGATATAAAAGAATGGGACGCACCCGTATCAAAAAGAACTCGAATAGGATGATCACGAAATAAAATAATTCCATCCAGAATAGAATGAGAAATACCTTGGCCACGAGATGTGTTGCCAGGGGCTTGAGCAACATTTAACTTTCCCTCCTTCTTGCCCTGAAGCTTGGGGCATGAAGATATAACATGACCGGGAATTTTGCAGTAGCGACAAGAGAGAGACTTTGGGCACTTGTTCGCATAATGGTCCTTCGAACCACAATTATAGCATTCCCACGACCAAAGGAAGAAGTCTTTGCCACGGAGGTTGCTTGCTTCCCTTTCTTATTGGGATAAGGGCCTTTGAATTTACTGGGCCTTTTCTTGTTGTTGTTGAAGTTTAGTTTGGAACCCACCACTTCAACATCATTCTCCCTATCCGCCTCTTCAAGACGAAGAGCGATATCAACGAGTTGGTCGAAAGAAACTTCTAATTTTAGAAGTAATGGCTTCTTGATATTTTTGTTTAAGCCATAGACGAACCTTTGATTTTTCTTCAATGGGGTGTTGATGTATTCAACCCCATATTTGGAGAGAGATTCAAAAGACGCGACATAATCTGCCACGGAAGATTCACCTTGAACAAGGTCTATAAAACGGCGAGCCAAAGTCACCTTCTCAGCTTCTGGTACGAATTTCAACTTGAAGCGTTCCCGGAATTGCTCCCAGGTGAGATCCGTTTCATTAATCTCAGAAATAAGAAGCTCGTACCAGTCCAATGCTCTTTCTCGGAGCATACTAGAGGCCACCTGAACTCGATGAAGGTCAATAAGATTCATGCGAGAAAAGATTCGATCGCATGACCTTAGCCAAGCCTGTACTTCAATAACAGTTTCGGAACCTTTGAATGGCTCCCCACCCAAATTAGTGTAATCGCTGCACAAGCGTACAAAACCCGACTTTGGGTGAGTAGGTTCCGGGTTAGCTCCAGCTAGTTGAGCATTCGTCACTAAATCAAGAAGCTGTTGAGTAGTCATAAAAACTCCATCTTGGGGTGGAGTGCTAGACGGTACGGCTCTGGGGCGGCCTGGTCTAGACATTTCTCTCCCTTTAGAAAGAAAGAATAAGAAGAAAAAGTTTATTCACCAAATTGGATATCAAGCAATCTTGATAGACAAAACAAGGAATCATAAAAGAAGATAGGATAAGACGGTACGTAGACCCGAATAAAATCCTAAAGCACGACTCCTAAGATGGACTTAGGACGATGATCCTTGTCATAATATTCCATATTGTTCCGAAGTTTGGCTTTGATACCAAGCTGTGACGCCCCACCTCTATACCCACGCTAGCCAAGAACACTACGAAGTAATGCTGTCAACTAGCACGGAGAATAAGGCTGTTGAGGAGCGACCATCCGGGTAATTTCTTTGCGCGAGCATCGATATGTCAGATAGTATAACATGCAATGAAATCCAACATGCCGACACAAACTCAAAGATATCACACGGTGGCTATAATATCTTCGGAAACAAATATAGAAATAAACATAACATAAATCAGTCACAGACAATTCATATCACAAAGGCGGAAATAGATATGAATGTTACACTAGGAAGTGTACATCAGAGTAGTGGTCGAAAAAGATCCACAATATCACAGAAGAATAGTTACATGAACTACACAAAAGAATAAGTATACATTATGGAGTCTATATCTCGAATGTATACACCAAAATAAACTACTAATCTAAGTAGTAAGCCAAAAGTCAGAGAAATCAATCCCAAGAGAGAGGTCAAGCAGAAGCACCTGTAACATCTCGGTCTGACCCAAGCATTATTTAATAAGATCAGTCTAACTATAAATATCAGATGAAACGATATAGAATAAGAGATATGACTAAACACATAATAATCACAATGCCAAGCTGTGATATATATATATATATATATATATATATATATATATATATTTAGTTGATAATCATCAAGAGATTAATCAATGTCACCAAATCTACACAAGATCAAAGAAACGTCATACTCCTTATTTCGTTCACCAAACCATAAATATTGACGATAATATCAATGTCAATCACAAAAGTCAATGACACACAAATTCCAGAAGACTACACAAGAAATCCAGAAATCACTAAAGTCAATGACACACAAATTCCAGAAGACTACACAAGAAATCCAGAAATCACTAAAGTCAATGGCACACAAATTCACCAATGCACAAATATCGATAAGGCTTATCAATAGAAATCACGAAAATTGGTGAAGCACAAATTCTAGAAATCATCTCAAGAAATCCAGAAATCAAAAAGGGGGGAGGCCTATCACAAACAGAAGCATAAAGCCCACCAACACGTGTATCACAAACGGAACGCTAATTCCATGGTTGCTAACCATCACAAATTGAGACGAAGCTCCACAAACGGCCCGAAGACCATGGGTTGCTACCCCACCAAATTGAGTCGAAACTCCACAAAACGGGGTTTAGTCTCCCTCGCAGACAAAGAGACATCGCACATTGCTAGTCTAAATCACAAAGATGATCGTCATGATCAACGAGAAGTGTCGATTACGGTAAGCTAGTAAATATATGAGCTTAGTATCATGTCCCATAACCACTAGCTTAACTTAAATATTTACGAACAAATTGTAGATCTCCACTAAAAAATTGTCACAAGAGTTTCAATCGAACAAGTCCAAGAATTAACCAACAAAGTGAACGCAAGCGTTTCATACCACTTTATTTACTAAGTCGTTTAATTAGATTTCTCATACGAGTGAGGTAAAGGTTTGTATATACTAATAGATTGGAAAACGGTTTTATAAACGAATTTGGTATTAAAATAGTATTGAAATCGTTTGAGGAAAGAGTTTTGATATTTACTACTAGTATAGAAAACCTTTATATTTTTAAAGTGACAAATCACGAAGAAGATTGTAGGAACAATCAATCACTAAAACTCACATACGGAGACGTGAATAAAATCCAAAGAAATCGATATCAAATCCATCAAAGTGGATATATCTAAAATTCCCAAAGAAAAGGTTATCAAAGTCGATAATAAATGACAACAACAAAAGGGAGACAACACGAATCGATTAAAGTTAGATATTCAAACGAATTAGCAATATAGGCTAATCTGGCAAATTTGAGCAGGTCGGTCGACCGGACTCCCTGAGTCGGTCGACCGAACCAGAGGTTGGAAACTTTTCGGGCACCAGGTCGGTCGACCGAACCAGGGGTGTCGGTCGGCCGAACCAGAAACAGAGAAGCACTTATATTAGCAGGTCGGTCGACCGGACCAGGGGGTTAGTCGGCCGAACCTGATGCTCTGCAATTTGATGCCCATAAATGGATATGCAACCTCCACCAATTTGCAACTGAACGAGCACGGACGCTAGGGAATTAAGCCTAACGGCTACCCGGCCCTATTGGCTCCTCGATGCATCACCAAAAACACATTTGAACCTCAAAGCTATGATTTTTAAAGGATTGATCCCAAAACACCAAAAATTGGAATATTCACCAAATCAATCCAAACCAAAAGCAAATGCACACGAATAAGTGTTAGGAATTCATACCTAATATTCGAAGATAAATATAAGCATAGATGTGAGATTAAAAATCTCACCATTTCACAAAATCAAACAAGAAGAAGCTTGAAAGCAAATGGAGAATCAACCTCTCTTCAACACAACCCAATTGAGCTTGAATCTAAGCTCAAAAACAAGAACATTCCCAAAATTAGGTTTAGGAATTTCTGAAATTGGTAAGAGAATAAGTTGGAGAAGAAGGAGAGAAGCTTACCAATGGGTTCTCTTGAATTTGGAGCTAAGGATTTGAAGTTGCAAGAGGAACTAGGGTTTTAGAGTTTTAATTTCCAATCTCTCCCACCATTAATGCTATAAAAACTGAAAAGAGAAAGAAGTGAGGGAGAATGGGGAGGAGGGGTTCAGTTTTTAAGTATAAGTTGGCTAATGGCTGAACCCAAACTCAAACCCAAAGTGAAAAGTAGCAAAAATCAACTTTCTCCAAACATAACGAGGCTTATACTCAAAAAGGTCGCAAACGGCATTTTAAACTCAATGGGAGTGGTCCCGAGTCCTAATTCGACCGTATGCAAAAAGTAGCTTTTCGGACTAAAATCCGACTAACGATAAAATATTTAAATAAAATATTTAAATATAAAATCGATAAATATGCGGGTTGTTACAAATATGATATCTTTTCCTTTTAAAACCCAAAACAATATGATATCATCTTTATTTTCCAATATATTCTTTCCAAAAATCATTGTGGTTTCAAAGTAAAATATTTAGAAATCAAAACTCTGGAATATAATATTTCCAAATTATACTACCTTGATAATCATAATTTTGAAACAAATTTCCATCTCTCAAATGGTTAAATATTAAGTTTCCTTTATAAAACAAAATAGCTTCTTTACATTTCACAAATCAATTCCAAATATCGATATAAACTTCCAAATACCATTTTTAATTCTTATGTTACAAAGCTTTAAATATTTCACCATTTCAAAAACAAACTCATTTGACAAACCCATATATATCAAATTCAATTACTTATTATTTAGACTTGAAATGTTTACTTAATGAATTCAATATAATTTAAGTAAAACCTTTAGCTTCACGTAATTGGAAAATCTTTCAATTTATTTAACTTGATATATTCATTAAAATCAACCTGATATTCATTTAAATCACTTTACAAAAAAATCAAGTTATAAAAATCATATCCTTTAAAATTTTAATTTTTATTAAATTTCAATTTAACTTAATATTCATCTTCCAAATCTTATTCTCATTTAAGTCATAAAAACTCCAGAAATTAGATTTTAAATATAGGCTTAATCGTATTTGATCTTAAAAATCAAACTTTATTTTATACTTCAAATCAAATTTATACAAAGCTTAAAAACCGAAAATTTACTATGTATATATATATATATATATATATAAATAACCAAATCAATATCCCATAAACCATATATATATATATAGCTTTTACAAAATCATAGTAAAATATTTCAAAAATAATTTTATATATTTACCGCGGTATCTGTATAAAATTTTCTACCCTATGGTCAAGTGATACGGATGTTTATCATTTCAATCCGCAATTTAAAATAAAAATGCGGTTGTATATCATTTCAAACCGCAATCCCGAATGAAATGAAAATGCATGATGACTTGAAGTTTATACAATATAAATGTAACATCCATTCATCCAAATATCAATCATCAACCATTATTTGCAATCATCATCCAATTTAAACAATCATCGATATAGAGCATGTAAATTATACAGGTAATACATAACAGGCATTAACTAACAGTTTATATTCAATAATAAATTTAATAACTATTACTAGCAGTTTTTATGCAAAAATAAATTCAAATTTAACTGTCAGTTAATATGAAATAAAAATTTAACTAAAATTTTAACTGTCAATTTATATGCAATAATTGAATTAAATAACAAGTAAATTAAATGAATGCAAATTAACTGAGATAATGATGAAATATATGTCAAACGGCTATAAATAAATTTTTAAACCCATTATAAATCAATTTAACAAACATAAGAACTTTTAGAAGTTGTGAATGGGTTAAAACACTCACCTTTTGAATTTAAATCGAATTTAAATTCAATTTAAACTCAAAAATTCGACGGTCTCCAAATTGGTCCAAACCAGCGTCAACAGATCTGGAATTTAATTACGATCCTAACAAAAAAAATCTCGCGTGAATCGGACTACATATGAGAAAGTTATTCGAAAATTTCGATTGATACAAAAATTAAATAAAACAAAATAAAAAATATACCCCATCACCATGCCACGTCACAGGCCACGTCCTTCTTCTCAAATTCGAGCACGCTACAGCACCAATCAAAAAAAGGGTAGTACCAACAGATTACGCTCTTCGAGAATTATGACATATAATTTTTCAGGAATTTTTAGAGGAGTTTGAAATATTTTCTATTTATTTTTTTTATTTTTATTTTGGACTGTAATTGGATCTAGAAATTTTGCAGCCATTGAAAGAGAAGAAGTTGAAGAAAAGAACACACAGAGAGAAATGAAGATAGATGAAGGCTAGGATTTACACAGCCTATAAATAGGCAAAGTGAAATAGGATAGGTGGGCATGAATCATAAACGCACAAAACGGTTGTTGGCCCACCAGAATATTTTATATTAATTGGATACGTTACGGATTAGTAAATAAATTAATTTCTTCCTCAGACATTTACATTGAATTTTAAACGTATTTACAAATGTAAATTTAGATGCTTCATTTACAAGTTTCAATATAAATTCACAATTTCATTAAATTCCAAATTCATAGATAAGTTTCCATTTTCAACTAAATTTCTAAATTACCATAATAATTATCTTAGATTTTTATTCATTCTCAATAGATTTAACTATTGTAAATTGACTAAGTTTTCATACTATAAAAATCCACATTTCTATGTATATATACATTCGAATTCCCTACTAAAATATTTTATTTATATTTCGCAATTACTTCCAATCAATTTTTGTAACAACCCGCATATTTATCGATTTTATATTTAAATATTTTATCGTTAGTCGGATTTTAGTCCGAAAAGCTACTTTTTGCATACGGTCGAATTAGGGCTCGGGACCACTCCCATTGAGTTTAAAATGTCGTTTGCGACCTTTTTGAGTATAAGCTTTGATATGTTTGGAGAAAGTTGATTTTTGCTACTTTTCACTTTGGGTTTGGTTTGGGCTCAGCCCTATGTTACTTATGCTCAAATCTGAGCCACTCTTCCCCACTCACCCTCATTCTCTTCTCATTTCAGTTTTTAGAGTATTAATGGTGGGAGAGATTGGAAATTAAAATTCCAAAACCCTAGTTCCTCTTGCAAATCAAATTCCTTGCTCCAAACTCAAGAAGAACCCATTGGTAAGCTTCTCTTCTTCTTCTCCAACTTATTCCCATACCAATTTCAGAAATTCCTAAACCTAATTTTGGAAATGTTCTTGTTTTTGAGCTTAGATTCAAGCTCAATTGGGTTGTGTTGAAGAGAGGTTGATTCTCCATTTGCTTTCAAGCTTCTTCTTGTTCGATTTTGTGAAAAGGTGAGATTTTTATCTCACATCTATGACTATTATTATCTTTGGTTGTTGGGTGTAAATTCCTAACACTTCTTCATGTGCATTTGCTCTTGATTTGGATTGGTTTTGTGAATATTCCAATTTTTGAGCTTTTAAGTCAAATTTGTGTGAAATCCTTTTATGCATGTTTGATCATGCTTTTGGTGATGCATCGAGGAGCATATAGGGTCGGGTTGCCGATTGGCATAAACCCTTAGAGCCAATGTCCGTCCGGTTGCATTTTGGAAGAGTTTGCTCTTCATTTGAATAAGGTTGAAAAACAGCCCAGGCATGATTCAGTCGACTGAAAACTCTGTTCAGTCGACTGAACCTGAAACTCGAGAGTTTACAGGCATGATTCAGTCGACTGAAAAACTCTGCACAGTCGACTGAAACTGGAAACAGAAAGTTTCCTGAACCTGGAAAATTTCCATGTACAGGGTCAGTCGACTGAAAATCTCTGTTCAGTCGACTGAACCTGCTGTTTGAGTCCAATTTGCCTTTTTGGATTGAAATTCTAATTTAAATCGATTCGTGATAATCCTATTTGTTGTTATCATCTATTATGACTTTGATGACTCTTTTTAGGGATTTTTGAATATCCATTTCGATGGATCCGTTATCGATTTCGTTGGATTTTATTCACGTCTTCGTATGTGAATTTTTGTGATTGATTGTTCTTACAATCTTCTTCGTGATTTGTCACTTTAAAAATATAAAGGTTTTCTATACTAGTAGTAAATATCAAAACTCTTTCCTCAAACGATTTCAATACTATTTTAATACCAAATTCGTTTATAAAACCGTTTTCCAATCTATTAGTATATACAAACCTTTACCTCACTCGTATGAGAAATCTAATTAAACGGCTTAGTAAAACTAGTGGTATGAAACGCTTGCGTTTACTTTGTCGGTTCATTCTTGGACTTGTTCGATTGAACCTCTTGTGACAATTTTCTAGTGGAGATTTACAGTTTGTTCGTAAATATTTAAGTTAAGCAAGTGGTTATGGGACATGAAGCTAAACTCATATATTTACTAGCTTAGTGTAATTGACACTTCTCATTGATCATGACGATCATCTTTGTGATTTAGACTAGCAATGTGCGATGTCTCTTTGTCTGCGAGGGAGACTAAACCCCGTTTCGTGGAGTTTCGACTCAATTTGTGATGGGGTAGCAACCCATGGTCTTCGGGCCGTTTGTGGAGCTTCGGCTCAATTTGTGATGGTTAGCGACCATGGAATTAGCGTTCCGTTTGTGATACACGTGTTGGTGGGCTTTATGCTCCCGTTTGTGATAGGCCTTTTCCCCCCTTTGTGATTTCTGGATTTCTTGTGTAGATTCCTAGAATTTGTGTTTCACCAATTTTCGTGATTTCCATTGATAAGTTTTATCAATATTTGTGCATTGGTGAATTTGTGTGTCATTGACTTTAGTGATTTCTGGATTTCTTGTGTAGTCTTCTGGAATTTGTGTGTCATTGACTTTTGCGATTGACATTGATATTATCATCAATATTTGTGGTTTGATGAACGAAATAAAGGGTATGACACTTCTTGGATTCTTGTGTAGATTTTGTGATATTGATTAATCTCTTGTTGATTATCAACTACTTATATATCACAGCTTGGCCTTGTGATTATTATGTGTTTAGTTATAACTCTGATTCTATATCGTTTCATCTGATATCTATAGTTAGACTGATCCGTTTATTATTTTCTTATTAAATAATACTCGGGTCAGACCGAGATGTTACAGGTGCTTCTGCTTGACTTCTCATCCGGGATTAACTCCTTGACTTTTGGGTTAACTACTTAGATTAGTAGTTATTTTGTTGTATACATTTGAGATATAGACTCCTTATTGTATACATATTCTTTTGTGTAGTTCGTGTAACTATTCTTTTGTGATATTGTGGATCTTTTTAGACCACTACTCTGATGTACACTTTCTAGTGTAATATTCATATCTTATTCCGCCTTTGTGATATGAATTGTCTGTGACTGATTTGTGTTATGCTTATTTCTATATTTGTTTACCGAAGGATTTATATAGCTACCGCGTAGTAGCTTTGAGTTTGTGTCGGTATGTCGGATTTCCTCTTGAAATAGAATGCATGTTATATTATCTGACATATCGGTGCTCGCGCAAAGAAATTACATGGATGGTCGCTCCTCAACAGCCTTATTCTCCGTGCTAGTCCACAGCATTCACCGAAATGTTCTTGTCTAGCGTGGGTATAGAGGTGGGGCGTCACAATTTTTTTCTGGCATCGCACTGTTACTTAAATAAATAGCCTATACCAACACTAATTATCATTAATTTGAAAACGGGTTACCAAATTTTGGATTTTATTAATAATTATTATTTATTACTTCATTGTTTATTCAAATTTAGACAATTTAAGATGTTTCTTAAATGCTGAGTACATTACTAACTTCAGCGTAAAACTTCAGTTTTATTTTATCTACAAATTATAAATTAACTTTGCAGAAATCCTTTAGTTGACCTTTCATTTAATTATCCAATCTATTAGTATCCCATAGATGGGAATTCCTAAAACATCTCCGAATTCCAACTTTAATTTCAATCACATAAAATGTTCTATTTAGTTTCCAATAAATTCAATAAATTCAAATTATCATGTTCTAAATCCAAATGAATCCATATATCCTGCCTTCCATTCTTTTAATCTAACTAATTATCATATTCTGAATAAAGTTTACGTTATTTCCACCTATAAGCTACAAATAACAACGAATGTTGCATTTGATTTAGATTCTAAATAAATTGATTGGTAATAATTAATAATTCTCACTATTGCTCGATTTATTCCCATTCATGCTTAAATTACCACCAAACAATCATTAAATTTACCTATCTTTTATTGATTCCACAAAATCTATTTGCCCTGAGTTAGTTACTGCATTTATCAAATTCTAATTTCACAATCACCTTAAATACATAAATTGGTATTGCATTAACATTTAAATTTATTAACTTATGTCAACACTATTAACATTAATTGCAATGTATTACCAATTTTAGTCACTACCCTAACTACTAACTCATATTAACCTACATTATTCCCAAGAATTTCATTGGTTTTTCTTATATTAAATTCATCAACCATATTAATTAAGGTTTTTTAAAAACAATTAATAAAATTCCCTTTAATATATACAACTTAGCAATCTATTAAGCATGGTATTATATTTCACGTAAATGTACATTTAATTACATTTATTACAATGTTATCCAAATAAATTGAATGATCTAAGTATATAACTCCTAATATCCACCCATCTTGCCTTAATCCCAAATAACATACAAATTTAAACTACCCTTAATTTCAATTAACCCTATCATTACTTTTTATATTCCAAACAAATAAATTAATAATAGGTTAATTGAATCAGATTTACAATCCAACTTTAATTATTTGCAAATTTTGTCAGTTTGGACCACTTGGTAAATTCAGAATCCTTTAACAACTTCCTACATTTATTTACTTTTGAATAATCCCAAAATTTTCAATATTAAAGTACAAATCCAATTTATCAAAAATTAAAACTTAAATTTCAAGGAATTTATTTATTTAGGTTTAGATCCCGTTATTCACTAAAATTGGTTGGTATTTATTTCATTCGCCTCTTTAATTGTACGTAAATTTCTCATAAATACACCTAAAATTTCATTTAATTCCAACTTCTTCCTAATTTCCATTTCTACGTCTTAACACACCCTATATTAAACTTCTAGACATTGTATTACTTGTCATATTAATGTAACCTTTATTTAGTGTATTAACATTTATTTCAATTCAAATTCTATCAACCGATTAAACATGTAACCTATTACTATTGCTTACAAATCAAAATATTGCACCCATTGTCATCTTCTGAATGGAATTAGTCTTTATTTCAAAACTTATCTAAATTTACATTGAGACCATATTTAATCCTCTTCGATAATATTAATCCTCAATTTATTAAATGGAATCAATATATCTTACATAACATGTTTTACGCATAAATTTTTAATTAATATTATTTCAACTTATTCCCCATATTCTCAATAATTACCTAACATAAATCTACGCTTATTTTATTCTACGTTCACACTTCCGTTACTCTCAAATCAATAAGTAACGTTCATATAAATAAATGTTATGTCAGTTTCCTATTTATTGCGATATTTTTGCATAACTTTACTTATTTTCTTCCCATCACTTTAAAATTAATCGTTAAAGTAACGCTTATCAATAAGCATCAAATTATTTAACAAATTAAAAGGTTTTGATTTTTTTTAACAAATTAATTGACGGATTAATTAGGTAATGTATACGAATTGTTATTATACCCATAAATTTACACTTAACTAATTAAATGCCTTACCTATATTCTCTATCTTCCCATTATATTCAGGTACAATACTTACACCAATTTTTATTGAAAAATTTATTCATATTACAAACAAAGGCTTAAATTACCATTGTTAAATTAGCGTTTAATATATATTTATCACCTTTTATTATTTCTACTAAATTTTTATTACAAAATTCTATTAAATAAATTAAATCGTCGAAATTTACGGGTCGTTACACTCTCCCCCACTCAAAACTTTTCGTCCCCGAAAAGGAAAAAGAAGGGAAAAGAAGGATTTAGAGTCTACATATCTTATTCAAAACATTACCTTATAAACAATTAAATTTACAATATCTGTTACTTTTCTTAAAATATACAAATTTACAACATTATCTTTTTATACTTAAATTTATTAGAGTTTGGAGAACATTTCAAAATATTTCTAAGTCCAAAATTTAAATATCTAAGTAGTTCCAATCACTAATCATCCAAATTAATACAACAACCATCAATTTCCTCGAACAGCATACATACAATTACAAAACAACCATACAATCACACAATCAAATAGTTGTTTGGGTTCAAACTTGAAATTGTACGGAATGAAAAATAACTATCAAGTGCATCATTTACTCAACAGTCTTAGATGGAACAAAATAGATTATTTATTCATCCAACAACTTCAAATTTCCTTACCCAACCAACCATAAATCAAACAATAACAATTCAAACCAGCAACCAAACTAACTTATTATAAATTTCATGCTTTAGTTGTTTGATTTCCCTTTTTGTTTATATAGTGATTTTTTTCTCATTCACATTTACTTATCAAAGGTTTGCTCATTCATTTTTACTTATTACATACAATTATTCAATTCCATTAACTCGGGTCATGTTGGTTCCTTATATTTTGTTATAATATTCATTCATTTATAATAGCATGTCCTTATTTATTTACTTTAATTCCTTAAGTTTTATAATCATCTATCTATCATGCTTACCTTTATTTATATTTACTTGGTAAAATTTCAATTATATCTTAAGTTATTGAATACAGCAAATTCATTGAATGATTCATTACCTACTATTACTTGTACAAATTTCTACTACATTTCTTATTAAACATTTCAACTTTTTATATTTGGTAAGTTATATATGTTAAAGAAAATGCAAATGAACTTATACAAGTTTTATCTCACCTTTTAATTAAATTTAATGTTCAACAATATTACTCTTTATCTCACATGTTACAAATTTCAAATTTCCCTTTATAACTTTGCATTAAATCTCTTACCTAAATTAGAGGTTTCAATTTATTAATCACTTACCTTTTATTTCACTGCAATAATTTAAACAATTAATTAATGGAAATTTAAGAATTAAATATCGGGTTAAATTTCAAATTATTTTGAAATATTAGATAAATATATTCCTCTAACTTATATACCTCTAATTTTATTTAAAACAATTAAAAATTTATATCTTTTTCAAAAATGAATCTGCAGTAGAACTACTACAGTGGCCTTTCCCCTTCGAAACTCGAAAATGAAAGTCGATGATGCGGCCGCCATCACCGAAATTATTTTCCAGCGACAGAGTGGAAAGTACAAAACTTATTTTCTCAAAAATCTTCTTTAAAACGATTCTTCCGAATTATGTTAAATATTTATATCAGAAAATACTTATAAACGAAATTATTAATATATTTCAAAATCATTCAAAAGAAAAACCCCGGACTTAAGTTCTAAATTTCCAAATTTCATTTATCTTATTTTTCAATCTTATTTCTATTATTATTTACACTTTATTGCCTAACAATCAATCTATTGCAGCCAAATCTAAATATCAATTGAAAATTTTTATTTTATATATAAAAATATAATAGGCAAAAAAATTTCATTCACCTATATTAAAAAAAAATATTATGTCGGTCTGTCCTACTAAGTGTTTAGAAATCCCTATTGATGTCATAGCGTCCCATGCACCAACCAGAATTTATAAATACGAAACGGAACAAATTAACACAATATTAAAACCTTTTTATAACACTAACAAATACGCTCTCTCATATGTACACTCAGTGACTCCCATAGGGTATTACTACCCTATTAATAAAGAGTCAAACCCCACAAAGCCAAGATTTATCGCTAAACCAAAGCTTTGATACCAACTGTAACATCCCGCCTTTTTGCACGATTTAAACAGACACAAGTGCCAATTCAAAGCATACGTAAGGGCGGATTGTTATGGGATAAATAAGAAAACAGAGAAAGAAACAGAATCTCACAGCGGAAGGATAAAATATAATAATCAAATATACAGTTCATAAATCTGTTTACAAAAACCTTTGATTTATTTATACAATACATATCAGAGTACATATACCATATAACAATGCAGCGGAACAATATGAGTGTAGTGAAACCATATTATCTATAGTAATAATAATAAAATCTTCATCTTCTTCCTCCGGAAATAAAATCTTCAATCCTGAAACGCTCGGACTGACCCGAGCGAATTTGGAAAGACAAAAACACTCGAGTTAGTACTAAAAGATCTTATGTGAGTTACATTAACAGAAATAAATATGAGTGCAGTAACTCAAGAGATGCTCGGGATTTACATCTTCTAAGGATCCGTTAAACTATTTACTATGTAGTATATTGCGCTATTATAATAGTGTCTAATTGTAAAATAAACTTACTTTTAAATAGCGTTAAGGCTTTACATTTTCCACCTTAACACATTTATATATTCCCATAGTCTATACAGTACCGTAATCTCCCCCGTACTGGGCGTCGTCAGAGGGCACTCCATAGGTATGGTACAAAACAAAATCGTATAAGGCGCGCTAGGGTAGGTGACACGGCACAACTAGGCAATGCCAGGGTAGATATACCAATTGCTATCTGGGCTGGTGGAAACGCGCAGCGCGCAGCTACCGCCCACCTCGAACAAACACCCCCAAAATCAAAGAAATCAATAGTGGCCACCGAATCAATCCAAAGTCAGTATAGTATCGAAGGAGTGCGTTCGATCAGAGGAATGGCCTCATTGGCCCGAGAATCGCTCATGTTTTAGCCACCTTATGCCAACTCACGGGAGTCGGGTCCACGTATTTACCTTGCAGGAAACGCCTCCACCAACCTACTTCATTCTGGAATCTCCACCGCGTACACGGTTGTTAAAGTGGTTTTCGGAGTTGGTAGAGAGTATGACAACTTCCGATCCCGGTCTCTTCAACAACCAAACGTTATTATAACACCGCGGTCCTTTAAAATAATTTATACTTTTAAAACCAGAATATAATATCCATTTCAAAACCATATAAATATGACATCATTTCCTTTTAAAACCCAAAACAATATGATATCATCTTTATTTTCCAATATATTCTTTCCAAAAATCATTGTGGTTTCAAAGTAAAATATTTAGAAATCAAAACTTTGGAATATAATATTTCCAAATTATACTACCTTGAAAATCATAATTTTGAAACAAATTTCCATCTCTCAAATGGTTAAATATTAAATTTCCTTTATAAAACAAAATAGCTTCTTTACATTTCACAAATCAATTCCGAATATCGATTTAAACTTCCAAATACCATTTTTAATTCTTATGTTACAAAGCTTTAAATATTTCACCATTTCAAAAACAAACTCATTTGACAAACTCATATATATCAAATTCAATTACTTATTATTTAGACTTGAAATGTTTACTTAATGAATTCAATATAATTTAAGTAAAACCTTTAGCTTCACGTAATTGGAAAATCTTTCAATTTATTAAACTTGATATATTCATTAAAATCAACCTGATATTCATTTAAATCACTTTACAAAAATATCAAGTTATAAAAATCATATCCTTTAAAATTTTAATTTTTATTAAATTTCAATTTAACTTAATATTCATCTTCCAAAACTTATTCTCATTTAAGTCATAAAAACTCCAGAAATTAGATTTTAAATAAAGGCTTAATCGTATTTGATCTTAAAAATCAAACTTTATTTTATACTTCAAATCAAATTTATAAAAAGCTTAAAAACCTAAAATTTACTATATATATATATAAATAACCAAATCAATATCCCATAAACCATATATATATATATAGCTTTTACAAAATCATAGTAAAACATTTCAAAAATAATTTTATATATTTACCGCGGTGTCTGTATAAAATTTTCTACCCTATGGTCAAGTGATACGGATGTTTATCATTTCAATCCGCAATTTAAAATAAAAATGCGGTTGTATATCATTTCAAACCGCAATCCCGAATGAAATGAAAATGCATGATGACTTGAAGTTTATACAATGTAAAAGTAACATCCATTCATCCAAATATCAATCATCAACCATTATTTGCAATCATCATCCAATTTAAACAATCATCGATATAGAGCATGTAAATTATACAGGTAATACATAACAGGCATTAACTAACAGTTTATATTCAATAATAAATTTAATAACTGTTACTAGCAGTTTTTATGCAAAAATAAATTCAAATTTAACTGTCAGTTGATATGAAATAAAAATTTAACTAAAATTTTAATTGTCAATTTATATGCAATAATTGAATTAAATAACAAGTAAATTAAATGAATGCAAATTAACTGAGATAATGATGAAATATATGTCAAACGGCTATAAATAAATTTTTAAACCCATTACAAATCAATTTAACAAACATAAGAACTTTTAGAAGTTGTGAGTGGGTTAAAACACTCACCTTTTGAATTTAAATCGAATTTAAATTCAATTTAAACTCAAAAATTCGACGGTCTCTGAATTGGTCCAAACTAGCGTCAACAGATCTGGAATTTAATTACGATCCTAACAAAAAAAATCTCGCGTGAATCGGACTACGTATGAGAAAGTTAATCGAAAATTTCGATTGAAACAAAAATTAAATAAAACAAAATAAACAAATATACCCCATCACCATGCCACGTCACAGGCCACGTCCTTCTTCTCAAATTCGAGCACGCTACAGCACCAATCAAAAAAAACAGACAGTACCAACAGATTACGCTCTTCGAGAATTATGACATACAATTTTTCTAGAATTTTTAGAGGAGTTTGAAATATTTTTTATTTATTTTTTTTATTTTTATTTTGGACTGTAATTGGATCTAGAAATTTTGCAGCCATTGAAAGAGAAGAAGTTGAAGAAAAGAACACACAGAGAGAAATGAAGATAGATGGAGGCTAGGGTTTACACAGCCTATAAATAGACAAAGTGAAATAGGATAGGTGGGCACGAATCATAAACGGACAAAACGGTTGTTGGCCATCAGAATATTTTATATTAATTGGATACGTTACGGATTAGTAAATAAATTAATTTCTTCCTCAGACATTTACATTGAATTTTAAACGTATTTACAAATGTAAATTTAGATGCTTCATTTATAAGTTTCAATATAAATTCACAATTTCATTAAATTCCAAATTCATAGATAAGTTTCCATTTTCAACTAAATTTCTAAATTACCGTACTAATTATCTTAGATTTTTATTCATTCTCAATAGATTTAACTATTGTAAATTGACTAAGTTTTCATACTATAAAAATCCACATTTCTATGTATATATACATTTGAATTCCCTACTAAAATATTTTATTTATATTTCGCAATTACTTCCAATCCATTTTTTTTGGCATCATACTGTTACTTAAATAAATAGCCTATACCAACACTAATTATCATTAATTTGAAAACGGGTTACCAAATTTTGGATTTTATTAATAATTATTATTTATTACTTCATTGTTTATTCAAATTTAGACAATTTAAGATGTTTCTTAAATGCTGAGTACATTATTAACTTCAACGTAAAACTTCAATTTTATTTTATCTACAAATTATAAATTAACTTTGCAGAAATCCTTTAGTTGACCTTTCATTTAATTATCCTATCTATTGGTATCCCATAGATGGGAATTCCTAAAACATCTCCGAATTCCAACTTTAATTTCAATCACATAAAATGTTCTATTCAGTTTCCAATAAATTCAATAAATTCAAATTATCATGTTCTAAATCCAAATGAATCCATATATCCTGCCTTCCATTATTTTAATCTAACTAATTATCATATTCTGAATAAAGTTTACGTTATTTCCACCTATAAGCTACAAATAACAACGAATGTTGCATTTGATTTAGATTCTAAATAAATTGATTGGTAATAATTAATAATTCTCACTATTGCCCGATTTATTCCCATTCATGCTTAAATTACCACCAAACAATCATTAAATTTACCTATCTTTTATTGATTCCATAAAATCTATTTGCCCTGAGTTAGTTACTGCATTTATCAAATTCCAATTTCGCAATCACCTTAAATACAGAAATTGGTATTGCATTAACATTTAAATTTATTAGCTTATGTCAACACTATTAACATTAATTGCAATGTATTACCAATTTTAGTCACTACCCTAACTACTAACTCATATTAACCTACATTATTCCCAAGAATTTCATTGGTTCTTCTTATATTAAATTGATCGACCATATTAATTAAGGTTTTTAAAAAATATTAATAAAATTCCCTTTAATATATACAACTTAGCAATCTATTAAGCATGGTATTATATTTCATGTAAATGTACATTTAATTACATTTATTACATTGTTATCCAAATAAATTGAATGATCTAAGTATATAACTCCTAATATCCACCCATCTTGCCTTAATCCCAAATAAAATACAAATTTAAACTACCCTTAATTTCAATTAACCCTATCATTACTTTTTATATTCCAAACAAATAAATTAATAATAGGTTAATTGAATCAGATTTACAATCCAACTTTAATTATTTGCAAATTTTGTCAGTTTGGACCACTTGGTAAATTCAGAATCCTTTAACAACTTCCTACATTTATTTATTTTTGAATAATCCCAAAATTTTCAATATTAAAGTACAAATCCAATTTATCAAAAATTAAAACTTAAATTTCAAGGAATTTATTTATTTAGGTTTAGATCCCATTATTCACTAAAATTGGTTGGTATTTATTTCATTCGCCTATTTAATTGTACGTAAATTTCTCATAAATACACCTAAAATTTTATTTAATTCCAACTGCTTCCTAATTTCCATTTCTACGTCTTAACACACTCTATATTAAACTTCTAGACATTGTATTACTTATCATATTAATGTAACCTTTATTTAGTGTATTAACATTTATTTCAATTCAAATTCTATCAACCAATTAAACATGTAACCTATTACCATTGCTTACAAATCAAAATATTGCACCCATTGTCATCTTCTGAATGGAATTAGTCTTTATTTCAAAACTTATCTAAATTTACATTGAGACCATATTTAATCCTCTTCGATAATATCAATCCTCAATTTATTAAATGGAATCAATATATCTTACATAACATGTTTTACGCATAAATTTTTAATTAATATTATTTCAACTTATTCCCCATATTCTCAATAATTACCTAACATAAATCTACGCTTATTTTATTCTACGTTCACACTTCCGTTACTCTCAAATCAATAAGTAACGTTCATATAAATAAATGTTATGTCAGTTTCCTATTTATTGCGATATTTTTGCATAACTTTACTTATTTTCTTCCCATCGCTTTAAAATTAATCGTTAAAGTAACGCTTATCAATAAGCATCAAATTATTTAACAAATTAAAAGGTTTTGATTTTTTTAACAAATTAATTGACAGATTAATTAGGTAATGTATACGAATTGTTATTATACCCATAAATTTACACTTAACTAATTAAATGCCTTACCTATATTCTCTATCTTCCCATTATATTCAGGTACAATACTTACACAAATTTTTATTGAAAAATTTATTCATATTACAAACAAAGGCTTAAAATACAATTGTTAAATTAGCGTTTAATATATATTTATCACCTTTTATTATTTCTACTAAATTTTTACTTCAAAATTCTATTAAATAAATTAAATCGTCGAAATTTACGGGTCGTTACATCGTGGGTAGCCCCCACTTGAGAGTAAGGTCATCCCTGTCTAGATGTCCCTTTTTATTTCGGCTTAGTGGTGCGGTTGCTGATCCCAACCGCGGGGTGATCTTATTCGGAACTGTCCAGTAAGGGATGGTTCCGGTCTTGTGTTACAGGGGAGTGGGCGTACTCCTGGTACTGTGATCTAGACCACGTACTGTGACAGGTGGTACCCTAGTGCCTAGTCATTGTTGGAAATCTATTCTCCCTACGAGCCTTTTACGAGTTTTGTTTGTATTACCCACTCTGTGGCTAGTAGCTGGAATTTAATAGATGTAACCATTTCAGCTATTTTATAAGTATTTGTATATAGACCCTATTATTATATCAGAGGATTTCTATAAAAAGTGTTTTATCTATCATAAGGTAAAAACCCGGCATGTTTATTTGTGGCGTGGTCTTACGAGATGCTTTTGTTTTCAAAAGGATTTTTGAAACTTTAATAATCAAGTTGGATGCATTATTATCAGCTGGTATTCCAGACTGACTCGGGTGTTATTTCATTACAATGCTCGGGTCAGACCGAGTATTATATGTTCAGGATAGGATGCTATGGAGCAGGAGAGGAGCTGGAGCGCGAGATGGATTATTCGTACTTATATATATATATTCACTGCTATGATTGTATGGAATTGTCTGACTGGTAAATATTGTTTGTATGAGATACTCTGATGATATGATGTATAAAACAGATATAGTTTCATTTTGTGTAAAGATCTATTATTTACTATTATATTTTATTCCGTTGCGATTGTGAGATTCTGATATTATTTAGTTTCTTCTTTTTCTATCTCTTCTTCTTTAATCCCTAATGGTTCGTTTTTCTGTTCCATTTGAGTTAATTGACGTAGAATAGTATTGACTCAAGAGGTACGGATTTGCGGGCTGTCACAATTTTAAACAATAAAATTTTGAAATATAAATTTGATATTTGGAATGCGTCTAGTTAAACATAGCAACTTGTAAATTTCCGTCCGAAAATACGAAAGTTTAGTTCGTGCGTAAATTTACTTCAATTTAATCAGTTTGTAATCGATGAAAATAAAACTTTTCCGAAACCTAAATATTTTTACATAGAAAAATTCTAAAACATCTTCTGAGCAAGATGTCATTTTTCCTTTTTCCAAATTCAGACTTCTTTAGCTCCGTCGATCTTATTCTTCTGCGTTTTTCTTGCATTTTTCGTAGTAGAAAATTCAAAATTTTTATAATTCAATCGTACCACTGGTATCTTTATACCGTTTTGATTATCTCGCCATGCTGATCTCTGTAGTATATTCATTTGTGTGCTTCGAGGTTCGGTACACGACGGAAACTGTGAAACGTTTGTCCATATCATTATGCGTTTGAGCTGTTTGTTTACTTGTGTCCTTTGTGTTCCCGAGGCATTCAACGGCCATCTGCATTTTACTAATTCTAGAATTTAACAACGACCCTTTTGTTATTCCAACTTTTGTTTATCGGTTCACACTTTTATCTGGATCATTGTTTAACCCGTGACTTCATTTGAAAGTAAATATATTTATAAACGTTTCATTTGTCCTCGTTGAAAACCCAACAACTATTTACTTTCGTAAATTTCTGAATACAATAGATGCATGTCTCTGTTCCATAGTCTTAATTTATAATTAGGTGTGTGTTTCCACTTCCGGTTACCGGTTTTCATTTTTCATGACTTTGCACTTTTCATTTATTTTTTTTGTTCAAAAATAGTGCCATTCCTTTTATCATGATCATTTCTCTTCTTTCGTGCCTATGGCCCTTCATTTTCAAATCTCTTCTTTCATTTAAAAAAAATACTTCTCACTTTTGCTGTCACATTTACTCCTTCTCGCACTACTTCTCTTCGCAATCTGCTCCCCTCCACTTTATCCATCCGTTCTTCCTTCAATCATCTCCTTTCATGTCATTTAGATTTATTCACAGGCCCTAAATCAAGAAATCAAGTGAGACTTCCTAATATGAGAAGTCGGGCAACAAGTTATGGGTACGGAGAGCACCCTAGGACAAGTGCTCATGTAGGGAACACATCAGAGATGGACTGAGGCCGGTCAGGGAAGGCACTCGGTGTTCAGGAAGGGACTGTGTTTAACAGGCTAATGCATAAGTTTTAGTGCTTTCTTGTATGAGTGCACTGATGTAGGATCAAGAAGCTGTATGGCGGATGCTTTGAGTTTAATATGGTCTAACCTATAAGAATGTAGGGATTGCAAGAACTAAAGCAGGAACAAGAAGTTGAGAGGGTGCTTTGGGTTTAATATAGCTTGCTGATGAGTGCAACAGGGCTTCCATTGTATAGGGACAGAGTTTAAGACATGCACACTACAAAAGATGGCCTGCACACAAGGTATAACACACATAGTAGGACTGAAGCAGAGCTTGGGCTTCAAATTTGAGAGTAGCTATTTCTGTGAGAGGTGCGAGGAAGTATGCAAACTATAGGAAAATGGGCATGCACGACTTTAACTAGAGGGTACATGCATTCAGACTCGCCTTGCTTCTTCCATCCTGAGCTCCACATCGGCCGAGCGCTAACCAATTCAGACTTACAACCAGCGTTCGTCAGCTCCTTTGCCACAAAACCAAGCCTTACGACTTCCTCTTCCCGCATCACGCGCCATGGCACCGAGATCTGGTCGCCTCCTCAATCGAAGCCGCATCCACCATCGGGCCTTCCGCCTTCGTGCGATCGAGACACCATTCTTCCCTCACGGTGTAAGTTACTTTTTACATATATTAAAATTTTACATATAAATAAATGTATGTTGCATGGTCTTCCACCTTCTGTTTAACTTTTGTTTATGAGTGTCCATATATGTTTTTCAATATGCATGTATATATAGTATCTTGCTTTCTATAAGGGTATATATATAAGTTTCTGTATAAATAAAGTTCAAGAATGTATGCATGTACGTTAGTTTATGTAAGTATTTTATTATACAGCGTAAATTGTGTTTATGTAAGTATTCTATTATATAGCGTAAAGTCAGTTTATGAATTATATGCATGTTGTTTTCTTTTGTTTTAAAACCGTAGCACTACTCTATTTGGTCATATATTATGAAGTATGGAAGGTTTCTAAGTTTATATATACCATCTTCCATATTTTTTCAAATTTATGACGCCAGCGTACATAATTTTTTTTATATATAATTTAAAGTATACGTGTGTGTTATTATTTGTACACATTTTTATAGGTTGCGTATAGTTATATATATTGGTGTTGCTGTTGTAAATACATTAGAATATATAAGCTTGTTTGCATATTGTTGTATGCTGAGTATGTGTTTGGCTTTATAACGTAATATGTTTTGATAACTATAGAATGTAATAATATGTTTTATGCATGTATATTTTCATATGATGTGGTACAATACATATATTTAAGCCGCGTATTTTTAAATGTTAGTTGAGATAAGGTCAAGTCTGCATATTTGGTAACACATAGTCATTTATTTGCATATACACATATACTTAATTTAATATATGCTTAAAGTTGAAATGATTTTATATATATGTTATATTTGTAAATTCACTTATACCAATTCCCGCCATCGATAGTCCTGATCTGATTCGTCTATTCGTATTTGTCAGATTCGTTCGTTGATTCGTGCCAATCTAGTTTCTCTTTGGAATTCGTGTTTGGATGCACAACACGCTTCCATTCCCATCCTTTCCACTAGCCTCGAAAGGTGAGTGATCACTCAAGATTAATGTTCTTTTATTTATTAAATTTGATTTCAATTGAAACGACAATTGAAATATGAGACTGTTAGTTATTTGCACTACTATATACATGTTATTACCTATATTAGTTCGTCTGTGACATCAGACACTATTATCTGTTATTTGTGCAATAATAATAATACAGTATTGGTTGATAAATGATTGATTGTTTGATGTTAACATTGGACGTTAAATTGTTAATGTAGTAAGTGATAAATAATTTAAAATTGAAATTGACGAAGGATAGTTATATTGGATATATGTTAATTTTGATTAGATGACATTTTCATAATATGACCCTTTAAATGTTGAAATTAATTAACACGGAGAAATTTGGTAAAATACACCTCGAACCATTTAAATGTTATTTTTTAAATTGATGTTGTATGAAATTGAATGCTGAATGACAAGAGTAGAACCTCATAAAATAATAGTGTAATAATATTTAATCTACATGAAATGATAGTGTAGATTCTAGAAATAATTATATTAATTTGCACAAACAACAATGCGAATTAATACGATTATTTCGGGATTATTAAATAAATTATTGGATTGCTATTGATTATTGTTATTGCTTGTTTATTTACTTTGACACCATCCCAGTTATCACACTTCAAGTTCCCTTTGCTATGATTTGATTTTTGAATTGGAATGAAATCGGGTTGATATGATAAATACCCAAATAATACTTGACTTATGGTAGAGAATTAAATAAACCCGATTGGTGAATAATTTTATTTGAATAATAATAATAAGGTTTTGGAATAAATTGGAATTTGAATTTAAATGAAAAGAAAATGTGAATATTTGAAATCTGAACAAAATATAAACGTAGTAATTAACAAAAGAACATTGTCTAGAATTTAAATTGATTAATAATTAAATTTTGAAATTATTAATTAAGTTTTGAAATTATTTAATAATTAAATAAAATTGAATTATTTGAGAATCAAATAAAAATTTGAATTCTTTGATAAGAGAAATTGAACTTTTGATTAAGTCAATTTGAACTTCGTTAATAAATGAAATTGGGTTTCTTGATTTATTAAGTTTTGGAAAATTATTTAAGTAAGTTAAGAACTGAAATTGAACTTCCTGAATATGTGAAATTTAGTTTCTTTATTAATTGAGTTTTGAAATTTATAACTACGTAAATAAATAAGTGAAATTGAATTTCCTTAACAAGAAATAAAAGTGATTTATTGAAATTAATGTAAGACTTGTAATTTAATGAATTTGATTTGTCGAATCCAATTTAATTAAATTTTTAAGCTTTGTTAATGATGTTGAACATAAGCAATTGATTTAATGAATTCGTAATTTAATAGAAATTATTTTGAATGATAAATTTACTTAACGAATATTGAATGTAATCGATTAATGAATTTAAAAAAATTGATTTGAATGTTAAATTGAATTTATTTAAATAATTACGGCATGAAACGTACGAACTTTAATCAGTATTTGAATTGTTTAAATAAAAATTGAAATTGAATTATAAGATTTTGAAACAGTAATTTGGAAGTTGATATATACAAATTATGGAAATTGATATAGAAAGACAAATGAAATGTTGATTTACAAATTCTAATTGAAATTGAATTTGATTAGGTTTTGAAATATGCAAAGCGACCGATCGGTGAAATAATTACGAAACTTATTAAAGAAACCGGAATCGGTTATGGACATACTCTCTGTCTAAACCGAAAACCACTTTAATAACTATACGCAGAGTGTGATCCAGAATGAAGTGGTTGGAACGATGTACGTGATGACTGAAGAAAGAGAACGATAATGGATAGCCTTGAAACTTCTGTCAAATTGGAAATGACTAAAACAGGAGCCGTGCCAGGCCAAATGGGGTTAGCCACCTCGAGCGAACACACTTCTTCGTAAACTACTCATTACTTGTTATTGATTGGTGCACCCTCATAATTTTGGTAGTGTTGTTTCACGGTGTTGTGATCGTTGCGACGATGCGTTTTCACTAGTCCGGATCACGCAAATGGTATTTTCACTACCTTAGGTATTGCTTCATGTGCCTTGTCATACTTGTATCCCTATATACGCGACCACTACGGACTTGTTTTGTGTTATACCTTTGGAGTACTCCCTGATATCCCACTAGTTTACGGTGAAGTTTACAGTGCTGTATAGACGATAACGCTTATATAAAATATTTAAAGGGGAACAATGGTAATGCCTTAACACTATTTTGATATTTTATATTACTGATAGACATTATCTATTTAGCGTATATTACTACATAGTAGATAGTTTAACAGATCCTTAGAGGACGGTTATTCCAATGTCCTTTGAGTTACTTGCATTTCAGTTGTTATTTCACTTGATTTGGATTTATTAATATAAGAATGTTAATCCTGACTCGAGTGTTTTGTGTTTTGCTTCACGCTCGGGTCAGACTTAGAGTATCAGCTTTGGAGACTCACCTTTGGAGTTGGAGCTTCTCTTGGAGATCCAACTATCTATCCAGCGTTCAGATGTTCAGTCGATTCTAGAGATGTATTCTGATCTTGTATTCGACTATTGTATTCGAGACTTCTGTTGTAACTTATTTAACTTTGTTATTTATATATAGTAGCTTGATGAACTACTATCTTTTGTTTCCGCTGCATTTATTACTCTGTGTCTGTGATTATTTATTTACTGTGTATGTTCAGTTTTGCCAAATTTAAATCAACAATTAGGTATTTTGAATTATTCAAGTCCGACATGTGCGGATGCGAATGGTTCAAAATAGCGGGTCATTACAGTTGGTATCAGAGCTTTGGTAGCTCTAGGCAAAACTTAGCATATATGGTAAATGTATTTACAGGATCACTCTCATTCGAGTTTCAACCTCTTTCTTTTGACTCAATTCCTTTGAATTTTGGAACGTTCCCTTTGGTTCCAAAATTCATTTGTGTCCCTCACTATTCGTCTTCTTTCAGTTCTAGAGTATCCCATAACTCCACTTCGAATGATCTTTATAATGGGTCGGTGGTCTCGCCAATCTCAAATTGATTTATAAAAGGGGTGAAACTCCTTTATAATAGCATCGATTTACCGGAGATTTCTGTTTCCTCGGTTTCCGATGCTATCTATCTCATGCTATGCCTGAATTCTACCTCTTGAGATCGAATGTTGATTTACCTCGGAATTCAGCATCGATCTTATTCTTGAAGTTATGGTCGAGCTGGTTAAGGCTGCCCGTGAATTAAACAAGCTTATCCATCGCCCGATTTTGATTTTTAAAACATCTTATCTTTGTTTCGAACCTAAATTTTCTTTGATTTGAGTCCATCAAAAATTTGAATTTCTATACTGCTTTGGAATCACTTCTTGTATGGTCAAGCGAGGAAGTGTATTTGTAAATTAATATATAAAAATGTTTCATATATTGTGTTGTTTGAGTTGTTGATGTTGATTTGGATTTTCGATCGATTCGTCTGATCAATGGTATCGATAGAATTTCCAAAACACTTGAGCAGAGCAAACTGACACAATATTGTTTTCAAGTTTAGTAAATAAAATAAATTTTGAATGATTATATTATATATAAGTATAAATTTTTCTGAAGTTATAGTGTTAATGAATTGCTGTCGGAAATGATAATATTTGATTTTCATTTATTGTTATATAAACCATTGACTATTACATAATATAAATAATTGAATTCATAAAACTTGGCTATAATTTGATTTGGAATTTGAAATGTATTTAAATCAAGAATTTGAGGATTTAAATTTTCGGTGATTTCAACTTTGGTTTTTAAGTTTTAGAAGGTGTATTATTTTCAAATAAAATCATTTCAAAGAAATTTTAATTTTTGAAATCAGTACTCTTCTCTTTGTCGCTGGAAAATAATTTCAGTGATGGCGGATGCATCATCGATATTCATTTTTGAGTTTCGAAAGGAAGAGAACAATTCGTAGCATTGACACAGTTTGTTTTGAAAATTAGATCGATTTAAATTTCTTAAGTATGGTTGATTTATATGTATATAGGTATATTATTTTAAATTTAATTTGATTTGATATATATAGTATATCATAATTATCTCTAAAATGGTTTGAAATTAATCGAAAATTAATTCTTAAAATTTTGATTTAAAGATGATTTTCAATGAAGCCAAAAGTTTTGACTAAACACTTAACTTGAAATAAGTAAATTGTAAAATTTTATTTGGATAATACTCAGTTGCATTATATGTAACTTACCTAAAATTTCAAAAGTTAACTATGTGATTGAATATTATACAGTATAAAATGAAGTCAAAGGAATTTATTAATAAATTTGGGTGGTTATAATAAGTGTAAATATACTTAATATTGTGATAAGATATATTAAGAGAAGTAAATTTAATAATAATTGGGAATAAAGAGGAAATAAATTTGTCAAATAAAGTATGTTTATAATAATGACTATTCAAATTTATGATCTTTGAAATTGTTAATAATTGGATAATATACAATATAAATTGTCTTTATAATTAAAATTTGAGTGCGTAAAAAAAATGTTATGCACTTAAAGTTTGATTATAAATGATTAATAGAGATAAACAAAATACTAGGTTACTTGAATAATAAATGGTTTAATAAAAATAAATTGTTGTTTGAATTAAATCTTATAACAGACAATGATAAATTGAAAATAAACCAAGTTAATAAAATTCCTTGAGTTTAAAGTCAATTGTTAAATATAAAATTAATTTAAATTGGAATTTTTATGGTTTAAATTAATTGTTTATTTGTAATTCAAATCTAATATCTTTTAGTTGTTTCTATTCTCCTACCTCCTTCCTTTTCGAGGTCGAAAAGTTTTGAAGTGGGAGAGAGTGTAATGACCCGTAAATTTAACTGGTTTTAGTGACGTTATTAATTGAAATTTTATGGAATTTTAACGATGAAATTTTGAAATATAAATTTGATATTTGGAATGCATTAAGTTAAACAGAGCAACTGGTAAATTTTCGTCCGAAAATATGAAAGTTTAGTTCGTGCGTAAATTTACTTCAATTTAATCAGTTAGTAATCGATGAAAATAAAACATTTCCAAAACCTAAATATTTTTACATAGAAAAATTCTAAAACATCTTCTGAGCAAGATGTCATTTTTTGTTTTTCCAAATTCGGACTTCTTTAGCTCCGTCGATCTTATTCTTCTGCATTTTTCTTGCATTTTTCATAGTAGAAAATTTGAAATTTTTATAATTCAATCGTACCACTGATATCTTTATACCGTTTTGATTATCTCGCCGTGCTGATCTCCGTAGCACACGGAAACTGTGAAACGTTTGTCCATATCGGTATGAGTTTGAGCTGTTTGTTTACTTGTGTGCTTGTGTTCCCAAGGCATTCAGCGGCCATCTGCACTTTATTAATTCTAGAATTTAGCAACGGCCCTTTTGTTATTCCAACTTTTGTTTGTCGGTTCACACTTTTATCTGGATCATTGTTTAACCTGTGACTTCATTTGAAAGTAAATATATTTATAAACGTTTCATTTGTCCTCGTTGAAAACCCAACAACTATTTACTTTTGTAAATTTCTGAGTCCAATAGATGCCTATCTCTGTTCCATAGTCTTAATTTATAATTAGGTGGGCGTTTCCACTTTCGGTTGCCAGTTTTCAATTTTCATGACTTTGCACTTTTCATTTATTTTGTTTGTTCAAAAATATTGCCATTCCTTTTATCATGATCATTTCTCTTCTTTCGTGCCTATGGCCCTTCATTTTCAAATCTCTGCTTTCGTTTAAAAAAAACACTTCTCACTTCTGCTGTCACATTTACTCCTTCTCGCGCTACTTCTCTTTGCAATCTGCTCCCCTCCACTTTATCCATCCGTTCTTCCTTCAATCATCTCCTTTCATGTCATTTAGATTTATTCAAAGGCCCTAAATCAAAAAATCAAGTGAGACTTCCTAATATGAGAATCCAGGCAACAAGTTATGGGTAGGGAGAGCACCCTAGGACAAGTGCTCATGTAGGGAACACATCAGAGATGGACTGAGGCCGGTCAGGGAAGGCACTCGGGGTTCAGGAAGGGACTGTGTTTAACAGGCTAATGCATAAGTTTAAGTGCTTTCTTGTATGAGTGCACTGATGTAGGAGCAAGAAGCTGTATGGCGGGTGCTTTGAGTTTAATATGGTCTAACCTATAAGAATGTAGGGATTGCAAGAACTAAAGCAGGAACAAGAAGTTGAGAGGGTGCTTTGGGTTTAACATAGCTTGTTGATGAGTGCAACAGGGCTTCCATGGTGTAGGAATAGAGTTTAAGACATGCACACTGCAAAAGGTGGCCTGCACACAAGGTATACACACATAGTAGGACTGAAGCAGAGCTTGGGCTTCAAATTTGAGAGTAGCTGTTGCTATGAGAGGTGCGAGGAAGCATGCAAACTATAGGAAAATGCGCATGCACGACTTCAACTAGAGGGTACATGCATACATACTCTCCTTGCTTCTTCCTTCCTAAGATCCACATCGGCTGAACGCCAACCAATCCAGACCCACAACCAGCGTTCGTCGGCTCCTCTGCCACAAAACCAAGCCTCACGACTTCCTCTTCCCCTCAATCAAAGCTGCGTCCACCATCGGGCCTTCCGCCTTCGTGTGGTCGAGCCACCATTCTCCTCTCACGGTGTAAGTTACACTTTTTACATATATTAAAATTTTACATATAAATAAATGTATATTACACACCCGTTCTATATAAATAAATAAGTTATTTGGCTACCGACCAGGCTTGTTGGTCGAACTTTATCTATATTATGATATTATGCTAATCGGCTGTGTAGCTTCACGCTACACACCCGTTCTCTCAAAAAAAAATGTATGTTACATGGTCTTCCACCTTCTGTTTAACTTTTGTTTATGAGTGTCCATATATGTTTTTCAATATTCATGTATATATAGTATCTTGCTTTCTATAAGAGTATATATATATAAGTTTCTGTATATATAAAATTCAAGATTGTATGCATGTACGTCATTTTATGTAAGTATTTTATTATACAGCGTAAAGTGTGTTTATGTAAGTATTTTATTATACAGCGTAAAGTCAGTTTATGAATTATATACCTGTTGTTTTCTTTTGTTTTAAAACCGTACTACTACTCTATTTGGTTATATATTATGAAGTATGGAAGGTTTCTAAGTTTATATATACCTTCTTCCATAATCGTTCAAATTTATGACGCCGGCGTACATAATATTTTTTTTATAATTTAAAGCATACGTGTGTGTTATTATTTGTACACATTTTTATAGGTTGCGTATAGTTATATATATAGGTGTTGCTGTTGTAAATACATTAGAATATATAAGCTTGTTTGCATATTGTTGTATGTTGAGTATGTGTTAGGTTTTATAACATAATCTGTTTTGATAACTATAGAATGTAATAACATGTTTTATGCATGTATATTTTTCATATAATGTGGTACAATACATATATTTAAGCCGCTTATTTTTAAATGATAGTTGAGATAAGGTCAAGTCTGCATATTTGGTAACACATAGTCATTTATTTGCATAGACACATATACTTAATTTAGTATATGCTTAAACTTGAAATGATTTGATACATATGGTTATATTTGTAAATTCACTTATACCAATTCCCGCCATCGATAGTCCTGATGTGATTCGTCTATTCCTATTTGTCAGATTCGTTCGTTGATTCGTGCCAATCTAGTTTCGCTTTGGAATTCGTGTTTGGATGCACAACTCGCTTCCATTCTCGTCCTTTCCTATAGCCTCGAAAGGTGAGTAATCACTTACGATTAATGTTCTTTTATTTATTAAATTTGATTTCAATTGAACCGACAATTGAAATATGCGACTGTTAGTTATTTGCACTGTTATATGCATGTTATTGCCTGTATCAGTTCACATGTGACATCTGACAGTATTATCTGCTATTTATGCAATAATAATACAGTATTGGTTGATAAATGATTGATTGTTTGATGTTAACATTGGACGTTAAATTGTTAATGTAGTAATTGATAAATAATTCAAAATTGAAATTGACGAAGGATATTTAAATTGGATATATGTTAAATTTGATTAGATGACATTTGCATAATATTACCCTTTAAATGTTGAAATTAATTAACACGTAGAAATTAGGTAAAATACACCTCGAACCATTTAAATGTTATTGTTTAAATTGATGTTGTATGAAACTGAATACTGAATGACTAGTGTAGAACCACATAAAATAGTGTAATAATCTTTAATCTACATGAAATGATAGTGTAGATTCTAGAAATAATTATATTAATTTTCACAAACAACAATGCAAATTAATACGATTATTTCGGAATTATTAAATAAATTATTGGATTGCCATTGATTGTTGTTACTGCTTGTTTATTTACTTTGACACCATCCCAATTATCTCACTGCAAGTTCCCTTTTCTATGATTTGATTTTTGAATTGGGATGAAATCGGGTTGAAATGATAAATACCCAAATGAAAATTGACTTAGGATAGAGAATTAAATAAACCCGATTGGTCAATAATTTGATTTGAATAATAATAAGGTTTCTGAATAAATTGGAATTTGAATTTAAATGAAAAGAAAATGTGAATATTTGAAATCTGAACAAAATATAAACGTAGTAATTGACAAAAGAACATTGTCTAGAATTTAAATTGATTAATAATTAAATTTTGAAATTATTAATTAAGTTTTGAAATTATTTAATAATCAAATAAAATTGAATTATTTGAGAATCAAATAAAAATTTGAATTCTTTGATAAGAGAAATTGATCTTTTGATTAAGTGAATTTGAACTTCGTTAATAAATGAAACTGGTTTTCTTGATTTATTAAGTTTTGGAAAATTATTTAAGTAAGTTAATAAGTGAAATTGAACTTCTTGAATATGTGAAATTTAGTTTCTTATTAATTGAGTTTTGAAATTTTTAACTAAGTAAATAAATAAGTGAAATTGAATTTCCTTAACAAGAAGTAAATGTGATTTATTGAAATTAATGTAAGACTTGTAGTTTAATGAATTTGATTTGTCGAATCAAATTTAATTAAATTTGTAAGCTTTGTTAATGATGTTGAACACAAGCAATTGATTTAATGAATTGGTAATTTAATAGAAATTGTTTTGAATGATAAAGTTACTTAACGAATATTGAATGTAATCGATAAATGAATTTAAAAAAAATGATTTGAATGTTGAATTTAATTTATTTAAATAATTACGGGATGAAACGTATATACGAACTTTAATCAATATTTGAATTGTTTAAATAAAAATTGAAATTGAATTATAAGATTTTGAAATAGTAATTTGGAAGTTTAGAAATGTAAATTATGGAAATTGATATAGAAAGATAAATGAAATGTTGATTTACAAATTCTAATTGAAATTGAGTTTGATTTGGTTTTGAAATATACAAAGCGACCAATCGGTGAAATAATTACGAAAATTATTAAAGAAACCGGAATCGGTTATGGACATACTCTCTGTCTAAACGGAAAATCACTTTAATAACTATACGCGGAGTGTTATCCAGAATGAAGTGGTTGGAACGATGTACGTGATGACTGAAAAAAGAGAACGATAATGGATAGCCTTGACGCTTTTGTCAAATTGGAAATGACAAAAACAGGAGCCGTGCCGGGCCAAATGGGGTTAGCCACCTCGAGCGAACACACTTCTTCGTAAGCTACTCATTACTTGTTATTGATTGGTGCACCCTCGTAATTTTGGGAGTGTTGTTTCGCGGCGTTGCGATCGTTGCGGCGAAGCGTTTTCACCAGTCCGGATCAGGCAAATGGTAGTTTCACTACCTTGGGTGTTGCCTCATGTGCCTTGTCATACTTGTATCCCTATATACGCGACCACTACGAATTTGTTTTGTGTTATACCTATGGAGTACTCCTTGATATCCCACTAGTTTACGGTGGAGTTTGCAGTGCTGTATAGACTATAACGCTTATATAAAATGTGTTAAGGGGAATAATGGTAACGCCTTAACACTATTTTGATATTTTATATTACTGATAGACATTATCTATTTAGCATATATTACTACATAGTAGATAGTTTAACGGATCCGTAGAGGACGGTTATTCCAACGTCCTTTGAGTTACTTGCATTTCGGTTGTTATTTCACTTGAGTTGGATTTATTAATATAATAATGTTAATCCTGACTCGAGTGTTTTGTGTTTTGCTTCACGCTCGGGTCAGACTGAGAGTACCACCCTTAGAGACTCACCTTTGGAGTTGGAGCTTCGATTGGAGATCCAGCTATCTATCCAGCGTTCAGATATTCAGTTGATTCTAGAGATGTATTCTGATCTTGTATTCGACTATTGTATTCGAGACTTCTGTTGTAACTTATTTAACTCTGTTATTTATATATAGTAGCTTCATGAACTACTATCTTTTGTTTCTGCTGCATTTATTACTCTGTGATCTGTGATTATTTATTTACTATATATGTTCAGTTTCGCCAAATTTAAATTAACAATTCGCTATTTTGAATTATTCAAGTCCGACATGTGCGGATGCGAATGTTTCAAAATAGCGGGTCGTTACATATGGACTTCCATTCCTTACATCAAAAACCTTAACTCGAAATCTGAGTCATTACATGCCAAAAACTTTTACGAACGAAAATATTTACTTTATAAAAGACTCTTTTATAGAAGTACATCCCAAACAAAATATATTAAAAAGTGAGTAATGTGCAGAACATTGCATTCAAAAACCATGGTTAAAGCTAGCAATTTATAATGGAAAGCAAAAGGACCGTAGTTAAACCGTGACAGCTTAGCTTGAATGACGTGTGAACGCTAACATTCAAATTATTTGATATTTAATGGTTGACTGAATTCACACATTTAAGTTGCATAATCGTAACGATGAATTATCCCAAAAATACACGATCTAATTTATTTATAATTTTTATAAATTAATAATTTTTTTGAAATTTTATTTGTTTTTGGAATCCTCTGATAACTAATATACAATATCGATGGAAATTTAAATTTAATTTAAAGAAATTGTTTACTGAATGGGTTTGGGATTATTAAAAATCCATCTATGCATTTCCATGGCCGACCATGGCGTGGTGGGGGAATTATTTTAAAGTATTCAAAATTGTTTTGAAAAGGAAGACAAATTGTGTAAAAGAATGTGATATTTTCTCCTCCTTTATTTCTTCTGAATACCATTTAAATCAAATAAAACAAAAACAAAAATGGTACTTCAGATCGTTGTAATTTTTGGAGGAAATTAAATGAATCTAGGAGTCTTTCATTCATTCAAGGTGCAAATCATATACTATATTAGGAAATCTTTAATTTCATATTATTCATATATAAATGTGTGTGCATGTAGATTGTGTAGTCCACATCTTGTAAACGTTTAAACGAATTTATATGCACATGACACTACAAGACACACAGTGCATTCCAATAGTGGAGGGACGTTGGCGGCCGTTGGAAAGCCGTTGATGGACGTTGGAAACGCCGTTGATATACATTTCAACGGCGTCCAACGTCAACCAACGGACCCAACGCGCATATACCAACGTCTTCCAACGATCAGGTTGTCCACATGGAAGAAGATGTTAACCAAAATGGACGTTGGAAAGACATTGGATGACGTTGGAAGATCCAATGGAGGATGTTGAAAGACGTTGGATTAATTGTGCCAGTGAGCCGTTGATGGACGTTGAAAGACGTTGGAAATTTGGGTTTTTTTTACAGAACCAACAATGCATGCTTCCAGCCAACTCCAACATCGTATATCTCATAAAAGGTCAATTTCGAGCACATATACAACAGCATATATCACATATAATCAATCATAATAGTAAATCCAAGTAAGAAGCATATATACTAATCAATATACACAATACAAATCAATATAAACAACATAAACCATCCAATATCAACATCCAACAAAACGTCCAATCCAACAATATCCAAACTACTATGTCAACATCTCAAAAATCACATCCAAACCAACATCCAAAGCATCAGAATGTATCAAATCCTCACATTCTCCAAATATACATGTCCATAGCAAAAAAAAATCAAATCATACCTGAAATCACTCTCCTCCAGAACCACCAAAAGACGGAAATCGGCCGTATTGCTCCATAAACTCCGTAAGACGCATGTTCAGCTCCTCCGTCTTGGCTTCGGTGCGGATATTGCGTTCCTCGAGCGCGGCGTCCTGGGCTCTGAGCTATGAAATCTCCACCTTATCTTGAGCCCTC
The DNA here is from genome assembly GCA_030765085.1 of Allium cepa. Taxonomy (NCBI): domain Eukaryota; kingdom Viridiplantae; phylum Streptophyta; class Magnoliopsida; order Asparagales; family Amaryllidaceae; genus Allium; species Allium cepa. The sequence continues at coordinate 365,068,008 of CM060934.1, read as the reverse complement.
TGATACTCAATCTGAGCCGTCTGAGCCTGTAAATAAAATTTAAATTATTAGTGTTTAATAATTGTAATTTGTGTTTACTATAATCCATCACAATGTGCAACAGTTGGTTCAGAATAATTATTTTTAAATTTAAGTTAAAGTTATTACTGATTGATTCGCAAAACCACAACGTCTGCCATGTGCCGTTGGATCCATAACAGGCTCAAAAATAGCGTCGTCCTCATCGGCAGTCAACTCGTCGCGCCCAAAGCCCTCAAGAATGGAAGTTCGTGCTTGCTGAAACTTTTGCTGTTATGCAAAATAAGTAAATTTAGATAACATTATTTTAATTAACTTATATAAGTGTTAAGTCATTATGTTACTTACATATGCGGACTGTGCATTGGCATCTTGATCCCAGGAGTATGAAACGTTGCCTGCTTTGTCGACTTGGCTCAACGCATGAGTATGCGTGAAAACATCCCACTAACTCACGGAGGCACCACCATGCTGTCTCTCCTAAAATATGTTCATATACATATATTTTATATATATATATATATATATATATATTGTTACATTATCTACAACTTAGAACTTAAAATCTTTAAATTATTATCGTAATTAATAAATATACCAAGTCCTCTCGATGATGCTGAAATGACTTGGAACCACCACGATGTGTGACAGGGTTCATTCTCCTATTGGCTGAGTTCCTCTCCGATTGCCTCTGTAAATTTAATTTAAAAACAAAAATTGTTTAACATTTCTAGTTATTATTTACGTAGAAGAATTTAAATTAAACATGTGATAAATTTACCTGAAACTCCTCGTTCCCCACCATGTCACAAAATCATCCCACACAGCTGCGCTCATCCACTAAGGCTTCTTTCCCGCTGTTTTTAAGCTGTTTACTGTTTCCCGGTAGTTCTTTGCGACTTGGCTGCACCAGTGGCGATATACGACTGAAATATCAGCGTCCTGAAGGTCCACTTCAGCCTGCACGTTTGGCAAAATAAGAGTTATACAGCTTTTATAAATAATGTAAACATGAATTGATATAACATGTTCCTAATATATATAGTGACATACCAAAAAATCCTGCCAAATAGTCTCTTTAACATTATCTGGAAATGCCCACTTAGGCCAACATTCGGTCATACGACTCATGTACGCCCGTCGAGATATAGATAGAACTACTTGAGTCGGCTCCAAAGAGAAACCATTGTGTTTAAACAGAGAAAAAACATTTAATATTTCATGACTACTATATATTTTCAGAATAGATTGTACGAAAGTGAAATTTAATTTTGAAATTTAATACTTACCTTTGATCTGCTTTTGGCTTTAGCCACACTACAGGACGCCGTAGCTCCTATGATGAACCACCGCCATCACCACCGTCCGGATGAGCATGCCCTCTCTGTGAGGAAGAGGGAGACCTAGAATGTCCACCGGTACGTATACGTGACAACATACCTATATAATACATGTTACAAACAAACATTATAACAGAAAATAAAATGACTATATGTAAAACATCCAGTATGGCGTAACATAAAAACGAGATGTGATGCATGTCACATATTAGCGTACCATTTCATTTTTAATGAAAATAGGATAATGTTAAAAAATATATAAATTTACCTTCTCAAAATGTAGATATTTGATCAGTCCTCGTCATTTTCGGATTCAGACTCTGTTTCGCACTCTATATTTTGTTCCTCTGTACTCTCAAATGCTTCAATTAATGCATTTGATTCGTCGTTTAGAGGTCCAAAATCTGTTTGATCGTCGGTTATTATCATTCATCTATTTTCCTCGATATCTGCTTGGTAAGCTCGTTCTTCGGGAATATTTCGTCCATCAAATTTAAACCTTGCCTTTGTTTTAAAAACAGCCGACCAAACTATTTTATCTCTTCTTAGAGATGGGTAAGAAGCATAATAAACTTGGAGAGCTTGTTTGGCAAGTACAAAAGGATCGCATTTATAATAACGCGAAGTATGTTTTATTTCTATAAGATTATATTTTGGGTGCACGTTGATTCCAGAACCTGGAACATTGCTTAACCAGTTGCATTTAAACAAAAATACGTCTTCTGCGGGTCGTGTGAAATACGTCAATTGCAAAACCTGGGTTAGCATGCCATAAAAATCATGTATATGATCATTTGGATCATCACTACCTTTAACAAATACACCAGTATTGTTAGTTAATTTTTCGGCACCATATTCTTTGGTATTAAATTTATATCCATTGACAAAGAATATTGGATAGGTCTTCACTTTCCTGTTCGTCCCATAGCTAAATGTTTCGATCCTTCGTCTACAACACAATTTGTTGTATCAAAAACGTACTAGAAAACCAAGAAGCTAATTCTTTGCCGATATCACCATTAGGATGTTGTGTTTCGTAAATACTGCAATTATATAACAAATGTTGCATTATGATTAAGATACACGTTTGTGCATATATTTGTGTATACACACGTGTTGATGATATATATATATATATAAGTAAATTACCTAACAAATGGTGCAACTTCGGCACAGTTGAGAAGAACATATGTGTGTGCAACATGATAATCTCTATCATCCAACCATACTTCCACACAAGCACCAGCAGGCCGACCTTGTTTTTTAAAAATTGATAAGGTCGTTTGACAATCATCTTGATCAATGCCTTCATCATTACGCGTAGCACTTTCAAATGATATGTTCACATGGTCACTAAAATAATGAGAGAAAAAAACAAAGCTTCTTCTTCCATGTATGATTTGCAAATCGAACCTTCAACTCGAGCTTTCTATCTCACTTTTTTTTAGATGATTTAAATACCTTTCAAATGGATACATCCATCCATATTGCACAGTCCCTCGAAGACGTGCTTCTAATGGAAGATGAATAGGTAAATGTTCCATAACATTGAAAAAACCTGGAGGAAATACTTTTTCCAATTTGCAGAGCAATATCGGGATTTCTTCCTCAAGTTTACGTAGACGATCAACTTTTAGTGTAGTATAAAAAAATCTCTTTATAAAAAAGACTAAGTTCTGTTACAACAGTCCAAACTTTTACGGGCAACACTTCTTTAAAAGCGACGGGTAATAAATTTTCCATCGTAACATGACAATCATGACTTTTCATCCTGCTAAGTTTATTGTTCTTATAGTCGACAAATCTACGAATTTCAGAAGATATACCATCCGGGAATCTTAGTCCTTCCACCCATTTTAAAAGTACTTTAACTTGATTATTGTCTAGCTCATAGCATGCTTTTGGCTTTTTTGTGTCATTTGGCTTTATATGAAGCTCAGGACGATTACATATTACTTCGATATCATGTCGTCATTTCAAATCATCTTTCGCCTTCCCCTTAAAATTCAAAGTGTATTAAAAACATTATCAAACACATTTTTCTCATTATGCATCACGTCAATATTATGACGAATCAGGAGATTTTTCCAATAAGGCATCTCCCAAAATATGCTTTGTTTGCACCAGTTATGAATCGATGATTCACCTTGAATTTCAATTTGTTCTCCGGTTTCATGTATCTTTGGATAATCCTTTACAAGTTCATAAATATCTTCGCTTGACCAAATCGTAAGTGGTCTCAAAGTTTCATGTTTATTAGCTGTAAAGTTTTTCTTATCTCTTCTAAAAGGATGATTAATATGAAGAAAACATCGATGACAGTCAAACCATGAAATTTTCTTTCCATGAGGTAAAGAAAATGCTCGTGTATCTTCCATGCAGTACGGATAAGCTAGACGACCAGCCGTACTCCAAACTGAAAGCATTGCATAAGCAGGAAAAGCGCTGATTGTCCACATCAAAGAAGCATACATGCGAAAGTTTTTTTCGGAAATATCGTATGTTTCTACTCCTTCGTACCATAGTGTTTTTAATTCTTCAATCAAAGGTTGTAAATAAACATCGATTCCTTGTTTCGGATCATTAGGACCAGGGACAACAACTGTGAGAAACATATATGGAGTTTTCATACACATCCATGGAGGTAAATTATAACATGTGACAATTATAGGCCATGACGAATATTTAGAACCAAACTGAGAAAATGGTGAAAATCCATCCGTACATAAACCAAGTCGAACATTACAACTCTCGTATGCAAAATTAGGATATTTGTGGTCAAAATGCTTCCATGCTTCCCCATCAGCTGGGTGTGTTAACGTACCTTCTTCCTGTGTTCTAACACTATGCCATCTCATATGATGCGCGGTTATAGAAGATGCATATAACCTTTGAAGTCTAGGAGTAATTGGTAAATAATGCATACGTTTATACGGGACTTCCTTTCCTTTTTTCTTTCTTGATTTGTACCTTTCCTGATTACATATTTTATAATTTCTAAGGTTGATATCTTCTTTCCAAAACAATATGCAACCGTTTAGGCATGTTTCTATTTTATGATACGGTAAACCAAAAGCTGACATCATTTTTTTTACTTCATAATGATTTTCACACATTAAATTATTGGGAGGCATATACCATTTCGCAGCTTGTACAACAGCTGTAAATCCAGCTTCTGTGAAGTTGTATTTAGATTTCATCGCAATGTATTCAGCAGTTACTGATAATTGGATTCTGCTTGTGCAGCCTTCCCAAAGGGGTTTCTTTAAAGCATCTAATAAGTCATATATATTTTTTGCCCTAATATTTGGTACTACTTCAGCATTACCATCGTCATCAATTAATTGAGGAGCAGGAAACATTGACCGTACAACATCTTCAACCATATGTTCTATGATATTCGTCGTATCAATTTCAGTACACACTACCTCTTCAGCTTGTACATGATTAGATGCTAACTGTTCTCCATGACGATCCCAAACCAAATAGTTCGGCACGAAACCGTATTGGCGCAAATGAACTCTAACCATTTTTGGTATCAAATGCTTTAACATTTTACATTTAGTACATGGACAACGGATTTCTTTGTCGTTTCTGTTATTACTTAAACCGAAATCAATAAATACACGAACACCGTTATTAAACTGTTCACTTATTGAGCCTCCATTTTCGACCCTTCTTTTTTTGTACATGTAGCTTCGATCAGTAAAATAATTGTCCATTTACCTACGTATATAATTAAAAAGTACGATATAAATTTAAAAAATTAACATTTTATTAAAACAATATTATTGGTGAATTTTGTATTAATAGATCATTAACATTTTGCCGATGGGTCATCCTACCTCCCATTAAAAATACAATAACGTAATTAAATTGCTTAAATCATTTCAATTTAAACGATTTAACAAAATTTCGGCAACACTTCGCATTAGTTCCCTGAACAATGCACATTTGCGTGTACATAGGGAACATAAAGAAAGCGCTGTCGAAATTCTATGAACCATTTAAAATGAAATATTTTACGTGATTTAATTACGTTATTGTGTTCGTAACTTGTCCAATACAGGGACAAATCCAACAAATATTGTATATGATGATTATAGATGTTCGTTCTGTTAAAAAACGAATATCCACATAATGATCATATACAATACTTATCAGACGGGGCCGAAAGACGCTCTAAAGGTTTCTTGAATATGAAATGTCATTTTTGAAATTTTCTAAAATACATAAACTAATTGTATGATCACTAACAACTAACATTTCCAAACAAACCTAAAACTAATTGTATGCACATTATTCTATTGTTAACACAAACTTAAATATATATAATCTTGCAATACATAAGTTAATAACATAAATTATGCCTCAATAAACTAGATTATGTATATAATAAGGCAATACAAACATTTAATACACTAATTTAATGTTTAATTGTCTTTCTCATACGTCCGAAATTCATAGAAATAAGTAATTTTATTTATAAATAAGTAATTCACGGTCGCCATGGCAGCTTGAAGCGAGGACATTTTTTTTGTTATCAGCTTTTGTTAGTGTAACAACCCTAGATTTTTCATATATTTTAATATTTGACTTTGTTTTTTATTTTAAAATTATTTTAAACTTATTTTATTTCAAATATTTCATTTTTAAATATTGGTGTTGATTATTATGTGAATTATAATTTCAAACTGGTATAAATTGGATATTTTACTGAAAGATGAATTTCTGTCCAAACTGGTCAAACCTTGACTTTTAAATTTCAAATTTAAATATTTAAATTCTTAAATTTTATCTTTTATTATGAAAATAGATTTAATAACTTGAATACTGCTTTTTGTTTCGTTGAAAACGAATTTAATTTGTGAAAGTTATGTACATTTCAATTTTGAGTATAATTTGTTTTACTTTGAAATTTATCTATTTTAAATTATATAAATCATATTTTCTATGTTATATTTTATTTCAATACGTGTTAATATGTTATTTTATGTATATTTTGTCTTTTAAAATTTTTAAAGTGATAATAAAGATTTTCCAAAATTTACTGTATTTATTTCCTATTTTTAAAGGCTGTTTTCTATTTTTCTGCTATTTTCTTCATTTAAATTATGTTTAATTAAAATTTATTTATTTATTTTGTGAATGCATTTTTATTTTTATGTTACTATCTTTGTTATAAATATTTTTACAAGTCCATATAAATTTTCCAAAGTTCATTCTGTTCATTTTCAAATTTTCTAGTCTAGTTTGCAATTTTGTGCTATTTTCTTATTTTAACCTTATATAATTTATAAATATTTATATATATTTTATATTTTGTCAAATTTTTGAAAGTTTAACTGAATTAATTATTATTTTCAGTAATTTAATCTTATATAAATAAATTAAAAGAAATTTGAAAGGGTTTTGACTTTTGGTTTTCAAATGGCCCTTTATCTTCCACCCTTTCACATTCAACATAACTATTCATCAATTAGCTTTTATTATACGCATTTTTTGTAATGACCTGTAAATTTAGAGGATTAAACTCATTAATTTAATAAGATTTTTTGTAACTAAATTTAAGAGAAAAAAAACCTTTATAATTTATAATGAAGTGAGTGGTAACTAAATGTTTTTGGATATTATCATAATATCTGTTGTTATACCCATTCCCTAAAACTAATGAAAGGGGAAAATTTGTAACATATTAAAGTGGTTAATTAATTATGTTAATTGGGTAGGTTATGACATGCAAATCATGTTGGTGGAATATTGTCAATTTTGACATATTAATTATGTTAGTGGTGAACATTGTTAAGAAATTTAAAACAATGAAACTTGCAATCAATTTATTTGATGAATCTACCTTATTCCTAGTTAGCAATTCAAAACTTGAATAAAGGCATATACGGATATTTTAAAATAGAGTTAATGACAATTAATAGGGAAATTAATTGTAAAATTTCAGTAGTTGACCGGAATTAATTTATTCAATAATTAATGCAAGTTAATTAAATTGATAAAAGATAAATAAGTAAATTCTTTTTGTTAATGGCATGAGGACGCGAGGCTAATCCCCTTTTTGTAGGAGAAATCTGCCCGCGTAACCAGTCCAGCTACCAGTGCCTACAAAGTGGACGGATTAATGTGAGACGTCGTAAGATTGATAATTAAACCAAAAGGGTTAATTAACTAATTAAGTTAGTAACCAAATTTGAATATGTAATTAAAGGAGATTGATTGACATGAAGGAATATGGTAATTAATTGAAATCAATTAAGGAGGATAATTAATTGGTAATATGGTAATTAATTGAAATCAATTAAGGAGGATAATTAATTGGTAATATGGTAATCAATTGAAATCAATTAAGGAGGTTAACTAAAAGGGATAAGGTAATCAATTGAAATCAATTAAAGGCAATTAAAGGCAATTAAAGGGGAATTTATTGATTAGAAGAATATGGAAATCAAATAGAGGGAATTAACTAATTTAAAAATATTAGTTAGGGAATTGGGGCTAGATTGCTAGATGTCCCAATGGTAGAAATCAAAAAGTGGAAACCCATAGGGTAAATTGAAAACTTAACAAGTAGAATTAATAGAAATAAAACACATTTGTTTAAAAACGTTCAAACCATAAATTTGTGACGTTTTCTTCCACTTAAATCAACGCCATCTAAATATTTAGTTCTTGCCATTTTCTTTTCTTGAATCAACGCATTCACTCCCAATTTAGTTTGAACGTACGTTATTCCTTGCAAAATTTTATCACTTGATTTACGCCCCTTTTTAATGCAGCAAAATTTGTTATTTTCCTTTACTGTTTCAAAGTCTAATTTGCTTTAAATTTGATTTAAATCGTGGTTTAATAAAACTTTACCGTTTCTTTATAAATCAATGCTATCTGTAAATTGATTGCCATTTCCTTTACCAAAAGCAATACGTCATATCCTCTTTACACTAAAAGTTCAAACTCATGAAATCAATGCTGGTTATAAAAATTCAAATCCATGTACAACTTCATTTGCTTAATAGGTATATAATCTATAATTTCTTTTTACCTTTCCCAGCAATTAATTCTTGCCGCTTCCTAAATTTACCAAATCAATTTAATTGCTTATTCTTATGCCTATATTTTTGCAAGATTCTCCTTGTTGGAAAAGAAAATATAAAACACGGTTGGAATGTTCAATTATTTTTCTACCCTTTTTTTTCCATAACTCAAGTGATAAAACCCACGCACCCTTTTATTATGCATTGACATCATTTATTTCAAAATCCACTTGCCGTTTTACTGTATTTGATTTTCAAACGAAAGTTATTGCTTACCTTTTCTTTTCCATTGATCTTCGCATGCCAAAAATCTTGCAACTCACTGCTAAAATAACTGCTTCCAACTTTTGGGTCTTTCCCTGTAATTCAACGCCATCTTCTTGTAATAAACATTCAAGGAAAGCAAAATTTATTTCTTACCTGTAGAAATTTTTTTACTTAATCTCAAAGAAAAAATCACGCACTTTCCGGTCCATTTCAAGTTATTACCTGTCGTTTCTTCATCTTTAATTTCGAAAGTCCTTCCTTTAAATAAGCAACACGTTCAAAGAAAATTTATTTCGTGCCTACCTGTTCCCTAAATCAACGCTTTCTTTATGTAACGTTCGAATAACAAAGCAATATTACTTGCCGTCTCCCTTATGTTAATCAATGCAATCACTGATTATATATATAAAGCCTCACACAAAAACTTTATATTGCATCTAAAATTTGCCTTCGTTCTTCTTGAGAAATTGCACAGGTATGGCCACACCTTGCTTTTATTTATTTTATTCTTCTTCTTGTTTCATTTGGTCCAATGTCCACACTACTCGGCTGCTCCACCACCTGTCCTTGCCACATCTCCTTTTTCCCTCTCTGATCTATTTTGACATACATGTCAGATTGTTGTAGGAAGACAAGCTTGGTATCCTTCTTTTGAATTCTATAGAAAATGCATGCATTCCTATAGTTGTGGCCACTTGAACTTCTTGCGTGAGTTTTTTTTTTAATATGAATTGCTAAAGTGTGTCATCTTTGAAAAAAAAGGTAACAAACAAAACTAATATCCATCATTTGCATACACTCACACGTGCAAAATCACGTTTGTTTCAGCAGATAGGTAGCACTTTTTATTACCTAAATTATTTCCAAAATATACAGTGACTTGTATATTTTGAGTGCATGCTTACGGGGTTTAAAATAGGCAAGGAGACCGTGCCATTTATTTAGATTGCTTCACCTTGTTTTGTGAATTCATGCATGAGTCATTTTAATAAAATGTTAACAAAAGAAAAAAAAAAGTATATTTTCATTTGCATCTTTGGAAGAAGTAAAAAAAACAAAAAAACAAAAGAAGAGAAATGCATGTTTTAAAAGATGAGGTAGGAGTGGCTGTGCTATGTTGCGTGTTCAAGTTTTGGGAACCAACATGCTTCACTTTTATGCAACGTGATTATTCATACAGAGAAAGAAAAAAGAAAGAAAAAAAAAGAATATATATATATATATATATTAGTTGCAAATTTCACTGTTTTCAATTCTGAAGAATTTTAGTGTGCGCCACCTGTTTGTAGAAAGGGAATAACGTATTGTGTCCACCTTTTTCTTTCCAGCTTTTGCCTAAAACTTTCCCCTATAATTTTCATGGGTACGTAAATAGTTAAGATTTCACTGCCTGGCCTTGAGAACGTGGGCGAGTCGAGTAGTGGCAGTGGTCGAGTCAAGTCAAATTCTATTCGTTCCAGTTGTTTCGAAAATTTTGCTTCAACCGTAATTTTAAAAGTCACGTATTTGGTATTTGGATCTTATTTTAGATTTGAATCAAGGCTTGGCATCCGCGGAAATCTAATCGTGCAATTTGTACGTTCCTTTATCAAGTGGTACAATCGTTTGAATCTGATTATCTACAGTTTTAAGGTGAGTATTTCTCACCAGACAAACATACCTATATATCTGTGAATTTATCACAAGTGTAATTGTAAAATTTATTTTATTTAATTTTATTTTCCTGTGATATAAACGTATGATGTTAAACCGCATTATTTATTGACACATCATCAGTTGTTTATTTATTGAAGTATTATTGCAGTTATACTATTTAATGCTTATTTACTGTTAATCACACTGCAAGTTCCCTGTAAATTTGGGATCGTTATAGGATGAAATGATAGGCCTGAACGATAATTATTTACCCGTTTATTTATTTAATTGTTTAATTATTTATTTATTTTACTTGGGATTGCGGGTTTGAAATGATAGAACCCGGGCTTTTGTAAATTGCGGATTGAAATGATATATATCCGTATCACTTGACCTAGGCTAGAAAACTATATACAGACCCGTGGTTTATATAATATTTTTCTGAAATCTCTTAAACTATTTTAAATGGGAAGTTTATGATATTCTGGCTTAAATGTATTTAAAGGATTTTATGAAATTTATAATGATTTTTGAATGAGTCAAAATGTTAAATAAATGGAAGTTTAAGTAAAATTTTGGAATATAACTTATTTTGAATTTTTGTTAAAGGTGAGATTTTAGTCAAGTAAAATAATTAATAATAAGTTATATTTGGGAATTTAAAATTAATTGTTAAGTTAATAATTTATTTCAGTACTTAAATGCTATCTTTGTAAATGAACTGTTTTAACCTATGACTTTAGGTAGCATTTTATAAGTGCTACGGATACTGAATTTTGATTGTTTTAATAAAAGAATTTAATGGAAATAATCTTTGGGAAAAAGCTTAAATTTTGGAATTTAATATGTAATTAATAAAAATAAGGAATTAACTTTAAATGGTTTAAAATGAAAGAATTTAACTTTTAAATGTGAGTTGAAAGGCAATTAATTCCTAAATAAATTGAATAGATTTAAATGGTATTTTTTTTTAAAATGACTGATGTTTAAAAATGATATTATGATATTGAAGGTATTTGAAATTTATTTTGATTTTTAAAGTATAAATACCATTTTTTAAAAAGTTGTAACCACAGGTTAAAATAACGTTTGGTTGTTAAAGAGACCGGGATCGGATATCTGGCATACTCTCTGTCGATACCGAAAACCACTTTGACAACCGTGTACACGGTGGAGATTCCAGAATGAAGTAGGATGGTGGCGACGTTTTCTTTAAGGTAAATACATGGACCCGACTCCCGTGAGTTGGCATAAGGTGGCTAAAACAGGAGCGATTCTCGGATTAATGAGGTAGCACCTCTGATCGGACGCACTTCTTCGTATGCCATTTTATTACTCTTGTGATTGTTTTGGTGCGCACCTTTGATTTGGGAGTGTTGTTCGAGGTGGGCGGCAGCAGCGCGCTGCGCGTTTCCATCGGTCCGGATAGCAATTGGTATATCTACCCTGGCATTGCCTAGTTGTGCCGTGTCACCTACCATAGCGAGCCTTGTACGAGTTTGGTTTTCTCCCGTAGCCCGTGTGGTATCCTCTGGTGGCTTCCCGATCAGGAGGGACTATGATATTGGATGGACTACTGGGACTATTACGTGTTAAGGTGGAAAATGTAAAGCCTTAACGCTATTTAAAAGTAAGTTTATTTTACTAATAGACACTATTATGATAGCGAAGTATTACTACATAGTAAATAGTTTAACGGATCCTTAGAGGATGGACGGTCCCAAGCATCCTTTAAGTTACTTGTTCTTTAATACAGTTCACTTGAATTAACTTACACTATATAAGTATGTATGTCATGACTCGAGTGTTTATGTTTTATTTTACGCTCGGGTCAGCCTGAGTTGCAGTTCAGTTTCATCCCGAAGCTAGGATTTCTGTAGATCACTTTCAAGCTGCTGGCAAACTTCCATTCCCGTTCTTTATCTAAAATTTTGAAATCAAGACTACTGGACATTTGGATTGTTCTACTGATGATTTAAAACTATATTTGGATTAAAGACTATGTAATTTTTATTTGATTGAGACTATTTATAGTGGCTTCATGAACCACTAAGTTTTTTTAAATTCCGCTATGAGTATTCTGATTCTGTGTCTGTGATTCTGTGATTACTTATTTACTTTATATTTTGAGATTTGCCAAATTTTATTTACAACGCGGTATTTTGAACAATTCAAGTCTGACATGTGCGGACGCGAATGGTTGAAAATATCGAGTCGTTACAATTGGTATCAGAGCTTTGGCTCTTGGCAAAACTTAGAATGTATGGTAAATTTGATTTATAGAATCACTTTCATTTGAGCTTGAATCTCTTCCTTTTTGAATTTTGGAACGTTCCCTGCGGTTCCGAAGTTCATTCGTGTCCCTCACTATTCATTTTCTTTTGATTCTGGTGTATCCCATAACTCTACTTCGGATGATCTTTATAGTGAATTGGCGGTCTCGCCAATATTCTAATAAAGGGGTGAAACTCCTTTACAACTAGCTTTGATTCACCAGAGATTTATATTTATCCTCGGTTTATATGCTAGTATCTTTGGTTATTCTGAACTCTATCTCTTCAAATCGAATGCAGATTTACCCCAGAAAATCCACATCGATCTTATTCTTTAAGTCACGGTTGACCCGGTTAAGGTTGCCCGCGATTTATATAAACTTATCTGGTTCCTTATTCTGTTATTTAATCATCGGATCTTCTGATTCCAACTTATCTTTAAATCAAAATTCTCTTTGGTTTGAGTCCTTCAAATTTGAATCTCTATACTTGTTTTGAAAATTTTATTCCTATATTTGGTAAAAATCTAATATTATATATATAAGTATAATTTTAAGAATTTAGTTAGTTGTTTAGAGATAATAGTGTTTGATTTTATTTATGGTTTTGTAAACCATTGGTTTTGTCTTATATAAATAATTGAACTATAAAACAATGGTTATAAAATAATTTGGAAACAAATATATATATATATATATATATGAATTTAAAACCAGAATTTAAGAATTTAATTTCTGATAGTTTCAAACTTTGTGTTTAAAGTCTTAAAAGGATATATTATTTAAAGGGACATATTATTTAAAGTATTTTTGAATAGAAATTTGTTTCCAAAGAATTTTGAAAGTTTTAAAAATTAGTGCTCTTCTCTTTGTCGTTGGAAAATAATTTCGGTGATGACTGCCGCATCATCGACATTCATTTTCGAGCATCAAAGTGAAGAGACCACGTTGTAGTTTTGCTTCAAAAATTTAATTGACTGAATTTCTAAAATATGACTTAATTTATAATATATATAGATATATGATTTAAAATTTGATTTGACATATACTATATGTATGTATTTATTTATCTCTAAAGTGTTTGAAGTTAATTGGAAATTTAATTCATAAATTTATGTTAAAAGGTGATTCTAATGATAAAATAAAGTCAAATTTTGAATGAATATTTAAACTTGAATAATAGAATTGGAAAAAAAAATTACTTGTATAATATTAAATTGCATGCCAATATAACTTACCTAAATCATTCAGAAATCAACTATGTAATTGGATAATGTATAATATAAAAGGATTTTATAAATAAAATTTGAGTGGTTATAATAAATGTTATACACTTAATGTTTCAGTTACAACAAGACAAATAGAGGTAAATAGAAATAAAATAATAATTGAATAATATACAATAGCAAATGATGTTAAAGGAAATTTAGAAATAAATTGGAATAGTTATAATAAATGTAATCTACTTAATATGTGTGATAAGATATATTAAGTAGAATATATTTAATAATAATCTGGAATAAAAAAAGAATTAAATTTGTTGAATAAAGGATGATTATTATAAATGACTATACAAATTTATGATTCTAGAAATTGTTAATTTCAAAATAATTGGATAATAAGATAACTAATAGTTAAGATTGATTTATCTTCAGTAAAAATCAAATGAATTAAATCAATTATTGAATATTAATTAATTTAAATTGAATTTATATGGTTTAAATAAATTACTACATTTTGAGTTTCAATTTAGTTTTCTTTCAGGGTGTTTCTATTCTCCTACCTCTTTCCTTTTCGGGGACGAAAAGTTTTGAGTGGGGGAGAGTGTAATGACCTGTAAATTTGGAGGATTAAACTGGTTAATTTAATAAGATTTTTTGTAACTAAATTTAAGAAAAAAAAACCTTTATAATTTATAATGAAGTGAGTGGTAACTAAATGTTTTTGGATATTATCATAATATCTGTTGTTATACCCATTCCCTAAAAATAATGAAAGGGGAAAATTTGTAACATATTAAAGTGGTTAATTAATTAGGTTAACTGGGTAGGTTATGACATGCAAATCATGTTGGTGGAATATTGTCAATTTTGACATATTAATTATGTTAGTGGTGAACATTGTTAAGCAATTTAAAACAATGAAACTTGCAATCAATTTATTTGATGAATCTACCTTATTCCTAGTTAGCAATTCAAAACTTGAATAAAGGCATATACATATATTTTAAAATAGAGTTAATGACAATTAATAGGGAAATTAATTGTAAAATTTCAGTAGTTGACCAGAATTAATTTATTCAGTAATTAATGCAAGTTAATTAAATTGATGAAAGATAAATAAGTAAATTCTTTTGGTTAATGGCATGAGGACGCGAGGTTAAGCTTCATTTTGTAGGAGAAATCTTCCCGGGTAACCAGTCCGGCTACCAGTGCCTACAAAGTGGACGGATTAATGTGAGACGTCGCAGGATTGATAATTAAACCAAAAGGGTTAATTAACTAATTAAGTTAGTAACCAAATTTGAATATGTAATTAAAGGAGATTGATTGACATGAAGGAATATGGTAATTAATTGAAATCAATTAAGGAGGATAATTAATTGGTAATATGGTAATTAATTGATGTTAACTCCGCCTTCAGCCATGACTCGGCGACCTAAAAATTTGCCGACTTAAGACTTAAAAGAGATGCCGACTCAATGCCTTGACGAGGTTGCCGACCTAACATGGACGCCGATCTAACTGCCTAAGCCCTAAGAGGGATTCCGACCTAAGTTGCTTGATGGGTGCCGACCTAATGCTTTGACATGGGTTACCGACCTAAGACTTAACAAGAACGCCGACCTAAGACTTAAAGGATACCGACCCAACTGTCTAAAACAGGATGCCGACCTAAGAAAGCTACCGACCTAACACGGGTGTTGGCCAAAGATAGAAGCCGATCTAACTATCCAGGGAGTTTGCTGCCCTAACTGCTCAAGACAGGGACAAGATCATGAACTATACTTGAGTCGCAACCGACCTACGACCTATGTTAAGTCGTACATGACCCAGGCAAAGGAAACAAAGTCCGATACAGCTACTTAGCATGCGGCCTCTTAACCCGTACACGATTCAGGACTTGCCAGTTAAGCCATGACTTACGACTTGCCAGTTAACTCGTTCGCGACTCATGACCTAGATTGAGTCGTCCACGACCTAAAGCTACTAAATATAAGCCCGATGTCGTATTACTTATACAAGGTTGTGTTGATTCGTGGGCGACTTGGGGACTTATACAAGTGAACCTTTGTGAAACCATGGGGCCTGGCCAGACAAGTCGGCCACGACCTACCATAGGTCGGTCACGACTTACGACCCAAGGGGGGAATTTCCCTATAAATACCAACCTACCTCAAGCATGAAGGAGATCTTTTGGCTCATTTCGGGAACGACGATACTCTGCTGAATTCTCGACTCACTCAACACTTCAAATACGAAAGGCATCTCAACAAACTTCAAGAGGAAATCTAATGCAATCAACATGGATTCAAAGAATTCTTTTTACATTGAAGTTCTAGTTGTTTGTCTCATCAGTATTGTAATTGAAGATTGCTGTAAAGTTGTAATTGATTCAGTAATAAAGAGGACTAAAGTGGATGTAGGCTTACCTGAAGCCGAACCACTATAAAAACTATTGTCTTTTCTGCTTTCTCTGTGACTTTTCTACTTGTTTTAGTTCCCGTGTTCATGGGTGGTGCTTTCACTCAATCTCTATATACACCGGGGTGTTAGCGTTCAATTTTAAACGTTAACATTTTTGGTGCTTTCCATTGAGAGCCCAACCCAGGAAACTTCCACCATTGCTCCGCGAAGGATTGTTGAAAGGATTTATTTTAAAACCAGAAGTTTATTGGAAATAATGGCTCCTGGGAGAAAACGAAGTTCTGTAAGATCCGACGATGTTCAAGAGAATACTGCTACCTCTCCTCCTTCAAGTCAAGCAGCTCCAACTGTTGGAGTTACGCGAGCAGAATTGGACGTCGTAGTTTTGGGGTTGAATCAACAATTGAATGCTAAGAATGCGCAGTTGGAAGCCCAGAATGCCCAGAATGCCTTGATCTTAAGTAAGTTGAATGATCTACTTGGGGAAAACTGTCAACCGGTTAATAGTGATGGAAACCCTACTGTGGGAGTTCAGGATGTTGAAGGGAACATTTCTCAAAGAGCCGCAGACCCTGTGGAAAGGACTCCTCCTCAAGCTGGAGGATCAGGGCCGCAGCCAACCCTCCGTGAACGATTGTCAAGAAAGAATTCAGAGAGAGTGGCTGATGTTTGCCCTCCAGCGCCTCTAAATGATGAAGAGTATTTTTCGGGTATGGTTCGTCAAATCATGAAGGAAAATATGCGAAGAGATGAAGATGAGAAAGAGTGGGGTTTTGCTCCAAGCAAAACTCCATTTACTGAAAAGATCTTGAAGGCAGAGTTCCCAAGGAAATTCGTTCCCCCTACTATTCCGGCTTACAAGGGGACGAGTGATCCTAACGAGTTTCTGTATAAATACGACTGGCATATGACGGGTGCTAGAGCGTCTGATGAAATCAAATGTCGATATTTCCCGGTATATCTTGAAGGTGTGGCTCTATTGTGGTTTACAAAGCTGCCAGTCAGGTCCATTGATCAATTCTCCGATTTGACCAGGAAATTCAAGGAGCAATTTCGATTGTATGCTTCTAAAGCAAAGGATATAATGTCGCTGTCAAGTCTAGAGCAAAATCCGGGAGAATCTATCAGATCATTTTTAAATCGTTTTAACATAGCATTGGCCGAGGTAGATAATGCTGAGCCACGCATGGTCCTAACATACTTGATGAGGGCGATTGACAAGTCAAGCGAACTTGGAAAGTGGTTGAAAATGAAAGAACCAAACTCGCTCGTCAAATTCTACAAGAAAGCGGATGAATTCGTGCGCTTGGAGAGCCTCCAAACACCGGCTAAGGTGGTATCAGCAGAAGCCGGAAACAATGGTCTCCCTTCGAACAAGAAAGAACCTAACACTCAGAAAAGGGGAAATGATGGTGGAAAGAAACAGAGAGATGCTAAGAAAGGCCGTTCCTTCAATTTCACACCCTTGACAGATACCCCTGAGAACATCTTTTTTGCGACCAAGGATGATGTCAATTATCCGACACCACCTAAAATGGGAGTTGGGATTAAGATGGAAAAAAGTGGAAGGTTCTGCCGGTTCCACAACCAACCCGGCCTTGACACCAACGAACGCCGTCAGTTGAAAGAGGTAATTGAACAACTCTTGAAGGAAAACAAACTCCAGCAGTATGTGAAAAGGAATAGAAATGCCCCAGCTTCGTCAACTCAAGGACAACAAGTTCCCGCTCACCGTCCTGGCTCAAGTAGGAAGGCCGTAGAACATGAATTGGAAAGGTCTGTCATCAATATTATAAATGGAGGACCTCACCCAGCAGGCAAAAGCTGGGGCGAGATGGAAAGGTATGCCCGGGCCTTGAGGCATGTACCAGCTGAAGAGAATGTTTTTGTTTTAGAGAATGATGCGCCTTTAAAGCAACAAAAGACTTCCATAGAAGATATTGTATTCAGTGCCAGGGATTCTTTAGGTATTGAGGCTCAAACCATTAATCCTTTGGTCATATCCGCTGGTATTGGGCCGGCAACTGTGAGGAGAGTTCTAGTTGATTGTGGAGCTTCATGCAACATCCTCTTCAAGAAGACCTTTGATCAAATGAAAATTCCAATGGCTGACGTTCAAGCTTCATCACTTAAGATTGCTGGGTTTGCTAGAGAACCCAAACAGCCGATTGGGACCATAGATTTGTTTGTAGAACTTAGAAAAGGACTAAGGAAGGTGGCTCGAAAGCAAACCTTTATAATTGTTGAAGAAGTCTCTGCCTACAATGCCTTTTTAGGCCGACCAACTCTTGCTGCATTCAAAGCTGTTCTTGCCCCATGGTGTTTGACTCTGAAATTCCCCACAGATAACGGAGTTGGTGTTGTTAAGGGAGACCAAGATGCGGGGCGAGAATGTTATTTTGCGGAGTTGCGAGAATCAAGGAAAAGAGAGATGGGAAAAGGTGCGGCGGCTCCAGTTCGCATCAAAGAACCAACCTTGTAGCAATTACAGGGTGGGCCCTGCATTGGCGAATGTAGTGGTGCACGAAGAGAGATGGATCCAAGGAAAGCCAGTGCAGGGGAGAACAGGGTAGTACCGGTAGAGGTAACAGTGCCGGTGCCCGTTGACCCAAAGGACCCAAACAAAGTGCTTAATGTAGGTTCACAACTCAACACAACAGTTCAGAATGTTATGATTTCACTTTTGTAGGCTAATTTGGATGTATTCGCTTGGACTCATGCTGACATGTGTGGAATATCCCCAGAGATTGCAGTACACACTCTGAACATTGATCCAAAGTTCACACCCGTGAAATAGAAAAGAAGAACTCAGGGTCCTGAGAGAACGGCAGCGTTAAAAGAAGAAGTGGATCGGCTCATGGAGAACGGTTCCATCAGAGAATCTACTTATCCAAATTGGGTATCAAATCCAGTGCTGGTTAAAAAAGCTAACGGAAAGTGGAGAGTGTGCATTGATTTTTCAGATATGAACAAAGCCTGCCCCAAAGACTCTTTCCCGCTGCCCAGGATCGATCAGTTGGTGGATGGGACAGCAGGACATGAATTGTTATCTTTTATGGATGCATACTCCGGATATAACCAGATTATGATGCATGAGCCAGATCAAGAGGATACGAGCTTCATCACAGATGTTGGACTCTACTGCTACAAAGTCATGCCTTTCGGACTCAAGAATGCAGGGGCAACTTACCAAAGGCTTGTTAATGCCATGTTTAAACCGCAGATTGGCAAGACAATGGAAGTTTATGTTGATGATATGCTAGTGAAGTCTAAGAAAGCAGTGGACCACATGGATCACTTGGCAGAGATGTTCGCAGTACTCCGAAAGTACATAATGAAGCTTAATCCCTTAAAATGTTCATTTGGAGTGGAGTATGGAAAGTTTTTGGGTTTCATTGTGAGCGCTAGGGGCATTGAAGCTAATCCAGCCCAGATCACTGCCCTGAGTGAGGTCAAGGCTCCTAGAACGAAGAAGGAATTGCAAAGTCTCAATATAAAGGTTGCTGCCTTGAGTCGGTTTATTTCCAAAGCTACTAACAAATGCATTCCATTCTTTGATGCTCTAAAGAAAGGAAGAAAAAACTTTGAGTGGACTCCTGAATGTCAGAAATCATTTGATGATTTGGTTCGTCATATGGAAGTGCTTCCGATACTTTCAAAGCCTGACAGTGGTGAAGATCTCTTCATATATTTGGCAATTTTGTCTCATGCTCTCAGTGCAGTGTTGGTACGAGAAGACGCAAGGATTCAATGCCCAGTCTATTATATCAGCAAAAGATTCACTGGGGCAGAGATGAACTATTCAAGGTTGGAAAAGCTCACCTATTGTTTGTTGATCGCATCAAGAAAATTGAGGCCGTATTTCCAAGCTCATCCCATCAAAGTCCTCACTGATCAACCTCTAAAGCAAGTCCTATTCCGTCCTGAGACTTCGGGCCATCTTTTGAAATGGAATATTGAACTCAGCCAATATGACATCACTTACCATCCCCGAAAAGAAATCAATGGACAAGCTTTGGCAGATTGCATCGCAGAATGTACGGATAAGGGTGATAGTGAGGAAGAAGTCACTGATAGCGTCCCAATCCAATGGAAATTGTATGTCGATGGCGCAACGAATGATTACTGTTCCGGAGCAGGGGTTGTCCTTGAAACCCCAGAAGGGCGATCGCTATGTTATGCGCTGAGACTAGAATTCCCTTCGACAAACAATGAAGCCGAATATGAAGCTCTCATCGCTGGTATAAGGATCGCTAAAGAACTAAACATCAAGGCATTGCAGATCTTCAGTGATTCTCAACTTATTGTTTGGCAAGTCAGGAAGGAATTTCAAGCTAAAGGAGGGAATTTACCCGCCTATTTATCAAAAGCCTGGGAGCTCCTTCAAGATTTTGACCGTTATTCAATAAACCATATACCCCGAGAAGTGAACATGAAGGCGGATTCTCTCGCAAAGTATTCAAGTGCTGGTGAAGCTCAACTATTGGGATTAATTCCCGTCGAAGTCTTGTCAGCTCCAAGCACAGATGAAATGGATGTTGATTGGATTATGAATGTATCCCAAGAGCAAGAATCATGGATGACTCCGATACTTGAATATTTTCTCAATGGTTCTTTGCCAGAAAGTTCAAAAGAATGACAAAAGCTGATAAGGAAAGCCTCCAGATATATAGTTCAAGATGGTCGTTTGTACAGACGAGGATTTTCAATGCCATTACTCCGATGCGTGACAAAGGAAGAAGCTAAGACAATTCTGACTGAAGTACACGGAGGGGAATGTGGGGATCATACAGGTGGTCAAACTTTAGCAAAGAAAATCCTCCGTTATGGATACTTTTGGCCAGAAATTAATCAGGATGCTGCTGACTATTCCCGAAAGTGCGATAAATGCCAAAGATTTGCTAAAATTCCTAGAGCCCCTTCCACTGAGCTAACACAAATGGTCAGTCCATGGCCGTTTGCCATCTGGGGAATAGATCTCATTGGGCCTTTGCCGACTGCCAAATCGGGAATTAAATATGCTATCGTTGCTGTTGATTACTTCACTAAATGGGCTGAAGCCGAACCATTGGCTACTATTACCTCTAAGAAAATGATAAGCTTTGTGACTAAAAATATCATTTGCAGGTATGGTGTGCCTCAGAAGATAATCACAGACAATGGTACTCAGTTTGAAATTGAGGAGTTCCAAGATTTCTGCAAACGATTCAAGATCCGAAAAAGCTTCTCAGCAGTGGCTCATCCGCAGGCAAACGGGCAAGTGGAAGTAGTAAACAAAATCATCAAATCAATCATCAAACAGCAACTGGAAAAAGCAAAAGGTGGTTGGGTCGATAAGTTACCGCTTGCACTATGGGCATACAGAACCACCCACAAAACTGCGACTGGGCATACTCCATTTTCATTGGCATACGGATCAGAAGAAATGATTCCAGTGGAAACTGAAGTCCCATCACACAGAAGGATCCATTTTGATCAAGATGAGAATGAAAAATTGCAATTGGAAGCACTTGACCTCCTTGATGAAAGAAGAGAAGAGGCTAGGCTTAGGATTGCAGCTCATCAGCAAAGAATAGCCAGGCACTTCAATTCCAAAGTTCGTCAGCGTAGCTTTGAAGTTGGGGACCTAGTCCTGAAGAGAATTATGACAGCCACAGGTGTGTTTGGGCCAAACTGGGAAGGGCCATATGTTATAGGCATGAAACTTCTTGATGGCACATTCAAACTCACAACTGTCAAAGGAGAACCAATCCCAAGAGCTTGGAACAGCAATCATTTGCGTCACTATTTTACTTGGAAGCTTTGCTGAAATGTTGTAAAAGAATTACGAATATATGATTCTTGTATTGAAAGCAATTGTAAAGCAAGTGAATAATGAAAAGCTATAAAGTGGATGTAGGCCCAGTTTTTGGCCGAACCACTATAAATCTTGTGTTCTCTACTATTATAAACTACTTTGTTTTATTTCGACATATAAAATACGTTAACTGTGTTACTAAAATGTCGATTTAATAATGCAGGCCATAAAAACAAAGCTTACCCGTCACAAGACCAAGCGATCTCCGACATCACCCAGCAAGCAAACGCTAAACCATTCAAAATTTCCATACTCAAATCCTATAAAAGAAGTGCTTCGAACAAAAGTTAGCGATGTGGATGGAAGTGGACCATATCTAACTAACTGCAAATGTTTGAACAAACAAACAACCAGTTAAATAGCCTGTGTCTACCACCACCAACTCACTTAACTATGAAGTATATTTCTTTGGATAAGGAAAATTATTGGCAACTAAAAAAGGATGACACTTGCAAAAGATAACGGGGATCGCCGACATGAATAGATGGCAAAGAGACATGGGCGAGCAAGCATCAAACAGCAAAAGACCTCTTCGGAGGCACAAGCCCTCTTCAGAGGCACAACTCTTCGGAGGATAAAGACCTCGAGCGGGCTTAACCAGAAAAAGAGAGATCTTTCTCGATACAAAGTTGCGGACTGATCGGTTGATACACTCCCGTGGATCCATCCAACTGAGAGAAAGAAACTCCAAACTTCCAGGCAAAAGCCCTACTCAGAGGCACACGTTTCACCGAGATTGAAATAAAACTTCCAAGTGTTGAAACGTGAAAAGCCCTCCTCGGAGGCCCATTTCACCGCAATTGAAATGCTAAAAGACCTCGAGCGGGCTTAACCAGAAAAAGAGAGATCTTTCTCGATACAAAGTTGCGGATTGATCGGTTGATACACTCCCGTGAATCCGTCCAACTGAGAGAAAGAAACTCCAAACTTCCAGGCAAAAACCCTACTCAGAGGCACACATTTCACCGTGATCGGTGATACACTCCCGTGAGACGAAATGTGAAAAGCCCTCTTCGGAGGCCCGCTTTCCAGCGAATAGGGAAAAATAAAAGCCTCTCCCAAGGGGCAGAAACAAAAGACCTCTTCCCAGAGGCACAATCAAACTAAAAGACCCCTTCCCAGGGGCACAATCAAACAAAAAACCTCTTCCCAGAGGTGCAATCAAATAGAAAGACCTCTTCGGAGGCACACGTTTCACCAAGATTGAAATAAAACTTCCAACTGTTGAAACGTGGAAAGCCCTCCTCGGAGGCACAACTCTTCGGAGGCACACATTTCACTGAGATTGAAATAAAACTTCCAAGTGTTGAAACGTGAAAAAGCCCTCCTCAGAGGTACAACTTTTCAAAGAAGCATTTCGTCAGAAATGCAAAGCAAAGATCAGAAAGCCCTCCACTGAGGCACAATAAAAAAAAGAAGCCCTCTTCAAAGGCACACTTTAGCTTTCAAAGGAAGACTGGTTCTTCTATTCTTGAAAATACTCTTCCTCAAAAAGAAGTTAAAGTGCCCTTCAAAGGCCCGCTTCACCACATAGGAGAATTCACTTGGTAAAAATGTGTGTATGCACAAAAGAAAAAGTGATATCTTCGAAGTATGAAGCATAGAAACTCATATGGAGTGAGTTGTACTCTATTTTGAGCAGAATAGTATTCCTCCAAGTATGGAATAGTTATTCTCCAGAAAATAAGAGTACAAGTCCCCTCAAAATATTGCAACGAGCTTATGGTATAGGGGCAACATGGTATAACTACATTGGTAAAATTACGCTCGAACAACATACCACAAGCTCACTGCAATTAAACTTGTACAAAAATGAATAGTAAATGCATTCTCAAATACAGACAGAAGTTTGTACAAAGGAAAAGAATCATTTTATTCAATACTGTCAAAATTTTGTACAGGTACAGGTTTCAAAATAAAAAGAAAAAGAAAAGCGGAGGCCGGTACCCGCACAATCTCCGGCCAGTACATGCAAAAAGCAAAATGTAAAAATAAATCGAAGCAGGACCCCTTACTTCTTCTTGCCACCACCCTTAGAGCCTTCACCTGACCTAATAGGCAGCTTTTCAGGACGGCTTGGGAGAGTCGGGGATGAAGGAGAGAGGGTTACTGCCAGATCAACTTTCGCTTCCTCTTCAGAAACAAGAATGTCTTTCCTTCTCTTCTTGGAAGTGACAAGCTTCCTCCTCCTCCTTGAAGAAGACTCACTTCCCGGAGTAACAAGAGCAGATATTTTTATGTTATCAGAAGTGGTTCGGTCCGGAGACTCATTGCCTTCACCAAGCCCTTCTCCACCGTGTTCCTGTGAAACATTAGGATCATCCAAGTCTCGGAGAGCCTCTATTTGCTCCTCTTGCGACCTGGGTTGAGAGGCGGATGGAGGAGTGACCTGGAGAGGCGAAGGAGGAATAATTGAAGGAGGAGGAGTCTGAACGATGCTCGACACTTTCTCTATAGAAGAAAAGAAGTTAAAGTCAGTAAAGAGAGGAGATAAAGGCTCGTTGAGGTTCAGGAAATAGTCAAGAATCTCATCAAACTCATAAGAAGCAAATGAGCAGTCTACTTGGGCAAGATTAACAGTAGAGTTACCTGGAGAAGTCGGCTTCCTGATATCAACCTCATAAGCCTGTGCTTCGGCGCTCTCTTCGCCTTCATCTCCACCCTGTGTGCTTGTGATCTCAGTGGTAACTTTAGCAGGGGATGGAGAATGAGAAGTGGAGCCGACAATGTCGATTTCAGCCGAAGCTGAAGGCTGAACTGGAATAGTTGAAGTAGTTTTTCCTAAACGTTCCCCTTCTGCCATTTCGGCTCTTAATTTTGCAAGTTGTTCTTTTCCCTTGGTGAGAGCGGCGCGAGCGTCGTCATCCAAGTAATGCTCCTCAAGAGCCGATTCGGCATAGCCAGCACCTTTACGGCCAAGCATGTCAAGTGCGGCCTCCCACACTTCAGCCAGAGTAACTTCATATTTGGGGCCAGAAAGGCGAGACTACCGCGCCTCAAGACGCTTTGCATGTACAAGTCAAATAATGTTGAGCTGATGCTGGTCTTCGTTGCCTCATGAGATTCTTCAGCTGCAATTTTACCGGCAACGGCCTCATCACGCTCTCTTTCAGCTTTGGAAAGTTGAAGCTTAAGCATTTCGATTTCCGCCACTTGAGAGTCGGTTTTCTTCCGAAGCTCTGCAATATCAGCAATATAGCCCTCATTGATTCTTTTTTGCACTTCGAGCCTGTCTTCGGCGTCTTTTTGGCCAGCATGAGCATCTCTCACTTGTTTCTGAAGCACTTCTTCTTTTTGAGTATAGGAAGTAGAAGAAGTGGCGAGCTCTTCTTTAAGCTTCTCGACCTTCGCTTCAAGCTCTTCATTATAAGTAGTGATGCTCCTCATCTTGGTATCATGCTGCTCAAGAAGCTTCTGTCATTCAGCTTTGTCATTCTCCATAGTAAGCATGGCCTCGAGATTCGCACGGTTTACCCTTTGAAGCTCGTCAACAAGCTTTTGCCAGCTCGACATTCTTTCAATATCAAGTCTGACGGCATCAAGATTTTGCAGCATGGCAGGCTTGTCAATTGGAACTAAATCAATTGGAACTAAATCAAGATCGAAGCGAACCCCCTTCAAGCACCATTGTGGAAACCGTCTTTGGAGAGTAGCTGGACCTGGCCCAACTTGATATGAAGGCCTATTGATAATTGTCTGAATATCAGTACGGGAAGGGGCAGGAGATTGAGAAGGAATTGGAGCAGTGGCCTTTTCAGGAGTTGTAGATGCATGCTTCTCACTGTACCGGGCACGCTTGCTTGGGTCCTCAACTATATGGCTTTTTCCCCGATCATCATGCGACTTTCTTTTGTGAGAGTCGTCACCTCTCTGGGAAGAATCATGGTGCTCCTCCCTTTCCTTTCTCTCACAACGCTCTTCTTGAGCCCTCCTCTCCTGAGCCTTTCGAGCGGCTCTCTCTTCGTCAGCTTCTCTGTGAACAGGAAGGTAGCGCCTATAATCATAATGACTACGCCTCCCGTAGCGCTGAAAGTCGTCATAGTAAGAGCCACTACGTCCCATCGGAGAATCTGAAATAATAAAAAAGAGACAAGCCTTAAAAGTCTTCAGAGAAAAGAAACATACTTTAGAATCTTCAAAGTACAAAGAGTTAGGAGCATAAAAGTGCCGAAAGATTCTAAGTGTGTGTGATGTGCAAGCTAAGCGCATCAAACTACGAACCACTCTTCGATTGCGGAAGAATCGTGGGGGTGGTAGTTAACGTCAACTCTTGGGTCAACAGAGCCTGTTGCAAAGAAGAAGTCGCTTCCACTACTGAAGAAGAAACCCTAGTGGTGACAGGGTCATCTTTAAAGAGCTCCTGTGAGGTAACAAAGAGGTCGCTCAACCCTTCGAAAGTGTCGTCCCCGCTCTGCTTGACAGGGCTTATTTTCCCGGCTTCTTCATCAGGCTTCTGTGAATGTTGGGGAGATCCCTGAGGCTCTTCTTCCTCAATAACTGGGGCAAGTGTGAATTTGTCAAACGACCCCGCAACATCGACAATAGTAGAGCACTTCACTAGAGAAGCCTCGGGGGCAGGTTCTTTTGGTATGGGTGGGTCAGAAGAAACTGGGGCATCTAATGCTTTAGCCGGAAAATCTGGGACCTCATGGGGATGTGTAAAAGCCCATACTGATGCAAAAGTTCATCCCTCGACAAAAATTTTATACTTCTCTCTTCTACGGCCACAGCACTTAATCTTTCAAAAACTTGCTTATGGCTTGGATCTGTAGAAGGGAGAGGAAGTGCTGAAAAGAGCAAAGAATGAAATTAGCAATTGGTAATTCGGATCTCGAAAAAGTTTGGAAATGGAGAAAATAGAAACAGGTAATCTTACTTCCTACTCTCCAGATGGCATAAAACCCTAGGGGGCAGCGAGCAAAGAAAAACTGGTTCAAAAATCCATGAACACTTTCGGTAAGATCTGAAATAAGTTTGCGGTTTCTAGCGCTTCTCACAATAATAAGGGAAGGATGGTCTTTACTCTTTGCAAACGAGCATAAGTAACGAATTTCTTCAAAACTTGGCAAGCGATCAAGAGTTCTCCTAAACAAAACACACAACCCCATCAAGATGGCGTAGCCATTAGGATGAAGATGGAATGGAGAGATTGTCAACCGAAGGACAAGGGTTCGAAGGAAGTCATTAAAGGGAGGAATCGCCCCGCTTAGGCACATTTGACGATTGACTGCGACAAAACCGTGGGGAGGACTGTCGGCAGTATCATTTGGTCCGGGAAGTAGAGCATCATTTTTAGCAAAACCAAACTGAGTACGTAGCTGGATAAACGCTCTCGGAGTTAGGATAGTCGAAGTTCTCTCTGGAGGATTCTTTACGGGAATAGCTATCGGAAAGGTCTCTTCAGCTTGAGCTGCCCCTTCTTCTTCTTGGTGGGAAGTCATTCTACACAAACAACTGGATATTCAAGCATGAAGGTGCACGTTTCCTAAAGTGTGTGGAGTGTTGTGTAAAATCAATCAAGCAATAAGTAAATGCAACTGGAATAAAAACTAGCAAGTATTTGTCAGTTATAAAGTCCAGGGTTCATTGTTTTAATATGCAAGTGTAATGTTGATGCAAACAAATCAGTTCAAGTTAGCAATGCTTTGCATTAATACTTCACTTTAGTTGATTGATTCACAGCATTTCATACAGCGTATTTAGGTTGATTACTTTATGTCGACTAATCTGTCATTTGATGTGGGCAGTCAATGGCAATATATTCCCCTTGGTTTTTTGTGATTGTTGTTTTCAGCAGATCGTTAGCCTATAAGTTAATGTGGTCTGTGAAATAAGGCAACAAAGTTAAAACAATCTAGGATTTAAGCAGTCCAGTACAGTAGATCAAGTTAAGAATTCAAATTGGAACTATGCTTTTAAGTGAGAACTCGAGTTGGGCATCCAAGTGTTAACTCGGCTGCGACCCAAGGCGTCTCTCGTGAGTTAAGATTAAGTTTCTGGTTCCTTAAATCGGTAGTTCTTTATGTCGTGAGGGGTAGTAAGGAGGAAGGCTCCGGTTCAAAAAGTAGTGCAATATTCCCCAAGTGTTAGTTCGGCCACGGTTCAAGGGTTAGGTCGGCGAAATTCTCCAAGTGTTAGTTCGGCCACGGTTCAAGGGTTAGGTCGGCGAAATTCTCCAAGTGTTAGTTCGGCCATGGTTCAAGGGTTAGGTCGGCGAATTTCTCCAAGTGCTGGTTCAGCCACGATCTAAGGGTTAGATCATATCAAATTAGGTCGGCCAAAAATTAGGCCACCCAAAATCACTGGGTCGCGTCCAAACCAATATCTCACTCCACTCAACCCGTTAACCCGATAGTTGCTTCATCAGCGACAGCCTTCATCTTCATTCCTGATATCGGATCATCCAATAAGACAGTTTGAAATCATCACAAATCCAATGCTTTTCCACCCTTACGCGAATCAGAAATCAATGAGCCCGGAGCAGTAACCCATCGACATCACCTCATCAATCATTTAAAGCCAAATCGAGCAACCTAAGCTTCATCAACTATAGATGTAATGGAATTCATAATGAAGCATTATACAGGGAGGCGGTTTAAGTTTGAGTGACGAAATTCGTGAACCAACAGTAATCTATGATCGAAGAAGAAGGTTTACTTACGTAATGATTATCGGTAATTGATTGGAGTGAAATCGCCTTTTGGAGCTCGGGAAAATTTTTAATGGCAGAATCAAGCGAGAGAGTAGGTAATGAGAAGGAAGAAGAAGATGTGACTTATACCTTGCAGTGGAGGGATCTGAAGCGGCACATACGATCTAACTGTTAGGTCGCGTATGACCTACTGACCTAAAGGGGGACGGGTTAAAGGACATCGAAGCACACGACCTAACCAGTAGGCGTATACTTCGAGGGGCAAATGTTAACTCCGCCTTCAGCCATGACTCAGCGACCTAAAAAGTTACCGACTTAAGACTTAAAAGAGATGCCGACTCAATGCCTTGACGAGGTTGCCGACCTAACATGGACGCCGATCTAACTGCCTAAGCCCTAAGAGGGATTCCGACCTAAGTTGCTTGATGGGTGCCGACCTAATGCTTTGACATGGGTTACCGACCTAAGACTTAACAAGAACGCCGACCTAAGACTTAAAGGATACCGACCCAACTGTCTAAAATAGGATGCCGACCTAAGAAAGCTACCGACCTAACACGGGTGCTGGCCAAAGATAGAAGCCGATCTAACTATCCAGGGAGTTTGCTACCCTAACTGCTCAAGACAGGGACAAGATCATGAACTATACTTGAGTCGCAACCGACCTACGACCTATGTTAAGTCGTACACGACCCAGGCAAAGGAAAGAAAGTCTGATACAGCTACTTAGCATGCAGCCTCTTAACCCGTACACGATTCAGGACTTTCCAGTTAAGCCATGACTTACGACTTGCCAGTTAACTCGTTCGCGACTCACGACCTAGCTTAAGTCGTCCACGACCTAGAGCTACTAAATATAAGCCCGATGCCGTATTACTTATACAAGGTTGCGTTGACTCGTGGGCGACTTGGGGACTTATACAAGTGAACCTTTGTGAAACCATGGGGCCTGGCTAGACAAGTCGGCCACGACCTACCATAGGTCGGTCACGACTTACGACCCAAGGGGGGAATTTCCCTATAAATACCAACCTACCTCAAGCATGAAGGAGATCTTTTGGCTCATTTCGGGAACGACGATACTCTGCTGAATTCTCGACTCACTCAACACTTCAAATACGAAAGGCATCTCAACAAACTTCAAGAGGAAATCTAATGCAATCAACATGGATTCAAAGAATTCTTTTTACATTGAAGTTCTAGTTGTTTGTCTCATCAGTATTGTAATTGAAGATTGCTGTAAAGTTGTAATTGATTCAGTAATAAAGAGGACTAAAGTGGATGTAGGCTTACCTGAAGCCGAACCACTATAAAAACTGTTGTCTTTTCTGCTTTCTCTGTGACTTTTCTACTTGTTTTAGTTCCCGTGTTCACGGGTGGTGCTTTCACTCAATCTCTATATACACCGGGGTGTTAGCGTTCAATTTTAAACGTTAACAATTGAAATCAATTAAGGAGGTTAATTAAAAGGGATAAGGTAATCAATTGAAATCAATTAAAGGCAATTAAAGGGGAATTAATTGATTAGAAGAATATGGAAATCAATTAGAGGGAATTAACTAATTTAAAAATATTAGTTAGGGAATTGGGGCTAGATTGCTAGATGTCCCAATGGTAGAAATCAAAAAGTGGAAACCCATAGGGTAAATTGAAAACTTAACAAGTGGAATTAATATAAA
This sequence comes from Allium cepa, assembly GCA_030765085.1. Lineage (NCBI taxonomy): Eukaryota > Viridiplantae > Streptophyta > Magnoliopsida > Asparagales > Amaryllidaceae > Allium > Allium cepa. The sequence goes on along the minus strand of CM060934.1, from coordinate 365,037,598 downwards.
TAAAACACATTTGTTTAAAAATGCTCAAACCATAAATTTGTGACGTTTTCTTCCACTTAAATCAAAGCCATCTAAATATTTAGTGCTTGCCACTTTCTTTCCTTGAATCAACGCATTCACTCCCAATTTTGTTTGAACGTACGTTATTCCTTACAAAATTTTATCACTTGATTTACGCCCCTTTTTAATGCAGCAAAATTTGTTATTTTCCTTTACGGTTTCAAAGTCTAATTTGCTTTAAATTTGATTTAAATCATTGTCTAATAAAACTTTACCGTTTCTTTATAAATCAATGCTATCTGTAAATTGATTGCCATTTCCTTTACCAAAAGCAATACGTGATATCCTCTTTACACTAAAAGTTCAAACTCATGAAATCAATGCTGGTTATAAAAATTCAAATCCATGTACAACTTCATTTGGTTAATAGGTATGTAATCTGTAATTTCATTTTACCATTCTCAACAATTAATTCTTTCTGTTTCCTAAATTCATCAAATCAATTTAATTGCTTATTCTTATGCCTAAACTTTTGCAAGATTCTCTTTGTTGGAAAAGAAAATATAAAACACGGTTGGACTGTTCAATTATTTTTCTACCATTTTTTTTCCATAACTCAAGTGATAAAACCCACACACCCTTTTATTATGCATTGACATCATTTATTTCAAAATCCACTTGCCGTTTTACTATATTTGATTTTCGAACGAAAGTTATTGCTTACCTTTTCTTTTCCATTGATCTCCGCATGCCAAAAATCTTGCAACTCACTGCTAAAATAACTGCTTCCAACTTTTGGGTCTTTCCCTGTAATTCAATGCAAGCTTCTTGTAATAAACATTCAAGGAAAGCAAAATTTATTTCTTACCTGTAGAAATTAATTTACTTAATCTCAAAGAAAAAATCACACACTTTCCGGTCCATTTCAAGTTATTACCTGCCGTTTCTTCATCTTTAATTTCGAAAGTCCTTCCTTTAAATAAGCAGCACGTTCAAAGAAAATTTATTTCGTGCCTACCTGTTCCCTAAATCAACGCTTTATTTATGTAACGTTCGAATAACAAAGCAATATTACTTGCCATCTCCCTTATATTAATCAATGCAATCACTGATTATATATATAAAGCCTCACACAAAAACTTTATATTGCATCTAAAATTTGCCTTCGTTCTTCTTGAGAAATTGCACAGGTATGGCCACACCTTGCTTTTATTTATTTTGTTCTTCTTCTTGTTTCATTTGGTCCAATGTCCACACCACTCGGCTGCTCCACCACTTGTCCTTGCCATATCTCCTTTTTCCCTCTCTGATCTATTTTGACATACGTGTCAGATTGTTGTAGGAAGACAAGCTTAGTATCCTTCTTTTGAATTCTATAGAAAATGCATGCATTCCTGTAGTTGTGTCCACTTGCACTTCTTGCGTGAGTCTTTTTTTTTAATATGAATTGCTAAAGTGTGTCATCTTTGAAAAAAATGGTAACAAACAAAACTAATATCCTTCATTTGCATACACTCACACGCGCAAAATGACGTTTGTTTCAGCAGATAGGTAGAACTTTTTATTCCCTAAATTATTTCCAAAATATGCAGTGACTTGTATATTTTGAGTGCATGCTTAAGGGGTTTAAAATAGGCAAGGAGACCGTGCCATTTATTTAGATTGCATCACCTTGTTTTGTGAATTCATGCATGAGTCATTTTAATAAAATGTTAACAAAAGAAAAAAAAAAGTATATTTTCATCTGCATCTCTGGAAGAATTAAAAAAAACAAAAAAAAAACAAAAACAAAAACAAAAAAACAAAAGAAGAGAATTCATGTTTTAAAAGATGAGGTAGGAGTGGCTGTGCTATGTTGCGTGTTCAAGTTTTGGGAATGAACATGCTTCACTTTTATGCAACGTGATTATTTATACAGAGAAAGAAAAAGAAATAAATATATATATATATATATATATATATATATATATATATATATATTAGTTGCAAATTTCACTGTTTTCAATTCTGAAGAATTTTAGTGTACGCCACCTATTTGTAGAAAGGGAATAACGTATTGTGTCCACCTTTTTCTTTCCATCTTTTGCCTAAAACTTTCCACTATAATTTTCATGGGTACGTAAATAGTTAAGATTTCACTGCCTAGCCTTGAGAACGTGGGCGAGTCGAGTAGTGGGAGTGGTCGAATCAAGTCAAATTCTATTCGTTCCAGTTGTTTCGAAAATTTTGCTTTGACCGTAATTTTAAAAGTCGCTTATTTGGTATTTGGATCTTATTTTAGATTTGAATCAAGGCGTGGCATCCGCGGAAATCTAATCATGCCATTTGTACGTTCCTTTATCAAGTGGTACAATCGTTTGAATCTGATTATCTGTAGTTTTAAGGTGAGTATTTCTCACCAGACAAACATACCTATATATCTGTGAATTTATCACAAGTGTAATTGTAAAATTTATTTTATTTAATTTTATCTGCCTGTGATATAAACGTATGATGTTAAACCCCATTATTTATTGACACATCATCAGTTTTTTATTTATTGAAGTATTATTGCAGTTATACTTCTTAATGCTTATTTACTGTTAATCACACTGCAAGTTCTCTGTAAATTTGGGATCGTTATAGGCTGAAATGATAGGCCTGAACGATAATTATTTACCCGTTTATTTATTTAATTGTTTAATTATTATTATTTTTTACTTGGGATTGCGGGTTTGAAATGATAGAACCCGGGCTTTTGTAAATTGCGGATTGAAATGATATATATCCGTATCACTTGACCTAGGCTAGAAACCTATATACAGACCCGTGGTTTATATAATATTTTTCTGAAATCTCTTAAACTATTTTAAATGGGAAGTTTATGATATTCTGGCTTAAATGTATTTAAAGGATTTTATGAAATTTATAATGATTTTTGAATGAGTCAAAATGTTAAATAAATGGAAGTTTAAGTAAAATTTTGGAATATAACTTATTCTGAATTTCTGTTAAAGGTGAGATTTTAGTTAAGTAAAATAATTGATAATAAGTTATATTTGGGAATTTAAAATTAATTGTTAAGTTAATAATTTATTTCAGCACTTAAATGCTGTTTTTGTAATTGAACTGTTTTAACCTATGACTTTAGGTAGCATTTTATAAGTGCTACGGAAACTGAATTTTGATTGTTTTAATAAAAGAATTTAATGGAAATAATCTTTAGGAAAAAGCTTAAATTTTGGAATTTAATATGTAATTAATAAAAATAAGGAATTGACCTTAAATGGTTTCAAATGGAAGAATTTAACTTTTAAATGTGAGTTGAAAGGCAATTAATTCCTAAATAAATTGAATAGATTTAAATGGTATTTTTTTTTAAAAATGACTTATGTTTAAAAATGATATTATGTTATTGAAGGTATTTGAAATTTATTTTGATTTTTAAAGTATAAATACCATTTTTTTAAAAGTTGTAACCACGGGTTAAAATAACGTTTGGTTGTTAAAGAGACCGGGATCGGATATCTGGTATACTCTCTGTCGATACCGAAAACCACTTTGATAACCGTGTACGCGGTGGATATTCCAGAATGAAGTAGGATGGTGGTGACGTTTTCTTTAAGGTAAATACGTGGACCCGACTCCCATGATTTGGCATAAGGTGGCTAAAACAGGAGCGATTCTTGGATTAATGAGGTAGCACCTCTGATCGGACGCACTTCTTCGTATGCCATTCTATTACTCTTGTGATTGTTTTGGTGCGCACCTTTGGTTTGGGAGTGTTGTTCAAGGTGGGCGGCAGCTGCGCGTTTCCATCGGTCCGGATAGTAATTGATATATCTACCCTGACATTGCCTAGTTGTGCCGTTTCACCTACCATAGCGAGCCTTGTACGAGTTTGGTTTTCTCCCGTAGCGCGTGTGGTATCCTCTGGTGGCTTCCCGATCAGGAGGGACTATGATATTGGATGGACTACTGGGACTATTACGTGTTAAGGTGGAAAATGTAAAGCCTTAACGCTATTTAAAAGTAAGTTTATTTTACTAATAGACATTATTATAATAGCGAAGTATTACTACATAGTAAATAGTTTAACGGATCCTTAGAGGATGGGCAGTCCCAAGCATCCTTTAAGTTACTTGTTCTTTAATACAGTTCACTTGAATTAACTTACACTATATAAGTATGTATGTCCTGACTCGAGTGTTTATGTTTTATTTTACGCTCGGGTCAGCCTGAGTTGCAGTTCAGTTTCATCCCGAAGCTAGGATTTCTGTAGATCACTTTCAAGCGCTGGCAAACTTCCTTTCCCGTTCTTCATCTAAATTTTTGAAATCAAGACTACTGGACATTTGGATTGTTCTACTGATGATTTAAAACTATATTTGGATTAAAGACTATGTAATTTTATTTGATTGAGACTATTTATAGTGGCTTCATGAACCACTAAGTATTTTTAAATTCCGCTGCGAGTATTCTGATTCTGTGTCTGTGATTCTGTGATAATTTATTTACTGTATATTTTGAGATTTGCCAAATTTTATTTACAACGCGGTATTTTGAACAATTCAAGTCCGACATGTGTGGATGCGAATGGTTGAAAATATCGGGTCGTTACATTTTTCAGCCATATATTTTCATTTCCATTCACATAAAATCATTTCCCACTTCTGAAACAAAAAAAATTCGGCCTTGCTTGAGGAGAAAGTTTGGCAAAATAATTCTATTTCTCTTCTTCTTTTGTTCATTTCTTATTGTCTGAATTTGATTTGCACTTGTTCTTTTATGTCATAGGTTCGGTCACCTCCTCTCCATCCCCTGCCACCTCCACCACCACCTGAGAACGTCACCATCATCACCTCTTTTCTGACCAAACCCCAAGCCATGCCTCCTTGTGGATTGATCCATCACCAAAATCCAACAAAACTCCATAAAACTTGCCTACACCGAACACATCATCCACATCCACCACCCAAGGCCGACCAAACACCACCACCACCAGCCCTGTTCCAGACCTGAGACACCTCTGCACACCACCTACTGAGCCGACCTGAAATAGCCGTGACCTTTATGCCCTTGGCCGAGCCAAACTATGGCCTTAAACCCTTGTATATTGCTTTGTTAGTGTAGTTACACCACCACCCACCTTTGCACCACCTTCTGGCATGTTAGGCCGACCCTTAGCAACCCAGACCTGAACCAAAAACATTGCTTTAGACCTGTAATACACTCATGGACGAACCCAATGTGTGTTGGAGAGAAGTCCAAAACAATTCCGCTTTGATTTGTGCAGTCCATTCTATCATTGTTTATCGTATTTGCATTTGAAACTTATGTTATTATTATTGTTTTGTGTGACTTGTATTCAAGGGGTTTGATACATTGGATCCTCCACTCATATTTGTATCATTTTATCGTGCTTGTTTAGATCTCATTCTTGCATTCGTCGTTGTGTCTCCAGCACAAACCAGTGAGTTATTCTTACCAGACAATATGTACATTTATAACTAGTAAATTGACCCCTTTTGAATCTGTAAAATATATTATCATGTTACACCTTCTATGTTATGATTTTATGATGTTCACCCATGCTTAAACACCTGTTATATCATATGTTACAGTTATATTATGTTGTTCTATTATTTTTATCAGTTTATCACACTGCAAGTTCCTTTTAGATTAGAATCACTATGGGTTGAAATGATACATACCCGAACGGACTTTAGAATAGGAGAAAATCGTTATGGGTTGAAATGATAGGCCTGAATTATTTTCAATTATTTTCATTTACTTGGGATTGCGGGTTTGAAATGATCAAACCCGGGTTTTCTTTGTAAATTACGAGTTGAAATGATATATTACCCGTATCACTTTACCTAGGCTAGAAAATGAAATACAGACCCGTTGTTAAAATATGTTTTTCTTAAAATTTTAAAATATTTTAGAAATGTAAATATTATAATATTTTGATTTAATTTTGATTGAAAATGATTTTTGTAAAGCACTATTGACCCTCTGAAAATTTATAAGTGAAATAAATTAATGGTAAAGTTAGAAAATCTGAAATGTAAGTTTTTTGGAAATTATAATTTTGTGATAAATGGAAATTAAATTAAATATGAAAATATGATAAATTTATGATATTTTGAATTAAATTAATTTAAAATAATTTTATAATATATTAATGTTTTTTGAATTAAGTTAAAATGTGAAATGAATGAATATTTAAATTGAAATTTTGAAATATAACTAAAATTGGAAATTTGTGAATTTGGCTTAAAAGTGAATTTTAAGTTAAGTAAATAAAAATGAAATTAAGTTATATTTGAAAATTTGAACTTAAGTGTTGATTTAAATTTAATTTAATGAATTTAAAATTTAATGTTGGAATTTAATAAGTGAATTACTATTAAATTTTGATTTTTGAATAGAGATTTAACTTTATAAAATCATGAATATAAGGGTATTTGAACGATTGCTTTAAAAGTGAAATTATATGATTTTATAAGTTAAAAATGGTTTAAATAAAAATATAATTGTTTGTGAAATTATACTGAATATTTGAAGTTAATTTACTGCATTTCTAAAATGCTATTAATTCTAATGTAAAGGATAATACAGCATTTGTAAATGCGGTAGTTGATAATAATGAACCAAATGGCTCAATTTAATTAAAGGCTATTATAGCATTTTTTGTGAATGTTATAATGGTTGAATTTAACTAAGTTTATTTGAAACTAATGGAACCCTATTACAGCATTTTAAATGTTGTCTTTTGTTAAATTGAAATGTTTTAAGTGTGACTTTCCGTAGCATTTTCTAAATGCTGCGAAAGTTGAATTTTCATTGTTTTAATAAATTTAAGTGAATGAATGAACTTTGAAAGATTAAAATTTTGAAAATTTAATAATTTAATTATTAAATATAATATCTTCATTTTACTGATTTAAATGAAGCAATTTGTTTCGAAATATAAACTATTTTGAAATGTGTTTTGAAATGGTATTTAAATTAAATAAAATGAATGTGGTTTGGAAGATATGGTATTTTGATATTTTGAAATGGATTTTGAATGATATTGAATTTTTAAATGATATTTGATTTTGAACTATAAGTACTATTTTGAAATTTTAACCATGGGATGAATTTAATTTATGGTCTAACTGATCTTTAAAGGATGGGCGATCCTAAGCATCCTTTAAGTTATGGTGCATTTCTACTACAGTTCACTTGAGTTGATTTACATTATATAAGTATATATTGTCCTGACTAGAGTATTTTGTGTTTTACTTTACGCTCAGGTCAGCCTGAGTATTCACAGCTTTGGATTCTCTTTCTAAAGCTGTCTTTGCTGGATTTTCTGCTTATCTACATTTATATCTACTTTCTATTTCAGCTATTCTAGTTTATCTCATGTATTAGTGAACTTCTATGTATTTGGGATTTCTATTTTGTTGTTTTCAGAATGTATTATGTTTTTGGTTTGAGACTCTGCCATAGTAGCTTCATGAACTACTATGTATTTTATATTCCGCTGCGAGGTATTCTGTTTGTTATGTGTCCATGATTCTGTGATTTGTATTTCATTTGCTCCAAATTTATTTACATTGCGGTATTTTGAGCAATTCAAGTCCGACATCTGCGGTTGCGAATGGCTGAAAATACCGGGTTGTTACATTTGGTATCCGAGCTTTGGTTTTAGGCAAACCATAGCCTGTGGAGCAAAAACTCATTAGAGATAGGGTAAAAACACCCTAGAATGAGTGAAATCAATCTCAGAATCCTTTCTTGTGAGAGAACGTATTTTCGAAGTATAAAATAATTTCCAAATGATTTTTAAAGTATTTTCAAAGATTATTTTGGTACAAAAATTTTCTTATTTTGAAACCAAGATTTTCAAAACTTCATCCCTTTAGTATCCATCTTGTTAGAAATCTCTTGGTTAGGATTCTTATCGATTAGGATTCCTTGAACTTTGGAACGCTCCCACTTGTTCTGAAATCCAGTCTTGTCTTCTCTATTCTATCCATTTTGATTTTAGAGCATTTCATAACTCCACTTTGGAACGGCCCCTATAAAGATCGGTGATTCCGCAAATATTTGAATGATTTGTAAAGGGGTGAAAATCCTTTATAATTGGCATTGATTCACCGGAGATTCCTATATCCTCGGTTTTCGATGCTATCTATCTCCTGCTCTACCGGGATTCTATTTCTGGCGGTCGAATGTCGATTTGCCTTAGATTTCCGAATTGATTATATTACTGAAGTCACGGTTGACCGGTTAAGGTCGCCCGCGATTTATATAGGCTTATCATCTTCTATTTGGTAATAAAATTATCTTATCTTCGTTCGAGCTTGTCTTGGAAACAGAATTCTATTTGATTAGAGTTCCTCTAAATTCGAATCTCCGTATTGCTTGAAATCTAACCTTGAATCATTCTTTGGAAATTATTGTTTGATTGTATTTTGAATTTGGGCATACATCGAAATTATTATTTTAACAAGGATGACCCTATTTTGTATATAAAAGTGAAATGTTTTCAATAAGGATTTTTACCTTTGGAAAATGAAAATTTGAAGCTTTGAAAGGATTTGAAATTTTGGAAATTTATAAGAAAATGTGATTTATATAAAAATGATTTATAAATGAAGGGTTTTGAATTTGAATTTCGAGGAATCGAACTCCGGTGTTTTGAAATGGTTTTTAAGATTTTGGAAAATTTATAATAATAATATGATTTAAAGATATTTTTCCAAATAAGAAATGTTTCAAATGTATTCGAATGAATTCCAATGATGTCAAAGAGATTTCAAAGAAGTTTCAAGAAATAAAAGTCAAGAACCCACTTATGTCGCTGAAAAATAATTTCGGTGATGAATACATGCATCATCGACATTGATTTTTGAGTTTCTGAGTGGGGAAGAGGCCACTCTAGTAGCTTTGCTATGCGAGTGATTTTATGAAACCAAAATTTTGATTTCCGATTTCAAAGTATGGTTTGATATTCCAAAGATATGTGTGTGTGTGTGTGTATAATTGAAATGATTTAAAATAAGCCGGTGTTCAATCCTCGAGATTCAGATTTGTTTTGGTATAACCATACCTATTGGAATCGATTTACTAATTTGTTGGTGATTTCCAACTCTTGGATTGAAAATATGATTTCTTCGACTATTTTGAAGGTTCGAGCACTTCCAAATCAAGGTTAACTTTTCAAAGCTAACAAATTTTGAATGGTATAAGGTATTTGATAAAGTATAAGTTTAGTTTGGTATGATTAATGTATTAAGTAATATGATTTATATAAGTTTGAAACTGTTGTGGAGTGAAATAAATAAGGCGATTTTGAATTATACTGGTATGAAATATAGTTTTGAAAAGATATTTGAAGTAAAATGTTGATTTTTTGTTAAATTTATAAGTTAAGAAAAACAGTGAATTTTGACTTAACAAATGAAAATGAGTTTTAAATTGAATATTTGATTTAAAATTTTGTTGTGATAAGTCATATGTTAAAAATTATTTAAATGTGAAATTTTGAAGTCTAGAAATATGATTTATACGTTTAAAATTTGCTAAAATTGAAGTTGTATTGTTTTTTAAAAGTTATAGTAAAATCTGGAATTTTATTAATAGCACTTCTAAAATGCTATAGTTTTATGACAACACTTTAAAATGTTGTTGTTTTTGAATTTAACTTTGTTTGAATTAACTAAATATCTGTTATGGCATATTATAAATGCCGTTATTCTTGAACTAAACTATTTTGGAAACTATAAGTTAGGATTGCACTTTTAAATGCTGTCATTGTTATAATTTGACAATGTTTCGTAATGTTATAGATTTTAACACTATTGATTTATGTTTTAAAAAGTTAAATGATTTAATTTTGGAATTGATTATTTATGAAATTTAAGGAGTTTTGAATATAATTTAATATTTAAATTTGAATTTTAGGGAATTTAAATTGAATTTAAATTTAAATAAGGTTTACTTGGTTATGTGTTAAATGGAATGAAATGTAATGAGATAAATGAATTTTTGACTGGATTTTGAAATGTATTTTGTAATGATATTTGAAATAATAATTGAATGACATATTTTATTTTTTTAAATGATATTTAAATTTAAATATTTGAAATTGAATTCAAATAATGATTTGATAATGAGGCTTTGAATGATATAATCTTTATTTGATAAAGAATGTGAATCAGGAATGATAGCTGATTTTGATAAATGAAATTTAAAGTTTATATTTGTATGAAAGGATATTTGGTTTGCTTGTAATTTGAGTTTAATTAAGAATGATGGATTTATGAAATGAATATGTCAAAACTAAGTAATAATGAAGTAAAATTTGAGATATATGAAATTATAAAATTTAGTTTTGTAATACGGTACATTTAAGCTCTGAAATATATTAAAGATTGAATAGTTTATTTTGCGGATCAAATCTTTATTTGAAATTTGATAATATTTGAAATGGTTTTGTTAGAAAACTAAATTGAATTGAAACTGATGGTTTGAATTGAATTAAAGCTGGAACTTGTAGACTTGGGTTTAAATTGAATAAATTTGTGAAATGTAAAGAATTAAAGGGATGTTTTATGATTTCAAATGTATGATTTATAAAAGTTATGATTTTCAAAGTGTAACGATTTCAAGCATTTTGGTTTCAAAAGATTTATAACTTTGAAAGTATTATGATTTTTGAAAGTGAATATATGTTTGAAATGGAAATGAATTTGTTTGACCTAAATTTTTGTTGATTTGGAAATTTGGATTATTTTCTAAATCTATTGTTTTAAGAAACTTTGAAACTGAGTATATGTAATTCAGAAGAAATGATTTGGCGAAATCATATATGATTTTGAAACTGAAATGTTATTGAAACAAATTAAAATTGAGAACCTTGTTTTACTAAATACTTGATTTGGGAGTTATAGAACTTATATAAAATGGATTTGTATAAGTATGAAGTTGATTTGAAAATGTTGAATTGAAAAGGTACTCAATTTGTAAATTAAAATTTTATATAATCGAAGTTTATATAAGTATGATTTGATATACTATTGATTTTGGAAAGTATTCGATTTGAAAATGAAATCTTATATATAATGGAATTTATATAAGTGCGATATTTGAAGCTATGATTTTGAAGGGCTACTATATATGGTATATTATATTTTAATGTAAGAGGTATGGGAAGTACCCTCCAGAAGAAGTGTAGTGATATGCTTCGACCCAGATGGACTTGGGGAATCCAGGAATGGATTTGATCGATAAACCATAATGGACTTGGGTGAATTCAGAAATGGATTCGAACTGATATGGTTGTCCGGACTTAAACTCATGAGTTTCTCGATTTTTTTTCAGGGTAGATGGTTCTTTAGTTTACCCAATGGAGGCGCTTTCGATCCTGTGATCTGTTGTTTATGGATCTTCTGGGAAGGAAGTGCATCTATTGCGTAAATCATTGAATCAGCAGCGTACCACTACAGCAGGGGTCGATGGTCCCTTGTTTACGAACTGGCTACGATATTTTTCTGGAATCAGGAACGTAGAAGGATCTTCTGGAAAGTGTTGTATCAATTTCATAAATACTGGATCAGCAGCGGGCCACTGCTATCGTATTATCATCATTTGACATTGGATTTTGAGCGGAACTTCTCATACCCATTTTTTTAGTATTTTCACTGGGTGTTGAAACAGGTCTATTAAGTACTTGGAGAATTCTAGCTTTGCGCCTGATCAACGCATAGCCAGAGTCTGTAGGAATGAAAGTAAACTTGTTAAGACATCGAGTTATTAAAGTTTTTGGTAAAGTATTGTATAAAGGATATTCTAATCATGATTTAAAATGTCCTAAATATTGTTTACTTTGAACTATCAAATTTGAATCAAATAACTAATTATCATATTAACTGTTTTACATGTCAAATATAAAAAAAATTAAAATAATGGTTCATCCATGTCTTTCAACCTACTTTCCCCTCCTAGCTACTTTTTCCCTACCTTCTTTCAGGATGTCGTCCAACCTATTGTTCTTTCTTGTTGTTTCTCCGCTTCCTTCCTTTTCGAGGACAAAAAGATTTGAGTGGGGGAGAGTGTAACAACCTTAGATTTTTCATATATTTTAATATTTGACTTTGTTTTATTTTTAAATTATTTTAAACTTATTTTATTTCAAACATTTCATTTTTAAATATAGGTGTTGATTATTATGTGAATTATAATTTCAAATCGGTATAAATTGGATATTTTACTGAAAGATGAATTTATGTTCAAACTGGTCAAACCATGACTTTAAAATTTCAAATATAAATATTTAGATTCTTAAATTTTATATTTTATTATGAAAATATATTTAATATGTGACGACCGCCCATGACTCCCGCACCAAAACAAGGAAATAATGCGCTGAAAGGTGTGCCAGGCAGCCATGGACGATAGTCAGGGTAAAACAAAACAAAAGAATCTCTATCGCATAACTCACAGCGCATGGATAAAATACAATAGAGAAATATAATATAGTGAAGCTCCATAGAACAGAAACATCATCATATAAGCATCACAGTAGTTTTATACAATCATCTACACAAATCCATACATGAAAGCCTCACTACAAATCACTCAACCAAATACAGCAGCGGATACCCAGTACATATAGTAAGAAAACTAATATGCAAAGCCTCCTGCTCGTCTTCGTCATCTTCAGCGTAGAACTCCTAGCACAGCACCTGTCACCTGCTACCTAGTCTGCCCATCCCAAACATGGATGAACAGCCCAAGGTAATAAGAGGAGACATAAAACCTTGAGTCAGACAAAGTCTTAGTGAGCAGTAAATTAACTATCAAACATACCAAAAGAGCATAAAGGATAAAAGGAATAGGAACCAAACCATCCCACTCCACCTCTTTCTACAGTGATAGCCCCCAGACACACACTAAGGAGAAGCAGGCATAACACAGCAGGCAATTAAAGTAAAGTAATTATCACTCGAGTCAAGGTCGATGTTTTCCAAATACAAACCCCCAAGGCCTAAACCAAGATCAGATAAGCACCCAGAAAACACCGCTCTTGAGACCGAATGATGATACAACCAAACATCCATGACTCTGGCTATCACTGTTAACTTTGCCTTGATTTCACCGTTAGTTGAATGACCACCTGTCAAGGGCTAATGGTAACCCCGGTTCTAACCATAACTCCGCACACTGCCTTGTGCCTAGGACTTATCTACTTTGCCCAGAGTACTCAACTACCTACCTGTAGTCTTTTGGGTGTCCCGACTACCTACCTGTAGTCGTTATGGGCGCCCCATGTACTCTTGCTTTTGAGCATGCTAGAACCTTCAACCACGATGAGATCCAGGCCTCCTAGCCATCCTTCTTGACGACTATCCTCATACAAGCTCAAGCTACCTCTTGAACAATCCATTATCAACCAACTTGAACTACCCTTCAAGTTATCAACATGCTTGGAATGATCCCTGCTTGGATTAAGCCAAAACTCACATCATACTTCGCTTCATCGCATCAAAGCAAAGTCTCATCTCAACAACATGGTTTGCCTCATCAAATCATGGCAAAGTCCCATCTCAACATCATCCAATCTATACATATGAGCTTCAACATCCGCTACATATGCCTTAAGCAGCTTTCACCATTCAAGAGCCTTCTTCCATAGCTTTTGAATCCTCTTCCATCCTCTTGTTCCAAATCAACTACTAGCTAACTTGGAAACAATCAAATCAATCATACATTCAAATATCAATCATTCAAACAAGATCTAACAAGCAATATAAGCAATATCAACTATAATGGCAATTTCGTAAATAAGTGAGCAAAAGTCCAACATATGTGAAACCATAGTTTTTAGCATAGATCTATCAAATATAAAACATGGGTTTTGTCTCTAATACTTGTTAAACTAACTTGCATAAGTAAACATCTTCAAAAACCATGGATCTAGACTTCGATCTAAGAAAAACGCATGAAATCTCTAACTTTAACACCCAAACATGCCACCAATCCAATATACTCCTTTGGATCCGCGTGAGAGATAACTACCACTCACCAAATCACCAAAACAACCTAAAAGCAATCAACTCCAGATCTGGACAGCAAGGATTCAAGCTCGATTCGTCGAAATCTCGCTTGAAACGATGAAATCTAGCTCGAACGGATGAAGATCTTCAACTTTGGCACTTGGATCTTCGATCTCGATCTTCGATCTTGGATGGATGTTAGAATTAGATTGGAAGTAGAGAAAGAAGATGAAGAAATGTTGTAGACAAGTCTTCAAAATGGCAGCACTTCGTCGCTTCAAAAACCGGTGCCAAAAAGTGAGAAAAACTCCACTATTTATAGGCTGAATTCTCTCTTAGATCGGCCAGAACCTTAACTCGGAGCTCGCTATTAGGTCGTTACCGACCTAACGACCTACCTCTAACTCGGCAAGGCCGACCTAACTCCATTCCGAGTCAACAACATACGACTCAAGACACCACACGACCTAAAACACGTGTCATCCTAACAAAACAACCCGAGCTACGACTTATGACCTAACCCGTATACGAGTCACGACTTACGACACATCAGGTCATACGACCCAACAACATACACATACCAACTTAGGTCGTCCACTCCTATAGGTCGCATACCACTAGGTCGGTCATTCCTAAGCCTTAACTCGGCAGTTTTCCTTAGGTCGCTCCCTTCGACCCAAGCTGTCTACGACCTAAGCTAACTCCCATAACCCGTAAGGTCGGTCTTCCCTATAACTCGCTAGCCCCTTAGGTCGGTCATACGAGCTAACTTTTAACTCGGTCACATACTACCATGTTGACTCGCTCATATCACTAGGTCGCTCAAACCTAACTCGTGCACGACCTATCTCCTTAGCTAACTCGAACACGACTCAAGCCTTAGTTGACTCGGTCATGTCTTAACATCCAACACGTTAACTCGTCTACGAGTTAACCTCTATTCGAGTTAACTTCTCCATACGACTTAGGCTATAGCTAACACAAACAACACCAATGACCTGCAAATCCTATGATATATCGACACGTAAAATACGGGTCGTTACATTCTCTCCTCCTTAGGAATTTCGCCCCCGAAATTCCAAGCAAACAACAGCAATCAAAGATATTCCGCATGCCTACCATCCATAGCAATCAACAAACCATGCATCCAATTCTAGCCTAGCATGCAGAATTCTAAGATAGAAATCAAGATGCAAATTCATGAGATGTCACGACACCTTAGGGTCATTCCTCGAAGAGTTCTGGATGAGCTGCCTTCATCCTCTCTTCCTCCTCCCATGTACAATCGTTGACATCTTCACTCCATTGTATCTTGAGTAACATAATCGTCTTCCTCCTAAGCTGTTTCGTATCAGTTTCAACAATACGAAGCGGCTTACGAGGTCTTGTAACAACTGGATCAACCTCCAAATCTTCATAGCTATCAGCAGAAACCACTGTCTTTGGGTCGTGCACATACTTCCGTAGATAAGCTACATGAAAAACATTGTGCACACCCGCCATCTTTTCCGGTAACTCCAATCTATAAGCGAGCTTTCCAATACGCTCGATAATCGGGAATGGTCCAACAAATCTCGGAGTCAACTTTCCTTTCTTCCCAAACCTTATAGCATTCTTCAATGGAGAAATCTTCACAAAAACCATATCACCCACATCGAATTCCAAATCCTTTCGACGATTATCTGCATAACTCTTCTGACGATCCTGGGCTGCCCTCATTCGTTGCCGAATGATCTCTATACAATCCGTAGTTTGACGAATCATCTCTGGCCCAAGCATCAGCTTTTCTCCCGTTTCCAACCAACATGTCGGAGAGTTACACGGTCTTCCATATAATGCTTCATATGGTGCCATACCAATACTCGACTGATAACTGTTATTATAAGCAAACTCCACCAAATGAAGGTGATCTTCCCATGATCCTCCGAAGTCCAAAACACATGCCCTAAGAAGATCTTCCAAAACTCGGTTGACTCTCTCAGTCTGACCATCTGTTTGAGGGTGATAAGTTGTACTCAAACACAACTCAGTTCCCAAAACTTCCTGGAAGCTCTTCCAAAATCTACTAGTGAACAATGGGTCTCGATCGCTCACTATACTCTTCGGAACACCATGGAAACGAACTATCCACTTCACATACAGTTCAGCCAACTTTGATGCAGTCCTAGTCGATCGAACAGGAATGAACCTTGCACTCTTGGTCAAACGATCTACAATGACCCAAATCCCTTCATTCCCTGCTCTTGTCCTAGGTAGACCATCAATAAAATCCATCGACACTTGCTCCCACTTCCATGTAGGAACCTCCAATGGCTGAAGCAATCCACTGGGCTTCTTCTGCTCAGCCTTCACCAACTGGCAATTCATACACTTGGAAATAAAATCTCCAACATCCTTCTTCATACCTTCCCAGTAGTAGGATCTTTTCATATCCCGATACATCTTATTTCCGCCTGGATGAATTGTCAACTTCGAGTGATGACTTTCCCTCAGAACTTCATCTCTCAATCCATCAATATCGGGAACAACTAGTCGTCCTTGCTTTCGAAGCCAACCCTCTCGATCGACCTCGAATCCCTTATCCTTCTCTGGGTCCAACCCAGATTCCAAATCACGGAAAATCTTGACAAGCTTATCATCTCTTCTTTGGCTCTCGCCAATTCTTTCCACAAGAGTAGGCCTTATCGATAAGTTTGCCAACATCTCAGGTTCCAATTCACATCTAGGCCTGAAATCAAATCCAGCCAAATACTCAAGACTCTTCCATTCCGAAAACATGGCTCCTAATCCTGCATGTCTTCGACTTAACGCATCAGCTACTACGTTACCTTTTCCCGGAGTATAGGCTATACCAAAATCATACGATGCTAAGAACTCTAGCCACCGTTGCTGTCGAAGATTCAAATCCTTTTGGGAGAAAAGATACTTCAACGACTTATGATCTGTAAACAACTCGAATCTAACTCCCAATAGATAATGTCTCCACATCTTCAAAGCAAACACAATCGCCGCTAACTCCAAATCATGAGTCGGATAATTCCTTTCATGCGGCTTCAGTTGTCGACTAGCATACGCAACAACTTTATCCTTCTGCATTAGCACCGCTCCTAGTCCAGTGCCACATGCATCGGTGTAAACCACCATCTCATCATTCCCACTCGGAATAGTCAAAACAGGAGCACTTGTCAGTCGTTCTTTCAGGATTACGAAAGCTTGCTCACACTTATCATCCCATCTGAACACTTGGTTCTTCTTCGTCAACCCTGTTAACGGTGCAGCTATCTTGGAAAAGTCTTTGATAAACCGTCGATAATATCCTGCTAATCCAAGAAAACTTCTCACATCGGATGCATTCTTAGGTCTAATCCAATCCTGGATTGCTGCCACCTTAGCGGGATCAACCGCTATGCCATTTCCAGAGATAACATGGCCTAAGAACCTCACTTCACTCTTCCAGAAGTGACACTTCGAAAATTTAGCCTTCAGCTGATGTTTCCGCAAGATTTCCAAAACAATCCTCAAGTGCGTCTTGTGCTCTTCCTCAGTTCTGGAATAAATCAAAATATCATCCACGAACACAAGCACGAACTTATTCAACTGATCTCTGAATACCCTATTCATAAGATCCACAAAATATGCTGGCGCGTTAGTCAATCCAAACGGCATTACCAGCCACTCATAAAACCCGGATGGTGTTCTGAAAGCAGTCTTCGGCACACTATCCTTTGCCACTCTCAACTGGTGAAATCCCGTTGCCAAATCCATCTGAGAAAACACCTTAGCCTCGTGAAGCTGATCAAACAAGTCATCTATTCTCGGCAATGGATACTTGTTCTTCTTAGTCACCTTATTCAGCTCACGATAATCAACACACAACCTCAACGATCCATCCGCTTTGGTTGCGAACACAACGGGCGCACCCCATTCGGACACACTTCTCCGAATGAATCCTTTCCGCAAAAGGTCATCAACTTGCACCTTCAGCTCTTGCTGCTCCCTCGGTGCCATTCGCCTAAGAGGCATCACAACAGGTCTGGCTCCCTCAATTAGATCGATACGAAACTCGATCTCCCTATGCGGCGGTAACCCTTTGACTTCCTCAAAGACATCACCAAACTCATTCACAATAGGCACTGATGACAGTCCATCCCGTGGAACAACCAGCGAATACATGAAGCTCATGAAGACGCCTTCCTCATGCTTACATCGTATCACAACCTTTCGCCCTTCCACATTTCCGACTGTCACCTCAAGCCTCTCACAATCAATCCTAGCCGCATACTTCCTAAGCCAGTCCATGCCCAAAATAATTCCGAACCCCGCAAAGTTCAGAACAAAGCAATCACAAACAAACGAGCAATCATGACTCGACACAACTAGACCACGGCATATCATACACAAACATGACGAACCCCCAACCGGATTAGTCACAACCAATGGCCTATCAACAATATCCGGTTTCATACCTAACCGGCATACCAACTCATCACAAACAAAAGAATGCGACGCTCCAGTATCAAACAACACTCTAACTGGAACACCACAAATAGAAAGAGTACCTTGAACCACCACACTCTTCCCCTTCTCCTCAGCAGTAGGAGCTTTCGAAGACGATGGAACAGCCCCCAAAGCATAGGCTTGCACAACCTGCCTATCTTTCCTCGGTTCTGGACAGTCCTTCTTGATATGTCCCAGCTTATCACAGTTGTAACACTTTCCCGGCACCTTGGGATTCTTACAATCTTTGTAAAGATGGCCCTTCTGCTGGCAGTTATAGCAAGTCATTTCGCTCTTCGGCTTCTTCTGGCCATCCTTACCCTTCTGTTGCTGCTGCTTCCTCTTCCTGTTGCCACTCTGCTGTGGTTTAGATACTTCCCTGGTTACAGCAACAACAGAACTTTCCTTAGGGAACAAACTCTCATGCCTCAAAGCTTTCTCCACAAGCTTCTCAAATGGATCATCCAGATGATCCACTAACTGCCTTCCCAGATAAGCATCCAGACCAGTCACAAACTTCTCGTTCTTCTGGTAGGGAGAATCAATATACGATCTGGCATACTTAGACAAAGCTTCGAACTCAGAAATATACTCAAGAACAGGCCTCCCACCTTGCTTGAGCTCCACAAACCTCTTAAACAAGACCGATTTCTGAGCAGTAGAGATGAACTTAGCTTCAAATCTAACTTGGAATTGCTCCCAAGTAATCTCTTCTTCTGGTGTATCTATAGTGATAGAATTCCACCAATCCGCAGCTCTCCCCTGAAGCTGTCTCGATGCAAGCTTCCTCTTGGTTGCATCCTCAATCCCTAGATCACCAAAAATCCTTCGACATGCTTCAATCCATCTCTGCACCTCAATAGTCGACTCCGTTCCCAAGAAAGCTTTTCCTCCGAGAGAAGTATAATCCTTGCAAAGCTTGGCAAAATCCACCGGTCTTGGAGCCTGGACTTGAACTCCAACATCAACAGTAGGCCCTGGAACGGGCATCCTCCTCATGATCGAAGTCATCATTGCTTCGAACATAGCCCCATAATCTGCAGCTCCTTCTGTAGCACGGCCTTCCCTAGCAGCTGGTCTTCCTCTTTGACTCATCCTTAATATCTGTAAAAAGAATGATTAGAACACCTTAAGAAACAACTGCATAAGGAGTTCAAATCCATCTTAACTACTATATTATATATAGTAATCATCCATCAAAATACAATTACGTCTCTCTTACGTAATTACGTCAGCGAGCGTTGGCTAAAATTGATTAACCAAAGCTCTGATACCAAATGTGACGACCGCCCATGACTCCCGCACCAAAACAAGGAAATAATGCGCTGAAAGGTGTGCCAGGCAGCCATGGACGATAGTCAGGGTAAAACAAAACAAAAGAATCTCTATCGCATAACTCACAGCGCATGGATAAAATACAATAGAGAAATATAATATAGTGAAGCTCCATAGAACAGAAACATCATCATATAAGCATCACAGTAGTTTTATACAATCATCTACACAAATCCATACATGAAAGCCTCACTACAAATCACTCAACCAAATACAGCAGCGGATACCCAGTACATATAGTAAGAAAACTAATATGCAAAGCCTCCTGCTCGTCTTCGTCATCTTCAGCGTAGAACTCCTAGCACAGCACCTGTCACCTGCTACCTAGTCTGCCCATCCCAAACATGGATGAACAGCCCAAGGTAATAAGAGGAGACATAAAACCTTGAGTCAGACAAAGTCTTAGTGAGCAGTAAATTAACTATCAAACATACCAAAAGAGCATAAAGGATAAAAGGAATAGGAACCAAACCATCCCACTCCACCTCTTTCTACAGTGATAGCCCCCAGACACACACTAAGGAGAAGCAGGCATAACACAGCAGGCAATTAAAGTAAAGTAATTATCACTCGAGTCAAGGTCGATGTTTTCCAAATACAAACCCCCAAGGCCTAAACCAAGATCAGATAAGCACCCAGAAAACACCGCTCTTGAGACCGAATGATGATACAACCAAACATCCATGACTCTGGCTATCACTGTTAACTTTGCCTTGATTTCACCGTTAGTTGAATGACCACCTGTCAAGGGCTAATGGTAACCCCGGTTCTAACCATAACTCCGCACACTGCCTTGTGCCTAGGACTTATCTACTTTGCCCAGAGTACTCAACTACCTACCTGTAGTCTTTTGGGTGTCCCGACTACCTACCTGTAGTCGTTATGGGCGCCCCATGTACTCTTGCTTTTGAGCATGCTAGAACCTTCAACCACGATGAGATCCAGGCCTCCTAGCCATCCTTCTTGACGACTATCCTCATACAAGCTCAAGCTACCTCTTGAACAATCCATTATCAACCAACTTGAACTACCCTTCAAGTTATCAACATGCTTGGAATGATCCCTGCTTGGATTAAGCCAAAACTCACATCATACTTCGCTTCATCGCATCAAAGCAAAGTCTCATCTCAACAACATGGTTTGCCTCATCAAATCATGGCAAAGTCCCATCTCAACATCATCCAATCTATACATATGAGCTTCAACATCCGCTACATATGCCTTAAGCAGCTTTCACCATTCAAGAGCCTTCTTCCATAGCTTTTGAATCCTCTTCCATCCTCTTGTTCCAAATCAACTACTAGCTAACTTGGAAACAATCAAATCAATCATACATTCAAATATCAATCATTCAAACAAGATCTAACAAGCAATATAAGCAATATCAACTATAATGGCAATTTCGTAAATAAGTGAGCAAAAGTCCAACATATGTGAAACCATAGTTTTTAGCATAGATCTATCAAATATAAAACATGGGTTTTGTCTCTAATACTTGTTAAACTAACTTGCATAAGTAAACATCTTCAAAAACCATGGATCTAGACTTCGATCTAAGAAAAACGCATGAAATCTCTAACTTTAACACCCAAACATGCCACCAATCCAATATACTCCTTTGGATCCGCGTGAGAGATAACTACCACTCACCAAATCACCAAAACAACCTAAAAGCAATCAACTCCAGATCTGGACAGCAAGGATTCAAGCTCGATTCGTCGAAATCTCGCTTGAAACGATGAAATCTAGCTCGAACGGATGAAGATCTTCAACTTTGGCACTTGGATCTTCGATCTCGATCTTCGATCTTGGATGGATGTTAGAATTAGATTGGAAGTAGAGAAAGAAGATGAAGAAATGTTGTAGACAAGTCTTCAAAATGGCAGCACTTCGTCGCTTCAAAAACCGGTGCCAAAAAGTGAGAAAAACTCCACTATTTATAGGCTGAATTCTCTCTTAGATCGGCCAGAACCTTAACTCGGAGCTCGCTATTAGGTCGTTACCGACCTAACGACCTACCTCTAACTCGGCAAGGCCGACCTAACTCCATTCCGAGTCAACAACATACGACTCAAGACACCACACGACCTAAAACACGTGTCATCCTAACAAAACAACCCGAGCTACGACTTATGACCTAACCCGTATACGAGTCACGACTTACGACACATCAGGTCATACGACCCAACAACATACACATACCAACTTAGGTCGTCCACTCCTATAGGTCGCATACCACTAGGTCGGTCATTCCTAAGCCTTAACTCGGCAGTTTTCCTTAGGTCGCTCCCTTCGACCCAAGCTGTCTACGACCTAAGCTAACTCCCATAACCCGTAAGGTCGGTCTTCCCTATAACTCGCTAGCCCCTTAGGTCGGTCATACGAGCTAACTTTTAACTCGGTCACATACTACCATGTTGACTCGCTCATATCACTAGGTCGCTCAAACCTAACTCGTGCACGACCTATCTCCTTAGCTAACTCGAACACGACTCAAGCCTTAGTTGACTCGGTCATGTCTTAACATCCAACACGTTAACTCGTCTACGAGTTAACCTCTATTCGAGTTAACTTCTCCATACGACTTAGGCTATAGCTAACACAAACAACACCAATGACCTGCAAATCCTATGATATATCGACACGTAAAATACGGGTCGTTACATAATAACTTGAATACTGCTTTTTGTTTCGTTGAAAACGGATTTAATTTTTGAAAGTTATGTACATTTCAATTTTGAGTATAATTTGTTTTATTTTGAAATTTTGTCTATTTTAAATTATACAAATCATATTTTCTATGTTATATTTTATTTTAATATGTGTTAATATTTTATTTTATGCACATTTTGTATTTTAATATTTTTAAAGTGATAATAAAAATTTTCCAAAATTTACTGTATTTATTTCCTATTTTTAAAGGTTGTTTTCTATTTTTCTGTTATTTTCTTCATTTAAATTATATTTAATTAAAATTTATATATTTATTTTGTGAATGAATTTTTATTTTTATGTTATTATCTTTGTTAAAAATATTTTTACAAGTCCATATAAATTTTCCAAAGTTCATTCTGTTCATTTTCAAATTTTCTAGTCTAGTTTGCAATTTTGTGCTATTTTCTTATTTTAACCTTATATAATTAATATATATTTATATATATTTTTTATTTTGTTAAATTTTCGAAATTTTAACTGAAATAATTATTATTTTCAGTAATTTAATCTTGTATACATAAATTAAAAGAAATTTGAAAGGGTTTTGACTTTTGGTTTTCAAATGGCCATTTATCTTCCACCCTTTCACATTCAACATAACTATTCATCGAATAGATTTTATTATACACATTTTTCAGCCGCATATTTTCATTTCCATTCACGTAAACTCATTTCCCACTTCTAAAACAAAAAACTTTCGGCCTTGCTTGAGGAGAAAGTTTGGTAAAAGAATTCTTTTTCTCTTCTTCTTTTGTTTATTTCTTATTGTTTGAATTTGATTTGCACTCGTTCTTTTATGTCATGGGTTCGGTCACCTCCTCTCCAGCCCCTGCCACCTCCACCACCAATGAGAACATCACCATCTTCACCTCTTCTCTGACCAAACCCCAAGCCATGCCTCCTTGTGGAATGATCCATCACCAAAATCCAACAAAACTCCATAAAACTTGCCTAGACCGAACACATCATCCACGTCCACCACTTCCACCACCCATGGCCGACCAAACACCACCACCACCATCCCTGTTCCAGACCCGAGACACCTCTGTACACCACCTACTGACCCCACCTGAAATAGCCGTGACCTTTATGCCCTTGGTCGAGCCAAACTATGGCCTTAAACCCTTGTATATTGCTTTGTTAGTGTAGTTACACCACCATCCACCTTTGCACCACCTTCTAGCATGTTAGGCCGACCCTTAGCAACCCAGAAGTGAACCAAAAACATTTCTTTAGACCTGTAATACACTCATGGCCGAACCCAATGTGTGTTGGAGACAAGTGCAAAACAATTCCTCTTTGATTTGTGCAGTCTATTCTATCATTGTTTATCGTATTTGCATTTGATACTTATGTTATTATTATTGTTTTGTGTGACTTGTATTCAAGGGGTTTGATATTTTGGCTCCTCCCCTCATATTTGTATCATTTTATCGTGCTTGTTTGGATCTCATTCGTGCATTCGTCGTCGTGTCTCTAGCACAAACCAGTGAGTTATTCTCACCAGACAATATGTACATTTATAACTAGTAAATTGACCCCTTTTGAATCTGTAAATTACATTATCATGTTACACCTACTATGTTATGATTTTATGAAGTCACCCATGCTTAAACACCTGTTATATCATATGTTACTGTTATAATATTGTAACAACCCTGTATTTTCTGATTATTTCAATTGTATATTTTAATTATTTAAATTCCTAATTTAAATAAACTTTATTT
The DNA here is from genome assembly GCA_030765085.1 of Allium cepa. Classification (NCBI taxonomy): domain Eukaryota; kingdom Viridiplantae; phylum Streptophyta; class Magnoliopsida; order Asparagales; family Amaryllidaceae; genus Allium; species Allium cepa. Next base: position 365,013,288 of record CM060934.1, on the reverse strand, counting down.
TATTTATTAAAATGAATATAATTTGTTATTTGAAATATAAATGTTGATTTTTATGTGGATTAGAATTTCAAACATGCATAAATTGAATATTTCCGGAAAATGTGAATTTTGGTCAGAATGGTCAAACTTTGACTTTTAAAATTAAAATTTGAAATTTTAAAATTTGAATTTTACTTTTTTTATGAAAGTAAATAAAATTTCAAGAACACTGCTTTTCGTTTCGTTGAAATCCGAATAATATTGTGGAAGTTATGCTTTTTACAAAATTGGGTGTAAATTGTTTTATTTAACAATATTATTTATTTTAAATTATATAAATAATCTTTTTAATTGTCATATCTTATTCTAAATTGTATTATATGTTATGTTACATATATTTTTACCTTTTTAATATTTTTAAAGTGATGTTTGAATTTTTCCAAAGCTCATTGAATTTATTTTCTATTTTTAAAGGTTAGTTTCCATTTTTCTGCTATTTTCTTCATTTAAATTATATTTAAGTAAAATTTATTTATTCATTTTTATGTATGAATTTTATTTTTATGCTTTTATCTTTATTTATAAATATTTTTCATGTACATACAATTTTCCCAAAGTTCATTTCATTTATTTTCAAATTTTCAAGCCTAATTTACATTTTCTTTGTTATCTTCTTAATTTAATTATATTTAATTAATATTTATTTATTTATTTTTGTTTATTTATTATATTTTTGTTTCTTATCTGTATTTATACATATTTTAAATGTATTTAAAATTTAAAAAGAAAATAGAAAACAAAGATGCAAAGTCCTTCAATTTTCTAGTCTTTTCATCTCCTTGTCTTTTCATTTGCTTTTGCCTTTTCCTCTTCTTTCTTTTAGCCGTACCTTTTTCTTGCTTAGCTGTGTATCTCCCTTCAAAATTCACGTGAAAAAACATCATTCTCCACTTAAACTCACAGCATTTCAACTTGAGGAAAAAAAATGGCAAGTTCATGGCTTTCTTCTTCCCACTCTTCCTTCTTCTTTTCATTGTTTTTTTTGCCTTGCCTCTACCTAACTTTGCTCGGCCCTACCACCCATCATCACCACCATCCTCTCCACCATCACCAACCACAACAACCACCAGCCTCTCCTCTGACCACCACCTCAAACAATGACCTTCAAGTGGACCAAACACCACAATACTTTGCACCAGACCCTTGAAACCTTGCCTAGCCGAGCATAACTCCACTATCACCTTCATAGTTGCCTTGGCCAACCCCCTAGCTCCACTACCACCTACTGACCTGACCTCTGGACATCACTCCAGCAATGATCAGACCTGAAGCATGTAGGGTCGAGCCCCACTTGATCTAAGGCCATGCCTGGTTGAGCCCAAAACTCCACTCCTATTTTGCCTTTATCCCTTTTGTCTTCTTCATATGCAACTCCTACCTCTTCAACCACTTGCAAGGCCGTGCATTTTGAGGAAAAACCTGAGCAAAACCATGATCATGGCTGAGTATAATGTCCCTTTGGTCAAGCTTTTGAGTGGCTAAAGCAAGGTTTGACTATTTTTTCCTTCGTTGTTTTTATTTCAATTCAATTCGATATTGTTTTGTGTTATATATTCGTATATATGTTGCTTCGTTTATTGGTTGTTTACAAGATCATATCTTGGCTATCTCTCCCATTTGAATCATGTCGTGATGTTTCATGTTGTGTCGTGCTGTATCGTGCTTGTCGTGGCTTTGGAATCGTTTGTGTGTCATAGTGGTCTTCAGCTTGAAAAGGTGTGTCTTTCTCACTCTGACATTTGTACTTATGAAATAGTGAATTGATGATAAGTGTTTAGTAATATAAAATGTTTATGCAAGTTAATGATGATCATATGATATGCTATGCCATATTATTACCATGTTAAAACTATTAGTTATCACCTGGCATCTGATATATGACATTATATTGTGACATTGACATTATTTATATTGTTTATGCATAATTTCACGCTGCAGGTTCCCTGTTAGGATAGAATCACTATAGGTTGAAATGATACATACCCGAACGGACTTTAGAATAGGAAAAAATCGTTATGGGCTGAAATGATAGGCTTGAGCGATTTTTATTGTATTTTATTTGACTTGGGATTGCGGGTTTGAAATGATAGAACCTGGGTTTTCTTTGTAAACTGCGGATTGAAATGATATATATCTGTATCACTTGACCTAGGTTAGAAAATTATATACAGACCTAGTGGTATATTTTTAAATGATTTTTATTAAAATATGCATTTTTAAAAGTATGAAATTTTGATTTAAAAATATATATTTTATGGTTTTAAGAAAATTAAATATTTAGTCTTGAAATTGTGAATTTAAGTATATAACTTCGAAGTAAATGTGATTTTTGATTTTAAATTTTATTTTAAAATGTAAATAAATAATGGAAATTTAATTTAAAGTTTTGAAATGATATTTGAAGTAAAATGTTAAGTTTTATTAAATTTATAAGTCAATAAACAGTGAATTTTGACTTAATAAATGAATGGAGTTTTTAAATTGAATATTTGATCTTAAAATTTTCTTATGTTAAATCATATGTTAAAATGATTTTAAATGTGAAATTTGGACGTCTAGAAATATGATTTTTAAGTAACAATAATTAAAATTTGGAGTTTTATTATTATTTTTGAAAAGTTAAAACAAAATCTAGAATTTTATGGCATTTCCAAAATGTTGTAGTCTTTTGACAGCATTTTTAAATGCTGTTGTTTTTGAATTTAACTACGATTGAAATAACTAAATATCTATTACGGCATTTTATAAATGCCGTTATTCTTGAACTAAACTATTTTTGGAAATTATAAGCTACAATAACACCTTATAAATGGTGTCGCTGCTATAATCTGACAATATTTGAATGTTATAGATTTTAACACTGTTTGTGTTATATTTTAAAGTGTTAAATGATTTAACTTTTGGAAATTGATTATTTGTGAATATAAGGATTTTTGAATATATATTTTTTATATTTAAACTTGAATTTTAAATAATTTAAATTGAATTTGAATTTAAATAAGGTATGCTTGGTTATGTGTTAAATGGAATGAAATGTAATGTAATAAACGAATTTTTGAATGGAATTTTGAAATGTATTTTTGTAATGATGTTTGAAATAATAAATGAATGACATTTTTGATTTTTAAATGATATTTCAATTTGAATATTTGGATTTGAATTCAAATAATGATTTGATTATAATGTTTTGAAAGGATGTAATATTTTAATGATTTTTGAAATGGTTTGGAAATGATTTGATCTTTATTTTAATAAAGAATGTGAATGTGGAATGATATTTGATTTTGATTTATTTGATAAAGGAATATTTGAAGTTTATATTTGTGTGAAAAGATATTTGGTTTAATTGTAATTTAAGTTAATTTAAATAATATTGGATTTATGAAATGAATATTTCAAAACTACATAATAATGAAATTAGATTTGAGATATGAATATATGGAATTATAAAGTTTAGTTTTGAAATGTGGGATATTAAAGTTTTGAAATATATTAAAATTGGATAGTTATTTTCTAGATCAAATCTATATTTGAAATTTATAAGATTTGAAATGTTTTGTTAGAAAACTAAATTGAATTGAAACTGATGGTTTGATTTGAATGAAATTGGAAATTTGAAATTTTGGTTTAATTGAATAAATTTGTAAAATGTAAAGAATTAAAGGAATGTTCCATGATTTAAAATGTATGATTTCAAAATGTTATGATTTTCAAAGTGTAACGATTTCAAGCCTTTTGGTTTCAGAAAAGTTATAACTTTGAAAGTATTATAATTTTTGAAAGGTGAATATAAGTTTGAAATGGAAATGATAAACTATTTTGATTTGAATATTGTTTTGAAATAAAAATATTTTGGTTTCGATTTATAAACTATTTTGATTGTAAATAGTTTTGAAATAAAAATGGTTTTGGTTTCGAAGTATAAACTATTTTGAAAGGAATATAGTTTTGAAATGAAATGATTTGATCCTTTTGAAGTATAAACTATTTTGAAATGACCACGGCGTTATAATAACATTTGGTTGTTAAAGAGACCGGGATCGGAAGTTGTCATACTCTCTGCCAACTCCGAAAACCACTTTAGCAACCGTGTACGCGGTGGAGATTCCAGAATGAAGTAGGATGGTGGCGACATTCTTGAGGTATATTACGTGGACCCAACTCCCGTGAGTTGGCATAAGGTGGCTAAAATAGGAGCGATCTCGGGCCAAAGGAGGTAGCACCTGTGGTCGGACACATTCCTTCGATACTATACTCTTACTGGTGATTGATTAGATGGCCATCCTCCGATTTTGATTGGGAGTGTGTTCCGAGGTGGGCGTATGTGGCTTCTGCGTTACCACCAGCCCGTGTGCGTAATTGGTATATCTACCCTAACATTGCCTTGTGTGCCGTGTCACCTACCATACCGAGCCTTTACTACGAGTTTTTTTTTCTCCCGTAGCCCGTGTGGTATCCTCTGACAGTCACCCAGAGTGGAGATGGCATGATATTGGATGGACTACTGGGACTATTATGTGTGAAGGGTGATATGGGTAGCCCGGAACGCTATTTAAAAGTATGTTTATTTTACTGTAGACGTTATTATAGTAGCGCAATATTACTACATAGTAAATAGTTTAACGGATCCTTAAAGGATGGGCGATCCCAAGCATCCTTTAAGTTACTGATGCATTTTTGTTACTGTTCACTTGAGTTTATTTACAGTTCATAAGTATTTATGTCCTGGCTCGAGTGTTTTGTATTTTGCTTTACGCTTAAGTCAGATAGAGTGAGTTAGCATTCAAGGTTCACCTTCGGAGTTGGAGCTTTCCTTGAAGATCCAGCCATCTATTTTGCTTTCTGTATCCAGTGATTTCAGTGATGAATTCTGATTTGTACCTGATGTATCTTGTTACTTTTTGTTGTATCATGTTTAACTCTGATGTATCTTATTTTTATATAGTAGCTTCATGAACTACTATTTCTTTTAAATTCCGCTGCATTATTAAATACTCTGTGTCTATGATCTGTGATTATGTATTTACTGTATATTCTGAGATTTGCCAAATTTTATTTACAACGCGGTATTTTAGGCAATTCAAGTCCGACATGTGCGGATGCGAATGGTTGAAAATATCGGGTTGTTACAGTTGGTATTAGAGCTTTGGTAGCTCTAGGCAAAACTCAGCATATAGAGTAAATGAATTTACAGAATCACTTTCATTCGAGTTTGAATCTCTTCCTTTTGACTCGATTCCTTTGATTTTGGAACGTTTTCTGCGGTTTCAAAATCCATTTCGTGTCCCTCACTATTGTCAGGACACGATTCTTCGTCTTCCGAAAATTCGACATCGACACTCCCTTTATCGACTGCCGAGAAATCGAACGACGGAAAACCGAACACTGAGGGGTTTTAAGAAAAATTTAAGAAAAGAAAAAGTAGAAAAGAAGGTAAAAAGAAGATGGAGGGAAAAGGAAATAGAAAATAGAAATTAGGGAGGAGAGAAAACAGAAAAGAAGATAGAACATTTTAAAATAGAAGGAAAGGAGGATGGAGGGAAAAGAAAACAGAACAAAATAGGACGGACAGAACACAACCGAACAACATCAGAATCTCACAATTCGCAGCGGAACAACATATAATACTAAATGAATAATCTTTAAACAAAGAACTATCAGTTATTACATTACATCACATTTCATTACATCATATCATCAGAGTGTACAACAACAACAAACAGTGCAGCGGAAAAAGAAATACTATATAAACTAGTAATACGCCATGCCATCCAGCTTGCCTCCAGCAACTCCAGAATATCCAGAATATCCTGATAAATCTAACTCTTGACTGCCCGTGTGAAAATTGGTGGGCACCCAGAGTTTAGGAAGGAAAACAATAAACTCCAAGTCAGTCATGTGACTGGTGTGAGAACTCAAAACAGTTTATTTAACTTTAAAATCAAAATAGAGAGATATTTTTAAATTCAATTCGCAATGCTTTTAAAAATGAGACTACCATAAGACCTCCTGCCACACACACAATGCAAACGCAGACTTGGAGAAGATTTCTCCTTATGATAGTCAAACATGCTTGATACGCATTAAAATCAAATCAATTTGATATTATTATTAGTGCATAGTGTAGAAGAAATTCATTTCGAAAGTAGAATATAAATCTTAGCTAGCATAGGTACCATTATATTATGCCTACTATAGCTACTTCCTGAGGAAGCAGGTTCTACAACTAAAACCGTACAAGTCACGTATTGTTTCTTTGGATTTCCAACAAATGGTCAGGCCAAGGAACTTCCCATTGCCACCTGAGAATGCCTCTGGAAAGACATCCCCGAGAACCAAACCGGAACTCTGCCAACACAAGGCCGGGTTACCCCTAACTGGGTAACTACTGACACGAGCACGCCATTCCCCGATCGTAAACGACCTTTCTCACGGGATCCCGAAAACCAACAACCACAAAGTAATAAATTCGTAGTAACCACATAGGTTAAATATCTGGGCTCCATACCATGATACCACCTCTATCCAGAAGGAAATGTACATACCCTAAAGGGTGCTACCCCTCATAACCTTGCTGCATCTTTCCTGTTTTGACCATTTCCGGGGTGTGAGGTTCGACGAAGTCACGTCCACAAAAACATACTTTATACAAAAGCCATGCTTTGGGTCAACAAATGATCAACACAATGATCACTAAGATAGACGATCAAATAAACGATCCTATCACAATAATCAACACAATGATCATTTCAGCATCACTCAGCATATCACATTACCAAATTGGGAATATATCGCTGATAACTTCAACTATATAACCTCTGAGCTCGTACGTCTCAGAGAAGGGTGTTAAGCTAAAGAATAAATTCTCCGCCACCAACAGAAATATATTTGAATGAAATCGGCTTTATATCTCAACTTGTAATGTCAGACACACAATCCATACAAGTCTGTTCCGGGCTCGAACAAAACCGAAGGCACTTACAAAGAAGTCCTTGCAATCCGGATATTCACAATCCTGATCGGATTTCCCATCACTTAGGGAGTCTCTATACCGTTGCAACTCAGTGCAGAGACAATCGACAGGTCATCCTATCGCTCTCGCAAATACCGGGTCTTCAACACCGATCTTCAAATGCAATTCACAACGACGTATCACATATTCGGAATGGGTTATACGACCCCATGGTCCTTTCCCGGTTAACCCGAATAGTGAGCGCTTATTCAAAAATAAGTGTAGCATTCACATTCAATCAAATCACATCAATTACCCATTCAAAGGGAAATATTGATAGTCGGTTATTGAACTATCAATTGATATGCACACATCACCGAATTCCAAATAATTTTCCAAATTATTTACTTTCCAAAATATCTTTACAAGATATATAATTTTCACACTTCAAAAAAAATAAATCAATATTTATTTTCAAACAAATTCCACTTTCCTTTATAAATTCAATAGTGAATTTATATTTCAAAATATCCATGCATATCATTTCAATTATTCATTTTCAATTTATCTTCAAAAAAGATAAACTCTAAATATCACTTCATATTGGAAAACATTTCCATACTTATTTAATAAGTAATTCACAAATTTTATTTATTTTCAACACTTAGAAAATATTCAATATACTTAAATCGAAATTAAGTATATATTTCATTCTTTAAGGAAATCATTCTCTTAAACATATTTATTTGGGCCAAAACGAATGTTGCGTAGAACATCGTTACGACAACCCAAATTCACTAGTATAGGGATTTGAAATTAAAATAGATATATAAATCCCAATACTACACAAAACATTTCCTTTCGGAAATCATTTACTATAACAACAAGGTTATAGTCCATCATCTCCTTTTATTTCTCGAAAACGTCTATTTCAACAATGAATGTTGAAATCTATGGTTTCGAATCTCAACACATTTTAAAACATCGTTAGATCGTTTTAATTCTATTTAAAATATCACATTCTAAACATTTTCTTTAACATACTATTAACTATTCAAAAACGTGAATATACTACGTTAACACATTCCATCCTTTTATACATTTTAATTCAAAGGATTATTCACTATTCAAAAACGTGAATATAACTCCATTAATAGGTTTCAACAATTTACTTATCAAAATAAGTTGTTTGCGAATTTATAAAACAACGTTTATAAATTCCATTTCTATTTATTTATAAAAACTTCCTTTTTATAAATTCTTTTATTAACATATTCCAGTTTATAACTCAATTATAAACTAAAAGTTCATATTATAAGTTAAATACTTATAAAACGATTATTTTACAAAATCGTTCTTTTTAACTTCCCAAATTATAAATCTTATAACTTATAAGATTCATTCATTTATCCAAAATCATTCTTTCAATAACTTCACAAATTTATAAATCTTACTATTTATAAATTTTATTTATAACTTCACAGTTTATAATTCTATAAATTTCATTCATTTATGAAATTCATTTTCACTTCATTCAAACACTTATAAAAATTCGTTTTATAATGTCAATATTTCAATTTATAAATATCCATTTATAAATCTCTTAATATAAATCAATTTATATTATTCTTTAAAAACGTCTTTAAACTCCTTTATAATTTCATCATTTTTATTTATAAAATAATCAAATTTTATAAATCCTATATTTAAACTTTTCACAATAATTCTAAAATATCTCGATTAAACTATTTAATAAAATCAATAGCATCATATTCTCAAAAATCAGTTTTTAACTGTATTTCACAAAAATCATAATTTTTATAACATTAAAAATTATAACGTTTATTTATTTAAAATGGATCAATTCCAAAAATATTTTATATTCTCAAAAATCACTTTAAAAATCATTTTAAAATCCCAAAATTTGGTCCAATGATGTTACACACCAAATAGTCAATCACGACAACAACGATATCATATATCGATATGATAATCAATCAAATATCAAAATATCTGAAATTAAATAAAAACTGTTGAGGAATCCAGTTGGATCCCTCCAACCTGTTTTCCTGCATCCAAAAACATTAGCACAATACCAATTTCGCTCCAGTACGAAATTATCGCGGTACATGTTCTTATTAAATATTATCCGCTTAATAACGGCGTAATAGGGTCTCATCCGCTAAACAAAAAATGCGGGAAATCAATAACTCCAATATATACATATGCCAATATATATATATTGCTATTATATATAATACCAATTTCACTGTTTATGAAATATTCGCGGTATATGTTTTTAATAAATAACATCCGCTTACTAACGGCGTATAATGTCTATTTTAACAATTAATAGATATCAATCAACATTCAAACATGCATTCAAATATTTTAAATCTAATTATTTAAAATAAAATCGAAACCGATTCGATTGAGTGAGAAGTTCTCACCTGGTTTTTAAATTCCGTTTTAGCTTTTATTTCGAATAAAATTAAACGGACGTTTAACTTTACCCAAAATTCTCACTAACTCCAAACGACTCCAAACCAACTCCATCGCGTAGTGCTCGTCCATACGATTCCAACGCAACTGGTTTCGCGCGTTTTCGACCTCGTATGAAAAAGTTATGAATTTTACAAGATTGTACACGTTTTATGTTCATAATTTACAACTAAATAAACTAATTTAAACCTTCATCAACTTAGAGCCATAGGATCCCATCATCCTCAACATCAGGCCGTCCATCACCTTTCTTCCTCTCACGCGCGCCTACAGGAAGAAGCCGCACCAAAGAACCCATGAATCCAATACTAGGGTTTAAATTTACGCCTCAATCACTCGCCTATACTCGATCACAACCCCGCCATGACGAAGCTCTCGAACCCCCCTATGCTCGGCCCAACCCTGGTGGAGCTCGGCCACCCCTGTAGCACGCATCACGAGGCCGACTCTAGGGTCTTTGAACGCAATTTTCCATCGATCTACAGCTCCGTTTCAAATCATAGCCGTTGATCTTGTAGATCTTGATGTGCTCTATAACTTTGTAGTTGAAACTTTCTTGAATCGATGCATGGATCAAGAGATAAATGAGGAGAATCGAAACTAATTTCTGGCCATTCAGTTTCTAGGGCCGGCTAGGGTTTGTTTTTATTTTATTTTTTATTTTTGTGAAGGGGTAGGGCTATTTATAAGGAACGAGCGACACTATTCATCCCGGAAATTCCGAACTCCGATTTACGCGCCGTAACCAGCGTTTCTAGGGTTTACCCCGCATTCCGGACACAATGGAGCAGGTTTCGGAAGCTAATTCGGACATCTGTGCGAGTTATGGCAATAAACGCTCAATTTGAATTAAACCGATTTAAGTCGATTTCTAGGCGTTTTAATTTGTAACGGACAAACGGTAAATCCAATTGACTTGAAATTTGAAACCTTATAATAATATCACATTACGGATCCGATGAAACTGGTTTCGTCAAAATCCGAGACTTTTTGAAAAATGGCTATTTTCACTCGTCAAATTTAAATTAAAAATAAATCGATGCGTTTCGAGCTGCCACGCTCAAACGATAGCTCCGATTGACACGAAATTTGAAATCCGGTAATAACTAACTATTACGGATCCAATGGAACTGGTTTCGTTCAATTCTGAGACTGTTCAAAAATTGACTATTTTCACTAGTCGATTAAATATTAAAATATTCAATTTTCACAAATTAACTTTAAATTCGATTTTAAAAGTTCTAAAATATCATTCTAACTCTCATATGATAAAATAAAATTTTACAAATCATTTTCAATCATATTTAACTATATTTTCAATTATTTCCATAATTTAACGTATTAAATTATCGATTTAATTATTCAAATAAATCCAATAATTCAAATTAAAATTTATTTGACTTATAAATTCACTTATTAATATTTAAAATTAATTAAATATTCAAATTTTAATTAATAAAAATTCTGGGTCGTTACAACTATTAATCTTCATTTGATTCTAGAGTATCACATAACTCCATTTCGAATGATCTTTATAATGAGTATGCGGTCCTGCCAATCTCAAATTTATTTGTAAAGGGGTGAAACTCCTTTACAATAGCATCGATTCACCAAATATTTTATGCTTTTGGTTTAGATGCTAGTATCTCTTATTATCCTAATATTCTATCTCTTGAGATCGAATGTTGATTTACCCAAGAAATCCACATCGATCTTATTCTTTAAGTCACGGTTGACCAGGTTAAGGTTGCCCGCGATTTATATAAGCTTATCCATCTTCCTTGTCTGTTCATCACATCTTTATTTCCAACTTAACTTCAAATCATTTTTGAAGTGTATTTGTAGTAATATAAAATGTTTTATATATTGTGTTGTTTGAGTTGTTGATGTTGATTTGGGTTTCTGATCGATTCGTCTGATAAACGCTAACGATAAGATTTCCAAAAACACTTGAACAGAGCAAACTGACACAATATGTTTTTTTCCAAATTTGGTAATGAAATAAATTTTGTAACTATATTATAAATATTTTTTCTAGATTCCATTGAATTGGTTGTTAAGAAATAATATTTGATTATATATATATATATATATTTCTCTTATTTCACATATAAATAATTGAACTATAAAACATGATTATAAATTTAATTGGAAATTTAGAATGAATTTAAACAAGAATTTGAGAATTCAATTTCCGATTGATTTCAAACCTTGTATTTAAAGTTTTAAAGGATATAGTATTTAAAGTATTTTTGAATAGAAATTTGTTTCTAAAGAAATTTTAAAGTTTAAAACTAGCGCTCTTCTCTTTGTCGCTGGAAAATAACTTCGGTGATGACTGCAGCATCATCGACATTCATTTTCAAGTTTCGAAGTGAAGAGACCATTCTGTAGTCTTGCTACAGTTTTGTTTTGGGAAATTTAATTGATTTTAATTTCTAAAATAATACTGGATTCATAACATATGCTGATATATGATTTAAAGTTGAATATATATATAGTATATGTGCATTTAGTTATCTCTAAATAGTTTGGAATTTATTGAAAATTTAATTCCTAAATTTTATCTTGAAAGATAATTTTTAAGTATAATTTCAAGATTTGGATAAATATTCAAGTTTGAAATGATTGAATTGGAAAGTTATCTGTATAATACACAATTTCATTCCAATATAACTTACCTTAATTTTCAGAAGTTGAATATGTAATTGAATAATATACAATATAAAAAAAAGAATTTATAAATAAAATTTGAGTGATTATAATAAATGTTATACACTTAAATTTTAGTTATAAAAATATTAACAGAGGTAAATAGATAAAGGGGTAATGGAATAATTTACAATATAAAATGATGACAAAGGAACTAAGAATAAGATAAAGCAGTTATAATAAGTATAAATATATGTAACATAGCTGATAAAATATATTGAGAGGAATAAATTAAAATTTTTAATTAGGAATAAGGAAGAATTAAATTTTGTTAAGTACGTTTTGAATATAATAAATGATTTTTTTTTCAAATCCATGATTTTTGAAATTGTTAATTTAAGATAATTGGATGATAAGATAATGAAATTAGAGATAGTTTAGATTTATTTAACTTATGTAAGATTTATAATCAATTTAAGTTGAAATTTTCATGGTTTCAAATTTATTATCTTATTTTGTTTTTCAAACTATCTTTTGGTTGTCCTAATTTCCCTTATCTTGCTACAGAATGGGAGGCTATTGCTTATACCAGTCTGTTTAGAAATCTTTCTATAATCTTTAATAACCTTTGGTACTCATCTTTGGACCTGAGCACTGCTTTCCATCCACAGACCGTCGGTCAAACGGGAAGGGTGAATCCGATTCTAAATGATTTTTTTCTCATGCTTGTGTTCTTGATTCTTGAAGATCTTGGAAAGATCATCTCCACATTGTTAAACTTACCTATAGTAACAGTTATCAGGTATAATTTTAATCTTCTTTTCATCTTGTCTTAATACTATTTCATTTTATCTTTTTCTGTGCTTTCCCGTACCTCATTCCTTTTCGAGGACGAAAAGTTTTGAGTGGGGGAGAGTGTAACAACCCTGTATTTTCTGATTATTGTAATTGTATATTTTAATTATTTAAATTTAAATTCCTAATTTAAATAAACTTTATTTTATTTATTAAAATAAATATAAATTGTTATTTGAAATATAAATGTTGATTTCTATGTGGATTAGAATTTCAAACATGCATAAATTGAATATTTCCGGAAAATGTGAATTTTGGTCAGAATGGTCAAACTTTGACTTTTAAAATTAAAATTTGAAAGTTTGAAATTTTGAATTTTATTTTTTTATGAAAGTAAATAAAATTTCAAGAACACTGCTTTTCGTTTCGTTGAAATCCGAATAATATTGTGGAAGTTATGCTTTTTACAAAATTGGGTGTAAATTATTTTATTTAACAATATTATTTATTTTAAATTATACAAATAATCTTTTTAATTGTCATATCTTATTCTAAATTGTATTATATGTTATGTTACATATATTTTTACCTTTTAAATATTTTTAAAGTGATGTTTGAATTTTTCCAAAGCTCATTGAATTTATTTTCTATTTTTAAAGGTTAGTTTCCATTTTTCTGCTATTTTCTTCATTTAAATTATATTTAATTAAAATTTATTTATTCATTTTTATGTATGCATTTTATTTTTATGTTTTTATCTTTATTTATAAATATTTTTCATGTACATACAATTTTCCCAAAGTTCATTTCATTTATTTTCAAATTTTCAAGCCTAATTTACATTTTCTTTGTTATCTTCTTAATTTAATTATATTTAATTAATATTTATTTATTTATTTTTGTTTATTTATTATATTTTCGTGTCTTATCTGTATTTATACATATTTTACATGTATTTAAAATTTAAAAAGAAAATAGAAAACAAAGAGGCAAAGTCCTTTCATTTTCTAGTCTTTTCATCTCCTTATCCTTTCATTTGCTTTTGCCTTTTCCTCTTCTTTCTTTTAGCCGTACCTTTTTCTTGCTTAGCTGTGTATCTTCCTTCAAAATTCACGTGAGAAAACATCATTCTCCACTTAAACTCACAGCATTTCAACTTGAGGAAAAAAAATGGCAAGTTCATGGCTTTCTTCTTCCCACTCTTCCTTCTTCTTTTCATTGTTTTTTTGTCTTGCCTCTACCTAACTTTGCTCGGCCCTACCACCCATCATCACCACCATCCTCTCCACCATCACCAACCACAGCAACCACCAGCCTCTCCTATGATCACCACCTCAAACAATGACCTTCAAGTGGACCAAACACCACAATACTTTGCACCAGACCCTTGAAACCTTGCCTAGCCGAGCATAACTCCACTATCACCTTCATAGTTGCCTTGGCCAACCCCCTAGCTCCACTACCACCTACTGACCTGACCTCTGGACATCACTCGAGCAATGATCAGACCTGAAGCATGTAGGGTCGAGCCCCACTTGATCCAAGGCCGTGCCTGGTTGAGCCCAAAACTCCACTCCTATTTTGCCTTTATCCCTTTTGTCTTCTTCATATGCAACTCCTACCTCTTCAACCACTTGCAAGGCCGTGCATTTTGAGGCAAAACCTGAGCAAAACCATGATCATGGCTGAGTATAATGTCCCTTTGGTCAAGCTTTTGAGTGGCTAAAGCAAGGTTTAACTATTTTGTCCTTCGTTGTTTTTATTTCAATTCAATTCGATATTGTTTTGTGTTATATATTCATATATATGTTGCTTAGTTTATTGGTTGTTTACAAGATCATATCTTGGCTATCTCTCTCATTTGAATCATGTCGTGATGTTTCATGTTGTGTCGTGCTATATCGTGCTTGTCGTGGCTTTGGAATCATTTGTGTGTCGTAGTGGTCTTCAGCTTGAAAAGGTGAGTCTTTCTCACCCTGACATTTGTACTTATGAAATAGTGAATTGATGATAAGTGTTTAGTAATATAAAATGTTTATGCAAGTTAATGATGATCATATGATATGCTATGCCATGTTATTACCATGTTAAAACTATTAATTATCACCTGGCATCTGATATATGACATTATATTGTGACATTGACATTATTTATATTGTTTATGCATAATTTCACACTGCAAGTTCCCTGTTAGAGTAGAATCACTACGGGTTGAAATGATACATACCTGAACGGACTTTAGAATAGGAAAAAATCGTTATGGGCTGAAATGATAGGCTTGAGCAATTTTTATTGTATTTTATTTGACTTGGGATTGCGGGTTTGAAATGATAGAACCCGGGTTTTCTTTGTAAACTGCGGATTGAAATGATATATATCTGTATCACTTGACCTAGGTTAGAAAATTATATACAGACCCAGTGGTATATTTTTAAATGACTTTTATTAAAATATGTATTTTGAAAAGTATGAAATTTTGATTTAAAAATATATATTTTATGGTTTTAAGAAAATTAAATATTTAGTCTTAAAATTGTGAATTTAAGTATCTAACTTTGAAGTAAATGTGATTTTTGACTTTAAATTTTATTTTAAAATGTAAATAAATAATGGAAATTTAATTTAAAGTTTTGAAATGTTATTTGAAGTAAAATGTTAAGTTTTATTAAATTTATAAGTTAATAAACAGTGAATTTTGACTTAATAAATGAATGGAGTTTTTAAATTGAATATTTGATCTTAAAATTTTATTGTGTTAAATCATATGTTAGAATGATTTTGAATGTGAAATTTGGACGTCTAGAAATATGATTTTTGTGACGCCCCACCTCTATACCAGCGCTAGCCAAGAACACTACGGTGTAGTGCTGTCAACTAGCACGGAGAATAAGGCTGTTGAGGAGCGGCCATCAATAGTTGGCCTTACACTAGTATTGGTTATCTCGATGGGAGTGATATAAATATATATATTCTTTCATTTTTCATCTCTGATTTATTTTCTCCCATCGAAATACCCCAATTCCAGTATAAAACGATCTACGATGGTTCATAATAGTTTAGGACAGTAAATATAAAATATCAACACAGATAATATAGATGCGGAACACAGATGAAACAGAAAGTCTCATATATATATATATATATATATATATAATAACTGATGTCAGTTACAATACATTTGACACGGTACATATGATACAACTACAACAGTCGACTCAGGAAGTTACATATACAAGTACATTAACGTATATAATATACATGAATACATATCTTCCTATACAATCATACAGACTACTCCAAAAGATATGAAAGAACTTCATAGCTCTAGCAGCAACCCAAAGCAGAATATCTACAACCTGAAATACTCGGTCTGACCCGAGTATTAGATTCAAAAGAAAATAATACTCGGGTCAGTCTAATTCAAACTCAGTTATTAGTGCACAGAAGCAATAATAATCAAATAATGAATAGACGACAGTAATTAAACCAAATTAGAATGCAATTCAGAATATTGAATTGAAATAAACAGAACAGTTCAAACCATTGAAATATAGAACAGTTCAAACCATTGAAATATCAATTAAAATATTAAGATGAGTAGGGCTGCAGTACACGCACGCGTGTACTGCCTCGCCACTACAGCACATGAACTACGCAAAGGATTAATAAATCAAAACAAAATAGAATATCACAAAACCATACCGTGTGGCTGCAGTTCACGCTTGCGTGCACTGCCTTGCCACTATAGTGATGATGTACCCAAAATATCAACGAACCAAAATCAATGAAATCAATACTGTGTGGCTGCAGTACACGCACGCGTGCACTGCCTCGCCACAACAGTGAAGAAATAGAAATCAGCACAAGGTCAAATCCAAGCTACAAGCTGGATTCAACTCAAATGAATTCCATAAACACATCCAAATGCAATCAAGTGGAACAAGGCTATATATATAGACAGTAAAATGGCTGCAACATAATCAGAGATGCAGTACTGTGCACCACAAGGCAGACCCATATAAACATGCACACAAGAATCTCAAGTCTGGACCAAATGCCCTCAAATGAACGTGGGACAAGACCAGAACTAATACCATGGAGGTGGCTACCTAGAACTGCAGACCATGGGGATTGAAAACCAAGCATCGTATGCAAATCAGGTAAGGTTGCCAACCAAGCATCATACAAATGCAAGAATTAACTGTGGATACAGTTGTATCACCATTCAAAGCAACAGGGACAAGAAATCAAGACGGAAATGCAACTGCACAAGGCAGGTGCAGGAACAAGTAATGGAACAAGTATATATGTAAACCCAATTGTACACAAATTAATGTACATAAAGATCTGCACAGGGACAAAATAAATGAGAGGTGCAACTTGGAATTGCAAAAATTTTACGACAGGTATATCATAGTGAAACTGGACAGTAACATCAAAATGCATGAACAAAGCATGCTACAGGTCTTACAGCATGGATGGACAATTACATATAGGCAACAGTGGAAGGAACATAACCAACCTTACAACTGACACATATATGCAACAAAGATCACATGTGCAGCAGTCTAACCAATGAAATAACCATGTTCGAGACCCAATTCAGTGAATTACATGACAAACATGAGTGCAGTGACAACATCAGTGAATGTATGCAGAGTCAAGGCCACAATGAAATCACAAACCAAAGGAGTGATAGGAATAAAGATAAAACATGTATGCACTGTAAACTGGATAGCGCAACTATCATACTCACGACCAAATGCCGTATTACATCTCGACTCAACTATAGGTGAATTCTAGCAAGTATAATGACAACTTGAACATTTCAATGTTTGCAAAAATAATTACCCAAGCATTGCAGCAAGGAAGTATAGCATTTCAACATTATAAACTACATACACCCACATGCAGTAGGAATTAAAACACTTCAAGTTTGCAAAATTCTAAACAACATGAATTACTGGAGCAAATGCAACCGCAACTCGAAGCCAAGTGATACATTCAAACAACAAATGGATGCACAGAATTAACTCGATGCAGTCTCGAATCAAACCAAAAAGAAACAAATGCAACAGTCTCAAAGCACCATCAACAAAAGGGAACAACAGAGAAACGAAGTCAGTGCCCAAAATCGAACCAAATCTATTTTGATTTAAAAATCAAGTTGAAACATAGTATGGTCCACCAAACAAAAGTCCCCAAAATCAAGTGACTAAAGTCACAAAAATCGAAATCGTGATGGTCACGAGATATTGAACAGCCCAAATTCAAAGCCGAGTTAACCAAGTAACACAAATATACACGAATATGTAAAATCAGAGAAAGCATCAACAACGAACCCAAATCAAACGCAAAACATATTACTAAGTCGAATTAGATGTGAGAAAACTCACTCAAGTTCAAAAGTCATGGAACAGAAATAGAACAAAAATCAGAAATCACTAAAACTCGAAGCAACATTAGCCAAGAATTCAAGCAACAAAATACACAGATAACTCAAGACCTGAATTAGATGTGAGCAAGCTCACCTTTGCTTTGTCGAAGTGGCCGAAACCCTGAATCGCCGTTCGAAGTGACGAAGTTGAACTCGAATGAGATGACGAAGTCGGCTCTCTCTCGAAGCCCTAATTTGGAGACGAATGAAAACTTTGAGCCGCCACCATTTTATTTTTTTCTTCGTTCGATTTAATGTTTAGGGTTTGAAAAATGAAAATGATCGAGAGAGAGAGTGGAACGGTATTCACAATTAACACGGCACAAAAAAAAGGCATGGGCCAAAATTATGAAGCCCACAAATTTTTTAAACACATTTTTAAAAGAATTTACCCGATTAAAACTCCAAATAGCAATTAGCAAGCCACATTAATCGTCTAAATTGTTGATTATAATTGACGCAAAATACCGGGTTGTTACAGACTCCCCTCCTTAAAGAAATTGCGTCCACGCAATCCTAAGGAATAGATGGACAAAAGGTAACAACCATAAGAGCATGAGAAGGTAAGCTTTTAATTTCATAAAAGAAATTCCCAAATTCTCAACAAAGTTTGATTATCAAATAGATAATCAGAATAAAGAAATCTTAAAACAGCAAAATCAGCAAATCTAATTATCAACAAAGATAACTAGAAAACACAAATATCTAACTATCAAAAACGATAATCAGGAATTACCACAACGGAAATCAAATTTCAAATCACAAATATTTAATTATCACAATTGATAATCAAATCTCAAATCGCAAATGTTTAATTATCACAAACGATAATTAAACCACAAATATCTAATTATCACAAACGATAATTAGAAACAATAAATATCTGATTATCACAAGCGATAATCAGAAATCACAAATTTTCAATTAACGAGTCCGAAATTAACCGAAATAGCAAACGCACATGACCCATAACCACGAGTTTTACTAAATCGTTTAATTCACTTCATCGTTTCCTTGAAAGTGCAAAATTGTGTATTTTAAATAAATAACATTTTACGTTCTCAAACGGACAAGTCCGGAATTAAGCGAATCAGTAAAAGAAAGGGGTCATAGTCCTCGATTTTTCTGAAACGTTTAATTCGCTTCCTCATTCTTTTGAAAGCGCAAATCGTAAAGATTTTGAAAACAATTTTGATTTATATTTTGAAACATTTTAAAGAATAACAAATTTTTAAAACACGTGATTAAAATAGCAATGTCAGTAGCAACTTCGACATACGTCAAAATTTCATCGAAATAATTGGCATCAAAATATAATACCAATGAATTTTCGTTCATCAAAAATGTCACAAGAATCTTCTCAAAGATAGAAAGGGATATCATACCCTAAACTTGTATTCATAACAAGTCAATAACACACGAATTCACCAATGCACAAGAATTGATAAAACTTATCAATAGAAATCACGAAAGTTGGTGAAGCACAAATTCTAGAAATCTACACAAGAAATCCAGAAATCACAAGATAAGAGTATGAGAACTCGAACGGAGTATGAAAACTCGAACGGAGTATAAAAACTCGAACGGAGTGTAAAAACTCGAACGGAGTATGAAAACTCGAACAGAGTATGGCATAGAATAAAAGATAGGGCATAACATAAAATATCCATATTATCATACTGCTATAAGCATGTAAATAATGATCAACAGGAGATCAACCGACATGAGGTATGGAATAAATATGAAATATCCATACTGACATACTACTATAAGTATGTAAATAATGATCAACAGGAGATCAACCGACAAGAGGTATGGCATAAATATGAAATACCCATACTGACATACAACTATAAGTATGCAAATAATGATCAACAGGAGATCAACCGATAAGAGATAATCAATATCACAAGATCTTCTCAAAGATCCAAAGAGGTATCATACCTCAAATTTGTACTCATGACAAATCAATAACATATGAATTCACCAGTACACAAAAATAGGTGAAGCATAAAATTTCCAGAAATCAACATAAGGAATCTAGAAATCACAGAAAAAGGGAAAGAGGCCTATCACATGACGGTCCGAAGACCATGGGGAGCTACCCCGCATGTGTGAATGGAATCACACAGATTGAGGTCAAGACTAACCAAAAAGCAGAAAGGTATGTGTGAATGGAACCACACAAGTGGTGTCTAGTCTGACCATCAGAACGATCGTCATGATCAACGAGGGGTGTCAATTACACTAAGCATGTGTGAATGGAATCACACAGATTGAGGTCAAGACTAACCAAAAAGCAGAAAGGTATGTGTGAATGGAATCACACAAGTGGTGTCTAGTCTAACCTCGCAATGAAAGAGACATCGCGCAATTGCTAGTCTAATTCATAAAGCGATCATCAAGATCAACGAGAAGTGTCAATTACACTAAGCTAGTGAATATAAAAGTTTAGCTTCATGTCCCATAACCACTAGCTTAACTTAAATATTTACGAACAAACTGTAAATCTTCACTAATAAAATTGTCACAGGAGGTTCAATCGAACAAGTCCAAGAATTAACCGACGAAGTGAACGCAAGCGTTTCATACCACTTGTTTTACTAAGTCGTTTAATTAGATTTCTCATCCGAGTGAGGTAAAGGTTTGTATATACTAATAGATTGGAAAACGGTTTTAGAAAAAGAGTTTGATATTGAAAATAGAGTTAAAAACATTTTGATAAAAGAGTTTTGATATTTACTACTAGTATTAAAACGTTTATATATTTTTTTAAAGTGACAAATCACTAAAATGATTGTAAAATCAATCAATCACAAGAATTCACATACGAAGACGTGAATAGAATCCAAAGAAATCGATACCGAATTCATCGAAAGGTATGTTCACAAAAATTCCCGAAGAAATGGTCATCAAAGTTGCTACCAAATGATAGCAATAAATCGGGAAATTAACAAGAATCGATTAAATTTGGAAACCAAATCAATTCACTAAAATTCACATTCGAAGACGTGAATAAAAACCAAAGAATTCGATTCTTAAATCCATCAAAGTAGGAATATCCAAAAATTCCAGAAATAGAAGTTATCAAAGTCGACAAAGAAGATAACAACTAATCGGAAAAGAAGAATCGATTAACAATTGGAAAAACAAAACAAAACGAGCATAAATGCATAAATGACTTCAACAAAAACAAAAATCAAGTCAATGTCGAAGTCAACAATTAATGGCCATAATCGAGTACAAAACGATTCAACATCATCATAAAGAACTCAACGGCAAACCAAGTCAGAGTCTTGGAAATCAAGAATTTAGAAATTTCTCAAAAACAAAGTGACCGAAGTCGAATGGAAATCAAGCCGAAGAAAACATAAAATATCAAGTTCAGAATCGCTGAGATTCGAACAAAATCAATCATCGGCTAAATCAAATCAAAGCCGAAAACACAAGAATCAAAATCAAATGCATATGAATAAACGTTAGGAATTCATACCTAACAATTCAAAGACAATCATATGCAAATATGAGAGATAAAACGTCGACAAATAGTTGTAACACGTGTACTATCTAAGTTATGTTTTATATTTGTTCTAAACCCCAGGCTCCGATACCAAGCTGTGACGCCCCACCTCTATACCCGCGCTAGCCAAGAACACTACGGTGTAGTGCTGTCAACTAGCACGGACAATAAGGCTGTTGAGGAGCGGCCATCAATAGTTGGCCTTACACTAGTATTGGTTATCTCGATGGGAGTGATATAAATATATATATTCTTTCATTTTTCATCTCTGATTTATTTTCTCCCATCGAAATACCCCAATTCCAGTATAAAACGATCTACGATGGTTCATAATAGTTTAGGACAGTAAATATAAAATATCAACACAGATAATATAGATGCGGAACACAGATGAAACAGAAAGTCTCATATATATATATATATATATATATAATAACTGATGTCAGTTACAATACATTTGACACGGTACATATGATACAACTACAACAGTCGACTCAGGAAGTTACATATACAAGTACATTAACGTATATAATATACATGAATACATATCTTCCTATACAATCATACAGACTACTCCAAAAGATATGAAAGAACTTCATAGCTCTAGCAGCAACCCAAAGCAGAATATCTACAACCTGAAATACTCGGTCTGACCCGAGTATTAGATTCAAAAGAAAATAATACTCGGGTCAGTCTAATTCAAACTCAGTTATTAGTGCACAGAAGCAATAATAATCAAATAATGAATAGACGACAGTAATTAAACCAAATTAGAATGCAATTCAGAATATTGAATTGAAATAAACAGAACAGTTCAAACCATTGAAATATAGAACAGTTCAAACCATTGAAATATCAATTAAAATATTAAGATGAGTAGGGCTGCAGTACACGCACGCGTGTACTGCCTCGCCACTACAGCACATGAACTACGCAAAGGATTAATAAATCAAAACAAAATAGAATATTACAAAACCATACCGTGTGGCTGCAGTTCACGCTTGCGTGCACTGCCTTGCCACTATAGTGATGATGTACCCAAAATATCAACGAACCAAAATCAATGAAATCAATACTGTGTGGCTGCAGTACACGCACGCGTGCACTGCCTCGCCACAACAGTGAAGAAATAGAAATCAGCACAAGGTCAAATCCAAGCTACAAGCTGGATTCAACTCAAATGAATTCCATAAACACATCCAAATGCAATCAAGTGGAACAAGGCTATATATATAGACAGTAAAATGGCTGCAACATAATCAGAGATGCAGTACTGTGCACCACAAGGCAGACCCATATAAACATGCACACAAGAATCTCAAGTCTGGACCAAATGCCCTCAAATGAACGTGGGACAAGACCAGAACTAATACCATGGAGGTGGCTACCTAGAACTGCAGACCATGGGGATTGAAAACCAAGCATCGTATGCAAATCAGGTAAGGTTGCCAACCAAGCATCATACAAATGCAAGAATTAACTGTGGATACAGTTGTATCACCATTCAAAGCAACAGGGACAAGAAATCAAGACCGAAATGCAACTGCACAAGGCAGGTGCAGGAACAAGTAATGGAACAAGTATATATGTAAACCCAATTGTACACAAATTAATGTACATAAAGATCTGCACAGGGACAAAATAAATGAGAGGTGCAACTTGGAATTGCAAAAATTTTACGACAGGTATATCATAGTGAAACTGGACAGTAACATCAAAATGCATGAACAAAGCATGCTACAGGTCTTACAGCATGGATGGACAATTACCTATAGGCAACAGTGGAAGGAACATAACCAACCTTACAACTGACACATATATGCAACAAAGATCACATGTGCAGCAGTCTAACCAATGAAATAACCATGTTCGAGACCCAATTCAGTGAATTACATGACAAACATGAGTGCAGTGACAACATCAGTGAATGTATGCAGAGTCAAGGCCACAATGAAATCACAAACCAAAGGAGTGATAGGAATAAAGATAAAACATGTATGCACTGTAAACTGGATAGCGCAACTATCATACTCACGACCAAATGCCGTATTACATCTCGACTCAACTATAGGTGAATTCTAGCAAGTATAATGACAACTTGAACATTTCAATGTTTGCAAAAATAATTACCCAAGCATTGCAGCAAGGAAGTATAGCATTTCAACATTATAAACTACATACACCCACATGCAGTAGGAATTAAAACACTTCAAGTTTGCAAAATTCTAAACAACATGAATTACTGGAGCAAATGCAACCGCAACTCGAAGCCAAGTGATACATTCAAACAACAAATGGATGCACAGAATTAACTCGATGCAGTCTCGAATCAAACCAAAAAGAAACAAATGCAACAGTCTCAAAGCACCATCAACAAAAGGGAACAACAGAGAAACGAAGTCAGTGCCCAAAATCGAACCAAATCTATTTTGATTTAAAAATCAAGTTGAAACATAGTATGGTCCACCAAACAAAAGTCCCCAAAATCAAGTGACTAAAGTCACAAAAATCGAAATCGTGATGGTCACGAGATATTGAACAGCCCAAATTCAAAGCCGAGTTAACCAAGTAACACAAATATACACGAATATGTAAAATCAGAGAAAGCATCAACAACGAACCCAAATCAAACGCAAAACATATTACTAAGTCGAATTAGATGTGAGAAAACTCACTCAAGTTCAAAAGTCATGGAACAGAAATAGAACAAAAATCAGAAATCACTAAAACTCGAAGCAACATTAGCCAAGAATTCAAGCAACAAAATACACAGATAACTCAAGACCTGAATTAGATGTGAGCAAGCTCACCTTTGCTTTGTCGAAGTGGCCGAAACCCTGAATCGCCGTTCGAAGTGACGAAGTTGAACTCGAATGAGATGACAAGCCGGCTCTCTCTCGAAGCCCTAATTTGGAGACGAATGAAAACTTTGAGCCGCCACCATTTTATTTTTTTCTTCGTTCGATTTAATGTTTAGGGTTTGAAAAATGAAAATGATCGAGAGAGAGAGTGGAACGGTATTCACAATTAACACGGCACAAAAAAAAGGCATGGGCCAAAATTATGAAGCCCACAAATTTTTTAAACACATTTTTAAAAGAATTTACCCGATTAAAACTCCAAATAGCAATTAGCAAGCCACATTAATCGTCTAAATTGTTGATTATAATTGACGCAAAATACCGGGTTGTTACAATTTTTAAGTAACGATAATAAAAATTTGGAGTTTTATTACTATTTTTGAAAAGTTAAAATAAAATCTGGAATTTTATAGCATTTCCAAAATGTTGAAGTCTTTTGACAGCATTTTTAAATGCTGTTGTTTTTGAATTTAACTACGATTGAAATAACTAAATATCTATTACGGCATTTTATAAATGCCGTTATTCTTGAACTAAACTATTTTTGGAAATTATAAGCTACAATAACACCTTATAAATGTTGTCGCTGCTATAATCTGACAATATTTGAATGTTATAGATTTTAACACTGTTTGTGTTATATTTTAAATTGTTAAATGATTTGACTTTTGGAAATTGATTATTTGTGAATATAAGGAGTTTTGAATATATATTTTTTATATTTAAACTTGAATTTTAAATAATTTAAATTGAATTTGAATTTAAATAAGGTATGCTTGGTTATGTGTTAAATGGAATGAAATGTAATGTAATAAACGAATTTTTGAATGGAATTTTGAAATGTATTTTTGTAATGATGTTTGAAATAATAAATGAATGACATTTTTGATTTTTAAATGATATTTCAATTTGAATATTTGGATTTGAATTCAAATAATGATTTGATTATAATGTTTTGAAAGGATGTAATATTTTAATGATTTTTGAAATGGTTTGGAAATGATTTGATCTTTATTTTAATAAAGAATGTGAATGTGGAATGATATTTGATTTTGATTTATTTGATAAAGGAATATTTGAAGTTTATATTTGTGTGAAAAGATATTTGGTTTAATTGTAATTTAAGTTAATTTAAATAATATTGGATTTATGAAATGAATATTTCAAAACTACATAATAATGAAATTAGATTTGAGATATGAATATATGGAATTATAAAGTTTAGTTTTGAAATGTGGGATATTAAAGTTTTGAAATATATTAAAATTGGATAGTTATTTTCTAGATCAAATCTATATTTGAAATTTATAAGATTTGAAATGTTTTGTTAGAAAACTAAATTGAATTGAAACTGATGGTTTGATTTGAATTAAATTGGAAATTTGAAATTTTGGTTTAATTGAATAAATTTGTAAAATGTAAAGAATTAAAGGAATGTTCCATGATTTAAAATGTATGATTTTCAAAGTGTAACGATTTCAAGCCTTTTGGTTTCAGAAAAGTTATAACTTTGAAAGTATTATAATTTTTGAAAGGTGAATATAAGTTTGAAATGGAAATGATAAACTATTTTGATTTGAATATTGTTTTGAAATAAAAATATTTTGGTTTCGATTTATAAACTATTTTGATTGTAAATAGTTTTGAAATAAAAATGGTTTTGGTTTCGAAGTATAAACTATTTTGAAAGGAATATAGTTTTGAAATGAAATGATTTGATCCTTTTGAAGTATAAACTATTTTCAAATGACCACGGCGTTATAATAACATTTGGTTGTTAAAGAGACCGGGATCGGAAGTTGTCATACTCTCTGCCAACTCCGAAAACCACTTTAACAACCGTGTACGCGGTGGAGATTCCAGAATGAAGTAGGATGGTGGCGACATTCTTGAGGTATATTACGTGGACCCAACTCCCGTGAGTTGGCATAAGGTGGCTAAAACAGGAGCGATCTCGGGCCAAAGGAGGTAGCACCTCTGGTCGGACACATTCCTTCGATACTATACTCTTACTGGTGATTGATTAGATGGCCATCCTCCGATTTTGATTGGGAGTGTGTTCCAAGGTGGGCGTATGTGGCTGCTGCGTTACCACCAGCCCGTGTGCGTAATTGGTATATCTACCTGGCATTGCCTTATGTGCCGTGTCACCTACCATACCGAGCCTTTACTACGAGTTTTTTTTCTCCCGTAGCCCGTGTGGTATCCTCTGACAGTCACCCAGAGTGGAGATGGCATGATATTGGATGGACTACTGGGACTATTATGTGTGAAGGGTGATATGGGTAGCCCGGAACGCTATTTAAAAGTATGTTTATTTTACTGTAGACGTTATTATAGTAGCGCAATATTACTACATAGTAAATAGTTTAACGGATCCTTAAAGGATGGGCGATCCCAAGCATCCTTTAAGTTACTGATGCATTTTTGTTACTGTTCACTTGAGTTTATTTACAGTTCATAAGTATTTATGTCCTGGCTCGAGTGTTTTGTATTTTGCTTTACGCTTAAGTCAGATAGAGTGAGTTAGCATTCAAGGTTCACC
This sequence comes from Allium cepa, assembly GCA_030765085.1. Taxonomy (NCBI): domain Eukaryota; kingdom Viridiplantae; phylum Streptophyta; class Magnoliopsida; order Asparagales; family Amaryllidaceae; genus Allium; species Allium cepa. The sequence goes on along the minus strand of CM060934.1, from coordinate 364,985,985 downwards.
TTCGGAGTTGGAGCTTTCCTTGAAGATCCAGCCATCTATTTTGCTTTCTGTATCCAGTGATTTCAGTGATGAATTCTGATTTGTACCTGATGTATCTTGTTACTTTTTGTTGTATCATGTTTAACTCTGATGTATCTTATTTTTATATAGTAGCTTCATGAACTACTATTTCTTTTAAATTCCGCTGCATTATTAAATACTCTGTGTCTGTGATCTGTGATTATGTATTTACTGTATATTCTGAGATTTGCCAAATTTTATTTACAACGCGGTATTTTAGGCAATTCAAGTCCGACATGTGCGGATGCGAATGGTTGAAAATATCGGGTTGTTACAATTATGTTGTTTTATTATTTTTATCAGTTTATCACACTGCAAGTTCCTTTTAGATTAGAATCACTATGGGTTGAAATGATACATACCCGAACGGACTTTAGAATAGGAGAAAATCGTTACGGGCTGAAATGATAGGCCTGAATGATTTTCAATTATTTTCATTTACTTGGGATTGCAGGTTTGAAATGATCAAACCCGGGTTTTCTTTGTAAATTACGGGTTGAAATGATATATTACCCGTATCACTTTACCTAGGCTAGAAAATGAAATACATACCCGTTGTTAAAATATGTTTTTCTTATAATTTTAAAATATTTTAGAAATGTAAATATTATTATGTTTTGATTTAATTTGATTAAAAATGATTTTTGTAAAGATTTATTGACCCTCTGAAAATTTATAAGTGAAATAAATTAATGGTAAAGTTAGAAAATCTGAAATGTAAGTTTTTTGGAAATTATAATTTTGTGATAAATGGAATTTAAATTAAATATGAAAATATGATAAATTTATGATATTCTGAATTAAGTGAATTTTAAAATAATTTTGTAATATATTAATGATTTTTGACTTAATTTAAAATGTGAAATGAATGAATATTTAAGTTGAAATTTTGAAATATAACTAAAATTGGAAATTTGTGTATTTGGCTTAAAAGTGAATTTTAATTTAAGTAAATAAAAATGAAATTAAGTTATATTTGAAAATTTAAACTTAAGTGTTAAGTTAAATTTAATTTAATGAATTTAAAATTTAATGTTGGAATTTAATAAGTGAATTACTATTAAATTTTGATTTTTGAATTGAGATTTAACTTTATAAAATCATGAATATAAGGGTATTTGAATGATTGTTTTAAAAGTGAAATTATATGATTTTATAAGTTAAAAATTATTTAAATAAAAATATATTTGTTTGTGAAATTATACTGAATATTTGAAGTTAATTTACTGCATTTCTAAAATGCTATTAATTCTAATGTAAAGGATAATACAGCATTTGTAAATGCTGTAGTTGATAATAATGAACTAAATGGCTCAATTTAATTAAAGGCTGTTATAGCATTTTTTGTGAATGTTATAATGGTTGAATTTAACTAAGTTTATTTGAAACTAGTGGAACCTTATTACAGCATTTTAAATGTTGTCTTTTGTTAAATTGAACTGTTTTAAGTGTGACTTTTCATAGCATTTTCTAAATGCTGCGAAAGTTGAATTTTCATTGTTTTAATAAATTTAAGTGAATGAATGAACTTTGAAATATTAAAATTTTGGAAATTTAATAATTTAATTATTAAATATAATATCTTAATTTTAATGATTTAAATGAAGCAATTCGTTTCGAAATATAAACTATTTTGAAATGTGTTTTGAAATGGTATTTAAATTAAATAAAAATGAATGTGGTTTGGAAGATATGATATTTTGATATTTTGAAATGGATTTTGAATGATATTGAATTTTTAAATGATATTTGATTTCGAAGTATAAATACTATTTTGAAATTTTAACCACCGGATGTATTTAATTTATGGTTTAACTGATCTTTAAAGGATCGGCGATCCCAAGCATCCTTTAAGTTATGGTGCATTTCTACTACAGTTCACTTGAATTGATTAACATTATATAAGTATATATTATCCTGACTCGAGTGTTTTGTGTTTTACATTACGCTCGGGTCGGCCTGAGTATTCACAGCTTTGGATTCTCTTTCTGGAGCTGGTCTTTGCTGGAGTTTCTGCTTATCTACATTTATATCTACTTTCTGTTTCAGCTACTCAAGTTTATCTCATGTATTAGTGAACTTCTATGTATTTGGGATTTCTATTTTGTTGTTTTCAGACTGTATTATGTTTTTGGTTTGAGACTCTGCGTAGTAGCTTCATGAACTACTATGTATTTTATATTCCGCTGCGAGGTATTATGTTTGTTCTCTGTCTGTGATTCTGTGATTTGTATTTCATTTGCTCCAAATTTATTTACAATGCGGTATTTTGAGCAATTCAAGTTCGATATGTGCGGCTGCGAATGGCTGAAAATACCGGGTTGTTACGGTTTGTGCCTGAGTTATGATCTTTCTTTTATTGGAACTGAGAAGTCCTCTTCTTCCTTATATATCTTTTAAATAAAAATGCTAACATTTGATCTCAGTAAGTTTATAATAACAATTTTCTTTTTGTTTAAAAGCCCGTGTATTCAAAAATAATAATATTTATTAAAATGATAGTTATATATTATGAACGAATGTCAAAAAACCCAGCTTCCTTTCTTCATTTTGTAAGTGATTTTCCTATACTGCAAAATAAAAGGCAGATAAATATGTACAGAAATGGCCGATTTTACAGCTGGAAGCTCAAAAACGCACAAACATGTTTGGATCAACCAAGTAATAACGATAAATATGCCTAATAAATCGCAAACAAAGCACATATAGGCAGAGATATTCCCATTAAAGTGGATAATTAAAATGGTGAAAGTCAGTAACTTTATAATGCATACCAATCATGAAAGGGAGTTAGTACTAATAATTGTTCCAGGCGAAGGACAAATATTATAATATTCCAACTGATTTATATATTCGATAATTTTGAACTTGCACAGATAACATATTAGACCATGCCAAACACCAGCAGAAATGTATAGTTCGATCACAAACTGCAATTGATGACTGTAAATACATATCAATCTACAACATTTTTATTTTCTGATTCAAGCAGACAAGAAAATGAAAAACAAGGACTAAAAGTAATGCATATACGCATTTAATAACAGATATCGGTGCATCCGGCGTACTCATTCTCACATATACTACCACAATCTGCATGCGACATTGAACTTTTGCATCTGATTAGGCAGACCTTCCTTTCCGCTTCGCATTTCTCAAAACAGGGATCAGATTTAGTGAATTCACTGATTGCAGTAGTAACTGAGGACGACGATGACAAGATAAGTAGCACAATAATCATCATCATCATTGCAGACATCATTATTTTTGCAGTTGGCATTGGTGGTCAATTAAGTTGTTATTACTATACACTATTGGCCTATAGAGGTGGCTTTATAAAGGCATTAAGGTATGCTGGTAAAATGTTGTATGGAAGCTACTAATTAATTTTGCATTCATGAAAAAACTAAAATTGGAAAACCACTAATGATTCATTATCCTATCTAAGTGTTTTTCATTTATATATGTATTACAAACATTAGCATATTAATTCCATTAATTGAAATTATTTGGTTGTATATCCTTAAAGAATCATCAAGTTTAATTACATTATATATTCAGATATTTGTTTTTGTTACGTATCTTTGATATTGAGTCCACCTTGCTGTGTTAATTAATAAATCATTAATTAAGTTTTTACTTCATTCTTAGACTTATTAGATGTTTGATGATTTGAGTCTTATGTTTTTTCTTCTTCTGATGTTGACTAAGATGAAATCCTGTAGTTGGTGGGTTGTAGCTGGGATACAGAAGTGATGAATTTATTTTACGTGTTTTAATGTAGAGTTTGTAGGGGTTTCAAAAGGTGTACATGGAATTTAAATATGGGCTTCCATCATATACTTTAGCGAAAATTTAAATATGGACTTCCGTTCCTTACATCAGAAACCTTAACTTGAAATCAGAGTCATTACATGCCAAAAACTCGTACGAATGAAAATATTTACTTTATAAAAGACTCTTTTATAGAAGTACATCCTAAACAAAATATATTAAAAAGTGAGTAATGTGCAGAACATTGCATTCAAAGACCACGGTTAAAGCAAGCAATTTACAATGGAAAGCAAAACGACTGTAGTTAAATTGTGATAGCTTAGCTTGAATGACATGTGAACGCTAACATTCAAATTATTCGATATTTAATGGTCGACTGAATTTACACATTTAAGTCGCATAATCGTAATGATGAATTGTCTCAAAACCACACCATCTAATTTATTTACAATTTTTATAAATTAATAATTTTTTCTGAAATTTTATTTTTTTTTGGAATCCACCGATACTAATATACAATATCGATGGAGATTTAAATTTGATCTAAAGAAATTATATATTGAATGGGTTTGGGATTTTTAAAAATTCGTCTATGCATTTCCATGGCCGACCATAGCGTGGTGGGGGAATTATTTTAAAGTGTTCAAAAAAATTTTGAAAAGGAAGAAAAATTGTGTAAAAGAATGTGATATTTTCTCCTCCTTTATTTCTTCTTAATACCATTTAAATCAAATAAAACAAAAAAAAGGGTACATCAGATCGTTATAATTTTTGGAGGCAATTAAATGAATCTAGGAGTCTTTCATTCATTCAAGGTGCAAATCATATACTATATTAGGAAATCTTTAATTTCATATTATTCATATATGAATGTGTGTGTGTATGTAGATTGTGTAGTCTAGATCTTGTATACATTTAAACGAATTTATATGCACACGACACTACAAGACACACAGTGCATTCCAACGGCGGCGGGACGTTGGTGGCCGTTGGAAAGCCGTTGATGGACGTTGGAAATGCCGTTGATATACATTTCAACGGCGTCTAACGTCAACCAACGGACCCAACGCGCATATACCAACGTCTTCCAACGATCAGGTTGTCCACGTGGAAGAAGATGTTGACCAAAATGGACGATGGAAGATGTTGGAAGATCCGATGGAGGACGTTGAAAGACGTTGGATTAATTGTGCCAGTGAGCCGTTGGTGGACGTTGGAAGACGTTGGAAATTTTTGTTTTTTTTGCAGAACCAACAATGCATGCTTCCATCAACCTCCAACATCGTATATCTCATAAAAGCTCAATTTCGAGCACATATACAACAGCATATCTCACATATAATCAATCATAATTGTAAATCCAAGTAATAAGCATATATACTAATCAATATACGTAATACAAATCAATATAAACAACATAAACCATCCAACATCAACATCCAACAAAACGTCCAATCCAACAATATCCAAACTACTATGTCAACATCTCAAAAATGACATCCAAACCAACATCCAAAGCATCATAATGTATCAAATCCTCACACTCTCCAAATATATATGTCCATAGCAAAACAAATCAAATCATACCTGAAATCACTCTCCTCCAGAACCACCAGAAGACGGAAACCGATCGTATTGCTCCATAAACTCCGTAAGACGCCTGTTCGGCTCCTCCGTCTTGGCTTCGGTGCGGATATTGCATTCCTCGAGCGTGGTGACCTGGGCTCTGAGCTGTGCAATCTCCTCCTTATCTTGAGCCCTCTGATACTCAATCTGAGCCGTCTTAGCCTGTAAATAAAATTTAAATTATTAGTGTTTAATAATTGTAATTCATATTTACTATAATCCATCACAATGTGCAACAGTTGGTTCGGAATAATTATTTTAAAATTTAAGTTAAAGTTATTACCGACTGATTCCCAAAACCACAGCGTCTGCCATGTACCGCGAGATCCATAACAGACTCAAAAATAGCGTCCTCCTCATCGTCGGTCAACTCGTCGCGCCCAGAGCCCTTGAGAATGGAAGTCTGTGCTTGCTGAAACTTTTGCTTTTATGCAAAATAAGTTGAATTTAGATAACATTATTTTAATTAACTTATATAAGTGTTAATTCATTATGTTACTTACATATGCGGACTGTGCTTTGGTATCGTGATTCCAGGAGCATGAAACTTTGCCTGCTTCGTCGACCTGGCTCAACGCATGAGTATGAGTGTAAACATCCCAGTAACTCACAGAAGTACCTCCACGCTGTCTCTCCTGAAATATGTCCATACACATATTATATATATATTGTTACATTATCTACAACTTAGAACTTAAAATCTTTAAATTGTTATCGTAATTAATAAATATACCAAGTCCTCTCGGTGATGCTGAAATGACTTGGAACCACCACGATGTGTGACATGGTTCTTGCTCCTATTGGCAGAGTTCCTCTCCGACTGCCTCTGTAAAATTAATTTAGAAACAAAAATTGTTTAACATTTCTAGTTAGTATTTGCATAGAAGAATTTAAAGTAAACATGTGATAAATTTATCTGAAACTCCTCATTCCCTACCATGTCACAAAATCATCCCACACAGTTGCGCTCATCCACTAAGGCTTCTTTCCCGCTGTTTTTAAGCTGTTTACTATTTCCCGGAAGTTCTTTGCGACTTTGCTGCACTAGTGGTGATATACGAGTGAAATATCAATATCCTGAAGGTCCACTTCCGCCTGCATGTTTGATAAAATAAGAGTTATACAGCTTTTATAAATAATGTAAACATGAATTGATATAACATGTTCCTAATATATAAAGTGACATACCAAAAAATCCTGCCAAATAGTCTCTTTAACATTATCTGGAAATGTCCACTTAGGCCAACATTCGGTCATACGACTCATGTACGCCCGTCGAGATATAGATAGAACTACTTGAGTCGGCTCCAAAGAGAAACCACTGTGTTTAAACAGAGAAAAAACATTTAATATTTCATGACTACTATATATTTTCAGAATAGATTGTACGAAAATGAAATTTAATTTTGAAATTTAATACTTACCTTTGATCTGCTTTTGGCTTTCGCCACACCACAGGGCGTCGTAGCTCCTGTGATGAACCACCGCCATCACCACCGTTCGGACGAGCATGCCCTCTCTGTGAGGAAGAGGGAGACCCAGAATGTCCACCTGTACGTCTACGTGACGACATACCTATATAATACATGTTACAAACAAACATTATAATAGAAAATAAAATGACTATATGTAAAACATACAGTATGGCGTAACATAAAAACGAGATGTGATACATATCTTGTATTAGCATGCCATTTCATTTTTAATGAAAACAGGATAATGTTTAAAAAAATATAAATTTACCTTCTCAAAATGTAGATAGTTGATCGGTCCTCGTCATTTTCGGATTCAGACTCTGTTTCGCACTCTATATTTTGTTCCTCTGTACTCTCAAGTGCTTCAATTAATGCATTTGATTCATCGTTTAGAGGTCCAAAATCTGTTTGATCGTCGGTTATTATTATTCCTCTATTTTCCTCGATATCTTCTTGGTAAGCTTGTTCTTCAGAAATATTCCGTCCATCAAATGTAAACTTTGTTTTAAAAACAGCCTACCAATCTATTTTATCTCTTCTTAGAGATGGGTAAGAAGCTTAATAAACTTGAAGAGCTTGTTTGACAAGTACAAAAGGATCGTATTTAAAATAACGCGAAGTATGTTTTATTTCTATAAGGTTATATTTTGGGTGCACGTTGGTTCCAGAACCTGGAACATTGCTGAACCAGTTGCATTTAAACAAAAATGCTTCTTCTGCGGGTCGTGTGAAATACGTCAATTGCAAAACCTGGGTTAGCACGCCATAAAAATCATGTATATGATCATTTGGATCATCACTACCTTTAACAAATACACCAGTATTATTAGTTAATTTTTTGGCACCGTATTCTTTGGTATTAAATTTATATCCATTGACAAAGAATATTGGATAGGTCTTCACTTTCCTTTTCGGTCCCATAGGTAAATGTTTCAATCCTTCGTCTACAACACAATTTGTTGTATCAAAAACGTACCTAGAAAACCAAGAAGCGGATTCTTTGCCGATATCGTTGTTAGGATGTTGTGATTAGTAAATACTGCAATTATATAACAAATGTTGCATTATGATTAAGATACACGTGTGTGCATATATTTGTGTATACACACGTGTTGATGATATATATATATATATAAGTAAATTACCTAACAAACGGTGCAACTTCGGCACAATCGAGAAGAACATATGTGTGTGCAACATGATAATCTCTACCATCCAACCATACTTCCACACAAGCACCAGCAGGCCGACCTTGTTTTTTAAAAATTGATAAGGTCGTTTGACAATCATCTTGATCGATGCCTTCATCATTACGCGTAGCACTTTCAAATGATATGTTCACATGGTCACTAAAATAATGAGAGAGAAAAACGAAGCTTCTTCTTCGATGTATGATTTGCAAATCGAACCTTTAACTCGAGCTTTCTGTATCACTTTTTTTTAGATGATTTAAATACCTTTCGAATGGATACATCCATCCATATTGCACAGGACCTCGAAGACGTGCTTCTAATGGAAGATGAATAGGTAAATGTTCCATAACATTGAAAAAACTTGGAGGAAATACTTTTTCCATTTTGCAGAGCAATATCGGGATTTCTTCCTCAAGTTTACGTAGACGATCAACTTTTAATGTAGTAGAACAAATCTCTTTATAAAAAAGATGAAATTCTGTTACAACAGTCCAAACTTTTACGGGCAATAGTTCTTTAAAAGCGACGGGTAATAAATTTTCCATCATAACATGACAATCATGACTTTTCATCCCTCTAATTTTATAGTTCTTATAGTCGACACATCTACGAATATTAGAAGATATACCATCCGGGAATTTTAGTCCTTCCACCCATTTTAAAAGTACTTTAACTTGATTATTGTATAGCTCATAGCAAGCTATTTGCTTTTTTGGTGTCATTTGGCTTTATAAGAAGCTCAAGACGATTACATATTACTTCAATATCACGTCTTCATTTCAAATCATCTTTCATCTTCCCCTTGACATTCAAAAGTGTATTAAAAACATTATCAAACACATTTTTCTCATTATGCATCACGTCAATATGATGATGAATTAGGAGATTTTTCCAATAAGGCAACTCCCAAAATATGCTTTGTTTGCACCAGTTATGAATTGATGATTTACCTTGAATTTCAATTTGTTCTCCGGTTTCATGTATCTTTGGATAATCCTTTACAAGTTCATAAATATCTTCGCTTGACCAAACCGTAAGTGGTATCAAAGTTTCATGTCTATTAGCTGTAAAGTTTTTCTTATCTCTTCTGAAAGGATGATTAATATGAAGAAAACCTCGATGACAGTCAAACCATGAAATTTTCTTTCCATGAGGTAAATAAAATACTCATGTATCTTCCATGCAATACGAACAAGCTAGACGACCAGCCGTACTCCAACCTGAAAGCATTGCATAAGCAGGAAAATCGCTGATTGTCCACATCAAACAAGCGTACATGCGAAAGTTTTTTTTTTGAAATATTGTATGTTTCTACTCCTTCGTACGACAGTGTTTTTAATTCTTCAATCAAAGGTTGTAAATAAACATCGATTCCTTGTGTCGGATCATTAGGACCAGGGACGACAACTGTGAGAAACATATATGGAGTTATCATACACATCCATGGAGGTAAATTATAAGGTGTGACAATTATAGGCCATGACGAATATTTAGAACCAAATTGAGAAAACGGTGAAAATCCAACCGTACATAAACCAAGTCGAACATTACGACTCTCGGATGCAAAATTAGGATATTTGTGGTCAAAATGCTTCCATGCTTCCCCATTAGTTGGGTGTGTTAACGTACCTTCTTCCCGTGTTCTAATACTATGCCATCTCATATGTTGCGTGGTTACAGAAGATGCATATAACCTTTGAAGTCTAGGAGTAATGTGTAAATAATGCATACGTTTATACGGGACTTCCTTTTCTTTTTTATTTCTTGATTTGTACCTTTCCTGATTACATATTTTACAATTTCTAAGTTTGATATCTTCTTTCCAAAACAGCATGCAACCGTTTGGACATGTATCTATTTTATGATACGGTAAACCAAAAGCTGATATCATTTTTTTTACTTCATAATGATTTTCGCACATTAAATTATTGGGAGGCATATGCCGTTTCGCAGCTTGTACAACGGCTGTAAATCCAGCTTCTTTGAAGTTGTATTTAGATTTCTTCGCAATGTATTCAGCAGGTACTGATAATTGGGTTCCGCTTGTGCAGCCTTCCCAAAGGTGTTTCTTTGCGTCATCTAATAAATCGTATATTTTTTTGGCCCCAATATTTGGTTCTTCTTCAGCATTACCATCGTCATCAATTAATTGAGGAACAGGAAACATTGACCGTGCAGCATCGTCAACTGTACGTTCTACGAGATTCGTCATATCAATTTCAGTACACACTACCTCCCCAGCTTGTACATGATTAGATGCTAACGTTTCTCCATGACGATCCCAAACCAAATAGTTCGGCATGAAACCGTATTGACGCAAATGACTCTAACCATTTCTGGTATCAAATGCTTTAACATTTTGCATTTAGTACATGGACAACGGATTTCTTCGCCGTTTCTGTTATTACTTAAAGCGAAATCAATAAATAAGTGAACACCATCATTAAACTGTTCACTTATTGGGCCTCCATTTTCGACCCTTCTTTTTTTGTACATCCAGCTTCGATCGGTAAAATAATTGTCCTTTTACCTACGTATATAATTAAAAAGTACGATATTAATTTATAAAATTGACATTTTATTAAAACAATATTATTGGTGTATTTCATATTAATAGATCATTGACACTTTGTCGATGGGTTATCCTACCTCCCATTAAAAATACATTAACGTAATTAAATCGCGTAAATCATTTCAATTTAAACGATTCAACAAAATTTCGGCAACACTTCGCTTTAGTTCCCTGAACAGTACACATTTGTGTGTACACAGGGAACATAAAGGAATCGCTGTCGAAATTCTATGAACCATTTAAAATGAAATGTTTCACGAGATTTAATTATGTTATTATGTTCGTAACTTGTCCAATACAGGGACAAATCCAAAAAATATTGTATACGATGAATATAGATGTCTGTTCCGTTAAAAAAAGAATATCCATATAATGATCATATACAATACTTATCAGACGGGGCCATAAGACACTCTGAGGGTTTCAAGAATATAAAATATCGTTTTTGAAATTTTCTAAAATATATAAACTAATTGTATGCTCACTAACAACTAACGTTTCCAAACAAACCTAAAACTAATTGTATGCACATTATTCTATTGTTAACACAAATTTAAATATATATAATCTTGCAATACATAAGTTAATAACATAAATTATGCCTTAATAAACTAGATTATACATACAATAAGGCAATACAAACATTTAATACACTAATTTAATGTTTAACTGTCTATCTCATACGTCTGAAATTCATAAAAATAAGTAATTTTATTTATAAATAAGCAATTCACGGTCGCCATGGCAGCTTGAAATGAGGACATTTTTTTTTTGTTATCAGCTTTTGTCTGTGCCTGAGTTTTGATCTTTCTTTTGCTGGAACTGGGAAGTCCTCTTCTTCCTTATATATCTTTTAAATAAAAACACTACTATTTGATCTCAGTAAGTTTATAATAACAATTGTCTTTATGTTTAGAAGCCCGTGTATTCAAAATTAATAATATTTATTAAAATGATAGTTATATATTATGAACGAAAGTCAAAAAACCCAACTTCCTTTCTTCATTTTGTAAGTGATTTTCCTATACTGCAAAATAAAAGGCAGATAAATATATACAGAAATGGCCCATTTTACAGCTGGAAGCTCAAAAACGCACAAACATGTTTGGATCAACCAAGTAATAATGATAAATATGCATGATAAATCGCAAACAAAGCACATATAGGCAGAGATATTCCCATTAAAGTGGGTAATTAAAATGGTGAAAGTCAGTAACTTTATAATGCGTACCAATCATGAATGGGAGTTAGTACTAATAATTGTTCCAGGCGAAGGACAAATATTATAATATTCCAACTGATTTATATATTCGATAATATTGAACTTGCACAGATAACATATTAGACCATGCCAAACACCAGCTGAAATGTATAGTTCGATCACAAACTACGATTGATGACTGTAAATACAGATCAATCTACAACATTTTTATTTTCTGATTCAAGCAGCAGACAAGAAAATAAAAAACAAAGACTAAAAGTAATGCATATACGCATTTAATAACAGATATCGGTGCATCCGGCGTACTCATTCTCACATATACTACCACAATCCGCATGCGGCATTGAACTTTTGCATCTGATTAGGCAGACCTTCCTTTCCGCTTCGCATTTCTCAAAACAGGGATCAGATTTAGTGAATTCACTGATTGCAGTAGTAACTGAGGACGACGATGACAGGATAAGTAGCACAATAATCATCATCATCATCATTGCAGACATCATTATTTTTGCAGTTGCCATTGGTGGTCAATTAAGTTGTTTATGCTATACACTATTGGCCTATAGAGGTGGCCTTATAAAGGCATTAAGGTATGCTGGTAAAATGTTGTGTGGAAGCTATTAATTAATTTTGCATTCAAGAAAAAAATAAAATTGAAAAACCACTGATGATTCATTATCCTATCTAAGTGTTTTTCATGTATATCCGTATTACAAACGTTAGCACATTAATTCCATTAATTGAAATTATTTGGTTGTATATCCTTAAAGAATCATCAAGTTTAATTACATTATATATTCAGAAATTTGTTTTTGTTACGTATCTTTGATATTGAGTCCACCTTGTTGTGTTAATTAATAAATCATTAATTAAGTTTTTACTTCATTCTTAGACTTATTAGATGTTTGATGATTTGAGTCTTATGTTTTTTTTCTTCTGATGTTGACTAAGATGAAATCCTGTAGTTGGTGGGTTGTAGCTGGGATACAGAAGTGATGAATTTATTTTACGTGTTTTAATGTAGAGTTTGTAGGGGTTTCAAAAGGTGTACATGGAATTTAAATATGGGCTTCCGTCATATACTTTAGTAAAATTTAAATATGGACTTCTGTTCCTTACATCAAAAACCTTAACTTGAAATCAGAGTCATTACATGCCAAAAACTCATACGAATGAAAATATTTACTTTATAAAAGACACTTTTATAGAAGTACATCCCAAACAAAATATATCAAAAAGTGAGTAATGTGCAGAACATTACATTCAAAGACCATGGTTAAAGCGAGCAATTTACAATGGAAACCAAAAGGACCGTAGTTAAATGTGACAGCTTAGCTTGAATGACGTGTGAACGCTAACATTCAAATTATTCGATATTTAATGGTTGACTGAATTCACACATTTAAGTCGCATAATCGTAATGATGAATTGTCTCAAAACCACATGATCTAATTTATTTATAATTTTTATAAATTAATAATTTTTTCTGGGATTTTATTTGTTTTTGGAACCCACCGATAACTAATATACAATATCTATGGAAATTTAAATTTGATTTAAAGAAATTATTTATTGAATGGGTTTGGGATTTTTAAAAATCCATCTATGCATTTCCATGGCCGACCATAGCGTGGTGGGGGAATTATTTTAAAGTGTTCAAAATTCTTTTGAAAAGGAAGAAAAATTGTGTGAAAGAATGTGATATTTGATCCTCCTTTATTTCTTCTTAATATCATTTAAATCAAATAAAACAAAAACAAAAATGGTGCTTCAGATCGTTGTAATTTTTAGAGGCAATTAAATGAATCTAGGAGTCTTTCATTCATTCAAGGTGCAAATCATATACTATATAGGAAATCTTTAATTTCATATTATTCATATATGAATGTGTGTGTGTGTAGATTGTGTAGTCTAGATCTTGTGTACGTTGAAACAAATTTATATGCACACGATCGAGTTGTCCGAATCGATATAAACAACGTTTGAAATATAGAAAAAACATGTAACCACATTATAATACATACGTATAATTCAGCCAAAACATTTTTAAACAAATTATAGTTTTCTAATTTTAAACTAATTATAATTTGTTAAAATATGTTTATAACATATTAAAATACATACATATACATATATATATATATATCTGTATATATATTAAGCGCGTCTATATATGTATTAAATTATTTAAAACTATTGTATTAAAAATGCCTTCAGTTTTAGTAAACAAAATTTTAATATAAATTACTAAATAAATTTTAGCACTTTTAATTAATATATAAATGTATATGTATGTGTTTAAAAATAAAATAAAAACAATTTCCATATATTGAAACAAAATAAATTGATTTTGTAAACCATGTGGCCAAAAATAAATTATTAAGATATATTTAATAATGTGTTTATTTTATTAATAATTTATGCATAAATATTATTTTATAAAATTAAATATAAGTGTGTGTGTGTTGAATGAAATAAATTATCATATATATATATATATATATATATATATATATATATATATTATTTCAGTTCAAAATTATAAATAGATATTTTGTTTAAAACCTTGATTTTCTTTTGAACTCTTAATCAACACATGATTTAAGATATTAATTCAAAATAAGTTAAATTAGCCAATATCATTTGAAATTAAAAAAATACAATCACTGTTATATATATATATATATATATATCTATATGTATGTATGTATGTATGTATGTATGTATGTATGTATGTATATATATATCGAAAATTGGATTGTTATATGCGTGTGTGTGTGTGTGTGTATCTCTATATTAAACGATAGACAACAAAAACATACATAAATAGACAAATGTGTCTGGTTTACTATACATCCCAGCACTTGTAAACGTACACTACTCTGCGTACATATGAGTGTACTTGATATACTTATAATAATATAATTAAATTTAAGTTAAATTTAACCTTGTATATAAAAAATTTAATAGAATAATATTTTATTTAAAATATCAATTAGACTTGATAGGCCCAACGAAGATTCATAATAGCATAAAAAGATTTGAAATTCAATTATTTGACTCGTTGCAATCCAACTCGGTTCCTTTAGCAGTATTAGATCCCAATAGCCTATACGGTCTATATTAGCAATATTAAGACTAACCTATTAAAGCCCGCCCATTTAGTAAGGCGTCTATAAATGTAGTGTCTATGATTGAGTTTGGGTAACCAAGTACTCTATCCTACCCGATTATTAGCTTGACCCGAAGGATGAAGTATGTTCAAAGGTTATCACACATATTAAGATTCAAAATTGATTTTACGCCTTGTGCTAATCTCCAAAGTTTATTTTCAAAATTTAAATAATATTTTAAATTAAAAATTTGAGTTTAAAATATAAAAGGGAATTTAATAAATTTTATAAAATATTTTACAAGTTTTGAAAATTAGTAAATTAATTTCTAAATTTTATGTTAATTAACTAGATTAATTAAATAATTAATTAATCAAAATTAATTAATTAGTTTAAAACATATAATTAATAATTTTATCTTAAAATGCTTAAGGAAAATAATTGTATGTGTTTATCTTAAAATAATTAAGGTAAATAATAAAAAAATTATCCAAACTGAAATTTTTTATTTTAACTAAAATTATTTTAATCAATTGAATTAATGAAATGTGAATTAAAATATAATATATATATATGTATAAGTATGATGATATATGTTTATATAATTACTATAAATATTATAGTCAATATTCATTTTAAATATTTGGAATAAATTAAATTAAATATTTAAGGTTTTAATTAAATTAACTAAATATGATTTAATAAAAAAAAATAAAGTAAATATGATTTAATAAATGGATTGGAACCATAAGAAATTCAAATTAAGTTTAGGAAATAAATACAACATATAATACGTATAGTGTGATTTTATATATGTCCGACACTTGAATCACGAGAGTATTTTAGAAGAAGTACCCTAAATCAATTCGCTCATTTAAATATATTAAATATTATGAATCTCTAATATGAAAATTGTCCTCTACTATTTACATGTTAACAAATTACTTGCATACTCTGTCGTTGTTGAGCTTTCCTCAATGTAACGACCCGCTATTTTGGACCAATCAAATCGACAATAAAACCATACATATCCGACTTGAATAATTCAAAATACCGAATTGTTAATTAAAATTTGGCAAAACTTAAAATATACAGTAAATAAATCAATCACGGATCACAGAGTAATATAATGTAGCGGAATAGATAAAGAATAGTAGTTCATGAAGCTATTATATACATCAGAGTTAGAAAAATACAACTGAATAGTTCAAATGCAGTGATGTCTCCAATGCAACAGATGACTCCTCTGAACCAATCAACTGGAAAGGCTGGAATCTGAATCGATAGTTGGATTTCCAAATGAAGCTCCGAACTCCAAAGGTGAGTCTCAAATGTTGTATCACTCAGTCTGACCTGAGCGTAAAGAAAAACACAAAACACTCGAGTCAGGATTAACATTCTTATATCAATAAATCCAACTCAAGTGAAATATCAACTGAAATACAAATAACTTAAAGGATGTTTGGGATAATCATCCTCTAAGGGTCCATGGAACTTTCTACAAGGTAGAAATATACACTATAACACCGTGGTCATTTCAACTTAATTTATACTTCAAAACCAAATCTCATTTTCACTTCAAATATCTCTATATTTCCCAAAATAGTATTTATATATATTAAATAATTTATACAATAAAGTATTTTCAATTCCCTCAACTTAACAAATCGTTCCAACATCAACCCGACCTTCCCATTTAAATTAAATTCAATCTCAATTTGTCAATTTAAATTCAACTCAATTCCTAAAATAAACACTTCAATTTATCGATCTCAAATTCGGATTTGTAATCACAAAAATACCCCTTTATATTTCAATATATTTCAAAACTTTAAGTATTCAACGTTTCAACTAAATTTTTATTCAATTTAGTTTTCTGAATAATAAATTCAAATTTAGTTCAACCAAAATTTTCATTTTAATTCAATTTAGTTTCTAAATAACAAATTCAACTACGTTGATTTCAAATACAGATCCGAATCTCAACATAAACCATTTAAATTCCAATATAGTTCAAGGCTTTAATATTTAAATGTTCTATATAACAGTTTCATATAGATCTCGACTTAACCTCATTATTATTTAGTCTTGGAATACTCCCTTATTAGATTCAATATCATTTAAGTAACCTTAAATTACATTTTACTCAATATTTTCTTTAATTTATTTAAACATGAAATATTCATTAATTCACTTAAATCAAAAATCCAGTTATAAAATCATACCCATTAAATTCCCATTCAAAAATTTCAAATCGATTTAATTAAATAAATCCTTATTTAAATACCATATTTATAAACCCAAATTTATCTCCCAATCTTAATTATTCAATTTATTACAAGAGAATCTATTTGAAATATAGATTTACATAAATATTTAACCATACTATATGTATTAAATCAATCTAATTTAAATCAAATATTACTACTAAATCTATATATACAATTTTTTTTTTTTGCAAGTTAAGCGGGGTTAAGCTGGACCCCTACCAGGTTTATTAAAAACAGAAGATCGTACAAGGAGAAAAGTAAAACGACATCGGAAAAACAAACGAAAAACACAACAACAAGGGAAGACAAACATTACAGAAAGGCGGCAAACATGAAAAATAGTGATGTTGAAAACTATGGAAGCCAGGGATCGAACTCGCTAGCATAGAAACAGTGCTTACTGTCATGCATCCCTTCCACAATAGCAATTTTCAACATCGCCCATACGATAGCTTTGCTACAGCACTTCCCCTCGAAAACTCTCTTGTTCCTTTCTGACCAAGTTGCTTTAAGTAGCCTTTTCAGTATAAAGAAAAAATATAGTCTAACATCATCCTTCCATCCCAGTGCATGCTCAATCAACAACCAGTGATTCAGGTTATTGTGAGAAGGCAAGATACCTTGCACAGCACGTAACATGTTATTCCATAGGTGTTGCACATAATCACACTCAAAGAATAAGTGATGAACACTTTCATTCTGTTGTTCACACAGCACACAGGTTGAGAGAACAGGCATGCGCATACGAACCAGCTTGTCTTTAGTCATCAGTGCATTACTTATAACCTTCCAGTAGACAAGATTATCACTAGCTGGAGACACTGAAGTCCATGTAACATGAAACCACTTGCAGTCAGGCATAGCCTCAATACCGTGCAAGGCATTGTACACACCACTAATAGAATGAGTTCTGTCGATCCACAATACCGTATCACGTTCTGGTTGATCATATGAGCATTGTTCATAATGCTTCCAGAACCCTCTGACTTCTTGATTGCTGGAATAAGGGACAACCAGCTTCCCATCAACAATATGATCCCTAGCTAGTGCATTAATCCCAATACCTGACTGATGCTTCTGTTGTAAAGAGAATAGCTGATCAAGAACAACCCCATTGCCAAGCCAAGGCGTAGACCAGAATTTGCAGAGACTCACAGTTGACAATTTAAAGCGAACAAGCGGCAAGAAACTGTGTCTGAGCTTTAAAATATTCCTCCATATCCAGCTGCAAGCGTTTGGCACCTCCATAACCCAGAAATTGTTGTGCCCAATGTTATATTTGTTGGTCCATTTGACCCAAAGTGAGTCGTGGTTTTGTAATAACGCGTTGTAGTGTTGACTAATTGCGGCCTTATTCCACCTGTCAATGCTCATCAACCCCAACCCTCCTTTACACTTCGGCTTCTCAACAGAGGAGAAAGAAAATGGCACTGTTTTCCTCGTGTGAATCGTGCCACACCAAAAAAATCTCAACATCGCACGTCTAATCATTTTAAGTAGTCTTGTAGGAAGAATGAACACACGGGCCCAATACACCATGATGGAAAAACTCACAGATTGAATAAGCACCAACCTACCAGCTTGTGTCAAGAATCTGTTAGCCCAACGGTCCATAGTACCAGTGATTTTTTCATACAAAGGCAGGCAGTTGGCAAGAGTGATACGAGACGAGCAAAGAGGTAATCCCAAATCAGTCATGTCAGATGCCATGGACTGCATACCAGCTAATGAGGTGAGGCTGGATTCCTGAAGGTTGGAAATTCCATAGAATAAAATGCTTGACTTGGAGTAGTTAAGCTTAAGACCAGTAGCCTTATAAAATTGGTGAAGCACACCTTTGACACACTCAATAGATTGTTGATTAGGCTTAATGAAGATCATAATGTCATCCGCAAATAGGAGAGAAGTTATATTTAGTTCCTTGCATTTTGGGTGATAGAGTATTTGTTTATTTAGGAACAGAGGCGTTAACATGCAGTGAATACTTCCATAACCATGATGAAGAGATAGGAGGAGAGAGGGTCCCCCTGCCTTATGCCCTGTCTGGAGGCAAAATTACTAGTGTTTGATCCATTGATTATCAGAGAGAAGGTGGGTGTTGAGATACCCTCATACACCCAAGCAACAAATACTTTGGGGAAGCCCATATGCGCCATTATCCTAACTATTGATTTCCACTGTATAGAATCATACGCTTTGGATAGATCTAGCTTTAGCATTGCACGCGGCGAGTTATTAACGCGATTATACCCATGAAGCAGCTCATGTGCGAGCATGATGTTATCAAGAATGTTTCTGCATGGCAGGAAAGCAACTTGATTAATAGATGTTATTCTTTGGAGCACAGAGACTAACCTTGTAGCAATTATCTTGGCAATGCACTTGTAGACCACATTGCAACAAGCAATAGGCCTAAAATGGGTGACATATGAGGCATTCTTGGTCTTGGGGATGAGCACCAAATTAGTCGCATTCACTTTTTTTAACATTTTGAACTTATTAAAGAAATTGTGCACTGCCAAGAAGAAGTGATTTCCAACTATAGACCAGCTAGTAGTATAGAAGACGACGTTGAAGCCATCAGGCCCACCTGAGGAGCTCTTGTTCATAGCAAATAGGGCATTTTTTATTTCTGCATCAGTAACTCTGGCTACAAGTCCATTGGCTTCTTCATGAGATAATTTGGGAAGAGCAATAGAAGACAGTAAATCCAAGTCAGGCTCAAAGTTAGACATATTGCCAAAGAGACGAGTGTAAAATTGGAGAAACGCATTGTCAACTGATTCAGGGGTAGTGTTTAGAGTTCCTGCTTCATCAGTGATGGTGGAGATGTTGGTAGCTGAGTGTTTGGCCTTCAGGGAAGCATGAAAGTACTTAGTAGTCCTGTCGCCATCTTCCGCTTTCTTGATCCTTAATTGTTGCTTCCTCATCTCACATTCTACAGCAAGTGCCTGATTGAGTTTTGTGTATAGTTCAGCTTCCCTTTCAGCCTTGTCAGCATCATCAGGATGTGCCATCATAAGCTCCTGAGCCACCTTTAGTTGCTCAGAAAGCATGGAAGATTGCAGATTGTCATTGCCATACTTCGCTTTTGACCAAGCTCTTAAGTTATCCTTCGTAGCTTTGAGTTTCCTGCAAAACACAAACATAGGGTTTCCATAGTATTTATTAGACCAAGAATTTATAATAATATTATTATACTCTGGGTCATTAACCCAAGCATTATAGAATTTGAACCCTCTTATGCCTCCAATAAGCTTCTTGCCAGTGGTAAGGATTAAAGGAGAGTGGTCAGAAAGGATAGGTTGAGGAAGATGAGTGGAAAGGCTTGGCCATGAAGTGAGGGCAATGTAGTTGGAGAAAGAGTGGTCGATGTTGGAGAAAATTCGTGTTCCACTCCTCGACCTATTGTTCCAGGAGTATAGTGCGCCGTTTCTAGTGATAGGAATAAGAGAAGAATCATGGACAGCAGTGTTGAGCGGTAGGATATCGTTAGGCACAAGAGAGAGCCTACCATGCTTATCAGTTAAGGAGAGACAACAATTAAAATCACCCAGAACCACCCATGGATGAGAATCTTGCCTTAAAGCTGGAAGCAGCCGGAGAACGGATTGTCTAGAAGAGGGGGAGTTATAAGCATAAATAAAGGTGATGTAGAAAGAAGAGGTGGGGTTGTTGTATGAGGCGTGATAGTGCATTAATTGTGGAGTGGAAAGAATTAGGTCAAGGGTAAGCTTGGCAGGATCATGAATTACCAGTATACGACCATAATTAGCTTCAGATAAGTTGTGGGAAAGAATCCAAGCAGGATTGATGAAGTTAGCTGCTATATTGTAAGAGGGAGATTCAATTTTGTTTCAAGAATAGCAAAAATGGATAGTTGATGTTCGGAGATTAATCGCTTTACTTGCTCGAGTTTGAGGAAATTATGGGATCCTCTTATGTTCCATGCTCCTATGTTGTGTGACATAATTAAACTATTGAGTGTTGTTCCCCTTCTTTCATGCTCCTAGTAATTGGAGAGTTAACTCTGTGTATATTTGGATTCAGCACCCTATTTTTCTTGCCCCTTTTGCCTTTTTCAAGAGTTGAAGACAGGCACTGATTCGAAGTTTGTTCGTTTGGTGGAGATTTCCAACCTGGGATAGATCCCTGAAAAACATACGGTTGTTTTGAAGGTGTTTTGGTTTGGGTATGAGGGGGAGGGTTGATAGGGGAAGCAGCAGGGGAAGTTGTTGAGTTCATAACCAAATCAGTAATTTGCCGCTGCATTGTGTTACAGAAAGATTCCTCTTGTAGGTTTAGAGAAGTGGTGGTCATGGGGTGATCAATAGATGAGGAAAAAGGAATGGATGGGGTGCTTGAAGTATATTGTGGTATCATGGGATCATTGGAATGCACCGGTATCTCAGGGACATGCACATGAACTTGCTTAACAGTATGCATCAGATTATTATGTATTTGAGCATCAGTAGTATTTATCATAATTTGCACATTTCCTGATGAATTATCAGAAATGATAGAATTGTAACTGCAGTTGCTTTTGCCAAGATGCTTTCTTTCCATTTGATCAGTATTGGATGTTGGTGCACAAACATGGGTATCAGTTGCATGCACAAGGTGTAAACTGTAGTTATTGTTTTGAATAAATTCATTTGCTTCACCACAAAGCAATATACTCCCATGCACATCATGTTGCTCACCACTAGTTATTTGTGTAGCACTGACTTCTTCCTCATTTTGCATATCATTTAGTACTTCAAAGCTGTTGTGTACCATTGTTGTGGCTTGGGTATTGACAGAAGCACCACTGGTCAATTGTATTGTATTTTCACTTAAACCACCTGTTACTGTACCCTCTTTTTGCTGCTGCAAAGCAATCACTGCAACAGCACTCTGATTAGTATAAGTTATGGCATCAGCTGATTGCTATTTAAAATTATTACCTAATCTTTCTTTAACTCTCTTGTTAACTACTCTCCGCCACGTTTGGCTACTCATACTTGCTTTCTTCCCATGCCTCTGTTCATGCATTACCCCTACCTGATTACTGTTTTTAACCACCTCCTCATCCTCTTTCCTTACCTTCTCACCTCCAGCTTTTATACAGGCTACACTCATGTGACCAAATTCTTTGCAAATATGACATATTTCCGGTTTCCAAAGGTACTCAACCTTCACCATTTGATCAGTTCCATTCAGTAACTTAACAGGGAACTCATCAACCAACTCTTGTTTTGGCGTAACATCAACCAAACACTTGGCATAACCTATTCTTTCCATCTTCACTGTAGAAGAATCCAGGCAGAGGAGCTTACCAATTCTCGATGCAAGCCAATTAATTCCAAGATGCGACCACGCATACAATGGAATGTTCGATAATCTTATCCAAACAGGCACTGATTTTATTGTATTACAGCTGTTTCCTAAAGATGGATCCCATTCTTTTATGATGAAAATTTTGTTCCTGAGGAATATAGGGTCGGCTTCCACTCTCTTCCTTTTATCCTCCGCACAGGAAAGATGGAAGAGGAACAAGATACCATCAGACTTGATTTTAATTTCACCTTTAAGCCTCCATATCTTCTTCAAATGGGTGATAACAGTCAAATAAGAGAGAGGCTTGTCGAGGAAGAATCCAACCAGCCAGTCCTCCCAAACAGCATTACCAGCATCCACAACCATATCAGGAGGAACCAAGGATGGACCTTCAAATGAAAGCGGAATGTCAACAGGTATATACTGGCCAGCATTACGTGGACGATTTCTAAACAGGGAGGACCATGGCAAAGGAGAGGGTTCAGTGGTGACAGTAGATGGGGCAGGTGGCGGGGGAGGGACTGGCGGTGGTAAAGATTGTGGCGAGGTGGACAGGATGGCCGTGCTAGGAGAAGACGTGGTAACTGTTAAGGGAATGGGTAAGGCAGAAGGAAAGGATAGGGTATGGGGGAGGGTACGGGAGGCAGAGGCCATTGGAGGAAAAAAAAGGCTCTGTATATATACAATTTTCATTTATATAATATCTTAAGAATCAAATTTATTAAACCATATATTTCTTTCCAAAATTATAGAAATTATTTTCAAAATATTTATATGGACCAACAGTGTCTGTATATATTTTCTATCATATAGTCAAGCGCTACGGATATTTATCATTTCAATCCGTATACTAAAATATACGGGTGGATATCATTTCAACCCGTAATCCCAAATTCAATTAAATGAAAATAGCTTGGGTTTATCATTTCAACCCATAACGATTTTCTCCTATTCTAAAGTCTGTTCGGGTATGTATCATTTCAACCCATAGTGATTTCTAAACTACAGGGAACTTGCAGAGTGATAACAGAAAATACAATAAAATAACAGCCATATATCATCAATAACAATATAATATAAACAACAGGATATAGTGTCATATCCCGCAAGTGAACAGTTACAAATAATAGCATATATAACAAATTTAAATAACTACAACAGCATATTTCAATTGTCGTTTCAATTGAAATCAAATTTAATGAATAAAAAAATGTTAATCGTGAGTGATTGCTCACCTTTCGAGGTTAGAGAGATAGACAATGAAGTTGAGTTACGAAATGCAAGCACTACTTCCAAATCAAAGTTAGATGGTACGATTTCGATGGAAAAGCCGATAGATAGAAATTGATGAGAACGGATCAAATTAGCTTGATAAAATTGAAACGATGATTATATGATTAACTTATTACTTTCTTTCAAAATGAACGTTAAATCAAAACACGCATTTTAAAAATGAAATATATATATATGCACACCCATGAAAACCATATAACTTTAAAACGCTTCCATTTCATATTAATGTTGAATAACAAATATATAATTTTTCAAAATGTCACATATATAGTATATTCATTTTATGGTTGTCGTTTCCATGTAATAAACATTCATTTTAAACCAATATTAAAATAATATATATGTATAGTTAATATATCTTATTTTATGGTGTTTTAAATTTAATATTGCTTTTAATATTTTATTTACAAAGGTTATTAAAATATTAAATACAAAATTCATAAATTTTTATTTCAAAATATTATTATATAAAATTTCTCAAAGTTTCAATTAATTACGTTAAAGAAAACCATTTAAAACTATTAAAATCTACGGGTCGTTACACTCAAGCTAGAGATGTTATGTGTAGTACTATTAATATATTTATTAGATAAGATAATGTATGTTAAGTATTTGTTGAGCTTTCCTAAATTTAAGTGCATTATACATAGACCGTCGTGAATTAATAAGAATGAGAAAATACCTCCCTTGGTTGTTGCGTTTTCATCAAGGTTAAAAAGAGACTAAGACGAAGACTATAGGTTAGTAGTTGTATATGAAAAAACCAATAAAGTGTTATCCGACATAGGCCAATGATTTTTTTGAGCTTTCTCAAGGTTAGAATCCCAAGTTATGTGAGTCCTAACACTCGCTGGAGAAGTCGAGAGATTTTTTTATTTTTCTTAGGGTTTTGAGAAACATAAAAATCTAATGGAGGCCAAAGTAGAAAAATGAAATGAATACATTAACCTTTCTAATATTGTCAGAATATAAGTTATATGTGTTAACATGTTCTACTTAAAAAAATTGTGCAACTAATGTTATTGATGAAATGTTTATCAGATAATATATACAAGTGAACTGAATTAAGATTAACATAGAAATATAAAATATATACTTGCCAATAAACCCTTTGTCATGTTAATTCAAGAGCCATATAAGAGTCAAACTGTTTAACTAGTAAGTACGTTTGTACATTGGACAAAAGGATTTATTTGCTTGATACTATGTATTGTTTTTATGAATTTTTAACTCTTAAGCTATTAAAGAATATGTATATTTGACCCATATTGGATAATATATAAATATTATATGGTGGTAATGTATGAAACTTCAAGGGGATTATTTCAATCGAAATGAGCAAGTTAAATATAATGTGAGATCTTGTATTCAATACGGTTGATTGCTATAAGGATCTTGTAGTGTTAGACATAACATTAGACCAAGAGCTATAAAATTAACCTAGAAATTCAATCACTTAGATGTCAAATTGATCAGTTTACGTAAAGTGTAGCTTATTTGATATCCTTAGATGTTAAGGCTGACCAAATGCATTTTTGTAAAAAGTTCATTATAGCCTTATATGAAGAATTTCATATGAATGGTTTGACCATTTGGAAAGGAAAGAAAATGCATGAGAGCAAATGTAATTTATTTATTGTTGGGATGAAGAGAGTAAATGATGACATTTACTTCATGAAGAGGTATTGGAAACAAAAATTGTATAAAATACTAAAAGATATTTAATGTAGAATGAGAAATGTGATTTCTATTTAGAATGTGTTTTCATACAGAAATTTATTTTCTATGAAAGTTATTATTTTCTTTATGTTCTAAATATTTGATCTAAAATACTCGACTTTAAACAATTTATAGTGTGAAATAAAATTCTATAATAAGTGGTCGAATGGAGTTTCATATTTTGTAAGTTATTATAGTAATAGCAGAAATAGTGGAAGCATACTGTATAACACTTCTTAATGGATGCATAAAGCTATAAAACTATTTTCATGAACATACAAAATGTTAGTTCTGAAACAAAACTATTTCAAATATTGGCCGAAAATAGACATAGTTATATTTAAGTATGAATATCATGAATATTCACTATGAAGTAAAACTATAATAGTCATTTTTTTCGTAACATACACGATGCGCTAGAAAAAACAAAAGTATCTGTAATTTTGTAGGTATTTTAGAATTTGGACAATGACACAATTTTGACAAATATTACTTTAATAATATGCTTATGAATCTTATGGTACTGGTGAATAGTATCTTAAACAATTAAGGGCAAAACACCAATTCAGTAGGAGCAACAAAAGAACTAGTGAAATCTTCAGATTGATACATATAGAAGAATGCAATCGTAAGACTAATATACCAAAATAGTTCCACATACTTCTTTAAATTCACCGATGAATTATCATAGACATAAACATATGTATGTAATGCACATGTACATGTCCATATTAACTTCATAGAATATAAAATGGAAATAAATAATGTTACTCGACAACTTGGCCCGGCTACAAAGCGATATTTGCAGAAGCTATGGGTGGACCAAGATGGAACTTAAGCTAAGAAAGGATTAGGAATATAAACGATCGATATAAGTTAAGTGGTTTAGCATAAATGTATGGTTCAGCCTATTTGCATGGCTCGATATTGGGACAAGATCATATGTGGATCGGCGGTGATGGGATCGGCCTAATTGGATCAGAGTCATATGTGGATTAGTCAGGCTGGTTCGGTGTAGATGGGATCAGTCATAGTGGTTCGGTGTAGATGGTTTCGACCCAAGTGGTTCGATGTAGATGGTGTCGGTCATAGTTGTTCGACTGACAGTGGTTCGGCCTTGGAGATATTAGGTCGTGCGGTTCGGCTTATATGGGTTGATAATTTAGGCTTGGTCACATTGGTTCAGCAAGATCAGGGGTCAAAACACCTTAGGGGATTTAGCAGGTTGTCGAATCTACAAAGAATATGATGCGGTCGGCACTTCTTCACTTTCAGCCAAACCGTTAACTGCTCCGAGTCGATTGAGAGTTTTCTTCAAGTCATTCATAAGGAAACCCCGGGTCAGCGATATGTGGGTTGTTCAAGAAGGATCATCATGCCAAGTTCGGTCTACTTCACTTACCAGCCATGGGTCGAGTTATCTTTGTCATGGGCCTGGACAGGGAATCCAGCATATCTTCGTCTATAAATAGAGGGGCAGAGGTCTAGATAAGAGGACCTTTTTTCGAGAACTTCAAGGAAACTCTTCAATTTTTTGTACTCTCCTCTTTTAGATTCAAATTTTTATTCAAGTGGTTTTTTATGGATTGTATTTGTATTCAAGTGATTGGAAAAGCAATAAAGTTTGTATTCAAAGTGGACGTAGGCAATTACGCTGAACCATTATAAATTTGGTATTCTTGTTTTAGTTGTTCCTTTTGCATTCAATTACACTATTTCTCTATTTTAATTTACTCTCTTCATTAATCTCACTACATAACTCTACTCAAGGGTGTTAGTGACTAATTTTGGTGCTAACAAATAACATATTTCACAAAAGATAATAAAACGATTTGGTTTAATCGAATAGAAACGTATATTAGGAGTTCCAAACGTACCTTAAAATGAATAAGATTCAATCTCAAAATTCATTCCTCCCTTTGATTCATAATGATAAATTGGTAAAGCGTAATCCGACTTTGCTAAACGAAGTACAATTGATAGTAAGTAAAGCTGAGTTAACTTCTTGCTATAAGGTCACGTACTTAAAAGTAAGTACATAAGGTTAAAATTAGTTTCATCTAAAACATAGTTTACGAGATCATTCAAGACAAGAGTTCACAAGTGTTATTCGGCTTTTTGACCAAGTACACATTTACCCGAATTTGAACATCAATATAAAGACAAAATGATTCATGGACTTGGGAGCATGCTTAGAAGGACAATAGGAGTAAACTCAAGAAATTGAAAAGGAATGGAGCTAAGTGGATCACTCGGTACTCAGCACTTCTACTTAGTACCGACAACTTCTTTGGACCCTATATGCCACAAAAGATATGGCACATTGATGCTTGGAATAAGTGATCATTGTAACACCCGCACCTTAATGCACCTGAATTTCGATTAAATTAAAATCTAAGTCCACTATGGTACGATCCTTAGTTTTGGTAATCTGATAATAAACATAAGTATATTAGAGAGCGATCAATATAAACTCAGCGGAATACAGAATATAATAGACACACATACTAGCCGAGGCTACTATCTTGAAATAAATATTATTTCTTGAGTATCGTTTTGCCTTGCCAGCATCGAGCTTGAATGAGAAGACTTTGCTACCTACCGTTCCCACCATGCACCAGTAGCCTATCCTTCTAAATCCATTATGTGGGTTGTAATGAGGAGGGCGGGTAGAGGGTCATAACAATGTTTTGGTGATTGGAAAATTACCTACTTTACCCATAACACTAATTTAAGACGAGTGATTTCCATTTAAATGTATGTCTATTATTCACGGCCATTTGATCCTATATACGCATACGATATGCCTAACTTCCTTCGAGATATAACTATGCACACTTATATACATACGTACATATATGTATAAATGTTATACTACCCAAAAACCATAACCACTTAATACTTCTTAAATAAGAAGGAGGAAGACCTGATGACCATTTAAAA
This sequence comes from Allium cepa, assembly GCA_030765085.1. Taxonomy (NCBI): domain Eukaryota; kingdom Viridiplantae; phylum Streptophyta; class Magnoliopsida; order Asparagales; family Amaryllidaceae; genus Allium; species Allium cepa. The sequence goes on along the minus strand of CM060934.1, from coordinate 364,957,406 downwards.
CCCCAACCCCAAAGCAGGTCCTCTTCAACGTAAACGCTAGTCAATCGGTCCTAGCCAAAGTGACCGATGACCACTAGATATCGTTTTATAATCTAATTATCGTATTACTAATGCATCTTAAAGACTCATCAAAGGTTTAACTTGCTCACATCCGCCAAACAAACCACAAACAATTAAGTAAAACTTGAAGGTATTTGCATATCCCATATAGATTCTACTCTAGTAGGAAGAGAAATCCAGCAGGGCATAGTCCGAGTCTTTGCTAATGACTGGGCGGGAAAACTAATGGCCAATGCCTATATGCCAACCCTGCTACTAAATACCGGTCTAACAAAAACACTGACATAGTCCTCCGAATTTCCATAGCCGAAATCCCATTTATTCTAATCTAATGTAAGTCAATGAAAAATATCCATCCTAGTTACTTAATACCTCCTGATAGAAATTAAGTAGGCCCCATTTTCTATTAGGTATCGTTATATGTTATTTAAGACTTCTATATAGGAAGGAGGCAAACCAAATGACCATTTAATACCTCAACCCAAAAGTAAACTCCTTGACATCCCTAGAGGTACTGAGCCATTTAATACTTCAAGTCTGAGGTGAACCTTTGGTATATTTTTCCCTACCTATATGAAAATGTATATCCCTTCTTCACGGCTCCTATGGTTGGAGATGTCCCAAATCAGTAGTAAGTATACACAATTGACGTAGCCTCTATGTTAAGTGTAGACTTCAGTTGGGTAACTATATTGACCTTACATCCCAACCCTCTAAACCAAACTAATCATCCTAAGCCTAAATGTTAGGTAAGGCCGACTAATTTAAGTTTGTTTTAGACATATAATTAAAGCTGTATAATTTTCTAATATGGAAATTATACTGCCTTCGACGTGTATTAAGTAGTATTAACACTTATGTAACGACCCGCTATTTTTGGACCATTCAAATCGATGATAAAACCATACATATCCGACTTGAATAATTCAAAATACCGAATTGTTAATTTAAAATTTGGCAAAACTTAACATATATAGTAAATAAATCAATCACAGATCACAGACACAGAGTAATATAATGCAGCGGAAGAGATAAAGAATAGTAGTTCATGAAGCTACTATATACATCAGAGTTAGAATAAAATACATCAGAATATGCCAGATGCAGTGAAGTCTCCAGTACGAGCAGATGACTTCTCTGAACCAATCAACTGGATGACTGAAGGATAGATAGCTGGATCGTCAAACAAAGCTCCAACTTCGAAGGTGAGTCTCAAATGCTGTATCACTCAGTCTGACCCGAGCGTAAAGCAAAACACAAACACTCGAGTCAGGATTAACATTCTTATATAAATAAATCCAACTCAAGTGAAATATCAACTGAAATGCAAATAACTTAAAGGATGTTTGGGATAACCATCCTCTAAGTGTCCATAGAACTATCTACAAGGTAGAAATATACACTATAACACCGTGGCCATTTCAACTTAATTTATACTTCAAACCAAATATCATTTTAATTCAATTATCTCTATATTTCCCAACATAGTATTTATTTATAATAAATAATTTATACAGTCAAGTATTTCCAATTTCCCCAACTTAAAAAAACGTTTCACATCAACCCAACCTTTCCATTTAAACTAAATTCAATCTCAATTTATCAGTTTAAATTCAACTCAATTCCTGAAATAACCCCTTGAATTTTATCGATCTCAAATTCGGATTTGTAATCACAAAAAATCCCTTTATATTCAATATTTTCAAACCTTTAAGTATTCAACGTTTCAACTAAATTTTTATTCAATTTAGTTTTCTAAATAATAAATTCAAATTTAGTTCAACCTAATTTTTATTTTTATTCAATTTAGTTTCTAAATAACAAATTCAACTATATTGATTTCAAATACAGATCCGAATCTCAAAATAAACCATTTAATTACAATATAGTTCAAAGCTTTAATATTTAAATGTTCAATTTAACATTTTCATATAGATCACGACTTAACCTCATTATTATTTAGTCCTGAAATGCCCCCTCAATAGATTCAATATCATTTAAGTAACCTTAAATTTACATTTTACTCAAATATTTCTTTAATTTATTTAAACGGGAAATATTCATTAAATCACTTAAATCAAAAATCCAGTTACAAAATCATACTTTAAACTTCCCATTCAATAATTTCAGATCGATTTAATTAAATAAATCCTTATTTAAAAACCATTTTTAATAAACCCAATTTATCTCCCAATCTTAATTATTCAAATTTTTACCACGGTAAATTTTGAAATATAAATTTTAAATAATACTTAAACATATTATATGGATTAAATCAATCTCAATAATATTATTATTAAATCTATATATAAAATTTCCATTTATATATAATATTATAAGAACCAATATTTATTAAATCCCATATACTTCTTTCCAAACTGTAGAAATTATTTTCAAAATATTTATATAGACCAACGGTGTCTGTATATATTTCCTATCATATACTCAAGTGCTACGGATATTTATCATTTCAATCCGTGCACTAAATATATACGGGTGGATATCATTTCAACCCGTAACCCCAAATTCTATTAAATGAAAATCGCTTGGGTTTATCATTTTAACCCATAATGATTTCTATACTAACATGGAACCGCAGAGTGATAACAGATATGAAAATAATAATAACAACAGGCATATATCAACAAAATAAATATAAATAATAGGATATGGTGTCATATCCCATAAGTGAACAGTTACAGATAATAGCATATATAACAATTTAAATAACTACAGCCTCATATTTCAATTTGTCGTTTCAATTGAAATCAAATTTAATAATAAAAGAACGTTAATCGTGAGTGATTGCTCACCTTCCGAGGCTAGAGAGATGGACAATGAAGCTGATTTGAGTTACGAATCAAAGCGAAGAAAGATCGGCATGAATCCGACGATCAAAGCTGATAACGACAAGTCAATGAAATCAAATCAGAATTTGGTTAATGATGATAAATTCGAACGAATAGTATACTATATCATTATCCTATTATTCCCTTCCAAAAATCAATATTTAAGTTTAAGATAAGTATTAAAATAATATCTATTTCAAAATCATAAATTTCACCCACAAATTAAAATAAGATCCTTATATATAATATACAAAAAAAAAATTGATGGTTATTAAAACAAAACGAAAATATCTACATATGAAAATCCAAAACCTATCTTAAAAATCAAAATATCCAATCTAAAATCAATATATTGACATTGTATTGAAAAACCATTATTCAAATTAAACTATGTTAAGTGTAACCAAATATGTGTTTCGAAAACATGCCTCACGTGGATCACAAGCTAAGCTGAGTGCTCGATCCAGACCACGTGGGTAGGAAAATACAAGCTTCGGTAAAATTATAATATACTAAACAAGCTGTATACTACCTTTTCAACTCATATAGAATAGAGGAATTTGAACTTTGATATTAAAATCTCAAAACTTTATGAATATAATATATGAAAATCTGACACGCTATATATATAAATATTCGCATATAAATTGTAAAAGTAGGATATAAATCAATGGACCCAAAAATATGCAGACCCAAATTTTGAAAGCAACAGATTTCATAAAGCAAAACAAAATCAAACTAATATATACAGCACCCAAATATACTGCTACCAAATGGGCGTTCATATTAATAGCTTTGAAAACTTTTTATAAATAAATAAATACATAACTTCATACGTTGTAAACCACTTTGTATATTAATATATACGTGTAACTTAATATATAGCTAGTAGATAAACGGGAACCCAAAACAATAGAACCAAAATAACAAACAGATTGTAAATAAACCCATTCTACAACTGTCGAACTTATATAACTTATATAACTTATAACTTATATACTAATAAAAATAAATAGATGTACAAACTATCACTAGAGCCGAGCCATGCTAGACACGGCTGAGACTGGACGAGGCAAAACTAGACGATGAGGCCGCTGTGGAGAGGAAGACGAGGCCACGGCAGAAGGGGGTAAGGGAAAGTCGGATCAGTTTTGGGCAAGTAGGGTGAAGGCGGGTCTGGGGTGGAACCTTGGTGGCCGGTCAGGGGTTTTCACGTGCGGAGGAGGGAGGAGCGGCGGAGCACGATTTTCGGATGCGGTGAACGTTTGGGGCGGAGGGAGGCTGTGTGAGATTGCGGTGATAGAGGGAAGTGGATGGGTTTGGTTTTTGGAGAGGGGATTGCTTTTGAAGGGGTGGGCTTTTTTTATTATTATTAGATCTGGAAAGTGTGTTTCGGCTACAGGAAATTATAAGGGAGGAGAGGCTATTTGTGCTCTGATGAATTGATTAGGGGAGAGGAGCAAATATATAAGGAGATGAGCTGGCTAAATTAAATATTTGCGTTTTTTTTAGAGCAGTTTACCTTTTTATAAAGCAATGAATAGAGAACGTAATAAATCTTTTTTTTTGAAATGGACGTAATAAATCTTTCAATCAAAAGAATAAAACGTAAACTAATTCATATATTTTGATTTCTAAATATGGGATGACAACTGTCACGAGATTTGATACAGCTGAATTTTTTATGGAAATTTATATTTTGCGTGGACATCACGTTTCAATTTTTTTTTTTAAATCGCAAGATGGGATAAAGTCACAAATTTATGGTACCGATACAACGTATCGTTTTATGATTTCTGTTGCGTACCGGATACCAAAATACAGAAATAAATATACTACGAAGATCAGCACGACGAGACGATCAAAACGGTATACAGGTATCAGAGGTACGATCCTTCGATCAAAAGTCGATAATCGACACTGAAAATGCTGTTATTAGATCAGAATTAAGATAAACGGAGCAAAAGAAGTTCAAATTTGGAAAAACAAAAGATGACGTCTCACTCAGGAGAGGATGTAGAAATTTTCTGTAGAAAAATATTTATGTTGGAAAATAAATTTATTACCATCAATTATTAACTGATTGAATGTGGTAGAATTACTTAATAAATAAACCTCCATAAAATAAATTGAAAATCTACCATCTGCTATGTACAATCGGACGCAATCCAAATATTAAATTTTTATATCAAAATATTATTATTTAAGATTCTCAAAATTTTAATTAAATACATAAATAAAATCATTAAAATTTATTAAAATTTTACGGGTTGTTACACTCTCCCCCACTCAAAACTTTTCGTCCCCGAAAAGGAAGGAGGTTGGAGAATAAAACAATCAGGAATAAAAGTAAATTGTAAGTCAAGGGTAAATAATTAATTTAAAACTATATAAATTTTACTTGAAATATTCATTTGAAAACTTCATTTGCAATTAAATTTTCTTTAATACTTTAATATTTTCAAAACTTATTGGAATTTAATATGTCTAAATAACACCTTTATACATATATGAAAGCTATTTGAAAACAATTATTTGCATCATTAATTATATTTACAAAGAAGCTATTGAAAACATTAAATCCATAATTCACAAATTTATAAATTTGTCTTTAGATACTTTTCAAACATTATTAATAAATCATTCACTTTAAATATGTTTTATTTAATTAATAACTTCAAAAATATTTATAACACTAAGATTTTCTATTAACCAATGTAGTATATAAATAAACAATATTTAAAAAGGATATATCCAACAAGGAAAGAAGGTAGATTCGAAAATCAAAATCAAGGTGAATAACTAAAGCTGGGCAGATAAGGTAGATCCAAAAGAATAGTATCGGCACGAATAGTTAATTTCAACCAAAAGAATTTAAATTTCTAAAAAACCAATACAGAAATTTCTTGTTGGAAATATTTTTATAATAAAATACCTTTAATATAAAATATTTTTATGTCAAAACAAAATTTTCTTTTGAAAATACTTTTATAACTCGATGTTTCAACAAGTTTATCCTCGTTCTTGCATACTCTGGCCATGCGTTGATCATGCGCAAAGCTAGAATTCTTCAAGTACTTAGTAGACTCGTTTCAACACCCAGTGAAAATACTTGAAAAACCTTTAAAAACAGATATGGAAAGTACAATCCAAACAAAACAACCAAACCAAAACCTTTGTCCGACCATGGTTCGCAGATACACAATGGTTACGCCTGGATCCCCCAGGAAACAATCCATATCCGTAAGCTTTCTCAGCCCTGCGAGTTACGCCATGATGACTAGTAGAGTGCAGGATACACAATGGTTACGCCTGGATCCCCCAGGAAACAATCCGTACCCCTAGGCAAGACTCAGCCAGGCACTAGCGCTACTATTCGCGACCTACACAGATTGCAGGATACACAATGGTTACGCCTGGATCCCCCAGGAAATAATCCGTACCCCTAGGCAAGACTCAGCCAGGCAATTGCGCTATGCATTCACGAGACAGAGAAAAAAACATGGGTTACGCCACGGTGGGAACACTCGAGTATTACATTCGAAAACCAAAAATCAGAGAGAATAATATCGATAGAATAATCCACGATGTGGCCACAAAGCAGATATCAAGCAGAAGGCACTTTCCATATCTTTACTTCGAAAATATATATCATATAGTACCTTTTCAAATCACTTTCAAATATCGTACTTATATAAAGTTCATATATATAGGATTCCATTTTTCCCAAATCGAATACTTTCCAAATCAATAGTAGATCAAATCGTACTTATATAGACTTCGATTATATAAAATCTCTTTCCAAATTGAGTACCTTTCAAATCAATAGATTTCAAATCAACTTCATACTTTTACAAATCCAATTTATATAAGTTCGACCACTCCCAAATCAAGTGCTTAATAATATAAGGTTCTCAATTTCAAATCATTCAATATCCATTCAGTTTCCAATCATATATGATTTCACCAAATTTTCTTCCAAATTAAGTATCTAAATTTCAAAGTTCTCAAAATAATAGGTTTAGAAAATTATCCCAGTTTCTAAATTAAAATAATTGAAGTCAAACAATTTCATTTTCAAAATCTCCATAAGAGTACTGGTTTTTAATTTCAATTTAATTTCAAAACTAAAAAATTTCTCAAAATCACTTATACTCAAATGGTTTCCAAATTTATAATTATCCCTTTAAAACTTTTAAACTATCTATTTCTAGTTGAAATATTCAATTTACCTTTCTGAAAACTATTATTCAAAACTATATATATATATATATTTTTCAAAACATTTCAAAACAAAATTTATATTCTGTATCAAACATTCTATACTCTTCGAAATTTCTTAGCTTTGAAAATTTAATCTCGATTTGGAAGTGTTCGAACATTCAAAATAGTTAGGGAAATCAAATTTTCAATACAAGAGTTGAAAATCAACAATAAATCAATAAATCAACTATTAAATCCAAAACTCGAGGACTGAACACCGGTCTCATTTTAAATTGTTTCAAATATATACCTATATCTTTCTAAAATATCAAATTATACTTCGGAATTTGAAATCAAAATTTGTTTCACAATATCACTCGCATAGCAAAGCTACTAGAGTGGCCTTCCCCACTTTGAAACTCGAAAATCAATGTCGATGATGCGTGCACTCATCACCGAAATTATTTTCCAATGACATAAGTGAGTTCTGGACTTCTATTTTCTTGAAAACTTCTTTGAATCTGAAAAATACCTTTAAATCGTATTATTCTTATATATTTTCCAAATCTTAAAACCAATTTCAAAATACTGGAATTCAATTCTCGAATTTCAAATTTAACTCTATAGTTATAAATCATTTTTATATAAATCAATTTCTTATCATTTTTCAAAATTTCAAATCCTTCCAAAACCTTTTCTTATTTGTTTTATATATAGGTAAATAATCCTTATCGAAAACATTTTCACTTTTATATATTAAAAAAAATCATAGTTATCAAAATAAAATTTCGGTATAAACAATTTCAAAAATACAAACAAAACCCGATTTTCAAAGGATGATTCAAGAATGGATTTCAAAACAAAGATAGAGATTTAATTTAGAGGAACTCCAATCAATAGAATCCTGATTCGAATATAGACTCGATCGAAGTTGAGATGATTAAATTACAAAACAGAAGATGTATATACTTCTATAAATTCCGGGCGACCTTTACCGGTCAACCGTGATTCCAAAATTAGATCGGTGTAGAATTCTGAGGCAATTCGACATTCGATCGCCAGAGATATAGAATTCGGCATAACAAGATATATCAGGATCGTAAACCAAGGATACAGAAATCTTCGGTGAATCGACGCCAATTGGAAAGGAGTTTTCACCCCTTTTACAAATCATTTAGTGGAGTCATGGAATATTCCACGAACGAATATAAATAGGGAGAGACAAGAATGAATATCGGAACCGAGAGACATTCCTAGATTCAAAGGAAATCGAGTCAAAAAGGAAGAGATTCAACTCGAACGAAAGTGATTCTGTAAATAAATTTACCATATATGCTAAGTTTTTCCCAGAGCCAAAGCTCTGATATAAACTGTAACGACCCGCTATTTTTGGACCATTCAAATCGATGATAAAACCATACATATCCGACTTGAATAATTCAAAATACCGAATTGTTAATTTAAAATTTGGCAAAACTTAACATGTATAGTAAATAAATCAATCACAGATCACAGACACAGAGTAATATAATGCAGCGGAAGAGATAAAGAATAGTAGTTCATGAAGCTAGTATATACATCAGAGTTAGAATAAAATACATCAGAATATCCCAGATGCAGTGAAGTCTCCAGTACGAGCAGATAACTTCTCTGAACCAATCAACTGGATGACTGAAGGATAGATAGCTGGATCTTCAAACAAAGCTCCAACTTCGAAGGTGAGTCTCAAATGCTATATCACTCAGTCTGACCCGAGCGTAAAGAAAAACACAAACACTCGAGTCAGGATTAACATTCTTATATAAATAAATCCAACTCAAGTGAAATATCAACTGAAATGCAAATAACTTAAAGGATGTTTGGGATAACCATCCTCTAAGTGTCCATAGAACTATCTACAAGGTAGAAATATACACTATAACACCGTGGCCATTTCAACTTAATTTATACTTCAAACCAAATATCATTTTACTTCAATTATCTCTATATTTCCCAACATAGTATTTATTTATAATGAATAATTTATACAGTCAAGTATTTCCAATTTCCCCAACTTAACAAAACGTTTCACATCAACCCGACCTTCCCATTTAAACTAAATTCAATCTCAATTTATCAGTTTAAATTCAACTCAATTCCTGAAATAACCCCTTGAATTTTATCGATCTCAAATTCGGATTTGTAATCACAAAATACCCCTTTATATTCAATATTTTCAAACCTTTAAGTATTCAACGTTTCAACTAAATTTTTATTCAATTTAGTTTTCTAAATAATAAATTCAAATTTAGTTCAAGCTAATTTTTATTTTTATTCAATTTAGTTTCTAAATAACAAATTCAACTATATTGATTTCAAATACAGATCCGAATCTCAAAATAAACCATTTAATTACAATATAGTTCAAAGCTTTAATATTTAAATGTTCAATTTAACATTTTCATATAGATCACGACTTAACCTCATTATTATTTAGTCCTGAAATGCCCCCTCAATAGATTCAATATCATTTAAGTAACCTTAAATTTACATTTTACTCAAATATTTCTTTAATTTATTTAAACGGGAAATATTCATTAAATCACTTAAATCAAAAATCCAGTTACAAAATCATACCTTTAAACTTCCCATTCAATAATTTCAGATCGATTTAATTAAATAAATCCTTATTTAAAAACCATTTTTAATAAACCCAATTTATCTCCCAATCTTAATTATTCAAATTTTTACCACGGTAAATTTTGAAATATAAATTTTAAATAATACTTAAACATATTATATGGATTAAATCAATCTCAATAATATTATTATTAAATCTATATATAAAATTTCCATTTATATATAATATTATAAGAACCAATATTTATTAAATCCCATATACTTCTTTCCAAACTGTAGAAATTATTTTCAAAATATTTATATAGACCAACGGTGTCTGTATATATTTCCTATCATATAGTCAAGTGCTACGGATATTTATCATTTCAATCCGTACACTAAATATATACGGGTGGATATCATTTCAACCCGTAACTCCAAATTCTATTAAATGAAAATCGCTTGGGTTTATCATTTCAACCCATAATGATTTCTATACTAACATAGAACTTGCAGAGTGATAACAGATATGAAAATAATAATAACAATAGGCATATATCAACAAAATAAATATAAATAATAGGATATGGTGTCATATCCCATAAGTGAACAGTTACAGATAATAGCATATATAACAATTTAAATAACTACAGCCTCATATTTCAATTTGTCATTTCAATTGAAATCAAATTTAATAATAAAAGAACGTTAATCGTGAGTGATTGCTCACCTTCCGAGGCTAGAGAGATGGACAACGAAGCTTATTTGAGTTACGAATCAAAGCGAAGAAAGATCGGCATGAATCCGACGATCAAAGCTGATAACGACAAATCGATGAAATCAAATCAGAATTTGGTTGATGATGATAAATTCGAACGAATAGTATACTATATCATTATCCTATTATTCCCTTCCAAAAATCAATATTTAAGTTTAAGATAAGTATTAAAATAATATCTATTTCAAAATCATAAATTTCACCCATAAATTAAAATAAGATCTTTATATATAATATACAAAAAAAATCGATGGTTATTAAAACAAAACGAAAATATCTACATACGAAAATCCAAAACCTATCTTAAAAATCAAAATATCCAATCTAAAATCAATATATTGACATTGTATTGAAAAACCATTATTCAAATTAAACTATGTTAAGTGTAACCAAATATGTGTTTCGAAAACATGCCTCACGTGGATCACAAGCTAAGCTGAGTGCACGATCCGGACCACGTGGTTAGGAAAATACAAGCTTCAGTAAAATTATAATATACTAAACAAGCTGTATACTACCTTTTCAACTCATATAGAATAGAGGAATTTGAACTTTGATAGTAAAATCTCAAAACTTTATGAATATAATATATGAAAATCTGACACGCTATATATATATATAAATATTCGCATATAAATTGTAAAAGTAGGATATAAATCAATGGACCCAAAAATATGCAGACCCAAATTTTGAAAGCAACAGATTTCATAAAACAAAACAAAATCAAACTAATATATACAGCACCCAAATATACTGCTACCAAATGGGCGTTCATATTAATAGCTTTGAAAACTTTTTATAAATAAATAAATACATAACTTCATAAGTTGTAAACCACTTTGTATATTAATATATACGTGTAACTTAATATATAGCTAGTAGATAAACGGGAACCCAAAACAATAGAACCAAAATAACAAACAGATTGTAAATAAACCCATTCTACAAGTGTCGAACTTATATAACTTATATAACTTATAACTTATATACTAATAAAAATAAATAGATGTACAAACTATCACTAGAGCCGGGCCATGCTAGACACGGCTGAGACTAGACGAGGCAAAACTAGACGATGAGGCCGCTGTGGAGAGGAAGACGAGGCCACGGCAGAAGGGGGTAAGGAAAGTCGGTTCAGTTTTGGGCAGGTAGGGTGAAGGCGGGTCTGGGGTGGAGCCTTGGTGGCTGGTCAGGGGTTTTCAAGTGCGGAGGAGGGAGGAGCGACGGAGCACGATTTTCGGATGCGATGAACGTTTGGGGCGGAGGGAGGCTGTGTGAGATTGCGGTGATAGAGGGAAGTGGATAGGTTTGGTTTTTGGAGAGGAGATTGTTTTTGAAGGGGTGGGCTTTTTTATATTATTATTAGATCTGGAAAGTGTGTTTCGGCTACAGGAAATTATAAGGGAGGAGAGGCTATTTGTGCTCTGATGAATTGATTAGGGGAGAGGAACAAATATATAAGGAGATGAGCTGGCTAAATTAAATATTTGCGTTTTTTTTAGAGCAGTTTACCTTTTTATAAAGCAATGAATAGAGAACGTAATAAATCTTTTTTTTTGAAATGGACGTAATAAATCTTTCAATCAAAAGAATAAAACGTAAACTAATTCATATATTTTGATTTCTAAATATGGGATGACAACTGTCACGAGATTTGATACAGCTGAATTTTTTATGGAAATTTATATTTTGTGTGGACATCACGTTTCAATTTTTTTTTAAAAAAAATCGCAAGAAGGGATAAAGTCACAAATTTATGGTACCGATACAACGTATCGTTTTATGATTTCTGTTGCGTACCGGATACCAAAATACAGAAATAAATATACTGCGAAGATCAGCACGACGAGACGATCAAAACGGTACACAGATATCAGAGGTACGATCCTTCGATCAAAAGTCAATAATCGACACTGAAAATGCTGTTATTAGATCAGAATTAAGATAAACGAAGCAAAAGAAGTTCAAATTTGGAAAAACAAAAGATGACATCTCACTCAGGAGAGGATGTAGAAATTTTCTGTAGAAAAATATTTATGTTGGAAAATAAATTTATTACCATCAATTATTAACTGATTGAATGTGGTAGAATTACTTAATAAATAAACCTCCATAAAATAAATTGAAAATCTACCATCTGCTATGTACAATTGGACGCAATCCAAATATTAAATTTTTATATCAAAATATTATTATTTAAGAATCTCAAAATTTTAATTAAATACGTAAATAAAATCATTAAAATTTATTAAAATTTTATGGGTTGTTACAACTTACCTGTTCGTTGTGTAATTATTGATAATTTGAATGCTTATTTACTATATTCTTCATTTCCTTCTTATATCTAATAAATGTCGATTGTCCCTAATAAATGGTCATTAATATCAAAATAAGACAATCTCTAATGATATTTATTTACTCATTTCAAAATCAACCTATTATGACTATTCAATTTCACTATAAATGCCAGATTAATTCTCTTTCAATCCCCATTTAATTTCTTTAACTCTTTATTAACTACAGATTTATTGCCCATTAAACTTGTAGTTATTGTAAATTTTTGAATTATTATTCCTTCCTTTTTCGACCTTCTAGTCTTATAATTACTACGATATTAATGTTTAGTCATCCTAATTGAAACTAATATGAATGCCTATGCATATTATTAATTACGCTACAAATAGTTACATTCTAATCAAAAGACGTGGTTATACATGTGTTTGTATGTATTCCTATTCCTAATGCAATAATTCGCATACCTGGGCATTCTATAACATACATTATTCTGTGAAGAATATAAATTCCTATATTTTAATTTATTAGAGCTATCCTCCCAAAAAGGATTATCGTTATAACTTTCCATATATTACCAAAAAATAAAACCGGCTCCGTTTGAAATTACAAGGAACTTTTGTTTTATTGAAATAGACAGTGTAAACTATAGAGAAAACCTCTATACTTTACACATCTCTTTCATTTTTTTAATATATTCCTTATTCTTTCAAACGTGTACTTCTCAAAAAATTTATGGAATTGGACAACCCATGGAAATTACAAGGAAACAGACAACTGAATTATACCCCATTTCAACATAAATATTCACATTTCATGTCAATTAGGGCAATCTAATTTACAACCCAATTATAAATTTGGAATAAACTTTACAAAATTACAAATATCCTACAATAATAAATTTTTAGGACAAATTTTAAATTGCCAAATTATGTTGTACATTATATTACAATTTCCTGACTTACGAAGTATGTACGCAAGGTTCCAACTAAATACGCTCGTCTAAGCCTACAACTCAATAAATCTTACAAAGGCATAATAATTAAAAAAAATTTAATGATATAAATTGCAATGTTATAAATTAATTATACAATTTTTCAATCATCTTTCAAGCTTTCCAAATCTCCCAAAATTGATTCCATTTCTTTAGTTGACTCCATTTCCATTCCAATCCAAAAGAATACGTATAACAAGGTATATACATACTATTAGAATTATAGATCTGAGATAAGATTGTGAAGGGGAATATAGCTTATAACTAAAGAAATTTACCTTTTTCTTTTGCAATGTTGATTCGCTTCTTCTCTTCTATTTTCTGCCCTCCTTCAACTACAACACATATAATGTAATATTTTATGATTAATAGAAATAGTGGAAAAGGGAAATGGTAGAGCTTTTCTACTTTGATCAGAAAATACGAAAAGGTAAGCAAGAAGTTAGGCCTATATTTATCGGCGCAAGAATCAACCGTATCCGTTGGATTAAAATAATTATATCCTGGTCGTTGGACCAATGTCCAAACCCTAACAGCCACTACAGGACCGAACGTCTGCTCATTTATAGGCGGTCAACCGACCCAAGAAGGGGGTCGATCGGTTGGATCCCGCGTTTATCAATATTTATTTACCTTTTCCTTTTTCAATTATTTTCGCTTTGAAAACTTCAAATGCTAATAACTTCTTTTTTTGAGCTCCGATCTCGAAACTCCAAATATGAAAGATACTTAGAAAATCACTATGAATATAATGGTGTAAGCTTTATAGACAAATTTTGAAGTTTTCTCAAATTCCCTTTTTGGAGGCTTATTAATTATCATTAATTTTTACGGGGTGTTACATTATCCCCTCCTTAAAAGGATTTCATCTCCGAAATTCCTCAAGGATTAAATCATGTAGCATAGTTGTAACGACGCGGATTTTGCCCGCTCGAAAATCGACATCCATACTTCAAATCGTACTCGAATGCCATAGATTCGATTGTTCAAATCCGATTCGCCGGAGCTTATAACAATCATTAAGTAAACAACACAACGGAATAAAAGAATAATACATTGATATACAGCTTTGATACAATATCTGATAGAACAGATGGTCCAATATATATCAATATACATCAGAGGTATGATACAATAAAATAGCAGCGGAACAAATAACTCTAAGATAGTCTTCAAAGAAGAACTCCAAAAATAACTGTAACTCCATTTCCAAGAACCAATCCAGTGATAGCTCGAACTCCCAATAGCGATGCACCAAGATAACCAAGACTGGTGCGATCCAAAGACTGAACTAACTCCAGATAATCTGTTAAATCTAGCTATCTGAAAAACCCAACTCTAGACTGCTCGTGTAGGAAATAATGAGCACCCAGAGTTTAGGAAAGAAAACAATAAACTCCGGATCAGTCGTGGGACTGGTGTGAGCAACAAAAACAGTTTATCTTTTAAAAACATTCAACAAAAGATTTTCAAAGTCAATTCGCAATGCTTTTGAAAAATGTGACTACCATAAGGCCTCCCGCACACACACACATGCAAACGCAGAATCGGAGGAGATTTCTCCTTATGATAGCCAAAGATGCTTGATACGCATTTAAAATAATATTTGATATTAGTATTAGTGTATAGTGTAGGAAAAATTCATTTCGAAAGTAGAATATAAATCTTAGCCAACATAGACATTTCGAACTATGCCTACTATAGCTACCATCCAAACAGTGGTGACCACCATAAGTGAATGGCAGGTTCTACAACTAATACCGTACAAGTTTCGTATTGGGAATTGGATTTCCAACAAATGATCAGGCCAAGGAACTTCCCATTGCCACTGAGAATGCCTCTGGAAAGACATCCCCGAGAACCAAACCGGAACTCTGCCAACACAAGGCCGGGTTACCCCTAACTGGGTAACTACTGACACGAGCACGCCATTCCCCGGTCCTTTAGGACCTTTTCAACCGAGCGCTCGATATCCAACATCACACCATAATAAATAGAGTGTTTTCAACATGAGTAAGTATCTGGGCTCCATACCATGATACCACCCCTTTCCAGAAGGAAATGCACATACCCTAAGGGGAGCTACAGCAACCCCTAATAACCTTGCCGCATCTTTCCTGTTTTGACCATTTCCGGGATGTGAGGCTCGACGAATTCACGTCCACAAAAACATACTTTATACAAAAGCCATGCTTTGGGTTAACAAATGATCAACACAATGATCACTAAGATAGACGATCAAATAAATGATCCTATCACAAATAATCAACACAATGATCATTTCAGCATCACTCAGCATGTCACATTACCAAACTGGGAATATATCGCTGATAACTTCAACTATATAACCTTTGAGCTCGTACGTCTCAAAGAAGGGTGTTAAGCTAAAAGAATAAATTCTCCGCCACCTCAGAAATATATTTGAAAGAAATCGGCTTTATATCTCAAATTGTAATGTCAGACATACTATCCATACGAGTCTGTTCCGGGATCGAACAGAACCGAAGGCACTTACAAAGAAGTCCTTGCAATCCGGATATTCACTAATCACGTTTGGACTTCCCATCACATATGAAGTCTCTATACCGGGGACCATTCGATGCAAAGACATTCGACGAGTTATCCTTACGTTTTCGAAAATATCCGGTCTTCACCACCGGTCTTCAAATGCTATCCATAACGACATATCACATATTCGGAATGGGATATATGACACAAAGGTCCTCTCCCGGCTAAACCGAACAGTGAGCGCAGTATTTCAAAAACATATGGACATTGGGATTTCAATTAAGTCACAACTTAAAAATTCAAAACTTTCTTTCAAATGGTTTTAACCCAATTACCATTTCAATCTTTAAACAAAAAGATTCATTTTCACAACCTTTAACGGTTTAAACAATTTTCACATTTTAATCTTTTAAACAAAAGATTCATTCACAGATTTTCCCAATCAATTTTCATTTCAATTTGATTAACTCGTTAAATCTTCAAATCAAAGATTTAACCTATAGCCTCAAAACAATTTCATTTCAATTTGATTTAACTCGTTAAATCTTCAAATCAAAGATTTAACTTATAGCTTCAAAACAGATTTCAATTTGATTTAAACAAATCATCAATTTAAATCTGTTAAAAATAAACAGATTTAATTCATAGCTTTCAAAAAGAATTTATTCATAACTTAGGAAAATCATTTCCCTATTCAATCTTGAAATCCCCTTAATTAACTGGAATCTCAGTTCTTATCTAAAAGTGTTAATCATTTGAAAACAACAGTTTTCATTTTGGAAATCTGATTTATTTATACGAGTTGAAATCCTTAGGTTAAATTCAAACTCCTAAAAACAATACTTAAAAGTGGTTTAATCCCTATATAACCAATATAACAACTTTAATCCCAAATTTCAAATCATAGGATTCAATTTCAAGTATTGAATTTAAATTTTAAATCAAATTATTTAAATTCCAAAATTTAATCAAGTAATTTAAAAATAATAAATTTTATTTTGAAATTCCATTCCAAAAGCTTTTCACATTTATTCCGATTCCATTTCCAAAACATTTGAATTTAAAAATTCAAATTTAAACTATTTCAAAAATCTGCGACTTAATCGATTTCCTCGTGAAATCCATATTTGTGTGTGTATGGTGTGGTCCAGGGGTTTAACACAATAAAAGTGCCACATCATCAATCATCACAGATTAAAACACAGAAATATAGTTGATAAGCGATATAAACATAACGCTCATCGTCCATTCACAGATTCACAGATAATATACAGATGTATCATCAGTAAATGAATAAATTATACATAGCACAATCCACAAAACAAAATGTCACAGATCAGACAGAACAATCAATTCAAGGCATTTCATACGATACAATCATTCATAAGTAAGGTCAAGCATTCAATAATCCTTTATAAGCAGGATAAACTAATCGTTTAAACCTGATTAATTCAATTCATTTCCAATTTAATCAATTACTTATGAATTAATTATCCAATCTTGATTATTTAATAAATTTCAAACCATTTGATATTAATTTATTTATCAAATATTTTAGTTAATCAAAATATCTAAAATTAATTACAGTAAGTGATTACTCCTTAATTACTTTTATTAAGTAATTACATTTAACAATTTATAATTGATTTTCTAAATTAATTAATCCATTTAATTATTAATATTTATCACTTTAATCAATACTTGATAATCTTTAGTTAATTATCTTTATTAACTAATAATATTTCATTAATTACCTTCTTAAGAAAATTTCTTAGATTAAATCTTTATTAATCATTTCTAATTAATTAATCTAAATTACTTATTTCTAAATTAAATAAATCATTCTTTAATTACCTTATTAATCAAATCATTTTAATTACCTTAATTATCTCTAAGATAATTAATTTCCTTATTAATGACCTCATCAATATTTTAAGTGTAAAACATTACACTTTTGAATTTAGACTCAAATTTCATTTTGAATTTATGATTCAAAATGCTTACATATCTAAATATTAATCAAATTTAAATTTCTATTTATAATCTTAAAATAAATGTAAAGAACATTTATAAATTACATATGAACTTATGTAAGCCTTTAAACTGATTTACTTAATTTTATTTTAAAATTAAGCCTTTAAAATCCACCACTATTTAACCTACAGATTCAAATTATTGAATACCAAGTTTAGTTATTGGTTTGATAACAAATTTACTTTTTTTTTTAAAAAAAAAACTATTTGGTTTATACTTGTTTTAAAACACATATAATTTAAAAACTGGTTCAAATTCCAGATTTTAAACTCGAAGCCATATTCAAGTCTTGTTTTCAGATTTTATTTTAAATTCTAAAATCAGATTTAAAATCTGAAAACCCACCTTGTAAACATTTACAAATTTGATTTAAAAATCAAATTTATGTTTAAAACTTTTAAATTCAAAGTTTATTTGAAACTAAACTTAAAACTAGATTTAAACTTGCTTTAAAACTTTTGCTTCCCATTTAAACTGGCTTTTAAATTTTATTTTAAAAAAAAAATGTAACAGGTTTTTGAAAACCTGTAGACAAGAAAAAAAACAACATCCTGTAACCAACCATTGACCCCAAACAAAACAACTCGAACTCAATTCCCTGCCCTTTTTGCCGTGCACCGTGCACATGCACCAGAGCATCGGCCGCCTCCGTTCAACTCTGATGACCCCTACACGTCGTCTATCACCCACGTGCCTGATCAAGATCATCGTACCCCCTCCCAAACTCAAAAATCGAAATCGAGATAAAAACTTGAAAACCTGGAACAGAAAGAACCCATCAACCTCGCAACCTGTCAACGCCTCGCATCCACTCCTCTGACCACCGGAACGTACGAAACTTCGGCCATCACTTCGTCGTCGACCCTACCACCATCTCCCACAGTCGCTTCTCACTCGATGCATCATGGAGGAAGAACGAATCAAACATACAGCCATGACGAAAACTAGGTTTACAAACAAATTCCCTACACCGCTGTCGCCCCAGTGATCATGAGTGTCACCGAGCATTTTTCCCACCTTCATCGTAGGCCCCTCCACCTCCACGAGAAGCCTTGACCACCATCTACACTCCGATCAACCGCAATTGATCAAAACCCAATTTTCAAACAAATACGAACTACTCTTCGACCCTTTATCTAAAAATTATAATTTTCTCTTTAAAAATCGTGTTATAGCACATGAATCCAGATTACATACCTGAATTCAGAATTTGAAAAGTTTAAATTTGAACTTGTTTAAGTTTACACTGTTGTAAATTTATTTTCAGAGGCCATACACATTATTTCCACTTAAACAAATTTTTAAAACTAGAGTTTATGATTAAGCAAACAAGTTTCATTCGAAACTTGAATTTAAACAGAGACAAGATCATAAGGATTGAATTGTTTTAAACCAAACTTGAATACTGGAAGGTATAGGCAGAGAATACTCTGAAGCAAAATGTATACCATACATGAATATGTACGCAGCAGGTATCATATAATTCATATTTGTTTTAGATTAAATAGTATGCAAACAAATCTACCTACTTGAATTTCTTTAAAAGTGAAGTTACTCACTGTATTGTTTCCAGAGTGAACAGAGCATTCTATTTATAACAGGGTTGCAACTGAATCTTGCTTCTTTGTTTTGAATTTTGTTTAAGTTTCGAGTGTCACTTGCTTTTGCTTCTTTTTTTCTTTTCTTTTTTTTTCTTTTCTTTTCTCAGTTTGAAGAATGAAACTATAATGATACTTTGATGTGTATATGAAGTTAAAGTATACAGTTTTGAAGTCCTTTGCAAGTACAAGATGTTATAAATGTTTGTTTAGAGATAGGGTATGGCTGAAGTATGTTGCATTAATTAGTTATAACTTTATGCAGGCTATATTTTATTTCTTCCATTTGTTTACTAGCTTATACTTTTTAAATTATGTATGTACTTAGAGATGTTTTGTTTGTACTTGTTTGCTTTTACTTTATGTTTCTATACTTAAACATATACTTGCTGTTTACAGCCTACATCTTTTACATAGAAGATGTTTATATTTTACTTTGTTTTATTTATTTTATTTTATTAGATTTTGCTTATTTTATTATTATGTATGTTTGCAGTTTTTGTGCAGTTCTTGCTTTATATTGTAAGCATATTCATATGTACTTTTGCTCATATCAATTTAACTTGGCTGATGTATACTATATTGATGGCTAATATGCTATTGTTTGTTATTTTACTTTCTTCTTTTATTATTATCATATGTTAGATTTTTATTTAGTATGTTTACTTACTTGATATTTTATAAAACTATATATATATATATATATATATGTATATATATATATATATATTCATTCTCAAAATATAGATGAATTTCTAGGTTTTTATTTTGTTTGTATATGTAGATGGATCTTTTACTTGCCTGCATAAACATGTTTTACTGCAGATTGGATGGTGGTTGCAGCTTTGACTTACTTTTGCTTGTAGTTCATTTTACTTATGTATTGAATTCTAATTTAACTTTAACATTTATTTCTAACCATAAATTTATTTGAAACATTTATTGCTAATACTTATTTTACTTTGTTTATATATATTACTTTATAGTATGAATAACTTCTATTTTAACATGTTGTTAAAATTTATTTATGAGTTACTATATATATGTATTTTTCTTAATTTATTTTATAACTCAAATATTTATTAAACCATTCATCTAAGATTTAAATTCAAATCAAAATATATATATATACACACAAGATTTTATAATTTCAAATTGACTCATATATACCCAAATATACATACATATATATATATATATATATTCACATATATACATATATATACAATATTTTAAAATTTAAATGATTTATATAGAATATATTTGAACTCGGGGAAACTCGCTTCCATTTATATTTAAATTTTATAATTTTTTATTCAAAATTTCTTTTAATTATCAATTTAAATTAAATTAAAATCTAGGGTCGTTACAAATTTCCCCCCTTAAAAGAATTTCGTCCTCGAAATTCGCAGGCACGAAAACAACACAAAGATAGACAGATACGATCTCCTATAATTCCTCAAACATAAGATATGAATTTTAAGCTCAAGTCGGAATATCTCAAAATATATACTAATTCGTCCCTCTTCGGACTTTTGTATTCACAAGAAATTACAATAGAATTTCAAATTTTGGTTTTAAACGAAATCGTTTTATCAATACAATTAAAATTATCTTTCATATGCTATTAATCAATTTTAACTCAATTTTAAAATTTCCAATTCATTTAAAATTTCCAATTTCAAATTCATTAAAGTTTAAATCCAAAAACTGAAAAGAAATTGATGAAATATGAAGAAAGAATATCTACAACGATTCGTAGAGCATCACCACACCAAAACTTCTTCTTGTAGCTGGTACGAAGAAATCAAAAGAATTTGGAAACGAATCAAAGAAAATAGATAGTGAAAGTTGTTTCCACAGTCACAGGGTATTGACCATTTATAGTCGTATTTTCCTGTCCCCTATCTCGTTCTCTTCTTGCACTCATACTCACTATCGGTGGATAGTAAGAGAATTTACTGAGGCATACAGACGGATATCTTAGGGATTACTCCTTCTAGGATTTACTTCATCCTATCTCTAATGAGTTACTTAATGTGTTACACTCCTGAGCTAAAGTTTCAACCTTAGCTCTGATACCACATGTAACGACGCGGATTTTGCCCGCTCGAAAATCGACATCCATACTTCAAATCGTACTCGAATGCCATAGATTCGATTGTTCAAATCCGATTCGCCGGAGCTTATAACAATCATTAAGTAAACAACACAACGGAATAAAAGAATAATACATTGATATACAGCTTTGATACAATATCTGATAGAACAGATGGTCCAATATATATCAATATACATCAGAGGTATGATACAATAAAATAGCAGCGGAACAAATAACTCTAAGATAGTCTTCAAAGAAGAACTCCAAAAATAACTGTAACTCCATTTCCAAGAACCAATCCAGTGATAGCTCGAACTCCCAATAGCGATGCACCAAGATAACCAAGACTGGTGCGATCCAAAGACTGAACTAACTCCAGATAATCTGTTAAATCTAGCTATCTGAAAAACCCAACTCTAGACTGCTCGTGTAGGAAATAATGAGCACCCAGAGTTTAGGAAAGAAAACAATAAACTCCGGATCAGTCGTGGGACTGGTGTGAGCAACAAAAACAGTTTATCTTTTAAAAACATTCAACAAAAGATTTTCAAAGTCAATTCGCAATGCTTTTGAAAAATGTGACTACCATAAGGCCTCCCGCACACACACACATGCAAACGCAGAATCGGAGGAGATTTCTCCTTATGATAGCCAAAGATGCTTGATACGCATTTAAAATAATATTTGATATTAGTATTAGTGTATAGTGTAGGAAAAATTCATTTCGAAAGTAGAATATAAATCTTAGCCAACATAGACATTTCGAACTATGCCTACTATAGCTACCATCCAAACAGTGGTGACCACCATAAGTGAATGGCAGGTTCTACAACTAATACCGTACAAGTTTCGTATTGGGAATTGGATTTCCAACAAATGATCAGGCCAAGGAACTTCCCATTGCCACTGAGAATGCCTCTGGAAAGACATCCTCGAGAACCAAACCGGAACTCTGCCAACACAAGGCCGGGTTACCCCTAACTGGGTAACTACTGACACGAGCACGCCATTCCCCGGTCCTTTAGGACCTTTTCAACCGAGCGCTCGATATCCAACATCACACCATAATAAATAGAGTGTTTTCAACATGAGTAAGTATCTGGGCTCCATACCATGATACCACCCCTTTCCAGAAGGAAATGCACATACCCTAAGGGGAGCTACAGCAACCCCTAATAACCTTGCCGCATCTTTCCTGTTTTGACCATTTCCGGGATGTGAGGCTCGACGAATTCACGTCCACAAAAACATACTTTATACAAAAGCCATGCTTTGGGTTAACAAATGATCAACACAATGATCACTAAGATAGACGATCAAATAAATGATCCTATCACAAATAATCAACACAATGATCATTTCAGCATCACTCAGCATGTCACATTACCAAACTGGGAATATATCGCTGATAACTTCAACTATATAACCTTTGAGCTCGTACGTCTCAAAGAAGGGTGTTAAGCTAAAAGAATAAATTCTCCGCCACCTCAGAAATATATTTGAAAGAAATCGGCTTTATATCTCAAATTGTAATGTCAGACATACTATCCATACGAGTCTGTTCCGGGATCGAACAGAACCGAAGGCACTTACAAAGAAGTCCTTGCAATCCGGATATTCACTAATCACGTTTGGACTTCCCATCACATATGAAGTCTCTATACCGGGGACCATTCGATGCAAAGACATTCGACGAGTTATCCTTACGTTTTCGAAAATATCCGGTCTTCACCACCGGTCTTCAAATGCTATCCATAACGACATATCACATATTCGGAATGGGATATATGACACAAAGGTCCTCTCCCGGCTAAACCGAACAGTGAGCGCAGTATTTCAAAAACATATGGACATTGGGATTTCAATTAAGTCACAACTTAAAAATTCAAAACTTTCTTTCAAATGGTTTTAACCCAATTACCATTTCAATCTTTAAACAAAAAGATTCATTTTCACAACCTTTAACGGTTTAAACAATTTTCACATTTTAATCTTTTAAACAAAAGATTCATTCACAGATTTTCCCAATCAATTTTCATTTCAATTTGATTAACTCGTTAAATCTTCAAATCAAAGATTTAACCTATAGCCTCAAAACAATTTCATTTCAATTTGATTTAACTCGTTAAATCTTCAAATCAAAGATTTAACTTATAGCTTCAAAACAGATTTCAATTTGATTTAAACAAATCATCAATTTAAATCTGTTAAAAATAAACAGATTTAATTCATAGCTTTCAAAAAGAATTTATTCATAACTTAGGAAAATCATTTCCCTATTCAATCTTGAAATCCCCTTAATTAACTGGAATCTCAGTTCTTATCTAAAAGTGTTAATCATTTGAAAACAACAGTTTTCATTTTGGAAATCTGATTTATTTATACGAGTTGAAATCCTTAGGTTAAATTCAAACTCCTAAAAACAATACTTAAAAGTGGTTTAATCCCTATATAACCAATATAACAACTTTAATCCCAAATTTCAAATCATAGGATTCAATTTCAAGTATTGAATTTAAATTTTAAATCAAATTATTTAAATTCCAAAATTTAATCAAGTAATTTAAAAATAATAAATTTTATTTTGAAATTCCATTCCAAAAGCTTTTCACATTTATTCCGATTCCATTTCCAAAACATTTGAATTTAAAAATTCAAATTTAAACTATTTCAAAAATCTACGACTTAATCGATTTCCTCGTGAAATCCATATTTGTGTGTGTATGGTGTGGTCCAGGGGTTTAACACAATAAAAGTGCCACATCATCAATCATCACAGATTAAAACACAGAAATATAGTTGATAAGCGATATAAACATAACGCTCATCGTCCATTCACAGATTCACAGATAATATACAGATGTATCATCAGTAAATGAATAAATTATACATAGCACAATCCACAAAACAAAATGTCACAGATCAGACAGAACAATCAATTCAAGGCATTTCATACGATACAATCATTCATAAGTAAGGTCAAGCATTCAATAATCCTTTATAAGCAGGATAAACTAATCGTTTAAACCTGATTAATTCAATTCATTTCCAATTTAATCAATTACTTATGAATTAATTATCCAATCTTGATTATTTAATAAATTTCAAACCATTTGATATTAATTTATTTATCAAATATTTTAGTTAATCAAAATATCTAAAATTAATTACAGTAAGTGATTACTCCTTAATTACTTTTATTAAGTAATTACATTTAACAATTTATAATTGATTTTCTAAATTAATTAATCCATTTAATTATTAATATTTATCACTTTAATCAATACTTGATAATCTTTAGTTAATTATCTTTATTAACTAATAATATTTCATTAATTACCTTCTTAAGAAAATTTCTTAGATTAAATCTTTATTAATCATTTCTAATTAATTAATCTAAATTACTTATTTCTAAATTAAATAAATCATTCTTTAATTACCTTATTAATCAAATCATTTTAATTACCTTAATTATCTCTAAGATAATTAATTTCCTTATTAATGACCTCATCAATATTTTAAGTGTAAAACATTACACTTTTGAATTTAGACTCAAATTTCATTTTGAATTTATGATTCAAAATGCTTACATATCTAAATATTAATCAAATTTAAATTTCTATTTATAATCTTAAAATAAATGTAAAGAACATTTATAAATTACATATGAACTTATGTAAGCCTTTAAACTGATTTACTTAATTTTATTTTAAAATTAAGCCTTTAAAATCCACCACTATTTAACCTACAGATTCAAATTATTGAATACCAAGTTTAGTTATTGGTTTGATAACAAATTTACTTTTTTTTTTTTAAAAAAAAAAACTATTTGGTTTATACTTGTTTTAAAACACATATAATTTAAAAACTGGTTCAAATTCCAGATTTTAAACTCGAAGCCATATTCAAGTCTTGTTTTCAGATTTTATTTTAAATTCTAAAATCAGATTTAAAATCTGAAAACCCACCTTGTAAACATTTACAAATTTGATTTAAAAATCAAATTTATGTTTAAAACTTTTAAATTCAAAGTTTATTTGAAACTAAACTTAAAACTAGATTTAAACTTGCTTTAAAACTTTTGCTTCCCATTTAAACTGGCTTTTAAATTTTATTTTAAAAAAAAATGTAACAGGTTTTTGAAAACCTGTAGACAAGAAAAAAAACAACATCCTGTAACCAACCATTGACCCCAAACAAAACAACTCGAACTCAATTCCCTGCCCTTTTTGCCGTGCACCGTGCACATGCACCAGAGCATCGGCCGCCTCCGTTCAACTCTGATGACCCCTACACGTCGTCTATCACCCACGTGCCTGATCAAGATCATCGTACCCCCTCCCAAACTCAAAAATCGAAATCGAGATAAAAACTTGAAAACCTGGAACAGAAAGAACCCATCAACCTCGCAACCTGTCAACGCCTCGCATCCACTCCTCTGACCACCGGAACGTACGAAACTTCGGCCATCACTTCGTCATCGACCCTACCACCATCTCCCACAGTCGCTTCTCACTCGATGCATCATGGAGGAAGAACGAATCAAACATACAGCCATGACGAAAACTAGGTTTACAAACAAATTCCCTACACCGCTGTCGCCCCAGTGATCATGAGTGTCACCGAGCATTTTTCCCACCTTCATCGTAGGCCCCTCCACCTCCACGAGAAGCCTTGACCACCATCTACACTCCGATCAACCGCAATTGATCAAAACCCAATTTTCAAACAAATACGAACTACTCTTCGACCCTTTATCTAAAAATTATAATTTTCTCTTTAAAAATCGTGTTATAGCACATGAATCCAGATTACATACCTGAATTCAGAATTTGAAAAGTTTAAATTTGAACTTGTTTAAGTTTACACTGTTGTAAATTTATTTTCAGAGGCCATACACATTATTTCCACTTAAACAAATTTTTAAAACTAGAGTTTATGATTAAGCAAACAAGTTTCATTCGAAACTTGAATTTAAACAGAGACAAGATCATAAGGATTGAATTGTTTTAAACCAAACTTGAATACTGGAAGGTATAGGCAGAGAATACTCTGAAGCAAAATGTATACCATACATGAATATGTACGCAGCAGGTATCATATAATTCATATTTGTTTTAGATTAAATAGTATGCAAACAAATCTACCTACTTGAATTTCTTTAAAAGTGAAGTTACTCACTGTATTGTTTCCAGAGTGAACAGAGCATTCTATTTATAACAGGGTTGCAACTGAATCTTGCTTCTTTGTTTTGAATTTTGTTTAAGTTTCGAGTGTCACTTGCTTTTGCTTCTTTTTTTCTTTTCTTTTTTTTTCTTTTCTTTTCTCAGTTTGAAGAATGAAACTATAATGATACTTTGATGTGTATATGAAGTTAAAGTATACAGTTTTGAAGTCCTTTGCAAGTACAAGATGTTATAAATGTTTGTTTAGAGATAGGGTATGGCTGAAGTATGTTGCATTAATTAGTTATAACTTTATGCAGGCTATATTTTATTTCTTCCATTTGTTTACTAGCTTATACTTTTTAAATTATGTATGTACTTAGAGATGTTTTGTTTGTACTTGTTTGCTTTTACTTTATGTTTCTATACTTAAACATATACTTGCTGTTTACAGCCTACATCTTTTACATAGAAGATGTTTATATTTTACTTTGTTTTATTTATTTTATTTTATTAGATTTTGCTTATTTTATTATTATGTATGTTTGCAGTTTTTGTGCAGTTCTTGCTTTATATTGTAAGCATATTCATATGTACTTTTGCTCATATCAATTTAACTTGGCTGATGTATACTATATTGATGGCTAATATGCTATTGTTTGTTATTTTACTTTCTTCTTTTATTATTATCATATGTTAGATTTTTATTTAGTATGTTTACTTACTTGATATTTTATAAAACTATATATATATATATATGTATATATATATATATATATTCATTCTCAAAATATAGATGAATTTCTAGGTTTTTATTTTGTTTGTATATGTAGATGGATCTTTTACTTGCCTGCATAAACATGTTTTACTGCAGATTGGATGGTGGTTGCAGCTTTGACTTACTTTTGCTTGTAGTTCATTTTACTTATGTATTGAATTCTAATTTAACTTTAACATTTATTTCTAACCATAAATTTATTTGAAACATTTATTGCTAATACTTATTTTACTTTGTTTATATATATTACTTTATAGTATGAATAACTTCTATTTTAACATGTTGTTAAAATTTATTTATGAGTTACTATATATATGTATTTTTCTTAATTTATTTTATAACTCAAATATTTATTAAACCATTCATCTAAGATTTAAATTCAAATCAAAATATATATATATACACACAAGATTTTATAATTTCAAATTGACTCATATATACCCAAATATACATACATATATATATATATATATATTCACATATATACATATATATACAATATTTTAAAATTTAAATGATTTATATAGAATATATTTGAACTCGGGGAAACTCGCTTCCATTTATATTTAAATTTTATAATTTTTTATTCAAAATTTCTTTTAATTATCAATTTAAATTAAATTAAAATCTAGGGTCGTTACAATAGTGCACAACCAATCTAAACTATCCAATTAATTAGTGTACAACCAATATTGCAGCCAAATATGTACAGCTATACAGTGTATCGCAACATATATTGTATATATGAAGAATAATACTGGATCAACGCCTTATTTGTGAATGCATTCTTTTTGAAACATTTTTGAAAAATGATGCAAACAACTTACATATACTGGCAGTTCTATATGTTTGCAAGTTTTCAAAAACTAAAAATCCTGTTTCACACACTAATTTCCACATTCCTACTAGTAGAAATATGGTTCAACCAATTTTACAACTAATCCCTACCACCCAAAACCTAGCACATAATTTCTAACATCTAAAAATTTTGGAAAACCAGTTTTTCTAAATCTATACTCCTATGACAGAAAAGGAATTTAGATGGAAAATTGACATTTCCACCCTTCTTTAGGATACCTATTTCGTTATATTTTGGAACCTTTTCTTTGTCCCCTAAATTTTCCAACTTTTTCAAGTATAGTACACATAAGGAGGTTTACTTTTGAATGCTAAAATGGAATTATCCTAAATGCAAGTTTCATTTCACTATCAACAAGGTATGAAAATAGAAATTCTAAAGCTAAAACTACCTTTTCTCTTGTTATTACCTATGTTTTGTACACTATCACCTTGTCCAATAGTAAAACTCGTATTTACTAATCCATTGACGCTCCCTACGCTAAGCATGAGGCATTTGAAAAATAAGAAATCAAACTTGCAAAATAGTTTGTAAATTAAATCTTTCAAAAGCATTCAAACATGATTTTTCAAAAGTTAGATACAACTTTTCAAAAGCATTTGAACATAATTTTTCAGAAGCATCAAAACACTTGCTTCTATATCCTTGAAATAAATCATGCTACATCTTAACATAATCAGAACTTAATCAATGAGTTAGTGCATATGATGGACCCTAGCATTGTGCAGTTTACCCTGGATTCGGGGAACATTTCGTTTTTCTCCTAAACAACGACACACAAGCTTATTTATAAATTTTAGCTTTTAAGGCATCGGGACAGTGACACATGATTTTGCAACAATCTTTTCCTTTCTTACCTTTGCTAAAGATTATACTTTCCAAAACTTTAAAGTTTTAGGATCTAAACATTTTTTATTTCCAGTTGTTTATCTAATTTCCTAATTTACTTTACAAAATTCCTTCCTTAATTACATTTTACCGCTTATTGTGAACTAAAAATAAATTGAAAATTTAAATTGTTTATTTGAAATAAACAATGGATTTGGAAATAAAATGTGAAATAAATTTTTAGAAACTTTATTTTTGGTTGTTTGGGTTAATAATGAGTGATATTGATTTTTATTTAGTGAAAATGCAATAATTCTAGTAATTATTGCCAAATGCTTCTTTAAATAATTTTTTAAAGGAGGTATTTGATTTCTAAATGTATTCATTATAAATAAAAAGGTGAAATTTGATTTAAAAATAAGTTTTGATCATAAAATTGATGGAAAATGGTTTATTGCATTTTATTACACAAGAAGATTATTTTGTGTAATTTTTGGTATTAAAAATGGAGTTTTATGTACACATTGGTGAAAATTGGTTGTTTAATTAAAAATAAGGTTTTTTTTTGAACTGGTACTTTATATACAACAAATCATTGGGACAACATATCCCATGTCAAATAAACGTTTGAAAGCAAGTTTCGAACTTGTGACATCCTACACCAAAGCCGAATCAATTAACCACTTGGACAAAGGTGCTTGTCTAAAAATAGGGGTTTCTAATAATAAAAATGTTTTATAACTTAAATTATCTTTTTATTAGTGATCAAAATGTTTGTAAAGCATGAAATATTATTTATATAATTTTATTAAGTTAAAACTTAGTGAAAACATGATGGTTTGGTTAATTACATAAGTATAATTGAGAGTTAAGTGAAAAATTAATTAACTTAGACTATTTTCTTTTCATTTGGGCCAAGGCCCATTATCACATAACCTAAACAAAGAAAAGAAGTGAGAAAATCTTCTTCCTTCTCACTATACCTTCTTTTACAGTAAGTAGTAAAAAGAAAATGAGAAAGCAACTATACCATCTTCTCAAATCTAAGCCAAATTCCCATTTTTCTTCTATTTAATTGCAGTTTATATCAAATTAAAGAGAATTCAATAGGTAATCAACTCCAAAATATAATTATTTCATCAAAATCTAGTTTTGAGAATTTGGGATTGTATGTAATCTTTTCGTTTGGGTTTGCATGTTTCTATTGTAAACACTTGTAGGTTGTTGAAGCTAAATCCATCTCCAAGCCATCAACTTTCAGCTACAAATCCAAGTATTTGCTCTAATATTGCAAGGTGAGTTACTGCTCACAATTGCTAGCTGAAGCAAAAGCTTCAAAATGTCAAAATCTAACCGAAAATAGCTTCAATACAATGATTTTATGTTCATGTTTTGTTTTTGTGAAATCTGAGTTGATATGTCACTTTGTACATCATTTTCTCCCAATTCCGACAACTAAATACTACCAGGTTTTCTTCAATTGATACCCTGTGTGTTGTAGCATATGCATGTCAAATTACATTGCAAAACATATTCGTTTAATGTCTGAAAACTGCATTGCAAAATCAATGCACAGCTTGAAAATTTTCTGTGCACAATTTGTTTGCTGAATTGCTGCAAACATGACCTAAGTTCATGTTCGAGATAGCATAACTTTTTCATTTCTTAATGAAATTCGTCGATTCTTTTTTTATCTGAAAGAAGTTCTCTACTATAAGACACACCAAATACCAGGTTATTTCGACCTATATAGCTTATAGAAATATGCTGCCGAATTTTGGTCCGGAGCATGTTTTTGCCTAGATTTTTACGGTGAAAACACTGTCCGTGTTCAAGTTTGAGATATCATAACTTTCTCATACTCTATCCAAATTGCATGATTCTTTTTTTGTTTGAAAAATGAAGTTTTCTTCTATGTGCAAACCAAATTTCAACTCAATATGAGGTTATTTTGTACTCTATTTCATGCTTGAAAGTTGAACCCAAGATGGTTTTCAGGTCTGTGCATTTTTGGTTTTTGAACTGTTGCAAACATGGCATGAGTCCATGTTTGAGACAATGTAACTTTTTCATTTCCAATCGGAATTCAATGGTTCTTTTTTTGTTTGAAAGTCAAAGTTTTCTAATTTGTGTCCACCAATTTTTTGTTCAATCAAAGGTCGTTCTGCCACCTGTTTTATATCCGAAAGTTACACCCAGAGAAGATTTCAGACCTAGGTATTATTTTA
Organism: Allium cepa; assembly: GCA_030765085.1. Lineage (NCBI taxonomy): Eukaryota > Viridiplantae > Streptophyta > Magnoliopsida > Asparagales > Amaryllidaceae > Allium > Allium cepa. The sequence goes on along the minus strand of CM060934.1, from coordinate 364,925,533 downwards.
GCCAAGCGTTTCGATCTCCTTTTTCCACCCGATTTTTGACATTTACTTCAGTTTTTGTGACATATCTGAAGTATTTTGAGGGCTATGATGTTTATCAATAGGTTAGCTCAGTTTTTATGAATTCAAAATTCAAATTTTCAATTATTTGAATTTAATTTGAATTTCGGTTTGAGTGCAATTTTGCTTGTTTTTTGTCGTTTTCGAGCACGGTTTTCTCCAAATATTTTTGAAATGATTTTTAAAATTTAGGGGATTTAATAATAATTGTTATGTAATATTTTATAGTATTTAAAGGAAAAAGAATATTTACAATTTGCAGCCACATCTATAATGGCAGCCACATCTCCAGCCGCCGCCGATGACGAAGATCGGGAGGGCTGGCAGGAAGTTCGCCGTCGCGGGAAGCAGAAACAAATTGCAGCCTCTAATCCATGGTCTAACCCTAAAACTATTGCTTCTCTTTTTAAATTTAATAAGACTCAGGGTATAAGATCCTGGTCAGATCTGTTTGATAAACACGTTTCTATCAAAGAAGATGTTATCTTCCATCAACCAGCAAGTGATGATACAGGTAATTTCGCTAGTATAGATGACTTGGATTATCAGTTATCTAATGAGATGTGGAATAATTCTATTTTCATCTATCTTACGGGTAAACGACCTTATTATGTGCATTTTAATGCTTATATTAAAAGAGTTTGGAAGCCAGAAGGTTCATGGGAAATCTATTCTAGGGATAATGGTTTCTTCTTGGTAAAATTTGAAAATCATGCAGATTTTGATAAAGTTTTAAATGGGGGTCCCTGGTTTATGGATAGCAGGCTTATATTTATGAAAAAATGGGATGCTAACTTTCAATTCGAAAGAGATATGTTAGACTCATACCCAATTTGGGTGAGATTAAATAACCTACACCTATCTTTGTGGAATGCTAGGGGCATTAGTAAACTTGCTAGCCTTATTGGTAAACCTTTGGACATTGATGAGTTCACTAGAAAAGTTAAACGACTTAAATTTGCAAGAGTATTAATAGAGGTGACAGCTGATGCCACTTTTCCCAAAATAATTAGAGCAAAAGATAACAAAGGTAGAATGTATGAGCAAGAGGTGGAATATGAGTTTATTCCACCGCTGTGTAAGGTATGCAGTTGTTTTGGACATAGTGATACACAATGCCCAAACACAACTACACAAAAGTGGATCCCCAATGCATCAGCACCAGATCATAATACTTCTACCACTAAACTGCCTGAGCATACTGAAAACCAGGGTACAGTCTCTTACCCCAGCAGCTCAGTGCCAAAAAATACCCTAGATCATAATAATTACAAAGATTTACAACGACATAATTTTGAAACTTGCTTTAGTACTGGTAGTCCCACCCCTGAGGGAAGTCAGTCCACTCTGGAAGAACATAATTGTTTGACAAAGCAGAATAATTGTTCTCCACTTCAAAATCTTGCACAAATGAATGAGTCTTCACCACTGGATAAGCATACCCTTCAGAATACTGCTGAGCAGAGAAATTCTTGTACGGCTGAAGCTCTTGTTGCCATATATTCCCCTGAGCGTTCAGCAGCTGCTGATATTGAGCCTCCAGCTGAACAATATGATCAGTCCCCATCAAAGACTGCTGCTGTTCATTCTGCTGATCACACAAAGGCCTCATCACAGGTGGATAATGATGATAAACCTAATAACATTCAGGAAATTAATCAGTTGGGAATTGAATTGGAAATTGAGTCCATAAATTCAGAAGAGGAGCTTTATTTTTCTGACCAATATACTAAAGATAACCCAAAATATGAGGAGCAATTTATTACCAAAAATAGGAAAAAAGTGAAAGGAAGAAACACTTTGGCTCGGGTGACAAGGAGCCAATCTCGACACTCTTAATGTCTATTATTTGCTGGAATGTTAGGGGTCTAAATGGTGATGCTAGAAGATTAGACCTCTTTAAACTTAGGAATAAATTTAATCCTACTATAATTGCTTTTCTTGAGAATAAGATGGGAGATCCTAATATTAAGCTATTTGCTACTATGTTTGGTGATGATTAGGGATGGATAGACAATAATTCAGCATCTTCTAAAGGTCGTATACTTATCACTTGGCATAAATCCATATGGGACCTTTCTATTAAAGATAAATCTGAACAATTCATCACTGTTACTTGTACTAATGTGGGTGGCTTGAGCTTCATATGCACTTTTGTTTATGCTCATAATTGGGCTTCTCTTCATAGACAGTTATGGTCCTATTTAATTCATACATCTAAGCATATTAATCATAACTGGATGGTCATGCAGGACTTTAATGCTGTTCTTAAAACAAATGAGAAAAGAGGTGGAAGTACCCTTAGATTATCCCAAACAGAGGAATTCAACAAATGTATTGTAGCAGCTGGCCTCTCTGAAGCAACCCACTCTGGCCTGAAATTTACTTGGTTTAGTGGTGTAGTAAAAATAATTGCTTGCAGACTTGATAGAGTACTTATCAATGACAAAATCCTGTCCAATATCCCTAATTTGAAAATTTCTGTACTTCCTAGTTCAACTAGTGACCACTCTCCATTACATATTCAATTTAATCAACATACTAACATTACTAAAGGAAGGCCTTTCAGATATGGTAACCACTGGCATTTAATTGAAGGTTATACTGATGCTGTAGATTTCAATTCTATCCCAAAAACAGATGGAAATGGTTGGTTTTCCATGGTCATGATGTTAAAAGAGCTAAAACATAGATTGAAAATTTGGAACAGAGAAAGATCAAAAACTCAGGACACTATAAATCAATTACAACAGGAATGTGAACAGCTGCAGACTCTTCTTGATGCAGACCCACTTAATGATATTTTAATTTCTAATTATTTCTCTACTCAGGAGAAACTTAAAGAGGCCATTCATTTACAAGCTATACAAGCAAAACAAATGGCTAAAGAGAAATGGCTCACTCAAGGGGATGACTGTACCAAATTTTTCTATGCTAAGATGTCTTTCAGGAGGAACTGCAATGCTCTTATTAATTCTATGAATGATCATGGGGATTTAGCTACTGATATTTCTCAATTTGAACAGGGAGCCATTTCTTATTTCACTAATTTATATAATAGTGAAAATAAGATAACATTACCTCATATCACTTGCAGGGCACTTATAACAGATGTAGGCAGGCAGATGCTGCAAGACACTGTTACTGAGGAGGAAGTAAGAGCTGCTGTTTTCTCTATTCACACTGATTCTTCCCCAGGGCCTGATGGGTGGAACTCTAAGTTCTATCAACTCCATTGGCAACACCTGAAAAATCAACTGTTAGAAGCTATACAGGAATCTTTCAACACTGGTAAAATTCTTCATGAATTAAACCACACATTTATCACTCTTATTCCAAAGGTGGAAAGTCCTACTAGGATTGAAGAATTTAGACCCATTGTATGTTGTAATGTGTTATATAAGATTCTCAGTAAGGTGATATGTAATAGACTTACAAAAGTTCTTCCTGATCTTATTTCGGAATGTCAATCTGCTTTCATAAAAGGAAGACACATATCTGAGAATTCTTTACTAGCTCATGAACTGATTAGAAAATTCAATAAACCTGGAGCTGACAAGATGTGTCTAAAGATTGATTTACATAAGGCTTATGATAAAATCAACAGACAGTTTATCATTCATGTATTACACTGTATGGATTTTCCTACTTCCTTGATTAATCTCATTGAGGAATGCATCTCCACCCCCACATTTTACATTATCATTAATGGTACTGTCAATCATTTATTATATGATGATGATTTGATTATTGCTGTTAGAGCTTCCTCATCTGCTGCTCAGGGTTTACTTCATATTTTTAATCAATTGCATCTATTTGTGGGTCTTGAGCTAAATACTACTAAGTCCAAATGCTATTTTAGCAAATATTGCACCTCTAAAACAGCCATTTTAGACATTTTGCAAATTAAGGAAGGTCTGCTTCCTGTCAAGTATCTTGGGGTTCCTCTCTCAACTAATGTCATTACTGACCGTGAATGTGGTGAACTTGTTGGAAAGATTAGAGACAAACTTAATGGTTGGAGTTCTAAATTACTCTCTTTTGCTGGTAGAATTGAATTGGTGCATACAGTTATTACTGCTAAAGTTAGATTTTGGCTTCAAACATTTCACATTCCTGACAGTTCAATTGAGAAGATTAATTCAGCATGTGCTAACTTCATTTGGAGGGGGGATTACATAAAGTTAGTTATGATATTCTTTCCAGACCTAAATCTGAAGGTGGTGTTGGGCTCGTCAACCTGAAAGACCTTAGAAGGACTTATCAAATTAAGCATGGATGGAAAATTCTAACTTCTAACACTCTCTGGGCTAGGTGGATGAGAAGCAGATATCTAAAGGGGAATTTCTGGACTATGCATGAGGATATTAACTCTTCTGGGGTTTGGAAATGCATTTTAAGGAGCAGGGATGTTTTGAAAACATGTATCTCAAGGAGAATTGCTAATGGTAGGGATACTTATCTTTGGAGGGACCCATGGATTAATGGACACTTACTTGCCGACAAATATGGCTGGGGTATGATTTCATGTATTGGAGATTATGATGATCTAGTTGCTTCCATTATCCAACATGGTGATTGGATACCTGACCAGAAAGGGCTTCATGTTATTGCTGAGGATGTCAAATATGTTCCTATCTATTCCTCTGAACCTAATGATACTTGGACTTGGAACTATACTAAAGATGGTATATTTACTACCAATAGTGCTTGGGAAGCTCTACAAACTAAACATAATAACAAATTTTGGGCAGCTCCTATCTAGTCCAGATCAAACAACCCTAAGATGGCATTCACGACTTTCAAAGCCATTAATTTAAGACTTCCTACATCTGACAGACTAGCTAGATGGGGTATGGAGGTCAATCTAAACTGCAAATTATGTAAATCCCACCCAGAATCACACAATCATCTATTTTTTGAATGTGAATACTCTACTCGTGTGTTCAGTCATGTTAAGAGTAAAAATCAAGACATGCAAGCAATTTCTACCCTAGAAGATGAATTACTGTACCTGAGTTCCCGCAAGAAAGAGGATTTGCTGAACCAACTGCAGCTTATTTGCCTTACCACAACAGTTTTCCATCTCTGGAAAGAGAGGAATCGAAGAGTTTTCAAGAATACTGCAAAGAATCATCACCAAATTCAGATCGCAATTGAACAAGATGTCAGGATCCTAATGAAAAGAATTAAAAGCAAGATCTTTACCTGTGCGTCAGAACTGGAGAACAAAATCCTTCGAGAATGGAAAGTGGATCCGCCACGACTTTTAGCTTCAGTGCTTTAGCTTCGACAATAGAAAGTAGGAGGCAATAATTATGTGCTTTGCTGTGGAATATATGTTTAATATTCCAGTTTGGTTTTCGTGTTCTTTTTGTCGCATTCATTTCATTTAAGCTGTATGAGACTTTGTGAGTCTTTGTATTGGTCTCTGTGAGGCATCAATAAAATTTACCATTCTTCAAAAAAAAAATTATAGTATTTTCAATACAAAACCTATTTATTCTTTAATAAGGGAAGTTTTCGAATATGGTTTCCAAATGGTTTTCGAAATCGGTTTTCAAAGCTTATTTTCAAGTTAAATTATTTTCTATAAAAATTACATGTTTTTTCACTGTCGAGCAAATGGGAAGGAGAGTTAAACGATTAGGTAAAACGCGTAGTATGGGATACGCGTATTTATCCATTCGGTTAATTCATAACTTGTCCGTTTGATCGTTTTGGCCTACGGGTCTAGTTTACCGATGATATAAGGTGAAGCTTTTACTGCTTTGAGTGTGAAATTTACTAGTGCTTAGTAAACCGTTTAGTGCGAACGGGTGGTATGAGACAACGTTAACACTTTTCGGGTTCCTTTTCGAGAGTTTATGACACATTTGCTTGTTGGCGTGCCAGTACTGGACCTTCGAGTCATTTGCCATTGCGGCGTATTTGTCTTTGGACATTTGTCATTGCGGCGTATTTGTCTTCGGACATTTGCCATTGCGGCTTATTTGTCTTTTGACGTTTGCCTTTAGGCATGGTACCTATTATGTGAAACAGTACTCGACAAAAATAGCTCGTGCAAAACCTTTTTGAGATGATTTTTACCCTTGTGTCGTCATTTTGGAATAGGTCCTTTGAACCATTCGCTGGCGATTACTTTGGGATTTTTGGACTCTTGAGATTTCTTTTGAGATTTTCATTGCCTACATTGGCGTGTTGAGATTTACTTTTTGGCGTATATATATTGAAATTGCCTATTGGTGCTATTTATAGGATTTGCCTTTTGGTGTTGTATGAGATTTTTATCTCATTGTTGACATTTCCCTTGTGGCTTATGTCGAGATGGCTTTTGCTTATGTTTTCCTTGGAATTGCCGATATGGCGGGATTGGGAATTACCCTTTTAAGAGTTTACATTTTACTATTCCCTAAACCATTCTTATTTGATTTATGATTGCCGATGACATGAGGCATGCTACATTTTAGCGATTCATGAGATTTTTCGTCTCCTTTGTGTTTTATGCTTATTGAAGTAATAGTGTCTATCACCTAGTGTGTAACAGCCTGCAAATCTGTACCCCTTGAGTTAATACTATTCTACCTAAATCAACTCAAGTGGTACAGAAATACGAACCATTTGGGTTAAAGAAGAAGAGGTAGAAGAAGAAAATAGAAAACAACAACAGAACCTAACCATCGTAGCGGAATATATATATATAAAACAAGTACGAAAGTACGTATCGTCATCCAGTTCGTCTCCTGAGCTCCACAGCATCATATCCTGTATCTTATAATACTTGGTCTGACCCGAGCATTGCAGTTAAATAACACCCGAGTCAGTCTGGAATACCAGCGTGAGAAAATCACACTCAATTGATTATTAAAGTTTCAAAAATCCTTTGAAAACAAAAGCATCTCGTAAGACCACGCCACAAATAAACATGTCGGGTTTTTACCTTACGATAGCTAAAATTTTTTTTATAGAAATCCTCTGATATTATAATAGGGTCTATGTACAAATACTTATAAAATAGCCGAAATTGTTACATTATTGAATTCCATCTACTAGCCACAGAGTGGGTAATACAAACAAAACTCGTACAAGGCTCGTAAGGAGAATGGATTTCCAACTAATGACTAGGCACTGGGGTACCACCTGTCACAGTACGTGGCCTATATCACTGTACCGAGGAGTACGCCCGCTCCCCTGCAACACAAGACCAGGACTACCCCTTACTGGATAATCCCGAGTTAGATCACCCCGCGGTTGGGATCACCAACCGCCAACTAAGCCGAAATAAAAGGGACATCTAGGCAGGGATGACCTCACCCTGCTTGGGTGCTACCCACCTAGCCTTGCTGCATAACCCCTGATTTTAAGTCATTCCCATTTTATGAGGCTTGAGGCTAAGCGTTACCTTTTTAGAACATATCCCTTAGAATGCCCATCGTCCACCTGACGATGTCCCAAAAGCATTCATCCATACAAGTCCATCCCGGGTTCGAACGGAACCGAAGGCACTATTCCTATTACACCCATTTTGGAAATATCCTCAGTATTAGTAGCGACTAGCCCTTGCACTTCACTGCTCCATCTTCGAATCCAAACTCGTTTTCACGAAACGTACAAACCGGATCGAAGTCGTTTTTGAGAAAATGAATCTCGATCGCGTTCTCTTCGAAACGATCAACGCATTTGTCCAATATTGATAGTCGGTTATTTAACTATCAATTAATATTCACAAACATCCATCATACAATAAATAATTTCCCAAATTATTTATTAACCTCAAAATATCTTCACAAGATATATTTCTATTTTCAATCCTTTGAAAACAGTTTCAAATCATCTTTCTTTTCAGAATAAACTTTCCTAAATATTTTCTATCTCCACTGAAATCACCAAGCACAAAACTAGATTTTTAAAATAATTTAAAACGCTTTACTTTGAAATATATTTTAAAACATTTAGGTTGAAACAACTTCAAGAATTTGTTAAAAATACATACTATATGAATATTTGAAAATAAGGTTACTTAATAAAATATAAAACTAGATTTTCACTTTTAAAAACAAAATACTAAGTCACTTCTTAAATAATTACTACTAAAATAGATTAAAAGAAAATACTTACTTTAGACTCTAAATATTAGAAATAATAAATTTTACAAAACTTGCTTTTTTAAAAACAACTTTAAAACCTTTAATTTATATTTAAAAATTTACTTTTAAAAAAATGTACTTGGTTATCCAGAGAAAAGTTCCAACTTCAATCACTTAAATCAATTTCTCCAAATTGGTTTCCAATTTATTTCATTTGAAATAAGTTTCTTTAATTACTCAATTCATTTCAAAATTCATTAGTTATGGACTTATTATTAATGTTATTATTTGCCGTTTGATTTTAAACCTTTTTAACTGAAATATACGAATTTCAGCTTTTCCCAATTTCTTCTTTATTCTTTTCAATAATTTAAATCTTAAATTTTAAATAAATATTTTGTTCTTTTAAATAATACCACTGAAGATTAAAATTCATTAACTTTCTGTTTATTCAAATTTCCTTTCTATACTCGAGATTTATTTATTAGAATTTTAAAGTCACTTTATTTCTTTCCAATTCATTTAAAAATTTATTCAAATTTCTATAATTATTTTATTTACAATTTCACTTCTTTTATTATCTTTCCAAAATCCAATTTATATATTTTTGGTAATTCATCATACCCAATTATATCCAATCCAACCATAGCATTCAATATTCCAATATAATTCATCATAGAATATCAAATAAATCACAACAGAGGGTATTAAATAATATAAATAAATGTTGAGGGATCCAGTTGGATCCCTCCAACCTGCTTTTCCCTGCATACACAAACGTTAGCACAATATAATACAGCAATTCCAAAATATCATACTATATCACATCAATCAATTCAACCATTCAAACGATTATTTAAATTTAATCATTTAAATTTAAATTCAACTGAGTGAGATTAACTCACCTTTGATTTTGCATTTGCCATTCACTTCAATATTCCCTTGGTTTTCTCGATTTTTGACCTTGAATAAAATATTATATGATTTATTAATATTTGAATTGATCGAGCAACTTTATTATTATTTATTCCCTTAATTTAAACCAACAAATGTTCTTCTGAACTAATAGTTTAAATTTTAACTTAATTTCCCTTTCTTAAAATATTTTGGCGGCTAGAATAATTAAATAAGTTTATTTAATAAATTAATCTTCATAATACATCATTTTAAAACTAACTAATACGTGAATATATATATATAAATATATATATATATGTATGTATGTATGTATGTATGTATGTATGTATGTTTTTATATAGATAATTTACCTTATACATATTTCCTTTGAAACCCACACTTATAAAATCAATTTATATAGACTAAACATTTTATTAAGATACAAACTCTTCAACATATAAAACAAAATCTATATATATTTATTTTTATTATATTTTCTGTATATACACACTTAATTAAATTAACTGCTTTATTGTAAATATATATAATAATTTCTTTTTATTATCCTAAATTTGTGGACATATATATATATATATATATATAAATTTTTTTCTGTTTTACTGTACATATTAAAATCTGCGTATGAAAAATGTTTTCTTTTTCTAAAAATAACGACAGTAATTACATTACTGTAAACTTATCTCCTTCTCCCTTCATATTTCTAACATGAATATATATATATATATATATATATATATATATATAAATTTAATAGAAGAAAATACCCCGAATTGCTCAATTCAGAAACCTCCCCCCACTCCATTAGACAAGCTTCCCCATCGATTGCCGTATGCGAGCGCCTCCCTTCTGGTCTCGCTTGAACTCTCGAAGCCCAACGTCACCAGTGCGCACGCGTGTTTGCCGAGACATCGCCCAGCTCCTCCAAACCCTCAGCACCCGCGACCATGCCAATCGCCGCCTTGACCTTTCTCCCAGCATCGCGTGCCCTAAAACCCCTACGAGCTCGTCGCTGTCGAACGAACGCCTCCCTTTCCTCCTACTCGACCGACAGAGAGAAACAAAAACAGTCGCGACTCCCTCTTCAATCGAATTGCCTCACTTCAATTTTCAGTTTTTTTAAAGAATATCGAATCGAACTTTGATTCGATTGGACCGGAGAAAATAGGAAGAGGGGGAGAATGAATCTGAAGAGAGGAGAAAAGAAGCTTGCGTGATAAGAGAAAGTTGGGGAAAACAAGAGAAGGCGTTCACGTGCTCAAACCCATCAGCTACAGTGATTCGAAAGGAAAGAAGGTAGCTGATATGAAATAATTCAACTAAGGATGACCAGGATATAAATATTTTAAATTAAATTTAGATTCAAATTCAATAGCAACCTAAAATTTCAAACTCCTATCGAGGCATGCCGCTAGACGTTCCTAGGGTTATATCCCTATTCCGGACGCAACGAAAAAGGTTTCGAGTCCAAATTCGATCGTATGGAGAAGATAGCTTTTTGAATCGAACTAAAGTATTTAATTTTCGATATTAATTCTAGCGCGTTCATATATCGTATGCCCACACAACAACTTCAAATACTACGAAATTTGAAATCCGATAATAATACACTATTACGGATCCAATGGAACTGGTTTCGTCGAATTCTGAGACTGTGCCTCGGAAGCTATTTTTAAATTCAATTTAAACGATATTAAATTTCAAAACTTAACAAATCATTCTTAAATTTGATTTCAACACTTCTATTCTCTTCAGTATTATCAATATAAATTTTGTAAGCCTTCAAATTATTTTTAATAGGCTTAAAACTCCAGATTCAACAATTTACCCAATTTCACTTATTTAAATTAAATAATTCAATTATCAAACAAATTGTAATATTCGTAATTCAAGTTAAGATTATTCTATTGAATATTTAAAATCAATTAAATATTCCGATTTTAAATGCTCGAAAATTCCGGATCGTCACATTTCTCCCCCCTTAAAAGATTTTCGTCGCCGAAATTACTAGATAGGAAGAATGGTCCAATACCCATTACCATTTTCCAAAACCAACAGTTTAATTAACTTGCCTTAACATATTCCTTTTTTAAAGACCCACTATTACTTCAACCAACTTCACAAAACCTATCATAGTTTCCAAATAACTTTACTTATTCAAATATTATTACTTGCTCAATCATTCAAATTTCAATTTGAAATCAAAATTTGAATTATCAAAATTTTTCCAAAATTTTTCTAACTCTCTAAATTTTCGAAAAATTTCGCCAGCGTCTCCTTTGCGCGGCTAGCTCGGTACAACTACAAAAGGCCTATACGGGCTCCCAAATTCCAAAAGAAAACAAAACGACAAGTGGCTAGATCCAAAAACCCAATCAAATTTCCATAGAAATTTAGACACATACCTTTTGTCGAGCAATTCAAATTTATCTTTCTGAAATCAAAATCAATTCTCTTTTCTCTTTATAATACATGCATATCTTACTTAGCAATAATATCCAATCACAACATATATCAACTTCCTTACAAAATGACGTAGCGGATAATAACAAAACGATACTGATCGATGAAAGTGGCAATCGGTGGATTGAAGATACTGAAATGCCCAAATTCGTTGATCACAAAGATACCGAATTCTAGCTATCTTCGACACATTGATCGCGCACGATACCGTGAAAGAAGATCTACAATTCTTCAAACGTTGATCAAGCGCACTTGATACCGTGAATTGGCTTCAACAATCGTTGAATCGAGCGCACTCGATTAACCGAAAGTGGAGATAGGAGATCACACTCAACTACCAATTTAGATGAAAGCACACAGCAATCAAAACGAAATTTTATTCAACAATCAACCACCAAAAAGTTACAACACACTCCCTATTTATAGCATTTTTGACCCAGACCCTTAAGTCGTTGCCGACCTAGTTCCCCACGACTCACGACTCATCCTTAGGTCGTACGCGACCTAATACATCACACACATACACGACTCAAAACAATTAAATCACAACAGCCTTCGGCCGACTCAACACTTGAACGACTTAAGGAAACACACAAATATACAACACCTAGGTCGTATTCGACCTAACAACTTACGACTCAAAGAAAAACAACTTACAACACACGACTCAAAGCTTAAGTCGTAGACGACTTAAACACACGGCTTAAAGAAATACAGACTCATCACAACACTTAGGTCGTATACGACCTAGCGACTCATCATATGTCGGTCATGACTCAACGTACACGACTCAACACTTATTACATCACCTCCACATACATGACCGACTTAACGATTCTTGAAGGAGCGGCACCTTCCAATGACCCAACTAAGTTAAGTCGTAACCTGTTAGAGTTAGGTCATTAACTCGGCCCAACTTCCCCTCTGGTCTCCAGTTAGGTCGGAAACGACTTAACTCTTCTTCATTAACTCGCATCTCTCCCCCACGTGATTCCTTAGGTCGGGAACGACCTATATCTTCTTTCTTAAGTCGTGGACGACTTAACTCCTCCTTAAGTCGTGTACGACTTATCTCTTCTCTTCTAACTGGAGCTGCATCATCCTCCCTTGGTTGAGAGAAATTCGTCCTCGAATTTATAAATTATTTCTCATCAGATTGTCCATCTCCATAATATGGTACAAGATGCTTAACATTGAACACGTCAGAAGTGTACACATCCTCCGGCAGCTTCAAATTGATAAGCATTTTCATTAATCCATTTCACAACTTTTACAGGACCAATTTTTCTGGCTTTCAACTTGTTATAAGCGTCCATTGGAAAACGATCCTTGGTTAACACAACATAAACCAAATCACCTTCGTTAAATTCAACACTTCGTTGCTTCAAATCTGCAGTTCGCTTATACTTCTCATTTGCTTTCTCCAATCGCTCCTGAACGATTTTATGACATTCAGTCAACTCATTAACAAAGTCTACAGCTCTTTTAATCGTCCCCTTCGTTTGTGGTACTACCGTTAAGTCCAACGGTCCCCTTGGTAAATTTGAATATACAATCTGAAATGGACTGAATCTCGTACTACGATTCACTGCATGATTATGAGCAAACTCTGCTTGGCATAACTTCATGTCCCAACTCTTCAGATTATCTTTCATAAGACATCGCAATAAATTTCCCAATGATTTGTTAACAACTTCTGTCTGTCCATCTGTTTGCGGATGATAAGCGCTGCTAAAGTTTAACTTCGTTCCCACCATCTTCCACAAACTTAACCAAAAGTGACTCAGAAAACGAGTATCCCTATCCGACACAATAGATTCTGGCAATCCATGAAGTCGGTAGATCTCCTTGAAAAACAACTGAGCGACATGAACAGCATCTGCCATCTTTTTACACGCAATAAAATGTACCATCTTCGAGAAACAATCCACCACAACATATATAGAGTCATTCCCCCTTTGAGTTCTTGTTAATCCCAACACGAAATCCATGCTAATGTCTACCCATGGTTTTGTAGGAACATGTAATGGCATATACAATCCCGCATTTGTAGTTGTCCCTTTCGAAACTTGACAAACATGACATCTTTGAACAAACCTTTCAACTTCCTTCCTCATCGATGGCCAATAGTAGGATTGAGAGATTAACTGCAATGTTCGGTCTCTACCCATATGTCCTTCCTCATGAAGCTCCTTTACTATCTTCATTCGCAAGCTACAATCCGGTACACACAATTGATTCCCCTTAAATAAGAAACCATCAATTAACACAAATTCATCAGAACTTCCCTCCTTGACTTTCTTAACAAATTTCTTAAAGTAAGGATCTTCTTCAATAAGCTCTGGCAATAATTCAAAACCTGTCACTTCAACTTTCATTGTCGTTAATAAATGACTCCTCCTACTCAAAGCATCAGCTACACGATTCGTTATCCCTGATTTGTGCTTCACGACAAAAGTAAACTGCTGCAAATAGGCAATCCATGATGCATGCCTTGCTGAAATCGTGCCCTGCCCCTGCAAATGCTTCAAAGCTTCGTGGTCTGTGTAAAGAACAAACTCCTTATGGAACAGATAGTGTCTCCAATGTTTCACTACTTGCACTACAGCATAAAACTCCACATCATGCGTATTATATCTCATCTTTGCCCCTGATAACTTCTCACTAAAGTATGCAATAGGACGTCCCTTTTGACTCAACACCCCTCCGATTCCAACCTTAGATGCATCAGTGTGTAGTTCAAACAACAACTGAAAGTCTGCTAATACAAGAATTGGTGCTGTCGTCAACAGTTCCTTGATTCGCTCAAAAGCAACCCCTGCTTCCTCTGACCATACAAACTGCTTTCCCTTCATGCAATCGGTTATAGGTGCCATCACACTACTAAAATGTGGAATGAATCTTCGATAGAAAGATACCAATCCATGAAAACTTCGTACTTCAGTAATTGTCTTCGGTTGTGGCCAACTCCTGACAGCTTCTACTTTACTTTCATCCACTTGAATTCCTTCTTTTGATAGAACATATCCCAGAAATAAAACACCGTCCGTCATAAACACACACTTCTTTGTTGCAGCATAAAATTTCTCCTGTCGTAGAATCAACAGTACTTCACGCAAATGCTGGACATGCTTTTCCATACTCCCACTGTAGATCAAAATATCATCAATGTAAACTACTACAAATTCCCCAATGTATGGTCTGAAAATCTGGTTTATCACTCTCATAAAAATACTTGGTGCATTCGATAAACCAAACGGCATAACCAACCATTCGTATAAACCTTCCTTGGTTTTGAAAGCAGTCTTCCATTCATCACCTGGTCTAATACGAATTTGATGGTATCCACTCTTCAAATCAATCTTTGAAAACACAACAGCTCCACTCAACTGGTCGATCAAATCATCAAACCTTGGCATAGGAAACCTATATCTCACAGTGATCTTGTTTAGAGCTCGACTATCCGTACACATTCTCCACGAACCATCCTTCTTTGGCACCAATAAAGCTGGCACTGCACAAGGACTCAAGCTCTCCTGAACACACCCCTGTTCTAACAACTCCTCCACCTGCCTCCTCAGTTCCTCATGCTCCTTAGGACTCATTCTGTAATGTGGCCTATGTGGTAAAACTACCCCTGGCACAAGATCTATCTGATGTTGAATATCCCTCAACGGTGGTAACTCCGTTGGTAACTCTTCAGGAAACACATCGCTGAATTCTTCCAATACTGGCTTTACTTCTTCAGGAACTTCAACAGATTTAGTAGCTTCACGTCCAATCAACAAAAACACCTCTGGACTCTCCTCTACTTCTTCAATAAATTCCTTCAAAGTCAATAAAGTCTTCAGCTCCTCAATCTCTTCTGATTTACTCTCTTCCTGTTGTCTCTTCTTTGGAACCAAAATGATTTTAACACCTTCAAACATAAAATTGTAGCTATTGGTCCGACCGTCATGCTGCACTGCTCGGTCATACTGCCATGGTCTTTCCAAAAGCAAGTGACAAACATCCATTTCCACAACATCATACCAGATCTCGTCTTTATATTTCTTCCCAATAGAAAATGGAACTCGAACTCGCCTGTCCACCTTCACCTCTCCTCCTTTTCTCAACCACGCTAACTTGTAAGGATTTGGATGCTTCTCCGTCTTCAGCTTCAACTTTCTCACGGCTTCAGTAGAAAGAATATTGTCACAACTTCCTGCGTCAATCACAAACTTACAAACCTTTCCCAGAATAGTGCACGTTGACTGAAAGATGTTACTCCTCAACCAACTAGCTTCTTCTTCTTGCTTCGGTATCAAACAAGATCTCCTCATCATCAGATTACATCATTCATCTCCTGACGCGACATCCTGTTCTTCTTCCTCAACTGGACTAGGATAACCTTCACCAACATCCTCACCTTCAACTTCAGCAATCATAGTTCGTTTCTTCGGCTTCAGACATTCATTACTCTTGTGACCCACTTCCTGGCAATTGTAACATTTGAAACTGTTGTTGACCTTCGCCTTCGCAACTTCATTCACAACTGGTTTACTGATAGCTTTCGAAACATTGGAACTCCCACTAGCACCCTTGTTCTGAATATTGGAACTTGTAAACACACCACCTCCACGTCTTCCCTGCTTCTCCCAAGCCAACACTTTCTGATGTGCTTCTGCTACAGATCTAGGATCAAACATATTCACCATATCTTGAATCTGCATCCTCAACCCTCCAACAAATCTAGCAGTCAGCTGTTCCTCTGTTTCCATTATATCATTTCGAGCAATCAGTAGATAAAATTCATCAGCATAATCACTAACAGTTCTTGTCCCATGCCTCAGATTCTGCAACCTCTGGTACATAAGTGATTGATAATTGTAAGGCAAAAATGTAGCTTTCATCAGTTTCTTCATCTTCTCCCATGACTCAATCTTCGACTTCCCCATCCGTTCTCATGTAAGTTTGGTTTGCTGCCACCACGTCATAGCTCTTCCCCTCAACCTAGTAGCAACCAACTTCACTCTTTTATGCTCAGGAACCTCCTTGAAATCAAAGATCTCTTCAACATTAGGCAACCAATCAAGAAATTCTTCAGCTACCATTCCACCCTTGAACTCTGGAATTTCCATCTTCATACCCGATTCCCATCGACAATCATCATCTACATCTCGATATGAATTTCGAACTTGGTCTCGATCTTGATAATGAAAACTAGCTCTATCACCCTCTTCATCATAATCAAATGTACGTCTATATCGATCTCGACCATCAACATCCCTTTGATCACGCATGTCTCTTCTACTATGTCTCTCTTCATCTTTATATGGCTCATTTTCAAACTCTCGTGGAGTTCTCCTCTCTTCGTGCCCATAGTCATGGTGATCTCTCCTTGATGAAATTGATGTTTCTCTTCTTTCTCTAAAAGATTGTGGTGATACCCTCCTCGCTTCCGTAACCGATGGTGAAACTCTGTTTCCTCTATGGTTCGAGATTGGTGATCTCCTCCTTTGATTTTGATTCAAATCATTCATCAACTTCTTTAGCTTTCCAATACCTTCATCAAATTTCTCATTAATGCGTTGTTCCATTTGCTCGGCTTCTTCCCTTCTATACAATGCTTCCACATTTTGATGACGATTAGCTCTCCTTGGTGGCATGATTGATCTTCACAACACTTCAACAAATACTTCAAAACTCTTCTACAAATCAAACTTCAACTAGCTTGCACTAGCTCGCACAAGCTCAACACTTCAATACAACTTCCACACTTTGATCCAAAATGAAATGGATCGAAAGTTCTTCTCTTGTTGCAACTTCAAGATGAACACGATGAACACCAAACTTCAAACTCCTTGGCTCCAAGACTCGTCTTAGCTATGATTGGCTAAGTCAAGCTCTGATACCAAAAAACTGACGCAGCGGATAATAACAAAATGATATAGATCGATGAAAGTGGCAATCGGTGGATTGAAGATACTGAAATGCCCAAATTCATTGATCACAAAGATACCGAATTCTAGCTATCTTCGACACGTTGATCACGCACGATACCGTGAAAGAAGATCTACAATTCTTCAAACGTTGATCAAGCGCACTTGATACCGTGAATTGGCTTCAACAATCGTTGAATCGAGCGCACTCGATTAACCGAAAGTGGAGATAGGAGATCACACTCAACTACCAATTTAGATGAAAGCACACAGCAATCAAAACGAAATTTTATTCAACAATCAACCACCAAAAAGTTACAACACACTCCCTATTTATAGCATTTTTGACCCAGACCCTTAAGTCGTTGCCGACCTAGTTCCCCACGACTCACGACTCATCCTTAGGTCGTACGCGACCTAATACATCACACACATACACGACTCAAAACAATTACATCACAACAGCCTTCGGCCGACTCAACACTTGAACAACTTAAGGAAACACACAAATATACAACACCTAGGTCATATTCGACCTAACAACTTACGACTCAAAGAAAAACAACTTACAACACACGACTCAAAGCTTAAGTCGTAGACGACTTAAACACACGGCTTAAAGAAATACAGACTCATCACAACACTTAGGTCGTATACGACCTAGCGACTCATCATATGTCGGTCATGACTCAACGTACACGACTCAACACTTATTACATCACCTCCACATACATGACCGACTTAACGATTCTTGAAGGAGCGGCACCTTCCAATGACCCAACTAAGTTAAGTCGTAACCTGTTAGAGTTAGGTCGTTAACTCGGCCCAACTTCCCCTTTGGTCTCCAGTTAGGTCGGAAACGACTTAACCCTTCTTCATTAACTCGCATCTCTCCCCCATGTGATTCCTTAGGTCGGGAACGACCTATATCTTCCTTCTTAAGTCGTGGACGACTTAACTCCTCTTTAAGTCGTGTACGACTTATCTCTTCTCTTCTAACTGGAGCTGCATCACAAAATGTCAATATTTATTCATTCAAATATCAACTTGGAATATTTTTGCAATATTCAATTTCCAATTAAGAATTTACCATTCCTTACTTGAGTTTAGCATAAGCATTCTATATGCTTCTTATATTTTATTTTCACCTTACCACTTCAGTTTATATCTACTTCTATTCAATTTAGCTTTCCCAATTCCATAAGAATTCAATTTATCTTTACTCTGAATATTTGAATTTTATTTTTCATTTATACTGATTCATGTCATTATTTTAACTTAGTTTCATTTACTAATTTATTTCAATTTCCAATTTGAAATCGTTTTGTCGTTAACAAAATTTTCAAAAATTTCTAACTCCCAAAATTTCCAGAAAATTTTGGCAGAGTCTCCTTTGTACGGAGGAGCTTTTGCAATTTGACAAAAGAAATAAATATATATACATCGACCCACACGGTCGGGAAAACCAAAAACAGTTCATATTTCCTATTTTTATTGCGTAGGCGTGCCTTATTTAGCATGTTTAAGAAAGCAGCTTATTTATTTAGCAGTTAGCGTGCCCAAAATCCAGCCACACGGCTTCCTGGTACCTGTACTTACTCAATTTAAACATGTAAGTGTCATACATATGAAATTTAACAATATTTCATTTATTTGCAACACTTAAACACATGAATTCTAAAAGAAATTCACACCAAACATTTTTCCATAAGCAACTTATACAGTTTTCATACTAATTCAACTGTTTCAATTAATTTATAAACCATTTTCATTAAATTTGAATGGTTTTCAATACATACGTATACAACTTAATCAATTTGAATGGTTTAAAACTCAATCGCTTACATTCAGTTCATTTTTAATTTTCAACAAACCATATTATTCCAATTGATTTAAAAATCAATTTTATTACTTGCAATGATTCATAGAATTTTATTTTCCTCTATTTACATCCAATGACAATTTATTCTATGCAATTTGACGAGATCTATGTGAATAAATAAGTACTTATGTTTTATAACCAATTTAAATGGATTTCAACTCAATTTATACTTAATTCTATTCCATTTTTAAATTTATTCACAATCCACATATTCTCATTTTCATTGCACTTTAAATTTGAATACATTCACTTGCATTTCATTTTATTAACCAAACTAGTTCATTCAAAACCATTAACAACTTAGGTTCATCTTCATTACCAATTAAATTTTTTTTTAATTCTTTCACGACCATTTATTTAGCTCGACCCATTCTAAGCTTGCATATTACTAACCATTCCCGAATTAATTCAAACCAAGCTTTAATTTAATGGTCTTCCATTTTTACTCGTAGTCGTGCTTCTAACTATTCTCAACTTAAGTTAATTCACTCAATTTACTCCACTTCAAACCTAAGTTCACTTCCATTTGATTCTTATTTATTCCATCCATTTATTTATTCAATATAATTAGTTTATCCACTCAATCCATTATGAATTTTCATTTCCTTAAATATTATCTATAACTCACCGAATTCTATCTCGATTTAAATTTATTTTCACTTGATTTAAATCCAACCCAATATCATTAAACTTAGTTTAAGTTGATTTCAATTCAACTCTCCTCCATTCATTTAGCTTAAGTTAATTTACTTCAATTTTATACTTAAGCTCATTTCATCTTTACGAGTAAATTTTCCTCTTCCATTCAACTTAATTCTATCTCAGTTAAATCTCATTTTAAATCGACAATTTCTTTTGATTAGTTATTATAAAATTTAACCTTTCAGATTCAGCTCATTCAATTGATTACAAGGCCATTTCCAATTTATTTCTACTTATTTGGATTTTATTCGCAATACAAACCATTACTATTTTAATCCAATTTCATTTTCCTTTATTCGACACATTTCTAATTATATTTAATTTGTTAACACTTCAAGTTAAATTTTAATTTATAACTCAAGTTCTGAATCCACTATCCATTTTCAGTTTACCACCCAATTTCATGAACTCACAGTTCAATTACATTTACTTCACTAACAATTTAAGTCGAATTTAATTTATAACTTAAGTTTTATTTCCAAACTTGATCACAAATTCACAATTCAGCTTCTATTTAACTACATTGAACTCCATTTACACATTTCATTAACTAATTTATTATCCAATTAGTCCTCTCCTATTTATAGTTCAATACTTGATTTTTTATTTTTTTTCAAAATCTCTTCATTTAATTTTCTTAAGTTCAATTTATTTTATGATTCAAGTTTCAATTTTTGTTTTATTTTCCAATTCATCAAAAATATATTTATTTTGGGTTTTTCTATCCCACTTTTCAAATTTTATAAGTCACAACTTATTATTTACACAATTCCATTCATTATAGGCTTGAATATATTCTTCCTTTATTTTTAACTCAAGCCTTATGCTTATTTATAACCAAGCTTTTTTTTTATTTACATGGATTTTTAATTCTTTTATAAGTTATTCTCATTTACTTATTTCAATTCAACTCTTATCTAACTTATTTTCCATTTATTCAGGTAAGAATCTAATTTCATTCCAATAACTCAATTGAATCTTTATTCCAATTCAGTTTTATTTTAACTTAGATTTATTTAACTCAATTCGATTTCAACTTAATTCGAATACAACTAGATATTATTTTCAACTTATTCAATTAATTTCAATCCAGTTCATAATTTTTTTTCTTAAGTTTTATAGCAAATTTTAAATTGATCTCCAACTCAATTTATTCTTAATTCATTTCTATTTTATCTTACATGGTATTTTATTTCATAGTGCATAGGTTCCATACGAACCCATTTTATTTAAGCTCAACGGCCTTTCATGCTTGTATATCATTAATTCAATCCATTTGAATTTTATTTCAACAAATTCCAAATTTACAAGTTATCAAACTTTTTATATGCCATAAACATCCTTAGTTAAAATTTCAAGGTTTAAACAATCTTTCAACACTTCAAAATTCCTTTTGAAATCACCTATATCCAGAATTTCTTACATTTTCAAAATCAACCAAATTTCTCCAACAAACTTTAATCCAAAACGTCCTGGTAGCGATCCCTCTTTTGGAAACTCGAAAATGAACACTGATGATGTCGCGATCATCATCGGAATTATTTTCCAGCGACCGTAAAGAGTTCAATACTTTTCTCTCTTTTAAAACCCTTCAAGTATTTTTAAATTCCAAATCTTCCTAGATTTCACATCCGATTCAAAAATTTTTCTCACATATATATTATTTTTCAATTTTAATTTAAATCAAATTTTAACTATAATTCATTTGTATAGTCTCCCATTTGATTATAATTCAATTCATAAATTACATTTATAAATTTCATTTTTATAATGAATTTATTTCCTTAACCTTTGGTTAAGTTTTAAATTTCTAGTTAAATTTTTACACAACGATGATAATAATTTAATATTATCATTTCTAACATCCAAGCAACCATATATTAGCTAAAATAGTTTACAAAAACTTTTCTTTATATCAAAATATATTTTGGGTAAAATTATTTCATTCACCCACATTAAAACAATACTGTGTCGATTGTTCTATTCAAGTGTTTAGAAACCCCTTCGATACAGTTGTCCAGACTGTGCCGACGAAGGTTCATATGCTACTCAATAAACCAATCAACACAATATTAAAATAATTTATATTCACTAACAAATACACGCTCATATCTATTAATACGCTCAAACTCATTCTAGAGTTCTACGGACTCTATTTTAAATGAGTAATTCCCACCAGAGGCAAGGTTATCACCAACCTCGCTCTGATACTAACTGTAATAGCCCACAAATCCGTACCCCTTGAGTTAACACTATTCTACCTAAATCAACTCAAGTGGTACAGAAATACGAACCATTTGGGTTAAAGAAGAAGAGGTAGAAGAAGAAAATAGAAAACAACAACAGAATCTAACCATCGCAACGGAATATATATATATATATATATATAACAAGTACGAAAGTACGTATCGTCATCCAGCTCGTCTTCTGAGCTCCATGGCATCATATCATGTATCCTATAATACTCGGTCTGACCCGAGCATTACAGTTAAATAACACCCGAGTCAGTCTGGAATACCAGCGTGAGAAAATCACACTCAATTGATTATTAAAGTTTCAAAAATCCTTTGAAAACAAAAGCATCTCGTAAGACCACGCCACAAATAAACATGTCGGGTTTTTACCTTACGATAGCTAAAACAATTGTTATAGAAATCCTCTGATATTATAATAGGGTCTATATACAAATACTTATAAAATAGCCGAAATTGTTACATTATTAAATTCCAGCTACTAGCCACAAAGTGGGTAATATAAACAAAACTCGTACAAGGCTCGTAGGGAGAATGGATTTCCAACTAATGACTAGGCACTGGGGTACCACCTTTCATAGTACGTGGCCTAGATCACAATACCGAGGAGTACGACCGCTCCCCTGCAACACAAGACCGGGACTACCCCTTACTGAATAATCCCGAGTGAGATCACCCCGCGGTTGGGATCAGCAACCGCCCACTAAGCCGAAATAAAAGGGACATCTAAGTGATGACCTCACCCTGCTTGGGTGCTACCCACCTAGCCTTGCTGCATAACTCTTGATCTTCAGTCATTCCCATTTGATGAGGCTTGAGGCTAAGCATTACCTATTTAGAACATATCCCTTAGAATGCCCATCGTCCACCTGACGATGTCCCGAAAGCATTCATCCATACAAGTCCGCCCCGGGTTCGAACGGAACCGAAGGCACTATTCCTACTACATCCATTTTGGAAATATCCTCAGGATTAGTAGCGACCAGCCCTTGCACTTCACTGCTCCATCTTCGAATCCAAACTCATTTTTACGAAACGTACAAATCGGATCGAAGTGGCTTTCGAGAAAATGAATCTCGATCCCAGCCTCTTCGAAATGATCAACGCATTTGTCCGATATTGATAGTCGGTTATTTAACTATCAATTAATATTCACAAACATCCATCAAACAATAAAAATTTCCCAAATTATTTATTAACCCCAAAATATCTTCACAAGATATATTTCTATTTTCAATCCTTTGAAAACAGTTTCAAATCATCTTTCTTTTCAGAATAAACTTTCCCACATATTTTCTATCTCCACTGAAATCACCAAGCACAAAACTAGATTTTTAAAATAATTTAAAACGCTTTACTTTGAAATATATTTTAAAAAATTTAGGTTAAAACAACTTCAAGAATTTGTTAAAAATACATACTATATGAATATTTGAAAATAAGGTTACTTAATAAAGTATAAAACTAGATTTTCACTTTTAAAAACAAAATACTAAGTCACTTCTTAAATAATTACTGCTAAAATAAATTAAAAGAAAATACTTACTTTAGACTCTAAATATAAGAAATAATAAATTTTACAAAACTTGCTTTTTAAAAACAACTTTAAAACTTTTAATTTATATTTAAAAATTTACTTTTATAAAAATGTACTTGGTTATCCAGAGAAAAATTTCAACTTCAATCACTTAAATCAATTTCCCCAAATTGATTTCCAATTTATTTCATTTGAAATAAGTTTCTTTAATTACTCAATTCATTTCAAAATTCATTAGTCATGGACTTATTATTAATGTTATTATTTCCCGTTTGATTTTAAACCTTTTTAACTGAAATATACGAATTTCTGCTTTTCCCAATTTCTTCTTTATTCTTTTCAATAATTTAAATCCTAAATTTTAAATAAATGTTTGTTCTTTTAAATAATATCACTAAAGATTAAAATTCATTAACTTTCCGTTTATTCAAATTTCCTTTCTATACTCAAGATTTATTTATTAGAATTTTAAAGTCACTTTATTTCTTTCCAATTCATTTAAAAATTTATTCAAATTTCTATAATTATTTTACTTACAATTTCACTTCTTTTATTATCTTTCTAAAATCCAATTTATATATTTTTGGTAATTCATCATACCCAATTATATCCAATCGAACCATAACATTCAATATTCCAATATAATTCATCATAGAATATCAAATAAATCACAACAGAGGGTATTAAATAATTTAAATAAATGTTGAAGGATCCAGTTGGATCCCTCCAACCTGTTTTACCCTGCTTCCACAAACGTTAGCACAATATAATACACCAATTCCAAAATATCATACTATATCACATCAATCAATTCAACCATTAAAACAATTATTTAAATTTAATCATTTAGATTTAAATTTAAATTCAACTGAGTGAGATTAATTCACCTTTGATTTTGCATTTGCCATTCACTTCAATATTCCCTTGGTTTTCTCGATTTTTGACCTTGAATAAAATATTATATGATTTATTAATATTTGAATTGATCGAGCAACTTTATTATTATTTATTCCTTTAATTTAAACCAACAAATGTGTTCTTTTGAACTAATAGTTTAAATTTTAACTTAATTTCCTTTTATTAAAATATTTTGGTGGCTAGAATAATTAAATAAGTTTATTTAATAAATTAATCTTCATAATACATCATTTTAAAACTAACTAATACGTGAATATATATATATATATATATATATATATATCTGTTTTTATATAGATAATTTACCTTATACATATTTCCTTTGAAACCCACACTTATAAAATCAATTTATATAGACTGAACATTTTATTAAGATACAAACTCTTCAACATATAAACAAAATCTATATATATTTATTTTTATTATATTTTCTGTATATACACACTTAATTAAACAAACTGCTTTACTGTAAATATATATAATAATTTCTTTTTATTATCCTAAATTTGTGGACATATATATATATATATATAACTTTTTTCTGTTTTACTGTACATATTAAAATCTGCGTATGAAAAATGTTTTCTTTTTCTAAAAATAACAACAGTAATTACTTTACTGTAAACTTATCTCCTTCTCCCTTCATATTTCCTAACCTGAATATACATATATATAAATTTAATAGAAGAAAATACCTCCTTTTGCTCAATTCAGAACCCTCCCCCTGCTCGATTAGACAAGCTTCCCCATCGATTGCCGTATGCTAGCGCCTCCCCTCTGGTCTCGCTCGAACTCTCGAAGCCCAACGTCACTAGTGCGCACGCGTGTTTGCCGAGACGTCGCCCAGCTCCTCCAAACCCTCAGCACCCGCGACCATGCCAATCGCCGCCTCAACCTTTCGCCCAGCATCGCGTGCCCTAAAACCCCAACGAGCTCGTCGCTGTCGAACGAACGCCTCTCTTTCCTCCTGCTCGATCGACAGAGAGAAACAAAAACAGTCGCGACTCCCTCTTCAATCGAATCGCCTCGCTTTAGTTTTTTTTTTTTTAAGAATATCGAATCGAACTTTGATTCGATTGGACCAGAGAAAATAGAAAGAGGGGGAGAATAGTTCGGCCATGATTTATATTTCTTCCTTTTCTTTTAATTTAACTGAGTATTCGATTTTGAAGAAGGAGGCTTCGGCCAATTTATTTAAGGGAAATGAATTTGAAGAGAGGGGAAAAGAAGCTTGCGTGATAAGAGAAAGTCGGGGAAAACAAGAGAAGGCGTTCACGTGCTCAAACCCATCAGCTACAGTGATTCGAAAGGAAAGAAGGTAGATGATATGAAATAATTCAACTAAGGATGACCAGGATATAAATATTTTAAATTAAATTTAGATTCAAATTCAAAAGCAACCTAAAATTTCAAACTCCTATCGAGCGCGTGCCGCTAGACGTTCCTAGGGTTATATCCCTATTCCGGACGCAACGGAAAAGGTTTCGAGTCCAAATTCGATCGTATGGAGAAGATGGCTTTTTGAATCGAATTAAAGTATTTAATTTTCGATATTAATTCTAGCGCGTTCATATATCGTATGCTCACACAACAAGTTCAAATACTACGAAATTTGAAATCGGATTATAATACACTATTACGGATTCAATGGAACTGGTTTCGTCGAATTTCGAGACTGTGCCTCGGAAGCTATTTTTAAATTCAATTTAAACGATATTAAATTTCAAAACTTAACAAACCATTCTTAAATTGATTTCAACACTTCTATTCTCTTCAGTATTATCAATATAAATTTTATAAGCCTTCAAATTATTTTTAATAGGCTTAAAACTCCAGATTCAACAATTTAGCCAACTTCACTTATTTAATTTAAATAATTCAATTATCAAAAAAATTGTAATATTCGTAATTCAAGTTAAGATTATTCTATTGAATATTTAAAATCAATTAAATATTCCGATTTTAAATGCTCGAAAATTCCGGGTCGCACATAGTGTAACCATATATGTCACACATGATGCGTATCCTCCACATGTCTATGGTTAGCTTTCTTATTGTTTTTTCTTATTTAAGAAGAATATCACTATGCTCTATTATTCTGCTATCATCTTTTACCGATTCGTTTAGCTAGACTGACCCGTGTATTTTATACTCGGGTCAGACCGAGGTGTTTCAGGTTAAGTACATTTGGACTTAACATATTCTGCTTCTGCATGGACTATTCTGTTAGCTCTTTTTGTTATAGCTTTTTGTGTAATCCTTTTTGGTTTGCTGCTCTGATATGTATATTCTTTTGACTCGTGTTTGTATTGTGGTCGTCATACCACATATGTGATGTATCATTTTGTATACTCTGTGATGTATCTGTATATGTGTGTATATATGTGATTATCTACCGTTCTATTAGCATTTGAGTTGTTGTATTTTGTTCTGGTAGATCCTATAGCCACTTGTAGTTTTGTATTAAGCATTTGTTGGATATGTTGATCCACTTAAGTTAGAAAAAAAAAGAATATAGAGCACTAATCGACGTATTCAATAGATATTTAAGACAAGACTATACATGGTCGCTTCTAACCAGCCATATTCTCCGCATTAGCAGACAGTATTACCCCGTAATACTCTTTATTAATGTGAGTCTCGGGGTGGGGCGTCACATGTTGGGATGAGGAGCATGGCAAGATAAGTAGCACAATCATCATCATCATTGCACACGTTATCATTTTGCAGTTGCCATTAGTGGTCAATCAAGGTATGCTAGTAAAATGTTGTACGGGAAACTATCCATTTTAGAAACAAAATAAAATTGGAAAACTACTAAATGATTATTCTATCCAAGCAATGTTCAGATATATCTGTAATTACAAACATTTGTACATTTCATTAATTGAAATTATAATTATTGGTTGAATATCTTTAAAGCAATATCTAGTTTCAGATATTTGTTTTTATATATCTTTGATAATGATATTGAGTCCACCTTGGTGTATTAGTTAACGATCACTAATTAAGTTTTTACTTTATTTTTATACTTATTAAATGTTTTTAATAACAACTTTTTATACTTATTAAACAATTTCAATAATAAATTTATACTTATTAATTATTTTCTAATAATTAACCTGGAAGGGAGATAGGCTCAGCCTTTGTCATATACACAGATGCCTGTCTAATGCTTCTAGCCACTCAGCCAAATCCTAATATCTCGGCCTCTTCCTTCTCATTATCTTCTTCAAATCTCCAAATTCTTCAGCTCAAACCCCCACTCCAAGTTCATGGCCACTCCAATTCCACTCAATCTTAGTAATGAACTCCACAGCCTCATACTCCGTAACCGACTTATGGTACGACTACCCTAACGGTCGTAACTTCAACATCATCCAAAAGCAACTCGGAGGCCTGCCATTATACGATCTAGAATGGAACAATGGCACTTCTTTATACTATACGCTCTCTTCCCCTCTTTCATGCCGCACACTTCATTTTGATGACGGCATTTTGTGGCCTAGTTGGCTTGCTGGCGCCAACTATTTGCGGGCAGGAGATGGTCGATGGATTTCTGTGTAATGTTTGGGAGAAGGTCGATTTCATTTGGTATTATGAGCACGCTGCTACCAAGTGGCCTGTCTTTTGGCGTTTTTATATTGGTATGTTTTTTTCTGAATTTAATTTTTATTGATTAAGCAGATAAGATGTTTGATGATTTGAGGCTTACGCTTTGTATTCTGATGTAGGATTCGGAGTATTGTAGTTTGTGTAGCATGTAAACTCAGGACTATTATTATATAGAAACCTTATAATACACTGGAAGTGGAAGAGTTGGTAAATTGCACGAATATGTTCGATGTGAATCGCAAATAAAAATTGATTTTTGGGTCCGTCTATTTGCACCCCGATAATTGCTGTTCATCCCCTTAAAAAAATTAAATTAACAATTCCAATTTTGATCTTTAAAGAATTAAACCTTGAAATCAATGAGTTGGAGGCCATGTTGGAAAAATAGTAACAACGTTACAAGCATGCATTGTAAAGAGTTAAACCACGCCTACCTTAGGTGTTGAAAACTCTAAACCAACGTTCGGTGTTGGCGTTGATATCCAAAAACCACGTCTCGCCCCGCTTGGATGTGATATAGGCATGCGCAATATAGGCGCTGTATTTATTTTATCCACGTCTATTTCAGATTTGTTGACACAGAAGCATCACAATACACGTGCATTAGTAGTGTATTTTAATTACTTGATAGAATACTGGAAATCATTTTGAAACAGCTAACTTGCTAAACTATTATTGCTAAAATGGCTACTGGTTATCGGTGATCGGCAACAATTTCATCCAATTTCATGGGTAGGTTTTTCTGGCTAGATTTGATAAAATTTGCAACATGTCATCCAACTTTTGCTTTGGCATGTATTCTGCAAGTTTTGATGTAAAAATTTCAGATTAAACATACTGCCTTTTGTTTGATGCTTTCTACATCGAGAAATTATCGCTCACGTGGCAAAACTTTTTTTCCCTCATTGCTTGTCTTAAGTTGTTAGGGGTTTGGTTGAAAAAAAAACAGTAGAAGGAAGTAAGAATGGAGGAAAAAAACCATAGGTAACAAAGGGACAAGGGTAATTTAGAAATAAACGGGGTGGGAAAAACAAAAGCTGGGGTGTAAATTTTTTTTTTTAAATTGCTGGGTGGGGAAAGCAAATACCGGGGTGCCGATAGACGGACCCTTGATTTTAAAGTTCATCACTCATATCTCATAAACTAATAAAAGTCTTCAAGCTAATCTACAAGTGAGGATTTTCACAACTTCAAGGTCTAACTGCTGTTAGAGTCATAAAAATCAATTCTTAATTTTTAGAGTCCACTAGTCGAGTCAAAAGTTTATGTGACCAATAATGTTCATTTGTTTCTTACCATTTTTCTTCATTCTATATGATAAAAAGAATGTATAAAGGAAGCAAAAGAGAGATTATGCTACAATAGAAAGTTAAAATTGTGCAGATCACATCGAAAATCCTAATAAAAAATTAGCACACAATTTCATTCAATCTTTATAAACAACCTCATTATCTGTAAGGCACTTTTAGTAGGACTATCCTAATGGTACCACCTTTAATCTTGATCAATTCCAACTTGGAGCCCCACCACCTAAAGATCGTAAATGAAAAAATGACTTGACTTGAGTGTACACTCTTTCTTCTTTTTGTTTTTTTTTTCATGTGAGGTCTTACGATCGGTAATTAGCATACTGACTTATAATTGACCAAAGATCAATAGTCGTCAGGGTTGGTTCTAGGCTTAAGCCTATGGGTTGCCCTAAACAAGCGCAATTTCTATTGCCTTTACATAGAAAAAAAAAATTAAAAATGATATTATAACATGTAAATATTTTCATTAACTTCACATAATAACAAAATTTACCCAAAATACATACTTCGGAAATTCTTTCAAAATACTTTCTCATTAACTTCATATATATACTTTAATATCTTTAGTATATCAATCCATTCAACAAAAACAACTTCTTCTTGAATTTTTGAAAGCAAATTCTTCAAATATATCATCATATTTTAAACTATCTAAATATCCACTTTCAATTGAAATCATTGTCAACTCACTAATCTTTCTTGTAATATAGTAATTCGAAAATAAGTTTTTATCAACTTCAACTTAGAGAAACTTATTTCCATCGAAACAACTGTAACCGGTATAGTCATGCGACCAACACATTTAGAAATCCACGCACATCACGATAAGATTTAAAAATTCACAAATGCTAATTGATTTCGTTGTTTCCGGTGGTAATATTCTTTTTAATTGCCTAAGTTTAAAAAATAATTATTTTCTACATATATCGCTCTCTTGATCATGTTCCAAAAAACTTTCTACTTCCGTACGGTGCTTTTTCAATTATTTTTCTTCAATGGTTCTGAATTTTGCATTCAATAAAAACCCAAAAGTCCCTTTCTAAAGCTCAAATTGTTCAAACTGGTCCTTAAGCAAAGAAAGAGCTTGGTCTATTATATGAAGAAATTAAGCGGTACTAATATTATCTTTCAAAGATTGACTTCCATGAGCATCAACATCTCTTCAAAATGTTTCTTTCTACGAACAATTCTTTTTTTAGCAAATTTAGGTCCAATGCCAACTTTATCCACATGTTTTTTAGTTTCATATATCATGCTTGCAATCCACCTTCACTAAATTTCCTTAAAAAAAAATGCAATGAGCTCATTTATTTTAGTAATTGCATCTTCAATATCCATTTCTTCAAGTTGAAGTATTTTTGCTAACTCGATTAATATTATCCAATACAGTGTATCAAATACATAAACTAGTCAAGAACACGTAATCTTCTAAAGCATTTTGGCATAGACATTTAGCTTCCATCCTCATGATATTATCATCTTTTACTTATTTGCAATTTCAATTAACACATATCTTAACTCCGTTGGTTTAGTTCTTATCGCTTTCACGCTTTCTATATGGCTTTTCCATCGAGTTGCAGACAATGGTTTTGACGTTAAACCTTTTACATGTCCTCTAAGTATTTTCCGTTGTTGAGTTGAAACTATGAAAATAAAATATAAATCTTTTGAATGTATCCAAAAAAATTTCTAGCTTTTACGCATGATTTTACCATATCATATAGAGCAAGATTTAAAGTCTGACACCCACATGAAATATAAAATGCTCTTGGATTTTAATCAATAAGTCTTTTCTATACACCTTGATGTTTATCTAATATCAAATTTAAGTTATTTATTACATGATATTATGCAATAATACTAAATAACTAAATTCATGTTATGAAATGTAATATACCTTTCATATTCGATCCATTATCATAGCATTTGCCTCTCACAACATCAATGTTAAGTTTAAGGTCAATTAGAATATTTCGAAGCTTTCCAAAAAGGCCGAGTCCTGATATATCATCAACCTCTACAAAGCCAAGGAAAAACTCCTCCACCTTGATAGCATCATCACATCAATACTATTACAATAATTGATGTTTGTTCTTTATGACTCAAATTCGAAATACAATCATTATAGTATTTTGCCTTTAATATTTTTGAAACCATTCTCTCTTTAATCTTTATTGCCAACAAAAGTATTAATTCATTTTAAATACTATGACTAAGATAATGATTGTTTACTTCATTATTTACCACTCTTCTAAGGTGTTCTTTCATAATTGAATAAAACTCGGCTACAAATTCCACAAGTTAGCAAAAAAGTCCATTATTATTTTTTCATAAATCCTTTCATTACCACAAAATGATAAATTATTTCAAAAAGAGTTTTCACACTGCAAATTATACGCACCAATAACTTTTTCCAACGTTGTCTCTCTTGATCGATTAAAGATTCCATTATTTTCGTCCATTGTTGTCTTTTCTTGAAGACCTTTGTACAAACCAACCCGTTTTACAAGATTTGCGGTATGCTCTGAATCTTTCATGCTCTCGTAGCTTGATTGTAATGTTATGTTAACCATTCATTCCTTCTCTTAATTTTTAATTTTTTTGTGGGTTTTTAAATAGCTTGCAACAAAAACAAAAGACTCTATATACTTCATTTGAGTAAACTAACCATTTACTTTCATATTCTTCTCCTCATGGATAGCAACTAAAACAACGTTCAGAAGAAAAATGTCTACCATCAATTTCATTTTTAGGAAATCTTCATTTTCTTTCGCGATTTTAATAGGACATCGTTTAACTAGCATTATTGTTTTACTATCGGCTATCCTTCCTTATAATCCCCGATCATAATTGACATCAACATCTTTTTCAAGATCAAGCACAATCAAATCAGCAACCCCTTCACTCATATCGTTCACTTTATCATCTATGTCTTCTTTAATTACATTTCCTCCATTTTCAATAGTTCATCTACATTTTCAATAGCCTCTTCAGCCATTTCATCAATCTCAATATGTTCATTTTCATTGTTCTCTTCAATTCTACTTGAAGTTAAAGATTGAGATTTTTGAATTTGTACTTGAAATAAATTAGAGATCGACCCAACAAGTGATTTTGCAAGTTCAACTTCTTTTACTTAACTTTTCTATTGTAGAATCCGGAGTTTTGTTTTCGAAATTTAACTCGATTTTTATCATCTTCATTCATAATTCCTATACATTTCTAATTGATGAAATAAGCAATGTTTTAACACTATATATAAATTATTGGACTATTTCATTTTGGTGCGCTTAACGAACAAGGATAATAAAATTTTGATCATTGAGTTGAGCAAAAATAAATTGAAATTCCTTTTTGGTTCCAAACAAATTGCAAAGTTAAACAATTCATTCTAATAATTAATCTGGAGAATGGAAATATCAATTACAATCATTTGAACAAGTATTAATCTAACAAATCAGCATACAAATCTAACAAATCACTAAATCAGCGTACTAGTTAAGCAATGCAATCAAAATGAAATATTTCCTGCTCCTGCTCCTCCAAACAAAAGCTACAGAATATCAAGCAATGCAGTCAAAATCAAAATATCAAAACTTCAAACAGAAATAGTTTGTGATAATTACCTTTTCGTCAAATTGTTTGAGCTAATCAAGTAATCAGCAGATTCCACACAGTAATCAAAATCAGAATTATCAAATCAGCATACAGCCTGGAGAGTAAAGACCAGGTCGTCGCGAACTCGCGGAGGAACAGGAGGCGACCACGGGAGCTGTCGCGTAGGAGCAGGAGGCGGGAGCTGTGGCGTAGGACTAGGAGCAGCAGGGAGCTGGCGTCATGCGATGGTGAGAACAGAAGTCGAATTTCGAAATAGTTTTTATTTATTTTATTTATTTATTTTTCCTTCTGTTCGCTGTTGCCACAGGGTGACAGGGGTTTGCCCTATTCAATGGCAAGGCCCGATAATAGGCAAATTTATCTGTTGTTGGGCTAGCATGTTGGTTCACACGGTTACCATGGATTAATACCAACAAAAAGAGAAGGGGAAAAAAGCTGTTTTTAATAATCTCCCTCCCATTGGGAGGTTGAAATTTTAGTTTTATATTTCATGCAAGTGCACGTCTCTGATTTATAGCAGGAGCACACAATTGTGTGCAAGCATACATACATACATAAAATCTATGTCTGTATGCACAAACATACATATACATAAATAATTCTCATTATAAATCCCTTTTCAATTTTCTGAGAAAATAATTCGAGAAAGAAAATAATGTCGTTTTAGATATGCTGTGTTACCTAGCAAGATCATCTATACAGATTTTTGATCGTTTAAAATTTTGAACTCCTTCAAAATTGCAAATCAATATAAACCATCAAAAATATTTATTTTAACAGTCGGTTTGAAAATGTCAGTTTGAAGTGAATAGAAGGTTCGAATCAATTTCAAATCTTTATAGATGAACTTGATAGTGAACGTAACATATTATCTACATAAACTTATTTTATTTATGAATTTTTATTCATGAAAAGACGGAGGGGAAAATTGAACGATAGTTTTGAGAAAGAGGATCAAGATCATTCTCATCTATGTGTACACACACATGTGTGTGAACGGATCAAAATTCTCTTCTTATTTACAACCCCCTATTTGTTATTTGGATTATTTTGATAGAAAATTGAAATTGATAGTGTTTTAAAAAAAACAAAATTGGACAGCTTGCCCTTTTTTTTTTCCTTAGAGATTTTGAATAAGTTATAAGTTTTAAAATGACACAAAAGTTCGTGAGACTGATCTTGATTGTAATAGTATCATATCTACAAAAGATAGTACGATTTTGAAAACAATTGGTAAAAGAATTTATGTGGGGATTTTCGAGGACTAAGTTTGGGAGGTGCGGTTCCTTCGCATATATGGGTGGGTGTGTGTAGACGTATGGATATATAAGAGCACTGTCTTTTGTGAATTCTGCAGACTCTCAGATTTTTAAGCATTCAATCTTTCTCTGTCGACTAATTTCAACTCGTAATTTTTAACAATTTCCACAGCTTTTCCCAATCACTGATTTTAAATGCTATCCCCACCTATTTTTTCTCCACCACCACAGCCACCGCAGATCTACGCCTCCATCATGTGCCACCATATAAAAGATTTTCCTTCGCAAAGCTGCCCGCAGATCCGTCTGGTTCAACATAATAGTAGTTATGTTCAATTCCTTTTGACTCATTATTTCGTAGTACCTTAACAAAAGGAATTGTTGAATATACCTTCTTTTATTTCGGTGGAGACAAATTGAACGGCTCTACGGGCAACATAACGGAGAAAAGTTCTTTATATGGCAGCACTAGTGATAAAGGCGTGGATCTACAGTAGCTGTGGCAGTGGTGAAAAAATAGGTGGGGCTTGGGGTTTAAAACCAATGTTTGAGAAAGGCGTTTGGAGATTGTTGAAGATTATAGATTGAAATTAGTCGACATAGAAAAAATTGGAATGTTTAAAGGGTACGTTTTATTTTGGCTCTCTTCCGGTAGACATGAAAAAATGTTTTTGTTAATAACATAGAGAGCGAACCGCATTTTAAATAACACGGAGGGGGAAAAATGATAGCAATGTACTGTAAGAGTGAAAAGGACTTTAAATCAGTTTAGAATTGCAGAATAACACTAGCAATCGTCAAACTTGCTTCAATACTGTTTATCGATGCATGCATTGTTTCCTTAACTTGTAACCGGACATTGCATGAATAATGATTCTGCTTATAAAATACCAATCTAATAAATTAGGGACAAACAAAATTTATACATCCACACTAAAGAAAATGAAATATCACTTAAACGACGCATAATGGCACGGTGATTATAGACTCATGCTATATACACTCCAACATGGACTACAATTTACCGTTTAAGAAAAAAAACTAAAAAAAAATTTGAAATATATACTTCATATTAAGTAGGCAGTTGTCTGCCGACCGACTCCGGATAATATGAATAACTGTTTTTTTTTAAATGGCCTAGTTACACTGAACGGTAGGCATATACCGTAACTAATATTCATTAATCTATTTTGCACCATGTTAACTCCTATGCTCAGCGGCTCAATAGGAAGACGACTTAAGGTGGCCAGCGACTCAATAGGCAAACGACTTAAGAGTATAACGGCTTAGCGACTTAACTGATAGCATGACCTACCGACTTAAGGAAGCCATGACTTAGTGGCTTGAGAGAATGGACCGACTTAACGACTCAAGAGACTGCCGACTAAACGACTCAAGGGACTGCCGACCTAACGACTCAAGGGACTGCCGACCTAATGACTCAAGAGGCTGCCGACCAAACGACTCAAGACAGGAAAAGCTCAAAACAACTTCACTTAAGTCATGACCGACTTACGACCTATGTTAGGTCGCTCGCGACCTAGGCAAACAAAGGGAAATCCAGTATAGCGTTACTTGAACCAGGGTCTGTTAACTCGTTCACGACTTAGGACTTGTACTCAGAAGAACATGCTTGTTAGCGCCAAAATTGGTCACTAACACCCAAATGTAAATGAAAGCACCAATTAACAGTTACTGATAACAGATAGAGTGTGTGTAGAGAGTAATAATATGAAGAACAGTTAAAATTAAAACGAAAGCAGTAAAGAACAATAGATTTTATAGTGGTTCGGCTAACTCTGGCCTACGTCCACTCCAGAAGTTTTCTTTCTTATCGATATGAGAATCAGTTATAGTTACAAAGTGATAGGCTAGCCTTAGCCTTAGAAAATAGAAAGTCCGAAAGCAGAGGAGATGAAGAAAAAGAAGATAAAAAATGAAGTCCTTTTTTCTGAAGCTCTACATGCTCTATTTATAGACACGTCCAGGTAGATGTTGGGCTCTCTGAATGATTCCGGCCCACCAAGGCCATATGCCGAACCGTGCTTCCCATTGTAACCGAACTACTCGTGTCGAACAACAACCATGGCCATACCGTCCTTTGTTAAACCCTCAGGCCGACCTACCTCCTAATGCCGAGCCAACCTCCTAATACCGAAGCAGGACCTTATGCCGAGCGGCATCTGCCGTCCTCCTTATGCCGAGCCACCATCGGATGCCGAACCATCCAAAGGCCGAACCACTAATGAGTGCCGAACTACCCCGATGTCGAACGATGTCATCATGCCGAACGCTAGTCTAATGCCGAACGCTACTTCCATGCCGAGCGATACATCTAATGCCGATCGATCCCTGATGCTGAACGATCCATCCTGCCGAACGACCTACCATGCCGAACGGTCCTTGATGCCGAGCGACCTACCAATGCCGAACGATCCAACGTGCCGAGCGACCTCGTATGCCGAACGATCCATCGTGCCGAGCGACCTCGTATGCCGAACGATCCATCGTGCCGGTCGACCTACCATGCCGAATGATTGCCAATGCTGAACCATATTTCCTAGACCCAAACTATAGTTGATCCATCTTTATCCAGTCATATTTCCATCTCCTAAGCACGTTGCGTCATCCATCCATCCAGTCGACTGAATCCATCGTACACCAGCCTTGACGAACGTGCAACCGATTAAGTTAAACCCGCATGTCCATGGCCTGGTAAAAAGGCGGGTTAACACTTGCCCCCCAAAACATGCCTTGCTATTGGAAGGTGTGTTTTGAATAGCCTCAAATATGATATCCAAAGTCCACATCCTTTTTGTAACCATATCATCAAATCCACGACCTTATCAAATCCACGACCTCTCCGGGCTTAATCTTGATTTTGTAGACCTCGCCGGGTCGTGTTATCCTGTTCCAGCCTTGACTTTTCCATCACGGGCTTGTATGTTCTCCGGCCTCGACTCTCCGGTTAAAGACTTTGATATTCACCGGCCTCGACTCTCCGGTCAAGGACTTTTTATATTCTCCGGCCTCGACTCTCCGGTCAAGGACTTTTTATATTCTCCGGCTTCGACTCTCCGGTCAAAGACTTTTTATATTCTCCGGCCTCGACTCTCCGGTCAAGAACTTTTTATATTCTGTCCGAGTCCATTTCTTCGCTCTCCGGCGAAGGGACTCGTAACTTGTGACCATTGCCCCGTCTCTCCGGTCGGGGCAGTAATTATAAAACCTGAACTGTTTATTACATTGATCCAAAACCAAATATAAAACCAGAAATCTGTATCAAAAAATCAAACATCCAAACCAGAATGGAAAACCAAGAAAAAACCAACCAAATCGGAAGTTCAATCCAAACTCCAAAACCATACCAAAGAAAAGTAAAAGTCCGAAATACGAAAGAGAGAACCAAAGTTTGCAGAAAACTAGAAAGAAAGCAGAATTTCATAGACTCAAGTAGTACGGTTTTCAGTTATCTCAGAGCACGCCTAGGGACCGTCCTCAATCCCGTACGTGTGTAAGTGACCTAACCGTATTACTTTGAGTTCTATTACTTATTCAAAACCATGAACCTGTTTAATTGATAGTAAACCGGCGTTGACCAGACCCAATGTTGCCATTGCTAGAGGTAGGTGGTGGCTGCTCTTGCTCCCCTGCCGTAGTTCGATTCCTGACATATTGCTGTAGGTGATCATTCCTTACATGCTCCTCAATGATATCCCTCAAATGCCTACAGTCGTTTGTGTTGTGTCCATCTAGCTCATGGAATAGGCAATGCTTTCCCGATGTCCGTTCGTATTCTGAAGGCTCTCTCTTTGCTGGCCTTCGGTATTGGAGCCGCCCTCGAGTGTCCAAGTAAATCCTTTCTAGAGTCTCAGTTAAATCTGTGTAAGAAGAAAACTTTGACTCCCTCCGAGGTTTCTTCGAAGTGCCACCATTTCCATTCGTTTTCCTTTTTCCTTTATCATCTTTACTTAGATCCTCCCTGGATGGACCTCCACCCCTCACTGCATAAGCTTCAGCCTCTCTCCCTACTCTCTCAGCCTGCGCATCTTCCTGTCTCAAGAACCTTTCCGCCTCATGATAGAACTCCCCGAGATCCCTCGGTGGGTCCCGTTCCAATGATATTTTGAAATCCGAGTTATCCGCGATTCCCGAGATGGCTGCCATCAAAACCATTGACGGATCGGGTCGATCCACTGAGGCTACCGCTGCGTTGAATCTGATTAAGAAGTCCCTGAGCGATTCCCCTTTCCATTGTTTCATAGATGTCAAAGTCATCACGTTCTTGGGTCTAACTATGTGGACCCGAAACTGTCTCATAAACCTCTCAATTAGCTCCGTCCATGTGCCGATAGAACCATTCTCCAGCTGTCTAAACCACATAGCTGCGATATCTGTCAAATACAATGGGAAGCATCGAGCCATGACCTCATCCGATGCCCCCAATACCTCCATATGCCTTATGTATTTCGTCAGATGAACCGTTGGGTCCGCCTTCCCATTATACATTTCCAAATTTGGTAGCTTAAATTCAGGTGGGCTCCTAGCTTGCCTGATAGTAGGAGTAAATGGACTCCTATTTACATCCTCCAAGTCTCTATTTACCAATCCACCTCTCATAGCCCGTCTAACCATCTCCGCTAATCTGTCGTTGCCCCCAAGATGTAATCCTTGTCCATCGCCTCTGGTCTGCCCCCCGAGTTTATGAGGGAATTCTGGCACATACTCCTCATCTCGCACTCCTGCACTCCTGTTGGTGTCGGGTTGCACAACATCGTCTGGTATCCCTTCATAGGTTGGTCCAACATTTCCTGGTGGTATGCCCCCAAGTCTAGATCCATCTGGATTGATAGCTGTTTGCTGATTGGGGGTTGCCCCCTGCCGAGCTATTCCCTCTACTTGCTGGTTGAGTGCTTTTGATCCAGCTCCTGCATTTTCTGTTTGTGCAAATTGTCTGAGAAGAGTCTGCATCATCTCTTCTTGTCTTTTCATCATCGCCTCCATTTCCTCTCTAGTGATGTAAATGGATGCTCCACCTGCTCCATCTCCAGAGGAAGCCTCTTGACTTCCCTCCTGATTGCTCCTTTCCATTACTTGCTTCCTTGCTGATGGTCTAGCCATTGCTCTTTTAAATCCAAGTTTCTAACTCCAAAATTCCTAATTGCTTCAGTTCTCAGTGAAAGCACCAAAATGTTAGCGCCAAAATTGGTTACTAACACCGAAATGTAAATGAAAGCACCAATTAACAGTTACTGATAACAGATAGAGTGTGTGTAGAGAGTAATAATATGAAGAACAGTTAAAATTAAAACGAAAGCAGTAAAGAACAATACATTTTATAGTGGTTCGGCTAACTCTGGCCTACGTCCACTCCAGAAGTTTTCTTTCTTATCGATATGAGAATCAGTTATAGTTACAAAGTGGTAGGCTAGCCTTAACCTTAGAAAATAGAAAGTCCGAAAGCAGAGGAGAAGAAGAAGAAGAAGATAAAAAATGAAGTCCTTTTTTCTGAAGCTCTACGTGCTCTATTTATAGACACGTCCAAGTAGATGTCGGGCTCTCTGAATGATTCCGGCCCACCAAGGCCATATGCCGAACCGTGCTTCCCATTGTAACCGAACTACTCGTGCCGAACAACAACCATGGCCGTACCGTCCTTTGCTAAACCCTCAGGCCGACCTACCTCCTAATACCGAGCCAACCTCCTAATACCGAACCAGGACCTTATGCCGAGCGACATCTGCCGTCCTCCTTATGCCGAGCCACCATCGGATGCCGAACCATCCAAAGGCCGAGCCACTAATGAGTGCCGAACTACCCCGATGCCGAACGATGTCATCATGCCGAACGCTAGTCTAATGCCGAACGCTACTTCCATGCCGAGCGATACATTTAATGCCGATCGATCCCTGATGCCGAACGATCCATCCTGCCGAACGACCTACCATGCCGAACGGTCCCTGATGCCGAGCGACCTACCAATGCCGAACGATCCAACGTGCCGAGCGACCTCGTATGCCGAACGATCCATCGTGCCGGTCGACCTACCATGCCGAATGATTGCCAATGCCGAACCATATTTCCTAGACCCAAACTATAGTTGATCCATCTTTATGCAGTCATATTTCCATCTCCTAATCACGTTGCGTCATCCATCCATCCAGTCGACTGAATCCATCGTACACCAGCCTTGACGAACGTGCAACCAATTAAGTTAAACCCGCATGTCCATGGCCTGGTAAAAAGGCGGGTTAACAATGCTTATCCCAGTTAAGCCGTGAGCCGTGCTTAAGAGATAGAACGCGACTTACGACTTGTCTTGGGTCGGTCACGGTCCACGACTTACTTTAGGTCGGTCACTACTTACAACTTGACATGAAAGTTCCTCTATAAATACGGCACTATCTCCAACATGAGGGGGACTTTTCCGATCATTTTCTTCAAAGCATCGAGACTCTGCCATCTTCAAACCAAGCCTTACTCCAACACTTGAAACTCACAAGAAGCTTCAATCAACTTCAAATAAGGATTCAACACATTCAACCATGAATTCGGAGAATTCTCTTGCATCGAAGTTTTTCTAGCTACTTGTCTTTTGAAGTGAATTGTAATTGAAAGAAATTGTAAAGAATTGTAATCATATAAGCAATAAAGAAGGATTGAAGTGGACGTAGGCTTGATTATAAGCCGAACCACTATAAACTCTGTGTCCTTTACTGCTTTTTCAGCGAATTACTGCTTTTTCTATTTCCCGTGTTAACGGGTGGTGCTTTCATTCAATCTCTATTTGCATCGGGGTGTTAGCGCCTAACTTTTTACGTTAACATTTTTGGTGCTTTCACTGAGAGACCAACTCAGGACCTGTCATCATAGCTTCGCAGAAGTTTGTAGAAAGGATTTCTCTAAAAACTAAAAGTTTATCTGAAATAATGGCTCCAGGAAGGAAGCGCAAGTCTGTTAGATCTGACGATGTTCGCGAGACTACTGCAACCTCTCCTCCTTTAAGTCAAACAACTCCAACTGTCGGAGTTACACGAGCAGAGCTAGATGCCGTTGTATCCGGACTACATCGGCAAATGGAAGCTCAGAATAACCTAATGATGGAAAGGTTGAATGCTTTATTTGAGGCAAACAGTCAACCGGTGTCTAAAGAGGGAAATCTTGCTGACGAAGTGCAGAATGTGGAAGGAAGAAATATCCCTCAAAGGGCGACTGATCCAGTGGAAATGACACCTCCCCAAGCTGGAGGATCGGGGCCGCAACCGACTCTCCGTGAGCGACTGTCAAGGCAAAATTCGGAGAGAATGGCTGATGTTTGTCCCGCCGAGCCTCAGAATGATGAAGAGCATTTCTCAGGCATGGTTCGTCAGATTATGAAGGAAAGTATACAGAGAAATGAAGATGAGAAAGAATGGGGTTTCGCTCCGAGCAAGACTCCATTCACTGAAAATATCCTGAAGGCAGAATTCCCAAGGAAGTTTGTCCCTCCAACTATTCCAGCTTACAAGGGAACGAGCGATCCTAATGAGTTTCTGTATAAGTATGATTGGCACATGACGGGTGCCAGAGCCTCTGATGAAATCAAATGCCGGTATTTTCCGGTATACCTGCAAGGAGTTGCTTTACTTTGGTTCACAAAGCTGCCGGTCCGATCTATAGACCAATTTTCTGATTTGACCCGGAAATTCAAGGAACAGTTTCGATTATATGCGTCAAAGGCGAAGGATATAATGTCGTTATCCAGCTTGGAGCAGAATCCTGGAGAATCCATTAGAGCTTTTCTGAATCGCTTCAATATAGCTCTGGCTGAAGTGGACAATGCGGAGCCGAGAATGATTTTGACGTACCTGATGAAGGCTATTGATAAGACAAGTGAGTTCGGGAGATGGTTGAAAATGAAGGAACCAAATTCACTTGACAAGTTTTATAAGAAAGCCGATGAATTCATGCGCTTGGAAAGCCTCTAAGCACCGGCTAAGGTGGTATCGACAGGGCTGGAAATAGTAATGCTGCTCCGAATAAGAAGGAATCTGGCAATCAGAAGAGGGGGAACGATGCCCAGAAGAAGCAAGGAGATGCAAAGAAAGGACGTCCATTCAACTTTACCCCTCTGACTGATACCCCGGAAAACATCTACTTTGCAAACAAAGATACAGTCGAATTCCCCGCACCAGCTAAGCAAAGAGTTAATGGAAGAGCTGAGAAGAATGGAAGGTTTTGCCGGTTCCATAACCAGCCCGGGCATGATACTAACGAGTGCCGTCACTTAAAGGAGGTAATTGAGGAACTATTGAAGCAGAACAAGCTCCAACAATATGTAAGAAGGAACAAGAATGGTCCAACCTCGTCAACTCAAGGACAACAGGTTCCTGTTTATTGTCCTGACTCAAGTGAGAAGGCGGCAGCTCATGAATCAGAGAGACCTGTTATAAATGTGGTTACAGGAGGCCCTCACCCAGCGGGCAGGAGTTGGGACGAGATGGAAAGATACGCCCATGCTTTGAAGTATGCACCGGCAGATGAAAGTGTTTTTGTGTTAGAAGATGCTGCGTCCCTGAAGCAGCAGAAAACCTTTAATGATGACATTATATTCAGTACTAGGGATTCGATGGGTGTTGAAGCTCCTACCATTGATCCTTTGGTCATCTCCGCTGGCATTGGGCCAGCTACTGTTAAAAGAGTTCTGGTTGATTGTGAAGCTTCATGCAACATTCTCTTCAAGAAGACTTTTGATCAGATGAAGATTCCAATGGCTGACGTTCAAGCTTCATCACTAAAGATTGCTGGTTTTACTGGAGAGCCGAAACAGCCAATTGGGACTATTGATTTGTTCGTAGAACTTGGAGAGGGGCAAAGAAAAGTCGTTCGAAAACAGACCTTTGTTATCGTTGAAGAATTTTCTGCCTACAATGCCTTTTTAGGCCGACCAACTCTGGCAGCATTTAAAGCTATTCTTGCCCCGTGGTGTCTGGCCATAAAATTCCCCACAGATAATGGAGTCGGTGTGGTGAAAGGGGATCAGAATGCTGGACGAGAATGTTATCTTACAGAGTTGCGTGAATCGAGGAAGAGAGAAATGGGAAAAGATGCGGCAGCCCCAGTCCGCATCAAAGAATCAACCTTGTAGCAATTACAGGGTGGACCCTGCACAGGCGAACGTAGCGGTGCACGAAGAGAGATGGATCCAATAAAAGCCAGTGCAGGGGAAAATAGAGTGGTACCGGTTGAAGTGACAGTCCCGGTACCTGTTGACCCGAAAGACCCGAATAAAGTGCTGAATGTGGGTTCGCAGCTTAATGCAACGGTTCAAAATGTTTTGATATCATTTTTGAAAACGAATCTGGATGTATTCGCCAGGACCCATGCCGATATGTGTGGAATATCTCCAGAAATTGCGGTGCATACCTTGAATATTGATCCAAAGTTTACACCGGTAAAGCAGAAAAGAAGAACTCAAGGTCCTGAAAGGTCAGCAGCATTGAAAGAAGAGGTTGATCGGCTCATGAAGAATGGTTTTATCAGGGAATCTACTTATCCGAATTGGGTCTCAAATCCCGTACTGGTTAAAAAAGCTAATGGGAAATGGAGAGTGTGCATTGACTTTTCAGATCTAAACAAAGCCTGCCCCAAAGACTGCTTCCCGTTACCCAGGATTGACCAGTTGGTGGATGGAACGGCGGGACATGAATAGTTATCTTTTATGGATGCCTATTCCGGATATAACCAGATCATGATGCATGAGGCAGATCAGGAGGACACGAGCTTTATCACCGATGTTGGTCTCTACTGCTACAGAGTCATGCCTTTCAGACTTAAGAATGCAGGGGCAACTTACCAAAGACTTGTGAATGCCATGTTTAAACCACAGATTGGCAAGACTATGGAAGTTTATGTCGATGGTATGTTGGTAAAGTCAAAAAAAGCAGTGGACCACATGGATTACTTGGTAGAGATGTTCTCAATCCTCCGAAAGTACGGTATGAAGCTGAACCCTTTGAAGTGTTCATTTGGAGTAGAATCTGGAAAGTTTCTGGGTTTCATTGTGAGTGCAAGGGGCAATGAAGCTAATCCTGCTCAGATAACTGCCTTAAGAGAAGTCAAAGCTCCTAAAACGAAGAAGGAATTGCAAAGTCTCAATGGAAAAGT
The DNA here is from genome assembly GCA_030765085.1 of Allium cepa. NCBI lineage: Eukaryota > Viridiplantae > Streptophyta > Magnoliopsida > Asparagales > Amaryllidaceae > Allium > Allium cepa. Next base: position 364,880,851 of record CM060934.1, on the reverse strand, counting down.
TGCTGCCTTGAGTCGGTTCATTTCCAAAGCTACTGATAAATGCATTCCATTCTTCGATGCTCTAAAGAAAGGAAGAAAAAACTTTGACTGGACTCCTGAATGCCAGAAAGCTTTTGATGAGCTGATTCGTCATATGGAAACGCCTCCTATACTTTCTAAGCCTGACAATGGTGAAGATCTTTTTGTATATTTGGCAATCTCGTCTCATGCCCTCAGCGCAGCTTTGATACGGGAGGATGCGAAAATTCAGCGCCCGGTCTACTACATCGGCAAGAGATTCACTGGGGCAGAATTGAACTATTCAAAGTTGGAAAAGCTCGCCTATTGTCTATTGATTGCATCAAGAAAATTGAGGCCATATTTCCAAGCTCATCCCATCAAAGTCCTCACCGATCAGCCCTTGAAGCAAGTCCTGTTTCGTCCTGAGACTTCGGGTCGTCTTTTGAAATGGAATATTGAACTCAGCCAATATGACATCACTTATCATCTCCGGAGAGCAATCAATGGACAAGCTTTGGCAGACTTCATCGCGGAATGCACAAACAAAGGAGATGGTGAGGAAATGGTAACCAATAATCCCCCAATTCTATGGAAATTGTATGTTGATGGTGCAAGAAACAATTACTGTTCCGGGGCTGGGGTTGTGCTTGAAACTCCTGAAGGACGGTCATTGTGTTGTGCTTTAAGATTGGAATTCCCTTCGACAAACAACGAAGCAGAGTATGAAGCTCTTATTGCCGGTCTGAGAATTGCGAAGGAGTTGAACATCAAAATGTTGCAGATCTTCAGTGATTCACAGCTTATTGTGTGTCAAGTCAGGAAACAGTTTCAAACCAAAGGAGGAAATCTGCCCGCTTACTTGTCAAGAGCCTGGAGGCTTCTCGAGGACCTGGACCATTATACAATAAACCATATACCTCGGAAAGAAAACATGAAGGCAGATTCCCTCGCAAAGTATGCAATCACTGGTGAAGCTCAATTATTGGGATTAGTTCCTATTGAAGTCCTGTCAACTCCAAGCATTGATGAGACAGACATAGACTGGATCATGACCATATCTCAAAAACAGGAATCATGGATGACTCCGATAAAGAATTATTTGCTCAACGGATCTGCGCCAGAAAGTTCAAAAGAACGTCAGAAACTGTTAAGAAAGGCTTCAAGGTATATAATTCAAGATGGCCGATTATTCCGACGAGGGTTTTCAATGTCATTACTCCGATGTGTGACTGAAGAAGAAGCTAAGACAATTCTAGCTGAAGTACATGGAGGGGAATGTAGAGATCATACAGGCGGTCAAACTTTAGTAAAGAAAATTCTCCGTTACGGATACTTTTGGCCGAATATCAACCAAAATGCTGCAGACTACTCCCGAAAGTGCGACAAATGCCAGAGGTTTGCTAAAATCCCAAGAGCACCTTACACTGAGATAACACAGATGGTCAGTCCGTGGCCATTTGCTATTTGGGGAATGGATCTCATCGGGCCTCTGCCAACTGCGAAATCCGGAATCAGATATGCTATTGTTGCTGTGGATTATTTTACTAAATGGGCTGAATCTGAAACTTTAGCTACTATTACCTCTAAGAAAATGATAAACTTTGTAACTAAGAATATCATTTGCAGGTATGGAGTGCCTCAAAAGATAATCACGGACAATGGAACCCAATTTGAAAGTGAAGAGTTTCAAGATTTTTGCAAAAAATTCAAGATCCAGAAAAGTTTCTCAGCAGTGGCTCATCCGCAGGCAAACGGACGAGTGGAAGCAGTAAACAAAATTATCAAATCAACCATCAAAAAACAGCTGGAAAAAGCGAAAGGTGGTTGGGTCGATAAACTTCCGCTAGCACTATGGGCATATAGAACTACGCATAAAACTGCGACGGGACACACTCCGTTTTCATTGGCATATGGATCAGAGGCAATGATTCCGGTAGAAATAGAGGTCCCTTCACATAGAAGAATCCATTTCAATCAAGCCGAAAATGAAAAGCTCCAACTTGAAGCCCTTGACCTCCTTGAGGAGAAAATGGAAGAAACTGAACTTAGAACTGCAGCTCACCAGCAAAGAATAGCCAGGCACTTCAATTCCAAAGTTCGCCGGCGCAGATTTGAAGTGTGGGATCTAATCTTAAAAAGAATTATGACACCTACAGGCGTGCTTGGACCAAACTGGGAAGGACCGTATGTTATAGGCCAAAAACTTCTTGATGGCACATTCAAACTTGTAACTGTCGAAGGAGACCCAATTCCAAGAGCTTGTAACAACAATCATTTGCGCTCATATTTTACTTAAAGGCTTTAATGAAATATTGTAAAAGAATAATGAGTGTATGATTCTTGTAATGAAAGCCGTTGTAAAGTCAGTGCAAGTGAATAATAAGAGCTATAAAGTGGATGTAGACTCAGTTCTTGGCCGAACCACTATAAATCTTGTGTTCTTTACTATTATAGACTGCTTTGTTTTATTTCGACGTATAAAATACGTTAATTGTGTTACTAAAATGTCGATTTAATAATGTAGACCATAAAAACAAAGCTTACCCATCGCAAGACCAAGCGATCTCCGACATCACCCAGCAAGCAAACGATAAACCATTCAAAGTTTCCATACTCAAATCCTACGAAAGAAGTGCTTCGAACAAAAGTTAGCGATGTGGCTGGAAGTGGACCATTTCTAACTAACTGCGAATGTTTGTACAAACGAGCATCCAGTTAAATAGCCCGTGTCTACCACCACCAACTCGCTTAACTATGAAGTATATTTTTTTGGATAAAAAAAATTGTTGGCAACTAAAAAGGGATGATATTTGGAAAAGATAACAGGGATCGTCGACATGAATAGATGGAAAAGAAACATGGGCGAGCAAGCATCAAACAGTAAAAGACCTCTTCGGAGGCACAAGCCCTCTTCGGAGGCACAACTCTTTGGAGGATAAAGACCTCAAACGGGGCATGCCAGAAGACTTTCTCAACAAAAAAGATTGGTATGGAATGACCGGGAGCACCTTCCCGACTGGAAGGCAAGACACTTGTTTACTAGCTTAGACAGTTTGCGCAGACAAGCGTCCAAGTAACTTGCGTCCGTCCCGTGAATCCATACGATGATCGGAGGCACCTTTCCAAGTGGAAGGCAAGACGCTTGTTCACTTGTTGAGACAATCTGCGTAAATAAGCGTCCAAGTAACTTGTGTCCGTCCCGTGAATCCGGCCAACCATGAAGAAGAACCTTCCAGGTAGACTCGGAGGCACGCATTCCACCGAGATCTGAAATAAAACTTCACAAGTGCTGAAATGTGAAAAGCCCTCTTCGGAGGCCCATTTCACCAGAGTTGAAATGCTAAAAGACCTCGAGCGGGTCTCGCCAGAAAAAGAGAGTTCTTTCTCGACATAAAGTTGCGGACTGATCGGTGGCACAGCCCCGTGAATCCATCCAGCTAAGAGAAAGAAGCTCCAAACTTCCAAGCAAAAGCCCTACTCAGAGGCACACATTTCACCGTGATCTGAAATAAAACTTCACACGAGTCGAAATGTGAAAAGCCCTCTTCGGAGGTCCGCTTACCAGCGAACAGGGAAAAGATAAAAGCCTCTCCCAAGAGGTAGAAACAAAAAGACCTCTTCTCAGAGGCACAATCAAACAAAAAAACCTCTTCCCAGAGGCACAATAAAAAACTCTCGTCAAAGGCTCAAGCAGGTTGAAACCCTTTTTTTCGAAAGCCGCACTGCACTATGAAGTGAAACCCACTTGCCAAAGCAAAAGTGACTTTTTTCAAAAAAGTGGAGTGTAAAAACTTTCGAAAAAAAAAACTCCTCCAAAATGAGGTGCATCCTACTAAATACGAAAAATATTTCCGTGAAATGGAAATATTATCCTATAAAGTACAGATGCAAACCTCCTTCAAACAGGAAAATTGTTCTCTAAAGAAAGAGTACAAGTCTTCTCGAAATAGAGGAATTGTTCTCTAAAAACTTTGCTAATGTGAAAGAGATTGCAATAAGCCATGGTATGGGGGCAGCACACTATAAGTACAAGAATGGAAACAATGCTCATACAACATACCATAGGCTCATTGCAATATCACACAAAGGAAACAAAGAACTTGTATAAAATAAAGAATAAATGTATTCTCAAATACAGACAGAAGTTTGTATAGGTAAAAGGAATATTTTATTCAATACTACGAAAATTTTATACAGGTACAGGCTTCAGGATAAAGAAAAGCGGGGGCCGGTACCCGCACAATCTCCGGCCAGTACATGCAAAAAGTAAAAGGTAAAGCAAAGAAGGGAAAGCGGGACTCATCACTTCTTTCTCCCACCACCTTTAGAGCCTCACCTGGCTTAATAGGCAATTTTTCAGGCCGGCTTGAGAGAGTTGGGGGAGAAGGAGAGAAAGCTAGTGCTGGCAACTTCCGTTTCCTTTTCAGTAACAGAAATGCTTCTCACTTTCTTCTTTGAAGTTGTACGCTTCCTTCTCCTCCTCGAAGAAGACTCACTTCCCGGAGTGACAAGAGCAAACAATTTTATGTCATCAGAAAGGGTTCGCTCCGGAGATACTTCGCCTCTTTCAAGTCCTTCGGCCTTCTGCTCCTGAGAAGCGGCTGGATCGTTCAAGTCTTGAAGGGCTCCTATTAATTCTTCCTGCGATCCCGGCTGGGAAGTAGGAGTAATTTGAAAGATTGGAGGAGGAACAGCTGGAGGAGGAGAAGTTTCTATGACACTGGGCGTTTTCGCTACAGAAGAAAAGCAAAAAATATTAGTATCTCCCGCAAAGAGAGAAGATAACAGCTCATCGAGTCTTAAGTAATAAGCAACAAGTTCATCAAGCTCGACCGAAGCAAATGAGTAATCCGCTTGACCTGGTTCGACGTTAATATTACCTGGAGAAGTGGGCTTCCTAACGTCAACTTCATAAGCTTGTGCTTCGGTGCTCTCTTCGCCTTCATCTCCACCCTGTGCACTTGCAATCTCAGTTATAACTTTAGCAGGGGACGGAGAATGGGAACCGGAGCCTGTGATATCAACGTCGGCCGAAATTGAAGGAGGGACAAGGGCAATTGGTGGTGTTTCTTTCGCTTGATGCTCCTCTCTCATCACCCCCGCACGCTCTCTAGCGAGTTGCTCTTTTCCTCTGGCAAGGGCTGCACGAGCTCCGTCATCCAGATAATGTGCTTCGAGTTCTTCCTCGGCATACCCAACATCTTTAAGCATATCAAGCGCAGCTTCCCATACTTTAGCCAGAGTGATTTCATATTTGGGGCCCAAAAATGCGAGACTGCCACGCCCTAGGACACTTTGCAAGTAGAAGTCAAACAATGTCGAACTGATATCGGCTTTAGTGGCTTGATGAGCTTCTTCAGCTGCAATTTTACCGGCAACAGCCTCATCGCGCTCTTTCTCAACCATAGCAAGTTGAGTTTTTAATGTCTCAATTTCGAGGTTCTGGGAGCTGGTCTGTTGTCGCAACTGTGCAACTTCAACGCGATAATCTTCTACAACCTTTTCCTGCAACTTGAGTTTATCTTCGGCCTCTCGTTGGCTAGCATGAGCATCCCGCACTTGTTGCTGAAGCACACTTTTCCTTTGAGAATAGGAAGTGGAGGAAGTTGCAAGCTCCTCTTTAAGTTTTCCAACTTCCGCTTTAAGCTTTTCATTATAAGCGGCAATGCTCCTCATTTCTGCGTCATGTTGATCAAGAGTCTTTTGCCATTCGGATTTATCGTTCTCCATGGTCAACATAGCCTCAAGGTTCGCGCGGTTCACTCTCTGGGGTTCGTCAACAAGTTTCTGCCAATTCGACATTCTCTCAATATCAAGCCTGACAGCATCAATATTTTGCAACATGGCTGGTTTGTCGATTGGAATCAGGTCGAGATCAAAGCGAACCCCCTTCAAGCACCAGTTTGGAAATCGACTTTGAAGAGTAGCCGGGCCTGGACCGACCTGATATGAGGGCCTGCCAATGATCGTCTGAATGTCGGTACGAGCAAGAGCGGGAGATTGAGGAGGCACCGAAGCAATGAGCTCTTTAGGAATGTCAGATGATGACTTTTCACCATGCTTGATCCGTTTGCTCGAATCTTCGGCGGCATGGCTCTTTCCTTTGTCATCATGAGATTTTCGTTTAAGAGAATCATCCTCTCTGTGGGAAGAGTCACGACGTTCATCTCCTCTCCCGTACCGTTCTTCGTATGCTCTTCTCTCCTGAGCTTTTCGAGCAGTCCTGGGAAGTAGAGCATCACTCTCAGCAAGGCCAAATTGAATGCGTAGCTGGTTAAATGCTCTCTGGGTTAAGGTAGTCGGAGATCTTTTTGGAGGATTCACTACGGGAACAGTTATCGGAAAGATCTCTTCAGCTTGAGCTACCACCTCTTCTTGATGTGAAGCCATTCTATATAAATAACTGGATATTCAAACATGAAGGTGCACGTTTCCTAAATGTGTGAAGTGCTGTGTAAAGCTAACAAAGCAACAAGCAAATATAATTGAAATTAAACATGTGTCAATTGCAATATTTCAAGACTTGTCGCTTTAAGTCCAAATACAAGTGCAATATTAACGCAAACAAATCGACTTTAGTTGGTTAACGTTGTTTTAATGCTTCACTTGAGTTTGTTGATTCACAGCATTTCATACAATTTCTTTAAGTTAATTATCCTTTATCGACTAATCTGTCATTTGATGTGGGCAATCAGTGGCAGTATATTCGCCCTAGTTTTCTGCAAATGTTGTATTTAACAGGTTATTAGCATCAAATTTGGTATAATCTATTAAGAAAGCATAGCAAAGTCATGCAAGTTATTTCGGCAGTTCAAAGTTCGAGTTGGAAGTACAATCAAGTTCTATCAACGTCTCGAAGTTTTCAAGTTTTGTCCAAGCCATGTAGTCACAGTCCAAAAGTTCTCTAAGTCCTAAGTCGTTCACGACCTAACAGGATGAGATGAAATTGGCTTAGGCTGAGGAAAACAGTTCGGCAGTGAAAAATTGTACAAGTGCTAACTCGTCCATGACTTAAAAGATTTCCTGTGAGTTAAGTTAAGTCGTTGGTTCTTTAAATCATCCTAGCTCGGCCGCGACTCAAGGCTTATGTCGCATCTAATTAAGTCGGTCAAAAGTTAAGTCGGCCGCGACTCAAAACTTATGTCGTATCTTGTTAAGTCGCGAAGGGTTATAGGTCGCTCAAAATTGCTGGGTCGTGTCCAAGTTGGTATCTCACTTCACCCAATCAACAAACCCCCCATCTAATCAGAAACTCCTCATCTTCTTAACCCGTTAACCCGTTAGCCTCTCCATCAACAGAAGCCCTCATTTTCTCATTATGTCGAATCATCCAAAAAACTAAATCATCACAAATTCAATGCCCTGTCACTCTAACGCAAATCAAAGATCAATTAGCTTGAAGCATTGAAGCCTATCGATCAAACGTTTAAACCCAAATCGAGCTAGCTCAAGTTCGTCAACTATCAAAGTAACGAAATTCGCGATGAAACATTGCATGAAGAGGTGGTTTAGGATTGAGGAAATGGAATTCACGAATCAGAGATGGTAAAGAATCAAGAAAGAAGCAAGTTCACTTACGTGATGTAATATCAAGTTAATCAGTGACTGATCGGGTCGAGATCGCCTTTAGAAGTTCAGGAAAGTGTTAATGGCAGAAACAGTTGAGGAGGTAAGTAATGAGAAGAAAGAAGGGGATGGACGACTTATAGTGGAGAAACCTGAAGCGGCTCATACGACCTAACCTTTAGGTCGCGCGCGACTTAGCGACCTAGAGGGGGACGGGTTAAAAGATATCGAAGCACACGACCTAACCATTAGGCGTGTACTTCGAGGGGCAAATGTTAACTCCTATGCTCAGCGGCTCAATAGGAAGACGACTTAAGGTGGCCAGCGACTCAATAGGCAAACGACTTAAGAGTATAACGGCTTAGCGACTTAACTGATAGCACGACCTACCGACTTAAGGAAGCCATGACTTAGCGGCTCAAGGGACTGTCGACCTAACGACTCAAGGGACTGCCGACCTAACGACTCAAGGGACTGCCGACCAAACGACTCAAGACAGGAAAAGCTCAAAACAGCTTCACTTAAGTCATGACCGACTTACGACCTATGTTAGGTCGCTCGCGACCTAGGCAAACAAAGGTAAATGCAGTATTGCGTTACTTGAAGCAGGGCCTGTTAACTCGTTCACGACTTAGGACTTGTACCCAGAAGAACATGCTTATCCCAGTTAAGCCGTGAGCCGTGCTTAAGAGATAGAACGCGACTTACGACTTGTCTTGGGTCGGTCACGGTCCACGACTTACTTTAGATCGGTCACTACTTACAACTTGACATGGAAGTTCCTCTATAAATACGACACTATCTCCAACATGAGGGGGACTTTTCCGATCATTTTCTTCAAAGCATCGAGACTCTGCCATCTTCAAACCAAGCCTTACTCCAACACTTGAAACTCTCAATAAGCTTCAATCAACTTCAAATAAGGATTCAACACATTCAACCATGAATTCGGAGAATTCTCTTGCATCGAAGTTTTTCTAGTTACTTGTCTTTTGAAGTGAATTGTAATTGAAAGAAATTGTAAAGGATTGTAATCATATGAGCAATAAAGAAGGATTGAAGTGGACGTAGGCTTGATTATAAGCTGAACCACTATAAACTCTATGTCCTTTACTGCTTTTTCAGCGAATTACTGTTTTTTCTATTTCCCGTGTTAACGGGTGGTGCTTTCATTCAATCTCTATTTGCATCGGGGTGTTAGCGTCTAACTTTTTACGTTAACACACCACTGATCGGTTTAGAGAGTATAAAATAAAGTATGGGTAATATGCAGCATCCAATTAAAATAGGTTGGGTAAAATAAAGAGTGAGTAAATTGTAGTTTCTATTAGCATGTATATAGCACGACTTTTATTATATTGTAGTGGTTGAAAAGGTGTAATGTTACGTGTAGGTTCAATAAAAAAATCACCGAGAACCATTTGTCATTGTATTTAACAAAATGCTGCAAATCAAGATTATAATTTGAAACAAATTGATAACTAACAAACTTTGTTGAGTAATTAAATCTTTTGACTTTTTCTGCGTTTGATCTCCTCTATGACAATTTTTGATGACAAATAAATTATGATAACCTTCATTATCAGTAGCTTATTTTTTTACTTATTTTTTTAATCTTTACTTTTATTTTACATAGTGATTATTATTTTTTGTTTACTTATTTGACTTTATTATTATTGTTGTTGTTGTTATGATTTTTAAATTGACTTTGTCATTTAGTTTTGGATTCCATCTCTAGCTGATCCCGACTTGTTTGATGATAGTGGTTTTTTTCCATTAGCTTAACCCTCTGTTAGTCTGCTCATAAGCAAAGGATCCAGTCCTTAATATGTTTTTTAAGTTATGTTCCGTGAATTGAGGACAGAATATTCATAAAGGAAATGAGCCATTAGAGTAAAAAAAAAAATTATGGTTTGCACGTAAAGATGTAGGTATAAAACATAGGATCCAGCAGCTTCAAACACGACACCCAAAACTACACACATGTGAGCTTCTTCTTGGAATTGGAGGAAAATTGAAGATGACTTTATAGTTCTGGACTATTGCCTTTGTGAATAGAATGCAAAAGTACTGTTATCAGTATTACCTTGAAATATTGACTTTGTTAATAGCAAAAGGCATCGGTGCAAGTTCAAACTTGAACCATATGCATGTACACATAATGGCCGAGAAACTAACAGTTCAGCATGTATCAATGCAGGGAGGTCTGCTCATGTAATAACATTTGAAGTTGGAGCCGTGCTTGAAGATTCTAAATGGCAGGCGCCTGCTTGCTGTCAATCAACAAAAGAAGAACGGTAGCTCAAATCTCAACTCCATTGCCCGTAGCAATTTCATGGAGAGGCTTGCGAAGTTTTGACTGTTTTTATTGCTTCTTATTCTCTTTGTTTTAACGTTTTATATATAACACTATCAGCTTTTGATTTTGTTATAACCTCTATCCAAATCCTACTAGCATCAGGGCCTGCCTAGACGGTAGATGAGGCTTACTGTCTATCCATCCATCTAGACCCTCCTAGACAAGGATTACCGACTTATCCATTTAATGGACGTTTGAAACTTAGTGTCTATTTGATAGACGTCCAACACTAAGCGGTTATTAAATGGATGCCTATCCGTTGAGCTTTTAGATTGCTTTCAGTCCTGAATATTCACCGCTTTGAATATTCGAGGCTGAAGTTGCTAGAGATATCCTTAGATATTAGTTGGAACTCTATGTCAAACATATGCATCTATGTACTAGTTTGAAGTGGTTCTGTCTAAGATACCAAAAACGTGCAACTCTGATTAATACTCGATTAATTCCCGCTTAGTGGATTGATTATTAGTTCATACTTACCGCTGGATAAATGAATGATTATAACAATTGTTAATCATTAGTGCAACAACTCTTAAGTTAGAAATTTTGTAGGACAAATATAATCTTTATGTGCGCTAATCATTCATCAATTTCAACTGTTGTAGGCATAAAAATAACTCAACCTGTAATTTATAAGTACAAATTGGGTCTTTCTTTTAATATATATGGTACTTCTGTGGTTGCAACTTATACAATTTCCACGATGTCCATACAGTTGACTTGGTGCAATTTAGTTAATAATTTTTTAGAATGTTGGGCTAATTATGCGTATATAAACAAGCTTTCTATTGTACTGTATGTAATCATTTAATTTTCAAATAACATAATAAAACTATTGAAAGCGAATTGTTTGGCATCATGGGTAAGACGATGATATGCTTAAGCCAAGATGGAGATGATGAAGGTTTCTCAAATTTTACAAAATTCATAGTAGTTGTGGTAATTGCTTATGCTTTGCTGCTTATTTGTGTCTCTCCTCCTCGGCGGAAAGTTATAGTCAGCCCCTATCCCATTCCTGGCTTGCGTTTTAATCAACGTCGATGGTAGATCTTTGTATTGAAGTTTAATTTGTTTTGTTGAGTATGTTTTGCATCTATGTTATAAATAAGCAAGATTCTACACTGTATGTATACAACAAGGTTTAATTTTCATGTTATTTGATTATATTTACTCATCATCTTTCAACTTCAGTTTATAGTTTATGTAATATATTTCATTATCATGCGAAGAAGTCAATTTCTTTACTGTATTCCTTTATCAAAAAGTTGTTTTCAAAGTCTGTTGCGAGATAAAACATAAAATTTTATATGGTTCCTATGCACATGTGAAGGTAAAATAACGTAGTTTTAGCCTTTCATTACAGTACTTCTCATCGAGTTACTGCTGATCACCATTTGTTGGTAGTTTAGACTCACACTTGGAATCTCGAGGTAACCTAATTTTAAGAACAAAATTCAGTTTAAGCATGAAATTCGTGAACTGAACATATCAACCATTAAATCTTCTTTATATACACATACGAAGCTCTAAATATCAACCATTAAATCTTCTCTGGTTTCAAATCGTAAACATAATGAGATCCAATGGTTAAAAGCTATTATGTCTTAGTTGTATTTTATTTTATTTTTCGAATAGCCGGTCTCTTTGAATCATAGATACGAGCTGGATGTATATTGGATTCAACTAAAACTTATGACCAATTTGCCTAATGAAAATTACAACCAAAAATTTTGGAAAAATTAGAAATATGTAAAGATATATGAAAACTAATTCCTTGTAAACCTAGAATAAAGAATAAATCAATAGATAAATCAGAAGCAAACACCACAAAAATCATATCATAAATTGGGCAAACAACATGTGCTAGCAGCACGATAATCAATGACCAACACACACGTATGTGTAGTTCTACAATGCTTTTAAAACAATCTTCAGCGATTCTTAATTTTTGAATACATCAACTAAAGATTTTCTTCATTAGTTGCCAAGAACTACATCAAATTAAATGATTATAGTGCTTACAGCAATCAGTTTAAACACAGTTCTAACTAAGACAGCAACAGTTCTCTACAATTTCAATGATGTATCAATTGGCCCAGTCCAGTGCACATCTGGACGCTGAACAATTGAACACAATCGAGGAAATGGTGAGCTTTGAAGCCCCCTCTCATTTCTCCAATACAATCATGTCAAGTATATTCTTAAGTGATTCCTAAGTTTGATGGATGTTAAATTTACTGTAAATTTTTTATGATCGGTATGAATTAGATTAAGATAGTTAGTCTTTATGTGAATTTGGGATTTAGATTCGGGTTTCCCGATATGACTTCAGCTTGGTTTTTGTTTTCCAAAAGAACAATATTCTTCCTGCAATTCCCCAATAGATCTTCCTTCTGATAAGATATCCTTACTAGGATAACTTGATTTTGTACTAATCTGGGATGAGGTATTTCATAGTTCTACTAATATACATTGGAATATGCCCCGTTGTTTTTTATTTATTTTAGATCTTGTGGATGCGAGGATTTATGAATCTTACTGCTTATTCTTCTTAATATTATGATTACAATTCAAACAGAGTAACAATGAAGTTTCTTAAATTCTGCAAATATTTGAAGGGCCCACGTGTATACATACGATTACCAGCTGATTATTTCGTACACACATATATTGAATGTTTATATGCATTTAAATATTTTAATTTTTTATTGACTTTCATTAGGTATATTTTCGATTCTGTCAAAAGTCATGCAAAACTGACCAGAGTTAACCTTGAATTCATGTATTATCAATAGTATTTTGAACAATAATTATCAAAAGAAACTAGAATACTGGATGGACAATATACATGTAATAACTCTTATTCATAATAGCAATTATTTTCGAAGAACAGCATAAATTTTTGATGCTACCTTTAATATCATAATTTCTATGCTTATGTAATCTTGGTGAATGATTTTTACCTATGGTTTGATGTAAAATATGTTTGTAAACTAGGCGAGTTTGGATTACAAAATTCATCATGTCGGATTTATATGCATGACACCTACATATTTTATGCAAAAGCCAATTAAGTTAGGTTTTTTCATTATCCTCGTAAACACAAGATTCGCACTATTGCATTTCTTATGCAATTTTATAGGGAAAACTACCAAACTATCTCTATAATTGGCATTATACCTATCCTAGATAAATGCATTTACGTTACTTCTTCACATGTAGGTCAGCTTTGCTCTTTGCTCATTTAACGTTGACAATGTATCTCCATGGATATCACTACTCACCTACAATGAATAGTTATGTTTTACCTACAACAATCATTGATTTCATGCACATTTAATTGATCGTTCCCTCTTTATGCACACTAAGAATTAAGAAAATTAAATGTGAGTTTGTCTGTTATTGGGCATAACCATATGTAACGACCAGTAATTTAAACCCTTTAAAATATAAATATTTAATATAATTTTAAAATAATTAATAAGTGGATTTTATAGCTCAAATAAAACTCTTTTAAATAGTATCTAGTGTTGGTGGAATGGTTTTCAAAATTTATTTACAAAAATATTTAGTTCGAAAAAAAATAAAAAATATGACCGGAAATCGTTTTTCGTATTTTCGACTTTTCGTTGTTTAAAATTTGTCGGGAACATTATGAAATCTAGTATAAATAAATTCACATTCATTTATAAATAAAATATCACATTTTAGAAGTATAAATATATACTTAGGTTTAGGAAATTATGATGTGACTTTTTATGAAAAATAAAATAAGAAAAAAAATGTTTAAATGGAAGATTCCTTAAGAAACATGTTTCCACAAAAGGTACAAATGCATTTATGGCATGTTGGTTCAATTTTTCACGAAGGGGACAAGGAAATCTCTAAATTTATGGTGTGAAGGCAAGGGTGAGGTGGCATGGTGAGGTGGCGCAATGTTGTGGAGGGTAAAGTACATAGGGGTAATTTAGTAATTTGTTAAGTTCATTTTATATAAAAGCAAATTACCTAATTCTTTTTATCATTTCATTTCTAATTTCATTTTCAAAACTTCATGCAAGCTTTCTCTAAGTTTCCATGGCTTCAATGATTGTTTCAAAGTTTTAAAAATAAATTCTTTTCCATTCTAAACTCTTAAAACCTTATTTAAAAACTTCTACTTCATTGCCAACCTCTTCTCTTGCCAAAACAAGGCCATACCACCTCTTCACTACTTAGGACGAGCTATCCTAAGTCCTAGGTCGAACCATATTGCCTCCTAGCCCATAAAATCAAGTCTTCCCAAAAGAAAAACCAAGATCTAAGGTAGATCCGAGATTTAGTGAAAGTTCGGTCCGATTTAGTGGACATTTCGGTGAGCAAAGCTCGCTTTTTTAACTAAAGTTTTGAACATTATCTCCTTCACATAATTGTAACTATTTGAGTCACTTGATTATGGGTGTTTGGTTGTAATTTTTGTTACTTGGTTTACTTGTTAAAAAGTCGACACCTTGAGTAGTTAGTAAGCAATCAAAAACTAGTTGTGTAGTTCGAAGTAAACTTGTATAAGTGATGCCTTTTTTATGTACATAAATATTGTTTAATTTGTTTATATGTCATGTTTATGTTATGTGATGTGAGGCTTGGATGGAAATTACTATAACATGAAAGTAGTTCTCGAAGTGTCCGTATATCGACCATCGTTATGTTGGCAATTTCGGTAAATACCATCTCTTCAACTTCTTTTGTTTTACATTCAAGCCTGAGTTTTACTTTACAAAGTTAATTAGGTTTTTGAATAAGAATGGATTTAAAGTTAAGTTACTAATTTAGTAACGATTTTAAATTTAATTTATTATTTTAACTAATGAGGAATAAGGTTAATTAATTATCTTAATAAAAACGTGTTTAAAATTAATTAATTACTTTGTTAATGATGTTTAAAATTAATTAACCATTTTATCTAATAATGATTAAGTTAAATTAATTTCTTAAATAATGATAAATTAAAGTTAATTAACAATTTTAATTAGTGGTGTTTAAACATTAATTAATCATTTTTAATCAATTACTTTTAAAGTTAATTAATTAATTTTAATTTAAAATCTTTTCTATTAATGATAATTTAGATTAGTTAATCTTTTTAGTAAATGATGTTTTACAATTAATTAACCAAGTTAGTTAATGGGATTTAAAATCAATTAATTAATTTAATTAATGATGTTTTAAAACGATTAACCTTTTTTAAATTATGGATATTTAAACTTAATCAATGAAATTAATTAACGAAGTTTAAAGATAATTAATCATTCTTATTAATATTAATTAAAGATCATTAACGTATTTAATAAGGATGTTTTACGTGATTAATTCTTTTTGATAATGGTGTTTTAAAGTTAATGAACTATTTTTACAAAGTTGTTTTAAAGTTAAAAGCTTGTAATGAGAAGCTCGAGTATGAATTCTATTTTAAAAAGTAAAAGTTTGATTTGGTTATGGAAAAGTGATTCCGTATATGATATCACTTATATAAAAAGAATTTAGTCGTACTCTTGGCACTAAACGTCGAGGTATGGAAACTTATCACTATCTCAAAAGTGAAAATTGTCGTCAAGACAATGCCTAGAGGTAACACTACATTCACTTAGCCGACTTCATTTTTAACCAAGAAATAGTACAAGTTTGAAATCGATGAGTAGTGGTAGAAAAATGAAGTTTTCTGTCCATATACGATCATTTTGTTATCTTCGATAATTGGTTTGTCGACTATCTATTACCTCAGCCTTCTTTGTATTTTGTCACTCTAAGATGAGGTGTTGCTTACTTGAGCTTTGTTTTTCTTTGTCAAAAATAACTAAACTCAAAGAGCGAGTGGAAGCCAAGCTATGTGGTGTTGCTCCCATTAGAGTATTTTCACATCTATTCTAGATTAGTTTCGGATATTCGTGCATTAAGATGTGAAATACTCAACTTCTTGGTAAGGTTGGCAGGGTCCGGCTTGGACGTGTCCGAGAGAAGTCATAGAGCATATGACTCTCTCAAGTATATTTGTAGAGGTATATTTTCGGTAAGGGGGGCGCACCCTCCTAGTCATTGTTGGTAAATTTCTTTTTCCTTGTTGGTTCGAACCTTCGAATTTGTTACCTTAATTGCATTAGGAAGATTATAACACTCTTTATGATGTTAATTATTTGTATCCATTCTTTACATTTGGATGTTGTTCTTGTAAGAGGAAGCCCGTTTCGCATTTGGCGATGTGGTCTCACATATTTTTGTTTAATTACACTTATTGTTTGGAGTTTTACTCATACCAGACATATTATTTGATTCGAGTTGTTTGTTTTCCCTAAACTCTTGGTTACTCATTTATATTTGGGTAGTCCAAGAGTAGCAGGTCTTTTGTAGGCTCTTTGATGACGACGTCCGAGCAGGAGGCTTTATCTACATAGCTATCTATTCCGTTGTTCATTAGTTTGTGAAAGCGTATTTTGTCTCAGCATGTGTAAAGGCAGGTTATTATAACTGCCAATGTTGATTGTACTACTTTTGTGTAACTTCGATAACTCCAAGTTTGGGAGTAACCTTATGTACCATATTACTGTTATGTTTTACTTAACAGGTTTGTTCTAAGATTTTCTGTTCTGTTCTTTTATATTTACCCCACGACAATTCATCTTTTAGATGTTTGGGCAACGTCATTCGAATACCGTGGATGCATTAAGTGTCGCCCCTAAGGGTTAGAAAGGATGGTCATCGAACTTGGTATCAGAGCTTCAGTTGAGCAAACACCTTATCCTGATTGGGGCACAACTCATAAGAGATAGAGTGAGAAGAACCCTAGAATGAGTTAATCTTGAGAGAGCGTTTTTTATCACCCAGCCTTAAAGATTTGTTCTGGACCCTTTGGTGTTGTTTCCCTTAAAACCATTTTTGTCCTATCTTTGTATTCTAATAATACCCTTCATTGTTCAGATAATTGAAAATGAGTACAAGACGAAGAAGAGGGAGAGGGTCATGAACCAGCATGGCTACAAATGGAAAAGCTGCTAGAAATAGGCCAGTTGTAGAGCAGGTAGAAGAAGCAGTAGTGCAAGTTCAACTGCTTTAGAACTTTGCTACTCTGAGCGACAAAATAATAGTGCTTTGGGTGGTAAATAATTCTTTAGAACTGAAGACATTCTGGAAGTTCTGACGTGGTTTCACTCTTGTGAAAAGATATTCGGGAATCTTCAGTTGGAGGATGCAAGGAAGCGATTGTTGGCATCGCGATAGCTCTAAAAGTCTGCAATGGATTGGTGGGATTCAATGACAGTTAATACCTCAGAGGAAGATTTTACTTAGGCTCAATTTAAGGAAGTCTTCGAAGCTCAGTTTATTCCGCAGGCGGGGAGGACTCGGTTACTTAGGAGTTTCATGGATTTGAAGCAGGCAAATATAACAGTGGCGCAATATGAGCATTGATTCAATGCACTGTCTTGTTGGATCGAGATTGATAAACACACCACTTAAAAAGAATGAGATGTTCGTGGAAGTACTTGGGCCAGAATTCCATCGTGAGATGACTAATCACATTAATGGTACCTTTACCAATCTGATCAGCAAGGCCTTGGGGTTTGAAGCTTTGGATATTAAGTAAGGAGTTCAAAAAGGTGTAGTGATAGTAGTTAGTGCCCAATCTTTATCTATTATCCCAGTTGCAAACATGCCGAATTTCAAGCCATGTTTAAAGGGAAGAAGTAGTGGGCAGGAAAGAAACCTAGTGATAGGGCTCCAACACAGAAGAAGCAGCTCAACCTAGCCAACATTCTTTGTTATAACTGCAAAAAAATGGGCCACTTTGCAAATAAGTGCATGGACACTAGTAAACCAATTTGCTTCAATTGTCATAAGCAAGGACACATGAAGAACGATTGCCTTTTTCCTAAGAAGGGATCGTAGGTACATGCCTTTTCCATTAAGGAAATACCATCCACTTCTACAGATCTAAAGGGAAAGCAGGTGTTGAAAGGTACATTATCCATTTATGATATTCCCATTAGAGTATTATTCGACACGGGTGTTTTCCATAGTTTTATTTCAGTTGATCTTGTTGATAAACTTAACTTTAACCCATCTTTCTAAATAATTCTCTTTGTGTGTTGAATCCAATTGGGGGCCCTATAGGCCTTAATACTATATGTTTGAATGTGCCAATTTATTATCAAGATCGGCACTTCTTTTCCGACTTGTTCGTTCTCAGTTTCATGGGCTTTTGGGTATTGTTGGGTATGGATTGGTTATCTAAGTTTGAAACCATCTTATATTCTGTTAGTAGAGTAGTCATAGTAAAAGATGCAATAGATAGAAGCATTGATATATGTTGTGAGGGGCCTAATGAACTTTTGAGCGGTTTTCTTTATTCGCTTGAAATGGCTAAAGAGGAGACAAGAGATATACTGATTGTTTGAGACTTTAGGACATTTTTGATGAAGCGCAAGGTTTACCTCCTCACCATGAAGTGGAGTTCCGTATTGACTTGATTCTAGGAACGACACCGATTGTACAACCACCTCGAAGGTTAGCCTCAAAAGCGAAAAGGAATTAGAGAAGCAGACATTTGATTTATTGCAGAAAGGTTTGATCTGGCTTAACATATCAAATTGGGGATCGCCAGTAGTTTTCATTACGAAGGAAGACGGTTCTCATAGATTATGTGTAGACCACTGAGAGTTAAATAAGAGAACTATAAAGAATAAGTATCCTTTACCCAGGATCGATAATATGTTTGATCAATTCCACGGAGCTTGGGTATTTTCTCAACTAGATCTTGCCATTGGTTTTAACCAATTAAGGGTAACAGAGGAGAGTGTGCCCTTAACAGCTTTTCGTACCCCTGATAGTATTTACGAGTGGTTTGTTATGTCGTTCGGACTGATTATCACACTTGCTTATTTCGTAGAAATAATGTATTGAATATCATGACATTTTATTAATGAGTTTGTTTGTTTCTCCATTGATAACATTCTAGTTTATTCTAAGATAGAGGAAGAGCACCAGTATCATCTCCTAGTCGTTCTAAATCCTTTAAGAAGTCATGCATTGAAGGCAAAGTTTTCTAAGTGTCATTTCTGGAAATCCAAAGTTAGGTTTCTAGGGCATGTAGCTTCGGGAGAAGGTATATCAATGGATCCAACTAAAGTAGTTGCAGTTTAAGACTGGAAGAAGCCCAAAAATGCGATAGAGGTCAGAAGTTTCTTAGGAATGGCTGGTTTTTATAGAAGATTCATCAAAAATTTCTCATACATTACTTCTTATCTGACGAAGTTGACGAAGAAAGATGCTAAGTTTGTGTGGACACCTAAATGTGATCATGCATTCAATGAATTGAAGGAGAAATTGACCAGTGCTCCTATTTTAACTATTCCAAATAGAAGAAAACAGTTAAATGTATACATGGATGCTTGTGGAAGCAGTTCTGATGCAACATGGAAAAGTTATTTAGTATGCAAGTCGACAGCTGAAACCACATGAGAAGAATTATGCTATGCACAATTTGGAGCTTTTGACAGTTTACTTTGCATTAACGAAGTGGAGACATTATCTTTTGGGTGAAAATTTTGAGTTATACACCGATCAAAAATCTTTAAAGCATCTCTTTACTCAGGAGTACTTGAACTTAAGGTAACAAAGTTAGCTAGAGTTTCTGGTAGCTTATGATCTTGAAATTTTGTAAACACCATGGAAAGATAATGTTGTAACTGATGTGCTAAGCATGAATTATGCAGTTTTGGCTAATATGGAAGTTCATCCGACTCTTATCCGACGCATTGAAAATAATTAGCAGAGGGACGTTCGTCTTTCTCAGATAGCAAGAGCTATTAGTAAAAATGTTTCTCCAGAGAAGTGAACGGGACGACCATGGCGTGCTAAGGATGAACGGTCGGTTATATGTTCCGGATGTCGATGGAATTAGATAGGAAGTTTTGAAAGAGTCTCATCATTCTAAACTAATGACACATCTAGGAGTCACTAAGATGTATCAGGACATGAAGCATACTTTTTGATAGGAAGGAATGAAAAGAGACGTTACTATATTTGTAAGTAGATGTGCTAACCTCCAACAGGTAAAGGAAAGTCACTAGAAGACAATTGGACTACTTTAGCCACTTGAGATTACGAAGTGGAAGTGGGAGCAAGTTTCTATGGATTTCATCGATGGGTCACCTAGATCGAGGAAAGGTAATAAAGGAATTTGGGTTATAGTTGATAGGTTAACCAAGAGCGCTCACTTCTTACCAATCAAGGACAAGGACAGCTGTTAGTTTAGCTCAATTATATGTTAAAGAGATTATTAGGCTTCATGGCATTCCATGTGGTATTGTGAGTGATCGGGATCCGATCTTCACAAGTTCATTCTGGAACGGTTTGCATGATGAACTTAGATAGAGCTGAGTTTGAGCACAGCTTATCACCCTCAAACAGATGGGCAGACCGAAAAGGTGAATCGTGTTCTCGAAGATTTACTTCGAGTTTTAGTGCTAGACTTTGGAGGTTTATGGGAGGATTACTTGAAATTGGTTGAGTTCTCTTATAACAACAGCTTTCAGGTAAGTATTGGGATGGAACCTTTTGAGGCATTGTGTGGAAGGTGTTGTAGGTCTCCATCTTGTTGGGTGGAACTAGGAGACCGTTTAGTACTTGGAGCAAATATGATTCGTGATGCTACGAAAAAGGTAGATTGGATTAGGAAGCACTTAAAGATAGCTCAGAGTCGGTAAAAGAACTATGCAGATGTGAGACGTCAAGATTTGGAGTTCACGGTTGGGGTCCATGTGTTCATCAAAGTTTCCCCGATAAGAGAGGTGATTTAGTTCGAAAAAGGAGGAAAGCTAGCTCCTCGTTTTATTAGACCTTTCAAGACACTCAAGAGGATAGGAACTTTTGCATATAAAGTGGAGTTACCGATTAGATGGTTGGGTGTACACAATGTCTTCCATGTGTCTCATCTACATAAGTATGTACATGATCCTACTTTGATTATTCCATCATCTCAGCAGGAGGATGTGGAAGTTGAGCCTGACTTGACCATTAAAAGATAGCCTATTCAAATTGTTGATCGGAATAAGAAATGATAAAGGACTAAGGTTGTGGACTTGGTCAAAGTACAATGGAGTAAAGATCCCAGAGATTGCACTTAGGACACTGTAGATAGTATGAGGGAAGCTTACCCTAAGATGATGTTAGGATGGTGTTTGTTTGTTTGTATGAATTATGTATGTATTGTTGTGATATAGTTGCTTAGTGTGTATATGTTGTATGGGTTTCATGATATATATAAATATATTTATATTTATATATGCCCTTTTTGAGTTATCTCCTTAATTGTTTATATCGGAGACGAAATTCTTTTAAGAGGGGTAGTATAACGACCCGTAATTTAAACCCTTTAAAATATGAATATTTAATATAATTTTAAAATAATTAATAAGTGGATTGTATTACTCAAATAAAACTCTTTTAAATAGCAACTAGTTATGACGGAATGGTTTTCAAAATTTATTTACAAAAATATTTAGTTCGAAGAAAAATTGAAAATGTGACCAGAAATCGTTTTCCGAACTTTCGACTTTTCTTCGTCTAAAAGTTGTAGGGAACATTATGAACTCTAGTGTAAATAAATTCACATTCATTTATAAATAAGATATCACATTTTATAAGTATATATATATATATATATATATATATATATATATATAGGTTTAGGAAATTAGGATGTGATTTTTTGTGAAAAATAAAATAAGAAAAAATGTTTAAATTGAAGATTCCTTAAGAAACATGTTTAAACATAAGGTACAAATGCATTTATGGCATGTTGGCTCAATTTTTCATGAAGGGGACAAGGAAATTTCTAAATTTATGGTGTGAAGGCAAGGGTGAGGTGGCATGGTGAGGTGGCGCAGTGTTGTGGAGGGTAAAGTACATATGGGTAGTTTAGTAATTTGTTTAGTTCATTTTATATAAAAGAAAACTTCATAATTCTTTTTATCATTTTATCATTTCTAATTTCATTTTCAAAACTTCATCCAAGCTTTCTCTAAGTTTCCGTGGCTTCCATGATTGTTTCAAAGTTTTAAAATAAATTCTTTTCCACTCTAAACTCTTGAAACCTTATTTAATAGCTTCTACTTCATTTCCTGCCTCTTTTCTTGCCAAAACAAGGCCACACCACCTCTTCACTACTTATGTCGAGCTATCCTAAGTCCTAGATCGAACCATATTGCCTCCTAGCCCATAAAAATCAAGTCTTCCAAAAAGAAAAACCAAGATCTAAGGTAGATCCGAGATTTGGTGAAAGTTTGGTCCGATTTAGTTGATATTTCGGTAAGTAAAGCTCGTTTTTTAACTAATGTTTTGAACATTATCTCCTTCAAATAAATTTAAATATTTAAATCACTTGGTTATGGATGTTTTGTTGTAATGTTTGTTACTTGGTTTGCTTGTTAAAAAGTCGATACCTTGAGTAGTTAGTAAGCAATCAAAAACTAGTTGTATAGTTTGAAGTAAATTTGTATAAGTGATGCCTTCTTTATGTACATAAATATTGTTTACTTTATTTTTATGCCATGTTTTTGTTATGTGATATGAGGCTTGGATGGAAATCACTATGACATAAAAGTAGTTCTCAAAGTATCCATATAGCGACTATCGCTATACTGGCACTTTCGGAAAATACCATCTCTTCAACTTCTTTTGTTTTACATTCGAGCTTGGGTTTTACTTTATAAAGTTAATTAGGTTTTTGAATAAGGATGGATTTAAAATTAATTTACTAATTTAGTAATGATTTTAAATTTAAATTATTATTTTAACTAATGAGTAATGAGGTTAATTAATTATCTTAATAAAATGTGTTTAAAATTAATTAATCACTTTGTTAATGATGTTTAAAATTAATTAACCATTTTATCTAAAGATGATTAAATTAAATAATAATAGATTAAAGTTAATTAATAATTTTAATTAGTGATGTTTAAAAATTAATTAATCATTTTTAATCAATTAATTTTAAAGTTAATTAATTAGTTTAAATTTAATTAATCTTTTCGATTAATGATATTTTAAATTAGTTAATCTTTTTAGTAAATGATGTTTTAAAATTAATTAACCAAGTTAATTAATGGTACTTAAAATCAATTAATTAATTTAATTAATGATGTTTTAAAATGATTAACCCATTTAATTATGCGTATTTAAAGTTAATTAGTCAAATTAATTAGCGAAGTTTAAAGATAATTAATCATTCTTATTAATGTTAATTAAAGATATGCTACCTATTTAATAAGGATGTTTTAAGTGATTAAATGTTTTTGATAATGGTGTTTTAAAGTTAATGAACCATTTTTACAAAGTTGTTTTAAAGTTAAAAGCTTGTAATAAGAAGCACAAACATGAATTCTATTTTAAAGAGTAAAAGTTCGATTCGGTTATGGAAAAGAAATTTTCGTATACGATTGTAACGTCTCGCCTTTTCGCACGATTTAAACCGACACACGTGCCAGTTCAACCATACGGAAGGGCGGATTGTTATGGGGTAAATAAGAAAAACGAGAAAGAAATAAAAGAAAACAGAATCTCGCAGCGGAAGGATAAAATATAATAATAAAATGTATAGTTTATAAATCTGTTTACAAAACATTTATATACTACATATCAGAGTTACACATACCAAAACAATGCAGCGGAATTAAATGGTGTAGTGGAATAATATAGTAGATACTAGTAATACAAATCTTCGTCTTCGTCCTCCAGAGCTAAATCCTCAAATCCTGAAACGCTCGGACTGACCCGAGCGAATTGAAAAGACAAAACACTCGAGTCGGAACTAAAAGATCTTATGTGAGTTAAATCAACAGGAGTAAATATGAGTGCAGTAACTCAAGAGATGCTCGGGATTTACATCTCCTAAGGATCCGTTAAACTATTTACTATGTAGTATATTGCGCTATTATAATAGTGTCTAATTGTAAAATAAACTTACTTTTTAATAGCGTTAAGGGGTTACCCATATAGCCCTTAACACAAAATATATTCCCATAGTCTATACAGTACCGTAATCTCCCCCGTACTGGGCGTCGTCAAAGGGCACTCCATAGGTATGGTACAAAACAAAACTCGTAGTAAAGGCTCGGTATGGTAGGTGACACGGCACAACTAGGCAATGCCAGGGTAGATATACCAATTGCTATCCGGGCTGGTGGAAACGCGTAGCCGCAGTTACCGCCCACCTCGAACAAACTCCCCCAAAATCAAAAATAGAAGTGGCCACTGAATCAATCCAAAGTCAAAGTATAATATCGAAGAGGAGCGTCCGATCAGAGGTATGACCTCATTGGCCCGAGAATCACTCCTGTTTTAGCCACCTTATGCCAACTCACGGGAGTCGGGTCCACGTATTTATCTTACAGGAAACGTCGCCACCACCTACTTCATTCTGGAATCTCCACCGCGTACACGGTTAGTCAAAGTGGTTTTCGGTATCGACAGAGAGTATGTCCATATCCGATCCCGGTCTCTTTGCCAACCCATCGTTATTATAACACCGCGGTCATTTAAAAATAGTTTATACTTTAAAACCAGAATAAAATTTTCCATTTCAAAACTATGAATACGATATCAATTTAAACCCAAAACAATATGATATCATTTTATCTCAAATATAATTCTTTTCCAAAATCATGCTGGTTTAAAATTTAAAATATCTGGAAACCAAATATTTGAAATATACTTTCAAAGCATAATATTTCGAAATTCAAAATTTTAAAACCATAACTTCTAAAACTTGAATGGTTTGGATATTCAACGAATGTAAAATAAATGGTTTAACTTTAAAGTTACTTTGTAAAGAAAAATAACTTCCATGGCTTTTCAAATATATTTCTTTATTTAAAGTTTAAACCATAATTTAAATATCACTTCAAGTTCCAAAAACCCCTTCAATTTCTATATATATATATATATATATATATATATATATATATATATATATATCCATTTGGAGTATTAATATTTCAAAACTAAAGTTGGATTTTCTTCTTTCAAAAATTAATATTCTATTATTTAGTCTTGAATATTCATATAAATTCCATAAATAAAACTCCAATTTCTAGCAATTAAATATTTTCTCAAATTTACTTTATACTAGAATTTTCATTTTTAATTCATCTAGGAAAATCCAGTTATAAATATCATACCTTAAAATTTCCAAACTTAAACATATAAGATAAATTTTCAAATTCCATTTTCTCAATTTTTCATTTTTATTCAACAGGTTTATACACAACTTAATTTTCAAATTTTTAACTTCATATGTATATATATCGAAGAATAATATTTTATAAAATATCAAAATCAAATTTTTATAAATCGTATCCCATCCAAACCATAGAAATCACTTTAAAATAATTTATATATAGACCATGGTGCCTGTATATAATTTTCTATCCTATGGTCAAGTGATACAGATATTTATCATTTCAATCCGCAATTTAAAAATAAAATTTTGCGGTTGTATATCATTTCAAACCACAATCTCGAATGAAACGAAAAATGCATGATAACTTGCAGTTTAATGATATAAAATAAAACATCCATTCATCAACATCATCCATCATCCAAATCATAATCATCATCCAATAATAATTCAATATCAATATATATCTGATAATATATATCAGGTAATAACTGGCGGTTATATTCAAAAATAAATTTAATCAACTATTAAACTAACAGTTAATATTTAGTAATAAATTTTATAACTGTTTACTAGTAGTTCCTATGCAAATAAATAAATTCTAACTGTCAATTAATATGCAATTAATAAAATAAATTAACAGTTAAATTAAATATCGTGATTTAGCAAATACGATGAACAAAACATGCCAAACAGTTATAAATAAATTTCTACTCATATCTAAAATAAATTTAACAAACATAAAAACTTTTAGAAGTTGTGAGTGAGTTAAAACACTCACCTTTTGAATTTAAATCGAATTTAAATCCGATTTAAACTCAAAAATTCGACGGCCTCCAAATCAATCCAAACCAGCGTCAACAGATCCGAAATTTAATTACGATCCTAACGAAAAAATCTCGTGTGAAACGGAGTTCGTATGTGAAAGTTATCACAATTAAACGATTTGCAATTGAAATTAAAAGTAAACAAAACAAAAATAAAATACCGTGCCACATCCACTTTTTTTTTTTTTTTTGAAATGGTACTTTATATACAACAAATCATTGGGACAACATATCCCATGTCAATAAATACCGTGCCACATCCACTCTTCCCTCGTGAAAAACGCGTATGCTTCTTCTTGATTGCTAACTTTGTTCCGTAATTTTTCTTTTATTTCGATTTACTTTAATTTTCCTCCTTATTATATGAATGTATGTATTTTTAAAAGGTTCGAAAGAAAAAAGAAGATTTGAAAAAGAAGAATTGAAAAAAAATGATTAAAATAAGAACTGTAAACGGAAGAGAATATCTAGATTTGAAAAGAAAGAAGAAAGTTTGAAATAGAAGTAAATTTGAAGAAGAAGAAGAATATTTGAAGAGAAAGGAAAAATTAAAATGAGAGATAATAAGGAGCTTTGAGAAAAACAAGAAAAAAGAAGAAGAAGAAGAAGAAGAAGAAGAGTAGCATGGAGGCTAGGGTTAGAGTTAGGAGAAACAAAATGTAAAAGAAGAATAAGATGTAGGTTATTTATAATTAGGAAATGAATGTGGAGGGACAGAAATAAATGTAACGCTTTATTTTTTAAAGCTTCAAGCACTAATAATGCATAAGGAAATGTACGTAAGAATGGAAAAGTTTGCAAACGAAAGTTAGATTTTGTATACGTAAAAATGAGGTGGCAAAAAAATAAATATAATCTAAAAGTCTATGCTCAGGTATTAAACGGAGAAAAAAAGAAGAAACGAATCAACTATTAAAAATAAGGTAACTGTTTTAAAATGTTCATGCAACAATTAATAATAAAGAAATAAAAATGAAGGGACCATGTACCTTGCACAACCTTAATTTTTTTTTTTTTGTAACGTAACCAAATTAACTTCATTAACTCAATTAATATTCAAATTTGTACGCATTTAGGTTTTATCCACGCATAATAAAATATTTATACTTACCTTAAAAATGAAAACGTTCAATTTTGATTTCTCAAAATGATCTTTTATTTCCATCAAAACACCCTTTTTGTTTAACGCAAAACGTGCGTTTCTTTTATTAAATATATTAATTGCAATCAACGTTTCCTTTCCTTTTTATTGAAATATTTGAATTACATTAACTGCAGTTACTTACAAAGTTAAAATTTTAAAACAGACAATTAAAATGGATAAAAATATAGAACAATTGTTTATTTAAACACGTTTATAAATTTATTGTTTATACACAAGAGTAATAAATAGATTATTTTTCTATTCTTGTAATCAGTCTGTAAGCTAAAACATAGTTCAAATCATATATTCCTTTCTTTAAAATCAATCTTTCTATTCTTTATTTTAATGAAATTAAACCTACATTTACAAATGAAACATTCATTTTATCGTTAAAAATCCAAATTTATAACATTAAGTTTTAAATTTTCAATTTATCCAGTGATTAAACTTAATTGCCCATGAAATTCATTTATTTGGTTTTTAAATTCTTTTATTCACTCCATTATCACCAAGTAGATAAATTAACATTGGTTAATGGTCAATATATTGTTATCCTAAATTTTCAACTTACTCCATTAACGTAGTATTTAACATTTTATTCCCATTTAGTTGAAATAACCCTCTTTCCAAAATTTTACTTCAAATAAATAAGCAACTCTTTATATTTCTAAATCAATTACAATAGTTTACCAAATTGAAAGTTAATTGAAAGTTGCTAAATTTATCGATTTCAGAATTTTCCTTAATTTCATATACGTTCAGGAATTATCTATTTAATTAAATTAACAAATCTTTATTTTCAATTAGATGAATTAAATGTTGGATTCACACTATTGCATTCATATTTCCCGTTTCACTTTTATCCGTATTAACTATTTCATTTTCTCTCATTGTGAATAACTAACATAATTCACTATATAACGTCAGTTTATTTCCTTGCATTAACATACCCCTATTTACACTGATTAGTAAATTACATTCCTAAGTGCACTCCTATCAATTAAATGTATAAATTAAGGTTCTTTTTTTATAATATACTTCACTCACTATAAAAATTTTACACACTAAATTTACTTTCAATTAATTACTTACATTCTATAACTTACTTTACATATTTTCCGCATTAATTATCTTAATTATCAAAAGTTCAACTTATTCCCCAAAAATTGTCATCTCATAGTTACAACCTACATTGGTTGGTATTTATTCCATTCATCTATTTAGTTATAGCGTAAATTTCTCATTAATACACATTAAAGTCCATTTAATGTCAACTGCCTCCTAATTTCCATTTATAAGTCTTAACACCAACCAAATTAAACATGTAACTTATAACTATTTCCCAAGATATTGCACCCATTGTCATATTCTGAATGGAGTTAGCATTTAATCTCAAAATTCATCTAAATTTTACATTAAGAAAATATTTAATTCTCCTTGATAATATTAAATCCCCAATGGAATCAATATATCCCACTATACATACTTTACGTGTAAAACTCTTAATTTTTCAATTTCACTTATTTCCCAAATCCAAATAGTTACCTAACATAAATCTATGCTTATATTATATTCACGTTCACCCTTCCGTTATTCTCAAATAAATTACCTAGTAACGTTCATATAAATAAATGCTATGTCAGTTTCCTATTCTATTGCAATATTATATTTATTCATTACTGCATAACTTTATTTATTTCATTCTTATTACTTTAATTAATAGTTAAAGTAACGCTTATCAATACGCGTCAAATTATTTACAATTTACAAAGTTTTGATAAATTGGCCAATTTAGTAGGTAATACATACTATAATTATTATACTCATAAATTAATACTTAACTACTCTAATACCTTACCTATACTTTCTATCTTCACATTCTATTCAGGTACAATACTTACATCAATTTATTTAATGAAAATTTATTCATTTTACAAACAAGGCTCAAATTACCATTTGTTCAATTATCGTTCATTTCAATATAAATTTATCACTCTTTATTTATTTCTACTAAATTTTAATTTCAAAATTCTATTAAATAACTAAATTAAATCGTCTAAATATCGGGTCGTTACACTCTCCCCCACTCAAAACTTTTCGTCCCCGAAAAGGAGAAAGAAGGGAAAAGAAGGATTTAGAATCTACATATCTTATTCAAAACATTACCTTAAATTTACAATATCTGTTACTCTTCTTAAAATATACAAATTTACAACATTATCTTTTTATACTTAAATTTATTAGAGTTTGGAGAACATTTCGAAATATTTCTAAGTAGTTTCAATCCCTAACAACAAATCAATACACAACCATCCATTTCACGAACAGCATATACATCCAAAACAAGCAACCATTCAATCAAACAAACAAATGGTCGTTCAGGTTCAAAACCTTTAAATTATACGGAATGAAGAATAAACTACTAGCGCATCCTTTACTCAATAGTCTTAGATAAAACTAAGTAGATTATTCATTCACCCAAATCCAATTTTAAGGTATCCTTGCCCAAACAACCATCAACTAAACACAAATCCAAACAATAATCAAATTAACTTATATAAATTCACCTCGTACTTTAGTTGTTTGATTTCCTTTCTTTTATTCAAAGCAAATAATTTTTCCTTTTATAATTTACATTTATTTGTGACAAACTTCAAATTTTATCTTCTCCTTCAGTGGTTGTTTCTTACAATTATTCATTTTTGCTTAATCGGGTCATGTAAGTTTCTTTTATTTGTATTATATTTAATGCACTTCTCAATTTAAATCATTCATTCCATTCTTACATTTATATTATATTTAATTATAGTAACCCTTTTTATTACACTTAAATTCTTAACCTTATAACATCCATTCTTATCGGTAAAGGATTTTATTAATTCTTTGACTAGGGTTTGCAGTCATTTATTTATGTTACCTACTTTCCATTATATTCAACCAGTAGCATTTATATCATACTTAAGTTTATAACCCTACACATCAATCCTTATTTATTAAAGAATTTCATTTTATTTACTTAAGTTTTAAAATCACCTATTTATAATACTTACCTCTAATTTTGGTAAAATTTCAATTTATAACCTAAGTTTATAACATTAAATTCTCATTTATAATAGCAATTCATTTAATACTTCATTATTTCCAAAATTTCTACTTGTATAATATTCTATTCCAATTTCTTATTTAACATTTCAACCTTTAATATTTGGTAAGTTATATATGTTAAAGAAAATGCAATTGAACTTATACAAGTTTATCTCAATTCTTATAATTCATTCATTGTTCAATAAATCTTTACTTTTTTTTTCTTATAAGTTAAAATTTTAACTTCCTTTATAACTTAGCATTTGTGACGCCCCACCTCTATGCTCGCAATAACAAAGAGTATTAAAAGAAATATTGTCTGTTATCACAAAGAATAAGGCTGGATAGGAGCGGTCATCCGTAGTTAGGCCACTAGTATTGGTTACCTCGATAGGAGTGATATATATTTTTAATTTTTCATCTCTTATTTATTTACTCCCATCGACATACCCAATTCCAGTATAAAACGAACTACGATGGTTCATAATAGTTTAGGACAATATATATAATAATAACACAGATAATGTAAATGCGGAACACAGATATAACAGAAAGTCTCATATATATATAACTGATGTCAGTTGATATACATGTGATACAATACATATGATACAACTACAACTGTCGACTCTGGAAGTTACATATACAAGTACATTATCGTGAATAATATACATGAATATAAAACATCCTATACTAAGACAACGACTGCTCCAAAAGTATGAAAAGGCTTCATAGCTCTAGCAGCAACCCAAAGTAAGATATCAACAACCTGTAAATACTCGGTCTGACCCGAGTATTACATTCAAAAGAAAATAATACACGGGTCAGTCTAATTCAACTCAGTTATTAATGCAGAGAAGCAGTAATAATTAATTAACAATTAGACGACAGTCAAAATAAATTCACCTATCCGATCCTTTAACAAGAAAATCGGATAACGGTGAATATAACACATATAGTGTTAAACAACAATTCAGCAAACTCAATTTATCAACGAAGATAGATGAAAGGATTTTTAATGAAGATAATTTGGAAAAAACATCAGAATTGCCTAATTGGCAATTAACATCAAAATCTAATTATTAATAAATAACTAGAAACTCATAATCTAATTATCAAATAGATAATTAGATAACAACAAAATGATCGAATGAAACTAAATCAATTTAAACACTTGAAATATCACTTAAAAACATCAAAACCGATTGGCTGCAGTACACGCACGCGTGCACTGCCTCGCCAATACTGTCTATGAAATACGCAGAAGATCGGTGAATCAAAGTAAATGAAATATCAATGAAATCAATGCTATGTGGCAGTAGTGCACGCACGCGTGCACTGCCTCGCCACTACAGCGATCAAAATGGAAATCAGCACAAGGTCAAATCCGAGCTATTAGCTGGATTCAACTCAAGTGTAGTCAGAAAACAATCCATTTGCATCTATGCAATGCATAACAACAAGGGCAACTGCAACTAAAACTGCAGTCACCACAAGATCACCAGTGTACAAGACAACATGTCTCAACGAACAGACAATAAAAGAGGCAACCAAGTGAAGTACAAACGAATGCGTCAGTGAAACAACGCGATATGCAGACAAAGGTTGCAGTGAAAACTGCAGACGCAATGCTCAACACCAAAGAACACACTAAGCAACATAAAGGAGACTAAGTGCTATCAAGTAACAAGACTCAGGTCAACAGCAACTAGAGATTGTAACATAAAGGAAACTGCACATGGGTGCGACAGGGAAGATGCACAGGAGTACAACAGGAAATGTACACTTTAATACTTCAGCCTTGACATCAAATTTAACAACAGAAACATGAAGTAGGGATACAACTGATTCAAGTGAAAGGCAATATTTTATTTATGCACATGAAGTCAATATGACCACAAGGCAACAACATGCAACAGTGCAGGCACAAGTAGTACAAGGCATGCAACTGCCTCAAAAAGAGATACAAGCTACTGAACTCTAAGCAAAGAGCAAGAAGTACAACTACGCAGTGTTATAGACTAAAGCCACAAAGAGGCACATGAACAGCAAACAAGAGAAATGTATACATGACCAAAGAAATGAAACTAGAGCTCAATGCATTTGAACTCAGGTGTGCAGTATAACCAGACTTGTACAAGACCACATACGAGTCCAGAACTCAAGAGGCATACACAATCAGTGATAGTGCCAAAGTTCACAATAATGCAAGTTCAACTGCACAAGTACAGGAAGGAACAAACATACAGGAGATAATGAACTTCAGTGAACTGAAGTAAAGGCATGAACTGTGCTCGAGACCACTATCAGATGGTCTCAAATTCGAATAAACAAACTGGAACCAGAGACAAAAAAAACAAAATTTAATGAAGATAACCAATGGTATCAGATGCTCAAGTCCAGTGCACAAGTACAAGTTACAGTAATACAAAATCAAGTCGAAGTCGTGCATGAACAAGTCAATTTTTCTTCTCAAAGCCAAAAGAATTCAAAGCCGTGTTTTATCCAAAACGAACAAGTGGACAGATCATAGCAAGTGACAATGAACGAGTCAGGGTCAAAGCACTAACGCATATAGACTTGAAGACCAAATAAAGATCAAATATAAATGCCACTGTCTCTATAGTTATAGTGCAAAAGCCTGGGAAGTGAGCCGTGTTTATGAACACCCTACAAACCAGACTACAACAAACTCCCAGTAACAACATAAAAGTAATGAAATAACACATGAATCAAATAACTCGAGCACAATGTCGACATCAAAGACACCGCAGAATTAAAGTAAACAAATGGTGTACAATGCAACAACAGTTCAGTATGTAGTATTTTCAAGTCGAGGCCGAAGCCATTAGAAATTCATAAAATCTGAAATGTCGAAGTCAAAAGAAAAACAACGTCATCAAACTCGAACAGTTGAAATCGAAGGCCACAAAAACAAAATAAGCACCCGAGGTCAAAGTTCTATCATCAGCATCAAAACGAAATCAAGTAACAAAGGATTATAAGATTTTGATTAAGACAGATAAAACATCAACGACGAAAATAATCATACGCAAAGCATAATACCAAGTCGAATCAGATGTGAGTGAAATAGAAAAATCACTCACCTAGATTCACCAAATTGAAGCAGCCGAAGAAAGCAACGATCGCGATATCCACTCGATCGATCCATTAAAGCCGACGCTTCAAAAGCCCTAATTTGAAGAAAGGGGGACGAGCACGCCATTTTTTTCTTCTTTCGTACGTTTAAGGGTTTGTAAAAATGAATCACCAATACCAGAGAGAGAGGGGAACGGTTATCAACAAGTATCACATTACCTAAAGTAACATGGGCCAATTTTTTTCAATTTAAAGCCCGTTTAATCCCTTTAACCAATTTCTTAAAAGAATTTAAACCGAATTTAAAAACTTCAATTAGCAATTAGCTAGCACAATCATCATTTAATGATGATTATAAATTGGGCGAAATCCCGGGTTGTTACGGAGTCCCCTCCTTATAAAAATTGCGTCCCCGTAATTTTCATAATGAAAGCCGTCAATAACAATTATTTTCCTAACATAAACTGGTTAAGCTAGAAAAATAAAGGTAGAGTATTCGTCCGTCAAAGAAAACTTTTGATTTCATAAAAGAAATTCACAAATTTTCCACAAAATCTAACTATCAATAGATAATCAGAAAATAGCAAAACTGAATCAGCAATATTCAATTATCAATTAGATAATAAGAATACAGAAATCTCAAAACATCAATTTCTAATTAACGATACGATAATTAGAAGACAGCAAAATCTAATTATCAACAAAGATAATTAGAAAACCCAAATCACAAATTGCAAAACCGCAAATATCTAGTTACCAAAGCGGAAATCAGAAAACAACTAAGGTCTAATTATCAAAAACGATAATCAGAATTCTCAAATCAACAAATATTCAATTATCAAAACGATAATCAAATTTCAAATCAACAAATATTCAATTATCAAAAATGATAATTAAATTTCAAATCAACAAATATTCGATTATCAGAAATGATAATCAAATTTCTCAAATCAACAAATATTCGATTACCAAAAACGATAATCAAATTTCAAATCAACAATTATTCGATTATCAAAAACGATAATCAACAAATATTTAATTATCACAATCGATAATTAAATCTCAAATCAACAAATATTTAATTATCTCAAGCGATAATTAAATCTCAAATCAACAAATATTTAATTATCTCAAGCGATAATTAAATCTCAAATCAGCAAATATTTAATTATCAAAAGCGATAATTAAATTTCAAATATCTAATTATCACAAGCGATAATCAGAAATCTCAAACCATCAAATCAACAAATCAACTAATATCGGATTATCAAAAACGATAATCAGAACTCATATCAACAAATATTCGATTATCAAAACGATAATCAAATCAACAAATATCCGATTATCAAAAACGATAATCAGAACTCATATCAACAAATATTCGATTATCAAAAACGATAATCAAATCAACAAATATCCGATTATCAAAAACGATAATCAGAACTCATATCAACAAATATTCGATTATCAAAAACGATAATCAAATCAACAAATATCCGATTATCAAAAACGATAATCAGAACTCATATCAGCAAATATTCGATTATCAAAAACGATAATCAAATCAACAAATATCCGATTATCAAAAATGATAATCAGAACTCATATCAACAAATATTCGATTATCAAAAACGATAATCAAATCAACAAATATCCGATTATCAAAAACGATAATCAGAACTCATATCAACAAATATTCGATTATCAAAAACGATAATCAAATCAACAAATATCCGATTATCATAAACGATAATCAGAACTCATATCAACAAATATTCGATTATCAAAAACGATAATCAAATCAACAAATATCCGATTATCAAAAACGATAATCAGAACTCATATCAACAAATATCCAATTACCTGCAGATAATTGGAAGCAACAAATATCTAGAAATCAATTAAGATAATCTAGAAAATCAACATAAAAGGTTGGATCGATCCCATCAGATGGCGAGTTTTAGCTACGCCGCACGTGCATCAACATATGGCCGAAGCCTACCAAGTACTCAACATAATTTTTGGCGCCCATCAGATTGACCCGAAGGTCCGCAGAGTGACCCGAAGGTCTAGTACTGGTATTTGACCCGAAGGTCCAGCAGAGTGGCCCGAAAGCCCAACAAATGACCCGGAGGTCCAGCAGAGTGGCTGGAAAGCCAAATAAAATCATCAGATATTCAATTAACGACTCCGGAATTAACCGAAAAAGCAAACGCTCATGTCCCATACCACGAGTTTTACTAAATCGTTTGATTCTCTTCATCGTTTCCTTGAAAGTGCAAAATGGTGTATTCAAAAATAACATTTCACATTCTCAAACGGATAAGCCCGGAATTAAGCGAATCAGTAAAAGAAAGGGGTCATAATCCTCGATTTTTCTGAAACGTTTAAGTCACTTTCTCATTCTTCTGAAAACGTAAACTGTAAAAATGCCGAAAAACAATTTCATTTATTTTATAAAAGTAAATAATCTACATTCTCAAACGAACAAGTCCGGAATTAAACGAATCAGTAAAAGAAAGGGTTCATAGTCCTCGATTTTGCTGAATCTTTTAAATCGCTTCCTCATTCTTTTGAAAGCATAAACTATAAAAATTTTGAATTTTTTTTTTATTTTTAAAACGATTTGCAACTCGTGATAAAAACAGCAACATTAGTGACAATTTCAATAAGAAAATTGTACTTCTCAAAACACCGTAGAAACGGATCTCAAAATCAGCATTGCGGGATAACCGCTTGAAAATCCACTTTAAAATATGACGGATACTGAAGTCAAAGCGACAGTAATTTTTAAACGTCAAAATCTCATCAAAATAATTCACATCGAAATACAATATCAGTGAATTTTCATTCATTAAAAATGTCAACAAAACACCTTGCTTCAAAATATAGCATTGGTGTAAAAATCCCGTTATAAGAATAACGGCAACAATATACGTTTCATAACCAAGCATCGGTTCAACGTAAAATTAATGTAGTAACGTGCAACTCATGTTTGCACACATACTACAAAATAAACAAAGAAATTACTCAAATATACCTTCGATGAAGATATTTTAAAACAGCAGAAATCTAATCAGATATGATTATCATCAAAGAAAACGAGCAAAAATTTCAACAAAACCACATAGCTGCAATCGCTTCGAATCCTCAAATTGGATTCGAAGTTTTTTAAAGAAAACAAAATAAACACAGCTATGTAAACAACAAATGAAATTTATTTCTATTTCATATTTTGATTTTTAAATCAAAATAATTATCGTCTGTACTCAGCGAAGCAGTCACACTGTTTTCGCTGCGCACTCTGATAAACAAAGCATAAACAAATTAAATCATCAAAACACAAATTCACTTTTATTTTTAAATAAGGAAAATTAAAAATTTCATCTAAATTTCAAAACTTTAGTTTTTGTCTCAAAGCAAAAAATATCGACTAATAGTTGTAACACATGTTCCATCTAAGTTATGTTTTATATTATGTCCGTAAACCCCAAGCTCTGATACCAACTGTGACGCCCCACCTCTATGCTCGCAATAACAAAGAGTATTAAAAGAAATACTGTCTGTTATCACGAAGAATAAGGCTGGATAGGAGCGGCCATCCGTAGTTAGGCCTTACACTAGTATTGGTTACCTCGATAGGAGTGATATATATTTTTAATTTTTCATCTCTTATTTATTTACTCCCATCGACATACCCAATTCCAGTATAAAACGAACTACGATGGTTCATAATAGTTTAGGACAATATATATAATAATAACACAGATAATGTAAATGCGGAACACAGATATAACAGAAAGTCTCATATATATATAACTGATGTCAGTTGATATACATGTGATACAATACATATGATACAACTACAACTGTCGACTCTGGAAGTTACATATACAAGTACATTATCGTGAATAATATACATGAATATAAAACATCCTATACTAAGACAACGACTGCTCCAAAAGTATGAAAAGGCTTCATAGCTCTAGCAGCAACCCAAAGTAAGATATCAACAACCTGTAAATACTCGGTCTGACCCGAGTATTACATTCAAAAGAAAATAATACACGGGTCAGTCTAATTCAACTCAGTTATTAATGCAGAGAAGCAGTAATAATTAATTAACAATTAGACGACAGTCAAAATAAATTCACTTATCCGATCCTTTAACAAGAAAATCGGATAACGGTGAATATAACACGTATAGTGTTAAACAACAATTCAGCAAACTCAATTTATCAACGAAGATAGTTATCAATGAAGATAGATGAAAGGATTTTTAATGAAGATAATTTAGAAGAAACATCAGAATTGCCTAATTGGCAATTAACATCAAAATCTAATTATTAATAAATAACTAGAAACTCATAATCTAATTATCAAATAGATAATTAGATAACAACAAAATGATCAAATGAAACTAAATCAATTTAAACACTTAAAATATCACTTAAAAACATCAAAACCGATTGGCTGCAGTACACGCACGCGTGCACTGCCTCGCCAATACTGTCTATGAAATACGCAGAAGATCAGTGAATCAAACTAAATGAAATATCAATGAAATCAATGCTATGTGGCTGTAGTGCACGCATGCGTGCACTGCCTCGCCACTACAGCGATCAAAATGGAAATCGGCACAAGGTCAAATCCGAGCTATTAGCTGGATTCAACTCAAGTGTAGTCAGAAAACAATCCATTTGCATCTATGCAATGCATAACAACAAGGGCAACTACAACTAAAACTGCAGTCACCACAAGATCACCAGTGTACAAGACAACATGTCTCAACGAATAGACAATAAAAGAGGCAACCAAGTGAAGTACAAACGAATGCGTCAGTGAAACAACGCGATATGCAGACAAAGGTTGCAGTGAAAACTGCAGACGCAATGCTCAACACCAAAGAACACACTAAGCAACATAAAGGAGACTAAGTGCTATCAAGTAACAAGACTCAGGTCAACAGCAACTAGAGATTGTAACATAAAGGAAACTGCACATGGGTGCAACAGGGAAGATGCACAGGAGTACAACAGGAAATGTACACTTTAATACTTCAGCCTTGACATCAAATTTAACAACAGAAACATGAAGTAGGGATACAACTGATTCAAGTGAAAGGCAATATTTTATTTATGCACATGAAGTCAATATGACCACAAGGCAACAACAAGCAACAGTGCAGGCACAAGTAGTACAAGGCATGCAACTGCCTCAAAAAGAGATACAAGCTACTAAACTCTAAGCAAAGAGCAATAAGTACAACTACGCAGTGTTATAGACTGAAGCCACAAAGAGGCACATGAACAGCAAACAAGAGAAATGTATACATGACCAAAGAAATGAAACTAGAGCTCAATGCATTTGAACTCAGGTGTGCAGTATAACCAGACTTGTACAAGACCACATACGAGTCCAGAACTCAAGAGGCATACACAATCAGTGACAGTGCCAAAGTTCACAATAATGCAAGTTCAACTGCACAAGTACAGGAAGGAACAAACATACAGGAGAGAATGAACTTCAGTGAACTGAAGTAAAGGCATTTAACTGTGCTCGAGACCACTATCAGATGGTCTCAAATTCGAATAAACAAACTGGAACCAGAGACAAAAAAAAAACAAAATTTATTGAAGATAACCAATGGTATAATATGCTCAAGTCCAGTGCACAAGTACAAGTTACAGTAATACAAAATCAAGACGAAGTCGTGCATGAACAAGTCAATTTTTCTTCTCAAAGCCAAAAGAATTCAAAGCCGTGTTTTATCCAAAACGAACAAGTGGACAGATCATAGCAAGTGACAATGAACGAGTCAGGGTCTGTAGCGACCCACTATTTTGGACTATTCGCATCCGCACATGTCGGACTTGAATAATTCAAAATACCGAATTGTTAATTTAAATTTGGCAAAACTCAGATATACAGTAAACACATAATCACAGAATCACAGACACAGAGTAATAATATGCAGCGGAAGTAAGAGAGATAGTAGTTCATGAAGCTACTATATAAATATATAAGACACATCAGCGTTTACAACAGAAGAGTAATATAATACATCAGGTACAAATCAGAATACCAATGGAATCATCGAATACTGGAAGTAGAATAGATGGCTGGATCTCCAAGCGAAGCTCCAACTCCAAAGGTGAACCTCGAAAGCTGGTACTCTCAATCTGACCCGAGCGTAAAGCAAAACACAAAACACTCGAGTCAGGATTAATATTCTTATATCAATAAATCCAACTCAAGTGAAATAGCAATCGAAATACAAGTAACTCAAAGGATGTTGGAATCACCATCCTCTAAGGATCCGTTAAACTATCTACTATGTAGTAGTGTACGCTAAATAGATAATGTCTATCAGTAATATAAAGTATCAAAATAGTGTTAAGGCGTTACCATTATCCCCCTTAACACATTTTATAAATGTCATAGCCTATACAGCACTGTAAACTCCACCGTAAACTAGTGGGCTATCAGGGAGTACTCCATAGGTATAACACAAAACAAATTCGTAGTGGTCGCGTATATAGGGATACGCGTATGACAAGGCACATGAGGCAATACCCAAGGTAGTGAAACTACCGTTTGCCTGATCCGGACCGGTGAGAACGCATCGCCGCAGCGATCGCAACACCGCGAAACAACACTCCTGAAATTCCGAGGGTGCACCAATCAA
Source organism: Allium cepa (assembly GCA_030765085.1). Taxonomy (NCBI): domain Eukaryota; kingdom Viridiplantae; phylum Streptophyta; class Magnoliopsida; order Asparagales; family Amaryllidaceae; genus Allium; species Allium cepa. The sequence continues at coordinate 364,840,876 of CM060934.1, read as the reverse complement.
TAACAAGTATGAGTAGTATTCGAAGAAGTGTGTTCGCTCGAGGTGGCTAACCCCATTTGGCCCGGCACGGCTCCTGATTTTAGTCATTTCCAATTTGACACAAGTGTCAAAGCTATCCATTATCGTTCTCTTTCTTCAGACATCGTGCACATCATTCCATCCACTTCATTCTGGATCATCACTGCGCGTATAGTTATTAAAGTGGTTTTCGCTTTAGACAGAGAGTATTTCCATAACCGACTCCGGTTTCTTTAATAACTTTCGTAATTATTACACCGATTGGTCGTTTAATAAATTTCAAAACCAAGTCAAATTAAATTTCAATTAAAATTCGTAAGTCAATATTTCAATTATCTTTCGAAATCGATTTCCATAATTTACGTTTCAAAACTTCCAAATCCATTTCAAAGTCTTACAATTCAATTACAATTTTTATTTAAACAATTCAAATATTGATTCAAGTTCGTATATTAGTTCATTCCGAAAACATTTAAAATGGTGTAATTTTCGTTCAAATCAATTTAAATTCATTTATCGATTTCATTCAATATTCGCTAAGTAAATTTATCCTTCAAACAACTTCTATTTAAATTTCCAATTCATTAAATCAATTATTTACGTTCATCTTCATTATATCAAAACTTCAAATTGAAATAAATTAAATTCGTCAAATCAATTCTTTAAATTACAAGTCTTACGTTAATTTCAATAAACCCATTCATTTCAATAAATCATATTTTATTTCTTGTTAAAGAAATTCAATTTCACTTATTTATTGTCTTCGTTACAAATTTCAAACTTAATTAATAAAGAACTAAATTTCATATATTCGAGAAGTTTAATTTCACTTATTAACTTACTTAAATTTTCAAACTTTAATAAATAAAGAAATTCGATTTCATTTATTAACGACGTTCAAATCCACTTATTCAAAAGTTCAATTTCTCTTATCAAAGAATTCAATTTTTATTCAGTTATCAAATAATTAAATCTCTTTCAATAATTAAATAATTTCAATCTTAATTATTAATCATTTCAAAGCTTAATAATTTCAAATTTGATTATAAATTCAACTTAATTATTCAATTTAATTTAATAATTTCAACTTAATTAAAATTTCAAGATTAATTACAATTTCAAACTCAATTATTACTAATTCCAAATTATTTATTAATAATTCCAAATTTAATTATTAAATAATTAAATTTCAAACAACGTTATTTCATCATTTATTACATTAATATTTTGATTCAGATTCCAATATTAACATTTTCCTTTCATCAAAATTTACGTTCCAATTTTATTTCAAAACCTTATTATTCAAATAAAATCTTTATTTTATTTCAAATCAAATTACTGACCAATCGGGTTATTAAATTCTCTATCCTAAGTCAAGTTCATTTTGGGTATTTATCATTTCAACCCGATTCCAATTCAATTCAAAATCAAAACATAGCAAAGGGAACTTGCAGTGTGATAACAGGGATGGTGTCAAAGTAAATAAACAAGCAATAACAACAATCAAACACAATCCAACAATCAATTCGAATAATCCCGAAACAAGCGTATTAATTCACATTGTTGTTTGTGCGAATTAATATAATTATTTCTAGAATCTACATTATCATTTCATGTAGATTAAAGATTATTACATTACGGTTTTTCCACTTGTCGTTCAATTTCAATTTCAAATTTAATACTGCACAATTGATCCAATATACGTACAAAGGTTCAAAATATAATTTATCAAATTCTATGTGTCAATTAACTTAATAATTAAAAGAGGTCATATTATTCAAATTAACTAATCAAATTCAACACATATGTCAATTCACAATTTTCAAACTATCCTACGTCAAATTCAATTGCATAATATTTATCACTTTATACATCACAATTTACATCCAATATTAACAACAAACAATCAATCAATTATCAACCAAACTGGATTATTATTGCATACATAACAGATAACGGTGTCAGATGTCAAAGGTGAACTGATACATAAATAACAGTGCAATAAATAACAGCAGTATATTTCAATTGTCGTTTCAATTGAAATCAAATTTAATAAATAAAAGAATATTAATCGTGAGTGATTACTCACCTTCCGAGGCTAGAGAGAACAGGAGATGACACTGATACGAACACAAATACAGATACTGAGATTGAGTTACGAATCCAAGCGCGAATTTACAAAGCAAAGCTAGATTGACACGAATTTGACAGCCAAAACTGTTAAATAGAAATGGACGAAATCGAATTAGAGCTAAATCAATGAAGATATTTGGTAACGGTGAACTATATATAACTATATATATAAAATCATATCTTAAATACAAACACTTTATATATATACACATACATTTGAAAATCATTGTTTTAAATTAAACGCAAATGTTAAAAATCAAACATATAATTAAAACTTATTCATATACATCATAATTTCAAATTTTAATTAGAACATATATATCAGTAAGATAGCGTAACGAATGGACATAAATTCATTAAAACGCAACACCCAAGTAGCTCAGTTATGCACATTTGGACACGTGCACAGGCAAACATAGGTACCCGTTAGCACTAGCAATCGCTCACACATTAACACCAACTAGCACATACCCACCTATTTAAATACCTATACACATGCAAATACATATACACAACACGCATGCAAATACAAAAAAATATAATATACCTGCTGCAAGCTTTTGTACGGACTCCTATACTGTCAATGCTATAACCTACAGTCCTATATACAAACATATTAATACATAACCATTCTATTATATACATCATGTATAATTACCTCAAATATAACTTAATGTGTAAAAAAAAAACATATGCGCGTATACCAGTATCATCATAGATTTGCACATAAACTATATATATAATATCAGGTATAAATAAGTATAGTTTAAAACAATCTTATACAAACTTATATAATAATATAAAATACATAACTTGTACACTTTAAGCCACTTTTATACCCATACCTGATGATAATATATAAAGTATGACTTATAAAAACAATGATAATAGTATACATATATTCTGCATATAACTTGTATATTCTTTCTTAAATCTTCTTGCATGGTCGAACAAGGATAATGGAAGGGAATGGCTGATGCAAGCTTGGGTTCGGCCGAACCTTGGTAGCTCCAGATGACGTGGCAGCCAAGAGACGCGGGGTGGGTGGTCGGCCTAGCGTGCGGGTAGTTGCGAGTCGGAGCCGAGGTGGTGTACGACGTGGGTTTGGTGGAGGAGAGAGAGTGGGCGGCTTGTGTACGTGCTCCTCGGCTGGTAGGAAGATGGCCTCGCCTGGCTCAGCTAGAGGAACGAATGGAGAAGGAAAGATAGGCAGCTGTTTGTGCATGGACGGTCACTGGGAAAAGGAGATTGAGTTTATACATGTGGTTTTGTTTGTTGATGTGTGCTGTTAAGAGAGCTAGGCGGAAATGGGTGTTATTGAAGGAGGAGGGACCGAGGAAAAAGTAAAGGCGAATGAATGGTTTTTGGGAAACAGAAGAAGGAGCAGGCTTTCATGTAAATATGACTCAGAATATAATATTGATTCCTTTATCAAGGCACATAAACAAACGAATGGGATAGGAAACGAACGGACCGAAATAGTGTTTGAACTGGTAAGAATATTAATAGCCAAAGAATGACAAGAGTCAGAAGTCAGGTTTTCTAGCGAATAATAGTGACTGACGACTATTGGTTTGTACACGTGAGCGATGAATGGTCACGGCCAAATTTGCTGAACCGATACAGGAATTGTTCCGTAAATTTCACCGTCTCTCGGACTCCGAAATACACAAACAAATATACCGTAATGATCAGCGCGACGAGACGATCAAAACGGTATACGGATATCAGTGGTAAGATCGAATTATAAAAATTCGAAATTTTATAATATCGGAAAATGCATAAAAATCGCAGAAAAATAAGATCGACGGAGCCAAAAATGTCTGAATTTGGAAAAACGAAAAATTGACAACTTGCTCAAAAGATGGTTTAGAATTTTTCTATGTAAAAGTATTTTGGTTTTGAAAACGTTTTATTTTCATCGCTTTTTAACTGATTAGATTGCAGTAAATTTACGCGCGAAATAAACTTCCATATTTTCGGACGAAACTTTACCAGTTGCTATGTTTAACTAGACGCATTCCAAATATCAAATTTATATTCCAAAATTTTATCGTTTAAATTTCACAAAATTTCAATTAAATACGTTACTAAAACCGTTTAAAATTTTCGGGTCGTTACAATCTCCCCCACTCAAAACTTTTCGTCCTCGAAAAGGGAGGAGGTAGGGAATAGAAATAATCAAAAGAAAATAAACTTGAATTTCATTATAAACAATTAATTTAAACCATATGAATTTCAATTTAAATAAATTTATATTCAACAATTTGTTTTTAACTTCAAGATTTTCATTAAATTGATTTGATTTCATGTTTATTAAAGTTAGGTACAAAAGGTTTCTTTCAAATGAAATTCAATTTAATTTCAATTAATTCAAGATGTCTCATTAAGTTGATTTAATTCAATTTATTAACTTTCAAAACAAATTTTCTTCTATTAATCACACCTGTTATTTATTTAACTTATTATTCCATTCATCTCCATAAACATTTTATAATTAAAATTTAAGTGAATAACATTTATTATACGCACTCACATTTTATTTATAAAGACAATTTATATTATATATTATCCAATTTTCTTTAATTAACAATTTCAAAGATCATAAGTTGAATAGTCATTTTTCTATAATCGTACTTTATTTGACAAATTCAATTCTTCTTTATTTCAAATTATTATTGAATTTATTCTACTTGATATATCTTATCACACATATATTAGGTATATTTACATTTACTATAACTACTCAAATTTATTTAAAAATTCCTTTGATAACATTTATATTGTATAATATTCAATTACATAATTAACTTTTGAAATTTAGGTAAATTATATCGAATGAAATCGAGCATTATACAAGTAGATTTCTAATTCAATTCTCTCAAGTTTAAATATTAATTCAAAATTTTGGTTTTATTTATAATTGAAATCATCTTTACCCAAATTTTAAGAATTAAATTTCCGATTGACTTCAAACCATTTTGTAGATAAAAATAAATATATATATTCATAATATATCAAATCAAATTTAAAATCTTCAATATATGTAATAAATCAAGTCATGTTTAAAAAAACTCAAATTAGTTTATTTTTCAAAACAAACCATAGCAAGGCTACAGAATAGTCTCTCCACTTCGAAACCCGAAAATGAATGTCGATGATGCAGCCGTCATCACCGAAATTATTTTCCAACGACAAAAGAGAAGAGCTCTAATTTAGTAATTTAAAATTCTTTGAAAACCATTTCTATTCGAAAATATTTTAAATAATATACATTTTAAAACTTTAAAACCATAGTTCGAAATTATCGGAAATTAAATTCTCAAATTCTAATTTTAATTCACTTCAAATTCCAAATCAATTTATAACCAAATTTTTATAAATTCATTCATTTATATTATGAAATAGTCAATGATTTATAAAAAATAAATGAAAATTAAATTTTAACATTTCGGACAACGGATTTATTAACATTTTAATTTCAGAAAAATTTATACTTATATATAATAATTATACAAAACCATTTTATTCACCAATTTGAAAATATTATTGTGTCGGTTTGCTCTGCTCAAGCGTTTTGGAAATCCTATCGATAGCGTTGATCAGACGAATCGATCGAAAACCCAAATCAACATCAACAACTCAAACAACACAATATATACAAAACATTTTTAACATTAATTTACAAATACACTTCTCACTCGACGATACAAGAATGGATTTCAAAATAAGTATAGCGATTCAAATTTGATGGAAATCAAATTTAAAGAGAATTTTGATTTGATAATAAGTTCGAGACAGAAGATACGATAATTCAATTAACAGAACCGGGAGATGGACAACTTTTTTAATTCACGGGCAACCTTTACCGGGTCGACCGTAACTTCAAGAATAAGATCGATGCAGAATTCCGAGGTAAATCAACATTCGATCTCAAGAGATGGAATTCAAATATAGTAGGGAATAGATAACATCGTAAACCGAGGATACAGAAATCTCCGGTAAATCGATGCTTATTGGAAAAAAAGTTTCACCCCTGTACAAATAATTCGAAGATTGGCGAGACCGCCGATTCATTGTAAAGATCATCCGAAGTGGAGTTATGGGATACTCCAGAATTTAAAGAAGACGAATAGTGAGGGACAAGAATGAGTTTCGGAACCGAGGGAACGTTCCAAAATTCAAGGGAATTGAGTTAAAAGGAAGAGATTGAAACTCGAATGAGAGTGATTCTGTAAATACATTTACCCTATATGCTGAGTTCTGCCTAGAGCTACCAAAAGCTCTGATACCAACTGTAGCGACCCGCTATTTTGGACTATTCGCATCCGCACATGTCGGACTTGAATAATTCAAAATACCGAATTGTTAATTTAAATTTGGCAAAACTCAGATATACAATAAACACATAATCACAGAATCACAGAATCACAGACACAGAGTAATAATATGCAGCGGAAGTAAGAGAGATAGTAGTTCATGAAGCTACTATATAAATATATAAGACACATCAGCGTTTACAACAGAAGAGTAATATAATACATCAGGTACAAATCATAATACCACTGGAATCATCGAATACTGGATGTAGAATAGATGGCTGGATCTCCAAGCGAAGCTCCAACTCCAAAGGTGAACCTCGAAAGCTGGTACTCTCAATCTGACCCGAGCGTAAAGCAAAACACAAAACACTCGAGTCAGGATTAATATTCTTATATCAATAAATCCAACTCAACTGAAATAGCAATCAAAATACAAGTAACTCAAAGGATGTTGGAATCACCATCTTCTAAGGATCCGTTAAACTATCTACTATGTAGTAGTGTACGCTAAATAGATAATGTCTATCAGTAATATAAAGTATCAAAATAGTGTGAAGGCGTTACCATTATCACCCTTAACACATTTTATAAATGTCATAGTCTATACAGCACTGTAAACTCCACCGTAAACTAGTGGGCTATCAGGGAGTACTCCATAGGTATAACACAAAACAAATTCGTAGTGGTCGCGTATATAGGGATGCACGTATGACAAGGCACACGAGGCAATACCCAAGGTAGTGAAACTACCGTTTGCCTGATCCGGACTGGTGAGAACGCATCGCCGCAGCGATCGCAACACCGTGAAACAACACTCCTGAAATTCCGAGGGTGCACCAATCAATAACAAGTAATGAGTAGTATTCGAAGAAGTGTGTTCGCTCGAGGTGGCTAACCCCATTTGGCCCGGCACGGCTCCTGATTTTAGTCATTTCCAATTTTACACAAGTGTCAAGGCTATCCATTATTGTTCTCTTTCTTCAGACATCGTGCACATCATTCCATCCACTTCATTCTGGATCATCACTCCGTGTATAGTTATTAAAGTGGTTTTCGGTTTAGACAGAGAGTATGTCCATAACCGAATCCGGTTTCTTTAATAACTTTCGTAATTATTACACCGATTGGTCGTTTAATAAATTTCAAAACCAAATCAAATTAAATTTCAATTAGAATTCGTAAGTCAATATTTCAATTATCTTTCGAAATCGATTTCCATAATTTACGTTTCAAAACTTCCAAATCCATTTCAAAGTCTTACAATTCAATTACAATTTTTATTTAAACAATTCAAATATTGATTCAAGTTTGTATATTAGTTCATTCCAAAAACATTTAAAATGGTGTAATTGTAACGCCCCGAAAATTTTCGACTTTCGAAAATTCAACATCGATACTCACTTTATCGACTGCCGAGAAATCGAAGGCCGGAAACCCGAAATGTTATGGTTTAAGAAAAAGAAAAGACAGAAGAAAAAGAGAGAAAAAGATAGAAAAGATAGAGAGAGGAAAGAAAATAGAAAATAGAAAATAGAATGGAAAGAAAACAACAGAACAATAACAGAATCTCACAATTCGCAGCGGAGCAACATATAATAAATAAATGAATAATCTTTAAACAAAGAACTATATCAGTTATTACATTTCATACATTACATTTCATTACTTCATATCATCAGAGTGTACAACAACAACAAACAATGCAGCAGAAGAAGAAATACTATATAAACTACTAATACGCCAATGCCATCCAGCTTGCCTCCAGCAATTCCAGAATATCCAGAATATCCTGATAAACCTAACTCTTGACTGCCCGTGTGGAAATTGGTGGGCACCCAGAGTTTAGGAAGGAAAACAATAAACTCCGAGTCAGTCATGTGACTGGTGTGAAAACTCAAAACAGTTTATTTATCTTTAAAATCAAAATAGAGGAATATTTTTAAAGTTAATTCGCAATGCTTTTAAAAATGAGACTACCATAAGGCCTCCCGCCCACACACACAATGCAAACGCAGAATCGGAGGAGATTTCTCCTTATGATAGTCAAAGATGCTTGATACGCATTTAAAAGAACATTTTATATTATTACTAGTGCATAGTGTAGGAAAAATTCATTTCGAAAGTAGAATATAAATCTTAGCCAACATACGACCATTATCGTATGCCTACTATAGCTACCATCCAAACAGTGGGGCGCCACCATAAGTGAATGATAGGTTCTACAACTAATACCGTACAAGATCGTATTGTTTCTTTGGATTTCCAACGAATGATCAGGCCAAGGAACTTCCCATTGCCACATGAGAATGCCTCTGGATGGACATCCCCGAGAACCAAACCGGATCTCTACCAACACAAGGCCGGGTTACCCCTAACTGAGTAACAACTGACCGAATATGCCATCCCTCGGTCCTTTGGGACCTTTCATCCGAGCGCTCGCAATCAATTCACACAATCATAACAAAGTGTTTTCAACATGAGTAAGTATCTGGGCTCCATACCATGATACCACCCTTTTCCAGAAGGAAATGCACACATCCTAAAGGGCGCTACCCCTCATAACCTTGCCGCATCTTTCCTGTTTTGACCATTCACGGGGTGTGAGGCTCGACGAAGTCACGTCCACAAAACATACTTTATACAAAAGCCATGCTTTGGGTCAACAAATGATCATAGAAATGATCACCAAGATAGACGATCAAATAAACGATCCTATCACAAATAATCAACACAATGATCATTTACAGCAACACTCAGCATGTCACATTACCAAATTGGGAATATATCGCTGATAACCTTCAACTACATAACCTCTGAGCTCGTACGTCTCAGAGAAGGGTGTTAAGCTAAAAGAATAAATTCTCCGCCACCAACAGAAATATATTTGAAAGAAATCGGCTTTATATCTCAATTTGTAATGTCAGACATACAATCCATACAAGTCTGTTCCGGGCTCGAACAAAACCGAAGGCACTTACAAAAAAGTCCTTGCAATCCGGATAATCTCTAATCACGTCCGGACTTCCCATCACATAGGGAGTCTCTATACCGTAGCTACTCGGTGCAAAGACAATCGACGAGTTGTCCTTTCGCTTTCAAAAAGATCCGGTCTTCAACACCGGTCTTCAAATGCAATTCATAACGACGTATCACATATTCAGAATGGGTTATACGACCCCATGGTCCTTTCCCGGTTAACCCGAATAGTGAGCGCTTATTCAAAAATAAGTGTGGCATTCAAATTCAAACAAATCACATCAAATACCTTTCAAAGGTAAATATTGATAGTCGGTTATTGAACTATCAATGGATATGCACACATCACCAGTTTCCAAATAATTTTCCAAATTATTTATTTTCCAAAATATCTTCACAAGATATAAAATTTTCATACTTCAAAAATAAATCAATATTTATTTTTAAACAAATTCTCCTTTCCTTTTATAAATTCCATAGTGAATTTATATTCCAAAATATCCATGCATATACGATTTCAATTATTCATTTCAATTTATCTTCAAAAAGATAGATTCTCAAAACGTTTCATTTCACATTGGAAAAACATTTCCATACTTACTTATTAAGTAATTCACAATCTTTTATTTTCAACCTTTGGAAAATATTCAATATACTTAAATCGAAATTAAGTATATATCTTTCATTCTTTAAGGAAATCATTCTCTTAAACATATTTATTTGGGCCAAAACGAATGTTACGTAAAACATCGTTACGACAACCAAAATCACTAGTATAGGGATTTGAAATTAAAATAGATATATAAATCCCCATACTATACAAAACATTTCCTTTCGGAAATTATTTACTATAACAGCAGTGTTATAGTCCACTATTTCCTTTTCATTTCTCGAAAACGTCTATTTCAACAATAAATGTTGAAATCTATGGTTTCGAATCTCAACACATTTAAAAACATCGTTAGATCGTTTTAATTTCTATTTAAAACATCACATTCTAAACATTTTCTTTAACATATTATTCACTATTTAAAAACGTGAATATACTACGTTAACCAATTTCATCCTTTATTCATTTTATTTCAAAGGATTATTCACAGTCAAAAATGTGAATATAACTCCATTAATAAGTTTCAACAATTTACTTATCAAAATAAGTCGTTTGCGAATTTATAAAACAACGTTTATAAACTCCATTTCTATTTATTTTATAACAACTTCCTTTTATAAATTCCTTTATTAATCTATTCGATTTATAACTCAATTATAAACTAAAGGTTCATATTATAAGTTAAATGCTTATAAAACGATTATTTTACAAAATCGTTTCTTTGAACTTCATAATTATAAATCTTATAACTTATAAGATTCAATTATTTATCCAAATATATTCTTTAATAACTTCACAAAATTTATAAATCTTACTATTTATAAATTTCATTTATAACTTCACCATTTATAATTTTATAAATTCCATTCACTTATGCAATCCATTTTCACTTCATTCAAACACTTATAAAAACTCGTTTTAAAATGTCAATATTTCAATTTATAAATATCCATTTATAAATCACTTAATATAATCAATTTATATTATTATTCTAAAACGTCTTTAAACCCTTTTATAATTTCATCATTCTGATTTATAAAATAATTAAATTTCATAAATCCTATATTTAAACTTTTCACAATAATTTCAAAAATCCCGATTTTACTATTTTATAAAATCATCAGCATCATATTCTCAAAAATCAGTTTTTAACTATATTTCTCAAAAATCATAATTTTTTATAACTTTAAAAATTATAACGTTTATTTATTTATAATGGATCAATTCCAAACATATAGTATATTTTCAAAAATCACTTTATAAATCATTTTAAAATTCCAAAGTTTGGTCCAATGATGCTACACACCAAATAGTCAATCACGACAACAACGATATCATATATCGATATGATAATCCATCAAATATCAAAATATCTGAAATCAAATAAATACTGTTGAGGAATCCAGTTGGATCCCTCCAACCTGTTTTCCTGCATCCACAAACATTAGCACAATACCAATTTCGCTCCAGTACGAAATTACCGCGGTATATGGGATTTAAAATATTATCCGCTTAATAGACGGCGCAATAGGGTCTCATCCGCTAAACAAATGCGGGAAATCAATAACTCCAATATATACATATGCCAATATATATATATATATTGCTATTATATATAATACCAATTTCACTGTTTATGAAATATTCGCGGTATATGTTTTTAATAAATAACATCCGCTTACTAACGGCGCATAATGTCTATTTTAACAATCAATAGATATCAATCATCATTCAAACATGCATTCAAATATTTTAAATCTAACTATTTAAAATAAAATCGAAACTGATTCGATTGAGTGAGAAGTTCTCACCTTGATTTTAATTTCGTTTTAGCGATTTATTTCGAATAAAATTAAACGGACGTTTAATTTTACACGAAATTTTCACTAACTCCAAACGACTCCAATCCAACTCCATCGCGTAGTGCTCGTCCATACGATTCCAACGCAACTGGTTTCGCGCGTTTTCGACCTCGTATGAAAAAGTTATGAATTTTTGAAGTTTACACGAATTTATGTAAACTAATTACAACATAAATTAACTAATTTTAACCTTCATTCAATATAGGCCGTTAGATCATGATCCAAGGCCGTGCATTTCATTTTCCTACACGCGACCATCTACAGACTACCCAAACCCATAGCCCCCCCCCAGGGTTAAATATCACGGCAACTACGACGACATCTACTACGATCAGGGACCACCATCGTGAAGCCCTCACCCACGTGCACCTCCGCCCCCACTATGGTCAAGGTCGGTCGAGCCTCTTGCCTCGAAAAACGTGCGCAAGCCGTAGAGGACGCGGCCCTCTCCCTCTCTCCATGCGACGCTAAACTCCATCATATCCGTATAGATCGAAAGCTCTCGCCTTGCTCTACAATGTTGTAGTTGATCACTTCGTCTAATTGTCGATGGATTTGGAGAGATTAATGGAAGAAGTGTTGAATGTTTCTGGCCTTCGGTTTATAAAGTGGCGGCTAGGGTTTAGAAAATTAGGTTTTAATTTTTTTTTTAATTTATGAAGGGTAGGGGGCTATTTATAAGGAAATGAACGAACACTATTCATCCGGGAATTTCGAACTCCGATTCACGCGCCGTAACCAGCGTTTATAGGGTTTATCTCGCGTTCCGGACACAATGGAACAAGTTTCGAAAGCTAATTCGGACATCTGTGCGAGATATGGCAACAAACGTTCAATTTAAATTAAACCGATTTAAATCGATTTCTAGGCGTTTTAATTTGTACCGGACAAACGGTAAATCCAATTTACACGAAATTTGAAACCATACAATAATATCACATTACGGATCTGATGAAACTGGTTTCGTCGAAATCCGAGACTTTTTGAAAAATGGCTATTTTAACTCGCCAAATTAAAATTAAAAATAAATCGATGCGTTTCGAGCTGCCACGATCAAACGATAACTCCGATTGACACGAAAATTGAAATCCGATAATAACTAACTATTACGGATCCAATGGAACTGGTCTCGTCCAATTCTGAGTCTGTTCAAAAATTGACTATTTTCACTAGTCGATTTAATATTAAAATATTCAATTTTCACAAATTAACTTTTAATTCGATTTTAAAAGTTCTAAAATATCGTTCTAACTTCAACATGATAAAATAAAATTTTACAAATCATTTTCAATCATATTTAACTCAATTTTCAATTATTTTCATAATTTAACGTATTAAATTATCGATTTAATTATTCAATTAAATCCAATTAATCGAAATAAAATTTATTGGACTTATAAATTTCACTTATTAATATTTAAAATTAATTAAATATTCAAATTTTAATTAAATAAAATTCTGGGTCGTTACAGTAATTTTCGTTCAAATCAATTTAAATTCATTTATCGATTTCATTCAATATTCGCTAAGTAAATTTATCCTTCAAACAACTTCTATTTAAATTTCCAATTCATTTAAATCAATTATTTACGTTCATCTTCATTATATCAAAACTTCAAATTGAAATAAATTAAATTCGTCAAATCAATTCTTTAAATTACAAGTCTTACGTTAATTTCAATAAACCCATTCATTTCAATAAATCATATATTATTTCTTGTTAAAGAAATTCAATTTCACTTATTTATTGTCTTCGTTACAAATTTCAAACTTAATTAATAAAGAACTAAATTTCATATATTCGAGAAGTTTAATTTCACTTATTAACTTACTTAAATTTTCAAACTTTAATAAATAAAGAAATTCAATTTCATTTATTAACGACGTTCAAATCCACTTATTCAAAAGTTCAATTTCTCTTATCAAAGAATTCAATTTTAATTCAGTTATCAAATAATTAAATCTCTTTCAATAATTAAATAATTTCAATCTTAATTATTAATCATTTCAAAGCTTAATAATTTCAAATTTAATTATAAATTCAACTTAATTATTCAATTTAATTTAATAATTTCAACTTAACTAAAATTTCAAGCTTAACTACAATTTCAAACTCAATTATTACTAATTCCAAATTATTTATTAATAGTTCCAAATTTAATTATTAAATAATTAAATTTCAAACAACGTTCTTTCATCATTTATTACATTAATATTTTGATTCAGATTCCAATATTAACATTTTCCTTTCATCAAAATTTACGTTCCAATTTTATTTCAAAACCTTATTATTCAAATAAAATCTTTATTTTATTTCAAATCAAATTACTGACCAATCGGGTTATTAAGTTCTCTATCCTAAGTCAAGTTCATTTTGGGTATTTATCATTTCAACCCGATTCCAATTCAATTCAAAATCAAAACATAGCAAAGGGAACTTGCAGTGTGATAACAGGGATGGTGTCAAAGTAAATAAACAAGCAATAACAACAATCAAACACAATCCAACAATCAATTCGAATAATCCCGAAACAATCGTATTAATTCACATTCTTGTTTGTGCGAATTAATATAATTATTTCTAGAATCTACATTATCATTTCATGTAGATTAAAGATTATTACATTACGGTTTTTCCACTTGTCGTTCAATTTCAATTTCAAATTTAATACTACACAATTGATCCAATATACGTACAAAGGTTCAAAATATAATTTATCAAATTCTATGTGTCAATTAACTTAACAATTAAAAGAGGTCATATTATTCAAATTAACTAATCAAATTCAACACATATGTCAATTCACAATTTTCAAACTATCCTACGTCAAATTCAATTGCATAATATTTATCACTTTATACATCACAATTTACATCCAATATTAACAGCAAACAATCAATCAATTATCAACCTAACTGGATTATTATTGCATACATAACAGATAACGGTGTCAGATGTCAAAGGTGAACTGATACATAAATAACAGTGCAATAAATAACAGCAGTATATTTCAATTGTCGTTCCAATTGAAATCAAATTTAATAAATAAAAGAATATTAATCGTGAGTGATTACTCACCTTCCGAGGCTAGAGAGAACAGGAGATGACACTGATACGAACACAGATACAGATACTGAGATTGAGATACGAATCCAAGCACAAATTTACAAAGCAAAGCTAGATTGACACGAATTTGACAGCCAAAACTGTTAAATAGAAATGGACGAAATCGAATTAGAGCTAAATCGATGAAGATATTTGGTAACGGTGAACTATATATAACTATATATATAAAATCATATCTTAAATACAAACACTTTATATATATACACATACATTTGAAAATCATTGTTTTAAATTAAACGCAAATGTTAAAAATCAAACATATAATTAAAACTTATTCATATACATCATAATTTCAAATTTTAATTAGAACATATATATCAGTAAGATACGCGTAACGAATGGACATAAATTCATTAAAACGCAACACCCAAGTAGCTCAGTTATGCACATTTGGACACGTGCACAGGCAAACATAGGTACCCGTTAGCACTAGCAATCCCTCACACATTAACACCAACTAGCACATACCCACCTATTTAAATACCTATACACACGCAAATACATATACACAACACGCATGCAAATACAAAAAAATATAATATACCTGATGCAAGCTTTTGTACGGACTCCTATACTGTCAATGCTATAACCTACAGTCCTATATACAAACATATTAATACATAACCATTCTATTATATACATCATGTATAATTACCTCAAATATAACTTAATGTGTAAAAAAAAAACATATGCGCGTATACCAGTATCATCATAGATTTGCACATAAACTATATATATAATATCAGGTATAAATAAGTATAGTTTAAAACAATCTTATACAAACTTATATAATAATATAAAATACATAACTTGTACACTTTAAGCCACTTTTATACCCATACCTGATGATAATATATAAAGTATGACTTATAAAAACAATGATAATAGTATACATATATTCTGCATATAACTTGTATATTCTTTCTTACCTCTTTCTTGCATGGTCGAACAAGGATAATGGAAGGGAATGGCTGATGCAAGCTTGGGTTCGGCCGAACCTTGGTAGCTCCAGATGACGTGGCAGCCAAGAGACGCGGGGTGGGTGGTCGGCCTAGCGTGCGGGTAGTTGCGAGTCGGAGCCGAGGTGGTGTACGACGTGGGTTTGGTGGAGGAGAGAGAGTGGGCGGCTTGTGTGCGTGCTCCTCGGCTGGTAGGAAGATGGCCTCGCCTGGCTCAGCTAGAGGAACGAATGGAGAAGGAAAGATAGGCGGCTGTTTGTGCATGGATGGTCACTGGGAAAAGGAGATTGAGTTTATACATGTGGTTTTGTTTGTTGATGTGTGCTGTTAAGAGAGCTAGGCGGAAATGGGTGTTATTGAAGGAGGAGGGACCGAGGAAATAGTAAAGGCGAATGATTGGTTTTTGGGAAACAGAAGAAGGAGCAGGTTTCCATGTAAATATGACTCAGAATATAATATTGATTCCTTTATCAAGGCATATAAACAAACGAATGGGGATAGGAAAGTGTTTGAACTGGTAAAAATATTAATAGCCAAAGAATGACAAGAGTCAGAAGTCAGGTTTTCTAGCGAATAATAGTGACTGACGACTATTGGTTTATACACATGAGCGATGAATGGTCACGGCCAAATTTGCTGAACCGATACAGGAATTGTTCCGTAAATTTCACCGTCTCTCGGACTCCGAAATACACAAACAAATATACCGTAATGATCAGCGCGACGACACGATCAAAACGGTATACGGATATTAGTGGTAAGATCGAATTATAAAAATTCGAAATTTTATAATATCGGAAAATGCATAAAAATCGCAGAAAAATAAGATCGACGGAGCCAAAAATGTCCGAATTTGGAAAAACGAAAAACTGACAACTTGCTCAAAAGATGGTTTAGAATTTTTTTATGTAAAAATATTTTGGTTTTGAAAACGTTTTATTTTCATCGCTTTTTAACTGATTAGATTGAAGTAAATTTACGCGCGAAATAAACTTCCATATTTTCGGACGAAACTTTACCAGTTGCTATGTTTAACTAGATGCATTCCAAATATCAAATTTATATTCCAAAATTTTATCGTTTAAATTTCACAAAATTTCAATTAAATACGTTACTAAAACCGTTTAAAATTTTCGGGTCGTTACAGGGTCAAAGCACTAACGCATATAGACTTGAAGACCAAATAAAGATCAAATATAAATGCCACTGTCTCTACAGTTATAGTGCAAAAGCCTGGGAAGTGAGCCGTGTTTATGAACACCCTGCAAACCAGACTACAACAAACTCCCAGTAACAACATAAAAGTAATGAAATAACACATGAATCAAATAACTCGAGCACAATGTCGACATCAAAGACACCGCAGAATTAAAGTAAACAAACGGTGTACAATGCAACAACAATTCAGTATGTAGTATTTTCAAGTCGAGGCCGAAGCCATTAGAAATTCATAAAATCTGAAATGTCGAAGTCAAAAGAAAAACAACGTCATCAAACTCGAACAGTTGAAATCGAAGGCCACAAAAACAAAATAAGCACCCGAGGTCAAAGTTCTATCATCAGCATCAAAACGAAATCAAGTAACAAAGGATTATAAGATTTTGATTAAGACAGATAAAACATCAACGACGAAAATAATCATACGCAAAGCATAATAGCAAGTCGAATCAGATGTGAGTGAAATAGAAAAATCACTCACCTTGATTCACCAAATTGAAGCAGCCAAAGAAAGCAACGATCGCGATATCCACTCGATCGATCCATTAAAGCCGGCGCTTCAAAAGCCCTAATTTGAAGAAAGGGGGACGAGCACGCCATTTTTTTTTCTTTCGTACGTTTAAGGGTTTGTAAAAGTGAATCACCAATACTAGAGAGAGAGGGGAACGGTTATCAACAAGTATCACACTACCTAAAGTAACATGGGCCAATTTTTTTTCAATTTAAAGCCCATTTAATCCCTTTAACCAATTTCTTAAAAGAATTTAAACCGAATTTAAAAACTTCAATTAGCAATTAGCTAGCACAATCATCATTTAATGATGATTATAAATTGGGCGAAATCCCGGGTTGTTACAGCATTTAAGTCTCTTATTTTATTTAGTGTTTCAATTATTAATTAAATTCTGTTTCACTACTATAATTGAAACAATTAATTAATGGAAATTTAGAATTAAATACCGGGTTAAATTTCAATAGATAAGTATATTCTTATAACTTATATACCTCTAATTATATTTAAAACAAATAAAATTTAGATATTTTCAAAATAAATCTGCAGTAGAATTTACTACAGTTGCCTTTCCCCTTCGAAACTTGAAAATGAAAGTCGATGATGCGGCCGCCATCACCGAAATTATTTTCCAGCGACAGAGAGGAAAGTACGAAACTTATTTTCTCCAAAATCTTCTTTAAAACAATTCTTCCGAATTATACTAAATATTTATATAGGAAAATATTTATAACAAAATTATTATATTTCATAAATCCTTTGAAAGCAAATTTTCCAAATCCCAGACTTAAGTTCTAAAATTTCCAAATTTGATTTATTATAACTTCAACTTAGCTTTAATTATTATAAATATTTTTTATTACCTAGCACCCAAACTATAGCAACCAAATATATATATCTTTATAAAATATTTTTATATATAGAAAATATATTAGGCAAAGTTATTTCATTCACCTATACAAAAACAAATATTATATCGGTCTGTCTTGTTAAGTGTTTAGAAATCCCTATTGATGACATAGCGTCCCATGCATCAACCAGAATTTATAAATAAAAAACGGAAGAGATTAACACAATATTAAAATCTTTTTATAACACTAACAAATACGCTCTCTCATATATATACACTCAGCGACTCCCATAGGGTATTACTACCCTATTAACAAAGAGTCAAACCCCACAAAGCCAAGGTTTATCGCTAAACCAAAGCTCTGATACCAACTGTAACGTCCCGCTTTTTCGCACGATTTAAACCGACACACGTGCCAGTTCAACCATACGGAAGGGCGGATTATTATGGGGTAAATAAGAAAAACGAGAAAGAAATAAAAGAAAACAGAATCTCGCAGCGGAAGGATAAAATATAATAATAAAATGTATAGTTTATAAATCTGTTTACAAAACATTTATATACTACATATCAGAGTTACACATACCAATAACAATGCAGCGGAATTAAATGGTGTAGTGGAATAATATAGTAGATACTAGTAATACAAATCTTCGTCTTCGTCCTCCAGAGCTAAATCCTCAAATCCTGAAACGCTCGGACTGACCCGAGCGAATTGAAAAGACAAAACACTCGAGTCAGAACTAAAAGATCTTATGTGAGTTAAATCAACAGGAGTAAATATGAGTGCAGTAACTCAAGAGATGCTCGGGATTTACATCTCCTAAGGATCCGTTAAACTATTTACTATGTAGTATATTGCGCTATTATAATAGTGTCTAATTGTAAAATAAACTTACTTTTTAATAGCGTTAAGGGGTTACCCATATAGCCCTTAACACAGAATATATTTCCATAGTCTATACAGTACCGTAATCTCCCCCGTACTGGGCGTCGTCAGAGGGCACTCCATAGGTATGGTACAAAACAAAACTCGTAGTAAAGGCTCGGTATGGTAGGTGACACGGAACAACTAGGCAATGCCAGGGTAGATATACCAATTGCTATCCGGGCTGGTGGAAACGCGTAGCCGCAGTTACCGCCCACCTCGAACAAACTCCCCCAAAATCAAAAATAGAAGTGGCCACTGAATCAATCCAAAGTCAAAGTATAATATCGAAGAGGAGCGTCCGATCAGAGGTATGACCTCATTGGCCCGAGAATCACTCCTGTTTTAGCCACCTTATGCCAACTCACGGGAGTCGGGTCCACGTATTTACCTTACAGGAAACGTCGCCACCACCTACTTCATTCTGGAATCTCCACCGCGTACACGGTTAGTCAAAGTGGTTTTCGGTATCGACAGAGAGTATGTCCATATCCGATCCCGGTCTCTTTGCCAACCCATCGTTATTATAACACGGCGGTCATTTAAAAATAGTTTATACTTTAAAACCAGAATAAAATTTTCCATTTCAAAACTATGAATACGATATCAATTTAAACCCAAAACAATATGATATCATTTTATCTCAAATATAATTCTTTTCCAAAATCATGCTGGTTTAAAATTTAAAATATCTGGAAACCAAATATTTGAAATATACTTTCAAAGCATCATATTTCGAAATTCAAAATTTCAAAACCATAACTTCTAAAACTTGAATGGTTTGGATATTCAACGAATGTAAAATAAATGGTTTAACTTTAAAGTTACTTTGTAAAGAAAAATAACTTCCATGGCTTTTCAAATATATTTCTTTATTTAAAGTTAAACCATAATTTAAATATCACTTCAAGTTCCAAAAACCCCTTCAATTTCTATATATATATATATATATATATATCCATTTGGAGTATTAATATTTCAAAACTAAAGTTGGATTTTCTTCTTTCAACAATTAATATTCTATTATTTAGTCTTGAATATTCATATAAATTCCATAAATAAAACTCCAATTTCTAGCAATTAAATATTTTCTCAAATTTACTTTATACTAGAATTTTCATTTTTAATTCATCTTGGAAAATCCAGTTATAAATATCATACCTTAAAATTTCCAAACTTAAACATATAAGATAAATTTCCAAATTCCATTTTCTCAATTTTTCATTTTTATTCAACAGGTTTATACACAACTTAATTTTCAAAATTTTAACTTCATATGTATATATATCGAAGAATAGTATTTTATAAAATATCAAAATCAAATTTTTATAAACCGTATCCCATCCAAACCATAGAAATCACTTTAAAATAATTTATATATAGACCACGGTGCCTGTATATAATTTTCTATCCTATGGTCAAGTGATACGGATATTTATCATTTCAATCCGCAATTTAAAAATAAAATTTTGCGGTTGTATATCATTTCAAACCACAATCCCGAATGAAACGAAAAATGCATGATAACTTGCAGTTTAATGATATAAAATAAAACATCCATTCATCAACATCATCCATCATCCAAGTCATAATCATCATCCAATAATAATTCAATATCAATATATATCTGATAATATATATCAGGTAATAACTGGCGGTTATATTCAAAAATAAATTTAATCAACTATTAAACTAACAGTTTATATTTAGTAATAAATTTTATAACTGTTTACTAGTAGTTCCTATGCAAATAAATAAATTCTAACTGTCAATTAATATGCAATAAATAAAATAAATTAACAGTTAAATTAAATAACGCGATTTAGCAAATATGATGAACAAAACATGCCAAACAGTTATAAATAAATTTCTACTCATATCTAAAATAAATTTAACAAACATAAAAACTTTTAGAAGTTGTGAGTGGGTTAAAACACTCACCTTTTGAATTTAAATCGAATTTAAATCCGATTTAAACTCAAAAATTCGACGGCCTCCAAATCAATCCAAACCAGCGTCAACAGATCCGAAATTTAATTACGATCCTAACGAAAAAATCTCGTGTGAAACGGAGTTCGTATGTGAAAGTTATCACAATTAAACGATTTGCAATTGAAATTAAAAGTAAACAAAACAAAAATAAAATACCGTGCCACATCCACTCTTCCCTCGTGAAAAACGCGTATGCTTCTTCTTGATTGCTAACTTTGTTCCGTAATTTTTCTTTTATTTCGATTTACTTTAATTTTCCTTCTTATTATATGAATGTATGTATTTTTAAAAGGTTTGAAAGAAAAAAAAAGATTTGAAAAAGAAGAATTGAAAAAAATGATTAAAGTAAGAACTGTAAACGGAAGAGAAGATCTAGATTTGAAAAGAAAGAAGAAAGTTTGAAATAGAAGTAAATTTGAAGAAGAAGAAGAATATTTGAAGAGAAAGGAAAATTTAAAATGAGAGATAATAAGGAGCTTTGAGAAAAACAAGAAAAAAGAAGAAGAAGAAGAATAAGAGTAGCATGGAGGCTAGGGTTAGAGTTAGGAGAAACAAAATGTAAAAGAAGAATAAGATGTAGGTTATTTATAATTAGGAAATGAATGTGGAGGGACAGAAATAAATATAACGCTTTATTTTTTAAAGCTTCAGGCACTAATAATGCACAAGGAAATGTACGTTAGAATGGAAAAGTTTGCAAACGAAAGTTAGATTTTGTATACGTAAAAATGAGGTGGCAAAAAAATAAATATAATCTAAAAGTCTATGCTCAGGTATTAAACGGAGAAAAAAGAAGAAACGAATCAACTATTAAAAATAAGGTAACTGTTTTAAAATGTTCATGCAACAATTAATAATAAAGAAATAAAAATGAAGGGACCATGTACCTTGCACAACCTTAATTTTTTTTTATGTAACGTAACCAAATTAACTTCATTAACTCAATTAATATTCAAATTTGTACGCATTTAGGTTTTTATCCACGCATAATAAAATATTTATACTTACCTTAAAAATGAAAACATTCAATTTTGATTTCTCAAAATGATCTTTTATTTCCATCAAAACACCCTTTTTGTTTAACGCAAAACGTGCGTTTCTTTTATTAAATATATTAATTGCAATCAACGTTTCCTTTCCTTTTTATTGAAATATTTGAATTACATTAACTGCAGTTACTTACAAAGTTAAAATTTTAAAACAGACAATTAAAATGGATAAAAATATAGAACAATTGTTTATTTAAACACGTTTATAAATTTATTGTTTATACACAAGAATAATAAATAGATTATTTTTCTATTCTTGTAATCAGTCTGTAAGCTAAAACATAGTTCAAATCATATATTCCTTTCTTTAAAATCAATCTTTCTATTCTTTATTTTAATGAAATTAAACCTACATTTACAAATGAAACATTCATTTTATCGTTAAAAATCCAAATTTACAACATTAAGTTTTAAATTTTCAATTTATCCAGTGATTAAACTTAATTGCCCATGAAATTCATTTATTTGGTTTTTAAATTCTTTTATTCACTCCATTATCACCAAGTAGATAAATTAACATTGGTTAATGGTCAATATATTGTTATCCTAAATTTTCAACTTACTCCATTAACGTAGTATTTAACATTTTATTCCCATTTAGTTGAAATAACCCTCTTTCCAAAATTTTACTTCAAATAAATAAGCAACTCTTTATATTTCTAAATCAATTACAATAGTTTAACAAATTGAAAGTTAATTGAAAGTTGCTAAATTTATCGATTTCAGAATTTCCCTTAATTTCATACACGTTCAGAAATTATCTATTTAATTAAATTAACAAATCTTTATTTTCAATTAGATGAATTAAATGTTGGATTCACACTATTGCATTCATATTTCCCGTTTCACTTTTATCCGTATTAATTATTTCATTTTCTCTTATTGTGAATAACTAACATAATTCACTATATAACGTCAGTTTATTTCCTTGCATTAACATACCCCTATTTACACTGATTAGAATAAATTACATTTCTAAGTGCACTCCTATCAATTAAATGTATAAATTAAGGTTCTTTTTTTTTATAATATACTTCACTCACTATAAAAATTTTACACACTAAATTTACTTTCAATTAATTACTTACATTTTATAACTTACTTTACATATTTTCCGCATTAATTATCTTAATTATCAAAAGTTCAACTTATTCCCCAAAAATTGTCATCTCATAGTTACAACCTACATTGGTTGGTATTTATTCCATTCATCTCTTTAGTTATAGCGTAAATTTCTCATTAATACACATTAAAGTCCATTTTATTTCAACTGCCTCCTAATTTCCATTTATAAGTCTTAACACCAACCAAATTAAACATGTAACTTATAACTATTTCCCAAGATATTGCACCCATTGTCATATTCTGAATGGAGTTAGCATTTAATCTCAAAATTCATCTAAATTTTACATTAAGACAATATTTAATTCTCCTTGATAATATTAAATCCCCAATGGAATCAATATATCCCACTATACATACTTTACGTGTAAAACTCTTAATTTTTCAATTTCACTTATTTCCCAAATCCAAATAGTTACCTAACATAAATCTATGCTTATATTATATTCACGTTCACCCTTCCGTTATTCTCAAATAAATTACCTAGTAACGTTCATATAAATAAATGCTATGTCAGTTTCCTATTATATTGCAATATTATATTTATTCATCACTGCATAACTTCATTTATTTCATTCTTATTACTTTAATTAATAGTTAAAGTAACGCTTATCAATACGCGTCAAATTATTTACAATTTACAAAGTTTTGATAAATTGGCCAATTTAGTAGGTAATACATACTATAATTATTATACTCATAAATTAATACTTAACTACTCTAATACCTTACCTATACTTTCTATCTTCACATTCTATTCAGGTACAATACTTACACCAATTTATTTAATGAAAATTTATTCATTTTACAAACAAGGCTCAAATTACCATTTGTTCAATTATCGTTCATTTCAATATAAATTTATCACTCTTTATTTATTTCTACTAAATTTTAATTTCAAAATTCTATTAAATAACTAAATTAAATCGTCTAAATATCGGGTCGTTACAACGATATAGCTTATATGGAAAGAATTTAGTCATACTCTTGGCACTAAACGTCGAGGTATGAGAATTTGTCACTATCTTGATAGTTAAAATTGTAGTCCAGGCAACGCCTAAAGGTAACACTACCTTCACTTGCCTGACTTCATTTTTAACCAAGAAATAGTATAAATTTGAAATTGATCGGTAGTGGTAGGAATATGAGGTTTACGGTCCATATATGATCATTTTTCTATCTTCGATTGTCCTTTTGTCGACTAACGATTACCTCTGCCTTCTTTGTATTTTGTCACTCTAAGACGAGGTGTGTCTCACTTGAGCTTTGTTATCCTTTATTGGAAATGACTAAACCCAAAGAGTAAATGGAAGCCAAACTAGGTTGGCTTGCTCCCATTAGGGTATTTTCACATCTACTCTAAACTGGTTTAGGATATTCGTGCACTAAAATGTGAAATACTCGGATTCTCTGTAAGGTTGGCGGGGTTCGGCTTGGACGTCTCCCGGAGAAGTCACAGGGTATGTGACTCTCTTAAGTACATTTTTAGAGGTAAATTATCGATAAGGGGGCACACCCTCCTAGTCATTGTTGGTAAATTTCATTTTCCTTGTTGATTCGAACCTTCAAATTTGTTCCCCTAATTGCCTTTGGAAGATTATAGCACTCTTCATGATGTTAATTATTTGTATCTATTCTTTACATTTGGATGTTATTCTTGAGATAGGAAACCCATTCCGCGTTTTGCAGCATATTCTCACATTTTTTGTTTAATTACACTTATTGTTTGGATTTTTACTCATACCAAACATATTGTCTGATCCGTGTTGTTTGTTTTCCCTAAACTCTCAGGTACTATTTTTGTTTGGGTAGTCCGAGAGCAATAGGTCTTTTGTGGGCTCTTTGAAGACAACGTTCGAGCAGGAGGCTTTATCTACTGTTTCCTCAAAAGTTGGAAAACACCTCTAAACCTTATTTTTTAGTTAAGTTTCATTTGATTTGGTTGATTTGGGGCTTTAAATTGTTCCAACACGCGATGGAATGATTTTCAGCAAGTGCAAAGATAGTTCACTCAAAGTTTGGAAAGCGGATAAGGAAAGCAAATAACATAGAGCTTTTATAGTGGTTCAGCACGAATATGCATACATTCACCTTCCATCTTATTATTCTCTCTTTGATTTGATTACAAGTGCAAGATATATTCGAAAAGAGTAAAAACTTTAAGTAACCGAAGTGATGGATTTTTAGCAAAGCTTTCTCTCTTCTTCTCCAAAAAATCTGTCCCCGTTATTGTTGAGAATCTCCGGTATTTATAGAGTGGAGTTGTGAAGTGTGGAGGAGAAGTTATAGCTTTCTGAGTTTGGTTCAGCATTTGGGTTAGGAAGTTTTATTTGGTTCGGTGATCCTTACTTGCTTTGGTTCGGTGATCCTTACTTGCAGATCCAAACATTTGATTTGGCATGTTCGTTATACCGGACCAAATGTCTGGTCTAGCAACTGATGTATTGTGCCGGACCAAATACTTGGAGATGCCAAACCAAGCATATGGTCTGGTAATTCTGTTTCCCATACCTTGTCTACCTTTATTGCCTTATTTCTTTGCTCGTCAGAAAACCAAGCCAACACTTGCCTCCCAAAGTATGTTGTGTAACTACACAACATGCTTTGTTTGGTCCGGTATCAAGCTCCAACCATCGAATGATAAATTACGACCATTCGTCTTCCTTTCTTCTTCTTCTTCTTTAAATACCGCCTTCCCCCTTTCTATTTTTCTTTCTACTTCTTTAATCAAAATTTTCTAATTAAACTTCGATCGATTGAGGTCCGATTCTAGCTTGCTTATATCGCTCGAATTCGAACATCTATATGTCTATGCTGCTCGATGTAAGCCTATTGAAATCGATTGCTTGGACTAGGGGTTTAGGGCTTTTGATTTTCTTTTTTGTACAGCTTAGAAGAATCAAGTCTATTTTTCTTACGAATTCCATCTGACATAGAGGACTTGTGTCCATTTTCCATATGTATATCTTCTTTGTAAATAGGAGATGGTCGAGTATATGGTGAACTAGAGCTCGTAGGTATGGATTTTGGTGTGAGTTCCAAAGAGGGGATAAGGATCTAGCCTTGTTGCACTAATACTGTTGTTCATGGTACTTGAGTTTGTTATTGGTAGAGGCTCAAGTGGCCACATTCTCATTTTCTAGTATAGTGTTAGAACTGAGGAGTCTCTTTTTTTATCAAGAGAAGCTAGCATAGGCTTAGAGAATAAGTACTGCCTAGGCAAGGACATAGGAGGGTATTCTTCGGGTCAGTAGTTGATGTGTCCTGAGTTTGGTTCGACATTCGGCATAGGGTAATGCTGGACCAGATAGGTCGAACACATGGTCTGTTGTTATGCCGAGCCAAAAGGGGTTTTCCATGAGATGGCTAGGTTAGGGGTAAGGATTCAATGGCCTAGATGATAGGACTTTCCCGTGCATGTTTTGACTTCCATTTATGATTTGGACCTTCGCTTGACTTTTATTTTCTTGCACAGGAATATGTCTTCTGGTTGCGATCTCCTTTTCAAGTTTGCGGCTTCACAACCTTCCGGAGATGGTCCCTCTTCTTTTGATGCTCTAGTCAATCCTTCGGGGCAACCCAGTTCTGCTTACTCTTTAATCGAAGGCTACGCTCCTAATCAATCGCGGGTTAGGCCTTCGAAGTGTTATCCCAACGTGCCGACGATAGAGAAGCTAACTCTATAGCTACTTCATTTGGGATAGATTTCCAAGACATGATATTACTTGGTCCAGTTAATAGAGCATGTTTTCCTTCAAGGGGGTATGTGGCATATAACAAGTATCGTTGTATGTGCGGCGTGATTCCTCCGCTTACCATCTGGATTGCTAGCTTCGTGATCTATTTGAAGGTCGCTCCCATGCAACTTCAGCCGAACTCTTATGCTATCCTAACATGTTTATACTTGATATTCATGAAGCGGTATCAGAGATTCCCTACCCATAAAGAGATCAGATTTTTGTATAACGTGAGGAGTTATAGGAAGAGGAGTCCTTTTATCAGTTTAGAGTCCTGCCACAATTTTAAAACCGTCCCGGATCTATATTCTAAGTTTAGTACGTTCAAGGAGGAATATTTCTTTATACGTGATGATACCGTGGCCCAGTCTGCTTTTACTTCTGGCTATAAGTTATTGTATTATATTTTCTAAGCTTTCTTCCAACTTGGCTTCTTATTGCTCCATAATTTTCAGGTTGTGAAGGTAGCAGAGGATGATGGCTTAAAAAAGATGGCCAAGGAAATATTGGCTATCCCGAAGGCCGAGCGGGAAGCCTCATTCCTACTCAGTGATGTAGCCCTTCGATTCTACAACTTGATCGGCCCTAGACTGTCATTGTGCAAGATTAGGCCAATTTCTACTGAGAGAGTAGCGGGAGCCGGAGGAGACGGGAGTGACGGATATAAAGGTAAGGGTACAGATGAGGAAGGTGGTGTGGCTGAAGCCCTGAAGAAGCTGAGACATAAGAAGAGCGTAGTTCGTCCTCCCCGCAGGGGGAAATCTCTACGTTTCGAGATGCTCCTTCCCCTGGCGATGAGGGAGGTTCTCATTTGGGAGTAGAAAGTGAAGAGGAGGAAGGATCAAAGAGCAACTCTGAAGCAACGGAAGGGGATGTTCATATATCTTCAGACATGGATATTATAAGTAGCAAGGGATTGGGCGTGGATCCCATAAAGAATGCCGAGGCTGTGCGAGAGTGGACCAAGCAGTTGGAACAATCCAAGATGGTCCCAAGGCCAACTCCCGCTGTTGATCTTTCCCAGGACAATGTGGCTTCGGGTGATCTAGGTGGAATACCGCCTCTTCCAGTGCAAGGTGGAGTGAGAATTGGCGAGGAGTTCGGGCTTTCTCTAGGTACTTTTGATTACCGTATGGATTTTGAGATATTTCTTGAAAAAATTTTGTTTTTCAACTTTTCCCAGCCTCCTCCTTCTCCTCAATCTAATGAAGTCTAGTCGTCGTGTGTTCTCCTTCCTTCGAGTGGAGTCCTGTCTCTGTGTATTCCTTATTCGAGTGAGACCCCACCTCGGCCATATGATCCAGTCTACCCTAAGGGTTTGTAGTAGCTTGCTGTGTCTTGAGCGTTTTGTATTTTTTTATGCTTTCTCGATTTCTTGGATCTAACGCTATTTCCCATATTCCAGGGAAAAGGAGAAACCCGAAAAGGAATGAAGTCTTCTGGTGGCTTGAGCAATTCAAACTGATGAAAATGACTTTCGTTTCTTCCATGGCGATTTTTCAGGAGGACAAAACTGTGTAAGAGAATATTGGGGAGAGCCCATCAGGCCCGGATAAGGGAGAGAGCCGTGAGTCGTCCCAGAAACATGCGAGGTTCTCGATAAGGAAGCCACCTCCCTTGGCTCCCAAAGATCCTCCCACCGTCGCCATCACTATCCAATGGGTTTTGAAGTGCATGAAGTGCCAGATGAGTTAGGAGAGGGGAATGTTGATCCTTTTTTCTCGGATTACCACAAACCAATGCGGAATATCTTTGAGAGTCATCCTGATATAAATCCGGACTATGCGGGTCGTCATGTGGCAGATCTTGACACCGATTTCCTTTTACCTCGATTTCCCTTGGTCCTTATCCTGGATGAGGCGAAGACTCTTGATTTTGCTAACTTGACGACGAGGATGGTCCAGATAACAGACGAGACTAGAAATGTTGTTGATTATCAGTCCCGTTTGGCCAAAGCTAGTTAAGAAGTTGGGAGTGCCAATGTGCGATTGCGTCAAGAGATGGAGGACCTTTGCAAGGCGCTCAGGAAGAAAGAGGCTAAGTTAGAGGAAGTCGAAACATCTTGCACCTCCAAGATAACGAAGGCCAAGGAAGAGGCAAGGAAAGAGGCTGCCGACCTATGTAAGACACAAATTGACATATCAGTTCAGTTGATGAGGCTCGGTAGAAGGATCTAGAGCAAATCCACTCCCTTAAGGGAAAAGTGAAGAAATCGGAAGAGGCCTTAGTTGAGCTAAAGGAGTCTCGAGGCAAGTGGAAAAAAGGAGAAAAGGTCATATCAAGCTGAGATCGATAGGTTGAAGGTGGAGCATGCTCAGTGGAGGAGAGATAAGGAGCAGTACATAAATAAGGTGGTGGTCCTCTAGACCAAAGTCGAAAAATCCAGCGATTTTTGCAACATGGTCAACCAGATGCTGAAGGATACTTATTACATGTACTGGAAACACATGAACCTTCAGTGGATGGATGACTACCCTCAGGTGATGGCAGGAATCCATGTTTGGCTTATCGAGGAGACGAAGGCTGTAGTCGTGTAGGAAGAAGGGGCTTTGTATGACGTTGGGATGGTGAACAGCCAGTTTACAGTGGAGGAGACCAAGTCCATTGCCAAGGGGTATGAGTTGCTAGCTAAGGACGAGAATGATGAGGATGGCTTGGATCTCGAGGGGATTGGTGATCCACGTCACGTCACCGTAGGTATCTCGTCCTTTTACTTTAACTCTGCCATTACCTATTCTGGATTGCAAAACTTATGATTATTTTTACTTGCATTGTGCAGGGATGTCTTTGGGGCAAGTTAGGCCTTCGCAAAAGGCGGGCGTATCTCTCGAGCAATTTGAGCTCTCGAAGGACATGGCTGGAGGGAGTGGACCGAGCGGCAAGGATGTCCCTCCTTCTTAGTCGAGGAGATTTCCTTTTCCCTTGTCTGCATGCATTTTTGGAGGATGTGTGGACATTCTGCATATATATATATATATATATATAAGCGATAAGCTTTGTTTGAGAAAAATTTAAAGTTGTACCGTTCAACTTCTGTTTTTTATATGTTTATCTAGGATGACTTTTGTGATGCGTGCTTTTTATTGTCTGCTATGTCTATTTGTGAACTGTTTATGACTTAGTTAATTATTATTGTGTTTTGAGACACAGAGAACCATAGAAGCACTGTTATATTCTAGGCCGATCACGAAGGGTAAGTACCCGGACTAATGCCCATGTCGTGAGTATTATTTGATTTACCATTATCGGCATGTGTAATGCCGATGTCAAGTGCGAACTACCCCTAGTTGCGGCAAAGCCTTAATCGTGGGTTTATAATTGATTCGTAGTTGCTGGCAAACCGAACGCCAATGATGAACTTCCTAGGCTATAATTTGTGCCTAACTCATGGCATATGATCGGTTCATTATTGCCGGCTTGGGGGTGCCGATTGTCAGTAGTGAATTGCCAAGGCTTGTTTCGTGCCCTTTATCGTGGCTATCTTACTTTCACTGGTGCTGGCGAGTTTCTAGATTGATCGCAGTAGGAATGGTCATCAGATAAAACAATTAAACGAAAGAACATTTAAATAAGATAAGTAATATGAGACACTTATAGTGGTTCGACCGAAATATGCATACGTCCACTATCTTTCTTTTATTGCTTTAGTACATGTTTCTTTACAACTCAAGAGAAGTAGCGACGGAGATGTTGGAGTTCCCATGCTTTCCCAAACACCTCTCCATCTACCATGGACAAGATGTAAGCTACATTATAAAGATCTTCATGAATAACAAATGGCCCCTCCCAAATTAGATCTAGCTCTCTGGATCATGGGAAGACTCGTTTGAGTAGCAAGTCTCCTTGTTGCAGAGTTCGAGGCTACACTTTAGAGTTGTACCGTCTTTCCACTTTCTACCTATGGGCGGCAACTTTGAGGGCGTCGTCATTTCTTTTTTCCTCAATCAAGTCAAGTGACATGTTCAAGGGCTCCTTGTTTTCTTTCGGATTGTAATGTATCCTGCGGTGCGAGGGGATGACTGTTTCGATGAGGAGCATGGCCTCGGTTCCGTATGCCAAGGCGAACGGTGTATGCCCTATCACGGTCTTATAAGAAGTTCGGTAGGCCCATAAGGCAGTTGGCAGTTCGTCGACCCATGCCCCCTTGGACTTTTCTATCTTCTTCTTGATTGGTATTTTCAATACCTTGTTCACTACTTTGACTTGTCCATTTTCCTGGGGATATGCTACAGCCGAGAAGCTTCGGGCAATCCCATGTTCATGGCACCAATTGGAGAATTCTTCACTAGTGAATTAAAGTCCGTTATCCGATATGATTTTCTACGGCAGCCCATACCTGCACATGATGTTATATATTAGGAAGTTTATCATAAGATGATGTGCACATAAATGTGCATATTTTTACCATCATATTTAATCTATTTAAATTAAATAAATGATCATATTGGGTATTTTAACATCTTTTAACCAAAATCCATATTAATTCCAAATTGTCACGTATCCATCT
This sequence comes from Allium cepa, assembly GCA_030765085.1. Lineage (NCBI taxonomy): Eukaryota > Viridiplantae > Streptophyta > Magnoliopsida > Asparagales > Amaryllidaceae > Allium > Allium cepa. The sequence continues at coordinate 364,808,955 of CM060934.1, read as the reverse complement.
TTATATAAGGGCAAAACGGTCATTTGTGTGCATATATTCTTCGAGAAAAATTAGTTGAAAATTTATATATATTTGTGGTGGAATTTAATCTCAATATATGAGTGGTTTCATGAAGATACATGCATGCACAACATGAATATAAAGGAATGAAGATGGAAATAATTCAAAGTGAAGATCAGGGAGGACCCCACCTACCCACCACCTTAATGTACAAACTAGAGGCTAATGCACAAGCTTATGAAATTAATGGATTCATGTACACTTAAATGGGGATTAAGACATGCTAATGATTACTTGGTAGCCACATTACCTCATGGGCATTTTGGGCATTCCCCAAAAATATGAATTAGGGTTTCATATATGTATAAATACCTATATGTTTCATGTAATCTCTCTCTCACTTTGTCTCTTTTTAGTTAGTTTTAGGCTCAAAATAAAACCAAGCTCTTTTCTTTCTTTTCATGGCTACTTGGCATTTCCCTTTATGTAATTTTTTATGCAACTTCAATACATGTTCTTTTTCTTTTCATGCTTTTTTACTTTCATGTTGTAGTTCAGATTTATTTTTCATGCAAGTAGAATAGTTTTTCTTTTTCTTGCTTTCTTTTTCCTTTTCTTTTTCTTTCATGTTGCAAGCTACATTTGTTGTTTTAATGACAAATACGAGAGGCTAAACCCCTTCAATTTAGGGGGCAATGAAGCTCTCTAATTATGTAGCTTCAACTATTTGTTGATTCATGCTCCCTTTTTGTGCTTAATGATGATGATAGAAATGGTTTACTAGTTGTTTTTGCTTTGAATTTGATAGCATATATTGTTGACATAAAATAGGCTATGCTTAAACAATCACTAACACAAATGCCTCTTCATCAAAATATGATTATGGCATAAGAAAGTGATTTGGAATCCAAATTTGATGGTCTATATTTCTAAACAATAGTTAATAGACCATACTTAAAATAGATTTCATTTTCATTTTCTTTTTCAAGTTTCATGAGAGTTAGTAAGTGCATTAAGGGATGTGTTATAGTTTGATGGCTTATGTTGGCTAATCCATAGCACAAATATGTCATACTTATGATAAACACATCAATTAAAGCACTAATGACCATAAAAGAGAGATCGTGATTTCATATGCGTTGAACTACATGATTTAGTGAGTGGATTTATTCTCTAAATTGTCACTTAACTCTTATATTTGCTTCTTTTTTTTCCTTTTAGTTAGTTAGTTAATTCTCTAACTAAACTTTCCATATAATTTGGTTTAATTTGATTGAATAGAATTTTAAAATCATCAATTCCCTGTGGATCGACCCGTATTCGCCACGTGCTACATTCGTACACTGTGCGCTTGCGGTTATTTTTATTTCTAAATTCTTCGACGGTTTTCTAATCCTATAGAATTTCCGTCGACGAACAAGTTTTTGGCGCCGTTGCCGGGGAACTTGCTTTGATTTTGAATTTCTATTCTTCGAATTACTTTTGCTTAATTCTTTTGTGTTTGTTTGTGTGATGTTTGATTGCATTTTTGTTTTGTGTGTGCTGTTTTCTATTTCCCGTTTTCATTTGCATTTTTATTATAAAAAAAAGAGCATACTTAATCTAAAAAAAATATATTCTATTTCATTTTCAATTTTTAGTTACATTTTACTTTTTTACATTGATTTTCCTTTAATACAAAAAAAAGAAAAAAAAATTTACACTGCACTGTGCAACTGATTACTGTGCAAAACCTCTCTGCCTTAACCTCCCCTTTGTCCAAAACACTATAGACATATACCCTCCTCCTCAGCCATTTTATTTCAAAAATGTCTTCATATCTCTCTCCTGCCATCAAAGTCTTATCATCAACATCAGTTCCTCAACCCTGTTCAAACTTCACAAGACAATCCACCACCACCTGAATTCTACATCAACAACCCATACATCCCTCTGCATATATCCAACCACCAAGCCACCCCAATACTGTGCTGCTCAACTACCTCACTTCCTCCAACCAGAACGTCACCGCTCCTCCACCATAAACATCTCCACAGTCGGCCTCATTAAACACATATCAACCTCCATCAACTATAACTACTAACTCCACACACTGCTTTTCTACACCATACTATACCACACTTCACTGCTCCATCAATCTCCCAGTCACCATCACTTAAACCATACAAACCATCCACTGCCTATCTGCCTACAACAACTGCAAGTTGACAGAAACAGACTACATCACCATCTCCAAACAGTAGTACAACTCCAGCAGCATCACCACCAGACTACTGCTCTACCCACGGCCTCATACCATCCCTAACCTCTCCTCCACCTGCCGTTCACAAAGATTTCAAACACAATTCTCCCCTAAAAAAAGTCAGCAGTACCTTCCAGTACCACTGGCCGCTTGCTTCGAACCATTGGCAACTTGCAATTCTAATGCATCCCGATGCGATCAATTGCCTCTACAACCATCCGTGACTTCGCCATCACCAGAACTCCGCCATATCAGTGCACAACTGCCTTGCTAATTTCAATTCATCTCCGCAAACAACACTTCACATCTCTGCCTTGGCTCCACAATCATTGCACTGAAATCAAAAGTGCTGTTGCAAATCACTGCGAACCACCAAAGCATCAGACTGAAATCCACAGCCTTCAATTTCTCATTCACGTTCTACAACCAAACTGTAACAGCCCGCAAATCCGTACCCTTTGAGTCAACACTATTCTTCGACAATCAACTCAAGTTGCACAGAAATACGAACCATTTGGGTTTAAGAAGAAGAGGTAGAAGAAGAGAATAGGAAACAACAACAGAATCTAACCTTCGCAGCGGAATAAAATATAATAGATAATAAATAATCTTTACTCAAAAAGCAAATATCTCTCTTTATATATTACATCATCAGAGTACATCAAACACAGCTCAACATCCATATCATACAAATGAATACACAATCACTCAACGCAGCGGAATATCTATAGAACAAGTACGGATATACGTATCGTCCTCCAGCTCGTCTCCTGAGCTCCATAGCATCACATCCTGTATTCTATAATACTCGGTCTGACCCGAGTATTACAGTTAAATAACACCCGAGTCAGTCTGGAATACCAGCGTGAGAAAATCACATCCAATTGATTTTTAAAGTTTCAAAATCCTTTGAAAACAAAAGCATCTCGTAAGACCACGCCACAAATAAACATGTCGGGTTTTTACCTTACGATAGCTAAAACAATTTTTATAGAAATCCTCTGATATTATAATAGGGTCTATATACAAATACTTATAAAATAGCCGAAATTGTTACATCTATTAAATTCCAGCTACTAGCCACAAAAGTGGGTAATACAAACAAAACTCGTACAAGGCTCGTAGGGAGAATGGATTTCCAACAATGACTAGGCACTGGGGTACCACCTGTCACAGTACGGGGCCTAGATCACCGTACCGAGGACTACTCCCTTCATCCCCTGCAACACAAGGCCGGAACCATTCCTTACTGAACAGTCCCGAACAAGATAAACCCCGTGGTTGGCGCGACCAACCACCCACTAAGCCGAAATATATAAAAAGGGACATCTAGACAGGGGAAATATCTTGTCCTGCTTGGGCATGACCCACCTAACCTTGCTGCATATCCCCTGATTTTCAGTCATTCCCGGTTGATGAGGCTTGAGGCTAAGCGTTACTTTTTTAGAACGTTTCACTTAGAATGCCCATCGCCCTCCTGAACGATGTTCCGAAAGCATTCGTCCATACAAGTCCGTCCCGGGTTCGAACGGAACCGAAGGCACTATTCCTACTACATCCATTTTGGAAATATCCTCAAGATTAGTAGCAACTAGCCCTTGCACTTCACTGCTCCATCTTCGAATCCAAAATCGTTTACACGAAACGTACAAACCGAATCGAAGTGGTTTTCGAGAAACAAATCTCGATCCCGGTCTCTTCGAAACGATCAGTGCATTTGGCCAATATTGATAGTCGGTTATTTAACTATCAATTAATATTCACAACATCCATCACACAATAAATAATTTTCCAAATTATTTATTAATCTCAAAAATATCTTCACAAGATATATTTTTATTTTCAATCCTTTGAAAACAGTTTCAAAAACCATCTTTCTTTTCAGAATAAACTTTCCCAATTACTTTTTATCTCCTCTGAAATCACCAAGCACAAAACTAGATTTAAAAAAAATTTAAAACACTTTATTTTGAAACATTTAATTTAAAATTACTTTAATAATTTGTTAAAAATACATACTATATGAATGTTTGAAATAAGGTTATAAAACTATATTTCTACTTTTAAAACAAAATACCAAGTTACTTCTTAATAATTACTGCTAGAATAGATTAAAGAAAATACTTACTTTAAACTTTAAATAATAGAAATAATAAATTTTTCAAAAATTGCTTTCTTTAAAAACAGCTTTACAACATTTAATTTATATTTACAATTTTACCTTTTAAAACATGTACTTGGCCATCCAGAGTAAGTTCCAACTCAATCACTTAAATCAATTTCCCCGAAATTGATTTCCAATTTATTTTATTTGAAGTAAGTTTCTTTAATTACTCAATTCATTTCAAAAATTCATTAGTTACGGACTTATTATTATTGTTGTTATTTTCCGTTTGATTTTAAAACTTTTAACTAAAATATACGAATGTCAGGCTTTTTCCCATTTCTTCTTTATTCCTTAAGTTAAATCTTAAATATTAAATAAATGTTTGTTTTTATTAAATAATATCATTGAAGTTTCAAACTTCATTAACCTTCTGCTTATTCAAAAATTCCTTTCCATATACAGAATTTTATTAATTAAAAAGTGATACAAATGAAAGTTATCACATTCTTCCTGCAGTTTCCAAAACTTTAAAAATTATAGGATTTGGATAAGAAACGCAAAAGTTATGCACAAAATACTAGCTCAGGTTTGCATAAAACAACAGGACAGCGAGTTTGCAAGAGGTTTTTCAATATTTTAATCAACTAATTTCAGAAAATGATACAAATAAAAGTTTTAGGACTTTCCATTAGCTTTCCGGAATGACCAAGAACGTCGAATTTGGATCAACGGTTCAAAAGTTATGACCATTTTACTAAAAACATTAAACTTGCCTGAACTTATGCATTTGCAGGACAGCGACCAACAATTTCAATTTTAGCATAGAAAACATCGAAATCAGGAAAAATGAATAAAGCAAAAGTTTTAGCTTAGTTCCTAAGCTTTCCGTAACATTAAAAATTTTCGAATTTCGATAAGAATTGTAAAAGTTATGGATAAAACAATTCTAAGATTTGAATTTCACAACTTCTGTCATTTTGTCTCGGGACAGCGATAAACAATCACAATTTTGACCAAGACAATATCGCAATTTTGGAAAACTCAAAACTCAAAAGTTTTAGAACAAAGTCTAAGCTTTCTGGAACATCTAAATTTATCGAAATCGGTTAAGGAACGAAGAAGTTATGGTCAATTTAGTTTCAGCCTTAAGCACAGAGCTAATATTGGTTTTGCTCTCGGGATTACAGTAGAAAAATTCAATTTTGACATGGCTAACATCCAAATTACTGAAAACACAAAACATCAAAGTTGTAGCATATGAAATAAGCTTTGCAGAACATCCAAGAAATCGAAATTTCATTAAGAATTTAGAAAGTTATGGTTAAATTGCTATGCTGCGTTTTTGATAGAACCGAGCCATTTTTACTTATAACTATCATCTCTTCAATAATAACATGAATACTAGAAATTAAATAGTTCTTCTCAACTTAAGCTTGTGTATTTGACTTGACTCTTTTTCCTTAGCTTTCTCTAAGCTTTTTCACCTTATCTTACTTTTGTTTTTGTTTTTGTTTTTTTTTGTTTTTTGAAAGTATCAAAATAAGTGAACATTTCCACCCTTTATATAGAAATTTTCAAGGCTAGTTTGGTAATTTTAGTTTTGGACACTTGTCTTCTTCTCTTTGCACAAGCTTTAGAATGTTGACACATGTCTACTTAGGTGTCTTAAGATGTTTCTACACATGGACACCTAATGGGGTTATGTGTCTACTTAGGTGTCTTAAGATGTTTCTACACATGGACACATGTCCTTCATTTTTTTATGCAAGCTTTATTTCATGACACATACCTTATTTGGCAATCATTTAAGGTGTTCTAGAAGTGTACACCTAAGTGATATATGTGTCATAATTCTATTTCATCTTAAGGTAGGTGTATGGTCCATATTATGCCACTTGTCTTCACCATGTCATGCCACTTATCCTATACTTATACATACTTATACCTTTTGTATTATTATAAATATAAACACAATAGAGATGGTGTATACAAGAAGCTTGACTAATTAAATTATTATCAATTAAATTTTTAGCGTGTTTATATATCGTACACTCACACACTAACTCTGATCACAACGAAATTTGAAATCCGATAATAATTCAATATTACGGACCCAATGGAACTGGTTTCGTCGAATTCCGAGACTGTACCTCGGAAGGTTATTTTTAAATTCAATTTAAACGATTAAATTTCAAAACTGACCAATTCAATGTTAGATTCCATTTTAACACTTTTATTATATTCAATGTTATTAATATAAATTTATAAGCTTTCCAATTATATTTTTAACAGGCTTAAAATATCAGGTTTCATATTTTATCCAATTCAAATTATTTAATTCAACAATCTAATTGTCAAATAAATTATGATATTCGTAATTTAAGTTGAGAATTAACCTTTAAATACTTAAAATCAATTAAATATTCCGATTTTAAATGCTCGAAAATTCCGGGTCGTCACATTCCTCCCCCCTTAAAAGAATTTCGTCCCCGAAATTACTAGTTATGAAGAATGGTCCAGTACCCGTTACTATTTTTCCAAACTAAACAGTTTGATAATTTTATTGTTTTTTTATGATTATTGACCCACTATCAAACCTACTGACATCCCAAAACCTTCCATAGTTTACAAACAATCCTGTTTGCCCAAACATTCAAGTTTTAATTTTAAAACCAATTTTGAACTATCAAATTTTTCTCAAAAATTTTCTAACTCTTTAAAGTTCCGAAAAATTTCGCTAGCGTCTCCTTTGCGCGGCTAGCTCGGTACTACTACAAAATGGCTCTACGGCCTCCCAAATCCAAAAGGAAAACAAAAAGCGAAGTGGCTCAATCCAAATCCAAATCCCAATCAAATTTCATACCAAATTTAAATACATACCTTTTGTCGGGCAACTCAAATTTATCTTCTGAAATCAAAATCCAATTTCCTTTTTCCTTTTATACTACCTGCATATCCTGCTTAGCACTAATATCCAATCACAATATCCCCAAAACATTTTATCGACTTTCTGACAAAATGTCAAATCTATTTATTTCAAATATTGACTTAAATTATATTAGTAGTATCAATTTTCATTTTAGAATTCACTATTCCCTCTTAAGTTTAGTATTAAGCAAACTGAACTCATATTAAATTCAATTGCTTTCAAAACCAATTTATTTTACTCCTATCCATCCAAGGCATTTTAATAACTTCTATTTACATTCAATAACAATGTATTCTTTGCAATTTGACGAGATTTATGTGGATAAATAAGCACTTGAGTTTTATAATCAATTTAAATTGACCCCAACTCAACTTACGCTTAATTCTATTCCATTTCGGATTTATTCACAATCCATATATTCTCAGTTTCATTGCATTTCAATTTTATTAACCAAACTAGTCCATTAAAACCATTAACAACTTAGGTTCCATCTCCATTACCAATTAAATTTCCTTTTTATTTTAATTCATTCACAGTCATTTATTTTGCTCGACACATTTCATTTAAATTTCATTTACAATCCATTTATTTACATTTCATTCTAGTTTATTCCAGACTATTTTATTTAGCTCGGAAACAATCCAAGCTATTTTATCCAATAACTATTTCAATGTTATGCACGATATATTCAATAGTGTTTCATTCCTTATCCGCATTCATTTTAAATCCATTCTATTAACTTAAAACATTCCATTTCTTTATTGTCTTTCATTATTTCAATTCCGTAACAATTTAAATGGTTTACTATTATTTATTTAAGAATTTCATTCCATTAAATATTATCGGCAACTCACCAAATTTTATTTCAATTAAAAATCACCTTCACTTGATTTAAAACCAATCCAATATTATCAAACTTCGTTTAAGTTGAATTCAATTCAACTCTCGTTCATCTATTCCACTTAAGTCGATTTACTTAAGCTCATTTTCATTTCACCAGCCAATTTTACTCTATTATACTCAACTTAACTCAATTGATTCCAAGGACATATCCAATTTATTTCCCTTATTGGATTTCATTTACATATTCAAACCATTACTATTTTAATCCATTTACATTTTTATTCGATATATTTCAATTATACTTAATTTGTTAACACTTCACAATTAATTTTAATTAATAACTCAAGTTCTGAATTCATTATCCATTTTCAATTTACCCCCAAAGTTCATGAACTCACAATTCATTTACATTTACTTCATTAACAATTTAATTCGAATTTAATTTATGACTCGAGTTTTATTTTCAACCTCCATTATTAACTCACAATTCAGCTTTATTCTCTATTTATTTAATTAATTGCAAGACCACTTTCAATTATATTCCCTTCACTAATGATTCAAGTCGAATTTGATTTATAACTTGAGTTTATTTCCAAACTTCACCATAAACTCGCAATTCAATTTCATTAACTAATTTATTATCTAATTAGTTCTTCCCTTATTTATAATCCAACACTTGCATTATTTTTTTTTTACAAGTCATTCTGATTAATCTGATTCTTATCCACATTATTTCCCAGTTACCCAGGTAAAAATTTAATTTCATTTAATAACTTAATTGAATCCTTATTCCAATTCAATTTTATTTTCACTCAGTTTTATTTAATTCAATTCGATTGCAACTAAATTCGAATACAACTGGATATTATTTTCAGCTTATTCAATTTATTTTAATCCAGTTAAATTTTATTCTCCAATCCAAGTTAATTTCATTTTAACTTTTCACTTTAGATTTATATTCCATTATCCAAAGCTTAAATTTCTTCCTGATTTACACACCATTTCCATTTATGGTCAAGTTTTGAATTTGCCACACCAATCAACTCTTTCCATTAATGAATTACAATTTCACTTCCATTCAGAGTTTAGATTGCTTACTTAAGTCCATTTCCATTTTATATTCACAAATTCAAATTATAACACTTAATAACTTAAGAATATGAACTTCATTATGCAATTCTAAGAAATTTACATTCCACCTTATATTCAATTCATTTCTCCATCAATACGGTCAAAACTTATTTTCTAGCTTAAGTTCATTCCCTTCTTTTATATCTCACTTTACATTATCTCAATTCACATTTCATTTGAGTTTAGTTTGGGCTCACCATACCATTCAATTATTTCCCTTGCGGTTATAACTCCATTTCTTTATTTATAAGCTCACCCAAATCAATTTAATTCTAAGTCCAATTTATTTAACTTATCCAAGTTATATTCAAATTTTCTACTTACTTCAATATATTTTATTCACTTCCAATTACTCAAGTTAAATTTTTAATTCCAAGATTAAAATTTTCATTTCTTCCTTCTATTTATTATCAACTTCACTTAATTAATTCAATAGTTAATTTATTTTAACTTTACACATTATTTAATTAGAATTTTCCCAGAATTCATTTTACCCGGTTTTTATTTCCCAAAACCATTTTGAAATATATCAAATATATACCTATGTGGTATATCAAATCAAAACTCAAGATTTTCCAAAACAACTTGTTTATACCAAAAACAAATTTCTCATTTTGACATCTCCAAAACAACCGTTATACCCAACAAGTCTAAACAATATCATAACCAAGTACTAGGGAAGCAATCCATCACTTAAGAAACTCGAAAATGAATTCTAATGATGTGGCCAGCATCATCAGGATTATTTCCAGCGACTGAAGTGAGTTCAATGCTTCTTCCTTTCCCATATTTATTTCAAAACAGTTGCCATTCGAAAATACTTCCCAAATCTTTCCCACCCTTATTCTTAATGCATTTAAAAACCTTTCTAAAACTCCCGGGTTTAAATTCTGGTTTAATTTAAATTTAGTAATTCTCTTTTGTATAATGTATACTTACAGAATTTATTTGGTTATAACCATTTCAAATTTAAGATTAACTTTAGATTCTTATTTGATTTTTAATATTAGCTACCAAACATCCAAATATATATATTGTCAGAAAATTATTCCTTTTATATCAAAATATAATTTTGGGTAACATTATTTCATTTACCCACTTTAAAAACAATACTATGTCAGTTTATCTTGTCCAAGAGTTTAGAAACCCCTATCGATACGGTTGTACTTCCCGTACCGACCAGAATTCATAAACACTCAACCGATATGTCAACACAGTATAAAAACAATTTTATATTCACTAACAAATACGCGCTCATATCTATTAATACGCTCAAACTCATTATAGAGTACCATAGACTCTATTTTAAATGAGTAATTCCCACCAGAGCCAAGGTTATCACCAACCTAAGCCCTGATACCAACTGTGACGTCCTAGGCTTTTCAACCATCAGCAACGGCTCATGACCGGTAGGCTTTTCAACCATCCCAGCCCCGCTATGGCTCACAGTGATACCTCGGATTTGCTTTTACGGCCACCCTTTCGAGTCGCAACCAACCCCGCAAGACCTTATACTATCCCCGGGGGCATGTAGGGGTAAGAGTCTCCCGTTCGCCACCTAACACAAAGCGAGAACCCCCTATCACGCTGTAATGTAGCAAATCCGATCCTGGTCTCTTTGAAACGATCAGCGCATTTGGCCAATATTGATAGTCGGTTATTTAACTGTTAATTAATATTCACAACATCCATCACACAATAAATAATTTTCCAAATTATTTATTAATCTCAAAAATATCTTCACAAGATATATTTTTATTTTCAATCCTTTGAAAACAGTTTCAAAAACCATCTTTCTTTTCAGAATAAACTTTCCCAATTACTTTCTATCTCCTCTGAAATCACCAAGCACAAAACTAGATTTAAAAAAAATTTAAAACACTTTATTTTGAAACATTTGAGTTAAAATTACTTTAATAATTTGTTAAAAATACATACTATATGAATGTTTGAAATAAGGTTATAAAACAAGATTTCTACTTTTAAAGCAAAATACTAAGTTACTTCTTAATAATTACTGCTAGAATAGATTAAAGAAAATACTTACTTTAAACTTTAAATAATAGAAATAATAAATTTTTCAAAAATTGCTTTCTTTAAAAACAGCTTTACAACATTTAATTTATATTTACAATTTTACCTTTTAAAACATGTACTTGGCCATCCAGAGTAAGTTCCAACTCAATCACTTAAATCAATTTCCCCGAAATTGATTTCCAATTTATTTTATTTGAAGTAAGTTTCTTTAATTACTCAATTCATTTCAAAAATTCATTAGTTACGGACTTATTATTATTGTTGTTATTTTCCGTTTGATTTTAAAACTTTTAACTAAAATATACGAATGTCAGGCTTTTTCCCATTTCTTCTTTATTCCTTAAGTTAAATCTTAAATATTAAATAAATGTTTGTTTTTATTAAATAATATCATTGAAGTTTCAAACTTCATTAACCTTCTGCTTATTCAAAAATTCCTTTCCATATACAGAATTTTATTAATTAAAAAGTGATATAAATGAAAGTTATCACATTCTTCCTGCAGTTTCCAAAACTTTAAAAACTATAGGATTTGGATAAGAAACGCAAAAGTTATGCACAAAATACTAGCTCAGGTTTGCATAAAACAACAGGACAGCGAGTTTGCAAGAGGTTTTTCAACATTTTAGTCAACTAATTTCAGAAAATGATACAAATAAAAGTTATAGAAATTTCCATTAGCTTTCCGGAATGACCAAGATCGTCGAATTTGGATCAACGGTTCAAAAGTTATGACCATTTTACTAAAACCATTAAACTTAGCCTGAACTTATGCATTTGCAGGACAGCGACCAACAATTTCAATTTTAGCATAGAAAACATCGAAATCAGGCAAAATGAATAAAGCAAAAGTTTTAGCTTAGTTCCTAAGCTTTCCGGAACATTAAAAATTTTCCAATTCCGATACGAATTGTAAAAGTTATGGATAAAACAATTCTAAGATTTGAATTTCACAGCTTCTGTCATTTTGTCTCGGGACAGCGATAAACAATCACAATTTTGACCAAGACAACATCGCAATTTTGGAAAAATCAAAACTCAAAAGTTTTAGAACAAAGTCTAAGCTTTCTGGAACATCTAAATTTATCGAAATCGATTAAGGAACGAAGAAGTTATGGTCAATTTAGTTTCAGCCTTAAGCACAGAGCTAATATTGGTTTTGCTCTCGGGATTACAGTAGAAAAATTCAATTTTGACATGGCTAACATCCAAATTACTGAAAACACAAATCATCAAAGTTGTAGCATATGAAATAAGCTTTCCAGAACATCCAAGAAATCGAAATTTCATTAAGAATTTAGAAAGTTATGGTTAAATTACTATGCTATGTTTTTGATAGAACCGAGCCATTTTTACTTATAACTATCATCTCTTCAATAATAACATGAATATTAGAAATTGAATAGTTTTTCTCACCTTAAACTTGTGTATTTGACTTGACTCTTTTTCCTTAGCTTTCTCCAAGCTTTTTCACTTTATCTTACTTTTTTTTTTTTTTTTTTGCTTTTTGAAATTATCAAAATAAGTGAACATTTCCACCCTTTATATAGAAATTTTCAAGGATAGTTTGGTAATTTTAGTTTTGGACACTTTTCTTCTTCTCTTTGCACAAGCTTTAGAATGTTGACACATGTCTACTTAGGTGTCTTAAGATGTTTCTACACATGGACACCTAATGGGGTTATGTGTCTACATAGGTGTCTTAAGATGTTTCTACACATGGACACATGTCCTTCATTTTTTTATGCAAGCTTTATTTCATGACACATACCTTATTTGGTAATCATTTAAGGTGTTCTAGAAGTGTACACCTAAGTGATGTATGTGTCATAATTCTATTTCATCTTAAGGTAGGTGTACGGTCCATATTATGCCACTTGTCTTCACCATGTCATGCCACTTATCCTATACTTATACATACTTATACCTTTTGTATTATTATAAATATAAACACAATAGAGATGGTGTATACAAGAAGCTTGACTAATTAAATTATTATCAATTAAATTTTTAGCGTGTTTATATATCGTACACTCACACACTAACTCTGATCACAACGAAATTTGAAATCCGATAATAATTCAATATTACGGACCCAATGGAACTGGTTTCGTCGAATTCCGAGACTGTGCCTCGGAAGGTTATTTTTAAATTCAATTTAAACGATTAAATTTCAAAACTGACCAATTCAATGTTAGATTCCATTTTAACACTTTTATTATATTCAATGTTATCAATATAAATTTATAAGCTTTCCAATTATATTTTTAACAGGCTTAAAATCTCAGGTTTCATATTTTATCCAATTCAAATTATTTAATTCAACAATCTAATTGTCAAATAAATTATGATATTCGTAATTTAAGTTGAGAATTAACCTTTAAATACTTAAAATCAATTAAATATTCCGATTTTAAATGCTCGAAAATTCCGGGTAGTCACACAAACCAGTCGCCGCCTCCAATTCCTCAATTCACAATAGCCCCAGTCGCCCTCGTCTCAATCATCCCAAAATCGCGACACTCGTCTCGCCTCCGTCTTCAATCGCGACCTCCCCCTAGCAATCGATCACCATACCTAATTCGCAATTGCTTTGACTTGATTTTCGTTTGGATGTATGCAAGTTTTTATTTGATTCGATATCTTTTGTTTATTTGGCAATCCCGAATTCCTTTTTTTATCTTCACTCGAGTTTGATTTAGGGGTGTAAGTTTGTTTCTGAAGTGTGAGTTTGAATGTGCTGATTTTTAGATTGGGCCTGGTTTTGTGGGTTTGATAGTTTTAGTTTGTGTAAAAAAAATTATGTTTGTTTTGATTTGCATTAGTTTGTTTTAGTTTCATTTTTTTATTAGTTCTGCTTTCATTTGTTTTGTTTTTCTCTTGTTTTATTTTCTTCTTTGACACTAAAAAAAATGAACAAGTTGTATATATCTTGCTTATTTCAGGTTGCCAACGTAGAATTACAGAAGGAGAAGAAGTGCTTGTTAAATAAATTGTTTGATTTGAAGTGCTTGCCAAAAAAAAACTACTTGCTTGCTTATAAAATTTTGTGTTTTAGTTGTCTTGCATTGTTGTTTGCTTGCATTTTAAGAAAAATAATTTAAAAAAAATTCAAAATCAAAGGCAAAAACAAAATTTCATTCTAGTTGCATTGTTAATGCACGTTTTATTTCAGCTTTGCATTTCATCTTAAAATTTGATTAAATAATAACTCACTTAATTGTATACTGACAGTTGTCTTCTTTGAATAATTTAATTTTTGGTGTCTAGGCTACGACTGAGTAATAACCATTTATAAATATTACGGTGATTCGTAAATATTATAGTGGTTGTTCCTCTGAAGGTACTTAAACCTTCGGCTGCATTGCTACGGTGCTTCGTGGTGCACCGATAAATCCTGTCCGTTACCTGGCTGAGAACTATCTTATTTTTCTAAGACAATGTGTGAGTATGCAATTTTAGGTTAACTTAGGATAAATCATTTGTAATTAACTATTGCATTCATATAGTTGCAGTAGTTCATGCATATTTAATAAAAAAAATTCAAAATCCAAAACTAAAAAAATTGTAGATATCCCTCTTCTTTTTCTTTGAAATTTTTAAATCCTTTTCCTTTAAAATTTCAAAAAAAAATTAAAAAGAAAAAAAATATATAAAACCTTTTCAAAGACAAAAAAATTTAAAAATTTAAAAACAAAACAAAAATCAAATTTCCTTTTGAAAAATAAATTCTATCTGTAAATATTTTTCCTTTGTAAAAAAACCAAAAACATTCTTGAAAATGTCCAAATTTTCATATTCACTTGAATTTTTATAATAGTTGCGAAAATCAATATAATCCATATGATTTCATTTCAAATTCGTATGGATATTTTAGCGACAACTATTCTTTAAACGATTCGAATTTTGGACAACAAACTTTTCAAAATGATGACCAACCCTCGAATCTTGAAAATAGAATTTCATCTTTACTTGAAATCTCTGCACAACAAAATCAAATGATAAATGATTTGCGTAGTTCGTATTTCTGCGATAACGCGAGTCAAAGTTTTCAAGAATTTCAAAATTTGAATTCAATTCAAAATTCAATTGATTTTGAGTATAACCCTTGCCAATTCAATTTTGAGTTTCAAAATGGATTTCCAAATCAAACCGAAAATGTGAACCAATTTTCAAATAATTTTGGCAATGGGACCTGTTCAATAATGTTACGATTGAAAACTTTGGTCACTAACAAATTCGAAATGAAAATGTTCATTGTTGTTTGCTTGCATTTTAAGAAAAATAATTTTTAAAAAAATTGAAAGTCAAAGGCAAAAACAAAATTTCATTCTAGTTGCATTGTTAATACACGTTTTATTTCAGCTTTGCATTTCATCTTAAAATTTGATTAAATAATAACTCACTTAATTGTATACTGACAGTTGTCTTCTTTGAACAATTTAATTTCTTGGTGTCTAGGCTACAGCAGAGTAATAACCATTTATAAATAGTACGGTGATTCATAAATATTATAGTGGTTGTTCCTCTGAAGGTACTTAAACCTTTGGCTGCATTGCTACGGTGATTCGTAGTGCACCGATAAATCCTGTCCCTTACCTGGCTGAGAACTATCTTGTTTATCTAAGACAATGTGTGAGTATGCAATTTTAGGTTAACTTAGGATAAATCATTTGTAATTAACCCTTGCATTCATATAGTTTCAGTAGTTCATGCATATTTAATAAAAAAAATTCAAAATCCAAAACTAAAAAAATTGTAAATATCCTTCTTCTTTTTCTTTGAAATTTTTAAATCCTTTTCCTTTAAAATTTCAAAAAAAAAAATTAAAAAGAAAAAAAATGTAAAACCTTTTCAAAGACAAAAAAAATTCAAAAATTTAAAAACAAAACAAAAATCAAATATCCTTTTGAAAAATAAATTCTATCTGTAAATATTTTTCCTTTGTAAAAAAAACCAAAAACATTCTTGAAAATGTCTGAATTTCCATGTTCACTTGAATTTTTACAATAGTTGCGAAAATCAATATAATCCATATGATTTCATTTCAAATTCGTATGGATATTTTAGCGACAACTATTTTTTAAACGATTCAAATTTTGGACAACAAACTTTTCAAAATGATGGCCAACCCTCGAATCTTGAAAATAGGATTTCATCTTTACTTGAAATCTCTACACAACAAAATCAAATGATAAATGGTTTACGTAGTTCATATTTCTGCGATAACGCGAGTCAAAGTTTTCAAGAATTTCAAAATTTGAATTCAATTCAAAATTCAATTGATTTTGAGTATAACACATGCCAATTCAATTTTGAGTTTCAAAATGGATTTCCAAATCAAAACGAAAATGTGAACCAATTTTCAAATAATTTTGACAATGGGAATTGTTTAATAACATTACGATTGAAAACTTTGGTTACCAACAAATTCAAAATGAAAATGTTCATATTAATAATTATGAATTTGATTTTGTTGACCAAATGGAAAAAGATAATGGGGATTTATTACTTGAAAAATAAAAAAAATTCGTGAAAATCATAATCAAACCTCAACTTGCGAAGAATCAAATAATAATCTACCATTTATCGAAATTGACAATTCTTGAACTCAACAAGTCCAAATCGAAAATTTTCATGTTAATAATCACAAATTTGACTTTGTTGAGCAAATGAATGAAATTTACGATGATCACACGAATTTCTTGATTAAAACATTGGAAAATTTTTGGGAGAAACAAAATCAAATTTCAACGTGTGACGCGTCAAATGATAATCCATCTTTTACCCAAATCGATGATTTTCAAACAACAACTTTTGAAACTGAAAATGATGATCTTAACGAAGTTGTTGAAAAGACGGTAGTTGAGTTGGATTTCAATTCTTTTGAGGGTGAGAAACTCGATTTAAATTTCGATCTTCCTTTTTCTGAAAATTTGAATACAACAACTTTGGATTTTGAAATGGATATATGCAATGAAGTTATTGATAATCCAATGAAGGAAGATGAATTTAACAAATACGAGTTTTATGGACTTTTCGAAAATGAGTCATTAAATTATGATAGGGAAGATTTCGATCACCATTTTGACTTTGAAATCGATAATTTGGAAGAAGTTTTCAATGACGAACTTGAATTTCAGTTTGGTGAAAATAAATGTGAATTTCAATCAATTGTTTTATCAACCCCAAAAACCGTTGAAAACAGAACAACTCGTTCAATTTTTAATAAAACAAAATTTGTTTTTCCAAATCGATAATCAACTTCAAAATCTTTTACGATTTGGTTTTTCGTGCTTAAGCAGTGTCTCGCACATTTGACGAGACAAATGAATCGGGCTTTAGAAGACCGTTTCATTTACTTTTTGACTGTATACTATCTCATTTCTTGTAAATAATAATCTTTTATGTAAATATAATATTTTTAATTAATTTTTTCTCCTTCCACTTCGGTTGACTGTGGGGACACAATCAAAATCAAGTGTGGGGGGAGACTCATCTTCATTTTTTTTCATGGTTTATTTTTACTTTAAAATATCAAGAAAAAATTAAAAAAATCCCAATAACAATTTTTCTTTCGATTTATTTTTTAAAAGAAACACTATAAGATAAATATATGGTTTCGGTTTATTAAATTGAAATTTTTGAAAATTTATTTGTCTTAACAAAAATAAAAATGAAGTTTGATTACAAATAATAATGGTTTGACTAGTATATAGGAAGATTCATACGTGTTAATTATGAAATACATCCTAATTGAAAATATTTGTTTTAAAAGTGGTGAATTTAAAGTAAAGGATATAACATTTTTTTTGTCTTCTAAGTTAAATGGTGCTAAGATGATTTTGCAAAACTCTCTCTCTCTCTCTCTTAAAAAAAAATAACATCCAAAGTATTCACTCTCAATTAAAAGTCCTCATGGTCATGCATGGGTGAATTACTTGGAATCTTTGATTATGTGTTTTCATACTAATTTAAAAGTCCTCACGGTTATGCATGTATGGAACACATGTAAAAAACAGACTTAATAAAAACCACCTACGGTCGATAGGTGTATACACGAAAGTGTGTGCACTCGCCATGCTCTGTACTCCCCTCACATAAGCCTGGAAGACAGTGCATGGGTGGTATATCTGGCCTCAGTTTATTTGAGCTTGGTGTGAATTTTTCTTGCAAATAATTGGAGAGCAAGGAATTGAAATCCTAGCACTACTTGTACTTAGTTGAGTTGATTTGTTATTGAAAAGAAATGAAAATACCACTTTGATAAATTTTGATAATCAACACTTTGTTATCAACCGAAATAACGAGTTAAACTATAATCTATTTGCTATGATGACTTGATTTTTGTTGAAAATTTTGATGAGTAAGTAACATAAATTTTCGAGATAATAGCCAAAACCTATATTTAACTTATTCGTGTCGATTTAAAAATAAATCCTTCATTACTAAATATATTTAAAAACTTGCATTCATCTCTTTGTAAATAAATCTTGAATTTTGTAAATATTTTCATCCTGCATTTGGATTTTGTGGGTAGTATCCGTTGGAAACCCTCACGAGACAACACTCGTCCTACTGGGGACACCCAGAGGTTTAATGGCTTGTTGCATACGCTCAATGCAATCGTGCTCCCAACGAAAACGGATTTATCTTAGTTTTAGTTTATTCGAGGACGAATAAAAAGATAAGTGTGGGGGTATTTGATGTGCACGTAAATGTGCATATTTTTACCACCATATTTAATCTATTTAAATTAAATAAATGATCATATTGGGTATTTTAACATCTTTTAACCAAAATCCATATTAATTCCAAATTGTCACATATCCATCTTTATATAAGGGCAAACGGTTATTTGCGTGCATATATTTCTTCGAGAAAAATTAGCTGAAAATTTATATATATTTGTGTAGGAATTTAATCTTAAATATGAGTGGTTTCATGAAGACACATGCATGCACAAGATGAATATAAAGGAATGATGACGGAAATAATTCAAAGTGAAGATCATGGAGGACCCCACCTACCCACCACCTTAATGTACAAAATAGAGGCTAATGCACATGCTTATGAAATTAATGGCTTCATGTACACTTAAATGGGGATTATGACATGCTAATGATTACTTGGCGGCCACACTACCTCATGGGCATTTTGGGCATTTCCCAAAAATATGAAATAGGGTTTCATACATGTATAAATACCCATATGTTTCATGTAATCTCTCTCTCACTTAGTCACTTTTTAGTTAGTTTTAGGCTCAAAATAAAACCAGGCTCTCTTCTTTCTTTTCATGGCTACTTGGCCATTTATCTTTATGTAACTTTTTATGCAACTTCAATACATGTTCTTTTTCTTTTCATGCTTTTTTTACTTTCATGTTGTAGTTTAGATTTATTTTTCATGCAAGTAGAATAGTTTTTATTTTTCTTGCTTTCTTTTTTCTTTTCTTTTTCTTTCATGTTGCAAGCTACATTTGTTGTTTTAATGACAAATATGAGAGGCTGAACCCCTTAAATTTAGGGGGTAATGAAGCTCTCTAATTATGTAGCTTCAACTATTTGTTGATTCATGCACTCTTTTTGTGCTTAATGATGATGATAGAAATGGTTTACTAGTTGTTTTTGCTTTGAATGATTATGGCATAAGAAAGTGATTTGAAATTCCAATTTGATGGTCTATATTTCTAAACAATAGTTAATAGACCATACTTAAAATAGATTTTATTTTCATTTTCTTTGTCAAGTTTCATGAGAGTTAGTAAGTGCTTTAAGGGATGTGTTATAGTTTGATGGATTATGTTGGCTAATCAATAGCACAAATATGTCATACTTATGATAAGAACATCAATTAAAGCCCTAATGACCATGAGATCATAATTTCATATGTGTTGAACTACATGATCTAGAGAGTGGATTTATTCTCTAAATTGTCACTTAACTCTTATATTTGCATCTTTTTTTCCTTTTAGTTAGCTAGTTAATTCTCTAGCTAAACTTTCCATCAACTTTGGTTTAATTTGATTGAATAGAATTTTAAAATCATCAATTCCCTGTGGATCGACCCGTATTCGCCACGTGCTACATTCGTACACCGTGCACTTGCGGTTATTTTTATTTCTAAATTCTTCGACGTTTTTCTATTCCAATAGAATTTTCGTCGACGAACAAGTTTTTGGCGCTGTTGTTGGGGAACTTGCTTTGATTTTGAATTTCTATTCTTCGAATTACTTTTATTTAATTATTTTGTGTTTGTTTGTATGATGTTTGATTGCATTTTTTTTGTGTGTGCTGTTTTCTATTTTCCCTTTTTCATTTGCATTTTTATTATTAAAAAAAAGAGCATACTTAATCTAAAAAAAATATATATTCTATTTCATTTTCAATTTTTATTTACATTTTACTTTTTTACATTGCTTTTCCTTTAATACAAAAAAAAAGAAAAAAAATTTGCACTGCACTGTGGAACTGATTACTGTGCAAACACTCTCTGCCTTAACCTCCCCTCTGTCCAAAACACTGTAGACATATACCCTCCTCCACAGCCATTTCATTTCAAAACTGTCTTCATATCTCTCTCCTGCCATCAAAGTCTGATCATCAACATCAGCTCTTCAACCCTGTTCAAACTTCACAAGACAATCAACCACCTGATTTCTACATCAACAACCCATACATCCCTCTGCATATATCCAACCACCAAACCACCCCAATACTATGCTGCTTAACTGCCTCACTTCCTTCAACCTGAACGTCACTGCTCCTCCACCATAAACATCTCCACAGTCATGCTCATCAAACACTATCAACCTCCATCAATTAAAACTGCCAACTCCACACACTACTCTTCTACACCATACTATACCACACTTCACTGCTCCATCAATCTCCCAGTCACCATCACTTAAACCATACAATCCATCCACTGCCTATCTGCCTACAACAACTTCAAGTTGACAAAAACAGACTACATCACCATCTCCAAACAGCAGTACAACTCTAGCAGCATAACCACCAGACTACTGCTCTACCCACGACCTCACACCATCCCTAACCTCTCCTCCACCTGCCGTTCACAAAAATTTCAACCACAATTCTCACGAAAAAAAAGTCAGCAGTACCTTCCAATACCACTGGCCGCTTGCTTCGAACCATTGGCAACTTGCAATTCTAATGCATCCCGATACGATCAATTGCCTCTACAACCCTCCGTGACTTCGCCATCACCAGAACTCCGCCATATCAGTGCACAACTGCCTTGCTAATTTCAATTCATCTCCGCAAACAACACTTCACATCTCTGCCTTGGCTCCACAATCATTGCATTGAAATCAAAAGTGCTGTTGCAAATCACCGCGAACCACCAAAGCATCAGACTGAAATCCACAGCCTTCAATTGCTCATTCACCTTCTACAACCAAACCAGTCGCCGCCTCCAATCCCTCAATTCACAATAGCTCCAGTCGCCCTCGTCTCAATCTTCCCAAAATCGCGACACTCGTCTTGCCTCCGTCTTCAATCGCGACCTCCCTCTAGCAATCGATCACCGTGGCCAATTCGCAATTGCTTTGACTTGATTTTCGTTTGGCTGTATACAAGTTCTTATTTGATTCGATATCTTTTGTTTATTTGGCAATCCCTAATTGCTTTTTTATCTTCACTCGAGTTTGATTTAAGGGTGTAAGTTTGTTTCTGAAGTGTGAGTTTGATTGTGCTGATTTTCAGATTGGGTCGGGTTTTGTGGGTTTGATAGTTTTAGTTTGTGTAAAAAAAATTATGTTTATTTTTTTTGCATTAGTTTGTTTTAGTTTCATTTTTTTATTAGTTCTGCTTTCATTTGTTTTGTTTTTCTCTTGTTTTATTTTCTTCTTTGACACTAAAAAAACAAAACGAACAAGTTGTATATATCTTATTTTATTTCAGGTTGCCAATGCAGAATTACAGAAGGAGCAGAAGTGCTTGTTAAATAAATTGCTTGGTTTGAAGTGCTTGCAAAAATAAAAATAAATGCTTGCTTGCTTATAAAATTTTGTGTTTTTATTGTCTTGCATTGTTGTTTGCTTGCATTTTAAGAAAAATAATTTAAAAAAAATTCAAAATCAAAGGAAAAAACAAAATTTCATTCTAGTTGCATTGTTAATACACGTTTTATTTCAGCTTTGCATTTCATCTTAAAATTTGATTAAATAATAACTCACTTAATTGTATACTGATAGTTATCTTCTTTGAACAATTTAATTTCTTGGTGTCTAGGCTACGGCAGAGTAATAACCATTTATAAATATTACATTGACTCGTAAATGTTATAGTGGTTGTTCGTCTGAAGGCACTTAAACCTTCGGCTGCATTGCTACGGTGATTCATGGTGCACCGATAAATCCTGTCCGTTACCTGGCTGAGAACTATCTTGTTTATCTAAGACAATGTGTGAGTATGCAATTTTATGTTAACTTAGGATAAATCATTTGTAGTTAACCCTTGCATTCATATAGTTGCACTAGTTCGTGCATATTTATAAAAAAAATTCAAATTCCAAAACTAAAATAATTGTGAATATCCCTCTTCTTTTTCTTTGAAAATTTTAAACCCTTTTCCTTTAAAATTTCAAAAAAAAATTAAAAAGAAAAAAAAAATATATAAAACCTTTTCAAATACAAAAAAATTTAAAAATTTAAAAACAAAACAAAAATCAAATTTCCTTTTGAAAAATAAATTCTATCTGTAAATATTTTTCCTTTATAAAAAAAAACCAAAAACATTCTTGAAAATGTCCAAATTTCCATATTCACTTGAATATTACAATAGTTGCGAAAATCAATATAATCCATATGATTTCATTTCAAATTCGTATGGATATTTTAGTGACAAATATTCTTTAAACGATTCGAATTTTGGACAACAAACTTTTCAAAATGATGACCAACCCTCGAATCTCGAAAATAGCATTTCATCTTTACTTGAAATCTCTACACAACAAAATCAAATGATAAATGATTTTCGTAGTTCGTATTTCTGCGGTAACTCGAGTCAAAGTTTTCAAGAATTTCAAAATTTGAATTCAATTCAAAATTCAATTGATTTTGAGTATAACCCATGCCAATTCAATTTTGAGTTTCAAAATGGATTTTAAAATCAAAACGAAAATGTGAAGCGATTTTCAAATAATTTTGGCAATGGGAATTGTTCAATAACGTTACGATTGAAAACTTTGGTTATCAACAAATTCAAAATGAAAATGTTCATATTAATAATTATGAATTTGATTTTGTTGACCAAATGGTAAAAGATAACGGGGATTTATTACTTGAAAAATACAATTTTTTTTGTGAAAATCATAATCAAACCTCAACTTGCGAAGAATCAAATAATAATCTATCGTTTATCGAAATTGACAACTCTTGTACTCAACAAGTCCAAATCGAAAATTTTCATGTTAATAATTACAAATTTGACTTTGTTGAGCAAATGAATGAAATTAACGATGATCACACGAATTTCTTGATTAAAACATTGGAAAATTTTCGGGAGAAACAAAGTCAAATTTCAACGTGTGACGCGTCAAATGATAATCCATCCTTTTCCCAAATCGATGATTTTCAAACAACAACTTTTGAAACTGAAAATGATGATCTTAACGAAGTTGTTGAAAAGACGGTAGTTGAGTTGGATTTCAATTTTTTTGAGGGTGAGAAACTCGATTTAAATTTCGATCTTCCTTTTTCTGAAAATTTGAATACAACAACTTTGGATTTTGAAATGGATATATGCAATGAAGTTATTGATAATCCAATGAAGGAAGATGAATTTAACAAATACGAGTTTTATGGACTTTTCAAAAATGAGTCAATAAATTATGATTGGGAAGATTTCGATCACCATTTTGACTTCGAAATCGATAATTTGGAAGAAGTTTTCAATGACAAACTTGAATTTCAATTTGGTGAAAATAAATGTGAATTTCAATCAGTTGTTTTATCAACCCCAAATGTAAGGGTAGGGATTTTTCGTCCACGAAGGTCGACATTAATACGTCCACTGTATCAACTGCCGAGCAATTGAAGGCCGGAAAACCGTACCGTTAGGGTTAAAGAAGAGGTAGGAGATAGAAGAAGAAAGAAAGAAAAAGAAAACAACAGAACAACATCAGAATCTCATAATCACAGCGGAACAACATATAATAGATAAATGAATATCTTTCAAACAAAGAACTATATCAGTTATTACATTACATCACATTACATTACATTATCAGAGTTTACAACAACTAACAGCGGAAAAGAAATATTAAATACTAATTGATATGCTAAGCCATCCAGCTTGCCTCCAGATCTCTACAGCAACTCCTAAATTCCAGAACGACCTGATAACCTGACTCTAGACTGCTCGTGTTAAAATTGTTGGGCACCTAGAGTTTAGAAAGAGAATAATGAACTCCAGGTCAGTCATGGGACTGGTGTGAGAACTTAAAACAGTTTATCTTTAAAAATCAACAAACAAATATTTTAAAATTAGATTCGCGATGCTTTTTAGAAAATGAGACTACCATAAGGCCTCCCGCACACACACATAATGCAAACACAGTGTGACGACCCGACTTTCTTACCACCGAAAATCGCATCATCTTTAAGAAAGAAAGGGATAGAAAAGAGAAAAGATAGAGAAGGAGAAAGAAACAACATCAGAATCTAAATAGCGGAACGAATAAATTATATTACTCACATAATACATTACATAGTATCATATACATCAGAGATACACAGCTAAAACAACACATACTAGACAGTTATACACACCTGTCTAGTTACACAACTCAATACAACAACTCAGAGAACACACAGCGGAATACTCTATAGCTATATGCAGAAGCCTCCTGCTCCATTTGCTCCTCCAGAATTCGTCAAGCCAACCTAAAATCCTAACCTGAATCCCTTGGCTACTCGTAAAAATTTGAGTACCCAAGAGTTTAAGAAAAACAGAATAAACTCCGGGTCAGACATGGGAATAG
This sequence comes from Allium cepa, assembly GCA_030765085.1. Taxonomy (NCBI): domain Eukaryota; kingdom Viridiplantae; phylum Streptophyta; class Magnoliopsida; order Asparagales; family Amaryllidaceae; genus Allium; species Allium cepa. Next base: position 364,783,659 of record CM060934.1, on the reverse strand, counting down.
TGTGAGTAAACGGTTAAAGTTACTTAACTTTAAAAAAAACCTTTTTGAAAGAAAAGGTATCACGTAAGAATTTCCACACATAAACATGGAAAAGTTTTTACCTTACGCTAACCAAAACATTTGATAGGAAATTCAGTGATATTATAATAGTGTCTAGGGTTTTCAAATAAATATGAAATAGCCAAAATTGTTACATGATTAAATTCCAGCTACTAGCCACAAAAGTGGGTAATACAATCAAAACCGTTGGCACTTATTGGATTTTGCATTCCATACAATGGCAGGGCTACTGGGGTACCGCCTGTCACAGTACGTAGCCTAGATCACCATACCGAGGAGTACGCCCGCTCCCCTGCAACACAAAGCCGGACCCATTCCTCACGGAACAGTTCCAAATAAGACAACCCCGACGGATGTAGCTATTCAACCGCCCACACAGCCGAAATAAAAGGGACCTCTAGACAGGGGTAAATCTTACTCTCAAGTGGGGGCTACCCACGAAGCCTTGCTGCACCTCCTCTGTTTTAGCCATTCCCGGTTGATGAGGCTTGAGGCTACGATTACCTTTAGTGTACACATCACTTAGAATGCTCATCGTCCACCTGACGATGTTTTGAAAAGCATTCAATCCATACAACTTCGTTTCGGGTTCGAACGAAACCGAAGGCATCATCTCGTTTCACTCATTTTGGAATCACCCTCAGAGTTAAGGACAATAACCCTTGCACTCTAAACCATCATCTCGAACCTATAAGAACTAACTTCGTCAAACTCATTACTGAATCACCCACAAAGTTATACTGATGTATAGTCCTTACACCTCGAGTCTTCACAAAGCTCCACTTTGATTCACGACCTAACATTTAATTGGAATCGATGTGGTTTTCGGATATCCAAATATGGAAACCCGATCCCGGTCTCATCGAAATCCAAAGCGTGTCTTTTAGGTCCAAGTTGTTTAATTTTTTTAAAACAATTCAATACAGTATCTATATACACACAGATAGGTAACTCACAAATCACAATTGATAATCAACATTACCAAATAACAGGTAATCTACATTATCAATATCATAATAGATAATCCATATATCAACATCCCAATTGATAATCTATGTAATCATCACAATGCAACCAAGCATTCATATCACACAACCATACTTGTCTCGTTACTGAGATCACAAAGCATTCAAGACAATCAATGTCATCCATTCATACATAAGCAATGATTTACTCATACCACAATATAATTAATTTAAAATGAATTAAATTAACTGTCTCTATCTCTAATTAATTTAAAGTGAATTAAATTAATTACGTCATCTCTTAATTAATTTAAAATTTATTAAATTAATTACCTTCATCACAATAAATTTTTCTTAAATAAACATTAATTAAACCAATTAATTAATCATCATTCTAATTAATCAACCTTGATTAATTAGCTCTTAATCAAGTAATTAATCCTCAATTATTCTCATTAATCATATCAATTAATGAACCTTAATTAATTGCTTCCATAAATTAATTAACTATAATTAATTACATTATTGCTTAATTAATTACATTAATTAATCATGCTTAAATTAATTGTTTAAATAAATCAACTGTAAACAGTAATTAATTATTCTTAATTACTTCTTAATTACTTTTAATTACTTTATAAATTCATTGATTTATTACACCAAGTAATAAACCCTTAATTACTTTAACCAGTAATTACCCAATTAAAATTACTTCCCAGTCAGTAATTTTACTTATCTCAATTACCTCTGTAATTTATCAATTACTTATCTTAAGTAATTACTCTTATCAAAACTTTATTAAGTAATCATACTTAATCTTTTATCAAGTGACTATATTTAATTAATCAACAAATTAATTAGCTTACTTGATCACACTTATCTCATCAATTAAAATTGAGTAATTCATTCCTTAATTACTCTTTAACCAAATTAATCTTCAATTAATAGATTAATTATCTTCAACTATTAATAAACCTTAATTATTAATCAACCCTTTAACACAAAGTAATTAATCACTAATTACTTTTATAATTAATTAATTAATTAACCTTAATTAACCAGTTAATTATCTCTTAATCATTAATTAATAAAACTTAATTATTAATTAATGACCTTAATTACAAATTAGTTAATATTAATCAGTCCTTAGTTATAATTAATTAATCTTTAAGAATAATTAATTCATTCTTAATTAACTTGTATTATAGATTAATAACTCCTTAACTTTTAATTAAGAAAACCAAATTAAAACTTAATTACTAGATAAAATTTTTATTAAGTATTAATTAATTACTATTTCAATCAACTCTTAATTACTTAATTAATAAATAATTATAATTTAATTAATCATTAGTCATAAATTAAATCATCATCTTAATTAATAGTTAACTAAATAAATAATTATACTTAATTATTTACTTAATTAACCCCCATTAAAATAATAATTCAATAAATTAATTAACTTAAAATTTCTTAATTATCTAACTAATTACAAATTATTAATACTTAATTATTATTTAAGATAAAACATTATCTTAAATGAATCTTGAAATTTTTACTTAACTTAATTCATTAATTAAATTAAATTATAAAGAAATTGTTAATTACTTTCCTTAATTATTAATTAACAATTCTAATTTCAAGTTAATAAATTATCTTAATCTTTAATTGTTAATTTTAAATCATTTTCCACTAATTAATTTAAATAAAACATTTATTTAAAATTCTCTTTTATATTTCAAAATAAGATTTGAAAATAACATTAACTTTAAACATTTAAAAAAATCATGCAAATTCATTTATAAAAACAAATCAATTTAAAAACAAGAATTTAACTTAGCTTAAATTTTTAAAGTTTAAAACTTTATTTATTTTAAATTAAAACCTAGTTGAACATTAAATTGGGTTCAACCCATGTATACTTCAATTTAAGTAAAAGTACATTTTTTTAAAAAAAAACAACCTACCCTTTTAAAATTTTGAAACTGTTTTAATTTAAAACTTAAAACTGTTAAAACAAACAGTTTAACCCTGCAACTCAAAACCCCAGAGACCACGCGATTATTACCCGAGCCACAACCAAAAATACTCGAGCTTTCCCCCGAGTCTCCTCCCTTACTACCCGAGCTAAATCCCAGTAACACAAACCCAAAACAAAACCCAATCCCACTGAAAACAACCAACCCCCGTGCAACCTGCACCGGTGCCGGATCCATTCCGACCAACGTCGAACCCACCGACAAGTCATTCTACCACCCTACAAGCCTCCACGACCAACCAAACTCCAACATCTACCCCAAATCGAATTCGAGCATCCTCGAGTGTACAGAACCCAAACACCATCATCAGCAAACCCCAAAATCATCACCTCCGATCAACGTTAAGCACCACAACTCCGGCCATAGATCACTGACCCACCATGCTTCCTTCATCCAAGATTTCACCCAACTCGATGTAGAGAAGAAGGTGTAGTAGCTCAATTTCCAGCAAGAACCCAAAACTAGGTTAAAAATGAATCTCTGGCAAAATCAAACTTCTTAGTGATTTATAAATTCTTCAACTATTTTTGCTACACTCACTGATGCTTCACCTAGCTCCATCAACCATCTCAAGCCACCCAGATACACAGATCAACAGAATTGGGCAAAAATTCAATTTCCAGATAATACCCAATTCCTCTCTCAATACAAATTTGAAAATTGATATACTTGTTTCAAAATTCCTAATTTTCCTAACTGATCTAAGATATAAGCTTGAATTAATAAAATTTAACATTTGATTTTATTGAAGTTACAGATTACTACTTTTTTATTTTCAGATACAACATATCCTTAATCCATAAATACATGCTGTATATTCAGTACCTAGTTTATAACAATACTTAGCTAATTTGTTTTTATTCAAGTGTTAAAAATGCATAAATAAACAAATATGGAATTTTATACGTTTGTAAACACTCAAACCTGTAAACAAGGGAATGATATTCATGCACAGGTTTGAAACATAATAAACTCTGTTGCATTTTTATTTTCACAGAAGCAACTTATATAAACATTATTACCACTTAATTGCAACAGATAATTACTATTTTAAATTTTAACAAAAAGTTTACTCACCTCAACAAGAAATGTAGTCCAGGGTTTTAGGAAAAAGAACAAGAAATTGCAAAATGCTTTGAATTGATGATGAAGCTTTATTTGAAACAGAGAAACCTTCGGGTTTGCTTCAACAATTTGTTTCAGGTAATACTTTGACTCATAATATACACTTGCATGCATTTTAAAAATTGAGGCAGACAGATTGATGATAAAACTGGAATTGTTAAAATGCTTGAATTTTGAAGATGGAGCCTCTTTTGAACAGAAGTGCTCTTGAACCATATTCCTGCTTGCATGCATTTGAAAATTTGGGGCAGACATTCAAATGCAGAACTGGGTTGTTAACATGCATCAAACTCTGAAAACAAACTACAGATATTGTTTTGAAGATAAACTGCAGACATGCAATTGATTTGGAGGAAGTTTCAGGTTTTGGTAACAGGGAGTAGTGTTTGAGTTTGAAGTGTGTTTGCAAGCTTGGGAAAAAGTTGTACAGGAAGAACAAATTTGCAGATTTGTTTTGAGGAGAATTTTGATTTGAACAATGATTTTTTTTAGATTTTTGGAGAGTAAAAGTTTGCATGATGGTTTTAGTTTTCTTTTAAGCATGAACAAAGATTTTTAAAGAAAAAGAAAAAAAATGAGAAAGAGTGTTTATATAGGTAATTTCAGCTTTTATTAAATTAAAAAGAAAATTAAAAACAATAATGGACACTTGTCATTTAATTACATGAATGTGTTAACACTTGTTAACAAAGTGTTTTAAAACAAAACATTTGTCACTTCTTATGTATATTTTATTTTAAAAGAAATTTAAAAGACTTTTTTTTAAAATATTTCCTAATGAAAAAACATGTTTTTCTTAATTTGAAAAATGTTTTTCTAATTAAATATCTAATAATCAAATACATTTTTACATTTATAAAAGTATGCTAAATTTATATAAGTACAATCTTTAAAAAGAACATAAAATAAAAATCAATTATAATTTAAATAAAGTTATATACAATATTTCAAACTTATTTAAAATGTTATTTCCAAGCCTTGCATTTATTCTTATTAAATAAGTACTAATCCAAATTTCCATAAAAAGAAAAATACAAAATCTTATTTTTAATTAAAAACATTATCTATATATATTAAACTCAAACTATATTAGTAATATGTATGTATTTCTTTGAATTCAAATTTATATTCATTTTCAAAGTCCAATTTAAAAATCCAAATCTAAAATAAATTTAAATAAATATAAACATCTATTTTTAAATAAGCTCACTATTATTTACAAATAATATATCCTATTTTAAAATCGATTTAAAATACACAGATATAAATATATTTAAACATACTTATAAATTTTGAAAATAATAAGTCAAATTAGAATTGATTTACACAATACAAAATAATTATGATTATAAAACCAATCTATAACCAAAATTAAAACATTATATTATTATTACTTGGTTAATTATTTTTAAAAAGAAAAATTTTATCAATTTCAAATAATTTAAATAAGAGATTATCAACATTTTAAACTCCTAAAAATTCCGGGATATTACAATCCTCCCCCCTTAACAGAATTTCGTCCTCAAAATTTAAAACAAGGATAATCCAAAGTTTTATTTTATTTTCAACCAATTCAAACATTCATAACAGCCATACACTATCAATCAGACAAACAATTCCATCCAAACAACCAATTCAAATAAATAACACCAGCTATCCGGACACAGATCCGGATAAATTTCCTAAAATTATCTCGAGTTTCCCAAGTACAGACACATGGGTACTCGCTCTATTAAACCCAAACTAGCTATACTTCTAAGCTACTGAGTTCCTACTCAGCTAGATCTAAAATCTACACAAGATACCAGACCAAAGACAAGTCTGATCAACAATTAAGCCCTTCACGGAACTACTGGTCTCAAAACCAGTGATGAACCAAAGACGCACACCCTCAGAGACAAGCGAAATATTTTGAATTCCAGTCTTCCAAACTGGCAATTCAACTCTTCAAACCAAAGCACTGATCTCTACAAAAACTCAGAAGAATCCAATATACCTCGGAGCTCACCAAATCTTATTGCTCCCTTTACCAGAGAAAACCTCAACAACATCGAAGCCTCCAACTTCGAATTCCAAATTCTCCCGTTACTTAACCTCAAAACTTACTAGATGATCCGGGCTGCCTACAGATCCTTCCCGATCAGCTCAGCCTTCGCTGATGCTTCTACAAACAAACTAGATCACAACAACTCACAAACTGATCCACAAGATCAATCCAAAAATCAAAACCAAACTCTACTATCAACAGTAGAAAACAACTTCTCCCATCTGGAAAAGACAGAACATAATCACTCGCCAACTTGCCTCAAATTCTAAAAAATAAATTCAGAATAAACTCTCTAATCCAAGACACTACAATTCCCAGATGCTTCTACTCAAGAACAACAGCCAACTTGCTTCCGCTGCACAACTCTGATTTGGAGAAGATGAAAATGCCGTAGAATGAACTCAGGTGCAAACTAAACATCACATCTCAGAAATAAGGTTCAACAGAAATTCTAAGAAATACAGAGCTGCTTCGCCAAACAATCAACCTAGGAGACAACCTTCTACCCAACTGAATCACCGGTATCACTCCTATCAGGTCGATTGAGGACTCAATCTCCAATGTGGGCAAATCTATAACTTTCCTGAAGATATATCAAAGAAACCTTCAGTAAATTCCATAACTTTTACATCCTCTAGAAATGCCACAAATCCAAGCAAAAGATTATCTAAGATAATCACCAAACTATCGCAAGTCACCTTCGCAATCACCCAAACCTAAATTTCTAAAGATACCGTTCTCTTTCCACTAATCAGAACAATTTATCCTTGACCAACTAATCCATCGAAGAAACAGATCCTCACTGCTGCTTCTGAATTCCACTTCCAGGAAATGCTAAGCCAAAAAGATCTTCCTGCTGAAACACAGAACACCCCCGAGATGCACCGCTAGCACAGATGCCAAAGACTTCTTATCCAAAGTTCTTTGAGAAACTCGGATCTCCAACTAAACACATACATCCTGTAGAACTCAGCTACAACCCCAAAGCAAACACACTTCCTTAAACTTGCTTCGAAAGAAAACATCTCTGAAGACTTCCATAGTCACTGCATCTCATCACGCAGTTACTACTTCCTGAGGTCGCCAAGATACCACCACTTACTTCTTCCCAACCGACATATCCAAATTCTCAAAAATCCGCTCTCACGAGCGCAACCAAACTTACACTTCAAAGATGAGCTCGAAACCTTAACAGATTTCCTTCACAGATCAATGAAATCCTTACACCAAACTACAAAGATTACTCAAGACGGTATTAGGTCTACAGTCTCGACAAATACACTTCCAACCTCCAACATTCAAACTCCAACCATTGGTAGTCGTGTTATACACACTACTACCTCATCTACCTTTATAACTTATATTGGAAAAGCCGAACAGGTAACCCAACAGATTGATAGAAATATATATATATATATATATATATATATATATATATAGTTATATATAAAAATTACAAGTACTTTCTCTCAAGAAAGACACCACTACAGGGCCTAGGTATTCGCTCAACCTAATGCTCCGATACCAAATGTGACGACCCGACTTTCTTACCACAGAAAATCGTATCATCTTTAAGAAAGAAAGGGATAGAAAAGAGAAAAGATAGAGAAGGAGAAAGAAAAAACATCAGAATCTAAACAGCGGAACGAATAAATTATATTACATAATACATTACATAGTATCATATACATCAGAGATACACAGCTAAAACAACACATACTAGACAGTTATACACGCCTGTCTAGTTATACAACTCAATACAACAACTCAGAGAACACAAAGCAGAATACTCTATAGCTATACGCAGAAGCCTCCTGCTCCATTTGCTCCTCCAGAATTCGTCAAGCCAACCTAAAATCCTAACCTGAATCTCTTGGCCACTCGTAAAAATTTGAGTTCCCAAGAGTTTAAGAAAAACAGAATAAACTCCGGGTCAGACATGGGTCTAGTGTGAGTAAACGGTTAAAGTTACTTGTAACGACCCGTATTTTACGTGTCGATATATCGTAGAATTTACAGGTCGTTAGTGTTATGTTATCCCTAGCCTAAGTCGTATGGAAGTTAACTCGTGTTTGTATTAGATCGAGTTAACGGGTTAGTAATGTTAGCATGTTACGGGTTAACGAGTTAAGGCTTAAGGACTTATGAGTTAACATGTTATCTGATGAGTCGTTAGCGAGTTAGGTAGTGTAGCCGAGTTAAAATGTTAAGTATAGGGTCGTAGGCGACCTATAAGACATGAGCGAGTTGGTAGAGTCAGCGACCTACGAGTTATCAGGTTAGAGGGGATAGCGACTTAAGGGCTGGGATGAGTTAGCGGATTAGTGGAAGTAACGAGTTAACGAGTCAGCGACCTACGTGTTAGCGAGTCAGTTGTTGGCGAGTTAAGTATGTCAACGACCTAAGAAAAGTTAGGTCGTTGAGCGACTTAAGGGAGTGTTAGGTCGCTGGGCAAGTTAAGTCGTTTAGTAGTTAGGTTGAGCGACTTAGAAGCTCGAGTCCTAACTCGTAACTCGTTAACGAGTTAGCAATGATAGTTAGGTCGCTAGGGAAGATAGGTCGGCAGGCTCGACGAGTCGTAACCCGTTAGGTCGTTTGGTTGGACTTAAGTCGTTAGGTCGTTAAACGACCTAAGATAGGTCGTGACTCGTATGTAAGTTAGGTCGTATGTCGTTAGGGGCTTAGGTCGTTGAACCATATCGTATTGCTGAGCCGTGTGGGTTAGGTCGCGTGGGTCTGATGGGTTGTTAACTCGCGAGCGACTTAGGATAGGTTGCTAAGTCGCGAACGAGTTAGGATAGGTCGCTAAGTCGCGAGCGACTTAAGCTAGGTCGCGCACGAGTTAAGGGGCGAACCGAGTTAGTGTTTTTCAGCCTATAAATAGAGGGCTTTGGCTCACTTTTTGGCACCGGTTTTTGAAGCGACGAAGTGCTGCCATTTTGAGAGCTCGACTACAGCATTTCTTCATTTCCTTTTCTCCATTCCAATCTAGTTCTAACATCCATCAAAGATCGAAGATCAAGATCGAAGATCCAAGAGCCAAAGTTGAAGATCTTCATCCAACCAAGCTAGATTTCATCATTTCAAGCGAGATTTCGACAAATCAAGCTTGAATCCTTGCTGTCCAGATCTGAAGTGATTTGTTTTTGAAGTGTTTCGGTGATTCGGTGAGTGGTGATTATCTCTCACGCGGACCCAAAGGAGTATATTGGTTTGGTGGTTTGTTGGAGTGTTGTAGATAGTTATTTCATGCATTTTTCCTTAGATTCAAGTGTAGATTCATTACTTTTGAAGATGTTTACCTATGCAAGTTCATTTACCAAGTTGTAGGGACAAAACCTATGATTTATATTTGTTAGATCTATGCTAAAAACCCATGATTCATGTATGTTATATCTATGCTCATTTATTTACGAAATTGCCATTTTAGTTATAAATGCCTACTTAGACCATATTTGATTACTTGATTGCTTAAGCTAATGATTGATTTGATTGATTGCTATGTATGTTAGTTGATTGATAGTTAGATCTAGACAAGATGGCCGAAGATGATTCAAAAGTTAAGTGGAAAGGCTCTTGAATGGTGAAAGCTGCTTGTGGCATATGAAGCGGATGTTGAAGCTCATATGTATGGATTAGATGATGTTGAGAAGGACTATGCCATAATACGAGGAGGCAAAGCATGGTATTGAGATGGACTTTGCCATGATGCGAGGAGGCAAAGGATGATGATGAGATGGGACGGGTCATGATGACGTTCCAAGCACGGGCTGCGACGACGTGCGAAGCTATGTTGATAACTCGGTGATGCGATCCGGGTTGATGATAATGGTTAGCTTGAGAGGCGCTTGAGCTAGTATGAAAATAGTTGTCAAGGAGGATGACTAGGAGGCTGAGATCTCATCGTCGTTGAAGGTTCTAGCATGCTCAAAGCAAGAGTACGTTGGAACGGGCTGCGACGACGTTCCAAGCATGGGCTGCGACGATGTGCTAGTACTCTGGGTAGTTGCGAAAATTCCTAGGCACGGGCTGCGACGACGTGCGGAGTTATGTCTAGAACCGGGGTTACCATTAGCCCTTGACAGATGGATAAAAGAATGAGTTGGTCATTCAATTAACGGTGAAATCAAGGCAATGATAACAGTGATAGCCAGAGTCATGGATGTTTGGCTGTACCATCATTCGGTCTCAAGAGAGGTGTTTTCTGGGTGCTTATCTGATCTTGGTTTAGGCCTTGGGGGTTTGTATTTGGAAAACATCGACCTTGACTCGAATGATTATTGCTTTACTTTAATTGTCTGCCATGTTATGCTTGCTTCTCCTTAGTGTGTGTTTGGGGGCTATCACTGTAGAAAGAGGCGGAGAGGGATGGTTTGGTTCCTATTCCTTTTATCCTTTATGCTCTTTTGGTATGTTTGATAGTTGATTTACTGCTCACTAAGACTTTGTCTGACTCAAGGTTTTATGTCTCCTCTTATTACCTTGGGCTGTTCATCCATGTTGGGATGGGCAGACTAGGTAGCAGGTGACAGGTGCTGTTCTTGGAGATCTACGTTGATGATGACGAAGACGAGCAGGAGGCTTTTGCATATTATTTCATATTATGTACTGGGTGTTCCGCTGTATATACTTTGAGTGCTTTGTAGTGAGGTTTTGATGTATTGACTGTTCTGATGATTGTATCAAACTTCTAAGATGCTTATTTGATGATATTCTGTTATGAAGCTTCACTATACATATATTTCTCTATTGTATTTTATCCATGCGCTGTGAGTTATGTGATAGATTCTGTGATGTTTATTCTATCCTTGACGGTCACCCATGGCTGTCTGGCACGCCTTTCAGCGCATTATTTCCTTGTTTTGGTGCGGGAGTCATGGGCGGTCGTCACATTTGGTATCAGAGCTTTGGTTAATCGATTTTAGCCAACGCTCGCTGACGTAACTACGTATGAGAGACGTAATTGTATTTTGATGAATGATTACTATATATAATATAGTAGTTTAGAAGGATTTGAACTCCTTATGCGGTTGTTTCTCATGGTGTTCTAATCATTCCTTTTTGTAGATATTAAGGATGAGTCGAAGGGGGAGACCAGCTGCTGGGGAAGGCCGTGCTGCTAGGGAAGCTGTTGATTATGCTCCTATGTTTGAGGCCATGATGACTTCGATCATGAGAAGGATACCAGCCTCGGGGCCATCAGTAGATGTTGGAGTTCAAGTTCAAGCTCCAAGACCAGTGGATTTTGCTAAGCTTTGCAAGGACTATACTTCTCTTGGAGGAAAGGTTTTCTTGGGAACGGAATCAACCATTGAAGTGCAAAGATGGATTGATGCTTGTAGAAGGATCTTTGGTGACTTGGGAGTTGAGGATGCAACTAAGAGGAAGCTTACATCAAGGCAACTTCAAGGGAGAGCTTCGGATTGGTGGAATTCTATCACCATTGATACTCCGGAGGAGGAGATTACTTGGGAGCAATTTCAAGTTAGATTTGAAGCTACGTTCATCTCTACGGCTCAGAAATCTGTCTTGTTTAAAAAGTTTGTGGAGCTCAAGCAAGGTGGAAGACCCGTTCTTGAGTATGTTTCTGAGTTTGAAGCTTTGTCCAAGTATGCCAGATCGTATATTGATTCTCCCTATCAGAAGAATGAGAAGTTTGTGACCGGTTTGGATGCTTATCTTGGAAGACAGTTGGTGGATCATCTGGACGATCCGTTTGAGAAGCTTGTGGAGAAAGCTCTCAGGCATGAGAGTTTGTTTCCTAGGGAGAGTTCTGTTGTTGCTGTAACCAAGGAAGGGTTTAAGCCACAGAAGGGTGGAAACAAGAAGAGGAAGCAACAGCAACAGAAGGGTAAGGATGGCCAGAAGAAGCCGAGGGGCGAAATGACTTGCTATAATTGCCAGCAGAAGGGCCATCTCTCCAAGGATTGTAGGAATCCAAAGGCGCCGGCGAAATGCCACAACTGTGACAAGCCAGGGCATTTCAGGAAAGATTGTCCAGAACCGAGGAAGGACAGGCAGATTGTGCAAGCTTATACTTTGGGAGCTGTGCCGTCGTTCTCAAAAGCTCTTACTGCTGAAGAGAAAGGGAAGAGTGTGGTGGTTCAAGGTACACTTTCCATTTGTGGTGTTCCAGTTAGAGTGTTGTTTGATACTGGAGCGTCGCATTCTTTTGTTTGTGATGATCTTGTAGGCCGGTTAGGTTTGGAACCGGATATTGTTGATAGGCCATTGGTTGTGACTAATCCAGTTGGGGGTTCGTCATGTTTGTGTATGATATGCCGTGGTCTAGTTGTATCGAGTCATGATTGCTCTTTTGTTTGTGATTGTTTTGTTCTGAACTTTGCGGGGTTCGGAATTATTTTGGGTATGGACTGGCTTAGGAAGTATGCGGCAAAGGTTGATTGTGAGAGATTGGAGGTGACAGTCGAGAATGTGGAGGGGCGAAAGGTTGTGATACGATGTAAGCATGAAGAAGGCGTCTTCGTGAGCTTCATGTATTCGCTGGTTGTTCCACGGGATGAACTGTCATCGGTGCCAATCGTGAATGGATTCGAGGATGTCTTTGACGAGGTCAAAGGGTTACCGCCGCATAGAGAGATCGAGTTTCGTATTGATCTAGTTGAGGGAGCCAGACCCGTTGTGATGCCTCTTAGGCGGATGGCGCCTAGGGAACAGCAAGAGTTGAAGGTGCAAGTTGATGACCTTTTACGGAAAGGATTCATTCGGCGTAGTGTGTCCGAATGGGGTGCACCAGTTGTGTTCGCAACCAAAGCGGATGGATCGTTGAGGTTGTGTGTCGATTATCGTGAGCTGAATAAGGTGACTAAGAAGAACAAGTACCCATTGCCGAGAATAGATGACTTGTTTGATCAGTTTCACGATGCTAAGGTGTTTTCTCAGATGGATTTGGCAACGGGATTTCACCAGTTGAGAGTGGCAAAGGATAGTGTGCCGAAGACCGCTTTTAGGACACCATCCGGATTTTATGAGTGGCTGGTAATGCCGTTTGGGTTGACTAACGCACCAGCATATTTTGTGGATCTTATGAATATAGTGTTCAGAGATCAGTTGAATAAGTTCGTGCTTGTGTTCGTGGATGATATTCTGATTTATTCCAGAACTGAGGAGGAACACAAGACACACTTGAGGATTGTTTTGGAAATCTTGCGGAAACATCAGCTGAAGGCTAAGTTTTCGAAATGTCACTTCTGGAGGAGTGAAGTGAGATTCTTAGGCCATGTTATTTCTGGAAATGGGATAGCGGTTGATCCCGCTAAGGTGGCAGCGATCCAGGATTGGGTTAGACCTAAGAATGCATCCGATGTGAGAAGTTTTCTTGGATTAGCAGGATATTATCGTCGGTTTATCAAAGAATTTTCCAAGATAGCTGCACCATTGACAGGATTGACGAAAAAGAATCAAGTGTTTAGATGGGATGATAAGTGTGAGCAAGCTTTCGTAATCCTGAAAGAGCGACTGACAAGTGCTCCTGTTTTGACCATTCCAAGTGGGAATGATCAGATGGTGGTTTACACCGATGCATGTGGTACTGGACTTGGAGCAGTGCTAATGCAGAAAGATAAAGTTGTTGCGTATGCTAGTCGACAATTGAAGCCGCATGAAAGGAATTATCCGACACATGATTTGGAATTAGCGGCGATTGTATTTGCGTTGAAGATGTGGAGACATTATCTTTTGGGAGTTCGATTCGAGTTGTTTACGGATCATAAGTCGTTGAAGTATCTGTTTTCCCAAAAGGATTTGAATCTTCGGCAGCAACGGTGGCTAGAGTTCTTAGCATCGTATGATTTTGGTATAGCTTATACTCCGGGAAAAGGTAACGCAGTAGCTGATGCGTTGAGTCGAAGACATGCATGATTGGGAGCCATGTTTTCGGAATGGAAGAGTCTCGAGTATTTGGCTGGATTTGACTTCAGGCCCAGATGTGAATTGGAACCTGAAATGTTGGCAAACTTATCGATAAGGCCTACTCTTGTGGAAAGGATTGGCGAGAGCCAAAAGCGAGACGATAAGCTTGTCAAGATTATCCGTAATTTGGAATCTGGATTAGACCCAGAGAAGGACAAGGGATTTGAAGTCGATCGAGAGGGTTGGCTTCGGAAGCAAGGACGATTGGTTGTTCCCGACATAGATGAATTGAGAAATGAAGTTCTGAAGGAAAGTCATCACTCGAAGTTGACAATTCATCCAGGTGGAAATAAGATGTATCGGGATATGAAGAGAACCTATTATTGGGAAGGTATGAAGAAGGATGTTGGAAATTTTATTTCCAAATGTATGAACTGTCAGTTGGTAAAAGCTGAACAGAAGAAGCCAAGTGGATTGCTTCAGCCATTAGAAGTTCCTACATGGAAGTGGGAGCAAATATCAATGGATTTTATTGATGGTTTACCTAGAACAAGAGCGGGAAATGAAGGGATTTGGGTCATCGTAGATCGTTTGACCAAGAGTGCAAGATTCATTCCTGTTCGATCGACTAGGACTGCATCGAAGTTGGCTGAGTTGTATGTTAAGTGGATAGTTCGATTCCATGGTATTCCGAAGATTATAGTGAGCGATCGAGACCCATTGTTCACTAGTGGATTTTGGAAGAGCTTCCAGGAGGTTTTAGGAACCGAGTTGTGTTTGAGTACAGCTTACCATCCTCAAACAGATGGTCAGACTGAGAGAGTCAACCGAGTTTTGGAAGATCTCCTCAGAGCATGTGTTTTGGATTTCGGAGGATCATAGGAGGATCATCTTCATTTGGTGGAATTTGCGTATAATAACAGTTACCAGTCAAGCATTGGTATGGCACCATATGAGGCACTGTATGGAAGACCGTGTAACTCTCCGACATGTTGGTTGGAAACTGGAGAAAAGCTGATACTTGGGCCTCAGATGATTCGTCATACTTCGGATTGTATAGAGATCATTCGGCAACGAATGAAGGCGGCCCAAGACCGTCAGAAAAGTTATGCCGATAAGCGTCGTAAGGATTTGGAATTCGACGTAAGTGATAGGGTTTTTGTGAAGATTTCTCCTCTGAAGAGTGTTATTAGATTCGGGAAGAAAGGAAAGTTAACTCCGAGATTTGTTGGACCATTCCCGATTATCGAGCGAATTGGAAAGCTCGCTTATAGATTGGAGTTACCGGAAAAGATGGCGGGTGTGCACAATGTTTTTCATGTATCTTATCTACGGAAGTATGTGCACGACTCGAATACGGTGGTTTCTGCAGATAGCTGTGAATATTTGGAGGTTGATCCAGTTGTTAGAAGACCTCGTAAGCCGCTTCGTATTGTTGAAACCGATACGAAACAGCTTAGGAGGAAGACGATTACGTTGCTCAAGATACAATGGAGTGATGATGTTAACGACTGTACGTGGGAGGAGGAAGAGAGGATGAAGGCAGCTCATCCCGAACTCTTCGAGGTATGGCCCTAAGGTGTCGTGACATCTCATGAATTTGTACCTTGTTCTAGTCTTAGAATTCTGCATGCTAGGTTAGGAATTGGATGCATGGTTTGATTGATTGCTATGGATGGTAGGCATGCAGGATAGTTTTGATTGCTATTGTTTGTTTGGAATTTCGGGGGCGAAATTCCTCAGGGGGAGAGAATGTAACGACCCGTATTTTACGTGTCGATATATCGTAGAATTTACAGGTCGTTAGTGTTATGTTATCCCTAGCCTAAGTCATATGGAAGTTAACTCGTGTTTGTATTAGATCGAGTTAACGGGTTAGTAATGTTAGCATGTTACGGGTTAACGAGTTAAGGCTTAAGGACTTATGAGTTAACATGTTATCTGATGAGTCGTTAGCGAGTTAGGTAGTGTAGCCGAGTTAAAATGTTAAGTATAAGGTCGTAGGCGACCTATAAGACATGAGCGAGTTGGTAGAGTCAGCGACCTACGAGTTATCAGGTTAGAGGGGATAGCGACTTAAGGGCTGGGATGAGTTAGCGGATTAGTGGAAGTAACGAGTTAACGAGTCAGCGACCTACGTGTTAGCGAGTCAGTTGTTGGCGAGTTAAGTATGTCAACGACCTAAGAAAAGTTAGGTCGTTGAGCGACTTAAGGGAGTGTTAGGTCGCTGGGCAAGTTAAGTCGTTTAGTAGTTAGGTTGAGCGACTTAGAAGCTCGAGTCCTAACTCGTAACTCGTTAACGAGTTAGCAATGATAGTTAGGTCGCTAGGGAAGATAGGTCGGCAGGCTCGATGAGTCGTAACCCGTTAGGTCGTTTGGTTGGATGTAAGTCGTTAGGTCGTTAAACGACCTAAGATAGGTCGTGACTCGTATGTAAGTTAGGTCGTATGTCGTTAGGGGCTTAGGTCGTTGAACCATATGGTATTGCTGAGCCGTGTGGGTTAGGTCGCGTGGGTCTGATGGGTTGTTAACTCGCGAGCGACTTAGGATAGGTCGCTAAGTCGCGAACGAGTTAGGATAGGTCGCTAAGTCGCGAGCGACTTAAGCTAGGTCGCGCACGAGTTAAGGGGCGAACCGAGTTAGTGTTTTTCAGCCTATAAATAGAGGGCTTTGGCTCACTTTTTGGCACCGGTTTTTGAAGCGACGAAGTGCTGCCATTTTGAGAGCTCGACTACAGCATTTCTTCATCTCCTTTTCTCCATTCCAATCTAGTTCTAACATCCATCAAAGATCGAAGATCAAGATCGAAGATCCAAGAGCCAAAGTTGAAGATCTTCATCCAACCAAGCTAGATTTCATCATTTCAAGCGAGATTTCGACAAATCAAGCTTGAATCCTTGCTGTCCAGATCTGAAGTGATTTGTTTTTGAAGTGTTTGGGTGATTCGGTGAGTGGTGATTATCTCTCACGCGGACCCAAAGGAGTATATTGGTTTGGTGGTTTGTTGGAGTGTTGTAGATAGTTATTTCATGCATTTTTCCTTAGATTCAAGTGTAGATTCATTACTTTTGAAGATGTTTACCTATGCAAGTTCATTTACCAAGTTGTAGAGACAAAACCCATGATTTATATTTGTTAGATCTATGCTAAAAACCCATGATTCATGTATGTTATATCTATGCTCATTTATTTACGAAATTGCCATTTTAGTTATAAATGCCTACTTAGACCATATTTGATTACTTGATTACTTAAGCTAATGATTGATTTGATTGATTGCTATGTATATTAGTTGATTGATAGTTAGATCTAGACAAGATGGCCGAAGATGATTCAAAAGTTAAGTGGAAAGGCTCTTGAATGGTGAAAGCTGCTTGTGGCATATGAAGCGGATGTTGAAGCTCATATGTATGGATTAGATGATGTTGAGATGGACTATGCCATAATACGAGGAGGCAAAGCATGGTATTGAGATGGACTTTGCCATGATGCGAGGAGGCAAAGGATGATGATGAGATGGGACGGGTCATGATGACGTTCCAAGCACGGGCTGCGACGACGTGCGAAGCTATGTTGATAACTCGGTGATGCGATCCGGGTTGATGATAATGGTTAGCTTGAGAGGCGCTTGAGCTGGTATGAAAATAGTCGTCAAGGAGGATGACTAGGAGGCTGAGATCTCATCGTTGTTGAAGGTTCTAGCATGCTCAAAGCAAGAGTACGTTGGAACGGGCTGCGACGACGTTCCAAGCACGGGCTGCGACGACGTGCTAGTGCTCTGGGTAGTTGCGAAAATTCCTAGGCACGGGCTGCGACGACGTGCAGAGTTATGTCTAGAATCCGGGTTACCATTAGCCCTTGACAGATGGATAAAAGAATGAGTTGGTTATTCAATTAACGGTGAAATCAAGGCAATGATAACAGTGATAGCCAGAGTCATGGATGTTTGGCTGTACCATCATTCGATCTCAAGAGCGGTGTTTTCTGGGTGCTTATCTGATCTTGGTTTAGGCCTTGGGGGTTTGTATTTGGAAAACATCGACCTTGACTCGAATGATTATTGCTTTACTTTAATTGTCTGCCATGTTATGCTTGCTTCTCCTTAGTGTGTGTCTGGGGGCTATCACTGTAGAAAGAGGCGGAGTGGGATGGTTTGGTTCCTATTCCTTTTATCCTTTATGCTCTTTTGGTATGTTTGATAGTTGATTTACTGCTCACTAAGACTTTGTCTGACTCAAGGTTTTATGTCTCCTCTTATTACCTTGGGCTGTTCATCCATGTTGGGATGGGCAGACTAGGTAGCAGGTGACAGGTGCTGTTCTTGGAGATCTACGTTGATGATGACGAAGACGAGCAGGAGGCTTTTGCATATTATTTCATATTATGTACTGGGTGTTCCGCTGTATATACTTTGAGTGCTTTGTAGTGAGGTTTTGATGTATTGACTGTTCTGATGATTGTATCAAACTTCTAAGATGCTTATTTGATGATATTCTGTTATGAAGCTTCACTATACATATATTTCTCTATTGTATTTTATCCATGCGCTGTGAGTTATGCGATAGATTCTGCGATGTTTATTCTATCCTTGACGGTCACCCATGGCTGCCTGGCACGCCTTTCAGCGCATTATTTCCTTGTTTTGGTGCGGGAGTCATGGGCGGTCGTCACATTACTTAACTTTAAAAAAACTTTTTGAAAGAAAAGGTATCACGTAAGACTGCCCACACATAAACATGGAAAAGTTTTTACCTTACGCTAACCAAAACATTTGATAGGAAATTCAGTGATATTATAACAGTGTCTAGGGTTTTCAAATAAATATGAAATAGCCGAAATTGTTACATGATTAAATTCCAGCTACTAGCCACAAAAGTGGGTAATACAATCAAAACCGTTGGCACTTATTAGATTTTGGATTCCATACAATGGTAGGGCTACTTGGGTACCGCCCGTCACAGTATGTGGCCTAAATCACCGTACCGAGGAGTGCGCCCGCTCCCCTGCAACACAAAGCCGGACCCATTCCTTACTGAACAGTTCCAAATAAGACAACCTCGACAGATGTAGCTATTCAACCGCCCACACAGCCGAAATAAAAGGGACCTCTAGACAGGGGTAAATCTTACTCTCAAGTGGGGGCTACCCACGAAGCCTTGCTGCACCTCCCCTGTTTTAGCCATTTCCGGTTGATGAGGCTTGAGGCTACGATTACCTTTAGTGAACACATCACTTAGAATGCTCATCGTCCACCTGACGATGTTCTGAAAAGCATTCAATCCATACAAGTTTGTTCCGGGTTCGAACGAAACCGAAGGCATTATCTCGTTTCACTCATTTTGGAATCACCCTCAGAGTTAACGACAATAAATCATCTCGAACCTATAAGAACTAGTTCCGTCAAACTCATTACAGAATCACCCACAGAGTTATACTGACGTATAGTCCTTACACCTCGAGTCTTCACAAAGCTCCACTTTGATTCACGACCTAACGTTTAATTGGAATCGATGTGGTTTTCGGATATCCAAATATGGAAACCCAATCCCGGTCTCATCGAAATCCAAAGCGTGTCTTTTAGGTCCATGTTGTTTAAAAGTTTTTAAAACAATTCAATACAGTATCTATATACCATAGATAGATAACTCACAAATCACAATTGATAATCAACATTATCAAATAACAGGTAATCCACATTATCAATATCATAATAGATAATCCATATATCAACATCCCAATTGATAATCTATGTAATCATCACAATGCAACCAAGCATTCATATCACACAACCATACTTATCTCGTTACGGAGATCACAAAGCATTCAAGACAATCAATGTCATCCATTCATACATAAGCAATGATTTACTCATACCACAATATAATTAATTTAAAATGAATTAAATTAACAGTCTCTATCTCTAATTAATTTAAAGTGAATTAAATTAATTACTTCATCTCTTAATTAATTTAAAATTTATTAAATTAATTACCTTCATCACAATAAATCTTGCCTAAATAAACATTAATTAAACCAATTAATTAATCATCATTCTAATTAATCAGCCTTGATTAATTAGCTCTTAATCAAGTAATTAATCCTTAATTATTCTCATTAATCATATCAATTAATGAACCTTAATTAATTGCATCCATAAATTAATTAAATATAATTAAGTACATTATTGCTTAATTAATTACATTAATTAATCATGCTTAAATTAATTGTTTAAATAAATCAACTGTAAACAGTAATTAATTATTCTTAATTACTTCTTAATTACTTTATAAATTCATTGATTTATTACACCAAGTAATAAACCCTTAATTACTTTAACCAGTAATTACCCATTTAAAATTACTTCCCAGTCAGTAATTTTACTTATCTCAATTACCTCTGTAATTTATCAATTACTTATCTTAAGTAATTACTCTTATCAAAACTTTATTAAGTAATCATACTTAATCTTTTATCAAGTGACTATATTTAATTAATCAACAAATTAATTAGCTTACTTGATCACACTTATCTCATCAATTAAAATTGAGTAATTCATTCCTTAATTACTCTTTAACCAAATTAATCTTCAATTAATAGATTAATTATCTTCAACTATTAATAAACCTTAATTATTAATCAACCCTTTAACACAAAGTAATTAATCACTGATTACTTTTATAATTAATTAATTAATTAACCTTAATTAACCAATTAATTATCTCTTAATCATTAATTAATAAAACTTAATTATTAATTAATGACCTTAATTACAAATTAATTAATATTAATCAATCCTTAGTTAGAATTAATTAATCTTTAAAACTAGCTAATTCATTCTTAATTAACTTGTATTATAGATTAATAACTCCTTAACTTTTAATTAAGAAAACCAAATTAAAACTTAATTACTAGATAAAACTTTTATTAAGTATTAATTAATTACTATTTCAATCAACTCTTAATTACTTAATTAATAAATAATTATAATTTAATTAATCATTAGTCATAAATTAAATCATCATCTTAATTAATAGTTAACTAAATAAATAATTATACATAATTATTTACTTAATTAACCCCCTTTAAAATAATAATTAAATAAATTAATTAACTTAAAATTCCTTAATTATCTAACTAATTACAAATTATTAATACTTATTTATTATTTAAGATAAAACATTATCTTAAATAAATCTTGAAATCTTTACTTAACTTAATTCATTAATTAAATTAAATTATAAAGAAATTATTAATTACTTTCCTGAATTATCAATTAACAATTCTAATTTCAAGTTAATAAATTATCTCAATCTTTAATTGTTAATTTTAAATCATTTTCCACTAATTAATTTAAATAAAACATTTACTTAAAATTCTCTTTTATATTTCAAAATAAGATTTGAAAATAACATTAACTTAAAACATTTAAACAAATCATGCAAATTCATTTATAAAAACAAATCAATTTAAAAACAAGAATTTAACTTAGCTTAAATTTTTAAAGTTTAAAACTTTATTTATTTTAAATTGAAACCTGGTTAAACATTAAATTGGGTTCAACCCATGTATACTTGAATTTAAGTAATAGTACATTTTTTAAAAAAAAACAACCAACCCTTTTAAAATTTTAAAACTGTTTTAATTTAAAACTTAAAACTGTTAAAACAAACAGTTTAACCCTGCAACTCAAAACCCCAGAGACCTCGCGAGTATTACCCGAGCCACAACAAAAAATACTCGAGCTTTCCCCCGAGTCTCCTTCCTTACTACCCGAGCTAAATCCCAGTAACACAAACCCAAAACAAAACCCAATCCCACTAACAACAACGAACCCCCGTGCAACCTGCACCGGTGCCGGATCCATTCCGACCAACGTCGAACCCACCGACAAGTCATTCTACCACCCTACAAGCCTCCACGACCAACCAAACTCCAACATCTACCCCAAATCGAATTCGAGCATACTTAAGTGTACAGAACCCAAACACCATCATCAGCAAACCTGAAAATCATAACCTCCAATCAACGTTAAGCACCACAACTCCGGCCATAGATCACTGACCCAACATGCTTCCTTCATCCAAGATTTCACCCAACTCGATATAGAGAAGAAGGTGCAGTAGCTCAATTTCCAGCAAGAACCCAAAACTAGGTTAAAAATGAATCTCTGGCAAAATCAAACTTCTCAGTGATTTATAAATTCTTCAACTATTTTTGCTACACTCACTGATGCTTCACCTAGCTCCATCAACCATCTCAAGCCACCCAGATACACAGATCAACAGAATTGGGCAAAGATTCAATTTCCAGATAATACCCAATTCCTCTCTCAATACAAATTTGAAAGTTGATATACTTGTTTCAAAATTCCTAATTTTCCTAACTGATCTAAGATATAAGCTTGAATTAATAAAATTTAACATTTGATTTTATTGAAGTTACAGATTACTACTTTTTTATTTTCAGATACAACATATCCTTAATCCATAAATACATGTTGTATATTTAGTACCTAGTTTATAACAATACTTAGCTAATTTGTTTTTATTCAAGTGTTAAAAATGCATAAATAAACAAATATGGAATTTTATACGTTTGTAAACACTCAAACCTGTAAACAAGGGAATGATATTCATGCACAGGTTTAAAGCATAATAAACTCTATTGCATTTTTATTTTCACAGAAGCAACTTATATAAACATTATTACCACTTAATTGCAACATATAATTACTATTTTAAATTTTAACAAAAAGTTTACTCACCTCAATAAGAAATGTAGTGCAGGGTTTTAGGAAAAAGAACAGGAAATTGCAAAATGTTTTGAATTGATGATGAAGCTTCATTTGAAACAGAGAAACCTTCAGGTTTTCTTCAACAATTTGTTTCAGGTAATACTTTGACTCATAATATACACTTGCATGCATTTTAAAAATTGAGGCAGACAGATTGATGATAAAACTGGAATTGTCAAAATGCTTGAATTTTGAAGATGGAGCCTCTTTTGAACAGAAGTGCTCTTGAACCATATTCTTGCTTGCATGCATTTGAAAATTTGAGGCAGACATTCAAATGCAGAACTGGGTTGTTAACATGCATCAAACTCTGAAAACAAACTGCAGATATTGTTTTGAAGATAAACTGCAGACATGCAGTTGATTTGGAGGAAGTTTCAGGTTTTGGTAACAGGGAGTAGTGTTTGAGTTTGAAGGGTGTTTGCAAGCTTGGGAAAAAGTTGTACAGGAAGAACAAATTTGCAGATTTGTTTTGACGAGAATTTTGATTTGAAAAATGATTTTTTTTAGATTTTTGGAGAGTAAAAGTTTGCATGATGGTTTTAGTTTTCTTTTAAGCATGAACAAAGATTTTTAAAGAAAAAGAAAAAAATGATAAAGAGTGTTTATATAGGTAATTTTAGCTTTTATTAAATTAAAAATAACATTAAAAACAATAATGGACACTTGTCATTTAATCACATGAATGTGTTAACACTTGTTAACAAAGTGTTTTAAAACAAAACATTTGTCACTTCTTATGTATATTTTATTTTAAAAGAAATTTAAAAGACTTTTTTTTTTAAAATATTTCCTAATGAAAAAACATGTTTTTCTTAATTTGAAAAATGCTTTTCTAATTAAATATCTAATAATCAAATACATTTTTACATTTATAAAAGTATGCTAAATTTATATAAGTACAATCTTTAAAAAGAACATAAAATAAAAATCAATTATAATTTAAATAAAGTTATATACAATATTTCAAACTTATTTAAAATGTTATTTCCAAGCCTTGCATTTATTCTTATTAAATAAATACAAATCCAAATTTCCATAAAAAGAAAAATACAAAATCTTATTTTTAATTAAAAACATTATCTATATATATTAAACTCAAACTATATTAGTAATATGTATGTATTTCTTTGAATTCAAATTTATATTCAATTCAAAGTCCAATTTAAAAATCCAAATCTAAAATAAATTTAAACAAATATAAACATCTATTTTTAAATAAGCTCATTATTATTTACAAATAATATATCCTATTTTTAAATCGATTTAAAATACACAGATATAAATATATTTAAACATACTTATAAATTTTGAAAATAATAAGTCAAATTAGAATTGATTTACACAATACAAAATAATTATGATTATAAAACCAATCTATAAACAAAATTAAAACATTGTATTATTATTACTTGGTTAATTATTTTTAAAAAGAAAATTTTATCAATTTCAAATAATTTAAATAAGAGATTATCAACATTTTAAACTCCTGAAAATTCCGGGATATTACACACAGAATCGGAGGAGATTTCTCCTTATGATAGTCAAATATGCTTGATACGTAGAAAGGTTTATTTGATATTATTACTATAAGTGCAAAGTGTAGGAAAACATTTCGAAACTAATGATATAAATCTTAGCCAACATACGACCATTATCGTATGCCTACTATAGCTACCATGTTCAATAGCAAGTTACCGCCACATTCCATGGCAGGTTATACAACTAAAACCGTACAAGGCTCATATTGTTTATTTGGATTTCCAACAAATGGTCAGGTCAAGGAACTTCCCATTGCCACGTAGGTACGCCTCTGGGAAGACGCCCCGAGAACCTAACCGGATCTCTGCCCGCACAAGGCGGGGTTACCCCTAGCTGGGTAACTACTGACACGGATATGTCATCCCCCGGTCGTAACCGACCTAAACCCGGGATTCACCAACAACCACAAAGTAATAAGTTTGCAGCAACAACATAGGTTAAGTATCAAGGCTCCATACCATAATACCACCTCTATCCAGAAGGAAATGACATACACTAAGGGGGCGCGATCCCCTAATAACCTTGCTACATCTTTTCCTGTTTTGACCATTTTTGGGGTGTGAGGTTCGACGAAGTCTCGTCCACAAAGCTACGCTTTATACAAAAGCTACGCTTTGATCAATAAATGCTCAACAACACTTCGTATGCCACATTACCAAATTGGGAATATATCACTAGTAACCATCAACTACATAACCTCTGAGCTCGTACGTCTCAAAGAAGGGTGTTAAGCTAAGAGAATAAATTCTCCGCCACCAATAGAAATATATTTGATAGAAACCAGCTTTACATCTCAAATTGTAATGTCAGACACACATCCATACAAGTCCGTTCCGGGATCGAACAGAACCGAAGGCACTTCCAAAGAAGCCCGTGCAATCCGGATATTCACTAATCACGACCGGATTTCCCATCACAAAGGGTGATAAAACCTCTATATCAAAGATCAGCCAATGCAGAGTCATTCGACGGTAATCCTTCCGTTTTCATAAATATCCGGTCTTCAACACCGGTCTTCAAATGTTATCCATTACGACATATCATTTTTCCGAATGGTATATATGACACAAAGGTCCTCTCCCGGCTAAACCGAATAACGAGTGCTTATTTTAAAAATAAGTGTAGCATTCAAATTCAAGCAAATCACATCAAATACCCATTTAAAGGTAAATATTGATAGTCGGTTATTAACTATCAAGGCCAACAAACAAATATCCATCACCATAACAATCACTAGGCCCTTTTTATTAAACTTCCATAAATTAATAACTTGCCAGATATTCACTTCAATCTATCTTTCAAAAGATATATTCTCTAAACCATTTCAAATTCAACATTGGAAAACATTTCCAAATACTTATCCATTTTCAATTTATCTTTTAAAAGATAAAAACCCAAAACATTTCAGTTCATATTGGAAAACATTTCCATACTTATTTAACAATAAGTAATTCACAAATCCCTATATTTTCAATACTTAGAAAATATTCAATATACTTAAAACACGATCAAGTATATATTCTATTCTTTTAAAGAAAACATTCTCTTACACACATTCATTTGAGCCAAAACAAAAATTGCGTAAAACATCGTTACAACAACCCAAAATCCCTAGTATAGGGATTCAAAATCAAGATAGATATATAAATCCCAATACTATATAAAATATCCCCTTTCGGAAATCATTTACTATAACAACAGTGTTATAGTCCATCTTTTCCTTATTTCTCGAAAACGTCTATTTCAACAATGAATGTTGAAATCTTTGATCTCGACACTTAATACATTTTAAAACAACTTCAAATCGTTTTAATTCCATTTAAAATATTACATTCCCAAAACATCTCTTTAATATATTATTCACTATCCAAAATCGTGAATATACTTCGTTAACCAAATTCATCATTTCTACACATTTTATTTTAAAGGATTATCCATGTCCAAAATCGTGGATAATCACCTTTAAAAATCTAAAATAATCGACTTATCAAAATAAGTCGATTTTGGATTTATAAAACAACGTTTATAAATTCCATTTATATTTTATAACAACTTCAACTTATAAAATCCCTTTGTTAACAAATTCTATCTATATCTCATTTAAATGCCAAAATCCAATTTATAAGTTAATTACTTATAAATCTTTTATTTTACAAAAACTATTCATTTTATAACTTCACAATAAATCTATAAATTTCATTTACTTACGAAATCCATTTATATTTCATTTTAACACTTATAAAAAATCGTTTTAAAATTCCAATATTTTAATTTATAAATATCAATTTTATAAACCTTTTATGTAAACCGTTTATAATAATTCAAAAATCCCAATTTAAACTATCTTATAAAATTCATTAACTCCATATTTCAAAATCACCTTTCGGTTATATTTCACAAAAATCATAATTTTTATAACATTAAAATTATAACGTTTATTTATTTAAAATAAATAAATTCCAAAAATTTAAATAAAACGCATACTTTCAAAAATCACTTTAAAAAAATCCTTTTAAATTTGAAATCGTTACTTTAACATTTTTTTAAAACTCCAAAAATAGGCCCAATGCTGCAACAGCACTAAATATAACAATCACGGCGTCCAAAACATCACATATTAATATGATAACAGAATATATCGTAAATATCTGTAAATAAATCAATACGGGTGAGGAATCCAGTTGGATCCCTCCAACCTGTTTCCCTGCATCCACAGAAGTTAGCACAATACCAATCCCGTTTCAAGACGGAATATCGCGGTATATGGGATTTATAAAATATTATCCGCTACTATGCGGCGCAATAGGGTCTCATCTGCTATATAATGCGGGAAAATAAACTCCAAGTACATATATAATACCAATTCCATATCAAGATGGAATTATCGCGGTATATGTTTTTAATAAATAACATCCGCTTAATATACAGCGCAAAGGGTCTATTTCAAAACAATAGATAACAATTTATTATTCAATCACATAATCAATCAATTTTAAATCTAACTATTTAAAATTTAAATCGAAACAATTTCGATTGAGTGAGAAGTTCTCACCTTGCTTTGAATAACGGTTTCAGTGCTTTATTTCGAATAAAATTAAACGCACGTTTAATTTTACCCAAAATTATCACTATCTCCAAACGACTCCAATCGAGCTCCATTGCTTAGTGCTCGACAAAACGAACCCGATGCAAGTCGTTTCGTCCAATTCCGACCTCGTACGAAAGAGATATCGTATTTCAAAGATTGTACAATTTATAATATAATATAATTTACAATTTTCTTTATATTTTTATAACCTAGCCCAATCTCAGCCGTTCATTCCTTAATCATCAGATCCGGGCCGCATCCCTTTTATTCCATCTCCTTCCCAGTAACACGCACAACACTTGAAAATAATAATCTTTCATGTAAATATAAGATTTTTATTTTATTTTTTCTCCTTCCACTTGGGTTGACTGTGGGGACATAGTCAAAATCAAGTGTGAGGGGAGACTCATTGTAACAACCCGCATATTTATCGATTTTATATTTAAATATTTTATTTAAATATTATATCTTTAGTCGGATTTTAGTCCGAAAAGCTACTTTTTGCATACGGTCGAATTAGGACTCGGGACCACTCCCATTGAGTTTGAAATGCCGTTTGCGACCTTTTTGAGTATAAGCTTCGATTTGTTTGGAGAAAGTTGATTTTTCCTACTTTTCACTTTGGGTTTGGTTTGGGCTCAGCCCTAGGTTAACTTATGCTCAAATCTGAGCCACTCTTCCCCACTCACCCTCATTCTCTTCTCATTTCAGTCTTCTTAGCATTAATGGTGGGAGAGATTGAAAATTAAAACTCCAAAACCCTAGTTTCTCTTGCAAATCAAAATTCCTAGCTCCAAACTCAAGAAGAACCCATTGGTAAGCTTCTCTTCTTCTTCTCCAACTTGTTCTCTTACCAATTTCAGAAATTCCTAAACATAATTTTGGGAATGTTCTTGTTTTTGAGCATAGATTCAAGCTCATTTGGGTTGTGTTGAAGAGAGGTTGATTCTCCATTTTCTTTCAAGCTTCTTCTTGTTCGATTTTGTTAACAGGTGAGATTTTTATCTCACATCTATGACTATAATTATCTTTGGTTGTTGGGTATGAATTCCTAACACTTCTTCATATCCATTTGCTCTTGATTTGGATTGGTTTTGTGAATACTCCAATTTTTGGGTTTTTAAGTCAAATTTGTGTGAAATCCTTTTATGGATGTTTGATCATGCTTTTGGTGATGCATCGAGGAGCATATAGGGCCGGGTTGCCGATTGGCATAAACCCTTAGAGCCAAAGTTTGTCCGGTTGCATTTTGGAAGAGTTTGCTCTTCATTTGAATAAGGCTGAAAAACAGCCCAGGCATGATTCAGTCGACTGAAAACTCTGTTCAGTCGACTGAACCTGAAACCCGAGAGTTTCCAGGCATGATTCAGTCGACTGAAAAACTCTGCACAGTCGACTGAAACTGGAAACAGAAAGTTTCCTGAACCTGGAAAATTTCCAGGCACAGGGTCAGTCGACTGAAAACTCTGTTCAGTCGACTGAACCTGCTGTTTGAGTCCAATTTGCCTTTTTGGATTGAATTTCCAATTTAAATCGATTCGTGATGATCCTAATTATTGTCATCATTTATTATCATCTTTGATGACTTATTTTCTTTGGGAATTTTAGATATATCCACTTCGGTGGATCCTTTATCGATTTCATTGGATTTTTATTCACATCTTCGAATGTGATCTTTGTGATTGATTGTTTCTACAATCCCCCTTGTGCTTTGTCACTTTAAAATTTTAAAGGTTTTCTATACTAGTACTAATTATCAAAACTCTTTCCTCAAACGATTTCAATACTATTTTAATACCAAATTCGTTTACAAAACCATTTTCCAATCTATTAGTATATATAAACCTTTACCACACTCGTATGAGAAATCTAATTAAACGACTTAGTAAAACGAGTGGTATGAAACGCTTGCGTTTACTTCGTCGGTTAATTCTTGGACTTGTTCGATTGAATCTCTTGTGACAATTTTCTAGTGGAGATCTACAATTTGTTCGTAAATATTTAAGTTAAGCCAGTGGTTATGGGACATGATGCTAAGCTCATATATTTACTAGCTTACTGTAGTCGACACTTCTCGTTGATCATGACGATCATCTTTGAGGTTTAGACTAGCAATGTGCGATGTCTCTTTGTCTACGAGGTTAGGCTAGACACCACGTGTGCGATTCCATTCGCACATACCTTTTCGGTTAGCCTAGGCACCACTTGTGTGAATCCATTCACACATACTTTTTGTGATTTGGTTAGGCTAGACACCACTTGTGCGATTCCATTCGCACATACCTTTTCGGTTAGCCTAGACACCACTTGTGTGATTCCATTCACACATACTTTTTGTGATTTGGTTAGGCTAGACACCACTTGTGCGATTCCATTCGCACATACCTTTTCGGTTAGCCTAGACACCACTTGTGCGATTCCATTCGCACATACCTTTTCGGTTAGCCTAGACACCACTTGTGTGATTCCGTTCACACATACTTTTTGTGATTTGGTTAGGCTAGACACCACTTGTGCGATTCCATTCGCACATACCTTTTCGGTTAGCCTAGACACCACTTGTGTGATTCCGTTCACACATACTTTTTGTGATTTGGTTAGGCTAGACACCACTTGTGCGATTCCATTTGCACATACTTTTCCGGTTAGCCTAGACACCACTTGTGTGATTCCACTCACACATACCTTTTTGTGATTTCTGGATTTCGTGTGTTGATTTCTGGAATTTATGTTTCACTAACTTTTACGATGGGCATTGATATATATGTCAATTATTATGGCTTGGTGAATGAAATTAGGAGTATGACATTCCTTTTTATCTTGAGTAGATTATTGTGATATTGATTAATCTCTTGTTGATTTTCAATTACTTATTTATCACAGCTTGGCATTGTGATTATTATATGTTAGTGTCATATCTCTTATTATATATCACTTCATCTGATATTTATAGCTAGACTGATCCGTTTATTATTTTCTTCTTAAATAATACTCGGGTCAGACTGAGATATTACAGGTGCTTACTCATGGCTTCCTACCTGGAACCATCTTCTGACTTTTGGCTAACTACTCTAGTTTAGCAGTTTTTGTTGTATACATTTGCGATACAGACTCCTTGATGTATACTTATTCTTTTGTCTAGCACTTGTATCTATTCCTTTGTATTATTGTGGATCCTTTTGACCACTACTCTGATGTACACTTTCATGTGTAATATTCATATCTATTTCCGCCTTTGTGATATGAATTGTTTGCGACTGATTTATGTTATGTTTATTTTTGTATTTGTTTCCGAAGATTATTATGGCCACTGTGTAGTAGCTTTGTGTTTGTATCGGTGAGTCGGATTTCCTCTTGAGATAAAATGCATGTTATACTATCTGACATATCGGTGCTCGCGCAAAGCAATTATACAGATGGTCGCTCCTCGACAGCCTTATTCTCCGTGCTAGTTGACAACATTCACCCGTAGTGTTCTTGGCTAGCGTGGGTATAGAGGTGGGGCATCACAGCATGGTATCAAAGCCAAACTTCGGAACAATATGGAATATTATAACAAGGATCATTGTCCTAAGTCCATCTCAGGAGTCGTGCTTTAGGATTTAATTCGAGTCTTCGTACCGATTCATCCTATTTTCTTTATGATTCCTTGTTTTATCTATCAAGAATTGCTTGATATTTATTTTGAGAATAACTTTTTCCTCTTCTTTCTTTCTTTCTTAAAGAAGAGAAATGGTTAGACCAGGCCGTTCCAGCGCCGGTCAATCTAGTGATACTCCTCAGGATGGAGTATTCATGTCTGCTCAGCAGCTTTTGGATCTCGTGCAGAACGCTCTAGCTGTCGGACCCAATACAGAGCCTACTCATCCTAGATCCGGTTTTGCACGCTTGTGCAGAGACTACACCGATTTGGGTGGAAGGCCATTCAAGGGATCCGAGGGTGTTACTGAAATTCAAGCTTGGCTCAAATCATGCGATCGCATCTTTTCTCGCATGAACCTTATTGATCTACATCGAGTCCAGGTGGCTTCTAGCATGCTCCAAGAAAGAGCATTAGATTGGTATGAGCTTTTAATTTATGAAATCGTTGAGGCGGATCTCACTTGGGAGAAATTCCGGGGAAGGTTCGAATTGAAATTTGTGCCGGAGGCTGAAAAAGTAACTTTGGCCCGGCGTTTTATTGACCTTGTTCAAGGTGAATCTTCTGTGACACTATGTCGCATCTTTCGAATCTCTGTCCAAATACGGGGTTGAATACATCAACACCCCATTGAAGAAAAATCAGAGATTTTTTTATGGCTTAAATAAAAATCTTAAGAAGCCACTACTCCTGAAACTTGAAGTTTCATTTGATCAGCTTATTGATATCGCTCTTCGTCTTGAAGAGGCCGATAGAGAAAGCGATAATGAAGTTGTGCGTGCCAAACCCAACTTCAACAACAAAAAGAGACCCAATGAATTCCAAGGCCCTTATCCCAACAAAAAGGGTAAGAAAGCAACGCCTGCTGCAAAGGCTCCTTCTCCTAGTAGTGCGAGATGCTTCAACTGTGGATCTGGGGATCATTTTGCTAATAAGTGCTCAAAGCCCAAATCGTGTCGCTATTGTAAGAGCCCAGATCATTTCATCCATCAATGCCTAAAACGTGAAGGCCAGAGGGAGGGAAAGTTGAATGTGGCTCAAGCCCTTGGCAACACATCTCGTGGCCAAGGTATTTTTCATTCAATCCTTGATGGCATTGTTTTATTTCATGATCTTCTTATTTGAGTTCTTTTTGATATGGCTCACTATTTTATATCAAAAGAACTTGTCGATTCTTTTCTTTGAATATTTTGGGCTTGTTGACTTCTTTGAGGATTGTGAATCCGGATGGTAGATCCGCAACACTCAATTTGCTTTTTATTGATGTCGAAATTATTTTATGTGATTTTTCTTTCCGAGCCGATATTTTTACTTAGGCTTCGGAATTGATTTTTGAAAGGATCGGCTTAATCATTGTGAAGCCTATATCCTATTTTCTCGTATGGACTATTCCTCTTCGACATTTTCAATCTGTTAAGCAGATTTCTATTTTTCCTTTATGATTTTGATTCCAACTTGATGGCATCATTTTATTTTAAGCCCGCATGATGAGGAAAGTGTTGTTTCTCTCATTCATGTAGTTTGAGAATTTTCCGGTATTTTTTGAGTTTGTCTTAGGATTATCACCTAAGAAATCTTTTGTGTGGTGTTAAGGTCTTTCAGCTCGACCTTGCCACCGATTTTCAATTGGCTACGAGTTGCGTGAGTTAGCATTCCACTTACGCACTCCACGCTCGTTATAATTCTTATGAATGACTTATTATGTCATTCAGTTTGCCCATCTTGTTTCATCCATTTTATAAATCAAGTATTCTATGAATATCTCGATGACTTCATTCTTGTATTTATTGATTTTTGGATGAAAATAGCAATTTAAAATTTTGCAAAATCTTTTTCATAAGATTTATTTAGAAGTATAACCGTATTTTTGTTCTTAAAACGAACAAAGAATATTCTTAGAAGTTTTTGAGAAACTTACTTATCCTATAGAATACGATTTTGTGATTGTATTGCCCATTTAGTGTTTTAAGAATTCTAGTCGATGCGCTTGATCAACGTTATCGATAGGAATTTCCTAAACGCTTTGATGAGACAGTCAGACACAATAAATTGACTTGTAAAAATGTAATTTTTTCTAGAAAGATTATTACATAAAGATAAATGTAATTTTGAAAGTTTTAACTTCTCAGGAAAGAGGATTATTTAAAAGAAATTTTTTTTTTCTTCGATACTCTTATTCTTGTGATTCCCGAAGGGAACCAAGGCTTTTTCTTTTGTACCAATGCTAATCGTATTGGTTTGGATGCCGTTCTCTTGCAAAAGATAACGTGCTATCACCTATGCTTCTTAATCATTAAAAGCCGATCGAGATTAGATATGCCACACATGATTTAGAAGTCGCGGCTATTGTTTTTGCTCTTCGGATTTGGCGTCATTATCTTTTAGGAGAGAAATTTGTTCTTTATACCGATCATAAGTCTTTGAAATATTTATTTTCTCAAAAGGAACTTAATTTGCGTCAACAACGTTGGCTCGAGTTCCTTGCTCCCTATGATCTTGATATTCTTTATACACCCGGTAAAGGTAATCGGGTCGCCGATGCTCTTAGCCGTAAACAACAAGCCGTTGTTTCCATGGTGATATCCGAATGGAACGATCTCGAGATTTTATCCACTTGCGAAATTCGAGATCGTGTTTCCGATTTATGTTTATCTCTTGTTTTATGTAGCCTTGAGGCTCATCCTTCTCTTTTAGACCGCATTCTTGTAGCTCAAAGGTTAGATCCCGAATTGGCTCTTCTTGGCCAAAATATTAAGGAAAAGATTGATATTGAAGGTTTGAAGGACTTTGATATCGATTCTCGTGGCGGCATTCGAAGATTTGGTAGACTTATCGTACCAAATATTAGTGATCTTCGTAAAGACATTTTAGAAGATTCTCATCATTTTAAATTTACCATTCATCCCGGTAGTAGTAAAATGTACGCGGATATGAAGCGACTTTATTATTGGGAGGGAATGAAACTTGACATCGCTAACTTCGTTAAGCGTTGCATGACTTGCCAACTCGTTAAGGCCGAACATCAAAGGCCCGGTGGGTTATTGCAACCTTTAGAAATTCCAATTTGGAAGTGGGACCAAATTTCCATGGATTTTATAGATGGCCTTCCCCGTTCTCGTTCGGGTCATGATAGCTTATGGGTGATCGTTGATAGACTTACTAAATCCGCCCATTTTTTTCCCGTTCGATCTAATCGAACCGTTCCTCTTTTGGCCAAAATATTTATCAAAGAAATTGTTAAATTGCATGGTGTTCCTATTTCTATTGTTAGTGATCATGATCCATTGTTTACTAGTGGATTTTGGAAGAGTCTTCAAATAGCCTTAGGAACGAAGCTTAATTTTAGCACCGCTTATCACCCCCAGTCCGATGGACAAACTGAGCGTGTGAATCAAACTCTTGAAGATCTTCTTCGTTCTTGTGTGCTTGATTTTGGTGGAGGTTGGGAAGATCATATTTCACTTGTTGAATTTTCCTATAATAATAGCTTCCAATCTAGTATTGGTATGGCACCTTTCAAGGCACTCTATGGAAGGCCATGCCGATCGCCTTCTTGTTGGCTTGAGGCCGGTGAGAAGCTGGTTTTAGGTCCATATTTTATTCGTGATACCACAGAAAAGATTGATCTTGTTCGTCATAGGATGAAAGAAGCTCAGAGTAGACAAAAATCCTATGCCGATAACCGGAGAAGGAAGTTAGAATTTTCTGTGGGAGATCTTGTGTTCATTCGTGTTTCACCAATGAAAGGTGTTGTGCGTTTCAGTCGCTCGGGAAAGTTAGCGCCTCGATATATCGGGCCATTTCCTATTACTGAACGTATTGGTTCCATGGCTTATCGCCTTTTATTACCGGCTCAATTTTCTGCTATCCATGACGTGTTTCACGTTTCTCAACTTCGGAAATGTCTTCGAGATTATGATTCTGTTCTTGAGCTCGGTGTTGTGGAAGAGATTGAAGTTTCGTCTAATTTAACTTATGAGCAACATCCTATTCGTATCATTGCTTCGGAAGTCAAACGACTTCGAAATAAAGATGTTCCGCTTCTTAAAGTTCAATGGTCTTCAAATCCTAAGGAATGTTCTCGGGAATCTAGAGAGTACATCGAGCGAACACATCCGGACTTACTTTCTCGTGCTCTTTGAGGTGAACTTCTTATTTCTAACTTCTTTTGTGTTGAATATGCTTTTATGGTTGTTACTATATATCTTCTTCTTGTAATATTGCGAGGACGCAATTTCTTTAAGGAGGGGAGTCTGTAACAACCCGCATATTTATCGATTTTATATTTAAATATTATATCTTTAGTTGGATTTTAGTCCAAAAAGCTACTTTTTGCATACGGTCGAATTAGGACTCGGGACCACTCCCATTTAGTTTGAAATGCTGTTTGCGACCTTTTTGAGTATAAGCTTCGATATGTTTGGAGAAAGTTGATTTTTGCTACTTTTCACTTTGGGTTTGGTTTGGGCTCAGCCCTAGGTTAACTTATGCTCAAATCTGAGCCACTCTTCCCCACTCACCCTCATTCTCTTCTCATTTCAGTCTTCTTAGCATTAATGGTGGGAGAGATTGAAAATTAAAACTCCAAAACCCTAGTTTCTCTTGCAAATCAAAATTCCTAGCTCCAAACTCAAGAAGAATCCATTGGTAAGCTTCTCTTCTTCTTCTCCAACTTGTTCTCTTACCAATTTCAGAAATTCCTAAACCTAATTTTGGGAATGTTCTTGTTTTTGAGCATAGATTCAAGCTCATTTGGGTTGTGTTGAAGAGAGGTTGATTCTCCATTTGCTTTCAAGCTTCTTCTTGTTCGATTTTGTGAAAAGGTGAGATTTTTATCTCACATCTATGACTATAATTATCTTTGGTTGTTGGGTATGAATTCCTAACACTTCTTCATATGCATTTGCTCTTGATTTGGATTGGTTTTGTGAATACTCCAATTTTTGGGTTTTTAAGTCAAATTTGTGTGAAATCCTTTTCGGTTAGCCTAGGCACCACTTGTGTGATTCCATTCACACATACTTTTTGTGATTTGGTTAGGCTAGACACCACTTGTGCGATTCCATTCGCACATTCCTTTTCGGTTAGCCTAGACACCACTTGTGTGATTCCATTCACACATACTTTTTGTGATTTGGTTAGGCTAGACACCACTTGTGCGATTCCATTCGTACATACCTTTTCGGTTAGCCTAGACACCACTTGTGCAATTCCATTCGCACATACCTTTTCGGTTAGCCTAGACACCACTTGTGTGATTCCGTTCACACATACTTTTTGTGATTTGGTTAGGCTAGACACCACTTGTGCGATTCCATTCGCATATACCTTTTCGGTTAGCCTAGACACCACTTGTGTGATTCCGTTCACACATACTTTTTGTGATTTGGTTAGGCTAGACACCACTTGTGCGATTCCATTTGCACATACTTTTCCGGTTAGCCTAGACACCACTTGTGTGATTCCACTCACACATACCTTTTTGTGATTTCTGGATTTCATGTGTTGATTTCTGGAATTTATGTTTCACCAACTTTTACGATGGGCATTGATATATATGTCAATTATTATGGCTTGGTGAATGAAATTAGGAGTATGACATTCCTTTTTATCTTGAGTAGATTATTGTGATATTGATTAATCTCTTGTTGATTTTCAATTACTTATTTATCACAGCTTGGCATTGTGATTATTATATGTTTGTGTCATATCTCTTATTATATATCACTTCATCTGATATTTATAGCTAGACTGATCCGTTTATTATTTTCTTCTTAAATAATACTCGGGTCAGACTGAGATATTACAGGTGCTTACTCATGTCTTCCTACCTGGAACCATCTTCTGACTTTTGGCTAACTACTCTAGTTTAGCAGTTTTTGTTGTATATATTTGAGATACAGACTCCTTGATGTATACTTATTCTTTTGTCTAGCACTTGTATCTATTCCTTTGTATTATTGTGGATCCTTTTGACCACTACTCTGATGTACACTTTCATGTGTAATATTCATATCTATTTCCGCCTTTGTGATATGAATTGTCTGCGACTGATTTATGTTATGTTTATTTTTGTATTTGTTTCCAAAGATTATTATGGCCACTGTGTAGTAGCTTTGTGTTTGTATCGGTGTGTCGGATTTCCTCTTGAGATAAAATGCATGTTATACTTTCTGACATATCGGTGCTCGCGCAAAGCAATTATACAGATGGTCGCTCCTCAACAGCCTTATTCTCCGTGCTAGTTGACAGCATTCACCCGTAGTGTTCTTGGCTAGCGTGGGTATAGAGGTGGGGCGTCACACTCATCTTCATTTCTTTTTCATGGTTTATTTTTGCTTTAAAATATCAAAAAAAATCCCAAAAACAAATTTTTTTTTGATTTATTTTTAAAAGAAACACTGTAAGATAAATATATGGTTTTGGTTTATTAAATTGAAATTTTTGAA
Source organism: Allium cepa (assembly GCA_030765085.1). Classification (NCBI taxonomy): domain Eukaryota; kingdom Viridiplantae; phylum Streptophyta; class Magnoliopsida; order Asparagales; family Amaryllidaceae; genus Allium; species Allium cepa. The sequence continues at coordinate 364,746,038 of CM060934.1, read as the reverse complement.
GATTTATTTGTCTTAACAAAAATAAAAATGAAGTTTGACTACAAATAATAATGGTTTAACTAGTATATAGGAAGATTCATACGTGTTAATTATGAAAACATCCTAATTGAAAATCTTTGTTTTAAAATTGGTGAATTTAAAGTAAAGGATATAACATTTTTTTTGTCTTCTAAGTTAAATGGTGCTAAGATGATTTTGCAAAACTCTCTCTCTCTCTCTCTCTCTTAAAAAAAAAAAATAGTAACATCCAAAGTATCCACTCTCATTTAAAAGTACTCATGGTTATGCATGGGTGAATTACTTGGGATCTTTGATTATGTGTTTTCATACTCATTTAAAAGTCGTCACGGTTATGCATGTATGGAACACATGTAAAAAAATAGACTTAATAAAAACCACATACGGTCGATAGGTGTATACACGAAAGTGTGTGCACTCCCCATGCTCTGTACTACCCTCACATAAGCCCGAAAGACAGTGCATGGGTGGTATATCTGGCCTCAGTTTACTTGAGCTAGGTGTGAATTTTTCTTGCAAATAATTGGAGAGCAAGCAATTGAAATCCTAGCACTACTTTACTTAGTTGATTTGATTTGTTATTGAAAAGAAATGAAAATACCACTTTGATAAATTTTGATAATCAACTAAGGATCCATTTCATAATTACACTTTGTTATCAACCGAAATAATGAGTTAAACTATAATCTATTTGCTATGTTGACTTGATTTTTGTTGAAAATTTTGATGAGTAAGTAAGATGAATTTTCGAGATAATAGCCAAAACCTATATTTAACTTATTCGTGTCGATTTAAAAATAAATCCTTCATTTGTAAATATTTTTAAAAACTTGCATTCACCTCTTTGTAAATAAATCTTGAATTTTGTAAATATTTTCATCCTGCATTTGGATTTTGTGGGTAGTATCCACTGAAAACCCTCACGAGACAACAATCGTCCTACTAGGGACACCTAGAGGTTTAATGGCTTGTTGCATACGCCTAATGCAGTCGTGCTCCCCACGAAAACAGATTTATCTTAGTTTTTGTTTATTCGAGGACGAATAAAAAGATAAGTGTGGGGGTATTTGATGTGCACGTAAATGTGCATATTTTTACCACCATATTTCATCTATTTAAATTAAATAAATGATCATATTGGGTATTTTAACATCTTTAACCAAAATCCATATTAATTCCAAATTATCACATATCCATCTTTATATAAAAGCAAAACGATCATTTGTGTGCATATATTTCTTCGAGAAAATTAGTTGAAAATTTATATATATTTGTGTAGGAATTTAATCTCAAATATAAGTAGTTTCATGAAGACACATGCATGCACAACATGAATATAAAGGAATGAAGATGGAAATAATTCAAAGTGAAGATCATGGAGCACACCACCTACCCATCACCTTAATGTACAAACTGGAGGCTAATGCACATGCTTATGATATTAATGGCTTCATGTACACTTAAATGGGGATTATGACATGCTAATGATTACTTGGTGGCCACACTACCTCATGGGCATTTTGGGCATTCCCCAAAAATATGAATTAGGGTTTCATACATGTATAAATACCCATATGTTTCATGCAATCTCTCTCTCTCACTTAGTCTCTTTTTAGTTAGTTTTAGGCTCAAAATAAAACAAGCTCTCTTCTTTCTTTTCATGGCTGCTTGGCCATTTCTCTTTATGTAATTTTTTATGCAACTTCAATACATGTTCTTTTTCTTTTCATGCTTTTTTACTTTCATGTTGTAGTTTAGATTTATTTTTCATGCAAGTAGAATAGTTTTTCTTTTTCTTGCTTTCTTTTTCCTTTTCTTTTTCTTTCATGTTGCAAGCTACATTTGTTGTTTTAATGACAAATATGAGAGGCTAAACCCCTTCAATTTAGGGGGCAATGAAGCTCTCTAATTATGTAGCTTCAACTATGTGTTGATTCATGCTCTCTTTTTGTGCTTAATGATGATGATAGAAATGGTTTACTAATTGTTTTTGCTTTGAATTTATGTAACGACCCATAAAATTTTAATAATTTTAATTGGTTTTATAACGTATTTAATTGGATTTTTGAGAAATTTTTAATAATAATATTTTGAAATAAAAATTTAGTATTCGAATTACGTCCAATTAAACATAGCAGATGGTAAATTTTCAATTAATTTTACCAAAGTTTATTTCATCGTGAAATTCTATTAAATTCAAGCTAGCTAATATTGTTGATGATAAAATATTTTTCAAGCTTGAATATTTTTACATAGAAAAATTCTAAATCATCTTCGGACTGAGACGTCGTCTTTCGTTTTTCAAAATACGGACTTCTATTACTCCGTTTGTCTTAGTTCTGGCAAAATAACAGCATTTCTTACACCGATTATCGACTTTTGATCGGATGATCGTACCACTGATATCTGTATACCGTTTTGATCGCCTCGTCGTGCTGATCCCAATGGTATATTTATTTCTGTATTTTGAAATCCGGTATGTGGTGGAATCTGTAAAGTGTAAACCTGTATCGGTATCCATTCTAAAACCTTTTGTTTTCCTTTGTCTTTTTCAAACTTGTGACGTGCCGCCCAAACAAATATAAATGCTGCTTTAATTAGTTGGTTGAAATTTTGGGTGACCGTTGCTATTACAGCAAATTTTTTTTTATTAATGCCCAAATCCAGGGCTGACTTTCAGCGTTCCATTCGTTCATTTTTAATTGTGGTTCCAACATTTCACTAGCTTCCTTTTCACGGTTCATTTATTTTACCTTTTTTTTCTTCTATAAATAACTGTTTGCATTCATCTTCTTCCCTTTCTTATATTTTGTCCCTTCTCATCATCATCTTTTAGCCGTTCTCCCCCTCACACGTTCCCAACCTCACATCGGCCACCTCCCACTGACCATCACTTCAGCCCAATCCTTCACCCATGCAGTCACGACCACCAATGTCCATCACCAATCCTCACGTTCAATGCATCATCCCTAACCGAGCTCACCATTCCAGCCGCCTCAGCCTGGCATCGGCTTCCCACTAACCTCGGCCTCCACTCAACCTCCTCCCTCTACCACTCCTCGGCCGAGCCTCATCACCTTCGCCGAGCGATATGCCATCAATCTCCTCCGGCTTGGCTGCCCGCTTTTCCATACTGGCCTAGCACCGTAGCCATCTGCTCGCGTGTGCGTGGCTATAAAGTTCGACCCTATAAATCTTTATGTTATGTCAGAACTTTTCATGTTAGTAAAAAAAAAAATTCGGATCTGAGAGATTACATACGTTTATTTTTTGATCTAAGTAACATTATTTTATATAAGACTAATGTATACTAGTATTTGTATAGTAAGTTGTTATAGGACTTTATATTATGTTAGTAATGTATCAGCGATATATATATATATATATATATATATATATATATATATATATATATATATATAATAGTATATGGAAAGTTGGTCTGTTGGTTTTCAAGAATTTTTAGGGGTTAGCTTATATAAATTTTCAACATATAGACTTTGATTCCAGAAACCATGGTTTACCTTGCTATGTTGGGTTTTGTCCTAGCTTGATCGCCTGTACTTGTTTATAGTGTATATATATATATATATCAAATAGTTTGATATTACATATAGGATATATATTTGTATGCGTGGGTCTATTATAATATTTGTAAGTTATATATAAAAGTGTTGGATCTGAGAGTTGTCCACATGATTGTTTAAATGTATTGATGTCTGCATATTTATACCTTTTAAGTTCGTTCCCATATATATGTTCACAAACAATTTTTTTGTGTGTAAGATATCAGTGTGTCATATTGTATTATAAAGTCTGTTAGTTAGGAAGTTATAAACGTGTATTCACCTTACTGTTTATTTTAGTCAATAGTGAAGAAATATGTCAAGTATAGTTAAGTTATTTATATATAAGTGTACAATTTACAAAATTTGTATAGTTTGTTACAAGTTTTGTCATACATTTTTATCTAAGTATAGTGTTGGGACATTTTTTTTATTGTATATTTGAGCTTTAGCTATATATATATATATATATATATATATATATATATTGAACTATCAAATTTTTATGTATCGATTCAAAATTTATTATTATATGTATACTAGTTATATAAGTTTAGTATGATAGTGTTAATATATATATATATATTATGTAAAGTTGTTTTAAAGATTATAAGTTATTAGCTTATCTAAAACTTTAAGTTGTATATATTCACTTAGGCCAATTATTTTCATCGACCCAGTCCGGATTGTTTCATCTATTCGTATTATCAGATCTTTCGCCAAATTCGTGCTAATCAAATTTGCTTTGAAATTCGTGCTTGGAATCGTAACTCACTCTATCGTCGAATCTCCCTCTAACCTCGAAAGGTGAGCAATCACTCACGATTAACGTTCTTTTATTTATTAAATTTGATTTCAATTGTAACGATAATTGAAATATGAGGCTGTAGTTATTTAAATTGTTATATATGCTATTATCTATAACTGTTCACTTATGGGATATGACACCATATCCTATTGTTTATATTTATTTTGATGATATATGCCTGTTGTTATTATTATTTTCATATCTGTTATCACTCTGCAAGTTCCCTATTAGTATAGAAATCATTATGGGTAGAAATGATACATACCAGAACGGACTTTAGAATAGGAGAAAATCGTTATGGGTTGAAATGATAAACCCAAGCAATTTTCATTTAATTGAATTTGGGATTGCGGGTTGAAATGATATCCACCCGTATATATTTAGTGCACGGGTTGAAATGATAAATATCCGTAGCACTTGACTATATGGTAGGAAATATATACAAACACCGCTGGTCCATATAAATACTTTGAAAATAAATTTCTACAGTTGAAAAGAAATATATGGGATTTAATAAATATTGCTTCTTAAATATTATATATATAAATGGAAATTTTATATATAGATTTAATAATAATATTATTGAGATTGATTTAATCCATATAATATGTTTGAGTATTATTTAAGATTTATATTTCAAAATTTACTGTTGTAAAAAGTTGAATAATTAAGAATGGGAGATAAATTTGGGTTTATTAAAAATGGTATTTAAATAAGGATTTATTTAATTAAATCGATTTGAAATTATTGAATGGAAAATTTAAAGGTATGATTTTGTAACTGGATTTTTGATTTAAGCGATTTAATGAATATTTCACGTTTAATAAAATTAAAGAAAATATTGAGTAAAATGTAATTTAAGGTTACTTAAATGATATTGAATCTAATAAGGGAGTATTTCAAGACTAAATAATAATGAGGTTAAATCGAGATCTATATGAAACTGTTATATAGAACATTTAAATATTAAAGCCTTGAACTATATCGGAATTTAAATGGTTTATGTTGAGATTCGGATCTGTATTTGAAATCAACGTAGTTGAATTTGTTATTTAGCAACTTAATTGAATTGAAGTGAAATTTAGGTTGAACCAAATTTGAATTTATTATTTAGAAAACTAAATTGAATAAAAATTTAGTTGAAATGTTGAATACTTAAAGTTTTGAAATATATTGAAATATAAAGGGGTATTTTTGTGATTTCAAATCCGAATTTGAGATCGATAAATTGAAGTGTTTATTTTAGGAATTGAGTTGAATTTAAATTGATAAATTGAGATTGAATTTAATTTAATTTAAATAGGAAGGTCGGGTTGATGTTGAAACGATTTGTTAAGTTGAGGGAATTGAAAATACTTTATTGTATAAATTATTTAATATATAAATACTATTTTGGGAAATATAGAGATATTTGAAGTGAAATGATATTTGGTTTTGAAGTATAAATTAAGCTTAAATGACCACGGTGTTATAGTGTATATTTCTACCTTGTAGATAGTTCCATGGACCCTTAGAGGATGGTTATCCCAAACATCCTTTAAGTTATTTGTATTTCAGTTGATATTTCACTTGAGTTAGATTTATTGATATAAGAATGTTAATCCTGACTCGAGTGTTTTGTGTTTTGCTTTACGCTCGGGTCAGACTGAGTGATACAGCATTAGAGACTCACCTTAGGAGTTCGGAGTTTCATTTGGAGATCCAACTATCGATTCAGATTCCAGCCCTTCCAATTGATTGGTTCAGAGAAGTCACCTGTTGCATTGGAGACTTCACTGCATTTGAACTATTCGGTTGTATTTTATTTCTAACTCTGATGTATATAGTAGCTTCATGAACTACTGTTCTTATCTATTTCGCTACATTATATTACTCTGTGATCTGTGATTGATTGATTTATTGTATATTCTAAGTTTTGCCAAATTTTAATTAACTATTTGGTATTTTGAATTATTCAAGTCGAATATGTATGGTTTTATTGTCGATTTGAATGGTCCAAAAATAGCGGGTCGTTACAGTTGGTATCAGAGCTTTGGCTGTAGGCAAAACTTAGAATATATGGTAAATTTATTTACAGAATCACTTTCATTCGAGTTGAATCTCTTCCTTTTTGACTCGATTTCCTTTGAATTTTGGAATGTGTAACGACCCGGAATTTTGACAGCATATTTTAATGAATATTTAATCTAATTTAAATTAAATATAAGCTTGTCAATGTTTAAATTAATGAGATCTTGGATATTTAACAGTTATATATGTTTGTAAAAGAAAGTTTGATTTGAAAAATTTAAAATTAAATGCTTCAAATTCATTAAAAAAAATCTGTCTTATTCCATAAAATTAAATCTAAGACTCTATATTTTATTCCCTGATAAAATACATATGAATACAATTTTGGTTTTTAAAATGATAAGTTTTAAAATAAATAAACATAGTAATATTAAACATAAACATGGAAAACAAGTATGAATCATAATTATAAACATAAGTATAAACCATAAATTATAAAATATAAAATATAACAAAGATATGAATTTACGAATATAAGTTATAACTTGAACTCTATTAATACAAGTGTATGAACATGAGAACACTATAATATTAATATCAGTGTAAATGAACAAATAAATGGAGTATGGAATAATAAAAGTTTAATTTTATTTATGCACAAGAAAACAAAATCAAAAGCAGGTTTCACTAAGAATAATAAATATATGTGCTGTATACAGTTTTATGCATAAGAAACAAAAGATTTCAGTTCAAATTAATAATGGGAAAACTTGTGATTTGTACAAAACAAAACAGAAATCTGAAACATTTATTACTTGTTAAGCATAAATGAAGCATTCATTAAATGTAAGCAAATATGAAACCGAACAATTGAAAATGTTTCAAACATCTTTGTCCAGTAAAAAGAAAAAAAAAATTAAAATCTGTATCTTGCAAAACATGTTTGGCCGAAATGATAAATATCTTTATACAAAATTGCAACTGTCAGTAAGCATTTAATTACTTGCTATCATGATTAAAAGCATAAGCATTAATTAGCATAACTTCTTGTTTAACAAGTACATGTAGCCGAAATCCCAAAATCATTTCATATTTGCAGTAAATTTAATACAAAAATTCTTGTTTGGTCAAAAATGGAGGCTGTCTAGTTATCATCTGTTTTGTTCAAGCATTTATATATATCCACCTTTATATCATCAGTTCATTTATACAAACTTTAACTTAAAAAATAAACCTGAGAAAAACATTGTATGCTTTGCAAACTTGGAATTTAATTCAACAGCAAAAACAAAGGAAGGTTTCAGGGTAGTTCAACTGCAGTCTCTTCAACATATCTTCTGTTCAAATTGTTTTTGGTGAGTAAACTTATCCATTTTAAATCTAAATTTGTATTTTAAGTTTGTAAAAGGTAAGTGCTTGGATATTGTCTATATAATTAGCCTTGGTATCTTCTGTTGTTTGAATAGTACAAGTAGTTGTTTCTTTCAAAACTTTTGAAATCTGATAAAGGTTAAGCCAAGAAATCTATATTACTTATTCATATAACCATTTGAACTTTGTATTGTGCTAATTCGAATTTGTTTAGCTTAAACAAGGCCTGTAAACATGTTTAAAGTTTAACAACATGATATTCATACTGTATTATCAAACTACAGGTAAAAAAAGAAATCAAAGTTTAAAATTCAAATGTTTAAATTTGTAAATCCAATAACATATTTAGTTTTCATAAACATAATTATGATTTTTAACATAAAAATCTTGATTTTTAAGCAAAGATCAACAGAGCAGTTTTAAAATGAATCAAAAATGGGTTTTTGGCAATTTTAGGAGATTGAGCTAATTTTAACTTCTGTAAATTAACAGGAAGCAAGTTTGTAAACCTTTTGATTCAAGAAAAATGTCAAATTATTTTTCGAATGCAAGGATTTTGGGTTTGAATCTAGAATAGGGTTTAAGCTCATATTTTTCAATGCTCTGTAAAAATTAGTTTGCGGCTCCAATAGGCAACCGAGTGAAGCTTGATTTTTGGTGGAGTTAGGAGAAGGTGTGATCGAGGTATTGGTGGAGTTTCATCACCTCCAGTGATGGATGGTGGCCGCGCGAGGAAATTTACGGCGAGGCGTTCTTGGTTCGTGTTCGAGCATCAGGTCATTTTTTTGATCTGGAAATTTTCATAGGGTTTTGGGTTTGGATTTTGGAAGACGTGATGTTTTGTGGTTTGTGGGTGTTGGTGTGAGTCGCCGATGGCAACGCGAACCACCGTGCACGTGCACGGTGGTGATCAGTGCCATGGTTTTGGTTTTTGGGTTATCGCGTGAGGGTTGCTCGGGAGCTTTGTGAGGTCGCTTCGAGTGTTCCTTTGGTTGCCTCCGAGTCGTATACGAAAGTAGCTACAGCAGTTCGATTTACAATTTTATAAAAAAATATGAGAATAAACTGGGAAGAAGAAGAGAGAGTGAGAGAGAGAGGGATGCAGGGCAAAACACGGGGAAAATATAGAAATGCTCGAGACTAACTCGAGTTTGCCTGGGAAATTCTCGGGTCAACTTAGTTTTTGTCTCGAGTCTGTTTGTTTTTACTTAAATACTTAAGTATTTTGATTTACAATGAATAAGAATAATTAAGGGAATAAATCTTGGTTAGTTTAAGTTAATATTTGATTAAAAATTTAGTAAAGTAAGGATTGTGAAGGAAGACGATGATTGATGTAAAAGTATAAGGTTATTAAAATCTAACTTACACTCGTGATTAAATTAAAGTAATACCTTTAAATTAAATTTGAAATTAGAAATAAATCATATGTTTAATCAACTTAACTTAAGAACGTTAGTTAATTACTTCAAGTTTAGATTAATCAATGGTAGTTACTTAAGTAATTAAGTGAAGATAAATGTTTCAATTGTTGATAATTCATTAATTATAAATAAATGATTAATTAAATAAATTTGTGAGAGTAAATATGTAATAAGATTGTAATTATTAATAATGAAGTTAATAATTAATAATTATGAATCAATTAATTTACTGAGTAATTAAGTAACAGTAAATGAATAGAAGTTAATTAATTAAATAATTAATTAAAGATTAGATAATTAATAAATTCAAAATTTATGATTAATTGAGTAATTAATTGATCATTAATAAGCTAATCAATTATTCATTAATTAAATAAAATAAAATAGTTTATTCTTAAGCAATCAATTGAGTAAAGTAATCCAAACTGTTTGGTATGCATTGATAATTATGTTTGATTTACTTTGATACCTGTTCGATGATATTTCTGTGATGTGTTATGATATATTATGGATATCTGTGGTAACTGTGTATGATTTATCTGATATATCTGTTATGTTAGTTCTGATATTTGATTGAACTGTTAAGTTAAATAGACAACTTGGCCTTTAAAATGGCGTTTGTATCCGATGAGACCGAGATCGGAAGAATCAACTTTTGATTCTCCGAAAACCACATCGATCCAAATTAAACGATAGGTCGTGACTTATCAAAGGGTGATCGAGATGGTGTTTCATAATGCAAGGGTTATCGTCGTTGACTCTGAGGGTGATTCCAAAATAAGTGTAACGAGATAATGCCTTCGGTTTCGTTCGAACCCGGAACGAACTTGTATGGATTGAATGCTTTCAACCCATCGTCAGGCGGACGATGAGCATTCTAAGATATGTTCAATAAAGGTAATCGTAGCCTCAAGCCTCATCAACAGGGAATGGCTAAAACAGGGGAGATGCAGCAAGGTTAGGTGGGTCATGCCCAAGCAGGACAAGATATTCCCCTGTCTAGATGCCCCTTTTTATTTCGGCTGTGTGAGCAGTTGTTGGCCACAACTGCGGGGTTATCTTGTTCGGGACTGTTCAGTAAGGAATGGTTCTGGCCTTGTGTTGTAGGGGGTCGGGAGAGATCCTCGGTACGGTGATCTAGGCCCCGTACTGTGACGGGCGGTACCCCAGTAGCCCTACCATTGTTGGAAATCCATTTACCCTACGAGACCCTACGGTTTTGATTTGTATTACCCACTTTCGTGGCTAGTAGCTGGAATTTAATAGATGTAACAATTTCGGCTATTTTCTATTTACTTGAAAACCCTAGACACTATTATAATATCACAGAATTTCCTATAAAATGTTTTGGTTAGCGTAAGGTAAAAACTTACCCGTATTTATTTGTGGGGAGTCTTACATGATACCTTTATTTTCAAATAATTTTCAAAGTTAAGCAACTTTAACCTGTTTACTCATACCAGACCCATGTCTGACCCAGAGTTTATATTTTTTTTTTCATAAACTCTTGGGTACTCAAATTTTTATGAGTAGCCAAGTGATAGGTATTGGAAGTGTTGATTTTCTAGAGGAGCTATTTTGGGAGAAGACCAGACGTTTGTATCTATATATGTAGTTCCGCTGTGTAGTTAGTCTATGATGTATTTTGGATGTATGTATGGACATATATATATATATAACAGTCCTGTTATGTGATATTGTATGACTCTGATGTATGTATAACTATGTAATAGTTATGTGATGTATTATATTTTGTTCCATTCCGCTGTAAGATTCTGATGTTGTTATTCTTTCTTTCTATTCTTTTCTATTTCTATCCCTTTCTTTCTTAATGATGGAACGTCTTTCTGGGTTGAGAAAGGCGGGTCGTCACAGTTGGTATCAGAGCGCTAGGTAGAGCGAGTACCTAGGCTCTTGTGTTATATTTCTCTTGAGAGTGCGTATTTGTATTTTCATATAATATTATATATGTCTATCTAAATTTGTTGAGTTACCTATTCAGGTGACCGACATGAGTTCAGGAAGAAGAGGTATAGTTAGGGCCAGTACTTCTACAGATAATGGACGGAGTCAGAATGTTAGTGAGGCTGTTAATCCAGTACCGTCTCAAGTTAATTTTGCAGCTTTATGCAAGGATTTCAAACATCTTGGAGGGCAACCATTCAAAGGCTCTGAGTCAATAATTGAAGTTCAAGACTGGCTATGCTCTTGCGAACGTATTTTCAAGAGCATGAGATTGACTGATGAGCGTAAGAGGCATATGGCATCGTGGCAATTGCAAGGTGGTGCAGCAGCATGGTGGGATTCAACTATTGCAAATATTTCTGAGGATGACTTTTCATGGGACAGATTCAAGGAATCGTTTGAAGAGAAGTTTGTACCAACGGCAGGGAGAACCCAATTGTATCAGGATTTTCTGTATTTGAAGCAGGGTAGTATGTCCATTTCGAAATATGAAACTAGATTCAACGAACTCTCTTGTTATGGACCAGGACTCATGGATACTCCTTTGAAAAAGAATGAGAAATTTGTGCAAGGGTTGAGGCCTGAATTCCATTGGAAATTGACGGTGCTTCTGAAGGGATCTTTTGTTGATTTGATTGATATGGCGTTGAGGTATGAAAGTTTGATGAGTAAGAAACCGATGGCTCCAGTTGCAGCTTCAAGTGGGAATTTCACTAATCCGAATAAGCGAAAGTTCGATCCCAAATGGAGGAAACCGAATAAGAAGAAACCTGGAAATAACAACGGACCCCGGAAGTGCTACATTTGTCAACAGGAAGGGCATTTGGCAAATAAGTGTCCTAGGAAGGGATTCCAGCAGCAACAACAGCAACCGCATCAGAGTGGTCTAGGATCAGCTATGGTTCAGAAATCATTGTGCTTTAATTGTCATCAGCCAGGACACATGATCAAGAACTGTCCACTTCTGCAGAGAGCACCTCAGAATAAAGTTTTTGCTTTGGAAGCCGGACCATCTTCTTCTTCGATGGGCAAAGGAGTATTAGAAGGTACTTTACTTTTAGATGGGAAATATATTAGAGTTTTATTTGATTCAGGTGCTTCCTTGAGTTTTATTTCTTTGGACTCTGTTGAAAAGTTTTCTCTTACCCCTAGTTCTGTAGACAGTCCTATCTTGGTATCTAATCCTATAGGGGGGTGACCAAATTAGACACTATCTGTAAGGACTTGAAGATCTCATATCTATCCCACAGTTTTTCTTGTGAACCATATGTGTTGAATTTTAAGGGATTTGATCTTATTTTGGGTATGGATTGGCTGGATAAGTATAAAGCCGTTTTGAATTGTGATGAAAGAACAGTTTCGTTGGAAACTGTTCTGGGTAGAATTGCCAGAGTGTCGTGTGATAATTCTGGAATTCACTTGAGCAGTCTTTTGTATGGAATTGAGACTTCTGAAGAGAGAGTTGAAGACATCGATGTGGTTCAAGATTTTGCTGATGTTTTTGAAGAAGTTAAGTGTCTGCCACCACATCGAGAAATAGAGTTCCGTATTGATTTGATTCCAGGAGCTGTACCAGTGATTCAACCCAGTAGGAGAATGGCTCCTAGGGAAAGAGAAGAGTTGATTAAGCAGACGCAGGATCTTTTAGAGAAGGGATTGATAAGACCTAGTTTTTCTTGTTGGGGTTCGGCAGCAGTGTTTGTAACCAAATCGGATGGATCACTAAGGTTCTGTGTGGATTATAGAGAATTGAACAAAGTGACCATCCGTAATAAATATCATCTTCCTCGCATCGATGATCTTTTTGACAAGTTGCATGGTGCTTCTATCTTTTCTCAATTGGATCTAGCTTCGGGTTTCCACCAGTTGAGGGTAGCTAAAGACAATATTCCCTTGACTGCATTTAGGGGACCGAATTGTTTCTATGAGTGGTTGGTTATGCCGTTCGGATTAACAAACGCTCCTGCCTACTTCGTTGACCTCATGAATCGAGTCTTTAGAGTTGTGTTGAATAAGTTTGTGCTGGTATTCATTGATGATATCTTGGTCTATTCCAAATCCGAAGAAGAGCACAGGGAGCATTTAAGGATTGTATTGGATACTATGAGGAAGAATGTGTTGAAGGCGAAGTTTTCGAAGTGCCATTTCTGGAAATCGGAAGTTAAATTTTTAGGGCATATTGTTTCTGGTGAAGGCATTTCTGTTGACCCAGTGAAAGTTGAAACTATTCTGGAATGGAAACAGCCAGAGACACCGACGGAAGTTCGCAGTTTTCTAGGATTGGCTGGCTACTACAGGAAATTTATCAGAGATTATTTCAAGATTTCTTCGCATCTGACTAAGCTGACCAGGAAAGGAGAAAAATTCAAGTGGACACCTCAATGTGAAGAAGCTTTTCAGGAATTGAAGCTAAGGATAACTATTGCCCCAGTACTTGCTATTCCGGATGGGAAGAGCAAATTCGAGGTTTACACTGATGCTTGTATAGTGGGTTTGGGGGCAGTTCTGATGTAGAACGGAAGGGTTATCGCGTATGCTAGTCGACAGTTGAAGGCTCATGAGAAAAACTACGCTACGCACGATCTTGAACTGCTAGCCATTGTTTTTGCTCTGAAGATTTGGAGACATTATCTTTTGGGAGAAAAATTCGAATTGTTCACGGATCACAAACCGTTGAAATATCTATTCTCTCAAAAAGACCTTAATCTGAGACAGCAGCGGTGGGTTGAATTTCTTGCATCCTATGATTTGGATATTCTGTACACTCCGGGGAAAGCGAATGTCGTAGCTGATGCTCTCAATAGGAACGCGGTTTTATCTCTTCTGGAAGTGGTTCCATCTCTTATTGAAAGGATCTCAAGCAAGCAAGAATCTGATAAGATGTTAAGGAGGATCATCAAAAAAGTCAGGAAAGGTCAGTGTCCTAGTTTTGAAATTGATGACCAAGGAACACTAAGGATTAACGGGAGAATCTGAGTTTCGAATGATAAGGAGTTGAAGCAGGAAGTGTTCTCAGAAAGTCATCGCTCCAAACTGAATATTCATCCTGGAATTTCGAAGATGTACAAAGACATGAGGAGAGCTTTCTGGTGGCCGAATATGAAGAAGGATGTTGCTAGATTTGTGAACAGTTGTGCCATTTGTCAACAAGTTAAAGGTGATCAACAGAAATCTGCTGGGTTATTGCAACCTCTGGAAATTCCGAATTGGAAATGGGAAATGATCTCGATGGATTTTATTGATGGTTTTCCTAGAACCAGGAAAGGGAATGACGGTATATGGGTTATTGTGGATCATTTAACTAAGAGTGCCCATTTTATACCAGTAAAGGCAACCCGTACTGCAGTTTCTTTGGCGGAAATATTCTTGAAGGAGATAGTTCGATTGCATGGTGTCCCAGTCAGCATAGTAAGTGATCGTGATCCTATTTTCACTAGAAAATTTTGGGAAGCTCTGCAATCAGCAATGGGAACAGATTTGAGATTGAGTACAGCCTATCATCCTCAAACGGACGGACAGACAGAGAGGCTGAATCGTATTCTTGAGGATATGCTACGGGCTTGTTGTTTTAGATTTTGGAGGATCTTGGGAGGACCATCTTCATTTAGTGGAATTTTCTTATAATAACAGTTATCAAGCAAGTATTAAGATGGCTCCTTATGAAGCTTTATACGGAAGACCGTGTAGATCCCCAGCTTGTTGGATTGAAGAAGGATCGTCTTGTGCTCGGACCCGATCTTATTCGTGAAGCTTCTGCGAAGGTTGAGCTTATCAAGAAAAGGATGAAAGCTGCTCAAGATCGTCAGAAGAAATATGCGGATAGAAGACGAAGGCCATTGGAATTTGAGATCGGAGACTTGGTTTTTGTTAAAGTTTCCCCAAGTAAAGGTGCTATGAGATTCGGAAAGACGGGAAAACTTGCTCCGAGATACATTGGACCATTCCGAGTGTTGGAAAGAATTGGAGCTGTAGCCTACAGGATTGAATTGCCAGAGTGGATGTCTGGGATTCACAATGTGTTTCATGTATCGCATTTGAGGAAATTTGTTCATGATCCCTCATTGGTTGTGGAACCGGTAATTCAAGAAGATTTGGAAGTTGAACCCAATTTAACTATGGTCAGAAATCTAGTTCAGATCGTGGACCGAGACGAGAAGCAACTCAGGAACAAAGTGGTGAAACTCGTCAAGGTGCATTGGAGTGAGGATCCCAGAGATTGTACCTGGGAAACTCTCGATAGTTTTAGGAGTGCTTATCCGGATTTATGTTCGGATAACTAGTGATGTTTGTTAGAATAGGCTGTTTGTTTATTTGCTATTGTATGAATGATATGTATGTTTGGATGGTTAATATAAAAGCCTTTGAATTAACCGTTGTTTAAATTTCGGGGACGAAATTCTTTTAAGGGGGGAGGAATGTAACGACCCGGAATTTTGACAGCATATTTTAATGAATATTTAATCTAATTTAAATTAAATATAAGCTTGTCAATGTTTAAATTAATGAGATCTTGGATATTTAACAGTTATATATGTTTGTAAAAGAAAGTCTGATTTGAAAAATTTAAAATTAAATGCTTCAAATTCATTAAAACAAAATCTATCTTATTCAATAAAATTAAATCTAAGACTCTATATTTTATTCCCTGATAAAATACATATGAATAAAATTTTGGTTTTTAAAATGATAAGTTTTAAAATAAATAAACATAGTAATATTAAACATAAACATGGAAAACAAGTATGAATCATAATTATAAACATAAGTATAAACCATAAATTATAAAATATAAAATATAACTAAGATATAAATTTACGAATATAAGTTATAACTTGAACTATATTAATACAAGTGTATGAACATGAGAACACTATAATATTAATATCAGTGTAAATGAACAAATAAATGGAGTATGGAAAAATAAAAGTTTAATTTTATTTATGCATAAGAAAACAAACTCAAAAGCAGGTTTCACTAAGAATAATAAATATATGTGTTGTATACAGTTTTATGCATAAGAAACAAAAGATTTTAGTTCAAATTAATAATGGGAAAATCTGTGACTTGTACAAAACAAAACAGAAATCTGAAACATTTATTACTTGTTAAGCATAAATGAAGCATTCATTAAATGTAAGCAAATATGAAACTGAACAATTGAAAATGTTTCAAACATCTTTGTCCAGTAAAAAGAAAAAAAAAATTAAAATCTGTATCTTGCAAAACATGTTTGGCCGAAATGATAAATATCTTTGTACAAAATTGCAACTGTCAGTAAACATTTAATTACTTGCTATCATGATTAAAAGCATAAGCATTAATTAGCATAACTTCTTGTTTAACAAGTACATGTAGCCAAAATCCCAAAATCATTTCATATTTGCTGTAATTTAATACAAAAATTCTTGTTTGGTCAAAAATGGAGGCTGTCCAGTTATCACCTGTTTTGTTCAAGCATTTATATATATCCACCTTTATATCATCAGTTCATTTATACAAACTTTAACTTAAAAAAATAAACCTGAGAAAAACATTGTATGCTTTGCAAACTTGGAATTTAATTCAACAACAACAACAAAGGAAGGTTTCAGGGTAGTTCAACTGCAGTCTCTTCAACATATCTTCTGTTCAAATTGTTTTTGGTGAGTAAACTTATCCATTTTAAATCTAAATTTGTATTTTTAGTTTGTAAATGGTAAGTGCTTGGATATTGTCTATATAATTAGCCTTGGTATCTTCTGTTGTTTGAATAGTACAGGTAGTTGTTTCTTTCAAAACTTTTGAAATCTGATTAAGGTTAAGCCAAGAAATCTATATTACTTACTCATATAACCATTTGAACTTTGTATTGTGCTAATTCGAATTTGTTTAGCTTAAACAAGGCCTGTAAACATGTTTAAAGTTTAACAGCATGATATTCATACTGTATTATCAAAATACAGGTAAAAAAGAAATCAAAAGTTTAAAATTCAAATGTTTAAATTTGTAAATCCAATAACATATTTAGTTTTCATAAACATAATTATGATTTTTAACATAAAAATCTTGATATTTAAGCAAAGATCAACAGAGCAGTTTTAAAATGAATCAAAAATGGGTTTTTGTCAATTTTAGGAGATTGAGCTAATTTTAACTTCTGTAAATTAACAGGAAGCAAGTTTGTAAACCTTTTGATTCAAGAAAAATGTCAAATTATTTTTCGAATGCAAGGATTTTGGGTTTGAATCTAGAATAGGGTTTAAGCTCATATTTTTCAATGCTCTGTAAAAATTAGTTTGCGGCTCCAATAGGCAACCGAGTGAAGCGTGATTTTTGGTGGAGTTAGGGGAAGGTGTGATCGAGGTATTGGTGGAGTTTCAACACCTCCGGTGATGGATGGTGGCCGTGTGAGGAAATTTACGGCGAGGCGTTCTTGGTTCGTGTTCGAGCATCAGGTCATTTTTTTGATCTGGAAATTTTCGTAGGGTTTTGGGTTTGGATTTTGGAAGTCGTGACGTTTTGTGGTTTGTGGGGGTTGGTGTGAGTCGCCGATGGCAACGCGAACCACCGTGCACGTGCACGGTGGTGATCAGTGCCGTGGTTTTGGTTTTTGGGTTATCGCGTGAGGGTTGCTCGGGAGCTTTGTGAGGTCGCTTCGAGTGTTCCTTTGGTTGCCTCCGAGTTGTATACGAAAGTAGCTACAGCAGTTCGATTTACAACTTTATAAAAGGAAATGAGAATAAACTGGGAAGAAGAAGAGAGTGTGAGAGAGAGAGGGATGCAGGGGAAAACACGGGGAAAATATAGAAATGCTCGAGACCAACTCGAGTTTGCCTGGGAAATTCTCGGGTCAACTTAGTTTTTGTCTCGAGTCTGTTCGTTTTTACTTAAATACTTAAGTATTTTGATTTACAACGAATAAGAATAATTAAGGAAATAAATCTTGGTTAGTTTAAGTTAATATTTGATTAAAAATTTAGTAAAGTAAGGATTGTGAAGGAAGATGATGATTGATGTAAAAGTATAAGGTTATTAAAATCTAACTTATACTTGTGATTAAATTAAAGTAATACCTTTAAATTAAATTTGAAATTAGAAATAAATCATATGTTTAATCAACTTAACTTAAGAACGTTAGTTAATTACTTCAAGTTTAGATTAATCAATGGTAGTTACTTAAGTAATTAAGTAAAGATAAATGTTTCAATTGTTGATAATTCATTAATTATAAATAAATGATTAATTAAATAAATTTGTGATAGTAAATATGTAATAAGATTGTAATTATTAATAAGGAAGTTAATAATTAATAATTATGAATCAATTAATTTACTGAGTAATTAAGTAACAGTAAATGAATAGAAGTTAATTAATTAAATAATTAATTAAAGATTAGATAATTAATAAATTCAAAATTTATGATTAATTGAGTAATTAATTGATCATTAATAAGCTAATCAATTATTCATTAATTAAATAAAATAAAATAGTTTATTCTTAAGCAATCAATTGAGTAAAGTAATCCAAACTGTTTGGTATGCATTGATAATTATGTTTGATTTACTTTGATACCTGTTCGATGATATTTCTGTGATGTGTTATGATATATTATGGATATCTGTGGTAACTGTGTATGATTTATCTGATATATCTGTTATGTTAATTCTGATATTTAATTGAACTTTTAAGTTAAATAGACAACTTGGCCTTTAAAATGGCATTTGGATCCGATGAGACCGGGATCGGAAGAATCAACTTTTGATTCTCCGAAAACCACATCGATCCAAATTAAACGATAGGTCGTGACTTATCAAAGGGTGATCGAGATGGTGTTTCAGAATGCAAGGGTTATCGTCGTTGACTTTGAGGGTGATTCCAAAATGAGTGTAACGAGATAATGTCTTCGGTTTCGTTCGAACCCGGAACGAACTTGTATGGATTGATTGCTTTCAACACATCGTCAGGCGGACGATGAGAATTCTAAGATATGTTCAATAAAGGTAATCGTAGCCTCAAGCCTCATCAACCGAGAATGGATAAAACAGGGGAGATGCAGCAAGGTTAGGTGGGTCATGCCCAAGCAGGACAAGATATTCCTCTGTCTAGATGTCCCTTTTTATTTCGGCTGTGTGAGCAGTTGTTGGCCACAACTGCGGGGTTATCTCGTTCGGGACTGTTCAGTAAGGAATGGTTCCGGCCTTGTGTTGTAAGGGGTCGGGAGTGATCCTCGGTACGGTAATCTAGGCCCCGTACTGTGACGGGCGGTACCCCAGTAGCCCTGCCATTGTTGGAAATCCATTTACCCTACGAGACCCTACGGTTTTGATTTGTATTACCCACTTTCGTGGCTAGTAGCTGGAATTTAATAGATGTAACAATTTCGGCTATTTTCTATTTATTTGAAAACCCTAGACATTATTATAATATCACAGAATTTCCTATAAAATGTTTTGGTTAGCGTAAGGTAAAAACTTACCCGTATTTATTTGTGGGGAGTCTTACGTGATACCTTTATTTTTAAATGATTTTCAAAGTTAAGCAACTTTAACCTGTTTACTCATACCAGACCCATGTCTGACCCGGAGTTTATATTTTGTTTTTCATAAACTGTTGGGTACTCAAATTTTTATGAGTAGCCAAATGATAGGTATTGGAAGTGTTGACTTTCTGGAGGAGCTATTTTGGGAGAAGACCAGACGTATGTATCTATATATGTAGTTCCGCTGTGTAGTTAGTCTATGCTGTATTTTGGATGTATGTATGGACATATATGTATATAACAGTCCTGTTATGTGATATTGTATGACTCTGATGTATGTATAACTATGTAATAGTTATGTGATGTATTATATTTTGTTCCATTCCGCTGTGAGATTCTGATGTTGTTATTCTTTCTTTTTATTCTTTTCTATTTCTATCCCTTTATTTCTTAATGATGGAACGCCTTTCTTGGTTGAGAAAGGCGGGTCGTCACAGAATGTCCCTCGGTTCCGAAATTCATTCTTGTCTCTTCTATTTATATTCTTTTGATTCTGGAGTATCCCATAGCTCCACTGAATGTTTTGTAAAGGGGGTGAAAACTCCTTTACAATCGGCATTGATTCACCGAAGATTTTTGTATCCTCGGTTTATGATGCTGCTATATCTTTATATGCTGAATTCTATCTCTGGCGATCGAATGTCGATTTGTTTTGGAATTCCGCATCGATTATATTCCTAAGGTCACGGTTGACCTGATTAAGGTCGCCGCGATTTATAGAATTATATCCATCTTCTATTTTGTAATTTAATTATCTCAACTTCGATCGAGTCTATCTTCGAATCAGGATTCTATTGATTGGAGTTCCCCTAATTTAAATTCTATCTTTGTTTTGAAATCCATTCTTGAATCACCCTTTGAAAAATCGGGTATGTTGTATTTTTGAAATTGTTTATACCGAAATTATTATTTTGATAACTATGATTTTATTCTATATATAAAAGTAAAAATGTTTTTGATAAGGATTATATACCTATATGTAAAATAAAATAAGAAATGTTATTCTATATATAAATGTTTTGAAAGGATTTTAAGTTTTGGAAATTTATAAGAAATTGATTTATATAAAAATGACTTATAACTGAAGGGTTAAATTTGAAATTCGAGAATTGAATTCCGATATTTTGAAACTGGTTTTAAGATTTTGGAAAATATATAAAAATAATACAATTTAAAAGTATTTTTCGAATAAGAAATGTTTCAAATGAGTTCAAACGATTTCCAATAATTTTGAAGAAATTTCAAAGAGGTTTTCAAGAAAATAGAAGTCCAGAACTCACCTATGTCGCTGGAAAATAATTTCGGTGATGAATGCACGCATCATTGACATTGATTTTCGAGTTTCAGAGTGGGGGAGAGGCCTCTTTAATTGCTTCGCTATGCGAGTGATTTTGTAAAACCATTTTGATTTCAAATTTCGAAGCATAATTTGATATTTTCGAAAGATATATGTATATATTTGAAACAATTTAAATTGAGACCTGTGTTTAGTCCTCGAGTTTCGGATTTGATTTAGTATAATCCTATTTATTGAAATTGATTTATTAATTTATGTTAATTTTCAACTCTTGAATTTGGAAATTTGATTTCCCTAACTATTTTGAATGTTCGAACACTTCCAAATCGAGATTAAATTTTTAAAGCTAAGAAATTTCGAAGATTATAAAATGTTTGATAAAGAATATAAATTTAGTTTTGAAATGTTTAGAAAAAAAAAGTTTTGAATAGTGGTTTTCAGAAAGGTAAATTGGATATTTCAAATAGAAATAGATAGTTTAGAAGTTTTAAAGGGATAATTATAAATTTGGAAACCATTTTGAGTATAATTGATTTTGAGAAAATATTTGGTTTTGAAATTAAAAACCAGTACTTATATGGTGATTTTGGAAATGAATTTGTTTGACTTGAATTATTTTAATTTGGAAACTGGGATAATTTTCTAAACCTATCATTTTAGGAACTTTAAAATTTAGATATTTAATTTGGAAGAAAATTTGGTGAAATCATATATGATTTTGAAACTAAATTGATATTGAAATGATCTGAAATTGAGAACCATATATTATTAAGCACTTGATTTGGGAGTGGTCGAACTTATATAAAATGGATTTGTATAAGTATGTAGTTGATTTGAAATCTATTGATTTGAAAGGTACTCAATTTGGAAAGAGAATTTTATATAATCGAAGTCTATATAAGTATGATTTGATATACTATTGATTTGGAAAGTATTCGATTTGAAAAAAAGAATCCTATATATAATGGACTTTATATAAGTATGATATTTGAAGGTATTTGAAAAGGTACGATATGATATATATTTTAGAAGTAATGATATGGAAAGTGCCTTCTGCTTGATATCCGCTTTGTGGCCACATTGTGGATTCATTCTATCGATATTATTCTCTCTGATTTTTGGTTTTCCAGATGTGATACTCGAGTGTTCCCACCGTAGCGTAACCCATGGTTTTTTTTCTCTCGCGACTACATATCGAAATTGCCTGGTTGAGTCTGGCCTAGGGGTACAGATTGTTTCATAGGGGATCCAGGCGTAACCATTGTGTATCCTGCAATCTGTGTAGGTCACGGTTAGTAGCGAAACTGCCTTGCTAAGATGGCCTAGGGGTACGGATTGTTTCCTGGGCGAACCAGGCGTAACCATTGTGTATCCTGCACTCTACTGGTCATCATGGTGTAAATCGCAGGACTGAGAAAGCTTACAGATACAGATTGTTTCCTGGGGGATCCAGGCGTAACCATTGTGTATCTGCGAACCATGGTCGGACAAAGGTTTTGGTTTGGTTGTTTGTTTGGATTGTACTTTCCATATCTGTTTTAAAAAGGTTTTCAAGTATTTTCACTGGGTGTTGAAACGAGTCTACTTAGTACTTGAAGAATTCTAGCTTTGCGCCTGATCAACGCATGGCGAGAGTCTGCAAGAACGACGATAAACTTGTTGAAACATCGAGTTATAAAAGTATTTTCGAAAGGAAAATTTGTTTCGATATAAAAGTATTTTTTTATAAAGTATTGATATCAAGGTATTTTATTATAAAAGTATTTTCAGCAAAAAAAATTTATGTTAATATTTGAAATTGAAACTCTTATGGTTTGAAATTAACGATTCATGCCCGATTCTATTCTGTTGAATCTACCTTATCTGCTCAGCTTATTTATTCACCTATATTCTGTTTCCTGAATCCACCTTTCTTTCCTTTTGAATATAATCTTTAAACTACTGTTTATTTATATACTACTTGGTTTAATAGAAGATTTTAAATATTGTAAATATTTTGAAGTTATTAATTAAATAAAACATATTTTAAGAAAATGATTATTAATTTATTTATAATATTTGAAAAGTATCTAAAGACAGATTTATAAATTTATGAATTATGGATTTGATATTTTCAGTAGCTTTTTTTGTATATATAACTAATGATGCAAGTTATTGTTTTCAAATAGTTTTCATATATTTATAAAGGTGTTATTTAAAACTTATAAATGATATTTATAAAGGAAGCAAGCAATTTTACAAATGGGTTTGAATTTTTTTTAATTATTAAAGAAATTTAATTTCAAATGAAGTTTTCAAATGAATATTTCAAGTAAAATTTATATGGTCTTAAATTAATTATTTATCCTTGTCTTTCAATCTATTTATCTTTCTGGTTGTTTCTATTCTCCTACCTTCTTCCTTTTCGGGGACGAAAAGTTTGGGTGGGGGAGAGTGTAACGACCCATAAAATTTTAATAATTCTAATTGGTTCTATAACGTATTTAATTGGATTTTTGAGAAATTTTTAATAATAATATTTTGAAATAAAAATTTAATATTCGGATTACGTCCAATTAAACATAGCAGATGGTAAATTTTCAATTAATTTTACCAAAGTTTATTTCATTGTGAAATTCTATTAAATTCAAGCTAGCTAATATTGTTGATAATAAAATGTTTTTCAAACCAGAATATTTTTACATAGAAAAATTCTAAATCATCTTCTGACTGAGACGTCGTCTTTCGTTTTTCAAAATACGGACTTCTATTACTCCGTTTGTCTTAGTTTTGGCAAAATAACTGCATTTCTGACACCGATTATCGACTTTTATCGGATGATCGTACCACCGATATCTGTATACTGTTTTGATCGCCTCGTCATGCTGATCCCAATGGTATATTTATTTCTGTATTTTGAAATCCGGTACGTGGCAGAATCTGTAAAGAGTAAACCCGTATCGGTATCCGTTTTAAAACCTTTTGTTTTCCTTTGTCTTTTTCAAACTTGTGACGTGCTACCCAAACAAATATAAATGTTGCTTTAATTAGTTGGCTGAAATTTTGGGTGACCGTTGCTATTACAACAAAATTTGTTTTATTAGTGCCTAAATCCAGGGCTGACTTTTAGCGTTCCATTCGTTCATTTTTAATTGTGGTTCCAACTTTTCACTAGCTTCCTTTTCACGGTTCATTTATTTTACCTTTTTTTTCTATAATTAACTGTTTGCATTCATCTTCTTCCCCTTCTTATATTTTGTCCCTTCTCATCATCATCTTTTAGCCGTTCTCCCCCTCACACGTTCCCAACCTCACAACGGCCACCTCCCACCAACCAACACTTCAGCCCAAGCCTTTACCCATGCAGTCACGACCACCAACGTCCATCACCAATCCTCACGTTGAATCCATCATCCCTGACCGAGCTCACCATTCCAGCCGCCTCAGCCTGGCATCGTCTCGCCCACCAACCTCGGCCTCCACTCAACCTCCTCCCTCTACCACTCCTCGGCCCGAGCCTCATCACCTTCGCCTAGCGATATGCCATCAATCTCCTCCGGCTTGGTTGCCCGCTTCTCCGTCCTGGCCTAGCATCGTAGCCATCTGCTCGCATGTGCGTGGTTATAAGGACCGAGCACCATTGTAGCGTATTTTTCTCCTCCTCGACCCATGGTAAGTTCTCCAATCGGATCAATTCCCCAGATGAAAAAGGGCCAAGGGTAACCATCAGGATTAAACTGGTAGGTGGCAATCTCGAGATTTTGGCCAATCTTTGGCATTTGTCACATTTCCTAGCAAACTCGACCGCATCCTTGTTCAGTGTGGGCCAAAAATATCCATAAAGCCGGATCTTTGTAGCTAGAGTTTACCCTCCGGTGTGGTCATCGCAACTTCCTTGATGTATGTTGTTAATATTTTCTTCGTTCCCAACGACACACCTCAATAGCGGGTTGGAAAAGCCACGGTGGTACAACATGCTATTCTGGATGGTGTAGCATGATGCCCTCCTCAAGATTCTCCTTACTTTGTTTCGATCTACTTGTAAGGCTCCTTCTTGTAAGTACCCGACGATGGGGGTTGTTAACGTAAAAATCAGACGCTAACACCCCGGTGTGTGTAGAGTGAACGTGAAAGCATCACCCGTCAATACGGGAATCAGAGATAAGCAGAAAATTACAGAAAAGCAGTAAAAGACACAGCTTTTATAGTGGTTCGGCTTATAGTCAAGCCTACGTCCACTTTCAATCTCTTTATTGCCGATTCAAATACAACTTATACAACTTTCTTCAATTACAACACACTTTGGACTAGGAACCCAAACATCGATGCAGAATAATCTCTCGAATCCATGTCGAATGATTTAGATTTTCTCTTGAAGTTTGTTGTAGAATCCTCAGTGTTTGGAGTGCTTGAAGTGTTATTTGAGTTGAGAAAACGGCAGAGTATCGGCGCCTCGAGAATCAACCCAAAGATCCCCCTAATGTTGGAGCAGGAGCTGTATTTATAGGAGATTTCCTGGGTGAGGTATAGGTCGCGCACGACCTAAGATAGGTCATAGGTCGCTGGCGAGTTAAAGGGAAGCACGCTACGACTTAACTGGTCCTTCCGTGGTTATCTGAACTAGCTGACAGGCCGTCGCGACTTAGGAGGAAGCATCATCATTTATTTACCAAGTACTAGATCGTGAACGAGCTAATGCAGGTCGTAGGTTGGCGACGACCTAAGGGAGTAGCCAGTAACTTCACAATGCTAAGACAACCAATCTAGCAACTTAAGCTAAGTCGTTAAACCGTAATGTCACTCAACTCGTTAGGTCGTGGATCGCCCCATTCCTTAGGTCGCTAAGTCGCTGTACTTTGTAGGTCGAGCACATAGTTTGGTCATTCCCCTTTTTAGGTCGCTAGGTCGCGGACCACTTGGGTCGCTGAACTCATTAGGTCGTAAACCCCCTTTAAGTAATTAGGTTGTTGAACAGTTAGGTCGCTTTATATTATAAGTCGTTGAGTCGGTAGGAGGTTAGATCACTCCATCCCTTAAGTCGTTAGGTCGCTGTACTTTTTAGGCCGCATATATGGTTGAGTCGCTCCACATTTATCCCGTTAAGTCGCGTGCATCTTCGAGCTGTTTTCTCGCTGAGACCTTGGGTCGCTTAGCCGTAGAACTCCTTAGGTTTCTAGGTCGCGAGCCTATCGGAGTTAACATTTGCCCCTCGGAGTACACGCCTATTCCTTAGGTCGTGTGCTCCGATCCAGCCTTTAGGTCGTTGGCGACTTATTAGGCTTGATATGTCGCGTGCCGTTATGCATTTCTTTCACCCCGTATAAATTGCTTAGTTCGCTATTTCCTCATTTCATCTGCTCCAACGCTCTAAACCGCCATTAACAATCCTCCGAGGTTAAAGATTTAGCTCTAAACTTTCTCCTCTTTCAACTGTTAATTCTATCAACGAATTTAGATAATCTCGAGCATTTACTTACTACACTTGTCGCCAATTCCACCATAACCGTTTCCACATGATTTTGTCGTTACGATGTAATTTGGTATTCGAATCCGCCTCTTGACTCTTCGTCAAATTGCTAGTGGCTACTGAAAGAATCAATTGGCCTAGGGTTCCATGGGGTTTCTGGACTTTAGAGGAGGCGAAGAGTTTCTTAGTCATTGGGTTATTGGATAGCGGGTTAAAGAATGTTAAGTGGAGAGAAGCAAACGGGCTAGAGAGGAATCGGGAACAACCGGTTTAAGAGCCTCAAGTGACCTTAAGCTTTTTGGCTCAGATGCGAACTACCTAATTTAACTTTCTTGCGACCTAACCCACTTGCGACTTATCATATTTGCGACTTGGGTCTTAGGCCGCGGCCGAGTTAGGACTTAGATGATTTTGCACTGCCGAGAAGCTTCTTGTGGCTTTTACCAACCTCACTTACTTGTTTGGTCGTGAACGACCTAGGACTTGAGCAAACCTTCCATTGTCTTAATTTGAAGCCTTGCGACTTAACCCTTAGGTCGCATGAGCGACCTAGGACTTGAGCAATTTGAAAACGTCAAAATGCACACCGCCATGCCTTGCACTTTTTAATTCAAACCATGCGACCTAATACTTGAGCAATTTGAAAACTTCAAAATTTTGACAGAACTTGATTGCCCTTTCAACTTGATCTTTAAACTGTTGAGATAACTCGCATGACTTTGTTATGCTTGCTTGACAGATTATACGAAACTTTAATGCTATTAACCTGTTAAATACAACATTTGCAGAAAACTAGGGCGAGTATACTGTCATTGATCGCCCACATCGAATGACATATTAGTCGATAAAAGATAATTAACTCAACTTAAGGAAATTGTATGAAATGCCGTGAGTCAACAAATTCAAGTGAAGTAGTAAAGCAATGTTAATCAACTAAAGCTGATTTTTTTGCATTAATACTGCACTTGTACTTGGAGTTAGAGCGACAAGTCTCGAAATTTTATAATTGACACATGTTCATTAGTTTAATTTCAGTTATATTTACTTATCGCTTTATTAGTTTTACACAACACTTCACACATTTAGAAAACGTGCACCTTCATATTTGAATATCCAGTTCCTTGTGTAGAATGTCTTGTCGTCAAGAGGGAGAAGCAGTACAAACTGGAGAGACCCTCCCGATGGCTGGTCCACTGGTCAACCCACCAGAAAGAACTCCAACTACCCTGAGTTACCGGGTGTTCAACCAGTTACGCGCCCAATTTGGGATTGTAGAAGCAGATGCTATTCTTCCTGGGCCAAATGATTTTGCTGACAGTCCTCCCTTCGGGTTTGTTGCCGTTAACCGCCAAATGTGCCTTTGTGGAGCCATTCCTCCTTTCAACAATTTTCTCCAACAACTTCTTCGCCGATTGGCTATTTCTCCTTTTCAATTGCACCCCAACGGCTATGCCATTTTGATGGGATTATGCGTTCTCTTCAGAAGGACGCTTGACCGCCTCCCAAGCTTTGAAGAAATCTGCTATTTATGCACATTTGCGAGAAACAAAGACCATCCTTCCATTATATATGTGAGGAGCGCCAGAAAACGCAAGCTTATCACTGATCTCTCTGATAGCGCTCATGGTTTCCTAAACCAGTTCTTTTTCGTCCGTTGCCTCCAGGGATTTTACGCTATCTGGAGAGTAGGGGGTAAGCTTACTTATCCCCATTCTTTCCTTTTCTGAGCTTTGCGAGATCCAAATTGCTAAATGTTAACCTCGCCCTCTGCTTTTGCAGTCCTTCCTCCTTCTTGTAGAGATCCAAGCCACAAGCAGACTTTTGAGAGGCTTAACGCTGTGGCGGCTGAGGAGAGAAGTATCAAGTTTTTGCTAAGAGACGAGTTCCTTTATCAGTTCGGACTCTTACACCCTTCCCACTCTACTCAGCCTCACGAAGTTCCTGATTCTCCGCCCGAGGCACCGGATGCCCCAGTTTCTGTTGAGGAGCCTACACTGAAAGATCCTTCTCACGAGGCTTCTCTGGTGAAGTGCTCTACCTCTATTGATGTCGCGGGGTCATCTGGCAAATTTTCACTTGCCCTGGTCATTGAAGAAGATGAGCCTCGAGAATCTCCCCAACATTCAGGGAAGTTCGGTGATGAAGAAGCCGGGAAAACAAGTCCTGCGAAGCAGAGCGGGGACGACACTTTTGAAGGGTTGAGCGACCTGTTTATCACCTCACAGGAGCTCTTTAAAGAAGATCCTGTTACCACTAGGATTTCTTCTTCAGTAGTTGAAGCAACTTCTATTTTGCAACAGATTCCGTCGACTCAAGAGTTGACGTTAGCTACCACGCCCGTCATTTCTTCGCAATCGAGGAGTGGTTCGTAGTTTAACGCGCGTAGTCTGCACGTTACACACACTTAGGATTTTTCAGCAATTATATATACTTATGTGCGCTTTTACTTCCAGGATTTTCAAGTTTTGCCTCTTTCTCATTTTCAGGTTCTCCAATGGGGCGAAGTGGCTCGTATTATGACGACTTTAAGCAGTATGGAAGGCGCAGTCAATATGATTACAGGCGCTATCTTCCCCCTCATAGGGAAACTGATGAAGAGAGGGCTGCTCGAAAAGCTCAGGAGAGAAGAACGTACGAAGAACGGTACGGGAGAGGGTATGAACGTCATGACTCTTCCCACGGAGAGGATGATTCCCTCAAACGAAAATCCCATGATGACAAAGGAAAGAGCCATGCTGCCGACGGTTCGAGCAAACGGACCAAGCATGGTGAAAAGTCATCATCTGACATTCCTAAAGAGCCAATTGCTTCAGTGCCTTCTCAATCTCCCGCTCTCGCTCGTACCGACATTCAGACGATCATTGGTAGGCCCTCATATCAGGTTGGACCAGGCCCAGCTACTCTTCAATGCCGATTTCCAAACTGGTGCTTGAAAGGAGTTCGCTTTGATCTTGATCTGATTCCAATCGAAAAACCAGCCATGTTGCGAAATCTTGATGTTGTCAAACTTGATATTGAGAGAATGTCGAGTTGGCAAAAACTTGTTGACGAACTCTAGAGAGTGAATCGCACGAACCTTGAGGCTATGTTGACCATGGAGAGTGATAAATCCGAATGGCAAAAAACTCTCGATCAACATGATGCAGAGATGAGGAGCATCGCCGCTTATAATGAAAAGCTTGAAGCGGAAGTTGGAAAACTTAAAGAGGAGCTTGCTACTTCCTCCACTTCCTACTCTCAAAGGGAAAGTGTGCTTCAGCAACAAGTGCGGGATGCTCATGCTAGCCAAAGAGAGGCCGAAGATAAACTCAAGTGGCAGGAAAAGGTTGTAGAAGATTATCGCGTTGAAGTTGCACAGTTGCGACAACAGACTAGCTCCCAGAACCTCGAAATCGAGACATTAAAAACTCGACTTGCTATAGTTGAGACAGAGCGCGATGAGGCTGTTGCTGGTAAAATTGCAGCTGAAGAAGCTCATCAAGCCACTAAAGCCGATGTCAGTTCGACATTATTTGACTTCTACTTGCAAAGTCTCCTAGGGCGTGGCAGTCTCGCATTTTTGGGCCCCAAATATGAAATCACTTTGGCTGAAGTATGGGAAGCTGCGCTTGAGATGCTTAAAGGTGCTGGGTATGCCGAAGAAGAACTCGATGCACATTATCTGGATGACGGAGCTCGTGCAGCCCTTGCTAGAGGAAAAGAGCAACACGCTAGAGAGCGTGCTGGGACGATGAGAGAGGAGCATCCAGAGAAAGAAGCACCATTAATTGCCCCTGTCCCTCCTCCAGTTTCGGTCGACGTTGATATCACAGGCTCCGGTTCCCATTCTCCGCCCCCTGCTAAAGTCATAACTGAGATTACAAGCGCACAGGGTGGAGATGAAGGCGAAGAAAGCACTGAAGCACAAGCTTATGAAATTGACATTAGGAAGCCTACTTCTCCAGGTAATATTAATGTCGAACCAGGTCAAGCGGATTATTGATTTGCTTCGGCCGATCTTGATGAATTTCTTGCTTATTACTTAAGACTCGATGAGCCGTTATCTCCTCTCTTCGCGGGAGATACTAATATTTTTACCTTTTCTTCTGTAGCGAAAACGCCTAGTGTCATAGAAACTTCTCCTCCTCCAACTGTTCCTCCTCCATCCTTTTAAATCACTCCTACTTCCCAGCCGGGATCGCAGGAAGAATCGAGGCGAAGTATCTCCGGAGCGAACCCTTTCTGATGACATAAAATTGTCTGCTCTTGTCACTCCGGGGAGTGAGTCTTCTTCAAAGAGGAGGAGGAAGCGTACAACTTCAAAGAAGAAAGGGAGAAGCTTTTCTGTTACTGAAAAGAAAATGGAAGTTGATCCAGCACTAGCTCTCTCTCCTTCTTCCCCAACTCTCCCAAGCCGGCCTGAAAAATTGCCTATTAAGTCAGGTGAAGGCTCTAAAGGTGGCGTGAGAAAGAAGTGATGAGTCCCGCTTTCCCTTCTTTGCTTTACTTTTTGCTTTTTGCATGTATGTAAGCTTGTGTTGACTGGAGATTGTGCGGGTACCAGTCCCCGCTTTCTTTTACTTTGAAACCTGCATATGTATAAAATTCTCATAGTATGGAATAGAATGGTTCTTTTACTTATACAAATTTCCGTCTGTATTTGAGGATGCTTTTACTTTTTGTTTTCATGCAAGTTTCTTTATCCTCTTTATGTGAGATTGCAGTAAACCTCTGATATGTTTATTGAGCATTGTTTTCATTTTTGTGATGACTATACTGTATTGCCCTCGTACATGGTTTATTGCAATCTCTTTCACATTGGAAAAGTTTCGGAGGATAACTCTTCTGTTTCGAGAAGACTTGTGCTCCTTCTTTAGAGAACAACTCTTCCATTTGGAGGAAGTTTGCATTTGTACTTTATAGGATAATATTTCCGTTCTAAGGAAGTATTTTTCTAATTTAGTAGACTGCACTTCATATTGGAGGAGTTTTTCTCTTTTTGTTGCGAAGTTTTCACACTTCACTTTTTGAAAAAAGTTACTTTTGCTTTGGCAAGTGAATTTCACTTCATAGTACAGCGGGCCTTCTGAAAAAGGGCTTCAACCTGCTTGAATCTTCAAAGAGAGTTTCTTATTTGATTGTGCCTCTGGGAAGAGGTCTTTTTGTTTGGTTGTGCCTCTAGGAAGAGGTCTTTTTGTTTATTGTGCCTCTGGAAAGAGGTCTTTTTGTTTATTGTGCCTCTGGGAAGAGGTCTTTTTGTTTTTGCCTCTTGGGAGAGGCTTTTATTTTTTCCCTGTTCGCTGGGAAGCGGGCCTCCGAAGAGGGCTTTTCACATTTCGACTCGTGTGAAGTTTTATTTCAGATTACGGTGAAATGTGTGCCTCTGAGTAGGGCTTTTGCCTGGAAGTTTGGAGCTTCTTTCTCTTAGTTGGATGGATTCACGGGGCGGACACAAGTGTTCTTTGCAACCGATCAGTCCGCAACTTTCTGTCGAGAAAGAACTATCTTTTTCTAGCGAGGCCCGCTCGAGGTCTTTTAGCATTTCAACTATGGTGAAATGGGCCTCCGAAGAGGGATTTTCACATTCCAGCACCTGTGAAGTTTTATTTCAAATCTCGGTGGAATGCGTGCCTCCGAGTACACCTGGAAGTTTCTTCCTCATGGTTGGCCAGATTCACGGGGCGGACGCAAGTTACTTGGACGCTTATTTGCGTAGATTGTCTCAACTAGTGAACAAGCGCCTTGCCTTCCACTTGGGAAGGTGCCTCCGATCATCGTATGGATTCACGGGGCGGACGCAAGTTACTTGGACGCTTGTCTGCGCAAACTGTCTCAACTAGTGAACAAGCGCCTTGCCTTCCAGTCGGGAAGGTGCTCCCGGTCATTCCATACCAATCTTTTTTGTTGAGAAAGTCTTCTGGCATGCCCTGTTTGAGGTCTTTATCCTTCGAAGAGTTGTGCCTCCAGAGAGGGCTTGTGCCTCCAAAGAGGTCTTTTGTTGTCTGATGCTTGCCCGCCCATGTCTCTTTGCCATCTATTCATATCGGCGATCCCCGTTATCTTTTCCAAATACACTTCCCTTTTAGTTGCCAACAATTCCCTTTATCCAAAGAAATATACTTCATAGTTAAGCGAGTTGGTGGTGGCAGACACAGGCTATTTAACCGGATGCTCGTTTGTACAAACATCCACAATTGGTTAGCAAGGGCCCACTTCCAGCAAAATCACTATCTTTTGTTTGAAGCACTTCTTCCGTAGGATTTGAGTACGGAAATTTTGAACGGCTTAGCGTTTGCTTGTTGGGTGATGTCGGGGATTGCCTGGTCTTGCGAGGGGTAAGCTTTGTTTCTATGGCCTGCATTATTAATTCGACATTTTAGTAACACAATTGACGTATTTTATATGTCGAAATAAAACAAAGCAGTTTAAAATAGTAAAGAACACAAGATTTATAGTGGTTCGGCCAAGAACTGGGCCTACATCCACTTTATAGTTATTATTATTCACTTGAACTGGCTTTACAACGGCTTTCAATACAAGAATTGTACATTCATCATTCTTTTACAATATTTCATTAAAGCCTTTAAGTAAAATATGGGCGCAAATGATTACTGTTCCAAGCTCTTGGAATTGGGATTCCTCCTACAGTTACAAGTTTGAATGTACCATCAAGAAGTTTCTGGCCTATAACATACAGCCCTTCCCAGTTTGGTCCAAGCACACCTGTAGGTGTCATAATTCTTTTTAAGATTAGATCTCCAACTTCAAAGCTGCGTCGGCGAACTTTGGAGTTAAAATGCCTGGCTATTCCTTGCCGATGAGCCACAATTCTGAGCTCAGCTTCTTCCCTTTTTTCATCAAGGTAGTCAAGGGCTTCAAGTTGCAGCTTATCATTTTCGGTTTGATTGAAGTGGATTCTTCTGTGCGAAGGGACTTCTGTTTCCACTAGAATCATTGCTTCCGATCCGTATGACAATGAAAATGGTGTGTGTCCAGTCGCAGTTTTGTGGGTAGTTCTTTATGCCCATAGTGCTAGTGGCAGCTTATCAACCCAACCACCTTTTTCTTTTTCTAGCTGCTTTTTGATGGTTGACGTGATAATTTTATTCACTGCTTCCACTTGCCGGTTTGCCTGCGGATGAGCCACTGCCGAGAAACTTTTCTGGATTTTGAATTTCTTGCAAAAATCTTAGAACTCTTTACTTTCAAATTGGGTTCCATTGTCTGTGATTATCTTTTGAGGCACACCATACCTGCAAATGATACTCTTAGTTACAAAGTTTATCATTTTCTTAGAGGTAATAGTAGCTAAGGGTTCAGATTCAGCCCATTTAGTAAAATAATCAACAGCAACTATAGAATATCTGATTTCGGATTTTGCAGTTGGCATAGGCCCGATGAGATCTATTCGTCAAATAGAAAACGGCCATGGAATGACCATCTGTGTTATCTCAGTGGAAGGTGCCCTTGGGATTTTTGCAAATCTCTGGCATCGGTCACATTTTCGGGCGTAACTCGCGGCATCACGATTAATATCTGGCCAAAACTATCCATAACGTAGAATTTTCTTTGCTAAAGTTTGACCTCCTGAATGGTCTCCACACTCTCCTCCGTGTACCTCAGTTAGAATTGTCTCAGCTTCTTCCTTGGTCACACATTGGAGTAATGGCATTGAGAATCCCCGCCTATACAATCGGCCGTCTTGAATTAAAAATCTGGATGCTTTTCTTAACAACTTCTGCCGTTCTCTTGAGTTTTCTGGTAGAGAGCCGTCGCGCAGGTATTCCAATATCGGAGTCATCCATGATTCTCGCTCCTATGATATTGTCATGATCCAGTCAATATCCATTTCATTAATGCTTGGAGTTGACAGGACTTCCACAGGAACTAATCCCAATAATTGAGCTTCACAAATGCTTTCATACTTTGCGAGGGAATCTGCCTTCATGTTTTCTTCCCGAGGTATATGGTTTATCGTATAATGGTCCAGGTCCTCGAGAAGCTCCCAGGCTCTTGACAAGTAAGCGGGCAGATTTCCTCCTTTGGTTTGAAACTCTTTCCCGACTTGACACACAATAAGCTGTGAATCACTGAAGATTTGCAATGACTTGATGTTCAGTTCTTTAGCGATCTTCAGGCCAGCAATGAGAGCTTCATATTCTGCCTCATTATTAGTCGAAGGAAATTCTAATCCTAATGCATAACACAGTGATCGTCCTTCAAGGGTTTCAAGCAAAACCCCAGCCCCGGAACAGTAATCATTTCTTGCGCCATCGACATACAATTTCCATAGAATTGAGGAATTATCGGTTACCACCACCTCTCTATCACCTTTGTCTGTACATTCTGCGATGAAGTCTGCCGAAGCTTGTCCATTGATTGCTTTCCAGGGATAATACGTGATGTCATATTGACTGAGCTCAATATTCCACTTCAAAAGATGACCCGAAGTCTCAGGACGAAACAGGACTTGCTTCAAGGGCTGATCGGTGAGGACCTTGATGGGATGAGCTTGGAAATATGGCCTCAATTTTCTTGATGTAATCAGTAGACAATAATCGAGCTTTTCCAACTTTGAATAGTTCAATTCTGCCCCAGTGAGTCTCTTGCTGATGTAGTAGACCGGGCGCTGAATTTTCGCATCCTCCCGTACCAAAGCTGCACTGAGGGCATGAGACGAGATTGCCAAATATGCAAAAAGATCTTCACCATTGTCAGGCTTAGAAAGTATAGGAGGCATTTCCATATGACGAATCAGCTCATCGAAAGCTTTCTGGCATTCAGGAGCCCAGTCAAAGTTTTTTCTTCCTTTCTTTAGAGCATCAAAGAATGGAATGCATTTATTAGTAGCTTTGGAAACGAACCGACTCAAGGCAGCAACTTTTTGAGACCTTGCAATTCCTTCTTCGTTCTAGGAGCTTTGACTTCTCTTAAGGCAGTTACCTAAGCAGGATTAGCTTTAATGCCCCTTGCACTTACAATGAAACCCATAAACTTTCCAGATTCTACCCCAAATGAACACTTCAAAGGATTCAGCTTCATACCATACTTTCAGAGGATTGAGAACATCTCTGCCAAGTGATCCATGTGGTCCACTGCTTTCTTTGACTTTACCAACATATCATCGACATAAAATTCCATAGTCTTGCCAATATGTGGTTTAAACACGGCATTAACAAGTCTTTGGTAAGTTTCCCCCGCAGTCTTAAGTCCGAAGGGCATGACTTTGTAGCAGTAGAGGCCAACATCGGTGATAAAGCTCGTGTCCTCCTGATCTGGCTCATGCATCATGATCTGGTTATATCCGGAGTAGGCATCCATAAAAGATAGCAATTCATGCCCCGCCGTTCCATCCACCAACTGGTCAATCCTGGGTAACGGGAAGCAGTCTTTGGGGCAGGCTTTGTTTAGATCTGAAAAGTCAATGCACACTCTCCATTTCCCATTAGCTTTTTTTAACCAGAACAGGATTTGAGACCATATTCGGATAAGTAGATTCCCTGATAAAACCATTCTCCATGAGCCGATCAACCTCTTCTTTCAATGCTGCTGGCCTTTCAAGACCTTGAGTTCTTCTTTTCTGCTTTACCGATGTAAACTTTGGATCAATATTCAAGGTATGCACTGCAATTTCTAGAGATATTCCACACATATCGGCATGAGTCCAAGCGAATACATCCAGATTTTCTTTCAAAAATGATATCAAAACATTTTGAACCGTTGCATTAAGCTGCGAACCCACATTCAACACTTTGTTCTGGTCTTTCGGGTCAACAGGTACCGGCACTGTCACTTCAACTGGTACCACTCTATTCTCCCCTGCACTGGCTTTTCTGGGATCTATCTCTCTTCGTGCACCGCTATGTTCGCCTGTGCAGGGTCCACCCTATAATTGCTACAAGGTTGATTCTTTGATGCGGCCTGGGGCCGCCGCATCTTTTTCCATTTCTCTCTTTCTCGTTTCATGCAACTCTGTAAGATAACATTCTCGCCCAGCATTCTGATCCCCTTTCACCACACCGACTCCATTATCTGTGGGGAATTTTATGGTCAGACACCATGGGGCAAGAATAGCTTTGAATGCTGCCAGAGTTGGTCGACCTAGGAAGGCATTGTAGGCAGAAAATTCTTCAACAATAACAAAGGTCTGTTTTCGAGCCACTTTTCTCTGCCCCTCTCCAAGCTCTACGAACAAATCGATAGTCCCAATTGGCTGTTTCGGCCCCCACTGAAACCGGCAATCTTTAGTGATGAAGCTTGAACGTCAGCCATTGGAATCTTCATCTGATCAAAAGTCTTTTTGAAGAGAATGTTGCACGAAGCTCCATAGTCAACCAGAACTCTTTTCACAGTAGCTGGCCCAATGCCAGCGGAGATGACCAAAGGATCAATGGTAGGAGCTTCAACACCCAACGAATCCCTAGAACTGAATATAATGTCATCATTAAAAGTTTTCTGCTGCTTCAGGGGTGCAGCTTCTTCTAACAAAAAAACACTTTCACCTGCTGGTGCATACTTCAAAGAACGGGCGTATCTTTCCATCTCACCCCAACTCCTGCCAGCTGGGTGAGGGCCCCCTATAACCACATTTATAACAGGCCTCTCTGATTCATGAGCTGTCGCCTTTTCACTTGAGCTAGGACGATGAACAAGAACCTGTTGTCCCTGAGTTGATGAAGTTGGGCCATTCTTGTTCCTTTTTACATATTGCTGGAGCTCGTTTTCCTTCAATAGTTCCTCAATTACCTCCTTCAAGTGACGGCACTCGTTAGTATCATGCCCGGGTTGGTTATGGAACCGGCAAAACCTTCCATTCTTCTCAGCTTTCCTATTAACTCTTTGCTTAGTTGGTGCGGGGAATTCGACCGTGTCTTTGTTGGCAAAGTAGATGTTCTCCAAGGTATTAGTCAGAGGGGTGAAGTTGAAGAGCCGACCTTTCTTTGCATCTCCTTGTCTCTTCTAACCATCGTTCCCCCTCTTCTGATTGCCAGATTCTTTCTTATTCGGAACAGCATTACTATTTCCATCCCCTGTCGATACCACCTTAGCCGGTGCTTGGAGGCTTTCCAGACGCATGAATTCATTGGCTTTCTTATAAAACTTGTCAAGTGAATTCGGTTCTTTCATTTTCTACCACCACCCGAACTCACTTGTCTTATCAATAGCCTTCATCAGGTACATCAAAATCATTCTCGGCTCTGCGTTGTCTACTTCAGCCAGAGCTATATTGAAGCGATTCAAGAAAGCTCTAATGGATTCTCCAGGATTCTGCTCCAAGCTGGATAATGACATTATATCATTTGCCTTTGACGCATACAATTGAAACTGTTCCTTGAATTTTCAAGTCAAATCAAAAAATGGGTCTATCGATCGGACCGGCAGCTTTGTGAACCAAAGTAAAGAAACTCCTTCCAGGTATACTGGAAAATACCGGCATTTGATCTCATCAGAGGCTCTGGCACCCGTCATGTGCCAATCATACTTATACAGAAACTCATTAGGATCGCTCGTTCCCTTGTAAGCTGGAATAGTTGGAGGGACAAACTTCCTTAAGAATTCTGCTTTCAAGATCTTTTCAGTGAATGGAGTTTTGCTCGGAGCGAAACCCCATTCTTTCTCATCTTCATTTCTTTGCGTACTTTCCTTCATAATCTGATGAACCATGCCTGAGAAATACTCTTCATCATTTTGAGGCTCAGCGGGACAAACATCAGCCATTCTCTCCGAATTTTCTCTTGACAATCGTTCACGGAGGGTTGGTTGCGGCCCCGATCCTCCGGCTTCGGGAGGTGTCCTTTCCACTGGGTCAGCTGGCCTTTAAGGGATATTTCTTCCTTCCACATTCTGCACTTCATCGGCAAGGTTTCCCTCCTTAGTTGCCGGCTGGCGGTTTGCCTCAAATAAAGCATTCAACCTTTCCATTATTAGGTTATTCTGAGCTTCCATTTGTCGATGTAGCCCAGATACCACGGCATCCAGCTCTGCCCTTGTAACTCAGACAGTTGGAGTTGTTTGACTTAAAGGAGGAGAAGTGGCAGTAGTCTCGCGAACATCATCGGATCTAACAGACTTGCGTTTTCTTCCGGGGGCCATTATTTCTGATAAACTCCTGTTTTTTAGAGAGATCCTTTCTACAAACTTCTACGAAGCTATGGTGAAGATATTCCTGAGTTCGGTTCTCTGTGAAAGCACCAAAAATGTTAACGTAAAAATCAGACGCTAACACCACGGTGTGTGTAGAGTGAACGTGAAAGAACCACCCGTCAATACGGGAATCAGAGATAAGCAGAAAATTACAGAAAAGCAGTAAAAGACACAGCTTTTATAGTGGTTCTGCTTATAGTCAAGCCTACGTCCACTTTCAATCTCTTTATTGCTGATTCAAATACAACTTATACAACTTTCTTCAATTACAACATACTTTGGACTAGGAACTCAAACATCGATGCAGAATAATCTCTCGAATCCATGTCGAATGATTTAGATTTTCTCTTAAAGTTTGTTGTAGAATCCTCAGTGTTTGGAGTGCTTGAAGTGTTATTTGGGTTGAGAAAACGGCAGAGTATCAGCGCCTCGAGAATCAACCCAAAGATCCCCCCAATGTTGGAGCAGGAGCTGTATTTATAGGAGATTCCTGGGTGAGGTATAGGTCGCGCACGACCTAAGATAGGTCATAGGTCGCTGGCGAGTTAAAGGGAAGCAAGCTACGACTTAACTGGTCCTTCCGTGGTTATCTGAACTAGCTGGCAGGCCGTCGCGACTTAGGAGGAAGCGGCATCATTTATTTACCAAGTACTAAATCGTGAACGACCTAATGCAGGTCGTAGGTTGGCGGCGACCTAAGGGAGTAGCCAGTAACTTCACAATGCCGAGACAACCAATCTAGCGACTTAAGCTAAGTCGTTAAACAGTAATGTCACTTAACTCGTTAGTTCGTGGATCGCCCCATTCCTTAGGTCGCTAAGTTGCTGTACTTTGTAGGTCGAGCACATAGTTTGGTCATTCCCCTTTTTAGGTCGCTAGGTCGCGGACCCCTTGGGTCGCTGAACTCATTAGGTCGTAAACCCCCTTTAAGTAATTAGGTCGTTGAACAGTTAGGTCGCTTTGTATTATAAGTCATTGAGTCGGTAGGAGGTTAGATCACCCCATCCCTTATGTCGTTAGGTCGCGGTACTTTTTAGGCCGCATATATGGTTGAGTCGCTCCACATTTATCCCGTTAAGTCACATACATCTTCGGGATGTTTTCTCGCCGAGACCTTGGGTCGCTTAGCCGTAGAACTCCTTAAGTTGCTAGGTCGTGAGCCTATCAGAGTTAACAGGGGTCATCCATGTCTTCTCCTTATCTGTGATCGCTGTGATTTGTAGACACTTGAAACTTGGTGCGGATTGTCTCATGACGGGGGTGTTAGGAACTGAGATGTTGGTTTTGATGACAACAACCTTTTTAACTTATCTTATTATAAAATAAATACTAATACTATTGTCTAGATAGATATGTATATGCAGGATATATAGATATATATAAGCAGGTATTGATTACTGAAGACTGATCAGTATAAAGACTCAAGACTAAAGATTGAAGACTCTAGAGTATCGAGATCAAGATTTCAAGATATGTGTCTAGTTTTTGTTATAACTTCATAATAGAATGGAAATCTTCATTCCGAATTTCATTTGGGATGGAACTCATTTCTACCTTCTTAGTGGTTTACAAGCTCACGATAAGTAGCTTACAAACCTATGACAACTGGCTTACAAACCCACGAACATCCTGGTTTTGTACAAGTTCTCGAGCCCTGATGTGATGAGATTCTGCAGGAAGAAGCTTGCAAAACTACTTCAAAATGGGTTTTCAAATGATTTTCAAAACTATTATTCAAAATGTTTTAGCCTTAAAAATTATCTTTTCAAATGATTTTCAAAAAGATGTTTTAGCCATAAAATATTCTTTGTTTTTGTTTTTAAATAAACTCTTGTTTTTACTCCAGAATAATTTTATCTTGTTTTCCTCTCTATACCATTTACAAAACAAATTTTACATTGTTTTTAACGTAGGGATGTCGACATCATGGGATACCCCATGTCGACATGGTGGCCGTTGAATTCAAAAGTTTCAATTTTCAAAAGAAGTGTCTATTCGTTTAAATCTCTTGACGAATGGTTATGACCGTTGGTGCTTTATAAATAGCCTTCACAAACGAATTTTTTAACCAACTAATTTCATATTTTCTTCACTTCTTCTTCTCCACAAATCCATATTTTATAATTTTCATATATTTAAGATCGTGCTGAGATTCTATCGAATTCTTAAGTGAATCAAATTAGAATCCCATTCTTGTTTGACTCTATGCCCTCTCTCGAAGATCAAAGTGCTATTCAGAGTTATAGGATCAATTAGTAATCAAAAGTTATCGAGTCTCTCTATAAGGTGTGGTTGTACCTGAAAATCAATTAGGTAATCTTGCGTCCCATAAATCAAGAGAGTTTGCCCCAAACTCGTGAGACAGGAGGGTACCTCAAGGCCTTTAGAAATTGAGGAATGTAATCTCGACATTGGTATAATAAAAATTTATATGAGGTGGTTTGCCTTGGTACAGGACTGGATGTAGGATAACTCCGAACCAGTATAAAATCCAGTGTGTTCTTTCCCTTACAGCTTTTTATTTACTTTCTGCATCTGTGTTTGATTCTGTAATTGTTCCGTGATTAAGTTCTGCATTTGTTTGTGTCATAATTTTAAATTAGTTCATATAAGTCTTAGAATTCATTAAACACTATTCACCCCTCCTCTAGTGTTAAATTAGCCTTAAGATCCTTAATCCACTATCCCTTTCAATTGGTATCAGAGCAATGGTTTTCATATTTTTCGTAATCAGAAACTTGAAAATTGTTTTAATGGCTACTGACACAGGTAATGTCAACTCTAGCACTAGTTCTGTTATCACTAACACTAGTTCATTTGTAGAAGGTCAGTCTACTGTCGGACCACCATTTTTCAATGGCAGTAATTATGCATGTTGGGCTTGTAGAATGAAAATTTATTTACAATCTGTAGGATTAGACACTTGAAATATCACACAAACTGAGTATATTGAACCAACTACCAGTTTTGCCCAGTGGATTGCTGAGCAAAAGGGTGTTGCACAAAATAACTCAAAGGCCATGAATATATTATTTTGTTCACTAGATAAGAATGAGTTTAATAGAGTGTTTGTTTGTAAGTCTGCATTTGATATTTGGAAAACTTTGCAAGTTACACATGAAGGAACAAGCAAAGTTAAACAGACTAAAATTTCCATATTAACTAATCAGTTTCAATTGTTTAAAATGCGTGCAAATGAGTCCATTTTCGACATGTATTGTCGATTTCAAGATATTGTTCATTCACTAATTGCATTGCGAAAAAGCTTTTCGGAGGAATACCAAATCAGAAAAATTCAAAATTCTCTCACTCCAGAATAGGATCAAAAGACACTTGCAATCGAATATATAAGTCTCATGAAAATAGAATAATTGATTGGGAATCTGATGTCTTATGAAGTTCAACTGCAAGGAAGAAGAGAAAACAAGGCTACAGAAAAGAAATCTTTAGCATTCAATGCAAAAAATGAAGTTTCAAAATCGGACGGTGATGAGGAGATTGCCTTCATGACAGGAAATTTCCAGGAATTCCTAAAACATAGAAAAATGTATAATTACAATAGAAATGATCAAACGAATTCCAGAAATAATATGGAGAACGTCAACAATGATAGATGCTACAATTGCAATAAGGCCGGGCATTATAGAAAAGATTGTCCGTATCCAGATAAACAGTTATTCCCACCAAACAATGATTCGTCAAGGAAAAGAAAGAAAGCATTCACAACAACTCTTGATGACTCAGACTCATCATCATGTGGACGATGAAAAGGAGGCGAATAATTCAAATCTGTGTTTCACTGCTATTCATCAATCAGATGACGATAGGAGTATGGATCTAAAAATAGGTACGCATTTACATTATTTTTGATTTTTCTTCTTTGAATGGATGCTTGTTTGTTTGCTTGGTTGTTTTAAAATTCCTTGAATTTTTAAATTCAAATTTATCCCTTGAAATTTAAATTTTAAATTCAAAAATAATATTATTTTAGTAATATATTAAATATTAAACTATTAATACTTAAGTATTATTATATTTAATATTATCATAGGAATTGTATAATTAGAATATAGGATATAATATATATATATATTTATTAGGAATTAGGAATAGAAACTTGTCCTTTGATTCAATAGGCACATGTCGACATACCCGGATACCTCATGTCGACATGCCCCTCAAAATCTGATTTCAAAATTTGAATTCAAACTTTTGAATTTCCCTCCATCTTTTCACCAACTTTAATGCTATGGATAGATGTCTCTTGACCAGAGAACATGTCTATAGAATATATATTTATCTCACTCTCCTTATCTTCACTTTTCACTTTTATTTCAAATTTCAAACTTATCTTCATTATCTTCAACTCCTCTCAAACTTCTTCAATGGTCTCTTCAAGCACTCCCAACACCATTAGGCTTCCAAAATCTGTCAAAACTTTCTTTTTAATGACCCAGAAGCTATCAAAGCTTACATTAACTATGTAAACTTTGGTAAAATTCAGACGGGAAAATTTGCTATTTTTGAAGATTTTCCTTCTTATGAAATTGAATTTTTTTTCAACAATGTTCTATTCTTAGTTTATTTGATAACAAACAAAATTATTTTGTATGTTATCCAAATCTTGTTAAGATGTTTTATGTGAATTTGAATCGTGGTTTTTATGATGGGGGAAGAAGAACAAATTTGGAGTAGTGTTAATTGAATACAAATTATTTTGGATTGTGAAATTATGGGAAATATTTAGGATGTAAGTATACCGGAATGAATCTCTCGGAACTTCAAATCAATGAAAATGATCTAGAGATATTTCATCACATCTTTGAAGGGGATGACAATTTCGAATTCAAAAATCATTATTTTCGTCCAAAAGCAAGAATTGTTAATCTTGTTATTCAACATAGTCTTATAGCAAGATAGGGAAACTACAACAACCCAACTTTAAAAGTTTGCAAAGCTCTTTTAGCAATTTTTGGAAATTATGATATTAATTGGGCTCAAGTTATTTTGGATTAGCTAAGGCCCAAGAATTTTACTATGGGTGAAAACACATTATATCATGGAATTTATCTCACCCGGATTTTTAATTACTTTGGAGTTGATTTCAAAAGGGAAGAATTTATAACTAGAAAAATGTTCAACCATGGAAACATTTCCCTTATGTGAATTCCATTAGTGTTCAACCATATGAAACAATTACAAAGAAAGAAGAAAGGCCTGCTCATGAAGAAATGGAAGAAATTAGGAAGAAGAAGAAGAAGAGGAAGAGGAAG
Source organism: Allium cepa (assembly GCA_030765085.1). Classification (NCBI taxonomy): domain Eukaryota; kingdom Viridiplantae; phylum Streptophyta; class Magnoliopsida; order Asparagales; family Amaryllidaceae; genus Allium; species Allium cepa. The sequence goes on along the minus strand of CM060934.1, from coordinate 364,702,219 downwards.
GAATGGAAATTGAAGAGGAGGAAGATGAAGACCAAGAAACCTCTTTAGAAAGTATTGAATATCCTACTAATCCCGCTAATCCATCCAACAAAACCATTCTCAATAATTAAATAATTATAGTGGAAAATTAAAAGACACTTAAAAGATCTATGAGTAAGAAAATGGATAAGATTTCCACTAAAATCGACAAGTTCTTCGGGAAAATTAGTAGAAAGCTTGGACTATCATCTTCTTTGTCTTCGTCTAACTAGTTTTAGTTCATGTTATCTTAAGTTCTATCTCTATATTTCCTTTATTTTAGTTAATATTATATTATCTTATGTAATGTTGACTAGAATTATTAATGGAATCTTTCATTTCCTGTTATTCAACTTCACTTGTCTCTGTAATTGCTTTTTTTTATATTATACTAATTCAAGTTTGATAGATTTGTTCATAATATTCAAAACAAAGAAAAATGTCATTTTAAGCAAAGGCTTGTTGACATACACCATCCCCCATGTCGACATCCAACGGGCAGAAAATAGTTACACTTTCAAATATCATTTTCATGTAACTAACTTGTGTCTATTAATTTCAAATGACTTTCTACCCTTATTTATATCTGTTTCTTCCAGAATAAATTGTAAAACTTCATCTCTAATCACTCTCTTTCATAGTTCTTCCTATTTCTTGAATTATGGCTTCTCTGATTAAGAATCTAAGTGATAGTCTTGAAGAAACTCTCACTTCCTTCAAGAATATTCTTACATTCATACTTCGTAATCAGCGTCGCTTAGAATTAAGTCAAACAAAGATGATCAAGGAGAAATAGAGACATTTCGACACTCTTCATTCGATGATCTCAAACCTTAACAAGGACGATCTCGAAGGAAATCCACTAGTCACTCTCGATAAAGGTAAAGAAGAATGGAATGCCATCAAAGCAAACCCTATCTTTGGAAAAGATGGATGGATGGAAGTACCAAAGAATGTCTAGTCATTCTGTATGTTATTTGTTTGATTTGATTGGTTTGTTTTAAACTTGATTGACTTAACTTATTTGGTATGGTTTGTATATATGTTTGGATTGAATAATTACTGTATATATCATTGGTTGATGACTGATTTACTCTTTGGATTACACTTATAATCACATTTAGCACTTATTACACTTATATGGTTTACCCTATTTTATCATGGTTGATTATCCTATAACAAATTCAGGGATTTTTAAGAAGTTTTTTGTTGATGACAAAGGGGGAGAAGTTATAAAATAATAATTGGCTTAGAGTAAGAGGGAGTTATGGAGTAATGGGGAGTTATGGAGTAAGGGTGGGTTATGATAGAAGTTATGGTATGATAAGTATATTTTATAAATACAGGTTGTCATCATCAAAAAGGGGGAGATTGTTAGGAAATGAGATGTTGGTTTTGATGACAACAACCTTCTTAACTTATCTTATTATAAAGTATATACTAGCACTGTTGTCTAAATAGATATGTATATGTATATATATATATGTGTGTGTGTGTGTGTATATATATGCAGGTATTGATTACTGAAGACTGATCAATATAAAGACTCAAGACTCAAGATTGAAGACTCTAGAGTATTGAGATCAAGATTTCAAAATATGTGTCTAGTTTTTGTTAAAACTTCATAATCGCATGGAAATCTTCATTTAGAATTTCATTTGGGATGGAAACCGTTTCTACCTTATTAGGGGCTTACAAACCCACGACAAGTAGCTTACAAACTTACGACAAGTGGCTTTCAAACCCACGAACATCCTGGTTTTGTACAAGTTCTTGAGTCCTGATGTGATGAGATATTCTGTAGGAAGTAGCTTGCAAAACTACTTCAAAATGGTTTTTCAAAATGATTTTCAAAACTATTTTTCAAAATGTTTTAGCCTTAAAAATTATCTTTTCGAATGATTTTCAAAAAGATGTTTTAGCCTTAAAATTTTTTATTTTATTTTTCAATAAACTCTTGTTTTTACTCCAGAATCATTTTATCTTGTTTTCCTTTCTATACCATTTACAAAACAAATTTTACATTTTTTTTAACATAGGGATGTCGACATCATGGTATATCTCATATCGACATGGTGGCCATTGAATTCAAAAGTTTCAATTTTCAAAAGAAGTGTCTATTCATTTAAATCTCTTCACGAATGCTTATGACCATTGGTGCTTTATAAATAGCCTTCACAAATGAATTTTTTAACCAACTAATTTTATATTTTCTTCACTTCTTCTTCTCCACTAATCTATAATTTTCGTATATTTAAGACCGTGCCGAAATTCTGCTGAATTCTTAAGTGAATTAAATTAGAATCTCATTCTTGTTTGATTCTATGCCCTCTCTCGAAGGTCAAAGTGCTATTCAGAGTTATAGGATCAGTTTGCAATCAAAAGTTTATCAAGTCTCTCTATAAGGTGTGGTTGTGCCTAGAAATCAATTGGGTAATCTTGTGGCTCGTAAATCAAGAGAGTTTGCCCTGAACTCGTGAGGCAAGAGGGTACCTCAAGGCCTTTAGAAATTGAAGAATGTAATCTCGACATTGGTATAATAAAAATCTATATGAGGTGGTTTGCCTTCGTACAGGACTGGATGTAGGGTAACTCCGCACTAGTATAAAATCCGGTGTGTTCTTTCCCTTTACTGCATTTTATTTACTTTCTGCATCTGTGTTTGATTCTGTAATTGTTCTGTGATTAAGTTCTGCATTTGTTTATGTCATAATTTTAAATTAGTTTATATAAGTCTTAGAATTCATTAAACACTATTCACCCCCATCTAGTGTTAAATTAGCCTTATGATCCTTAATCCACTGTCCCTTTCAGGGGGTTCCCCAGCGTTGGTTCGGTTCTTATGCTAGCTCCTTTGGCGAGGGCACCCGCCTCTTGATTTTCCCCTCGCAGGATGTGTTTTATTACACAATAGTCCAGCTCATCAAGGAGGGTTTTGGCATTTTTGAGATAGGACGCAAGATTTTGTCCGCGAGTTTGGAATTCTCTAAGGATCTGGTTAACAATTAGCTGTGAATAGCTGTGCACACGTACTGATTTAACTCCTATTTCTTTAATGATTTCTATGCTGGCTATTATTGCTTTGTATTCAGCTTCGTTATTGGTTGCAGCGAACTCTAGTCTCAGTGCGTAGCTTAATTTCCTTCCTCGGGGCGTGACTATTATGACACCTGCCCTAAGCCAAGCTCATCGATGCTCCATCAACGAACATATTCCATTTGACACTTTCCTCTATCCTTGCCACAACCTCCTCATCTCGCACTGTGAACTTAGCCATAAAATCAGCCAAGGCTTATCCTTAAACTGTGGTGCGCAGATGGTAGGTAATGTCGTACTGGCTTAACTCAATGCACCATTTTAAAAGTCGTCATGACGTGTCCGGTTTATGAAGGACTTGCCTTAAAGATTGATCCGTTATAACTTTAGTTGAGTGAGATTGAAAGTAATGTCGTAATTTCCTTGATGTTATCAATAGACAATAAGCCAAATTTTCGATCTTTGGGTATCTAGCTTCTTCCCCCGTGAATCTCTTGCCATGAAGTATACCAGTCTTTAGATACGATTATCTTCTCGCACTAATGCGATGCTTAGTTCATGGGAGGATACAACTAGGTATAGGTAGGGGATTTCTCCATTTAGCGGAGTGGAAAGTACTGTGTTCTAGCAAACTCCGAAAGCCTGAGTAGCACTCATCAGTCCATTCAAATTTTCCTTTGTCCATTTTAAGGGCTTCGAAAAACAGGACGCACTTGTCCGTGGCCTTGCATATAAACCTGCTTAGAGCAGCTACCTTCCTGTTTAGGCTCTGCAATTCCCTCCGCGTGGCTAGGATTTTGACTTCTTTCAGAGCTTGTATCTTTTCAGGATTCGCCTCTATTCCTCTAGCGTTCACAATGAAACCTAATAATTTACCCGAAGACACCCCGAAAGAGCATATTGGAGGATTCGGCTTCATTCGATATTTGCGTAATATTTGGAACATCTTGTCTAGGTAGCTCAAATGATCTGAATATTACGCAAACCTAGACTTCCATGGAGTGGCCAATCTGCTGCTCAATCATCTTATTAAAGAGATGCTGATAAGTAGCACCGGCATTCTTTTGCCCGAAGGTCATTACCTTATAGCAATATAGGCCTAGATCAGTAATGAAGTTAGTATGTTCTTGATCCGACACATGCATAGGGATCTGGTTGTATCTTGAATGTGCATCCATGAATGAAAATAACTCATGCCATACGGTTCCGTCTACTAGTCGGTCAATTAGGGGTAAAGGAAAACAGTGTTTGGTCAAGCATCATTAAGGTTAGAGAAGTCAATGTAGGTCCGCCATTTCCCATTAGGCTTTTTCACTAAAACCGAGTTAGAGATCCATTTGGGTAAATGGCTTCGTGGGTAAAACCATTGGCGAACAAGATCTTCACCTCTTTGTTAAGAGCAGTAAACCGTTCTATTCCCATGCTTCTTTTTTTTTGTTTGATTGGGATTTTGGTTGGGTTAATATTTAGGGAATGACATGCTACTTCTGGGGATATTCCCACCATGGCTTCGTGGGTCCACGCGAATACGTCCAAGTTCTTACGTAGAAATCCTATCAGCTGGATCTTTAGGCTCTGGTTCAACCGAGAACCTATCTTTAAAATCGTTGTTTTGTTGTGTTCATCTACCACCACATATTCCATAGCCTCCAAGGGTTCAGCATTGACTCCTCCTCTCTATCTCAGGGGTTCCACTCATTAAAAGGGTCACTAGTATATTCGAGAGGAGGATCCTTCTTTAATTGCTATGCTTCTTCAGTTTTGGCACAGAGGGCGACCCCTACGCTCTTACCTTTTTCCTTCTTTTTGTTTTAGTGGAGTTCTGCCACGTAGCAATCGCGAGCTGCGTCTTGGTCGCCTTCCACCTCTCCTATTTCATCATCGGTTGGGAATTTCATTTTCAAGCACTATGGAGCCAAGACTATATGGAAATCTGACAACGCGTGATTTCCTAAAAAATGTGTTGTAAGTAGAGTGTCCATCTACCAATACGAATGTTTTCTTTCGGATAATGGATTAGGGGTGACTTCCTAACTTAACAAACAAGTCTAACTGTCCAAGTGGCATCATGGCATCTAGAAATCTCAACAAACAAGTCTAACTGTGTATGTGGTGGAAGTTTCAGAAATGAAGTAGTATTATTTAGTGAATGATTCTATATGAGGCATTTACGTGACCCTGATTCCCGTGAGTCAGCTTGATGTGGCTAAAACAGGAGCAATGCCGGGCCAAGTGTGGTCATTCCTCCTATCGGACACATTTCTTTGATACCATTCTATTGCTTTGTGATTGATTTGGTAGCCACCCCTTGATTTTGGTTTGGGAGTATTTTTCGAGGTGGGCGGTAGTAGCTGCTTTGTGTTACCACCAGTCTAGATCCACAATTGGTATATCTACCCTGGGCATTGCCTCGAGTGCCTTATCGTGCCTTCTATGAGTTTGTTTTATGTCCGTGCTCCCTGATAGCCCAACTGCGAGTGGATTTTACAGTATTTGTGTAGACTACAACATTATATAAAATGTGTTAAAGGGGATATGGGTAACACCTTAACGCTAGTTTAATACTTATACTTTACTGTAGACATATTATAACAGCGTATTGTGCTACATAGTAGATAATTTAACGGATCCTTAGGAGATGTAAATCCCGAACATCTTTTGAGTTATTGCACTCATGTTGATACTGGATAGGAGATGTCAAACCCCATAACCATCTCTAATGCCATCGCACTTATATTTATTTACGGTTGATATAACTTACATAAGATCTTTTAGTTCCGACTCGAGTGTTTTGTCTTTTCATTACACTCGGGTCAGTCTGAGCTTTTTAGCTCGTCGAAGACTGCTTTCTGGGGGATAAAGATGAGACTTTATACTAGTATTATTATTATTATCTTTATTCCGCTGCATCATGTTGTTCCGCTGCATTTATTTATTATTTATTCTTGTTGTTTGTAACTCTGATCTGTATTATAAAAGAATAATCAAATGTATTCATAAACAGCTTCATGAACTGTTATTTGATTATTATATTTTGTCATTCCAATGCAAGATTTTGTATTTGTTTTTTTCCTTTCTCCGCTTTTTCTTATTTACCCCATAACAGTCTACCCTTTTGAATGGTTTGAGTCTAATGTGTGGTTTATCATCGATTTAGCTGTCCAAAAAGGCAGGTCGTAACAGAGCATGTGGTAATGGCTACTTCTTCCACTCAAAAGTAGTATTAAACAGACGTTGCTGGTAGTTTGTTCATACGATGAACATAAAATCATACTTATACTATATGTTTGGTTTTTCTTTTGTTTTAAGCATTCAAAGATAAAGGCTATTGCAACCAAATATCAATCTACTTTTGTGCACTGCATTGAAAAACCTACTTCGAATAACTTCTAAATCTTGTTGCCTCTTTACTACCTCCTATAATTTTAATGTAACCTGTTGGTGACTAGTGCTGTAGTTTTACTAGTTCAATAATACCTAGTTTATAGGACCATGTTTTTTGAATTTTATTGTTTCTTAGTATCATGTACCATGTACACTCTTCAGTGCAATAGCGGGTTCCTTTATTTTCCTAGTTTTTGCTTTGTATGGCTATATATGCGTTTTCCTACCAGTAATAAAGTGGGCATTTAGTATCCTCTCAAATACATAAATATACATCTCTGCAACTAACATATTTGGTATCAGAGCGATAATGACAAAGAACAATTTTCTTTAACCAGCCATTCCCAGGTTTGATGGTTTTTACGACCATTGGGCTATTATTATGATCCTTCACTCAAAAGATTATTGGTCTATGCTAGAAGTTGGAATCCCTATTGCAGCAACTAGAGTCCAAGAAATTGAAGCTCAAAGAAAGGATAAAGAAGATTCCAAAATGAAGGATTTGAAAGTCAAAAACTACTTGTTCCATGCTATTAATAGAACTATTATGGAGACATCTTGGATAAGGAGACTACAAAGGGAATATGGGACTCCATGAAACAAAAATATCAAGGATCCACGAAAGTCAAGTGATCAAAGTTGCAAGCACTTAGAAGAGAATTTGAAATTCTTAGAATGAAAGAGGGTGAGAAGGTAAATGAATATTTTGCTCGCACACTCACCATTGCCAATAAAATGAAGGCACATGGTGAAAAAATGGAACAGGTGGTGATAGTTGAGAAGATATTAAGGTCGACGGCGTCTAAGTTCGATTGTGTTGTATGCTTCATTAAATAATCCAACAATCCCACAATAATGACTATTGATGAACTACAAAGTAGTCTCTTGGTGCCTGAACAACGAATACTTGCATATAAAGTTGGTAGTGTAGATGAAGAAGTGTTGAAGATGGCTTTTGGAGAAAAATTAACAGTAAGAAACAATGATGCTTCTACAAATAGAGAAGGAGGCCGTGGAAGCTTTCGAGGACGAGGCCGAGGAAGAGGAAGGCTAGGCTTTAATAAAGCCTTAGTTGAATGTTACAGGTACCACAAACTAGGGCACTTTCAATATGAATGCCCCTAGTGGAGAATGAAATGCAAATTACGTGGAGCTTAATGAGAATGATGAACTTTTGCTAATGGCTCATGTGGAAATGAATGATGTCAGTCGAGAGGATGTATGGTTTCTAAATAGTGGCTATAACAACCATATGACTGGACAAAAGAAATGGTTTGCCACTTTTGATACACACCTTTGGAGTTTGGAGCTTCGCTTGAAGATCGGTCTTTGCCTATTCAGCTCTCTAGTTATTTCAGTTATTCCAGTTGTTTTGTTCAATCTTGTTAGTTATCTTTGTATTTGAGACTACTCTCCATCTGAGCTGCTATATTTTGTTTCATACTATGTTGTCTATATAGTAGCTTCTTGAACTACTATTTTATTTTCCACTGCTTATTGTTATATTTCTCTGTGTCTGTGACTCTGTGATTCATTTACTTACTATATATGTTAATTTTTGCCAAATATAAATTAACAATATGATATTTTGAGCAACTCAAGTCCGACATGTGCGGATGCGAATGGTTCAAAATAGCGGGTTGTTACAGTAGTGTATCGAGAACAACTATAATTTGACAGGTACATTTAGTATTTTTGATAGTTTCCTGTATATGTATGTTGGAGAGCTTTTGGTACTGATATTACATTACATCAATTTGGATTTTGCATTTATATTTGATAGTCTATTAGCATCCCTTTTGGTTTTAGTACTATTTCTGCTGTTCAATTTATTCTACGTGTACCTCAATATTACTTATGCAGTCTCATTTTTTATTCAGTAGGCCAGTGCAGTTTACACTAAAATATCTTTCTACTTTTTCATCCTTGGGCCCAAATTTATAGTAGGTTGACCTTAGAAACCATAACAGTTTGTGACAAATAACTCACGCCATGATCTCTTATTTTTGGTTGATTGCCTCAACACTCTGATGTTGAGTAGGGTTATTTTTAGGAAGTTGTTTTTTAAAATATTTCATTTTGTTTGTATCATAAATATGTTGCTTCTATTACTATATGAGACTCTAAATATTTAACACGTAACATACGCTAACTGTTGGATATTCAATATGCAATCACTGTTTTAGTAGATATCCGTGTACGTAGCATAGGTTTGCCCTAGTTTAGAGTTATAAGTATGGGTTATAGGCTTGCTTTGGGAAAAAGTCCAGTAGCAAACTTAGTTACAACAAAATTTCATAAAATTATAGTTGGTAGGACTAAAATCCACACCAACTAAACATTGAAACATAAACTCTACAATTGAGTTACACTTTACTCTGCATTTATTACTGAAATAAATCAATTACCTATTATTTTTGAAACAAAAAGTAAAATTTTTAGACCATATCTTCAAATTGGGTCTTGGGCTATCGCCCGACTAGGCCCGACCCAAGGGCATCCCTGTATATTAATAATACAGCAATACATCCTATAGAACGAATAAAAGGCTATTAATAAATTTTTATCGAACCAAGAACTGTTTAAGCAATGTTGAATTACGGAAGAGAATCATTTATGTCCATTTACATGGGAATCTTCAATAGTGTTTGGTTTGAAAATGAGTTTTTTTTTTTGCATTTTCATCAATGCATTTTAAAATGCATGGGAAAGGATAAGAGAGCATAAAACAATCAATTTAGAAAATGCTTTTTAACGTATAAAATTAAAATAGACTTTTTTTTGTTTCTCGCCTTTTAGGAAATATCAAAACCTATCTTCTTGTTTCCCCCTCCCCCTTCCACTGGAATGACTAGGATTTTACAATCTTTAATTCTATCTTATGTCATTTAACATACATAATGAAAAAAATGCACAAAACTTATTTTCTAGCCAAATACTACCTTCAATTTTTTCCATAATCATCACCAACACCATCGTCATGTAACATAGGTTGAATTAGTGCATTAATCCTACATAAAGCAGTGTAGCGGCTGAATGTCATGCTTCTTGATAAGGTAATGTTGTGGCTATATGGTTTACTTGTTTCCATCTTTTCATTTTGCTCTGGTTGATGAAATTACTTTAGCTGCTTGGGATTTTCTCTTTATATTGCTGATGCTTGGTATTTTTGAAGCTTCTGATCGACATGAAAATTGGAAGATGGTTTTGTTGTTGATGTTTGATGTCGCAATGTAACGACATGTATTTTTCGATAATTAAAATTTTAAATTAAATAAGATTTTAAAATTTAATATTGTAAGAAATTTAGATTTGTGATTTATTAACGAAAAAATAGTTAAAACATGATTTAAAAGTGTTGTTTGAATGTTAATAACAATTATTTTAATGAAATTCCAAGTAATTGAAATAATTATAAAGTTATAATTGGTTATAAATTGTAAATAAGGAAATAAATTGAATGTTACATTAAATGGTGAGATAATATGTAATTAATTGTAATTGAATATAATCAGTGCTGTGTAAGTAGTTATAATATTTGTTTGTAAATAATAAACTTATAAATATGATTAAATTAATTAAAAGGTAAAAATTATTATTTATCACCTATTTATTTGTTCTGTTGAAATTAAATTGGAAATCAATTACAATTAATCTACTTAAATATTGCTGTTAATATGAATCAAAATGATAACTGTAGAATATTGATGTAATAAAACGTAAACCAATGTTAATTATATCCATAAGATGATAGTTGATTGAATAATAAGATGTAAATCAGAATAAATAAAGTTATTGGAATTTAAATTATAATCGACGAATTTATTGCAACTGAAACTTGAACGCTGTAATTTGCGCAATATTTAACATTGGATTTGACATGGAAATTTATTTTAAAAGATTATAAATTTCTAGGTAATCAAAAATGATGAAAAATGGTTAACCTTTAAATTTAAATTCAAAATCATTTAATTTAATATAACAATAATTTATTTAATCAGCGTGAAAATAGCCATTTTAGCCACTGCCTTGGATTTCGACGAATCCAGTTTCATCGGATCCATAACGGTTGTTAATGCTAAAAATGTACGCTAACACCCCAGTGTAAGTTGTAGTATAGTGAAAGCACCACCCGTTGGTACGGGAACTGAAAATAAGCAGAAAATAACAGAGAAATAGTAAAGAGATAAAAGTTTTTATAGTGGTCCGGCTTAAAGTCAAGCCTACGTCCACTTAATCTCTTTTATTGCTGATTCGATTACAACTTTTTCAATGATCCTTCAATTACAACACGATTAAGACGAGTAGCTAGAACTTCGATGTAGAAAAGCTCTTTGAATTCATGTTGAATAAGTTAGATCTTTCCCAAAGTTCGTTGAAGCGTCTTCAGTGTTTGAAGTGTTGAAGGAGTCGAGAAAACAATAAAGTATTGGCGTTCCAGAAATGATCCAAAAGTCCCTTTCCTGGTGGAGTAGGCAGGGTATTTATAGTAAAAATCTGAAAGTAGGTCATAGGTCGTGGGCGACATAAGGTTAGGTCGTAGGTCGTGGGTGACGTAAGGTTAGGTCGTAGGTCGTGGGCGACCGAAGGGACACACGCTATGGCTTAAAATGGTTGTACTTGATCAACTGCTTCTGCTGGTAGGTTTTAGCGACCTATGGGAGTAGAAGGCGACTTATATGGAGCGACTTAGAAGAGGTAGCGACTTAAGGTTGGGGGCGACCTATATGCAAGCGGCTTTACTCTGTTTTAACTCGCTAGGTCGCTGGACCTTTTAGGTCGTTAGGTCGCTGAGACATTTAGGTCGCTTAGGATGCCGAGATACTTAGGTCGCTGTAGTGATCATTCCACTGCTATGTTATGCCGTTGATCTTCTTAGATCGTTAGGTCGTTAGGTCGCGGGACCTTTTAACTCGTTAGGTTGCTGAATCTTTTAACTCGTTAGGTTGGTAGGTCACTGAGCCTCTTAGGTCGCTAGGTCGTGAAAAAGAGGAGTTAACAACGGTGAATTATTGTAAGATTTCAAGTTTCGCATTGATCGAACTTGTCGTTTGATCGTACGGGCTCGAAACGCATAGAAATCAATTTAATGAATTCAATTGAAATAAACTGATTTTAAAAAGCTAAATTCTTCACACAATGGAATTAGGACTTGAAACCTATTCCGTTGAATTTAAAAATATCGAATACATCTATTTTGATATATGTGATGACCCACTTTCGTTTCGAAAACGGAAAGACCTTTTTGAGTCGTTATTGTTGTTTCGAACCAATTCGTTACGTTCATTCTTTCTTATCGGGCCTCGCCTATATAAATAGAATTTTGTTTCTCAAACCCTAGCAACAATTCAGTTATTCTATACATACAATTCTATCTATGTATTTCTTTCTTTCAATGGCAGAAACCAAATTCCAGTTACAAACCTTAATTAAATTTCAAATTCAAATCAAAAATTAAACTCTCCAAACTATATCGAATTATATCGTTGGAAAGCTCTCGACGAACGTAACGCAAATCTGCTGTTCATTTTTGTAACTGAGTTTCGGTTTGTCCGGATTGGCCAAAACATTCTCGGCCTTTCATTATGGTGATTGATCGTCGGCGATGGATCGCCGATTCGAGGGTGCAGTCGCGTGGAAATGGATGGGAAGAGTTCATCTGTGATGGTTGTTCGGTCAGGTGATGGTCCAATTGTCGTCAATAATTCTTAGGGTTTTGCTCATAGGCGGCGGTTGGGTATTCTGGTATGTTGAACTATGATGCAGGAGGCGACCGAATGGCCAGAGGGGATGCGCATGGGTGAAGATTCTTCTGGTAGAGGCACACTTGGCTGTGGGTGAGGCGCGTGTGGCCATCATGGAGGGTGATGCTTCGTGCTGTGGATCATGATTCTGGGTTGAAGCTTAGGGTTTTGTATCTGTTTGCTTACGTGGCTATGGAGATGGTAATTCTTTTGGTTTTCTTATCATTTAAATCTCAATTGTTTTATGTTCTAACGTATATAACTTTTGCATACAAGCTCATACTAACGCGTGGTTTCCTCAGTTGCGATCGTACCGAAATTTCAAACATTATGGATTTGGTTTAGATGAATTATGAGATAGTTAAATTTTAGGCCTTTATTTCGATTTCAAATCGATTTGAAATCAAATGTGAGTATTTCAATCTACTTACGACTACTAAATTATCTTATATTAGATAAATTAAATTTATGATGTGCTTAGAAATGGATTGGTTGATGTTTGGTGTACTTAAATCTTTATTTCAGTTAAATCTGAATTTTCCAAAATTAATTGCCATTTAATTTAATATTGGATTTTAATTGCCAGTTAAATACCCGTTAATGATAATCAGTTAATCGTTGTTGTTTATTGGTTGATTGGAATGGTGATTGTGATTGATGTTGAACTGTTTGTATTAGATGACTGGATGTTATGTTTATTTTATATATTGATATCATACTGCAAGTTCCCTTAGTTTATTGTTAGAAAATCCCCATGGGTTGAAATGATACATACCCGAACGATCTGATAGATTAGGGAGAAATTGTTATGGGTTGAAATGACAGACTCGAGCGATTACAGGGATTTGAAGTTAAATTTGGGATTGTGGGTTGAAATGATATACCCGTAAAATTTAAATTTATTCTGGGTCGAAATGATATATATCCGTAGCAATTAATCATAAGGTAGAAATTTATATACGGACAATGGATTGGTTAAATTAAATGATTTTAAACCCTAAATTTGAATCTAGTTAAATGATATTTTCAAATGAAATTTTATTTATATAAAATAAATTATTTTCGAAAATCCAAGCTTTAAATGTTGAAATTTGAATTGGTTTAAATGAATTGTTTAAAGGATTTAAATTGAAATTTCAAAGTTGAATTTGAAGTATAAATGAAATTTATTAAAATCGAGTTATGTAAATGTTTGAATATAACTTTGAAATCAATTGAATTTGAAATGGTTTAAAATTTATAGTTCAAGCATAGATTTGAAATTGATAGAGATTTTAAATGGTTTTAAATAAGAATCTGAATTGAAAGACAAAACGTTAGTTTGTTGATTTGAATGATGGACATGGTCCAGATGTATTGAAATGAAAAAATAGTTAAATTTGATATTAATTTCAAATTAATGATTTTAATTAAACTGTCTAAAGATATATTATTAATTTCAGGTTTATGTAAATTTTCAACTATTTACTATATAAACCATTCCAATAATCAAACTATTTTATATCAAACTGTATTAAATCTATTTTTAAATTTATTTAATCAATTTTAAACTATTTAACTATTTTAATCTATTTTAATTTATTTTAAACCATTTAAACTATTTTAAATGTTATCCCACCTTTTGGCAAAATCAAGATATCCAAAGATTAACTGAAAACCAATGAATACTAGTCACGAATATCGATTATGCATCGCAGGTTCACTATGGATATCGATGAATTTTGTCCGAGTCTGGATCATGCCACAATTGACAAGACATAACAAGCAAAGCCATAAAAGCCAGTGTTTCAAATTTCAGGTTAATCGAAGTTTGCATGAATAAGATATGATCGATACAAATTAGAGAAAATATGTTGTTCGTATCCATCAGAGAGACGAGGTGATGGTCTATTCGAATCGATCAGACTCGTACCCATCAAGTTGAATCTGCCTCGATCTGTTCGAATCCATCACGTTCGAATCGATCCATGATTGCACAGTTCGAATCCATCGAGTTCTTATCGATCGGATTCACGAGTGCTCGAATCCATCCGGAAAGCCTTTTTCGTATCCATGTGTTCGAATCGATCAAAAGAGGTCCTGTTCGCATCGATAATGTTCACGTTTGGGTTACACTATTCGTGTTGATCTAGTTCGCATCGATATGCACTCCTTAAATGATAGATACGAAATGGAACACTCTAATCATCGATGCGAACAGAGTTATCGATACGAAAACCCCCAGTCATCGATACGAACGGAGATTCATCGATGCGAAACACGGCATGAGCCATCGATGCAAACGAGGCGAAAGCCTTGGAACAACTCGATCAACTCGGCACAAAAGGTGGTGCGATCCAAAAATCTCGCGCCACGTCACCATACACTCACGTGTCTAGATCGATTCGAAATGCAGCGATGCGAATGGTTGGTTCGAACGCGATAGCATACATAGAACCGCAATATTGCATCGATCATATCTCAGAATCTACAAGTCCAAATGCAATAAAATTTTCACAGGTGCTACGTTCAAGCTAAAGAATGTTCCTGCCAAGTTTCAGCTCGATTGGAACATTTCTTGATCAATATGAAATAGGTTTGTATCGATCACGAATCGAGTCGAAACTTGCTGGGATCGATTGTGTGGGCCCACTCACGTGCAAGAAGGAGTCTCTTGGAGTTTGGGCGAGATATCAGCCTCCTACGCCTATAAATAGAGCCCCAGAGCCAACAGAAAAGGGACTTTTGGGATCTGACGACGTCTAGACTCTACCGAAACCAAGATTACAATCAAACTTTACCATTGTACTTTGAAATTACTGATGTAACCATCTGTAACCAACGAAGAACATCAATAAAAGATAATCATTTGAAGTGGACGTAGGCCGGAGATAGCCGAACCACTATAAATATCGTCTTTCTGTTCGCTATTTCTGAATCATTGTCTTCTGTTTACTTAGATATGAGATTTGTTGTAACGACCCATAAAATTCGACGATTAAGATGAATTAAATTAATAAGATTTTTAATTAAATTTGGAACGAAATAAAAATCTTATAGTCTATATTGGAGCGAATGTTATAAATTAGATGTAGCAATTGTAATTAAAATTTACAATTTGAAATTTATATGGCAATTAATCGAAATAATGTAAGTTGTCATTCTAGGTTACAAGTTTAATATAAAAAACAAATGGGAATGTTGAATTTGTGAATTATCAATAATAATATTAACTAGAATAGAATTCAAATTAATATAATAGTAGAAAGTGTATATTGTTGCATTTGGGTATAACATTTAATATAAGTAAATAAAAGTAGGCATCTAATTTACCCATGGAATAATAAGTTGATTAATAGTAACTGTATGAAAATTTGGTAGTAATGTTAATGGCAGTTGATGAATAACTAATTTAGTGCAATCCCAATTAAATTGCAACAATGGTTAGGTTGTAATTGATTGTATTTAGAAAATTTGAAATAAATTTCAATAAATATAATTAAATATTAGGTGCATGAAGGATAAAACGTACAAGTATTATAAGAGTATATTGTAGATAAATGGTTATTACAAATAAGTAGTTTAATATTTCTTTAATGAAATAAATGTAGTAACGGAAGTGTGGATGTAAATTTAATAAAACAAAAATTTATTTTAAGGTAGTAATTGGAGAATTGGGTATTTAATTCAAATGTTATATTAATTAAGGAAATAATACATATTAAATTACAATTTGATTGAATCAATGCAAATTAAGTAATTATAATAAATTGTAGTTGGCAATTAAGTATGAATGTGAGTAAATTTGGCATTAGTGATAATTATAAAATTATACTCATTCATCTAATTTATTTAATTAAATCTAAATCAATGGCAACATTGTTGTTAATGATGGTTGTAAGTGAATTTGAATGTTAAAAGGTAACAATTATTTTAGGTTAACCATTTATTTAGTATATTAAGTTAAGACTGTTAATCGATTGCAATAAATCTAAATTAATTATTTTTGTTTTGTTAATGTGATTTAGTTAATAAAGCGGAATTTATATGAAATGAAGCAAATGAAATGTATTATAATTCAATGTTATTTATACCAATAAAATATCTATTTACCGAATAGCAAGATTTTAAATCAATAAACGAATTTATTGAGGTTTCAATTTAAAATTAATAACATTTAATGTGGAATCAATTACAATTAATTGACTTAAATAGTGTAGTTGGGGTACATTTGTTTTGTAATTGAAGATGGTTAATTTTATAAGATGAAATTAATGCTAAGCCTATTTACTATATGACAATTCGTTGATTTAAAGAATAGAAAGCAAGATTTATTAATTTGATTTAAGTGAAAAATTCAATAATTGAATTTATTGCAAATAAATGAAATTCAACATTCAATATTACGTCAATTGAAACTAGATGGAATGAGAACACTAATGTAATGAATGAAAGACAAATATTAACTGCGATTTTAGAAAGGATTAATAGATAATGGAAGGATTGAAGTCAGGTTTAAAGCAATAATTATAAATAACTGGATTTATTAAATTGAATGTTAAATGCTATAATTTGTGAATTAATTTACTTTATATTGATATAAGAATTGGTTTAAAGGATTATAAATTTCTTAAGTAATATAAGATGATAAAATTTATGAATTATAGAATTTAAATTTCAAATAGCGTTTTGATTTATTTAATATTAATTTATTTAATTAATGGAAATGAGCCATTTTGACCACTGACTCGGATTTCGACGAAACCAGTATCGTCGGATCCGTAACGGTGAATAATTGTAGGGTTTAAAGTTTCGTAGCGATCGGACTTGTCGTTTGATCGTACGGACTCGGAACGCCAAAAATCAATGAAATTGAAATCGATTTGAAATCGATTTGAAAATATTGTTTTCAGCATAACTTCTTCATACGATGCAATTTGAACCTGAAATCATTTTCATTACATTTAAAATATTTTAAAATATTTATTTTGATATATGGGTTGACCCAATTTCGTTCCGGAGTCGAAACGGGCTTTTGGGCCACTTTGGCGTTAGCGCGTATATCCAACCTTATCCATCCATTCTAATTTCCGACCTACCTATATAAACCCAGTTATAAACCCTAGCCTACCTACATTCTCATTTGTCTGTACGTACATCTCAACTCTCTTCTCCTCAATGGCAGACAAACAAATTCCAGATCCAATTTCAAACCAAATGCCAAGCATAAATTTCAAAGTCCTCAGAAAAATTTGAAAAAAATATATGTTAAAGCTCTCGACTAGCGTAATTCACTAGCGGTGATCGTTTTTCATTCTGGTTCATCGTCTGACCAGTAAAAATCAAAGATGTTTCGGCCATCCATTTGCGTCGAAATCACCATCGTCAGATCGTCAAATCGAGGTTACAGTCGCGTGGAGGGCGATGAGTGGAGTGCATCGGGGTCGTTCATCTTGTCGATTGATGGTTGGAGGTTGCATGAAATTTGGATTAGGGTTCGGCATACGCCGGCGGCTACGTTTTTATGGAGGCTCATGCGACCTGCTTTTCGATCATGGATAGCCGGAGGACATCGGCAAGAGGAGGCACGCTTGCCTATGGCATCGGGGCTTGGACCGAGCGTTCCTGGCGACGACGACTATGACTTAGAGTTTCGGCGTTGAGTTCCTGTACGCGAGTTTTGGGGCGGCCTGGAAGAAGAATGACGTGGCAATTTATGATGGGTAGGTTTTGTTTTGTTTAATTAAATTTAATTTTGTTTTCAAACGATTTAACGCGTGTAACTTTCTCATACGAACTCCGTTTCACGCACGATTTTTTTGTTAGGATCGTAATAAAATTTCGAACATTTTGGCGCTTGTTTCGATGGATTTGGAGACTGATCAATTTTTGGGTTTAAATTGGATTTGAATTCAATTTAAATTCAAAAGATGAGTGTTTTAACGCACTCTCAACTTCTAAAATTTCGTATGTTTGTTAAATTGATATATGATGTGATTTAAAATTTATTTATGGTTGTTTGGTGTATTTTTAATCATCATCTCAGTTAATTTCATTTATTTAAATTAAATTGCTATTTAATTTATTCATTGCATTTAAACTGCCATTTAAATTTGTTAATTAATTATTCATTGCATATAAACTGCCAGTTAACCGTTATTTAATTTATTATTGAATTAAACTTCTATTTAATAACTATTGCTTATTTTCCGTTCTATATTGATGCTATTGTTGAATTGATGATGATTGCGATAAATGGTTGATGGTTGATATTGGATGAATGGATGTTGTGTTTTATATTGTTATAAACTGCAAGTTATTATGCATTTCATCTCATTCGGGATTGCGGTTTGAAATGATATATAACCTAATTTTTATTTTTAAACTGCGGATTGAAATGATAAATATCCGTATCACTTGACCATGGGATAGAAAATTATATACAGGCACCGCGATCTATATATAGAAATATTTTGAAGTGATTTTCTATGGTTTTGGAAAGGAATATACGGTATGTTAAATATAAATTTTGATGTTATATAAATATTATTTGATATATATATATATATATATATAGTTAAATTCTTGTATTTAAGCTATGTATAAAATTTGTTTAATAAAAAATGAGTTTAACAATGGAGTTTGATGGTTTATATCATATGGGTAAGTACCTATTTAAGGTATTATATAGATAGAATTTTAGATGGCTTAAGTGAAATTTAAGTTGGAAGATAAATAATGACATTTGTTTAAATTGAATTATTTAAGAATTGTACTTGATTAAATTTGATTTGGAATTTAAATATAAGTTGAGATATAAAAGGGTATGATTCTTTTAACTTAATTTGGTTAAAGTGTTTTAGAGGAATATAAAGTTGAGATAAATGAATATATCAAGTTAAATAAAAATTTAAAGAATATCCAGTTGTTTGAAGTTAAAAGTTTTACTTAAAGTTTATTGGATTTATTAAGTAACCATTTCAAATCTAAATAATAGCAATTGAATTTGATATTTATGGTATTATCAAAGAATTAGTTTTGAAATAGTGGAACGGTTAAAATTTGAAATACATGAATTTATATGATTTATTTGGAGTTTTAAATCGGTATTTGGAATTTATTGTGAAATTAAAGAAGCTATTTTTATATAAAGTTATATAATGATTAAACCATTAAGTATTAAAAGTAATGTTTCAAAGCTATGGTTTTCGAGGTATATAGATTTGAAGGTGCTATGATTATGGGAAAAGGTTGTATTTTGAAATAAAATGATATCATTTTGATTTGGGTTTTTAAATAGAAATGATATCTTATTTATATGGTTTTGGAATGGATATTTTATTCTAGTTTTAAAGTATAAACTATTTTGAAAAGACTGTGGTGTTATAATAATGTTTGGTTGTTGAAGAGACCGGGATCGGAAGTTGTCATACTCTTTGCCAGCAACCTTGTACGCGGTGGAGATTCCAAAATGAAGTAGGATGGCGGCGGCGTTTCCTTTGAGGTAAATACGTGGACCCAACTCCTATGAGTTGTCATAAGGTGTCTAAAACATGAGCGATTGACGGGTTAATTGAGGTAGCACCTTTGATCGGACACATCCCTTCGATATTCTACTTTGACTTTTGGATTGATTCGGTGGCGACTTTCGATTTCTTTGATTTGGGGATGTTGTTCGAGGTAGGTGGTAGTAGCAGCTACGCATTACCACCGACCCGGAAGCGTAATTGGTATTATCTACCCTGGCATTGCCTAGTTGTGCCGTGTCACCTACTCTATCACACCTTGTACGATTTTGGTTTTCTCCCGTATCCTGTGGAGTATTTAGGGTAGTCTCCCGATCTAGAGATGCGCTGATACTGGATGGACTACTGGGACTATTACAGTGTTAAGGGGAATATTGGGTCACTCCTTAATGCTATCTAAAAGTAAGTTTATTTTACAATTAGACACTATTATTATAGCGAAATATTACTACATAGTAAATAGTTTAACGGATCCTTAGGAGATGTAAATTCCAAGAATATCTTGAGTTACTGCACTCATATTTACTTCTGTTGATTTAACTTACATCATATCTTTTAGTTATGACTCGAGTGTTTTGTCTTCTCAATTCGCTCGGGTCAGTCCGAGCATTTCAGGATCGAAGACTTTATTTCTAGAGGACGAAGATGAAGATTTCATTATTATTACTATATTATATTGTTCCACTACACACTGTATTCTGCTGCATCGATTTTTATTCGTTGGTATGTGCAACTCTGATATATTGTATAAGTAAAATTAAGTATTTTGTAAACAGCTTCATGAACTGTATTTTGATTATTATATTTTATTCTTCTGCTGTGAGATTCTGTTTTATTTCATTTCTTTCTCATTTTTCTTATTTACCCCATAACAATCCGCCCTTCCGTATGGTTTGAATTGGCACGTGTGTCGATTTAAAGCCTGCGAAAAGGTGGGGCGTTACATCTGGTATCAGAGTTTTGGTTTAGCGATAAACCTTAGCTTTGTGGGGTTTGACTCATTACTAATAAGGTAGTAATACCCTATGGGAGTCGCTGAGTGTATATGTGAGAGAGCGTACTTGTTAATGTTATAAAAAGGTTTTAATATTGTGTTAATCTGTTCTGTTTAGTATTTATAAATTCTGGTTGGTGCATGGGACGCTGTGACATCAATAGGGATTTCTAAACACTTAACAGGACAGACCGACGTAATATTTGTTTTTAATATACGCGAATGAAATAATTTTGCCTATTATATTTTTTATATATAAAATAAATTTTAAATGATATATATATATATATATATATATATATATATTTGGTTGCAATATATTGGTTGTTAGGTAATAAATTTATAATTAATAGTCGAAATAAGATTGAAAATAAGATAAATGAAATTGGAAACTTAAAGCTTTAGTTCCAGGATTTTTGAGAATTTCTTTCGAATAATTTTGGAATACAATAGTTTTGTTTATAAGTATTTTGTGATATAAATATTTCAATATAAATTGAAAGAATTGTTTTAAAAAGGAATTTCAAAAAGAAAATTTCTATGCTACCCTCTTTGTCGCTGGAAAATAATTTCGGTGATGAGTTCATGCATCATCGACATTCATTTTCGAGTTTCGAAGTGGGAAGGCCTCTTTAGTAGTTTTAAACAGATTTATTTTGATAAACAAATATAATTTTAATTTTTTTAAGTAAAATTGGATATATAAATTGCAAGCATATGTTATCTGTTATTTTAAAATGATTTTGAATAAAACCCAATATTTAGTTCTTAAGTTTCCATTAATTAATAGTTTCTATTATTGTTGAAAATGGAATGTAACTAATTAATAAATGGAGCCTTTAATTAAAATAAGAGATTTAATGATAGGTTATGAATGAAATTAAATGAAATTTGAATTTGTAACCTATGAAATAAAAGATATAATTACTGAACATTAATTAATTAAAAGAATTGAGGAAACTTATATAACTTTCAATTACATTCTTAAAAAGCATATTTATAGCTTACCAAATATTAAAAGTTGAAATGTTAATAAGAAAATGTAGTAGATATTATACAAGTAATAAATTTGAGGTAATGAAAGTAATTAAAGAAATTCCTTAATAAATAAGAATTTGATGTTGTAATATTATAATCTTAAGTGTAATTGAAAAGACAACTAATTGAAATAAAAAGGTAAGTATTATAATTGAAATTTAGAATAAATGAAAGTAAATAAATGAATTTAAGTAGTATAAATGAAAGATAATAAACGTAAGTAAATGAGTGAAGCTATTTATTAATAAAATAAGTAGAAAGATGAATACTGCAAATAAATGAAAAAAAGATAAACCATTATATGTATAAAAAGAAGTCAAACAACAATAGTATGAAATGAAATTGACAAGAATAAACTTAGTTTATTGTTTGGATTTGTTGTTTGTTGTTTATTGTGACGCCCCACCTCTATACCCATGCTAGCCAAGAACACTACGGTGTAGTGCTGTCAACTAGCATGGAGAATAAGGCTGTTGAGGAGCGACCATCCGTGTAATTGCTTTGTGCGAGCACCGATATGCCAGATAGTAAAAACGTGCATTTCATTTCAGGAGGAAATCCGACATGCCGATGCAAACTCAAAGCTACTACACAGTGGCTATAATAGTCTAGGACAAAATATAAACTAATAACACAGATAATATAAATGCGGAACACAGATGAAACAGAAAGTCTCATATATATATATATATATATATATATAATAACTGATGTAAGTTTCAATACATTTACACGGTACATGTGATACAACTACAACAGTCGACTCAGGAAGTTACATATACAAGTACATTAACATATATAATATACATGAATACATATCTTCCTATACTATGACAGGACAACTCCAAAGATATGAAAAGTCTTCATAGCTCAAGCAGCATCCCAAAGCAGAATATCTACAACCTGAAAATACTCGGGTGTGACCCGAGTATTAAATTCAAAAGAAAATAATACTCCGGTCAGTCTAATTCAAACTCAGATATTAGTGCACAGAAGCAATAATAATTAAATAGAAATTAGATGACAGTCAAAATAAATTTACCTATCCGATTCTCAAGTAAAGAAATCGGATAACGGTAAATACAACGCTAACCAATTCAAACAATTGGAAACATCAATTAAGATGTCAACTCGAGTAGGGCTGCAGTATACGCAAGTGTGTACTACCACGCCACTAAAACATATGGAATACGAAATAGTTCCATAAATCAAAAGCAAAAGAAATAACAATAAAACCAATACCGTGTGGCTGCAGTTCACGCTTGCGTGCACTGCCTTCCCACTATAGTGACGATGTACCCAATGAATACCGTGTGGCTGCAGTTCACGCTTGCGTGCACTGCCTTGCCACAACAGTGATAATGTACACAACCGGGCACAAGGTCAAACCCAAATAAATTACGGTTCAACTCAGGGGCAACATGAGTGTACAAAGTCAAATAATCAAATATACAACAGAGCTCCATGCAACAATACTTTTGAATGGAGGCAGTGTAACAACACGAAGACACAACTGAATGAAGGTGAGAGCACCACTGATGTGGAACCACAGCACACAACACAAGGACGGACTGCAATTCAGAGCAAAGTCAAAGCTGCAGCTAACACAAGCTACAGGAAGAAAGTGCATAAACATGTATGCAATGGTGACCAATTGAAATGAGGACAAGGTATCAATGCAAGGTAACAGTTCACAACAATGAAATGGTTTTGAATAACCATAAATGAACACTATGGCAATAGAAGTGTACACAGTGGCAACAGAAGTGTACACAGACCAATGCAACATATTCAAATTCAATGAACATGTACAAGTGAAGGCAGTGGCAACTGCAATAATAAAACTTCCATATTGGGTTAAGCAAGTGCAACACAGTGACAAGCTCAACAAAATCAAGTGAAAATAACTAAATGCACTTACAACTTAAACTGTCTCGAAGTGAGGAAACAAATACAAAGTCTAATGCAGACCCATATAAGTGCACATGTGTATATGTTAGAAGTGCTAACAAGAAAACAAGAATCAATGAATCAAATATGCATATACAGGCAACTGAAGTGAATGGCATATGTAAGACCAGACAACAACCAGTGACACTGCAAGAGCAACAGGTAGAAGAAGATGCAGTGAAGCATGTACAAGGGCCAACAACAAATACAAACTGCAAGTACCAAAGTGATACATAATGAACTATGTTTGTAATAACAATGACACAATGCTAACTCAAGCAAGTTAAAAACATGGATCATGACAAATGAGTTCAACCAGTAAACAAGATGCAACTGCAGACAAAACAGTGCCTAAAATGAAGAGATCAGAGGGATGCAACTAAAACTGATGATAGTGGTGAATGCAACTGATGATAGTGGTGAATGCAACTGATGATAGTGAATGAGACAACTGATTCAAACTCAAGCACCAACAAAAATGAAGAGTCCACAAGCAATAATGCAGACCAAAATTTTCAGATGGATATAAAGAAAGTTCAAACTGACTTGATGCAAACAGAATAGAAGTAAACAGCATATGAGTGACATCAAGCAACTATAAAGATCACAATTCAATGTGGACAGAACCATCAGGCATGCAATGTGCAGACTACAAAAATGATTCAAGCACAGTGCTACTACAAATATCACATAAGCAAATTCGAACAAACTCGAGTCAAAACCATAAATAATATGCAGTTCGAAATCAAGACAAATGCCGAATTTAAAATAGTTCAAGTGCCATGATGAAGCAGTGCAATCATCAAGGAGCTCGAAGGCATACATGTCAGTGAAGCAGGTCATAATGAAGATGACAAATGAGATGACCAGCTACAACATGCTCAGGGACTAGTGTGCAACGAAGGCCTCAAAAAAAAAATACTACAGAGAATAAAAATCAACCATGAACAATGTAAGTCATGGGATCTAAATCAACAGCCCCAAAATCATCTCAAGGCAGAAAAGCATCAGCATTGAACACAAAAAAAATCAAATAGGAGCCGAAACAACGAAAACCAATTAAGCAGAGAAAATCAAATAATTTTGAATTAGATGTGAGTAATATAAATTACTCACTTTGCTTTGAAGCGGCGACGAACTCGACCAAAAGAAGCGGCCGAAGTGAGCAACAAGGAGGCGATGGATCGAAGCAGCACGCGATTATCCTCCGATCGATCAATCAGAGGCACGACCTCATATTGATTTCGAAACCCTAATTTGGACAGAGAGGAACGAACGGCAGCCATTTTCGTTTGTTTTATTACTTAGGGTTGCGAAAGGAAGTGAATGAATAAAGGAACTCGTGTGGCCTAGTAAATGATCACATCAATATCTAAAAACATGGGCCAAGATTCATTTTGAAGCCTGCAAAACATTTCAATAAATTTATGAAAAGAATATTAACCGATAAAAATTCCAAACAGCAAATAGCTATCAACATTAATCGTTTAAACATCGATTATTAATTGATGCGAAAAACCGGGTTGTTACAGACTCCCTTCCTTAAAGAAATTGCGTCCTCGCAATCATGGGGAATAAATGGACAAAAGGTAACAACCATAAGAGCATATCATCACAAGATGAAGAAATTCGAAATAGGAAGTTCACCATAAAGAGCATGAAGGAGCAAGCCAGAACGTGTTTGCTCAAAGTCAAATCTAGTGAAACTTCAATCTCTTCAATAATACCGGGCTCGAGAATAAAATCGGAATTCCTAAGGCATTTCCATAGAAGGAAGACGCGTGAAACACGTCATGAATAACAGAAAATTGAGCCGGTAATAAGAGGCGATAAGCCAAGAAACCAATACGTTCAGTGATAGGAAATGGCCCAATATATCGAGGCGCTAACTTTCCCGACCGACCGAAACGCACAACACCTATCATAGGTGAAACACGAGTTATTTGGAACAACAGCATAGTACAATAACCATACGCCAGATGAATCAAAGCTTCATTAATTCAGAATGCGCCGACGTAGTACAAAAACAGTACGTCCAATGAACCGATCACCATAAAAGAACATCAGACGCAAGTCCATAAAAGGAATGGGACGAAGCTCAATAAAACGAAGTACATCGAAACGTCTGATGAACTTGGTAAAAAGATGATTCCATACAGACATCATCAAAGGAACAACCACTTGTTGCCTACGACTAAGTGAATCGGCAACACGATTTCCCATCCGGGAGTGTAAAGAATATCAAGATCATGAGATATATAAGAAACTCGAGTCAACGTGGTTGACGCAAATTTAGTTCCTTATGAGAAAATAAATATTCCCAAGATTCATGATCAGGGTAGAGAACAAATTTCTCACCCGAAAATAATGATGCCAAATTTTGAAAAACGAAATCAATAGCCAAGAGCACTAGATCATGAGTAACATATCTAGTCTCAATAGGCATTAATGATTTAGAAACACAAGAGACAATACGTTCTCTTGTGCAAGAGAATGGGATGCAAACCAGTACGATTAGCATTGGTACAAACGATAAAGTCTTGGTTTCCTCGGGAATCACAAGAATAGAAGTATCGAAAAAGAGTTGTTTTAAATAATATTCTTTCCCAAAAAGCTAAAACTTTCGAAATTTACAATTTACTTTATGTAATTATCTTTTCAGAAAAATTTACATTTTATAATTTAATTTATTGTGTCTGATTGTCTCATCAAAGCGTCTAGGAGATTCCTATCGATAACGTTGATCAAGCGCGTCGACCAGAATTCTTAAAGCACTCAATGGGCAATACAATCACAAAATATTCTTTTGATTTCATAAAAGGAATTCACAAATTTTCAACCTCAAACGGACAAGTCCGGAATTAAACGAATCAGTAAAAGAAAGGGGTCATAGTCCTCGATTTTGCTGAAACGTTTAAATCGCGTCCTTATTCTTTTGAAAGCGTAAACTATAAAAATTTTGAAAATGATTTTTATTTTGAAACAATTTTTTAAAACACGTAATTAAAACAACGATATCAGTAGCAACTTCGATAAGTGGATTTTCATTCATCAAAAGTGTCACAAGAATCTTCTTAAAGATAGAAAAGGGTTTCATACCCTAAACTTGTATTCATAACAAGTCAATAACACACGAGTTCACCAATGCACAAAAATTGATAAAACTTATCAATAGAAATCACGAAAATTGGTGAAGCACAAATTCTAGAAATCTACACAAGAAATCCAGAAATCACAAGTTGAGAGTATGAAAACTCGAATGGGAGTACGAAAACTCGAACGCGAGTATGAAAACTCGAACTGGAGTATGAAAACTCGAACGGGAGTATGAAAACTTGAACGCGAGTATGAAAACTCGAACGGGAGTATGAAAACTCGAACTCGAGTATGAAAACTCGAACCGGAGTATGAAAACTCAAATGGGAGTATGAAAACTCACCTACACGCGAGCATGAAAACTCATCAGCACATGTAACGCAAAGCGAGAACGGGAGCATGAAAACTGACCTACACGTGAGCATGAAAACCCATCAGCACATGTAACGCAAAGTGAGAACGGGAGCATGAAAACTCACCTACATGCGAGCATGAAAACTCATCAACACGTGCAACGCAATGCGAGAACGGGAGCACGTAAACTCACCTACATGCGAGCATGAAAATTCATCAGCACGTGCAACGCATAACGAGAACAGAAGCACGAAAACTCACCTACATGCGAGCATGAAAACTCATCAACACGTGCAATGCAAAGCGAGAACGGGAGCACGGAATCTCACCTACACGTGAGCATGAAAAATCATCAACACGGGCAACGCAAAGCGAGAACGGGAGCACGGAATCTCACCTACACGCGAGCATGAAAAATCATCAACACGTGCAACGCAAAGCGAGAACGGGAGCACGGAATCTCACCTACACGCGAGCATGAAAAATCATCAACACGTGCAAAGCAAAGCGAGAACGGGAGTACGGAATCTCACCTACACACGAGCATGAAAAATCATCAACACGTGCAACGCAAAGCGAGAACGGGAGCACGGAATCTCACCTACACGCGAGCATGAAAAATCATCAACACGTGCAACGCAAAGCGAGAACGGGAGCATGGAATCTCACCTACACGCGAGCATGAAAAATCATCAACACGTGCAACGCAAAGCGAGAACGGGAGCACGGAATCTCACCTACACGCGAGCATGAAAAATCATCAACACGTGCAACGCAATGCAAGAACGGGAGCACGAAATCTCACCTACACGCGAGCATGAAAAATCATCAACACGTGCAACGCATAACGAGACACTATCTCATGGTTGCAAGCCATTAATTTTGACACACGAATGGCCCGAAGACCGTGGGGGCGCTACCCCACATGTGTGAGTCGGAATCACACAGATTGAGGTCTAGACTAACCAAAAATCAAAAAGGTATGTGTGAGTGGAATCACACAAGTGGTGTCTAATCTAACCTCGCAAACAAAATAAAAGTATGTGTGAGTGGAATCACACAAGTGGTGACTAGGCTAACCGAAAAGGTATGTGTGAATGGAATCACACAAGTGGTGTCTAGCCTAACCAAAAGGAGACATCGCACAATTGCTAGTCTAAATCATAAGAATGATCGTCATGATCAACGAGAAGTGTCAGTTACACTAAGTTAGTGAATATAAAAGTTTAGCTTCATGTCCCATAACCACTTGCTTAACTTAAATATTTACGAACAAACTGTAAATCTTCACTAATAAAATTGTCACAAGAGGTTCAATCGAATAAGTCCAAGAATTAACCGACGAAGCAAATGCAAGCGGTTCATACCACTTGTTTTACTAAGCCGTTTAATTAAATTTCTCATCCGAGTGAGGTAAAGGCTTGTATATACTAGTAGATTGAAAAACGGTTTAGGAAAAGAGTTTGATATTGAAAATAGAGTTGAAAACATTTTGATAAAAGAGTTTCGATATTTACTACTAGTATAGAAACCTTTATATTTTTAAAGTGACAAATCACAAAAAAGGATTGTAGAACCAATCAATCACAAGAATTCACATACAAAGATGTGAATAGAATCCAAAGAAATCGATACCGTACCCATCAAAAGGTATGTTCACAAAAATCCCGAAGAAAATGTTATCAAAGTTGCTAATAAATGATAGCAACAAATCGGGAAATAATCAAGAATCGATTAAATTAGAAAACCAAATCAATTCACTAAGATTCACATTCGAAGACGTGAATAAAATCCAAAGAATTCGATTCCAAATCCATCAAGGTAGGAATACCCAAAAATTCCTGAAATAGAAGTTATCAAAGTCGACAAAGGTGATAACAACTAATCGGAAAAGAAGAATCGATCAACAATTGGAAAAACGAAGCAAAACGAGCATAAATGCATGAATGACTTTAACAAAAGTAAAAGTCAAGTCAATGTCGATATCGACAAGGCAAAGTCAAAGACAATTTCTTTTATACCAAAGAAATTTTAAAACTATCAGAGAGAGGCACATGAAAACCAAAAACCATGGATAAGCAGACAGAGTCGACAATTGAAATGCAATTTGTCTCAAAGATTGATACCCAAAACCCAATTGCATGGAGACTCCATCCAGTACACGAATCAGAGATAAGAATGCATATATACAACAGTTCGAATAAACAATGCGAGCTCAAATCGAAGTGGGTACGAGTTGCAGCAATATGCAACTTGGTAGAGCATATACACAATGATACTTAGCAGTGCATACTCAAATGAGAAAACGCAACAGAGAATAGCAGCAATGCTCATGAAAAAGAGTTAGGAATTCATACCTAACAATCAAAGATGATCTTAGACAAAGATGTGAAATAAAACATCGACAAATAGTTGTAACACATGTTCCATCTAAGTTATGTTTTATATTCGTCCTAAACCCCAGGCTCTGATACCAAGCTGTGATGCCCCACCTCTATACCCACGCTAGCCAAGAACACTACGGTGTAGTGCTGTCAACTAGCACGGAGAATAAGGCTGTTGAGGAGCGACCATCCGTGTATTTGATTTGTGCGAGCACCGTTATGCCAGATAGTAAAAACGTGCATTTCATTTCAGGAGGAAATCCGACATGCCGATGCAAACTCAAAGCTACTACACAGTGGCTATAATAGTCTAGGACAAAATATAAAATAATAACACAGATAATATAAATGCGGAAAACAGATGAAACAGAAAGTCTCATATATATATATATATATATATATATATATATATAATAACTGATGTCAGTTTCAATACATTTACACGGTACATGTGATACAACTACAACAGTCGACTTAGGAAGTTACATATACAAGTACATTAACGTATATAATATACATGAATACATATATTCCTATACTATGACACGACAACTCCAAAAGATATGAAAAGTCTTCATAGCTCAAGCAACATCCCAAAGCAGAATATCTACAACCTGAAAATACTCGGGTCTGACCCGAGTATTAAATTCAAAAGAAAATAATACTCGGGTCAGTCTAATTCAAATTCAGTTATTAGTGCACAGAAGCAATAATAATTAAATAGAAATTAGACGACAGTCAAAATAAATTTACCTATCCGATTCTCAAGTAAAGAAATCGAATAACGGTAAATACAACGCGAACCAATTCAAACAATTGGAAACATCAATTAAGACGTCAACTCGAGCAGGGCTGCAGCATACGCAAGCGTGTACTGCCACGCCGCTACAACATATGGAATACGAAATAGTTCCATAAATCAAAAGCAAAAGAAATAACAATAAAACCAATACCGTGTGGCTGCAGTTCACGCTTGCGTGCACTGCCTTGCCACTACAGTGACGATGTACCCAATGAATACCGTGTGGCTGCAGTTCACGCTTGCGTGCACTGCCTTGCCACAACAGTGATAATGTACACAACCGGGCACAAGGTCAAACCCAAATAAATTACGGTTCAACTCAGGGGCAACATGAGTGTACAAAGTCAAATAATCAAATATACAACAGAGCTCCATGCAACAATACTTTTGAATGGAGGCAGTGTAACAACACGAAGACACAACCGAATGAAGGTGAGAGCACCACTGATGTGGCACCACAGCACACAACACAAGGGCGGACTGCAATTCAGAGCAAAGTCGAAGCTGTAGCTAACACAAGCTATAGGAAGAAAGTGCATAAACATGTATGCAATGGTGACCAATTGAAATGAGGACAAGGCATCAATGCAAGGTAACAGTTCACAACAATGAAATGGTTTTGAATAACCATAAATGAACACTGTGGCAACAGAAGTTTACACAGTGGCAACAGAAATGTACACAGACCAATGCAACATATTCAAATTCAATGAACATGTATAAGTGAAGGCAGTGGCAACTGCAATAATAAAACTTCCATATTGGATCAAGCAAGTGCATCACAGTGACAAGCTCAACAAAATCAAGTGAAAGTAACTAAATGCACTTACAACTGAAACTGTCTCGAAGTGAGGAAACAAATACAAAGTCTAATGCAGACCCATATAAGTGCACATGTGTATATGTTAGAAGTGCTAACAAGCAAACAAGAATCAATGAATCAAATATACATATACAGGCAAGTGAAGTGAATGGCATATGTAAGACCAGACAACAACCAGTGACACTGCAAGAGCAACAGGTAGAAGAAGATGCAGTGAAGCATGTACAAGGGCCAACAACAAATACAAACTGCAAATACCAAAGTGATACACAATGAACTATGTTTGTAATAACAATGACACAGTGCTAACTCAAGCAAGTTAAAAACATGGACCATGCCATGACAAATGAGTTCAACCAGTAAACAAGATGCAACTGCAGACAAAACAGTGTCTAAAATGAAGAGACCAGAGGGATGCAACTAAAACTGATGATAGTGGTGAATGCAACTGATGATAGTGAATGAGACAACTGATTCAAACTCAAGCACCAACAAAAATGAAGAGTCTACAAGCAATAATGCAGACCAAAATTTTCAGATGGATATAAATAAAGTTCAAACTGACTTGATGCAAACAGAATATAAGCAAACAACATATGAGTGACATCAAGCAAGTACAAAGATCACAATTCAAAGTGGACAGAACCATCAGGCATGCAATGTGCAGACTACAAAAATGATTCAAGCACAGCGCTACTACAAATATCACATAAGCAAATTCGAACAAACTCGAGTCAAAACCAGAAATAATATGTAGTTCGAAATCAAGACAAATGCCGAAATTAAAATAGTTCAAGTGCCATGATGAAGCAGTGCAATCATCAAGGAGCTCGAAGGCATACATGTCAGTGAAGCAAGTCATAATGAAGATGACAAATGAAATGACCAGCTACAACATGCTCAGGGACTAGTGTGCAACGAAGGCCTCAAAAAAATACTACAGGGAATAAAAATCAACCATGAACAATGTAAGTCATGGGATCTAAATCAACAGCCCCAAAATCATCTCACGACAGAAAAGCATCAGCATTGAACATAAAAAAAATCAAATCGGAGCCGAAACAACGAAAACCAATTAAGCAGAGAAAATCTAATAATTTTGAATTAGATGTGAGTAATATAAATTACTCACTTTGCTTTGAAGCGGCGACGAACTCGACCAAAAGAAGCGGCCGAAGTGAACAACAAGGAGGCGATGGATCGAAGCAGCACGCAATTATCCTCCGATCGATCAATTAGAGGCGCGACCTCGTATTGATTTCGAAACCCTAATTTGGACAGAGAGGAACGAACGGCAGCCATTTTCGTTTGTTTTATTACTTAGGGTTGCGAAAGGAAGTGAATGAATAAAGGAACTCGTGTGGCCAAGTAAATGATCACAGCAATATCTAAAAACATGGGCCAAGATTCATTTTGTAGCCCGCAAAACATTTCAATAAATTTATGAAAAGAATATTAACCGATAAAAATTCCAAACAGCAAATAGCTATCAACATTAATCGTTTAAACGTCGATTATTAATTGATGCGAAAAACCGGGTTGTTACATTTATGGTTGTTTGGGTAAGGATACCTTAAAATTGTTTGGATGAATGAATAATCTTTTTAGTTTCACCTAAGACCGTTGAGTGAAGGGTACACTTAGTAGTTATTTTTCATTCCATACAATTTAAAGTTTGAACCCGGACAACTATTTGTTTTGTTGGATATGAATGAATGATTGATTTGTGTTTTGTTGCAAGAGGTTGTTGTTTGTATTGATTTCTTGTTTAAGGTTGAAACGAATTTAAATATTTCATTTTATATAGTTATTAACTCTTTTGGATTATATAAGTGAAATACAGGTATGGAAGCAATTGCTACTGCTTTTGGTTTCATAATTAAGCATAATTGCCCGACAAATAGGTACGTTTTCGCATTACGTTTTATAGCGCTATTATATTGTTTTTCCCATGTTGGGATATATATTATTTTTGAAATTATATGTTGTATATTGTTATTTTTAATATTATATTTTCTCCCGAGCCTCCTCGTATAAAGGAGACTCTGCCGAAATTTTCCGTAAATTTTGGACTTAGAAAATATTTTGAAACGTTCCAAACTTTATTAATTTAAGTATAAAATATTTATGGTTATAAATGGGTATATTTTATTTAAATTATTAAATTTTGTAAATTTATTTGAGTATAAATATAATATTTTAAGTAAGATATATTGATTTCTTAATTCTTCCTTTCCTTTCTTTTCCTTTTTGGGGACGAAAAGTTTTGAGTGGGGAGAGTGTAACGACCCTTAAAATTCGACGATTAAGATGGATTAAGTTAATAAGATTTTAAATTAAATTTAGAAAGAAATAAAAATCTTATAATCTATATTGGAGCGAATGTTAGAAATTAGATGTAGCAATTGTAATTAAAATTTACAATTTGAAATTTATATTGCAATTAATCGAAATAATGTAAATTGTCATTCTTAGTTATAAGTTTAATATAAGAAACAAATAGGAATGTTGAATTTGTGAATTATCAATAATAATATTAACTAGAATAGAATTCAAATTAATATAATAATGGAAAGTGTAAATTGTTGCATTTGGGTATAAAATTTAATATAAGTAAATAAAAGTAGGCATCTAATTTACCCATGGAATAATACGTTGATTAATAGCAACTGTATGAAAATTTGGTAGTAATGTTAATGGCAGTTGATGAATAACCAATTTAGTGCAATCCCAATTAAATTGCAACGATGGTAAGGTTGCAACTGATTGTAGTTAGAAAATTTGAATTAAATTTCAATAAATATAATTAAATAATAGGTGTATGAAGGATAAAACGTACAAGTATTATAAGAGTATATTGTTGATAAATGGTTATTACAAATAAGTAATTTAATATTTCTTTAATGAAATAAATGTAGTAACGGAAGTGTGAATGCAAATTCAGTAAAACGAAAATTTATTTTAAGATAGTAATTGGAGAATTGGGAATTTAATTCAAAGGTTATATTAATTGAGGAAATAATACGTATTAAATTACAATTTCATTGAATCAATGAAAATTAAGTAATTATAATAAATTGTTGTTGGTAATTAAGTATAAATGTGTGTAAATTTGGCGTTAGTGATAATTATAGAATTTTACCCATTCATCTAATTTATTTAATTAAATCTAAATCAGTGGCAACATTGTTGTTAATGATAGTTGTAAGTGAATTTGAATGTTAAACGGTAACAATTATTTTAGGTCAACTGTAACGTCCCGGAAATTTTCGACTTTCGAAAATTCAACATCGATACTCACTTTATCGACTGCCGAGAAATCGAAGGCCGGAAACCCGAAATGTTATGGTTTAAGAAAAAGAAAAAGGATAGAAGAAGAGGGAAAGGATAGAAAATGGAGAGAAAAGAAAACAGAAAATAGAAAAGAAAGAAAACAGCAGAACAATAACAGAATCTCACAATTCGCAGCGGAACAACATATAATAATAAATGAATAATCTTTAAACAAAGAACTATATCAGTTATTACATTACATCACATCATATCATCATTACATCAGAGTGTACAACAACATACAACAAGCAGCGGAAAAAGAAATACTATATACTAGTAATACGCCATGCCATCCAGCTTGCCTCCAGCAACTCCAGAATATCCAGAATATCCTGATAAACCTTACTCTTGACTGCCCGTGTGGAAATTGGTGGGCACCCAGAGTTTAGGAAGGAAAACAATAAACTCCGAGTCAGTCATGTGACTGATGTGGGAACTCAAAACAGTTTATTTATCTTTGAAAACAAAATAGAGGAATATTTTTAAAATCAATTCGCAATGCTTTTAAAAATGAGACTACCATAAGACCTCCGCCACACACACAATGCAAACGCAGACTTGGAGGAGATTTCTCCTTATGATAGTCAAAGATGCTTGATACGCATTAAAAAGAAACATTTGATATTATTACTAGTGCATAGTGTAGGAAAAATCATTTCGAAAGTAGAATATAAATCTTAGCCAGCATAGGTACCATTATATTATGCCTACTAATAGCTACCATATTAGATGGCAGGTTCTACAACTAATACCGTACAAGTTTCGTATTGGGAATTGGATTTCCAACGAATGATCAGGCCAAGGAACTTCCCATTGCCACATGAGAATGCATCTGGATGGACATCCCCGAGAACCAAACCGGATCTCTACCAACACAAGGCCGGGTTACCCCTAACTGAGTAACAACTGACCGAATATGCCATCCCCCGGTCCTTTGGGACCTTTATCCGAGAGCTCTCTAATCAATTCACACAATCATAATAATAAAGTGTTTCAACATGAGTAAGTATCTGGGCTCCATACCATGATACCACCCTTTTCCAGAAGGAAATGCACATATCCTAAAGGGCGCTACCCCTCATAACCTTGCTGCATCTTTCCTGTTTTGACCATTTCCGGGATGTGAGGCTCGACGACGTCACGTCCACAAAAACATACTTTATACAAAAGCCATGCTTTGGGTCAACAAATGATCATAGAAATGATCACCAAGATAGACGATCAAATAAATGATCCTATCACAAATAATCAACACAATGATCATTTCAGCAACACTCAGCATGTCACATTACCAAATTGGGAATATATTGCTGATAACCTTCAACTACATAACCTCTGAGCTCGTACGTCTCAGAGAAGGGTGTTAAGCTAAAAGAATAAATTCTCCGCCACCAACAGAAATATATTTGAAAGAAATCGGCTTTATATCTCAAATTGTAATGTCAGACATACAATCCATACAAGTCTGTTCCGGGCTCGAACAGAACCGAAGACACTTACAAAGAAGTCCTTGTAATCCGGATAATCTCTAATCACGTCCGGACTTCCCATCACATAGGGAGTCTCTATACCATAGCTACTCGATGCAAAGACAATCGACGAGTTGTCCTTTCGTTTTCAAAAAGATCCGGTCTTCAACACCGGTCTTCAAATGCAATTCATTACGACGTATCACATATTCGGAATGGGTTATACGACCCCATGGTCCTTTCCCGGTTAACCCGAATAGTGAGCGCTTATTCAAAAATAAGTGTGGCATTCAAATTCAAACAAATCACATCAAATACCCATTCAAAGGGAAATATTGATAGTCGGTTATTGAACTATCAATGGATATGCACACATCACCAGTTTCCAAATAATTTTCCAAATTATTTATTTTTCCAAAATATCTTTACAACATATATTATTTCAATATGTCAAAAATAAATCAATATTTATTTTTAAAAAAATTCTCCTTTTCATTTATAAATTCCATAATGAATTTATATTTCAAGATATCCATGCATATATGATTTCAATTATTCATTTCAATTTATCTTCAAAAAGATAAATTCTCAAAGTATTCACTTTATATTGGAAAACATTTCCATACTTATTTAATAAGTAATTCATGAACCTATTTATTTTCAACACTTGGAAAATATTCAATATACTTAAATCGAGATTAAGTATATATTTCATTCTTTAAGGAAATCATTCTCTTAAACATATTTATTTGGGCCAAAACGAATGTTGCGTAAAACATCGTTACGACAACCCAAAATCACCAGTATAGGGATTCGAAATCAAAATAGATATATAAATCCCAATACTATCTAAAACATTTCCTTCCGGAAATCATTTACTATAACAACAGTGTTATAGTCTACCATTTCCTTCTATTTCTCGAAAACGTCTATTTCAACAATAAATGTTGGAATCTATGGTTTCGAATCTCAACATATTTTAAAACATCGTTAGGTCGTTTTAATTCTATTTAAAACATCACATTCAAAACAATTTCTTTAACATATTATTCACTATTCAAAAATGTGAATATACTACGTTAATCAATTCCATCCTTCTATTCATTTTATTTAAAGGATTATTCACAGTCTAAACGTGAATATAACTCCATTAATAAGTTTCAACAATTTACTTATCAAAATAAGTCGTTTGCGAATTTATAAAACAACGTTTATAAACTCCATTTCTATTTATTTTATAACAACTTCCTTTTATAAATTCCATTATTAATCTATTCGATTTATAACTCAATTGTAAACTAAAGGTTCATATTATAAGTTAAATGCTTATAAAACGATTATTTTATAAAATCGTTTCTTTGAACTTCATAATTATAAATCTTATAACTTACAAGATTCAATTATTCATCCAAATATATTCTTTAATAATTTCACAAAATTTATAAATCTTACTATATATAAATTTCATTTATAACTTCACCATTTATAATTTTATAAATTCCATTCACTTATGCAATCCATTTTCACTTCATTCAAACACTTATAAAAACTCGTTTTATAATGTCAATATTTCAATTTATAAATATCCATTTATAAATCTCTTATATAATCAATTTATATTATTATTTTAAAACATCTTTAATCTCCTTTATAATTTCACCCTTTTGATTTATAAAATAATCAAATTTTATAAATCCGATATTTAAACTTTTTACAATAAATTCAGAAATCCCGTTTTAACTATTTTATAAACTCATTAACCCCATATTTTCAAAAATCAGTTTTAACCGTATTTCTCAAAAATCATAGTTTTTATAACTTTTAAAAGTATAACGTTTATTTATTTATAATGGATCAATTCCAAAAATATTTTATAACTTATACTTTCAAAAATCACTTTAAAAATCATTTTAAAATTCCAAAATTTGGGCCAATGATGTTACATACCAAATAGCCAATCACGACTACAACGATATCATATATCGATATGATAATCAATCAAATATCAAAATATCTGAAATCAAATAAATACTGTTGAGGAATCCAGTTGGATCCCTCCAACCTGTTTTCCTGCATCCACAAACATTAGCACAATACCAATTTCGCTCCAGTACGAAATTATCGCGGTATATGGGATTTTTAAAATATTATCCGCTTAATAGACGCGCAATAGGGTCTCATCCGCTAAAAAAAATGCGGGAAATCAATAACTCCAATATATACATATGCCAATATATATATATTGCTATTATATATAATACCAATTTCACTGTTTATGAAATATTCGCGGTATATGTTTTTAATAAATAACATCCGCTTACTAACGGCGCATAATGTCTATTTTAACAATCAATAGATAAAAATCATCATTCAAACATGCATTCAAATATTTTAAATCTAACTATTTAAAATAAAATCGAAACTGATTCGATTGAGTGAGAAGTTCTCACCTTGATTTAAATTTCGTTTTAGCGATTTATTTCGAATAAAATTAAACGGACGTTTAATTTTACCCGAAATTCTCACTAACTCCAAACGACTCCAATCTAATTTCTTCGCGTAGTGCTCGTCCATACGATTCCAACGCAACTGGTTTCGCAATTTTTCGACCTCGTATGAAAAAGTTATGCATTTTTAAACTTACACGAATTTTATATAACATAAATTACAACATACTTTTTATATTTTTAACCTATTCTAAACCATAGCCGTAGGATCCATGACCTTTGCATCATGACCGCTCCTTGTTCATCTTCTTCATCACGTATTCACGCGCGCGTCCATCAGTAAGAGGCCGAAACCCATATTTACAAATTAGGGTTAGAAATTCGATCACCATACTTCACTTCGACGATGATCAAAGAGTTCCATCGCGTGCGCCTCCCCTCACTCCACCCACGGCCTCCGACCGCACGCCCCTAGCGCCTCCAGCCTCTCAAAATACGTGCACGAAACCGGCCCTTTCAAACCCATTTTGCCGATGATCCGTGAAGCCATTCGCGATCTTGACCGTTGAAGTCATAGATCTCGAGACGATCTACAACATTGCAGTTGGAGATTTTAGCTAATTTCTGATGGATTGAGAGATTTGAAGGGAAGAAAATGGATGCATTTCGGCCATCCATTATAAAAGAGGCGGCTGCGTTATAGATTTAGGGTTTTAGTTTTTTTTTTCTTGTGATTTATGGGGGTATTTATAGAAGATTTTTCAATCACTATTCATCCGGGAATTCCAAACTCCGATTTACGCGCGGTGACCGACGTTCCTAGGGTTTATCCCGCGTTTCGGACACAATGAAACAGGTTTCGGAAGCTAATTCGGTCATCTGTGCGAGTTATGGCAATAAACGTTCAATTTAAATTAAACCGATTTAAACGATTTTCTAGGCGTTTTAATTTGTACCGGAAAAACAGTAAATCCAATTGACACGATATATGAAACCTTACAATAATATCACATTACGGATCCGATGAAACTGGTTTCGTCGAAATCCGAGACTTTTTGAAAAATGGCTATTTTAACTCGCCAAATTAATATTAAAAATAATTCGATGCGTTTCGAGCTGCCACGATCAAACGATAGCTCCGATTGACACGAAATTTGAAATCCGGTAATAACTAACTATTAAGGATCCAATGGAACTGGTTTCGTTCAATTCTGAGACTGTTCAAAAATTGACTAATTTCACTAGTCGATTTAAATATTAAAATATTCAATTTTCACAAATTAACTTTTAATTCGATTTTAAAAGTTCTAAAATATCGTTCTAACTCCAATATGATAAAATAAAATTTTACAAATCATTTACAATCATATTTAACTCAATTTTCAATTATTTCCATAATTTAACATATTAAATTATCGATTTAATTATCCAATTAAATCCAATTATTCGAAATAAAATTTATTCGACTTATAAATTCACTTATTAATATTTAAAATTAATTAAATATTAAAATTTTAATTACTAAAAATCCTGGGTCGTTACAATCTTCCCCCCTTAAAAGAATTTCGTACTCGAAATTACTAAGTAAGAAAAGTTACAGAATCCATTATCTTTCCCAAAATTCATAGTTAAACTTCTTACAATAACTTACTAAGTTTTCAAATCATACTTAGTTATCTTTTCAAAAACAACTACTATTGTTTAACTTTCAATTCCAAATCAAAGTTAAAGTTTTCAAAAAATTTCCAATTTTCTCAAAAATATTCTAACGCCTTAAATTTTCGGAAAAATTCGCCATAGTCTCCTTTGCGCGGCTCGATCCGAAAAAAAAATGACAGTATATATATCACAAATATACATCTCATCAAGTAATGAGGCATCCCGAAGGGAAAAAGTATAAAAGTACGGTATGTAATCCGAGATATGTACCTTATATTTTATTAGCAAGCATATACGGCTAATATAGTGCGAAAGCGAGCTCCAAATGCGAAGCAAACGCGATCCGCACCTACTAAACACTCAACAAACAACATGAGAACATGCATGTAGACAATAGTATCAATATACAACATATAGCAACATAATAACTATATATGGCAACATAGCAAATGAAACAAAACAACAAATGCAATATTTTCAACCATCAACCAACTAGCATCCATAACCAATTAATATTCATTCATATTCTCATTAATATTCAATGAAATGGTTTTTCAATTTAATCATATTTGATTCATTAACATTGGATTTACTAGCATTCATTCTCAATTAGTTTATATTCACTAATTCATATTCAAGTTGGTTCACTTCCAAATCAAATTCAATTCTATTTAAGATTCATTTAACTTCCAATTGAATTTCAATTATTTTAGCTTCCAATTTCATTAATACTTAATGAATTATATACAATCAATTAACAATCATATAACAACCAATGTTTATTAATTACAACCAAATTACTTTACTTATATTCATTCAATTTGGTTTAACACTTTTACTTTCAATTGGTTCAATTAAATTTTAATGAATTAACACTTATATTCATTATTTCATATCAACTTAATTCACATTCATTTGATTAACATTCAATCCATTAATTCAATTCAATTACAAAAGTTGAATTTCATTTATATAACTCAAGTTTATATTTATCACTTAACTTTATTAATTTACTTCGATACCAATATCAACTTTATTCAATATCTCTTAAGTTATATTCCATTTAACTTTGAATTCATTTTTTATTTACAACTCATATTCATAAATATATTCATATAGTTTCATTTCTTATATATATAAGTTTATTTCTCAATTGTAAATCACTTTAATTATAATTCAATTCTTATAATTCTTTTGCTTATACAATTATTCTTTTATTTAGATTATTCGAACAACCAAACAATCAACTTATATACACTTTAATAATTCTAAAAATTATTTCTTTATATATAAAATATAATCAAGGTAAAATTATTCCATTTACACAATTTTAAAACAATACTACGTTGATTTATCTTGTTTAAGAGTTTAGAAACCCCTATCTACGATAGTTAGCTAGACTAGATCGACTGGAATCTATAAACAATCAACCGATAAGTCAACACAATACAAAACAATTATATATTCACTAACAAATACGCTCTCATAGCTATTATTACACTCAACTCATTCTAGAGTACTACTGACTCTATCTCTAATGAGTACTACCCAACAGAACCATGGTTGTCGCTTAACCATAAGCTCTGATACCAAATGTAACGTCCCGAAAATTTTCGACTTTCGAAAATTCAACATCGATACTCACTTTATCGACTGCCGAGAAATCGAAGGCCGGAAACCCGAAATGTTATGGTTTAAGAAAAAGAAAAAGGATAGAAGAAGAGGGAAAGGATAGAAAATGGAGAGAAAAGAAAACAGAAAATAGAAAAGAAAGAAAACAGCAGAACAATAACAGAATCTCACAATTCGCAGCGGAACAACATATAATAATAAATGAATAATCTTTAAACAAAGAACTATATCAGTTATTACATTACATCACATCATATCATCATTACATCAGAGTGTACAACAACATACAACAAACAGCGGAAAAAGAAATACTATATACTAGTAATATGCCATGCCATCCAGCTTGCCTCCAGCAACTCCAGAATATCCAGAATATCCTGATAAACCTTACTCTTGACTGCCCGTGTGGAAATTGGTGGGCACCCAGAGTTTAGGAAGGAAAACAATAAACTCCGAGTCAGTCATGTGACTGGTGTGGGAACTCAAAACAGTTTATTTATCTTTGAAAACAAAATAGAGGAATATTTTTAAAATCAATTCGCAATGCTTTTAAAAATGAGACTACCATAAGACCTCCCGCCACACACACAATGCAAACGCAGACTTGGAGGAGATTTCTCCTTATGATAGTCAAAGATGCTTGATACGCATTAAAAAGAAACATTTGATATTATTACTAGTGCATAGTGTAGGAAAAATCATTTCGAAAGTAGAATATAAATCTTAGCCAGCATAGGTACCATTATATTATGCCTACTAATAGCTACCATATTAGATGGCAGGTTCTACAACTAATACCGTACAAGTTTCCTATTGGGAATTGGATTTCCAACGAATGATCAGGCCAAGGAACTTCCCATTGCTACATGAGAATGCCTCTGGATGGACATCCCCGAGAACCAAACCGGATCTCTACCAACACAAGGCCGGGTTACCCCTAACTGAGTAACAACTGACCGAATATGCCATCCCCTGGTCCTTTGGGACCTTTATCCGTGAGCTCTCTAGTCAATTCACACAATCATAATAATAAAGTGTTTCAACATGAGTAAGTATCTGGGCTCCATACCATGATACCACCCTTTTCCAGAAGGAAATGCACATATCCTAAAGGGCGCTACCCCTCATAACCTTGCTGCATCTTTCCTGGTTTGACCATTTCCGGGATGTGAGGCTCGACGACGTCACGTCCACAAAAACATACTTTATACAAAAGCCATGCTTTGGGTCAACAAATGATCATAGAAATGATCACCAAGATAGACGATCAAATAAATGATCCTATCACAAATAATCAACACAATGATCATTTCAGCAACACTCAGCATGTCACATTACCAAATTGGGAATATATTGCTGATAACCTTCAACTACATAACCTCTGAGCTCGTACGTCTCAGAGAAGGGTGTTAAGCTAAAAGAATAAATTCTCCGCCACCAACAGAAATATATTTGAAAGAAATCGGCTTTATATCTCAAATTGTAATGTCAGACATACAATCCATACAAGTCTGTTCCGGGCTCGAACAGAACCGAAGACAGTTACAAAGAAGTCCTTGCAATCCGGATAATCTCTAATCACGTCCGGACTTCCCATCACATAGGGAGTCTCTATACCGTAGCTACTTGATGCAAAGACAATCGACGAGTTGTCCTTTCGTTTTCAAAAAGATCCGGTCTTCAACACCGGTCTTCAAATGTAATTCATTACGACGTATCACATATTCGGAATGGGTTATACGACCCCATGGTCCTTTCCCGGTTAACCCGAATAGTGAGCGCTTATTCAAAAATAAGTGTGGCATTCAAATTCAAACAAATCACATCAAATACCCATTCGAAGGGAAATATTGATAGTCGGTTATTGAACTATCAATGGATATGCACACATCACCAGTTTCCAAATAATTTTCCA
This sequence comes from Allium cepa, assembly GCA_030765085.1. Taxonomy (NCBI): domain Eukaryota; kingdom Viridiplantae; phylum Streptophyta; class Magnoliopsida; order Asparagales; family Amaryllidaceae; genus Allium; species Allium cepa. The sequence goes on along the minus strand of CM060934.1, from coordinate 364,658,636 downwards.
AATTATTTATTTTTCCAAAATATCTTTACAAGATATATTATTTCAATATGTCAAAAATAAATCAATATTTATTTTTAAACAAATTCTCCTTTTCATTTATAAATTCCATAATGAATTTATATTTCAAGATATCCATGCATATACGATTTCAATTATTCATTTCAATTTATCTTCAAAAAGATAAATTCTCAAAGTATTCACTTTATATTGGAAAACATTTCCATACTTATTTAATAAGTAATTCACGAACCTATTTATTTTCAACACTTGGAAAATATTCAATATACATAAATCGAGATTAAGTATATATTTCATTCTTTAAGGAAATCATTCTCTTAAACATATTTATTTGGGCCAAAACGAATGTTGCGTAAAACATCGTTACGACAACCCAAAATCACTAGTATAGGGATTCGAAATTAAAATAGATATATAAATCCCAATACTATCTAAAACATTTCCTTTCGGAAATCATTTACTATAACAACAGTGTTATAGTCTACCATTTCCTTCTATTTCTCGAAAACGTCTATTTCAACAATAAATGTTGGAATCTATGGTTTTGAATCTCAACATATTTTAAAACATCGTTAGGTCGTTTTAATTCTGTTTAAAACATCACATTCAAAACAATTTCTTTAACATATTATTCACTATTCAAAAACGTGAATATACTACGTTAATCAATTCCATCCTTCTATTCATTTTATTTAAAGGATTATTCACAGTCTAAACGTGAATATAACTCCATTAATAAGTATCAACAATTTACTTATCAAAATAAGTCGTTTGCGAATTTATAAAACAGCGTTTATAAACTCCATTTCTATTTATTTTATAGCAACTTCCTTTTATAAATTTCTTTATTAATCTATTCGATTTATAACTCAATTGTAAACTAAAGGTTCATATTATAAGTTAAATGCTTATAAAACGATTATTTTATAAAATCGTTTCTTTGAACTTCATAATTATAAATCTTATAACTTACAAGATTCAATTATTCATCCAAATATATTCTTTAATAATTTCACAAAATTTATAAATCTTACTATATATAAATTTCATTTATAACTTCACCATTTATAATTTTATAAATTCCATTCACTTATGCAATCCATTTTCACTTCATTCAAACACTTATAAAAACTCGTTTTATAATGTCAATATTTCAATTTATAAATATCCATTTATAAATCTCTTATATAATCAATTTATATTATTATTTTAAAACATCTTTAATCTCCTTTATAATTTCACCCTTTTGATTTATAAAATAATCAAATTTTATAAATCCTATATTTAAACTTTTTACAATAAATTCAGAAATCCCGTTTTAACTATTTTATAAACTCATTAACCCCATATTTTCAAAAATCAGTTTTAACCGTATTTCTCAAAAATCATAGTTTTTATAACTTTTAAAAGTATAACGTTTATTTATTTATAATGGATCAATTCCAGAAATATTTTATAACTTATACTTTCAAAAATCACTTTAAAAATCATTTTAAAATTCCAAAATTTGGGCCAATGATGTTACATACCAAATAGCCAATCACGACTACAACGATATCATATATCGATATGATAATCAATCAAATATCAAAATATCTGAAATCAAATAAATACTGTTGAGGAATCCAGTTGGATCCCTCCAACCTGTTTTCCTGCATCCACAAACATTAGCACAATACCAATTTCGCTCCAGTACGAAATTATCGCAGTATATGAGATTTTTAAAATATTATCCGCTTAATAGACGGCGCAATAGGGTCTCATCCGCTAAAAAAAATGCGGGAAATCAATAACTCCAATATATACATATGCCAATATATATATATTGCTATTATATATAATACCAATTTCACTGTTTATGAAATATTCGCGGTATATGTTTTTAATAAATAACATCCGCTTACTAACGGCGCATAATGTCTATTTTAACAATCAATAGATAACAATCATCATTCAAACATGCATTCAAATATTTTAAATCTAACTATTTATAATAAAATCGAAACTGATTCGATTGAGTGAGAAGTTCTCACCTTGATTTCAATTTTGTTTTAGCGATTTATTTCGAATAAAATTAAACGGACGTTTAATTTTACCCGAAATTCTCACTAACTCCAAACGACTCCAATCTAATTTCTTCGCGTAGTGCTCGTCCATACGATTCCAACGCAACTGGTTTCGCAATTTTTCGACCTCGTATGAAAAAGTTATGCATTTTTAAACTTACACGAATTTTATATAACATAAATTACAACATACTTTTTATATTTTTAACCTATTCTAAACCATAGCCGTAGGATCCATGACCTTTGCATCATGACCGCTCCTTGTTCATCTTCTTCATCACGTATTCACGCGCGCATCCATCAGTAAGAGGCCGAAACCCATATTTACAAATTAGGGTTAGAAATTCGATCACCATACTTCACTTCGACGATGGTCAAAGAGTTCCATCGCGTGCGCCTCCCCTCACTCCACCCACGGCCTCCGACCGCACGCCCCTAGCGCCTCCAGCCTCTCGAAATACGTGCACGAAACCGGCCCTTTCAAACCCATTTTGCCGATGATCCGTGAAGCCATTCGCGATCTTGACCGTTGAAGTCATAGATCTCGAGACGATCTACAACATTGCAGTTGGAGATTTTAGCTAATTTCTGATGGATTGAGAGATTTGAAGGGAAGAAAATGGATGCATTTCGGCCATCCATTATAAAAGAGGCGGCTGCGTTATAGATTTAGGGTTTTAGTTTTTTTTTTCTTGTGATTTATGGGGGTATTTATAGAAGATTTTTCAATCACTATTCATCCGGGAATTCCAAACTCCGATTTACGCACGGTGACCGACGTTCCTAGGGTTTATCCCGCGTTTCGGACACAATGGAACAGGTTTCGGAAGCTAATTCGATCATCTGTGCGAGTTATGGCAATAAACGTTCAATTTAAATTAAACCGATTTAAACGATTTTCTAGGCGTTTTAATTTGTACCGGAAAAACGGTAAATCCAATTGACACGAAATTTGAAACCTTACAATAACATCACATTACGGATCCGATGAAACTGGTTTCGTCGAAATCCGAGACTTTTTGAAAAATGGCTATTTTAACTCGCCAAATTAATATTAAAAATAATTCGATGCGTTTCGAGCTGCCACGATCAAACGATAGCTTCGATTGACACGAAATTTGAAATCCGGTAATAACTAACTAATCCAATGGAACTGGTTTCGTTCAATTCTGAGACTGTTCAAAAATTGACTAATTTCACTAGTCGATTTAAATATTAAAATATTCAATTTTCACAAATTAACTTTTAATTCGATTTTAAAAGTTCTAAAATATCGTTCTAACTCCAATATGATAAAATAAAATTTTACAAATCATTTACAATCATATTTAACTCAATTTTCAATTATTTCCATAATTTAACATATTAAATTATCGATTTAATTATCCAATTAAATCCAATTATTCGAAATAAAATTTATTCGACTTATAAATTCACTTATTAATATTTAAAATTAATTAAATATTAAAATTTTAATTACTAAAAATCCTGGGTCGTTACAATCTTCCCCCCCTAAAAGAATTTCGTCCTCGAAATTACTAAGTAAGAAAAGTTACAGAATCCATTATCTTTCCCAAAATTCATAGTTAAACTTCTTACAATAACTTACTAAGTTTTCAAATCATACTTAGTTATCTTTTCAAAAACAACTACTATTGTTTAACTTTCAATTCCAAATCAAAGTTAAAGTTTTCAAAAAATTTCCAATTTTCTCAAAAATATTCTAACGCCTTAAATTTTCGGAAAAATTCGCCATAGTCTCCTTTGCGCGGCTCGATCCGAAAAAAAAATGACAGTATATATATCACAAATATACATCTCATCAAGTAATGAGACATCCCGAAGGGAAAAAGTATAAAAGTACGGTATGTAATCCGAGATATGTACCTTATATTTTATTAGCAAGCATATACGGCTAATATAGCGCGAAAGCGAGCTCCAAATGCGAAGCAAACGCGATCCGCACCTACTAAACACTCAACAAACAACATGAGAACATGCATGTAGACAATAGTATCAATATACAACATATAGCAACATAATAACTATATATGTCAACATAGCAAATGAAACAAAACAACAAATGCAATATTTTCAACCATCAACCAACTAGCATCGATAACCAATTAATATTCATTCATATTCTCATTAATATTCAATGAAATGGTTTTTCAATTTAATCATATTTGATTCATTAACATTGGATTTACTAGCATTCATTCTCAATTAGTTTATATTCACTAATTCATATTCAAGTTGGTTCACTTCAAAATCAAATTCAATTCTATTTAAGATTCATTTAACTTCCAATTGAATTTCAATTATTTTAGCTTCCAATTTCATTAATACTTAATGAATTATATACAATCAATTAACAATCATATAACAACCAATGTTTATTAATTACAACCAAATTACTTTACTTATATTCATTCAATTTGGTTTAACACTTTTACTTTCAATTGGTTCAATTAAATTTTAATGAATTAACACTTATATTCATTATTTCATATCAACTTAATTCACATTCATTTGATTAACATTCAATCCATTAATTCAATTCAATTACAAAAGTTGAATTTCATTTATATAACTCAAGTTTATATTTATCACTTAACTTTATTAATTTACTTCGATACCAATATCAACTTTATTCAATATCTCTTAAGTTATATTCCATTTAACTTTGAATTCATTTTTTATTTACAACTCATATTCATAAATATATTCATATAGTTTCATTTCTTATATATATAAGTTTATTTCTCAATTGTAAATCACTTTAATTATAATTCAATTCTTATAATTCTTTTGCTTATACAATTATTCTTTTATTTAGATTATTCAAACAACCAAACAATCAACTTATACACACTTTAATAATTCTAAAAATTATTTCTTTATATATAAAATATAATCAAGGTAAAATTATTCCATTTACCCAATTTTAAAACAATACTACGTTGATTTATCTTGTTTAAGAGTTTAGAAACCCCTATCTACGATAGTTAGCTAGACTAGATCGACTGGAATCTATAAACAATCAACCGATAAGTCAACACAATACAAAACAATTATATATTCACTAACAAATACGCTCTCATAGCTATTATTACACTCAACTCATTCTAGAGTACTACTGACTCTATCTCTAATGAGTACTACCCAACAGAACCATGGTTGTCGCTTAACCATAAGCTCTGATACCAAATGTAACGTCCCGGAAATTTTCGACTTTCGAAAATTCAACATCGATACTCACTTTATCGACTGCCGAGAAATCGAAGGCCGGAAACCCGAAATGTTATGGTTTAAGAAAAAGAAAAAGGAAAGAAGAAGAGGGAAAGGATAGAAAATGGAGAGAAAAGAAAACAGAAAATAGAAAAGAAAGAAAACAGCAGAACAATAACAGAATCTCACAATTTGCAGCGGAACAACATATAATAATAAATGAATAATCTTTAAACAAAGAACTATATCAGTTATTACATTACATCACATCATATCATCATTACATCAGAGTGTACAACAACATACAACAAACAGCGGAAAAAGAAATACTATATACTAGTAATACGCCATGCCATCCAGCTTGCCTCCAGCAACTCCAGAATATCCAGAATATCCTGATAAACCTTACTCTTGACTGCCCGTGTGGAAATTGGTGGGCACCCAGAGTTTAGGAAGGAAAACAATAAACTCCGAGTCAGTCATGTGACTGGTGTGGGAACTCAAAACAGTTTATTTATCTTTGAAAACAAAATAGAGGAATATTTTTAAAATCAATTCGCAATGCTTTTAAAAATGAGACTACCATAAGACCTCCCGCCACACACACAATGCAAACGCAGACTTGGAGAAGATTTCTCCTTATGATTGTCAAAGATGCTTGATACGCATTAAAAAGAAACATTTGATATTATTACTAGTGCATAGTGTAGGAAAAATCATTTCGAAAGTAGAATATAAATCTTAGCCAGCATAGGTACCATTATATTATGCCTACTAATAGCTACCATATTAGATGGCAGGTTCTACAACTAATACCGTACAAGTTTCGTATTGGGAATTGGATTTCCAACGAATGATCAGGCCAAGGAACTTCCCATTGCCACATGAGAATGCCTCTGGATGGACATCCCCGAGAACCAAACCGGATCTCTACCAACACAAGGCCGGGTTACCCCTAACTGAGTAACAACTGACCGAATATGCCATCCCCCGGTCCTTTGGGACCTTTATCCGAGAGCTCTCTAATCAATTCACACAATCATAATAATAAAGTGTTTCAACATGAGTAAGTATCTGGGCTCCATACCATGATACCACCCTTTTCCAGAAGGAAATGCACATATCCTTAAGGGCGCTACCCCTCATAACCTTGCTGCATCTTTCCTGTTTTGACCATTTCCGGGATGTGAGGCTCGACGACGTCACGTCCACAAAAACATACTTTATACAAAAGCCATGCTTTGGGTCAACAAATGATCATAGAAATGATCACCAAGATAGACGATCAAATAAATGATCCTATCACAAATAATCAACACAATGATCATTTCAGCAACACTCAGCATGTCACATTACCAAATTGGGAATATATTGCTGATAACCTTCAACTACATAACCTCTGAGCTCGTACGTCTCAGAGAAGGGTGTTAAGCTAAAAGAATAAATTCTCCGCCACCAACAGAAATATATTTGAAAGAAATCGTCTTTATATCTCAAATTGTAATGTCAGACATACAATCCATACAAGTCTGTTCCGGGCTCGAACAGAACCGAAGACACTTACAAAGAAGTCCTTGCAATCCGGATAATCTCTAATCACGTCCGAACTTCCCATCACATAGGGAGTCTCTATACCGTAGCTACTCGGTGCAAAGACAATCGACGAGTTGTCCTTTCGTTTTCAAAAAGATCCGGTCTTCAACACCGGTCTTCAAATGCAATTCATTACGACGTATCACATATTCGGAATGGGTTATACGACCCCATGGTCCTTTCCCGGTTAACCCGAATAGTGAGCGCTTATTCAAAAATAAGTGTGGCATTCAAATTCAAACAAATCACATCAAATACCCATTCAAAGGGAAATATTGATAGTCGGTTATTGAACTATCAATGGATATGCACACATCACCAGTTTCCAAATAATTTTCCATATAATTTATTTTTCCAAAATATCTTTACAAGATATATTATTTCAATATGTCAAAAATAAATCAATATTTATTTTTAAACAAATTCTCCTTTTCATTTATAAATTCCATAATGAATTTATATTTCAAGATATCCATGCATATACGATTTCAATTATTCATTTCAATTTATCTTCAAAAAGATAAATTCTCAAAGTATTCACTTTATATTGGAAAACATTTCCATACTTATTTAATAAGTAATTCACGAACCTATTTATTTTCAACACTTGGAAAATATTCAATATACTTAAATCGAGATTAAGTATATATTTCATTCTTTAAGGAAATCATTCTCTTAAACATATTTATTTGGGCCAAAACGAATGTTGTGTAAAACATTGTTACGACAACCCAAAATCACTAGTATAGGGATTCGAAATTAAAATAGATATATAAATCCCAATACTATCTAAAACATTTCCTTTCGGAAATCATTTACTATAACAACAGTGTTATAGTCTACCATTTCCTTCTATTTCTCGAAAACGTCTATTTCAACAATAAATGTTGGAATCTATGGTTTCGAATCTCAACATATTTTAAAACATCGTTAGGTCGTTTTAATTCTATTTAAAACATCACATTCAAAACAATTTCTTTAACATATTATTCACTATTCAAAAACGTGAATATACTACGTTAATCAATTCCATCCTTCTATTCATTTTATTTAAAGGATTATTCATAGTCTAAACGTGAATATAACTCCATTAATAAGTTTCAACAATTTACTTATCAAAATGAGTCATTTGCGAATTTATAAAACAGCATTTATAAACTCCATTTCTATTTATTTTATAACAACTTCCTTTTATAAATTCCTTTATTAATCTATTCGATTTATAACTCAATTATAAACTAAAGGTTCATATTATACGTTAAATGCTTATAAAATGATTATTTTATAAAATCGTTTCTTTGAACTTCATAATTATAAATCTTATAACTTATAAGATTCAATTATTCATCCAAATATATTCTTTAATAATTTCACAAAATTTATAAATCTTACTATATATAAATTTCATTTATAACTTCACCATTTATAATTTTATAAATTCCATTCACTTATGCAATCCATTTTCACTTCATTCAAACACTTATAAAAACTCGTTTTATAATGTCAATATTTCAATTTATAAATATCCATTTATAAATCTCTTATATAATCAATTTATATTATTATTTTAAAACATCTTTAATCTCCTTTATAATTTCACCCTTTTGATTTATAAAATAATCAAATTTTATAAATCCTATATTTAAACTTTTTACAATAAATTCAGAAATCCCGTTTTAACTATTTTATAAACTCATTAACCCTATATTTTCAAAAATCAGTTTTAACCGTATTTCTCAAAAATCATAGTTTTTATAACTTTTAAAAGTATAACGTTTATTTATTTATAATGGATCAATTCCAAAAATATTTTATAACTTATACTTTCAAAAATCACTTTAAAAATCATTTTAAAATTCCAAAATTTGGGCCAATGATGCTACATACCAAATAGCCAATCACGACTACAACGATATCATATATCGATATGAATCAAATATCAAAATATCTGAAATCAAATAAATACTGTTGAGGAATCCAGTTGGATCCCTCCAACCTGTTTTCCTGCATCCACAAACATTAGCACAATACCAATTTCGCTCCAGTACGAAATTATCGCGGTATATGGGATTTTTAAAATATTATCCGCTTAATAGACGGCGCAATAGGGTCTCATCCGCTAAAAAAAATGCGGGAAATCAATAACTCCAATATATACATATGCCAATATATATATATTACTATTATATATAATACCAATTTCACTGTTTATGAAATATTCGCGGTATATGTTTTTAATAAATAACATCCGCTTACTAACGGCGCATAATGTCTATTTTAACAATCAATAGATAACAATCATCATTCAAACATGCATTCAAATATTTTAAATCTAACTATTTAAAATAAAATCGAAACTGATTCGATTGAGTGAGAAGTTCTCACCTTGATTTCAATTTCGTTTTAGCGATTTATTTCGAATAAAATTAAACGGACGTTTAATTTTACCTGAAATTCTCACTAACTCCAAACGACTCTAATCCAATTTCTTCGCATAGTGCTCGTCCATACGATTCCAACGCAACTGGATTCGCAATTTTTCGACCTCGTATGAAAAAGTTATGCATTTTTAAACTTACACGAATTTTATATAACATAAATTACAACATACTTTTTATATTTTTAACCTATTCTAAACCATAGCCGTAGGATCCATGACCTTTGCATCATGACCGCTCCTTGTTCATCTTCTTCATCACGTATTCACGCGCGCATCCATCAGTAAGAGGCCGAAACCCATATTTACAAATTAGGGTTAGAAATTCGATCACCATACTTCACTTCGACGATGATCAAAGAGTTCCATCGCGTGCGCATCCCCTCACTCCACCCACGGCCTCCGACCGCACGCCCCTAGCGCCTCCAGCCTCTCGAAATATGTGCACGAAACCGGCCCTTTCAAACCCATTTTGCCGATGATCCGTGAAGCCATTCGCGATCTTGACCGTTGAAGTCATAGATCTCGAGACGATCTACAACATTGCAGTTGGAGATTTTAGCTAATTTCTGATGGATTGAGAGATTTGAAGGGAAGAAAATGGATGCATTTCGGCCATCCATTATAAAAGAGGCGGCTGCGTTATAGATTTAGGGTTTTAGTTTTTTTTTTCTTGTGATTTATGGGGGTATTTATAGAAGATTTTTCAATCACTATTCATCCCGGAATTCCAAACTCCGATTTACGCGCGGTGACCGAAGTTCCTAGGGTTTATCCCGCGTTCCGGACATAATGGAACAGGTTTCGGAAGCTAATTCGGTCATCTGTGCGAGTTATGGCACTAAACGTTCAATTTAAATTAAACCGATTTAAACGATTTTCTAGGCGTTTTAATTTGTACCGGACAAACGGTAAATCCAATTGACACGAAATTTGAAACCTTACAATAATATCACATTACGGATCCGATGAAACTGGTTTCATCGAAATCCGAGACTTTTTGAAAAATGGCTATTTTAACTCGCCAAATTAATATTAAAAATAATTCGATGCGTTTCGAGCTGCCACGATCAAACGATAGCTCCGATTGACACAAAATTTGAAATCCGGTAATAACTAACTATTACGGATCCAATGGAACTGGTTTCGTTCAATTCTGAGACTGTTCAAAAATTGACTAATTTCACTAGTCGATTTAAATATTAAAATATTCAATTTTCACAAATTAACTTTTAATTCGATTTTAAAAGTTCTAAAATATCGTTCTAACTCCAATATGATAAAATAAAATTTTACAAATCATTTACAATAATATTAACTCAATTTTCAATCATTTCCATAATTTAACATATTAAATTATCGATTTAATTATCCAATTAAATCCAATTATTCGAAATAAAATTTATTCGACTTATAAATTCACTTATTAATGTTTAAAATTAATTAAATATTAAAATTTTAATTACTAATAATCCTGGGTCGTTACATTAACCATTTATTTAGTATATTAAGTTAAGAATGGTAATCGATTGTAATAAATCTAAATTAATTATTTTTGTTTTGTTAATGTGATTTAGTTAATAAAGGGGAATTTATATGAAATGAAGCATGCATTAATGAAATGTATTATAATTCTATGTTATTTATACCTATAAAATGTCTATTTACCGAATAGCAAGATTTTAAATCAATAAACGAATTTATTGAGGTTTCAATTTATAATTAATAACATTTAATGTGGAATCTATTACAATTAATTGACTTAAATTGTGCAGTTAGGGTAGATTTGTTTTGTAATTGAAGATGGTTAATTTTATAAGATGAAATTAATGCTAAGCCTATTTACTATATGAAAATTCGTTGATTTAAAGAATAAAAAGCAAGATTTATTAATTTGATTTAAGTGCAAAATTCAATAATTGAATTTATTGCAAATAAATGAAATTCAACATTTAATATTACGTGAATTGAAACTAGATGGAATGAGAACACTAATGTAATGAATGAAAGACAAATACTAACTATGATTTTAGAAAGGATTAATAGATAATGGAAGGATTGAAGTCAGGTTTAAAGCAATAATTATAAATAACTGGATTTATTAAATTGAATGTTAAATACTATAATTTGTGAATTAATTTACTTTATATTGATATGAGAATTGGTTTAAAGGATTATAAATTTCTTAAGTAATACAAGATGATAAAATTTATGAATTATAGAATTTGAATTTCAAATAGCGATTTGATTTATTTAATATTTATTTATTTAATTAATGGAAATTAGCCATTTTGGCCACTGACTCGGATTTCGATGAAACCAGTTTCATCAGATCTATAACGGTGAATCATTGTAGGGTTTCAAGTTTCGTAGCGACCGGACTTGTCGTTTGATCGTATGGACTCGGAACGCCCAGAAATCAATGAAACTAAAATCAATTTGAAATCGATTTGAAAATAGTGTTTTCAGCATTACTTCTTCATACGATGAAATTTGAACCTGAAACCTTTTCCATTGCGTTTAAAATATTTTAAAATATCTATTTTGAAAAATGGGTTGACCCAATTTCGTTCCGAAGTCGAAACGGGCTTTTTTGGCCACTTTGGCGTTAGCGCGTATATCCAACCTTATCCATCCATTCTAATTTCTGACCTACCTATATAAACCCGGTTATAAACCCTTACCTACCTCTATTCTTATTTTTCTGTACGTACAACTCAACTCTCTCCTCCTCAATAGCAGACAAACAAATTCCGGATCCAATTTCAAATCAAATCCAAAGCATAAATTTCAAAATCCTCAGAAAAATTTGAAAAAAATATATGTTGAAGCTCTTGACTAGCGTAATTCACTGGTGGTGTTCGTTTTTGGTTTTGGTTTCATCGTCTGATCAGTAAAAATCAAAGAAGTTTCGGCCATCCATTTGCGTCGAAATCACCATCGTCAGATCGTCAAATCGAGGTTACAGTCGCATGGAGGGGGACGAGTGGAGTGCATCGGGGTCGTTCATCTTGTCGATGGATGGTTGGATGTTGCGTGAAATTTGGATTAGGGTTCGGCATACGCCGGTGGCTGCGTTTTTATGGAGGCTCGTGCGACCTGCTTTTCCATCGTGGATGGCCGAAGGACATCGACAAGAGGAGGTGCGCTCACCTATGGCACCGAGGCTTGGGCCGAGAGTTCCTGGCCACGGTGAACGTGACTTAGGGTTTCGGCGTTGAGTTCCTATACGCGAGTTTTGGGGCGGCCTGGAAGAAGAATGACGTGGCAATTTATGATGGGTAGGTTTTGTTTTGTTTAATTAAATTTAATTTTATTTTCAAACGATTTAACACGTGTAACTTTCTCATACGAACTCCTTTTCACGCACGATTTTTTTTGTTAGGATCGTAATAAAATTTCGGACCTTTTGGCGCAGGTTTGGACAGATTTGGAGACTATTCAATTTTTGGGTTTAAATTGGATTTGAATTTAATTTAAGTTCAAAAGGTGAGTGTTTTAACCCACTCTCAACTTCTAAAATTTCTTATGTTTGGTAAATTGATATATGATGTGATTAAAATTTATTTATGGTTGTTTGGTATATTTTTAATCATCATCACAGTTAATTTCATTTATTTAAATTAAATTGCTATTTAATTTATTCATTGCATTTAAACTGCCACTTAAATTTGTTAATTAATTATTCATTGCATATAAACTGCCAGTTAACAGTTATTTAATTTATTATTGAACTAAACAGCTATTTAATACCTGTTGTTTATTTTTCGTTCTATATAGATGCTATTGTTGAATTGATGATGATTGCGATAAATGGTTGATGGTTGATATTGGATGAATGGATGCTGTATTTTATATTGTTATAAACTGCAAGTTATTATGCATTTTATCTCATTCGGGATTGCGGTTTGAAATGATATATAACCTTAATTTTTATTTTTAAATTGCGGATTGAAATGATAAATATCCGTATCACTTGACCATAGGATAGAAAATTATATACAGGCACTGCGGTCTATATATTGAAATATTTTGAAGTGATTTTCTATGGTTTTGGAAAGGAATATACGGTTTATTAAATATAAATTTTGATGTTATATAAATATTATTTGATATATATATAGTTAAATTCTTGTATTTATGCTATGTACAAAATTTATTTACTAAAAAATGAGTTTAACAATGGAGTTTGATGGTTTATATCATATAGGTAAGTACCTATTTATGGTATTATATATATAGAATTTTAGATGGCTTAAGTGAAATTTAAGTTGAAAGATAAATAATGACATTTGTTTAAATTGAATTATTTAAGAATTGTACTTGATTAAATTTGATTTGGAATTTAAATATAAGTTGAGATATGAAAGGGTATGTTTCTTATAACTTAATTTGGTTAAAGTGTTTTAGAGGAATATAAAGTTGAGATAAATGATTATATCAAGTTAAATAAAAATTTAAAGAATATCCAATTGTTTGAAGTTAAAAGTTTTACTTAAAGTTTATTGGATTTATTAAATAACCATTTCAAATCTAAATAATAGCAATTGAATTTGATATTTATGGTATTATCAAAGAATTAGTATTGAAATGGCGGAACGGTTAAAGTTTTGAAATACATGAATTTATATGGTTTATTTGGAGTTTTAAATCGGTATTTGGAATTTATTGTGAAATTAAAGAAGCTATTTTTATATAAAGTAATATAATGATTAAATCATTAAGTATTAAAAGTTTTGTTTCAAAGCTATGGTTTTCGAGGTATATAGATTTGAAAGTGCTATGATTATGGGAAAAGGTTGTATTTTGAAATAAAATGATATCATTTTGATTTGGGTTTTTAAATAGAAATGATATCTTATTTATATGGTTTTGGAATGGATATTTTATTCTGGTTTTAAAGTATAAACTATTTTGAAAAGACTGCGGTGTTATAATAACGTTTGGTTGTTGAAGAGAACGGGATCGGAAGTTGTCATACTCTTTGCCAACTCCACAAACCATTTTAACAACCTTGTACGCGGTGGAGATTCCAAAATGAAGTAGGATGGCGGCGACGTTTCCTTTGAGGTAAATACGTGGACCCAACTCCTGTGAGTTGGCATAAGGTGTCTAAAACATGAGCGATTGATGGGTTAATTGAGGTAGCACCTTTGATCGGACACATCCCTTCGATATTCTACTTTGACTTTTGGATTGATTCGGTGGCCACTTTCGATTTCTTTGATTTGGGGTTGTTGTTCGAGGTAGGTGGTAGTAGCAGCTACGCGTTACCACCAACCCGGAAGCATAATTGGTATATCTACCCTGGCATTGCCTAGTTGTTCCGTGTCACCTACTCTATCATGCCTTGTACGAGTTTGGTTTTCTCCCGTATCCTATGGAGTATTTAAGGTAGTCTCCTGATCTAGAGATGCGCTGATACTGGATGGACTACTGGGACTATTACAGTGTTAAGGGGAATATTTGGTCACTCCTTAATGCTATTTAAAAGTAAGTTTATTTTACAATTAGACACTATTATTATAGCAAAATATTACTACATAGTAAATAGTTTAACGGATCCTTAGGAGATGTAAATCCCAAGTATCTCTTGAGTGACTGCACTCATATTTACTTCTTTTGATTTAACTTACATAAGATCTTTTAGTTATGACTCGAGTGTTTTGTCGTTTCAATTCGCTCGGGTCAGTCCGAGCATTTCAGGATCGAAGACTTTATTTCTAGAGGACGAAGATGAAGATTTCATTATTATTACTATATTATATTGTTCCACTACACACTGTATTCCGCTGCATCGATATTTATTGGTTGGTATGTGTAACTCTGATATATTGTATAAGTAAAATTAAATATTTTGTAAATAGCTTCATGAACTGTAATTTGATTATTATATTTTATCCTTCCGCTGTGAGATTCTGTTTTATTTTATTTCTTTCTCGTTTTTCTTATTTACCCCATTATAATCCGCCCTTCTGTATGGTTTGAATTAGCACGTGTGTCGATTTAAAGCGTGCGAAAAGGCGGGGCGTTACATTTTTGTTCGAGAATTGCTGATTTATATTCATATATTAGTGGTTTCATGATATTCGGGGTTTCTGACCAATTTTGGCGCAAACACTTTGGTGCTTTCATTGAGAAGAACTAGCACCCGCTTTACCAGATTTAGAATTCTGATTTGAAACTTGAACAATTCAGATTTGAAAGACAATGACACGACAAACAAGTAGAAGACAAAGAACCGAGAGAAGCCAACAAGGAGGAAGTCAAGAGGCATCCTTTAGAGCTGGAGAAGAACAAGCTTCTATCTACATCACAAGGGACGAGATAGAGGTAATGGAAGATTCGATACATGAAAGAATAATGAAGAGTCAATAAGAGATGATGCATAACTTCTTCGAGCATATGAGAGCGACAAATGCACAGAACCTTGGACCAACTACAACGACTACAAGTGTGGGACAAGGAGTCAGGATTGCGGAAAGCAATGAAGTTCAGATTCAAGACCAGAATGCAGGACCTGAAGGCAATCAACAAAGACTTAGGGGCAGACCCTAAGGATCCGATGTTGGAAGACCCATAGATGGTGCTCAACAGGCCAGTGCTAACGCTAACGTCAACGAGCCACATAAAGAAAATTACCCGAAATACCCCTCGAGACTTGGGGGCAGGATAGAGACATGATGAGGGGATAACCCCTAGATGGAGATGAAAAGATGGCTGGATTAGTGCAACGAATCATGAGAGGAGGGCTCTCAAGCGGAGGATTAAAGGAAGTCAGTCGGAATCCGTTCACTTCGAATACCAGGAATGCAAGGAACCCCCCGAAGTTCAAGTTACCCGTCACAGACCCTTACGATGGAAAGTCAGACCCGACCATGCATATTACCAGATACATCAAACACATGAAAGTGTTAGGGGCATCCGAGGAAGTGATGGCGCGGTGTTTCCCTCTATACTTGTCAGATTTGGCTGCGCTTTGGTTTAGACAGCTAGAGAACGGATCAATCAGAACATGGGGCGACCTTGTAGAATGCTTCATGAGCCAGTTCAGGGTCCACGTGACGTGAACCAAGAATGTGATGACTTTGGCTTCATAAAGCAAAGGACCGGAGAGTCCATAAAAGATTTCCTATTGTGATTCAATGCAACGATGCTTCGGTAGATCGTCTGGATCCATCGATGATTTTGATGGCAGCGGGAGCAGGATTTTCTGAAGGCCCAGAGTTTAAGGGTTCTTTGGCAAGAGATCCACCATAAGACCTTGGAGAATTCTATCATGAAGCTGAGAGATTCATTCGGCTGGAAGATTCACGCGTCGAGAGGCGAGAAACAAATGTTGTGCAGGGCGAAGGAACCGCCAGAGAACAGTCTGGACCAGACAAGGGAAAGAGAAAGCAAGACGACAGATACGATGGTCCTGATAGACGGAAGAAATTCCGAGAGCCCAGACTCAGGCAATACATAGATTTGACGGCAAGCGTGAAATGGATTTACATTGAAACTCAAGGGCAACCCCCTTATCGAAAACCACCCAGGAGGGATTCCACAGACCGGGAGCATAGGAGTGGAAAGTATTGCCTATTCCATGAGTTGGATGGGCACATTACTAATGAATGCCACCACCTGAAGGATGAGGTGGAAGAACATGCTCGGAGTGGTAGATTGCCGCAATATACCAGAAAAAGGATAGCGACCGTAGGACCTGAACAACTACCGCCTCCACCTAACAGAACTGATCCTTGATCGGGATCGGGATCGCGACTCATCACCAATTGATTATGCTGGCAAGGGCCATGTTCAGGATTTGGACTTTGGTCGATTGGATTTCTTAGATTTGGTTTGAAAACAAAACGGCTATTCCGCTTACACGTGTACGGGAACCGGAGAGATCCCTAGGCATGCTCTGAGATGGTAATAGACCGCTCTGCCCGGAGAGGCAGTGTCCAGTTTTTCCTGATGTTTGAGATTGAACATCTAGGGTTTGAATTCAGTAAATGAACTTGAATTTCTTGAAACAAACCTTTGACCAGATAGTTAAAGGATGAATATTCCTAACCAACTCGAACATGATCGCATTATGACCCTACTCGGAGAGGCAGGGTCCAGAGTGTAAGAAGTGAGTTGCTTCGTCAGAGAGTGACAGGATCTACTCACTTATCGTCGTTCCCCATTCACCGGAGAGTGATTGGATCAAGGTTCGATAAGAGCCTAGAGAGGCTATGATCGACCTAGTGTTTTGGCCATGTCATCGCTTAATGTTCAGAAACAATGAACCGGAGTGCAGGGGGTGTTGCCGCTTCGCCTGAGAGTGACAGGATCGGCTCACCCACCGCTGTTTCCCCTTCACCACAAAGAGACGGGATGTGATCCAGCAAGAGCCTGGAGAGGCTATGATCGGTCTAGAACAACCAAAACATCACTATATGCCCTAGCTGGGGCAAGAATGCAAGGGATAGAAAGCAACGTCGGAATGCAACTGGATCTTTCTATTCGATTGCTAAGTCTGGAATGGACTTAGCAAGGGTGCAGAGTGACCACCGATAGTCCGGAGAAGCTGTAGAATTTCATTCTTAACTTCCACAGAAGGAAATGGATAATGATTTGGCATCGAAAAGCCGCAGACTTGATTGACAATGCTATAAGCTTTGAATAAAACATGAACTCACTACATTCGATTTGAAGCCATTCAAAACAAACCTTTTGCAAAAAGGCATGTTTTGGGGGCAAAGTGTTATCCCACCTTTTGGCAAAGTCAATATATCCAAAGATTAACTGAAAACCAATTATTACTAGTCATAAATATTGATTATGCATCGCGGGTTCACTATGGGTACCGATGAATTTTGTCCAAGTCCGGATCATGCCACAATTGACAAGACATGACAAGCAAAGTCATAAAAGCCATCGTTTCAAATATCAGGTTAATCTGAGTTCGTATGAATAAGATATGATTGATACAAGTTAGAGAAAATATGTTGTTCGTATCCATCATAGAATCGAGGTGATGGTCTATTCGAATCGATCAAATTCATACCCATCAGGATGAATCCGCCTCAATCTGTTCGAATCCATCATGTTCAAATCAATCCACGATTGCACAGTTCGAATCCATTGAGTTTGTATCGATCGGATTCACGCGTGCTCGAATCCATCCCGAAAGCCTTGTTCATATCCATGTGTTCGAATCGATCCAGAGAGGTTCCGTTCGCATCGATAATGTTCACGTTTGGGTTACACTGTTCATGTTGATCTAGTTCGCATCCATATGCACTCCTTAAATGATAAATACGACATGGCACACTCTAATCATCGATGCGAACAGAGTTATCGATACGAAAACCCCCAGTCATCGTTATGAATGGAGCTTCATCGATGCGAAACACAGCATGAGCCATCGATGCAAACGAGGCAAAAGCCTTGGAACGACTCAATCAACTCGGCACAAAAGGTGGTGCGATCCTAAAATCTCATGCCACGTCACCATGTACTCACGTGTTCAGATCGATTCGAAATGTAGCGATGCGAACGGTCGATTCGAATGCGACAGCATACATAGAACTGCAATCTAGCATCGATCATATCTCACAATCTACAAGTACAAATGCTATGAAATTTTCACAGGAGCTTACGAACAAGCTAAAGAATGTTGTAACGACCCAGTATTTTCAACCATTCGCATCCGCTCATGTCGGACTTGAATTGTTCAAAATACCGCGTTGTAACTAAAATTTGGCAAATCTCAAAATATACAGTAAATATTTAATCACAGAATCACAGACACAGAATCAGAATACTCGCAGCGGAATTTAAAAATACTTAGTGGTTCATGAAGCCACTATAAATAGTCTCAACAAATACAATTTACAATGTCTTCCATCCCAAATATAGTTTAAATCATCAAATAGAAAATCCAAAAATCCCAAAGTCTTGTTTCATAAATAAGATAACGGACAGAAAGAAGCCAGCAACTTGAAAAGATCTACAGAAGTCCTAGCTCCGGGATGATGACTGAACTGCAACTCAGGCTGACCCGAGCGTAAAATAAAACATAAACACTCGAGTCAGGACATACATACTTATATAGTGTAAGCTAATTCAAGTGTACTGTAATATAGAGCAAGTAACTTAAAGGATGCTTGGGACCGCCCATCCTCTAAGGATCCGTTAAACTATTTACTATGTAGTAATATTCGCTATTATAATAATGTCTATTAGTAAAATAAACTTACTTTTAAATAGCGTTAAGGCTTTACATTTTCCACCTTAACACGTAATAGTCCCAGTAGTCCATCCAATATCATAGTCACTCCTGATCGGGAAGCCACCAGAGGATACCACACGGGCTACGGGAGAAAACCAAACTCGTACAAGGCTCGCTATGGTAGGTGACATGGCACAACTAGGCAATGCCAGGGTAGATATACCAATTACGCTTCCGGACCGATGGAAACGCGTAGCCGCAGCTACCGCCCACCTCGAACAACACTCCCAAATCAAAGGTGCGCACCAAAACAATCACAAAAGTAATAGAATGGCATACGAAGAAGTGCGTCCGATCAGAGGTGCTACCTCATTAATCCGTCAATCGCTCCTGTTTTAGCCACCTTATGCCAACTCACGGGAGTCGGGTCCACGTATTTACCTTAAAGAAAACGTCACCACCATCCTACTTCATTCTGGAATCTCCACCGCGTACACGGTTGTCAAAGTGGTTTTCGGTATCGACAGAGAGTATGCCAGATATCCGATCCCGGTCTCTTTAACAACCAAACGTTATTATAACCCATGGTTACAACTTTTTAAAAATGGTATTTATATTTTGAAATCAAAATAAATTTCAAATACCTTCAATATCAAAATATTGTTTTTAAACATTAGTCATTTTATAAAATGGTCCATTTAAATCTATTCAATTTATTTTAGGAATTGATTGCCTTTTTCTCACCCTTTTTGTTTAAATTAAATTCTTCCATTTAAAACCATTCAAAGTCAATTCCTTATTTTTATTAATTACATATTAACTTCCAAAATATAAACCCATTTTCCCAAAGATTATTTCCATAAATTTATTTTTAAATAATCAAAATCCCAGTTTCTGTAGCACTTATGAAATGCTACCTAAAGTCTATAGGTTAAAACAGTTCGTTTATAAAAGACAGTATTTAAGTGCTGTAATAGACTATTAACTTAACCATCAAGTTTTAAATTCCCAAATATAACTTTTTATCAATTATTTACTTAACTGAAACCTTATTTTTAACAAAATTCAGAAATTCCCAAAATAAGTTATATTCCAAAATTTATTTAAACATTTATTTATTTATTTAACATTTTTAACTCATTCAAAATCATTATAAATCTTATAAAAATCCTTTAAATATATTTAAACCAGAATATTATAAACTTCCATTTTAAAATAAATTTAAAATATTTCAGAAAAACATTATATAAACCACGGGTCTGTATATAGTTTTCTAGCCTAGGTCAAGTGATACGGATTTATATCATTTCAATCCGCAATTTACAAAACCCCGGGTTCTATCATTTCAAACCCGCAATCCCAAGTTAAAAAATAAATAATTAAACAATTAAATAAATGAACAAATGATTATCGTTCAGGCCTATCATTTCAGCCTATAACGATCTCAAATTTACCGGGAACTTGCAGTGATGATTTAATCAGTAAATAAGAATTACATAGTATAACTGCAAAAATATTACAATAGATAAACAACTGATGAGGTGTCAATTTAAAATGGGGTTTAACATCATACGTTATATCACAGGCAGATAAAATTTAATAAATAATTTACAAATACACTTGTGATAAATCACGGATATATAGGTATGTTTGTCTGGTGAGAAATACTCACCTTAAACTGCAGATAATCAGATTCAAACGATTTTACCACTTGATAAAGGATCGTACAAATGGCACGATTAGGTTTCCGCGGATGCCACGCCTTGATTCAAAGCTAAAATAAGATCCAAATACCAAATACGCGACTTTTAAAATTACGGTCAAAGCAAAATTTTCGAAACAACCGGAACGAATAGAATTTGACTTGACTCGGCCACTCCCACTACTCGACTTGCCCACGTTCTCAAGGCCAGGCAGTGAAATCTTAACTATTTACGCACCCATGAAAATTATAGTGGAAAGTTTTAGGCAAAAGCTGGAAAGAAAAAGGTGGACACAATACATTATTCCCTTTCTACAAACAGGTGGCGTACACTAAAATTCTTCAGAAATTGAAAACAGTGAAATTTGCAACTAATATATATATATATATATATATTTTCTTTTTTTTCTTTTTTTTTTCCTTTTTTTCTTTCTCTGTATAAAAAAAATCACGTTAAATAAAAGTGAAGCATGTTGGTTCCCAAAACTTGAACACGCAACATAGCACAGCCACTCCTACCTCATCTTTTAAAACATGCATTTTTTTCTCCTTTTTTTTTCTTCCGGAGATGCAAATGAAAATATACTTTTTTTTTTAACATTTTATTAAAATGACTCCTGCATGAATTCACAAAACAAGGTGATACAAACTAAATAAATGTCACGGTCTGCTTGCCTATTTTAAACCCCGTAAGCATGCACTCAAAATATACAAGTCACTGCATATTTTGGAAATAATTTAGGTAATAAAAAGTTCTACCTATCTGCTGAAACAAACGTGATTTTGCACGTGTAAGTGTATGCAAATGAAGGATATTAGTTTTGTTTGTTACCATTTTTTTTTTCAAAGATGACACACTTTAGCAATTCATATAAAAAAAAAAAGATTCACGCAAAGAGTTCAAGTGGCCACAACTACAGGAATGCATGCATTTTCTATAGAATTCAAAAGAAGGATACTAAGCTTGTCTTCCTATAACAATCTGACATGTATGTCAAAATAGATCAGAGAGGGAAAAAAGAGATGTGGCAAGGACAGGTGGTGGAGCAGCCGAGTAGTGTGGACATTGGACCAAATGAAACAAGAAGAAGAACAAAATAAATAAAAGCAAGGTGTGGCCATACCTGTGCAATTTCTCAAGAAGAACGAAGGAAAATTTTAGATGCAATATAAAGCTTTTGTGTGTGGCTTTATATATATATATAAGAAAACAAGTTGAGAGTTATGAAGGCACGTGAGATCTTCTGAGATGCGAGTTGCACAATAATATATATGGGAGGCTTGCGTGATTATAGGAAAACAGTAATCAAATATAATTTGCTTTGAACTGAATAGGAAAATTCGAATGAAATTTGAAATTCTCCCAGCTATGAATTCCTAGAATGATGCGTGAATTTAGGCAAGAGATTGATTCTTAATTTATAAAATTCTTTCTTATGTATTCATAGATAAGGCTTGCGAAATATAGGGGACCAAACAAGCAGGCAAGAATGGCAAGTGATAATAAACATTTAGGCAGACCAGAAAGTTGCGTGATTTATTATTGCCAGTTATACTAAAATTGATTGTAACGTTATATATATTTTTCCATTTAAAAGTTGCGTGCTATTTTTATAGTCTGAGAGATTTATATATAAAGAATCAGCAAGTATTAATTTTCTTTGGATGCTACTTCAAGGACAGATTTGAATGCATGCGTTGATTACTTTCCAGTTTCTTTAGTTTGAACGTTATTTTATGTGCGTGATTTATGCTGCCAATTTATGAAAATTTGATTTCAACATTTTATACCATTTAATAGTTGCGTGATCAGCTATATGAAATTTTGATCTTTATTAAATGAAACGGCAAGAATTGGCAAAGATTTTGGAATAAAAAAGTCATATACAAAAATTAAAACCCAATTGAAAGCTATGGAAAAGGTAACGTTTACTATAAAACTACTGGCTGATATTTTAATCCATATAGATAAAATATGATTTATAAAATACGCCAAACTGACGCATTACCTTACGCCTAAAATTTATACAAAAGTAACATTTTTAATTTTACATTTTTACGTTACTTATATCATTACAATGCATGCCCTTTTTAAATGCGAAATTTAACAGTCTGTAAAACACTGAATTTTACAAAGTTATTACTTAAATTAAATTCGCTTACAATTCTTGTATTTTAAATATACAAAATTCATTTTTTTATTAACATTGCGAATTTGAGTTGTCTTTTAACAAAATTTTAAAACTTCAAAACTTTCAGTTTATGTTTAGACTTTTAGGAAATGATTTAATCAAATTAATATATATATATATAAATTGGGAAGTAAATTTTACTGGAAAGAGAAAAATAACGTAAGAGATATGAGTAAAGAGAAAAATGCATATGAAATAGGCAAGCAGATAGGAGAACGGATACTGCGCATGACTGAGATTTAGGAGAAAATTGTGTTTTGAAAAATGCAAGAAATAAATTTTGTTGAATGGAAAAAAAATCTATGGAAATCAAATTTTTAAAGTAATGCGTTGAATTTAGAGGCAACATATTTGATTTGAATGCTAGAATATTCCTTCCCTTTAAAACACATGCCACTGATAAATTTACTCATTTACACTAAGGTCATATTTTTAAGAATGTGTACCATAGCCATAATATTTTATGCCCAAAATATACCGAAATAACGGATTAAAATTCTATATGTTTTCTTATATATATATATATATACGGTATTTATTCCCTAAATTTACGCGCCCTTTTTAACGCGTAATTATCCAGTTCATTTATACACTAAAAAAAAAATTCAAAATTCTGACCGTGCTGAGACTCGAACTCATGACCTATCGTGAATAGCCCAAATGTCTTAACCACCTAAGCTATTAATGTTTTCTTAATTAAAATTTGATTTTGCTAGAAATTAAGTTATTTACTATCTTCGACAAAAACTCAAATTTCCAAATTAAAGTTAATTCTTAACCATGTCAAAATTTCAGAGATCTTATTATTTAATTAAAAATTTGGTCAATTGTTTTTATTTTTATTTTTAATCACTTTAAATAAACCCCAAAGTTTTTAAAATACAAGTGAATAATACTTGTTAAAAATTTGGGCTGTTACACTCTCCCCCACTCAGAACTTTTCGTCCTCGAAAAGGAAGAAGGTAGGGGAATAGAAACAACTTGAAAGAAAACTAAATTGAAACATAAATTAGAATCATTAATCTAAACAATAAAAATTCAATTTTAAATTAATCATTGATTTCATCTATTTATACTTAAAATTTTAACGTTTATTTATTTACATATTTACTTGTATAATATCCCTATACTTAAAAAAATCATTCATCATTTTTTTTTTATCCAAATTTTACACAAGGTATTATAACATTCTAATTCAAAATGTTTAATTTTAATCCAAATTTGAAATGGTAATTTAACTTAATTTTTAAAGTAAATTTACCATTTCCCAAAATAAACTAAATTCCCCATTTAGTTTCTTCTTTATTCCAAACTATAATTAAATTTATTTCTCTCAATATTTTTCTCATCTATGTCAAATATGTTTACACTTATTACAACTTTTTAAATTTATTCTTAGTTCCTTAACATCATTTTATATTAAAAATTATTCCATTACCCTTTAATTTTATTTTTCCTCTGTTAATCTTTTTATAACTAGAGTTTAAGTGTATAACATTTATTATAACCACTCAAATTTTATTTATAAATCTTTTTAGATTATACATTATCCAATTACATAGTTAATTTCTGAATGATTTAGGTAAGTTATATTGGCATGCAATTATACAAGTAAAATTTTTCCAATTCTATTATTCAAGTTTAAATATTCATTCAAAATTTGACTTTATTTTATCATTAGAATCACCTTTTAACATAAATTTATGAATTAAATTTCCAATTAACTTCAACCCTTTAGAGATAAATAAATACATACATATAGCATATGTCAAATCAAATTTAAATCATATATCTATATATATTATAAATTAAGTCATATTTTAGAAATTCAAATCAGTTAAATTTTTAAAGCAAAACTACAACGTGGTCTCTTTACTTCGATACTCGAAAATGAATGTCGATGATGTTGTAGTCATCACCGAAATTATTTTCCAGCGACAAAGAGAAGAGCACTAATTTTTAAAACTTTAAAAATTCTTTGGAAACAAATTTATATTCGAAAATAATTTAAATAATAATATATCCTTTTAAGACTTTAAACACAAGGTTTGAAACTATCAGAAATTAAATTCTTAAATTCTTGTTTTAAATTCATTTCTGTTTCCAAATAAATTTATAACCATGTTTTATAGTTCAATTATTTATATAAGACAAAACCAATGGTTTACAAAACCATAAATAAAATCAAACACTATTATCTCTAAACAACTAGTTAAATTCTGAAAATTATACTTATATATATAATATTAGGTTTTTCCCAAATATAGGAATAAATTTTTCAAAACAAGGATAGAGATTCAAATTTGATGGATTCAAATCAAAGAGAATTTTGATTTAAAGATAAATTGGAATCAGAAGATCCGATGATTACATAACAGAACAAGGAACTAGATAAGTTTATATAAATCGCGGGCAACCTTAACCTGGTCAACCGTGACTTAAAGAGTCAGATCGAATGTAGATTTACCATTCGATCCGAAGAGATAGAGTTCGGAATAACCAAAGATACTAGCATCTAAACCGAGGTTAAATATAAATCTCTGGTGAATCCATGCTAATTGTAAAGGAGTTTCACCCCTTTATTAGAATATTGGCGAGACCGCCAATTCACTTTAAAGATCATCCGAAATGGAGTTATGGGATACTCCAGAAATCGAAAGAAAATGAATAGTGAGGGCCACGAATGAACTTCGGAACCGCAGGGAATGTTCCAAAATTCGAAAAGGAAGAGATTCAAGCTCGAATGAAAGTGATTCTGTAAATCAATTTTACCATACATTCTAAGTTTTGCCTAGAGCCAAAGCTCTGATACCAATTTGTAACGACCCAGTATTTTCAACCATTCGCATCCGCTCATGTCGGACTTGAATTGTTCAAAATACCGCATTGCAATTAAAATTTGGCAAATCTCAAAATATAAAGTAAATAATTAATCACAGAATCACAAACACAGAAACAGAATACTCGCAGCGGAATTTAAAAATACTTAGTGGTTCTTGAAGCCAATATAAATAGGCTCAACAAATACAAATTACAAAGTCTTCCATCCTAAATATAGTTTAAATCATCAAATAGAAAATCCAAAAATCCCAAAGTCTTGATTTCATGTAACGATCCTAAATTTTGAACAATTTAAATTGTGAATATTTAATTAATTTTGAATATTTGAATGATAATTTAAACTGAATTTCCGATATAACAATGAAATTGGTGATTAAATATTTAAAATTTAATCTATACAAAGCTGAAGAAAAATTTAAACTTGACTTTGGAGTTGAAATTGAATATTTAATTTGTAATTGAAATTCAAACTAATGACTTAAGAAAATAATTTGGATACAAGAATTTTTATTTATGTAAATTAATAAATTGATGGTTAAAATTTTAATAACATTCTTTTCTTTAGCTTAAATAAAAAAAAAAAATCAATACAAAATAAAATAAACAAATACACTTAGTAAAAAAATTTAACAACATAACTTAAACAAAAATTTACAAAACAAAGTAATGAAAATAATTAGACAAAACAAATTGGATTTAGATAAATAGAAAAAAAAATAAGAGGAAAACTTGTTTATGGTTTGGGCTTTGAAATTTATACCGGCCCACGTTTGAATACTACTGCCTTTATCTTTAACCCGATCCCCTTCCATTTCACTTTACCCGTTCCCATTTTTTTTTAACCCTAAAACAAAAAAAAAAAAAAAAAGCACGAGAAAAAAAAATATGGCGGCTTCGTTCTTCTCGACTCGTTCTGCTTTGGAAAATTTGGGGCTTTACTTCTCGCGATTCAAAAACTAGGGCTTGTAATCAAATTTGGGGCTATTTCGACTTTGTTATGGTGAGTTTTCTGCTCACGATTAATTTTTAATTCAGGTGTTTAAATTTGTTTGGATTGAATATTGGTTGCATGCTATGTTTTGGGGTGATTTTGTTATCTTTTGCTCGGCTAATTTAATTTGAAACTGATATGGGTAGATTGGTTACTGCATGTTGGATTTTCGGTTGCTATTTGCTGTCATTTGCTCGATTTGCTTGAATTGTTAAACTGTTAAGAACAGATGCTATGTTTATCTTGTTATTAAATTGGTAAGTACAGATGCTACTAAAATATTTTGTTTAACTAAGTAGTTGAAGTGCAAAATTGTTCTTGTAATAAAGATATGTCTTGAGTATTGCATGCCTCATGTTGCTTCAGTCTTCAATTCCATTTGTGTTTGTCTATAAATTTTCATGTGCATGTTTGTTTGGGCATCTCTGTAACCATAAACAAACATGCAAACATCTCTGTAAGCATACTTGATGTTGTCTGCACATTCACCTATGCTTGCACTTCTGTTATGCTTGCTGTTGAAAGATTGATCTTGCATGTTCACTTAAGTTTGAAAATGCTGTCTCATGCTTAAACAGTGCAGCCCCTTTGTTTTAAAACCAGTAAACAAACTTTCATTCCTGATTCATTCCTATAATTATGCTAGTGAGTAAACATCAACTTAAAAATCTTGAGAAATAACGATCTGTTGCTTATATAGATTTCTGAAATGCTTATGTTTGCATGAATATATATATATATGTATTAGTTATGTATATGAATGTGTTGCATATGTATATTGAATGTGTTGCATATGTATATGAATCTGTTTGAAAGCATGCATGACTGTTGTTCTTGAATATCTCTGTTCTCAGTTCAGGTTTAAGTTTTTTTATCTAAATTCAAAATCTTCTCTTTGATCTTTGTTAGACCTTAGTTCCAAAACAAATTTAGTTTGTTTAAACTTGAACGTGAATTTAAAAATAGTGTAAACATGTTTTATGTATATATATAGTAACTGGAAATTAAAATTTGCAGTAAAATATATATATATATGTTAAAATCAATCATTACAATTCTCTTATCCAAATACATAGCCTGAATTGGTCTGGGTAAACATGATTTTTAAAATGAAAATTATGATTTTTAG
Organism: Allium cepa; assembly: GCA_030765085.1. Taxonomy (NCBI): domain Eukaryota; kingdom Viridiplantae; phylum Streptophyta; class Magnoliopsida; order Asparagales; family Amaryllidaceae; genus Allium; species Allium cepa. The sequence goes on along the minus strand of CM060934.1, from coordinate 364,630,232 downwards.
ATTTGAATTGGATATGAATTGGAAAATTTTCTGTAACTTGGGTGTTTGCCAAAATCTGTTGATCTATGTATTTGGGGTGTTTCGGGATTGTGCTGTTGCTCCCTGTTGTCTGCACTTGCTTACTTTGTGAATTATCTTCGACATGATTTGTTTCATGTCTGTTGCACTTGGGTCTGGTCTCTGCTCTCCTGATTGTTCTACTCTTCATGTCATTATTGTTTGCATCCTGGTATGTGTTGCATTGCAGTTGATTCACTTCACTTGTGGTCTTCATATTTGACTCGAAACTTCTGTTTCAATTTGCATTATCTGATATGTTTCAGTTTCCATGTCAAGTTGTATCCATGCTGTTGCACTTTGGTCTGGTCATTGTTTTCCTGGGTGTTCAAGTCTTCATCTCCATTTTGTATGTACTGTTAGTACTTCATCCATGTTGTTCCTGTCTGCATTCCCATTTTTGCATGTGATTGAACTAAGTATACTTGTTTAAAATTTGTTTGCATGTGAATGAAATATCAAAATGTCTCTCTGTTTGAAAATGTGCACATATGAATAATATGTTAAAAAGGGGAAAAAGTAAATCCATTTATCTGATTATCTTTAGCATGGGATGCTCAAATGGAAGTAGGTTGTGATGGTGTAAAACAATTTATTAAAATGTTAGTAAGCATCAAGTAGCTTCTCTGTTTTAAACTGCTAGGTGAATGAACATTTTAATTATAACTTAAGTGGTTAGTTATATTTTGCTTGACAAATTTCTGATATAATTGATGCTTGCATGAGTATATATAAGTATATGATCTGTGTGTATGAATTAAATGACTTGTGCCTGTATTTACTTGGATTGCTCTTCTCTGTTTTAAACTACAGAGAGTAAGAATAGAAGAAGAATTCAAATCTTCTGATCAGTTCCTTGTTAGGATTTAAGGTTTGAACATGATATGCTTGTTTAAACATTAATTTAAGTTTAAAAAAAATCTTATTCAAGCAAAACAAATGTAGGGAATCCTCTGATTAAATCTTCTGTTTATAACTAATGATTTGAAAAGAATTCTTACTGGATTTTGTCTCTAGGATGAACTGCTGTTTGAAACAAAATTCATTTTTGCCTTGCACTCCATTTTCTTCTTTTGAAAACTGTTTTCCTGAGAGTGCATTACTACTTGAATTGATTTCCAGATTAACATTTTGCTTTGAACTGAGTTGAAAACTGAAGCTCTGTTTGATTTGTATATTTTTTTCTTTGCTTTGGAAATCACTGTATGCTTTTCCAGGTTCTTTTGTGTTGTTATTTCCAGAATACTCTATGTCTATAACTTCAGTTTCTCTAAAGTTTTGATTTAAACTCAAAACCACTTAATCTAGCCTCTGTTTAAAACTTAGGTTTCAAATGAAACTTGTTTGTTCCATCTGCACTTGAACTTGTGATACTTTTATACTGTCATGTTGTACTTGCTACTGTTGCATTACTTGTTTCACTTAAGTTTTGTAACTGAAGCTTACTGTGTTCATTTTGAACACCTTGTATTTCCAAAACTTTGATATGTTCAGTCTTCATATCCATTCCATTTTGCATGCCTGATGTATTCAGTCTTCATTTAAGTCTTCCCTGTGTTCATGCACTTTGGTTTGTGGCAGTTTGCATGTCCATTCACTTCTCTGTGCATGTTGCAGTCTGTAGTGATGTTGCATATGTATTTTGTAGCTTGCTCTCTACTTGTATTTATGGTTCTTTGCTGGTATGGTCTGCATATTGACTGTTGCAGTCCAACTTGTTGTTGGTCTTACTTAAAATTTTGTAGCCAGTTCCCTCAGATACATGTATACTCGTTCAAATTGACACCGTCACTTGTGTTGGTCACTGCCTATTACTGTACATATCCTCTGATACATGTTTGCATTCCATTTGAACTGTGTAGTGTTTTCCCTGTGCACACAGTTCCCAGTTCCCTCTGATACATGTATACTTGTTCAAATTGGCACTGTCCAGTCCATATTGTTGGCATTGAGTTGTGGCACTGATTGTGTAGTCTGTACTGAGCACTTGGGTTTGTATTTGAGTTCTATTACCTCAGCCTTGTGGTCTGCACTACTTGTGTAGCTGGGTTGTTGTGCATACATGTTGATTCTATGGTTGTTGATATGCCTTGTGCTTGTAGTTGTATTTGGGGCTGCTGAAATTGTTGTGCATTGCGGCCTGTACTTGTGCTCTCTGCCTTTGACCTGCTGTGTTGTTTCTGTTCTGGCTTGTTATTGTATCTTTGTGGTCTTTGTGATTGCACTTGCATACGTGTCGGCAAGGCAGTGCACATGTGTGTAAACATACGTGTGTACTACAGCCACACACGTTTGACAGAATTTAAAAAAATTGAAATTGTTAATGTAAAGTCCATAATAGATTAGACCGATTCATTTGTTTCACCATCTCTGTAACCATTTATTTCAGTTCATTTCAAATTTATTTACTTGAATAAAGATTAATCCTGACTCGAGTGTTTTTGTGTTTTGCAATAACGCTCGGGTCAGACCGAGTATTTTTGCAGCTTAAAGATTTGCTCGCAGCGAAGTTAGAGAGAGGGGGATTTCAGCACCACTAAAGTTTTAGCTAAAATTTTTTCTCTTGTACTTAAATTTATAAATTGTTTCCGCTGTATAAAATGTAATGTATTGTAAACTCTGATATTTGTATATAAAAGAAAAGTTTGTTTATAAAATATGATTACTATTCTGTGATTCTGTAGCTGATTCTGTTTAAATGTTATAAACTAAATAACAATCCGTCATTTTGAACGTTTCTAGTTGGTTTAATTACCGACTAGAGGCGGTCAAGGCGGCGGGTCGTTACAAAAGTGGTATCAGAGCTTTGGTTTACACAAAGCTTAGTTTATGGCATTTAATATGAATAGTTACTAGAATCACTTTAAAGGAAGTGTTTTCAAATCTAACGAAGTTTAAAATTGTTTTCTTCAAAATAAAAGGTATTTTGAAATTTAAAATTATTTTTGGAAATTCCCCTCTCTAAAGTTAGGATTGCGGTAGTTTCTATTCGGTGAGGTCTCGTTAGACTTGAGTTTCGATCGTTCGGAAACTCATTATCGAATCTTTGAGAGTTATGGAAAATGAAATGTAAGTCAAGTGGATTAATGAATTGGTTTAAATTGGCTTAAATCAAATATTTTGAATATCTCCAAAGTAGTAATTGGAAAATAAAATGATATGTCAATTTGATTATAATCAAGTGGATTATTGAACTATAACTTGGAAATTTAATTTTGAATTCTTTTGAAAATTGATTTCAAATGTGGTGAAGAACGATTTAGTAAATGAATGGATTATAAGTATTTAACTTATAATATGGACTTTTGGTGTATATAACTAAGTTATATAAATTGAATTGAATCAAATTAAGAAAGGAGATTATAAAACGAAGTTTTATAAATAGAAATGGAATTTCTAGAGATGTTTGTAAAATCCGCAAACGACTTATTTTGATAAGTAAATTGTTGTAACTTATTAAAGGAATTATATCTATGGTTTTGAACGGTGAATAAAATATCAAAAGAGATATGAATCTAATGAAAATTCGAAATAGATTTAAATAGATTCAATGATGCATTTGAATTTGAACGGGCATGGAATTAAGTTGAGTGGAAAACTTAGTATTGGGAATTTGAAATCGGTTTAAAACCAATATTTTTGAAGTGTATGTGGAATTCAAACCATGAATTAAGTTGAAGTTGAAAACTTAAATGGGAATGTTTTTGGGAAGAAACATTATGTAAATGAAGATAATTCATTTTGAAATGTGTTAAGAATCGAAAGCATAGATTTCAACACTTGTTGTTGAAATAGACGTTTTCGAGTGGAAAAATGGAAATGGTAGATTATAACATTTGTTGTTATAGTAAATAATTTCAAAAGGGAAATGATTTTGTTTAGTATTGGGATTTACATATCTATTTTTAAATTTGAATCCTTATACTAGTGGTTTTGAGTCGTCGTAACGATGTTTTACGCAACATTCGTTTTGACTCAAATAAAATGTGTTTAAAAGAATGGTTTTTTTTAAGAATGAATATATACTTGATTTTGGTTTGAAGTATATTGAATATTTTCAAAGTGTTGAAAATAAGTGGATTTGTAAATTACTTATTATTGAATAAGTATGGGTATGTTTTCCTATATGAAATGAATGGTTTGAAATTTTATCTTTTAAAGATAAATTGAAAATGAATAGGTGAAATCGATTTGAAAATCGTATATTCATAGATAATTTGGAAATGTTTCCGTTTAAGGAAATCGCTTTGAAATTTGTTTTCAAAGATTAAAAGGTGAAGAAATGGTTTGAAATTTGTTTTCAAATGGTTAAGTGTGAAATTATATATCTTGTAAAGATATTATTTTTGGGAAATTTGAACAATTAGTTTAATTTGAAAATTTTCAAATGATTGAAATTTTGAGTTAAATTGAGTTTAACTTTGTCACCCAAAACAAAGTAAGTTGAACTTTGAATTTTAAATGGATGATTTGGATTGTATGTCTAACGTCGTGAATTGACGACATATCAGTTGATTTCTATTAAATATATATCTGTTGGTGGCGGGGAATTTATTCTCTTAGCTTAACACCCTTCTCTGAGACGTACGAGCTCAGAGGTTATATATCGATAGACATCAATTATGTGTTGAGAATTGACGATGTAGCGTGAAATCCAAATCGAGTGTGTGAAGTCGATAATAAATTGGATTGTGAATGTGTATTAGGTTTGATATAACCTTAAAATTCCAAATCGACTTAGAGGAAAATTTTAAATGGATAATGAAATGGAAATTTGTGAAACCTCTATTTGTTATGGGTATGAAATGTTGTGGTTTTCATAACGTATATGTGTGAATACGATTAATTCGAAAACCAATTAGTTTGGAAAAGTAATTGTTGTGGAAAACTTATGTAAGTACATGAGTATGATATGTACTAAATGTGAAGTGAAATATTATATATGTATGTATAATATTATGTTTTCCAAAATTGAGGATATGGAAAGGTACCTTCCATTTATACTGTGTGACTGTGTGATGGTGATGGAACTCGAGATGAGTATCCATTTAAAAAATCGTAGCTACGTAGTATTTCCATTAGTTGGATGACCATTTATATTTCCATTAGTTGGATTGACCATTTGTTTTCCATTAGTTGGATTGGCCCTTTGTCTTCCATTAGTTGGATAGGCCATTTGTTTTCCATTAGTTGGAGTGACTAGCGTAATTTGAGGGGCGAGATGCCTACGGCCACAAGCGATTCTACTGGGATAGTAGCGTAACCGCCGTGTGGACCGCGATCTATGGCAACAACCATGGCGAAATTCGAGGGGCGAGATGCCTACGGTCACAAGCGATTCTACTGGGATAGTAGCGTAACCGCCGTGTGTACCGCGATCCATGGGGGAATGTGCTTTCCATATCCATTTTTAAAAGAATTTTTAAAAGTATTTTCACTGGGAATTGAAGCAAGTATATTTAGTACTTGGAGATTGTTAGACTTGCGCCTGGCCAGCGTATGCCTAATGTCTTTAAGAACGACAGTAGACTTGTTAAATTTCGAGTTAGCAAGTATTTTCGAACTTTAATAGAAAATCAATTATCTAGAATTAGAATTCGCATAATTCCAACCTAATGAATTAAGGAAGAGGATTTTTGAAAGGTTTTGAAAGTCCACAGCTTTGGAAAAGTTATAATATGTAAATCTCTAATATAAAGTGTTTCAAATTTAAAATTTTGGGTTGTAAGTTGAAAATTTTAGTAAAGATTTTTGTGTCTTGATTGTAGAAAATAATAGACAAAAGAGTTAATTAGCAAAGCTAGCGAGATAAAACAAATAGAATGAATCCTATATTCATTCATCTTTAATAAGTGTTGAACTTGATAAAATTGAGTAAAATATAAATATTAGTGAAATTTTAACAATCATTTTTCCTTACTTGTAATTTCGGGACGAAATTCTTTTAAGGAGGGGAGATTGTAACGATCCTAAATTTTGAACAATTTAAATTGTGAATATTTAATTAATTTTGAATATTTGAATGATAATTTAAACTGAATTTCCGATATAACAATGAAATTGGTGATTAAATATTTAAAATTTAATCTATACAAAGCTGAAGAAAAATTTAAACTTGACTTTGGAGTTGAAATTGAATATTTAATTTGTAATTGAAATTCAAACTAATGACTTAAGAAAATAATTTGGATACAAGAATTTTTATTTATGTAAATTAATAAATTGATGGTTAAAATTTTAATAACATTCTTTTCTTTAGCTTAAATAAAAAAAAAAAATCAATACAAAATAAAATAAACAAATACACTTAGTAAAAAAATTTAACAACATAACTTAAACAAAAATTTACAAAACAAAGTAATGAAAATAATTAGACAAAACAAATTGGATTTAGATAAATAGAAAAAAAAATAAGAGGAAAACTTGTTTATGGTTTGGGCTTTGAAATTTATACCGGCCCACGTTTGAATACTACTGCCTTTATCTTTAACCCGATCCCCTTCCATTTCACTTTACCCGTTCCCATTTTTTTTAACCCTAAAACAAAAAAAAAAAAAAAGCACGAGAAAAAAAATATGGCGGCTTCGTTCTTCTCGACTCGTTCTGCTTTGGAAAATTTGGGGCTTTACTTCTCGCGATTCAAAAACTAGGGCTTGTAATCAAATTTGGGGCTATTTCGACTTTGTTATGGTGAGTTTTCTGCTCACGATTAATTTTTAATTCAGGTGTTTAAATTTGTTTGGATTGAATATTGGTTGCATGCTATGTTTTGGGGTGATTTTGTTATCTTTTGCTCGGCTAATTTAATTTGAAACTGATATGGGTAGATTGGTTACTGCATGTTGGATTTTCGGTTGCTATTTGCTGTCATTTGCTCGATTTGCTTGAATTGTTAAACTGTTAAGAACAGATGCTATGTTTATCTTGTTATTAAATTGGTAAGTACAGATGCTACTAAAATATTTTGTTTAACTAAGTAGTTGAAGTGCAAAATTGTTCTTGTAATAAAGATATGTCTTGAGTATTGCATGCCTCATGTTGCTTCAGTCTTCAATTCCATTTGTGTTTGTCTATAAATTTTCATGTGCATGTTTGTTTGGGCATCTCTGTAACCATAAACAAACATGCAAACATCTCTGTAAGCATACTTGATGTTGTCTGCACATTCACCTATGCTTGCACTTCTGTTATGCTTGCTGTTGAAAGATTGATCTTGCATGTTCACTTAAGTTTGAAAATGCTGTCTCATGCTTAAACAGTGCAGCCCCTTTGTTTTAAAACCAGTAAACAAACTTTCATTCCTGATTCATTCCTATAATTATGCTAGTGAGTAAACATCAACTTAAAAATCTTGAGAAATAACGATCTGTTGCTTATATAGATTTCTGAAATGCTTATGTTTGCATGAATATATATATATATGTATTAGTTATGTATATGAATGTGTTGCATATGTATATTGAATGTGTTGCATATGTATATGAATCTGTTTGAAAGCATGCATGACTGTTGTTCTTGAATATCTCTGTTCTCAGTTCAGGTTTAAGTTTTTTTATCTAAATTCAAAATCTTCTCTTTGATCTTTGTTAGACCTTAGTTCCAAAACAAATTTAGTTTGTTTAAACTTGAACGTGAATTTAAAAATAGTGTAAACATGTTTTATGTATATATATAGTAACTGGAAATTAAAATTTGCAGTAAAATATATATATATATGTTAAAATCAATCATTACAATTCTCTTATCCAAATACATAGCCTGAATTGGTCTGGGTAAACATGATTTTTAAAATGAAAATTATGATTTTTAGATTTGAATTGGATATGAATTGGAAAATTTTCTGTAACTTGGGTGTTTGCCAAAATCTGTTGATCTATGTATTTGGGGTGTTTCGGGATTGTGCTGTTGCTCCCTGTTGTCTGCACTTGCTTACTTTGTGAATTATCTTCGACATGATTTGTTTCATGTCTGTTGCACTTGGGTCTGGTCTCTGCTCTCCTGATTGTTCTACTCTTCATGTCATTATTGTTTGCATCCTGGTATGTGTTGCATTGCAGTTGATTCACTTCACTTGTGGTCTTCATATTTGACTCGAAACTTCTGTTTCAATTTGCATTATCTGATATGTTTCAGTTTCCATGTCAAGTTGTATCCATGCTGTTGCACTTTGGTCTGGTCATTGTTTTCCTGGGTGTTCAAGTCTTCATCTCCATTTTGTATGTACTGTTAGTACTTCATCCATGTTGTTCCTGTCTGCATTCCCATTTTTGCATGTGATTGAACTAAGTATACTTGTTTAAAATTTGTTTGCATGTGAATGAAATATCAAAATGTCTCTCTGTTTGAAAATGTGCACATATGAATAATATGTTAAAAAGGGGAAAAAGTAAATCCATTTATCTGATTATCTTTAGCATGGGATGCTCAAATGGAAGTAGGTTGTGATGGTGTAAAACAATTTATTAAAATGTTAGTAAGCATCAAGTAGCTTCTCTGTTTTAAACTGCTAGGTGAATGAACATTTTAATTATAACTTAAGTGGTTAGTTATATTTTGCTTGACAAATTTCTGATATAATTGATGCTTGCATGAGTATATATAAGTATATGATCTGTGTGTATGAATTAAATGACTTGTGCCTGTATTTACTTGGATTGCTCTTCTCTGTTTTAAACTACAGAGAGTAAGAATAGAAGAAGAATTCAAATCTTCTGATCAGTTCCTTGTTAGGATTTAAGGTTTGAACATGATATGCTTGTTTAAACATTAATTTAAGTTTAAAAAAAATCTTATTCAAGCAAAACAAATGTAGGGAATCCTCTGATTAAATCTTCTGTTTATAACTAATGATTTGAAAAGAATTCTTACTGGATTTTGTCTCTAGGATGAACTGCTGTTTGAAACAAAATTCATTTTTGCCTTGCACTCCATTTTCTTCTTTTGAAAACTGTTTTCCTGAGAGTGCATTACTACTTGAATTGATTTCCAGATTAACATTTTGCTTTGAACTGAGTTGAAAACTGAAGCTCTGTTTGATTTGTATATTTTTTTCTTTGCTTTGGAAATCACTGTATGCTTTTCCAGGTTCTTTTGTGTTGTTATTTCCAGAATACTCTATGTCTATAACTTCAGTTTCTCTAAAGTTTTGATTTAAACTCAAAACCACTTAATCTAGCCTCTGTTTAAAACTTAGGTTTCAAATGAAACTTGTTTGTTCCATCTGCACTTGAACTTGTGATACTTTTATACTGTCATGTTGTACTTGCTACTGTTGCATTACTTGTTTCACTTAAGTTTTGTAACTGAAGCTTACTGTGTTCATTTTGAACACCTTGTATTTCCAAAACTTTGATATGTTCAGTCTTCATATCCATTCCATTTTGCATGCCTGATGTATTCAGTCTTCATTTAAGTCTTCCCTGTGTTCATGCACTTTGGTTTGTGGCAGTTTGCATGTCCATTCACTTCTCTGTGCATGTTGCAGTCTGTAGTGATGTTGCATATGTATTTTGTAGCTTGCTCTCTACTTGTATTTATGGTTCTTTGCTGGTATGGTCTGCATATTGACTGTTGCAGTCCAACTTGTTGTTGGTCTTACTTAAAATTTTGTAGCCAGTTCCCTCAGATACATGTATACTCGTTCAAATTGACACCGTCACTTGTGTTGGTCACTGCCTATTACTGTACATATCCTCTGATACATGTTTGCATTCCATTTGAACTGTGTAGTGTTTTCCCTGTGCACACAGTTCCCAGTTCCCTCTGATACATGTATACTTGTTCAAATTGGCACTGTCCAGTCCATATTGTTGGCATTGAGTTGTGGCACTGATTGTGTAGTCTGCACTGAGCACTTGGGTTTGTATTTGAGTTCTATTACCTCAGCCTTGTGGTCTGCACTACTTGTGTAGCTGGGTTGTTGTGCATACATGTTGATTCTATGGTTGTTGATATGCCTTGTGCTTGTAGTTGTATTTGGGGCTGCTGAAATTGTTGTGCATTGCGGCCTGTACTTGTGCTCTCTGCCTTTGACCTGCTGTGTTGTTTCTGTTCTGGCTTGTTATTGTATCCTTGTGGTCTTTGTGATTGCACTTGCATACGTGTCGGCAAGGCAGTGCACATGTGTGTAAACATACGTGTGTACTACAGCCACACACGTTTGACAGAATTTAAAAAATTGAAATTGTTAATGTAAAGTCCATAATAGATTAGACCGATTCATTTGTTTCACCATCTCTGTAACCATTTATTTCAGTTCATTTCAAATTTATTTACTTGAATAAAGATTAATCCTGACTCGAGTGTTTTTGTGTTTTGCAATAACGCTCGGGTCAGACCGAGTATTTTTGCAGCTTAAAGATTTGCTCGCAGCGAAGTTAGAGAGAGGGGGATTTCAGCACCACTAAAGTTTTAGCTAAAATTTTTTCTCTTGTACTTAAATTTATAAATTGTTTCCGCTGTATAAAATGTAATGTATTGTAAACTCTGATATTTGTATATAAAAGAAAAGTTTGTTTATAAAATATGATTACTATTCTGTGATTCTGTAGCTGATTCTGTTTAAATGTTATAAACTAAATAACAATCCGTCATTTTGAACGTTTCTAGTTGGTTTAATTACCGACTAGAGGCGGTCAAGGCGGCGGGTCGTTACATTTCATAAATAAGATAACGGGCAGAAAGAAGCCAGCAACTTGAAAGAATCTACAGAAGTCCTAGCTCCGGGATGATGACTGAACTGGAACTCAGGCTGACCCGAGCGTAAAATAAAACATAAACACTCGAGTCAGGACATGCATACTTATATAGTGTAAGCTAATTCAAGTGTACTGTAATATAGAGCAAGTAACTTAAAGGATGATTGGGATCGCCCATCCTCTAAGGATCCGTTAAACTATTTACTATGTAGTAATATTCGCTATTATAATAATGTCTATTAGTAAAATAAACATACTTTTAAATAGCGTTAAGGCTTTACATTTTCCACCTTAACACGTAATAGTCCCAGTAGTCCATCCAATATCATAGTCCCTCCTGATCGGGAAGTGTAACATCCCGCCTTTTCGCACACTTTAAACCGACACTTGTCCCAATTCAAAGCATACGCAAGGGCGGATTGTTATGGGGTAAATAAGAAAAACAGAGAAGAAATAAAAAGAAAACAGAATCTCACAGCGGAAGGATAAAATATAATAATAAATATACAGTTCATAAATGGTTTACAAACACTTGTTATTCTTTACACAATAAATATCAGAGTTACACATACCAATACAAGCAATGCAGCGGAATATAAAGAGTGTGGTGCAATACTATATATAGAATAATACTGATTCTTCGTCTTCGTCCTCCAAAGCTAAAACCTGTTATCCTGAAACGCTCGGACTGACCCGAGCGAATTTGAAAAGACAAAAACACTCGAGTCAGACTAGAAAATCTTATGTGAGTTAAATAAACAGAAATAAATATGAGTACAGTAACTCAAGAGATGCTCGGGATTTACATCTCCTAAGGATCCGTTAAACTATTTACTATATAGTATATTGCGCTATTATAATAGTGACTATTTATAAAATAAACTTACTTTTTAATAGCGTTAAGGGGTTACCCATATAGCCCTTAACACGTAATAGTCCCAGTAGTCCATCCAATATCATAGTCCCTCCTGATCGGGAAGCCACTAGAGGATACCACACGGGCTACGGGAGAAAACCAAACTCGTACAAGGCGCGATAGGGTAGGTGACACGGCACAACTAGGCAATGCCAGGGTAGATATACCAATTGCTATCCAGGCTGATGGTAACGCGCAGCGCGCAGCTGCCGCCCACCTCGGACTAACTCCCCCAAAAATCAAAATATAGAAGTGGCCACTGAATCAATCCAAGTCAAAGTATAATATCGAAGAGGAGCGTCCGATCAGAGGAATGACCTCATTGGCCTGAGAATCGCTCCTGTTTTAGCCACCTTATGCCAACTCACGGGAGTTGGGTCCACGTATTTACCTTACAGGAAACGTCGCCACCACCTACTTCATTCTGGAACTCCACCGCGTACACGGTTAGTCAAAGTGGTTTTCGGTATCGACAGAGAGTATGTCCATATCCGATCCCGGTCTCTTTGCCAACCCATCGTTATTATAACACCGCGGTTATTTAAAACAGTTTATACTTTTAAAACCAGAATATAATCCATTTCAAAACCATAATATTACGATATCATTCCAAAACCCAAAACCATATTTTACCACTTATCCCAAATATAATTCCTTTCCAATAATAAAAAGGCTTTAACTTCATAATATCTGAAAATCGAATATTTTCAAAGCATAATATTTTTGGAAATCCATAATTTCAAACCATAACTTTTAAAACTCAAATGGTTTGGATATTCAACGGTATATGAATTTCAAAGGCTTAACTTTACTGTCACTTTGTAAAGAAATAAGTTATATGGCTTTATGGAAATATTTCTTTATCTAAAGTAAAAATCAAAATTTAGATATCACTCTTAAGTTCCAAAACCATTTCAATTTCCATATATATAAATCCATTGGAGTATTAATATTCAAAAACTAAAATTGGAATATATTCTTTCAACAAATTAAATGTTTTATTATTTAGTTTGAATATTCACATAAATCCTTAAACAACTCCAATTTCTAGTAATAAAACATATGTATTTTTCGATTCCAATTATATTAGAATATTTTTCCAATTCAAATTCATATTAGAATATTCATTTCAATTTATCTTGGGAAAAATCCAATTATAAATATCATATCTTAAATTTCCAAACTTAACATTTAAACATATGATATAAATTTATCCAACTCCATTTTCTAAATTTTCTTCCATTTTACTAAGGGAATTTATACACCTTTTTATTTCAAAATTTCCAACTTTTCATGTACATAAATACGGAAAAAAAATATTTATACAGTATAAAATTTAAGATTATTATAAACCGTATTCCATCCAAACCATAGAAATCACATTAAAATAGTTATATATAGACCGCGGTGCCTGTATATAATTTTCTATCCTATGGTCAAGTGATACGGATATTTATCATTTCAATCCGCAATTTAAAAATAAACTTTGCGGTTTTATCATTTCAAACCACAATCCCGAATGAAATGTAAAATGTATGCTAACTTGCAGTTTACTGATGTCCAAATAAACATCCATTCAACAACACATCCATAATCCAATCACAAACATCCATCTATATCAATCAATAACAATATATGTTTGGTAATATACAACAGGTAATAATTGGCAGTTTATTTCAAATTATATTTATCAACTATTAACCTAACAGTTTATATTCCCCAATAATTTATATAACTGTTAATCTAGCAGTTCATATGCAACAATAATTTCTAACAGCCAATTTATACGCAATCAATCAGTTTAATTAACAGCTAAATTCAATAAAATGCAATTCAACAGTTATGGATGAAATAACATGCCAAAAACTCATAAATAAATTTCTATTCATTTCTAAAATTTATTTAACAAACATAAAAGCTTCTAGTAATTGTGAGTGGGTTAAAACACTCACCTTTTGAATTTAAATCGAATTTAAATTCGATTTAAACCCAAAAATTCGCCCGTCTCAGAATTCGTCCAAACCAGCGTCATCGAGTCCGGAATTAAATTACGATCCTAACAAAAAAAATTTCGTGTGAATCCGACTTCGTATGAGAAAGTTATGGGGAAAAATGATGATTGAATTCAAATAAATAAACGACACAAACTCACCCTCCCACTATCCTTCGCCACGTCACCGCCTTCATGCGCACGCAGGCTACAGAGCATAATCGCGTGAAACACTACAGCCCGCCCTTCCTTCACAACCCAAACCGAAAAATTCTCCGCATCCAACCGTCGAAACGCCAAACAAAATACATAGATGCGATCCCCTCGGTTCCCTCTCCAAAACCCAGAAATGTTTTTCCGATCCGACAACTTTTTGCGCGACGATGATGAACGGTTTTGGGGCTGTTTGAATTTATTCTGGATGAACGACAGCTCCAATTGAAAAACGAATTTCACCAGTATTTTACGCGTATCGAATACTTCAACATATATTTTTTCTGGAATTTTCTGAAATTTTTGAGTTTTGACTTTTGATTTTGAACTGTGGATGGATCTGGAATTGGATCTGAGATGTATGCATTTGGGGAAGAGAAAAGAATGAAGAGATGAACGTACAGCAAATGAAAAAGAAAGGAGCTAGGGTTTATAGATGTATATTTATAGATAGGCTAGAGGTAGGGTAGCTAGAATGGATACGCGAACGTGCGTGACAAACCATGGTCCAAAAAGCCCGCTATGCCTCCGGAGTCGGATTTGTTAAAACTATATATCCAAATAGGTGTTTTAAAATATTCTGAACGCAATGGAAAAAGTTTCGCGACCAAATTCGATCGTATGAAGAAGTTATGCCAAAAAACAAAAATTTCACATTGATTTCAAAATGCGTAAATTTCAAGGCGTTTCGAGTCCGTACGATCAAACGACAAGTCCGATCACTACGAAACTTGAAACATTATTATAATTCACCGTTACGGATCCGATGAAACTGGTTTCGTCGAAATCCGAGTCCGTGACAAAAATGGCTATTTTTAATATTTATTAAATAAATTAAAATAAACCATAAAATCCAAATTTTCTTTCAACTTTAAATATTGGCCAAATTTCATTACTTACATAATCCAATCAATTTCAAATAATTTAGCAAGCTTGGATATGAATTAAAATTTATAAGTATATCAATTTCGCAGTGTTAACCTCTGCGTTTTCTTATTATTAATTTCTTAGCCTATAAATAACAATTTACAGCACTTAAATTTCTCGTCACTTTGTTCCAACTGGAAATTCTTAGACTTAAATTCCCATGGTTTCATTTCATTTAGTCATTTGCTTCAAAAAAATCACAGATCTTAATTTCTGCACTTTCTTATTAATTGGGAATTATAAATTTATTCTCACAAATTACCTAATCTTATACTTATACACTCTCATCTTAAACCAAATTAAATAAATAACTTGATTTCCATCTCAACTTACTTTTAATTGCAGTTAACCCTTTTCACCGTAATTAAAATTCCAAATTATAAATAAATTTTTATTCCCATTCCCTTAATTTTCTTAACTATTTATTTATTCAAATTTTCAATATTCAACATAAATAGTTTGGTTAAGTTCATTTATTTACCTTCTTCCTATGATTCACAGTTATGGATGTCAATATGATGAAGTTTACATTAGTTAAGATTTCACTCAATTGTTCTCTAAGTCAAATGTTTACAGCTTTCGTTTAACTTTAATAACGTACTAATTTACGTTAAATTCCATTTTTTAAATGAAGTAATTACCATTCGTTGAATCAAATACTCAATTCATAAATAAAGTCTTGTTTTCAAAAAGTTATATCACAAATGGTCAACTAAAATTTGAATAAGCTTTACTAAATTCTATGGTATTAAATGTTGCAATAAATCCAAATTGCCATGTCTTAAATCCAAATTACTAATTAAGTCTTGATTCCTTTATTATTCCTTTGGTTTTCAAGTAAGTTTTTATGATGAATGTGAATTCAAATGAAAAATGGAAACCCATTCCCATTTGATTTCACTATTCCATTAAATATCTTCATATTCCAGCTAAATCAACTAACGTATGAATTAGCTATTTCAATCTTCATTAAATTGCGGTTTTTATACAATAGAAATTAAATCCCATTAACATATAAATAAAGGTTGATATCCATCTATTTACATTATATCACACTTGTGCTTCTATTTAGCTTTGTATAAATGTATGAATGCGGAGTCTTGCCTATTAACGTATTAAATAAGCCTTAAAATCAATTAATGCCCCTCCTTAGTTTAACCTCTTTTTATCCGTATTTATTTTTAGAGTAACCCTTGGATTAAATTCCCAAATCACCAATTCAATTAATTATACCTTTCAATCCAAATGTAAATCTTCCACCTTTGAATTCTTATATTAAATGAATTTTATTCTAGGCAATATTTTTTACAAATGTTTACTGATTCCACATTTATAGGTTTCTTAAATTTTACTCCATCTAAATGTGACACATTTTTATTTCATTTCAAACCAATATATATATTCATTCCTATTCAATATATATATTCATTCCTATTTCTTTCATTTGGTTACTGCATTGAAATCTATTTATTAGCTAATACTACGTTACTATCATTAATTAAATTTTGGATTATATTCCAATTCCTATAACTAGGCCTTAAGTCACCATTTTACATAGTTTTAATTTAGCGTTTATTTAAATCTTCGTTTATCGTTTAGAATTTCTACTAAATTGAAATGCACAACTTATGAACTTTAACCAATTTAGTCCACCTAATAAATTTTTCAAATGTTTGTGTGTATGTAATCCAATTCAGTTATTGTTACATTAATACCATTAAACCAACAAATTAAGACTTATAACTACAACACAACTTTCAGTTATTTTCAAATCTATGTCATATAACCTTTTAAATCTCTACCTGTAATTACAGTTACTATCTAACTCCTACATTCATCCTTTTAAAATCCTAAGACTTTAATTTTATACTGGATTAAATTAGCAAACATATAAATTAAATTTATAAAAATATCATAAATTTATCAGGTCGTTACAATCTCCCCCACTCAAAACTTTTCGTCCCCGAAAAGGAAAAAAGAAGGGAGAAGGAAGAATAAACAGTACTTTTTATTTCAATTTTTAATTTATAAACAATATTTTCCTGGATTAATCCTCCTAAATGAAATATTCTTGTTTTATAATCATTATATCCTTTAATACTTGAGTTATTAAAGTTGGAAAAATATTTTTAACAAAATTCTAAGTCCAAAATTTACGAAAAATTTTGGCAGAGTCTCCTTTGTACGGAGGGATTCTGGAGAAAATATAATATCCAAATATACAAATATATTACATATATTATCCAAAATAAAATATCCCAACACGGGAAAATATATAAAATAGCGCTTTATACGTAATCCGGAAACGTACCTATTTGTCGGGCAATACGCTTATTATTTTGGAACCAAAAGAAGTAGCAGTTGCTTCCAACCCCTGTATTTACTTATAAAATCTAAAAGTTAAATATCTATATTACAGTGAAATGTTTGGGTAGATTCAATCATTCATATCCAAATCAAATGCAACAACCATACATTTTAACAAACAGCACACACTGCAAACAAAATCATACAATCAAACAAACAATTAGTTGTTAGGTTCAAATTTCGAAATTGTATGAAATGTCAAATAACTATCAAGTGCATCCTTTACTCAACAGTCTTAGATGGAACAAAGATAGATTATTTCTCCATCCAACAACTTCAAAATTCCTTACCCAACAACCATACATCAACCAAACAATTCAAATCAACACCAAAATAGCTTATTATACATTTATTTCATACTTCAGTGGTTTGATTTTCTTCCCTTCATTTATGAAGGAATTTCTTTATTTCTTACAAGTTTTATTTTCCAACTATCACAAAATTCATTATATTTGCATTTCTTTTTTATTACTTAAGTTTATAAAATAAATTCTCATTAATAACAACAAATATTTTGAATATCTTCATTTCCTTACTCTTCACTTGTAAGATTTCCCTTAAATTCTTAATCTGCTAACATTCATTCTTATAAGTGGAAGTTTTTATTTATTCATCAACTATTAATTGTAGTCATTTCAATTTTTCCTACTTTCCATTATATTGGAATAGGGGAGACTTAAGACATCTTAAACTAATAATCCTACAATCAATTCTTATTTAGAATTTCATTTTATTTGCTTTAAGTTCATCTCACCTATTAATAATTCTTAACTTTTTTCAGCAAAATTTCAATTATAACTTAAGTTTATACCATTGAATTCTTATTATAACAGTAATTTATCGAATACTTCATTTTTCCTAAATTCCTACTTGTAAAATATTCAATTCCAGTTTCTCATTTAACACTTCAACTTTTATATTTGGGTAAGTTATTTATGTTAAGGAAATTGCAATTGAACTTATACAAGTTTAATCTCCATTCTTTTAATTAAATTTAATGTTTATTCATATTACCCTTTGTCTCATATGTATGCAAATTCCTCTTTAAATTTTTGCAATTATTCTCTTATTTCAATTAGAGGTTTCCATTCATTTATTACTTAACTTTTATTTCACTAACAAATTTTAAACAATTAATTAACGGAAAAATTTAGAATTAAATACCGGGTTAAATTTCAATTTATTTCAAAATAATAGATAATAAATTTCTTGCAACTTTTATATCTCTAATTATATTTAGAACAATAAAAGAAAATTTTTAGAAAATTTCAAAATAAATCTGCAGTAGGATTTACTACAGTGGCCTTTCCCCTTCGAAACTCGAAAATGAAAGTCGATGATGCGGCCGTCATCACCGAATTTATTTTCCAGCGACAGGGAGGAAAGTACAGAATTTAATTCTTTTCCAAAATCTTCTTTAAAACAATTCTTCCAATTTATACGAAATATTTATATAAGAAAATACTTATAAACCGAACCATTATTTTTCATAAATTCTTTGAAAACATGTTTGGAAAAAATCCCGGACTTAAGTTCTAAAATCTCCAATTTGATTTATCATAATTTCAACTTAGCTTCAGTTATTATAGATATTTTTATTTCCTAACACCCAATCTATAGCAACCAAAAAATATATATATATCTTTATAAAATATTTTTATACATGGAAAATATAATAGGCAAAATTATTTCATTCACCTATATTAAAAACAAATATTATGTCGGTCTGTCCTATTTAGTGTTTAGAAATCCCTATTGATGGCATAGCGTCCCATGCATCAACCAGAATTTATAAATACAAAGCGGAACAGATTAACACAATATTAAAATCTTTTATGAATACTAACAAATACGCTCTCTCATATATATACACTCAGCGACTCCCATAGGATATTACTACCCTATTAACAAAGAGTCAAACCCCACAAAGCCAAGGTTTATCGCTAAACCAAGCTCTGATACCAACTGTAACATCCCGCCTTTTCGCACACTTTAAACCGACACTTGTCCCAATTCAAAGCATACGCAAGGGCGGATTGTTATGGGGTAAATAAGAAAAACAGAGAAGAAATAAAAAGAAAACAGAATCTCACAGCGGAAGGATAAAATATAATAATAAATATACAGTTCATAAATGGTTTACAAACACTTGTTATTCTTTACACAATAAATATCAGAGTTACACATACCAATACAAGCAATGCAGCGGAATATAAAGAGTGTGGTGCAATACTATATATAGAATAATACTGATTCTTCGTCTTCGTCCTCCAAAGCTAAAACCTGTTATCCTGAAACGCTCGGACTGACCCGAGCGAATTTGAAAAGACAAAAACACTCGAGTCAGACTAGAAAATCTTATGTGAGTTAAATAAAAAGAAATAAATATGAGTACAGTAACTCAAGAGATGCTCGGGATTTACATCTCCTAAGGATCCGTTAAACTATTTACTATATAGTATATTGCGCTATTATAATAGTGACTATTTATAAAATAAACTTACTTTTTAATAGCGTTAAGTGGTTACCCATATAGCCCTTAACACGTAATAGTCCCAGTAGTCCATCCAATATCATAGTCCCTCCTGATCGGGAAGCCACTAGAGGATACCACACGGGCTACGGGAGAAAACCAAACTCGTACAAGGCGCGATAGGGTAGGTGACACGGCACAACTAGGCAATGCCAGGGTAGATATACCAATTGCTATCCAGGCTGATGGTAACGCGCAGCGCGCAGCTGCCGCCCACCTCGGACTAACTCCCCCAAAAATCAAAATATAGAAGTGGCCACTGAATCAATCCAAGTCAAAGTATAATATCGAAGAGGAGCGTCCGATCAGAGGAATGACCTCATTGGCCTGAGAATCGCTCCTGTTTTAGCCACCTTATGCCAACTCACGGGAGTTGGGTCCACGTATTTACCTTACAGGAAACGTCGCCACCACCTACTTCATTCTGGAACTCCACCGCGTACACGGTTAGTCAAAGTGGTTTTCGGTATCGACAGAGAGTATGTCCATATCCGATCCCGGTCTCTTTGCCAACCCATCGTTATTATAACACCGCGGTTATTTAAAACAGTTTATACTTTTAAAACCAGAATATAATCCATTTCAAAACCATAATATTACGATATCATTCCAAAACCCAAAACCATATTTTACCACTTATCCCAAATATAATTCCTTTCCAATAATAAAAAGGCTTTAACTTCATAATATCTGAAAATCGAATATTTTCAAAGCATAATATTTTTGGAAATCCATAATTTCAAACCATAACTTTTAAAACTCAAATGGTTTGGATATTCAACGGTATATGAATTTCAAAGGCTTAACTTTACTGTCACTTTGTAAAGAAATAAGTTATATGGCTTTATGGAAATATTTCTTTATCTAAAGTAAAAATCAAAATTTAGATATCACTCTTAAGTTCCAAAACCATTTCAATTTCCATATATATAAATCCATTGGAGTATTAATATTCAAAAACTAAAATTGGAATATATTCTTTCAACAAATTAAATGTTTTATTATTTAGTTTGAATATTCACATAAATCCTTAAACAACTCCAATTTCTAGTAATAAAACATATGTATTTTTCGATTCCAATTATATTAGAATATTTTTCCAATTCAAATTCATATTAGAATATTCATTTCAATTTATCTTGGGAAAAATCCAATTATAAATATCATATCTTAAATTTCCAAACTTAACATTTAAACATATGATATAAATTTATCCAACTCCATTTTCTAAATTTTCTTCCATTTTACTAAGGGAATTTATACACCTTTTTATTTCAAAATTTCCAACTTTTCATGTACATAAATACGGAAGAAAAATATTTATACAGTATAAAATTTAAGATTATTATAAACCGTATTCCATCCAAACCATAGAAATCACATTAAAATAGTTATATATAGACCGCGGTGCCTGTATATAATTTTCTATCCTATGGTCAAGTGATACGGATATTTATCATTTCAATCCGCAATTTAAAAATAAACTTTGCGGTTTTATCATTTCAAACCACAATCCCGAATGAAATGTAAAATGTATGCTAACTTGCAGTTTACTGATGTCCAAATAAACATCCATTCAACAACACATCCATAATCCAATCACAAACATCCATCTATATCAATCAATAACAATATATGTTTGGTAATATACAACAGGTAATAATTGGCAGTTTATTTCAAATTATATTTATCAACTATTAACCTAACAGTTTATATTCCCCAATAATTTATATAACTGTTAATCTAGCAGTTCATATGCAACAATAATTTCTAACAGCCAATTTATACGCAATCAATCAGTTTAATTAACAGCTAAATTCAATAAAATGCAATTCAACAGTTATGGATGAAATAACATGCCAAAAACTCATAAATAAATTTCTATTCATTTCTAAAATTTATTTAACAAACATAAAAGCTTCTAGTAATTGTGAGTGGGTTAAAACACTCACCTTTTGAATTTAAATCGAATTTAAATTCGATTTAAACCCAAAAATTCGCCCGTCTCAGAATTCGTCCAAACCAGCGTCATCGAGTCCGGAATTAAATTACGATCCTAACAAAAAAAATTTCGTGTGAATCCGACTTCGTATGAGAAAGTTATGGCGAAAAATGATGATTGAATTCAAATAAATAAACGACACAAACTCACCCTCCCACTATCCTTCGCCACGTCACCGCCTTCATGCGCACGCAGGCTACAGAGCATAATCGCGTGAAACACTACAGCCCGCCCTTCCTTCACAACCCAAATCGAAAAATTCTCCGCATCCAACCGTCGAAACGCCAAACAAAATACATAGATGCGATCCCCTCGGTTCCCTCTCCAAAACCCAGAAATGTTTTTCCGATCCGACAACTTTTTGCGCGACGATGATGAACGGTTTTGGGGCTGTTTGAATTTATTCTGGATGAACGACAGCTCCAATTGAAAAACGAATTTCACCAGTATTTTACGCGTATCGAATACTTCAACATATATTTTTTCTGGAATTTTCTGAAATTTTTGAGTTTTGACTTTTGATTTTGAACTGTGGATGGATCTGGAATTGGATCTGAGATGTATGCATTTGGGGAAGAGAAAAGAGTGAAGAGATGAACGTACAGCAAATGAAAAAGAAAGGAGCTAGGGTTTATAGATGTATATTTATAGATAGGCTAGAGGTAGGGTAGCTAGACTGGATACGCGAACGTGCGTGACAAACCATGGTCCAAAAAGCCCGCTATGCCTCCGGAGTCGGATTTGTTAAAACTATATATCCAAATAGGTGTTTTAAAATATTCTGAACGCAATGGAAAAAGTTTCGCGACCAAATTCGATCGTATGTAGAAGTTATGCCAAAAAACAAAAATTTCACATTGATTTCAAAATGCGTAAATTTCAAGGCGTTTCGAGTCCGTACGATCAAACGACAAGTCCGATCACTACGAAACTTGAAACATTATTATAATTCACCGTTACGGATCCGATGAAACTGGTTTCGTCGAAATCCGAGTCCGTGACAAAAATGGCTATTTTTAATATTTATTAAATAAATTAAAATAAACCATAAAATCCAAATTTTCTTTCAACTTTAAATATTGGCCAAATTTCATTACTTACATAATCCAATCAATTTCAAATAATTTAGCAAGCTTGGATATGAATTAAAATTTATAAGTATATCAATTTCGCAGTGTTAACCTCTGCGTTTTCTTATTATTAATTTCTTAGCCTATAAATAACAATTTACAGCACTTAAATTTCTCGTCACTTTGTTCCAACTGGAAATTCTTAGACTTAAATTCCCATGGTTTCATTTCATTTAGTCATTTGCTTCAAAAAAATCACAGATCTTAATTTCTGCACTTTCTTATTAATTGGGAATTATAAATTTATTCTCACAAATTACCTAATCTTATACTTATACACTCTCATCTTAAACCAAATTAAATAAATAACTTGATTTCCATCTCAACTTACTTTTAATTGCAGTTAACCCTTTTCACCGTAATTAAAATTCCAAATTATAAATAAATTTTTATTCCCATTCCCTTAATTTTCTTAACTATTTATTTATTCAAATTTTCAATATTCAACATAAATAGTTTGGTTAAGTTCATTTATTTACCTTCTTCCTATGATTCACAGTTATGGATGTCAATATGATGAAGTTTACATTAGTTAAGATTTCACTCAATTGTTCTCTAAGTCAAATGTTTACAGCTTTCGTTTAACTTTAATAACGTACTAATTTACGTTAAATTCCATTTTTTAAATGAAGTAATTACCATTCGTTGAATCAAATACTCAATTCATAAATAAAGTCTTGTTTTCAAAAAGTTATATCACAAATGGTCAACTAAAATTTGAATAAGCTTTACTAAATTCTATGGTATTAAATGTTGCAATAAATCCAAATTGCCATGTCTTAAATCCAAATTACTAATTAAGTCTTGATTCCTTTATTATTCCTTTGGTTTTCAAGTAAGTTTTTATGATGAATGTGAATTCAAATGAAAAATGGAAACCCATTCCCATTTGATTTCACTATTCCATTAAATATCTTCATATTCCAGCTAAATCAACTAACGTATGAATTAGCTATTTCAATCTTCATTAAATTGCGGTTTTTATACAATAGAAATTAAATCCCATTAACATATAAATAAAGGTTGATATCCATCTATTTACATTATATCACACTTGTGCTTCTATTTAGCTTTGTATAAATGTATGAATGCGGAGTCTTGCCTATTAACGTATTAAATAAGCCTTAAAATCAATTAATGCCCCTCCTTAGTTTAACCTCTTTTTATCCGTATTTATTTTTAGAGTAACCCTTGGATTAAATTCCCAAATCACCAATTCAATTAATTATACCTTTCAATCCAAATGTAAATCTTCCACCTTTGAATTCTTATATTAAATGAATTTTATTCTAGGCAATATTTTTTACAAATGTTTACTGATTCCACATTTATAGGTTTCTTAAATTTTACTCCATCTAAATGTGACACATTTTTATTTCATTTCAAACCAATATATATATTCATTCCTATTCAATATATATATTCATTCCTATTTCTTTCATTTGGTTACTGCATTGAAATCTATTTATTAGCTAATACTACATTACTATCATTAATTAAATTTTGGATTATATTCCAATTCCTATAACTAGGCCTTAAGTCACCATTTTACATAGTTTTAATTTAGCGTTTATTTAAATCTTCGTTTATCGTTTAGAATTTCTACTAAATTGAAATGCACAACTTATGAACTTTAACCAATTTAGTCCACCTAATAAATTTTTCAAATGTTTGTGTGTATGTAATCCAATTCAGTTATTGTTACATTAATACCATTAAACCAACAAATTAAGACTTATAACTACAACACAACTTTCAGTTATTTTCAAATCTATGTCATATAACCTTTTAAATCTCTACCTGTAATTACAGTTACTATCTAACTCCTACATTCATCCTTTTAAAATCCTAAGACATTAATTTTATACTGGATTAAATTAGCAAACATATAAATTAAATTTATAAAAATATCATAAATTTATCAGGTCGTTACAGGAAGCCACCAGAGGATACCACACGGGCTACGGGAGAAAACCAAACTCGTACAAGGCTCGCTATGGTAGGTGACACGGCACAACTAGGCAATGCCAGGGTAGATATACCAATTACGCTTCCGGACCGATGGAAACGCGTAGCCGCAGCTACCGCCCACCTCGAACAATACTCCCAAATCAAAGGTGCCCTCCAAAACAATCACAAAAGTAATAAAATGGCATACGAAGAAGTGCGTCCGATCAGAGGTGCTACCTCATTAATCCGTCAATCGCTCCTGTTTTAGCCACCTTATGCCAACTCACGGGAGTCGGGTCCACGTATTTACCTTCAAGAAAACGTCACCACCATCCTAGTTCATTTTGGAATCTCCACCGCGTACACGGTTGTCAAAGTGGTTTTCGGTATCGACAGAGAGTATGCCAGATATCCGATCCCGGTCTCTTTAACAACCAAACGTTATTATAACCCGTAGTTACAACTTTTTAAAAATGGTATTTATATTTTGAAATCAAAATAAATTTCAAATACCTTCAATATCAAAATATTGTTTTTAAACATTAGTCATTTTATAAAATGGTCCATTTAAATCTATTCAATTTATTTTAGGAATCGATTGCCTTTTTCTCACCCTTTTTTTTTAAATTAAATTCTTCCATTTAAAACCATTCAAAGTCAATTCCTTATTTTTATTAATTACATATTAAATTCCAAAATTTAAACCCATTTCCCCAAAGATTATTTCCATAAATTTATTTTTAAATAATCAAAATCCCAGTTTCTGTAGCACTTATGAAATGCTACCTAAAGTCTATAGGTTAAAATAGTTCGTTTATGAAAGACAGCATTTAAGTGCTGTAATAGACTATTAACTTAACCATCAAGTTTTAAATTCCCAAATATAACTTTTCATCAATTATTTACTTAACTGAAACCTTATTTTTAACAAAATTCAGAAATTCCCAAAATAAGTTATATTCCAAAATTTATTTAAACATTTATTTATTTATTTAACATTTTTAACTCATTCAAAATCATTATAAATCTTATAAAAATCCTTTAAATATATTTAAACCAGAATATTATAAACTTCCATTTTAAAATAAATTTAAAATATTTCAGAAAAATATTATATAAACCACGGGTCTGTATATAGTTTTCTAGCCTAGGTCAAGTGATACGGATTTATATCATTTCAATCCGCAATTTACAAAACCCCGGGTTCTATCATTTCAAACCCGCAATCCGAAGTTAAAAAATAAATAATTAAACAATTAAATAAAAGAACAAATGATTATCGTTCAGACCTATCATTTCAGCCTATAACGATCTCAAATTTACAGGGAACTTGCAGTGATGATTTAATCAGTAAATAAGAATTACATAGTATAATTGCAAAAATATTACAATAGATAAACAACTGATGAGGTGTCAATTTAAAATGGGGTTTAACATCATACGTTATATCACAGGCAGATAAAATTTAATAAATAATTTACAAATACACTTGTGATAAATCACGGATATATAGGTATGTTTGTCTGGTGAGAAATACTCACCTTAAACTGCAGATAATCAGATTCAAACGATTTTACCACTTGATAAAGGATCGTACAAATGGCACGATTAGGTTTCCGCGGATGCCACGCCTTGATTCAAATCAAAAATGAGATCCAAATACCAAATACGCGACTTTTAAAATTACGGTCAAAGCAAAATTTTCGAAACAACTGGAACGAATAGAATTTGACTTGACTCGACCACTCCCACTACTCGACTTGCCCACGTTCTCAAGGCCAAGCAGTGAAATCTTAACTATTTACGCACCCATGAAAATTATAGTGGAAAGTTTTAGGCAAAAGCTGGAAAGAAAAAGGTGGACACAATACGTTATTCCCTTTCTACAAATAGGTGGCGTACACTAAAATTCTTCAGAAATTGAAAACAGTGAAATTTGCAACTAATATATATATATATATATATTTTTCTTTTTTTTTCTTCTTTTTCTTTCCTTTTTTTCTTTCTCTGTATAAAAAAATCACGTTAAATAAAAGTGAAGCATGTTGGTTCCCAAAACTTGAACACGCAACATAGCACAGCCACTCCTACCTCATCTTTTAAAACATGCATTTTTTTTTCCTTTTTTTTTTCTTTTTTTTTCTTTCGGAGATGCAAATTAAAATATACTTTTTTTTAACATTTTATTAAAATGACTCATGCATGAATTCACAAAACAAGGTGATACAAACTAAATAAATGTCACGGTCTGCTTGCCTATTTTAAACCCCGTAAGCATGCACTCAAAATATACAAGTCACTGCATATTTTGGAAATAATTTAGGTAATAAAAAGTTCTACCTATCTGCTGAAACAAACGTGATTTTGCACGTGTAAGTGTATGCAAATGAAGGATATTAGTTTTGTTTGTTACCATTTTTTTTTCAAAGATGACACACTTTAGCAATTCATATAAAAAAAAAGACTCACGCAAGGAGTTCAAGTGGCCACAACTACAGGAATGCATGCATTTTCTTTAGAATTCAAAAGAAGGATACTAAGCTTGTCTTCCTACAACAATCTGACATGTATGTCAAAATAGATCAGAGAGGGAAAAAAGAGATGTGGCAAGGACAGGTAGTGGAGCAGCCGAGTAGTGTGGACATTGGACCAAATGAAACAAGAAGAAGAACAAAATAAATAAAAGCAAGGTGTGGCCATACCCGTGCAATTTCTCAAGAAGAACGAAGGCAAATTTTAGATGCAATATAAAGTTTTTGTGTGAGGCTTTATATATATATAAGAAAACAAGTTGAGTGTTATGAAGGCACGTGAGATCTTCTGAGATGCGAGTTGCACAATAACATATATGGGAGGCTTGCGTGATTATTGGAAAACAGTAATCAAATATAATTTGCTTTGAACTGAATAGGCAAATTCGAATGAAATTTGAAATTCTCCCAGCTATGAATTCCTAGAATGATGCGTGAATTTAGGCAAGAGATTGATTCTTAATTTATAAAATTCTTTCTTATGTATTCATGGATAAGGCTTGCGAAATATAGGGGACCAAACAAGCAGGCAAGAATGGCAAGTGATAATAAACATTTAGGCAGACCAGAAAGTTGCGTGATTTATTATTGCCAGTTATACGAAAATTGATTGTAACGTTATATATATTTTTCCAATTAAAAGTTGCGTGCTATTTTTATAGTCTGAGAGATTTATATACAAAGAATCAGCAAGTATTAATTTGCTTTGGATGCTACTTCAAGGACAGATTTGAATGCATGCGTTGATTACTTTCCAGTTTCTTTAGTTTGAACGTTATTTTATATGCGTGATTTATGCTGCCAATTTATGAAAATTTGATTTCAACATTTTATACCATTTAATAGTTGCGTGATCAGCTATATGAAATTTTGATCTTTATTAAATGAAACGGCAAGAATTGGCAAAGATTTTGGAATGAAAAAGTCATATACAAAAATTAAAACCCAATTGAAAGCTATGGAAAATGTAACGTTTACTATAAAACTACTGGCTGATATTTTAATCCATATAGATAAAATATGATTTATAAAATACGCCAAACTGACGCATTACCTTACGCCTAAAATTTATGCAAAAGTAACAATTTTAATTTATACATTTTTACGTTACTTATATCATTACAATGCATGCCCTTTTTAAATGCGAAATTTAACAGTCTGTAAAACACTGAATTTTAGAAAGTTATTACTTAAATTAAATTCGCTTACAATTTTTGTATTTTAAATATACAAAATTCATTTTTTTTATTAACATTGCGAATTTGAGTTGTCTTTTAACAAAATTTAAAAACTTCAAAACTTTCAGTTTATGTTTAGACTTTTAGGAAATGATTTAATCAAATTAATATATATATATAAATTGGGAAGTAAATTTTACTGGAAAGAGAAAAATAACGTAAAAGATATGAGTAAAGAGAAAAACGCATATGAAATAGGCAAGCAGATAGGAGAATGGATACTGCGCATGACTGAGATTTAGGAGAAAATTGTGTTTTGAAAAATGCAAGAAATAAATTTTGTTGAATGGAAAAAAAATCTATGGAAATCAAATTTTTAAAGTAATGCGTTGAATTTAGAGGCAACATATTTGATTTGAATGCTAGAATATTCCTTCCCTTTAAAACACATGCCACTGATAAATTTACTCATTTACACTAAGGTCATATTTTTAAGAATGTGTACCATAGCCATAATATTTTATGCCCAAAATATACCGAAATAACGGATTAAAATTCTATACGTTTTCTTATATATATATATATACGGTATTTATTCCCTAAATTTACGCGCCCTTTTTAACGCGTAATTACCCAGTTCATTTATACACTAAAAAAAAAAAAATTCGAAATTCTGACCTTGCTGAGACTTGAATTCGTGACCTGTCGTGAATAGCCCAGATGTCTTAACCACCTAAGCTATTGATGTTTTCTTAATTAAAACTTGATTTTGCTAGAAATTAAGTTATTTACCATCTTCGACAAAAACCCAAATTTCCAAATTAAAGTTAATTCTTAACCATGTCAAAATTTCAGAGATCTTATTATTTAATTAAAAATTTGGTCAATTGTTTTTATTTTTATTTTTAATCACTTTAAATAAACCCCCAAAGTTTTTAAAATACAAGGGAAA
This sequence comes from Allium cepa, assembly GCA_030765085.1. Lineage (NCBI taxonomy): Eukaryota > Viridiplantae > Streptophyta > Magnoliopsida > Asparagales > Amaryllidaceae > Allium > Allium cepa. The sequence continues at coordinate 364,600,789 of CM060934.1, read as the reverse complement.
AATACTTGTTAAAAATTTGGGCGGTTACAAATGTTCCTGCCAAGTTTCAGCTCGATTGGACCATTTTTTTATGGATACAAAATTAGTTCGTATCGATCACGAATCGAGTCAAAACTTGCTGGGATCGATCGTGTAGGCGCACTCACGTGCAAGAAGGAGTCTCCTGAAGTTTGGGCGAGATATCAGCCTCCTATGCCTATAAATAGAGCCCAGAGCTAATAGAAAAGGGACTTTTGGGATCTGACGACGTCCAGACTCTACCGAAACCAAGATTACACTCAAACTTTACCATTGTATTTCGAAGTTACTACTGTAATCATTTGTAACCAGCGAAGAACATCAATAAAAATAATCATTTAAAGTGGACGTAGGCTGGAGATGGCCGAATCACTATAAATCTTGTGTTTCTGTTCGCTATTTCTAAATCATTGTCTTCTTTCTACTTATATCTGAGATTTGTGTTCGAGAATTTGCTGATTTATATTCATATATTGGTGCTTTCATGATATTCGGAGTTTGTGACCAATTTTGGCACAAACACTAAAGTATTTTAATTATTTAACAGTTTTAAACAATTTAAACTATTTATGCATATCTAGACTATATTTTAAAAATTCAAATGGTGCAAGGTCGAATTGGTTATATTTAAGTCCTGGATTTAAAGGCGAATATTTTCTAGTGAAATGATATTTTATGAGTAAATATGATGATTTGGAATGGGAGTTTAACTTATTTGTCAATATGATTTTGAAGGTGATATGATTTCGAAAGTGAATATGATCTAGAAATGATATGGTTTAAATTGAATATCATATTTTGATATCAATTATGAATTGGTTTTGGAAATGTAAAAGAACCATCCTGTGCAAAATAAGTGTTTGGTTGTTAAAGAGACCGGGATCAGATATTGTCATACTCTTTTCCAATACCGAAAGCCATTTTAACAATTGTGTACATGGTGGAGAATCCAAAATGAAGTAGGATGGTTTGAAGAATGATTCTGTATGAGGTGTTAACATAGCCCTGGCTCCCGCGAGTCATCTTGATGTGGCTAAAACAGGAGCTATACTGTGCCAAGTGAGGTCACTCCTTCTATCGGGCACATTTCTTCGATACCATATTATGACTTTGTGATTGATTTGGTGGCCACCCCTCGATTTGATTATGGAAGTGTGTTCCGAGGTGGGCGGTAGTAGCTGTTATGCGTTACCACCAGTCCGGAAGTGCGTAGAATCCTACCCTGACATTGCCTCGCGTGCCTTGTCATATGCCTTATCGTGCCTTCTATGAGTTTGGTTTGTACCGCACCTATAGAGTGCCCTCTGATAGCCCTCCAGTTTAAGGAGGAGTTGCGGTACTGTATAGACTATAGGTATATTTAAAATGGGTTAAGGCATATGGGTAATGCCTTAACGCTATTTTAATACTTTACTGTAGACACTATTATAATAGTGTATTGTACTATGTATGTAGATAGTTTATCGGATCCTTAGGAGATGGAATCCTGAACATCTCTTAAGTTATTGCGCTCATGTTAGACACCGGATATGGGATGTAAAATGCCGTAAACGTCTCTAAAGCCGTTATACTCATATTTATTTATTGTTAATTTAAATTACATAAGATCTTTTGGTTCTGACTCGAGTGTTTTGTCTCTTCAATTCGCTCGAGTCAGTTTGAGCTTTTCAGTGTATCGAAGTCCTTATTTCTGGAGGATGTAGAGAAGATTTAGTACTACTATTATTTATTATTATACTACTGCATCATGCTATTCCGCTACATTATTTATTTATTCCTATTGTATGTAACTCTGATCTATATTGTAAAAGTGTAATTAAATGTTATTTATAAAACAACTTTATAAAATGTTTATTTGATTATTATATTTTGTCATTCCGCTGTGGGATTCTGTGTTTTTTTTCTTCTTTCTTTTCTCTTCTTTTTCTTATTTATCCCATAACAATCCTCCTTTTTGAATGGTTTGAGTTTGACATGTGTGGTGTATTGTTTATTTAAACTATCCAAAAAGGTGGGTCGTTGCATTTGGTATTAGAGCGAGGTTTAGAGATAACCTTAGCTTTGTAGGGTCTGACTCATTAGAGATAGGGTTGTAGTACCCTAGAATGAGTTTGTTTGAGTGTATGTATACGAGGGAGTGTACTTGTTAGTGTAATAAAAATGTTTTTATATTATGTTAATTTGTTATGTTTAGTATTTATAAATTCTGGTCGATACATGGGACGCTATAACATCGACAACGATTTCTAAACACTTAATAAGGCAACCCATACAATATTGTTTTTTGAAATATAGGTAAATGAAATAATTTTACCTGGTACTATATTTTGTATATAAAAGAATAATTTTTATAAATGTATATGGTTGTATATGATTTGTTTGTTTGTTAGGAAGTGAAATTTTCTAAATATTGATTGTAAAATAGGATTTACAAGTAAAGTAAATATAAATTGTAATTTTGAGAACTTAAGTTCTGTGGTGTTGAAATATGTTTTCAGAAGATTTGGAATATAATATTAGTATTATTTCAAAGTATATTTCAGATAGAAATATTTTCAATGTGATTTGAAAGAAAGTTTTAAAAAGAATTTTTAAAAAGGTAATAAGTTCTGTACTCCCCTCTCAGTCGCTGGAAAATAATTTCGATGATGAGTGTATACATCATCGACGCTCATTTTCGAGTTTCGAAGTGGAAGATCATTGTTGTAGTTTTACTGCAAATTTTATTTGATAAACAAATCTTAAATCTCAATTTCTAAATATGATTTGATATATATAAGATATGAGTATATAAATTATTTTGAAATGATCTAGAAATGGAACCTAGTATTTAGTCCTTAAGTTTCTATAAATTAATGAATGAAATCTTAACTATTTTAATAATTGGAAACTTCTAAAAAGGGAAAATAAGAAATTGGAGGCTAAGTGATTAATGAAATATATAAGGAAATGGATATTTGTAACTTGTAAATCAAAAGGATATGAAAATTTAGAAGATGTAATTATTGAACATTTTGTTAACTAAAGAGAATAGGATAAACTTGTGTAACATTCAATTGCATTCTAAATGACATATACATATAACTTACAAGAACTGTTTAAAATATTGTAATGTTAAATACTAATATGTAATAGAATTTTGGACAAGTAAACTTAAGTAATGTAAGTTTTCAGTGGAATCACTTCTGTGAATAAGAATTCTGATGTTACAAAAATGTTATAAACATAAGTTAATAATTGAGATACTAGTAATTAAATCCAATAAAACAGTGAATACTATAAGTAAATGATTGTTACCTGGTGGCTTGACAAAGTAACAAGAGGCTCGGCATAAAGCACCGTTCGGCAGTGAGAGGTTGCTCGGCATAGAGCAACGATCAGCATAGAGAGGCCGTTCGGCATCTAGCCTCGTTCGGCACACCTCCCCTCACTCGACATAGAGCATCGATCGGTATAGAGCACCGTTCGGCATTGAGAGGTCGCACGACATAGAGTACCGTTCAACATTGAGAGGTCGCACGACTTAGAGCCTCGTTTGGCACACCTCCCCTCCCTCGGCGTAGAGCATCGTTGGCATAGAACACCATTCGGCATTGAGAGATCGCGCGGCATAGAGCACCGTTCGGCATTGAGAGCTCGCTCGGGCATAGAGCCTCGTTCGACACACCTCCGTTCGCTCGGCATAGAGCATTGATCGGCATACAGAGGTTGTTCGGCATTGAGAGGTCGCGTGGCATAGAGCATCATTCGACATTGAGAGGTCGCTCGGCATAGAGCCTCGTTCGGCACACCTCCCCTTGCTCGGCATAGAGCATCGATCAGCATAGAGAGGCCGTTCGGCATCTGGCCTCGTTCGGCATGAAGCCTCGTTCGGCATATCACCTCGCTCGGCATTGAAGGGTCGGCCGGCATGAAGCCTCTCTCGGCATCTCCCCTCGACCAGCGTAGAGTCTCGTTCGGCACAGGCCTTGTTTGGCCTACATTCTTCACTCAGCGCACTGCCTTGTTCGGCATACAGGTAGCGTTCGACATGCCTTACTCGATCGGCATACGAATGCCGCTCGGCATAGATATGTGGTTGGCAATTGCCGTTCAGCATTTACGGCTCGGCATGTAGAAGTCACTTACCGAGGGCCAAGGTATCTTGCTCCTAGGCCCATTAGGGAAGTCCGACCCATCTTCGTCTATAAATAGAAGGGTAGGGGAACAGTGAAATGAACCTTTTTTTGAGAACACTGGAGAGACTCTATCGCATTCAAGACTCATTCTCTTTACTTAGCATTTGCATTCAAGTAGTTGGTGTAGAATTGTATCTGTAATCAATTGGTGAGTAAAACAATAAAGATTAACTTTAAAGTGGACGTAGGCAGTTACGCTGAACCACTATAAATCCGGTGTTCTTGTCTTTACATTTAATTTAGCATACAATTCTCTGTTTTAATTTACTTTCTTCATTAATCTCTATACATAATCTTTCTCAAGGGTGTTAGTGACCAATTCTGGTGCTAAAATTTTGGTGCTTTCACCGAGAGAGAATTCTCAGGCCACTAGGATCTTCTTTGCCGCTACTGGATTGAATAAATCCCCCGAAGGAGATACAGGTCATTCACAGGACGTCCGTTAAATCTACTTAGAGTTTTTATCAACAACTCTACTATGGGAAGACCATGTACCAGATCTGTCACTTATAACGCGAACGTCAACAAGACTGCTAGTGTACAATAGATAGGACCTAGTAATCAACAAGTTAATCCTAGCGTAGGGACTGCCGAAACCCATAACCAGATAGAAGTTGTTACTAGGACGGAGTTCTACGACCTGATGAGAGAAATCATGGGAAGCCGGAGACAACTTGCTGAACAAATTCATGATAACGCTAACCTCATGACTCAGCTTACTCAGTAACAACATCAGAATCTAGAGGTAGCCTCGTTCCTTACTCTTCATTTGATAGTTCGACCTCGTTTGACGAACCTCCCAGGCGTAGATGCCGCAAAACGGAAACTGCACAAGCAGGTGCTACTAATCGATCAACTAGGGATCACATACGTCTTAGAGACCACACTCAAGCCAGAACGGGAAACTTAGGAGCTGGAGCACGTGTGGAAACAGGATGCCTGGCTCACCAAGACCCTAATGAAGCTGGTCCCCAGGATACACATTTGGCAGATCGCCAGCAGAGGAGACATCAACCCGAGCGGTCTCATAAAATATAGTCCAACCTTCCATCCTTCATACAAACTCCGGACTTATCGGCTATGATCAGACAGTTGATGAGAGAGAAACAAGGCCTGACAAATGAAGATTGGGTAATATCCAGGAGTTATACTCCCTTCGTAGATGCTATTCTACAGGCCGAGTACCCCAGGATGTTTAGCTAGCCGACTATCCCGGCCTACGAAGGGAAGACCGACCCCAGGCAGCACGTGATGAGGTGTGAATAGATGATGGATTCGGCTAGAGAAAATGATGCAACCAAGTGTAGATGCTTCCCAATCACTTTATCCGGAATCTCCACCATGTGGTTCACTCGACTTCCTCTATATCCATCTTTGATGAATTGGCAATGAAATTTGTAGAACAATTCAGGATACACGCCACTCGTCCTAAGGATGTGACGTCCCTATCCGATGTAATCCAGGATCCAGGGAAGTCATTGAAAGAGTACTTGTAGAGATTTCATGTTGAGGCTACTGAAGTTAGCAACCCTTATGACCACGTAATTCTGATGGCGGTAATGCGAGGAGTGGATCCTGATTCAGAGTTTGGAGATTGGTTGGCCAGAAAGCCTCCAACTATGTTGGAGCATTTCTATTCAAAGGCTCATCAATTCATAAGAAGAGAGGAAGCCAGATGGATAAGGTGAGATAAGGCACCAGGGCCTATTCAGGAGATCGTAAAAAGCAATATCGCCATAAAACCATCCGATGACAACTCGGGAAAGGTTCAAGTCAATGTTCAGAACAAGCCTGGACAATCTAAAGGGTCCGGAGGAGGAAATTCCGAAAAGAAAAGAGAAGCAGGGAAATGGAAGCCAAGGATTCCAACCTACAACGAATACACCCCAACGATTGCATCTCTTGAGAATATTTGCCAGTTAACCTGTAACACTTTTCAATATAGAATGCCTCGCCCAAAGGAGTCAAGAAAGGAACATAAGCCGCGGGAAGTACTGTCGCTTCCACGAGACTTACGGGCATATACAAAGGAGTGTAGACACCTCCACGATGCCATTGAAAAGCTAATTAGACAGAAAAAATTGCAGGAGTTTGTCAAGAACCCGTAGGAAGGAAGGCAAGGAACATCGGACCCCAGACGCAGGCCGGCCCCACGCCATCTAGAGGAACCTGACCGAATTGTAGGGAGGCTGGTCATAAACACTATCGTCGGCGGACCTCATCCTACAAACAAGAATTGGCAGGAAGTGGAGCGGTATGCTAACTCCTTAAGGCATGCAGATTATGAGTGTTGTTCGAATGTGGAGGATGGGAGCCCTGCTAAGCAGCAACGCATGATGACAGATGATATAATATTTAGGAGCCACGGTGCGGACAAGGTGGAGGCTCCTACCGTCTACCAATGGTCATATCCGCGATGATCGGGCTAACATATGTGAAGAGAATTTTAATTGATTGTGGAAGTTCTGTTAACGTCAACCATCAAAAAGGCATACGACCAAATGAAGATGGAGACAAAGGATTTAAAACCATCTAAAGCCCGAATCCATGGCATTAATGGTGCAGCGACTGATGCAGTGGGATATGTTGAATTACCAGTTAAACTAGGGCATGGTGAGCGTAGGAGGGTACGAATCCTACCTTTTATAGTGTTGGATGTTGATTCTTCATATAATATATTTCTAGGTCGTCCGGCCCTGGCGGAGTTTAGGGCAGCTTTGGCACCATGGTGTTGGACTTTGAAGTTCCCGACAGACAAAGGAGTTGGTATGGTGCATGGCGATCAAGTGATCGGTCGCGCATGTTATGTGGCTGAGCTGAGAGAGGCCCAACGGAGAGAGAAAGGAAAGGTTGCGGACAATTCCGTCCGCATCCGGAATAATGACAATTGACAAGTAGTGCCCGAGCCTCGGCTCGGGCCACACTCTCGGATCCATAGAGATATAGATCCGAGAGATGATGATAGGGAACCCGGGGAAGTAAAAGCAGCACCGGCTGAATTGACGATTGAAATTACAGTCAACCGAGATGAGCCATCACGAGTACTCAAGATTGGATCCCAACTCGACTCGTCAGTGGCCGAGGATCTCACTGATTTCCTCCAAGAAAATCTGGATGTTTTCGCTTGGACACATTCTGACATGTGCGGGGTTTCTCCCACTATTGCGAGTCATATATTGAACATAGATCCAAAGTATGATCCTGTAAAATACAAAAGGAGAGGCATGGGCCTGGAGAGGTCCGTTGCTCTCAGAGAGGAGGTGGACAAACTCAAAGCCAATGGGTTCGTCCGCGACGCCCTCTACCCTGAATGGGTGTCCTATCATGTGCTAGTAAGGAAAGCGAATGGGAAGTGGAGAACTTGCGTTGATTACTTTGATTTGAACAAGCATGCCCGACCAATCCTTTGAACACGAGTTACATCATTTATGGATGTGTACTCGAGATACAACCAGATCCCGATGCACATTCCAGATCAAGAATACACCAGTTTTGTCACAGACATTGGGTTATATTGCTATGTAGCAATGCCTTTCGGATTGAAAAATGCGGGAGCGACTTATCAGCATCTGGTGAATCTAATGTTTAAAGACCAAATTGGTAGAACGATGGAAGTCTATGTGGATGACGTGATCATGAAGTCGCGGCAGTCAAACGACCACATTCGAGACTTAGCGGAGATGTTTGATATACTCGGACATTATGGAATGAAGATCAATCCTTTGAAGTGTTCCTTTGGCATTGCGTTAGGGAAATTTTTGGGTTTCACTGTGAATGCACAGGGAATCGAGGCTAACCGAGAGAAGATCCAAGCTATTCGAGACATACAAGTGCCCAAAACCATAAAACATGTGCAAAGCTTGAATGGAGTTGTGGCTGCGCTGAGTAGTTTCTTATCCAGAGCCACAGATAAGTGTATTCCTTCCTTCGACGTAATAAAGAAATGAAAGTGGAATTTCGAATGGACACCAGACTGTGAGTAAGCATTCCGAGCTCTGGTAAGGCATTTAGAAAGTCCCCCGGTACTATCGAAACCGGTAGACCATGAGATGTTGTAGGTGTACTTCGCTGTATCCCAGCATGCTATCAGTACAGCTTCGGTTCGCAAGGAGGACCGAGTTCAAGAGCCGGTGTACTATGTCAGTAAAAGTTTAACGAGGGAAGAAAGAAATTATCCTAAGATTAAGAAGCTAGCCTATTGCTTGGTGATTGCATCATGCAAGCTCCGTACATACTTTCAGGCACACTCAGTTAGTGTTTATACCGATCAACCCTTGCGGCATGTACTCCAACGACTGGAAACTTCTCGAAGGATGTTAAAATGGAATATCGAGTTGAGTCAGTTCGATATCACCTACCTACCACTAAGGACCATACAAGGGAAAGCTCTAGCGGACTTCATTGCTGAATTCATCATGTCAGACGAATCAGACGGTAACAATGTCATACCTTCCGTTCGACGGAAGTTGTACAACGATGGGGCATCTAACGACAGTTGCTCGGGAGTTCGCATAGTTCTTGTGACTCCCGAAAACCGATCAATTTGTTACGCTTTGAAGCTCGAATTAGCAGCAACAAATAATGAGGCCAAGTATGAAGCTTTGATTGCTGGCTTGAAACTCATCAGAGAGCTGGTGGTAAAATCGGTTGAAATCTTTTATGACTCGCAATTGGTGGTATACCAGGTGCGGAGGGACTATCAAGCGAAGGGCAGAGAATTTCCCCATACACTGCATGGGTTTAAGAGCTGCTAGCAAATCTAGAATATTATGATATTTTGCATGTCCCGCATGAACAAATAGAGAAGCCGATTTATTGGAAAAATTTGCGAGCACTGGCAATGCACAGCAAATGGGATTGGTTCCCGTTGAAACCTTACATACTTTGAGTATAAACATGATGGAGGTAGATTTCTTGTTAGAAACAGAAATCGAGAAGGAATCATGGATGACCACATTCAATCAATACTTGTTACACGAGGTCTTGCCCGAAACAAGGAGCGAAAGACGACAAGTCATTCATAAGGCTTCGCTGGTCATTCGTAAGGCTTCACGATATGTAATGTAGGACGGAATAATGTATCGGAAGGGATTCTCGACCCCCTTACTCCGGTGCATTGACCGCGACGAGATAAAATGTGTCCTGAAGGAAGTCCATAAAGGAGAATGCGATGACCATACTGGGGGCAGACATTAGCAAAGAAAATCCTCCGCTATGGATACTATTGGCCAACTGTAAATCAAGACGCTGTAGACTACGTAAGGAGATGTGACAAATGCTAGAAGTATGCAAAAATCTAGAGAGCTCTGCCGACGGAACTCACTGGAATTGTTAGTCCCTTGTCGTTTGCAATGTGGGGAATCGACATAATCAGTTCTTTACCCATATCCAAAGGTGGTGCGACATTCGCGATAGTTGCGGTCGATTACTTTACTAAGTGGGAAGAAGCAGAGGCTTTGGCCACAATCACCACCAAAAAGGTTATTAATTTCGTTGTACAAACCATTATATGTCGTTTTGGCCTTCCACGGACTATCATTACAGACAACGGGACTCAATTCGAAAGCAAGGAGTTTAAAGAATTTTTTCAAAAGTATGGCATTGAAAAATGGTTTGCAGTAGTTGCTTATCCAAAAGGCAATGGGCAAGTGGAAGCCATGAACAAAATAATCAAGTCCATATTGAAAAAGCGTTTGGAAAAGGCTAGAGGCAAGTGGGTGGATGAACTTCCAACATCGCTTTGGGCTTATAGAACCACCTACATGTCCGCGACTGGCCACACCCCATTTGCATTGGCGTATGGCATGGAAGCCATTATACCCGTAGAACTTGAAGTTCCATCACATCGAGTAACTCATCACGACCCTAAGATGAAATGGGATCTTTTGCTGGAATCATTGGACTTCATTGACGAAAATGTGAAGAAGCTGATTTAAGAGTGGCCGCATATAGACACCGAGTCACTCGATATTATAAAGAATGGCCAAGCGTCATTGATATGGGTGACCTCGTTTTGAAAGGAGTTTTCCCAGTCCCGTCGCATATGAATTCCATATGGGAAGGTCCGTACGTCATTGAACGGAAGCTTGGAGAGGGAACTTTCAAGCTAGCGACCATTGATGGCGTGACACTCCCCCGAACGTGGAATAGGGAGCATCTTCGACATTATTACACTTAGTCGATTTCTTTCATATTTTAGTTGCAATTATTTCCAGAATATTTTTATTTCATTGATTCTTAGTTTTTGGCATGTAATAAGATAATTTAGCTTGTTTTCATTAATAAAGGCTTGAAGCTATCTTTTCTATGAATTATTGATGTTTCTGTGTATGATAATACCATGGCAAACAACTAGAGTTACATTATTTTGTCTGACCTACGAATATGCACGAACACCTCAAAATCTCCAAGTCCCTTGAGTGGGAACTGGAGTTCTCTTAGTCCCCTGAGTGCGGACTAGAGTATAAACGATTTAAAATCTCCAAGTCCCCTAAGTGCGGACAGGAATACTATTAGATCCCTGAGTGCGAACTAGAAAATAAATGACTTAAAATCTCCAAGTCCCCTGTGTGAGGATTGGAGTACTCTGAGTCCCCTGTGTGCGGACCAGAATATAAATGACTTGAAATCTCCAAGTCCCCTGAGTGCAGATTGGAGTACTCGAAGTCCCCTGAGCGTGGACCAGAATATAAACGACTTGAAATCTCTAAGTCCACTGAGTGCGGATTGGAGGACTCTTAGTCCCCTAAGAGCAGACTAGAATATAAACGACTCAAAATCTCCAAGTCCCCCTAGTGCGGAAAGGAATGCTTTGAGTGCCCTGAGTGTAGATTAGAGTATAAACGATTTAAAATCTCCAAGTCCCCCGAGTGCGGACTGAAGTACTCTGCGTCCTCTGATTGTGGACTAGAGTATAAACGACTCAAAATCTCCTAGTCCCCCAAGTGCGGACTAGAGTGCTCTGAGTCCCCTAAGTGCGAATTAGAGTATAAACGATTTAAAATCTCCAAGTCCCCTGAGTGCGGACTGGAGTACTCTGTGTCGGCTGAGTGCGGACTAGAGTATAAACGAATTAAAATCTCCAAGTCCCCTAAGTGCGGACTGGAGTACACTGAGTCCCTGAGTGCCGACTAGAGTATAAACAACTTACAATCTCCAAGTCCCCTGAGTGCGGATTGGAGTACTCTATTTCCCCTGAGTGCAGGCTAGAGTATAAACGTCTTAAAAATCTCCAAGTCCTCGGAGTGCAGACTAGATTACAACTGACTTAAAGTCATCAAATCCCCAGTGTATGGACTGAAAAATATTCTAAGTACTTGACGCGTGGAGCAAAGCATGTATAATTTCAAAGAATTTCCAAGTTATATGAAGATGAATTGGGGGTTTATGTAACTCCAAATAGCTCTGATTTTGACCACAGTAATACAGAAAGATGAACAGTAGAAGTCATTTGAAAGACAAAAGAACTAAATTTTATTTATTGATCCAAAATGATGTTCTACCACAACTCCTTCAAAACTCAGAGTCAAAAGTCTATTTACATTGACTACGGAAATAAATATAAATAATTACATAATCTAAGCTAGCGCTCGTTGAACGAGTGTAACAGTTACTTCTTTACCTTCTTGGGTTTCATTTCCTCCTTTGTTTTCTCAGGTGTCTCTTCCACCATGCATTTTCTTTTGGATGTTTTTCTTCAACGGTAGGTAACAACCGAGGAAGAACGAGGGACCTCTAGTGGCCTGGACTCACCAGAGAGGATGACCTTCAAAGGCTTGTTCAAAGGATCATCTAGATCCACAACTCGGGGCTCGACTTTGATTTCAGTTGTCCTTTTCTTTTCTTTTGCGAGCTGCTCTTTCATGCTCATTTTAGAAGTGTTTCCAGAGGCGTTTGTGATCTCAATTTCATAACTTTCTTCAACAGGAGACGAAGTCTCAGACTTATCCTCATCGAGCGCCTCAATTACTTGAGCATTTGGACTGGGAGTCTCTCCTGCGTGAGTAGCGTCGCTCGCTTTCTCCTTCTTCTCCTTAGCGTCACCGCTCCTCGGAGCGGGCTCAGGGTCAGAGTGACCTACGCAAGACCATAAGAGAAAAATGTTAGAATATAATAAACTCATGCCAAAAACAACGACTCTTTGAACTTTAAGAAGAAAAGTTATTTACCAGTTTCTTGCTGGCTCTCAACCGTCCGAGGAGTCTCTCCCTTTAGAATGGGAGATAGAACGTGAATGCCGAGGCCAGGGTCTTTCGGGTCATAACCAGCATGTTGCTCGAATGGATCGAGTACTGGCCGATCAACCGATTGAGTTGGAGGAAGGGCTGGAACTCGGTTCCAAGAGCTTTTCATATGGTGGTTGTTGTTTAAAGTTTGACATCGACACTATATGTTGAAGGTTATTATCCATTTAAATCAATATAAATCCAGGTTTATAGTTGTCACAATAGAAGAGTTATCAGTCTAGATTATCCGATATGCTTAATTGTTTAAGTCCTTGTCCTTGTTCACTGTCATATGTTAGGGCGTAAAAAATAGGTTGAGTCAACTATGCATTATGTTCGACTAGTGTTGTTGTTGTACACCACTCTCCTACCATCCATCACTACTGTCCGACATGCGGCAAGACATGCCAAACCGCAATCATGTCGAGTCGCCTCGTTTGGCACTTTGCCCTCAACTCCAATTTCCTTCCTACACTTCCTCTCTACCACTCGGCACGGACGAGTCATCCAGCAAGTCATGCTGAGCCGCCTCGTTCGGCACTCTACCCATCTACCACTTTTCTCCCGCGCTCCCTCTAACACCGTTCGGCATAGAGGTCATGCCGAGCCATAGCTATACTAAACCACATCGCTCGGCACGCTAAACCCAACCTCAACTTTACTCCTACACTCCCTCACGTTGTTTGGCATGTGGAATTCATGCCGAGCCACATCCATTCATCTTCCTCCAACTCCTTTCTTCAAACAAATTAAACGTCTTCGTAAACGGCCAATCGATCACTACTTCAGCATGCACGCCGCCCCTCGACTAACAGTAGCTAACCTCACCAATTCCTATTGGGCCGACACCCTCTTCTTCTTCCTCTCCATCTAATTCTAAGGCACTCTGAAACTTTAAATCCATCTTCCTTATCCACACGACTACCATTATTCATGAGTTAAAGGAAAGACGCGAATTTCAATCTTGTGAAAAAACCTAATTGAAGGAAGCCAAAAAATCAAGAGGTTCATACCTAGTAGATGGGATCGAAGTCTAGTGGGGTGCTAGATTTAGAAGTGAAATCCACTTAGATTTTTTGTTGAGGGTAGTCGAGAAGTAGCGTGTAGGACCGGGAGACAAAGGGAGGTTAGAGTGTTGGAAAAAGTCTGGAAGGAGGTTGGTTCGTAAGAATGTTAGAGCAGAGGTAAAAGGTAAAAATGGAAGATGGAGAGAAGTACTGACTTTTATAGTTGGAAGGAAAGAAGGTGAAGGGACAGTGACCGGTAGAACCGGTCAAGGCACAATGTCGTTCGGCATCCATGTGACGTTTGGCATCCAATGCCATTCGGCATCCAAATGTCGTTCGGCATCGAATGCCTTGCTCGGCATTTAGGAAAACGCTATCGAGAAGACAGAACGGGGGCTTAAAGGAAAATGCGGAATACACATGGTTCAAAGCGCATCATGTTCGTCCATATGATACACTTTGGAGGCAAGTGTTTCCCGGTCGCTTGACCAAGTAATAAGAGGCTCGGCATAGAGTGTCGTTCGACATTGACAGGTCGCTCGGCATAAAGCACCGATTGGCATAGAGAGGCCGTTTGACATCGGCCTCATTCGGCATACCTCCCCTCGCTCGGCATAGAGCATCGATCGGCATAGAGCACCGTTCGTCATTGAGAGGTCGCGTGGCATAGGGCATCATTTGGAATTGAGAGGTCACTCGGCATAGAGCCTCGTTCGACACACCTCCCTTCGCTCGGCATAGAGCATCGATCGGCATAGAGCACCGTTTGGCATTGAGAGGTCGCTTGGCATAGAGCCTCGTTCGGCACACCTCCCCTCGCTCGGAATATCGATCGGCATAGAGAGGCCGTTCGGCTTTTAGAGGTCATGCGACATAGAGCACCGTTCGGCATTGAGAGGTCGCTCGTCATAGAGCCTCGTTTGGCACAACTTCCCTCGCTCGGCATAGAACATCGATCGGCATAGAGAGGTCGTTCGGCATCTGACCTCGTTCGGCATGAAGCCTCGTTCGGCATAGCACCTCGCTTGGCATTGAAGGGTCAGTCGGTATGAAGCCTTTCTCGGCATCTCCCCTCGACCAGCATCGTGTCTCGTTCGGCACAGGCCTCATTCGGCCTACATTCTTCACTTAGCGCACTGCCTCGTTCGGCATACAGGAATCGTTCGGCATGCCTTCCTCGATCAACATACGAATGACGCTCGACATAAATATGTGGCTAGGCAATTGCCATTCGGCATTTACGGCTCGGCGCATAGAAGTCACTTACGACGGGCCGAGGTATCTTGCTCCTAGACCCATTAGGGAAGTCCGAACCATCTTCGTCTATAAATAGGAGGGCATGGGCACAGTGAAATGGACCTTTTTTCGAGAACACTGGGGAGACTCTGCCGCATTCAAGACTCATTCCCTTTACTTAGCATTTGTATTCAAGTAGTTGGTGTACGGATTGTATCTGTAATCAATTGTTAAGTAAAGCAATAAAGATTAACTTCAAAGTGGACGTAGGCAGTCACGCCAAACCATTATAAATCTGGTGTTCTTGTCTTTGCATTTAATTTAACATACAATTCTCTGTTTTAATTCACATTCTTCATTAATCTCTATACATAATCTTTCTCAAGGGTGTTAGTGACCAATTCTGGTGCTAACAATGATTATAAACTTAAGTTAAGGTTTGAAGCTATTTATATTTGTAGTGAATAATAAAGTGAATATTAGTCATGCATCCCTAAAACCAAAGTTAATTCAAACGGCATGCCCCATAAAAAAATTGTAAAGCCAGTCCCTATAATTATTTTACTGTAACAGCATGTATTTTTCGTGTTTTTTTGCACCAATGCCTAATAAAAATTTCAAAAGATTATAAATATTATAACTAGGTTTCTGCAAAAAAAATTGTAGACATATTTGCGATTATTCCATATAATTGCATATATGTCTACAATTATTCATTGAGTAATTACATTTGACAAACATCTGAATAATTGCAGATATGTATGCAATTATTCCATATAATTGCAGACATGTCTGCAATTTTTCACTGAGTGATTGTGCTGAATAAAAATCTATATAATGGCAGACATGTCTGCAATTATTCCATTTATTTGTAGCCATGCATGAATTATTCACTGAATAACAGCACCTTGATTTAACAATGATGTTATTTACGTAAATATCTGCACTTATTTCTTAAAATTGCAGACATATCTGCAATTTTTAGTTGCAAAGGCTTACTATCCAGAATAAGTGCAGACATGACTGCATTACTCTAAAATTGCATACATGTCTGCCAGTATTCCCGAAAAATATGTGTGTCATTTTTTTCAATTTTCATCCTTATTTTTTGATTTTTTTTATATGAATACGAAGGTAAATATTAGTTGAAATAAGTTTTAAAATTTGGATGTTTTTTTTGTTTTTTATATGTTTTTTTGATGATTTTTGAAAAATAAGGACCTAATTTACATACCCTTTTCCACTGAGGTTTTTGTGAATTTTGAAACCTATTAAGGACCTGTGCCAAAAGTACCCAATAATAAAAGAGAATACTATATTAAGTAAATGATTATAACTTCAGAAATGTGAAATGATTCAAAAATAGATTTAATATTCAATAATACTATATATGTAACGACCCAGAATTTTTATTAATTTAAATTTGAATATTTAATTAATTTCAAATATTAATAAGTGAAATTTATAAGTCGAATAAATTTTATTTCGAATAATTGGATTTAATTGAATAATTAAATCGATAATTTAATAGTTGGAAAATACAGAAATAATTGAAAATTGGGTTAAATATGATTGAAAATGATTTGTAAAATTTTATTTTATCATATTGGAGTTAGAATGATGTTATAGAACTTTTAAAATTGAATTTGAAGTTAATTTGTGAAAATTGAATATTTTAATATTTAATCGACTAGTGAAAATAGCCAATTTTTGAACAATCTCAGAATTGGACGAAACTAGCTCCATTAGATCCGTAATAGTTTGTTATTATCGGATTTCAATTTTCATAGCAATCGGAGTTATCGTTTGACCGTGGCAACTCGAAACGTATCGAAATTGTTTTAATATTAATTTGGCGAGTTAAAATAGTCATTTTTCAAACAGTCTCGGATTTCGACGAAAATAGTTTCATCGGATCCATAATGTTATATTATTGTATCGTTTCAAATTTCATGTCAATCGGATTTACCGTTTGTCCGGTGCAAGCTAAAACGCCTAGAAAATCGTTTAATCGGTTTAATTTTAAATTGAACGTTTATTACCATAACTCGCACAGATGACCGAATTAGCTCCCAAAACATATTCCATTGCATTCAGAACACGGGGTAAACCTTAGAAACGCCAACCGACACGCTTCGTTTGGAGTTCGGAAATTCCGGGATGAATAGTGTTTGCAAAATTTTCTATATAAACCCCTTCACTCTTCATTTTTACAAATAACCTAAAACCCTAACCCTAACTATTCAAAGCCGCCAGCCCTTATAACCAAAGGCCAGAAATGCATCTCCTTTCTCCTCTAATCTCTTCAAATCCGTCAATCTATTCAACAAACTTTCAGCTGCAAAGTTGTAGAGGATTGCAAGAGCTTCAATTTCATACGGAGATGATCGAAAACGGCACGACGTGGAGGGAGCTAGGAGGGGCCGACGGCTGCAGGTCATGCACTCCATACGAGGCCATAGTAGGGCCGAGTTCATAATGGTGGTGGCCGAGTGTAGCTAGCTGGATGCTTGTTCAAGTGGCGCTTGCTGATCGAGTTCTAGGTGTTCGATTTGGTTGCATAATTAAACCCTAATTTGGATGGAGGTGGGTTTCTTGCGTGATGTTGCCTGTAGAAACGTGAGATGGGAGAAGAGGAAGGGTGTGGCCGTGATTTGCAGATGGAGATCCTACGGCTAGGATTGGCTATGGTTTAGAAAATAATAATAATTGTTGTAAATTTATATATAAAAATTCGTGTATCTTCAAAAATTCATATATTTTTCATACGAGGCCGAAAACACGCGAAACCAGTTGCGTTGGAATCGTATGGACGAGCACTACACTATGGAATTGGATTGGAGTCGTTTAGAGATAGTGAGAATTTCGGGTAAAATTAAACGTCCGTTTAATTTTATTCGAAATAAATCGCTAAAACGAAGTTGAAATCAAGGTGAGAACTTCTCACTCAATCGAATCAGTTTCGATTTTAATTTTTAAATAGTTAGATTTAAAATTCTTGAATGTATGTTTGAATGATGATTGTTATCTATTGATTGTTAAAATAGACATTATGCGCCGTTAGTAAGTGGAGGTTATTTATTAAACACATATACCGCGAATATTTCACAGTACAGTGAAATTGGTATTATTTATGTACTTGGAGTTGATTTCCCGCATTATATAGCGGATGAGACCCTATCGCGCCGTATAATAGCGGATAATATTTTAAATCCCATATACCGCGATAATTTCGTACTGGAACGGAATTGGTATTGTGCTAACATCTTTGGATGCAGGAAAACAGGTTGGAGGGATCCAACTGGATTCCTCAATAGTATTTATTTGATTATGGATATTTTGATATTCGTTGATTATCATATACAAATATATGATGTCGTTGTTGTCATGATTGACTATTTGGTATGTAGTATCATTGGGCCAAATTTTGAAATTTTAAAATGATTTTAAAGTGATTTTTGAAAGTATACTTTTATAAAATATTTTTGGAATTGATTCATTTTAAATAAATAAACGTTATAAATTTTAATGTTATTAAAATTATGATTTTTGAGAAATATAGTTAAAAGTTGATTTTTGAAAATATGAGGTTAATGATTTTATAAAATAGTTTAAATCGGGATTTTTGAATTTATTCTGAAAAGTTTAAAGATAGGATTTATAAAATTTGATTATTTTATAAATCAAAGAGAATGATGAAATTATAAAGGAGTTTAAAGACATTTTAAAATAATAATATAAATTGATTTATAAAAAAAAAGGTTTATGAAACTAATATTTGTAAAATTAAAATGTTGGAATTATAAAACGAGTTTTTATAAGTGTTAGAATGAATTGTGAATGAATTTCATAAATGAATGAATTTATAGAATTATAAACGGTGAAGTTATAAATGGAATTTTATTAGCAGTAAGTTATAAAATTTATAAAGTTATTAAAGGAATAGATTTGGATAAATAAATGAATCTTATGAGTTATAAGATTTATAATTTGGGAAGTTAAAAAGAACGATTTTGTAAACAAATAAATTTTAAGCACTTAACTTATAATATGGACTTTCGGCAAATAATTGAGTTATAAATCGAATAGGTTAATAAAGGAGATTTATAAAAGGAAGTTGTTATAAAACAAATAGAAATGGAATTTATAAACATTGTTTTACAAATTCGCAAATGACTTATTTTGATAAGTAAATTGTTGTAACTTATTAATGGAATTATATTCACATTTTAGACAGTGAATAATCCTTTAAAGTAAAATGAATAGAAATGATGAAATTGGTTACCGAAGTATATTCACGTTTTTGAATAGTGAATAATATGTTAAAGAAAATGTTTTGGATGTGATATTTTAAATAGAATTAAAACGATCTAACGATGTTTTAAATGTATTAAGATTCGAAACCATAGATTTCAACATTTATTGTTGAAATAGACGTTTTCGAGAAATAGAAGGAAATGGTGGACTATAACACTGTTGTTATGGTAAATGATTTCCGAAATGAAATGCTTTGTATAGTATTGGGATTTATATATCTATTTTAATTTCGAATCCCTATACTGGTGATTTTGGGTTGTCGTAACGATGTTTTACGCAACATTCGTTTTAGCCCAAATAAATATGTTTAAGAGAATGATTTCCTTAAAGAATGAAATATATACATAATTTCGATTTAAGTATATTGTATATTTTCCAAGTGTAGAAAATAAAAAGTTTTGGGAATTACTTATTAAATAAGTATGGAAATGTTTTTCCAATGTGAAATGAAACGTTTTGAGAATTTATCTTTTTGAAGATAAATTGAAAATGAATAATTGAAATCATATATTCATAAATATTTTGAAATATAAATTCACTATGGAATTTATAAAAGAAAGGGGAATTTGTTTAAAAATAAATATTGATTTATTTTTGAGGTATTGAAATTTTATATCTTGTAAAGATATTTTTTGGGAAATAAATAATTTGGAAAATTATTTGGGATCGGGTGATGTTGTGCATATCCATTGATGGTTCAATAACCGACTATCAATATTTACCTTTGAAAGGTATTTGTTGTGATTTGCTTGAATTTGAATGCCACACTTATTTTTGAATAAGCGCTCACTATTCGGGTTATCCGGGAAAGGACCTTGGGGTCGTATAACCCATTCCGAGTATGTGATACGTCGTTATGGATTGCATTTGATGACCGGTGTTGAAGACCGGATATTTGCGAGAGCGATAGGATGACCTGTCGATTGACTCTGCACCGAGTTGCTCCGGTATAGAGTTCTCCATATATGATGGGGAATCCGTTCAGGATTGTGGATATCCGGATTGCAAGGACTTCTTTGTAAGTGCCTTCGGTTCTGTTCGATCCCGGAACAGACTTGTATGGATTGTATGTCTGACATTACGAATTGAGATATAAAGCTAATTTCTTTCAAATATATTTCTGTTGGTGGCGGAGAATTTATTCTCTTAGCTTAACACCCTTCTCTGAGACGTACGAGCTCAGAGATTATGTAGTTGAAGTTTATCAGCGATATATTCCAAATTTGGTAATGTGACATGCTGAGTGTTGCTGTGAAATGATCATTGTTTGATCATTTGTGATATGATCAATTGTTTGATCACTTATCTTTGGGATCATTTCTATGATCATTTGTTGACCCAAAGCATGGCTTTGTACCAAAGCGTGGCTTTATGGACGAGACTTCGTCGAGCCTCACACCCCGGAATGGTCAAAACAGGAAAGATGCAGCAAGGTTATGAGGGGTAGCTCCCTTTAGGGTATGTGAATTTCCTTCTGGAAAAGGGTGGTATCATGGTATGGAGCCCAGATACTTACTCATGTTGAAACACTTTATTTATGATTGTATGATGTTGATTACGAGCGCTCGGATAAAGGTCCCAAAGGACCGGGGGATGACATACTCGTGTCAGTTGTTAACTAGTTTGAAAGGTAACCCGACCTTGTGTTGGCAGAGATCCGGTTAGGTTCTCGGGGACGTCCTTCCAAAGGCGTTCTCATGTGGCAATGGAAAGTTCCTTGGCCTGACCATTTGTTGGAAATCCAAAGAAACAATACGATCTTTTACGGTTTTAGTTGTAGAACCTATCATTCACTTATGGTGGCGCCCCACTGTTTGAATGGTAGCTATAGTAGGCATAAGTGCGGATTGCCTATGCTGGCTAAGATTTATATCTTTACTTTGGAAATATTTTCTACACTATGCACTAGTAATAATATCAAATGTTTCTTTTTAATGCGTATCAAGTATCTTTGACTATCATAAGGAGAAATCTCCTCCGATTCTGCGTTTGCATTGTGTGTGTGTGCGGGAGGCCTTATGGTAGTCTCATTTTTAAAAGCATTGCGAATTGACTTTAAAAATATTCCTCTTTTTTGATTTTTAAGATAAATAAAGTGTTTTGAGTTCTCACACCAGTCACATGACTGACTTGGAGTTTATTATTTTCCTTCCTAAACTCTGGGTGCCCACCAATTTCCACACGGGCTGTCAAGAGTTAAGGTTTATCAGGATATTCTGGAGTTGCAGGAGGCAAGCTGGATGGCATGGCGTATTATTAGTATATAGTATTTCTTTTCCGCTGTTTGTTGTTGTACACTCTGATGATGTAATGAATTGTAATATAATGTAATGTAATAACTGATGTAGTTCTTTGTTTAAAGATTATTCATTTATCTATTATATGTTGTTCCGCTGCGATTGTGAGATTCTAATGTTGTTCTATCGTTTTCTGTTCTGTTCCGTTCTATTTTCTTTCCGTTCTATTTTCTATCTTTTCTCTTTTCTTCTACCTCCTTTTCTTTTTCTTAAACAATGAGAATTCGTATTTCTGTTCATCTTGAGTTAATCTATGGAAATTAGTGTATATTCAAGGAGTATGGATTTGCGGGTCTTCACAGGTGGTATCAAAGCATATGGTTAAGCGACAACCATGGCTCTGTTGGGTATTACTCATTAGAGATAGAGTCAGTAGTACTCTAGAATGAGTTTGAGTGTAATAATAGCTATGAGAGCGTATTTGTTAGTAAATATAAATTGTTTTGTATTGTGTTGACTTATCGGTTGATTGTTTATAGATTCTGGTCGATGTAGTCTAGCGAACTATCGTAGATAGGGGTTTCTAAACTCTTAAAAAAGATAAACCGACACGATATTGTTTTAAATTGGGTAAATGAAATAATTTTACCTTGATTACATTTTATATATAAAGGAATAATTTTTCAGAATTATTAAAGTATATAAGTTGATTGTTTGGTTGTTGAATAAGATGTTTGAATAATCTAGATAAAAGAATAATTGTATAAGCAAATAAATTATAAGTATGAAATTATAATTAATGTGATTTACAATTGTGAAATAAACTTATATATATAAGAAGTGAAACTATATGAATATATTTATCAATTTGAGTTGTAAATTAAAAAAAATGAGTTTGGATAAGTAATGAAATTTGACTTTGGTAAAGGTCGAATAAAAATTTACTTTAGAATGGGAATCTGAATTGGATTTATAAGTGGGAATTTCAGTTAGGTAAAAACAAGTGATGTTTATTTAAATGGAATATAACTTAAGAGATGTTGAATGAAGTTGATTTTGGTATCAAATAAATTAATAAAGTTAAGTGATAGATATGAACTTGAGTTATATAAATGAAATTCAACTTTTGTAATTGAATTGAATAAATGGATTGAATGTAAATCAATTGAATGTAAATTAAGTTGACATGAAATAATGAATGTAGGTGTAAATTCATTAAAAATCTAATGTTATTGGAAGTCGAAAATTTAATGAAAATCAATTTAAAGCAAAGGAATTTGGTTGTAATTAATATACATTGGTTGTTATATGATAATTGGTTGATTGTATATAATTCATTAAGAGTTAATGAAATTGGAAGCTAAAGTAATTGAAATCCAATTGGAAGTTAAGTGAATTGTGACGCCCCACCTCTATGCTCACAATAACAAAGAGTATTAAAAGAAATACTGTCTATTATTATGAAGAATAAGGCTGGATAGGAGCGGCCATCCGTAGTTGGGCCTTACACTAGTATTGGTTATGTCGATAGGAGTGGTATATATTTTTATTTTTCATCTCTTATTTATTTACTCCCATCGACATACCCAATTCTAGTATAAAACGAGCTACGATGGTTCATAATAGTTTAGGACAATATATATAATAATAACACAGATAAAGTAAATGCGGAACATAGATGTAACAGAAAGTCTCATATATATATATAACTGATGTCAGTTGATATACATGTGATACAATACATATGATACAACTACAACTGTCGACTCTGGAAGTTACATATACAAGTACATTATCGTGAATAATATACATGAATATACAACATACTATACAATGACAACATCTACTCCAAAAATATGAAAAAACTTCATAACTCTAGCAGCAACCCAAAGTAAGATATCAACAACCTGTAAATACTCGGTCTGACCCGAGTATTACATTCAAAAGAAAATAATACACGGGTCAGTCTAATTCAAACTCAGTTATTAGTGCACAGAAGCAATAATAATTAAATAAAGAGTAGACGACAGTCACAATAAATCTCGTCTATCCGACCCTTTTACAAAGTAATCGGATAACGGTGAATATAACACGTAATAGTGTTAAACAACAAATCAGCAGATTTAAATCATCAACAAAGATAAGTGAAAAGAACATCGATGAAGATAATTTAAAAAAAACATCAGAATTGCCTAATTGGCAATTAACAACGAAATCTAACTA
The DNA here is from genome assembly GCA_030765085.1 of Allium cepa. NCBI lineage: Eukaryota > Viridiplantae > Streptophyta > Magnoliopsida > Asparagales > Amaryllidaceae > Allium > Allium cepa. The sequence goes on along the minus strand of CM060934.1, from coordinate 364,577,348 downwards.
TAAATAAATAACTAGAAACTCATAATCTAATTATCAAATAGATAATTAGATAACAACAAAATGATCAAATGAAACTAAATCAATTATAATATCAAAATATTGAATTGACAACACGAAACAATTTCATCAATTGAAATAAATCAATTTAAAATGTCAAATTCTGAATTGGCTGCAGTACACGCACGCGTGCACTGCCTCGCCAATACAGTGATAAAATACACAAAAGCTCAATGAAAGCTCACAAACGAGCATCAGGTCAAACCCAAAATCAGGTTCAACTCAAATGATATTCAAATAAAATCGCAATGCGAGCACAAGGTCAAACCCGAGCATTTAAGCTGGATTCAACACAAGTGAATTCAAAAGACAACAAAATACAAAGGTCAAGTCACTGCTGTCATGACTCAACACAATGGAACAATATAAGCAAATGCACTTGGCAAAGCTCAAGGATCACACAGCAGCACTAGAAATAGTGCTACAGAGAATATGCAACATGAAAGACATAAAGGCAGTAAGGTGCTGACTGGAAACAAACTACAAAGACATCAAGTATGTCTAAAGTTAATGCAACTGATTTTAAGTGAATGGTATCAATTATATGAAATGTACTTGTAAACACTGGGTAGTGTAAATATATGAGTGCAAAGCACATCTGCCTCAAAGAGGAATGAAACTGGGTTAGGAAAGTGCAACAACAATTGTTACAGCCTCAACAATGAAGTGGTTCTAAAATAACCATATATGAACACAGTCTCGACCAAAACAGCACCAGCCTCATCGTGAAGCTAATGCAAACAAAATAGTGCAGTGCAACTCAATGATGCAGCATTTTTAATATGTACCAATATGCTAAGCAGACCATAAAAAATTAGACTCAGCTACCAGGGTGCATACAATGTCGAAGCACAGAGCAACCCAGTGACAACAACAATGCAACAGTGTCAAGATATATCCAGATGACAATGTAGACCATTATACAATCAGACAACAAAAGATTGCAATAATGACAGTTCAAGTACTCCAATGTGACAGCCAACGCAGATGAAAATAAACTACAGTGATCTAACATAAAGCCACAACATAATGCAAAAGTGAAGACTGCTATTCCAGAGAATGTAGGCAACCAAACAAGTTAAAATTATCTCCTAATCCAAGGCAGTAAAACAGATATGCACAGAGAGGGTTCAAGTGCCCAAAAGCATTTTGCAGCAGTTTCGAAATAAACAAGACAACAGTATTTTCAAAGAATTTGCTAAACAAGTTCCAGGCCGAAGATTAAGAATGTCACAGGAAACTTCAAAAATCAAAGTCAGACCGAAGTCACAAAGAAAATCGAATTCGTGATGGTCACGAGATATTGAACAGCCCAAAAATCACAACCAAGTTATACTAAAATATACGAATTTGATAAAATCAGAGAAATCATGAACAACGATATCAGAGAAATTATCAAAAACGAAACCAAGTCAAACACAAGCATATTATTAAGCTGTATTAGATGTGAGTGAGGGACGATTCACTCACCTTCTTCGACGTGGCAGCCGTGAGCAACGACTCTTGGCGGAGACGGCGCCATGACATCACGAAGACGAGCAAATGAATCGGTAGGAGCCCTGATTTGTGTAGACGAATGAACGAAAACGAGCCACCATTTTCTATTTTCCTTTTGATTTTAGGTTTAGGGTTCGAATGAAAATGGTGAAGGGGGAAAACGGGTTTTTACCATAGTAAATTTTCACGGCCCAATAATAAATGGACCGGAATTAACTTTAATGCCCGCATACCATTTCAACAATTCACAAAAGAATTTTAATTCAAATTTAAAAGAATTTCAATTGATTCAAAAACTCAAATTGAAATTAGCCAACAACGATAGTTATTTGTTCTAAAACCACGGGTTGTTACAGACTCCCCCTCCTTATAAAAATTGCGTCCCCGCAATTTTCATAATTAAGGTCGTCACTAGCAATAAATTTTCTAACATAAACTGGTTAAGCTAGAAAATGAAGGCAGAGAATTCAAACATCAAAGAAATCTTTTAATTTCAATAAATGAAATTCAAAATTCTAAACAAAATCTAACTATCAATAGATAGTCAGAAAACAACAACAAAGGCCTAATTATCAAAAACGATAATTAGAATCTCAATCGACAAATATTTAATTATCAAAGGCGATAATCAAATTTCAAATCAACAAATATTTGATTATCTCAGTCGATAGTCAAATTTCAAATCAACAAATATTTAATTATCAAAATCGATAATCAAATCAACAAATATTCGATTATCAAAAACGATAATCAAATCTCAAATCAACAATTATTAGATTATCAAAAACGATAATCAAATCAACAAATATTCGATTATCAAAAACGATAATCAAATCTCAAATCAACAAATATTCGATTATCAAAAACGATAATCAAATCAACAAATATTCGATTATCAAAAACGATAATCAAATCAACAAATATCTAATTATCAACAAAGATAATTAGAACTCATATCAACAAATATCTAATTATCAAAAACGATAATTAGAACTCATATCAACAAATATTTAATTATCACAAGCGATAATCAAATCAACAAATATCTAATTATCAAAAACGATAATTAGAACTCATATCAACAAATATTTAATTATCACAAGCGATAATCAAATCAACAAATATCTAATTATCAAAAACGATAATTAGAACTCATATCAACAAATATTCGATTATCAAAAACGATAATCAAATCAACAAATATTCGATTATCAAAAACGATAATCAAATCAACTAATATTCGATTATCAAAAACGATAATCAAATCAACAAATATCTAATTATCAACAAAGATTATTAGAACTCATATCAACAAATATCTAATTATCAAAAATGATAATTAGAACTCATATCAACAAATATTTAATTATCACAAGCGATAATCAAATCAACAAATATCTAATTATCAAAAACGATAATTAGAAATCATATCAACAAATATTTAATTATCACAAGCGATAATCAAATCAACAAATATCTAATTATCAAAAACGATAATTAGAACTCATATCAACAAATATTTAATTATCAAAAGCGATAATCAAATCAACAAATATCTAATTATCAAAAACGATAATTAGAACTCATATCAACAAATATTTAATTATCACAAGCGATAATCAAATCAACAAATATCTAATTATCAAAAACGATAATTAGAACCCATATCAACAAATATCCAATTACCTGCGGATAATTGGAAACAACAAATATCTAGAAATCAATTAAGATGATCTAGAAAATCAACGTAAAAGGTTGGATCGATCCTATCAGATGGCGAGTTTTAGCTACGTCGCACGTGCATCAACATATGGCCGAAGCCTACCAAGTACCCAACATAATTTTGGCGCCCAACATATGACCCGAAGGTCCAACATATGACCCGAAGGTCCGGTATTGGTATTGACCCGAAGGTCCAACATATGACCCGAAGGTCCAACATAGTGGCTCGAAAGCACACGAAAATCATCATATATTCAATTAACGAGTCCGGAATTAACCGAAATAGCAAACGCACATGTCCCATACCACGTGTTTTACTAAATCGTTTGATTCTCTTCATCGTTTCCTTGAACGTGTAAAATCATCAAAATCATCAAACAGCAAATGTTTCAATTAACGAGTCCGGAATTAACCGAAATAGTAAAAGTGTGATTCCATGCTCCGCACTTTTGCTACATCGTTTAAATCTCTTCATCGTTTCCTTGAAAGTGCAAATTGTGTATTCCAAAAATAACATTTCACATTCTCAAACGGACAAGTCCGGAATTAAGCGAATCAGTAAAAGAAAGGGGTCATAATCCTCGATTTTTCTGAAACGTTTAAGTCACTTTCTCATTCTTCTGAAAACGCAAACTGTAAAAATTCTGAAAACAATTTCATTTATTTCATAAAAGTAATAATTTACATTCTCAAACGAACAAGTTCGGAATTAAGCGAATCAGTAAAAGAAAGGGTTCATAGTCCTCGATTTTGCTGAATCGTTTAAATGGCTTCCTCATTCTTTTGAAAGCATAAACTATAAAAATTTTGAATTTTTTTTTATTTTTTAAAATGATTTGAAATCCGTGATAAAAACAGCAACATTAGTGACAATTTCAATAAGAAAATTGTACTTCTCAAAACACCGTAGAAACGGATCTCAAAATCAGCATTGCGGGATAACCGCTTGAAAATCCACTTTAAAATATGACGGATACTGAAGTCAAAGCGACAGTAGTTTTTTTAAACGTCAAAATCTCATCAAAATAATTCACATCGAAATACAATATCAGTGTATTTTCATTCATTAAAAATGTCAACAAAACACCGTACTTCAAAAATTTAGCACAAGTGTTAAAATCCCGTTATAATAATAACGGCAACAAAATACGTTTCATAACCAAGCATCGGTTCAACGTAAAATTAATGTAGTAACGTGCAACTCATGTTTGCATGCACACTACAAAATAAACAAAGAAATCATTCTATTATATCTTCAATAAAGATATTTTAAAACAGCAAAAATCTAATCAGATATGATTAGCATCAAAGAAAACCAGTAAGAAATTTCAACAAATCAAATCCACTGGTTAAACAACATAATGAAATTAATTTCATTTTCATATTTTGATTTTTAAATCAAAATAATTATCAGTTGTACTCAGCGAAGCAGTCACACTGCTTTTGCTGCGCACTCCGATAAACAAAGCACAAACCAATCAATCATCAAAACACAAATTCACTTTTATTTTTCAATAAAGATATTTAAAAATTTCAACATATTTTCAAAACTTTAGTTTTGACTCAAAGCACATATAAAACATTGACACATAGTTGTAACACATGTTCCATCTAAGTTATGTTTTATATTATGTCCATAAACCCCAAGCTCTGATACCAACTGTGACGCCCCACCTCTATGCTCACAATAACAAAGAGTATTAAAAGAAATACCGTCTATTATTATGAAGAATAAGGCTGGATAGGAGCGGCCATCCGTAGTTGGGCCTTACACTAGTATTGGTTATCTCGATAGGAGTGGTATATATTTTTATTTTTCATCTCTTATTTATTTACTCCCATCGACATACCCAATTCTAGTATAAAACGAACTACGATGGTTCATAATAGTTTAGGACAATATATATAATAATAACACAGATAAAGTAAATGCGGAACACAGATGTAACAGAAAGTCTCATATATATATATAACTGATGTCAGTTGATATACATGTGATACAATACATATGATACAACTACAACTGTCGACTCTGGAAGTTACATATACAAGTACATTATCGTGAATAATATACATAAATATACAACATCCTATACAATGACAACAACTACTCCAAAAATATGAAAAAACTTCATAACTCTAGCAGTAACCCAAAGTAAGATGTCAACAACCTGTAAACACTTGGTCTGACCCGAGTATTACATTCAAAATAAAATAATACACGGGTCAGTCTAATTCAAACTCAGTTATTAGTGCACAGAAGCAATAATAATTAAATAAAGAGTAGACGACAGTCACAATAAATCTCGTCTATCCGACCCTTTTACAAAGAAATCGGATAACGGTGAATATATCACGTAATAGTGTTAATCAACAAATTAGCAGATTTAAATCATCAACAAAGATAAGTGAAAAGAACATCGATGAAGATAATTTTAAAAAAACATCAGAATTGCCTAATTGGCAATTAACAACGAAATCTAACTATAAATAAATAACTAGAAACTCATAATCTAATTATCAAATAGATAATTAGATAACAACAAAATGATCAAATGAAACTAAATCAATTATAATATCAAAATATTGAATTGACAACATGAAACAATTTCATCAATTGAAATAAATCAATTTAAAACGTCAAATTCTGAATTGGCTGCAGTACACGCACGCGTGCACTGCCTCGCCAATACAGTGATGAAATACACAAAAGCTCAATGAAAGCTCACAAACGAGCATCAGGTCAAACCCAAAATCAGGTTCAACTCAAATGATATTCAAATAAAATCGCAATGCGAGCACAAGGTCAAACCCGAGCATTTAAGCTGGATTCAACACAAGTGAATTCGAAAGACAAAAAAATACAAAGGTCAAGTCACTGCTGTCATGACTCAACACAATGGAACAATATAAGCAAATGCACTTGGCAAAGCTCAAGGATCACACAGCAGCACTAGAAATAGTGCTACAGAGAATATGCAACATGAAAGACATGAAGGCAGTAAGGTGCTGACTGGAAACAAACTACAAAGACATCAAGTATGTCTAAAGTTAATGCAACTGATTTTAAGTGAATGGTATCAAGTATATGAAATGTACTTGTAAACACTGGGTAGTGTAAACATATGAGTGCAAAGCACATCAGCCTCAAAGAGGAATGAAACTGGGTTAGGCAAGTGCAACAACAATTGTTACAGCCTCAACAATGAAGTGGTTCTAAAATAACCATATATGAACACAGTCTCGACCAAAACAGCACCAGCCTCATCGTGAAGCTAATGCAAACACAAAAGTGTAGTGCAACTCAATGATGCAGCATTTTTAATATGTACCAATATGCTAAGCAGACCATAAAAAATTAGACTCAGCTACCAGGGTGCATACAATGTCGAAGCACAGAGCAACCCAGTGACAACAACAATGCAACAGTGTCAAGATATATCCAGATGACAATGTAGACCATTATACAATCAGACAACAAAAGATTGCAATAATGACAGTTCAAGTACTCCAATGTGACAGCCAACGCAGATGAAAATAAACTACAGTGATCTAACATAAAGCCACAACATAATGCAAAAGTGAAGACTGCTATTCCAGAGAATGTAGGCAACCAAACAAGTTAAAATTATCTCCTAATCCAAGGCAGTAAAACAGATATGCACAGAGAGGGTTCAAGTGCCCAAAAGCATTTTGCAGCAGTTTCGAAATAAACAAGACAACAATATTTTCAAAGAATTTGCTAAACAAGTTCCAGGCCGAAGATTAAGAATGTCACAGGAAACTTCAAAAATCAAAGTCAGACCGAAGTCACAAAGAAAATCGAATTCGTGATGGTCACGAGATATTGAACAGCCCAAAAATCACAACCAAGTTATACTAAAATATACGAATTTGATAAAATCAGAGAAATCATGAACAACGATATCAGAGAAATTATCAAAGACGAAACCAAGTCAAACACAAGCATATTATTAAGCTGGATTAGATGTGAGTGAGGGACGATTCACTCACCTTCTCCGACGTGGCAGCCGTGAGCAACGACTCTTGGCGGAGACGGCGCCATGGCATCACGAAGACGAGCGAATGAATCGGTAGGAGCCCTGATTTGTGTAGACGAATGAACGAAAACGAGCCACCATTTTCTATTTTCCTTTTGATTTTAGGTTTAGGGTTCGAATGAAAATGGTGAAGGGGGAAAACGGGTTTTTACCCTAGTAAATTTTCACGGCCCAATAATAAATGGATCGGAATTAACTTTAATGCCCGCATACCATTTCAACAATTCACAAAAGAATTTTAATTCAAATTTAAAAGAATTTCAATTGATTCAAAAACTCAAATTGAAATTAGCCAACAACGATAATTATTTGTTCTAAAACCACGGGTTGTTACATGAATCTTGTATAGAATTGAATTTGATTTGGAAGTGAACCAACTTGAATACGAATTAGTGAATATAAACTAATTGAAAATGAATGTTAGTTAAAAAAAAGAAAAAAAGAAAAAAAAAGAAAAAGAGAAAAAACATCTGCTGTTAGTGAATAAAATGTGATTAAATTGAAAACCATTTCATTGAATATTAATGAGAATATGAATGAATATTTATTGGTTATGAATGCTAGTTGGATGATAGTTGGTTAATGGTTGGATACATATTGCTTTTACTGCATTTGCTATGTTGGCATATATAGTTATTATGTTGCTATATGTTGTATATCGATACTATTGTCTATATACATATCGTACTTTTACACTTTTTTCCCTGCGGGATGCCTCATCACTTGATGAGATGTATATTTGTGATATATATACTGTCATTTTTGACTCTGGCGAATTTTTCCGGAAATTTAAGGCGTTAGAATATTTTTGAGAAAAATTGGAAAATTTTGAAAACTATAAACTTTGATTTTGGAATTGAAAGTTAAACAATAGTAGTTTTTTTTGAAAAGATAACTAAGTATGATTTGAAAACTTAGTAAAGTTATTGTAAGAAGTTTGACTATGGATTTTGGAAAATTGATAGATTCTGTAACTTTTCTTACTTGGTAATTTCGAGGACGAAATTATTTTAAGGGGGGAAGTATGTAACGATCCAGAATTTTTATTAATTTAAATTTGAATATTTAATTAATTTTAAATATTAATAATTGAAATTTATAAGTCGAATAAATTTTATTTCGAATAATTGGATTTAATTGAATAATTAAATCGATAATTTAATAGTTGGAAAATACAGAAATAATTGAAAATTGGGTTAAATATGATTGAAAATGATTTGTAAAATTTTATTTTATCATATTGGAGTTAGAATGATGTTATAGAACTTTTGAAATTGAATTTAAAGTTAATTTGTGAAAATTGAATATTTTAATATTTAATCGACTAGTGAAAATAGCCAATTTTTGAACAGTCTCAGAATTGGACGAAACTAGTTCCATTGGATCCGTAATAGTTTGTTATTATCGGATTTCAATTTTCGTAGCAATCGGAGTTATCGTTTGACCGTGGCAGCTCGAAACGTATCGAAATTGTTTTACTATTAATTTGGCGAGTTAAAATAGTCATTTTTCAAACAGTCTCGGATTTCGACGAAACCAGTTTCATCGGATCCATAATGTTATATTATTGTATCGTTTCAAATTTCATGTCAATCGGATTTACCGTTTGTCCGGTGCAAGCTAAAACGCCTAGAAAATCGTTTAATCGGTTTAATTTTAAATTGAACGTTTATTGCCATAACTCGCACAGATGACCGAATTAGCTCTCGAAACACATTCCATTGCGTTCAGAACGTGGGGTAAACCTTAGATACGCCAACCGGCACGCTTCGTTTGGATTTCGGAAATTCTGGGATGAATAGTGTTTGCAAAATTTTCTATATAAACCCCTTCACTCTTCATTTTTGCAAATAACCTAAAACCCTAACCCTAACTATTCAGAGCCGCCACCCCTTATAACCAAAGGCCAGAAATGCATCTCCTTTCTCCTCTAATCTCTTCAAATCCGTCAGTCTATTCAACAAACTTTCAACTGCAAAGTTGTAGAGGATTGCAAGAGCTTCAATTTCATACGGAGATGATCGAAAACGGCTCGACGTGGAGGGAGCTAGGAGGGGCCGATGGCTACAGGTCGCGCACGCCATACGAGGCCGTAGCAGGGCCGAGTTCATAATGGTGGTGGCCGAGTGTAGCTAGCTGGATGCTTGTTCAAGTGGCGCTTGTTGATCGAGTTCTAGTTGATCGAGTATAATAGCGGATAATATTTTAAATCCCATATACCGCGATAATTTCGTACTGGAACGGAATTGGTATTGTGCTAACATCTTTGGATGCAGGAAAACAGGTTAGAGGGATCCAACTGGATTCCTCAACAGTATTTATTTGATTATGAATATTTTGATATTCGTTGATTATCATATACAGATATATGATGTCGTTGTTGTCGTGATTGACTATTTGGTATGTAGTATCATTGGGCCAAATTTTGAAATTTTAAAATGATTTTAAAGTGATTTTTGAAAGTATACATTTATAAAATATTTTTGGAATTGATTCATTTTAAATAAATAAACGTTATAAATTTTAATGTTATAAAAATTATGATTTTTGAGAAATATAGTTAAAAGTTGATTTTTGAAAATATGAGGTTAATGATTTTATAAAATAGTTTAAATCGGGATTTTTGAATTTATTGTGAAAAGTTTAAAGATGGGATTTATAAAATTTGATTATTTTATAAATCAAAGAGAATGATGAAATTATAAAGGAGTTTAAAGACATTTTAAAATAATAATATAAATTGATTTATAAAAAAAAAGGTTTATGAAACTGATATTTGTAAAATTAAAATGTTGGAATTATAAAACGAGTTTTTATAAGTGTTAGAATTAATTGTGAATGAATTTCATAAATGAATGAAATTTATAGAATTATAAACGGTGAAGTTATAAATGGAATTTTATAAGCAGTAAGTTATAAAATTTATAAAGTTATTAAAGGAATAGATTTGGATAAATAAATGAATCTTATGAGTTATAAGATTTATAATTTGGGAAGTTAAAAAGAACGATTTTGTAAACAAATAAATTTTAAGCATTTAACTTATAATATGGACTTTCGGTATATAATTGAGTTATAAATCGAATAGGTTAATAAAGGAGATTTATAAAAGGAAGTTGTTATAAAACAAATAGAAATGGAATTTATAAACATTGTTTTATAAATTCGCAAATGACTTATTTTGATAAGTAAATTGTTGTAACTTATTAATGGAATTATATTCACATTTTAGACAGTGAATAATCCTTTAAAGTAAAATGAATAGAAATGATGAAATTGGTTACCGAAGTATATTCACGTTTTTGAATAGTGAATAATATGTTAAAGAAAATGTTTTGGATGTGATATTTTAAATAGAATTAAAATGATCTAACGATGTTTTAAATGTATTAAGATTCGAAACCATAGATTTCAACATTTATTGTTGAAATAGACGTTTTCGAGAAATAGAAGGAAATGGTGGACTATAACACTGTTGTTATAGTAAATGATTTCCGAAAGGAAATGATTTGTATAGTATTGGGATTTATATATCTATTTTAATTTCGAATCCCTATACTGGTGATTTTGGGTTGTCGTAACGATGTTTTACGCAACATTTGTTTTAGCCCAAATAAATATGTTTAAGAGAATGATTTCCTTAAAGAATGAAATATATACATAATTTCGATTTAAGAATATTGAATATTTTCCAATTGTAGAAAATAGAAATATTTGGGAATTACTTATTAAATAAGTATGGAAATGTTTTTCCAATGTGAAATGAAACGTTTCGAGAATTTATCTTTTTGAAGATAAATTGAAAATTAATAATTGAAATCGTATATTCATAAATATTTTGAAATATAAATTCACTATGGAATTTATAAAGAAAGGGGAATTTGTTTAAAAATAAATATTGATTTATTTTTGAGGTATTGAAATTTTATATCTTGTAAAGATATTTTTTGGGAAATAAATAATTTGGAAAATTATTTGGAATCGGGTGATGTTGTGCATATCCATTGATAGTTCAATAACAGACTATCAATATTTACCTTTGAAAGGTTTTTGTCGTGATTTGATTGAATTTGAATGCCACACTTATTTTTGAATAAGCGCTCACTATTCGGGTTATCCGGGAAAGGACCTTGGGGTCGTATAACCCATTCCGAGTATGTGATACGTCGTTATGGATTGCATTTGATGACCGGTGTTGAAGACCGGATATTTGCGAGAGCGATAGGATGACCCGTCGATTGACTCTGCACCGAGTTGCTCCGGTATAGAGTTCTCCATATGTGATGGGTAATCCAATCAGGATTATGGATATCCGGATTGCAAGGACTTCTTTGTAAGTGCCTTCGGTTCTGTTCGATCCTGGAACAGACTTGTATGGATTGTATGTCTGATATTACAAATTGAGATATAAAGCCGATTTCTTTCAAATATATTTCTGTTGGTGGCGGAGAATTTATTCTCTTAGCTTAATACCCTTCTCTGAGACGTACGAGCTCAGAGGTTATGTAGTTGAAGGTTATCAGCGATATATACCCAATTTGGTAATATGACATGCTGAGTGTTGCTGTGAAATGATCATTGTTTGATCATTTGTGATATGATCATTTGTTTGATCACTTATCTTTGTGATCATTTCTATGATCATTTGTTGACCCAAAGCATGGCTTTGTACCAAAGCGTGGCTTTGTGGACGAGACTTCGTCGAGCCTCACACCCCGGAATGGTCAAAACAGGAAAGATGCAGCAAGGTTATGAGGGGTAGCTCCCTTTAGGGTATGTGCATTTCCTTCTGGAAAAGGGTGGTATCATGGTATGGAGCCCAGATACTTACTCATGTTGAAACACTTTATTTATGATTGTGTGATGTTGGTTATGAGCGCTCGGATAAAGGTCCCAAAGGACCGGGGGATGACATACTCGTGTCAGTTGTTACCTAGTTTGAAAGGTAACCCGGGCCTGTGTTGGCAGAGATCCGGTTAGGTTCTCGGGGACGTCCTTCCAGAGGCGTTCTCATGTGGCAATGGGAAGTTCCTTGGCCTGACCATTTGTTGGAAATCCAAAGAAACAATACGATCTTGTACGGTTTTAGTTGTAGAACCTATCATTCACTTATGGTGGCGCCCCACTGTTTGAATGGTAGCTATAGTAGGCATAAGTGCAGAATGCCTATGCTGGCTAAGATTTATATCTTTAGTTTCGAAATATTTTCTACACTATGCACTAGTAATAATATCAAATGTTTCTTTTTAATGCGTATCAAGCATCTCTGACTATCAAAAGGAGAAATCTCCTCCGATTCTGCGTTTGCATTGTGTGTGTGCGGGGGGCCTTATCGTAGTCTCATTTTTAAAAGCATTGCGAATTGACTTTAAAAATATTCCTCTATTTTGATTTAAGATAAATAAACTGTTTTGAGTTCTCACACCAGTCACATGACTGACTTGGAGTTTATTGTTTTCCTTCCTAAACTCTGGGTGCCCACCAATTTCCACACGGGCTATGACGCCCCACCTCTATACCCACGCTAGCCAAGAACACTACGGTGTAATGCTGTCAACTAGCACGGAGAATAAGGCTGTTGAGGAGCGGCCATCAATAGTTGGCCTTACACTAGTATTGGTTATCTCGATGGGAGTGATATAAATATATATATTCTTTCATTTTTCATCTAATGATTTATTTTCTCCCATCGACATACCCCAATTCCAGTATAAAACGAACTACGATGGTTCGTAATAGTTTAGAACAGTAAATATAAAATAACAACACAGATAATATAAATGCGGAACACAGATGAAACAGAAATTCTCATATATATATAATAACTGATGTCAGTTACAATACATTCACACGGTACATATGATACAACTACAACAGTCGACTAAGGAAATTACATATACAAGTACATTAACGTATATAATATACATGAATACATATTTTCCTATACAATTTTTACAGACTACTACAAATGACGACGACTACTCCAAAAGATATGAAAGAACTTCATAGCTCTAGCAGCAACCCAAAGCAGAATATCTACAACCTGAAATACTCGGTCTGACCCGAGTATTAAATTCAAAGAAAATAATACTCGGGTCAGTCTAATTCAAACTCAGTTATTAGTGCACAGAAGCAATAATAATCAAATAATCAATAGACGACAGTAATTAAACCAAGTCAGAATGCAATTCAGAAATATTGAATTGAAATAAACATAACAGTTCAAATCATTGAAATATCAATTAAAATATTAATTCATGTAGGGCTGCAGTACACGCACGCGTGCACTGCCTCGCCACTACAGAATATGGAATACGCAAAGAGATTCATAAGTCATAACAAATAGAATATCACAAAACCATACCGTGTGGCTGCAGTTCACGCTTGCGTGCACTGCCTTGCCACTATAGTGATGATGTACCCAATGAATACCGTGTGGCTGCAGTACACGCTCGCGTGCACTGCCTCGCCACTACAGTGATGAGGTCATCACAACTCCAAATATTACCAACAAGTCGAAACTGCAAAACCCAGTCAATAACAAAATGCAAAGGTCAAGTCACTGCTATCATGACTCAACACAATTGCAAGGACAAAACAAAGCTAACAGTAACACCAAGAAATCCAACAAGGTCTGTCTACTTGAAGAAAACCAAAGCCAAGTCGAATTCAAATTAGAAAATCCAGACGGTGTGCACTGGTTATAACCAAAATACATGAAACAAAACCAAACTGCTTCAAATGGTCCAAACAGCTACGATGAAGCTGTTGTAACTCGAAGCTACAATCGACACAAATCCAATCCAATGCAATGCATCACGAGTACAGATACATGCACCAGTGGAACAAAATGTCGCAGACTGTAAATGAATGAACCAGCCCACAAAGTCAAGTAGTGGACAGGAAAGACAAGTATAGTTACAACAAAAATATGGCAACACACACCGAAGCAAACTTGACTACATAATACACAAAGCTGCAAAATCAATATAAAACTGCAACTGCCCTCTACATCAAATAGCAGACCACGATGAACTCATAAGCAAAGACCAGTCGCCAAAATATAAAACTAAGAAGCAGTGCAACAAATATACAAAGGCCAGAACTATATGCAAAACCGTATGACGTGATGTACAAATACAACTAAGTTCAAATGAAACTGGACAGAACAAGCTTCGAAAAATATCAAATTCAAGTGCATATACAGTGATGCAACAGACAACTACATATATGCAGTTTTGATCGAGTCTACGAAGTCAAACTGCGAACTGCATATATATGTAGTATGACCAACTTTCATAAACAAGAGTGGTACAAACAACCCGAAGGATGCAAAGCAATGTCAAACAGTGAAACACCTTGTCACGATACCAAGTACAACAGAATCTCAAGCATCATCAACAAAACGATACGACTACATGAACACAGCAGTTTGAAGGTGAGAGCACTAAAATATGGCACCACAACACCCAACAATAAATGACTATGAACCTAACAGTGCAAATTGACAAAATTGAAGACTGCCTGCAGCACATGTGTCCAGACCAAAAACAAAAAGGCAACATGGAATCAATGTAACCATGTCACCAGATAACAGATCGGGAAACAAACATATGCAACAGCAACAAGTGATGTACACATGAATGCAACCATGAAACTACAACACCAAGTGATACCATACCACAAAATCAAATAGTGCCGAAAAACCAAAACATGACAGTAAGAAGTGCCACGAAACCACCCAGTACAACAGTCAAGTATCATGTCACAATATACAGGATGAAGCAACCCAGTTAAGTGACCAAAATAAAACTAGACGACGGTCATGCCGAAGCCATCCATTATCACGATATCATGACAAAGTCCCAAAAGCGAAAGTCAATAGCAAGTAATATCAAAATTGAAGTAGAAGTCATTAACAAGTCAGTGCAAAGTTCGACAATGTCGGGTGCCGATATCAATGATGTCACAGGAGAAATTCACGGAGTCGAAATAAAGTTTAAACAGAGAAATCGAAACCGTGAGCATCAATTAATCAAACAACGAAAATCCCAAACTTGAACAAAATCAAAGTATCAGAGAATTTCAAAGCCGTGTAAATCACAAAATTACATATATATGAAATTGAATTAGATGCGAGTAATAGAAATCACTCACCGTGTCGACGAAATGAGGCATCATAGAGACGCGCAAAGCCAAGAACGAACAAGGGAAAGGGGCGGGCCGCCATTAATTTTCTTCGTTCATTTTTTTTTTCTAGGGTTCGTGAATGAAAAAGGGGAAGAGGGGGACCGGGTTGAATAAAAATAAAAAGGGAAACGACGATTTGCCTTGGTTAAGTTTTTTCACGGCCCAAATAAAAACTCGTGGACCGTTTATTATTTTTTTTTTAAAAATATCAAAGCCCCACAAACTTAATAACCATTTGTAATTTAAATTTTAATTTAAATTTTAAAAACTTCAAAATGGAAATTGACGAAAATATAAATCGTTTTAACGTCGATTATGAATTGACGCGAATATCGGGTTGTTACACGGGCAGTCAAGAGTTAAGGTTTATCAGGATATTCTGGAGTTGCTGGAGGCAAGCTGGATGGCATGGCGTATTATTAGCATATAGTATTTCTTTTCCGCTGTTTGTTGTTGTTTGTTGTTGTACACTCTGATGATGTAATGAATTGCAATATAATGTAATAACTGATGTAGTTCTTTGTTTAATGATTATTCATTTATCTATTATATGTTGTTCCGCTGCAATTGTGAGATTCTGATGTTGTTCTGTTGTTTTCTGTTCTGTTCCGTTCTATTTTCTTTCCGTTCTATTTTCTACTTTTCTCTTTTCTTCTACCTCCTTTTCTTTTTCTTAAACAATGAGAATTCGTATTTCTGTTCATCTTGAGTTAATCTATGGAGATTAGTGTATATTCAAGGAGTGTGGATTTGCGGGTCTCCACAATATATGAAAGAA
Organism: Allium cepa; assembly: GCA_030765085.1. Classification (NCBI taxonomy): domain Eukaryota; kingdom Viridiplantae; phylum Streptophyta; class Magnoliopsida; order Asparagales; family Amaryllidaceae; genus Allium; species Allium cepa. Next base: position 364,561,043 of record CM060934.1, on the reverse strand, counting down.
ATAAATGTGAAAAAGAAATAATCTATTTATGGTGAACAAAATTTGTAAAGAGACTTACATAATATTTTAAAGGTTGACTATGGATGATCTAAATAATTGAATGGAAATAACTTATGTAAGTAAATGGATGTAAGATAATGGAAAGGTGGCATTGTATGAATGAATGGGAAATGAATTTTGTAAATAAATGAATGAAAAGAAGAAAAGAAGACATTGTATGAATGAATGGAAATAAAACGTAAATAATGATGTGAAAAGAAACCAATTGAATAAACTTAAATAGTATAAAATGCTGGATTGCTTGGCTAATGGATGTTGGGAAAGGATACTTCTAACTGCATAAGGATGTATAAATAATCTATCAAGTTATTATCTAAAGCTATTGAGTGTATGGTATACTTAGTAGTTTATTCATCACCTTGTATGATTATAAGTTTTTGAACCTGAACAAACCATTTGTTTTAGTCACAATGGATGTATGATGAATTGGTTGTATTGTTATTTGCATATGATTATTTCATATTTTGTTATGTTGTGCTATAAATTGAAACAACCAACATGTTGCCTTTTTACATATTTCTAACTCATTGGATTATATAAGTGAAATACAAGTTTATGGAAGCAATAGTTCCCGCTTTTGGTTTCATAAATAAAGCATTGTGTAACGTCCCGCCTTTTCGCACGATTTAAACGGACACACGTGCCAATTCAAACCATACGGAAGGGCGGATTGTTATGGGATAAATAAGAAAAACAGAGAAAGAAAAAAAACTAAACAGAATCTCACAGCGGAAGGATAAAATATAATAATCAAATATACAGTTCATGAAGCTGTTTTACAAAACCTTTGATTTTATTTATACAATACATATCAGAGTACACATACCATACGACAAAGCAGCGGAACAATATCAATGTAGTAGAATATAATTAATATTAATAATAGAAATCTCCGTCTTCGTCTTCTAGAGCTAAAGTCTTCGATCCTGAAACGCTCGGACTGACCCGAGCGAATTTGAAAAGACAAAACACTCGAGTTAGAACTAAAGGATCTTATGTGAGTTAAATTAACAGAAATAAATATGAGTACAGTAACTCAAGAGATGCTCGGGATTTACATCTCCTAAGGATCCGTTAAACTATTTACTATGTAGTATATTGCGCTATTATAATAGTGGCTAATTGTAAAATAAACTTACTTTTAAATAGCGTTAAGGCTTTACATTTTCCACCTTAACACATTTATATATCCCATAGTCTATATAGTACCGTAATCTCCCCCGTAATGGGCGTCGTGAGAGGGCACTCCATAGCTATGGTACAAAACAAAATTGTATAAGGCGCGCTAGGGTAGGTGACACGGCACAACTAGGCAATGCCAGGGAAGTTATACCAATTGCTATCCGGGCTGATGGAAACTCGTAGCGCGCAGCTACCGCCCACCTCGAACAAACACCCCCAAAATCAAAGAAATCAATAGTGGCCACCGAATCAATCCAAAGTCAGAGTATAGTATCGAAGGAGTGCGTTTGATCAGAGGAATGACCTCATTGGCCCGAGAATCGCTCCTGTTTTAGCCACCTTATGCCAACTCACGGGAGTCGGGTCCACGTATTTACCTTGCAGGAAACGCCTCCACCAACCTACTTCATTTTGGAATCTCCACCGCGTACACGGTTGTTAAAGTGGTTTTCGGAGTTGGCAGAGAGTATGACAACTTCCGATCCCGGTTTCTTCAACAACCAAACGTTATTATAACACCGCGGTCCTTTAAAATAATTTATACTTTCAAAACCAGAATAAAACATCTATTTCAAAATCATATAAAAACGATATCATTTATATTTTTTAAAACCCCAAATCAATACGACATCATTTAGACCCAAACCAATATAATGTCATTTTTATTTTCCAATATACATTCTTTTCCAAAATCATAGGGTTTTCAAAGTAAATTATTTAGAAATCAAACTCTTGAATATGATATTTTCAAATTATACTACCTTGAAAATCATAACCTTGAAACAAGTTTCCATCTCTTAAACGGTTAAATATTAAATTACTTTTATAAAACAAAATAGCTTCTTTACATTTCACAAATCAATTCCAAATATCGATTTAAACTTCCAAATACCATTCTTAATTCTTATGTTTCATGGCTTTAAATATTTCACCATTTCAAAAAACAACTCATTTGACAAACCCATATATATCAAATTCAATTACTTATTATTTAGACTTGAAATGTTTACTTAATGAATTCAATATAATTTAAGTAAAACCTTTAACTTCACATAATTGGAAAATCTTTCAATTTATTAAACTTGATATATTCATTTAAATCAACCTGATATTCATTTAAATCACTTTACACAAAAATCAAGTTATAAAAATCATATCCTTTAAAAAAAATTAATTTTTATTAAATTTCAATTTAACTTAATATTCATCTTCCAAATCTTATTCTCATTTAAGTCATAAAAACTCCAGAAATTAGATTTTAAATAAATGCTTAATCGTATTTGATCTTAAAAATCAAACTTTATTTTATACTTCAAATCAAATTTATACAAAGCTTAGACCCGAAAATTACTATATATATATATACATAAATAACTAATTCAATATCCCATAAACCATATATATATAGCTTTACAAAACCATGAAAACATTCCAAAATATATTTTATATACATACCGCGGTGCCTGTATAAAATTTTCTACTCTATGGTCAAGTGATACGGATGTTTATCATTTCAATCCGCAATTTAAAATAAAATGCGGTTGTATATCATTTCAAACCGCAATCCCGAATGAATGAAATGCATAATAACTTGCAATTAATAAAATAAATCATCCATTCATCCAACAAATCATACATCCATTTATCACAGTCATCATCCAATTTCAAACAATCATCAATATATAACAGGTGATAAATAATGGTATCAATTATCAGTTTATACTCAAAATAAATTTAATAACTGTTAATTGGCAGTTTATATGCAAAAATAAACGTAAACTTAACTGGCAGTTAATATGAAATAAAATTTAACATAACTATGCCTGGCAGTTAATATGAAATAAATAAATTCTAACTGTCAAATTTATATGTAATAAATAAATAAATTTACAGTTATATTAAATAAATGCGTTTAAACAGAAATAGTGAAGAAAACATGCCAAACAGTCGTAAAAAAATTTCTACCCATATCTAAATTAATTTAACAAACACAAGAAATTTTAGAAATTGTGAGTGGGTTAAAACACTCACCTTTTGAATTTAAATCGAATTTAAATTCAATTTGAAATCAAAAATTCGAAGGTCTCCGAATTGGTCCAAACCAGCGTCAACAGATCTGGAATTTAATTATGATCCCAACAAAAAACATCTCGCGTGAATCGGACTACGTATGAGAAAGTTATTCGAAAATTTCGATTGAAACAAAAATTAAATAAAACAAAATAAACAAATATACCCCATCACCATGCCACATCACAGGCCACGTCCTTCTTCTCAAATTCGAGCACGCTACAACACCAATCAAAAAAACGGACAGTACCAACAGATTACGCTCTTCGAGAATTATGACATATAATTTTTCTGGAATTTTTAGAGGAGTTTGAAATTTTTTATTTATTTATTTATTTTGGACTGTAATTGGATCTAGAATTTTTGTAGCCATTGGAAGAGAAGAAGTTGAAGAAAAGAACACACAGAGAGAAATGAAGATATATGGAGGCTAGGGTTTACACAGCCTATAAATAGACAAAGTGAAATAGGATAGGTGGGCACGAATCATAAACGCGCAAAACAATTGTTGGCCCACCAGAATATTTTATATTAATTGGATACGTTACGGATTAGTAAATAAACTAATTTCTTCCTCAGACATTTACATTGAATTTTAAACGTATTTACAAATGTAAATTTAGATGCTTCATTTATAAGTTTCAATATAAATTCACAATTTCATTAAATTCCAAATTCATAGATAAGTTTCCATTTTCAACTAAATTTCTAAATTACCGTAATAGTTATCTTAGATTTTTATTCATTCTCAATAGATTTAACTATTGTAAATTGGCTAAGTTTTCATACTATAAAAATCCACATTTCTATGTATATATACATTTGAATTCCCTACTAAAATATTTTATTTATATTTCGCAATTACTTCCAATCCATTTTTTTTTTGGCATCGCACTGTTACTTAAATAAATAGCCTATACCAACACTAATTATCATTAATTTGAAAACGGGTTACCAACTTTTGGATTTTATTAATAATTATTATTTATTACTTCATTGTTTATTCAAATTTAGACAATTTAAGATGTTTCTTGAATGCTGAGTACATTATTAACTTCAGCGTAAAACTTCAATTTTATTTTATCTACAAATTATAAATTAACTTTGCAGAAATCCTTTAGTTGATCTTTCATTTAATTATCCTATCTATTGGTATCCCATAGATGGCAATTCCTAAAACATCTCCGAATTCCAACTTTAATTTCAATCACATAAAATGTTCTATTTAGTTTCCAATAAATTCAATAAATTCAAATTATCATGTTCTAAATCCAAATGAATCCATATATCCTGCCTTCCATTCTTTTAATCGAACTAATTATCATATTCTGAATAAAGTTTACGTTATTTCCACCTATAAGCTACAAATAACAACGAATGTTGCATTTGATTTAGATTCTAAATAAATTGATGGGTAATAATTAATAATTCTCACTATTGCCCGATTTATTCCCATTCATGCTTAAATTACCACCAAACAATCATTAAATTTACCTATCTTTTATTGATTTCATAAAATCTATTTGCCCTGAGTTAGTTACTGCATTTATCAAATTCCAATTTCGCAATCACCTTAAATACATAAATTGGTATTGCATTAACATTTAAATTTATTAGCTTATGTCAACACTATTAACATTAATTGCAATGTATTACCAATTTTAGTCACTACCCTAACTACTAACTCATATTAACCTACATTATTCCCAAGAATTTCATTGGTTTTTCTTATATTAAATTTATCAACCATATTAATTAAGGTTTTTTAAAAAAATTAATAAAATTCCCTTTAATATATACAACTTAGCAATCTATTAAGCATGGTATTATATTTCACGTAAATGTACATTTAATTACATTTATTACAATGTTATCCAAATAAATTGAATGATCTAAGTATATAACTCCTAATATCCACCCATCTTGCCTTAATCCCAAATAACATACAAATTAATCTACCCTTAATTTCAATTAACCCTATCATTACTTTTTGTATTCCAAACAAATAAATTAATAATAGGTTAATTGAATCAGATTTACAATCCAACTTTAATTATTTGCAAATTTTGTCAGTTTGGACCACTTGGTAAATTCAGAATCCTTTAACAACTTCCTACATTAATTTATTTTTGAATAATCCCAAAATTTTCAATATTAAAGTACAAATCCAATTTATCAAAAATTAAAACTTAAATTTCAAGGAATTTATTTATTTAGGTTTAGATCCCGTTATTCACTAAAATTGGTTGGTATTTATTTCATTCGCCTCTTTAATTGTACGTAAATTTCTCATAAATACACCTAAAATTTCATTTAATTCCAACTGCTTCCTAATTTCCATTTCTACGTCTTAACACACTCTATATTAAACTTCTAGACATTGTATTACTTATCATATTAATGTAACCTTTATTTAGTGTATTAACATTTATTTCAATTCAAATTCTATCAACTAATTAAACATGTAACCTATTACTATTTTTACAAATCAAAATATTGCACCCATTGTCATCTTCTGAATAGAATTAGTCTTTATTTCAAAACTTATCTAAATTTACATTGAGACCATATTTAATCCTCTTCGATAATATTAATCTTCAATTTATTAAATGGAATCAATATATCTTACATAACATGTGTAAAGACCCGCAAATCCATACTCCTTGAATAGACACTATCTCCAGTGATTAACTCAAGATGAACGGAAATACGAACCCTTAGGGTTTTAAGAAAGAAGAAAGAGGTAGAAGAAGAGAGAAAGAAAAACAGAACGGAAAGAAATAACAGAACAACATCAGAATCTCGCAATTCGTAGCGGAACAACATATAATAGATAAATGAAAAATCTTTAAACAAAGAACTATATCAGTTATTACATTACATCACATCACATTTCATTTCATTACATCAGAGTGTACAACAACAAACAATGCAGCGGAAAAAGAAGTACTATATACTAGTAAATATGCCATGCCATCCAACTTGCCTCCAGCAACTCCTGAATTCCAGAATATCCTGATAAACCTAACTCTTGACTGCTCGTGTAGAAATTGGTGGGCACCCAGAGTTTAGGAAGGAAAACAATAAACTCTGAGTCAGTCATGTGACTAGTGTGAGAACTCAAAATAGTTTATTTATCTTTAAAATCAAAATAGAGGAATATTTTTTTTAAGTCAATTCGCAATGCTTTTAAGAATGAGACTACCATAAGACCTCCCACCACACACACAATGCAAATGCAGACTTGGAGGAGATTTCTTCTTATGTTAGTCAAAGATGCTTGATACGCATTAAAAGAAACATTTGATATTATTACTAGTGCATAGTGTATAAAACGATTTCGAAAGTAGAATATAAATCTTAGCCAGCATAGGTACCATTATATTATGCCTACTATAGCTACCTCCTGAGGAAGCAGGTTCTACAACTAAAACCGTACAAGTCTCGTATTGTTTCTTTGGATTTCCAACGAATGGTCAGGCCAAGGAACTTCCCATTGCCACATGGAAACGCCTCTAGAAGGACGTCCCGAGAACCTAACCGGATCTCTGCCAACACAAGGCCGAGTTACCTTTCAAACTAGGTAACAACTGACACGAGTATGCCATCCCCCGGTCCTTTGGGACCTTTAACCGAGCGCTCGTAATCAACATCATACCATAATAATAAGTGTTTCAACATGAGTAAGCATCTGGGCTCCATACCATGATACCCCCTTTTTCCAGAAGGAAATGCACATATCCTAAAGGGAGCTACCCCTCATAACCTTGCTGCATCTTTCCTGTTTTGACCATTCCGGGGTGTGAGGCTCGACGAAGTCACGTCCACAAAAACACACTTTATACAAAAGCCGTGCTTTGGGTCAACAAATGATCATTGAAATGATCACCAAGATAGACGATCAAACAAATGATCCTATCACAAATAATCAACACAATGATCATTTTACAGCAACACTCAGCATGTCACATTACCAAATTGGGAATATATTGCTGATAACCTTCAACTATATAACCTCTGAGCTCGTACGTCTCAGAGAAGGGTGTTAAGCTAAGAGAATAAATTCTCCGCCACCAACAGAAATATATTTGAAATAAATCGGCTTTATATCTCAATTTGTAATGTCAGACGTACAATCCATACAAGTCTGTTCCGGGCTCGAACAGAACCGAAGGCACTTACAAAGAAGTCCTTGCAATCCGGATAATCTCTAATCACGTCCGAATTTCCCGTCACATATGGAGATCTCTATATCAGGGATCAGCCAGTGCAGAGACAATCAACAAGAAACCCTTTCATTTTCGAAAATATCCGGTCTTCAACACCGATCTTCAAATGCAATTCATAACGACGTGTCACATATTCGGAATGGGTTATACGACCCCAAGGTCCTTTCCCGGTTAACCCGAATAGTGAGCGCTTATTTTAAAAAATTAAGTGTGGCATTCAATTTCAAGCAAATCACAACAAATACCCATTCAAAGGTAAATATTGATAGTCGGTTATTGAACTATCAATGGATATGCCAACATCACCAGATTCCAAATAATTTTCCATATTATTTACTTTCCAAAAATATCTTTACAAGATATATATTTTCCATTCTTTAAAAATAAATCAATATTTATTTTTAAACCCATTTTTCAAATTCCATTTATAAATTCCATATTGAATTTACATTCCAAAATATTTTCATGAATATACGATTTCCATTCGAATTCTAATATTCATTTTCAATTTATCTTCAAAAATATAAATTCAAAATATTCACTTACTATTGGAAAAACATTTCCATACTTATTTATTTATAAGTAATTCACAAGTCTTTTAATTTTCTACACTTGGAAAATATTCAATATACTTAATCGAAATTAAGTATATAGTTCATTCTTTAAGGAAATCATTCTCTTAAACATATTTATTTGGGCCAAAACGAATGTTGCGTAAAACATCGTTACGACAACCCAAAATCACTAGTATAGGGATTCGAAATTAAAATAGATATATAAATCCCAATACTATACAAAACATTTCCTTTCAGAAATCATTTATTATAACAACAGTGTTATATTCTACTATTTCCTTCTATTTCTCGAAAATGTCTATTTCAACAATGAATGTTGAAATCTATGGTTTCGATCTTAACACATTTAAAAATATCGTTAGATCATTTTAATTCTATTTAAAACATCACATTCAAAACCATTTCTTTAACATATTATTCCCTATTCAAAAACGTGAATACACTTCGTTAACAAATTTCATCATTTCTATACGTTTCATTTTAAAGGATTATTCACTGTCTAAAATGTGAATATAACTCCATAAATAAGTTACAACAATTTATTTATTAAAATAAGTCGTTGCGAATTTATAAACAATGTTTATAAATTCCATTTCTATTTATTTTATAACACTTCCTCTTATAAATTTTCTTTACTAACCTATTCGATTTATAACTCAATTATATACCGAAAGTCCATATTATAAGTTAAATGGTTATAATTTATTTGTTTACGAAAACGTTCTTTTGACTTCTTAATTATAAATCTTATAACTTATAAGATTCATTTATTTATCCAAATCTATTCCCTAAATAACTTTATAAATTTTATTTATAAAATTCCATTTATAACTTCACCGTTATAATCCTATAGATTTCATTCATTTATGAAATTCGTTCACAATTCATTCTAATACTTATAAAAGCTCTTTTTATAATTCAAATATTTTTAATTCATAAATATCAATTTATAAATCTTTTATATGGATCAATTTATATTATTCTTTTAAAACGTCTTTTAACTCCTTTATAATTCATCATTTTGATTTATAAAATAATCAAATTTCATAAATCCTATTTTTAAACTTTTTATAATAAATTCAGAAAACCCAATTTAAACTATTTTATAAAATCATTAATCCCATATTTTCAAAAATCAACTTTTAACTATATTTCTCAAAAATCATAATTTTTATAATATTAAAATTATAACGTTTATTTATTTAAGATGAATTAATTCCAAAAATATTTTATAAATATATACTTTCAAAAATCACTTTAGAAATCCCTTAAAAATCAAAATCGTTATTTTTAAACTTCAAAATTGGATTCGATGATGCAACACATCAAATAGTCAATCACGACTTTCAAATATCATATATCGAAATGATAAACAATCAAATATCACAATATTTGAATCAAATAAATATTTGTGAGGAATCCAGTTGGATCCCTCCAACCTGTTTCCCTGCATCCACAGACATTAGCACAATACCCATTCCACTTCGATGTGGAATATCGCGGTATATGGGATTTTATAAAATATTATCCGCTTAATAGGCGGCGCAATAGGGTCTCATCCGCTATACAATGTGGGAAATCAATCAACTGCAATATATACATATGCCAATATATATATATATTGCTATATATATAGATATATCCTACTATATCTAATATCACAACCAAATAGCAATCAATAAATAACTGCAAATCCAACTTATAAAATTTTTTGAGTGAGAAGTTCTCATCTTTGCTTTTATATAGCAATCCATTTCCTTCTTGACTCGATTTTCTTGATTTATACCTTGTATAAATATTTACACAATTTATTAAATATTCGAACCAATTAAATAACCAATTTTCGTTTTTAATGGTTTAATTCTGATAGATTCGTTTTAAACCAATTTATCCTTTAATAAATTTATTTAACTAATTATTTCAATCTCAAGTTAATGATTTTTATTTTAAACTAAAAATTAAAATTTCAAACTGATTTTCTTTAATTAAATTCGTTTAACTAAAGGTTACAATTTTAAAACTAAATTCCTTTTTTTCTATAATAATTTATTTAACTAAAATTTGACTTTCGAAACAATTTTAAAACAAACTATTAAACCAAAATGTTTACATAAATGTTTAGAAATATATATTTTTTCAAGGTTTGACTTTATATATATATATATATAATCCCCTAAAACATTTAAAATTTCTATTATATCCTTTTCACTGTTTTTTTTATAAATTTTAAAACTTTACTTGTATTATTTTTTTGTACTGTAAACATTTTTTTTCTGCAAATATTAAAACCTAAAAAAAAAAGAAAACTACCTTTTATATTATCATTATTTTTTCTCTGTATATACATTAATATATAAACTTTCCCATTTTATATATATGAATATATAATTTTTTGTTTATAACCAAGTATTCAAATTCATTTTTAAATTCAAATGTAATAAACAAATTTAGAAATATCTTACTGTATCGAAGTAATCGCGACGAACTCCATCATCAACGTCGCCGCCTCACCTCGGCCTACCGCTTCACCTGCTCTCGCGAATCCACACAGTCACCATCGCCCCTCGCCGCCTCACGCGCGCGCGTTCGCGAGTCGTCGCGTTAGTGGCTAGAGAATCCACACGCGCGCCACCGCCTTGCTCGCGCACCGCGACTAGCTCGCGAGCATCCCCCTAGCCCATTTGCGCATCGCCACCCCTCGTGCCGCGCGCTTGAAGCCCACGCGCGACATCGCACTGCTCGAAATCGAGCACTCCCCCCCTTCGATCGAACGTGATTCGGGGTTGCCACGATTTGAGGGAATTTGGGGCTGCCATTTATTATTATTTTTTCTTTTTTTTATACGAACAAATAGAAGAGGGGGAAGGAGTTTCGATTTACTGAAGGGAGAGATAAAGGAGGAATTCGATTCGCTTGAATTTGAAACTGGGGCTTCGGCCATGATTTTTATTTTCTTTCGTTGCTTGATTTTGAACTGAGGAGGAATTGTTTTAAAACGAGCTTGGCCATACTTAGCACGATCTCTCCCGTGATTCTTGGCGTGATACTAGGCATATTTTTAGGGAAGATAACGTGTACATGTTGACTAATCAAAAATTTTAAAGTTAAATTGAACTCGATTTAATTTCAACGCGTTTACTTACCGCGTGCTCACATATCAACTCCGAAAAATACGAAATTTGAAATCCGATAATAATTCAATATTACGGACCCAATGGAACTGGTTTCGTCGAATTCCGAGACTATGCCTCGAACGGCTATTTTAAATATCGATTCAAACGATATAATTTCAAAACTGAACAATTTACTTTCAAATTCAATTCTGAAGCTTCTATAATCTTCAATATTATCAATATGAATTTTACAAGCCTTTGAAATATTTTTAATCAGCTTAAAATTGAAGAATCAAATTTTTATTCAACTTTCAATAGATTAAATTCTATAATTTAATCGCTAAATCATTCTGATAATTTGAAATTCAATTCAAACTATCATTCAAATATTTAAAATTAATTAAATATTTTCAAATTAAATTATTCAAAATTCTGGGTCATTACAATCTTCCCCCCTTAAAAGAATTTCATCCCAAAATTACAAGTTAAGAAGAATGCCCTTATCCCGTCTATCATTTTTTCACAATTCAAATAGTTTTATTAACTTTCTAAAACAAATCTTTTTACTAGAGATTCATTATCATTTCAACTAGCTTTCCAACTTCAATTATAAGTTTCAACCAACATTGTTTACTTCAAAATTCAAATTTAAATTTAAATTCAAATTTCAAACTTCCAAAATTTCTCAAATTTTTTTCTAACACCCTAAATTTTCGAAAAATTTCGCCAGCGTCTCCTTTGCGCGGCTAGCTCGGTACAACTACAAAATGGCACCACGGCCCCTCAGAATCAAAAAGAAAAGAGAAAGCCAAGTGGCTGGAGAAGAAAATCATCAAATTTCATACTGAAATTGAAATACGTACCTTTTTGTCGAGCAATTCAATTTTATCTTTGAAATCAAAATCCCAATTCCTTTATACACTTGTATATCCTGCTATCCATAATATCCAATTCCAACATTCAAACCATTTTGCCAATTCCATTACAAAATTTCCAATATATGCTTCTTATACATTTTTACTTCACTATTGAAGTTACACATTCATTCTCATTCAATTTTGCATTTCATATTTAATTCACAATTTCAATTTTATTTGAATTCAATTCACAATTTAAATTCCATTCGAATTCAATTCTCAATTCTAAATATTGAATTCTAATGATTTACTTTCATTTGCTAATTCATATTACTACTTTAAATTAGTTTCATTCACTAATTCTTTTCAATTTGCAAATTTCAAAATCGATTTGTCATTAACTACAAATTTCCAACAATTTTCAAAAAAAAAATCTAACTCCCAAAATTCACGGAAAATTTTGGCAGAGTCTCCTTTGTACGGAGGAGCTTTTGCAATTTTACAATATGTATAAATATGTATACATCGACCCACACGGTCGGAAAACAGAAAAACAGTTCATATTTCCTATTTTTATTGTGTAGGTGTACCTTATTAGCATTTTTAAGCAAAGCGGCTTATTATTAGCTTATTGCGCAACCCAAAATACAGCCAAACGGCTTCCACAACCTGCACTTACTCAGTTTAACCACGTCAGTGACAAATATAAGAAACCTATTAACATTCCATTCATTTTCAATAACAAATATATAGATTTCATTGGCAATACATTCAAGATAAATTCCATTAACAATTCATATGGTTTTAATTCATCTTTAGTCGCTTACGACCAATTCACATGACATTTCCATTAAATCAAGTCGTTTACAACTCATTTTCTTCATTCTATTCATTTCTAAGCAAAACGAATTCATACTATTTTAATTGATTCAAAAATCAATTTTATTTGCTTTCATTAACTCGTATTATTTTATACAATCTTGTTTGTGTCGAACGACAATTATTTCTATGCAAATGTAATGATATTCACTTAATAGAATATCTATTCTAGTTTATAACTAATTTAAATTGATACCAATTCAATTTATTTTAATTCCACTCCAGTTCAATTTGCATTTCATATTTACAAATTTCATTTGTTAAATGAACTTATCTCAATTCTTTGGCTATACATTTTATTTCTTATTTAATTCCATATAATAATGATAATAATTTTATATTATTAACAAACATGCAACCATATACTATACTAATTCATAGAAAATCATTTCTTTTCTATACAAATATAGTTTTGGGCAAAATTATCTTATTTACCCGATTCAAAAACAATTTTATATTCACTAACAAATACGCGCTCATATCTATTATTACACTCAAACTCATTCTAGAGTACTACTGACTCTATCTCTAATGAGAAACACCCAACAGAACCATGGTTGTCGCTTAACCATATGCTCTGATACCAAATGTAAAGACCCGCAAATCCGTACTCCTTGAATAGACACTATCTCCAGTGATTAACTCAAGATGAACGGAAATACGAACCCTTAGGGTTTTAAGAAAGAAGAAAGAGGTAGAAGAAGAGAGAAAGAAAAACAGAACGGAAAGAAATAACAGAACAACATCAGAATCTCACAATTCGCAGCGGAACAACATATAATAGATAAATGAAAAATCTTTAAATAAAGAACTATATCAGTTATTACATTACATCACATTTCATTTCATTACATCAGAGTGTACAACAACAAACAATGCAGCGGAAAAAGAAGTACTATATACTAGTAAATACGCCATGCCATCCAACTTGCCTCCAGCAACTCCTGAATTCCAGAATATCCTGATAAACCTAACTCTTGACTGCCCGTGTAGAAATTGGTGGGCACCCAGAGTTTAGGAAGGAAAACAGTAAACTCCGAGTCAGTCATGTGACTGGTGTGAGAACTCAAAACAGTTTATTTATCTTTAAAATCAAAATAGAGGAATAATTTTTTAAGTCAATTCGCAATGCTTTTAAGAATGAGACTACCATAAGACCTCCCGCCACACACACAATGCAAACGCAGACTTGGAGGAGATTTCTTCTTATGTTAGTCAAAGATGCTTGATACGCATTAAAAGAAACATTTGATATTATTACTAGTGCATAGTGTATAAAACGATTTCAAAAGTAGAATATAAATCTTAGCCAGCATAGGTACGATTATATTATGCCTACTATAGCTACCTCCTGAGGAAGCAGGTTCTACAACTAAAACCGTACAAGTCTCGTATTGTTTCTTTGGATTTCCAACGAATGGTCAGGCCAAGGAACTTCCCATTGCCACATGGAAACGCCTCTGGAAGGACGTCCCGAGAACCTAACCGGATCTCTGCCAACACAAGGCCGGGTTACCTTTCAAACTAGGTAACAACTGACACGAGTATGCCATCCCCCGGTCCTTTGGGACCTTTAACCGAGCGCTCGTAATCAACATCACACCATAATAATAAGTGTTTCAACATGAGTAAGCATCTGGGCTCCATACCATGATACCACCCTTTTCCAGAAGGAAATGCACATACCCTAAAGGGAGCTACCCCTCATAACCTTGCTGCATCTTTCCTGTTTTGACCATTCCGGGGTGTGAGGCTCGACGAAGTCACGTCCACAAAAACACACTTTATACAAAAGCCGTGCTTTGGGTCAACAAATGATCATAGAAATGATCACCAAGATAGACGATCAAACAAATGATCCCATCACAAATAATCAACACAATGATAATTTTACAGCAACACTCAGCATGTCACATTACCAAATTGGGAATATATTGCTGATAACCTTCAACTATATAACCTCTGAGCTCGTACGTCTCAGAGAAGGGTGTTAAGCTAAGAGAATAAATTCTCCGCCACCAACAGAAATATATTAGAAAGAAATCGGCTTTATATCTCAATTTGTAATGTCAGACATACAATCCATACAAGTCTGTTCCGGGCTCGAACAGAACCGAAGGCACTTACAAAGAAGTCCTTGCAATCCGGATAATCTCTAATCACGTCTGAATTTCCCATCACATATGGATATCTCTATACCGGGGATCAGCCAGTGCAGAGACAATCAACAAGAAACCCTTTCGTTTTCGAAAATATCCGGTCTTCAACATCGATCTTCAAATGCAATTCATAACGACGTATCACTTATTCGGAATGGGTTATACGACCCCAAGGTCCTTTCCCGGTTAACCCGAATAGTGAGCGCTTATTTAAAAAAAATAAGTGTGGCATTCAATTTCAAGCAAATCACAACAAATACCCATTCAAAGGTAAATATTGATAGTCGGTTATTGAACTATCAATGGATATGCCAACATCACCAGATTCCAAATAATTTTCCAAATTATTTATTTTCCAAAAATATCTTTACAAGATATATATTTTCCATTCTTTAAAAATAAATCAATATTTATTTTTAAACCCATTTTTCAAATTCCATTTATAAATTCCATATTGAATTTACATTCCAAAATATTTTCATGAATATACGATTTCCATTCGAATTCTAATATTCATTTTCAATTTATCTTCAAAAATATAAATTCAAAATATTCACTTACTATTGGAAAAACATTTCCATACTTATTTATTTATAAGTAATTCACATGTCTTTTAATTTTCTACACTTGGAAAATATTCAATATACTTAATCGAAATTAAGTATATAGTTCATTCTTTAAGGAAATCATTCTCTTAAACATATTTATTTGGGCCAAAACGAATGTTGCGTAAAACATCGTTACGACAACCCAAAATCACTAGTATAGGGATTCGAAATTAAAATAGATATATAAATCCCAATACTATACAAAACATTTCCTTTCAGAAATCATTTATTATAACAACAGTGTTATATTCTACTATTTCCTTCTATTTCTCGAAAATGTCTATTTCAACAATGAATGTTGAAATCTATGGTTTCGATCTTAACACATTTAAAAATATCGTTAGATCATTTTAATTCTATTTAAAACATCACATTCAAAACCATTTCTTTAACATATTATTCCCTATTCAAAAACGTGAATACACTTCGTTAACAAATTTCATCATTTCTATACGTTTCATTTTAAAGGATTATTCACTGTCTAAAATGTGAATATAACTCCATAAATAAGTTACAACAATTTATTTATTAAAATAAGTCGTTGCGAATTTATAAACAATGTTTATAAATTCCATTTCTATTTATTTTATAACACTTCCTCTTATAAATTTTCTTTACTAACCTATTCGATTTATAACTCAATTATATACCGAAAGTCCATATTATAAGTTAAATGGTTATAATTTATTTGTTTACGAAAACGTTCTTTTGACTTCTTAATTATAAATCTTATAACTTATAAGATTCATTTATTTATCCAAATCTATTCCCTAAATAACTTTATAAATTTTATTTATAAAATTCCATTTATAACTTCACCGTTATAATCCTATAGATTTCATTCATTTATGAAATTCGTTCACAATTCATTCTAATACTTATAAAAGCTCTTTTTATAATTCAAATATTTTTAATTCATAAATATCAATTTATAAATCTTTTATATGGATCAATTTATATTATTCTTTTAAAACGTCTTTTAACTCCTTTATAATTCATCATTTTGATTTATAAAATAATCAAATTTCATAAATCCTATTTTTAAACTTTTTATAATAAATTCAGAAAACCCAATTTAAACTATTTTATAAAATCATTAATCCCATATTTTCAAAAATCAACTTTTAACTGTATTTCTCAAAAATCATAATTTTTATAATATTAAAATTATAACGTTTATTTATTTAAGATGAATTAATTCCAAAAATATTTTATAAACATATACTTTCAAAAATCACTTTAGAAATCCCTTAAAAATCAAAATCGTTATTTTTAAACTTCAAAATTGGATTCAATGATGCACACATCAAATAGTCAATCACGACTTTCAAATATCATATATCGATATGATAAACAATCAAATATCACAATATTTGAATCAAATAAATATTTTTGAGGAATTCAGTTGGATCCCTCCAACCTGTTTCCCTGCATCAACAGACATTAGCACAATACCCATTCCACTTCGAGGTGGGATATCGCGGTATATGGGATTGTATAAAATATTATCCGCTTAATAGGCGGCGCAATAGGGTCTCATCTGCTATACAATGTGGGAAATCAATCAACTGCAATATATACATATGCCAATATATATATATATATTGCTATATATATAGATATATCCTACTATATCTAATATCCCAACCAAATAGCAATCAATAAATAACTGCAAATCCAACTTATAATTTTTTTTGAGTGAGAAGTTCTCACCTTTGCTTTTATATAGCAATCCATTTCCTTCTTGACTCGATTTTCTTGATTTATACCTTGTATAAATATTTACACAATTTATTAAATATTCGAACCAATTAAATAACCAATTTCCGTTTTTATTGGTTTAATTCTGATATTTTCGTTTTAAACCAATTTCTCCTTAATAAATTTATTTAACTAATTATTTCAATCTCAAGTTAATGATTTTTATTTTAAACTAAAAATTAAAAATTCAAACTGATTTTCTTTAATTAAATTTGTTTAACTAAAGGTAACAATTTTAAAACTAAATTCATTTTTTTCTATAATAATTTATTTAACTAAAATTTGACTTTCGAAACAATTTTAAAAGAAACTATTAAACCAAAATGTTTACATAAATGTTTAGAAATATTTTTTTTTTCAAGGTTTGACTTTATATATATATATAAAATCCCCTAAAACATTTAAAATTTCTATCATATCCTTTTCACTGTTTTTTTTATAAATTTTAAAACTTTACTTATATTATTTTTTTCTACTGTAAACATTTGTTTTCTGCAAATATTAAAACCTAAAAACAAAAAGAAAACTACCTTCTATATTATTATTATTTTTTCTCTGTATATACATTAATATATAAACTTTCCCTTTTTATATATATACATATATAATTTTCTGTTTATAACCAAGTATTCAAATTCATTTTTAAATTCAAATGGAATAAACAAATTTGGAAATATCTTACTGTATCGAAGCAATCGCGACGAACTCCATCATCAACGTCGCCGCCTCACCTCGGCCTACGCGCTTCACCTGCTCTCGCGAATCCACACAGCCACCATCTCCCCTCGCCGCCTCACGCGCGCGCGTTCGCTAGTCGTCGCCTCAGTGGCTCGAGAATCCACACGCGCGCCACCGCCTTGCTCACGCACCGCGACTAGCTCGCGAGCATCCCCGTAGCCCATTTGCGCATCGCCGCCCCTCGTGCCGCGCGCTTGAAGCCCACGCGCGACATCGCACTGCTCGAAATCGAGCACTCCCCCCCTTCGATCGAACGTGATTCGGGGTTGCCACGATTTGAGGGAATTTGGGGCTGCCATTTATTATTATTTTTTTCTTTTTTTATACGAACAGATAGAAGAGGGGGAAGGAGTTTCGATTTACTGAAGGGGGAGATAAAGGAGGAATTCGATTCGCTTGAATTTGAAACTGGGGCTTCGGCCATGATTTTTATTTTCTTTCGTTGCTTGATTTTGAACTGAGGAGGAATTGTTTTAAAACGAGCTTGGCCATACTTAGCACGATCTCTCCCGTGATTCTTGGCGTGATACTAGGCATATTTTTAGGGAAGATAACGTGTACATGTTGACTAATCAAAAATTTTAAATTTAAATTGAACTCGATTTAGTTTCAACGCATTTACTTACCCCGTGCTCACATATCAACTACGAAAAATACGAAATTTGAAATCCGATAATAATTCAATATTACGGACCCAATGGAACAGGTTTCGTCGAATTCCGAGACTGTGCCTCGAACGACTATTTTAAATATCGATTCAAAGGATATAATTTCAAAACTGAACAATTTACTTTCAAATTCAATTCTGAAGCTTCTATAATCTTCAATATTATCAATATGAATTTTACAAGCCTTTGAAATATTTTTAATCAGCTTAAAATTGAAGAATCAAATTTTTATTCAACTTTCAATAGATTAAATTCTTTAATTTAATCGCTAAATCATTCTGATAATTTGAAATTCAATTCAAACTATCATTCAAATATTTAAAATTAATTAAATATTTTCAAATTAAATTATTCAAAATTCTGGGTCGTTACTACATGTTTTACGCATAAATTTTTAATTAATATTATTTCAACTTATTCCCCATATTCTCAATAATTACCTAACATAAATCTACGCTTATTTTATTCTACGTTCACACTTCCGTTACTCTCAAATCAATAAGTAACGTTCATATAAATAAATGTTATGTCAGTTTCCTATTTATTGCGATATTTTTATTTATCTATTACTGCATAACTTTACTTATTTTCTTCCCATCACTTTAAAATTAATCGTTAAAGTAACGCTTATTAATACGCATCAAATTATTTACTAAATTAAAAGGTTTTGATTTTTTTAACAAATTAATTGACAGATTAATTAGGTAATGTATACGAATTGTTATTATACCCATAAATTTACACTTAACTAATTAAATGCCTTACCTATATTCTCTATCTTCCCATTATATTCAAGTACAATACTTACACCAATTTTTATTGAAAAAATTATTCATATTACAAACAAAGGCTTAAATTACCATTGTTAAATTAGAGTTAAATATATATTTATCACCTTTTATTATTTCTACTAAATTTTTATTACAAAATTCTATTAAATAAATTAAATTGTCGAAATTTACGGGTCGTTACACTCTCCCCCACTCAAAACTTTTCGTCCCCGAAAAGGAAAAAGAAGGGAAAAGTAGGATTTAGAATCTACATATATTATTCAAAACATTACCTTATAAACAATTAAATTTACAATATCTGTTACTTTTCTTAAAATATACAAATTTACAACATTATCTTTTTATACTTAAATTTATTAGAGTTTGGAGAACATTTCAAAATATTTCTAAGTCCAAAATTTAAATATCTAAGTAGTTCCAATCACTAATCATCCAAATTAATACAACAACCATCAATTTCCTCGAACAGCATGCATACAATTACAAAACAACCATACAATCACACAATCAAATAGTTGTTTGGGTTCAAACTTGAAATTGTACGGAATGAAAAATAACTATCAAGTGCATCATTTACTCAACAGTCTTAGATGGAACAAAATAGATTATTTATTCATCCAACAACTTCAAATTTCCTTACCCAACCAACCATAAATCAAACAATAACAATTCAAACCAGCAACCAAACTAACTTATTATAAATTTCATGCTTTAGTTGTTTGATTTCCCTTTTTGTTTATATAGTGATTTTTTTCTCATTCACATTTACTTATCAAAGGTTTTCTCATTCATTTTTACTTATTACTTACAATTATTCAATTCCATTAACTCGGGTCATGCTGGTTCCTTATATTTTGTTATAATTATTCATTCATTTATAACAGCATGTCCTTATTTATTTACTTTAATTCCTTAAGTTTTATAATCATCTATCTATCATGCTTACCTTTATTTATATTTACTTGGTAAAATTTCAATTATATCTTAAGTTATTGAATACAGCAAATTCATTGAATGCTTCATTACCAACTACTACTTGTACAAATTTCTACTACATTTCTTATTAAACATTTAAACTTTTTATATTTGGTAAGTTATATATGTTAAAGAAAATGCAAATGAACTTATACAAGTTTTATCTCATCTTTTGATTAAATTTAATGTTCAACAATATTACTCTTTATCTCATATGTTACAAATTTCAAATTTCCCTTTATAACTTTGCATTAAATCTCTTACCTAAATTAGAGGTTTCAGTTTATTAATCACTTACCTTTTATTTCACTACAATAATTTAAACAATTAATTAATGGAAATTTAAGAATTAAATACCGGGTTAAATTTCAAATTATTTTGAAATATTAGATAAATATATTATTCTAACTTATATACCTCTAATTTTATTTAAAACAAATAAAAATTTATATCTTTTTTGAAAATGAATCTGCAGTAGAACTACTACAGTGGCCTTTCCCCTTCGAAACTCGGAAATGAAAGTCGATGATGCGGTCGCCATCACCGAAATTATTTTCTAGCGAGGGAGAGGAAAGTACAAAACTTATTTTCTCAAAAATCTTCTTTAAAACGATTCTTCTGAATTATGTTAAATATTTATATCAGAAAATACTTATAAACAAAATTATTAATATATTTCAAAATCATTCAAAAGAAAAACCCCGGACTTAAGTTCTAAATTTCCAAATTTCATTTATCTTATTTTTCAATCTTATTTCTATTATTATTTACACTTTATTGCCTAACAATCAATCTATTGCAGCCAAATATAAATATCAATTGAAATTTTTTATTTTATATATAAAAATATAATAGGCAAAAAAATTTCATTCACCTATATTAAAAACAAATATTATGTCGGTCTGTCCTATTAAGTGTTTAGAAATCCCTATTGATGTCATATCGTCCCATGCACCAACCTGAATTTATAAATACGAAACGGAACAAATTAACACAATATTAAAACCTTTTTATAACACTAACAAATACGCTCTCTCATATATACACTCAGTGACTCCCATAGGGTATTACTACCCTATTAATAAAGAGTCAAACCCCACAAAGCCAAGATTTATCGCTAAACCAAAGCTCCGATACCAACTGTAACATCCCGCCTTTTCGCACGATTTAAACGGATACACGTGCCAATTCAAACCATACAGAAGGACGGATTGTTATGGGATAAATAAGAAAAACAGAGAAAGAAAAAAAAACTAAACAGAATCTCACAGCGGAAGGATAAAATATAATAATCAAATATACAGTTCATGAAGCTGTTTTACAAAACCTTTGATTTTATTTATACAATACATATCAGAGTACACATACCATACGAAAAAGCAGCGGAACAATATGAGTGTAGTGGAATATAATTAATATTAATAATAGAAATCTCCGTCATCGTCCTCTAGAGCTGAAGTCTTCGATCCTGAAACGCTCGGACTGGCCCGAGCGAATTTGAAAAGACAAAACACTCGAGTCAGAACTAAAGGATCTTATGTGAGTTAATTTAACAGATATAAATATGAGTACAGTAACTCAAGAGATGCTCGGGATTTACATCTCCTAAGGATCCGTTAAACTATTTACTATGTAGTATATTGCGCTATTATAATAGTGGCTAATTGTAAAATAAACTTACTTTTAAATAGCGTTAAGGCTTTACATTTTCCACCTTAACACATTTATATATTCCCATAGTCTATACAGTACCGTAATCTCCCCCGTAATGGGCGTCGTTAGAGGGCACTCCATAGCTATGGTACAAAACAAAATCGTATAAGGCGCGCTAGGGTAGGTGACACGGCACAACTAGGCAATGCCAGGGTAGATATACCAATTGCTATCCGGGCTGATGGAAACGCGTAGCTACCGCCCACCTCGAACAAACACCCCCAAAATCAAAGAAATCAATAGTGGCCACCGAATCAATCCAAAGTCAGAGTATAGTATCGAAGGAGTGCGTTCGATCAGAGGAATGACCTCATTGGCCCGAGAATCGCTCCTGTTTTAGCCGCCTTATGCCAAATCACGGGAGTCGGGTCCACGTATTTACCTTGCAGGAAACGCCTCCACCAACCTATTTCATTCTGGAATCTCCACCGCGTACACGGTTGTTAAAGTGGTTTTCGGAGTTGGCAGAGAGTATGACAACTTCCGATCCCGGTTTCTTCAACAACCAAACGTTATTATAACACCGCGGTCCTTTAAAATAATTTAAACTTTCAAGACCAGAATAAAACATCTATTTCAAAATCATATACAAACGACATCATTTATATTTTTTAAAACCCAAATCAGTACGACATCATTTAGACCCAAACAAATATAATGTCATTTTTATTTTCCAATATACATTCTTTTCCAAAATCATAGGGTTTTCAAAGTAAATTATTTAGAAATCAAACTCTTGAATATAATATTTTCAAATTATACTACCTTGAAAATCATAACCTTGAAACAAGTTTCCATCTCTTAAATGGTTAAATATTAAATTACTTTTATAAAACAAAATAGCTTCTTTACATTTCACAAATCAATTCCAAATATCGATTTAAACTTCCAAATACCATTCTTAATTCTTATGTTTCAAGGCTTTAAATATTTCACCATTTCAAAAAACAACTCATTTGACAAACCCATATATATCAAATTTAATTACTTATTATTTAGATTTGAAATGTTTACTTAATGAATTCAATATAATTTAAGTAAAACCTTTAACTTCACATAATTGGAAAATCTTTCAATTTATTAAACTTGATATATTCATTTAAATCAACCTGATATTCATTTAAATCACTTTACACAAAAATCAAGTTATAAAAATCATATCCTTTAAAAAAATTAATTTTTATTAAATTTCAATTTAACTTAATATTCATCTTCCAAATCTTATTCTCATTTAAGTCATAAAAACACCAGAAATTAGATTTTAAATAAATGCTTAATCGTATTTGATCTTAAAAATCAAACTTTATTTTATACTTCAAATCAAATTTATACAAAGCTTAAACCCGAAAATTACTATATATATTGTAACAACCCGCATATTTATCGAGTTTACATTTAAATATTTTTATTTAAATATTAAATCGTTAATCGGATTTTGGTCCGAAAAACTACTTTTTGCAAACGGTCAAATTAGGACTCGAGACCACTTCCATTGAGTTCGAAATGTCGTTTACAACTTTTTAAGTATAAACATCGATAGGTTTGGAGTTAGTGAAATTTCACTAACTTTTCCCGCTTTGGACTTTGGGTTAGTTTAGCCTATTAAGCCCAAGTTCCAACCCTCTTCTCCTCACTCTTCATAAAATTTCCTAACTAACTCAAGCTTTAGCATTAATGGTGAAGAGAATGGGAAATTAAAACTCCAAGCTCAAATTCAATTGCAACTCCATCATTCAACTCCTAATTCAAGTAGAAAATATTGGATTCAAGCTTTGGATTGCTTCTCCTTGCTTTCAAGATTCATCTTCATAAATTTTAGTGCAAAGGTGAGATTTTTATCTCACAATTCTAGCCTATAACTATATTGGACTGTTGGGAATGATCCCCCATCACTTTAGCATGTGCATTTGCATTTGGTTTGGATTGGATTGGCGAAAAACTCCAATTTTTAGCGTTTTTGACAAAAAACTGCAGTTAGGTCGCACTGCCTCGGATTTAGATCGTTCTGGCCTTAAGTCGTTTCTGGCCATCGCTAAGTCGTCCACGAGTTAAGCCTAAGTCGTAAGTCGCGCGCGTTGAAAAGTCACCGCCTTTGTATTTCTGTTCGCCTGTGTTGAGTCGTTCACGAGTTAGAGTGCTAAGTCGGCTACGAGTTAAGAGTTAAGTCGTTCGTGTGTTATCTCGTAAGTCGTCTCCGACCTAAGCTCCAGTAAGTCGTTCGTGTGTTATCTCGTAAGTCGTCTCCGACCTAAGCTCCAGTAAGTCGTTCGTGTGTTATCTCGTAAGTCGTCTCCGACCTAAGCTCCAGTAAGTCGTTCGCGTGTTATCTCGTAAGTCGTCTCCGACCTATGCTCCACTAGGTCGTAGGTCGTATCCGACCTAAGCCTCTCTAAGTCGCGAATTGTTAAGTCGGCTGTCCTTAAGTCGTTCGACCCCACTAAGTCGTAGGTCGCCTCCGATCTTACCCTTAGGTCGTATGACCTGTTTGTTAAGTCGGCTGTCCTTAAGTCGTTCGACCCCACTAAGTCGTAGGTCGCCTCCGACCTTACCCTTAGGTCGTATGACCTGTCATCCACTAGGTCGCGCCACTTAGGTCGTATCCCTTAGGCCGCGAACTCTTTAGGTCGTTAGACCTCATTTTGCTTTAGGTCGTAAGCCGCTTGTCTTCACTTAGGTCGTACCGTGACGGGGCGCTGCCCCGCACCCCGCCGGGGGCGCTGCCCCCTGGACCCCCGCGACCTGACCGGGCAGGTCGAACCCCGTATAACTTTGCGTAGGCGATCCTATCTGAAGAACATTCAACCGAACTTCCTGAGCTGATTTCCTTGGATTTTATTCGCATCTCCGTATGCGATCTTTGTGACTGATTGTTTCTACACTTACTTATGTGTTTTGTCACTTTATAATATAAAGGTTTCAATACTAGTAGTAAATATCAAAACTCTTTTAACAAACAATTTCAACTCTATTTTTAATAACAAAGCTCTTTTCTTAAACCGTTTTCCAATCTATTAGTATATACAAGCCTTTACCTCACTCGGATGAGAAATCTAATTAAACGACTTAGTAAAACAAGTGGTATGAAACGCTTGCGTTCACTTCGTCGGTTAATTCTTGGACTTGTTCGATTGAACCTCTTATGACAATTTTATTAGTGAAGATTTACAGTTTGTTCGTAAATATTGAAGTTAAGCAAGTGGTTATGGGACATGAAGCTAAACTTCTATATTTACTAGCTTAGTGTAATTGACACTTCTCGTTGATCTTGATGATCGCTCTATGAATTAGACTAGCAATTGCGCGATGTCTCTTTCATTGCAAGGTTAGACTAGACACCACTTGTGTGATTCCATTCACACATACCTTTCTGCTTTTTGGTTAGTCTTGACCTCATTCTGTGTGATTCCACTCACACATGTGGGGTAGCTCCCCATGGTCTTCGGACCGTCATGTGATAGGCCTCTTTCCCTTTTTATGATTTCTGGATTTCTCGTGTTGATTTCTGGAATTTGTGTCATTGACTTGTTATGAGTACAAGTTTAGGGTATGATGCCCCCTTCGAATCTTTGAGAAGATTCTTGTGATATTGATTATCTCTTATTGATTGATCTTCTGTTGATCATTATTTACATACTTATAGCGGTATGTCGTTATGGATGTTTATGTTTATGCCATATCTTTTATGTTATATCATGTCATCTGATATTTATAGCTAGACTGATCCGTTTATTATTTTCTTAAATAATACTTGGATCAGACCGAGATGTTACAGGTGCTTCTGCTTGACTTCCTCCCAGGGATTCATCACTCTGACTTTTGGCTAACTGTTTAGATTAGCAGCTTTTGCTGTATACACTTGAGATATAGACTCATAGTTGTATTCTTTTGTATAGCACGTGTTGCTATTCTTTTGTATTATCGTGGATCTTATTGACCACTACTCTGATGTACACTTTCATGTGTTAGTTATATATTCATATCTTCTTCCGCCTTTGTGATATGGATATCTGTGACTGATTTGTGATATGATTATTTCTATGTTTGTTTCCGAAGATTATTTATAGCCACCGTGTGATAAGCTATTACATGGATGGTCGCTCCTCAACAGCCTTATTCTCCGTGCTAGTTGACAGCACTTCTCCGGAGTGTTCTTGGCTAGCGTGGGTATAGTGGTGGGGCGTCACATATATATACAAATAACTAATTCAATATCCCATAAACCATATATATATAGCTTTACAAAACCATGAAAACGTTCCAAAATATATTATATATATATATACCGCGGTGCCTGTATAAAATTTTCTACCCTATGGTCAAGTGATACGGATGTTTATCATTTCAATCCACAATTTAAAATAAAATGCTGTTGTATATCATTTCAAACCGCAATCCCGAATGAATGAAATGCATAGCAACTTGCAATTAATAAAATAAATCATCCATTCATCCATCAAATCATACATCCATTTATCACAGTCATCATCCAATTTCAAACAATCATCAATATATAACAGGTGATAAATAATGGTATCAATTATCAGTTTATACTCAAAATAAATTTAATAACTGTTAATTGGCAGTTTATATGCAAAAATAAACGTAAACTTAACTGGCAGTTAATATGAAATAAAATTTAACATAACTATGCCTGGCAGTTAATATGAAATAAATAAATTCTAACTGTCAAATTTATATGGAATAAATAAATAAATTTACAGTTATATTAAATAAATGCGTTTAAACAAAAATAGTGAAGAAAACATGCCAAACAGTCATAAAAAAATTTCTACCCATATCTAAATTAATTTAAGAAACACAAGAAATTTGAGAAATTGTGAGTGGGCTAAAACACTCACCTTTTGAATTTAAATCGAATTTAAATTCAATTTAAATTCAAAAGTTCGACGGTCTCCGAATTGGTCCAAACCAGCGTCAACAGATCTAGAATTTAATTACGATCCAAACAAAAAAAATCTCGCGTGAATCGGACTACGTATGAGAAAGTTATTCGAAAATTTCGATTGAAACAAAAATGAAATAAAACAAAATAAACAAATATATCCCATCACCATGCCACGTCACAGGCCACGTCCTTCTTCTCAAATTCGAGCACGCTACAGCACCAATCAAAAAAAACGGACAGTAACAATAGATTACGCTCTTCGAGAATTATGACATATAATTTTTCTGGAATTTTTAGAGGAGTTTGAAATATATTTTTTTTTGGACTGTAATTGGATCTAGAAATTTTGCAGCCATTGGAAGAGAAGAAGTTGAAGAAAAGAACACACAGAGAGAAATGAAGATAGATGGAGGCTAGGGTTTGCACAGCCTATAAATAGACAAAGTGAAAAAGGATAGGTGGGCACGAATCATAAACGCGCAAAACGGTTGTTCGCCCACCAGAATATTTTATATTAATCGGATACGTTACGGATTAGTAAATTAATTAATTTCTTCCTCAGACATTTACATTGAATTTTAAACTTATTTACAAGTGTAAATTTAGATGCTTCATTTATAAGTTTCAATATAAATTCACAATTTCACTAAATTCCAAATTCATAGATAAGTTTCCATTTTCAACTAAATTTCTAAATTACCGTAATAATTATCTTAGATTTTTATTCATTCTCAATAGATTTAACTATTGTAAATTGACTAAGTTTTCATACTATAAAAATCCACATTTCTATGTATATATACATTTGAATTCCCTACTAAAATATTTTATTTATATTTCGCAATTACTTCCAATCCATTTTTTTTGGCATCGCACTGTTACTTAAATAAATAGCCTATACCAACACTAATTATCATTAATTTGAAAACGGGTTACCAAATTTTGGATTTTATTAATAATTATTATTTATTACTTCATTGTTTATTCAAATTTAGACATTCTTAAATGCTGAGTACATTATTCACTTCAGCGTAAAACTTCAATTTTATTTTATCTACAAATTATAAATTAACTTTGCACAAATCCTTTAGTTGTCCTTTCATTTAATTATCCTATCTATTGGTATCCCATAGATGGAAATTCCTAAAACATCTCCGAATTCCAACTTTAATTTCAATCACATAAAATGTTCTATTCAGTTTCCAATAAATTCAATAAATTCAAATCATCATGTTCTAAATCCAAATTAATCCATATATCCTGCCTTCCATTCTTTTAATCTAACTAATTATCATATTCTGAATAAAGTTTACGTTATTTCCACCTATAGGCTACAAATAACAACGAATGTTGCATTTGATTTAGATTCTAAATAAATTGATGGGTAATAATTAATAATTCTCACTATTGCCCGATTTATTCCCATTCATGCTTAAATTACCACCAAACAATCATTAAATTTACCTATCTTTTATTGATTCCATAAAATCTATTTGCCCTAAGTTAGTTACTGCATTTATCAAATTCCAATTTCGCAATCACCTTAAATACATAAATTGGTATTGCATTAAAATTTAAATTTATTAGCTTATGTCAACACTATTAACATTAATTGCAATGTATTACCAATTTTAGTCACTACCCTAACTACTAACTCATATTAACCTACATTATTCCCAAGAATTTCATTGGTTTTTCTTATATTAAATTTATCAACCATATTATTTAAGGTTTTTTAAAAACAATTAATAAAATTCCCTTTAATATATATAACTTAGCAATCTATTAAGCATGGTATTATATTTCACGTAAATTTACATTTAATTACATTTATTACAATGTTATCCAAATAAATTGAATGATCTAAGTATATAACTCCTAATATCCACCCATCTTGCCTTAATCCCAAATAACACACAAATTAAACTACCCTTAATTTCCATTAACCCTATCATTACTTTTTATATTCCAAACAAATAAATTAATAATAGGTTAATTGAATCAGATTTACAATCCAACTTCAATTATTTGCAAATTTTGTCAGTTTGGACCACTTGGTAAATTCAGAATCCTTTAACAACTTCCTACATTAATTAATTTTTGAATAATCCCAAAATTTTCAATATTAAAGTACAAATCCAATTTATCAAAAATTAAAACTTAAATTTCAAGGAATTTATATATTTAGGTTTAGATCCCGTTATTCACTAAAATTGGTTGGTATTTATTTCATTCGCCTCTTTAATTGTACGTAAATTTCTCATAAATACACCTAAAATTTCATTCAATTCCAACTGCTTCCTAATTTCCATTTCTACGTCTTAACACACTCTATATTAAACTTCTAGACATTGTATTACTTATCATATTAATGTAACCTTTATTTAGTGTATTAACATTTATTTCAATTCAAATTCTATCAACCAATTAAACATGTAACCTATTACTATTTTTACAAATCAAAATATTGCACCCATTGTCATCTTCTGAATGGTATTAGTCTTTATTTCAAAACTTATCTAAATTTACATTGAGACCATATTTAATCCTCTTCGATAATATTAATCTTCAATTTATTAAATGGAATCAATATATCTTACATAACATGTTTTACGCATAAATTTTTAATTAATATTATTTCAACTTTTCCCCATATTCTCAATAATTACCTAACATAAATCTACGCTTATTTTATTCTACGTTCACACTTCCGTTACTCTCAAATCAATAAGTAACGTTCATATAAATAAATGTTATGTCAGTTTCCTATTTATTGCGATATTTTTATTTATTTATTACTGCATAACTTTACTTATTTTCTTCCCATCACTTTAAAATTAATCGTTAAAGTAACACTTATCAATAAGCATCAAATTATTTACCAAATTAAAAGGTTTTGATTTTTTTAACAAATTAATTGGCAGATTAATTAGGTAATGTATACGAATTGTTATTATACCCATAAATTTACACTTAATGTGACGCCCCACCTCTATACCCACGCTAGCCAAGAACACTACGGTGTTGTGCTGTCAACTAGCACGGAGAATAAGGCTGTTGAGGAGCGACCATCCGTGTAATTGCCTTGTGTGAGCACCGATATGCCAGATAGTAAAGACGTGCATTTCATTTCAGGAGGAAATCCGACATGCCCATGCAAACTCAAAGCTACTACACAGTGGCTATAATAGTCTAGGACAAAATATAAACTAATAACACAGATAATATGAATGCGGAACACAGATGAAACAGAAAATCTCATATACATATATAATAACTGATGTCAGTTACAATACATTTACACGGTACATGTGATACAACTATAACAGTTGACTCAGGAAGTTATATATATACAAGTACATTAACGACTAATATACATGAATACATATCAACCTATACTATGACTCGACAACTCCAAAAGATATGAAATGTCTTCATAGCTCAAGCAGCATCCCAAAGCAGAATATATACAACCTGTAAATACTCGGTCCGACCCGAGTATTACATTCAAAAAAAAATAATACTCGGGTCAGTCTAATTCCAACTCAGTTATTAATGCACAGAAGCAATAATAATTAAATAATGAATAGATGACAGTCACAGAAATAAAATTACCTATCCGATTCTTAAATAAGAAATCGGATAACAGTAAATATAACGCGAACCAATTCAAAACAATTGGAACATCCATTAAAAGGTCAACACGAGTAGGGCTGCAGTATATGCACGCGTATACTGCCTCGCCACTACAACATATGGAATACGAAATAGATCCATAAATCAAAAGCAAAAGAAATAACACCAAAACCAATACCGTGTGGCTGTAGTTCACGCTTGCGTGCACTGCCGTGCCACTATAGTGATGATGTACCCATTGAATACCGTGTGGCTGCAGTTCACGCTTGCGTGCACTGCCTTGTCACTATAGTGATGATGTACCCAATGAAAATTCACAAGCATCGCCGTGAATGTCATAAGGCCAAGTGTCGATTAAATTGCAGAGACAAATATGAAAGCGGTCAAGAAAAGATGACAACAAACTGTAGCCGAAAACCCAATTACAACAATCAAACGAATGCAGCAAGGGTACTGCACAGTGTAAATGGTGAGCAAACAAAATGCCACCAAGTGAATAAAACAACACTGCAACATTCAGGAAGTAGCAAATGTAGTAAACAAGTGATGCAGGCAACGAGTGCACCAGCAAAACAAGTTGAAACAAAGTGTATAGGAACAAGTCAAGGTGAACAATGGCAAATACTACAATGAAGACTGCTGCAAATTTCAGAAAACACCACTGAACCATCAAAGCACATGTGTGCAGGTCAGGTACACAGTAAAGAACAAGAATGTCACAAGTAACAGTATGGTTCAATGTCACAAACATGAACAACCCAGTATGGAAAATGAATGGAGCAATGAGCAAGTGACTCGAAGCAGTGAGTCAAATACAGTTAAGACAGTGGTAAATATGCAGCACCATGCAACACAAAGTAAACTCATGTGAACATGTACATAGGAACACAAATCTGGACCACTTTTCCATCAGATGAATAAGAAACTAAGGCCAGGCTCAACACAACAGAGTGGCAACATAATGCAACAGGGAAAAGGGCTACAACTCAAAGACCATGTGCAAATAGAAACAGGCAGTGACAAATTGCACAAACAAGTTCAAGTGTACTACAGAGACAATGCAACATCAATGACATAAAGGCAGTGAAGTGCTGACTGGTAACAGCCAATTGAAAACAGGTATAACTGATATATGGTGATGCAGACAACAACTACTCGAGGCAACAGTGGACTGTGCACCAGTACTAAGCTTGGCTAGAGATGCAACATGGCCAGACACAAAGGCAACTGCACTATGCAAATGAACGCGAAACATGCCAGTGGACTCAAAAATGCAACAAGTATACAAGACAGTGACAATGAATCAATGCCAATGTCAAAGTCAACCAAAACAAGTAGATAACAGGTTCACCACAAAATCAAGGCCGAAGCATAGCTTTTTCAACCAACCGAAAGTCCACAAAAACAAGTGACCGAAGTCAGAAATCAAATTGAAGTCAGAAATAAGATTCATGTTAAAGCCGATGTCAACAGAAAATACTCAAAATCATCTGCCGTTTACATTACACTGTACTCAAGCTGCAGAATCACTTGACTACTCAAAGCCGTGGATATTAGAAATCGAACCAAGGCAAATAAAAATCATCGACATCGAAACAAAGTTGAACAACATGAACACAATACTAAGCAGGAATTAGATGTGAGTGATAGTTCACTCACCTTTTCGAGTCGCAGATTCGTAGCCCAGCACGAGAATTGGATCGAGCAAGACTACAGGCGAACACCCCAATTTGGAACGAAGCCCTAATTTTAGAGAAAAGGGGGAGTGGCGACGAAACGAGCAACCACCATAATTTTCTTTTCGTTTAGGGTTTTGAATAATTGAAAATGAGAGAAAGAGGGGTCGGGTTAGCCAACAGAAACGAAGAGGGGAACAGTTATAACTCGAAAACTTCACAGCATTAAACAAAAGAAATATGGGCCAAGTTTATATTAAAGCCCGATAAATCCTTTAATAACCTTTATAAAAGAATTTCAACTGGTTAAACAAAATTCCAAACAGCAATTTGCTAGGAAAAGCAATCGTCCAAAGACGATAAATAATCGGTACGAAATATCGGGTTGTTACAGACTCCCCTCCTTAAAGAAATTGCGTCCTCGCAATCATAAGGAATAAATGGATAAAAGGTAACAACCATAAGAGCATGTCATCATAAAATGACGAAATTTGAAAATAAGATGTTCACCATATAGAGCATGAAAGAGAAAGCCTGATCGTGTTTGCTCGATGAACTCTCTGGATTCCAAAGTCAAATCCATAGGATTTGAGAACCACTGAGCTTTCACGAGAAGAACATCTTTATTTCGAAGGTGCTAAACCTCCGAAACAATCATGTGAATAGAATGTGCTCAAAGTCAAATCTGGTGAAACTTCAATTTCTTCAATAATACCGGGCTCAAGAATAAAATCGGAATCCCTAAGGCATTTCCGTAAAAGGAAGACACGTGAAACGCGTCATGAATAACAGAAAATTGAGCCGATAATAAGAGGTGATAAGCCAAGAAACCAATACGTTTAGTGATAGGAAATGGCCCAATATATCGAGGCGCTAACTTTCCCGACCGACTGAAACGCACAACACCTTTCATAGGTGAGACACGAATAATTTGGAACAACGTCGTATTACAAAATCGATACGCCAGATGAATCAAAGCTTCATCAATTCGGAACGCCGACGTAGTACAAAAACGGTACGTCTAATGAACCGATCAACACAAAAGAATATCAGACGTAAGTCCATAAAAGGAATGAGACGAAGCTCAATAAAACGAAGTACATCGAAACGTCTGATGAACTTGGTAAAAAAAATGATTCCATTCGGACATCATCAAAGGAACAACCACTTGTTGCCTACGACTAAGTGCATCGGCAACACGATTTCCCATCCGGGAGTGGTAAAGAATATCAAGATCATGAGATATAAGAAACTCGAGTCAACGTGGTTGACGTAAATTAAGTTCCTTATGAGAAAATAAATATTCCCAAGATTCATGATCAGGGTAGAGAACAAATTTCTCACCCAAAAATAATGATGCCAAATTTTGAAGAACGAAATCAATAGCCAAGAGCACTAGATCAAGTGTGGCATATCTAGTCTCAATAGGCATTTATGATTTAGAAACACAAGAGACAGCACGTTCTCTTATGTAAGAGAATGGCATGCAAACCAATACGATTAGCATTGGTACAAACGATAAAGTCTTGGTTCCCTCGGGAATCACAAGAATAGAAATATCGGAAAAGAGTTGTTTTAAATAATATTCTTTCTCGAAAAGTTAAAACTTTCGAAATTTACGATTTACTTTATGTAATTATCTTTTCAGAAAAATTTTCATTTTAAAATTCAATTTACTGTGTCTGATTGTCTCATCAAAGCATCTAAGAGATTCCTATCGATAACGTTGATCAAGCACATCGACCAGAATTCTTAAAGCACTCGATGGGCAATACAAGCACAAAATCATCTTCTAAAAATGGATGAAATAAACTGAATAAATGCAATTATCAGTGATATTCAATTATCACAAACGATAATCAAATTTCAAATCAACAAGATTATCAAAAACGATAATCGGAAATTTCAAATCACAAATATTTAATTATCCCAAACAGTAATTAAACCTCAAATATCTGATTATCACAGGCGATAAATCAGAAACAAGAAATATCTGATTATCGAAAACGATAATCAGAAATTATAAAATGAGTATGAAAACTCAAACGGGAGTACGAAAACTCCAGCGGGAGTATGGCATAGAATAAAAGATATGGCATAACATAAAATATCCATAATGACATACTACTATAAGTATGTAAATAATGATCAACAGGAGATCAACCGATAAGAGATAATCAATATCACGAGAATCTTCTCAAAGGTGGAAAGGGGTATCATACACTAGACTTGTATTCATAACAAGTCAATAACACACGAATTCACCAATGCACAAAAATTGATAAAACTTATCAATAGAAATCACGAAAATTGGTGAAGCACAAATTCTAGAAATCTATACAAGAAATCCAGAAAATCACAAGATGAGAGTGTGAAAACTCGAACGGGAGTATGGAAACTCGAACGGAGTATGAAAACTCGAACGGAGTATGAAAACTCGAAGGAGAGTATGAAAACTCGAACGGAGTATGAAAACTCGAACAGAGTATGAAAACTCGAACGGAGTATGAAAACTCGAAGGAGAGTATGAAAACTCGAACGGAGTATGAAAACTCGAACGGAGTATGAAAACTCGAAGGAGAGTATGAAAACTCAAACGGAGTATGAAAACTCGAAGGAGAGTATGAAAACTCACCCACACGCGAGCATGAAAATTCATCAACACATGTAACGCATAACGAGAACGGGAGCACGAAAACTCACCTACACGCGAGCATGAAAACTCATCAGCACATGTAACGCAAAGCGAGAACGGGAGCACGAAAACTCACCTACATGCGAGCATGAAAATTCATCAGCACGTACAACGCATAACGAGAACGGGAGCACGAAAACTCACCTACATGCGAGCATGAAAACTCACCAACACGTGCAATGCAAAGCGAGAACGGGAGCACGGAATCTCACCTACACGCGAGCATGAAAAATCATCAACACGTGCAACGCAAAGCGAGAATGGGAGCACGGAATCTCACCTACACGCGAGCATAAAAAATCATCAACACGTGCAACGCAAAGCGAGAACGGGAGCACGGAATCTCACCTACACATGAGCATGAAAATCATCAACACGTGCAACGCATAACGAGACGCTATCTCATGGTTGCAAGCCATTAATTTTTGACATACGAATGGCCCGAAGACCGTGGGGCGCTACCCCACATGTATGAGTCGAAATCACACAGATTGAGGTCTAGACTAACCAAAATTCAAAAAGGTATGTGTGAGTGGAATCACACAAGTGGTGTCTAGTCTAACCTCGCAAACAAAAGGAAAGTATGTGTGAATGAAATCACACAAATGGTGTCTAGACAATCCTCAAAGCCCAAGAGATATGTGTGAGACGAAATCACACCGTTGATGCCTAGTCTAACCGAAAAGGTATGTGTGAACGAAATCACACAAATGGTGTCTAGACAATCCTCAAAGCCCAAGAGATATGTGTGAGACGAAATCACACCAATGAGGCCTAGTCTAACCGTAAAAATGATCGTCATGATCAATGAGAAGTGTCAATTACACTAAGTTAGTAAATATAAAAGTTTAGCTTCATGTCCCATAACCACTTGCTTAACTTAAATATTTACGAACAAATTGTAAATCTTCACTAGAAAATTGTCACATGAGGTTCAATCGAACAAGTCCAAGATTAACCGACGAAGCAAACGCAAGCGTCTCATACCACTTGTTTTACTAAGCCGTTTAATTAGATTTCTCATCCGAGTGAGGTAAAGGCTTGTATATACTAGTAGATTAGAAAACAGTTTGAGAAAAAGAGTTTCGTATTGAAAATAGAGTTGAAAACATTTTGATAAAAGAGTTTTGATATTTACTATTAGTATTGAAACCTTTATATTATAAAGTGACAAATCACAAAAATGATTGTAGAAACAATCAATCACAAGAATTCACATACAAAGACGTGAATAGAATCCAAAGAAATCGATACCGAATTCATCGAAAGGTATGTTCACAAAAATCCCGAAGAAAAGGTCATCAAAGTTGCTAATAAATGATAGCAACAAATCGGGAAATAATCAAGAATCGATTAAATTTGAAAACCAAATCAATTCACTAAGATTCACATTCGAAGACGTTAATAAAATACGAAGAATTCGATTCCAATCCAACAAAGTAGGAATACCCAAAAATTCCTGAAATAGAAGTTATCAAAGTCGACAAAAGTGATAACAACTAGTCCGAAAAGAAGAATCGATCAACAATTGGAAAAACAAAGCAGAACGAGCATAAATGCTTGAGTGACTTTAGCAAAAGTAAAAGTCAAGTCAATGTCGATATGGACAAGGCAAAGTCCAAGACAATTTCTTTTATACCAAAGAAATTTTAAAACTATCAAAGAGAGGCACATGAAAGCCAACAAACCATGGATAAGCAGACAGAGTCGACAATTGAAACTCAATTTGTCTCAAAGATTGATACCCAAAACCCAATTGCATGAAAACTGCATTAAGTACACGAATCAGAGATAAGAATGCATATATACAGCAGTTCGAATAAATAACGCGAGCTCAAACTGTAAGTGGTACGAGTTGCAGCAATATGCAACTTGATAGAGCATATACACAATGATACTTAGCAGTGCATATTGAAATGAGCAAGTGCAATAGAGAATAGCAGCAATGCTCATGAATAAGAGTTAGGAATTCATACCTAACGAATCAAAGATGATCTTAAGCAAAGATGAGAGAGAAAACATCGACAAATAGTTGTAACACATGTACTATCTAGGTTACGTTTTATATTTGTTCTAAACCCCATGCTCTGATACCAAGCTGTGATGCCCCACCTCTATACCCACACTAGCCAAGAACACTACGGTGTAGTGCTGTCAACTAGCACGGAGAATAAGGCTGTTAAGGAGCGACCATCCGTATAATTGCCTTGTGCGAGCACCAATATGCCAGATAGTAAAGACGTGCATTTCATTTTAGGAGGAAATCCGACATGCCGATGCAAACTCAAAGCTACTACACAGTGGCTATAATAGTCTAGGACAAAATATAAACTAATAACACAGATAATATGAATGCGGAACACAGATGAAACAGAAAATCTCATATACATATATAATAACTGATGTCAGTTACAATACATTTACACGGTACATGTGATACAACTACAACAGTTGACTCAGGAAGTTATATATATACAAGTACATTAACGACTAATATACATGAATACATATCAACCTATACTATGACTCGACAACTCCAAAAGATATGAAATGTCTTCATAGCTCAAGCAGCATCCCAAAGCAGAATATCTACAACCTGTAAATACTCGGTCTGACCCGAGTATTACATTCAAAAGAAAATAATACTCGGGTCAGTCTAATTCCAACTCAGTTATTAATGCACAGAAGCAATAATAATTAAATAATGAATAGATGACAGTCACAGAAATAAATTTATCTATCCAATTCTTAAATAAGAAAGCGGATAACGGTAAATATAACGCGAACCAATTCAAAACAATTGGAACGTCAATTAAAAGGTCAACATGAGTACGGCTGCAGTATACGCACGCGTATACTGCCTCGCCACTACAACATATGGAATACGAAATAGATCCATAAATCAAAAGCAAAAGAAATAACACCAAAACCAATACCGTGTGGCTGTAGTTCACGCTTGCGTGCACTGCCGTGCCACCACATTGATGATGTACCCATTGAATACCATGTGGCTGCAGTTCACGCTTGCGTGCACTGCCTTGCCACTATAGTGATGATGTACCCAATGAAAATTCACAAGCATCGCCGCGAATGTCATAAGGCCAAGTGTCGATTAAATTGCAGAGACAAATGCGAAAGCGGTCAAGAAAAGATGACAACAAACTGCAGCCGAAAACCCAATTACAACAATCAAACGAATGTAGCAGGGGTACTGCACAGTGTAAATGGTGAGCAAACAAAATGCCACCAAGTGAATAAAACAACACTGCAACATTCAGGAAGTACCAAATGTAGTAAACAAGTGATGCAGGCAACGAGTGCACCAGCAAAACAAGTTGAAACAAAGTGTATAGGAACAAGTCAAGGTGAACAATGGCAAATACTGCAATGAAGACTACTGCAAATTTCAGAAAACACCACTGAACCATCAAAGCACATGTGTGCAGGCCAGGTACACAGTAAAGAACAGGAATGTCACAAGTAACAGTATGGTTCAATGTCACAAACATGAACAACCCAGTATGGAAAATGAATGGAGCAATGAGCAAGTGACTCGAAGCAGTGAGTCAAATACAGTTAAGACAGTGGTAAATATGCAGCACCATGCAACACAAAGTAAACTCATGTGAACATGTACATGGGAACACAAATCTGGACCTCTTTTCCATCAGATGAATAAGAAACTAAGGCCAGGCTCAACACAACAGAGTGGCAACATAATGCAACAGGGAAAAGGGCTACAACTCAAAGACCATGTGCAAATAGAAACAGGCAGTGACAAATTGCACAAACAAGTTCAAGTGTACTACAGAGACAATGCAACATCAATGACATAAAGGCAGTGAAGTGCTGACTGGTAACAGCCAATTGAAAACAGGTATAACTGATATATGGTGACGCAGACAACAACTACTCGAGGCAACAGTGGACTGTGCACCAGTACTAAGCTTGGCTAGAGATGCAACATGACCAGACACAAAGGCAACTGCACTATGCAAATGAACGCGAAACATGCCAGTGGACTCAAAAATGCAACAAGTATACAAGACAGTGACAATGAATCAATGCCAATGTCAAAGTCAACCAAAACAAGTAGATAACAGGTTCACCACAAAATCAAGGCCGAAGCATAGCATTTTCAACCAACCAAAAGTCCACAAAAATAAGTGACCGAAGTCAGAAATCAAATCGAAGTCAGAAATAAGATTCATGTTAAAGCCGATGTCAACAGAAAATACTCAAAATCATCTGCCGTTTACATTACACTGTACTCAAGCTACAGAATCACTTGACTACTCAAAGCCGTGGATAATAGAAATCGAACCAAGGCAAATAAAAATCATCGACATCGAAACAAAGTTGAACAACATGAACACAATACTAAGCAGGAATTAGATGTGAGTGATAGTTCACTCACCTTTTCGAGTCGCAGATTCGTAGCCCAGCACGAGAATTGGATCGGGCAAGACTACAGGCGAACACCCAAATTTGGAACGAAGCCCTAATTTTAGAGAAAAGGGGGAGTGGCGACGAAACG
Source organism: Allium cepa (assembly GCA_030765085.1). Classification (NCBI taxonomy): domain Eukaryota; kingdom Viridiplantae; phylum Streptophyta; class Magnoliopsida; order Asparagales; family Amaryllidaceae; genus Allium; species Allium cepa. The sequence goes on along the minus strand of CM060934.1, from coordinate 364,521,215 downwards.
AGGAGCCACCATAATTTTCTTTTCGTTTAGGGTTTCGAATAATTGAAAATGAGAGAGAGAGGGGTCGGGTTAGCCAATAGAAACGAAGAGGGGAACGGTTATAACTCGAAAACTTCACAGCATCAAACAAAAGAAATATGGGCCAAGTTTATATTAAAGCCCGATAAATCCTTTAATAACCTTTATAAAAGAATTTCAACTGGTTAAACAAAATTCCAAACAGCAATTTGCTAGGAAAAGCAATCGTCCAAAGACGATAAATAATCGGTACGAAATACCGGGTTGTTACACTTAACTAATTAAATGCCTTACATGTATTCTCTATCTTCCCATTATATTCAAGTACAATACTTACACCAATTTTTATTGAAAAATTTATTCATATTACAAACAAAGGCTTAAATTACCATTGTTAAATTAGCGTTCAATATATATTTATCACCTTTTATTATTTCTACTAAATTTTTATTACAAAATTCTATTAAATAAATTAAATCGTCGAAATTTACGGGTCATCACACATAGTTTGCCCGACAAATAGGTACGTTTTTGGATTACAGTTCTATTGCAATATTATATTGTTTTCCCATGGTTTGGGATATTTTATTTTTGAAATATGATATATATATATGGTTATTATTGATCTTATTTTTTCTTCCGGATCTCTCTGTGCAAAGGAGACTGTCGAAATTTTTTGTGAATTTCAGACTTAGAAATTTTGTTAAAGTAGAAATATTTTCGAACTTTTGTTGAACTTGAATATGAAAGGATTTAGCTATTTATAAATTGATATATTTTATTTAAATTACTTAATTATGTAAATTAATTGTTTATAAATTGAATACATCGAATAATATATATTAACTCCTTAATTATTTCACCTTCCCTTTTCGAGGAAGAAAAGTTTTGAGTGGGGGAGAGTGTAACGACCCATATTTTCCGATAATTATAATTTTAAATTAAATAATATTTTGAAATTTAATATTGTAAGAAATTTAGATTTGTGATTTATTAATGGAAAAGTAGTTAAAACATGATTTAAAAGTGTTGAATGTTAATAACAATTGTTTTATTGAAATTCCAAGTAATTGAAATAATTGTAAAGTGTAACTGGTTAAAAATCATAAATAAGGAAATTACTTAAATGTTACATTAAAGGGTGAGATAATATGTAATTAACTGTAACTGAATATAATCAGTGCTGTGTAAGTAGTTATAACATTTGTTCGTACATAATAAACTTATAAATATGATTAAATTAAGTAAAAGGTAACAATTGTTATTTATCACCTATTTATTTAATCAGTTGAAATTAAATTAGAAATCAGTAGTAATTAATCTACTTAAATATTGCTATTAATATGAATTAAAATGATAACTATTGAATATTGATGTAATAAAACGTAAACCAACGTTAATTATATCCATAAGATGATACTTGATTGAATAATAAGATGTAAATTAGAATAAATGAAGTTATTGGAATTTAAATTATAATCAATGAATTTTTTGCAACTGAAATTTGAACGCTATAATTTGTGCAACATTTTACATTGGATTTGACATGGAAATTTATTTCAAAAGATTAAATTTCTAGGTAATCAAAAATGATGAAAAATGGTTAACCATAAAATTTAAATTTAAATTGAAAATGATTTAATTTAATATAATAATAATTTATTTAATTAGCGTGAAAATAGCCATTTTGACCACTGTCTCTAATTTCGATGAAAATAGTTTCATCGCATCCGTATCGGTGAACTACTGTAAGATTACAAGTTTCGTATCGATTGGATTTGTCGTTTGATCGTACGGGCTCGAAACGTGTAGAAATAAATTTATTGAATTCAATTGAAATAAGCTGATTTTAAAAAGCTGATTTCTTCATAAAATGGAATTAGTACTTGAAACCTGTTCCATTGAATTTAAAAATATCGAAAGCATCTATTTTGATATAAGGGATGACCCACTTTTATTTCAGAAACTAAACCTGCTTTTCAGGACGTTATTGTCGTTTCGAACCAATTCTATATTTTCATTCTTTCTTATCGGTCCTTGTCTATATAAATAGATTTTTGTTTCTCAAACCCTAATGGCCATTCAATTATTCTGTACGTATAATTCTATCTATCTATTCCTTTCTTCCAATGGCAGAAACTAAATACCAATTACGAACCCTAATTTAATTTCAAATTCAAATTGAAAATCAACCTCTCCAAACTATATCGAATTATATGTCTTTAGATAGCTCTCGCTGAGCATAACCTATTCATTTTCTCAATCGAGTTTTGGTTTGTCCGTGATTGACCAAAACATTCTCGGTTGTTCATTGTGGCGGTTGATCATCGATGATGGATCGTCGATTCGAGGGTGTGGTCGCTTGGAGATGGACGAGGGGAGGTCATCAGTGATGGTCGTTTGGTCAGGTGATGGTCCAAATGTCATCAACAATTCGACTAAGGTTTGATTCATAGGCAGCAGCTGGGTATTTTGGTATGTCAACCTAAGACGTAGGAGGCGATCGAATGGCCAGATGGGATGTGCATGGGTGGCGATTCTTTTGATGCAGGCACACTTGGCCGCGACTGGCGGTGGATGAGGCAGGCATGGTCATCGTGCAGGGCGGTGCTTCGTGCTGTTGATCGCGATTCTAGGTTAAAGCTTAGGTTTCGTATTTGTTTGCTTATGTGGCTATGGAGATGGTAATTCTTTTGTATTTTTTATTATTCAAATCTCAATTGACATATATTCTAACGTATATAACTTTTGCATACGAGCTTGGATTCACAAGTTGTTTTCTCTGTTGCGATCGTATCGAAATTCCAAACATTATGGAACTGGTTTGGATGAATTCAGAGACTTTTCAATTTTGGGCCTTTATTTGGATTTCAAATCAATTTGAAATCAAATGTGAGTGTTTTAACCCACTCACGGCTACTAAATTATCTTATGTTAGTTAAATTAAATTTACGATGTGATTAGATATTGATTGGTTGATGTCTGGTATACTTAAATCGTTATTCTAGTTAAATCCAAATTTTTGGAATTTAATTTCCATTTAATTTAATATTGGATTTAAATCGCCAGCTAAATACCTGTTAATGATAATCAGTTAATCGTTGTTGTTTATTAATTGATTGGAATGGTTTTATGATTGATGTTGAAATGTTGATATTAGATGACTGGGTGTTACGATTATTTTATATATTGATATCATATAGCAAGTTCTCTTAGTTTATTGTTAGAAAATCCCTATAGGTTGAAATGATACACACCCAAATGATATGATAGATTAGGGAGAAATCGTTATGGGTTAAAATGATAGACTCGAGCGATTTCATAGATTTGAAGTAAAATTTGAGATCGCGAATTGAAATGATATACCCATAAAATTTAAATTTATGGCGAGTTGTAATGGTATATATCCGTATCACTTAACCATAGGGTAGAAAATTATATACAAACACCAGATTGATTAAATTAAACATTTTAAATCCTAAAACTTTGAATCCAGTTAAATGAGATTTTGAAATAAAATTTGATTTATATAAACTGAATTATTTTCAAAAATCCAAGCTTTAGTTGTTGAAATAGGAATTGGTTTAAATGAATTGTTTAAAGAATTTAAATTGAAATTTGAATATTGAATTTGAAGTATAAATGAAATTTATCGAATTTGAGTTACTGTAAACTTTTGAATATAACTTTGAAATCAATTGAATTTGAAGTGGTTTAAAATTTATAGTTCAAACATGGATTTGAAATCGACAGAGAATTTAAATGGTTTTAAATGAGAATCTGAAGTGAAAGACAAAAATTTAATTTGTTGATTTGATAGCTAGACATGGTTCAGAAGTGTTGAAATGAAAGAAATAGTTACATTTGATATTAGTTTCAAATTAATGATTTTAATGTATACTGTTTAAAGATGTATTATTTTAAATTCAGATTTATCTAGATTTTTGAACTATTTACTATATAAACCATTTCCAACAATCAAACTATTTTATATTAAACTGTATTAAATCTATTTTTAAACTAATCTAATCTATTTTAAATCATTTAACTATTTTAAACTATTTTAAAATTATTTAACTATTTTAATCTATTTTAATCTATTTTCATCTATTTTAAACCATTTAAACTATTTTAAAGTCTTTTAACTATTTAACTATTTTAAACTATTTATGACTATCTTGACTACATTTCAAAAATTCAAACAGTGCAAGTTGAATTGGTTATATTTAAATCCTGGTTTAAAGACGTATATTTTCTAGTGAAATGATATATTTTGAGTAAATATGATGATTTGGAATGAGAGTTTAACCTATTTATGAATATGATTTCGAAGGTGATATGATTTCGAAAGTGACATGATTTCGAATGAATATGATTTAGAAAGTGATATGTTTTGAATTGAATATGATATTTTGATATCAATTATGAATTGATTTTGGAAATGTAAAAGAACCATCCGGTGTGAAATAAGCGTTTGGTTGTTAAAGAGACCGGGATCGGATATTGTCATACTCTTTGCCAATATCGAAAGCAACTTTAACAACCGTGTACATGGTGGAGAATCCAAAATGAAGCAGGATAGTTTGGCTAACGATTTTTTATGAGATATTAGCGTAGCCCCTACTCCCGCGATTCAGCTTGATGTGGCTAAAACAGGAGCTATATCGGGCCAAGTGAGGTCGCTCCTCCTATCGGACACAGTTCTTTGATACCATATTATGACTTTGTGAATGATTTGATGGCCACCCCTTGATTTGATTATGGGAGTGTGTTTCGAGGTGGGCGGTAGTCCGGGAGTGCAAATGGTTGAATCCAGCCTTGGCATTGCCTTGCGTGCCTTGTCACATGCCTTATGTCTCCTTCTACGAGTTTGGTTTGTACCTTACCTATGAAGTACCCTATGATTTCCCTCCAATTTACGGAGGAAATTCGGTACTCTATAAACTAGGGGAATATATAAAATGTGTTAAGGCGAATATGGGTAATGCCTTAACGCTAATTTAATACTTTACTATAGACACTATTATAATAGCGTATTGTACTATGTATGTAGATAGTTTAACGGATCCTTAGGAGATGGAATCTCGAACATCTCTTAAGTTAGTGCACTCACATTAGACACTGGATAGGAGATGTAAAATCCTATAAACGTCCACACTCATATTTATTTATTGTTGATTTAACTTACATAATATCTTTTAGTTCTGACCTGAGTGTTTTGTCTTTTTAATTCGCTCGGGTCTTTCTGAGCTTTTCAGTGTATCGAAGACCTTATTTCTAGAGGATGAAGATGAAGATTTATTATTATTATTATTATTATTATTATTTTATACTACTGCATCATGTTGTTCTGCTGTATTGGTTATTTATTCTAGTTATATGTATCTCTGATCTATATTGTAAAAGTGTAGTCAAATGTTATTTGTAAAATAGCTTCATGAACTGTTTACTTGATTATTATATTTTAATCATTCTGTTGTGAGATTCTATGTTTATTTTTTCTTTCTTTTCTCTTCCTTTTCTTATTTACCCCATAACAATCTTCCCTTTTGAATGGCTTGAGTCCGACATGTATGGTTTATTGTCGATTTAAACTGTCCAAAAAGGTGGGTCATTACACACAATGTTGTCATAGTGTTGTTGCATGGTTTGATAATTAACTATATTAGGTGCTTTGGTCATGTGATTTGTGCAACTATGCTTGTAAGTTGGGTATAGTGAGTCCTAAGTGTGATTAACTTATGCAACATGTCGAGTGATTGTACTCTATATGCATATTTGCCGAAGCTATTGAAGTCTTTTTGCCTTACCCTTATATAATTTTTTTATAAAATTTGACGACCTACTGTAACAAATAATTTACTATTCCAAATCCTGCATAAATTGATCATCCCTTTCTAAAAAAATAGATGCAATCACCTTTATTATTCTCGATATCCCGAAAGTTTTCGATAATTAAATCAAGAATCATGATTGATCTAAATTTCTCCCAATCAACATCAAATACCGTTGTGATAGAAGTAGTATAAGTTATGTTATACAGTCTTTTGATATGTTTACACATTGTTTTGAATAGGCAAAAAAAACCAAAGAACGGAGCACTTTGTGCGTGGAGAGATGAAAATCACTAGAAAAAAATTGTGAAATGGTAGGGTGATAGACTTAGTCCTTCTTGATTTACTACAAACTAAAAAAACTGGTTTTTTAATAACAATTCAAAAATTTGCCATTTGAACATCGAAGTCGACACCGAATACTACCACTGTGTTCAAATGTTGAGCATCCAATCGTCAAAAGAGCATATTGTTAGGGTAAATAAAAAAGGAATAGGGAACAAAGAAAACGGTATTTTAGAACGGAATCGACAACATATAATAGAACAAGGACACTAAAACTGCCACTCTAAAAATACATAGTATATCGGGGTTAAAAACAAACCTTGTCAACTGGACCGTTATAAAATTCCGACTATATAATTGCTGATATGGTTACTAAATAATACAACGAAAAATAAAATATTATGATCGGCGAACCTCCATCTCCTCTCCAAGATCTTCGAAATACGAAAGCTAATCCGATAAAATTCTCAGTCTGACCTAAGCATTATAATAATACCACCCAGATCAGTCTTGGAAATACCAGTGTGGGAAACACAACCAATAGGGAACATACGAAAGTTCTTTGAGACCATGTTGCTAACTTGGAATGGATTTTTACCTCACAAGAATAACATCCATACAGGAAAGAGTGAAGACAAAAAAGGAAGCAAATCCAAATAGGAATGGGTATAAATAGTATAAAAAACCAGATTTGAAAGAATGAAAATAATCCAAGCATAATCCAAACTGGTAAGAATGGATAAAACAAGATAACAGTCCAAACTTAATAAAATGTACAAAATCTATAATTAAACATCGTAAAGAGTGGTTGACTCTTCCCATTGCAATTACAGAAAAAAAATTCGAAGGTTTGAATCAAATAAGGAAAGAAAATTTCCAACAAATGACTATGAAGGTGCATCTCTCTTGAAGTATACCTCTAGTAATATACTTCTGAGAAGCTCATTTACACTGTGAAACTTCTTGGTACCCTCCAAGCCGCACCCCACCAAACCTTACCGAGTAACTAAATATTTCACATCTAAGTGCACAACCAAATCCAATCTAGATGAGATGTAAAAACACCCTAATAGGAGTAACCCCACGTAGCTTGGCCTCCTCTCGCGCTTTGGATTTAGTCATTTCCAATAAAGGATAACAAAGCTTAAAGAGCAGCATTTTTTTAAGGTTACGATACACCATGAAAAAAGTTGAATCTGATAATCAATAAATCAACTATCGGGGATAATTAAAATGATAATATATGGAAATGAAATATCATATATCTAACATTACTCATCGACTCCAAACAAGTGCTATCTCTTGGTTGAAATTGAAGCCGGGCAATTTGAGGTAGTGTTACGTCTAGGCATCACCTTGACGACATTTTTAACCTTTAAGATAGAAATGAGTCAAAGCCTCAACGTTTAGCGTTAAAAATATGACTAGATCCTTTCCATATAAGCGATATCTTTGACGGAACTACTTTTCTATAACCGAATCGAACTTTACTTTTAGAAAATGAACTTGTGCTTGATTTCCATATTACATTATTGGTAAAAAAAACTCTTAGAAATACCTTTTAAAATGTTCTTTTAAAAGACAAAATTTATAATACTAAGTGTATTAAAACATGGGTAAAAAATGTCATTTAAACATTGTTCACTATAAATCCAAAATAGCTTACACTTAGCTTTATTTATAAATAATTCCGTTTAAAAGATTTTCATATTTATAAACCATTATTTGTAAATTTAAAACAATATTAATTATCTTGAAAGATAATTAATCACATTTATAATTTTCTTGAATAAACAAATCCGTTATCTTTAATAAAATAGTCAATTATTTCCAAGCACTTTTACATTAATAAATTAATTTTAAAACCTTTAATAAATCAGTTTATTGACTTTAAAACACTTTCATTAAATTATTTAATCACTTTAGTCACTTTTATTAAGTTAATTGATTTACTTCAATAACGTTAATAGAAAGATTTATTAAATTCAAATAATCGTTAAATAAAATGAATAATTAATCTCAAACATCATTAATTAAAATGATTAATAAATTTTAAATACCATTAATTAAGAATATTAATTAAGTTCAAATAATCATGAATTAATTAGATTAATTAAATTTGAACCACATTAATTAAAACAATTAATTAAACATCATTTGTTAAAATAATTAATTAGCTATACACCATCATTAATTAAAATGATTTACTAAATTTCAAAAATCATTAGTTAAAACAGTTAATTTAATTTAAAAAATCATTAATTAAAATGATTAAAACAATTAATTGATTTTAAGACAATCATTGATTAAAATGATTAATTAAAGTTCAAAATCATTAATTAAAATGACTAAATTAATATTCAAATATCATTAATCATATAAGTTCACAAATTTCAAACATCATTAATTGAAATGATTAATTATATTCAAATATCAGAAATTATGATGATTAACTAAAATCAAATGTTATTATTTAAAACGATTAATCACTTTTGAATATCATTAATTAAAACGATTATTAACTTTCAAATATCGTTAATTAAAATAATTAATAAATTCAGACACCGTTACTTAAATGATTAATTAAATCCAAATCTCATTAATGAAAAATAATGATTAATTTTAAACATCTTTAGTTAAAATGGTTAGTTATTTAAACTTATCATTAATTAAAATGATTAACGAATTTCAAACACTTATTTTGTGAAAATACTAGCTCAAGTTCAAAACACAGATGATAGATTTTAGGGATAAAAATCAATAAATGACGGTATAGCGAAAATCGCTATAACAACACTTAAACAATTTAAATGGAATATCAAGGTTTATTTCAGTTAAATATCAATATAATGGCATAAGGATGTAAATTAATAATTATTGGCGAGATACCCTTTAGGATCTCTCTATGAATACTCCCGGTAAAACAATGGTTAAGGATATTATATATAATCATATGGGTTCATAACAATCAAGTAAATATGTCATCCATTTTCCAAATATAATTTCAACCAAACAAACAATTAAACAATTTAACTAACATTGAAGTAATCAATAATAGTTTATAGCATCATAGATATGATATAGTAAAATTGAATGTGAGTTTAACTCAATTGGTTCTGATTTTCATCGAATAATTTAGGATTTGAACTAAAATCGAACGAGCGTTCGATTTTAGCATAAATTCCAACAAGCTCCAAACTCCTCCAATCCAAATCCATTGTGAATAAAATGTCCGTACAAGTTCCATGCAACAAACGACGTTTGAATCCGACTACATATGCAAAAGTTTTTCAAATTATAAATTTCGGATTTTAAATAATATAATTAAATAGTTAATTACATTACTTAACTAATCCCTCCATAAACCTTCTTCTCCTTTCCGCTAATTACCTTCACCCTATACAAATCCCATGCACCATTAACCATGAACATCCAAGCACCAACGTGGAACTACGCTCCATGATTCTTCGATCTATCTTTACCAACATGTTCCTCTCGATGAACTCGACTAGCCTATACCCAAAAATCAATGCCCTAACCATTCAATCAAAATGCTACACGTTCAGGTCCTCCTCCCGCCGCGCGCCCGGTCATGATCCCCCATAGACCGCCATACAACCCCAAACTTCGGCCAAGCATCTTCTTCCAATGCTAAACCCAAAACCAAGCTTCAACTCGCCTAAATCTACCTAAAACTCCAACTAAATCAAGCCCTAGTTCCAATGCCATGATTGGCTATCTACAAAACAAGAACGAACACGACGAAACTCGGTTGGTGTTGAAACCTAGGTCTACGAGAGATTGCAGAAGCAAGAATTGTAATTTTTAGTTGAGTGTGGGATTTTATTCTTAATTTTCAAATTTGATTTTGAAAGAAGGAGCGCAATTATGTTAACATGCAAGAATTTTAAAGGGAAAGAGAGTATGGGTTGAGAATGTGAGAGGTAAGGTGAGGGTACAAGTTTGAAAAGATAAGGTATGGGCTAGCAATATAGGGTATATGTATTTTGTATGATAATATCCGATATAATATACCCAAAAGTCTCAAACTCCAATCGAAGCTTGTAGATTGGCGTTCTATACTAAATACCCCTATTCTGAACTCAATGGAACAAATTTCAAGACCTAATTCCAAAGTATACGGAAGTTAGCTTTTTAAATAAAATTATTTGTAAAATTAATCGCTAGCGTTTCGAGCTTGCACGACCACACAGTACATATGATCGTTACAAAACTCGAGGGCATACAATAATATATTATTCTGGATCTAATGACACTATTTTCGTCAAAATCCGAGACAGTGCTCCGAAATGTTAATTTCACAATTTAAATATCGTCCTATATTTTCGATCCAATTATCGATATTTGATCTATTTATATCTGTAAACTAATTTTCAAATTGAATTCATCAATATTATTTATTAATTAAAAGGAGTTAAATAAAATTATTAAATCCTTTTAATTAATATTTAATTCTCAATTCAAATATTTAAAAGATTATAATATTTTAATTATAAGTTATTAAATTCCAAAATTCAATCATTTTAATATCAAAAATTAGTTAAACATTTAAAATCAAATAACCAAGATTTTGGTTTGTTACATTTTATCTTAAATTTATCAAATAACTTTTACCTAAAAACAAAATGTGCCACCATACCACCCAATTCAACCCCGCACGGTTCAGATCGAACAGATGGTGTACATGCGTAATATGACTCTTAAGAAGCCTATATATAAATAGTATTGTTTCATAATATTCCAAGATTTTGGAATTTCCAAAATAAGAAGGCCTCAAGTGCTTTCTCACTTCTTCTAATAATTCAATTTATAACAAAATCTCTAACAACTGCCGATTTGAGTTTTTAAACATATATTTCCTCGATCAACATCGAAATATATATTAAATTGTGCATAAGTAAACGTATCATTCAACTTGAAACTTTACATAGTAAGTGTGACGACTCGCCCTTCTACTACCATAAAGAGGTATCATCATTTAGAAAGAAAGGGATAGAAATAGAAGAGAAAGAGAAAGAAAAGAACAACAACATCAGAATCTCACAGCGGAACGGAATAAAATATAATATATCACATAAATATTTCATAGTTTTACATATATCAGAGTTATACAATATCAATACACATGACAGTTATACATACATCTATCGCTATATACATCAGAGATACAGTACACAACAACTACAAACACAGTGGAACTAGATAGATATCTACATATGTCTGGGACTCCTGCTCCAAGCTCCTCTAGAAATCAAAGTCCAAAACCTATCACTTGGCTACTCATAAAAATTTGAGTACCCAAGAGTTTATGAAAAACAAAATATAAACTCCGGGTCAGACATGGGTCTAGTATGAGTAAACGGTTTAAATTGTTTAACTTTGAAAAAACATTGGAAAATAAAGGTATCACGTAAGACTCCCCACAAATAAATACGGGTAAGTTTTTACCTTATGCTAACCAAAACATTTCATAGTTAATCCAGTGATATTATAATAGTGTCTAGGGTTTTCAAGTAAATAGAAAATAGCCGAAATTGTTACATTCATTAAATTCCAGCTACTAGCCACAAAAGTGGGTAATACAAATCAAAACCATAGGGTCTCGTAGGGAAAATGGATTTCCAACAATGGCAGGGCTACTGGGGTACCGCCCGTCACGGTACGGGGCCTAGATCACCGTACCAAGGATCACTGCCGACCCCCTACAACACAAGGCCGGAACCATTCCTTACTGAACAGTCCCGAACAAGATAAACCCCGCAGTTGGCGCGACCAACCGCTCACTAAGCCGAAATATAAAAAGTGACATCTATACAGGGGAAATATCTTGTCCTGCTTGGGCATGACCCACCTAACCTTGCTGCATCTCCCCTGTTTTAGCCATTCCCGGTTGATGAGGCTTGAGGCTGCGATTACCTTTAAAGAACATATCACTTAGAATGTTCATCGTCCGCCTGACGATGTGCTGAAAGCATTCAATCCATACAAGTTCGTTCCGGGTTCGAACGAAACCGAAGGCATTATCTCGTTACACTCGTTTTGGAATCACCCACAGAGTTAACGACGATAACCCTTGCATTCTGAATACACCATCTCGATCTTCATTTCAGGATTTACGACCTAACGTTTAAATTGGATCGATATGGTTTTCGGAGAATCAAATTTGATTCTTCCGATCCCGGTCTCATCGAATCCAAACGCCATTTTAAGGGCCAAGTTGTCTAATTAACTTAACAGTTTAAATAATTTACATTCAACAATTGAATTAACATAACATTTATCATAGATAAAACATATGCATACATCATAGATATATCACAGCATATCAGAGGGCATCACAGAATATCTTCAATTTAAGCATCACAATCCAGACATTCTACATACACAACAATCCATAAGCAATTATTTAAATTCTCATTGCAATTAATTTGATTTAAAATCAATTACTTGAGAATTCATCGCTTGATCCTGTTTGCTTAATCGTTGATTAAAAGTTAATTACTTATTTCCTTTCAAATTATTTACTTACAATTAATTACTTATTTCTTTTCAAATTGCCTTAATGATTTCTTAATCAACTATTAAATCCTAATTACATTTTATTTCACACTATTAATTTAGTTACTTTCCTACTCAAGTGATTTAACTTTAATTACATAATGAACTAATAACTTTAACTATTTATTAATAAAACTTAATTACCCTTTTATTAACTGCTAATTACTTAATCAATCAATAATTAATTCTTAATCAAGCTACTTAATTAATTAACTATCGATTCATAATTAAATTACTTGATTAACCCACTATTTATTCATTTATTATTACTTAATTACTCAGTTAATTAGTTGATTCCTAATTATTAATTATTAATTCATAACTTACTTATTATAGATTGATTAGTTACTCAGATATCACAAATTATTTAAACTAACCATCTATCATCAATTTTATTAACTATATAATCTTCAATGAACCACCTAAATTAATTATTATTTATGAATTAACTTCTAAGTAATTAGCTAACATTCTTACGATTTAAATTGTTTTAATATATGATTTATTTATTATTATTTTACTACAAAATCAATTTAAAATTATTAATTTAAAATTCCAAGTAGAAATTACATTCTAATTACTTATTATTAGTCACCTATCTCTACAAACTTTTCTAAAATAACTTTTACGTTAAACTAACTAACTAACTATTGTTTAATTAACTTAGTTAAACATTTATACAAAATTATTATACACGTCCTTTGGGGAAACACCCGAGACCGTACCACCCCTTACTCGAGAAAACTCGAGTTTCTCTCGTGATTTCCGCGCGTCCCATCTTTCCTATTTCCCCCTTCTTCTCCCTTTTCCTGTTCTATTCTTCTTCTCACTTATTTTTTCAGTAAGCTTAAATTTATTACTTAAATCAACATCAGTACAACCCACACTCGAACGGAAAAAAACTCGAGGGAAAGCCCCCAATCACTCGAGCACGACCCGAAGCATTTATCCCCCTTCTTCGTAAACAATGCGACCACGTAACTGTGCCAAAGACGCGTATCACCGCCGCCGTACACGTGCACGGCGGCATTCCCCTTCTCCGGCGAGCAACAAAAACTCCAACAAGTCACAAATCGCCACTAGACTTGAAATCAAGATTCAAATCACCCTACAGGCTCGAATACAAAAAAAACAACCTCGGCTCAAAAAAAACAAAATCAACGCCTCGGGTTATCGCCTTGCCACAGCCTCTCCATCTACCTGCAGCACCCAAGATTTTGCCCATACGTCGTCATCACGGTAAACCATCATCCCACAGGAGCTCAAGCCACTCGATCGCACGTATGTACCGTGCGCGATTGATTTACAGAGAAGAACAAACTACCTGTAAAACCCTACTTCGGTCACGCACTAAATTTTCGCTCAATAGAAAAATTAATTCGTATTTTTCCCGAGTTAATGGATGTATAAACTTGCTTCAATCCAAGTTTCATTATTTATCATTGATTCAATTTTGAGAAATTGATAAAATTGCAGTCTTTATTCTCATATGAACTGCTCATGAACTAGCAATGTAAAAATCCTCATTTTCATTTTAAAAATCATAAATTTCATCAATATTTCAATTTATAAACTTGGATTAGATTTTTATAGCAGTTGAATTTTATCAATATATCCTTTGGTTTCTTGTAAAACAGTTTTACAGTAGGTATGCTTCATTAGCATATTCAAGCTTCATCATCTTGTTTGATAAAAAAAATGAAAATTCTACCATGAATCAGTTGAAAGCAAGAATTTGATTTTTGAATGGAATCAACCCATATGCATACACAGTGAAGCACAATATACAGAATCATGTTCAAGATCAAACAGAGACAAATACCCTATAAGAAATCATTTTACTGCTTTTAAATTTAAACACAAAGCTTTAGATTTTGTTTACTCACCAAAAATACTGTTGAAACAGAGAGGATGTTTGATGAAACAGCAGTTTGAAGTTGTTGAATTCTTGAAAAATTTTCTTTTGCTTTGAACTTGATTGAGCTTGTAAATATGCAGTTTTGTTTAAGTTATGGAATGAACAAAATAGAATAATAAATACACCTATATATGGGTTTGAACAAGCTGCCTTCTGGAACAAGCTTTACCCCTGATATAATATTTGATTAAATTTTTTACTGTAATAAGACCTGAAATGATATGAATATTTCGGCTGGGAGAGATTTTTAGACAGCAATGTATGCTAATTAAATATGTATGTTTTCACTTAAGTTAACATAGAATTAAATGCTTGCTGGCACAACAATATATAAAGATATTTGCAGATTTCCCATTTGTACTAAGATGTTTTCATATTTGATACTTGCAGATTTTGGTCTGTACAAAATTGTTTTTATTTATGCTAGCATATTATTAATGTTTGCAGGCAAACTTTGTTTTCTTTGCAAAGATACTTGTAGGTCTTATTACTTAAAATGTTTACACTAAATAATTATGTTGGCATAATCAGTTACATGTTTATACTGTAAAGATATTTGTAAGTTGTACATAGATATTTAAATGAAGAGATATGTTTCAGGAAGGCTTATACATGAAGCTACTCATTTTGTCTTATTATTATATTCCTTGTTTTCTTGCATTGCACATGTTTACACAGCAACTAGTTACTATCTTTGTTAAAGATCAATATTGTGAAAATGTATGTACATAGATTATGAAAATAATTTATCTTCTTTCTAAGCTCACCTTATATGATTCATGTATGATTTTTATAGTTATAGTTTACATACTCCTTTAGTTTTATTTTCTATTTGTAGTTAAATTTCCAAACATTAATTTCTAACATTGTATTTTAAATTTTATATTTTTATTTATATCTTATATTTATCATTATGTTTTCATATTCATATCTAAATATTGATAGGCTTCTTATTTTAAACATCATTATTTAGATTACCCTTTTATAAATATTATATTAAATATTGATAATATACAACTTTTGGTTTTATTGACCAATACAGGATTTCTTTTAGATTTTCAAATCAATTTTCCTTTACAGAGCATATATAACTGCTAAATATCAAAGATCTCCTCAGTTTATAAATTTGAAAAGCTTCTATTTAATTTAAATTAGATTAAATATTTATTAAAATAAACGGGCCAAAAATCAGGGTCGTTACAGTAAGTGAGATTCCTATTATACTAGAGTGACACATAGTCTTGAACTTTAACTTATACATCAAACTACATACAATCTTTCCAAGGTGTATTTAAAAGCTAGTGTCTATGGCCATGCATGCCTATCCTTGTATAGTGACCACTTATGAAATTTTCTCCCAAAATTTCATATGAGATGATTTCATTTCCACATTCACATGGGTGAGTCTATTAAGTGTAGTACTGTAGCTAGGTACTTATTCCACATATGGTGTAGATCTCATTAAGAGTTTGTATCAACGAATCCATCTATCGTTTTGGAAATTCATGTTCAAATTATTTTAGAAAATTATACGATTCATCACATATCACATTATATTTTGTTATTACCAATTGAAACTAGTTCATGGGATCTACATTTCTTTGATTGGGCTTAGTCGACTCATCATTCTAAGTGCAATAGTCACCTAGCTTTTGAAGTTTTACAGGCTTTCTCTTTGGTCAATCCTTTCGTTAAAGGATTTTTGAAGTTATCATCAGTACGTACATGATCCATTATAATAACCCTTGTAGAGGGGAATTCCAAAATATTACTACTCTTGCTACGTATTTATTATCTCTTATACCTATAATAACAATTTTGAAATTTGCAATAGATGTGGTAGTACCACAATGGATCACCATGATTAGTATTGATTTTCCTATAAAGGGATCTAAGATGGTAGCTTCATAGCCAATTAGCTTCTTCACTAGCTGTTGCCAGTGCTATCAAATCAGATTTCATAATGGATTGAGCTAAAATAAAAAAAATTATTTTCGAAAAATAAGTCCACCAATAATACAAAAATTATAGCTACTCATTGCTTTGGGGTCATTTGACAAATTGTTACATTCTGTATCACTATATCATTCAAAAACAACTAATTTTTTTAATAATGCAAACCTACGTTCATTTTTCTTTTAAGTTATCTCCAGACCAAATGCTCCATGTAACAACTAGTCTTTTTGTACGCTTTAAATCAACGATAAACCACACACGTCAGACTCAAACCATACAGAAGGGCGGATTGTTATTAGGGGAGCACAAAAAGAAATAATACAAAACAGAATCTCACAGTGGAATGACAAAATAAAATAATCAAATAACAGTTCATGAAGCCGTTTTACAAAACATTTGATTATACTTATACAACACATATCAAAGTTACACGTACCAGAGAATAATAAATAAAAATGCAGCGGAACAGTATGAATGTAGTGGACTAATATGATAAATAATAGTAGTACAATCTTCGTATTCGTCCTCCAGAAGTAAGGTCTTCAAATTCTGAAATGCTCAGGCTGACCCGAGCCAATTGAAAAGACAAAACACTCGAGTCAGAACTAAATGATCTTATGTAAGTTAAATCAATGGTAAATAATATGAGTGGAACGACATCTGAGATGTTTACGGGATTTGACATCTCTTATCCAGTGTCAAACGTGAGTGCAGTAGCTTAAGAGATTCTCAGGATTCACACCTCCTAAGGATCTGTTGAACTATCTACTATGTAGTAATATACGCTATTATAATAATGTCAAAAAGTAAAATAAACTTACTTTAAAATAGCATTAAGGGGTTACCCATATAGCTGTTTACACGTAATTGTGCCAATAGTTTATACAGCACCGTAATACCACATGATCGAGAGGCTATCAGAGGATTCTCCATGGGTATGACACATATCAAACTCATACAAGGTGAGCTAGGATAGGCGACACGGCACAACTAGGCAATGCCAGGGTAGATGTACCAATTACGCTTCCGGGCCTGTGGTATGGCGTAGAGCGCAGCTACCGCCCACCTCGAGCCACACCCTCAAGTAAAAAAAAAGTGGCCAACATATCAATCCAAAAGTCCGAGTATAATGTCGAAGGGATGTGTTCGATCAAAGGAGCTACCTAATTACCCCATTAATCGCTTCTATTTTAACCACCATATGCCAACTCATGGAAGTCGGGTTCACGTATATACCTCAAAGGACGTCGCCACCATCCTACTTCATTCTGGAATCTCCACTGCATACACGGCTATCAAAGTGATTTTCGGTATCGATAGAGAGTATGCCCATATCCGATCTCGGTCTCTTCAACAACCAACCATTGTTATAACATCGCGGTCATTTTCAAAATAGTTTATACTTTAAAACCAAAATATCATTTCCTTTCCAAACCAAATCAATATGATATCATTTTCATTTCAAACATATCCTTTTTCTAAAATCATAACACTTTCAAAGTAATAAATTTCGAAATCAAGACACTTGAAATATACAATTTCAAATCATAATACCTTGAAACTCATAACTTTGAAACATAACTTCCACTACTTAATGGTTTAAATATTTAAAATTCTTTATATAATAAAACAGCTTCTTCAATCTCACAAATCAATTCCAAAACAACTCGAATTTATAAATTTTAAATCCAACCAAATCCTAAATCATAAATTTCAATTCAATTCAGTTTCCAAATAAACCATTCCAAATTATATCGATTTCAAAACAGATTTGATCCACAGAATAAACCATTCCAAATACAATATGTTTCAAACATTAAGTATTCAACAATTTCAAAACTAAGTTTGGTAATTTCATATATATATATATATATATATATATATATATATATATATCAAATTCAATTTTCTATTATATAGTTTAGAAATATTATACTTAATAAATCCATTATCATTTAAATAAATTCCAAATTACACATAACTAAATATTTCCTTCAATTTATTTATACTTGAAATACACATTTAATTCACCTTAACCCAAAATCAAGTAATAAAAATCATACCTTTTAACATTTCCAATTTAATAAATTTTACGTCAAACTTATTTGAGTTTAATTCTTAAATAAATTCAATTTCAAATAAATTTCCAATTTATCTTCCAACCTTACTTTATCTAAATCATTATAAAATCTATATTAAAATAAGAATTTAAATACTTAACCATATTATCTTCAATGAAAATCAACTTATTATTAAGCTTATTCTATAATAAAACATGTTTACACATAGCTTACAATCAAGGATAAAATAACATTTATATAATATCTAAAATCAATATTTATCTAAAACCATATATTTCTTTACAAAACCATAGAAATCATTTCAAAATATTTTTATACAAAGGCTCCGGAGTCTGCATAAAATTTTCTATCCTATGGTCAAGTGATACGAATATTTATCCTTTCAATCTGTAATTTAAAATATAAATACGGTTATATATCATTTCAATTCGCAATCCCAAATGAAATAAAATCCATAGCAACTTGTAGTTTATAACAGTATAAAATACAACATCCATTCATCCAATATCAATCATCAAACATTTATCACAATCATCATCCAATTCATTCAATAACATCGATATAGAACAGATAATAAATAACAGGTATTTACTGGCAGTTTACATTCAATAATAAATTAAATAACTATTTTATTTAAATA
Source organism: Allium cepa (assembly GCA_030765085.1). Classification (NCBI taxonomy): domain Eukaryota; kingdom Viridiplantae; phylum Streptophyta; class Magnoliopsida; order Asparagales; family Amaryllidaceae; genus Allium; species Allium cepa. The sequence goes on along the minus strand of CM060934.1, from coordinate 364,501,904 downwards.
AATTCAAATAAACTGAGGTGATGATTCAAAATATGCCAAACAGTCATAAATAAATTTCTAGTCACATCATAAATCAATTTAACAAACATTAGAAATTTTAGAAGTTGGGGTTAAAGCACTCACTCCATTATAAATTATAAAGTTTTTGTTTCTTTCTAAACATAATTACAAAAATCTTATTAAATTAACCAATTTAATTATCTAAATTTACATGTCGTTACACTCTCTCCCATTCAAAACTTTTTGTCCCCGAAAAGGAAAAAAAGGGAAAAGAAGAAATTAAATAGTCAATATTTATTATTCAAAATATTAAATTTATAAACAAAGAAGTTTACAAAATTTGTTAATTTAAATAAAATATATCCATTTTATTATCATTAAATCCTCCTATACTCAAGTTAATAAAAGTTTGGAAAATATTTTACATAAATTTCTAAGTCCAAAAATTTTGGAAAAATTTCGGTAGGGTCTCCTTTGTATGGAGAGGCTCGGGAGAAATTATAATATAAATAAACAACATATATCAAAATTTTCAAAATAATATTATCCCAATAGTGGGAAAAACAATATAATATTGTTAGAAAACCGTAATCCGAGAACGTTCATATTTGTCGGGTAACTAACGCTTAATTATAAAACCAAAAGTAGTAGCAATTGCTTCCATAACCTGTATTTCACATATATAATCCCAAAAAGGGTAAAAATGATATAAAATGAAATATTTAAAGTTGTTTCAATCACTAATAACAAATCAATAATAATCACTTGCAATCACAACATAAAACCAATATATGAAGCCAATAAAATCAACAATTCATATATCCATAGCAAACAAACAAATAGTTGTTCGGGTTTAAACTTTAAATTGTACATAATGGAAAATAAACTACTAAGTGCCCCATTTACTCAACAGTCTTAGATGAAACTAAATAGATTATTCATACATCCAAACAATTTTAAAGTATTCTTTCCCAAACAACCATAAACCCAACCAACAACAAATTCTAACCTTACTTAAGTTTATTCTTATAAATTTCTTTCACAACATTTGCTTCTTACTAAATTTTATTCCAATTCATTCATATCATGTAAAATTTCTTTTTATTGTATTACATTCATTTATTCACTACATAATTTCATTTATTTACAGTATTCATGCGTAATTCAATTGTTTAGCATTTCAATATATTTACTTAAGTTTCTAATTACTCATTTACAATAGTTACCTTCTATCTCATTTTATTTTAGTAGCATTTCAATTATAACTTGAGTTTATAATCACTATAACATCAAATTCTTATTTATAAAAGTAATTCATTGAACATTTCTATTACATAAGTTTTACTTGTAAATTTTTTCATTACATTTTCTTACTGGACATTTCAACTTTTAAATCTTTTGGTAAGTTATATATATGCTTCAAGAATGTAACTGAAAGTTATACAAGTTTATCTTATTTCTTTTAATTAATCTATTGTTCAATAATCATTCCTTTGTTTTATATGTTACTAATTTCAACTCTCTTGAAACTTCATTTATAACCTAGCATTTAATCTATTATTTCATTTAGAGGTTCTAATTATTATTTACTTATATACCATTTCACTATAATAATTGAAACTATTAGTTAACGGAAACTTAAGAACTAATTACCGGGTAAAATTTCAAATCATTTTAAAATGATAGATAAATGTACATACTTATAATTTATATATCCAATTATATCTAAAACAATTTGAAATTTATATTTGTTTATCAAAATAAATCTGCAGTAAAACTACAACAGTGGCCTTCCCACTTTGAAACTCGAAAATGAATGTTGATGATGCGTGCACTCATCATCGAAATTATTTTCCAGCGACACAGAGGGGAGTACCGAACTTATTTCTTTCCAAAGTTACTTTAAAACCATTCTTTCAATTTATATTGAAATATTTATATATCAGAAAATACTTATAAACAATATTATTATATTCCAAAATCCTTCGAAAGAAATTTCCAAAAATCCCGGAACTTAGGTCCTAAATTTCCAATTTTCATTTATTTTATTTTCTTCAAATATTGTTTCCAATCAATATTTATAAATTTCACTACCTAACAACTAATATATTACAACCAAACATAACATTTATAAAAAAATTATTTTATATATAGAAAATATAATAGGCAAAATTATTTCATTCACCTATATTCAAACAAATATTGTGTCGGTCTGTCCTATTAAGTGTTTAGAAATCCCTATTGGTCATACCGTCCTATGCACCAACCAGAATTTATAAATACAAAATGGAACAAATCAACACAATATCGAAACCTTTTATAATATTAACAAATACGCTCTCTCATATACATATGCTTAGCGACTCATCATAGGGTATTATTACCTTATTAATAAAGAGTCAGAACCCACAAAGCTAAGGTTTTCGCTAAATGAAAGCTCTGATACCAAATGTAACAACTTGCCTTTTTGTACGCTTTAAATCAACGATAAACTATACATGTCAGACTCAAACCATATAGAAGGGCAGATTGTTATTGGGGTGAATAAGAAGAGCAGAGAAAGAAATAATACAAAAAAGAATCTCACAGCGGAATGACAAAATATAATAATCAAATAACAGTTCATGAAGCTGTTTTATAAAACATTTGATTAAACTTGTACAACACATATCAGAGTTACACGTACCAGAAAATAATAAATAACAATGCAGCGGAACAGTATGAATGTAGTGGACTAATATGATAAATATAGTAATACAATCTTCATCTTCGTCCTCCAGAAGTAAGGTCTTCAAATCCTGAAATGCTCAGGCTGACCCAAGCGAATTGAAAAGTCAAAACACTCGAGTCAGAACCAAAGATCTTATGTATGTTAAATCAATGGTAAATAATAAGAGTGGAACAGCGTCAGAGATGTTTACGGGATTTGACATCTCATATCCACTGTCAAACATGAGTGCATTAACTTAAAAGATGCTTAGGATTCACACCTCCTAAGGACCCGTTAAACTATCTATTATGTAGTAATATACGCTATTATAATAATGTCTAAAAGTAATATAAACTTACTTTAAAATAGCGTTAAGGGGTTACCCATATAGCCCTTAACACGTAATAGTGCCAATAGTCTATACAGTACCGTAATACCTCCAGTTCGGGAGGCTACCATAGGATACTCCATAGGTACAACACAAATCAAACTCGTACAAGGCCCGCTAGGGTAGGTGACATGGCACAACTAGGAAATGACAGGGTAAATATAACAATTACGCTTCCGGGCCAGTGGTAACGCGTAGCGCACAGCTACCGCCCATGTCGAGCCACACCCACAAATCAAAAAGAAAAAAAAAATCAAAAGTGGCCACCAAATCAATCCAAAAGTCCGAGTATAATATCGAAGAGATGTGTCCGATCAAAGGAGCTACCTCATTAGCCAGTCAATCGCTCCTGCTTTAGCCACCTTATGCCAACTCAGGGAGTCGGGTCTACGTATATACCTCAAAGGACGTCGCCACCATCCTACTTCATTCTGGAATCTCCATCGCGTACATAGTTGTTAAAGTGGTTTTAGGTATCGACGGAGAGTTTGCCCATATCTGATCCCGGTCTCTTCAACAACCAACCGTTATTATAACATCGCGGTCATTTTCAAAATATTTTATACTTCAAACCAAACTATCATTTCCTTTCAAAACCAAATCAATACGATATCATTTTCATTTCAAATATATCCTTTTTATAAAATAATAATCCTTTCAAAGTTATACATTTCGAAATCAAGACACTTGAAATATACACTTTCAAATCATAATACCTTGAAACTCATAACTTTGAAACATAACTTCCACCACTTAAATGGTTTAAATATTTAGAATACTTTATATAATAAAATGGCTTCTTTAATCTCACAAATCAATTCCAAAACAACTGGAGTTTCTAAATTTTAAATTCAACCAAATCCCAAATCATAAATTTCAATTCAATTCAGTTTCCAAATTAAATATTCCAAATTATATCGATTTCAAAACAGATTTGATCCACATAATAAACCACTCCAAATATAATATGTTTCAAACTTTAAGTATTTAAAAATTTCAAAACTAAGTTTTGTAATTTCGTGTGTGTGTATATATTTATATCAAATTCAATTTTCTGTTATATAGTTTTGAAATATTTTATGTAATAAATCCATAATCATTTAAATAAATCCCAGATTACACATAACTAAATATTTCCTTCAATTTATTTATACTTGAAATACTCATTTAATTCACCTTAATCTAAAATCAAGTTATAAAAATCACACCTTTTAAAATTTCCAATTTAACAAATTTTACATCAAACTTATTTGCGTTTAATTCTTAAACAAATTCAATTTCAAATAAATTTCCAATTTATCTTCCAACCTTACTTTATTTAAATCATTATAAACTCTATATTAAAATAAAATTTAAATACTTAACCATATTATCTTTAATAAAAATCAACTTATTATTAAGCTTATTCTATATTAAAACAAGTTTACACATAGCTTACAATCAAGGATAAAATAACATTTATATAATATCTAAAATCAATATTTATCTAAAACCATACATTTCTTTACAAAACCATAGCAATCATTTCAAAATATTTTTATACATAGACCCCGGTGTCTGTATAAAATTTCTATCCTATGGTCAAGTAATACAGATATTTATCATTTCAATCCGTAATTCAAAATATAAATATGGTTATATATCATTTCAAACCACAATCCAGAATGAAATAAAAATCCATAACAACTTGCAGTTTATAACAGTATAAAATACAACATCCTTTCATCCATTATCAATCATCAAATATTTATCACAATCATCATCCAATTCAATCAATAACATCAATATAGAACATATAATAAATAACAGGTATTTACTGGAAGTTTATATTCAATAATAAATTAAATAACTATTTTATTCAAATAAATTCAAATAAACTGAGATAATGATTCAAAATATGCCAAACAGTCATAAATAAATTTCTAATCACATCATGAATCAATTTAGCAAACATAAGAAATTTTAGAAGTTGTGAGTGGGATAAAACACTCACTCCAGTATAAATTATAAAGTTTTTGTTTCTTTCTAAACTTAATTAAAAAAATCTTATTAAATTAACAAATTTTATTATTGAAATTTACGGGTCGTTACACTCCATACCAGGCCTACTCGTAAAACCGCATAATAATCCTACGACGCAGGCTATGTCAGGTCTACTACAATCAGTAACGTACCTAAGGTTGTCAATGATTCTCATATAATTAAGTTTTCTCACACTGTCACTAGTGTCCTTAAACTACTTTACATTACAATCATACAATGAAATTTCATAGTCAAATTGATTATATTTCTTTAGGATATCCAGAATACAGAGAGATTGATATAAAGAAATTTCATTTTTAAACCAAGTGATCTGAATACCATGGATCACACTCGTTTCTCTGAAATCTTTCATATCAAAGTTGGCAAATGGTAAACTTTTAACATTATTCACAATACGAATATCTGAACCAAATTTAAGCATACTATCCACACATGGACATATAACAGTGCAATTGTAATTCTCATATTTATAACAATTTCATCTGTCACTTTCATTTACTTTGAAATCATGTGAGATGTAACAACCCAAATTCTAGTGGGTCCGGATTTTGCGCAAAAATGTTAAAATCCAAGCCCACTAAAGCTCGAGTTGGGTATCTGGTATCCTGCAAATAGGAAAAGATGAATATATCAGAGCTCAAATAAATATCTCACAGCGGAACTGACAAAAATATAATAGTAAATAAGTACTCGACAAGGTAATAACACTTTCTAAACAAGTGTCACAAAGCTAGAACTTCTCTGCTATCTATCTAACCTGTGGAATAAAATAAGGAGGGGGTCAGAACTATAATTCTGGTGAATGGACAAATTATACACTTCGAAGCATAATTCTACATATACATTCTATTTCCATTTTCTATTATATTAGGTTTATTTGGTTTATAACACTCTCTCGCCTCTGTGCGTGAATTGTATCCATCTGCTCTCTAGTAGATTAAGACCTAATAACCAATATATATGTAGCTACATGCCCATAGACCGCATGAGTCCTAGGTACTACCCATAGTACCTTCTATATCCTCTTCAAAAAGGACTCCATCGTCTGGCTTGTAGAGCGTACTGTAACTACATCTATAAAGGACAGCTTCGTGATGCCTACAATACAGATGTTCCATCGTCTACTATGAAAACGTGAAACTGCTTCCGTACTAGCTTATACTAGTGCTCGTACATCCATAATGTACCACTCGGTGCATACATTGTGGACTACACGTAATGGTTCTGTCAACTCACTCAGCTCCGCCAACAAGGTCTATTTTGTACGGAACTTAGTCAGGGATTTTCTATAGTGAAAATTAGCCACAAAGGTGTAACAACCCACATATTTTACGATTGAGTATTTAAATATTTCATCATTAGTCGGATTTTAGTCCGAGAAGCTACTTTTTGCAAACGGTCGAATTAGGACTCAAGACCACCCCCATTGAGTTTAAAATGACGTTTGCAACCTTTTTGAGTATGAACTTTGATATGTTTGGAGTTAGTAGAATTTTGCTACTTTCTCACTTAGGGCTTTGGCTTCTGTTCAGCCCATTAGACCCAAGCTTCACCCCTCTTCTCTTCATTACTTCATTTCTATTTACTAACACTCAAGCTTTAGCAACAATGGAGAGAGGAATAGGAAATTAAAACTCCAAGCCCCAGTTTCCATTTGCAAATCAAGTTATAGCTCCAAATTTATAGAAGAAGCTTTGGTAAGCCTACTCTTCTTCTTCTTCTCTAACTCATTCTCTTACCAATTTCAGAAATTCCTAAACCTAATTTAGGAAATGTTTCTCTGTTAAGCTTAGATTCAAGCTCTTTGGGTTGGAATTGAAGAGTGATTGTCCTTGCCATTGCTCTATAGCTTCTTCTTCGTAGTTTTGGGTTTAAAGGTGAGATTTTTATCTCACATCTATGTCTATATCTATCTTTGATGTTGGATATGAGTTCCTAGCACTTATTCATGTGCATTTGCTTTTGGTTTGGATTGATTTGGTATATATTCCAACTTTTGGTGTTTTGAAAGAAAAATCTATGAAAATCCTTTTATGGATGTTTGAACATGTTTTTGGTGATGCATCGAAGAGCCTATAGGGTCGGGTTGCCGATTGGCATAAATCCCTAGCGCCATTGCTCGTTCGGTCGTGAATTGGATGTGATTGCACATCAATTGTATAGGCAGAAAAAATGCCTAGGTTCCAGTCAGTCGACTGGACTTTGAATCCAGTCGACTGGTTGTAGCCAATTGGTGTACAAAAGGCCGATAACAGAGATAGGAGGTATCTATTTCCTACAGTCAGTCGACTGAACTCATTGAGCCAGTCGACTGACCTACACCTAATGGCCTATTATGCCTATTTTTTCCTATTTTGTTTATGATTCCAATTTTTATCGATTCGTTTTGATTCCTAGATGATGCTATCTATTATTCGACTTTGATGACTTCTAATATGGGATTTTTGGAAATATCCATTTTGATGGATTTGATATCGATTTCTTTGGAATTAATTCACGTCTTTGTATGTGAATTTTAGTGATTGATTGTTTCTACAATCATTTTTGTGCTTTGTCACTTTAAAAATTTAAAGGTTTCAATACTAGTAGTAAATATCAAAACTCTTTTATCAAAACAACTCTATTTTAAATATCAAGCATGTTTATACAACCGTTTTCCAATCCACTAGTATATACAAACCTTTACCTCACTCGTATGAGAAATCTAATTAAACGGCTTAGTAAAACAAGTGGTATGAAACGCTTGCATTTACTTCGTCGGTTAATTCTTGGACTTGTTCGATTGAATTTCTTGTGACAATTTTCGAGTGGAGACTTACAGTTTGTTCGTAAATATTTAAGTTAAGCCAATGGTTATGGGACATGAAGCTAAGCTCATATATTTACTAGCTTAGTGTAATTGACACTTCTTGATGATCGATGATGATCATTTTGTGATTTAGACTAGCTATATGCTATGTTTCTTTGTCCATGTAGGGGACAGTACCTCGTTTTATTGAGTTTCGTCTCGTTTCATTTATAGGCTAACGACCTATGTATTATTTGGAGTTTCGACTCAATTTTTGTAGGCTAGTGACCCATGTTCTTTTATGGAGTTCGGTCCATCGGACGTACATTTGTACAACGTTGTTGCACCAGCTTATCAGGATCATCGGGCGTACCGTTGTACTACGTCGTTGTTCTGAATTATTCGAGTTTCAGGTCCTCGGGCGTACCGATATTGTACTACGTCGTTGCACCGGCTCTATAGTTAGCGACCATGGGATAGCGTCCCATTTGTGATACACGTGTTGGTGAGCTTTCATGCTCCCATTTTGTGATAGGCCTCCCCCTTTTGTGATTTCTGGATTTCTGTTGATGATTTCTAGAATTTGTGATCCACCAGCTTTTATGATTGGCATCGATATGATGTCGATATTAGTGGCTTGGTGAATAAAAATAAAGAGTATGACGTTCTTTTGATCTTTGAGAAGATTCTTATGATATTGATTAATCTCTGGTTGATTTTCAGTTACATACTTATCATAGTATGGCTTTATGGTTATCTTACGTTTTTGTCATATCTCTTATTCTATATCATTTTATCTAATATATACAGTTAGACTGATCCTTTTATTATTTTCTTATTAAATAGTACTCGGGTCAGACCAAGATGTTACAGGTGCTTCTGCTTGACTTCTTATCTGGGGTTATTATCCTGACTTTTGGCTGACTACTTAGATTAGTAGTTTTTGGTTGTATACTTTTGAGATATGGACTCATTGATGTATACTTATTCTTTTGTGTTGCACTTGTAACTATTCTTTTGTGATATTGTGGATCTTGTTTGACCACTACTCTGATATACACTTTCATGTGCAATATTCATATCTGTTTCCACCTTTGAGATATGAACTTCTGTGACTGATTTGTGTTATGATATTTCTATATTTGTTTCCAAAGATATTATAGCCACTGTGTAGCAGCTTTGAGTTTGCATCGGTATTTCAGATTACCTCTTGAAACGTAAGTTATATTTTCATCTGGCATATCGGTACTCGCACAAAGCAATTACACGGATGGTCGCTCCTCAACAGCCTTATTCTCCACGCTAGTCGACGGTGTTACCCTGTAGTGTCCTTGGCTTGCGTGGGTATGGAGGTGGGGCGTCACAGCTTGGTACCAGAGCCAAACTTCGGAACAATGTAGAATAATTTAACAAGGATCATCGTCCTAAGTCCATCTCAGGAGTCGTGCCTTAGGATTTTATTCGGGTCTTCTAACCGTTCTATCCTATTTTTCTTAGTGACGCCTTGTTTTATCAATCATGATTGTTTGATAATTATTTAGTGAATAACCTTTTTCTTCTTTCTTCCATTCTTAAAGAAGAGAAATGGTTAGACCTAGCCGTCCCAGCACCGGTCAATCTAGTGCTACTCCCCAGGATGGAGTATTTATGTCTGCACAACAACTTCTTGATCTAGTAAAGAATGCTCAGGCTGCCGGAACCAATCCAGAGCCTACTCACCCTAAGTCCGGATTTACACGTTTGTGCAGTGACTATACCAACTTGGGTGGGAAGCCATTTAGGGGTTCCGAAAGCTACATTTAAGTCCAAGCTTGGCTCAAAGCATGCGATCACATCTTTACTCGCATGAATCTACTTGATCTGCACCGTGTCCAAGTGGCTTCAAGTATGCTCCAAGAAAGAGAATTAGATTGGTATGAGCTTCTTATTTCTGAAATTATTGAAGCGGATCTTACTTGGGAGAAATTCCGGGAGCGATTCGAGTTAAAATTTGTGTCAGAAGCTGAGAAGGTGACATTGGCTCGTCGTTTTATAGACCTTGTTCAAGGTGAATCCTCGGTGGCAGACTATGTCACATCATTCGAGTCGCTTTCTAAATACGGGGTCGAATATATAAACACTCCATTGAGGAATAACCAAATATTTGTCTATGGCTTGAACAAAAATCTCAAGAAGCCATTACTTCTAAAGTTAGAAGTTTCTTTTGATCAACTCCTTGATATCGCTCTTCGACTGGAAGAGGCGGATAAAGAAAGTGATGTTGAAGTTGTGGGTGCCAAACCAAAATTCAACAACAACAAGAAAATTCCTATTAAATTCAAAGGTCCTTATCCCAATAAGAAAGGGAGGCAAGCAACTCCAGTGGCAAAGACTTCTGACCCTAGTAGTGGGCAATGCTACAATTGTGGTTCTAAAGACCATTATGCCAATAGATGTCCGAAACCTCTCTTTTGTCGCTATTGCAAAAGTACGTGTCATCTTTTATCTTCATGTCCCAAACTTCAAGGCAAGAAGGAGGGAAAGTTAAATGTTACACAAGCCCCTAGCAACACTTCTCGTGGTCAAGGTATTTCTCATTCTATTCTTGATGACATTATATTATTTCATGATCAACCTATTCGAGTTCTTTTTGATACGGGTGCGTCCTATTCTTTTATATCAAAGGAACTTTTGATACTTTTTCTTTAGGTGTTGTTGCTTTAATGACTTCTCTGAGAATTTTGAATCCGGTTGGTGGATCCGCAACAATTAGTTTACTTTGTAAAGATGTCGAGATCACTTTGTGTGATTTTTCTTTCTGAGCCGATTTGCATGTCATGCATTATTTAGGCTTTGGAATGATTTTGGGAATGGATTGGCTTAACTTCGATGAAGCTCAAATCCTATGTCCTGAGCGGACTATTCATCTTCGACATCCTCAATCTGTTAAGCAGATTTCTTTTGATCTTAAAGATTCAGATTCCAACTTAGTTGCATCTTTATATTCTTTAAATCCTCATGATGAAGATAATGATGATGAGGAAGATGTCATTTCTCTTATTCACGTTGTTCGTGAATTTTCTGACATATTTGTGCCCGTTTTAGGACTACCACCTAAGCGAGTAATTGAATTCAGAATTAATCTAATTCTGGAGCTTTACCTATTACTCGTCCTCCTTATCGTATGCCCAATAAAGAAAGTGAGGAGATGCGCAAACAATTATCCGAATTGGAGAAGACGCAATTTATTCGCTCTAGTTCCTCGCCTTGGGGAGCTTCGGCTATTTTCGTGAAGAAATCCGATGGTACACTTAGGCTTTTCGTTGACGAACGCAAGCTTAATGATCTTACTATCAAGAATAAATATCCTTTACCTCGGATTGATGATCTATTCGATCAACTTAGTGGTGCTAGAGTCTTTTCACAACTAGACTTAGCAACCGGTTTTCATCAGCTTCGTATTGCAGAGGATAGCATTCCTTTGACATCGTTCCGTACTCGTTATGGATCTTATGAATGGCTTGTTATGCCATTTGCTTTAACGAATTCTCCGGGTTATTCGTTGACCTTATGAATCGAGTTTTCAAGGATTTCCTCGATCGATTTATTCTCATCTTCATTAATGATATTCTTGTGTATTCAAAAACCGAGGAGGAGCATGAAAAGCATCTTCAGATTGTGTTGAAAACTATTAGGAGCAATCAATTAAAAGCAAAATTTTCTAAATGCCCCTTTTGGCAATCTCGCGTGAAGTTTCTTGATCATATTATTTCCGAATCCGGAATATTGGTGGATCCTTCAAAGATTGAAGCGATTCAAAATTGGAAGAGACCGGAGAGTGTGACGGAAATCCTTAGTTTTCTTGCATTGGCAGGTTATTACCGTCGTTTTATAAAAGACTTTTCAAAAATTTCCGTGCCTCTTAATAGTTTGACGAAGAAGGGAGTTAAATACATTTGGTCAGGCAAACGTGAAGCTTCTTTTCAGAAATTAAAAGAACTCCTTTTCGATGCTCCTATTCTTGTGATTCCCGAGGGAAACCAAGATTTTATTGTTTATACTGATGCTAGTCGTGTTGGTCTGGGTGCCGTTCTTATGCAAAGAGAACGTGTTATTGCTTATGCTTCTAGGCAATTGAAGCCATCCGAGACTAGATATGCCACTCATGATTTAGAGCTCGCGGCTATTGTTTTCGCCCTTCGAATTTGGCGTCATTATATTTTGGGAGAAAAATTTATTCTTTACACCGAACATAAATCTTTGAAGTATTTGTTTTCTGAAAAGGAACTTAATTTGCATCAACAACGTTGGCTCGAATTCCTTGCATCTTATGATCTTGATATTCTTTATACTCCTGGAAAGGGAAATCGCGTTGCCGATGCACTTAGTCGTAAGCAACAAGCGGTTGTTTCCATGATGATATCCGAGTGGAATGATCTCGGGGTTTTATCCACTTATGAGATTCGAGATCGTGTTTCCGATTTATGTTCATCTCTTGTTTTATGTAGCCTTGTGGCTCATCCTTCTCCTTTAGACCGCATTCTTGAAGCTCAAAAGCTAGATCCCGAATTGGCTCTTCTTGGCCAAAATTTTAGGGATAAAACTGATATTGAAGGTTCGAAAGACTTTGATATTGATTCTCGTGGCGGCATTCGAAAATTTGGTAGACTTATCTTGCCAAATATTAGTGATTTTCGTAAAGACATTTTAGAAGATTCTCATCGTTCTATATTTACCATTCATCCCGGTAGTAGTAAAATGTACACGGATATGAAGCGACTTTATTATTGGGAGGGAATGAAGTCTGATATTGCTAAATTTGTTAAGTGTTGCATGACTTGCCAACTTGTCAAGGCCGAGCATCAAAGGCCCGATGGGTTATTGCAACCTTTAGAAATTCCAATTTGGAAGTGGGATCAAATTTCCATGGATTTTATTGACGGCCTTCCCCGTTCTCGTTCGGGTCATGATAGCTTATGGGTGATAGTTGACAGACTTACTAAATCCGCCCATTTTATTCCCTTTCGATCCAATCAAACCGTTCCTCTCTTGGCCAAACTCTTTATTAAAGAAATTGTAAAATTGCATCGAGTTCCTTCTTCTATTGTTAGTGATCGTGATCCATTATTTACTAGTGGATTTTGGAAGAGTCTTCAAAAAGCTTTAGGAACGAAGCTTAATTTTAGCACCGCTTATCACCCCTAGTCCGATGGACAAACCGAGCGTGTGAATCAAACTCTTGAAGATCTTCTTCGTACATGTGTTCTTGATTTTGGTGGAAGTTGGGAAGATCAAATTTCTCTTGTTGAGTTTTCCTATAATAATAGCTTCCAATCTAGTATTGGTATGGCACCTTTTGAGGCTCTCTATGGAAGGCCATGCCGATCACCTTCTTGTTGGCTTGAGGCCGGTGAGAAGCTGGTTTTAGGTCCAGATTTCATTCGTGGTTCCACAGAAAAATTGACCTTGTTCGTCATAGGATGAAAGAAGCCCAAATAGACAAAAATCCTATGCCGATAACCGAAGAAGGAAATTGGAATTTTCTGTGGGAGATTTTGTGTTTGTTCGTGTTTCACCTATGAAGGGTGTTGTTCATTTCAGTCGATCGGGAAAGTTAGCACCTTTATATATTGGTCCGTTTCCCATCACCGAACGTATTGGTTCCGTAGCTTATCGCTTTTTATTACCGGCTCAGTTTTATGCTATTCATAACGTGTTTCACGTTTCTCAATTACGGAAATGCCTTCGAGATTCCGATTCTTTACTTGAGCCTGGTGTTATGGATGAAATTGAAGTTTCGCCTAATTTAACTTATGAGCAACATCCTATTCGTATCATTGCTTCGGAGATTAAACGCCTTCGAAATAAAGATGTTCCTCTTGTGAAAGTTCAATGGTCCTCAAATCCTAAGGATTGCTTTTGGGAATCTAGAGAATTCATCGAGCGAACACATCCGGACTTGCTTTCTCGTGTTCTTTGAGGTGAACTTTTTATTTCAAATTTCTTTGTGTTGAATATGCTTTTATGGTTGTTACTTTATATTTTCATCTTAAATATTGCGAGGACGCAATTTCTTTAAGGAGGGGAGTCTGTAACAACCTGCATATTTTACGATTGAGTATTTAAATATTTTATTTAAATATTTCATTGTTAGTCGGATTTTAGTCCGAGAAGCTACTTTTTGCAAACGGTCGAATTAGGACTCGAAACCAACCCCATTGAGTTCAAAATGACGTTTGTGACCTTTTTGAGTATAAACTTTGATATGATTGGAGTTAGTGGAATTTTGCTACTTTTTCACTTAGGGCTTTGGTTTTTGTTTCAGCCCATTAGACCCAAGCTTCACCCCTCTTCTCTTCATTACTTCATTTCTATTTCCTAATACTCAAGCTTTAGCAACAATGGAGAGAGGAATGGGAAATTAAAACTCCAAGCCCTAGTTTCCATTTGCAAATCATGTTATAGCTCCAAATTTATAGAAGAAGCTTTGGTAAGCCTCCTCCTCTTCTTCTCCAGCTCATTCTCTTACCAATTTCGGAAATTTCTAAACCTAATTTAGAAAATGTTTCTCTTTTAAGCTTTGATTCAAGCTCTTTGGCTTAGAATTGAAGAGTGATTGTCCTTGCCATTGCTCTATAGCTTCTTCTTCATAGTTTTGGGTTTAAAGGTGAGATTTTTATCTCACATCTATGTCTATATCTATCTTTGATGTTGGATGTGAGTTCCTAACACTTATTCATGTGCATTTGCTTTTGGTTTGGATTGATTTGGTATATATTCCAACTTTTTGTGTTTTGAAAGAAAAATCTATGAAAATCCTTTTATGGATGTTTGAACATGTTTTTGGTGATGCATCGAAGAGCCTATAGGGCCGGGTTGCCGATTGGCATAAATCCCTAGTGCCATTGCTCGTTCGGTCGCGAATTGGATGTGATTGAACATCAGTTGTATAGGCAGAAAAAACTGCCTAGGTTCCAGTTAGTCGATTGGACTTTGAATCCAGTCGGCTGGCTGTAGCCAATTGGCGTACCAAAGGCCAATAACAGAGACAGGAGATCTCTGTTTCCTACAGTCAGTCGACTGAACTCATTGAGCAAGTCGACTGGCCTGCACCTAATTGCCTGTTATGCCTATTTTTGCCTATTTTGTTTATGATTCCAATTTTTATCGATTCGTTTTGATTCCTAGATGATGCTATCAATTATTCGACTTTGACGACTTCTAATATGGGATTTTTGGAAATATCCATTTTGATGGATTTGATATCGATTTCTTTGGATTTAATTCACGTCTTCGTATGTGAATTTTAGTGATTGATTATTTCTACAATCATTTTTGTGCTTTGTCACTTTAAAAATATATAGGTTTCAATACTAGTAGTAAATATCAAAACTCTTTTATCAAAACGATTTCAACTCTATTTTAAATATCAAGCTTGTTTATAAAACCGTTTTTCAATCTACTTGTATATACAAACCTTTACCTCACTCGTATGAGAAATCTAATTAAACGGCTTAGTAAAAAAAGTGGTATGAAATGCTTGCATTTACTTCGTCGGTTAATTCTTGGACTTGTTCGATTGAATTTCTTGTGACAATTATCGAGTGGAGACTTACAGTTTGTTCGTAAATATTTAAGTTAAGCCAATGGTTATGAGACATGAAGCTAAGCTCATATATTTACTAGCTTAGTGTAATTGACACTTCTTGATGATCGATGATGATCATTTTGTGATTTAGACTAGCGATATGCTATGTTTCTTTGTCCATGTGGGGGACGGTACCTCGTTTTATTGAGTTTCGTCTCATTTCTTTTATAGGCTAACGACCTATGTATTATTTGGAGTTTCGACTAAATTTTTGTGGGCTAGCGACCCATGTACTTTTATGGAGTTCGGTCCATCGGATGTACCTTTGTACTACGTTGTTGCACCAACTTATTAGGATCATCGGGCATACCGTTGTACTACGTCGTTGTTCCGAATTATTCGAGTTTCAGGTTCCTCGGGCGTACCGATATTGTACTACGTCGTTGCACTGACTCTATGGTTAGCGACCATGGGATAGCGTCCCATTTGTGATACACGTGTTGGTGAGTTTTTATGCTCCCGTTTTGTGATAGGCGTCCCCTTTTGTGATTTCTAGATTTCTATTGATGATTTCCAGAATTTGTGATCCACCAGCTTTTATGATTGGCATCGATATGATGTCGATATTTGTGACTTGGTGAATAGAACTAAAGAGTATGACATTCTTTTGATCTTTGAGAAGATTCTTGTGATATTGATTAATCTCTGGTTGATTTTCAATTACATACTTATCATGGTATGGCTTTATGGTTATCTTACGTTTTTGTCATATCTCTTATTCTATATCATTTTTTCTGGTATTTATAGTTAGACTGATCCGTTTATTATTTTCTTATTAAATAATACTCGGGTCAGACTGAGATGTTATAGGTGCTTCTGCTTGACTTCTAATCTGGGGTTATTATCCTGACTTTTGGCTAACTATTTAGATTAGTAGTTTTTGGTTGTATACATTTGAGATATAGACTCATTGATGTATACTTATTCCTTTGTGTTGCACTTGTAACTATTCTTTTGTGATATTGTGGATCTTTTTTTACCACTACTCTGGTATACACTTTCATGTGTAATATTCATATTTGTTTCCGCCTTTGAGATATGAACTTCTGTGATTGATTTTTGTTATGATATTTCTATATTTGTTTCCGAAGATATTATAGCTACTGTGTAGTAGCTTTGAGTTTGCATTGGTACGTCGGATTCCCTCTTGAAATGCAAGTTATATTTTCATCTGGCATATCGGTGCTCGCACAAAACAATTACACGGATGGTCGCTCCTCAACAGCCTTATTCTCCGTGCTAGTCGACGGCGTTACCCTGTAGTGTCCTTAGCTAGTGTGGGTATAGAGGTGGGGCATCACAAAGGGCCTCTTTAGCAAATGCAATTAGTTTCTAGGACACACAACTGAAATAATTACTTTTAAGGACTAAATGCAAAATAATTAGTTTCTAAGGCTTAAAAACCTATGAAATTATGTCCTTGAAAGTAATTGGACTACTAACTTTGTCCTTAAAAATAATTATTGTGCTGACTTTGGTCTTGAAATTAATTTCTGCAGAAGTTTGTCCTAGAAATTAATTGGTTTGCAAAGTTTGTCCTTCTATTGAAATGACCCTTTTCTATATCTGTAAAGGACCGCTTTGTTAGGCCTACAATACAGATATCCTATTTGGTCTGTCTTTTTTTTTATCGTGGCTATGGCCCCACGTAGCCCCACCTTAACTAATCAAAAGACCCTTCAAGAGCAAAGTGGTTGTGCCATACTGCAAACAATCTAAACATCCAATTGGCTGTGCCCCTCATCCAATGTCTCGATAATGAAAGAATCATTGGCCTGATGGTTTAACTCTAGTATTTCTCGAACTCGCTCTGACTGATGAAGGCTTGGTCTTCGTCCGCACTATCCTTTTGGGTCCTGCCCACTATAACCTACTCGCAACCCAGAGTTTGGTGTCATATGAATATCCTACTCCATCATCAACCTTTTGACTGCCTATAAAGTTCCGCTTCGTTAGGACTATAATGCAAAAGCAATCAAGGCATACTCTCTTGATAAAACATCTACAGACCTGCCTCCAGGGATGCAGCTTCATTAGGCCTACCCCAGAGGGCCATCCTAGAGTATCCTCACGTCCCGTTGAAGTTTCGTACATCCTTCTAGCCCGAACTAACTAAGTTGGACGTGCTCTTCTGTACTAAAATCTAGGATGAACTGCGTCGTTAGGCTCTTTATGCAGATTCTCTTTCGGGCTGCTCCAAATGCACCTTACCATTTTATTAGACCATACGTCTAATCTTTTACTATGTGTTTAGTTTACTTTTCTTATTTAGTTGGCTACTTATTTATCCTAATCAGCAAGCCCAGCTCCACCTATGTGTGAGACCATCAGTCCTAGACCTGAAAGGGAATGCTGCCGGTACGGTCAACTTCTATTATTTTGCTTATTAGCTGAATCCAAGATCTAAGTTAGATAAAATAAGCCTCTTCTATTTCTTTCTTTTTAATTATAACCTTCGGGTTACAATTATAATGCAACTGTTACTTTTATATTCTTTTCTTTCTTTTATAACCTACATGTTATAAATGTAGTTGCAAATGTCTCTTTTCTATTCTAGTCTGTCTTCTTTTATTATGATACTAAATTTTCTTAAGTTCTCTTGTATTATATAACAACCTTAACTTGGGGCTACATCCAGCTGTCATATATTACTTATCATAATAACTGCTTTACTTTTTACTCTATTATCTACGTAATAAATGCAAATCGAGTCACATTTTATGTTTAGTGTTTCTAATCTTGTCAAATAATTAACTTGATTATTTACTCTTTTATAATTTCTTTAACGCTTCACGTTATTCTCTTTTATTCTAGGAAGCTGCTCAATTCTATTTGGTTGGTTACAAAAACTGTGCTAAAAATCCATTTCCATATTATAATACTAAATAATGCTATAAAGTATAACTCGTAACTCCAAGGTATTTCTTTTATTGTTTCTTTAATTATTGATTAATGCAAAATACATTAATGTCTCTATTTTGCACTAATTTCATTTTTCTTGCTTTTATTCTTGCAGTTACGTTTGTCGTTATTCTTACAATATAAACTATGAAAAGGTATTCCTTTTTTTTAAACCAACCAAATAATCTATCACTAACTTACAAAGTAAAGTTATTAGATTTTCTCCTTTTTAATTCATCTCTCCCGTTTTGACATAATTTACTGTAAATTTCTCACTTTTAAGCCTAATATTACTTATGTTTAATTGAATTCCTTTCTTTTTTCATGTAAATAACATTTAAATATAAGTACACTTCCCTCGTAAAATTTATAGTTTCAACATAACTAATTAGTAGAAGTAATTACTGAAATAAATGTTGAATTAAATATTTAATGGGAATCTAACGATATTGTACCATAAACATAATAGAGATATAATTTAAATTCATTCAACTGCCGTCCTTAGCTTTAATCCATGGCCTTTCTGCATCCACTTCTAAGGCATCTAACATTTTTATTAAAAAGATATTCTCCATAGAAATATTTTCTATTTAGGGTTCAGCCTCAGGCAATGAACCCAATTGATAGAAAATCTTGATTGTGGGAAAATAGGTAAGCGAAGGGTTCTATTTACAGTGGATTGGGAATCTCAATCCGTCGGATTTTAGGATTGAATCTGGAGCATCCACGTCACAGGCTTCCTGAAATCGTTGGATTCAAAAAACAACGCTCGAGATTGCGTGAAAATTAAATTATAAAACGTTAACTTTTAGCCGTTGCCTATTCGTTCTAATTAATTTCCATCAAATGCAAATATAATTTCCTTTATGACACATGTTAATTTTGAAATCCAAACGTTGCTACTTAATGTAAATTAATTTCCTTTAATTGCTAATTTAATTAACATTGCCTACTAATGTTAATTAATTACCTCTAATTATTGATGTCAATTAATTTCATTTATGACATGCGTCTATTTTGAAATTCAAACGCGTGCTATTTTGGAATTTATACGCGCGTATATTTATAAACAAATATATTTATGCACATTTACACATATAATTATTTTTCGATACAGAACTTCGAATGTCAATAAATTTTTCATACGAAGTCCGTTCGAGGCATATTATATATGTATATTAATTAGAAAATCGATACGAACACAATGGTATAAATTTCGAGGCCATATTCTGACAATTCCAAATCTGCTCATTTTCACTGTTTATAATTATTTTGGTTATTAAAAATGTAGGGTATTACATTCACCCATCCTTTAGAAAATTTCATCCTCAAAATTCGATAGGGGTAAAACTGTGTAATTCCTCGCATCAATCACATCCATTTTTGTGTACATCCAATTTTGCGACCATTCGCGATGCAGCGGATAATAACAAAACGATATAGATCGATGAAAGTAGCAAACGGTGGATTGAAGATACTGAAATGCCCAAATTCGTTGATCACAAAGATACCGAATTCTAGCTATCTTCGACACGTTGATCGCGCACGATACAGTGAAAGAAGATCTACAATTCTTCAAACGTTGAACAAGCGCACTTGATACCGTGAATTGGCTTCAACGATCGTTGATTCGAGCGCACTCGAATAACCGAAAGTGGAGATAGGAGATTACACTCAACTACCAATTTAAGATGAAAGCACACAGCAATCAAACAAGAATTTTATTCCAACAATCAACCACCAAAAAGTTACAACACACTCCCTATTTATAGCATTTTTGACCCAGACCCTTAAGTCGTTGCCGACCTAGTTCCCCATGACTCACGACTCATCCTTAGGTCGTACGCGACCTAACACATCACATACATACACGACTCAAAGCAATTACATCACAACAGCCTTCGGCCGACTCAACACTTGAACGACTTAAGGAAACACACAAATATACAACACCTAGGTCGTATTCGACCTAACGACTTACGACTTAAAGAAAAACAAATTACAATACACGTCACGACTTAAGTTCAACAAAGCGACTCAAGTTTCTTGCGGCATATTCTTCAAACGACTTAACTAGGTCGTAACCCTTTTCCCTTGCTTTGTTAAGTCTTAGCCGACTTAATCCCTTAAGTCGTAGCCGACTTAAGCTTTGCACATTCTCCACTCGTGCTGCTCCTCCTGTATCCTTATGTCGCAGCCGACTTAAGTCTTCACTACAACACTGCGGCAGATCATTATGTCCTTGGCTTTTAACTCGTGCCGCCTCATGGTTAGTTCCCGTAGTTATACGTCGTAGACGAACTAACAAAACCGAACGACTTAAAGCTTGGTTATGTCGGCACGTCTTGACTCGTGACTCTTTAGGCCGCAGATGACTCAAAGCGGCTTCATTAACTCGCAGCTCCTCCTCACGTGACTCCTTAGGTCGGGGCCGACCTTCATTAACTCGTGAACGACCTAAGCCTTGTGCTTCCATAGGTCGTGCTGCATCATCCTCCCCTGGTTGAGAAAAATTCGTCCTCGAATTTGTAACTTCTTCCACATCAGATTGTTCATCTCCATAATATGGTACAAGATGCTTAACAATGAACACATCAGAAGTGTACACATCCTCCGGCAGCTTCAATTTATAAGCATTTTCATTGATCCGTTTCACAACTTCTACAGGACCAATTTTTCTGGCTTTCAACTTGTTATAAGCGCCTACTGGAAAACGATCCTTGGTTAACACAGCGTAAACCAAATCACCTTCGTTAAATTCAACACTTCGTCGCTTCAAATCTACAGTTCGTTTATACTTCTTATTTGCTTTCCCCAATCGCTTCTGAACGATTTTATGACATTCAGTCAACCCATCAACAAAGTCTACAGTTCGTTTAACCGTCCCCTTCGGTTGTGACACTACCGTTTGGTCCAACGGTCCCCTTGGTAAATTTGAATATACAATCTGAAATGGACTGAATCCCGTACTACGATTCACTACATGATTATGAGCAAACTCTGCTTGGCATAACTTCATGTCCCAACTCTTCAGATTGTCCTTCACAAGACATCGCAACAAATTCCCCAATGATCTGTTAACAACTTCTGTCTGTCCATCTGTTTGCAGATGATAAGCGCTGCTAAAGTTCAACTTCATTCCCACCATCTTCCACAAACTTAACCAAAAGTGACTCAGAAAACGAGTATCCCTATCCGACACAACAGATTCTGGCAATCCATGAAGTCGATAGATCTCCTTGAAAAATAACTAAGCAACATGAACAGCATCCGCCGTCTTCTTACAAGCAATAAAATGTACCATCTTCGAGAAACGATCCACCACAACATATATAGAGTCATTCCCCCTTTGAGTTCTCGGCAATCCCAACACGAAATCCATGCTAATGTCTACCCATGGTTTTGTTGGAACAGGTAATGGCATATACAATCCTGCATTTGTAGCTGTCCCTTTCGAAACCTGACAAACATGACATCTACGCACAAACCTTTCAACTTCCCTTCTCATTGACGGCCAATAATAAGACTGAGAAATCAACTACAATGTTCGATCTCTACCCACATGTCCTTCTTCATGTAGCACCTTTATAATCTTCATTCTCAAACTACCTTCTGGTACGCACAATTGATTCCCTTTGAACAAGAACCCATCTACCAACGCGAATTGATCAGTACTCCCGTCCTTGACTTTCTCAACAAATTTCATAAAGTAAGGATCTTCTTCAAGAAACTCTGGCAATAGTTCAAACCCTGTCACTTCAACTTTCATTGTTGTCAATAAATGATTCCTCCTGCTGAATGCATCAGCCACACGATTCGTCACCCCTGATTTGTGTTTAACAACAAAAGTAAACTGTTGTAAATACGCAACCCATGAAGCGTGCCTAGCTGAAATTTTATCCTGCCCTTGCAAATGCTTCAAAGCTTCATGATCCGTATAGAGAACAAACTCCTTCTGAAACAGATAATGTCTCCAGTGCTTCATAGCTTGGACAATCGCATAAAACTCCACATCATAAGTGCTATACCTCAACTTAGCTCCAGATAACTTCTCACTGAAATAAGCAACTGGTCTTCCCTTTTGACTCAAAACTCCACCAACCCCAACCTTCGATGCATCAGTATGTAATTCAAACAACAACTGAAAATCCGGTAAAACTAGAATTGGTGTTGTCGCCAATAGTGTCTTGATCTTCTCAAAGCAACCCCTGCTTCCTCTGACCACTCAAACTTCTTTCCTTTCATGCAATCGGTTATAGGTGCCATCACACTACTAAAATGTGGAATGAATCTTCGATAGGAAGATACCAATCCATGAAAACTCCTCACCTCAGTAATTGTCTTGGGTTGTGGCCAACTCCTGACAGCTTCTACTTTACTTTCATCCACTTGAATTCCTTCTTTCGATAGAACATATCCTAGAAACAAAACACTGTCCGTCATAAATACACACTTCTTTGTTGCAGCAAAAAATTTCTCCTGTCGTAGAATCAACAGTACTTCTCGTAAATGCTGGACATGCTTTTCCATACTTCCACTGTAGATCAAAATATCATCAAAGTAAACTACCACGAACTTCCCAATGAATGGTCTGAAAATCTGGTTCATCACTCTCATAAAAGTACTTGGTGCATTTGATAAACCAAACGGCATAAACAACCATTCGTATAAACCTTCCCTGGTTTTGAAAGCAGTCTTCCATTCATCACCTGGTCTAATACGAATCTGATGTTATCCACTCTTCAAGTCAATCTTTGAGAACACAACAGCCCCACTCAACTGGTCAATCAAATCATAAAACCTTGGCATGGAAAATCTGTATCTCACAGTGATCTTGTTCAAAGCCCGACTATCCGTACACATTCTCCACGAACCATCCTTCTTTGGCACCAATAAGGCTGGCACTGCACAAGGACTCAAGCTCTCCTGAACACGCCCTTGTTCTAACAGCTCCTCCACCTGCCTTCTCAGTTCCTCATGCTCCTTAGGGATCATCCTATAATGTGGCCTGTGTGGTAATACTGCCCTTGGCACAAGATCAATCTGATGTTTAATATCCCGTAACGGTGGTAACTCCGATGGTACTTCTTCAAGAAACACATCTCTGAATTCTTCCAATACCGGCTTTACTTCCTCTGGAACTTCCACAGATTCGGTGGCTTCACGTCCAATCAACAAAAATACCTCTGGACTCTCTTCTACTTCTTCAATAAATTCCTTCAAAGTCAATAAAGTCTTCAGCTCCTCAATCTCTTCTGACTTGCTTTCTTCTTGCTGTCTCTTCTTTGGAACCAAAATGATTTTAACACCTTCAAACATAAAACTGTAGCTATTGGTCCGACCGTCATGCTGCACTGCTCGATCATACTACCGCGGTCTTCCCAAAAGCAAATGACAAACATCCATCTCAACAACATCACACCAAATCTCGTCTTTATACTTCTTCCCAATAGAAAATGGAACTCGAACTCGCCTGTCCACCTTCACCTCTCCTCCTTTTCCCAACCACGCTAACTTGTAAGGATTTGGATGCTTCTCTGTTTTCAGCTTCAATTTTCTCACGGCTTCAGTAGAAAGGATATTGTCACAACTTCCTGCATCAATCACAAACTTACAAACCTTTCCCAGAATAGTGCATGTTGACTGAAAGATATTACTCCTTAACCAACTAGCCTCTTCTTCATGCTTGGGTATTAAACAAGACCTCCTCATCATTAGATTACATCCTTCATCTCCTGACGCAACATCCTGTTCATCCTCCTCAACTGGGCTGGAATAACCTTCATCAACATCCTCACCTTCAACTTCAGCAATCATAGTTCGTTTCTTCGGCTTCGGACATTCATTACTCTTGTGACCCACTTCCTGGCAATTGTAACACTTGAAATTGTTGTTGACCTTTGTCTTCGCAACTTCATTCATAACTGGTTTACTGATAGATTTAGGAACATTAGTGCTTCCACTAACACCTTTGTTCTGAATATTGGAACTTGTAAACACACCACCTCCATGCCTTCCCGGCTTCTCCCAAGCCAACGCTTTCTGATGTGCTTCTGCTACAGATCTTGGATCAAACATATTCACCATATCTTGAATCTGCATCCTCAACCCTCCAACAAATCTAGCAGTCAGCTGTTCCTTTGTCTCCATAATGTCGTTTCGAGCAATCAGTTGATAAAATTCATTAGCATAATCATTAACAGTCTTCGTCCCTTGCCTCAGATTCTGTAACCTCTGATACATGAGTGATTGATAGTTATAAGGTAAAAATGTAGCTTTCATCATCTTCTTCATCTTCTCCCATGTAACAATCTTTGACTTCCCCATTATCTCCCGCGTAATTTTAGTCTGCTGCTACCACGCTAAAGCTCTCCCCCTCAACCTTGTAGCAACTAACTTCACTCTACGATTCTCCGGAACCTCCTTGAAATCAAAGTTCTCTTCAACATTTGACAACCAGTCTAAGAACTCTTCAGCTACCATCCCATTTTTAAATTCAGGAATTTCCATCTTCATACCCGACTCCCAACGACAATCATCTTCTACATCCCTATATAATTTTCGAACTTGGTCTCGATCTCGATAATGAATGCTAGCTCTATCACCCTCTTCATTAAAATCAAATGTATGTCTATATCGATCTCGACCATCAACATCCCTTCGATCACGCATGTCTCTTCTACTATATCTCTCTTCATCTCTATATGGCTCTTCTTCAAACTCACGTGGAATTCTTCTCTCTTCATGTCCATAGTCATGGTGATCTCTCCTCGATGAAATTGATGTTTCTCTTCTCTCTCTAAAAGATTGCGGTGATACCCTTCTCGCTTCCGTAACTGATGGCGAAACTCGGTTTCCTCCATGGTTCGTGATTGGTGATCTCCTCCTTTGATTTTGATTCAAATCATTCATCAATTTCTCTAACTTCCCAATACCTTCATCAAATTTCTCATTAATGTGTTGTTCCATTTGCTCAGCTTCTTCTCTTCTATACAACGCTTCGACATTTTGGTGACGGTTAGCTCTCCTCGGCGGCATGATTGATTCAATACAATCTTCAAACTTCACAACTTTCCAAAACCCAAACTTGAACAACAAGTCACGGCCTCCCACTAACTCGAACAATATGCAACGACCTAAGGTTAGGTCGCCTTGGCTTCAACAAGCACGGCTTCAAGCACTTTATTCTCAAACTTTGGCACGCAAAAATCTCACGGCCAAATTCAAACAACTTCCACACTTTGATCCAAAAGAATATGGATCGAGAACTTCTAACTTGTTGCAACTTCAAGATGAACAGGATGAACACCAAACTTCAAACTCCTTGGCTCCAAGACTCGGCTTAGCTATGATTGGCTAAGTCTAGCTTTGATACCAAAAACTGACGCAGCGGATAATAGCAAAACGATATAGATCGATGAAAGTAGCAAACGGTGGATTGAAGATACTGAAATGCCCAAATTCGTTGATCACAAAGATACCGAATTCTAGCTATCTTCGACACGTTGATCGCGTACGATACCGTGAAAGAAGATCTACAATTCTTCAAACGTTGATCAAGCGCACTTGATACCGTGAATTGGCTTCAACGATCGTTGATTCGAGCGCGCTCGAATAACCGAAAGTGGAGATAGGAGATTACACTCAACTACAAATTTAAGATGAAAGCACACAACAGTCAAACAAGAATTTTATTCCAAAAATCAACCACCAAAAAGTTACAACACACTCCCTATTTATAGCATTTTTGACCCAGACCATTAAGTCGTTGCCGACCTAGTTCCCCATGACTCACGACTCATCCTTAGGTCGTACGCGACCTAACACATCACATACATACATGACTCAAAGCAATTACAACAACAGCCTTCGGCCGATTCAACACTTGAACGACTTAAGGAAACACACAAATATACAACACCTAGGTCGTATTCGACCTAACGACTTACGACTCAAAGAAAAACAAATTACGACACACGTCACGACTTAAGTTCAACACAACGACTCAAGTTTCTTGCGACATATTCTTCAAACGACTTAACTAGGTCGTGACCCTTTTCCCTTGCTTTGTTAAGTCTTAGCCGGCTTAATCCCTTAAGTCGTAGCCGACTTAAGCTTTGCACATTCTCCACTCGTGGTGCTCCTCCTGTATCCTTATGTCGCAGCCGACTTAAGTCTTCACTACAACACTGCGGCAGATCATTATGTCCTTGGCTTTTAACTCGTGCCGCCTCATGGTTAGTTCCCGTAGTTATAGGTCGTAGACGTCCTAACAAAACCGAACGACTTAAAGCTTGGTTAAGTCGGCACGTCTTGACTCGTGACTCTTTAGGTCGCAGATGACTCAAAGCGGCTTCATTAACTCGCAGCTCCTCCTCACGTGACTCCTTAGGTCGGGGCCAACCTTCATTAACTCATGAACGACCTAAGCCTTGTGCTTCCATAGGTCGTGTTGCATCAATTCGTGTCCTTGTGCATAGTGTCATTCAACATAAAATATACGCATGTACATGAATTTCTAAGCGGTACCTCCTGTATGAATGCTTTTCTTCTTTAAAAGTTTCTTTGTAAAATATGATGCACACATCCTACATATGCTTGCAATTTTATGTGAATGCAATCTTTTGAAAACTCAAAACGTTTTACATCCAATTTTTTCCTCACTCCTACTGTGCTGGGGCGTAGTCTAATGAATTTTTCATCCAAATCCTACCATACAACTTTAGTATTCAAATACCAAAAAAATCTAATTTTCTGAACTCGATTTCTTATGTCATAAGAAGATAGAAAACGAAAAACCCCACATTTACCATTTTACTTTTGTGCACCTCTTTCTCCGTACTTGGAACTTATGCCGCTATCCTTATAAAAATCTCTATTCTTTCTCAAGCACTGTTTACATAAGAAAAATTTACTTTACAAATTTTTCTCTTGACATTTCTGTGGCTTTCTTTAAATTTGTTATTTTTCTTTTTGTTACTCTTATCCCCTTTTACTTTTCTTTTTTTATCTACGTCCTACATTCTTATTCTCTTCTTGTGAACATCACAAAAATAAAAAGCATCATACTAATCATCACCGATTTACTACAATAGGAACAAAATGCTTACATAAGTGTATAATCTCATAACTAAAAGAGAAAACAAGTCTACTATGAAGTGATACTAGATACGTAAATATAGCATCTAAATATAGCTATCATCTAGGGCTAGGAGGCCTAGGACCATGTCCACTCTGACACAGAAAGGTCCTATTCTAGGAATCTAAGTAACTCATATGTTCCTCCTACCGCCTATTACTCGTTACTAACTTACGCCGCGTTACTCACGATGAATAAGATATATTCATCTTTTCCATTCCATACTCAAAATGGAATAACCAAGTCTCATTTACTGCAACGAATAAGGTTTCAATTTATGCAGTCTCTATCTTAAAAGGCAACTAAGCTTGGAAATTTTCTCTTCACTTTTACCTTCCTCTTTTTCCCAACTAAGGTCAACCTATCCCAACCACATGTGTCTTTCCATATTACTAATATCACTTCTCTATTTTTCTATATTCTACACACATGAAGCAACATTCCTAGATTCTCACTAGTGTCCTATACACTTTATGGAAACTTTTATTATTACTAGTAAAAGTAATCACTGCTATCTCCTACATAGCCTTATACTTTTCCTGTCACACCTAGGAAATGATTCCTATCTACTCCATATTTAAAATTTTGGTTTGGTATTTATCATTTTATTTCAAAAATTAAAGCTTCTAAAATTTTGAAATAGCAAATCCCAAAATTCTTGCCTTTAAAAGTGTTACTTTGAAGTTTCTATTAAATTCAAAGGTACTTGGTTGCATAATATTTTATCTTTCTGGACTTGCTCCTTTACAGCTCCTTGAATTTAAATTATTCCCAAAACCTTGAGGGGAAAAACTTACAAATTCTAAGTTTAAAACTTATTCCTCTTTTACTTTTAAAGACCATTACAGCTTTCCGCAAAAAAAGTATTTCTTTTTAATTTAACTGCTTACTAAGTTTTTCTCTTCCAAAAACTTATTTACTTTTTCATCAAACCATTTTTTAATTTAAAACATGCCTTGCTTGTCCTTAAAACACATTTTTTTCTTGACTTTCAAAAATGTCCTCAAATGTTTTCAAAACATCTTCTTTTTATATATTTTGCAAATTTACAGAAACTGGAGTAATAAGAACAACTATTTTATCAAAAATCTCTTAACTTTCCAACTCTTCCAATTACCTAACCTTGGAGGAGTTTCTAACTTACTACAAATGGGGACCTTCTACAATGGCAAGCAACCCATGCACATAATAACTGGAAAAATATGAAATTTCCATTGCTTAGCTTTCCTACTTAGGCTCTCTATAATATCACTCCTAATTAACATTGTTTCTAATTATTACACTTCTTATTACATCTAATGGTTTTATACTTTAATGTATTGGAACTACTTTCTCTTATGGGAAATCATTAACGCTAAAACCTTCTATGAATCCTTTAAAAGAGGATTTCATGTTTGTAACGACCCGCCGCTCTGACCGCCTCTAGTCGGTAATTAAACCAACTCGAAACGTTCAAAATGACGGATTATTGTTCAGTTTATAAAGTTTAAACAGAATCAGCCACAGAATCACAGAATAATCATAATATTATTCATAAATGAATTTTTCTTACATACATATATCAGAGTTTGTACAATGCATTAAATTTTTATACAGCGGAACAATTTATTTTCATTAAGTACAAGAAAATTTTCTGATAACTGAAGTAAAGCTTTTAATCCCCCTCTCTCTAACTTCGCGGCCTGAAAATCTTCAGGCTGTAAAAATACTCGGTCTGACCCGAGCATTAATTACAAAACACAAAACACTCGAGTCAGGATTAATCTTAACTCAAGTGAATAAATTTGTAATGAACTGAATAAAATGGTAACAGAGATGACGAATCACATGAATCAATTTAAAATCTATTTTAGATTTTTACATTAACAATTTCATTTTTTTTTTTTTTAAATTCTGTCGAACGTGTGTGGCTGCAGTACACACGTATACTTTGCACACATGTGCACTGCCTCGCCAACACGTGTGCAAGCGCAAATTGGATAAATCACTGCAAACTCGACTCAACTCAATGCAATTCAAACTGCAAG
Organism: Allium cepa; assembly: GCA_030765085.1. NCBI lineage: Eukaryota > Viridiplantae > Streptophyta > Magnoliopsida > Asparagales > Amaryllidaceae > Allium > Allium cepa. Next base: position 364,472,281 of record CM060934.1, on the reverse strand, counting down.
TCCAAAACAGATGCACAATGCACTAAGCATTGAATTAGTGCACAAATGAAACAACATCAGAGACGACACAGTAGAAAACAACACATGCAGCAGCAACATGCAATCCACAAGTACAATGCAAGTAAATACAACAGTGAGCACATATGTACAAATGCTCAAACTCGGTGGCACATGAATACAAGAAGGTCAGTGACCAAACACTACAAACTGCAACATGCTTGAAGACTGAAACATATCAGTTATGAAATACTTAATACGTGCAATAATGGGTATGAAGACTGATGAACAATATGCAACAGTGAATGGGGAGCAACTTGAGCTCAAGAATGATACAAAGTTGCGAGCATATGAAATGTAAATAACAAGTGTATCATGATACAAAGCCAGAGACTGAAATATCAAGTTCACATGCAAGTGCAGACCAATCAAAGACCCAGTACACAAATTGTAACGCCCCACTCCGAGACCCATATTAGCAAAGAGTATTACAAGGTAATACTGTCTGCTAATACGGAGAATAGAGCTGGATAGGAGCGACCATCTATAGCCTTGTCTTAACTATCTACTGTATACGTCGATAAATGCAGCATATTTTTTTTTTTAGTGGATCGACATATCCAATAGATACTTAATACAAAACTATAATGGCTAGAAGATCTAACAGAACAAAATATAACAACTCAAATGTAAAACACATCACAGAACAGTAGATCATCACATACATATACAGATACACCATAAAGTATACAAAATGATACATGTCAAGTGGCGTAGCAACCACAATATACAGATGAGTCGAAAGAATATACATATCAGAGTTACAACCAAAAAGGACTACACAAAAAGCTATAACAAAAGTAGCTAGCAGAATAGTCCATGCGGAAGCAGAATAGGCTAAGTCCAAATGTACCTAACCTGAAACACCTCGGTCTGACCCGAGTATAAAATACACGGGTCAGTCTAGCTAAACAAATCAGTTAGAAAAGCTAAATGATAATGAACATGCAAGGTCATAAAGTACCATAATAATCTCTAAAGGAAATAACATGGTCATCTAATAAAAGATGAATAATAACAAGCCTCATATCATCGACAACTTAATAAACAAAGGATATGAATATCCCAAATCAAGCCAAAAGACAAATAACAAATACCAATGAAGGTAACACAAGTTTCCACAAGGTAATCGCTATGTATCGAGTGGTTCAAAAGACCTACTCCGAAAGGCGATACTCTAGGGAAATATAAATATCAATAAAACAAAAGATGCACGTGCTCAGTACTGTATAAACAAGGATCCACAAGCCCGAAGGCGACAAACCCAAGTATCTCTCGAGCGGTGACGAAGGACCAACTCCAAAAGCGATACTATAGGGCAACAAACCCGAAGGCAACAAACCCGAAGGCACAAGCCCGAAGGCACAAACCCGAAGGCACAAGCCCGAAGGCAACAAACCGTAGTGGCGAAGGTCCGGAGGCCCAGTACTGGACACCACTAACTGGCAATATGTGTCACAAACTCTCGGAAAGGAACTCGAAAAGTGTTAACGTGTGTCCCATACCACACGTTCGCACTAAACGGTTTACTAACCGTTAGTCAATTCCACACTTAAAGCAGTACAAAGTTTACCTCATCTCATCGGTAAACCAGACCCGAAGGTCAAAACGATCAAACGAATAGATTAGGAATTAATTGGAAAGGTAAACGCACGTATTCCATAGTACGTGTTTTACCCAACCATTTAATTACCTTCCCACTTCGTTCGAAGTGCAAAAGAGTGTAATTTTACTCAGAAAATAATCTGGACAAGTTTAGAAATCGTTTGAAAACACTTTGGAAATTGCCTTTGAAATTCTCCTATTATGGAGTAAATAATTTAATACTTAAAATAATACTAAATAATAATTTAATAAGCCAATTTGTTTGGAAAACACTTTAAAATGCTTTATAAAACCCGTGTACGAAATCTAAAGAAAAATCTCAAAGAAATCGGAAAATATCAGAAAAAGCCGGAAATTATTCTAAGTATAAAAACCGGTGAAAACACGCTGTGAATCCAAGTTCGACAGCAGGTTCGGACCTGCAAACAGAGTCCAAATGACATGGAATTTGGTAGGAATGTAGTTCAACATTCCTACTTCAATCTGCAAAAAGAATCATTCAAATCCGATTTGAAACGAAGAATCTGCGTCGTTTCAAAGTCGGATCAAAGCAAGGTTTAAGACACTGAATTAGCAAGCTACAGGTACAAGTTCGACAGTAGTTTAGAAATAGCAAACCAACCCAGATTATCATGAAATTTTACAAGAATGTAAATCAACACTCCTACTTCAATCTGCAAAAAGAATCACACAAATCCGATTTGAAACGAATGAGTTATGCTGCCTCAAACATGGACTCAGACCATGTTTGCGACAGTTCAAAACCAAATAAATGTGCAGGCCTAAAACCCCACTGGACTCAACTTTCAGGCATAAAACAGAGGAGAAAATTACATCATTTTGAGCTAAAAATTAGTACACATATAGTAGAAAATGTCATCTCCCAAACAAAAAAAGAATGATGCAATTTGGATAAAATATGAGAAAGATATGATCTCTCAAAGTTGAACCCAGACAGTGTTTCACTGTTGAATTCTGGGCAAAAACATGATTCGGGTCCAAGTTTGACAGAAGATTTATACATGCTATCTATGTCAAAATGACCTGAAATTTAGTAAGCATAAAGTAGAGAACTTTATCTTTCAAACAAAAAAAGAGTTGTGCAATTTGATAAAGAAACGAAAGAGATATGATGTCTCAAACATGGACTCAGGCCATGTTTGCAACAACTCAGAACAACTACAGGCAAAAATCTGTGCTTGAGTTGATTTTGTAGCAATGGTTTGAACACACAAATGACAACATTTTTCGACCAAAATTTGCAGAAACATAGTTCAACATGTAAGCTACCAAATGCAAGAAATCCAGCAGCATTTCATTGCTGGAATCAAAAGATATTAGAATGCAAAGTATCAACCAGAGAAGGTTTTGACACAGGAACAAAATTGTAAGAAAAAAAACAACTATTAAGCAAATTTCATCGATTTTGAGCTTGGCTCAGCTAGTTTTTGTGAGTATTACAACTCACCTTGCTGATATTGAAGTTTAAACTTGGATTTGCAGCTGAAAGATGAGAGCTTGGAGGTAGAATTTGCTTCAATTACCTGAAAAACTCAAAATAGAAACATGCAAGCCAAAAAAAAAAGATTACTTACAAACCCTATATCACAAAATAGATTTTGATGAAATATTTCAGTTTTAGAGTAGATTACCTGTAGAATATGTTTTATTTTGAAAGAAAATAACAAGTTTTTGATTTGATTTGAAGATTTGGCTTGGATTTTGATGTTTGAGGAGTGGGTTTCTCTATTTTGCTCACTGAAGGAAGAAGAAAAGGAGAACAGAAATATACGTACAGGTTGTCTCCGTTTTCTTACTTTCTTAATTAGGCTAAGGAACACTAATGGGCTGAATTGGACCCAAATTAAAAGAAAATAGGGTGGCTTAAGATTAAAATCAACACTTAGCCAAAATATGTGTGTATATCACATATACACATATAAAAAAAAACATTTTCACACAAGTTTTTCACTAGAAGATTACGAAAACTTGTATACATAGAAAATAAAACATTTTCTATCATATAAAAAGATTAATTTTTATTTTTAAATATTTTTTATTATTAAATTCCTTTATTTAACAAAAATGCACTATTTACTTAAATAAATGAACAAAACCTTGTTTTTAGCTCCTAAAAGTACACAAAATTTATTTTATCACTTAGAAAAATATTTCAAACCATTTCAAAACATTATTTAGAGCCAAAACTTATTTTTAACCCAATTTCCACCTTTTATTTAAATAAACACTTACTAGAAGAGCTTACTTCTTTTTAAAAAAAATTATTAAAAGAAGCCACAACGCAATAATTAACAAATTTATTGCATTTTTACTCAAATAAAATTATTCCCACATTTATTATCACCCAAACCATTAAAATAAAGCTTTATCCTTTATTTTCAACAATTTTTTCCCAAATTCGTTGTTTATTCCAAATAAACAATTTAATTTCTCTAATTTAATTTAATTTAATTCACAATATTAAATTATAATTATCATTATAATTCAATATTGAAAGGTAATCTCCAAACCAGGGTTGTTACAGACTCCTCCCCTTAACAAAATTGCGTCCTCGCAATTTCTAGAGAAGAATTTGTATTCAACTTATTGACTTCATAAATCAAAAGAAATGAAATAAGCTTGAGATAAATAGATTCTCGCCATCGCTATGCGAAGAAAGAAAACCAGGGTAGGATCACTCGATAAACTCTTTGGTTTCCCAAGTGCAATCATTGGGATTAGCGGACCATTGAACTTTAACGAGCGGCACGTCTTTGTTTCGAAGGCGTTTCACCTCCGAAGCAAGAACGCGAATAGGCTGCTGAGAAGTAGATAAACTCGGTGAAATCTCAAGCTCAAGCTGCTCGGAAGGATCAATGACTGAATCTGAATCTCGAATACATTTCCGAAGCTGAGAAACGTGGAAGACATCATGAATACCCGATAAATGAGATGGCAGGGACAATCGATATGCTACAGGACCAATGCGCTCAATAATCGGAAATGGTCCTATAAAGCGAGGAGCCAATTTCCCAGTGGAGCTAAAGCACATTACTCCCTTCATAGGGGATACACGAAGGAATACATGATCACCCACTGCGAATTCTAGAGGCTTCCTACGGTTGTCCGCGTAGGATTTCTGACGATTCTGTGCCTCTTTCATCCGCTGTCTAATCAAAGATATCTTCTCAGAAGACTCACGAATCGAATCAGGACCGAGAATGAACTTCTCGCCCGATTCTAACCAACAAGAAGGCGAACGGATTATAATTTAATATTGTGAATTAAATCTCCAAACCAGGGTTGTTACACAAATGCAAATCAATGCAGCTAACCAGCAAATGAACAAAGGCAACAAGGTCAGAATTTTTAAAATGAAATTCATTCAAACAATTCAATTTAAACCTATATTTAAAAACTGAAGTTTAAATCTCCACCTTCAATTTAAATTTTACTCTTACATATGAAACAGAAACAGTTTCTGTTTTATTAAGAAAAATCAAACTTTGAGATTCCCTGAATTTAAACCATTTCAAAAGACAACAGAATTCAAACTTATTTGAATTCAACTTAAATTCAGTTTCAAAATTCCAAGTTTACATTTCCATTTATCACTTCAACACTATTTTAAAATAAACTGGAAACAATTCTGTTTCCTATATGCAGACCTGAAACAAAGTTTACTCGAGCAAGCTTAAAATTTACTTCGGGAAAATATCCTCACCGCTTCGAGTTACAGAGAACAGAGAACAATCAAAAGACACAGTTGCAAACAGTCGAAGGCAAGACAGATGCAACATGGTGCAGAAACAAAACTAAGGATGATACAAAACAGTGTACATGGAACAATGCAGCTCAGACCAATTGCTCACCAAGATGACCAAGCAATGATCAGAGACCAGAAACAGACAGTGGCATATGTGTATTGATGCAACTTCAAGCCAAAAGCAAGCGATATATGCAATGTACCCAGAACTAGTTAAGTGACACAAATGAAGACAACTCAAGTTCAGTGCCACCAAAGCAAAGAGACAACAGCAATGCATGTATCATGAATTTCATTAACCATGGAAACTGCAACTTCTCTATTTTAAAACCCTGTATCATAAACAAGAGATACCCCACCATTTACTTCAAGTTTTAAACCTGATGCTCCGAGTCAAAAACATAATCACCCGAGTACCAATTGGGGTTAAAACATAATCAGAGTCAGGTAAAAATATACCTGATTTAAAAACAAAAATTCACAAAGCATCTGTTCTTATCAATTTAAAACATAAATTCACAAAATGTGCATAGTATCTGTTCTTATCAATTTATAAATAAATTTCAAGTAACAGCTGTTCTTAACAGTTTAAAATCAAAATTTACAGCATCTGTTTTTTTTAAAAAAAAAACAAATTACACAGAGTATCTGTCCTCAACAGTTTAATATCGAATTATCAGAGCAAACGATAGTAAATAACCCCAACAACCATACATGCAAATTAACCGAGCAAATGGAAGCCAAATAACACCAATTCATAGCATGCAACCAAGCATTCAATTCAATCAAATTCAAATACTTGATTTAAAATCAATCGTGAGTAAAAAAAAACTCACCTTTAATAATCGAAACAGCCGAAGAGTACTGAGCACAGCACAATCTAAACAAGGTCGAAGCCCCTAATTTTGTGAAGGCGAACGAGAGACGAATCGAAGCTCCAAATTCGCAAATCCCTAATTTCTGAAGGAAGACGAAGAGGAGAATACGGCCGCCATTTTTATTTCGTTTCTTTTTTTTTTCTTTCGTATGAAAATGAAATGATAGGGGAAGGGTGTCGTGTTTTATGGGAGAAGGAGATCGTGTTTTTAGGTATGGAGGAAGGTACGAGTTAAGGCGTAAATGAAGGCGTGGATTTAGCTGATGCAAGTAAGGCAGTATACTTCTTTTTATTTTTTTTTATTTTTTTTTTATATTTATTTATTTTATGTTTATTTTTATATTATATTTTCTTTCTTAATTTAAATCCAATTGTTTTGTATTATTTTTGTTGCTAAAACTTAAACTAAGTGTAGTTACATTATATATATATTTTTTTCAAAGTTTATAAATATGTTGTTTGAATTTTTACTATGTATATTTATTTATTGATTTTATATTGATTTAAAATCTTATTCTATTTTATTTAAATAAATGAAAAATGTTATTGAAACTAACTACGAATTTATTAATTTTCTTCTAAGCCGTTAGTTCGAATTTCAATTACAAATTCAATATTCAATTTCAACTTCAAGGTTAAATTCAAATTTCTATTCAACTTTAAATAGATTAAATTCAAAAATTTAATCGTCAATTCTTAGTTATATTGAAATTCAATTTTAAAATTATCTCAAATATTTAAAATTAATTAAATATTTTCATTTTTAAATTGTTCAAAATTCAGGATCGTTACAATGTTTATGAGAAATTACGAGGAATTTATTTTATATTTTATCGAATAGGCCTTACAAAATATGGCGTTTTCCATACCTTGTACATCTCTTTCGCTTATTCTTTATAACTTGCACAAAACATCTTTATTTGTGATTTAATTTCATAGAAAATTATATCATTATTCTTTTCATTCCAATAAATTAAAGTATGTTTAATCTATATTCACTTAAAATAGACATTTCCAACGAAATTTATTAATTTCTTAATATTTAACTTACATCTTTTTTTCCTTTCAGAAAAATTCATTTTCAAAACTGTTTTAATATTTTTATAACTAGAAAACATTTCTATATACTTATTTAAAACAAACCACTTGATTTCTATACTTAGAAATTATCTTCAAAACACATTTTTTTTATTTGGATCAAAACAGATGTTGTGTAAAACACCGTTACTACAATCCAAAAATACTAGTATATGGATTCAATTAAAATAAATATTACTAAATCCCATATGCTATGTAAAAACATTTCCTTTGGGAGTCAACTACTATAACAATAGTGTTATAGTCTATGCTTCCTTTATTTTTCATGAAAACATCTATCACAACAATATACGTTGTAACCTACATTTTCGATACTTACCACACTCTAGGTTTTCATATTTAAAATCTTTATTTACCTACAAAGAAACTAGCGAGCTATACATGCTCTATAATTCTTCAAAAAGAATTTCGATTTTAACCAAATTTACATCATATAAAAACCAATTTAAATTATATACCACTTTTTTTTCAAAAACCCAATATTTACTTCCTCAAACATATTAAGAATTATATTTTTCAACTTTTCAATTTCAAAGTTTCATTTTATTGGGCTGGACATAAAGTGGATTTTCTTCTTACTATCCTAGGAATACCCTTCCTAGTTGGAAATCTCATTTCCTTACTAAAATCTCTTATTCCTTCCAAAATAAAAATATTCCCCTAACCATCCCTAGGGAACTTTCCCACTTCCGATAACATATGGATACCAATCTTCTCTTAAAACATAGCTTATCGTACACCTTAAATCGACAATGCATAGGCTTAACATCCTTGTATCATTCCAAACCCAACTAGCAAGCTATGCATAAATATAATTCTGAAAACTTTCCATATGTTAAAACCTATAATTGGGGACTATTTGGATTTTAATACATAATATACTTATATTTTATTCAAAAATACAAATACGCTCACTCATATTCCTAATTTACATAGGTTTTACTAAACTAAGCTATGATACCATATGTAGCAACCCGAATTCTAGTGGGTTCGGATTTTTTGCAAAATGCTAAAATCCATTCCGACTGAAGCTCGAGTTGGGTATCTAGTATCCTGCAAATAGGAAAAGATGAATATATCAGACTCAAATAAATATCTCATAGTAGAACTGACTTTACTCACCAAGGTAATAACACTTTCTAAACAAGTGTCACAAAGCTGGAACTTCTCTGCCGTCTATCTGACCTGTGGGCTAATATGAGGAGGGGGTAAAAACTAAAGTTCTGGTGAATGGACAAATTATACATTTCTAAGCATAATTCTACATATATCGTTCTATTTTCATTTCTTGTTATACTAGGTTTATTAGCTTTGTAATACTGTCGCCTCAGTGCGTGAATCATACCCATCTACTCCCTAATAGATTAAGACCTAATAACCAATATATATATGTAGCTGCATGCCCAAAGATCACATCTGTCCTAGGTACTACCCATAGTACCTTTCGTATCCTCCTTGAAAAGGACTCTATCATTTGGCTTCTAGAGTGTATTGTAACTATATCTGTAAAGGACAGCTTCGTGAGGCCTACAATACAGATGTTCCATCATCTACCATGAAAACATGAAAGTGCATCTGCACTAGCTTATACTAGCGCTTGGACATCCATAATGTACTACCCGGTGCATATATTAAGGACTACACGTAATCATTCTGTCTAATCCCTGAGCACTTCCAACAAGGTCTACCTTGTACAGAACACAGTCGAGGATTTTCTATATCTGTAAAGATCTGATTCGTTAGGCCTACAATACAGATATTCTATTTGATATGTCTCTTTTCTTATCGTGGCTATGGACCTACGTAGCCCCACTCAACTAATCGAAAGACCATTCAAGAGCTAAGTGGTTTGCCTTACTGCAAACAATTTAGACATTCAATTGGCTGTGTCACTCATCCTATGTCCCGATAGTGAAAGAATCATTGGCTTGATGGTTTAACTCTAGTCTTTCCCAAACTCACTCTAACTGATGATGGCTTGATCTCCGCATGCAAATAACCTTTTAGGTCCTGCCCACTATAACCTACTTGCAACCCAGAGTACGGTGTCATATGAATATCCAACTCCATCATCAACCTTTTGACTGCCTACAAAGGTCCACTACATTAGGCCTGCGTTGCAAAAGCAATCAAGGTATACTCTCTTGATGGAACCTACAGACCTTCCTTCGAGGTTGCAGCTTCGTTAGGCTTACCCTAGAGGGCCATCCTAGAGTACCCTCGTGTCCCGTTGAAGTCTTGTACTTCCTTCTAGCCCGAACTAACTAAGTTGGATGTGCTCTTTCTGTACTAAATTCTACGATGCACTGCTTCGTTAGGCTCTTTATCTAGATTCTCTTTCGGGCCGCTCTAAACGCACCATACCATTTTATTAGACCCTACACTTAATCTTTTACTATGTGTTTAGTTCACTTCACTTATTATGTTGGCTTCTAATTTACCCTAATCATCAGGCCCAGCCCAACCTATGTGTGAGACCATCAATCCTAGACCTGAAAGGGAATGCTGCTGGTATGGGCCACTTCTGTTATTTTGCTTATTAGCTAAATCCAAGATCTAAGTTTGATAAAATAAGCTTCTTTTATTTCTTTCTTTTCAATCATAACCTTCATGTTACAATTATACTTGCAATTGTTACTTTTATATTCTTTTCTTTCTTTTACAACCAACATGTCAGAAATGAAATTGCAAGTGCCTCTTTTCTATTCTACTCTGTCTTCTTTTATTTTGACAATAAATTTTCTTAAGTTTCTTGTATTATATAACAGTCTTAACTTGGGACTACGTCCAGCTGTCATAAGTTACTTATCATAATAACTGCTTTACTTTTTACTCTATCATCTGCGCAATAATGCTGATCTTATCACATTTTCTATTTATTGTTTCTAGTCTTTTCAAATAATTAACTTGATTATTTCCTCTTCTTTTATTTCTTTAACGCTTCACGTTATTCTAGGAAGTATTTCTATTCTATTTGGTTGGTTACAAAAACTATGCTAAAAATCCATTTCTATATTTAATACTAAATAATGCTATAAACAATAACTCGTAACTCCAAGATATTTCTTTTATTGTTTCTTTAATTATTGAGGAATGCAAAATACAGTAATATCTCTATTTTTCACTAATCCCATTTTTCTTGCTTTTATTCTTGCAATTACACTTACCGTTATTCTGACAATATTAAACTATGGAAATGTATTCCCTTTTTTTTGAAACCAACCTACTAATCTATGAATAACTTACAAATCAAGTTATTAGATTTTCTCCTTTTTAATTCATTTCTCCCATTTTAACATAATTTACTGTAAATTTCTCACTTTTGGGTTTATGCCTTTCTCTACAACTTTTAAGCCTAATATTACGTATATTTAGTTGGATTCCTTTCTTTTTACCATATAAATGCCATTTAAATATATGTACACTTCCCTTATAAAATTTACAGTTTCAACATAACTAATTAGTAGAACTAATTACTGAAATAAATGATGAATTGAATATTTCACGGGAACCTAACGATATTACATCATAAACATAAATGAGATATAATTTAAATCCACCCATCTGTCATCCTTAGCTTTAATCCATGGCCATCCTACATCCACTTCTACGGCGTTTAATATTTTTATTAAAAAGATATCCTCCCTAGAAATATTTTCTATTTGGAGTTCAGCCTCAGGCGATGAACCCAATTGGAAGAAAACCTTGATTGTGAGAAAATAGCTAAGACTAGGGTTCTATTTATAGTGGAGTTTGGGAATATTAGACCGTCAAATTTTAGGATTGAATCTAGTGCAGCCACGTCATAGGCTTGCTAGGAATCGTTGGATCCAGAAAACATCGATCGAGATTGTGCGAAAATCAAATTATAAAACGTTAACTTTTAACCGTTGTTTAATCATTCTAATTAATTTCCATCAATTGCAAATTTAATTCCCTTAATAAGACATGTTTATTTCGAAATCCAAACGTTGCTAATTAATGTAAATTAATTTACTTTAATTACTGATTTGATTAACATTGCTTACTAATGTTAATTAATTACCTCTGATTGCTGAGTCAATTAATTTCCTTTATGACATGCGTCTATTTTAGAATTCAAACGCACGTTATCCCTGGAATTCATACATGAATGTATTAATAAAAAAAATATTTAAGCACATTTACACATATAATTATTTTGCGATACGGAACTTCAAACGTCAATAACTTTTTCATATTATATACGTAAATTAATCAAAATATCACCACGAGCACAATGGTATAAGTTTTGAGGCCATATTCTAACAATTCCAAAAACACTCATTTTCACTGTTTTTAATTATTTTGGTTATTTAATTATCCAAAAATCCACGGTGTTAGATGAGATAACTAGAATGTCAAATTTCATATGTCATAAGTGTCATTTCGCAACAATACAATGATTTTTCTAACTTGCAAACGTTATATTACTGATCAAGAATAACCAACCTTTCAAGTTGGTCCATGTCAATTTTTTATCATAATACACCAATTCAAAAGGCATTTTTCACACTTTTTTGGTGTATTATTAAATCAAGAGTTAAGGTAAGGGAAATTATCACTCGAATAGAGGTTATTCCAGTAAGAAGTGAAAAATTACATAAAAAAAATTCTTTGCCTAAAGCCCTTGGCTACAAGAACGGTCTTATCTTTATCAATGGCACCATAATGTTTAAATTTCTTTTACATATGAAATTACAATCTATAGGCTTACAACTAAGAAGTAAATCTACTGAAAATCAGGTTTTATTAGATTCAAGAGAATTTGTTTCTTTATTGATGCCTTCTTCCCAAAGGAATCGTCTAAAAAGGATTAACCATTTTGGAGGTTAGTGGGATCCTCCTAAGGTGTAATTACAAAAATCTGGGCTATAATGTTTAGCTACTCAAACTCTCTTACTTTTCTTAGATTCAGTTTCTATATCCTTATTTTGATCATTGCTTGTAATCACATGAATTTTCAATTGATGCTCCTTAACTATTTCATAATTTGAATGGTAATCTATGTACATAAAAATCAACATCATTTGATTCTAAAATAAGTGAAGCATTCAAATCAAAAAATCTATAAGTTTTAATATCAAGCGCATAATAATGCATACATATTCGTTAGTTCTAGTTTCTAATTTAATTCTCTTTGGATCAGGAATATGGACATAAGCCTAATAACCTGAAGTTCTAAAGGAGACAAGTTAGATTGGTGTTTTTTCAAGATTTAAAAAGGTAAAATTTTGCTTTAAGACCTCAGAACTCTATTTGACACAAAGAAAATGTTTAGCAAAACTTCTTCCCACTAGTGAGATGCAATATCAAAATTTAATAAAATCGCTATGTTAGATTCAACAATGGTCATATTTCCGTTTCAACTTTAACTTTCATCACAGGTGAATATGATGTGATTTTTTTCATGTGTAATGCCATTTGAATTGTAAAGTTCAACAGACATTCTAGAATAATATTTAGTTCTTCTATCGGCATGAAATCTTTTAGTTTTCTTATTAAATTAAGTTTCAACTTCAATAACAAGTAATTTAAACATATCTAACACATCACTTTTGTTTTTCATTAGATATGCATAAGTATAAAATGAAAAATCATCAGTATACGTGATATAGTTGCATTTATCATTTCTAGTCAATACTCCGTCAAGTTCACAGATTTCAAAATTAACTAAGTCAAAAGGTTCAAATTATTTAATATAGTTATTTTAGTTTGGTTACAAAAATCAAACTTTTCAAAATCATGCGATGATATTATATGAAATAAACGTAAGCTATTCATGTTCTTAATAATGTGTTTATTAACACAACAAAGTCTAACGTGCCAAATATTAAAGTCACACGATATATGAGCAGAATTAGAAATTTACTCAATTCAACATTTAACTTAAACATACTATTACTTGCATAACCTTTCCCAATAAAAATAAGACTCTTATTGATGGTGCACACATCATCCCAAATAATTTGAGTAACCTAACCTTATTAAGCAAAAAAACCAAAAATTAAATTTCTTCTCATCTTTGGAATATGTATTATATCTTTCAATAGTAAACTCCTTTCATAAGTAAGCTCTTGTTTTACTTTTCCAATACGAGCAACAATAGTTATGTGAGAGTCACCCAACATTAATTTTTTGTCCCTAATGAAACTTTATGCCTTGAACATAGCACGATCATAGTAGACATGGCCAAAAAATCCAGCGTCTTCTCACCACCCCTTCTGATCCATCAATAAGGTTGATCTCATTAATCATACCCATAAATGACTCCTTAGTCAAGTTCGCCTACAAGGTAAACTGTGGTCGATTCCGACACTTACATGTCATATGACTTGGTTTGTTACAATTATAGCACATAACCTATTCGAAATGATTTTCAATAGGGATTGCTGTTGTCCATTTTGGTTCCTAGAAGGGTTCCAATTTCGATTGTTTTTACAAGCTTGACTGTTGTACTCTTGATTTTTCTTATGTTTATGATTGTTGGAAATTTTCTCTTTGGGTTTAAGAATTGTTATAACAAACTTTTTAGTGTTCATTTTTGGGATAGCAGGCACTTCATCTTTTTTATTTTGCTTTTGGGCTTCCTTCTCAATACGAAGGCAGATGATCAAACTTTCCATAGCAGATTCTTTAGTCTTATGACTAAGAGAATTATTACAAAAATTTGATCTAGAGGGGAATTTATCAATTAAAACAACAATTTGAAATTGTTCATCAGGAGACATACCTTCTAAGATTATCTCATAGATGATTTTCTGAATCTCTCATGACTGCGCCTCCACAGTTTTACCTTTTGTTATTCGATATTTGAAGTAGCAATTGCTAGAGTACTTCTTTGTGCTAGCCTCCTTAATGTTATAATTTTTATGCAGCGTAACGGCCCGTCTTTTCGACAATCGAAAGTCGCACTAAATACATCCATGGTATTCCAATATCGAAAATCCAATTATTAGGGTGAAATAAAATGAAAAGGAAAAAGAATAGAGGAAAAACGAATCTCACAGTGAAAATTACAACATATAATATAACAAAGATAGTATAAACTGTCACTCCAAGATACAAGGTACATCGGAGTTAAAAAAAACCTCATCAACTAGGCAATTATAAATTTTCGACCTTACAATTGTTGAGAGTATATATGATAACACAGTAAAAAATAAAATATTACGGCAGTTGAACACATAGATTAGTTTGAAAATCTAGCTTAAGAAAACTCAAGTAATATGATCAATATATAATAATTCCATGAAACCATGCCACTAAATGTGGAACGTGATTTTACCTCACGAGAATAACATCTATACATGGAAAAACTGGGAAAAAGTTGGATCAAAATCAAACTTGAGAGAATGGAAACAAATAATTAAACATCGAGAAGATCTCGAGACACTTCTCGATGCACTTAGGGAAAGGATTCAAAGATTTGAATCAAACAAGGAAAAGGAATTTTCGAAGAATGTCTAGAACGGTGCACCCCTCTCATCAAAAGTATACCTCTAGAAATATGCTTGAGAACTACAATGGCTCTCGTAAATATACAAGTCGGACCCCGCCAACCTTACCGAGAATCTGAGTATTCACTTCTCAATGCACATACAATCGAAACCGATCTAGAGTAGATGTGAAAATACCTAATGGGAGCAACCCCATATAGCTTGACGTCCACTTACTCTTTGGAATTAGTCATTTTTCGACTAAGGATATCAATGCTAAGTTGAGCAAAAAAATGTCGTAAATCTAAGAAACATAAGTGATAAAAGAATAAATAGTAAATAAATCAATTATGGGAAATAATAAAATGATCATGTATGAATATTAAGTCTCGTAAAACATTTGTCTCACGATTGTGCTTGATTTTTACAACATAAATATTGTAAAACATTTTTAAAAACATTCTTTGAAAATATTCGTTATAAAGATCAAATATATATTTCTAAGTGTATTAAAATGAAAGGTTAAATCAAATGTCATTAAAATGTTATTTACTATAAACTCAAAAACAATTTATATTAGCTTTATATTTAAATAATTCTAGTTAAAAAAGATTTTTCTCATTTATAAACTATCATGTATAAATTTGAGCCAACATTTATTATCCCGGAAGATAATAAATCAATTAAAATGCTTTTGTAAATTTAAAACAATGTTAATCATCCTGAAAGATAATCGATATATTTCTTTTATAAACTTATATCCACATTAATTATTCCAAAAGACAGGCAATCAAATTTGTAAATCCTTAAATAAATCAATTAATTAACTTTAAATACTTTTATTAAATCAATTAATTAACTTTAAAACACTTTTATTAAATTAGTTAATTAGCTTTAAATATCATTAATAAATTTATTAACTACTTTATTATAGTTAAATAATAATTAAGAATATATTCAGAACCTCCAATTCTTTTTAAATACTTAAATAATCCTTACAGACGCATTTGAAAAATTTACAAAATATTTATGGTAAATAACCTTTATAAATTTAAATAACATTAATTATGCCGAAAAAAAATTAAATCCAACTTATAATCTTTTATAAATTTAAAAATGACACTAATTATCTCATAAGATAATTAACCAAGTTTATAATCTCTTTATAAATATAAAACAACATTAATTATTCCGAAAGGTAATTGATTAAATTCATAACTCCGTCCATAAACTTTAATCAAAACTTATCCTTTTTTTTCAAAATTAACAAAATATTAAAAAATATAGTTTAAACAACTTTCAAAGTGCAAAACATGACCAAACATTTATTTTGCAAAAATACAAGCTTAAGTTCAACACACAACAAAGTTGTCTCACTTTCAAAGTTCAACACACAAACATTTATTTGAGAATGGATCCCATACAATGACTGGGCTACTGTGGTACCTTCATAGTGTAATTTTATGTAAACAAAATCGAGGACCTCGTCGAGATCCCCTGCCAATGTAGAACCGGCCCATCATTTGACTAGTAGTACCTAATATGATCACCCCTCCGTCAATAGGCCCTGAAACATACAAATGAGAGATAATATTGACTATAGATAGGGATGATCATAACCTACTTGGAAGAAACTCACTTAGCCTTGCGTCATCTCCACTGTTTCAGTAATTCCTGATTAATGAGGCTTGAGGCTATGTTTTACATTTTATATAGCCCTTCCCACTTGGAATGCTAACATTGGCCTCCAGCGAACAATGCAATGTCAGCATTCATTCATAGAAGTTCGTTCTAGGCTGAACGAAAAGCATGAGAGCTCCATCTTCCATTCCATCATTTAAACGCTTGAGTTTGATCGAAGTGATTTTTGGATAACATATCTGATCTCGGTCTCTTTGAAACAACATTCGATAATTTTCGGTAAACTCAACCCCGGTTCTTTAGGAAATAAACAATCAAAGATAGGAGCGAAAATCACCTCATAACCGTTAATGGATAGATTTCCCTATCATTTGTCTTAGGAGAACGAAACAAGATTTATACGCACAGTACAACATCATCGAAGATGACTATGCCATATATCTCATGTGTTTCTCCTAGATATTTCTAAAGTTACGTTTTGGGTCCAAAGTGGATAGTCGGTTATTTAACTATTAGTTAAGAAACATTTAATCAAGGGTTAATTCCATGGGGAAAACAAACATTTGTTAAAAACATAAGTAACCACAAACCTCCTTAATTAATCTTTTCATTAATTAAAATCAATTGTAAATACTTGTATAAAAATATCTTAACAAAGATAAACCCACAGTCCTCATATTTTCAATACCTACATAATATCCTCAACGATGTAAGTGTATTCACCGAACACTGAGGAAGACTCCTCTTTTAAACAATACAAAATCATTTATAAACTCTATTATAAATTTCTAATCCCATTTATAAACTATTTTACAAAACTCAGGATCCATTTATAAAACTCTTTTATACATTCCAAAAATCATTTATGACCCCTTTTGCAATTCCATAAAACCTTTTATAAACTCGTTTTATAAATCAATAAACCTATTTCTAAAATTCTTTTATAAATATCTAGACATTTATAAAACTCTTTTACCTTGTGAAACCTTCCTTTAAGCCCTTAAACCATTTTATAAAACTCCTATTGTAAAACCCTAGTCCCTTACAAAACTCTATTCATAAATCTCGAACATTTATAAATAAATTCAAACCATTTATTTTAAAACACAATTTTTTAATAATAAACATTATAAATATATATTAATTAACTTAAAAACATATAGTAATAAACAATATAAGTAGATAGAAATTAACTTCAAAACATCTTAAAGATAATAATTAATAATTTCAAAACATTCTAAATAAAATAATAATAATTTATCTTCAGCATTATTATAAATAATAATGATTAATTTCCAAAATTTATTGATAAATAATTATGTTTAATTTCCAACCATATTATTTAAATAATTATCTTTTTAAAATATTAAAATATTGATAAATTACTTTAAAACAATATTAATATAAATAAACAACTTTTACAACATAAATATAATTCCTTGATAAAAAGCCGTACTTAAATTTCAACATAATCATTTCCATAATTATAAAACTATATTTATAAATCTCTTTCTATTTTATAATATGTCATTTACATCTCTGAATCTATCCTCACTTTTAGTTTCCTAAAATAGAATCAACTATTTTTCTAGAACAACATCCCTCACATTATCATAAATCCCTAATTTGATTTATTTCCCAAATCTATCCAATAATAGTGGTTTCCTTTCATTTACAAACACTGTTTATAGAACTATCATTTTATTGATAAAATACGGTTCTGCAAATCTTCACTTTATTTGTAAATTGCACATTTATATACTATCACATTAATAAATTCCCACATTTTTGAATGAACCTTAATATGTGTGTGTGTGTGTGTTAGTGTTTGTGTGTACATACACATCACTTTATATAAACGGTTAATAAATGTTTATACCAAATTTATAATGACCCGAAATTTTCAACCTCGAAAATTCGACACTAATACATTCACTGTAGAAGTGCCGAGCAATCGAATGCCGAAAATCTCAGATTGTTAGGGTAAAGAAGGAGTTTGAAGTAGAAACAGAAAACAAAACACAGAATCTCAAATTTTGTAACGGATCAAATTATAATATCACATAATAGCATTTATACAAAGAAAGATGTAATTGTTACGTTTACAACAATACATCGGAGTACAAGCGTTTATACATAAACTGGAGACTACTAACAATACAACTCTATTACATAGCGGAAAATTACATACATTCCTGCCATCCAGCTCGCCTCCTGAGCTCCAGAACGTGCTAACCTATAAATCCGTAATACTCGGTCTGACCCAAGCATTACATCAAAGTAACACCTGGGTCAGGATGGAAACCAACATGAGTAAATCCATATAACTTGAAATACGAAGTTATAAACATAATTAAAACCCGAGGTAACTCATACTTCACTACGAGATCTTAACTTGTTATAGCCAACACTTATTTCACAAATGAATTCCCAAGTACCACTACATAGTTTCAATGGTCCAGTTTACTTAAATTATCCATTCCAACCTATTAATTTCACATATCAAATCTATAAAGAATTATTGTAGATTACAAATCGAAGTGGTTTCGGGTATTTGCTGATTACCCAACCCCAGTCTCTTCGAATTCAAATGTTATTTATTTAAGTCAAATTATTTAAGTTTAAACAATACAATTTATATTCAGGATTTCATATTCATACAATAATCCATCCCAGATCGATAACCCACAATATCATAGTTCAACCAAAGTATCTCATATCAAAAAGTAGCACAAATCACATATCAGAGATATCAAATAATCTAAGTCATTCAATATATCTTAATCATCTATAAGCAGGATAAATTAATTGTACCATTTCTAATTAATTTAATTGCTTTAAAATCCTGCTTACTTAACATTAATTAATTTTAAACCATTAACTAATCATTCTTTAATCATTCATCTAAATTAATTATCCATAATTACTTTCATTAAGTAATTATTCCATTGGTTAATTATCCTCAATTAATTAACCTTTAATCATTAATTAATTATTCGCTAAAATTAAATTAATCAACCCTTAACAAATTAATCCTTTAATTGCTTATATTGAGTAATTATCATTTAAGTAATTAATTTCTAATTACTTACATTAATTAATCTCTAATTAATGATTCATTAAACCTAATTACCAAATTAATTAATTTCTAGTTAATTAACTTATAAGCTTAAATAATAATTAATTAATACTTAATCCTTAATTAATTGAATTAATTAATTTCTCTTTAATTACTTTATTAATTTAATTATTCTTTAATCTTCAAACCCTAATTAAATTTAAGATAAACCATTTATCTTATAATTTACTTAATTATCATTTACATATAAATTTAAACATTTTATCCTTTTAATTAACACTTAATTACATTTCTAAATTATGTTTTTAAAATAACTTACAAATTTAAGTTAAAAAAATCATATAACTTCCTTAAAACAAGTGTTAAATAAAACATTTAAAGAAATAGATTTTAATTAATAGATTTAAACTTGATTTATTTTAAATTTAAAAACTTGTTTCCAATCGAATTTTAAAACTGTTAAAAACTACCTTGGGTCCAACCCGGCTCTTACCCGAGTCCAGTCCCGAGAAATATCACCTTCCTTCTCTTTTTTTTAAACTAGTTTAAAATTTTAAAGTTTAAACCTGTAAGATTAAACACTCACGTTCCTTCTTGAATAAGAAGCCGAGCAAATTTTGCCTTTCCCCTAGTTTTCCTTCGAGCCGACCCACTACCCAAACCCACTGACACTTAGCCTCTCCGTGCACGTGCACCGGTGATCGAGGCGTCGCCGACCACCGACGCTACCTCCAGCACGTCACTGACCCTCTCTACTTACAATTCCGACCATCTAAACTCCACCACAAAACCAAAATCGAAATCGAGCTATATGAACAAGCATGGAACCATCTGATCGCTTGAAAACTTCCTCGAATTGCCAACGCCGACCACCAGCATCCATGGAACTCCGGCCACACCCTCTCCGGCCATCCACGCTCCCATCCCCCAACCACCGATGAACCCCGATCCTCCAGAGATGACACTGCAACCAATTTTCCGACCTCGACCCATTTTGGGTTTTAAGTCTACTCCGACCCAACCCCGCCGCCACGGTGGATAATAAACCCACCTGACATTTTCCCCTAGCTTACCAACATCCTAACAACCTCCGACAGGGACCCCGACCGCCTCGAGTCCTCTGACAACCAGAAAAATACCCAAAACCCATAATCTGATCAACTTCGAATATCTCCCTCGATCCCAAACTAAAAATTGTTATTTAACTCTTAAAAATCATGATTTATGATAGGGATTCAGATTCTATAAATAAATCAAAGAATTGTGATGATTTAATTTCAACATATTCTAAGTTTCCACCATATTTCCTTGATTTCCAGATAATATATAAACAATATCATACTTAAAACTATTTTTAAATTAAAGGTCTTACTATTTTAAACTATTTTTGTTTGAACAGCAAGGTCTAAAAGAATATAGAAGTTGAAATCTTGATTTTTGAAAGGTTTTCAAACTTGAAAAAAATAGAACAGAGCAAGTTTCCTTATTCTCTGACATGCACAGTTTATCTCCTATATATATACATACAATCTCAGCTGTTCAACCATTCAAAGCAAATTCATATCATAACATTCATGGATTATCACATGCAACCAGTTTCTATATGATTTTAAGTTCCAAGTTGTTAGTTTACTTACCTGTTTTTGTGTTGAACAGAGAACAAAGCTTTTGATCTGTTTGACTTTGAAGTGATCTGCTTGCTTCAGGCTTGAACTTTGTTTTGATTTTCGATTTTTTGTGGTTTTCTTTTGAGTTTTCTCAGGTTGAGATTTAGAAAAATTGTTACTTTGGTTCTGTTTAAATTTGATCTTTTATGTAACAGCAACTTGATTACAAAATTGAAACTTCAATTTATTCCCGGTTCTAATTTCTTTTCTAGGTTTTTGATCTTTTTTCTTTGCAAGTTTGAAAGAAAATTTAGAAGAGAAGGAGATAGATGTATATATAAATCTTGTTTCTTTTTTAGTTTTTTGTTTAAAAAAAAATAAGTGACACACGTTTAATTGCATAACAATATTGTTACAAATGTTTAATTGATGATGAAATTAACTTACACATGTAAATATGCATGTCTTTATGTCTTTTATATGTTATAATATTTTATATTATATTTATCATTTAGTTTTGCACTATATATATGTATTTACATTTTATTATATTTATTTTTATGTGTTTATATATATATATATATATATATATATATAAATTTACAAACCATATTTATATCATGTAGAATTTAAAAGAAGTATTTAAGACCTTTTATTAAATCTTTTTCAAGTAAAGCTATTGTATCCTTGAATAAATAAATAGTTATCTATAGAGTTTCTAAACCAAATTCCATTTACACTTTACTTATATGTATTTACATAAACAAATACATATTTTGTTTGTTTTTGAAAAGATAAACTTTTGCCAATTTAAATAATTATATTAGGAGATTATACATTTAATATTTATCCAGTTATAAATATTTAGTATCAGATTTATTTGTTTAATTTACAAATCAGTGTTTTTCAATAGTTAAAATCAGATAATTATCCAATTTTCTAATGCCCAAAAATCTGGGTTATCACATTCGTTCCCCCTTTAAATCTTTTCTTCCTTGAAAAGGAACGAAGCAAGAATTTATTAAAATGCTTATTGTCAGCTTATATTGCTCTTTGACCATTTCAACTATAAATCCTTTATTTAAGAATTTTAAAAACACTTTTAAATCTATATAATATTACCAAAATAGATTTATAAAAATACTCTTTATAACTCGATGTCTTAACAAGTCCATCCTTGTTCTCATAGAAATTCGGTCATACGTTGATCAGGAATAGGACTGAAAATCTATAAGAACTAGGTAAACCCGTATTCAACACCCAGCGAAAATACTTGGGAAAACATTTTGTTGTAAATATAGAAAACATTTTTGAAAATAGAGGAAACATTTTTGGTGAGAATGCTCTGGAAATCATCACCCCCTCCATGGTCGCAGCTAACCCGATAGTTACGTTGCCATCCTGGCAAAATCCATAGATAACAGTAGGCACTCCACGTCCCTCGATTACGCCATGGAACCCGCCATAGATCGCAGCTACATCCAGGGTTACATCGCCATCACGACAAAAATCCATGTAACTGTAGGCATCCGCTCCCTCGAATTTCATTGCCAAATGAAACTTCAGCACTCCTACATAGGTCGCAGACCGCATCAGTCGAGTCCTAATGTAGCCTTAGGCTCTTACGGCCTCTCGACTTTCGCTGTGTCTTCATAGATCATAGTTTACTGATGTTACGTTGCCATCACGACAAAATCAAATGTAGACCGTTGGCTCTCACGGCCATACGACTTCCGTTATAGTCCGCAGTAGATCGCAGTGACATCGAGTTACACTGTCATCACACCATAACCCAAATGTCTCTCTAGGCATTAGCACCCTCGACTTTCGCTAACCACAACACATAATCCTCAGGAACTTCAGTTTGTCCGGACTTCCTCCCAGGATCCAATTTAGAGCCTCCCTTTTAGGGCTCAAGGCAGAACACCCCATGGATCTCCTATGAAGTTCATTTCAATGGGAGCGCCTTTTTCCCAGAGCCGATCTCAAAACATTTTATGCTATACACTTATAGTATCTTTCAAATCATACCCTTTATGATTCACATCAAAATCTCCTTTACGCAAATCGATATCTCAAATCGATAGTTCCAAACTTGGCTTACTAAATTCCCAAAATTGATTTTTCCAAAAATCAAAGCCTTTCCAAAATCCATAGGTTCCAAAACCTTTTTCCCAAAATCATTCTCATAAAACCATTTATATATATATATATATATATATATATATATATATATATAAAATCTTGGAATCACTTATATAGATTCCCCTTTTATACTTCAAATATTATTCAAAACCTTTTCTTCTGGTTTTAGATTCAACATAGGGGGAGCTTATCATATGTAATAAATATATATGTATAACTTTAATATACCAAATCAATATTCAGTTTTAATTTTTTTTATAAAGTTACTCACCATATCACTTACTTTCAAAAAGTGAATTTCAAAAGATATCCAACTTCCATCTTAATTCTCAAAATATAATTTTCTGTCAAAAATCATTTTTTATTTCCTTCAAAACTTTAATATCAATTTCATTCGAGCACGTACAATGTACATATACCATCCATACGCAATATCAAATATGATCGCTCACTCGATCACACAATTTCACTTCTGAACTAGTATCGTCCACCCGACTTCCTATTGCGGACTCAGATCAAGTTTCTTGATCAAAAATCGTCATTCTCCTTGCATAGCCTAACTATGATAGAGAATTTACAGAACCAATCAAAAATCCTTATCCAGGGTTCACCGTCTAAAATCGAGTGAAAATTACCATCACGGATCGATATACTATCTCGAAATTCTGTGCTCGAATCTGGATCGAATAATTCTATGAATATAATAATATATGTACATCTTACGTATTTATCTTCATTGATTATTAGCTAAGTCAATTCTCTTTCTATTCACTTACATTTTTATTCAATTCGCTTATTCACAATTACTTCCATTTCCATTTGGGTTACCACTTCAATTATAAACAGTTTGCACTCTGACTAGCTTGAATTTAGAAAATAGCTTGAAAAGTTTAAAATAGATAAGTAGTTGTAAAATAACAATTTGCTGTAAAATAGCTGTAAAATAGTTAAGTAATTATAAAATAGTAGTAAAGTTGTTAAATAGTTGTAGAATAGTTAGACAGTTAAAAAAATAGTTGTAAACAGTAATTAGTTTGTAAAACATATGTAAATAGTAATTAGTTTCAAAATTGTTGTAAAATAAGTAAGATAGTTTGGGCTCTTAAATTTTTTTATAGTAAATAGATAGGAAAATAGATTTAAAATAGTTTATATTAAAACAAATTTATTTGAAAAATAGTTGCAGAGTCAAACTGTTCAATTTCCCAAACTCCCATTTCAATCAATTTCCCATTCCATTAAATTGATTCAATTCTAATTCAATTGGAATTAACTTCGATTCCTAACCCAAATTCAAATCAATTTCCATTTGAATTTAAACTCATTCAACTACAATCTCACTTCCAATTAATTCAAATCAAATTCAATTTGAACTAATTCAATTCAAATATCAATTTTAAACCACCTTGAATTATACAAATTCGAGTTAAATTTTTTAATGTTGATTTAGTCTCCTTAAATCAAATTAACCTTTTCTTTTAGATTAACAGCTTGAATCTTTAAACCATTTAATTCAGAGTCCAAATTTCAAAATTCCATTTTAAATTTGCCTTTACTTAACTAATTACAAAATTCAAATATGAGTTCAAAACTTTTTAAATGATTTAATCTTTAGAATCCAATTTATTACCCAATTTTATCTTCTAAATTTGAAACCGATTCTTAAATAATTTTAGTTTGCAAGTTCATTTTAACATTTGAATCTTAAGTTCAAAGCGATTCCCTTTTCATAAGTACAATTTCACTTCAAAAAACAAAAATAGTTTAAAATGGTAAGATCTTTAATTTAAATGTGATAACCCAGATTTTTGTGCATTAGAAAGTTGGATAATTATCTTATTTTAACTATTGAAAAAACACTAATTTACAAATTGAACAAGTAAATCTCATATTAAATATTTAAAACTGGATGAGATCTCATGATATAATTTTTTTAAATTGGCAAAAGTTTATCTTTTCAAAATAAAATAAAATATGTATTTGTTTATGTGTGTGTATATAAGTAAATTGTAAATTGAATTTGGTTTAAAAACTTTATAGATAACTATTTATTTATCTAAGGATATAATAGATTTAGTTGAAAAAAATTTAATAAAAAGTTTAAAGTACTTATTTTAAATTATACATGATATAAATATGGTTTTTGTGTGTTTATATATATTAATCTTGTTTCTTTTTTTAGTTTTTTTAAAAAAAAAAGTGACACATGTATATTTGCATGACAATATTGATACAAATGTTTAATTGATGACGAAATTAACTTACACTTGTAAATATGCATGTCTTTATGTCTTTTATATGTTTTAATATCTTATATTACATTTATCATTTGGTTTTGTATTATATATATATATATATATATTTACATTTTATTATATTTAGTTTTATGTGTTTTTAATACATAGTTATATATTTTCAAACCATGTTTATATCATGTATAATTTAACAGAAGTATTTAAAACCTTTTATCAAATCTTTTTCAACTGAAGATATTATATCCTTAAATAAATAAATAGTTATCTATAGAGTTTCTAAACCAAATTCCATTTACAATTTACCTATATATATATATATATACACACACACATAAACAAATACATATTTCATTTGTTTTTGAAAAGATAAACTTTTGCCAATTTAAATAATTATATCATGAGATTATCAATTTAATATTTAATCAGTTATACATTTTTAATATTAGATACATTTGTTCAATTTATAAATTAGTGTTTTTCAATGCTTAAAATCAGATAACTATCCAATTTTTTGATGCCCAAAAATCCGGGTTATCAGAAATTATTTCTAACTCCTTTTTAACCATATGAACCTTTTTTTTATAAAAGATGGACTTATTTTTAAGATTTTATAAATAATTATTCATATTTCAAAAATCTCTATTTAAAATATTAAAAAAACTATTAATTTGTAATCTGAAAATCATACTTTTTATTTACTTTAAATAATTCAAGGATAATTATTAAACACATATAATTTCCAAAATCATTTTGAAATCCCTTATTAAATAAAGATCATTGTTTTTATATTATTTTAAAATACCAAAAATAAGGTCCGGTGCTACTAAAGCACTGAATAAGAAAACTCATATCCATGTCATCAATTATGGCATCCAATAAGTCCTATACGATAATATATAAGGAAATCAAAATCAACATTATGAGGAATCCAGTCGGATCCCTCTAGTCTATCACCCTGCATCACATACAGTATGTAACCAAATAATATAAATCAACCGCTTCGAGGTGGGATCATATACAAGGGTTATCCGCTCTTACATGGGAACGTAATAGGGTCTCATCCGCTCCAAGGCAGGGATATATCCAAACCAACTAATAAGATAGTAAGTCATCTAAATAGTCATTAGCAATGAACAATAAAACATCTACACATCTAATAAATAAATTTTATCGACTATATAATATTACTGTTTAACTAAAAAGGTGAGTTTAACTCACCTTGATTCAAGAAGTTATCAAAGAGCTCCGGTTCGAATTAAAATTAAATAGGCGTTCAATTTTAATTCAATTCCCTATGACCTCCAAATCCGTCCAATCCAACTCCATAGTGTAGTTTTCGTTGATACGACCGCAACGCAAGACTTATCGCGTTTAATTTGGGCCTTATATGGAAAAGTTATGAATTTATGAACAATTTAAATAATTAAAATGTGATTAACTTTTAATTAATAAACTATTAAATTAATTACCCTTTCCCTTTCAATCCATCTCATTCCAGTAAAAAAATTAGATCATGGTCCCTTTCGTTTGCCATCCCGCCATCACCTTGTGAAGATCGTCGCGACTTTGATGAAGGCAGCCCCTGACCTCGCCTCGCCCCCACAACCCCTCCAGTGCCTCCCAAAGCCTTGTCAACGAGCCAAACCGAACCCCAATGCCATCGTGAATGTGACTAAATTCCGGCTTCCATGCCATGCCATACGACAATCCAACAGTTGAAGTTGCTCCCCTCATCAATCGCTACATTTTGTTAGTTTAGGTCGAAGCCTAAAAGTTGAGGCGGTGGCACCGAGGGAGGAGGGTTGTTGGATTGTGAGAGGGGTTTAAATTTAAATTAAAAAAACCGAACCAAACTGTTTGCACAAAAAATGGGCAAACTCCTCCAAGTCGTATGTTTTAGTTGATTTTATATTGTTTTTAGTGGTCTAGGTGATTTATGCAAATATGTAAAAAGTAGGGACTAAACTGTAATAGATACACAGATTTATAGTGGTTCGGCCAGAATGTGCCTACGTCCACTTTATATGTTATTCTCCTCTTTTTCCTTCAGATTACAAGTACAAAGCTGTGATTACAACAGTATGAAAGTTGTTTGAAAGTTCCTTCCGTGCTTGAGCTCTCAAACTTGTCCCTCATTGTTGTACCCCTGCCCCTCTATTTATAGAGTGAGGCTGGGGGTAGGGGTCCTGGATGTACATACCTGCTGGTGGGCCTGGGCTGATGCAATCTGGCCTGGCAACGTTGGTTCGGCAATACCTTCATGGTCTTGATTCGGTAGTAGGTGGATGGTCCGGTGATACTTTGGACCGGTGGTAATACATTCCTCCCTCGGTTCGATGGTGGAGGAGAGTGTTTGGTTCGGCAGGATGGTGGTCCGGTGGCGAGTGTATGAAGCTTGGTTCGGTAGGACTCGGTGGGATTTGGTCCGGCAGAGGTTGGTTCGGCTAGGCATGGACATGGAGTTGGACCGGTAGTGCATGGAAATGGAGAGGCTTTCGACCGGTAGTTGGTTGGTTCGGTCAGTGGTAGTTGGAGAAGCTTTGGACCGGTAGTGAGAACTCGCCCAACATTTGCCCCCCAAAGTGGGGCACATGCCTGCATGTGTCGCGCTTTGTTTTGCTGGGATAGCCTCATTCGGTTTTAAGCGCCGAGCCATCTGGTCCGGTCATTGAGGTTTGCTTATAAATAGGGGCCACGTGCCTTCGTTATTCCTTACCAACCGAGCCAAACCTTTTGCCGAATCAAACTCTCATTTTCGCCGAACCAAAGCGTTAGCCGAACCAGGTGAGACCCCTTTGCAGCCGAATGAACTTTTATATTGTACTACCGAATGAACTTGAGGGTTCGATCGCCGAATGAGTTTTGAAATTTGGAATGCCGAATGAGCTCTAGGTTGGGCCTTACTGAATGAACTCGGGGATTCCGAGTGTTGAATGAATCCCTTACCGGATGGACTTTTATACTTGAATTATCAGTGAAACTCTAGATTACATAGTTTGTGTTTTAACGATATACTTTCTTGTTTCGCAGATAAATGTCTCAAGGAGTGGAAACCCGATCAGATAAGAGGAAATCTATGGACAGGAGAAGTCTCCCACCGTGCCCCCAGTCCAGCCGGAACCAGTGTGACATGGACCTACCCCGAGGTCATTAGTGGACGGATATGGCCCTCAAGAGCTTCTGAACTCTTCTCCCGATTGCTTTCCGAGCTCCCTTAAAGAGGGACAACTTGATGTCATCGCTCGTTCCTTTGGGATTGACAGAGTGAGTATGCTGTTGCCGAGAGACGGTGTGATGCCGTATGATCCTCCTGAAGGATATTTCGCCTATAGCCGATACCATTGCATGTGCGGGGCCATTCCTTCGATCAATGCCTGGATAGTCAGCTTCCTTACTTACTTGAAGGTGGCTCCATTCTAGCTTCAGCCCAACTCCTATGCTATCCTTGTGTGTTTGTTCATCATTT
This sequence comes from Allium cepa, assembly GCA_030765085.1. Classification (NCBI taxonomy): domain Eukaryota; kingdom Viridiplantae; phylum Streptophyta; class Magnoliopsida; order Asparagales; family Amaryllidaceae; genus Allium; species Allium cepa. The sequence goes on along the minus strand of CM060934.1, from coordinate 364,443,228 downwards.
TCCAGAGGAAGTACGAGCGCCCCCTTCCAACCGGGAGATTCGGTACCTATATAATTTGAGAGGTTACAAGAAGGGGTCCCCATACATCAGTTTGGAATCGGTCGTGTCCTTCAAGCCGGTCTTGGACTTATACTCGAAGTTCACCATGTTTAAGAAGGAATGGTTCTTCGTCAAGGACGACTCTGTTTCTTCTCACCTTTTCACTTATGGCTGTAAGTTGAATTTCATTTGTAATTTCTCAGTCCCGACTGCAATGCTTCTTCTTATATGCTTCTGTTTCTTGCTAGCGACATGTGGCTTTGCGGTTGTGGAGAATGATCGCCTGGTACAGATGGCTGCGGAGATAGAGGCCATCTCAGGAAGGGATAGGTCAGCCTCTTACGTAATTAGGAATGCTACCCTCGTGGAACACAGCTTAATCTTACCACATCAGTCTGTGGTGAAGCAGAGGGATACGGCTGAGGAAAGAGCTGCCAAAGCCAAAGAAGGGGCCACGACAAAGAGTAGCAAGAGGAGGCCCTTCTCGATACCTCCAGTCGTCCGGGGGAAGAAGATTAAGAAATCTGATGGACCCTCTCCCAGCACGTGTCCAGATGTTCCAGAGGAGGAAAGTGGAGAGGAGGAAAGAGGCAAGGAGGAGAGCGGAGGTGATGGAGAGGGTGACGGTGGTAACGGTGGCGAAGGGCAGAGTGGTAGTGGTGTTGGTGCCTTAACTTCTGGGCAAGAGGGTGATATTCAAGAGTGGACGGATGATGCTTTCCATCAAGCCTTTGAGGGGTTGGAGGAAGGGCCGGCCTTGGTGGAGAAACTGAAGAAGTCTGATAAGGCCAGGACTGGTGCCAGTCTATCTTCTGAGAGTATTTCAGCTAAGGCAACTCCGGCGGTTCAAGGTGAATTCTTAACTCCTTTTTTAACTTCATATGTTTCTTGAATTATAGTCTCATGCATGCTTGTAACACTTGGTTTTTATTTCAGGAACGATTAGGGCGGCCAAGACATCAGACATTCGGCACCGCCTCGAGCAATTCAAACTCTTCAAAGCTTCTGCTAAACCGAAGCCTTCGATTGACCGCTCTGGAGGCGTAGTCGACTACCGTCCTCTTCTCGGAGTTATTGAAGAGGATATCCAAAAGAGAAAGAGGAGGCGTTCCATGTTCTAACCTTCACTTGGACGTCAGCCCCCATCCCAGCCTATTCATGACATCACGGAGGAAGATACTGAGTCCATACCATCTCCGCATCCATCAGAGAATCCTTCCGTTACTCATATTGATCGTCCCGGCTTGGCTCGTAACCCATTTGCGGGTCATCCAGATTTGGACCCGAGTTCTCATGATATTTCCTTCGATGAGGTTACCGGTGAGCACCTCCTGCCCCGCAATCCTATGGTAAGGGTGCTTGACGAGGCTAAGTCTTTGGATCTCGACTTGTTGACCACTCGGATTGTGACAATGGGGGACGAGGCCAAGGCAAACATCGATCGGGTGGCTGAAAAGACCAAGAAGTTGATGGAGCATCACGCCCGACTGGTCAAGGCTGGAGAGGAAATCGGAAGTGCTAACATTCGCCTGCGGCTAATTGTATCCGATCAGGCCAAACAGCTTGCCGACCAGGCCATTCAGATCTCCCAGCATGAGGCGGCCTCAAGACGGTTAAAGAAAACTATGGAGGAGGCTAGCAGGGCCGAGCTACGAAAGATGGAGGCCTCCTGCAAGGAACGAATAGATATGGCCATTGCCATGGTGGATGAGGTTCGGAGAGCGGATCTTGAGCAGATAGAGGAGTTATCTGGGAGGCTTGAGGCCGTAGAGCTTGCTCAAGCCAAGCTGAAGGAGGAGATGGAGGCGATGCGGAAATCCCTTCAGGTTGACTGCTTGAGATACCGATTGGAGAGAGATGCTGCCGTCGCAAGGCTTTCGGCTTCCGAGGCCCGGATGAGGGAGTTTGAGGAGAACGATGGGATGATGGATGAGATGCTTCAGGACATGTACTTCCGTACTTGGAAGCAGGGAAACCTGTCCTGGATGACCTGTCCTGGATGGACGACTATCCTCGGGTCATGGCTAGGATATATCTTCGGGCTTTGGAGGAGGCCAAGGCTGAGGCGGATAAGGAAGGGGGTGTAACTTTCAGGATGGACGTGGTCACGGCTCAGTTTACTGAGGAGGAGAAAGTGGCAGTGAAGGAGGGCATGCGGCTACTTACCGCCGAGGAAGTGGGAGTGCAGTTGGGGGATGATGATCAGGGAGTAGATGCTGGTAAGTTTTCCCTCTCAATCTTTTCTTAACTCGATTGCGTATCATTTATCTGATGGATTCCTCTCCTTAATCGGACAGGTGGGATCTCTGGCCAGCACGCTAGGAGTTCTGATCCAGCGGTCAAGTAGATCCCGGAGGGCTAGCAGGATAGAGGCGGAGCCCTGCTGCAGCTGACTATTTTTTTTTGGTTTACTTGGCATTCCTGAATATACTAGTCCAAAACATTAATGTACTTTTAGGTTGTAATTATGTAATTATGTCATTGTAGCGAATGATTTCATTTATATAATGTTATAATATAAGCTGATTCTGTCATATTTGGATGCTGTCGTTATTTTGACGTGTAGCATAAGAAATATAGCTGTGTATATGCACGTGCTTTAATCGTGTTTGATGCTAAGTTCTCGTTTAAAATATAATTTCACGTCTCGCAATGTTAGTCTGATATGTGAATAGGCTATAGCTACATGTTTATGTACAAGAAAAGGAAGTACCGTCCTTCATGTTTTAGTTGTAGACGGTAGCTTTGAATGTCTTGTGTGACTGAGGATGGAATGCAGCTGAGTGACCTGTTATCCACTTGTGAGTTCTTATTTCCACTAGCGAGCGTCTCCCATCTTGTGTCCTATACTTTAGCGATCGTTGTAGAGGATAAGGGGAAAGCTTTTATAAATAAATTGGAAATATAAGAAATAGTAAAACTTCCAATCACGGAAGGCCTTCGATGTGCTTAAGTTCATGGCAAACGGGTTTTATAGTCACTTTCCCTAGCTGTGGGTCTTGGAGACATTCGTCACCCAGCTTACGCCTCCGCGGGGAGTTTTCTTTTTTACCACAGCCGTACTTAAGACACATCGGAGCCGAGATCGCGCACAGTAACTACCCGGGCCATTTTGGCCCGTAATCATGGGCATTATTCGATTTACCATGGCCAGCTAGCGTGGGTGCCGATCGTCAACTGTGAACTACCCCTGGCTTGCCACACCTTATGTTGGGGCTTATAATCGGTTCACAGTCGTCGGCGAGCCGAACTCCGTAATGAGCTGCCTCGGCTATAGTCGGCCTTCTCGGTGGCTTATGATCGGCTCATTACAGTTGGCTTTGAGGGCCGTCGCGAGCAATGAGTTAACCCGCAGCAGAGGGATGCTGGAGCAAAAGTGTCTCATTGACGAGGGCATAGATTCGTATAGTACCTGTTAGGTCTTGTCCACGTAAGGTTGTGCTGTGAAGTGTCCAGAATGGAAATGCCGTTATACAGGATTTTTTTCAACAGAAAAGGATAAAGCTTAACAAGCAGCCAAGATATAAAGGAACAAGTTAAAAAAGAGACAAGATTTTAGAGTGGTTCGGCACGAAAATGCCTACGTCCACTGATTCTCTTTATTAATTCACTTCATATGGGCAGTACAAGTTAACAAAAGTATCGACGAAGGTGTTGGATGTTCCATGCCCTCTGGAACACCTCTCCGTCCACTGTTGACAAAATATAAGCTCCGTTGTGGAGATCTTTATGAATTATATAGGGTCCGTCACAGATAGGATCTAGCGCTCCGGGGCGCGGGAAGATCCGTTTGAGAACAAGATCTCCTTCTCGTAAGTTGCGGTGCTTGACTTTGGAGTTGTATCGTGCTGCCACTTTTTGCTTGTGAGCTGCCGCCTTAAGTGCTGCATCATTTCTTCTTTCTTCAATTAGGTCCAAAGACATGTGTAGGAGTTCTTCATTCTCTTCTGGGTTGTAGTGGATCCTACGGTAGGAGGGCACTACAGTTTCAACTGGGAGCATGGCCTCCGATCCATATGCCAAAGAGAAAGAAGTATGTCCTGTTGATGTTCTGTAAGATGTGCGGTAGGCCCAAAGTGCCGTAGGAAGTTCATCCACCCAAGCGCCTTTTGACTTTTCAAGCTTCTTCTTGATTAGAGTTTTGAGAATTTTGTTGACAGCTTCGACTTGTCCGTTTGCCTGGTGATAAGCTACAGATGAGAAGCTTTTGTGAATTTCGTGCTCTCGGCACCAGTCGGTGAATTCCTCGCTGTCAAATTGAAGTCCATTGTCTGATATTATTTTGAGTGGAACCCTTACTGCATAAAACATTTTTGATTAAGAAGTTAATAACTTTTGCCGAAGATATTTTATTTAAAGGTTCCGCTTCCACCCATTTGGTGAAATAGTTGACTGCCACTATAGCATATTTGGCTCCGCCTCGGCCCATCGGCAGTTCGCCAATTAGGTCAACTCCCCATACTGCAAAGGGCCAAGGACTGGTCATCTGAGTAATCTCATTGGTTGGTAGTCGAGGGATTTTAGCAAATTTCTGGCATCTATCGCATTTTTGGACGAAGTCCAAGGCATCTTTGTTTAAGGTAGGCCAGAAATATCCATATCGGAGTATCTTCTTTGCCAGAGTCTGCCCTCCAGTGTGGTCTCCGCAAATTCCTTGATGGATGTTGGATAAGATTTCCTTGGCTTCCCCTCCGGTGATACATCTTAATAAGGGGTTAGAGAAGCCGTGCCGATAGAGGATGCCTTCTTGTATTGTGTAGCGGGAAGCACTCCTCAAGATTTTCCTGACTTCGTTATGCTCGTTGGATAGTGTGCCGTATTGCAAGTATTTTCAGATAGGAGTCATCCAAGTTTCTTCTTCGATTATAGCTATAAGATCCGCTTGTTCGAAACTTGGGGCTAGTTTTTTTGAGATGGCTACTGTTCTAGAAATGGTGCTGTTCTTCATGCTTGCTTGCTTTGCCAGTTCGTCCTATTAATTCCGCAAACATCTTGTTGACGAGGCGCTGATAAGTAGCTCCGGCGTTTTTAAGTCCAAAAGGCATTAATTTGTAGTAGTACAATCCCCGGTCAGTGATGAAAATAGTGTGGTCTTGATCGGGAGCGTGCATAGGGATCTGGTTATATCCTGAGTATGCGTCCATAAAGGATAAGAGTTCGTGTCCGGCTGTGCTGTCCGCGAGCTAATCGATTCGGGGGGGTGGGAAGCAGTCCTTCGGGCAAGCGTCATTTAAGTTGGAGAAGTCGATACATGTTCGCCACTTCCCGTTAGCCTTCTTTACCAGTACCGGGTTGGCGATCCATTCTGGGTAGATGGCTTCTCGTATGAAGTCATTGGCAAGTAAGTTCTTTACTTCTTCCTCGAGGGCTGCTGATCGTTCTGCCCCCATGCTCCTCTTTTTCTGTTTCACTGGCACCTTGGTGGGATCGATGTTCAGTACGTGGCATGCTACGTCTGGGGAGATTCCTGTCATGTCAGCGTGCGTCCATGCAAATACATCCATGTTGTGGCGAAGAAAATCGACAAGTTGATCCTTTAATTCCGCTCTTAACTGAGACCCGACTCTTAGCAGTCTACTTAGGTCGTGTTTGTCTACAGATACAAATTCCATAGCCTCTGCAGGCTCGGTGGTGGCCTCCTCCTCCTTGTCCCTGGGGTCTAATTCGTTGAAAGAATCGCTGGTGTATCGAAGAGGAGGGGCTTTCTTTAATTGCTATGCTTCCAAGTTTTTCTTGCAGAGAGAAGTCTCTGACTCCTTCCCTTTGCCCTTCCTGTGGTTATTGCGAAGTTCGGTTACATAGCAATCTCGAGCGGCGTCTTGATCTCCCTCTATTTCTCCTATTCCGTTATCCGTTGGAAATTTCATCTTCAGACACCACGGGGCTAGGACAATTTGGAAGTCAGACAATGCTGCTCTTCCCAAAAAGGCGTTGTAGGCTGAGTGGCTCTCTATCAGCACAAATGTTTGTTTTCGCACAACGGAGCAGGGATGACTTCCTATTTCGACAAAGAGGTCCAGGTGCCCGAGGGGCATTTTCGCATCCCCGGTGAAACCATGTAGCGGTTTGCTGCAGGGAGACACATCCTTCATTGACAGCCTCATTTTCTCGAAAGCGTGCTTGAATAAGATATTTACTGAGCTTCCAGTGTCTACTAGGATTCGGAAAACCTTGTCTGGACCGAACTAGGCAGAGATGACCATAGGATCCATGTGAGGGTACTGCCTTCCCTCTAGATCACGCTGACTGAATGTGATATCATCATTCTCTTTCAGTTTCGGGTGGCGTTCTTCTGTAACAGAATTAACGTAGCCTTCGTTGTTTATAAGTGACTTACCGTATCTCTCCATCTCTGCCCAGCTTCCGTCGGCGATGTGTGGTCCTCCTGATATGGTAAGGACCACTATCTTCTTTTGATTGGAGCCGCTGGTATTGCGATTTCCTCCGCCAACTTCCGCGAGGGGTAGCCCTGGGTTCTCGTTGGCAGGAGTTGAAGTCCTGTTCTGACCTTTCACATAGCGCTCCAGTCTCTTCCTTCTGATGTGTTCTTCAATCAAGTCCCGGAGGTGATGGCATTCATTAGTGTCATGCCCATGAGATTCGTGGAAGCGGCAGAACTTTCCAGACTTAATTGCATTATCCGATTCCTTCTTGTGCGGGGGGCGCTTGTATCTAACCTCGTCTTGGGTGGCCAAGAAGATGTTTTCGATTGTTTCATTTAGAGGAGTGTAAGAGTCAAATCTCGGTCCTGGCCTATATAAGCGTTTTTCTCCCTTCTTGCCCCCAGCACTATCTCTGGAGTCATTTCTTAGAACGTCCTTTGCTACTGCGGATGTGTTGCCATGATCTGCCTTGGTTTGTTGCCCTGTCTGCCTTTCAATGGCAGCGTCTTCAAGTCTCATATATTTCCCGGCTTCGTGGAAGAAATCGGGCAAGGTAGCCGGCTTTTCTTTCGTTAGTCTCTTAGCAAACTTAGTATCAGGATGCACACCACTACAGAGGGCCATTAAGATAAGTTTCTCGTCGGCATCTTGGACTGCGGCCGCTGTGGCATTGAATCAGGTTAGATATTGTTGCACTGTCTCCCCGGGCTTCTGTTTGATATTAGATAGGGAATAAGCGTACTTGGGTTGTTCCACATGAATGCGGAACAGGCTGATGAACTTTTCTTTCAACATTTCCCATGCGCTGATGGACCCTTGGGGTAGATGGCGAAACAAGGAGGTAGCTAGATCTGCTAAGAATAGTGGGAAGCATTTACACAACACTCCCTCTGTTGCTCCGCTCATGAGCATATGCTGTGTGTATCTTTGCAAGTGTACGACGGGGACAGAGGTTCCCTTGTAAGGTTCCATTGTTGGCATTTTCCATTCCCGGGAGGTGATGGTTGTTTCGATATTGCGGGTGAAGGGGTTGGTCACCCAAGCTCCTATCCCCCGATCCCTTTGTTCCCGTTGGACGCATTCTCTGAACAATTGTGCCATCCTTACATCAGAACTTGGAGCGGATAGAAATAAGTTTGGTTCTTCCCGGCGGGATTGATTCCGTCCAGATGACCTGTAGGGATGGTATCGTCTATCACTCCTAACATTCTCCAATGGCTGCCTCTGGTCTTCTGGGGGCACGCTGGGGTAAGCCGCAGTTGGCCCTTGCCTTGATTTTCCCCTGCTGGGTTCTGTTCTCAGCACTTCCTCGGGTCCAACTTCGGGCGGGACTCCAGCTCGGCCCCGTCCATTGGTGTTTCCGTGGTTAGGTAGCATGACGGGCTCAGCTACATCCGATCCCTGCCTGGTACCTCCCCCGTTGGGTTCAGTTCCAAGTGTTTCCTCGGGTCGAAATTCGGGCTGAGTCCGGACTCGGCTCCTACCATAGCTATTTCGGTTGTTAGTCTCTTCGAAGAAGAAAGACCTTTGTCGTCTCCCAGATCCTCCAGACCGAGACTCACCCCATGATTCAGTGTTGCGGTTGGTTTCTTCAACATCCCTTAAGCGTGACATGAGTTGATCCACCGAGGCTTCTTGTTGAGATGCGAAGTGGTTAGTTACTTCAGCTACAACCCTGTCCAGATCTGCCCTTGTGATTGGTTATTCCGTAGCAGGGGCTGTCGAATTCGCCTGATTTACATTTTCTTTTGGAACCGGACGATTGCCTTGGTCTCTGTTCACTGGGTCTGGGATACTGCCAGTTGCAATGTTCTTTCCTTTGTTAGCATCTTTCTTCCGTCCGGGATGCATGTCTTCCAAGCAATGAACGATGCTGATAGGAAAAGGGTTAAGTGGGAGAAGCTGAAGCTCCGAGCTCCTATTCGCAGTGAACGCACCAAAAATGTTTGCACAAAAAATGGGCAAACACCTCCAAGTCGTATGTTTTAGTTGATTTTATATTGTTTTTAGTGGTCTAGGTGATTTATGCAAATATGTAAAAAGTAGGGACTAAACTGTAAAAGACACATAGATTTATAGTGGTTCGGCCAGAATATGCCTACGTCCACTTTATATGGTATTCTCCTCTTTTTCCTTCAGATTACAAGTACAAAGATGTGATTACAAGAGTATGAAAGTTGTTTGAAAGTTCCTTCCGTGCTTGAGCTCTCAAACTTGTCCCTCATTGTTGTACCCCTGCCCCTCTATTTATAGAGTGAGGCTGGGGGTAGAGGTCCTGCATGTACATAGCTGCTGGTGGGCCTAGGCTGATGCAATCTGGACTGGCAACGTTGGTACGGTAATACCTTCTTGGTCTTGATTCGGTAGTAGGTCGATGGTCTGGTGATACTTTGGACCGGTGGTAATACATTCCTCCCTTGGTTCGGTGGTGGAGGAGAGTGTTTGGTTCGGCAGGGAGGTGGTCCGGTGGCGAGTGTACGAAGCTTGGTTCGGTAGGACTCGGTGGGATTTGGTCCGACAGAGGTTGGGTCGGCTAGGCATGGACATGGAGTTGGACCGGTAGTGCATGGAAATGGAGAGGCTTTCGACCGGTAGTTTGTTGGTTCGATCAGTGGTAGTTGGAGAAGCTTTGGACCGGTAGTGAGAACTCGCCCAACACAAACATTCTGATAAAATGCGATTTATATATAGGGGAGTTTGGTATGGCTGGGAACGGGCACGCATATAATGGGTATGGGATAATGTATGGTATGGATACAACTATATATATATATATATATGTATGTATGTATGTATGTATGTATGTATGTATATGTATATGTATGTATGTAACGGCCCGCAAATCCGTACCCCTTGAGTCAACACTATTCTACCTAAATCAACTCAAGTTGTACAGAAATGCGAACCATTTGGGTTAAAGAAGAAGAGGTAGAAGAAGAAAATAGGAAACAACTACAGAATCTAACCATCGCAGCGGAATAAAATATAATAGATATTAACATATCTTTACACCAAAACAAATATATCTGTTCATATATTACATCATCAGAGTACATCAATCACAACTCAACATCAATAACATACAACTGGATACACAACTACTTAGCACAACGGAATATATATGTAAAACAAGTACAAAAATACGCATCGTCATCCAGCTCGTCTCTTGAGCTCCATATCGTCATATCTTGTATCCTATAATACTCGGTCTGACCCGAGCATTACGGTTGAATAACACCCGAGTCAGTCTAGAATACCAGCGTGAGAAAATCACACTCAATTGATTATTAAATTTTCGAAAATCCTTTGAAAACAAAAGCATCTCGTAAGACCACGCCACCAATAAACATGTCGGGTTTTTACCTTACGATAGATAAAACAAATTTATAGAAATCCTCTGATATTATAATAGGGTCTACATACAAATACTTATAAAATAGCTGAAATTGTTACATTCATTAAATTCCAGCTACTAGCCACAGAGTGGGTAATACAAACAAAACTCGTACAAGGCTCGTAGGGAGAATGGATTTCCAACTAATGACTAGGCACTGGCGTACCACCTATCACAGTACGTGGCCTAGATCACAGTACCAAGGAGTACGCCCGCTCCCTTGCAACACAAGATCGGGACTACCCCTTACTGTATAATCCCGAGTGAGATCACCCCACGGTTGGGATCAGCAACCGCCCACTAAGCCGAAATAAAAAGGGACATCTAGACAGGGATAACCTCACCTTGCTTGGGTGCTACCCACTTAGCCTTGCTGCATAACCCCTGATTTTCAGTCATTCCCATTTGATGAGGCTTGAGGCTAAGCGTTACCTTTTTAGAACATATCCCTTAGAATGCCCATCGCCCACCCGACGATGTTCCGAAAGCATTCATCCATCCAAGACCGTCCCGGGTTCGAACGGAACCGAAGGCACTATTCCTACTACATCCATTTTGGAAATATCCTCAGGATTAGTAGCGACTAGCCCTTGCACTTCACTGCTCCATCTTCGAATCCAAAATCGTTTTCCACGAAACGTACAAACTGGATCGAAGTGGTTTTCGAGAAATAAATCTCGATCCCGGTCTCTTCGAAACGATCAACGCATTTGTCCAATATTGATAGTCGGTGATTTAACTATCAATTAATGTTCATAAACAACTATCCAACAATAAATAATTTTCCAAATTATTTTTTAACCTCAAAAATATCTTCACAAGATATATTTCCACTTTTCAAACCCTTTTTGAAAACAGTTTTCAAACTATCTTCCTTTCTCAGAATAAATTCCAAGTATTTTCTATTTCCACTAGAATCACCCAGCCCAAAACTAGATTTTTTTTTAAAATAATTTTAAACACTTTACTTGAAATGTACTTTAAACATTTAAGTTAAAACTACTTCAATAATTTGTTAAAAATACATACTATATGAATATTTGAAAATAAGGTTATTTAATAAAATATAAAACTAGATTTTCACTTTAAAACAAATACTAAGTCCCTCTTTAAATAATTACTGCTATAATAGATTAAAAGAAAATACTTACTTTATAATTTAAATATTAGAAATAATAAATTTTTCCAAACTTGTTTATTAAAACAACTTTAAAACTTTTAACTTATATTTAAAAATTAATTTTGAAAATATACTTGGTTATTCAGGGAGAATTTCCAATCTCAAAAACTTAAATCAATTTCCCAAATTGATTTACAATTTACTTTATTTGAAATAAATTTCATTACTTACTCAATTCATTTCAATATTCATTAATTATGGACTTTATTATTATTTTCCATTTGATTTTAAATCTCTTAACTGAAATATACAAATTTTAAATTTTCCCAAATTTTCTTCTTTAATCCTTTCAATAATTTAAATCTTAAATTTTAAGTAATGTTTTGTTCTTTTTAAATAATAACATTGAATTTTAAAATTTGTTACTTTCTTTTTATTCAAATTTTCCTTTCCATACTCAAGATTTATTTATTTGAATTTTAAAGTCATTTATTCTTTTCCAATTTATTCTTAAATTTATTCTATAATTATTTTACTTACAAATTTATTTCTTTTATTTTCTTTCCAAAATCCAATTTATATATTTTTTGGTAATTCATTATATCCAATTATATCAATCAAGCCATAACATTCAATATTCCAATATAATCCATCATAGAATATCAAATAATCACAACAAAGAGTATTAAATAATTTAAATACATGTTGATGGATCTAGTTGGATCCCTCCAACCTGTTTTCCCTACATCCACAGACGTTAGCACAATATAAAATTTCAATTCCAAAATATACCACATCAATCAATTAAACCATTCAAACAATTATTTAAATTTAATCATTTAAATTTAAATTTAACTGAGTGAGATTAACTCACCTTTGCATTTGTTTGCGGTCCACTTCAATTTTGTCTTGGTTTCCCGGTTTATAACCTTGTATAAACATTACATAGTTTATTAACATTTTAACTAATCGGACAATCAATTTCCTTTTATTAATTTAATTAAAACTAATAATTTAATTAAACAAATTATCCTTTAAATAATTTTAAATTTTCTTTTGTCTGATCCATATATATATATATGTTCTGTAAATAAGAGCGGAAAATTTCCTTACGGCCGAAATAAACACTTATGTATATTTTAAATTATGTGTTTACTGTAAATAATGTCTTATCTCTAAATAATTTTAACCTGTACGTGTGAAAATATTTCATTAAGTTGAATAATAAAATAAAATAAAATATGTATAAAAATACCTCACTGCCCTGTCAAAATCAAAAACCCTAAAGTCAGCACCGAAAGCACAATCACCACAACCCCGTCCTCGATCTGCCCCCACCCCCCCCCCCCCCCCAAACGATCAGCAGAGAATCGTCCCGCAAAGAATAGCCATGCGCACAACATGAGGCTGAACACGATTAGGAAAAATTGGTTGCCAGAGGAGGCCGAAGAAGAGGATTAGAAGGACGATGATGATGGGGTAGTTCATGGAGAAGTAGGAGAGGTTGAACACGACGTGAGCGTAAGCGGCGGCGCGGAATTTGGCGGCGGCAAGGAAAGGGTGTGGGGTTATCAGTGGATGGGGTTTAGGTCAAAATCGTGTCGTAGGTCGTAGCTCGAGTCGCCATGGCTTATTTCGTTTGGGGGTATTAAGGTCGGCCATAATCGATCTCTTTAGAACGAAATTTTAAAGTGAAGAATGGAAAAAAAATCACAGCAATATTTTCTCTTTCGGCTGATAAAAAGTGATGGAGGGGATGTTTGCGTGATGTACCATACTTGCTATAGTGCTGAGAGATGATAGAATTGCGGCTGATGGGAAAAGAAACGGCAGAGTTGATTAGGGTACATATAAATATTAAATTCAAATTTTAAATTTAAATTGTCTTGAATTCAAAGCTTAAAATCTTGACATCCTATCGAGGCGTGCCGCTAGGCGTTCCTAGTGTTCTACCCTTATTCCGAACGCAATGGAAAAGGTTTCGAGTTCTAGTTTGATCGTATGGAGAAGATAACTTTTTGAATCGAATTAAAATATTAAATTTTCGATATAAATCTCAGCGCGTTTATATATCGTACGCTCACATAACATCTCCAATCATTACAAAATTTGAAATTCGATAATAATATAATATTACGGATCCAATGAAACTAGTTTCGTCAAATTCCAAGACTGTGCCTCAGAATGCTATTTTTAAATTCAAGTTAAACTATAAAACTTTAAAACTGAACAAACCCCGGTTAATTTCAAATTTACCACTTCCATTACCTTCAATGTTATCAATATAAATTTTATAAACTCTCAAATTATTTTTAGCAGGCTTAAAATCTCAGATTTCATATTTTATCCAATTTCAAATTATTAGATTCAATAATTTAATTTTCGAATAAATAGTGATATTTGGAATTCAAGTTAAAATTAACTTTTAAATATTCAAAATGGATTAAATATTCCGATTTTAAATACTCAAAAATTCTGGGTCATCACATTCCTCCCTCCATAAAAGAATTTCGTCCCCGAAATTATTAGTTAGGAAGAATGGTCCAATACCTGTTTACCCTTTTCTCCAAAACCCAATAGTTTCTAACTATACAACATCTTACCAACTATCTTTTTATAAAAGACCCATTATTATTCTTACTAACTTCCCAAACTTCCCATAATTTGCAAACAATACTATTTACTCAATATTTCAAGTTTCATTTTAAAACCAAAATTTTGAATTATCAAAATTTTCTCAAAAAAATTTCTAACTCTCTAAATTCCCGAAAAATTTCGCCAGCGTCTCCTTTGCGCGGCTAGCTCAGTACAACTATAAAAGGCCTCTACGGGCTCCCAAATCCCAAAAGAAAACAAAAGCCAAGTGGCTAGATCCAAAAACCTAATCAAATTTCACAGAAACTTAAACACATACCTTTTTGTCGAGCATCTCAAATTTATCTTCCGAAATCAAAATCAATTCTCATTTCCCTTTATAATACCTGCATATCTTACTTAGCAATAATATCCGATCACAACATTCCCAAAACATTTTATCGACCTCCTTACATGGGTCAATATTTATTCATTCAAATATCAACTTAGAATATATTTGAAATATTCAATTTCCAATTTAAGAATTCACCATTCCCTTCTTAAGTTTAGTATAAGAATTTTATAAGCTTGTTTATTTATTTTCACTTTACCACTTTAGTTTAGATTTACTTCTATTCAAATTGATTCTTTCATTTCCATATGAATTCAATTTATCTTTAACTTTGAATATTTGAATTTTATTTTCCACTTATCACCAATTCATGTCATTATTTTAAATTAGTTTCATTCACTACTTTATTTCAATTTCCAGTTTGAAATCGTTTTGTCGTTAACAAAAATATGTCCCAAAAATTTTCAAATTTTTTTCTAACTCCCAAAAATTCTGAAATTTTTTTGCAGAGTCTCCTTTGTACGGAGGAGCTTTTGCAATTTGAAAAAACATATAAATATATATACATCGAACCACACGGTCGGAAAACCAAAAACAGTTCATATTTCCTATTTTTATTGCGTAAGCGTACCTTATTTAGCATTTATAAGCAAGCGGCTTATTTATTTTAGCATTTAGCACGATCCAATCCAGCCAAACGGCTTCCCGGTACCTGTACTTACTCAATTTAAAAGTGTAAGTACTATATATAGGAAGTTTATTGCATTTCACTTAAATTTAAATGGCTAAAACATCAATCCTATAACAATGCATGTGATATACTGGCATAAACACATAAATTTCACATATAATGCATGTTATATAATTTCCATAAGCATATACAAGGTTCCGACACTAGTTTTAAATTATTTGCATTCAAATTACATACCATTCCACTCAGTTGAAGTGAGTTACAACTTACTTGCTTTTATTTAATTCATTCTAAGCAAAACAAACTCATATTCATTCCAATTGATGCAAAAATCTATTTATCAACTACTATTAATTCATATAATTTTGTTTACTTCCGTTTATGTTGAACGACCAATTTTCTAATGCAATTCGACAATATTAATGTGAATATATAATTACTTAAGCTTATAGCCATTTAAATTGATTCCAACTCAATTTACACTTAATCCCATCCCATTTTAATTTATTCACAAACCTTCATTGCATTTCTTCCATATCCAAAAAGATTTGATTCCAAACCATTTTATTATGCTCGACATCATTCCCTGCTTCTATTAATTTTGAACTTAAGTTAATTTACTTCAATTCACTACCATTTCATAACTTAAGTTCATCCCCGTTTTAATTTATTCATACTCGAATTGGATTTATTTTCATCTCAATTAATTTTTATCTTATTTTAATCCAATTCCATACAACTCAAGCTTTATTTCCAAACTCTATTACCTTTTCACAATCTTTGATTTGATTTTCCTGTGTCAAAATCCCAACCATTTCACTAATTTATTCGATTAGTTTATTCTTTTATTCATTTTACATTTTAATTTACATTAACAATTCATTTGAATTTTATTAATAATAAGGCCATTCAATTTATGCTTGAATTGGATTTGTTTATATTTCACGCCATATCCATTTTATTCCAATTCAATTTTCATTCAACAACACTTCCAATTATAATCCAATTACAATCCCATACTTGATTTTCTTTTCATTTATCTATAAAATCATTTATTTAATTTCCTTGAGTGAAATCTTATTTTATATCCCAAGTTTGTATTTTATCTCAGAATACAAATATTTTTATTGTGGCTTGTTTATTCCCCTTTTTAAATTTTATAACCTACTCACTTTTAATATTCATACTTGATTTACTTAGATACCAAATGTAACGACCCGAAATTTTCGAAGCCAAAAATTCCAGATAGTTATGAAAAAGAAGAAAGAGATAGAAGAAAAAGAAGAAGAAGAACAGAAACATCAACAACTCACATTCGCAGCGGATAAAATATAATAAATAATAATAGTTTACAAAAAGAATACTATATCTATTGATTACATTTAATATACATCAGAGTTTCATATATATACAGTCACTGAATATATATAATTATCATGTCCTAGATTAATAAAAATATAAATACACCGGAAATACTC
Source organism: Allium cepa (assembly GCA_030765085.1). NCBI lineage: Eukaryota > Viridiplantae > Streptophyta > Magnoliopsida > Asparagales > Amaryllidaceae > Allium > Allium cepa. The sequence goes on along the minus strand of CM060934.1, from coordinate 364,427,197 downwards.
TATACTCACTTGCCATCCAGCTCGCCTCCTGAGCTCCAGAACGTCCTAACCTGAAAATCTATAATACTCGGTCTGACCCGAGTATTACACCAAAGTAACACCCGGGTTAGGCTGGAAACCATCGTGAGTAAACCCAACTAACATGGAATACCAAAGCATACAACTTATATAGAACCCGGGTATCTCAACCAATTTTACATGTTCACAAAATGTTATAGACATAACTTGTTGCACACATAAGTTTCTAAATACCAAAGATTTAGATTTTAAATAGTCCAATTTCTTTTAAATCACTTCACTTCATCATATAGATTTCACATGTCAATCTATAAAAATTCGAAGTGGTTTCGGGTATTTCCCAATACCCGATCCCGTCCTCTTCGAGTCTGATGTCATCCTAACCCAAATTATCCAAATGAAATACACCACATTTCATATCAGAGACATCAACTCATTCAAAGCATTTAATACCGTTCAGTCATCCATAAGCAATGCTTAATCACATACAAATTAATTCAATTGATTCTAATTGAATTTCTAACCACATTCTCTTAGATTCCTTCATTCAATATTAATTCGTTTCAAATCGGTTAATTAATCAACCCTTCGTTATTCATTTTAATTAATCATTCTGGATTAATTATCTTCAATTACTTTCAAGTATTATTCTTTAATTAATATAAATTTAAATGATCACATTTAAATAATTGGTTGAATGGATGAATTGATTGATGTGCTATAATTTGGTATATTTTGGAATTGGTATTTTATATTGTGCTAACGTCTGTGGATGCAAGGAAAACAGGTTGGAGGGATCCAACTGGACCTCTCAACATTTATTTAAATTATTTAATATTCTCTGTTGTGAATATTGATATTCTATGATGGTTATATTGGAATATTGAATGTTATGGTTTGATTGGATATATTTGGTTATAATGAATTACCAAATATATATAAATTAGATTGTTGGGAAGAAAATAATGGAAGTAAACTTGTAAGAGAAATAATTATATGAAATTTGAATAAATTAAGAATGAATTGAAAAGAAATAGAAGTAATATGAAAATAATAAATAATAACTTCGAGTATGAAAGGAATTTTGGATAAAAAGAAATTTAATGAATTGTAAACTTAAGTTATATCAATTAAAGGAATAATAATTATTTTAAAATTCAAAGTTTAAATTTATTTAAAAGGATTAAGAAGTAATTTGAGAAAAAAAAAAAATTGGTATTCTCAGTTAAAGATATTTTAAATCATAATTAAGAAATAAAATATGAAATTAATAGATTTTAAAGTAAAAGGGAGTAAATTGGAAATCAATTTGGAAATTGATTCAAATGTTTGAAATTGAAAATTTAAAGAAGAATGTAAAGAGAAGTATATTTCTCTGGATAGCCAAGTACGTTCAAAGTAAATTTTTAAATATAAGTTAAAAGCTTTAATGTTGTTTTAAAAAGCATGTTTTAGAAAATTTATTATTTTTAATCTTTTAAATTCTACAGTAGATATTTTTCAAATCTATTATCGTAGTAGTTATTTAAAAGGTGACTTAGTAACTCCGTTTTAAAAAAAAGTGAAAACCTAGTTTTATATTTTGTAAAGTAACCTTATTTTTAAATATTCATATAGTATATATTTTTATCCAATTATTGAAGTAGTCTTAACTTAAATGTTCTAAAGTAAATTCCAAAGTAAGTGTTTTATTTTAATCTATTATCGTAATAATTATTTAAAGAATGATTTGGTATTTTAAAGAAGAAAACCTAATGTATAGTTATAAGGTAACCTTATTTTAGTTATTTCTAGAGCATTGTTTTAAATTAAGTATTAAAGTAATTTTTTCCTAAATTAAATGTTAAGTATATTTTACAATAAAGTGTTTTTAAATTATTTTAAAAATCTAGTTTTGTTCTTGGTGATTTCAGTGGAGATAGAAAATATTTGGGAAGTTTATTTTGAAGAGAAAGATGGTTTGAAACTGTTTTCAAAGGGTTGAAAATAGAAATATATCTTGTGAAGATATTTTGAGGTTAATAAATAATTTGGAAAATTATTTATTATTGGATGGATGTTGTGAATATTAATTGACAGTTAAATCACCGACTATCAATATTTGCCAAATACGCTGATCGTTTCGAAGAGAACGGGATTGAGATTTATTTCTCGAAAACCACTTCGATCCGGTTTGTACGTTTTGTGGGAAACGATGTTGGATTCGAAGTTGGAGCAGTGAAGTGCATAGGCTAGTCGCTACTAATCCCGAGGATATTTTCAAAATGGATGTAGTAGGAATAGTGCCTTCGGTTCCGTCCGAACCCGGGACGGACTTGTATGGATGAATGCTTTCGTAAACATCGTCAGGTGGACGATGGTGACGCAGCGGAAATTAAGCGATTGACGACAAAATGAGGATTTCGTGCCAAACTAATCGAAGAACGATTAGCTGAATCAATATAAATCGATGGATTGAAAGATACCGAATGCCCAAATTCGTTGATCTCCAAAAGATACTGAATTCTAGCTATCTTCGACACGTTGATCGCGCACGATACCGTGAGAGAAGATCTACAATTCTTCGAACGTTGATCAAGCGCACTTGATATCGTGAATTGGCTTCAACAATCGTTGATTCGAGCGCACTTGAATACCGAAAGTGGAGATAGGAGATCACACTCAACTACCAATTTCAAAAGAGGCACAAAGCACTCAAACAAAGTTTCATTCAAAAATCAACCGTTACAAATGACCCGAACCCCCCTATTTAAAAGGGTTACAACACACCACACTAGGTAGTTCACGACCTTGCAACACACGACTTACTCAACACGACCCACAACCTAACATTCGACGCGACCTACGACTCGCGAGCTATCAACAGAAACAACACAACCCATATTTACATCAGTAAACGACCTAACAACATACATCAGAACGACCTTACATTAAGCGACTCAATATGCACAATACGACCCAAATAGCAGCGACCTAAAGAATGTTTGCATCAGAAGCGCCGGCGACTCAAGGAAAATAGCTTCTGGAAAACTTCACGCGACCTATCATGTGAGCGACTTAAGAAATGTAGCGACTTAAGACCTGAGCGACCTAACTTAGGTCGTAACTCGTCATGTTCTTAACTCGAAAGGTCGGAGCGACCTAACGAAATGTGCATCGGCACCCTTAACTCGCTAGGTCACTTGCATGTTTGATTGCTTATCCCGTTAACTCGCGAGTGACCTTCCCTAGGTCGTGATTCCTTAGCTCAGAGCGCGGTAGGTCGCTGGCAACTTAAGGCTGAGCGAATTATGGAAAGCGACCTACTTTCAGGCTAGGCTGCATCATCCTCCCCTGGTTCAGAAAAATTCGTCCTCGAATTTAAAAGTTCTTCCCCATTATATTGTTCACCTCCATAATAAGGTATAAGATGTTTAACATTAAACACGTCAGAAGTGTACACATCCTCCGGTAGCTTCAACTTATAAGCATTGTCATTGATCCGTTTCACAATCTTTACAGGACCAATCTTTCGAGCTTTAAGTTTATTGTATGCTCCCATTGGAAAACGATCCTTCGTTAGTATAGCATATACTAACTCTCCCTCATTAAATTCAACACTTCTTCGCTTTAGATCCGCAGATCGCTTATACTTCTCATTCGTCTTCTCCAATCGTTCCTGAATGATTCTATGGCATTCTATCAACCCATCAATGAAATCAACAGCCCGCTTAACTGTCCCCTTCGGTTGTGATACTATCGTTAAATCCAATGGTCCCTTTGGCAAGCTTGAATATACAATCTGAAATGGACTGAAACCCGTACTACGGTTGATAGCATGATTATGAGCAAACTCCGCTTGACATAACTTCACATCCCAGCTCTTCATATTATCCTTCACAAGACACCGCAATAAATTTCCCAATGATCTATTCACCACTTCCGTTTGCCCATCAGTTTGCGGATGATAAGCGCTACTGAAATTCAGCTTCGTTCCCACCATCTTCCACAAACTCAGCCAAAAATGACTCAAAAATCTGGTATCCCTGTCTGAAACTATAGACTGGTAAACCATGCAAGCGATAGATTTCTCTAAAGAACAACTGTGCCACATGGACTGCGTCTGCCGTCTTCTTACAAGCAACAAAATGTACCATCTTCGAGAAACGGTCCGCCACAACATATATAGAGTCATTTCGCCGTTGAGTCCTTGGCAAACCCAACACAAAATCCATGCTTATATCTACCCACAGTTTTGTAGGAACAGGTAAAGGTATATATAATCCTGCATTTGTAGCTGTCCCTTTCGAAACTTGACAAACATGACATCTACGAACAAATTTTTCAATTTCCCGCCTCATCGATGGCCAATAGTAAGACTGAGAAATCAACTGCAATGTGCGATCCTATCCAACATGTCCCTCTTCATGCAACTCTTTCACAATTTTCATTCTCAAGCTGCAGTCTGGTATGCATAATAGATTTCCCTTGAATAAGAATCCAACCACCAATACAAATTCATCAGTACTCCCATCCTTGACTTTCTCAACAATCTTCGTAAAGTAAGGATCTTCTTCAAGCAACTCTGGCAATAGTTCAAGTCCTGTCACTTCAACCATCATCGTTGTCAACAAATGACTCCTCCTGCTCAAAGCATCTGCTACACGATTCGTCATCCCTGATTTGTGTTTTACAACAAAAGTAAACTGCTGTAGATACGCGACCCATGAAGCGTGCCTAGCTGAAATTTTGTCCTGCCCTTGCAAATGTTTCAAAGCTTCGTGATCCGTATAAAGAAAAAACTCCTTCTGAAAAAGATAAAGTCTCCAGTGCTTTACTGCTTGAACAATTGCGTAAAATTCCACGTCATAAGTGCTATATCTCAACTTGGCTCCAGACAACTTCTCACTGAAATAAGCAACTGGTCTTCCCTTCTGACTCAATACTCCACCAATTCCAACTTTCGAAGCATCAGTGTGTAACTCAAACAACAACTGAAAATCCGGCAATACTAAAATCGGTGCTGTCGTCAACAGTGTCTTGATCTTCTCAAAAGTAACGCCTCCTTCCTATGACCACTCAAACTTCTTTCCTTTCATGCAATCGGTTAAAGGTGCCATTATGCTGCTAAAATGTGGAATGAATCTTCGATAAAAAGATACCAACCCATGAAAGCTTCTCACTTCAGTAATTGTCTTGGGTTGTGGCCAACCCCTGACAGCTTCTACTTTACTTTCATCCACTTGAATACCTTCCTTCAATAGAACACACCCCAGAAACAAAACACTGTGCGTCATGAACACACACTTCTTCGTTGCAGCATAAAATTGCTCCCGTCGTAGGATCAACAGTACTTCTCGCAAATGCTGGACATGCTCTTCCATACTCCCACTATAGATCAAAGTATCATCAAAGTAAACTACCACGAACTTCCGAATAAATGGTCTGAAAATCTGGTTCATCACTCTCATAAAAGTACTAGGAGCATTTGACAAGCCAAACGGCATAACTAACCATTCGTATAGACCTTCCCTAGTTTTAAAAGCAGTCTTCCATTCATCACCCGGTCTAATACGAATTTGATGGTATCCACTCTTCAAGTCAATCTTCGAGAACACAACAGCCCCACTCAACTGATCAATCAAATCATCGAACCTCGGCATAGGAAACCTGTATCTCACAGTGATCTTGTTTAGAGCCCGACTATCCGTACACATTCTCCACGAACCATCCTTCTTCGGTATCAATAAGGCTAGCACTGCACAAGGACTCAAGCTCTCCTGAACACGCCCCAGTTCTAAAAACTCCTCCACCTGCCTTCTCAGTTCCTCATGCTCCTTAGGACTCATCCTGTAACGTGGTCTGTGTGGTAATACCGCTCCTGGCACAAGATCAATCTTATGTTGAATACCTCTCAACGGTGGTAAATCCATTGGCAACTCTTCAGGAAACACATCTCTGAATTCTTCCAATACCGGCTTCACTTCCTCTGGAACTTCATTAGTTTCAGTGGCTTCATGTCCAATCAACAAAAACACTTCTGGACTCTCCTCTACTTCTTCAACAAATTCCTTCAAAGTCAACAAAGTCTTCAGCTCCTCAATCTCTTCTGATTTTCTCTCTCCTTGTTGTCTCTTCTTTGGAACTAAAATGATCTTAGTATTCTCAAACATAAAGCTGTAGCTATTGGTTCGACCATCATGTTGCACTGCTCGGTGATACTGCCATGGTCTTCCCAAAAGCAAGTGACAAACATCCATCTCCACCACATCACACCAAATCTCGTCTTTATACTTCTTCCCAATAGAAAATGGAACTTGAACTCGCCTGTCCATCTTCACCTCTCCTCCTTTTCTTAACCTGTAAGGATTTGGATGTTTCTCTGTTTTCAACTTCAACTTTCTCACAGCTTCAGTAGAAATGATATTGTCAAAACTTCTCGCGTCAATCACAAATTTACACACCTTCCCCAGTATAGTGCATGTCGACTAAAAGATATTACTCCTCAACCAACTAGCCTCTTCTTCCTGCTTCGGTGTCAAACATAATATCCTCATAATAAGATTACATCCTTCATCTCCCGATGCGATATCCCGTTCATTTTCCTCAACTGGACTAGAATAATCCTCGCCAACATCCTCACCCTCAACCTCAGCAATCATCGTTCGCTTCTTCGGCTTCGGACATTCATTACTTTTGTGGCCCACTTCCTGGCAATTATAACATTTGAAACTGTTGTTGACCTTTGCTTTCTTAACTTCTTTCACATCTGGTTTACTGACAACTTTAGAAACATTAGAACTCCCACTAGCTCCCTTGTTCTGAGTATTGTAACTTGGAAACACACCACCACCTCGTCTTCCTTGTTTCTCCCAATCAAGTGCTTTCTGATGTGCTTCTGCAATAGATCTCGGATCAAACATATTCACCATATCTTGAATCTGCATTCTCAACCCCCCAACAAACCTAGCAGTCATTTGTTCCTCCATCTCCATAATGTCATTTCGAGCAATCAGTTGATAAAATTCATCAGCATAATCATTAACAGTCTTTGTCCCTTGCCTCAGATTCTGCAACCTCTGATACATGAGTGATTGATAATTGTAAGGCAAGAATGTAGCCTCCATCAGCTTCTTCATCTTCTCCCATGATTCAATCTTTGACTTTCCCATTTTCTCCCGTGTAAGTTTGGTCTGCTGCCACCATGCCACAGCTCTACCTCTCAAACGAGCAGCAACCAACTTAACTCTTCGGTTCTCAGGAACTTCTTTGAAGTCAAAAATTTCTTCAACATTAGACAACCAATCAAGAAATTCTTCTGCTACCATTCCACCCTTGAATTCTGGAATTTCCATCTTCATACCCGACTCCCATCGTCGGTTATCCTCAACATCCCGATACGAGTTTTAAACTTGGTCTCGATCTCGATAATTAATGCTAGCTCTATCACCCTCTTTATCAAAATCAAATTACGTCTATATCAATCTCGACTATCAACATCCCTTCGATCACACATGTCTCCTCTTCATCTCGATATGGTTCATCTTCCAACTCTCGTGGAGTTCTTCTCTCTTCATGTCTATATTCATGGTGATCTCTTCTTGATGAAATTGATGTTTCTCTTCTTCCTCTAAAAGATTATGGCGACACCCTCCTTGCTTCCGTAACCGATGGCGAAACTCTGTTTCCTCCATGGTTCGAGACTGGCGACCTTCTCCTTTGATTCATATCTATCATCAATTTCTCCAACCTACCAATGTCTTCATCCAACTTTTCATTGAATTTATTGCTAATGCATTATTCCATTTGTTCAGCATCTTCTCTCTTGTACAAATCTTCAACATTCTGATGGCGATTAGCTCTTCTCGGCGGCATTGTAGAACTTTAACAAATCCAAACACTTTACACTCGTCCTTGAACTTCAGACTGAACTTCACAATGCATGGCTACTCTAGCTTGCACAAACCAATCGCGACCCAACTCAAGCTCGGTCAAAATCCAAACGTCACTTTAGTACGCGAAAATCCCAACAAGCAAAATTCAAACACTTTCCGAACTTTGATCCAAAATGATATGGATCGAAAACTCCCAACTTGTTGCAACTTTACGATGAACACGATGAATATCAAACTTCAAACTCCTTGGCTCCAAGTCTCGGCTTAGCTATGATTGGCTAAGTCTAGCTCTGATACCAAATGACGCAGCGGAAATTAAACGATTGACGACGAAATAAGGATTTCGTGTCAAACTAATCGAAGAACGATTAGCTGAATCCATGTAAATCAATGGATTGAAAGATACCTAATGCCCAAATTCGTTGATCTCCAAAAGATACCGAATTCTAGCTATCTTCGACACGTTGATCGCGCACGATACCGTGAGAGAAGATCTACAATTCTTCGAACGTTGATCAAGCGCACTTGATACCATGAATTGGCTTCAACAATCGTTAATTCGAGCGCACTCGAATACCAAAAGTGGAGATAGGAGATCACACTCAACTACCAATTTCAAAAGAGGCATAAAGCACTCAAACAAAGTTTCATTCAAAAATCAACCCGTTACAAATTACCCGACCCCCTATTTATAGGGTTACAACATACCACACTAGGTCGTTCACGGCCTTACAACACGCGACTTACTCAACACGACCCACGACCTAACATTGGACGTGACCTACGACTCACGAGCTATCAACAGAAACAACATAACCCATATTTACATCAGTAAACGACCTAACAACATACATCAGAACGACCTTACATCAAGCGACTCAATATGTACAATACGACCCAAACAACAGCGACCTAAAGAATGTTTGCATCAGAAGCCCCAGCGACTCAAGGAAAATAGCTTCTGGAAAACTTCACGCGACCTATCATGTGAGCAACTTAAGCAATGTAGCGACTTAAGACCCGAGCGACCTAACTTAGGTCGTAACTCGTCATGTTCTTAACTCGAAAGATCGGAGCGACCTAATGAAATGTGCATCGGCTCCCTTAACTCGCTAGGTCGCTTGCATGTTTGATTGCTTATCCCGTTAACTCGCAATTGACCTTCTCTAGGTCGTGATTCCTTAGCTCGGAGCGTGGTAGGTCACTGGCGACTTAAGGATGAGCAAATTATGCAAAGCGACCTACTTTCAGGCTGGGCTGCATCATCTGGGCATTCTAAGGGATATGTTCTAAAAAGGTAGCGCTTAGCCTCAAGCCTCATCAACTGGGAATGACTGAAAATCAGGGGTTATGCAACAAGGCTAGGTGGGTAGCACCCAAGCAGGGTGAGGTCATCCCTGTCTAGATGTCCCTTTTATTTTGGCTTAGTGGGCGGTTGCTGATCCCAACCGTAGGGTGATCTCACTCGGGATTATCCAGTAAAGGGTAGTCCCGGTCTTGTGTCGCAGGGGAGCGGGCTATATATATATATATATATATATATATATATATATATATATATATATATATATTAAATTAGAAACTATCCAGTTTTAAACGTCCGTAAAACCCAAACTCTAAACGAGGCGTGCCGCCGGGCATTCTATATGTAATACCCCTATTCCGTACACGCTGGAACTAGTCTCGAGGCTTAATACGATCATATGCAGAAGATAAAATTTCAAACTTAATTATATTATAATAATTCCTGTAATTAATTTATATGTGTTTCAAATTCGTACGACCACACTGTACATCCAATTGCCACAAAACTCGGCAGCATACTATAATTCACTATTATGGATCCAACAGAACTGATTTTATCTAATTCCTAGAGAGTGTCCTAAAAACCTATTTTCACATGTTAATTAAAACAAGTTCTTTCCAAAATCAATTTAATTACTTTAATTCAAATTCAAAAGTTTACTATCTTCATTCTTATTCAAATATAATTTAAATCAACTTCCAAAATCAATTTAATTCATATTAAATTCAAGATTTAATTATTTTAAACAATCTCAAATATTCAATTTAAAAATTCAATTACCAAATAAATTGCTTAATTTGAAATATAAGTTGTTTAACTTATAAAATTAACTTCTCAATATTTAAAATTAATTAAATATTTCAAATTCAAATGATTAAAATCTAAGTTTGTTACATAATTTATAAAATTAACTTCTCAATATTTAAAGCTAATTAAATATTTCAAATTCAAATGACTAAAATCCTAGGTCATTACACATATATAAGTAAATTATTAATGGCAAGAAACCCCTTAAGGTCTCTACAAAAGTCCCCTGCAAAACAATGGTTATTTGTACAGTCTGCTTTCAAGGGGGAATTCAATTCCAAACAAAAAATCAAACAGTGATAACGAGCATATTATCATCAACAATTAGCAGTCAATATCTAACATAACATTTATTAAATAATTTATATATTAATTAACTTCAAAAATAATCTTTTTACTTTGCAAGCATAGAATGAAGATTTTTTTGCACGATAGATATCCAAAACTAACTATTCAATTTAATTATAGTAGAACAGTATTTTATTCTGCTAAATAGATATCACAACGTAGTATACCTAATTTAACTACCTTTGATGTAATTAAATTAAATAACCATAATTTTATTATTAGTTTATAAAATTGATTTAAAACTATCATCCTAGCATTTAATAATAATCTCTATCAATATAGATATCATATAATTTATTTAGTTGTGAGTAAATTCACCAAAATTACAATTGACGTTTTCGTGTTTCAACTAAAGTCAAACGATGTAAGATTTTAGCTAAAATTCAACTTGCTTCGAATTTAACAAACCCAGTTACATCGCGTAGAAAACGCCGATACGAGTCCATCGCAATTGACCTCGGTCGAATCCGACCTTGTATGTACAAGTTGATTTGATAAGATTTGGAATTCAAAATATTTGATTAATTAAAATAATTACATAATTAAGCTTAATTACCCAAACAAACTTCATCTTCCCCAAATTTGAACACATGCACAAACATGTAGGTACACACATTCACTGTATCTGCCATCCACGATTTCTCCATCATCTCTCAATGAATTGCGAACCGACTTGACTTATACGCACCCTTCGTGAGAGCTTCCCTTCGATCACCATCACTCGACGCTCGGTCAAGGCATCCAAAATGCGACCTAATGGTTGAGTTTTCCTTGTGTAAATGTCACACATCGCCAGACAAGGCCGCAACCCACCAAACATCGACCAAAGCCATTCCTCCACAACTCGAACCCAATTCAACCGACCGCGTACTCTCTCGCCACCTAAATCTCAAGAAATAACTAACCCTTGCTACGATTCCAATTGTCAATCAACACCAAACTCCAAGGCGCACGAATAAATCCATGTATGATCATAGACTTCATCAATATGAGTATAACAAATCTTATTTTATATTTTATGGTTGAGTAGATTTGTCGATTTTGAATTTAAAGGGTCAGCCTTTATTCTTTTTACTACAGGAAGATGCTAAATGAATAGAGAGGGAAAGAAAATGTTTAAGTAAATTTATCTAAATTATAAACAAAATTCAATTTCCTTACTTCTAACATAAGTTAAATATAAATTTTAGCAAACCAAAATAACAAGCCAACATCACATCACCTACAAATTTTGAATTTGATTTGATTTCTAAAAGGTTTTTGAAAAGAAATATTTGTGGTACTTCGCTACATAATATTTAGTCATATACGAACCCTGAGCGACAAAAATAAAAATACGATTTGCAAAACAATATGACATGATCACAATACAATAAAAAATACATAGGTTAACTTATTATGTATAATTTCAAAATTATTATCGTTTTATATGTCAAACAGTAAACAAATATTTTTCAAGTTAAAAATTACGGAAAATTCAAATAAAATAAATAAAAAATACGTCATTAAAAATCAAGTCATTTTATTAACAATCAATTTTCTTATTATTTATCGAACCATTTATTATTATAAATAAATTTACAAAATGAATTCACCATTATCATTTATTAATTAAAAGAAGTTAAATAAGGTTATTAAATCCATTTAACTAATATTTAATTCACAATTCAAATATTTAAACAATTCCTATGTTTGAATTCAAGTTACTAAACTTTAAAACCCAATTATTTAAATATTTCAAGTCAATTAATTATTCAAATTAAAATGATAAAATTTTGGGATGTGTGTAGCACTTCCTATGCCTTCTTTACAAATTCATCGGAGTCATAATAATTGTACAGAGCATCACAAGGCCCATTCAACATATAATTCTTGCAAATGTAATAACTTTTCGTCCACGATTACAAATCTCTAATTTCAGCATCGGTTGGTTGGTCAACCACAATAGTATGATTCTTGATGTATGAACATAAGTGACCTTCTTGTAGCTAGATACAAAAGTATTTTCTGCTTCTATTGCCTAAAATGGAGTATATCGAATCAGAATGAGTTGTTCTTATCAATAGAACTAGAAATGTAACATCCCGCCCTTTATAATATCTAAAAATCATTGCCTCATATGAGTGAGCGACTTCTGAATATTACAAAAGATAGACTGTTATGGTAAAGTTAGACTAAAACTGTTGGATATGCGATTCTGTTATGATTACTGTTTGATGATAATAAACATATATATATTCGTGCAAATGTATTTATTAATGATAATTAACATATATATAGAATTTGAATTCAAACAGAATTTTATTCAAACAAATATTTATTACAATTTTTGAATAGTACAAATTCAAGCTCTTACTATATATATACAATTTCTGATTAGATCACAATTCAATTTACATAAAGTCCTCACTACATGTCACTCACACTCGTACTTTATCTTCAACTTCATTTCAGTTAGAATCCAGCATCTGAGAAATCTGCAAAAATAATTTTGAAGCAGTAAAATTGAAAAGGAAATATTTTTGCGGTATAAAATAAAAAGTTAATTTTGAAAATAATATTTGCCTCAGTTATTTGGGTTGTTCGTCATGATTTATTTTTGAATCCATTATACACGAACAACTTGTGACATACACAGTGTATCACCGTATACGCCACAAGGCCGTGCACACCAATATACACTTGATAATGCTACAGGACAGGTGAGCACAAGGTCAAACCCAAATAAAAAGACGGGTTCAACTCAGGTGCAACATAAATAAAACCTCGACTTCAGCACAAGGTCAAACCCGAGTTGGGAAACTGGGTTCAACACAGGTGCACTTAAAAATGTGCAAGTATGGAAAAACAGTCTTGACAACTAAAACAAGTCTCGACCAAAAATCAGTGACATAAGTCAAAGCCCGAATCCAAACTATTCAAGTACCAATGAAACCAACACAATGAAACTGACTCGAAGCAAACTCAGTGCACAACAATCAAATGAACACAGCAAAGGTGCAGACGATCAATATACTACAAGTATTCAGTTCAATGTGGAATGCAACCAGAGTCGAGAAGACCGAAAGTGTACAACCATTGCAGACTAGTTCAGCAAACAACAACGCACCAAACAACATGAAGAACATCAATCCAACAGTGGTGATGTAATGCAAACAGTCGAAGTCATGGAGTTGCAGTCAATACACAATGATGAACAAAGCCACAAGATACCTAGTAACCAAATGAAACAATGAACCAGTGGTCATAAACATGTGTGGTCAACAAACACAAAGCTAACAACACTCAGATGAACACATGGCCGAGGTCAATGAAGCCAAAGAAAACAGAAGGGATGACTGAAGTGCAGCCACAAATGTTCACTAACTCGAAGGATGAATCAGAATACAAATGCAAGTGAAGCTACACAACTATATACATGTACACAAAGCCAAACTGCAACAAGACCAACTCCAGAATGCATCAGTGTGCAAAGAGCGCGAGCACAAGATATGGCAACCACACAATGCAAAGATCAGTGATGCAACTCAATGCATAAATCAGTGACTCAAACCAAATGCACAAATCACTTACAACATGAGTGACCAGTTTCAATCAAGTAAATATCCATCGTGTATACAATGACTACACTGAACAAAAGATCAGAGACCAGTTGATGCTCAAGTAAAGTTAAGGTCAGACCAACTACAACCAAATGCCAACAAGTGATCTAGCCGAGCTAAACAATGAACAGTGGCAACAAAGAAAAAGGAATGGAGTCGAAGGCCACAGTGGAGGAATGAGTTCAACATTTATGCAAATGTGACCAAAGTCAAAGCATCAGAAAAATGAAGTTGAATTTACAAATCAATATCGAATTTTAATTAAGTCAGAAATCAACGCAATATAAAAATGGAAAAAGTCAAAAGTCAAAAGTCAAATCCAAACAAAATAGGAAAGTAGCTGCCGTAACGATCAAGGAACGATCGAACGATTTCAAGCTCAAACCGTAACAGTGAAGAAAAGGAAAGATTCGAATTGAACAAGTCAGTAAAATCTAAAACGTTCAAGCAGTATCAAGTGGAAGAAAAAATGTTTTGACGAATTCAAATAAGAAATATACAATGTAAATTTAGGAATTCGACTCCTATAAATTTCAGTCGACATCATCGACAATTGTCATAGAATTCAAGCAATCAATCCAGAAAGTGAAAGGAACAAATAACATACTAGAAGAAAAGTCGAATTCGATCATCTCGAAGCAACTAAGCCAACTTCTTCAAAACCCTAATTTCACAGAACAATCAAGAGAAGTAGCCGAGCGCGACTCAAAGAGACATCAATCAACTCGAGGCAAGCAGCTGATCAATAGAGAAGGAAATCGATTTAATTGACAAGAGCAACGAAATCAATCGGCATCGTCAAAGCTTTCCGAAGCCCTAATTTTGATCAAACAAGGAAAAGAAATAAAGAGCCGCCATTCTTATAAAATAAAATGAACGGGATAGAATAAAGATAGAAGGGGCCGGCCTTTGTTACTAAGGATAAGGGTTTTATCTTTTTAATTAAATAAGTGCTTTATTTTAAATTTTGTTTTAAATTTGTTTTAAATTTTAAAACTCTTTTCAAACCGTTGTATTTACTAGTCGTGTGACTAGGGGACAGGCTACGTGGCGTAGTTTGAGAATTCGCAACTCAGTGGCTGAGTTGTGGCAGGGTTTTGAGCGTAGAGTTAGGTTAGTCAGTAGCGGGTGTCGCGAGTTTACGTGTGTTAGCGTGTGACTACTTAATTTCTAGAAGAAACCTTGGGGGCAGCACGAAGGCAGGTTTTTGCCGAAGCTGGGTAAATTCTGTGTCGTTCTATCTCTGCATTTTATTATTGTGCTATTTTTTCTGTGCTGCTATTATTCTGTGATCTGTGTTGAAATAATTTTATAAGCTTCCATAATTAATTTTTATAATTAACACCATCGCCCTATTCACCCCCCTCTAGGGTGAAATCGATCCTACAAGTGGTACCAAAGCTAGGAATAGAAGTCCAATTTTTGTTTTAAAAATTCATCTTTCAAAAATCAGTCTTTTTAAAAAGTTTGAATTTTTAAAATAGCTTCTTTTAATAATGCCTTTGCTGAGGGTCAGTCCATAGTTAGACCACCAATGTTCAACGGTGAATATGCTTATTGGAAAAATAGAATGAAAATTTTTCTGAAAACCATTGATGCTTAGAACATTATTAAGACAGGTTATAGAGCACCAACCGTAATGGTAGATAATCAGGAAATAGACAAACCGATGGATCAATGGACAGAGTTAGAAAATAAATTACAAAATGCTAATGCTAAAGCTATGAATTCTATTATCTGTTCATTGGATCAATTTGAATTTAATCGTGTCTCACATTGTCTAACTACGCAGGAAATATGGCACACGTTCGAAGTAACTCACGAAGGAACATCTCAAGTTAAAGAATCTCGCCTTGCTATGTTAAGCAGCGAATACGATAATTTCACAATGGCAAAAGAAGAAAATGTCAAAGAGATGTACGGACGATTATCCAATATAGTATACAAATCAAAGGCTCTTGGAAAATCGTACACAGAGTTGGAGATAGTCCGAAAAATCCTCAGAGTTCTTCCTCGAAGCTTTGAAGCTAAAGTCACAACTATTCAAGAATCAAAGGATTTAAAACAAATCAAGGTGGAAGAGCTCATTGGAAATCTCACCGCTTATGAGCTAGAACTAAAGTTCAAGGAAGAGCGAGAAGGAGGCAATACTCGAAAGAAACCAATTGCTCTCAAAGGAACAACTGAAAATGACGACGATGATGATGAGGATGGTGAAGCTGAATTAGCGCTATTAATAAAGAGATTCAAAAAGTGGAATCGCAAATATGGCAATCCAACCAGAAATCATCAAGTTAAGAACAGAATAAACAAAGCACTAGACATTTCAGAGAAACAAGAGATCATCTGCCACAAATGTAATAAACCAGGCGATATCAAGCCAAATTGTCCTCAAAATCCACCAAACCAAGGAAAGAAACTGAAGAAGAAAAGTTTTGCGCTACTTGGGATGAAATTGGTGAAGACGAAAGTGATAGCACCGAAAGTGAGAGTGAAAGAGCAAATCTATGTCTTAATGGTGAAGTAACTGACAGTGATGATGACGAGCCAAGTGAGGTATCAAAACTTTCTCATTCTGAATTACTTATATATTTTCATGAAGTAAATGGCTGTTTTGAACGACTTAGGGAAAAGTATGCCAAACTTGAATCACAAAGGATTCTTTAATTGATTTAAATAAACAACTTGACCAGTTAGTTAAAACCTATCAAAACAGAATCCCTAAGTGTGATAAGTGTCCAACATTCAAAGAAGAGATTAAAAATTCAGAAAAAAAAATTAAATCGCTTGAAAATGAAATCCTGCTTTTGAAAGAAAGTGAAAACACAAGATGAGAAAACTCTATTAAAAGGTGCACACAACTGATAAACGAAAATGAATCTCTCAAAACCCAAGTCCTACAACTATCAACGACTTTAGATAAATTCTCAAAAGGAGAAAAATCATTGAATATGCTATTAGGGAAACAAACTATTAATACATCTAGGCAAGGACTTGGATATAACAAATTTCAAAAGGATAGAAATCAAATTAATCAAGTCAATTCATTTGGACACAATCAAAATAGTTGTTGGTATTAACCCAAAATGTGAAGACTATATCGATTTGGGTTCCAAAAGGCACAAATATAAAATCTCTCAAAGTAAAACAAATTTGGGTGCCAAAAGGAACATGTATAAATAGTTTTGAGTCTCCTCTAAATTACCTTTCAAAATATTCTGCCACTAAAATTTTGGACCTATAAAAACAAATAGGTTGTTCCAGACAAATGACAGGCGATAAATCAAAGTTCCTTAGCCAAGAAAAGTACAAAGGTTGCAGGGTCACAATGGGTAACAATGAAAAGTGTAAAATTGTTGGCAAAGGTAAAGTAGGTAACAATACTTTACCCTAAATGATGTACTGTATGTTGAAAATCTGCACCACAACTTGATATCAATCAGCCAGCTATGTGATAAAGGTATGAATGTTATTTTTGACTCTGACTTGTGCAAAATTGTTGACAATTCATCTAAAGAAATCTTATTTTCAGGAAAGAGAAAAGTTAATATATATTCTCTATCTTTTGATGATCTCACCCTTTCTAAATGCTTGGTAGCTAAGGACATAGAAGTGAATTTATGGCATCGACGCTTAGGGCATGCTAGTATGAACTTGCTAAACAAATTAAAAAAGAAAAATTTGGTAAGAGGATTGCCTTCACATGAGTTTGAAACAGAAAACATTTGTAAAGCATGCACTTTAGGAAAACTTAAAAAATCATTATTTCATGCCAAAAATAGTGTAAGCACTTCTAGAGTACTTGAGCTAGTTCATATGGATCTATTCGGACCTAATGACATTGCTAGCATAGGAGGTAAGAAATATTGTTTTGTAATAGTTGATGATTACTCAAGATATATATGGGTATATTTCTTAGCCAAGAAATCAGAAACATTTTCATACTTCAAGAATTTTACAAAATTAGTCCAAAACGAAAAGGAAGTTTCTATTATTTCACTAAGAAGTGATCATGGTGGAGAATTTGAAAATTATGAATTTGAAATTTTTTGTGATGAAAATGGAATCAAACATGAATTCTCTGCACCACGTACTCCACAACAAAATAGGGTAGTTGATAGAAAGAATCGAACTTTGCAAGAGTTGGCTAGATCTATAATAAATGAGTATGAACTACCTTTGCATTTTTGGGCAGAAGCAATAAATACAACATGTTATGTAATGAATAGAGTTATGATTAGACCGATTCTCAACAAAACTCCCTATGAGCTATGGTTCAACAATAAACCAAACATTGCTTACTTTAAAGTGTTTGGATGTTCTTGCTATATTCTCAATACAGGTGATCAATTAGGAAAATTTGAAGCAAAAGCTGATGAGATTATCTTCATGGGATACTCTTCGAGAAGCAAAGCTTATAGAGTCTACAACAAAAGGACTAAAACAATCGTGGAAACAATCAATGTGAAATTTGATGAAGGCATTGATAATCAGGAAACATCCAAAAGCAATGTTGAAGAGGAGAAAGAAAAAGATGAGCATAAAGAACCAAAAGAAACTAATGATATCAGAGAAACTTTATAACTCCAGAAGTCCGAAGGAATCTAGATCCAGCAAAACTGAAATTCAAAGCAGACCATCCTCCAGAATTGGTAATTGGAAACCCTATAGAAGGTATACAGACTCGTTCCTCCTTTAGAAATCTATGTGATCTGTGCTTATATAGTGGATTTATTTCAGAAATAGAACCAAATAACATAGATTCAGCTCTTAACGATGAAAACTGGTTTATGGCCATGCAAGAAGAGCTAAATCAATTTGAACGAAATAATGTTTGGAGTCTAGCACCTAGACCTAAGGATTATCCAGTTATAGGAACAAAATGGATTTTTAAAAATAAATATGATGAATCTGGAAATGTAATTAGAAATAAAGCCAGACTAGTCGCTAAAGGATACAATCAAATTGAAGGAGTTGACTTTGATGAAACTTTTGCACCAGTAGCTAGACTAGAATCAATTAGAATATTATTAGCTTTTGCTTGCTACAAAGGATTTAAACTAAGGCAAATGGACATTAAGAGTGCTTTTCTTAACGGAATTTAAAAAAAAAGATGTGTTTGTTGAACAACCAAAAGGTTTTGAAAGTCATGAATATCCAAACCATGTATATAAACTGAAAAAGGCATTATATGGATTAAAATAAGCCCCTAGAGCCTGGTATGAATGTCTTAGTTCTTATCTCCTCGAAAATGGGTTCAAAAAGGGATGTGTAGACACCACACTATTTCTGTTGCATGAAAACGATGATCTTTTGATTGTTCAAATATATGTTGATGACATCATTTATGGTGCTACTAACAAGTTATTGTATGAGAAATTTGAAAAAGTCATGCAGGAAAAGTTTGAAATGAGCTTGGTTGGAGAGTTAAAATTCTTTTTAGGATTTCAAATCAAACAAAGCGATAAAGGCACATTCATCTCTCAAGCAAAATATATTAGAGAACTTGTCAACAAATTTGGATTGAAGGATGCTAAACCAGCAAGAACCCCCATGAGTACAACAATTAAACTTGACAGGGATGAAAAAGGTAAGACAGTTGATCAAAAGCCGTACAGAGGTTTGATTGGATCACTCCTTTATCTTACTGCTTCCAGACCTGAAATTATGTTTTTTTTCTGCTTGTGTGCACGTTTTCAATCTAAACTAAAGGAATCTCATTTAAAAGTTGTTAAAAGAATTATAAGATATTTGTTGCACACCCCATGGTTTGGTCTTTGGTATCCATCAAATGATAACTTTGAATTAAAAGGTTTTTCAAATGCTGATTATGCTGGAAATTTAGTTGACAGAAAAAGTACTAGTGGAGCATGTTTTATGTTAAGACATTCTTTAGTTGCATGGTCAACCAGAAAACAAAATTGTATTGCATTATCCACCACAGAGGCAGAGTATATTGCTCTAAGCGGTTGCTCTGCTCAAATCCTATGGATGATACAGACTTTGCAGGACTATGGTCTAAATTTTAAACGTGTACCACTTATATGTGATAGTAAAAGCGCAATTGATCTCACAAATAACCCTGTGCATCACTCACGAACAAAACATATAGATGTTAGGCATCATTTTATTCGAGATCATATGATGCAGCACGACCGACGAAAGCACAAGGCTTAGGTCGTTCACGAGTTAATGAAGGTCGACCCCGACCTAAGGAGTCACGTGAGGAGGAGTTGTGAGTTAAAAGACGAGGACCTAATGATCTGTCGCATGGTTGTAGTGAAGACTTATGTCGGCTGCGACTTAAGGGCTTAAGTCGGCTACGACTTAACAAATCAAGAGCTAAAGAGCAACAATCTACCGAGGATGATTTAGGTCGGCTACGACTTAACAAAGCAAGAGAAAAAGGGCTACGATCTAGTGGGATTTCGCGACTTAATGGAGAACGAGTCAACTTGCTAAGTCGGTCGAAGTTAAGTCGTTGTTGTCTATAAGTCACTATGTTCTTAAGTCAGTTATGATTAAGTCGCATCCTGTTTTGGAAATGTATGGTCTGTTAGGTCTGCAACGACCTAGTGTGAGTCGCAAGTGAAGTAATATGTCGTATTCGTTGAGTCGCTAGTACTCAAGTCGAAGGTCGGCATGAAGATAAGTCAGCCGAATGTTTGATGAGTCGCTGAAGAGTTGAGTCGTTTGTGTTCTACAGTGTGAGGTTATGTTTGTAATTTTCTTTGAGTCGTTGCTTTTGATTCATGAGTCATAGGTCGTATACGACCTAAGTGTTGTAAACCTGTGTTGTGTATTTGAGTCGCTGTTGTTAAGTCGCGCACGACTTAAGTGAGTCGTGAGTCGGAGAGTGTTAAGTCGGCAACGACTTAAGGTCAGGGTTATAAAATGCTATAAATAGGGAGTGTGTTGTACATTTCAAGGTGGTTGATTTTTGTTGAATAAAATTCTTGTTGATTGCTGTGTGCTTTCATCTTAAATTGGTAGTTGAGTGTAATCTCCTATCTCCACTTTCGGTTAATCGAGTGCGCTCGATTCAACGATTGTTGAAGCCAATTCACGGTATCAAGTGCGCTTGATCAACGTTTGAAGAATTGTAGATCTTCTTTCACGGTATCGTGCGCGATCAACGTGTCGAAGATAGCTAGAATTCGGTATCTTCGGATCAACGAATTTGGGCATTTCAGTATTCATCAATCCACCGATTGCTACTTTCATCGATCTATATCGTTTTGTTATTATCCGCTGTGTCAGTTTTTGGTATCAGAGCTTGACTTAGCCAATCATAGCTAAGACGAGTCTTGGAGCCAAGGAGTTTGAAGTTTGGTGTTCATCGTGTTCATCTTGAAGTTGCAACAAGTAGAAGCTTTCGATCCATTTCATTTTGAATCAAAGTCCGGAAAGTGTTTGAATTTTTTTTTTTGGAGGAAATTTTGAAGTGTTTGAGCCGAGAGTTGAAGCATCACTTTGGTATCATTTGTTGAAGGTAGGCCGTGTATACTTGTGAGAAGTAACCGAGCCTTGGTGAAGATTGTGTTGAATCAATCATGCCGCCGAGAAGAGCTAATCGTTATCAGAATGTTGAAGTGTTGTATAGAAGAGAAGAAGCCGAGCAAATGGAACAACGCATTAATGAGAAATTTGATGAAGGTATTGGAAAGTTAGAAAAATTGATGAATGATTTGAATCAAAATCAAAGGAGGAGATCACCAATCTCGAACCATGAAGGAAACAGAGTTTCGCCATCGGTTATGGAAGCGAGGAGGGTATCATCGCAATCTTTTAGAGAAAGAAGAGAAACATCAATTTCATCAAGAAGAGATCACCATGACTATGGACATGAAGAGAGGAGAACTCCACGAGAGTTTGAAAATGAGCCATATAGAGATGAAGAGAGACATAGTAGAAGAGACATGCGTGATCGAAGGGATGTTGATGGTCGAGATCGATATAGACGTACATTTGATTTTGATGAAGAGGGTGATAGAGCTATCATTCATTATCGAGATCGAGACCAAATTCGAAATTCATATCGAGATGTAGATGATGATCGTCGATGGGAATCGGGTATGAAGATGGAAATTCCAGAATTCAAGGGCGGAATGGTAGTAGAAGAATTTCTTGATTGGTTGTCTAATATGGAAGAGATCTTTGATTTCAAGGAGGTTCCGGAGAATTGTCGAGTGAAGTTGGTTGCTACTAGGTTGAGGGGAAGAGCTTTGGCATGGTGGCAGCAAACTAAACTTACAAGGGAGAGAATGGGAAAGTCGAAGATTGAGTCTTGGGATAAGATGAAGAAGTTGTTGAGAGCTACATTTTTACCTTACAACTATCAATCACTTATGTACCAGAGATTGCAGAATCTGAGGCAAGGGACGAAGACTGTTAATGACTATGCTGATGAATTTTATCAACTGATGCTCGAAATGATATTATGGAGACGGAAGAACAGCTGACTGCTAGATTTGTTGGAGGGTTGCGAATGCAGATTCAGGATATGGTTAATATGTTTGATCCAAGATCTGTGGCGGAGGCACATCAGAAAGCGTTGGCTTGAGAGAAGCAGGGAAGGCGTGGAGGTGGCGTGTTTACCAATTCCAACAATCAAGTGAAGGGTGTTAGTGGAAGTTCTAATGTTCCTAAAGTTGTGGAAAAACCAGTTGTGAAGGAGGTTGAGAAGGCAAAGGTTAATAGCAGTTTCAAATGTTACAATTGTCAGGAGTTGGGTCACAAAAGCAATGAATGTCCAAAGCCGAAGAGGAGAGCAATGGTTGCAGAGATTGAAGAAGAGGATGTGGAAGCTGAATGTTCTAATTCACCTTATGTTGAGGATGAAGAAGAGTTCTCCGGAGATGAAGGGTGTAAGTTGATGATGAGGAGAAGTAACTTGGCACCGAAACAGGAAGAGGAAAACAGTTGGTTGAGGAATAACATATTTCAATCTACATGCACTATTCTTGGAAAGGTTTGTAAATTTGTGATTGACGCTGGAAGTTGTGACAATATTATTTCTACTGAAGCTGTGAGAAAGCTGAAGCTGAAGACAGAGAAACATCCTAATCCTTACAAGTTAGCGTGGTTGAGGAAAGGAGGAGAAGTGAAGGTGGACAGGCGAGTTTGAGTTTCATTTTCTATTGGGAAGAAATATAAAGATGAAATTTGGTGCGATGCAGTTGAGATGGATGTTAGTCACTTACTTTTGGGAAGACCATGGCAGTATGATCGAGCAGTACAACATGACGGTCGGACTAATAGCTATAGTTTCATGTTTGAAGGTACTAAAATCACTTTAGTCCCCAAGAAGCAACAACAGAAGGAAAACAAGCTGGAGGAGATTGAAGAGCTGAAAGCCTTATTATCTTTGAAGGAGTTTGTTAAGGAAGTCGAAGAGGAACCTGAAGTGTACTTGCTGATAGGGCGTGAGAGCAGTAAAGAGGTTGAAATTCCAGAAGAAGCGAAGCCAGTTTTGAAAGAATTTGAGGATGTATTTCCAGAAGAGTTGCCTATGGAGTTACCGCCGCTGAGAGACATTCAACATCAAATCGATCTTGTTCCGGGGGCAGTATTACCGCATAGACCACATTATCGAATGAGTCCGAAGGAACATGAAGAGTTGAGGAGGCAGGTGGAAGAGTTGCTTGAACAGGGGCGAGTGCAGGAGAGTTTGAGTCCGTGTGCTGTGCCAGCTTTGTTAGTACCGAAGAAGGACGGGGCGTGGAGGATGTGCACTGACAGTCGAGCATTGACTAAGATTACTGTGAGATATAGATTCCCAATGCCGAGGTTGGATGGCTTACTAGATCAGTTGAGTGGGGCAACTATATTTTCGAAGATTGATTTGAAGAGCGGATATCATCAAGTTCGTATTAGACCGGGTGATGAATGGAAGACTGCTTTCAAAACCAGGGAAGGATTATACGAATGGTTGGTTATGCCGTTTGGTTTGTCGAATGCACCAAGTACTTTTATGAGAGTGATGAACCAGATTTTCAGACCATACATTGGGAAGTTTGTGGTAGTTTACTTTGATGATATTTTGATCTACAGTGGAAGCATGGAAAAGCATGTCCAGCATTTGCGTGAAGTACTGTTGATTCTACGACAGGAGAAATTTTATGCTGCAACAAAGAAGTGCGTGTTTATGACGGACAGTGTTTTATTTCTGGGATATGTTCTATCGAAGGAAGGAATTCAAGTGGATGAAAGTAAAGTAGAAGCCGTCAGGAGTTGGCCACAGCCAAAGACAATTACTGAAGTGAGGAGTTTTCATGGATTGGTATCTTTCTATCGAAGATTCATTCCACATTTTAGTAGTGTGATGGCACCTGTAACCGATTGCATGAAAGGAAAGAAGTTTGAGTGGTCAGAGGAAGCAGGGGTTGCTTTTAAGAAAATCAAGACACTATTGACGACAACACCAATTCTAGTTTTACCGAACTTTCAGTTGTTATTTGAGCTACATACTTATGCATCTAAAGTTGGGATTGGTGGAGTATTGAGTCAGAGTGGAAAACCAGTTGCTTATTTCAGTGAGAAGTTATCAGGAGCTAAGTTGAGATATAGTACTTATTATGTTGAATTTTATGCAATTGTTCAAGCCGTGAAGCACTGGAGACATTATCTGTTTCAGAAGGAATTTGTTCTTTATATGGATCATGAAGCTTTGAAGCATTTGCAAGGGCAGGATAAGATTTCAGCAAGGCATGCATCGTGGATTGCCTATTTGCAGCAGTTTACTTTTGTTGTGAAGCACAAATCAGGGGTAACAAATCGTGTAGCTGATGCTTTGTGTAGGAGGAGTCATTTATTAACGACAATGAAAATTGAGCTGACAGGATTTGAATTATTGCCAGAATTGTTTGAGGAGGATCCTTACTTTGCAAAGTTCGTTGAGAAAGTTAAGGATGGAGATACTTATGAATTTGCGTTGGTTGAAGGTTTCTTATTTAAGGGGAATCAATTGTGTGTACCGGATTGTAGCTTGCGAATGAAGATAGTAAAAGAGCTTCATGAGGAAGGACAAGTGGGTAGAGACCGAACATTGCAGTTAATCTCTCAATCCTACTATTGGCCGTCGACAAGGAAGGAAGTTAAAAGGTTTGTTCAGAGATGTCATGTTTGTCAAGTTTCAAATGGGACAGCTACAAATGCGGGTTTGTATATGCCTTTACCTGTACCTACAAAACCATGGGTAGACGTTGGTATGGATTTCGTATTGGGTTTGTCAAGAACGCAAAGGAGAAATGACTCGATATATGTTGTAGTGGATCGTTTCTCGAAGATGGTACATTTTGTTGCTCGTAAGAAGACGGCGGATGTTGTTCATGTTGCTCAGTTATTTTTCAAGGAGATCTATCGACTTCATGGGTTGCCAGAATCTATTGTGTCGGATAGAGATACTCGTTTTCTAAGTCACTTTTGGTTAAGTTTGTGGAAGATGGTTGGAACGAAGTTAAACTTTAGCAGCGCCTATCATCCGCAAACAGATGGACAGACAGAAGTTGTTAACAGATCGCTGGGAAATTTATTGCGATGTCTTGTGAAGGACAATCTGAAGAGTTGGGACATGAAGTTATGTCAGGCAGAGTTTGCTCATAATCATGCAGTGAATCGTAGTACGGGATTCGGTCCATTTCAGATTGTATATTCAAATTTACCCAGGGGACCGTTGGATTTAGCAGTAATACCACAACCGAAGAGGACAGTTAAGTGAGCTGTAGATTTTGTTGATGGATTGACTGAATGTCATAAAATCGTTCAAGAGCGATTGGAGAAAATAAATGAGAAGTATAAAAGATCCGCAGATTTGAAGCGACGAAGTGTTGAATTTAACGAAGGTGATTTGGTTTACGTTGTGTTAACCAAGGATCGTTTTCCAGTGGGCGCTTATAACAAGTTGAAAGCTAGGAAAATTGGCCCAGTTAAAATTCTAAAGAAAATCAATGAAAATGCTTATAAGTTGAAGCTGCCGGAGGATGTGTACACGTCTGACGTGTTCAATGTTAAGCATCTTTTGCCATATTATGAAGATGAACAATCTGATGTGGAAGAATTTACAAATTCGAGGACGGATTTTTCTCAACCAGGGAAGGATGATGCAGCACGACCTACGAAAGCACAAGGCTTAGGTCGTTCACGAGTTAATGAAGATCAACCCCGACCTAAGGAGTCACGTGAGGAGGAGCTGCAAGTTAAAAGACGAGGACCTAATGATCTGTCGCATGGTTGTAGTGAAGACTTAAGTCGGCTGCGACTTAAGGGCTCAAGTCAGCTACGACTTAACAAATCAAGAGCTAAAGTGCAACGATCTACCGAAGATGATTTAGGTCGGCTACGACTTAACAAAGCAAGAGAAAAAGGGCTACGATCTAGTGGTATTCAGCGACTTAATGGAGAACGAGTCAACTTGCTAAGTCGGTCGAAGTTAAGTCGTTGTTTTCTATAAGTCGCTATGTTCTTAAGTCGGTTATGATTAAGTCGCATCCTGTTTTGGAAATGTATGGTCTGTTAGGTTGGCAACGACCTAGTGTGAGTCGCAAGTGAAGTAATATGTCATATTTGTTGAGTCGCTAGTACTCAAGTCGAAGGTCGGCATGTAGATAAGTCGGCCGAATGTTTGATGAGTCGCTGAAGAGTTGAGTCGTTTATGTTGTACAGTGTGACGTTATGTTTGTAATTTTCTTTGAGTCGTTGCTTTTGAGTCATGAGTCGTAGGTCGTATACGACCTAAGTGTTGTAAACCTGTGTTGTGTATTTGAGTCGCTGTTGTTAAGTCGTGCACGACTTAAGTGAGTCGTGAGTCGGAGAGTGTTAAATCGGCAACGACTTAAGGTCAGGGTTGTGAAATGCTATAAATAGGGAGTGTGTTGTACATTTCAAGGTGGTTGATTTTTGTTGAATAAAATTCTTATTGATTGCTGTGTGCTTTCATCTTAAATTGGTAGTTGAGTGTAATCTCCTATCTCCACTTTCGGTTAATCGAGTGCGCTCGATTCAACGATTGTTGAAGCCAATTCACGGTATCAAGTGCGCTTGATCAACGTTTGAAGAATTGTAGATCTTCTTTCATGGTATCGTGCATGATCAACGTGTCGAAGATAGCTAGAATTCGATATCTTCGGATCAACGAATTTGGGCATTTCAGTATTCATCAATTCACCGATTGCTACTTTCATCGATCTATATCGTTTTGTTATTATCCGCTGCGTCATCATATTTCCAAAGAAAATATCTGCATAAATTTTATTTCAACCGATTCTCAACTGGCAGATATCTTTACAAAACCCCTACCAGAAAATAGTTTCTGCAAACTACGTCTCAGTTTAGGTGTTTTAGAAATTTGATTGCCTATTTAACAAATCTATTCCCCTACTAATTATCAAAAAGGTAAATAGTGACTGAAAAAATGATAAGGGGTGACAGTAATTGTACATTTTTTTTCTCAAGATAGTATACTTAGTAAATTTCTTTAGAAATTCAAACAAGAGTTAAAATAAATTTTTGTTTGGCAAAGATTCCATGACCACTTCTAATTCTATCATAATTCTGTCGACCATCGCTTATCAAAAATTCAATATAGTTTGTTGATATGTGGTATCTTAATTAGGAATCATTCGTTTTTCATAAAATAAAATTCGAAGTATTAACTCTCATTTAAAAGTCCTCACGGTTATGCATGGGTGAATTACTTGGAATTTGTTATGTGCTTCCATGCTCATTTAAAAGTCCTAACGGTTATGCATCTATGGAACGCATATCAAAAGTTGATTTTTAAAATAAACAAGTTGATTCTAATCCCATTTAAAAGTCCTCATGGTTATGCGTGGTTAGAAGATACTTGAATTCATATTTTTTTAATAAAATTGGAATACTACTAATCTCATTTAAAATTCCTAATGGTTATGCATGGTTAGTAGATATTCAAATTCCTGATATAAATATACCACAATTAGACACAACTATATGGTTTTATATGATGACATCATTCCCATCATTCTAAAAATGGAATGTGCGCCTAACAAGAATAGTTATGATTTTTTGTTTGATTTTCTATTTAAATTACAGATTTATAGTCGATTGAGTTTTAATGTTATATTACTATATATCACCTTATCTCTACTTCTTGACACTTTTACTCTTTTGCTGATAACAAAAGGAGGAGAGAAATGTTGGATTTTGGCAAATAAATCTTATACTAATATGCATATAAGAAGGGGGAGTTTTAGTAAAGATGAAGTATATAAATAGGGGGAGCAAGCATTTAAATGGTGGGATCAATCAAATACATTTAATATGTTTTAAAATCGTAAATATATGTTTGTTATCATCAAAAGGAGGAGATTGTTAGATATGCGATTCTGTTATGATTATTGTTTGATGATAGTAAACATATATATATTCGTGTAAATGTATTTGTTAATGATAATAAACCTATATATACGGAATTTGAATTCAAACAGAATTTTATTCAAACAAATATTTATTACAATTTTTGAATAGTACAAATTCAAGCTCTTACTATACGTATATATATATATATATATATATACAATTTCTGATTACATCACAATTCAATTTACATAAAGTCCTCACTATATATCACTCACACTTGTAGTTTATCTTCAACTTCATTTCAGTTAGAATCCAACATCTGAGAAATCTGCAAAAATAATTTTGAAGCAGTAAAATTGAAAACGAAATATTTTTGCGGTATAAAATAAAAAGTGAATTTTGAAAATAATATTTGCCTTAGTTATTTGGGTTGTTCGTCATGATTTATTTTTAAATCCATTATACACGAACAACTTGTGGCATACACAGTGTATCACTATATATGCCACAAGGCCGTGCACACCAATATACACTTGATAATGCTACAGGACAGGTAAGAACAAGGTCAAACCCAAATAAAAAGACGGGTTCAACTCAGGTGCAACATAAATAAAACCTCGACTTCAGCACAAGGTCAAACCCGAGTTGTGAAACTAGATTCAACACAGGTGCACTTAAAAATGTGCAAGTATGGAAAAACAGTCTCGACAACTAAAACAAGTCTCGACCAAAAATAAGTGACATAAGTCAAAGCCCGAATCCAAACTATTCATGTACCAATGAAACCAACACAATGAAACTGACTCGAAGCAAACTCAGTGCACAACAATCAAATGAACACAGCAAACACTTCAGGACAAGGTGTAGACGATCAATATACTACAAGTATGCAGTTCAATGTGGAATGCAACCAGAGTCGAGAAGACCGCAAGTGTACAACCATTGCAGACTAGTTCAGCAAAAAACAATGCACTAAAGAACATGAAGAACATCAATCCAACAGTGGTGATGTAATGCAAACAGTCGAAGTCATGGAGCTGCAGTCAATATGTAACGACCCAGAATTTCTGTCAATTAAAAATTATATATTTAATTGATTTTAAGTATTAATAAGTGAAATTTATAAGTCGAATAAATTTTATTTCGAATATCTGGATTTAATTGGATAATTAAATCGATAATTTTACAGTTGAAATTACAGAAATAGTTGAAAATTGGGTTAAATATGATTGAAAATGATTTGTAAAATTTTATTATATCATATTGGAGTTAGAATGATGTTATAGAACTTTTAAAATTGAATTTAAAAGCTAATTGGTGAAAATCGAATATTTTAATATTTAATTGACGAGTTAAAATAGCCATTTTTCAAACAGTCTCGAATTTCGACGAAACTGGTTTCATCGGATCCGTAATGTGATATTATTGTATGGTTTCAAATTTCGTGTCAATTGGATTTACCGTTTGTCCGAGGCGAGCTAAAATACACAGAAATTTGATTAACCGAATTAATTTAAAATCGATCGTTTATTGTCGTATCTTGCACAGATGATCGAATTGGCTTCCGAAACCTATTCCATTGTGTCCGGAATGCGGGGCAAACCCTAGAAACGCCAGTCATCACGCTAGATTTGGAGTTCGGAAATTTGAAGTGAATAGTGTTTTTCGTTTAAATTATATTAAAGGACCCCTCTACCATTCATTTGCTAACCCTTCTCCTAGAAAACCCTAGACGCCACTAGAGAAACCGATGGCCAGTAATGCTCGTCATTCTCCCTTCAATTCCACTCAATCCATCAACTATTGTGTAACGATCGCGATTTTTCGTTGCCGAAAAATCGAACCGTTAGGGTTTTAGAAGAAGAAAGAGGTAGAAGAAGAAAGAAAAGAAAGAGAAGAGAAAACAGAAAAACAAGTAACAGAACGAGAAACAATAACAGAATCTCACAGTCGCAGCGGAACAACATATAATAGATAAATGAATATTCATTAAAACAAAGAACTATACATTTTATACATTACATCACATTACATTACATCAATCAGAGTGTACGACAACAACAGCGGAAAGAAATACTATATACAATAGATAATAGACTACGCTATCTGGCTCGCCTCCAGATCTGCACAGCAACTCCCGAATCCAGAATAACCTGACAACCTAACTCTAGACTGCCCGTGTGGAAAATAGTGGGCACCCAGAGTTTAGGAAAGGAACAATAAACTCCAGGTCAGTCATGTGACTGGTGTGAGAACTCAAAACAGTTTATCTTTAAACAAGCAACAAGAAAATTTAAATTTTGAAATCCGCAATGCTTTTTGGAAAATGAAACTACCATAAGGCCTCCCGGCACACACACAATGCAAACGCACACATGGGGGAGATTTCTCCTTATGATAGTCAAACATGCTTACTACGAGAAAAATTCTTTGATATTATTACTAGTGCATAGTGGAAAATATTTCGAAAGTATAATATCAATCCTAGCCAGCATAGGTACCATGATACTATGCCTACTATAGCTGCCATGTTAAATGGCAGGTTCTACAACTAAAACCGTACAAGGCACGTATTGGATGAATGGATTTCCAACAAATGGTCAGGCTAAGGAACTTCCTACTGCCACATGGGATCGCCTCTGGCGGGACGTCCCGAGAACTAACGTTACGGTTAGATCTCTGCCAACACAAGGCCGGGTTACCTCTGTAACTAGGTAACTACTACACGAATATGTCATCCCCCGGTCCTTTGGGACCTTTATCCGAGCGCTCGATACCAACAACACCACACAGAAATAGATATAGTGTTTCCACATGAGTAAATATCTGGGCTCCATACCATGATACCACCCTTTACCAGAAGGAAATGACATACCCTAAAGGGCGCGACCCTCATAACCTTGCCGCATATTCCTGTTTCGACCATTTCCGGGGAGTGAGGTCCTGACGAAGTCTCGTCCACAAAGCTACGCTTTGTGTAACAAAGCCATGCTTCGGGTCCACAGATGACCAAAGCAATAATCACAAAGATAAATGATCAAACAAATGATCATATCACAAATGACCAACCAATGATCATCACACAGCAGCACTCAGCATGCCACATTACCAGATTGGGAAATATCGCTGATAACCTTCAACTACATAACCTCTGAGCTCGTACGTCTCAGAGAAGGGTGTTAAGCTAAGAGAATAAATTCTCCGCCACCAACAGAAATGTATTTGAAAGAAATCTGCTCTATCTCTCAAAATGTAATGTCAGACACGTAACCATACAAGTCTGTTCCGGGTTCGAACAGAACCGAAGGCACTTCCAAAGAAGCCCTTGCAATCCGGGTATTCACAATCCCGATAAAATTTCCCATCACAAAGGAAATCTCCATATCGTAGCTAACGATGCGGAGACAATCGATAGGTCATCCTATCGTTTTCACAAATACCCGGTCTTCACACCGGTCTTCAAATGCTATCCATAACGACGTATCACATATTCGGAATGGGATATACGACACAAAGGTCCTCTCCCGGCTAAACCGAATAGCGAGCGCTTATTTTAAAAATAAGTGTAGCATTCAATTTCAAACAATCACAACAATTACCATCCAAGGGTAAATACTGATAGTCGGTTATTTAACTATCAATAAAGATGCGCCACATCATCAGATTCCAAATAATTTTTCCAAAATTATTAAGTCCCAAAATATCTTTACAAGATATATATATATATACACCATTTACAAATAATTGCCCCAGTTATTTGTTTTACCAAAACCACTTCACGATAAAATTTTCCACACTTAACCAATTGAAAAACCAATTTCCAATTTACCTTTACCATTTGAAAACCAATTTTCAAATTACATTAACCATTTGCAAACCAATTTCAAATCACCTTAACCATTTGAAAACTAATTTCAAATCACCTTAACCATATATACCTTTTGAAACAAATTTCAAACCACCAAACAAATCTTTACCGATTTATTTTACTTATGTTCCAAATTCGTAAATTATATTTTCATATTTAAAAATAAATCAACATTTATTTTTAAACAAATTTCCCTTCCTATTTATAAATTCCAAAGTGAATTTCCAATTTCCCAAATATCTACACATACACGATTTCAAATCAATTTCAAACTATTCACTTCGATTTACCTTTAAAAGGTGAATCCTCAAAAACGTTCCTTTTATATTGGAAAAAAAACATTCCCATACTTATTTAATAATAAGTAATTCACAATTTAACTTATTTTCAACAATTTGGAAATATTCAATATACTTAAGTTACCGTTAAGTATTTTATTCCATTCTCTTTAAGAAAACATTCTTTTATTCACATTTATTTGGGTTAAAAACGAATGTTGCGTAAAACATCGTTACGACAACCCAAAAACACTAGTATATGGATTTGAAATTAAAAATAGATATATAAATCCAATACTATACAAATTATCCCCTTCTGTTTCTCGAAAACGTCTATTTCAACAATCAATGTTGAAATCTATGTTTTCAATACTCAATACATTTTAAAACACCTTTAATTCGTTTTAAATTCCATTTAAAACATTCCTTTCCCAAAAACAAACCCATTTTATTTAATAATCTATTCAATATTCAAAATAGTGAATATAGCCCACTTAACAAATTCCCATATTTCAATTTATCAAATTCGATGAATTTCAAATTTATAAACATAGTTTATAAATTCCACTTCTATTATAAACCCCAATTTTATAAATTCCTTTATTAATCCGATGCAATTTACATAACCCAGTTTCATACCCAAAAGCCATATTGTAAGTTAAATACTTATAATATTATTTATTTACCAAATCGTTCCTTTGAACTTCACCAATTTAAAATCTTATCACTTACAAGATTTCTTTATGGTTTATAATAATTTCAACTAATGAAATCTTCATTTATTAACAATTTCTATAAAATTCCCCTTTTTAATGCCCAAATCCATTTCTATAAGTTAATAACTTATAAACTTAAAATTTTCCAATAACCATTCGTTTTATAAATTTCACATTCTATAAATCTAAAGTTTTAAATGAAATTCATCTTATACATTAACTTAGCACTTTATAAACTCATTTTATAATCCCAAAAATTCTATTTAAAAATATCAATTTAAAAAAAAATCTTTTATATTCATCCTTTATAAAAATTCAAAAATCTAAAATTTAACTATTTTATAAATCTATCTATTTTAAATTTCCCTTTTGGTTATATTCCATAAAAATCATAGTTTAATAATTTTAAAATTTCAAATCTTAATTTATTTTAAATTGCATCAAGTTCAAAATTTTACTAAAAACATATACTTGAAAATTTTCTTTAAAATCCCTTTTTAAATTCAAATCATTATTTTTAACTTAAAATTTTTGAATCCGATAATGCAACAGCATCATATGGTCAATTACGGGAACTAACAACATATGTCGATATGAACATCAACAATAACACAATATCAATAATCAAATAAATATGTGAGGAATCCAGTTGGATCCCTCCAACCTGTTTCCCTGCAACCACAGACGTTAGCACAATACCAATTCCACTTCGAGGTGGAATATCGCGGTATATGGGATTTTATAAAATATCCGCTTAATAACGGCGCAATAGGGTCTCATCCGCTATACGAGGCGGGAAATCAAATCCGATATATACATATACCAATATATATATATCGCTATATATAGTATATATCCTACTATATCTACTAACACAATCAATCAGCAATCAACAATCAATATTAACTATTCAAAATTTTAAACAAAACCTTTCGATTGAGTGAGGAGTTCTCACCTTGATTTTATTTTCGTTTTTGGCGTTCGTTTCGAATAAAATTAAACGAACGTTTAATTTTACCCGAAATTCAAACGAGCTCCAATCGACTCCAAACCAGTTGCATTGCGAAGAGCACGACGATACGATTCCAACGCAAAAAATCTCGTTCAATTTGGACCTTGCAGCAAAAAGATATCATATTTTAAAGTTTGAACGATTTATAATATAATAAAATCTACATCTCCTTTTATAATTTTAACCTTTTACATCACAGCCCTTGATTTCAAACTCCAGCAATCCAGGCCGCAACTTGCAATCATCTTCCCAAACGCACGTTCACTCCCAGGTACATGAACCCATTAGCTCAAAACTAGGGCTCCAATTTGCCACCAACACGATCAACTTCCTGACGATCAGACAACATCACCTCGGAGCCACATGCGAGCTCCACCCTCGGCTCGAGAACCAAAGAGCTCGGTTGCCACATTTGCCTAGAAAACGCACGCGAATGGCGCGACTTCCATCTCCGATTGTCGACAATCTGTGCCATTAAAAACGATCACTCCCGTATGGATATGTAGATCTCTTGATGCTCTTCGATGTTGTAGTTGGGAGTTTCTGGAAATAGTGTGTGGATTCGAAGAAAAGAGGAGGAGAAGACAGGAGATTTTCGGCCATGGATTGAAGAGAGTGGCGGCCGAGCAAATAGGGATTAGGGTTTAGAGAGAAAATGTTAATATGTTATATGTTATTTATATTATTTAATAATAAAATCTCCAATTTAACACTTATGCAAACGACCTCCAATCTACGCGTTCCGACAGGCGACCCTAACGTTTTTCCGCGTTCCGGACACAATGGAACAGGTTTCGGAAGCTAATTCCATCGTATGTGTGAGATACGGCAATAAACGATCAATTTAAATTTAAACCGATTTAAACGATTTCTAGGCGTTTTGGCTTGTACCGGACAAACGGCAAACCCAAACGACTTGAAATTTGAAATCTTACAATAATATCACATTACGGATCCGATGAAACTGGTTTCGTCGAAATCCGAGACCGTTTGAAAAATGGCTATTTTAACTCGCCGAATTAAAATTAAAACGATATCGATGCCTTTCGAGCTGCCACGGTCAAACGACAACTCCGTTTGCTACGAAAATTGAAATCCGATAATAATTAACTATTACGGATCCAATGGAACTCTTTTCGTTCAATTCTGAGACTGTTCAAAAATTGGCTATTTTTCAGTCGATAATTAAATATTAAAATATTCAATTTTTACAAATAAATTCCAAATTCAATTTTACAAGTTCCAAAATATTTCTATAACTTTAATATGATATAACAAAATTTTCCAAACCATTTTCAATCATATTTAACCCAATATTTAATTATTTGTGGAATTTCACTATTAAATAAATCGATTTAATTATCCCATTAAATCCAATATTCGAAAAATAAATTATTCGACTTAAAAATCCCACTTATTAATATTAAAAATAAATTAAATATTCAAATTTAAGTTATCAAAAATTCTGGGTCGTTACAATCTTCCCCCCTTAAAAGAATTTCGTCCTCGAAATTGCAAGTTAAGAAAACGATTCCTTAATCCGTTTATTACTCTTCCAAAACTAATTAGTTTTATTAACTTTTCAAAACAATCCTTTTTATTAAAGATCCACTATCATTTCAATTAGCTTTCCAACTTCAATTATAGGTTTCAAACAACATTGTTTACTCAACAATTCAAATTTAAATTTAAATTCAAATTTCAAACTTTCAAAATTTCTCAAAATTTCTCTAACTCCCTAAATTTTCAAAAAATTTCGCCAGAGTCTCCTTTGCGCGGCTAGATCGGTACGACTACAAAATGGCACTACGGCCCCTCAGAATCAAAAAGAAAAGAGAAAGCCAAGTGGCTAGAGAAGGATATCACCAAATCTCATATAAAAACTGAAATACGTACCTTTTTGTTGAGCAATTCAATTTAACTTCATAACCAAAATCCCAATTCCATTATATACCTGTATATCATACTAGTAATAGTATCCAATTCCAACATCAACATTCAAATCATTTTGCCAATTCAATCACAAAATTTCCAATACATGCTTCTTATACATTTTTGGTTTATTATTGAAGTTGCATATTCAATTCATTCGTTTCAATTAGTTACATTCACTAATTAAATTCACATTGGTTCATATTCAGCCCAAATCAAATTCAATTCTATTCAAATTCATTTACTTTACATTCAATTTGAGTTCAATCACATAGCTTTCATTTTCGCTAGATTATTTCCATTAACACTTAATGTATTTACATATAATCAATCAACAAACAAACAACATCTAATGAATATCCAATAGAGCCAAATTATTATTTTACTTACATTACATTCAATTTGGTTCAATAGTTTTAATTCGAATTGGTTTTACATTCAATTGACTTTATTTAATTATTCTACTATTTTCAAATGAATTTACACTTACATACATAATTTCATATCAACTTATTTATATTCGATCGATTAACTTTCAATCATACTTTAATTCAATTGCTAATTCTTTTTACAAATAAAAATTGAATTTCATTTATATATCACAAGTTCACATCATTTAACAATTTCATTTACTCACTTTATTCACTTACTTTGATATTAACATCAATTCTTTCAATATTACTTAAGTTATATTCCATTTCAACTCTATTTACCTCATTTAATTCACTTGATTATTTAACTTTGATACAAAGATCAATTTTTTTTATTCAACTTCACTTAAGTTATACTCCATTTGACATCATTTGTTAATTAAACTTAAGTTTTACTTATCAATTCAATTCGGATTTTAAATTCCAAAGTAAATCCTATTTAACTTTTACTTAAGTCAAATTCATATCAATATTCAAATTCATATTCCATTTTATTTAACTTAATTGTTTAACCATTTCAATAATTGGTTTTACTTACATTTTCCCATTTAATAAGTTATAAAACTTATTATTCAACTTCTAACTTATATTATAAGTTCAAAACCTTTTTCACTTATATTTATCAACTTCAAGTTGAATTTTAATTTTCAAATTTGTTTATTACAACAAAACTTCAATTTTAAATTCATTTTTGTAGCAAATCCATCACATAGAAACTCGAAAATGATACTGATGATGCTGCAGTCATCACCCTTATTATTTCCCAGTGACAATAGTGAAATAAATGCTAAATATTCTTTCAAAAAGTTCCTTTCTATTCATAAATCACTTTTATAACCCTTTTACTTATATAATTTTTTACTTCTTATATACATACATGATTATCTTACAATTGTAAATCATCATTAATTATTATTTCATCTTATGATTCATTGGTTTATACCATTATTCTTTTTACAATAGTTGCTTTTATTAGCTTATTCAAACAACTTTTAATTATTTTATATATATATATATCATTTACAACAACCAAGCAATAAATTATATACACACTTCAATAATTCCTGAAAAATTATTTTCTTTTTATATATAAAATATAATCGAGGTAAAATTATTTCATTTACCCAATTTAAAACAATATTGTGTCGAATTGTTCTATTCAAGTGTTTAGGAACCCCTTCGATTCAGTTTTCGAGGCTGCGCCGACGAAGGTTCATATACCACTCAATAAACCAATCATCACAATATAAAACAATTTTATACTCACTAACAAATACGCACTCATATCTATTATTACACTCTCACTCATTCTAGAGTACTGCTGACTCTTTCTCTAATGAGTAATACCCAACAGAGCAGGTTGTCGCTTAACCATAAGCTCTGATACCAAATGTAAAGAACCTCATTTCCGTCAGCAGTAACCGGTAGGCTTTTCAACCATCCCAGCCCCACCGTGGCTTACACTGGTACCCCAGACCTTGCTTTTACGGCCAGCCTCTCGACTGTCACGGCTTACGCCTAACCAACCCCGTAAAGAGGACGTGTAGGGGTAAGAGTCTCCCGTTCGCCACCTAACGCAAAGCGAGAACCCCCCATCACGTTTCACCTAGATAAGCAAGTCTGTTCCGGGTTCGAACAGAACCGAAGGCACTTCCAAAGAAGCCCTTGCAATCCGGGTATTCACAATCCCGATAAAATTTCCCATCACAAAGGAAATCTCCATATCGTAGCTAACGATGCGGAGACAATCGATAGGTCATCCTATCGTTTTCACAAATACCCGGTCTTCACACCGGTCTTCAAATGCTATCCATAACGACGTATCACATATTCGGAATGGGATATACGACACAAAGGTCCTCTCCCGGCTAAACCGAATAGCGAGCGCTTATTTTAAAAATAAGTGTAGCATTCAATTTCAAACAATCACAACAATTACCATCCAAGGGTAAATACTGATAGTCGGTTATTTAACTATCAATAAAGATGCGCCACATCATCAGATTCCAAATAATTTTTCCAAAATTATTAAGTCCCAAAATATCTTTACAAGATATATATATATATATACACCATTTACAAATAATTGCCCCAGTTATTTGTTTTACCAAAACCACTTCACGATAAAATTTTCCACACTTAACCAATTGAAAAACCAATTTCCAATTTACCTTTACCATTTGAAAACCAATTTTCAAATTACATTAACCATTTGCAAACCAATTTCAAATCACCTTAACCATTTGAAAACTAATTTCAAATCACCTTAACCATATATACCTTTTGAAACAAATTTCAAACCACCAAACAAATCTTTACCGATTTATTTTACTTATGTTCCAAATTCGTAAATTATATTTTCATATTTAAAAATAAATCAACATTTATTTTTAAACAAATTTCCCTTCCTATTTATAAATTCCAAAGTGAATTTCCAATTTCCCAAATATCTACACATACACGATTTCAAATCAATTTCAAACTATTCACTTCGATTTACCTTTAAAAGGTGAATCCTCAAAAACGTTCCTTTTATATGGAAAAAAAAACATTCCCATACTTATTTAATAATAAGTAATTCACAATTTAACTTATTTTCAACAATTTGGAAATATTCAATATACTTAAGTTACCGTTAAGTATTTTATTCCATTCTCTTTAAGAAAACATTCTTTTATTCACATTTATTTGGGTTAAAAACGAATGTTGCGTAAAACATCGTTACGACAACCCAAAAACACTAGTATATGGATTTGAAATTAAAAATAGATATATAAATCCAATACTATACAAATTATCCCCTTCTGTTTCTCGAAAACGTCTATTTCAACAATCAATGTTGAAATCTATGTTTTCAATACTCAATACATTTTAAAACACCTTTAATTCGTTTTAAATTCCATTTAAAACATTCCTTTCCCAAAAACAAACCCATTTTATTTAATAATCTATTCAATATTCAAAATAGTGAATATAGCCCACTTAACAAATTCCCATATTTCAATTTATCAAATTCGATGAATTTCAAATTTATAAACATAGTTTATAAATTCCACTTCTATTATAAACCCCAATTTTATAAATTCCTTTATTAATCCGATGCAATTTACATAACCCAGTTTCATACCCAAAAGCCATATTGTAAGTTAAATACTTATAATATTATTTATTTACCAAATCGTTCCTTTGAACTTCACCAATTTAAAATCTTATCACTTACAAGATTTCTTTATGGTTTATAATAATTTCAACTAATGAAATCTTCATTTATTAACAATTTCTATAAAATTCCCCTTTTTAATGCCCAAATCCATTTCTATAAGTTAATAACTTATAAACTTAAAATTTTCCAATAACCATTCGTTTTATAAATTTCACATTCTATAAATCTAAAATTTTAAATGAAATTCATCTTATACATTAACTTAGCACTTTATAAACTCATTTTATAATCCCAAAAATTCTATTTAAAAATATCAATTTAAAAAAAAATCTTTTATATTCATCCTTTATAAAAATTCAAAAATCTAAAATTTAACTATTTTATAAATCTATCTATTTTAAATTTCCCTTTTGGTTATATTCCATAAAAATCATAGTTTAATAATTTTAAAATTTCAAATCTTAATTTATTTTAAATTGCATCAAGTTCAAAATTTTACTAAAAACATATACTTGAAAATTTTCTTTAAAATCCCTTTTTAAATTCAAATCATTATTTTTAACTTAAAATTTTTGAATCCGATAATGCAACAGCATCATATGGTCAATTACGGGAACTAACAACATATGTCGATATGAACATCAACAATAACACAATATCAATAATCAAATAAATATGTGAGGAATCCAGTTGGATCCCTCCAACCTGTTTCCCTGCAACCACAGACGTTAGCACAATACCAATTCCACTTCGAGGTGGAATATCGCGGTATATGGGATTTTATAAAATATCCGCTTAATAACGGCGCAATAGGGTCTCATCCGCTATACGAGGCGGGAAATCAAATCCGATATATACATATACCAATATATATATATCGCTATATATAGTATATATCCTACTATATCTACTAACACAATCAATCAGCAATCAACAATCAATATTAACTATTCAAAATTTTAAACAAAACCTTTCGATTGAGTGAGGAGTTCTCACCTTGATTTTATTTTCGTTTTTGGCGTTCGTTTCGAATAAAATTAAACGAACGTTTAATTTTACCCGAAATTCAAACGAGCTCCAATCGACTCCAAACCAGTTGCATTGCGAAGAGCACGACGATACGATTCCAACGCAAAAAATCTCGTTCAATTTGGACCTCGCAGCAAAAAGATATCATATTTTAAAGTTTGAACGATTTATAATATAATAAAATCTACATCTCCTTTTATAATTTTAACCTTTTACATCACAGCCCTTGATTTCAAACTCCAGCAATCCAGGCCGCAACTTGCAATCATCTTCCCAAACGCACGTTCACTCCCAGGTACATGAACCCATTAGCTCAAAACTAGGGCTCCAATTTGCCACCAACACGATCAACTTCCTGACGATCAGACAACATCACCTCGGAGCCACATGCGAGCTCCACCCTCGGCTCGAGAACCAAAGAGCTCGGTTGCCACATTTGCCTAGAAAACGCACGCGAATGGCGCGACTTCCATCTCCGATTGTCGACAATCTGTGCCATTAAAAACGATCACTCCCGTATGGATATGTAGATCTCTTGATGCTCTTCGATGTTGTAGTTGGGAGTTTCTGGAAATAGTGTGT
The DNA here is from genome assembly GCA_030765085.1 of Allium cepa. Lineage (NCBI taxonomy): Eukaryota > Viridiplantae > Streptophyta > Magnoliopsida > Asparagales > Amaryllidaceae > Allium > Allium cepa. The sequence goes on along the minus strand of CM060934.1, from coordinate 364,385,894 downwards.
GGATTCGAAGAAAAGAGGAGGAGAAGACAGGAGATTTTCGGCCATGGATTGAAGAGAGTGGCGGCCGAGCAAATAGGGATTAGGGTTTAGAGAGAAAATGTTAATATGTTATATGTTATTTATATTATTTAATAATAAAATCTCCAATTTAACACTTATGCAAACGACCTCCAATCTACGCGTTCCGACAGGCGACCCTAACGTTTTTCCGCGTTCCGGACACAATGGAACAGGTTTCGGAAGCTAATTCCATCGTATGTGTGAGATACGGCAATAAACGATCAATTTAAATTTAAACCGATTTAAACGATTTCTAGGCGTTTTGGCTTGTACCGGACAAACGACAAACCCAAACGACTTGAAATTTGAAATCTTACAATAATATCACATTACGGATCCGATGAAACTGGTTTCGTCGAAATCCGAGACCGTTTGAAAAATGGCTATTTTAACTCGCCGAATTAAAATTAAAACGATATCGATGCCTTTCGAGCTGCCACGGTCAAACGACAACTCCGTTTGCTACGAAAATTGAAATCCGATAATAATTAACTATTACGGATCCAATGGAACTCTTTTCGTTCAATTCTGAGACTGTTCAAAAATTGGCTATTTTTCAGTCGATAATTAAATATTAAAATATTCAATTTTTACAAATAAATTCCAAATTCAATTTTACAAGTTCCAAAATATTTCTATAACTTTAATATGATATAACAAAATTTTCCAAACCATTTTCAATCATATTTAACCCAATATTTAATTATTTGTGGAATTTCACTATTAAATAAATCGATTTAATTATCCCATTAAATCCAATATTCGAAAAATAAATTATTCGACTTAAAAATCCCACTTATTAATATTAAAAATAAATTAAATATTCAAATTTAAGTTATCAAAAATTCTGGGTCGTTACATATTGCAAGAAATGTTTAACTAATAAATTGTAGAGCGTCTCGAGTTCGATAGATCCGTACGGTGGAGTTGGCTATCGTCGACCAGAGGTGGAGTTATTGGGCCGCGTCCTCCTGTAGTTTTGCATATTTTTCCGTACATAGGCAAGGCCGAGCTTGGCCGTGCTCATGCCGAAGGTAGAGGAGGAGATGGGCTTCCATATTGCACAACCTGATCGTCTTCGAAGTCGTCGTGGTGGTCGTGATTTTTAGCCCTAGTTTGGTTTGGATGGGTTCGGTTCTTGCGTGATTACCTGGGTATTGTCGCATTTTGGAAGATGATAGGGGTACGGCCTTGATTTCCTGGAGAAAGTTTGAACGGAAGTGATGAGTTAGGTTAAGAATTATAAAAGAAATATGTAGTTTAATTATATTATAATTCGTGTAATATTAAAAATATCATAACTCTTTCATACGAGGTCGAAAACGCGCGAAACAAGTTGCGTTGGCTTCGTTTCGTCGAATGCTACGCTATGGAACTAGATTGGAGTCATTTGGAGCTAGTGAAAATTTTGCGTAAAATTAAATGCACGTTTAATTTTATTCGAAATAAAACGCGAAAACTGAATTGAAAGCAAGGTAAGAACTTCTCACTCAATCGAATTGTTTCGATTTAAATTTTAAATAGTTAGATTTAAAATTGTTGATTGTTTGATTGGATGATAAACTATTATATATTGATTGTTAAAATAGACATTATGCGCCGTTAGTAAGCGGAGGTTATTTATTACAAACATATACCGCGAATATTTCACTACAAAGTGAAATTGGTATTATTTATGTACTTGGAGTTGATTTTCCCGCATTATATAGCAGATGAGACCCTATTGCGCCGTCTATTAAGGGGATAATATTTTTATCAATCACATATACCACGATAATTCCGTACTGGAACGAAATTGGTATTGTGCTAATGTTTGTGGATGCAGGGAAACAGATTGGAGGGATCCAACTGGATTCCTCACCAGTATTCGTTTGATTACAGATATTTTGATGTTTGTTGATTATCATATCGATATATGATATTTGGATGTCGTGATTGACTATTTTGTGTTGTTGCATCATCGGATCCATTTTTGAAGATTTAAAATGACGATTTTGATTTTAAAAGGAATTTTAAAGTGATTTTCTGTAACAGCCCTAGTTTTAGATATTTATTTTTAATTATTTAGTTTCAAAGTATATTTTATATAAATTGTGTCTAAAGATATAGTTTAATTATTTAATTTGAAGGTATATTTTATAAAATTGCATATGTCAATAAAAATTAAATAATATCTGTGAAAATTTAATCTAAGATTGAACAGTTAAATTTCGCGTTTGACAGACGCGTCAATTATAGGGTATAAAGCAACGTAACAAAACGTGTGTTTTTAAAATGTGAATTTTGTGAAAATTTTTGATGTTTTAACCTGCGTCTGTTTAGCGTAGTGTAAAAATCAAGTTTTAAATATTTTTGGATATAAATTATCAGTCAGTGATTTTAAAAACAAACGTTATTTCGTGTTAAGAACCAATTGTTTTATAACGTTATATACGTTTTTCCAAACCTAAGCATAAATATTTATCTTCTTAAATGTTGATAACAAAACCAAAATCTAGATGATGAAATTAAAGTGAGTATTTATTTATGAAACGGTCGAACAGTTCTGGCTCTCTGATATTTCTTCCTTGCACATGCATTTCGAACCTGCCTACTATGTACATCTCTCTGCATTTGTTCTTGCCAATATCTTTTATCAAAGGGAAGCACAAATCACGCGGTGTTGAAATCAAATTCATAACCTGGCAATCAATATCACGCATACAAAAATCAAATCAAATTGATATCAGTGGTCCCTAAAAAAAATCACTCTCGGCCTTACCTAAACAAAAACGATCTATATCCATCAAAATTTTCATTTATTGGCAGTATAAATCAACGCAGCTTTTAATATAAAATTTTCGTATAAACTTTCAAACTTATATAACTGGAAATAAATCTCTGAGATCTGTTTGCTCTTTTCCATTTGATTTCACCTCAAATCAATTCTTGTGTGACTGATGGAAATGAATTCTCGGCCATATCAATAGTATTAATAAATAAAAAAAACTGATACGTTTCTTTTAATTCTTCTGAATGATTCGAAGCATTTGCTTATAAATTCATTTTCTCCTCTGCCAAACTTTCCTCTGTGTTTCATCTCATCTTTTCCTTTGTTCGAGCTATCAGGTAAGTCTTTTCATTTTTTCTTAAAAGTACCTCTGCCTTTTTGTTTGCTCGGCCTCCCCATGTTGTATGTGTTTGCATCTATGTACAAGTGGTCTGCATATATAGATGCATAATAAGCAGTGCATATCTTTATATTGTAACCCAGTGAGCTTGTTTGTCTGGACTGATTGGAGGGAAGGCAATGCAGATCCGGGAAAAGAAGATGGGATGTTGGGTTACAGTTGTACACAAGGGAAGTTGTTTTGTATAAGGTAGTATGAGCTGGTAGAAAATGTCAGTTTGCATTTATATTCTAAAGAAGTCTGCATATATGGTTCAGATTTGCATTTATGTCATAGGATGCATTTGTGTCATAAGTTTGGGCCTTTGTATCATTTTCAGTTTTAAGTGCTGAGGAGTTTATAAGTTAGAATGTGAAATAACTGAAACAATATGGTAAGCAAAGTTGAAATAGGAAGTAGGATCTGGATAGGAGTTGTTGTTAGGCAGAAAATCTGGGAAAGTGGTAAGGATTAAGCATAATTGAGTAATAGGCTATGCATGTTCTAAAAGCTGACAAGGAGTAGCATACCTGTCTGCTTACAATTGACAAATGAGTAGTACAGATTTTCATCTGATCTGATTTGGGTAGTGTAGACTGAAGTAGTTGATGTTTAGGTGTGGGTATGTCCAAAATTGCAGCCTGTGCACTCTGTGCACGTTGGATCTGAAGTGTTAGGTAGGATTCTGAGAGTGGGTAAGTGGATATGTGATCCAAAGCTGGACATAAAAATCAGCAACAAGCAACTGCTACAAAGTAGCATAAGACTAGTTCTTGCCTAGACCTATTCAATGCAGATTTACTTAAAGTATAGATGGGAGTTGAACATGCTTGAAAAAGGAATACATGCAAAGATTTCCAGTGTGCATGTCAAAATATGTGATACCTGTGCATGTTGCATCTGACTTGGTTTGGGCAAGTGAAGACTGGAGTTGTTGAAGAAGTAATAGAGGCAGGTTAGTAGTCAGTGAAGTAGTGCAAAGTTGATTCGAAGCTGGTGCATGTGTCTCGAAGTGCTTTCAGGCTTTACCCGAAGCTTTAGCATAATTTCCCCGAAGCAGACACAGGTTTTTCTCGAAGCAAATAGGTGGTGGCTCGGGTAGCAGAAAGAGACTGCATATTTTGTCATCTGCATATTTTGTCATCTGAATGTTTTATCATCTGCATTGTTCAGTTGAATCTGGAAAGTAGATTTAGGATAAAAAAAAAATATATATATTTTATAAACCAGTGTAAAAAAATAAGTTAAAATACAAAGCTTAGAAAAAGAAAACAAAATATGGTCAGCATTTAGGAAGAAGGTGTAGTCTGTGCATATAGGCATCAGTTGTGCACCTGTGCATTTTAATAGCTGGATATAGCTGTGAGTTGCTGGGTTGATTTGCTTTGGAACTGGACTTGGCAAAGGCATAGGGTTGGTTGAAGTGGGAGGCATGGCAGTGAGGCAGTGTCAGATTTGAGTAGGCTTGCAGGAGAGGGTTGTGTGTGAAGTCTGGGAAAAGCTGAAGTAGCATGGCAACAAGGCATGGGTGAGTAGGTGGGTAGTGACTCATAATAGTGATGCTCTGGTCTGTTGCCATTTTTTTGGAAACTAAGATATATGTCAGAAGAAATTTAGCTACAAAATGTTGCATGAGTTTTGTTTAAGTACAGATTTAACTAGGAAATTGGAGGTGGGTGAGCATGTGCAGGTGATCAAATCTGTGCATGTTAAGTTGAAGCATGAGTGCATGACTTGGCAGAGGAATGGTAGTGAATAAGCTGAATAGGTGGATTATGGGTGGGTTATGATGTGAACTGGAAAGAATTGCAGAGAGATAGATTAGGAATTTAGGAATGTAAATATAAGTAAAAATGTAAAAGCTTTGAAATGTGGGAAGAGTAGTCTGCACCTAAATAATTGCCGTGTGTGAACAAGTTGGAATGTAAAGTGTGCACGTGCCCATGGGTATCACGACATGGAGAAAATTCATTTTTGCCTTAGTCACCTCTAGGAAATTTTGTCGTAGTTTTAGTATTAGAACGGTTCACAGTTTTGGGTATATTTTAGGCACTTTACACAGTGGAGTGGTCGAGCAAGTCAAATCAATTTCCGTTCTATTTTATATCTTTTCTTGACCATATATTCTAAAGTCGCGTTTCAAAATATTTGAATTTGTTCTAGATTTGAATCTAGGCGACATCAGAAGAAATTTGATCGTTATTTTCTGTCGGTCTTTACCGGTGAATCGTCATTTTGAATTCAAATTTTCTGCAACTTTCAGGTGAGTATTTCTCACCAGACATACGTATTTATATTTCGTAAATTATTGCAAGTGTATGTGTAAAATTTTATGTCACTATTATCTGTCTGTAGTGTAATATAAAATGATGAACCCCATTTAAATTGACACCTCATCAGTTATTATCTGTTGTATTATATCTGCAGTTATATTATGTTATTGTTTATTTACTGCTTAAACCACACTGCAAGTTCCCTGTTATACGTAGATTGTTATGGGCTGAAATGATAGGCCTAAATGATTATTATTGTTAAATTATGCTGTTAACTGTTAAACTGTTAAACTTGGGATTGCGGGTTTGAAATGATAGGACCCGGGATATTTGTAAACTACGGATTGAAATGATATAAATCCGTACCACTTGACCTAGGCTAGAAAACTATATACAGGCCCGTGGTCCTTATAATATTTTCTGAAATATTTAAAATTATTTTGGAAGTTAAATATTTGATTTATATCTTTAAAGGAATTTATATTGATTTTTAATAAGTTATAAATAAAGAAATAAATAAATATTTGAATAAATTTATGGAATATAACTTATTTGGTAAATCGGGATTTTGAAAGAATAAGATTTCAGTTAATAAATGAATAAATAAATAGGTTATATTTGGAAATATTTATCAAGTTAAACAATCTATTACAGCATTTAAATGCTGTCTTTTGAAATTGGACTAGTTTTACCCATAACTTTAGGTAGCATTTCCTAAGTGCTATGGAATCTAGAATTTGATTGCTTTAAAATTTTTGGAATTTGATAAATTTTATTTTATCTTAAGTTTGGAAAAGCTTAAGACATAATATTTATAACTGGATTTTTCTTAATAAATTAAAGATGAATATTCTGGTATTAAGTAAATTTTGAAATTATTAAATAGCTAAAAATTGGAGTTTTATTTATGGAACTTTTGGGAATATTCAAGACTAAATAATAAAACATTGATTTGTGAAAGAATAAAACCCAAACTTAGTTTGAATAGTAAATACTCCAATTTAATATATATATGGATTTGTAATGCTTTGGGAACATAAAATGATATTTAATTTATGGTTTAAATTTTTAAATAGAGAAATTATCTGTAAAGCTATGTAAATTCTCTTCTTTACAAAATAACCATAAAGTTAAACCATTTGTTCTATATACCGTTGAATGTCCAAACCATTGTGTTTGGGAGTTATGGATTTTAAAGAAAAATCTCCAAATTATTATGCTTTGAAGGTATAATTCAAATATTTGGTTTCCATATATTATAAATTTTAAACAGTATGGTTTTGGAAAGGAATTATATCACATTGTTTTGGGGTTTAAAATAATATCGTATTTATAGTTTTGAAAAGGGAAATGTTTACTCTGGTTTTAAAGTATAAAATGTTTAAATGACCACGGGTTATAATAACGATGGGTTGGCAAAGAGACCGGGATCGGATATGGACATACTCTCTGTCGATACCGAAAACCACTTTGACTAACCGTGTACGCGGTGGAGATTCCAGAATGAAGTAGGTTGGTGGCGACGGTTTCTTGAAAGGTATATACGTGGACCCGACTCCCGTGAGTTGGCTTAAGGTGGCTAAAACAGGAGCGATTCTCGGATTAATGAGGTAGCTCCTCTGATCGAACGCACTTCTTCGTATACCATTCTATTACTCTTGTGATTGTTTGGGTGCACCCTTGATTTGGGAGTGTTGTTCGAGGTGGGCGGTCGCTGCGGCTTCGCGTTACCACCGGTCCGGATAGCAATTGGTATATCTACCCTGGCATTGCCTCGTTGTGCCGTGTCACCTACCATATCGAGCCTTGTACGAGTTTGGTTTTCTCCCGTAGCCCGTGTGGTATCCTCTAGTTGCTTCCCGATCAGGAGGAGCTATGATATTGGATGGACTACTGGGACTATTACGTGTTAAGGTGGAAAATGTAAAGCCTTAACGCTATTTTAAAGTATGTTTATTTTACCATAGACACTATTATAATAGCGCAATATACTACATAGTAAATAGTTTAACGGATCCTTAGGGGATGGGCGATCCCAAGCATCCTTTGAGTTACTTGCTCTATATTACAGTACACTTGATTTAGCTTACATTATACAAGTATGTATGTCCTGACTCGAGTGTTTTGTTTTATTGTACGCTCGGGTCAGCCTGAGTTGCAGTTCAGTTTCTTCTCCGTAGCTAGGACACTCAGTAGATCATTCGTGCTATTGGAAGTTGTTTCAGCCTTTATCTTTTCTGGAATTCAAGACTTTGAAGACCCTATCTCTATTTATGTCTTAACTTTGTATTGAGGATTATAGAAAATGTAAGTTCTGTTTTGTAAGTTATATCAGTGGCTTCATGAACCACTAAATTTTAAATTTCCGCTGCGAGATTCTGATATCTGTGTATGTGATTCTGTGATTTATTTATTGTATATTCTGAGTTTTGCCAAAATTTATTCTACAACGCAGTAATTTGAACAATTCAAGTCCGACATGCGCGGATGCGAAGGGTTTAAAATACTGGGTCGTTACATTTTCGAAAGTATACGTTTTATTAAATTTTGAATTGTTAAAATAAATAAACGTTATAATTTTATTTTCATAAAAGTTATGAGTTTTGGAAAATAATACTTAAGTATGATCTTGAAGTATATAAGCTTTAAATAACGATTTGTAAATTATTAAAAGAATAAGTTTAGTTAAATTGGGATTTTTGAATTATTTTAAAAACGATTTATATAAAAGATTTAAATTTTGATATTTATAAATTAAAAATATAGGAATTATAAAACAGGTTTTTTTGTTAGTGTTAAAATGAAGAGTGATTGGATTTCTTAAGTGAATGAAATTTATCGATTTATAAATCGTGAAGTTATAAAAACAAATAGATTTTTGTAAAATAAAGGACTTATAAGTAGTCAACTTGTAAATTAGATTTTTGGTATAAAATTGAGTTATATAAATTGAATTGAATTAATAAAGGAGATTTATAAATCGAAGTTTATAAATAGAAATGGAATTTATAGACAATGTTTATAAATTCGAAATCAATTGAATTTGATAAATTGAATATAGAAGTTTATAAAAGGAAATATATTCACAATTTTGGATAGCGAATAAATTCTTGAAATAAAACGTGTAGTAAGTATTGAAATTGGGTTAGTGAAGTATATTCGCGATTTTGGACAGTGAATATATTATTAAATAAAATGGATATGTTTTGGGGAATGATATTATAAAATGGATCGAAACGATTTAAAGATGTTTTAAAATGTATTAAACATCGAAACCGTAGATTTCAACATTCATTGTTGAAATAGACGTTTTCGAGAAATAGAAGGAAATAGCGGACTATAACACTGTTGTTATAGTAAATGATTTCCGAAAGGAAATGTTTTATATATTATTGGGATTTATATATCTATCTTAATTTCAAATCCCTATACTAGTGATTTTGGGTCGTCGTAACGATGTTTTACGCAACATTCATTTTGACTCAAATAAATGTGTTTAAGCGCATGTTTTCTTTAAAGAATGAAATATATACTTAATTTCGATTTAAGTATATTGAATATTTTCCAAGTGTTGAAAATAAATAGATTTGTGAATTACTTATTATTAAATAAGTATGGAAATGTTTTCCAATATGAAGTGAATATTTTAAGATTTTATCTTTTAAAGATAAATTGAAAATGAATATTAGAAATCGATTTGGAAATCGTATATTCATAGATATTTTGGAATTGTAAATTCACTATGGAATTTATAAAAGAAAGGGAAATTTGTTTAAAAATAAACATTGATTTATCTATGAAGTGGGGAATAAATTTACGGATTTGGAACGTAAATATAAAGTAAATCGGTAAGGATTTATTTAAATGGTTTAAATAAACCATGTGAAATTAAAGTATTTCTGCGTAAGGAAACCGATTGAAATTTGTTTCAAAAGTGGTAAAGGTGAAAAGTGATTTGAAAATTGTTTTCAAATGGTTGAATTGTGTAACTTATATATCTAGTAAAGATATTTTGGAAAATAAATAATTTGGGAAATTATTTGGAATCTGGTGATGCTGAGCATGCCTATTGATAGTCAAACAACCGACTATCAATATTTACCTTTAAATAGGTATTTGTTGTGATTTGCTTAAATTTGAATGGCACGCTTATTTTTGAAATAAGCGCTCACTATTCGGGTTAGCCGGGAAAGGACCTTGGGTCGTATAACCCATTCCGAATATGTGATACGTCGTTATGAATTGCATTTGATGACCGGTGTTGAAGATCGAATATTTGTGAAAACGGAAGGATTACCGTCGAATGTTTCTGCATCGGCTGATCCCCGATATAGAAATTTATTTCCCTTTGTGATGGGAAGTCCGGTCGTGATTAGTGAAAATCCAGATTGCAAGGACTTCTTTGGAAGTGCCTTCAGTTCCGTTCGATCCCGGAATGGACTTGTATGGATGTGTGTCTGACGTTACAATTTGAGATGTAAAGCTGGTTTCTATCAAATATATTTCTGTTGGTGGTGGAGAATTTATTCTCTTAGCTTAACACCCTCAGAGGTTATGTAGTTGATGGTTACTAGTGATACATTCCCAAATTGGTAATGTGGCATATGAAGTGCTGTTGAGCATTTGATGATCAAAGCACAGCTTTTATATAAAGCATGGCTTTGTGGACGAGACTTCGTCGGACCTCACACCCCGGAAATGGTCAAAACAGGAAGGATGCGGCAAGGTTATTAGGGGGTAGTGCCCCTTTACTGTATGTCATTCCTTCTGGATAGAGGTGGTATCATGGTATGGAGCCCAGATACTTAGCCTATGTTGTTGCTGCAAATTTATTGCTTTGTGGTTGTTGGAAATCGAGGATCCTCGGATATAGATCGATTACGATCGGGGAATGACATCTTCGTGTCAGTAGTTACCCAGTTAGGGGTAACCGGCCTTGTGTTGGCAGAGATCCGGTTAGGTTCTCGGGTCCTCTTTCCAGAGGCGTACCCATGTGGCAATGGGAAGTTCCTTAGCCCGACCATTTGTTGGAAATCCAAAGAAACAATACGATCTTGTACGGTTTTAGTTGTAGAACCTATCATTCACTTATGTTGGTCACCACTGTTTGGATGGTAGCTATAGTAGGCATAAGTGCGAAACGCCTATGCTGGCTAAGATTTATATCTTTATTTTCAAAATGATTTTTCCTATACTATGCACTAGTAATAATATCAAATGTTTCTTTTTAATGCGTATCAAGCATCTTTGACTATCACAAGGAGAAATCTCCTCCGATTCTGCGTTTGCATTGTGTGTGTGTGCGAGAGGCCTTATGGTAGTCTCAATTTCTAAAAAACATTGCGAATCTATTTTTAAAATTATCCCGTTCATTGCTTTAAAAAAATAACTGTTTTAGTTCTCACACCAGTCACATCACTGACTCGGAGTTTGTTGTTTCCTTCCTAAACTCTGGATGCCCACCAATTTCCACAAGGCAGTCTAGAGTCAGGTTTATCAGGATATTCTGGAATTCAGGAGTCGTTGGAGGCAAGCTGGAGGGCATGGCGTATTACTAGTATATAGTATTTCTTTTCCGCTGTTTGTTGTTGTACACTCTGATGATGTAATTTAATGTAATATGACGTAATGTAATAACTGATATAGTTCTTTTGTTTAAAGATTATTCATTTATCTATTATATGTTGTTCCGCTGCGATTGTGAGATTCTGATGTTGTTCTGTTGTTTCTTTATGTTCTGTTCTATCTTTTTCTCTCTTCTTCTACCTTTTTCTTCTTCTTTAACCCTAACGGTACGGTTTTCCGGCATTCGATTACTTGGCAGTTGATACAGTGGACGTATTGATGTCGGTTTTCGAGCGTCGAAAAGTCGCATTCGTCACATTTGGTATCAGAGCATATGGTTAAGGGACAATCATGGCTCTGTTGGGTATTACTCATTAGAGATAGAGTCAGTAGTACTCTAGAATGAGTGTGAGTGTAATAATAGATATGAGCGCGTATTTGTTATTGAATATGAAATTATTTTATGTTGTGATGATTGGATTGTTGAGTGGTATATGGATTCTGGTCGGTATGGTCCGTACAACTCTATCGATAGGGATCTCTAAACACTTGTACAGAACAAATTCGCCACGATATTGTTTTAAAATGGGTAAATGAAATAATTTTAGCTTGATTATGTTTTATATATAAAGGAATAATTTTTCAAAATTATTAAAGTGTATATGAATTGTATAAGCAAATGAATTATAAGTATGAAGTTATAATTAAAATTATTTACACTTGTGAAATAATCTTATATACAAGAAGTGAAATTATATAAGTAAAAGATTTATAAATGTATTTATAATCTGAAAATAAAATTCCAGAGATGTGTTTTGAAAGGATTTGATATTTTGGAAAAATGTTTTGGAGAAATTAAAGCTCTAAACTCTATTCGGTCGCTGGAAAATAATTTCGATGATGATCGCGACATCATTGGTGTTCATTTTCGGGTTTCCAAAAGAGGAATTGCTGCCAGATTATTTTAAATGAAAGTTGTTCGGAAAATTTGGATTTGGTTTTGGAAATTCAAAGGATAATTGAATTGGTTTCAAAAATAATGGTTTTGAAAGATTGAAAAGACTCTGGAATCCTATTTAAAATATTATAGGAATGATAAATGAGTGTTAACTTATACAATCTGAATTTGAATAAGTGATGAAAATTTGGCTTTGGTAAAAAGTTGAATAGAAATGAAATATGAATTGAATATAAGTGAAAAGAGTTTTGAACTTATAATATGAGATAATAAATTTGACTTTGGTAAAAGTAAATGGAATTTACTTTAGAATTGGAATCTGAATTGAATTTATAAGTGGAAATTTAAGTTAAGCTAAGCAAATGATGTTGAAATGGAAAGTAACTTAAATGATGTTAAATGAAGTTGATTTTGGTATCAAAGTAAAATAATCAAGTGAATTAAATGAATGTGAATTTGAGTTATATAAATGAAATTCAACTTTATATTGTCAAAGGAATTAGCAATTGAATTAATGGATAAATTGAATGTAAATCAATTGATTGTAAATAAGTTGATATGGGATAATGAATGTAAGTGTTAATTCATTAAAAGCCAATGTAATTGGAAGCTGAATAATTGAATGAAAATCAATAGAAAATATCAACCAATAGAAATTAAAAGTGTTGGACCAAATTGAATGTAAATTGAATAATTTGGTTATGTTAAATAAACATTGGTTGTTATTTTCTTATTAGTTGATTGTATATAAATTCATTAAGTGTTAAATGAAATGAATTAATGAAATGGAAAGCTATAAATCATTAAATTCAAATTGGAAGAAAATGAATTTGAATAGAATTGAATTTCATTTGGAAGTGAACTAAATTGAATGTAAATTAGTGAATGTATACTAATTGGAAACGAATGAATGAATGTTAATTAAATCCAATGTAAATGAATCAAATGTGATTTAAATTGGAAAACCAATTCATTGAATATTAATGAGAAATGAAAGAATATTGATTTGGTTATGAATTGATTTGGATAGACATTGATTTGTTGGATGTTTTTTGGTTGGATAGTTATTTGATGGTTGCATTTGTTGATTGAATGCATAGTTATGTTGGCACATGTAGTTGATATGTTACTATATGATGTATATTGATATTATTTTCATATATACATGTTTCTCATGGTTTGTTGAGTGTTTAGTAGGTTCGGATTGCGCTTGCTTCACATTTGGAGCTCACTTTCACGCTATATTAGCCGTATACGCTCGCTAATAATAAATAAGGTAAATATCTCGGATTAAATATCATACTTTTACACTTTTTTCCCTGCAGGATGCCCCATCACTTGATGAAATGTATAATTGTGATATATATACGTTCATTTTTTTCGGATCGAGTCGCGCAAAGGAGACTCTGGCGAATTTTTTCGAAAATTTAAGGCGTTAGAATATTTTTGAGAAAATTGAAATTTTTTGTGAAAACTAAAATTTGAATAAGGTAAATATCTCGGATTAAATATCGTACTTTTACACTTTTTTCCCTGCAGGATGCCCCATCACTTGATGAAATGTATAATTGTGATATATATACGTTCATTTTTTTCGGATCGAGTCGCGCAAAGGAGACTCTGGCGAATTTTTCCGAAAATTTAAGGCGTTAGAATATTTTTGAGAAAATTGAATTTTTTTGTGAAAACTAAAATTTGATTTGGAATTGGAAGTTAAACAACTGATTTTGGTTTGAAAAGATAAATAAGTATGATTTGAAAACTTAGTAAAGTTATTGTAAGAAATTTAACTATTGTTTTGCAAAGTTAATGGATTCTGTAATTTTTTCTTACTTGGTAATTTCGAGGACGAAATTCTTTTAAGGGGGGAAGTTTGTAACGACCCAGAATTTCTGTTAATTAAAAATTATATATTTAATTGATGTTAAATATTAATAAGTGAAATTTATAAGTCGAGTAAATTTTATTTCGAATATCTGGATTTAATTGGATAATTAAATTGATAATTTAATAGTTGAAATTACAGAAATAGTTGAAAATTGGGTTAAATATGATTGAAAATGATTTTTAAAATTTTATTATATCATATTGGAGTTAGAATGATGTTATAGAACTTTCAAAATTGAATTTAAAAGTTAATTGGTGAAAATCGAATATTTTAATATTTAATTGACGAGTTAAAATAGCCATTTTTCAAACGGTCTCGGATTTCGACGAAACTAGTTTCATCTGATCTGTAATGTGATATTATTGTATGGTTTCAAATTTCATATCAGTCGGATTTACCGTTTGTCCGATGCGAGCTAAAACGCACAGAAATTTAATTAACCGAATTAATTTAAAATGCCGTATCTCGCACAGATGATCGAATTGGCTTCCGAAACCTATTCCATTGTGTCCGGAACGCGGGGTAAACCCTAAAAACGCCAATCACCGCGCTAGATTTGGAGTTCGGAAATTTGAAGTGAATTGTGTTTTTCATTTAAATTCTATAAAAGGACCCCTCTCCCATTCATTTGCTAACCCTTCTCCTAGAAAACCCTAGCCGCCACTAGAGAAACCGATGGCCAGAAATGCTCGTCGTTCTCCCTTCAATTCCACTCAATCCATCAACTATTACAAGAAATGTTTAACTAACAAATTGTAGAGCGTCTCGAGTTCGATAGATCCGTACGGTGGAGTTGGCTATCATCGACCAGAGGTGGAGTTATTAGGCCGCATCCTCCTGTTGTTGCGCATGTTTTTCCGTGCATATGCAAGGCCGAGCTTGGCCATGCTCATGCCGAAGGTAGAGGAGGAGATGGGCTTCCATATAGCACAACCTGATCGTCTTCGAAGTCGTCGTGGTGGTCGTGATTTTTAGCCCTAGTTTCGCTTGGATGGGTTCGGTTCTTGCGTGATTACCTGGGTATTGTCGCGTTTTGGAAGATGATAGGGGTAGGCCTTGATTTCCTGGAGAAATTTTGAACGGCGGTGATGAGTTAGGTTAAGAATTATAAAAGAAATTTGTAGTTTAATTATATTATAATTCGTGTAATATTAAAAATACCATAACTCTTTCATACGAGGTCGAAAACGCGCGAAACAAGTTGCGTTTGCTTCGTTTCGTCGAATACTACGCTATGGAACTTGATTGGAGTCGTTTGGATCTAGTGAAAATTTCGGGTAAAATTAAACGCACGTTTAATTTTATTCGAAATAAAACGCGGAAACTGAATTGAAAGCAAGGTGAGAACTTCTCACTCAGTCGAATTGTTTCGATTTAAATTTTAAATAGTTAGATTTAAAATTGTTGATTGTTTGATTGGATGATAAACTATTATCTATTAATTGTTAAAATAGACATTATACACCGTTATTAAGCGGAGGTTATTTATTACAAACATATACCGCGAATATTTCACTGCAAAGTGAAATTGGAATTATTTATGTACTTGGAGTTGATTTTCCCGCATTATATAGCGAATGAGATCCTATTGCGCCGTCTGTTAAGCGGATAATATTTTTATCAATCTCATATACCACGATAACTCCGTACTGGAACGGAATTTGTATTGTGCTAATGTTTGTGGATGCAGGAAA
Source organism: Allium cepa (assembly GCA_030765085.1). NCBI lineage: Eukaryota > Viridiplantae > Streptophyta > Magnoliopsida > Asparagales > Amaryllidaceae > Allium > Allium cepa. Next base: position 364,370,307 of record CM060934.1, on the reverse strand, counting down.
CTGATTGGAGGGATCCAACTGGATTCCTCACCAGTATTCGTTTGATTACAGATATTGTGATGTTTGTTGATTATCATATCGATATATGATATTTGGACGTCGTGATTGACTATTTGGTGCTGTTGCATCATCGGATCCATTTTTGAAGTTTTAAAATGATGATTTTGATTTTAAAAGGAATTTTAAAGTGATTTTCGAAAGTATACGTTTTATTAAATTTTGAATTGTTAAAATAAATAAATGATATAATTTTATTTTCATAAAAGTTATGATTTTTGGAAAATAGTACTTACGTATGATTTTGAAGTATATAAGCTTTAAATAACGATTTGTAAATTATTAAAAGAATAAGTTTAGTTAAATTGGGATTTTTGAATTATTTTAAAAACGATTTATATAAAAGATTTAAAATTTGATATTTATAAATTAAAAAAATAAGAATTATAAAACGGGTTTTTTTGTTAGTTTTAAAATGAAGAATGATTGGATTTCTTAAGTGAATGAAATTTATCGATTTATAAATCGTGAAGTTATAAAAACAAATAGATTTTTGTAAAATAAAGGACTTATAAGTAGTTAACTTGTAAAATAGATTTTTGGTATAAAATTGAGTTATATAAATTGAATTGGATTAATAAAGGATGCTTATAAATCGAAGTTTATAAACAGAAATGGAATTTATAGACAATGTTTATAAATTCGAAATCAATTGAATTTGATAAATTGAATATAGAAGTTTATAAAAGGAAATATATTCACAATTTTTGATAGCGAATAAATTCTTGAAATAAAACGTGTAGTAAATAATGAAATTGGGTTAGTGAAGTATATTCGCGATTTCGGACAGTGAATATATTATTAAATAAAATGGATATGTTTTGGGGAATGATATTATAAAATGAATCTAAACGATATAAAGATGTTTTAAAATGTATTAAACATCGAAACCATAGATTTCAACATTCATTGTTGAATTAGACGTTTTCAAGAAATAGATGGAAATAGTGAACTATAACACTGTTGTTATAGTAAATGATTTCCGTAAGGAAATGTTTTATATAGTATTGGGATTTATATATCTATCTTAATTTCAAATCCCTATACTAGTGATTTTGGGTCGTCGTAATGATGTTTTACGCAACATTCGTTTTGACTCAAATAAATGTGTTTAAGCGCATGTTTTCTTTAAAGAATGAAATATATACTTAATTTCGATTTAAGTATATTGAATATTTTCCAAGTGTTGAAAATAAATAGATTTGTGAATTACTTATTATGAAATAAGTATGGAAATTTTTTCCAATATGAAGTGAATATTTTAAGATTTTATCTTTTAAAGATAAATTGAAAATGAATATTAGAAATTGATTTGGAAATCGTATATTCATAGATATTTTGGAATTCTAAATTCACTATGGAATTTATAAAAGAAAGAGAAATTTGTTTAAAAATAAACATTGATTTATTTTTGAAGCGGGGAATAAATTTACGGATTTGGAACGTAAATATAAAGTAAATCGGTAAGGAATTATTTAATTGGTTTAAATGAACCATGTGAAATTAAAGTATTTCCACGTAAGGAAAACGATTGAAATTTGTTTTCAAAAGTGGTAAAGGTGAAAAGTGATTTGAAAATTGTTTTCAAATGGTTGAAGTATGGAAATTATATATCTAGTAAAGATATTTTGGAAAATAAATAATTTGGGAAATTATTTGGAATCTGGTGATGTTGAGCATGCCTATTGATAGTTAAATAACCGACTATCAATATTTAGCTTTAAATAGGTATTTGTTGTGATTTGCTTGAATTTGGATGCCACACTTATTTTTGAAATAAGCGCTCACTATTCGGGTTAGCCGCGAAAGGACCTTGGGGTCGTATAACCCATTCCGAATATGTGATACGTCGTTATGAATTGCATTTGATGACCGGTGTTGAAGACCGGATATTTGTGAAAACGAAAGGATTACCATCGAATGTTTCTACATCGGATGATCCCCGATATAGAAATTTATTACCCATTGTGATGGGAAATCCGGTCGTGATTAGTGAATATCCGGATTGCAAGGACTTCTTTGGAAGTGCCTTCGGTTCCGTTCGATCCCGGAACGGACTTGTATGGATGTGTGTCTGACGTTACAATTTGAGATGTAAAGCTTGTTTCTATCAAATATATTTCCGTTGGTGGCGGAGAATTTATTCTCTTAGCTTAACACCCTCAGAGGTTATGTAGTTGATGGTTACTAGTGATACATTCCCAAATTGGCAATGTGGCATACGAAGTGCTGTTGAGCATTTGATGATCAAAACACAGCTTTTATATAAAGCATGGCTTTGTGGACGAGACTTCGTCGGACCTCACACCCCGGAAATGGTCAAAACAGGAAGGATGCGGCAAGGTTATTAGGGGGTAGTGCCCCTTCAGTGTATGTCATTCCTTCTGGATAGAGGTGGTATCATGGTATGGATCCCAGATACTTAACCTATGTTGTTGCTGCAAATTTATTGCTTTGTGGTTGTTGGAAATCGACGATCCTCGGATATAGATCGGTTACGATCGGGGAATGACATATTCATATCAGTAGTTACCCAGTTAGGGGTAACCCGGCCTTGTGTTGGCAGAGATCCGGTTAGGTTCTCGGGTCGTCATTCCAGAGGCGTACCCATGTGGCAATGGGAAGTTCCTTGGCCTGACCATTTGTTGGAAATCCAAAGAAACAATACGATCTTGTACGGTTTTAGTTGTAGAACCTATCATTAACTTATGGTGGTCACCACTGTTTGGATGGTAGCTATAGTAGGCATAAGTGTGAAATGCCTATGCTGGCTAAGATTTAAATCTTTATTTTTGAAATGATTTTTCCTACACTATGCGCTAGTAATAATATCAAATGTTTCTTTTTAATGCGTATCAAGCATCTTTGACTATCATAAGGAGAAATCTCCTATGATTCTGTGTTTGCATTGTGTGTGCGTGTGCGGGAGGCCTTATGGTAGTCTCATTTTCTAAAAAGAATTGTGAATCTATTTTTAAAATTATCCTGTTCTTTGTTTTAAAAAAATAACTGTTTTAGTTCTCACACCAGTCACATGACTGACTCGGAGTTTATTGTTTCCTTCCTAAACTCTGGGTGCCCACCAATTTCCACACGGGCAGTCTAGAGTCAGGTTTATCAGGATATTCTGGAATTCAGGAGTCGTTGGAGGCAAGCTGGAGGGCATGGCGTATTACTAGTACATAGTATTTCTTTTCCGCTGTTTGTTGTTGTACACTCTGATGATGTAATGTACTGTAATATGATGTAATGTAATAATTGATATAGTTCTTTTGTTTAAAGATTATTCATTTATCTATTATATGTTATTCCACTGCGATTGTGAGATTCTGATGTTGTTCTGTTGTTTCTTTCTGTTCTGTTCTATCTTTTTCTCTCTTCTTCTACCTTTTTCTTCTTCTTTAACCATAACGGTACGGTTTTCCGGCATTCGATTGCTCGGCAGTTGATACATTGGACGTATTGATGTCGGTTTTCGAGCGTCAAAAAGTCGCATTCGTCACATAATACACAATGATGAACAAAGCCACAAGATACCCAGTAACCAAATGAAACAATAAACCAGTGGCCATAAACATGTGTGGTCAACAAACTCAAAGCTAACAACACTCAGATGAACACATGGCCGAGGTCAATGAAGCCAAAGCAAACAGAAGGGATGACTGAAGTGCAGTCACAAATGTTCACTGACTCGAAGGATGAATCAGAATACAAATGCAAGTGAAGTTACACAACTATATACATGTACACAAAGCCAAACTGCAACAAGACCAACTCCAGAATGCATCAGTGTGCAAAGAGCTCGAGCATAAGATATGGCAACTACACAATGCAAAGATCAATGATGCAACTCAATGCATAAATCAGTGACTCAAACCAAATGCATAAATCACTTACAACATGAGTGACCAGTTTCAATCAAGTAAATATCCATCGTGTATACAATGACTACACTGAACAAAAGATCAGAGACCAGTTGATGCTCAGGTAAAGTTAAGGTCAGATCAACTACAACCAAATGCCAACAAGTGATCTAGCCGAGCTAAACAATGAACAGTGGAAACAAAGAAAAAGGAACGGAGTCGAAGGCCATAGTGGAGGAATGAGTTCAACATTTATGCAAAAGTGACCAAAGTCAAAGCATCAGAAAAATGAAGTTGAATTTACAAATCAATATCGAATTTTAATTAAGTCAGAAATCAGCGCAGTATAAAAATGGAAAAGGTCAAAAGTCAACTCCAAATAAAATAGGAAAGTAGTTGTCGTAACGATCAAGGAACGATCGAACAATTTCAAGCTAAAACCGTGACAGTGAAGAAAAGGAAAGATTCGAATTGTACAAGTCAGTAAAATCTCAAACGTTCAAGCAGTATCAAGTGGCAGAAAAAATGTTTTGACGAATTCAAATAAGAAATATACGATGTAAATTTAGGAATTCGACTCCTATAAATTACAGTCCACGTCATCGGCAATTATCATAGAATTCAAGCAATCAATCCAGAAAGTGAAAGGAACAAATAACATACCAGAAGAAAAGTCGAATTCGATCATCTTGAAGCAACCAAGCCAACTTCTTCAAAACCCTAATTTCATAGAACAATCAGGAGAAGTAGCCGAGCGCGACTCAAAGAGACATCAATCAACTCGAGGCAAGCAGCTGATCAATAGAGAAGGAAATTGATTTTAATTGACAATAGCAACGAAATCAATCGGCATCGTCAAAACTCTCCGAAGCCCTAATTTTGATCCAACAAGGAAAAGAAATAAAGAGCGCCATTCTTACAAAATAAAATGAACAGGCTAGAATAAAGATAGAAGGTGTCGGCCTTTGTTACTAAGGATAAGTGTTTTAGCTTTTTAATTAAATAAGGGCTTTATTTTAAATTTTGTTTTTAATTTGTTTTTAATTTTAAAACTCTTTTCAAACCGTTGTATTTACTAGTCGTGTGACTAGGGGACAGGCTACGTATCGTAGTTTGAGAATTCGCAACTCAGTGGCTGTTTGTGGCAGGGTTTTGAGCGTAGAGTTAGGTTAGTCAGTAGCGGGTGTCGCGAGTTTACGTGTGTAAGCGTGTGACTACTTAATTTCTAGTAGAAACCTTGGGGGCAGCACGTAGGTAGGCTTTTGCCGAAGCTGGGTAAATTCTGTGTCGTTCTATCTCTGCATTTTATTATTCTGCTATTTTTTTCTGCGCTGCTATTATTCTGTGATCTATGTTGAAATAATTTTATAAGCTTCCGCAATTAATTTATATAATTAACACCATCACCCTATTCACCCCCCCTCTAGGGTGAAATCGATCCTACAAGTGGTATCAAAGCTAGGAATAGAAGTCCAATTTTTATTTTAAAAATTCATCTTTCAAAAATCAGTCTTTCTTTAAAGTTTGAATTTTTAAAATGGCTTCTTTTTTAAAATCTAGGAATAGAAGTCCAATTTTTGGTTTACATGTTGAAATGTTATGAAATGTTTTATAACATGGAAAGAATTTCACGCGATGGTTTTCAGAAGATTTTTGAAAGGATTTGGAAATGGAATATTGTAGTTTAGAAGTATTTGTAATTATTAGTGTAAATGTTTTTTTCCACTTCAAGATATAAAGTGATTTGTTATGTTATCGATGATTCGGGTAACCCATAAACAAAAAGGTAGGAAAGGGAGGTGCGGATGTTCTGTAGCCTTAGTATAATGTGCTCTCGTTATAGAGGGATATACATATCTATATTTATGTTTCAAAAGGCTGGGACCCAGTTGCCTGGTTATGGAAAGAAACCTCCCGAGATTTGATAGCATATAGCTTTTTATGCTTGTATATTGATATCGTTTTAAAAGGTGATTTGTTCTCAGATCCCGAAGTAAAGGATTAGTTTTAATATAAAAGATATATATATATATTTCAAAAGTTTTAAAATAAGAATTTGGGAATAAAGTCCAAAGAGATAATTTTTGTAAAGGTAATTAGATTTGAATACACAAAATGTAAAGATTAATCCTAAGTAGGTAGTTTTGAGAATTGCATATTTGTTTGTTGCATCGTAGGCTCCATGAGTTCTATTTGCGGTAGGAGAACTACGTCGGCTTGATCCTGTATCTTTTTAGGTACCCAATTAGATAGGGTACGTAGGCAGTCATAAGTAGTAGTGATGCTGCCTCAATAATAACATAAATTTTCTATTTATTGTTTGTCATATATCATGTATTGATGTTCTTTTCTTGCTTACTATATTATTCTGCATTTGACATGTTTATTGAGTTAGCAGAAATGCCTATTGTTGTCTCTCTCATCAGAGTTGTGTAGTGGTAGATTTATTTGTATTTGTATTTAGTATGCATTAAAACACCTTGTATAATAAATTAATAAATTACTCTGATAAGTTGTATAATTGAAACCGTACCCGATATAATTAGTAGTGTTGAATATTTATCAAATTTTGTGTATTAAATTGGTAGTTTTCATTCGAAGTTTTAGAAAAGATGGTTTTTTGGGGGATTTTCGAGGGTCCAAAACCCGGATCGTTACAGATGGTATCAAAGCTTAGGTTAGGTACTATATAAAATTTGTCTAGGTAGTAAATCAACCTAGGAATTTTAAAAATGAAACTACCTTAATTTGATAAATAAAATGGATAGGATAAGGAAACATACCTCCGTCCGGGTTTATGGGCGGTATTACTATTTTTTATGTGTTTAACTTTCGTTAATTGTTGTTTTTTCGTTATATTTTCCTGTCCTTGTAAATTCATGGTCGAAATTCTTTTCAAGTAGGGGAGAATGTAACGACCCAGGATTTGACTACTTTAAAATATACTATTTAAAGTGATTTAAAAAATAAAATATATAACATTTATGATTTAAATAATATTAGATAGGATTTGCAAAGAGAAATATACACATAAATGGGAATAATTGCTTATATCGACAAAAGTGACAAAATCCTGATTACAGAAAAGTAAGTTTCAATGGTTAAATAAATTATTTTAATTAATTTATGAGTGTTTATATTTTTAAATAACATTATAAAAATTTATCTTTAAATTTGATTTACATAAGTAAATTGTCTAACTAAAACGTCAAAATGTGACCGTAAAATATAGTCAAAAATCAATGTTTTATGGATTTAAAGTTGTCGCAACATTATTGCACCTTTATTTTCTTATATATGAACATATATTTGAATAGTATAAGTATTAATTAATTCAATAGTCAAGTTTACTTTTAATAAACATACTTAGAAAATTCTAGAATGTAATTAACAAAAAGTAAGCATAAAAAGATAAAAAGTGTTATAAAAATCAAAAAGTAAACATTAGATCAAACAAACATAATTATTATATTCTTTACTTAATACTTAAGTGAAAATGACATAAAGTAATGATTTAAAATGTGATGTTAAGAGTTGAAAAAATTAGTTTACTTAAAGTATAAGCAAAGGGTATTTTGGTCTTTTTACAAACTATTATTTTAATCCAAATTTTTTCCTATAATTAACAACACACTTTCTCACCTTTTTCCACACCTTTCTTCTCCATTTTCAAGAACTTCTTCCATTCTTTAATGGCTTCCACGCCTTTCTAAAAAAATTTCAAAAGCAAACAAAGTTATGGCAAAAATAATCGACAAAAATGTATACCACTTAAGTCATGTTCAAGCTAGTAAGTTCCATCCATCCACCTAAGGCCATACCCACCTAGAAGCCATCTCCAGCTCTTTTCGTCTCAACTTCTAGGATAGCGGAGCTATAGCCGGATTTAAAGAAGTTTCGGGAAATAGTAGAGAAGCTATAGTCAAAATCCATAGTGAAAAAGTTAGTAAAATTGATAGGAAGTGTGGTTTAGATCTAGAGTTTCTTACCATAAAGTTTAACGGAGTGGAATCCAAATTGAGTTATTCCTTCCTTTAAGTTCATTAAAATTCATTGCTAAGTTCAAAGAACATTAAGTGTTAAGTACAGCCTGAAAATCCTTGTTGAACGCCGGTTTACTTTATTTGCTAAAACAATGGTTTATTTCCTTGTTTGGCTATTTGTATGGTTAATTAAGTATTTTAAAATTTAGAAGTTAAATACTTAATGGGGTATGCGAAAACGACTAGTACACGTGTTTCATCTGTGAGATCCAATGAGACTTGTGCATGTGACGAAGAATGGTCCCCTCTATTACATACTAGAGCAGAGAGCTTTTGACCGGTCTCTTATCCTATGAGGGGGGAATGTAGTTCCGGGGGGGGGGGGGGGGGGGAGGGGGGGAATTATCCATATCGGTATAGAATTTAAAAAATTAGTGCATCGTTCAAGGCAAGACAAAAGCATTCATTTTGAAATAAAAAAGAAAAATGTATTCAAGTTTGAAATGAGAGACATTTTGTTACACCATCAAGAATTTTTTTGTTATCGTGAGGTTTCTTTCCTTGCTACAGCTGGTAAAAATCGTTGCTTTGAACTCCTGTCATTATGAACCCTATGATGTATTGGGGATGAGTATACAATGCAGCTTGAGTAGTAAAGTCTTGAGCTATGAATGCATAAGCAGGTAAAGAGTACATGTGTTGTAAGCCCGGATGCTCCAAAATAAATATCAAACTGTTTTAACACAAGATAAAATAAACCGTTATAAATATAAGATAGAATGAAGAATTGATTGTCATTTATTTTTGTGTTTATTTCATTGATTGATTGTTTCAATTAGGCTAGGCCAGTTTGTAAGCACGGATTATTATTTATTGATTGTTGACTTTACTTGACCAGTTTATGAGCAATTAATTATTCATATGCATGGACTGGACAGAAAATAATTGTAGCTAACACGTTGTTATTTCATGATTTTACTATAAGATATTTAGCGGTAATATTTGGTTCACTTCAAATTAATGAATTGTTTTGAAAATTGATTTCCAAGTAGAAATGTTATGAAATGTTTTCCTTCAAAAGAAAAATAGAGATATTTGAGAATAAATATTTTGAAGTGATTTTATATAAAAGTGGTTTGTATAAAAAATAGTTTTATAAAAATGTTTTATAAAACGTGTAATGGCCCGTTTTTCCATACCCTTTGAATCGACAATAAACCACACATATTCACTCAAATTATACGAATAAGCGGATCATTAAGGGTAGAAAAAAAAATAAAGACAGAATAGAATCTCACACGAATGGAATAACATATATTATTTCAATATTAATCTTTACAGTGGAAAATTTTAAATACAATATCAGAGTCTAATCTAAATTCAGCTTGGACAGTTATAGACACCTGTCCTTACAATTGCTGACAAACATCAAACTAAAACTAATAAAGCACAGCGGATAATAGAATGCATCCATACGATGATGAAGATCTCCATCTCTTCTCTGGAAACTCCAACCGTCTTCAACTAAACTTGAAACTACTCGGATCCGACCCCAGTATTGAAAATACCCGGATCAGGCTTGATAAACCAGTGTGAGATACTCGAAATTCAAAATGACTATGTTATCAAAACCTTTGAAAAGAAAGGTATCTCATAAGACCATGCCCATACATAAACACGGGCGGGTTTTTACCTTATGATAACCAAAACATTTATACCAAAATATACTAGATAATATTTTTAGTGTCATTCTTTTGCAAACAATTTTCAAATAACCTTATTCAAATAAGGTACCAATATCTGGACTAATTCTAACAGAATATATCCGGGCGGGGTCAACGGAATACACCGAATGGAATATATGATACCAGAAAGGGGTAGCTGGAAGGTTTGCAAGTCATTACAGCTATTTTGGGAATACAATCAAAACTGTAAACTCGTATTGGGGTTGGATTTCCAACATGATAGGAAAGTGGAAAGATCAATCTGTATCCATAGCTTACGTCCATGACTCAGACACCATTATACAACAACAAAAATGGCTAAAAGTGAATACAATCTGCGATTAACATTCAAGGACTCGGACTTCGCGCATCCCTGCCATGAGACCCAGACGTATCTGGTACCTGGGGCTCAGAACATATGATAACCCAAATCACTACTATTCGAAATGCGAGTGTAACAACCTGGTATTTTCTAGCCATTCGCAGCCGCACATGTCGGACTTGAATTGCTCAAAATACCGCATTGTAAATAAATTTAGAGAAAATGAAACACAAATCACAGACACATAACAAACAGAATACCTCGTAGCGGAATATAAAATACATAGTAGTTCATGAAGCTACTAGATAGAGTCTCAAACCAAAAACATAATACAGTCTGAAAACAACATAATAGAAATCCCAAATACATAGAAGTACACTAATACATGAGATAAACTAGAATAGCTGAAACAGAAAGTAGATATAAATGTAGATAAGCAGAACCTCCAGCAAAGACCAGCTCCAGAAAGAGAATCCAAAGCTGTGAATACTTAGGCTGACCCGAGCGTAAAGTAAAACACAAAACACTCGAGTCAGGACAATATATACTTCTATAATGTAAATCAAGTCAAGTGAACTGTAGTAGAAATGCACCATAACTTAAAGGATGCTTAGGATCGCCCATCCTTTAAAGATCAGTTAAACCATAAATTAAATACATCCCGTGGTTAAAATTTCAAAATAGTATTTATACTTCGAAATCAAATATCATTTAAAAATTCAATATCATTCAAAATCCATTTCAAAATATCAAAATATCATATCTTCCAAACCACATCCACTTTTATTTAATTTAAATACCATTTCAAAACACATTTCAAAATAGTTTATACTTCGAAACAAATTGCTTCATTTAAATCATTAAAATGAAGATATTATATTTAATAATTAAACTATTAAATTTTCAAAATTTTAATCTTTCAAAGTTTATTCATTCACTTAAATTTATTAAAACAATGAAAATTCAACTTTCGCAACATTTAGAAAATGCTACGGAAAGTCACACTTAAAACAGTTCAATTTAACAAAAGACAACATTTAAAATGCTGTAATATGGTTCCATTAGTTTGAAATAAACTTAGTTAAATTCAACCATTATAACATTCACAAAAAATGCTATAATGGCCTTTAAATAAATTGAGCCATTTGGTTCATTATTATCAACTACAGCATTTACAAATGCTGTATTATCCTTTACATTAGAATTAATAGCATTTTAGAAATGCAGTAAATTAACTTCAAATATTCAATATAATTTCACAAACAATTATATTTTTATTTAAACCATTTTTAACTTATGAAATCATAAAATTTCACTTTTAAAACAATCATTCAAATACCCTTATATTCATGATTTTATAAAGTTAAATCTCTATTAAAAAAATCAAAATTTAATAGTAATTCACTTATTAAATTCCAACATTAAATTTTAAATTCATTAAATTAAATTTAAGTTAACACTTAAGTTTAAATTTTCAAATATAACTTAATTTCATTTTTATTTACTTAACTTAAAATTCACTTTTAAGCCAAATTCACAAATTTTCAATTTTAGTTATATTTCAAAATTTCAACTTAAATATTCATTCATTTCACATTTTAACTTAATTCAAAAATCATTAATATATTATAAAATTATTTTTAATTCATTTAGTTCAAAATATCATAAATTTGTCATATTTTCATATTTAATTTAAATTCCACTTATCACCAAATTATAATTTCCAAAAAAACTTGCATTCCAGATTTTCTAACTTTACCATTAATTTATTTCACTTATAAATTTTCAGAGAGTCAATAATGCTTACAAAAATCATTTTTAATCAAATTTAAATCAAAATATTATAATATTTACATTCCTAAAATATTTTAAAATTTTAAGAAAAACATATTTTAGCAACGGGTCTGTATTTCATTTTCTAGCCTAGGTAAAGTGATACGGGTAATATATCATTTCAACCCGTAATTTACAATGAAAACCCGGTTTTGATCAATTCAAACCCTCAATCCCAAGTAAATGAAAATAATTGAAAATCATTCAGGCCTATCATTTCAGCCCATAACGATTTTCTCCTATTCTAAAGTCCATTCGGGTATGTATCATTTCAATCCATAGTGATTCTAACCTAAAAGGAACTTGCAGTGTGATAAACTGATAAAAACAATAGAACAACATAATATAACAGTAACATATGATATAACAGGTGTGTAAGCATGAGTGAACATCATAAAATCATAACATAGCAGGTGTAACATGATAATATATTTTACAGATTCAAAAGGGGTCAATTTACTAGTTATAAAAGTACATATTGTCTGTTGAGAATAACTCACCGGTTTGAGCTGATGACCCAACGACAAATTTCACAAACGGGAGTAACACAAGCACGAAAGCACGACACGGATTCAAATGGAGGAGCCAAATGTCAAATTCCTTGGATACACATCAAACAAAACAATATAACAACGATGAGTTTCAAATCAACTACGATCAAAACTACACTAGAATAGACTGCACAGAATCAAATAGAAATGCTTGCACTTGCTTTTAACCCTTACTAGGCTCAGCCATAAGGGGAAATACAAAATAATGGCAGGTGTTTGGGTCAGGTTATGTTGGGTATGGGTCGGCCTAGATGTCATTTGTGATGGTGCCAAAGTGGGTGAAGGGAATAATACACATAAGCATGAATACATGCATTTGGTCATGGATTTGGGCTCGGCCAAGCCTTCAAGTGTCACGGCCAGAGGTGTGGGGTCCACTATGGTGGTGTGGCCGAGGGTGCTGGAGGTGGTGGAAGCGTGGTAGGTGGCGGCTAGAGGGGTGGTGAGGTGATGGAATTGATGTTGTGCTCGGCTAGGCTAGGAATTCAGGTTGTTTTGAAAAGTTTATGGATGGGCATCACCAAGGGGGGTCACGGCTTGGGTGGGTGGTGAGGAGGAGGTGTTGGTTGTGTGCCATCAGGTGGTGGAGGCGGATAGGCAGCAAGGTAGCATGGCCGAACCTAAATGGAAGAGCAAGTGCAAACAAAAATCAAAAGGAATAAGCAATATAAGTGAAAAAAGAAATAAATTTTTTTACCAACTTCCCAAGCATGTGATGGCAAAAATATTTTTCTCAGGAAGGAGGAAAGGAAGATACGTGAAAAGAAAATGAATTAGTCAGCTGAAATGTGGGGAGTTATGCCAAAAGAAACGAAGAGTTGTGAGGAAAATGAAGAGGTGGAATTCAAAAGGCAAAAGGCAATTCAAAAGTCAAAAACTCTTCATGTATCCTTATTTAATTTATATAACTTTATATTTCTGGAAATAATAATAATCCTAGATAAAATTTCGAAAATTTAACAAAATATAAAAATTTATATAATATTTATTAATTGTATAAAGTTAAATTAAGAAAAATAGCTTAAAATAGTGAACTAGACTAGAAAATTTGAAATTAAATAGAATAATTTTTAGAAAATTCATATGAGCTTGTAAAATATTTTTAAACACAAATAATAACATAAAATAAAAATACATTCCCAAAATAAATATATAAATTTTAATTAAATATAATTTAAATGAAAAAAATAGCAGAAAAATAGAAAACAACCTTTAAAAATAGGAAATAAATACAGTAAATTTTTGAAAATTTTTATTATCACTTTAAAAATATTAAAAGACAAAATATAAATAAAATAACATATTAACGCATATTAAAATAAAATATAACATAGAAAATATGATTTATATAATTTAAAATAGACAAAATTTCAAAATAAAACAAATTATACTCAAAATTGAAATGTACATAACTTTCACAAATTAAATTCGTTTTCAACGAAATGAAAAGCAATATTCAAGTTATTAAATCTATTTTCATAATAAAAGATAAAATTTAAGAATTTAATTATTTAATTTTGAAAATTTAAAAGTCAAGGTTTGACCAGTTTGAACAAAAATTCATCTTTCAGTAAAATATCCAATTTATACCGGTTTGAAATTATAATTCACATAATAATCAACACCTACATTTAAAAATGACATGTTTGAAATAAAATAATTTTAAAATAATTTCAAGATAAAGCAAAGTCAAATATTAAAATATAAGAAAAATCTAGGGTTGTTACGCTCTCCCCCACTCAAATCTTTTCATCCTCGAAAAGGAAGGAAGTGGAGAAACAACAACAAAGAACAATAGGTTGGAAGACATCCTAAAAGAAGGTAGGGAAAAAGTAGCTAGGAGGGAAAGCAAGTTGAAAGACATGGATGAACCAATATTTTAATTTTTTTTATATTCGATATGTTAAACATTTAATACGATAATTAGTTATTTGATTCAAATTTGATAGTTCGAAGTAAACAATATTTAAGACATTTTAAATCATGATTAGAATATCCTTTATACAATACTTTACCAAAATACTTTTATAACTCGATGTCTTAACAAGTTTACTTTCGTTCCTGCAGACTCTGGCTATGCGTTGATCAGGCGCAAAGCTAGAATTCTCCAAGTACTTAGTAGACCTGTTTCAACACCCAGTGAAAATACTAAAAAAAACAAGTATGAGAAGTTCCGCTCAAAATCCAATGTCAAATGATGATAATACGATAGCAGTGGCCCGCTGCTGATGCAGTATTTACGAAATGGACACAACACTTTCCAGAAGATCCTTCTACCTTCCGGATTCCAGAAAAATATCGTAGCCAGTTCGTAAACAAGGGACCATCGACCCCTGCTGCAGTGGTACGCTGCTGATTCAATGATTTACGCAATGGATGTACTTCCTTCGCGGAAGGTCCATAAACAACAGATCCCAGGATCGAAAGTGCCCTTATTGAGTAAACTAAAGAACCATCTACCTTGAGAAAAAAATCAAGGAACTCATGAGTTTATGTCCGGACAACTATATCAGTTCGAATCCATTTCTGAATTCACCCAAGTCCATTAGAGTTTATCGGTCGAATCCATTCCTGGATTCCCCAAGTCCATCTGGGTCGAAGCATATCACTATACTTCTTCCGGAGGGTACTTCCCATACCTCTTACATCAAAATATAATATACCATATATAGTAGCCCTTCAAAATCATAGCTTCAAATATCGCACTTATATAAATTCCATTATATACAAGATTTCATTTTCAAATCGAATACTTTCCAAAATCAATAGTATATCAAATCATACTTATATAAACTTCGATTATATAAGATTTTAATTTACAAATTGAGTACCTTTTCAATTCAACATTTTCAAACCAACTTCATACTTTTACAAATCCATTTTATATAAGTTCGATAACTCCCAAATCAAGTATTTAGTAAAACAAGGTTCTAAATTTTAATTTGTTTCCATAACATTTCAGTTTCAAAATCATATATAATTTCGCCAAATCATTTCTTCTAAATTACATATACTTAGTTTCTTCTTAAAACAATAGATTTAGAAAATAATCCAAATTTCCAAATCAACAAAAATTTAGGTCAAACAAATTCATTTCCATTTCAAACATATATTCACTTTCAAAAATCATAATACTTTCAAAGTTATAAATCTTTCGAAACCAAAATACTTGAAACCATTACACTTTGAAAATCATAACTTTTCTAAATCATACATTTGAAATCATAAAACACCCCTTTAATTCTTTACATTTCACAAATTTATTCAATTTAAACCCAAGTCTACAAGTTCCATCTTTAATTCAATTCAAACCATCAGTTTCAATTCAATTTAGTTTTCCAACAAAACCATTTCAAATATTATGAAATTTCAAATAAAGATTTGATCCGCAAAATAAACTATTCAATCTTTAATATATTTCAGAGCTTAAATATACCGTATTCAAAAACTAAATTTTATAATTTCATATATCTCAAACTTTACTTCATTATTACTTAGTTTTGACTTATTCATTTCATAAATCCATCATTTTTAATTAAACTCAAATTACAAGTAAACTAAATATCCTTTCATACAAATATAAACTTTAAATTTCATTTATCAAAATCAGTTATCATTCCTGATTCACATTCTTTATCAAATAAAGATTATATCATTCAAAGCCTCATTATCAAATCATTATTTGAATTCAATTTCAACTATTTAAATTTAAATATCATTTAAAAAAAATCAAATATGTCATTCAATTATTATTTCAAATATCATTACAAAATACATTTCAAAATTCCATTCAAAAATTCATTTATCTCATTACATTTCATTCCATTTAACACATAACCAAGTAAACCTTATTTAAATTTAAATTCCTTAAAATTGAAATTTAAATATTAAATTATATTTAAAACTCCTTAAATTTCACAAATAATCAATTCCAAAATTAAATCATTTAACTTTTTAAAACATAAGTCAACAGTGTTAAAATCTATAACATTACGAAACATTGTTAAATTATAACAATGACAGAATTTAAAAGTGCTATCGTAACTTATAGTTTCCAAAATAGTTTAGTTCAAGAATAACGGCATTTATAATATGCCATAACAGATATTTAGTTAATTCGAACAAAGTTAAATTCAAAAACAATAGCATTTTAAAGTGTTGTCATAAAACTATAGCATTTTAGAAATGCTGTTAATAAAATTCCAGATTTTATTATAACTTTTAAAAAACAATACAACTTCAATTTTAGCAAATTTTAAACTTATAAATCATATTTTTAGACTTCAAAACCAAAGCTAATACAAGCACAAAAGCACGACACAGATTCGAATGGAGGAGCCAAATGTCAAATTCCTTGGATACACATCAAACAAAACAATATAACAATGATGAGTTTCAAATCAACTACGATCAAAGCTACACTAGAATAGACTGCACAGAATCAAATAGAAATGCTTGCACTTGCTTTTAACCCTTACTAGGATCAACCATAAGGGGAAATACAAAATAATGGCAGGTGTTTGGTTCAGGTTATGGTGGGTATGGGTCGGCCTAGATGTCATTTGTGATGGTGCCAAAGTGGGTGAAGGGAATAATACACATAAGCATGAATACATGCATTTGGTCATGGATTTGGGCTCGGCCAAGGCTCCAAGTGTCACGACCAGAGGTGTGGGGTCCACTGTGGTGGTGTGGCCGAGGGTGCTGGAGGTGCTGGAGGCGTGTAGGTGGCGGCTAGAGGGGTGGTGAGGTGATGGAAGTGATGTTGTGCTTGGCTAGGCTAGGAATTCGGGTTGTTTTGAAAAGTTTGTGGATGGGCATCCCCAAGGGGGGTCACGGCTTGGGTGGCTGGTGAGGAGGAGGTGTTGGTGGTGTGCCATCAGGTGGTGGAGGTGGCTAGGCAGCAAGGTAGCATGGCCAAACCTAAATGGAAGAGCAAGTGCAAACAAAAATCAAAAGGAATAAGCAATATAAGTGAAAAAAAGAGATAAAAGAAATAAAAAAAAATTACCAACTTCCCAAGCATGTGATGGCCAAAAATTTTTTCTAAGGAAGGAGGAAAGGAAGATACGTGAAATGAAAATGAATTAGTCAGCTGAAATGTGGGGAGTTATGCCAAAAGAAATGAAGAGTTGTGAGGAAAATGAAGAGGTGGAATTCAAAAAGGCAAAAGGCAATTCAAAAATAAAAAACTCTTCATTTATCCCTATTTAATTTATATAACTTTATATTTCTAGAAATAATAATAATCCAAGATAAAATTTTGAAAATTTATCAAAATATAAAAATTTATATAATATTTATTAATTATATAAAGTTAAATTAAGAAAAAATGGCTAAAAGTAGTGAACTAGACTAGAAATTTGAAATTAAATAGAATAATTTTTAGAAAATTCATATGAGCTTGTAAAATATTTTTAAACACAAATAATAACATAAAATAAAAATAAATTCACAAAATAAATATATAAATTTTAATTAAATATAATTTAAATGATGAAAATAGTAGAAAAATAGAAAACAGCCTTTAAAAATAGGAAATAAATACAGTAAATTTTGAAATTTTTTTATTATCACTTTAAAAATATTAAAAGACAAAATATACATAAAATAACATATTAACTCATATTAAAATAAAATATCAAATAGAAAATATGATTTATATAATTTAAAATAGACAAAATTTCAAAATAAAACAAATTATACTCAAAATTGAAATGTACATAACTTTCACAAATTAAATCCGTTTTCAACAAAACGAAAAGCAGTATTCAAGTTATTAAATATATTTTTATAATAAAAGATAAAATTTAAGAATTTAATTATTTAAACTTGAAATTTAAAAGTCAAGGTTTGACAAGTTTGAACATAAATTCATCTTTCAGTAAAATATCCAATTTATACCGGTTTGAAATTATAATTCAAGTAATAATCAACACCTACATTTAAAAATGAAATGTTTGAAATAAAATAAGTTTAAAGTAATTTCAAAATAAAACAAAATCAAATATTAAAATATATGAAAAATCTAGGGATGTTACAGCGAGGATACATCTAACCACATAGAATCCCATCATAACCGGGGTGTGAGGCTCGTGAGACTACGCTCAATTTCTTCAAAGCCACGTTTTTCATACAAAACCATGCTTTGATCATAACAAGTTCCATTTTAAATGCCACATTGCCATTCCTTTGATCACTATTTGCCTTCCACAAAAATACAACCCTTGAGCTCGTACGTCTTGGACCGAACGAAAACGAAGGCACTTTCCTCGGCCATTACTAGGCGAGAAGCCCTTGCAATCCGAAAAATCTCCATCACAAGGAGACCATTGCTATAAATAACTCTATAATAGGAGCTACCCAGAGCATGTTCAACAAGCAGTCTTCACGCTATAAAGATCCACGGTCTTCAATAATCATCATCTTCAAACATGTCTTCACTTTCGAACGTATACATTGGTTCGAAATGGTTTTCGGATAAGAATCGTCCAAATCCGACTCCGGTTCCTTCGAAGCAAATCATCGCTTTCAAAAGATGTTAAGTTCATACGTGGATATCAATCATCAATCAATTACTTCATCTTTTAAATCAAATATCTTTATTAGATATAATCTTTTCAATTTGTTCCATTTTCTTTTCAAATGTATATGGAATCAATAAGCCTCATTTATCAAATCATTTGGTTTACTTAAACTTTTCTTAAATCTTGGAATAATTCCAAATCATTTTCTCTTTTACTTAGGAAAATCTTTCCAAATCATTCATTAATCTTAATCAAAGATTTCTTATATTCAAGTTATAACTTTTAACTTAGGGAAAATATTCCCAAATCATTCATTAAATCTTAATTAAAGATTTCTTATATTCAAGTTATAACTTTTAACTTAGGGAAAATATTCCCAAATCATTCATTAAATCTTAATTAAAGATTTTATTTCTTAACTTCAAATCATATTTTTCCCAATCGAAGATTTTCATAACATAGTACTACTGCCACTTTAAATATGGTAAATTTCACCTCTAGGGACTAATGGAAAGTTTCACCTCCAGGGACTATGTAACAGCCTTGGTTTTGTTGATTACTGGGAGTTTAATTATACCGGTGGTTACAATTTAATAATGGAGAAATAAAAAGAAATTGGAGATTTAAAATTGTTTATTTTGAATAAACATTAAATTTGGAAAGAATAAAATTGAGTTAATATGATAATGTTGGTAATAAATGGTGAAAGATGGAAATATGTTAATTTGGTGATTTATTGAATTAAATAGAAGATAAAAAGAATCAACTCTATAATAATTTGTTGAAATAAATGTAAAACATTGGGAAAAAAAATTTGGAGAAAAAATATTATTGTGCTATTTTGGAAGAAAATGAGCATTATAGGATTTTAATTTGATAAGGTGCAATAATTTTGAAAATTATTGCCAAATATTGATTTTTGTAAATTTTAGGGAAGTAATAAAATTTAATATGTGTATGTTATAAATAAAAAGATGGAATTTTGTTTAAAAATAATATTTTAAGGGTAAAAATGATGTTAATATGGTTACTTGAATTTAATTATGCAAGAAAATAATTTTTGTGTAATTTTTTGTGTTAAAAATAGTATTTGTGTAAATTATAGTGTAAATTGTGTATTTAGTAAAAATAATAGTTTTAATAATGAAAAATAATTTTTATAGATAAAATTATCTTGTATTTGTTGTAAAGTATTTTATTAGACAGGGAAATATGATTGTATAATTTTATTGTGTTGAAATCTTGTTAATATATGTTGTTTTGGTTCGTTTATACAAGTGTATCTGTGTTTAAGTGATAATTATAATTAACCAATTCATTTTTGTTAATGGGTCTAAGCCCATTTAACTAAACTAGCCTGAAGGAGAAAGTCTTTCTTCTCAAAATAATGTACGTACAGTACATTCACATTTCCAGAGAACAAAAGAAAAGAGAAAACAGGAAAACATTCTTTCCTCTTTCAAACCTAGGCTCAAATCCACCAAATTCTTCAATTATTTGCTGAAATTAATCAAACTAAGGAACTATATTCAGGTAATCACTACAAAAACCCATCTCTAATTCATCAAATTTTAATTTAGCAAAATTTGATTGTCTGTAATTGGGTTTTTCTTGGTTGCAAGTCTTTGTTCTATTATTATACGGGTTCCTGAAGCTTGTTCTAACTCAAAGCCTTCATCTTTCTTCAACTTTGCTCGAGTTTGCTCTCCTATTTGCAAAGGTGAGTTTATTAACTCACATTTCTAGCTAGATCTTGACTGTAATTGCAAAGATAAGAAAGAAATCGTTTAATGTATTATACCTATGTTTACTTTGGATGATTGCTGAAATATAATACGGATGCGCTGCAGTAAAATAGCAATAACTTTCATGTTTCTTATCCGTTTGAGGTCATTCATTTTTTGTTAGAAACTAGATTCAGTAAGGAACAGTTTCTGCTTTGATTATTTCTCAAGATTTCTTATTTTTGTTGACCTGAAAAAGAATTGAAGATAAGGGTATAATTCTGTCTTTTATTAAATTTCCTGAGTTTGAATTCGAAATTGATTCAGCCATATCTTTTTCGTTTTTATTAAGAATTCAATAATTTTTAATATTTTGGAAACCTTGACTTATATGTGACAACTTTTATTTTGAACATATTTGCAAATTTTGGGCATAGGTTGACTGAAATTCTACCACAAACTCTCAGCTCTGTCTGTTTGATAATTACATTGTCCAAACTAAATACAGTTAGTAAATTAGATGTATCTTCCACGTTTCTAAACGGATTTAGATAACTCTTGATGTTCTGGAAAGCTCAGAGCATTTTATAAAACTTTTATGTTTTGAGTTTTGCAAAACTTTGTGGATAAGATAGTCGAAACTTTATTTCTTTACTGCTGCCCTGAGAATAAACGACAACAGGAGTGAATTTAAAATCTGAAAATTATATTGGTCATATCTTTCACGTTTCTTATCCAAATTCAATAATTTTAGATGTTCCGAAAAGCGTAGAATCTGTACTTAATGTTTCATGTTTTTAGTTTTCTCAAATTTTAAAGTTAGCTTGGTCAAAATAACGTTTGTTTGTCGCTATCCCGAGGGCAAAACGACAACTATAACAATCATTGACCTAAGGATTGTAGTAGCTTATTTTTGCTCTCACTCTTGTTCTATTTT
This sequence comes from Allium cepa, assembly GCA_030765085.1. Classification (NCBI taxonomy): domain Eukaryota; kingdom Viridiplantae; phylum Streptophyta; class Magnoliopsida; order Asparagales; family Amaryllidaceae; genus Allium; species Allium cepa. Next base: position 364,348,786 of record CM060934.1, on the reverse strand, counting down.
GATGTTGTTTTTGAGATGTTTTTAGAGCTATGATGCCTATCAATAGGGTAGCTCTATTTAGAGAATTTGAAAATCAAACTTAAATGGAATTTGAATTGATTTTGGGTTAAATTTGAATTGAATTCGCATTGAATTCAAGTTACCGATCTTGAGTTATCTTTCTTGATTTTCATTGTTTTCGAAAACGTTTTTCACTAAACCATTTTGAAGTGATTTTTAAAACAAATGAACATTTCAAATTATTAATATATGGTATTTTAAAATTATTTTTCTAATATAAAATCTATTTATTTTTTTATAATAAAGGAAGTTCAAATATTGGTTTATTAATATTTTCTAGAAAAAAGTTTTAAAAGCTTGTTTTCTCTAGTAAAGTATTTAAATATAAAACATACACTTTTGCACTATTCGAACGTATGAGAAAGAGAATTAAATGATTTAGTAAAACACATGGTATGGGACATGTGCGTTTACTATTTCGGTTAATTCCGGACTTATATGATCGAAACTATTCGGGTTATGATTTTAGAGCTACTTAGCCAAATTTGTGTCGGGTTATTGTGATTATAATTCCTATATTTAGGAATTATCTGGGAAGGCCAATATTTGGCGAGTTTTATGGTTTGATATTTCTACTTTGAGATTTATGGTTTATGAGGAACCATCATGATGTTTTCACTTGTCGATGACATGAGACAAGTTACGATGCCATTTAATACTTATCGATGAGATGAGACAAGTATGGTGTCTCTTTATCACTCACCAATGAGACTAGGCGAGATATAATTTTATGAGTTTTATGATGTTCCTAGTATGGCATCGACTAGCGGTTAGTAAATCGTTAAGTGTGAACGTGTGGTATGGGACACACGTTAACACTTTTTGGGTTCCTATCCGTGAGTTTTTGACACATTCACGATGTTTACCTAACAGAACTGCTTTGAGAGGTGTTAGCGACCTTGTCATGAGGACGAACTGCTTTGGGAGGTGTTAGCGACCTTGTTAGGGCTGACAAAATGGCTTGGAGAGGTGTCAGCGATCCTGTCATGAGGACGAACTGCTTTGGGTGGTGTTAGCGACCTTGTCTGAGGCTTCGGCCATCTGAGTTTAGCACGTGCAACATTGCTTTGGCATTGCAATCGGGAATTTGGCCAATTCGGGTTTTTTTGAGTTTTCTGTTTTATTGTGATTTCACCATTTTAAGATGTTTTATTACATCGATACCTAGTGCAATATGAGATGTTATGTATATGGTGATTTCATTTTTGATGTTTTGAACTCTTATTGAGTTCCTTGAGTTATGAGTTTGGATTATTTCATCATTTTATAGGATGCTCTAGGTTTTGCCATTTTGGCAAGTTGAGATTTAGATTTACATACAATTATACCGAAGAGATGATATATAACTGAATTTGGAGATTCTTCTATATTTGAGTTTTAAATCATCCTATATAAGAATGTTTTATGTTTGCCATTTTGGCGAGAGTTTGTATTGATGTTTCTTCTTTTGAAGAGATTTGGTTCATGGAAACAATGTATACATTTTGGGATATCGCCGATGATATGAGGCGAATGTTTATATTATTTGAGTATTATTGTCGAGTTTACCTCTTTTGAGGCCTTTGTATACTTAAGTGACATTTCACTTAAGTCATGAGTATGTGTTCTTTCTATTGCCTCTTCTCATTTGAGAAGAATTATCACCTTGTATCTTATGCTTCATATCATCGCCTATCCTTACTAACTGATTGTTTTAGCTAGACTGACCCGTGTATTTTATACTCGGGTCAGACCGAGTTGTTTCAGGTTAGATATCAGTTTCAGGACATAGCTTTGATGCATCTGCTTGAATATCAGCCTAGCACTTTTGTGTAGATTATATTTCTTTCTGCTTGACTCTGATGTATTTATATTTGATTCGATGTTTATAGTGTGGTCGAATACCACCTTTATTGTATTCGTATTGTATTGTACTAAACATGTATCAGTGTATATGTATATATATGTTGTTGATTACTGTTCTGTGATGTGCTTTACATTTAGTTATTGTATTTTGTTTTGATAGATCCGTTAGCCACCTATAGTTTTGGATTAAGCATTTACTGTGTATGTCGATCCATTGAGGTAGAAAAGAAAAATCATAGTGCATTTATCGACGTATTTAGTAAATGTTTAAGACAAAGTAATAGATGGTCGTCCTTAACCATCCCTATTCTCCGCTTTAGTAGACGGAATTACTCGTTAATTCTCTTTACTAAGTTGGGTCTCGGGGTGGGGCGTTACAGCATGGTATCAGAGCTGAATTCAGAACAAAATATGATAAACACAGAATAGAACATATATTACGGTTCATCAAAGTACAATATAATTGTTACATTTACCCTAATAACTGTATCCTTAACTTTTTTTTTGAGTCCTTTGGGGTAGATATAAGTTGGGAATATGTCTAGGAATATATTTTATTCCGTAGTATTCCATAATTGAAGTAATAATATCTTACCCTATGAGTAATCCTCTTCGTGATCGCTATATTCGAGATTTCTTCAATATAGTTGCTTTACCCTCATTCGTATTGAAGTTGTTTGTTGAAGTTATATCATTTGATGTTTCTTGTCTTGTTACTTCCTTGAGGATAGCAAATCCTATTGAGGGGATCCACAGTACTTGGCATGTTGTGTGAGAATATTGAGGATGTTCCATGTAATTTTCTTTTCGTGCGAATTTTCACGTTATTTGCTTTCTTGGGTTTGATGTGAATTTGGGTATGGATTGGCTTGCATGTTATCAAGCACGAATCCTATGTTTTGAAAGGATCCTATACCTTAATTATCATAATTCAGCGGATCTGTTATCACTTGTTCTTTGAAATGTAGATGGTTAGTCCAAAGTATCTTTGATTGCTCTTGAGTCTCGAGATGAGGATGATGTATCTCGAATTCCTATTGTTTGTGATTCTATTGATGTATTTGAGTCCAATCCGGGTTAGCCACCCAAACGAGCAATGGAGTTCTGTATTGACCTCATTTCTGGTTCTTAGTCTGTTAGTCGTTTTCACACGAGGATGTTTACTAAGGAAATGAGTAAAGTAATAAAATTTAAATTGCAATTCTTTCTCATTCAAGATAAACGTATAAGAATAATTGGATTATTGTATTGGGACAAGCTAAGAGTATTTTGTAAAAAAAAATGATTTTGTGTTAGATTGTCCATCAAGTGCTTTAAGAATTCTGGTCGATGCGCCTGATCAACGTCATCGATAGGAATTTCCTAAACGCTATGTGGAGACATTCAGACATAGTAAAAGTGAGTGGTAATAAGTAAAAGTTTGAAAATTAATCAAAGTGAATTTGTGAACAGGTTTGTCTTAAACTTTGATGGTATTAGAATTTGTTGAAATGAAATTTTAGAATTCTTTTGAAAACAAGGTTGAGTTAATTATCAACTTTAATTAATTTTATATTAACAAAAATATGGAAATTAATTTGAGACTAGAGAAAATAGGAATTTAAATAGTTTATTTATTTTAAAAGGCTAAAGTAAATAAGGTAAGGTATAATAAATAAATAGACGTGAGAAACAATCCTTAAAAACTATGAGAACAATTTTAAAATTTATATTTAAATCCAAAATTTATTTTGAATGAATGATTCTCTCTTATTAATTGAAAAGATTAGTCATCTCTTTCAAAATGAATCTTTTAAATTAATTGTTTGAAAAGTTTATTTAGTGAGTTAATGAAAATATTTTCAAGTAGTGAATAGTTTCTTTCAAAAAGATAATTACTTGAAGTTATTTATAAAATTTGAATGACTTAGCTTTCTTCAAGGAGGATCTTGAATAAATGATTTCACATAAAGATAATCTTTTGAAAATGTAGTTTTAATGTGGAAAGGTTTGAAAATTCAAATTTTAAAATTGGAGTTAAAAGTTGAAATTTTATTTGAAAAAGTGCAATACTAAAACAGCGTTAACTTGAGATTCACCACTCCAAATGAGCTAAATCTTTTTGCAAATGAAATAGCTTTCAGTAAGCTATAAAGTTTCTTTTTACCACTTTAAAAGATTTTGCTATTTATTGAATCTAAAATGGGTTTGAAAATTGATAGACATTTCTGTCTTATTATGAAATTTTCAAGATTTAAGCTGAAAGTAAATTTAGCATAACTTTCAAACCGTAAACCAGATTTTAATGATCTTTATATTTCTGAAAAGCAGAGACTTATTGGAACAACTTTCATTTTATAAGTTTCTTTAGATTTTATGGTTTGCTATGTCAAAACCTGTCTTCTTTACAGCAGGTCTGAAATAAAAAAAATGACTATGTCCTTTACTAGTGAATTGTAATACTTCTTATTTATAAATATGAACTAATATCATCTCATTGAGTTAGTTACAGGAGAAAGGTGATAGTTGGACTATATTTTGAGCAAAAAGATTATATTTATAATTGAGCAAACTCGCTTTAAAATGCTAAAGAAAAAAGGTATGGATTCAGATTAAGTTTTCGAGTATTCGATTGTTGATATATGTTATGTTCCGACCTAATGGTCGATGTATAATATATAAATTATTTTTGTAATATTGCAAATGACCCTCCGTGCAAAGGAGACCCCGTCGATTTTTTTTCTAGAAATTTCTAACACTTAGAAAATTTAAGAAACGAATTTGAAAATTTTATGTGTTACAAACTAAACTATGTTATGGAAGAACTAGGGAATAGACAACTCAAATTTTTTTATTTATTCTAAATAAAGAGTAATTAAATTTAATTAAATTCTAAGTAAGAAGATTTGAGAAATTTTCAAGTGTTGAAATTGAGAATTTAATTTTTGAAGATAATGGGTTTTAAAAATATATTTGATTAGTAAAAGAGAGTATAAAAATCCATTCCTTGTGTTAACTTGCCTTTGTGCAATTATTTTACAACTTGCATTTGTGCACCCGTATGAGTTAGGTGATATTTGGAGAAACCACCTACTCCTTATTGGGTTTTCTTTCCGTAATTTTTATCAATTTAATATTGGTATGACTCCCTTCGTAGTTTTATACGGAAAGCCGTATCGATTATCATCTTGTAGGTTGGAGTCCATGATAAAGTTGTGATTAAATAACGACTCTATTCGTGAAGCTTCTGAGGAATCGATCTCACCCGATTTATCTATTATGTTGTCTCCAAGTCATGTACTTGCTTCAGAGGTGTAATGCCTTCGAAATAAGAACATTCTGCTTGTAAAAATTCAATGGTCATCTAATCCAAATAACTACATTTGGGAAACCATAGAATTTATTGAGCTATATTTATCAAGTTTTCTATTTTCTTGTTTTGAGGGTGAGAAAATTAAACTCTATCTTAACCATCTTCCGTTGCCGGATGAAATGAATTATGTTGAATACAACTCTTCTCTAGAAATTGCGAGGACGCAATTTTTATAAGAGGGGGATTCTGTAACAACCTTGGTTTTGTTGATTACTTGGAGTTTAATTATACCGGTGGTTACAATTTAATAATGGAGAAATAAAAAGAAATTGGAGATTTAAAATTGTTTATTTTGAATAAACATTAAATTTGGAAAGAATAAAATAGAGTTAATATGATAATGTTGGTAATATATGGTGAAAGATGGAAATATGTTAATTTGGTGATTTATTGAACTAAATAGAAGATAAAAAGAATCAACTCTATAATAATTTGTTGAAATAAATGTAAAACATTGGAAACAAAGTTTTTAGAAAAAAAAATTATTGTGCTATTTTGAAATAAAATGAGCATTATAGGATTTTAATTTGATAAGGTGCAATAATTTTGCAAATTATTGCCAAATATTGATTTTTGTAAATTTTAGGGAAGTAATTAAATTTAATATGTGTATGTTATAAATAAAAAGATGGAATTTTGTTTAAAAATAATATTTGAAGGGTAAAAATGATGTTAATATGGTTATTTGAATTTAATTATGCAAGAAAATAATTTTTGTGTAATTTTTGGTGTTAAAAATAGTATTTGTGTAAATTATAGTGTAAATTGTGTATTTAGTAAAAATAAGAGTTTTAATAATGCAAAATAACTTTTATAGATAAAATTATCATGTATTTGTTGTAAAGTATTTTATTAGACAGGGAAACATGATTGTATAAGTTTACTGTGTTGAAATCTTGTTAATATATGTTGTTTTGGTTCGTTTATACAAGTGTATCCGTGTTTAAGTGATAATTATAATTAACAAATTCATTTTTGTTAATTGGTCTAAGCCCATTTAACTAAACTAGCCTGAAGAAGAAAGTCTTTCTTCTCAAAATAATGTACGTACAATACATTCACATTTCCAGAAAACAAAAGAAAGGAGAAAACAGGAAAACATTCTTTCCTCTTTCAAACCTAGGCTCAAATCCACCAAATTCTCCAATTATTTGCTGAAATTAATCAAACTAAAGCACTATATTCAGGTAATCGCTACAAAAACCCATCTCTAATTCATCAAATTTTAATTTAGCAAAATTTGATTGTCCGTAATTGGGTTTTTCTTGGTTGCAAGTCTTTGTTCTATTATTATACGGGTTCCTGAAGCTTGTTCTAACTCAAAGCCTTCATCTTTCTTCAACTTTGCTCGAGTTTGCTCTTCTATTTGCAAAGGTGAGTTTATTAACTCACATTTCTAGCTAGATCTTGACTGTATTGCAAAGATAAGAAAGAAATCGTTTAATGTAATTATACCTATGTTAACTTTGGATGATTGCTGAAATATAATGCGGATGCTATAACGACCCGGTATTTTCAACCATTCGCATCCATTATAAGTGTATAGGTAGACACTCATGTCGGAATGGAATTGCTTAAAATACCGCGTTATAAATAAAAATTTGGCAAATCTCAGGATATACAGTAAATAAAAATCACAGATCACAGACACAGAGTATAAAAAAATTGCAGCGGAAGAAAAAGAGATAGTAGTTCATGAAGCTACTATATAAATATGAGATACATCAGAGTTAAATAAGATACAACAGAAGAGTAACAGGATACATCAGGTACAAATCAGATACATCACTGAACCACTGGATACTGAAACAAAATAGGTGGCTGGATCTTCAAGGAAAGCTCCAACGCCGAAGGTGAATCTGGAATGCTAACTCACTAAATCCGACCCGAGCGTAAAGCAAAGCACAAAACCCTCGAGTCAGGACATAAATACTTATAAACTGTAAATCAACTCAAGTGAACAGTAACAAAATGCATCATTAACATAAAGGATGCTTGGGACCGCCCATCCTATAAGGATCCGTTAAACTATTTACTATGTAGTAATATACGCCATATACGGTAGTGTCTAATCAGTAAAGTATAATCATATAGAAAATAGCGTTAAGGGGATGGTGAACATTAACGCGGTCGGATCTTTAAAACCAAAATCGTAGTGGACTCGATATAAGGATATGACACGGCACGCGAGGCAATGCCAGGGTGGATACACCGTTTTCACTCCCGGACCGGTGGTGACGGCAAGCCAGCAGCTTCCGCCCACCTCGAACAATTCCCCCGAATCAAAGTGGTGCCACCGAATCGAATCACAAAAGTAATAGAATAGTTTTCGATGGAGCATGCTCGATGAAAGGGTGCGACCCTTTGTGTAGCCCGGTATAGCTCCTGTTTTAGTCATATATGCCAACTCACGGGATTTGGGTCCACATAACATACCTCGAGAACGTCGCCACCATCCTACTTCATTCTGGAATCTCCACCGCGTACACAGTTGTTAAAGTGGTTTTCGGTATTGTCCGGCTATAAGACAATATCCGATCCTGGTCTCTTTAACAACCAATCGTTATTATAACCCATGGATATTTATTTCAAATAATTTATACTTTCAAGACAAAATATCATACTCATTTCAAAACAATATCACAATTGTATCATCTCCATTTCAAAAAAAATTCAATATTATATCATTCAAATAAAACCCAAATTTTCAAATCATTGAATATTTCTTTAAATTTATTAAACTTGAAATATTCCTTTAAATTATTATAGCATTTTGGAAATGTTACCTTAAGGAATCATAGCATTTTTGGAATGTACTACTTTCCACTTTACATTGTATATAATCAAAGTATTGATAAGCTTAAAATTTTAACATGTCAATTTATCATAGCCTTATAGTTAAATAAACTTTCTTACTGTAATATACAATTTAAACCGAAATTCATATGTTAAGTTAAAAGCACCTTATTAACTTACATTATTATTACAATAAAGAAACTTTATTATTTTAATCATTTAAAGTATGCCATTCGCATAAATTAAAACTTTCTTATCAAATGTACATTATCCACTTACATTTTATTATTACAGTAAGTAACATTTATCATTTTAATCAATTTAAAATACACCATTACATTGATTAAAATCTATGTGTCAAATGTACGTTTTAAATTTTAGATTCCTATTACAATAATGAACATTTATTAATTTAAATCAATACCACACTACTTAACTTTACATGTTTCTTTCTTAATTAAAACTTTACATGTTCTTGCATTAATTAAAACTTTCATGTTCTCTCATTAATTAGGACTTTACACGTTTCTTTCATTAATTAAAAACTTATAGGTTTCTTTCATTAATTAAAACTTATACCTTTCTTTCATTAATTAGAAATTTACATGTTCCTATCATTAATTAGAACACCATACGTTCTTTCATTAATTAAACCTATACGTTTCTTTCATAAATTAAAACCTATAAGTTTCTTTCATAAATTAAAACCTATACGTTTTTTTCATAAATTAAAACCTATACGTTTCTTTCATAAATTAAAACCTATACGTTTCTTTCATAAATTAAAACCTATACGTTTCTTTCATCAATTAAAACCTATACGTTTCAACCTATACGTTTCTTTCATTAATTAAAACTTAACATTTCATATTTATATTACCATTTCACAAATTTAACTAAACTTCCAGTTTATTTAATTAATTTAACATCTTTAGTTAAAACTCAAATTTCACATTTTCAAGTCAAGTTATATTTTAAATTTTCATTTTCAACAGTCATTTATTCAACCACTTAAATTTATAGAAAATCAATAATTCTTTAATAAATCACTTAAATTCAAATATAAATCAATTTATCATATTTACCACTTTCCAAATAAAATTAAAGTCCATTTTATTCATGTAACTTAAATATCATTTTTAGTCAAAATTCCAAATTTCAAACATAAGTTATATTTCAAAATCTAGTTAATCCATTCATAAATTACATTTTTAACACATAGAAAAATCATAATTTATTTATTTTAAAACCTTTCAAAATCTATTTAAATCAAATTTCATAATTTTATATTTTTAAAATACTTAAAATATTTAAAGCACTTTATAGAATAACCACGGGTCTGTATATAGTTTTCTAACCTAGGTCAAGTGATATAGATATGTATCATTTCAATCCGTAGTTTAAAAGGTAAAAATCCGGGTTCTATCAATTCAAACCCGCAATCCCAAGTTTAAATAAATAAATAAAATAACTCAGGCCTATCATTTCAGCCCATTAACATTTTTTCTAACAGGGAACTTACAGTGTGATCATATACAGAATTAATATAAACAAAGTCAATATCACAATATACAGTCATATATCAGATGTCAGGTGAAAATTAACAGTTTTAACATGGTAATAACATGGAAATAACATGGCATAGCATATCATATGATCATCATTAACTTGCATAAACATTTTACATTACTAAACACTTGTCATCAATCCACTTTTCACAAGTATATATGTCAGAGTGAGAAAGACTCACCTTTTTCAAAGCTAGAGACCAAAACAACATACAAGCACGACTCCAAAGGCACGACAAACACAATTTCACGACTTTTGATTTGAGTTGAAAGATAGCCAAGATATGATTTTGTATCATCAACCCAAAACAAAACAAACCAGACAATATATAAACATTCAACATAAAATAACATTGAAACAATTTTGAAATACAAAGCAAAATGAACAAGATAGATTGGACCTTGCTTCAACCACTTCAATGCTTGGCCTAAGGGACGCTTATGCTTGGCTATGATGATGCTTTGACTCAGGTATGACATCATATAGGTCAGGTTTAACATCATATAGGCAAGGCAACAAGTGGAGATGAAGGGAATGAGGCAACAATGGTCAAAAACATTGTTTTTAGGCATGTAGGTTGCAATTTGAAGGGTTTGTCCACCATAGATGGCTCGGCCATGGTCATGGTTGGTGGAGTAGATGGTGTTGGAGGCATGGAAGAGATGTAGGAGTTTGTGGCTGCGGCTATGGAGAAGAGGCCGATCCAAACTTAGAAGAGAAACAAGGCAAAATTGCATAGAAAAGTAAGAAAAGTAGAAAGAAGAGAGGGATTTACCTTTTTTTTTTCTTCAAGGTGGAGGCCATGATTTTTAGGGTTTTGGGGCTTCAAAAATTCGTGAATGACAAGAGGAAGTTGGCTGCAAAGGATGGGGAAAGGAATGGCTAAGATGAATTGATGTATTAATGACAAAAGAAACTGCAAAAGAAACGGATAAAATATTTTTTCCGTTTCTTAGCTCTTAACCCTTTCAAATTTCTCATATATATTTATATACATCCAAATAACTGAAAATAATTAAAATCTCAGTTAAAATTCGAAAATATAACAGATAAACAAAATATTAAAAATTAAATATTAATTAGATATGATTAAATAAGAAAAATAGCACAGAAAAATGAAAACTAGATTTAAGAATTAGAACTAACTTCAATACACTTTGGAAATATTTACTTAAATTTAAATACATGCAAAATGAATAAAATAAAGTAAAACGCAGAAAATAAAAGTGAGTGCATAAAATAAATAAATAAATTTTAATTATATATAATTAAAATAAGAAAATGGCTTAAAATTGTAGACTGGGCTTTAAAATTAGAAATAAATCCAAATGAACTTTAGAAAATCTTCATGGACTTGTAAAATATTTATAAAAAATAAAATAACAAAAAAAATAAAAGTGCATTCACAAAAAAAAAATTATTAAATATAATTTTTATGAAGAAAATGGTAGAAAATTAGAAAACAGCCTTTAAAAATAGGAAATAAATACAGTAAATTTTGGAAAAATTCTATTATCATTTAAAAATATTTAAAAGTCAAAATATACATAATAAAACATATTATCACATATTAAAATAAAATATAACCAAGAAGAAGTAATTTATACAATTTAAAATAGTCATTGTTAAATAACCCTATATACGCACAATATTGTAAAGGGTATAACTTTCACAGTTTACATCCAAATTCAACGAAATGAAAAGTGGTGTTCTTATAATTTTATACTTTCATAATAAAAGAAAAAATTTAAATTTTTAAATTTTTAAAATTTTAAGTTGAAAGTCACAGTTTGACTATTTTGACAAAAATCAGCATTTCAGGCAAATATTCAACTTACAAAATTTTGGAATTATAACTCATATAAAAATCAAGATTATATTTAAATAATAAATTTAATCATTTCAAATAAGTAAAATAAGTTTTTAAATCAAAATCTTACATTAAAAATAATTAAAATATACAATAAAATAATTACAAAATATAAGGTTGTTACAGATGCGCTGTAGTAAAATAGCAATAACTTTCATGTTTCTTATCCGTTTGTGGTCATTCTTTTTTTGTTTGAAAGTAGATTCAGTAAGGAACAGTTTCTGTTATGATTATTTCTCAAGATTTCATTTTTGTTGACCTGAAATAGAATTGAAGATAAGGGTATAATTCTGTCTTTTACTAAATTTCCTGAGTTTGAATTCGAAATTGATTCAGCCATATCTTTTTCGTTTTTATTCAAAATTCAATAATTTTTAATATTTTGGAAAATTTGACTTATATGTGACAACTTTCATATTGAGCATATTTGCAAATTTTGGGCATAGGTTGACTGAAATTCTACCACAAACTCTCAGCTCTGTCTGTTTGATAATTACATTGTCCAAACTAAATACAGTTAGTAAATTAGATGTATCTTCCACGTTTCTAATCGGATTTAGATAATTCTTGATGTTTTGGAAAGCACAGAGCATTTTCTAAAACTTTTATGTTTTGAGTTTTGCAAAATTTTGTGGATAAGATAGTCGAAACTTTATTTTTTTGCTGCTTCCCTGAGAATAAACGTCAACAGCAGTGAATTTGAAATCTGAAAATTATATTGGTCATATCTTTCATGTTTCTTATCCAAATTCAATAATTTTAGATATTCTGGAAAGCGTAGAATTTGTACTTAAAGTTTCATGTTTTGAGTTTTCTAAAATTTCAAGTTAGCTTGGTCAAAATAACGTTTGTTTGTCGCTATACCGAGGGCAAAACGACAACTATAACAATCATTGACCTAAGGATTGTAGTAGCTTATTTTTGCTCTCACTCCTGTTCTATTTTGATGTTGTTTTTGAGATGTTTTTAGAGCTATGATGCCTATCAATAGGCTATCTCTATTTAGAGAATTTGAAAATCAAATTTAAATGGAATTTGAATTGATTTTGAGTTGAATTTGAATTGAATTCGTATTCAAGTTACCGATCTTGAGTTATCTTTCTTGTTTTTCATTGTTTTCGAAAACGGTTTTCACTAAACCATTTTGAAGTGATTTTTAAAATAAATGAACATTTCAAATTATTAATATATGGTATTTTAAAATTATTTTTCTAATATAAAATCTATTTATTTTTTCATAATAAAGGAAGTTCAAATATTGGTTTATTAATATTTTCTAGAAAAAAGTTTTAAAAGCTTGTTTTCTCTAGTAAAGTATTTAAATATAAAACATACACTTTTGCACTATTCGAACGTATGAGAAAGAGAATTAAATGATTTAGTAAAACACGTGGTATGGGACATGTGCGTTTACTATTTCGGTTAATTCCGGACTTATATGATCGAAACTATTCGGGTTATGATTTTAGAGCTACTTAGCCAAATTTGTGTCGGGTTATTGAGATTATAATTCCTATATCTAGGAATTATCTGGGAAGGCCAATATTTGGCGAGTTTTATGATTTGAGATTTCTACTTTGAGATTTATGGTTTATGAGGAACCATCATGATGTTTTCACTTGTCGATGAGATGAGATAAGGTACGATGTCATTTAATACTTTTCGATGAGATGAGACAAGTATGATGTCTCTTTATCACTCGCCAATGAGACTAGGAGAGATATAATTTTATGAGTTTTATGATGTTCCTAGTGTGGCATCTAGTAGCGGTTAGTAAATCGTTAAGTGAGATCGTGTGGTATGGGACACAAGTTAACACTTTTTAGGTTCCTATCCGTGAGTTTGTGACACATTCACGATGTTTACCTAACAGAACTGCTTTGAGAGGTGTTAGCGACCTTATCATGAGGATGAACTTCTTTGTGAGGTGTTAGCGACCTTGTTAGGGCTGACAAAACGGCTTGGAGAGGTGTCAGCGATCCTGTCATGAGGACGAACTGCTTTGAGAGGTGTTAGCGACCTTGTCTGAGGCTTCGGCCATCTGAGTTTAGCACGTGCAGCATTGCTTCGGCATTGCAATCGGGGATTTGGCCAATCCGAGTTTTTTTGAGTTTTCTGTTTTATTGTGATTTCACCATTTTAAGATGTTTTATTACATCGATACCTAGTGCAATATGAGATGTTATGTATATGGTGATTTCATTTATGATGTTTTGAACTCTTATTGAGTTCCTTGAGTTACGAGTTTGGATTATTTCATCATTTTATAGGATGTTCTGGGTTTTGCCATTTTGGCAAGTTGAGATTTAGATTTACGTCAATTATACCGAGGAGATGAGATATAACTGAATTTGGAGATTCTTCTATATTTGAGTTTTAAATCATCCTATATAAGAATGTTTTATGTTTGCCATTTTGGCGAGAGTTTGTATTGATGTTTCTTGTTTTGAAGAGATTTCGTTCATGGAGACCATGTATACATTTTGGGATATCGCCGATGATATAAGGCGAATGTTTATATTATTTGAGTATTATTGTCGAGTTTACCTCTTTTGAGGCCTTTGTATACTTAAGTGACATTTCACTTAAGTCATGAGTATGTGTTCTTTCTATTGCCTCTTCTCATTTGAGAAGAATTATCACCTTGTGTCTTATGCTTCATATCATCGCCTATCCTTACTAACTGATTGTTTTAGCTAGACTGACCCGTGTATTTTATACTCGGGTCAGACCGAGTTGTTTCAGGTTAGATATCAGTTTCAGGACATAGCTTTGATGCATCTGCTTGAATATCAGCCTAGCACTTTTGTGTAGATTATATTTCTTTCTACTTGACTCTGATGTATTTATATTTGATTCGATGTTTGTAGTGTGGTCAAATACCACCTTTATTGTATTCATATTGTATTGTACTAAACATGTATCATTGTATATGTATATATATGTTGTTGATTACTGTTCTGTGATGTGCTTTACATTTACTTATTGTATTTTGTTTTTGATAGATCTGTTAGCCACCTATAGTTTTGGATTAAGCATTTACTGTGTATGTCGATCCATTGAGGTAGAAAAGAAAAATCATAGTGCATTTATCGACGTATTTAGCAGATGTTTAAGACAAAGTTATAGATGGTCGTCCTTAACCATCCCTATTCTCCGCTTTAGTAGACGGAATTACTCGTTAATTCTCTTTACTAAGGTGGGTCTCGGGGTGGGGCGTTACGGACTAATGGAAAATTTCACCTCCATGGACTAATGACAAGTAATCCTACATCATGAATATCTTTGTCTTTTAACTTGGAAAAACTTAAATATGATCTTTTAGAGCATCCGGGCTTTCCTTTCGATCTATTCCACCCCTCGCCTAAGAAGAGAAAACATAGGACATGTAAGTTCAGGGCACTGTTTTCTCTATCCCTAATCTTAGTTAAACACCTTATTTTATCATCCCATATCTCATAGGCGGGACAAATGTACTAGTCGTTTCCGCATACATGGTTTATTATTTCATTCAATATTCTTCACTTTTTGTTTAAGTGTTATAAACAATTTCTCTTAACCGTTTATTCAAATCTTATCAAAACTTCCAAATCATCTTTACATCACTTAATTATTCCTTTAAAGTCATTCACAAAATATTTAGGAAATAATTGTTAAGTTTAAAACTGCATTTCAAAAGTTATTTCAAAGTGCTGCGAAAATCCTTGCAAAAAGTGTTTGCAAATAGCGTTTTAAAAGCTATATTCTTCATAATGACTTTTGTATCATTTAGAAATCCATATTTTCAACTTAAATCTCTTTTAAAACATTTTAAAAGACTTTTAGGATTTATTTCATATTCTTAAAGCATTTAAAATATCAATTTTAAACTTTAGTCACTTTATGCAAAAGCGCGATTTTTCTGAAAAATTATTTTGGACATATTTAAAACATATAAGATAAAATCTTGATTTTCTTCCTTTATTTATTCATACATATTTAAATATTTATAAAACATTTCTAATTCATTTTAAACCTATTTCCAAAAGGTTTAAGCATTCCATATACATCATTTCATTTCCAAAAGGAAAGTAATTTCCTTTGTTCTTATCAACGTGTATCAACGTGACTTGGTAAAACAATTTTAACAAACATATAAAAAAATCAATACTTCATGTTCAAAGCATATATAAGCATCCATAGCAATCGTAACACAGCATCAAACATGTATATATATAAATAGATGTTAAATAGAGTTTCTCACCATAAACCAAAGCGATTAACTTCCTACCAATATTCTAATCAACCAACACTTCACTAATTAATTCCTACTCCATTAAGCACTAGCAAACAACATCTTCTTCATTCCAATAGCTTGGTCGAGGCTTGGGATGGAAGTTGGCCAAAAATATAGAGAAGAAGCGGTAGAGCTTGAACATGAATTTCCAAGATTTAGATCCGAAAAATTGATCATCTTCTCTCTTATTTTTGACTCTCTAACTCACAAAATTTGTAAAACGTGTTAACTGAATAGTTGTTTCAAATTATTTTCTATTGAATTTAAAAAAAGAATCATTTGAATCCAAGTAGTTTTTAGGGAGATATGATAGAATGAATAGGTACCGTCGGATTGACAAAAATAAAGCCCGAAAATGTACTTCAAATAATTGAGTTTAAGGAATAGAAAAATTCAAAACGGGAAAAAGTGATCAACATAAAAGTTGTAGCCACTGGAATTTATAAGTCAAAAAAATAATTTCTTAATTTGGATCTGTTCTGATAAAGTTATGATCAAAACAAAATGGCTTATTTTCTGGCTTAAAAACTGGGCCAGAAAATGCACTGGAAAAAAATGTATTTTTGACATAGTTAATTTTAGAATTTAACAAAGTGGTCAACATGAAAGTTGTAGCCACTGAAAAAATACATGATATTAAAGAAATAATTTATATTTTTCTTATGTTTTGAAGAATTTATGATTGAGAGAAGAAGAGGTAAAATGTGGAGAAAAAATAAGTTTGATTTGAAGAGAATGAACATTGATTTCTTTTGAATATTTTGTAAATATTTTGACATTATTTCTTTAAAAAAAATCTATGGCTTGGAAGCCATTAAAGAGAAGAGGAAGAATATGAAGAAGCTTGAGAAAAAAAGTAGGAGAAAATGTGAATGAAAGTGAAGAAGTAGGTGGATATTTATAGAAAAAGAAAGAAGTGATAATTTTACCAAAATAACCTCTTACCAAATTACCAAACTAACCTTACTTAAACCTAAAGAAATCTACACTTTTTCAAACTTAACATCGTCCTTTTACTTCTTACTTTATGTCTTAGTCACTTAAGATTAAGTAAAGAGTACCATAATTATGTTGGCTTTGATTTGATGTGATTTGATGTTTACTTTTTCTCACTTTTGTTAATTCTTACTTACTTTTACTAATGACTTCTAGAAGTTTTTTAATTTTATTTAGCAAAAGTAAACATGTTTAGTTAATTAATTAATACTTACACTATTTTAATATATGTTTCTATATAAGAAAATAAAGGTACGACGACGTTGCGACATCTTTTAATCGACAAAACATCGTTTTTTCGACAAAATGTTTTACGATCACATTTTGACGTTCTAGTTAAACTATTTATTTATGTAAACAAAATTTAAAACTAAATTTGTATAATTCTATTTAAAAATATAAATACTTATAAATTAATCAAGATAATTTATTTAACCATTGAAACATCTACAATCAGCATTTCGTCACTTTTGTCGATATAGGCAAATGTTGCTATTTTTATGTATGTTTCTACTTTCAAATCCTATCGAATATTATTTAAATCATAAAACCTTTTATAGTTTAAATTTAAAATCACTATGAATACAATATTTTCAAGTGGTCAAATTCTGGGTCGTTACAAAACGGAAAGAATTTCAAGGACTAAACACGATGCTTTTAAAATGATTTTTGAAAGGATTTTGTAACGACCCGATATTTTCAACCATTCGCATCCTCACATGTCGGACTTGAATTGTTCAAAATACCGCGTTGTAAATAAAATTTGGCAAATGTCAAGATATACAGTAATAATTAATCACAGAATCACAGACACAAAATCAGAATACTCGCAGCGGAATTTAAAAATACTTAGTGGTTCATGAAGCCACTATAAATAGTCTCAACAAATACAAATTACAAAGTCTTTCATCCCAAATATAGTTTAAATCATCAAATAGAAAATCCAAAAATCCCAAAGTCTTGATTTCGTAAATAAGATAACGGACAGAAAGAAGCCAGCAGCTTGAAAGGATCTATAGAAGTCCTAGCTTCGGGATGATGACTGAACTGCAACTCAGGCTGACCCGAGCGTAAAATAAAACATAAACACTCGAGTCAGGATATACATACTTATATAGTGTAAGCTAATTCAAGTGTACTGTAATATAAAGCAAGTAACTTAAAGGATGCTTGGGACCGCCCATCCTCTAAGGATCCGTTAAACTATTTACTATGTAGTAATATTTCGCTATTATAATAGTGTCTATTAGTAAAATAAACTTACTTTTAAATAGCGTTAAGGCTTTACATTTTCCACCTTAACACATAATATATTCCCATAGTCTATACAGTACCGTAATCTCCCCCGGAATGGGCGTCGTCAGTGGGCACTCCATAGGTATGGTACAAAACCAAAATCGTATAAGGCGCGCTAGGGTAGGTGACACGGCACAACTAGGCAATGCCAGGGTAGATATACCAATTACGCTTCCGGACCGATGGAAACGCGCAACGCGCAGCTGCCGCCCACCTCGAACAACACTCCCAAATCAAAGGTGCGCACCAAAACAATCACAAAAGTAATAGAATGGCATACGAAGATGTGCGTCCGATCAGAGGTGCTACCTCATTAATCCGTCGATCGCTCCTGTTTTAGCCACCTTATGCCAACTCACGGGAGTCGGGTCCACGTATATACCTCAAAGGAAACGTCACCACCATCCTACTTCATTCTGGAATCTCCACCGCGTACACGGTTGTTAAAGTGGTTTTCGGTATCGACAGAGAGTATGCCAGATATCCGATCCCGGTCTCTTTAACAACCAAACGTTATTATAACCCGTGGTTACAACTTTTAGAAATGGTATTTATACTTTAAAAATCAAAATAAGTTTCAAATACATTTCAATACCATAATATCATTTCAACCATCATTTATTTAAACATCAGTCATTTAATTTAATATAAAATACCATTTAAATCTATTCAATTTATTTAGGAATTAATTTGCCTTTCAACTCACATTTAAAAGTTAAATTCTTCCATTTAAAACCATTTAAAGTCAATTCCTTATTTTTTATTAATTACATATTGAATTCCAATATTTAAGCCTTTTTCCCCAAAGATTATTTCCATTTATTTTAAACAATCCGAAAATTCAGTTTCCGTAGCATTTATGAAATGCCACCTAAAGTCTGTAAGTCAAAACAGTTCATTTATAAAAGACAGCATTTAAGTGCTGTAATAAATTAGTAACTTAATAATCAAATTTTAAATTCCCAAATATAACTTATTATCAATTATTTCCTTAACCAAAACTCACTTTTAACAAAATTTCAGAATTTCCCAAAATAAGTTATATTCCAAAAATTTTACTTAAACATTTATTTATTTAACATTTTGACTTATTCAAAAATCATTATAAATTTTATAAAAATCCTTTAAATACATTTGAACCAAAATATTATAAATTCCTATTTAAAATATTTTTAAACATTTCAGAAAAATATTATATAAACCACGGGTCTGTATATAGTTTTCTAGCCTAAGTCAAGTGATACGGATTTATATCATTTCAATCCGCAATTTACAAAATCCCGAGTTCTATCATTTCAAACCCACAATCCCAAATTAACAAATAAATAATTAAACAATTAAATAAATGAACAAATGATTATCGTTCAGGCGTATCATTTCAGCCTATAACGATCTCAAATTTACAGGGAACTTACAGTAATGATTTAATCAGTAAATAAGCATTACATAGTATAACTGCAATAATATTACAATAGATAAACAACTGATGAGGTGTCAATTTAAAATGGGGTTTAACATCATACGTTATATCACAGGCAGATAAAATTTAATAAATAATTTACAAATACACTTGTGATAAATCACGGATATATAGGTATGTTTGTCTGGTGAGAAATACTCACCTTAAAGCTGCAGAAATTTTGATTCAAAATGAAAATCCCCCGAAAAAGAATCGCACAGCGGGTAACGATCAAATTTTCCCCGGATGTCGCGCCTAGATTCAGGATCCAAATACCGAATACGTGACTTTAAAAATTACGGTAAAAGCAAAAATTTTGAGACAATTGGAACGAATAGAGTAAAAGAAATTTTGGTTCAGCTTTTGCTCGACTGCCTCACCCCACCTCCCGACCCCAACTTCATAGGCTTGGCAATACTATTTATTATTATTATATATTTTATTATTATTTTTTTTTCCAACGACATGTCCTAACTTATCTAGTTTTGAAAATATGTATTTGTGCAAAACTTGCGTCTCTGCCTAAACTATTCTTCAATGCAAACTCTCTCTGTTTCTTAATTACAACACGTCTCTGCCACTTCAATTTCAAAACATGCACACATGCACTAACGCCCAGGCTTATTTCATATCCTATTTTCTTTCTCTACCATATATATCAATTTCCTTTTCAACTACCTCTACGCAACACGTGAACTAGATTTGAAAAATAATAAAACACTTTGGGGAAAAATATGCAGGCAAACACTTACGCATGGCACGGCCCTGGGTTGTTTCACATGCACTACTATGTCACAAAGTATTCCAGATAGCTCCAAATATATCGCCATTTTCTAACACACATCAATATGACTCACATTAAAGGTCACGTGGCCCAACCTATAGGTACGCATGCAACATTTCTCAACAGAATGCAAAAGAAAGAACAAATCTTGGTTTCCTTTATCACTATGGTATGCACGGCAAAACATGGCAATACTATCAGGGGTTGTTCGGGATATAAGCTCGGTTATGAAAACTTAGAGGGACGTGACGTGGTGGAGGGGAAAATGGGGTGTAGGCCGAGCATTTTTTTGAAGCAGTGGAGCAAACGATATAAACTGATCATAAGGAAATGTAAAGAAGAAGAAAGAGTAAAACCATTACCTGAAGCTTGTACGCAACAGCTCGAGAAGATCAGAGGAGAGGAGGTATATGAATGTTTAGGTGAACGAGTAGGGTATTTATAGATGATAAAACTTGCGAAATCTAGGAAATCAAATAGGCAAGCTTGAATTTATTTTTGTTGACAAAAAAAACGTAAGAGATAAATGGTAAAGGGAAACGAATATAAGGAGGCAAGCGAAATAATGTTTACATAATTATGCGTGATTTATTGCCAGATATACGAAAAATTTGATTGCAACGTTATCTCTTTTTTTTTCCAATTAATAGTTGCGTGCTATTTTTATAGTCTGAGAGATTTATATACAAAGAATCAGCAAGTATTAATTTGCTTTGGATGCTACTTCAAGGACAGATTTGAATGCATGCGTTGATTTATGTCACGGAGAGAAAATGGTAAGAAATTTAATTTTCTGATTGATTGAATTTTAGAAGGCAAGCAATTATATTTGATAGAGAGTAATGAATGGCTAGTGGAATAAAATTTATTTGTGAAAGTTTTTAAATCAAATCTCTATAAAGAGGCAAATGAAAAAGATGTTAAAGGAAATAAATTTCACTGATATGTCACACGCAAGGAAAGCAAGTTTGATTTCTTTCCAGATGATATTTGCGTGAAAGGGAAGCACGATTTTGAAAACAATATTGGTAGTGGGAATCTCCTTAATCAGTGCATGATTTTAGAGAAACGGATAGGCATGAAATCAATACGTTTTGGTTGGAAATCTCCGAACTGATTTTATTAATCCATATAGATATTGAAATATAATTTTTTAAAATACGCCAAACTGACGCATTACAATACACCAAAAAATTTATACAAAAGTAACGTTTTTCATTTATACGTTTTTACGTTACTTATATCATTACAATGCGTACCCATTTTAAATGCGAAATTTAACAGTCTGTAAAGCACTGGATTTTACAGTTATTACTTAACTAAAATTTTAACTTGTTTACATTCTTCGTATTTAAAATATACATAGTTCATTTTTATTAAAATTCCAATTGGAGTTGTCTTTTAACAAAGTAAAAATTTCAAAACTTTCAATTTTATATTTAGACTTTTAGGAAATGATTAAATCAAGTTAAAATTTATATTAAATTTCAAGGTTTTATAAATAAAAAGAAATAAAGAGTAGGCAATTAAAACGGCAAGCAATTAAGACAATATAACGCATACCCTTTTAGTTTCTTCCAAGCCATAAATAAAAGATATAAACAAGCAATAATCTAATAAATAAACATGACTGTCAAAAATAAAATTAGAAAGATAAAATAGAGGTGGATATATGAAATAATAATAATAAGAACATATATATATATATAATATGTAATAAAAGTAGAAAAATTTATTGCGTGTAAAACGCTGTATTTTATCAAAAAAAAGAAAAAAAGTATAAGTTTTAAATTCCCAATCAATCCATATATTTGATTTCTCAATCATGTTATTGAATCGTTATTAATTTATCCTCTTAAGGGTAATATTAAAATTGGTTTTTATACTAATACATAAAAAAAAATTCCCAATTCATCCAAATTTCAATTAATTACTTTCAAATAACTATCATGCTTTAATCCTACTCTTTTATTAAATCTGTTATCACTTTATAAACCTAGTTATTATTTGTTTATCTTTCCTTACCGAAATATATATTCTAATTTTCACCTTTCTTTTGTAATAACTTGTTATTTTCAATTATATTGATTTTGCCAAATATATACATTTATCATAAATAAAACCTAAATCAATTTGTTCAACTTGGTTGCATTCCTTTATTTCATCTTATGAATAAAATATAAATTTCCATTTATGTCATCTCATTTACATTCACACATTACAGTTACAGTCCTATCTCACATTAATGAACATTTACCTACATTTAAATGTAATTGACTTCCTACTCTGAATTTAGCAGCCCTAAATAAAAAGGTGACTTGCATAAATGTTGTCACTAACTTTATATTACACTCAAGTTTATTATTTCCACTAATTATCAGAATTGCTTATATAATGTTGAATTCACTCCATTACCATACGTTTATTTGCATATATTCAATTTAATACCCAAATGTAACAGTTAAAACTACATTAATAGACCAATTAAATAGTAACTTATAACCGTTACTATATCCCTATTAATTGTCATTAACTCCATTTTAAATATCCGTATATGCCTTCATTCAAGTTTTGAATTGCTTACTAGGAATAAGGTAGATTCATCAAATAAATTGATTGCAAGTTTCATTGTTTTAAATTGCTTAACAATGTTCACCACTAACATAATTAATATGTAAAAATTGACAATGTTCCACCAACATGATTTGCATGTCATAACCTACCCAATTAACATAATTAATTAAGCACTTTAATATGTTAAAATTTTCCCCTTTCATTATTTTTAGGGAATGGGTATAACAACAGATATTATGATAATATCCAAAACATATAGTTACCAGTCACTTCATTATAAATTATAAAGGTTTTTTTTTCTTCTTAAATTTAGTTACGAAAAGTCTTATTAAATTAACGAGTTTAATTCTCTAAATTTACAGGTTATTACACTCTCCACCACTCAAAACTTTTCGTCCCCGAAAAGGAAAGAGGTAGGAGAATAGAACACCCTGAACGAAAAACAAATTGAAAGTCAAAATGGAATCATTTATTTAAACCATATAAATTCAATTTAAATTAATTAATATTCAATAATTGATTTAATTCATTTGATTTTTACTGAAGTTAAATCAATCTTAACTATTTATAAATTAATTATCTTATTATCCAATTATTTTGAAATTAACAATTTCTAAAATCATAAATTTGTATAGTCATTTATAGTAATCATCTTTTATTCAACAAATTTAATTCTTCTTTATTCCGGATTATTATTAAATATATTCTACTTAATATATCTTATCGCACATATTAAGTAGATTACATTTATTATAACTATTCCAATTTATTTCTAAATTTCCTTTAACACCATTTGATATTGTATATTATTCAATTATTATTTTATTTCTATTTACCTCTATTTGTCTTGTTGTAACTGAAACTTTAAGTTATAACATTTATTATAACCACTCAAATTTTATTTATAAAATCCTTTTATATTGTACATTATCCAATTACATAGTTAATTTCTGAATGATTAAGGTAAGTTATATTGGCATGCAATTATACAAGTAAAATTTTCCAATTCTTATTATTCAAGTTTAAATATTCATTCAAAATTTGACTTTATTTTATCATTAGAATCACCCTTTAACATAAATTTATGAATTAAATTTCCAATTAACTTCAAACCCTTTAGAGATAAATAAATACATACATATAGCATATGTCAAATCAAATTTAAATCATATATCTATGTATATTATAAATTAAGTCATATTTAGAAATTCAAATCAATTAAATTTTTGAAGCAAAACTACAGCGTGGTCTCTTTACTTCGATACTCGAAAATGAATGTCGATGATGTTGTAGTCATCACCGAAATTATTTTCCAGCGACAAAGAGAAGAGCACTAATTTTTAAAACTTTAAAATTCTTTGGAAACAGATTTATATTCGAAAATAATTTAAATAATAATATCCTTTTAAGACTTTAAACACAAGGTTTGAAACTATCAGAAATTAAATTCTTAAATTCTTGTTTTAAATTCATTTCTGTTTCCAAATAAATTTATAACCATGTTTTATAGTTCAATTATTTATATAAGACAAAACCAATGGTTTACAAAACCATAAATAAAATCAAACACTATTATCTCTTGACAACTAGTTAAATTATTTATAAAATTCTGAAAATTATACTTATATAATATTAGATTTTTCCCAAATATAGGAATAAATTTTTCAAAACAAGGATAGAGATTCAAATTTGATGGATTCAAATCAAAGAGAATTTTGATTTAAAGATAAATTGGAATCAGAAGATCCGATGATTACATAACAGAACAAGGAACTAGATAAGTTTATATAAATCGCGGGCAACCTTAACCTGGTCAACCGTGACTTAAAGAGTCAGATCGAATGTAGATTTACCATTCGATCCGAAGAGATAGAGTTCGGAATAACCAAAGATACTAGCATCTTAACCGAGGTTAAATATAAATCTTTGGTGAATCAATGCTAATTGTAAAGGAGTTTCACCCCTTTATTAGAATATTGGCGAGACCGCCAATTCACTATAAAGATCATCCGAAGTGGAGTTATGGGATACTCCAGAATCGAAAGAAAATGAATAGTGAGGGACACGAATGAACTTCGGAACCGCGGGGAACGTTCCAAAATTCAAAGGAAATCGAATCAAAAGGAAGAGATTCAAGCTCAAATGAAAGTGATTCTGTAAATCAAATTTACCATACATTCAAAGTTCTGCCTAGAGCCAAAGCTCTGATACCAAATGTAACGATCCGATATTTTCAACCATTCGCATCCGCACCGTCGGACTTGAATTGTTCAAAATACCGCGTTGTAAATAAAATTTGGCAAATCTCAAAATATACAGTAATAATTAATCACAGAATCACAGACACAAAATCAGAATACTCGCAGCGGAATTTAAAAATACTTAGTGGTTCATGAAGCCACTATAAATAGTCTCAACAAATACAAATTACAAAGTCTTTCATCCCAAATATAGTTTAAATCATCAAATAGAAAATCCAAAAATCCCAAAGTCTTGATTTCATAAATAAGATAACGGACAGAAAGAAGCCAGCAGCTTGAAAGGATCTACAGAAGTCCTAGCTCCAGGATGATGACTGAACTGCAACTCAGGCTGACCCGAGCGTAAAATAAAACATAAACACTCGAGTCAGGACATACATACTTATATAGTGTAAGCAAATTCAAGTGTACTTTAATATAAAGCAAGTAACTTAAAGGATGCTTGGGACCGCCCATCCTCTAAGGATCCATTAAACTATTTACTATGTAGTAATACTTCACTATTATCATAGTGTCTATTAGTAAAATAAACTTACTTTTAAATAGCGTTAAGGCTTTACATTTTCCACCTTAACACATAATATATTCCGAAAGTCTATATAGTACCGTAATCTCCCCCGGAATGGGCGTCGTCAGAGGGCACTCCATAGGTATGGTACAAAACCAAAATCGTATAAGGCGCGCTAGGGTAGGTGACACAGCACAACTAGGCAATGCCAGGGTAGATATACCAATTACGCTTCCGGACCGATGGAAACGCGCAGCGCGCAGCTGCCGCCCACCTCAAACAACACTCCCAAATCAAAGATGCGCACCAAAACAATCACAAAAGTAATAGAATGGCATACGAAGAAGTGCGTCCGATCAGAGGTGCTACCTCATTAATCCGTCGATCGTTCCTGTTTTAGCCACCTTATGCCAACTCACGGGAGTGGAGTCCACGTATATACCTCAAAGGAAACGTCACCACCATCCTACTTCATTCTGGAATCTCCACCGTGTACACGGTTGTTAAAGTGGTTTTCGGTATCGACAGAGAGTATGCCAGATATCCGATCCCGGTCTCTTTAACAACCAAACGTTATTTTAACCCGTGGTTACAACTTTTAGAAATGGTATTTATACTTTAAAAATCAAAATAAGTTTCAAATACATTTCAATACCATAATATCATTTCAACCATCATTTATTTAAACATCAGTCATTTTATTTAATATAAAATACCATTTAAATCTATTCAATTTATTGAGGAATTAATTTGCCTTTCAACTCACATTTAAAAGTTAAATTCTTCCATTTAAAACCATTTAAAGTCAATTCCTTATTTTTTATTAATTACATATTAAATTCCAAAATTTAAGCCTTTTTCCCCAAAGATTATTTCCATTTATTTTAAATAATCTGAAAATTCAGTTTCCGTAGCATTTATGAAATGCCACCTAAAGTCTGTAAGTCAAAATAGTTCATTTATAAAAGACAGCATTTAAGTGCTGTAATAAATTATTAACTTAACAATCAAATTTTAAATTCCCAAATATAACTTATTATCAATTATTTCCTTAACTAAAACTCACTTTTAACAAAATTTCAGAATTTCCCAAAATAAGTTATATTCCAAAATTTTTACTTAAACATTTATTTATTTAACATTTTGACTTATTCAAAAATCATTATAAATTTTATAAAAATCCTTTAAATACATTTGAACCAAAATATTATAAATTCCCATTTAAAATATTTTTAAACATTTCAGAAAAATATTATATAAACCACGGGTCTGTATATAGTTTTCTAGCCTAGGTCAAGTGATACGGATTTATATCATTTCAATCCGCAATTTACAAAATCCCAGGTTCTATCATTTCAAACCCGCAATCCCAAGTTAACAAATAAATAATTAAACAATTAAATAAATGAACAAATGATTATCGTTCAGGCCTATCATTTCAGCCGATAACGATCTCAAATTTACAGGGAACTTACAGTGATGATTTAATCAGTAAATAAGCATTACATAGTATAACTGCAATAATATTACAATAGATAAACAACTGATGAGGTGTCAATTTAAAATGGGGTTTAACATCATACGTTATATCACAGGCAGATAAAATTTAATAAATAATTTACAAATACACTTGTGATAAATCACGGATATATAGGTATGTTTGTCTGGTGAGAAATACTCACCTTAAAGCTGCAGAAATTTTGATTCAAAATGAAAATCCCCCGAAAAAGAATCGCACAGTGGGTAATGATCAAATTTTCCCCGGATGTCACGCCTAAATTCAAGATCCAAATACCGAATACGTGACTTTAAAAATTACGGTCAAAGCAAAAATTTTGAGACAATTGGAACGAATAGAGTAAAAGAAATTTTGGTTCAGCTTTTGCTCGACTGCCTCACCCCACCTCCCGACCCCAACTTCATAGGCTTGGCAATACTATTTATTATTATTATACATTTTATTATTATTATTATTTTTCCAACGGCATGTCCTAACTTATCTAGTTTTGAAAATATGTGTTTGTGCAAAACTTGCGTCTCTGCCTAAACTATTCTTCAATGCAAACTCTCTCTGTTTCTTAATTACAACACGTCTCTGCCACTTCAATTTCAAAACATGCACACATGCACTAACGCCCAGGCTTATTTCATATCCTATTTTCTTTCTCTACCATATATATCAATTTCCTTTTCAACTACCTCTACGCAACACGTGAACTAGATTTGCAAAATAATAAAACACTTTGGGGAAAAATATGCAGGCAAACACTTATGCATGGCACGGCCCTGGGTTGTTTCACACGAACTACTATATCACAAAGTATTCTAGATAGCTCCAAATATATCCCCATTTGCTAACACACATCAATATGGTTCACATTAAAGGTCAAGTGGCCCAACCTATAGGTACGCATGCAACATTTCTCAACAGAATGCAAAAGAAAGAACAAATCTTGGTTTCCTTTATCACTATGGTATGCACGGCAAAACATGGCAACACTATCAGGGGTTGTTCGGGATATAAGCTCGGTTATGAAAACTTAGAGGGACGTGACGTGGTGGAGGGGAAAATGGGGTGTAGGCCGAGCATTTTTTTGAAGCAGTGGAGAAAACGATATAAACTGATCATAAGGAAATGTAAAGAAGAAGAAAGAGTAAAACCATTACCTGAAGCTTGTACGCAACAGCTCGAGAAGATCAGAGGAGAGGAGGTATATGAAAGTTTAGGTGAACGAGTAGGGTATTTATAGATGATAAAACTTGCGAAATCTAGGAAATCAAATAGGCAAGCTTGAATTTATTTTTGTTGACCAGAAAAAACGTAAGAGATAAATGGTAAAGGGAAACGAATATAAGGAGGCAAGCGAAATAATGTTTACTTAATTATGCGTGATTTATTGCCAAATATACGAAAAATTTGAATGCAACGTTATATCTCTTTTTTTTTTCCAATTAATAGTTGCGTGCTATTTTTATAGTATGAGAGATTTATATACAATGAATCGGCAAGTATTAATTTGCTTTGGATGCTACTTCAAGGACAGATTTGAATGCATGCGTTGATTTATGTCACGGAGAGAAAATGGTAAGAAATTTAATTTTCTGATTGATTGAATTTTAGAAGGCAAGCAATTATATTTGATTGAGAGGAATGAATGGCAAGTGGAATAAAATTTATTTGTGAAAGTTTTTAAATAAAATCTCTATAAAGAGGCAAATGACAAAGATGTTAAAGGAAATAAATTTCACTGATATGTCACGCGCAAGGAAAGCAAGTTTGATTTCTTTCCAGATGATATTTACGTGAAAGGGAAGCACGATTTTGAAAACAATATTGGTAGTGGGAATCTCCTTAATCAGTGCATGATTTTAGAGAAACGGATAGGCACGAAATCAATACGTTTTGGTTGGAAATCTCCTAACTGATTTTATTAATCCATATAGATATTGAAATATAATTTTTTAAAATACGCCAAACTGACGCATTACAATACACCCAAAAATTTATACAAAAGTAACGTTTTTAATTTATACGTTTTTACGTTACTTATATCATTACAATGAGTACCCTTTTTAAATGCGAAATTTAACAGTCTATAAAACACTGGATTTTACAGTTATTACTTAACTAAAATTTTAACTTGTTTACATTCTTCGTATTTAAAATATACATAGTTCATTTTTATTAAAATTCCAATTGGAGTTGTCTTTTAACAAAGTAAAAATTTCAAAACTTCCAATTTTATATTTAGACTTTTAGGAAATGATTAAATCAAGTTAAAATTTATATTAAATTTCAAGGTTTTATAAATAAAAAGAAATAAAGAGTAGGCAATTAAAACGGTAAGCAATTAAGACAATATAACGCATACCCTTTTAGTTTCTTCCAAGCCATAAATAAAAGATATAAACAAGCAATAATCTAATAAATAAACATGACTGTCAAAAATAAAATTAGAAAGATAAAATAGAGGTGGATATATGAAATAATAATAATAATAACATATATATATATATATATATATATATAATATGTCATAAAAGTAGAAAAATTTATTGCGTGCAAAACGCTGTATTTTATCAAAAAAAAGTATAAGTTTTAAATTCCCAATAAATCCATATATTTGATTTCTCAATCATGTTATTGAATCGACTATTAATTTATCCTCTTATGGGTTATATTAAAATTGGTTTTTATACTAATACATAAAAAAAAATTCCCAGTTCATCCAAATTTCAATTAATTACTTTCCAATAAGTACCATGCTTTAATCCTACTCTTTTATTAAATCTGTTATCACTTTATAAACCTAGTTATTATTTGTATATCTTTCCTTACAAAAATATATATTCCAATTTTCACCTTTCTTTTGTAATAACTTGTTATTTTCAATTATATTGAATTTTCAAATATATACATTTATCATAAATAAAACCTAAATCAATTTATCAACTTGGTTTCATTCCATTATTTCATCTTATGAATAAAATATAAATTTCCATTTATGTCATCTCATTTACATTCACACATTACAGTTACAGTCCTATCTCACATTAATGAACATTTACCTACATTTAAATGTAATTGACTTCCTACTCTGAATTTAGCAGCCCTAAATAAAAAGGTGACTTGCATAAATGTTGTCACTAACTTTATATTACACTCAAGTTTATTATTTCCACTAATTATCAGAATTGCTTATATAATGTTGAATTGCTTATATAATGTTGAATTCACTCCATTACCATACGTTTGTTTGCATATATTCAATTTAATACACAAATGTAACAGTTAAAACTACATTAATAGACCAATTAAATAGTAACTTACAACCATTACTATATCCCTATTAATTGTCATTAACTCCATTTTAAATATTCGTATATGCCTTCATTCAAGTTTTGAATTGCTTACTAGGAATAATATAGATTCATCAAATAAATTGATTGCAAGTTTCATTGTTTTAAATTGCTTAACAATGTTCACCACTAACATAATTAATATGTAAAAATTGACAATATTCCACCAACATGATTTGCATGTCATAACCTACCCAATTAACAAAATTAATTAACCACTTTAATATGCTACAAATTTTCCCCTTTCATTATTTTTAGGGAATGGGTATAACAACATATATTATGATAATATCCAAAACATTTAGTTACCACTCACTTCATTATAAATTATAAAGGTTTTTTTTTTCTTCTTAAATTTAGTTACAAAAAATCTTATTAAATTAACGAGTTTAATTCTCTAAATTTACAGGTTATTACAGATTTGAAAATGGAAATTATTGTCGATTAAAGGGATTTGTAGTTTACTGTAAATGATTTTTTCCATTAAGGGATGTAAAGCGATTTGTTATGTTGTCGATGATTCGGGTAATCCATAACTAAAAGGTGGACCTGGGAGGTGCAAATGTTCTGTTGCCTCGGTTTAGTCCGCTCTCGTTGTAGATGGATATATATATATGTATGTATGTATGTATGTATATATTTATTTATTTATTTTTCGAAAGGTTAGGACCAAGTTGCCTAGTTATGGATAGAAACCTCCCGAGATTTGATAGCGTATTGCTTTGTATGCTTGTGTATTGATATCATTTCAAAATATGATTTTTTTTCAGATCCCAAAGTAAAGGACTAGTTTGAATATAAAAGATATCTATAGTTCAAAAGTTTTTAAATACGAATTCGGGAAAAAGTCCAAAGTGATAATTTTCGTAAAGGTAGATATGAAAAATCAAAATGTAAAGATTAAGCTTAAGTGGGTAGTTTTGGTTATTTCATATTTGTTTGTTGCATCGCAGGCTCCATGAGTCCTATTTACGGTAGGAAAACTATGTTTGCTTGATTTTATATCTAATTGGGTACCCAATTAGATAGGGGTACGAAGGAAGTCACACGTGGTAGTGATGTAGACCCAATAATTACATAACATTTTTCTGTTTATTGTTTTCCATTTATCGTGTGTTGATATACTTTTCCTGCTTACTATTTTATTCCGCATTTGACATATTTATTGAGTTAGCAGGAATGACTATTACTGTAACATCCCGTATTTTTAAGACATTGAATTTGAACATTTAATTCGTTTTAAATGTTAATGTGGATTCTTAATTGATTTTGTAAGTGGATGGATTTGGGTTCAATCAATGAAATAAGCTATAATTTTTGATTATAGTAATTCCGGTTGAATTTGAATAATGGGAAAATAATAATTTAAATATTCAGAATTGAAATAAAAGTAAACCTGGAGGTAAATAGTGATAAAAATGGTTTTAAAAATTTATTTTGAGTTATTTGAGTGTAAGTAGTATGGCAGGAATTTTAGATAAATTTTTAAGTCGATAAGTTAA
The DNA here is from genome assembly GCA_030765085.1 of Allium cepa. NCBI lineage: Eukaryota > Viridiplantae > Streptophyta > Magnoliopsida > Asparagales > Amaryllidaceae > Allium > Allium cepa. Next base: position 364,316,778 of record CM060934.1, on the reverse strand, counting down.
TATTTGGGATTTTATATTAATTTAAAAGTGAATTTAATATTATTAAATTGCAATTTAATCAGATTTTGGTCCGGAATGATCCAGAATGATTTTATTTGTGTTTATAAATTTTATATGATTTATTATTAAGTTATTAAAATTTTAAAAGTGAAAATTTAAGCGTTTTCGTCAATTTTGATAATCACTCGATTTAATAGACGAGTTAAAATAGCCTTCCGGGGCACAGTCTCGGAATTCAACGAAACCAGTTCCATTGGATCCGTAGTAACTAGTTATTATCGGATCTCGATTTTCGTAGCAATCGGAGTTGTCGTTTGACCGTGGAAGCTCGAAACGCATAGAAATCGATTTAACCGATTTAATTTTAAAATTTGATCGTTTCTTTTCGTAACTCGCACATACGATCGAATTAGCTTACGAAACCTATTCCATTGTGTCTGAAACGTGAAAAACCCTAGGAATGCCTGTCGGAACGCGTAATTTGGAGTTCGTTTGCATATGAAGATAAATTGAGAATTTTATTAATTAAATAATATTATATTATATATAAATCCACATTTTCACTAAACCCTAACTTTAGAAACGAGGGCCGCTGCTCATATATGTTCAATGGCCGAAACTCTCTCGTTTTCTTCCTCCTTTTGCTTGAAATCCACTCGTTGATTTCAAAAATCTCCAACTAGAGAAATGAAGGGGATGTCAAGATCTTTAAGATGGACGGTGGCGATCATATATGGATGTGTAGATGGCCGGCAAATCAAGGTGGAAGGGTCGCCGATCGTGGTCGTTTTCGTGGAGCTAAGGGCGACCGGACGTCGCGTCGTTTCAAGCGAGGGTGGATGTTGAGGCGCTCTTCGAGATGGGAGGTTCTGATCGACGTGAAGGCGAACGATTTGGGTGCGATTTCGAGCCCTAATGGCCGCGTTTTGGGTTTGTGTATCTGATGTCGCATACGAGAAGAGGAAGAAAGGTAGTGGGGACGGTTGGGATTTCTGTTGCGTGATCAACGGTGAAAAAAAAGAATTGTTTTTAAATTTATATCAAAAACTTTAAAATATCGTAACTCATTCATACGTATTCAGAATTCGACGAATTTGGTGGCGTTGGAATTGCAGAGACGAGCACTATGAGATGGTCCAGTTCCGGATTCATTCCGGGCAAGTAGAAATTTGGGTTGAATCGAACGTCGTTCGGTTTAATTTAAATTTCAAACGCTCGCCGAAACCCAAGGTGAGTCAATCTCACTCACATCTGGATTGTTAGCTGATTTAAGTAGTTAATATTTAAATGATTGTGTGATTGGTTGAAATGTTTATTTATATCTGCCTGGATTGATTTATATATATATATATATATATACGTATATATATATTGTTGTGCTAATACTTGTAGATGTAGAGAAAACAGGTTAGAGGGATCCAACTGGATTCCTCACAATATAGTAATCATTTTTATAATTGATGATGCCTGTTTATATATTGTGATTGATAAATTTGAAATTAAATTGTATTGTGATGTTGTTGGATAAACTATAAACTCAGAATGTTAAATTAAAAAGAAAATAAATTGGGTTTTAAAAAGAAATCAAGAAATTTATAAATAAAGAATTTAAAGGAATATAAAAAATTGGAATCTGTTTTGGATGAAAAGAATAAAATGTAAATTGGTAAAATTGGAATTTTATTTAAGAAAATTGTAAATATGATTTTTCATTGAAGAAGTCTCCTAAATGTTTTATTTAAAAATGTTTTAAACCTATAGTTTAAAAAAATGAATTTCCGGGAAATGGGAAAATGTGTTTTGAACTTCGAAAGAAGTTATGTTAAGCATGGGATTGGGAATTTATGTTATTAAATATAAATTGAATTGAAATAAATCGGCTGGATTTATATGAAGGATACTTTGGGATGTTTGAATGGTAATGTGTTTCCCAGGGAAAAACCAAGGTAGTGTTTTAAAAGATTTTATTTGATTAAAGCTTAAAGTTTTAAATTGTTTAAAGAGTATTTTTAAGAAAAGTATATTTTGTAGAAGAAATTAATAAAATTTGTTTTACAACTATTTGTTTTAGGATATTGGTAAAGGCTAGTATTTTTCTTTTAAAAAAAACTCCACTTTTAAATTTAGTTAACCAAATCCTTATTTAAATCGAGTTATATCTTATTTAATAATATTGTTTAAAATAGTATTGAAATTTTTATTTTGGGTAAATAAATAGAAGTAATTTACATATTTTAAAGATATTTCAGTATAAAGTATTTAACTGTTTAAAAATCACATGTTTTGAACTGGGTTATTTCCAATGGGAATAAATGGTAAAGAATTTACCTTGTAAAGGAAGAACTTTGGGAAATTGTTTCAAATGAGTCTTGGAAATTTGAAAATATATCCTTTAAAGATATTAGAGGAAAATAAATAACGTGGGAATTATTTATTGTGTGATGGATGTTTGTGAACATAAATTGATAGTTAAATCACCGACTATCAATATTGGACAAATGCGTTGATCGTTTCGAAGAGACCGGGATCGAGATTTATTTCTCGAAAACCACTTCGATCCGGTTTGTACATTTCGTGGAAAACGTGTTCGGAGTCGAAGATGGAGCGGTGAAGTGCAAGGGCTAGTCGCTACTAATCCTGAGGATATTTCTAAAATGGATGTAGTAGGAATAGTGCCTTCGGTTCCGTTCGAACCCGGGACGGACTTGTATGGACGAATGCTTTCAGAACATCGTCAGGCGGACGATGAGCATTCTAAATGATGTGTTCTTAAAAGGTAACGTTTAACCTTAAGCCTCATCAACCGGGAATGGCTAAAATAGGGGAGGTGCAGCAAGGTTATGTGGGTCATGCCCAAGCAGGACAAGATTTCCCCCTGTCTAGATGTCCCTTTATATTCGGCTTAGTGGGTGGTTGGTCGCGCCAACCACGGGGTTATCTTGTTCGGGACAGTTCAGTAAGGAATGGTTCCGGCCTTGTGTTGCAGGGGAGCGGGTGTACTCCTCGGTACTCTGATCTAGGCCAGGTACTGTGATGGTCGGTACCCCAGTAGCCCAGCCATTGATGGAAATCCATTCTCCCTACAAGCCTTGTACGAGTTTTGTTTGTACTACCAACTTTTGTGGCTAGTAGATGGAATTTAATAGATGTAACAATTTCGGCTATTTTATAAGTATTTGTAAATAGACCCTATTATAATATCAGAGAATTTCTATAAAAAGTGTTTTAGCTATCGTAAGGTAAAAACCCGACATGTTTATTTGTGGCGTGGTCTTACGAGATGCTTTTGTTTTCAAAAGGATCTTGAAACTTTAATAATCAAATTGGATGCAATATTATTATCATCTGGTATCCCAGACTGACTCGGGTGTTATTTCATTATAATGCTCGGGTCAGACCGAGATTATTTGTTCAGGACAGGATGCTTTGGAGCAGGAGAGGAGCTGGAGTCTGAGACGTATTATATGTACCTATATATATATTCTGCTGCTGTGATTGTATGATTGTCTGACTGATGGATATAGTTTGTATGAGATACTTTGATGATGTGATGTATAAAACAGTTATAGATTTCATTTTGTGTAAAGTTCTATATTTATTATTATATTTTATTCCGCTGCGACTATGAAATTCTGATATTGTTTAGTTTCTTCTTCTTCTATCTCTTCTTCTTTAACCCTAATGGTTCGTAATTCTGTGCCACTTGAGTTATTAGAGGTAGAATAGTGTCGATTCAAGGGGTACGGATTTGCGGGCTGTTACACTTGGTATCAGAACTTAGGTTGGCGACAACCTAGGCTTTGGTGGGGAAATTACTCGTTAAACAGAGTCAATAGTACTCTATAATGAGTTGAGAGTAATAATAGCTAAGAGAGCGTACTTGTTAGTGGATATAAAATTGTTTTTGTACTGTGTTGATTTACCGGTTGAGTGTTTATGAATTATAGTCGGTGCGGGAAGTACAACCGTATCGATAAGGGTTTCTAAACTCTTAAACAAGATAAACCGACATAGTATTATTTTTAAAGTGGGTAGATGAAATAATTTTACCCAAAATTATATTTTGATACAAAAGGAATAATTTTTCTGAAATTATTATATATATTTGGTTGCTTTGTTGTTAATACAATAATTAAATAAGAATCTAAAGTTAATCTTAAATTTGAAATAGTTATAATCAAATAAATTCTGTAAGTATAAATTATACAAAAGAGAATAACTAAATTTAAACTAAACCAGAATTTAAATCCCGGAGATTTTGAAAAGGGTTTTAAATGTATTGAAAACAAAGTTTGGAAATTTAAAATCCTGGGAAAGATTGAAATGTTTTCTAAGGTGTTTGAAGGGTATACTGGAATATTGATTTGGGTAATATGTTTGAATGGAAAAATGTTTTGAAATGAATTTGGAAAAGTAAGGAAGCATTGTACTCACTTCAGCGCTGGAAAATAATCCTGATGATGCTGGCCACATCATTAGAATTCATTTTCGAGTTTCTAAAGTGATGGATTGCTACCATGTGAGTGATTATGGTATTTGTTTGGACTTGTTTGAGAAATAAGTGATTTTAGAATTTTCAATAAGGAAACTTGTTTTGGTAAAAGCAGGTTGTTTGGAATTTGGGAATTGATTTGATTTAAATATCAAATGGGAATGTGTTGATTTTTGTTTCAAATTGGTTTCGAAATAAATCCGGGTAAATTGAATTCTGGAGATTCTGTTTAGAATAAAAATGTGAAAGTTAAAATGAATCAACTATATAACTTGTAAATACAGTTGATTTAAAAAGAATTGGAGTTGATATTAAGTAAGAAAGGGAATAAAATTTTAATCCTGAAATTAAAATTAATTTGGGTAAATGGAGGTAAATGAAATTATTGAAATGAATGGAATGTTGAATTTAACTTGGGATAAGTTAAATAAAATTGGGAATTAGAATTAAATTGGTTTGGGTTAAATTGAAATGTAAGATGACTTGAAATTGTGAGTCATTGTGAAATGAATAGTACCCATGAGCTATTAAGTGTTATGCTTGTAGTTTGAAATTGTGGATTTAAAATTTGCAAGGAATTAAATTAAAAGAAGATTTGTATCCTTTAGAATTCAGGGATACATATATATATACATACATATATATAATTTGAAATTGTGATTATATGATGTAGATGGATTAAAAAGAGCAATATGAGCTTTAAAATAAATAAGTTGATGAACTTATATAAATAGATATGAAATTATAATCACAATTAGGAAATAGTTGAATGATATGGTGAATTCAAACTTAATCTGAAAAGAAATGTGAATTGAGATAAGGTAAAGTGAGATATAAAGGAAATGAATGAACTTAAATTAGTAAACAAGTTTTGAACTTGTATATGGAGAATTAAAATTGAGAATTTGAAATTGAATTAAATCTAAATGAATTAAAATTAGATTGAATTGGATTTAACTTCAATCGAATGGAATTGAGATGGAATTGGATTTAATTAAAAACAAGATTCAATTGTGTTGTGAATAAATATGAATGGAATTAAATCCTTATTTAAGATGGTAAGGGAAAATGAAATGAATTCAATATGGCTAAATAAATTTAGTTAAAACTTGAATCTAAATTTGGAAAAACTTGAATTGAAAGAAATTTAATTTGCTGAAGGGATATTGTATGAATAAAAGTTTGACTCAACTAAATTCAAAGGGATTATTTGATAATGAATTTAGCATAAGCTGAATTAAATAAAGAGAAGCTTGAAGGTGAATTTAGTATAAGCTAAATCAAATGAAATAAAATTGATGTAAGAATATAAATGAAAATATTGTGAAGAATGCTTAAGCAAAATAAATAACTGTAATTAAGCTTTATAATGTGGTCTTGGGTAAATTTGTTTAGATGCTGAAATGGACTTGCAAGTGAAATGGTTTTAATTGATTATTGTAATGGAATATGAAAGTATGAATTAAAGATGTGTGAGAGTTGTAGATAATATAGAATGAGATGTTATTGATTCGAAGATGGAGCAGTGAAGTGCAAGGGCTAGTCGCTACTAATCCTGAGGATATTTCCAAAATGGATGTCGTAGGAATAGTGCCTTCGGTACCGTTCGAACCCGGGACGGACTTGTATGGACGAATGCTTTCAGAACATCGTCAGGTGGACGATGAGCATTCTAAGTGATGCGTTCTTAAAAGGTAACGTTTAACCTCAAGCCTCATCAATCAGGAATGGCTAAAAAAGGGGAGGTGCAGCAAGGTTAGGTGGGTCATGCCCAAGCAGGACAAGATTTTCCCCTGTCTAGATGTCCCTTTATATTCGGCTTAGTGGGTGGTTGGTCGCGCCAACCACGGGGTTATCTTGTTCGGGACTGTTCAGTAAGGAATGGTTCCGGCCTTGTGTTGCAGGGGAGCGGGCGTAATCCTCGGTACTCTGATCTAGGCCAGGTACTGTGACGGGCGGTACCCAGTAGCCCAGCCATTGATGGAAATCCATTCTCCCTACGAGCCTTGTACGAGTTTTGTTTGTATTAACCACTTTTGTGGCTAGTAGCTGGAATTTAATAGATGTAACAATTTCGGCTATTTTATAAGTATTTGTAAATAGACCCTATTATAATATCAAAGAATTTCTATAAAAGGTGTTTTAGCTATCGTAAGGTAAAAACCCGACATGTTTATTTGTGGCGTGGTCTTACGAGATGCTTTTGTTTTCAAAAGGATTTTGAAACTTTAATAATCAAATTGGATGCAATATTATTATCAGCTGGTATCCCAGACTGACTCGGGTGTTATTTTATTATAATGCTTGGGTCAGACCGAGTATTATTTGTTCAGGACAGGATGCTTTGGAGCAGGAGAGGAGATGGAGTCTGAGACGTTTTATATGTACCTATATATATATTCTGCTGCTGTGATTGTATGATTGTCTGACTGATGGATATAGTTTGTATGAATACTTTGATGATGTGATGTATAAAATAGTTATAGATTAGATTTTGTGTAAATTTCTATATTTATTATTATATTTTATTCCGCTACGACTGTGAGATTCTGATATTGTTTAGTTTCTTTTTCTTCTATCTCTTCTTCTTTAACCCTAATGGTTCGTAATTCTGTGCCACTTGAGTTAATAGAGGTAGAATAGTGTCGATTCAAGGGGTACGGATTTGCGGGTTGTTACAATTACTATCTACCTCATCATAGTTATGCAGCGGCAGATTATTTTGTATTGGTATTTAGTATGTATTAAAGCACACCTTGTAGGATAAAATAATTAATTACTCTGATAAGTTGTATAATTGAATTGTATCCTATACATTTAGTAATGTTGTATATTTATCAAATAATGTGTAACAACCCGCATATTTATCGATTTTATATTTAAATATTTTATTTAAATATTTTTGTCGATACTCGGAATTTAGTCCGAAAACCTATTTTTTGCAAACAGTCGAAGTAGGACTCGAGACCACTTCCATTGAGTTCAAAATGCCCTTTGCAATCTTTTTGAGTATAAGCTTCGATATGTTTGGAGATAGTCGAATTTTGACCTTTTTTCACTTAGGGCTTTGGTTTGGGCTGAACCTATTAGCCACTTACTAACTCAGTCCCAACCCCCCTTCTCCTCTTCATGACTTCATGATTTCCTAATACATTCAAGCTTCATCAAAAATGGGGGAAGATAAAAAGAATTAGAAAATCCTAAGCCCTAATTTCCACTAGCAAATCCATCTTCTTGCTCCAAACTCAAGTGAACCCATTGGTAAGCATCTCCTTCTTCTTCTCCAACTCATTCTCTCTTTGATTTCAGAAATTTCCTAAACCTAACTTAGGGAATGTTCTACCTTTAAGCTTTGATTCAAGCTTCTAGTGTTGAGATTGAAGTGTGGTTGATCTTCCTTCGTCTTCAAGCTTCTCATTCATTGTTTTCGGGTTCAAAGGTGAGATTTTTATCTCACATCTATTTCTATGATTATCTTCGGTTGTTAGGTGTGAATTCCTAACACATATTCATGTGCATTTGATTTTGGTTTGAATTGATTTAGTGTATATTCCAATTTTTGGTGTTTAGAAATCTAAATCTATGAAAATCCTTTTATGGATATCTTAACATGCTTTTGTGATGCATCGAAGAGCCTATAGGGCCGGGTTGCCGATTGGCATAAATCCCTAGCGCCATTGCTCGTTCGGTCGCGAATTGGATGTTATTGCACATCAATTACCTAGGTTAGAAAACTGCCTAGGCTCCAGTCAGTCGACTGGAGTTTGAATCCAGTCGACTGGCTGTAGCCAATAGGCGCACCAAAGGCAGAAAACAGAGACATGAGTCTCTGTTTCCTGCAGCCAGTCGACTGAACTAATTGGGCTAGTCGACTGACCTGCTCTTAAATGCCTATTATGCCTATTTTGGTCTATTTCTCTTGTGTTTCCAAATTTAATCGATTCGGGTTTATTCCCACTTGTTGTATCAATTGTTATTCGACTTTGATGACTTCTATTTTGGGATTTTGGGAAATATCCATTTTGATGGATTTGATATCGATTTCTTTGGAATTTATTCACGTCTTCGTATGTGAATTTTGATGATCAGTTGTTCTACTATCATCTTTGTGATTTGTCACTTTAAAATATAAAGGTTTTTTATACTAGTAGTAAATATCAAAATCCTTTTATTAAAACCGATTTGAACACTATTTTACTACAAAGCTCCTTTTTTTAAACCGTTTTCCAATCTATTAGTATATACAAACCTTTACCTCACTCGTATGAGAAATCTAATTAAACGACTTAGTAAAACGAGTGGTATAAAACGCTTGCGTTTACTTCGTCGGTTAATTCTTGGACTTGTTCGATTGAAACTCTTGTGACAATTTTCTAGTGTAGATCTACATTTTGTTCGTAAATATTTGAGTTAAGCAAGTGGTTATGGGACATGAAGCTAAACTTTTATATTTACTAGCTTACTGTAATTGACACTTCTTGACGATCGATGATGATCATTTTTGTGATTTAGACTAGCAATTGAGCGGTGTCTCTTTGTCTATATGGAGGACTATTCCTCATTTTATTGAGCTTCGTCTCTTTTCTTGCATGGGTCGTTCCTATTTAGGTGCGACGATGTTTGTTTACACATGGGTCGTACCTTTTTAGGTGCGTCGATGTTTATTGATGGATGGGGTGTACCTTTTTAGGTGCATCGATGTTTGTTTACTTCGTGGAGCAACCAGCTCAATAAGTTGGAACATGGGGCGTACCTTTCTAGTTGCGTCGATGTTCGTCTATGCATGGGGCGTGTCTTTCTAGGTGCGTCGATGTTCGACTTTGCATAGGGTGTATCTTTCTAGGTGCATCGATGTTAGACATTACATGGGGTGTATCTTTCTAGATGCATCGATGTTTATTTATGCATGGGATATATCTTTCTAGGTGCATCGATGTTTATTTATGCATGAGGCGCATCTTTCTATGTGCGTCGATGCTATAGCATGGGGCGTATCTTTCTAGGTGCGTCGATGTTCGACTGTGCATGGGGCGTGTCTTTCTAGGTGCGTCGATGTCCAGTTTATGGGATTGGCCATCCTTTTTCTTGTGATTTCTGGATTTCTTGAGATGATTTCTAGAATTTGTGTTTCACCAATTTCCGTGATTTCCATTGATAAGTTTTATCAATATTTGTGCATTGGTGAATTTGTGTGTCATTGACTTTTGTGATTGACATTGATATAATCGTCAATATTTATGGTTTGGTGAACGAAATATGGAGTATGACATTTCTTTGATTCTTGTGTAGATTTTGTGATATTGATTAATCTCTTGTTGATTTTCAATTACTTATATATATCACAGCTTGGCATTGTGATTATTATGGGTTTAGTCATATCTCTTATTCTATATCGTTTTATCTGATATTTATAGTTAGACTGATCCGTTTATTATTTTCTTATTAAATAATACTCGGGTCAGACCGAGATGTTACAGGTGCTCCAGCTTGACTTCTCACTTGGGATTGATTTCCCTGACTTTTGATTAACTACTTCGACTAGTAGTTTTTGTTGTACTCATTTGAGATTTAGACTCCTTGATGTATGTGTATTCTTTTGTATAGCACATGTTGCTATTCTTATGTGTTATTGCGGATCTTTTTAGACCGCTACTCTGATGTACACTTCATAGTGTAATATTCATATCTATTTCCGCCTTTGTGATATGAATTGTCTGTGACTGACTTATGTTATGTTTATTTCTATATTTGTTTTTGAAGATATTATAGCCACTGTGTAGTAGCTTTGAGTTTGTGTCGGTATGTCGGATTTTTCCTCTTGAAAAAGAAATGCATGTTATACTATCTGACATATCGATGCTCGCGCAAAGAAGTTACACGGATGGTCGCTCCTCAACAGCCTTATTCTTCGTGCTAGTCGATAGCATTCACCGTAATGTTCTTGGCTAGCATGGGTATAGAGGTAGGGCGTCACAGCATGGTATCAAAGCCAAACTTCGGAACAATGTATAATAATTTAACAAGGATCATCGTCCTAAGCTCATCTTAGGAGTCGTGCTTTAGGATTTAATTCGAGTCTTCGTACCGATTCATCCTATTTTCTTAATGATTCCTTGTTTTAACAATCAAGTTTGATTGAAATTTATTTTGAGAATTACCTTTTCCTCTTCTTTCTTTCTTTCTTAAAGAAGAGAAATGGTTAGACCTGGCCGTCCCAGCGCCGGTCAATCTAGTGCTACTCCCCAGGATGGAGTATTTATGTCTTCCCAGTAGCTTCTAGATCTTGTTAAGAACACTCAAGCTGCCGGACCCCATCCAGAGCCTACTCATCCTAGATCCGGTTTTGCACGCTTGTGCAGAGACTATACCGATTTGGGTGGAAGGCCATTCAGGGGATCCGAGAGTGTTATAGAAATTCAAGCTTGGCTCAAATCATGCGATCGCATATTTTCTCGCATGAACCTTATTGATCTACATCGAGTCCAAGTGGCTTCTAGCATGCTCCAGGAAAGAGCGTTAGATTGGTATGAGCTTTTAATTTCTGAAATCTTTGAAGATGATCTCACTTGGGAACAATTCTGGGAAAGATTCGAATTGAAATTTGTGCCGGAGGCTGAAAAAGTAACTTTGGCCCGGCGTTTTATTGACCTTGTTCAAGGTGAATCTTCTGTGACAGACTATGTCGCATCTTTCGAATCTCTGTCCAAATATGGGGTTGAGTACATTAATACCCCATTGAAGAAAAATCAGAGATTTGTCTATGGCTTGAATAAGAATCTTAAGAAGCCATTACTTCTGAAACTTGAGGTTTCATTTGATCAGATTATTGATATCGCTCTTCGTCTTGAAGAGGCCGATAATGAAGGTGATGTTGAAGTTGTGCGTTCCCAACAGAACTTCGACAGTAACTTGAAGAGGCATATCAAATTCAAAGGCCCTAATTCTAATAAGAAAGGGAAGCAACCAACTCCGGTAGTAAAGACTCCTACCTCTAGTCGTGGACAATGCTACAATTGTGTTCCACGAACCACTATGCAAGGGAGTGTCCGAAACCCCTCTTTTGTCGCTATTGCAAAAATTCGGGTCACCATATTACCGCATGTCCCATACTTCAATGTAAGAAGGAGGGAGAGCTCAATGCAGTGCAAGCCCCTAGTGGCACTTCTCTTGGTTAAGGTATTTCTCATTCAATCCTTGATTACATTTGTTTTATGATTTTCCTTTTCGAGTTCTTTTTGATATGGGTTTCATCTCATTATTTTTATATCAAAAGAACTTGTCGATTCTTTTTCTTTGAAAATATTTTGGGCTTGATGACTTCTTTGAGAGTTGCGAATCCGGATGGTAGATCTGCAACACTCAATTTGCTTTCTATTGATGTCGAAATTATTTTATGTGATTTTTCTGTCCGAGCCGATTTTTTACTTAGGCTTCGGAATTTACTTTTGTAAGGATTGGATTAATCATTATGAGGCCATATCCTTTGTCCCGTGTGGACTATTCATCTTTGACATTTTCAACCTGTTAAGCAGATTTCTATTTTTCCTTTGTGATTTTGATTCCAATTTGATGGCATCATTTTATTCTTTAAGCTCATATAATGAGGAAAGTGTTATTCTCTTATCTAAATAGTTTGTGAACTTTCCAGTATTTTTGAGTTTGTCTTAGGATTATCACCAAAGAAATCTTTTGTGTGGTGATAAGGTCTTTCTAGTTCGACCTTGCCATCGATTTTCCGTTGGCTACGAGTTACGGGAGTAGCATTCCACTTACTGCATTCCGCACTCGTTATTATTATTATGAATGACTTATTATATCATTCAGTTTGCCCATCTTGTTTTATCCAATTTATAAATCAAGTATTCTATGAATATCTCGATGACTTCATTTGTGTATTTATTGATTTTGGATGAAAATAGAAATTTAAAAATTTTATAAATCTTTTTCATAAGATTGATTTATAAGTACGATTTGATTTTGCTCTTAAGCGAGCAAAGAATATTCTTAAAACTTTTTAAAAGATATTTTTATCATATAGAAGATGATTTTGTGATTGTATTGCCCGTTGAGTGCTTTAAGAATTCTGGTCGATGCGCTTGATCAACGTTATCGATAAGAATCTCCTAAATGCTTTGATGAGACAGTCAGACACGATATATTGACTTGTAAAAATGTAAATTTTTGTAGAATGATTATTTCATAAAAATAAAAAAATGTAATTTTGAAAGTTTTAACTTTTCGGGAAAAAGGATTATTTAAAAGAACTCTTCCTTTCGATACTCTTATTCTTGTGATTCCTGAAGGGGAACCAAGACTTTGCTATTTGTGCCGATACTAGTCGTATTGGTTTGGATGCCATTCTCTTGCAAAGGAGAACGTGCTATCACTTGTGCTTCTACAACATTATAGCTTATCGAGACTAGATATGCCACTCATGATCTAGTGCTCGCGGCTATTGTTTTTACTTTGGAATTTGGCATCACCATATTTGGATGAGAAATTTGTTCTCTACCTCGATCATAAATCTTTGGAATATTTAATTTCTTATAAGGAACTTCATGTTGACTCGAGTTCCTGGCATCTTATGATCTTGATATTCTTTTTATTCCCGAAGGGGAAATCGTGTTGCCAATACGTTTTGTCGTAGGCAACAAGGTGTTGATTCTTCGATGATGTCTGAAGGGAATTATCTCTTTATCAAGTTCATAGAACGTTTTGATGAACTTCGTTTTATTGAGTTTCATCTCATTTCTTTTTATGGACTTGCGTCCGATGTTCTTTTATGGTTTATCGGTTCATCGGATGTACTGTTATTATACTACATCGATGTTCCGTCCTATTTGATTCATTGGATGTACCGTTTGTACTACATCAATGTCTTTGCTTTTTGATTCATTGGATGTACCGTTTGTACTACATCAATGCCTTTGCTTTTCGATTCATTGGGCGTACCGTTTTTGTACTACGCTGATGTCCCAAATTATTTGAGTTTCTAGTTTCTCGGGCGTACTGTTATTATACTACGTCGTTGCACCATCCCAATTTTCTGCTATTCTTGACGTTCTCCACGTCTTTTATCTACGGAAATGCCTTAGGGACTCCGGTTTTTATTCTTGTGTCCGGTGTTATTGTGGAAATTGAAGTTTCACCAGATTTGACTTTTGAGCAATATTCTATTCACATCATTTCTTCGGGGGTTGAGCACCTTCGAAATAAAGATGTTCTTTTTGTGAAAGTCCGATGGTTCTCAGATCCTAAGGATTTCTCTTGGGATTCCTGGGAATTCATCGAGCGATCCCGTTCGGACTTACTCTTTCGTGCTCTTTATGGTGAACTTCTTATTTCAAAATTCTTTGGGTGTTGATATGCTTTTATGGTTGTTACTATTTATTTTCTTCTTAAGCATTGCGAGGATGCAATTTCTTTAAGGAGGGGAATCTGTAACAACCCACATATTTATCGATTTTATATTCAAATATTTTATTTAAATATTTTTGTCGATACTCGGAATTTAGTCCGAAAACCTACATTTTGCAAATAGTCGAAGTAGGACTCGAGACCACTTCCATTGAGTTCAAAATGCCGTTTGCAACCTTTTTGAGTATAAGCTTCGATATGTTTGGAGATAGTCGAATTTTGACCTTTTTTCACTTAGGGCTTTGGTTTGGGCTGAACCCATTAGCCACTTACTAACTCAGTCCCAACCCCCCCTCTCCTCTTCATTACTTCATAATTTTCTAATACATTCAAGATTCATCAAAAATGGGGGAAGAGAAAAAGAATTAGAAAATCCTAAGCCCTAGTTTCCATTAGCAAATCCATCTTCTTGCTCCAAACTCAAGTGAACCCATTGGTAAGCATCTCCTTCTTCTTCTCCAATTCATTCTCTCTTTGATTTTAGAAATTTCCTAAACCTAACTTAGGGAATGTTCTTTTAAGCTTTGATTCAAGCTTCTAGTGTTGAGATTGTAGTGTGGTTGATCTTCCTTCGTCTTCAAGCTTCTCATTCATTGTTTTCGGGTTCAAAGGTGAGATTTTTATCTCACATCTATTTCTATGATTATCTTCGGTTGTTAGGTATGAATTCCTAACACATATTCATGTGCATTTGATTTTGGTTTGAATTGATTTGGTGTATATTCCAATTTTTGGTGTTTAGAAATCAAAATCTATGAAAATCCTTTTATGGATATCTTAACATGTTTTTGTGATGCATCGAAGAGCCTATAGGGCTGGGTTGCCGATTGGCATAAATCCCTAGCTTCATTGCTCGTTCGGTCGCGAATTGGATGTTATTGCACATCAATTACCTAGGTTATAAAACTTCCTAGGCTCCATTCAGTCGACTGGACTTTGAATCCAGTCGACTGGCTGTAGCCAATAGGCGCACCAAAGGCAGAAAACAGAGACAGGAGTCTCTGTTTCCTGCAGTCAGTCGACTGAACTCATTGGGCCAGTCGACTGACCTGCTCCTAAATGCCTATTATGCCTATTTTGGTCTATTTCTCTTGTGTTTCCAAATTTAATCGATTCGGGAATATTCCCACTTGTTGTATCAATTGTTATTCGACTTTGATGACTTCTATTTTGGGATTTTTGGAAATATCCATTTTGATGGGTTTGATATCGATTTCTTTGGAATTTATTCACGTCTTCGTATGTGAATTTTGATGATCAATTGTTCTACTATCATCTTTGTGATTTGTCACTTTAAAATATAAAGGTTTTCTATACTAGTAGTAAATATCAAAATCCTTTTATTAAAACCGATTTCAACACTATTTTACTACAAAGCTCCTTTTTTTAAACTGTTTTCCAATCTATTAGTATATACAAACCTTTACCTCACTCGTATGAGAAATCTAATTAAACGACTTAGTAAAACGAGTGGTATGAAACGTTTACGTTTACTTCGTCGGTTAATTCTTGGACTTGTTCGATTGAAACTCTTATGACAATTTTCTAGTGGAGATCTACATTTTGTTCGTAAATATTTGAGTTAAGCAAGTTGTTATGGGACACGAAGCTAAACTTTTATATTTACTAGCTTACTGTAATTGACACTTCTTGACGATCGATGATGATCATTTTTGTGATTTAGACTAGCAATTGAGCGATGTCTCTTTGTCTATATGACGGACTACTCCTCATTTTATTGAGCTTCCTGTCATTTCTTGCATGGGTCGTACCTATTTAGGTGCGACGATGTTTGTTTACACATGGGTCGTACCTTTTTAGGTGCGTCGAAGTTTATTGATGCATGGGGTGTACCTTTTTAGGTGCATCGATGTTTGTTTACTTCGTGGAGCAACCGGCTCAATAAGTTGGAACATGGGGCGTATCTTTCTAGTTGCGTCGATGTTCGTCTATGCATGGGGCGTGTCTTTCTAGGTGCGTCGATGTTCGACTTTGCATAGGGTGTATCTTTCTAGGTGCATCAATGTTAGACATTACATGGGGTGTATCTTTCTAGATGCATCGATGTTTATTTATGCATGTGATGTATCTTTCTAGGTGCATCGATGTTTATTTATGCATGGGGCGCATCTTTCTATGTGCGTCGATGCTATAGCATGGGGCGTATCTTTCTAGGTGCGTCGATGTTCGACTATGCATGGGGCGTGTCTTTCTAGTTGCGTCGTTGTCCAGTTTATGGGATTGGCCATCCATTTTCTTGTGATTTCTGGATTTCTTGAGATGATTTCTAGAATTTGTGTTTCACCAATTTCCATGATTTCCATTGATAAGTTTTATCAATATTTGTGCATTGGCAAATTTGTGTGTCATTGACTTTTGTGATTGACATTGATATAATCGTCAATATTTATGGTTTGGTGAACGAAATATGGAGTATGACATTTCTTTGATTCTTGTGTAGATTTTGTGATATTGATTAATCTCTTGTTGATTTTCAGTTACTTATATATATCACAGCTTGGCATTGTGATTATTATGGGTTTAGTCATATCTCTTATTCTATATCGTTTTATCTGATATTTACAGTTAGACTGATCCGTTTATTATTTTCTTATTAAATAATACTCGGGTCAGACCGAGATGTTACAGGTGCTCCAGGTTGACTTCTCACTTGGGATTGAATTCCCTGACTTTTGGTTAACTACTTCGACTAGTAGTTTTTGTTGTACTCATTTGAGATTTAGACTCCTTGATGTATGCGTATTATTTTGTATAGCACATGTTGCTATTCTTATGTGTTATTGCGGATCTTTTTAGACCGCTACTCTGATGTACACTTCCTAGTGTAATATTCATATCTATTTCCGCCTTTGTGATATGAATTGTCTGTGACTGACTTATGTTATGTTTATTTCTATATTTGTTTCTGAAGATATTATAGCCACTGTGTAGTAGCTTTGAGTTTGTGTCGGTATGTCGGATTTTTCCTCTTGAAAAAGAAATGCATGTTATACTATCTGACATATCGATGCTCGCGCAAAGAAATTACACGGATGGTCGCTCCTCAACAGCCTTATTCTCCATGCTAGTCGATAGCATTCACCGTAATGTTCTTGGCTACCGTGGGTATAGAGGTGGGGCGTCACATAATGTGTATTAAGTTGGTAGTTTTCATTCAAAGTTTTAAAACGGACGGACTTTTCGGTGATTTTCGAGGGTCGAAAATCCGGGTCGTTACATTACACCTCTAAAAAGCTCCAGCTACGCATCTTGATAGCGTGTCCCCAAAAAGACCAGACTCCCAAATAACTCAATCAAGCACACAAGTGTTGCCTTGAGATAAATAGACAGAGATAAAACACGGGCCAAACATAAAGTCTGGTGTGAGGTAAACTATCTCAAAATACTGTACATCAAGACTATATACAACATCAAAGAGGAAGCTACTAAGACATATCTGGCCTCTCTATAAACCTGGCTCTGGAGTAATTCGAATAGCTCATAAACAAGTCAAATAAATCCATCACAAAAGTAGGGGATCATACCATAATCCACTATTTTCTTGTAATTAATGAATCGACATAACTAATATAATATGACTGATACGTAATAGTATACATTGATAAGGTAAGCCAACATACAAATGCAGAGACAATATAAATATCAAAATAAAAGTGCATCTTAGAATACACAACGGTACTATCAACCAACTAATATAACATACACAATATAACGATAAGCGATAAATTGATAATATAAACCGACATCCATCCTTGATGGTGGGTGGAACTTGATATGGATATCATTCAATTCAACGACCATTATCTAGGACCTAAAAAAAGGGAGTCAGTACCGAATTGTACTATAGACATCAATCGCAATCTAACGATTCCCGTTCACTGTCTAAAATAAATAAAATCAATACCTAAGTGTACCATCGACCTCGAGCCGCATCCAGCTTGATCGAACTTGTGTAGTTCTCACCATACCCCTATAACAAGCAAAAGTCGTAGCTGACCTACTCTAGATATTGGGAACCTGTATGGACCTCATTTGGGTTTCAGAATAATAGAACTCAAAGCTAATTTAATACTAAAGGAGGGGGCTGAATAGTATTTTCGAACTTATGTAAATCTTTTTAAAATTCTTTCAAGATTAATATCAAATCACAGATTAATAATAAAGATTTATACTAACATCATTCATGGCAATCACAAATAAATATAAAAGCAATAAAGTAAAGTAAGAGAGAAGAAACAAAAAATTTACACTGGTTCAGATTAACCGATCATACATCCAGTCTCGTACAATTGCTTGTACAGATTTATTTTCAACCGCCAATTATAAACCTGGTAAAAGGCAAACCAAAATAAGATCTCGATTTCAAGGACACAAGATGCATCCTCATGTATCACAAGTCCTGGGCAAACTCCCCTGATTTGACCGGGCAACAAGATCTCCCACTAGAATTATAGAGCTACTAAGCATATGCACTTGACACCCACACAAACAAAAGTAGAGTTAATAATTTTCTAAAGACAAATATTTTTCACTTTAGATACAATGGATCCAATGGCCACTTCATAGCACTTTGATCTTTGAAATCAAAGAGAGAGATGCTTCCGAACAGTAATAAAGTAGTAGTGAACAAACACAACGGTGTATGAATTGATTTCATATGATTTTGAAGGGTGTAGAGTATATTTTCAAGAGAATTTTCAATAGAGTAAGGAGTGAGAAGAAAGTAAGCTATTAGTTTATTAAAAATTTGTTTTCACTCCCCTTTATATAGTAATGAACAAATATATTCATTACAGGAAGGGTTATGTCCAAAAGACACCTCCATTCAAATTTTGAGAAACAAAATAGCAGTTTCTATTCCGACATATGAAAATGTATTTCAACATATTCTAGTGAAATTTTAAAAAATAAATTCTTTTAAATTATTTTTAAAATCCTATGCTTTATAAAATAATTTGAACATGGTTTCTAAATATTTTGGAACTCTTAAATTTTTTTATTACATATTTTGAAATTAAAATAATTTATTTTTGTTTGAAATGTCAAAGATCAGAATTTTGGAGATAAAGATTAGAAATTACTATCAAGGACTTTAAAAATATATTTTAATAACTCTAAACACTAAATTATAATCTTGTGCTCTCATTTCTTTGTCTTTGAACTCATGAGTCAACAAACCTTTATCTTGAGTCTTTATACTATACGGTCTTTGATTCAGCACCTGCATAATATTCTATTCTATATACTATATAACTTGGCAAGACATTCGTATCTATGTTTTATGTGGTTATTGCTATCAAAATGTGATATAACTCCCTCTGATTTACATAACTATCCCTAAATATATGCATGTGTATATTTTATATTTTTCTCCCCCTTTTTCATCAACACAATTGAGTAAATAAATAAAGCTTCCTCTAAATGATATACTTATAAACCATAAAGTCAAAATCAACATTTAAGAATTAAGTGATATGCTAATCTATATCGATTTAACTATAGAATTGAGATTGGACTAAAATAATTAAAGCATAAAATAAGGACATTAAATTTAACATATTAAGATGAAATATGTGAGACATAAATGAAGAAAATACTGGATATTTAATATGATATAATCATGGCATATATTAAGATATACAATGATCGATTTTTAAGTTGTATACTAAATATTAAGGACAATAAATAAATAGGATGATGCAAACTTTATTTATTCATAGTACACATTAAAATACAATCAAAATCAAATCAAAACCTAATTCAATACCTACTAATCCAAGCCTGATTATTATACAATCCATACTATTATATAATTACACCAATCAAACTTATGATAATCATTCCAAACCTAAGCGTATTAACTATTTACATATTGATAACACTGAAATAAATAAGTTTTCAATATACACACGTACAAGTTAAAACAACAAAAATTTAGATATTCCTAGGGACTTCAACCGAACCTTCAATTTAAAAATTGGATTCGCATTGATGTTGTCCCAATTTTCATTGTCCTTGGTGTTTGAGCATTTTGGGTTGCTGGTTTGATCATCTTTAATAAGGGAGGAAACTAACCAACAAAGAGCATCAAAATGCTTCTCTTACTCTTTAATATTTTGCATTTGGCTTAGTTCCAAATTCCTTTGACTTTTTAGTATGAAGGAGAGAATATCTTTGAATGATTGGAGTGTTTCTTCATGGTTTTCACAAAGTTTTTGGTGTCGAGATGCCATTTTTATTAGAGAAAATGTTAAAAGTGGAAGGAAATTAAAAGATGAATTGATGAGTGAGTTCTTTTGAAGAACTAGGCTAAAAAAGGAGTGAAAAGACATTTGAAATAACTGAATTAAAAGTATTTCCAATATTTGAATTTTTTTAAAGTTTTGCCAAATGGCTATAGTATGTCGACATATATAAACATGTATTTCGACATATGTGCTTGAATTTGTTTTTTAAGTTTTTGATATAATTTTTTTCTACTTAATACCATTATATTTTAACAATTTTCAAAGATAATAAGACAATATATGACAACAAGAACTAATTTTCATTGATTAAAACTAGATGATACACAGCAAAAAGAATAATATAAGAAGATAACATGAAATAAACTAAGGAAATGCAAGGAAATAAAAGCTAGAAAAGCTATAGTAATAACTAGATAGAATCGAAGGATAACTAAGGAGATGAGCTCCTATCAAGCTTCTTCATAGTCTTCTCAAAATGCTTATCCACTTTGTTGGAAAGATTAGTAGATTTCCTACTTATCTTTTTTTATTTTTCATGATCTTCTCTTGATTTTTAAGGATTCTTTGTTCGAGTTTTGAGATGGTCTCTCAAAACTTCCAAGAGAAGTCACTGCTTCCTTTTCCCCTTATTTCATCATCTCCTTGAATTCCATGACTTTTTTATTCTTCTTCTTTAATTTCATGTCATTCTTCCCTCGCTGGGGTTTCTTCTTTTTGGAGAAGTGTCTTATAAGGTTCAAAGTAAGGAGGAATATGCATAAGAGAAGTGTTGGATTTGTTGAAAACTTTTCGTGACAAAATGGGTTCTCTTCTTAAATCAAATCTAAAGTTCTTGAAAACTCAAGCGAGATACACACCATGTGTAACGACCCGTAAATTTCGTGGATTTAATTTGGTTGAATTAATGAGTTCTTGTAATTAAATTTAGTATTAAAAAAACTTTAGAAACTAATATTGAAATGAACGATAAAATAAAATATATAAATGGTGACTTAAAACCTATTTACTAGCAATTTGAATAAATTTCAATAAATGAGATGGGGTAATTATTATACTTGGATATAAATTTCATATAAAGGGAATTAACTAATATGTTAATGTAAATTAAGAAAGTATTGGAATAAATGATATTCCATTCATACTTGTAAGCAGTTATTATAATTTGCATGTTGAAATGGTTGATTGAATTGGAATTTAAAATTTAATTTAAATGAAAAAATATAAAGGTTTACAATAACGGAAATTTAGGTAATAAGGTTAGAACAAGTTGATAAGTAGTAACCAAAATAAGGGAATAGTATTAATGTAAATAAAGTTGAAACAAATTGGATATGAGAAATAAATGTAAGCACTTAATAAATTAATTAATGTGGATTTCAATAAATGGTAATTGAATAAAAGTCAACGTTCTCTAAGTAATCATATTACTTGTTGGAAAGTACTACGTAATTGGTTGAATGTGATTACGAATTATAAAATTTGTGTATACACGGGATTTTTAACGGTGATTGTTAAGTAATAAACCTATAAAGGCATGTAAAGGAAATAGGTAACAATCTATATGTTGTTTAATTCATTTAGTATGATAAATTAAAATTTGGGAATCAAATCTCAATTAAGGGAAGTTAAGAGGTACCTAAATTTGAAATAAAATCTAATAAATATCACATTAATATGGAATGTAGTACGAATGGTTGGGGATTGTCAAATTTGGTAAAAGGGGATTGGACTTAGGAAATTTTGTTAATTGAGTTTAAAACCATAATTAATATGCGTAATTGACAAGATTCACATTTTTATATAACCGTTGATATAAATCTAAGATGTATATAGAAGTATCCGTGTAATGAAATGTAAACAAATGTTAAGTATGCTTATAGGATAAAGATTGTTTGAATAAAAAGAATGGGAATCAACATTTAATTATTTATTTGAATTTAAATTACGATAATATGATTTATTGCAATTAAATGTTTTAATATTTAAAAATTTCGTAAATATAAATTTAGATGAAATTTGGAGATATTTACGTAATAGATATGAATCTAATGGTAGTCTCATCTATTGGATACTAATAGATTGAATAATTAAATGAAAGTCAATTAAAAGGAATTTTTGCAAATTTAATTTATAATTTGCGAATATAATGAAATTGGGAATGAAATTGGGAATGAAACTGTCTTGGAAACTAACAGTAGTGCAAATAATGTCTCTGATATGCATCAGCAACTTATTTCCATTGAGGATGTCATGAAGCAAACATTGAATGCTCGGAGTATGACAAACGCAGCACTATTCAGAAAGTTGGTGGAATCCACAATTTAACAGAGTATCCTGATAATAATGAAGCAATACTTGAAAATACACTTCATGCTAATTGTGATGTGTCTACACACAATGCTTTCTCAGTGCTTCAGGAAATTAGTGAAAATGATGAGGCTAATCAACATCACATATCTCAAATTCCAGAGCTGCACAACAATTCATTGTGCACTGACATGCACAAATTATCTCCACAAACAGTTTCCCCTTCTGTAATCTCACATTCCAACAATCATCTCAATGCAGTATCCCCTTATGCTTCCCTCTCTCTCCTAAACCATATCTTCAATGACATCATCAACCCTTCTCTTTTAGCTTCAACAAATCTACCCATCCCTTCTCAACCTCACATTCCATATTCATCAACCAAAAAGAAGAAAGGTCGTCCAAAGAAATTGACTAATATACCCACAATTGACTTGGACAATGGTATCAATTACACCATTGATCAAATTGGACTTGAGGTTTTGTCTCAAAATAATATGGCTAACTCTTCCTCTGGTGTACAAACCAGAGCTTCATCATGATCATTATATTAATGAATGAAAATATAGGCTATTGGAATGTTAGGGGTGCTAACTCCATTGACAAGCAACTTGAAATTTCCAACCTTATTTCATCTCATAGCATTCAACTAATGGCCATTTCTGAAACTAAACTCAATCTTGAAACTACTATTAAAGCTCTCTCCAACATTAGACATGCCTGGAGCAGTCTCCACAATTTATCACAAGCTCCTTTTGGTAGATTGTTAATCTTATGGAATCCTATGATCTATTCCCTATCCCCTATCACTGTCCACGGGTAGTTCATTCACTCAGAAATATTACACATCCCCTCTTCAACTTCTTTTTATCTTACCACTGTTTATGCTGACAATAATGCTACTCAAAGGCAACTCTTTCTTGACATTCTACCTTCTCTTCAGCAGTCCAATTTACCTTGGATCTGTCTTGGTGATTGGAACTGCATGAAACTATCTTCTGATAAATGTGGGGGTTCTCCATTATCCTACAGTCAGACACGACCTCTAAACAAAGCCATTTACGATGCTAATCTTATTCCATCCACCAATTCTGGGGCTCTCTTTACTTGGAATAACTCCAGTAAATCTGGAAAGAGAACGTATTGTAAACTTGATAGAGTTTATATTAACTACTCCACTATACTCAAATGGCCTAATCTCTCTACCTTTATCCCTCCCCCATCATTATCAGACCATTCCCCCCTCATCATTTCCTGGGGCAAGGACACTGTAAGAAGGCGCTCTCATTTTCATTTTTTAATAACTAGTCTAAACACCCTGATTTCTTAAAAATTGTAAAATATAGCTGGAACTTTCATACTTTTGGCAACCCCATGTTTGTTTTGCAGGCTAAACTCAAGAATTTGAAGATTCATCTGAAGGACTGGGCTAAGCAAACATATGGTAATGGGAATAGCTCGTCTTCTTCAATACGTGAAAAATTATATCAAGTACAACTGGAAATACAAAGATGTCCTGACCAACCTTAGCTGATTAATACTGAAACATCTCTTCTTAAGGACCTCTCCAAAGCTCTCATTGAAGAAAATAAGATGGCAAAGCAAAAGGCAAAACTGGAATGGCAGTTGAATGGTGATAAAAATTCATCCACTTTCCATAAAAGGTTAAAAATTCAACAGTCATCTACAAATATTTTCTCTATTCTTGATATGCATGGTCAGCCTTGTGATACCCAAGATTCCATTCAAGATGCCTTTATGGAGTATTTTCAGCATAATCTTGGGAAGACACAAATTCCTTCAATTTCTCTGCATCAATTTTTTCAGTACCAACTCCCTAAAATTCCTGATGACATGTTCACTGATTTAATTAAGGAAATTTCGGATAATGAAATCAAACAAGCTATCTTCGGATTAAACTCTAATAGTTCTCCTGGTCCTGATGGATTTAATGCACATTTTTTCAAAGTCACTTGGGATATTATTGATGGGGAATTGATCAAGGCTATTAAGAACTTTTTCAGACACAGCAAGCTTATCTCGGGCATTAATGCAACTAAACTTGCACTGATCCCTACAACTAACCATCCTATGTCTGTTGATTAGTTCAGACCCATTACATGCTGCAATGTTATATATAAGTGCATTGCTAGGATATTGGCAGCTAGAATGAAAACTCCTTTGGATGGTTTGGTCTCTGCTAATCAGAGTGCATTTCTTCCTGGTAGGGACATAACTGATAACATACTCCTTGCTTCTGAACTAATGAAAGGGTATAAAAGGAAACTCATTTCTCCTAGATGTGTCCTTAAGCTTGATATTCAGAAAGCTTATGATTCCTTACAGTGGAAATCTATCATCTATATTTTGCATAAGATGAACTTCCCTATTCCCTTCTTATGTTGGCTATATACATGTATTTCTACTGTCAACTACTCCCTTAGTATCAATGGAAATATATTTGGCTACTTTGGTGCCACTCAGGGTATTAGACAAGGTGACCCAGTTTCCCCTTACCTCTTCATCTGTGTTATGGAGCTGCTCACTACACTTCTATCTGAAGCCATGTGCAATAAGCTACTTGACTATCATCCATTATGCAGGAAGAACAGTATATCCTCTCTCTTATTTGCTGATGACTTACTTTTATTCACTAAGCCTAATTTGAAATCCATTAGTGGGGTCTTAAATGTTCTTGATACCTTTAGTACCTTGACTGGTCTGGTCATTAACAGAAGTAAATCTAGATTGCTAATTGTTGGTCTCACTGATGATGATAAAGAGATGATGTACACTATGTCTTGCCTCTCTCCATTTAGTGAAAATGAATATTACCTTGTGGTGCCACTTTGTGATTCTAGAATCAGGACATTCCAATGCTTACAACTATTTGAAAAAATTACTGCTAAACTTGCTAGCTGGAAAGTATCTCAATTTTCGATGGCTGGTAGGCTTGTAATTGTTAAATCCATTGCATTATCCATGTGTGTTTATTATGCTAGAATATTTATTCTCCCAGCCAAACTCATTAGCATGGTCAACTCGGCTTTAAATCATTTTTTGTGGCATGGTAATCCTTTCTCTATGAAAATGATTCCTATAGCTTTTAGTAAACTTTGTTGTCCACTGGAAAAAGGAGGTCTTGGAATTATAAATATTAAGAACTGGAACTTTGCAATGTTATCTGCTAGAATTGACAAGTTATTAAGGAATGACAAAAATCTATGGGCTTCTTGGTGTAGGCAATACCTCATACGTCAAAGCAACTTCTGGTATACTTCATCTCCAACTGATTACAGCTGGACTTGGAGGAATATCTTGAGAGGAAGACAATTTTTCCTACCTCTGGTGCAACGGAGAATTAAAGATATTAACATGATATCTTTTTGGTTTGATCCATGGCCTTCAAAAGGAGTCACTTTAGCTAATATAATTGATTACGACATGAGAAGATCCACTGGCATTGGTTGTAATGCTACTCTAGCTAGGTTCTGGGCTGATGATACTGTCTCCCTCCCTAATTGTAGCTCTACAGTGGTAAGAGCTGAATGGTTAGCTATACAAAATAGGTCCTACAAACTCAGTTCTGTTCATATGACTTGGAATGACAGGGTGCATTCAATTAAAAATGTTTATAAGGCACTTGATCCCTCCATGCAACTGCCTACTTTTCTTTGGTATTCTCGCATCTGGGATCATAGGTCTGTCCCAAAGGAATACATGTACATGTGGATGGTTTTGATGAATGGTATCCTGACTTTATCCAAGCTCAAAGGTTATGCGGTTATTCAATGTGATAAATGTCTATTCTGTGGTGTAGGTGTGGAAACGGTTGCGCACTTATACTTTGAATATGAGTTCACTTACCACATCTGGAGTACGATAATGCAATGTTATGGTTATCACAGGCCAATGAGAAGCTCATGTATGGAATGGTACAACATCTTTAAGGCAACTAGGTGGAAGAATGAGAGAAGTAGAATGCTGTTGAGAATTTTGAAGAAGGTTCTGTATTTTGTTTGGTTGGAGAGGAACAATAGGGTGTTTAAAGGGCAAGCTACCTCTAAACATGTATTGGTCCTTTCTATTACTAGTAACATATAATTTTTGCTTTTGCTTTCATCAGTCCTGTGGTGGACAGCATGTTGTAATCCATTGTGTTGATATTTTTGGTTAATTATAATAATGGTAGGGGACCATTCAACCCCACTAGCTTTGCTAAAAAAAAAAAAATTTAACGTTGAAATGAATAAATTTGTTAACTCTAAATTTACATCTGTATTTGGTTTAATTAATACGAGGGATTAAGAAAATAAAAGTGATAAAGATTGTCAATTTCATAATTTAAATAGGAAATTTGATTTAATCAATTTATTGTAAATTTGTTTAATTAATATAAAAACAGCCATTTTGGCCACTGACTCGGATTTCGACCAAACCAGTTTCATCGGATCTATAACTGTGAATTATTGTAAGATTTCAAGTTTTGTAGCGATCGGGCTTGTCGTTTGATCGTACGGACTCGAAACGCCTTGAAATAAACGCAATTGAAATCAATTTGGAAAATATTGTTTTTAGCATAACTTCTTCATACGATGGAATTTGGACTCAAAACCTTTTCCATTGCGTGTAAAATATTTTAAAACATCTATTTTGATATATGGGTTGACCCAATTTCGTTCCGGAGTAGAAACGGGCTTTTCGGGCCATTTAGCGTTTAGCGCGTATACCAATCGATCCATCTATTATTTTTCAGCCTTGTCAATATATAACCCGTTATAAACCCTAGCCACTCCATATTTTCATTTGTCCATACATACATCTCCTTCTCAACTCCTCATTCCAATGGCAAAAAAAAACCTAATTCCAAAAATTAATTTCAATTTCAAAAAAAAAAAATTCGGATCTGCAGCCACTTCCAGTCACGCTTCGATTTTCAGAGGAAAAAACGTTGTATCTACTTCGGTTCAGGAAGAAAATGACTCGGGTCGCTCCAGGTCGTTTTGGCAAAAACTCCAAGCAAGCACCAGGGAGTTGAGGCGACGCACCAAAGTCGACACAGGACCAGAATTTTCCAATTTTCAAATTTTCATAACTTTTTCGTACGAGCTCGGATTCACGCGCGGTTTATTTTGCTGGGATTGTATGGGAATTCCAGACATTTTGGCGTTGGTTTGGACGGATTTGGAGACTGTCAAATTTTTGGGTTTAAATTGGATTTAGATTCAATTTAAATTCAAAAGGTGAGTGTTTTAAAGCACTCACAACTTCTAAAATTTCTTATGTTTGTTAAATTGATATATGATGTGATTTGAAAATTTATTTATGTTTGTTTGGACTATTTTTAATCATCATATTAGTTAATTGCATTTATTTAATTAAACTGTTATTTATTATTTATTGCATATTAACTGAAAGTTAAATTTATATTTATTTTTTATTGCATATAAACTAGCAGTTAAACAGTTATAATTTGTTATTGAATATAAACTGATAGTCGATACCAGTTATTTATCACCTGTTATATATTGATATATTGTTTGAATTTGGATTGTAACATCCTGCCTTTTTCGCACGATTCAAACAGACACGCGTGCCAATTCAAAACATATGAAAGGGCGGATTGTTATGGGGTAAATAAGAAAAACAGAGAAGGAAAAACAAAATAGAATCTCACAGCGGAAGGATAAAATATAATAATAAAATATATAGTTTATAAATCTGTTTACAAAACATTTATATACTACATATCAGAGTTACACATACCAATAACAATGCATCGGAATTAAACGGTGTAGTGGAATAATATAGTAGATACTAGTAATACAACTCTTCGTCTTCGTCCTCCAGAGCTAAATCCTCAAATCCTTAAACGCTCGGACTGACCCGAGCGAATTGAAAAGACAAAACACTCGAGTCAGAACTAAAAGATCTTATGTGAGTTAAATCAGCAGGAGTAAATATGAGTGTAGTAACTCAAGAGATGCTCGGGATTTACATCTCCTAAGGATCCGTTAAACTATTTACTATGTAGTATATTGCGCTATTTCAATAGCGCAATATTGTAAAATAAACTTACTTTTTAATAGCGTAAAGGAGTGACCCAGTATTCCCCTTAACACGTAATAGTCCCAGTAGTCCATCCAATATCATAGTCCCTCCTGATCGTGAAGCCACCAGAGGATACCACACGTGCTACGGGAGAAATCCAAACTCGTACAAGGCTCGGTATGGTAGGTGACACGGCACAACTAGGTAATGCCAGGGTAGATATACCAATTACGCATCCGGGCCGATGGTAACGCGTAGCCGCAGCTACCGCCCACCTCGAACAAACTCCCCCAAAATCAAAGTAAAAGTGGCCACTAAATCAATCCAAAGTCAAAGTATAATATCGAAGAGGAGTGTCCGATAAGAGGAATGACCTCATTAACCCGTCAATCGCTCCTGTTTTAGCCACCTTATGCCAACTCACGGAAGTCGGGTCCACGTATTTACCTTATAGGAAACGTCGCCACCAACCTACTTCCTTCTGGAATCTCCACCGCGTAAACGGTTAGTCAAAGTGGTTTTCGGTATCGACAGAGAGTATGTCAATATCCGATCCCGGTCTCTTTTCCAACCCATCGTTATTATAACACCGCGGTCATTTTAAAAATAGTTTATACTTTAAAATCAGAATAAAAATTTCCATTTCAAAACTATGAATACGATATCAAATTAAAACCCAAAGTAATATGATATCATTTTATCTCAAATATAATCCTTTTCCAAAATCATACTGGTTTAAAATTTAAAATATCTGGAAACCAAACATTTGAATTATACTTTCAAAACATAATATTTCGAAATTCATACTTTTAAAACCATAACTTCTAAAACTTGAATGGTTTGGATATTCAACGGTATATAAAATAAATGGTTTAACTTTAAGGTAACTTTGTAAAGAAAAATAATTTCCATGGCTTTACAAATATGTTTCTTTATTTAAAGTCTAAACCAAAATTTAAACATCACTTTCAAGTTCCAAAACTACTTCAATTTCTATATATATATATATATATATCCATTTGGAGTATTAATATTTCAAAACTAAAGTTGGAATTTTTTTTTTCTTTCAGCAAATTAAACGTACTATTATTTAGTCTTGAATATTCACATAAAATCGATAAATAAAACTCCAATTTCTAACAATTAAATATTTTCTTCAATTTAATTTATACTAACATATTCATTTTTAATTATCTTGGAAAAGTCCAGTTAAAATATCATATCTTAAAATTTCCAAACTTAAACATTAAACATATGATATAATTATCAAACTCCATTTTTCTCAATTTTTCCATTTTTATTTAAGAGATTTATACACAGCTTAAATTCAAAATCTCTAACTTCATATGTATATATATAGAAGAAAATATCAAAATAAAAAAATTTATAAACCGTATTCCATACAAACCATAGAAATCACTTTAAAATATTTTATATATAGACCACGGTGCCTGTATATAATTTTCTATCCTATGGTCAAGTGATACGGATATTTATCATTTCAATCCGCAATTTAAAAATAAAATTTTGCGGTTGTACATCATTTCAAACCACAATCCCGTATGAAATGAAAAATGTATGATAACTTGCAATTTAATGATATAAAATAAACATCCATTCATCAGCATCATCCATCATCCAAATCACAATCATCATCCAATAATAAATCAATATCAATATATATCAGATAATATATAACAGGTAATGACTGGCAGTTATGTTCAAAATAATTTAACAACTATTAAACTAACAGTTTATATTCAGTAATAAATTTTATAACGGTTAACTAGCAGTTTATAGGCGAATAAATAAATTCTAACTGTTAATTAATATGCAATAAATAAACTAAATTAACAGTTAAATTAAATAAATGCGAATTAACAGATATGCTGAATAAAACATGCCAAACATTCATAAATAAATTTCTACTCATATCTAAAATAAATTTAACAAACATAAAAACTTTTAGAAGTTGTGAGTGGGTTAAAACACTCACCTTTTGAATTTTGTTTGCACAAAAAATGGGAAAACACCTCCAATCCGTATAATTTAGTTGATTTTATGTGGTTTTTAATGATTTGGGTTACTTGTGCAAATATGAAAAAAGCAAGGACTAAACTGTAAATGACACACAGATTTATAGTGGTTCGGCCAGAACGTGCCTACGTCCACTTTATATGTTATTCCCCTTTTTCTTTCAGATTACAAGTACAAAGCTTTAAGTACAAGTATCAGAAAGTTATTTGAAAGTTCCTTCCTTGCTTGAGCTCTCAAACTTGTCTGCCATTGTTGTACCCCTTCCCCTCTATTTATAGAGTGAGGCTGGGGGCAGGGGTCTTGGATGTATATAGCTGCTGGCGGGCCTGGGCTGAAGCGATCTGGCCTGGCATATCTGGTTCGGCGGAGCTTGGTTCGGTCGTGGTTGGAGTGGCTTTGGTCCGGTAGGATGTTGGTCCGGTGGTGTGATGGAGGTGAGGTTGGTTTGGTCCGGTGTGGATTTGGTTCGGTGATACGAGGAGGATGGGTTGGTTTGGCTGTATGTGGTTCGGTGGATCATGGTTCGGCAGAGGTTGGATGGGTTGGTTCGGTGTGGGATGGAGAGCGTTGGTTCGGCAGGGGTGTTGGTTCGGTGGTAGAGGTTGATTCGGTGGCAACAGCCTCGTGTTGGTCCGGTGCCGAAGGGGTGTGCTTGGTTCGGTATTTGTAGATGCGAGGTTTGGTTCAGCCAGGCATAGGTACCGAATGGACAGTATGTAAATGGTGATTCTAGACGAAATTGATGCTCCTTGGCCTCGTGATCACATGGGTGAGAATTCGCCCAACATTTGCCCCCCAAAGCGGGGCACGTGCTTGCATGTGTCGCGCTTTGTTTTTCTTCTGGTTGGTGTAGCTTCGTTCAGTCTAGAGTGCCGAACCAATTGGTCCGGTTTCCTACATTTGCCTATAAATAGGGGCTATACGCCTTCGCTATTTCTTACCAAACAAGCCGAACTTTTTGCCGAATCAAACCCTTAGCTTCGACGAATCAAGACGCTAGCCGAACCAGGTGAGACCCCCTTGCTACCGAATGAATTTTATAGACTTCCAGTACCGGATGAATTTGAAACCCTCAATACCGAATGAACTTTCATCCTTCAACACCGAATGAAACTCGAACTCTCAATACCGAATGAGATTCGAACTTTCCATACCGAATGAAACTTAAAGACTTTTATTTCTGCGAATGAGTTTTGAATTGTGAGCAAGTATACAGGCTGCATGTACCTACGGGTTTACATTTCCATACTCCTTGTTCTAACGATGTGCTTTTGCTTTGGTGTTGCAGATAAATGTCTCACAAGGTGGAAACCCGATCGGAAAAGAAAAAATCTACGGACAGAAGTGAGTCTTCCGTCGTGCCTCCCGCCCAGCCAGGACCGGAACGTCGTGGACCTACCCCGAGGTCGCTAGTAGACGGGTATGGTCCCCAAGAGCTTCTGAACTCTCCTCCTGATTGCTTTCCGAGCTCTCTCAGAGAGGAGCAACTTGACATTATCTCCCGCTCCTTTGGAATAGATAGAGCGCGCATGCTATTGCCGGGGGAAGGAGTGATGCCGTATGACCCCCCCGAAGGCTACTTTGCTTACAGCAGATATCATTGCATGTGTGGTGCTATCCCGCCTCTCAACGCCTCGATAGTTAGCTTTATAACATATCTGAAGGTGGCTCCATTTCAGTTTCAGCCTAATTCATATGCCATTCTGGTGAGTCTTTTCGTCATCTTTCAGAGGAAATATGGGCGTCCTCCTTCCAACCAGGAGATCCGATATCTGTACAACTTGAGAGGCTACAAGAAGGGGTCTCCATATATCAGTTTGGAAGCGGCCGTGCCCTTTAAGCCTATTCTAGATTTGTACTCGAAGTTTAGTATGTTCAAGAAAGAATGGTTTTTCATTAGGGATGACCCTGTTTCTTTCCGCCTTTTCACTTCCAGCTGTAAGTTGAACTTCATTTATATTTTCCTTGTCCCGATCACAATGCTTCTTTTTATATGCTTTTATTTCTTGCCTGCAACAGGTGGCTTTGCGGTTGTGGAGAATGATTCCTTGGCGCGGATGGCTGCTGAAATAAAGGTCATTTCGGGAAGGGATAGGTCGGCCTCTTACCTGATCAGGAACGCCACTATCCTGGAGTATAACTTGATTCTGCCACATCAATCTGTGGTTAAACAGAGAGATACAGCCGAGGAGAGGGCTGCTAAAGCTAAGGATGGGGCTACTGCGAAGAGCAGCAGGAAGAGACCTTTCTCGGTACCTCCAGCCGTTGGGGGAAAGAAGCTTAAGAAGTCTGATGGACCCTCTCCCAGTACATGTCCAGATATTCCGGAGGAGGAAGGTGGAGAGGAGGAAAGAGACAAAGAGGAGAGTGGAGGAGATTGAGAAGGTGAAGGACAGGGTGGTAGTGGTGCTAGGGCTTTGTCTTCTGAGCAGGCAGGGAAGATCCAGGAGTGGACGGATGATGCTTTCCGTCAGGCTTTTGAAGGGTTGGAGGAAGGATCAGCCTCGGTGAAGAAGGCAAAGGAGGTTGACAAGGCTGGGGCTGGCGCCGATCCATTCCCTAAGAGTTCTTCAGCTGAGGTGGCTCCAGCAATTCAAGGTGAACTCTTGACTTCTGCAGATTCTATTTATGATAGGGACTTAGGAATATTTTATGGTTCGCTTCCGTCCTGGACTGAGATTCAGGACTTATTGCAGTATTCTCCTTCTCCGTAGGGTTTGTATAACAGACGTGCCTTCTGATTCTTTTTAAGTTAACATATTTCTTGAATTATGGACCCTTGTATGTTCGTAACACTTGTTCTTTATTACAGGGGCAGGCGAGGTGGCCTAAACTTCAGACGTTCGACACAGCCTCGAACAATTCAAGTTGATGAGAGCTTCTACAAAGCCGAAGCCGCCAACCGTCCGTTCCGGGGATGTAGTTAGATATCGCTCTCTTCTGGGAGTCATTGAGGAAGGTATCCAGCAGAGGAAGAGGAGGCGTTCCTTGTTTGATTCACCACCTGGTCCTCAGCCTTCTACTCAGCCTTCCCGAGATACTGCGGAGGAGACCACAGAGTTTGCCCCCTCTCCGCCTCCTTCCGAGAATCCTACTGTGATCCGCATAAAACGTCCCGACGTGCCCCGCAATCCCTTTGTCGGCCACCCGGATTTGGACCCAAGCTCTCAGGATATATTATTTGACGAGGCCACGGGCGAGCATCTTCTCCCCCACAATCCCATGGTTCGGATTCTTGATGAGGCTAAGTCCCTGGATTTGGATCTGCTCACTACTCGGATAACTGCTATGGGGGACGAAGCCAAGGCCAACATTGACCGGGTCGTGGAGGAGGTCAAGAAGTTGATGGAGCATCATGCTCGACTGGCTAGGGCTGGGGAGGAAATCGGGAGTGCTAACATCCGGCTGCGGCTACAGGTTTCTGATCAGGCCAAGCAGCTTGCCGATCAGGCTATCTAGATTTCTCAGCACGAGGCAGCCTCCAGGCAGTTGAAGGAGAATCAGGAAAAGGCCAGCAGGGCAGAATTGCGAAAAATGGAGGCTGCTTGCAAGGGTCGGATTGATATGGCCATTGCGACGGTGGATGAGGTTCGGAATGCGGATCTCGAGCGGATTGAAAAGTTGTCTGGGAGGCTTGAAGCCGCAGAGCTTGCTCAGGCCAAGCTAAAGGAAGAGATGGAGGAAATGAGGAGGTCTCTCCAGGCTGACCGCCTGAGATATCGATCGGAGAGGGATGTTGCCGTCGCTAAGTTGTTGTCCTCCAAGGCCCGGGTGAGGAAGTTCGAGGAGAATGAGGGGATGATGGATGAGATGTTGCAGGATATGTACTTCCGTACCTGGAAGCAGGGTAATCTATCCTGGATGGATGACTATCCCCGGATCATGGCTAGGATATATCTCCGGGCTTTGGAGGAGGCCAAGGCCGATGCGGATAAGGAAGGTGGAAAGGCATTCAGGATGGACGTGGTAACCGCCCAGTTCTCAAAGGAGGAGAAGGTAGCGGTGAAGGAGGGGATGCGGCTACTTGCTGCGGAGGAAGCCCGTGTGCAGTTGGGGGATGAGGACCAAGAAGCGGGCGTCGGTGAGTTTTCTCTTTTTAGCTTTTCATAACTTGATCGTTCGCTGTTTATCTGATGGATTCTTGTTCTGAATTGGATAGGTGGGACCTCAAGTCAACATGCTCGGGGTTCCGATCCAGCAACCAAGTAGATTCGGAGAGCTGGTTATGAAGTGTAGTGGTTAGCACTAGTGCAGCTGGTTATTTTATTTGGTCTGCTTGACATTCCTGTATATGCTAGTTCAAAACATTAATGTACTGTAATAATGACTTTATGTAATTTCATAACATAAGCTGATTCCTTTATGTTGGAATGTTAACGCTATTTTGTTGTGCTGTGTAAGTGATGTAACCATGCATGTTACTAGTGACTTGACTGTGCCTGATGCCAAGTTTTTTTTTACTTAAAGTATAATTTTCTCATTTTGCAACGTAAATGTGATGCGTGAATATGAACTGCAGCTATGCATTAATGTGTAAAAGTAGAAGGTACCGCCCTTCATGTTTCGGCTGTGGACGGCAACTTCGTGCGCCCCGTAAGACTAAGCACGGAATGCTGTTGAGTGTCTCGTTATCCGATTGTAAGTTTCTGTTCCCATTAGCGAACGTTCCCTATTTCATGTCCTGTACTTTCAAGCACCGTTACGGAGAATAGGAGAAAAGTTTTAAATGAAATTGAAATATAGGAAAAGTAAAACTTCCAGTCACGGAAGGCTGTCGATGTGCTTAAGTTCGTGGCGAACGGGTTTTGTAGTCACTTTCCCTAGTTGTGGGTCTTGGAGACATTTGCCACCCATCTTACGCCTCTGTGGCGAGTTTTCTTTTTTACCACAGCCGCACTTAAGACACATCGGAGCCGATCACGCACAGTAACTACCCGGGCCATTATGGCCCGTAATCGTGGGTATTATTCGATTTACTGTGGCCGGCTAGCGTGGGGGCCGATCATCAACTGTGAACTGCCCCTGGCTAGCCACACCTTATGTTGGGGCTTATGATCGGTTCACAGTTGCCGGCAAGCCGAATCGCTGTAATGAGCTGCCATCGGCTATAGTTGGCCTTTTTTTGTGATGACTTATACTCGGCTTATTACAGTCGGCTTTAAGGGCCGAGACAAACAATGAGTTAACTCGCGGTAGAGGGATACCCGAGCAAAGTGTCTCATTGGCGAGGGCATAGGAGCGTAGCGTACGTGTTAGATTTTGTCAAGGTGGAGTTGTGTTGTGAAGCTCTGGATTGAAATGTCATCTACAAAGGATTTTGTTCAACAGCAAAGGATAAAGCTTAACAAGTAGCCAAGATATAAAGGAACAAGTTAACAAGAGCCAAGTTTTTTAAAGTGGTTCGGCACGAAAATGCCTACGTCCACTGATTCTCTTTGTTAATTCACTTCATATGGGCAGTACAAGTTAAGAAAAGTATCGACGGAGGTGTCGGATGTTCCATGCCCTCTGGAACACCTCTCCGTCCACTGTTGACAAAATATAAGCTCCGTTGTGGAGATCTCTATGAATTACATATGGTCTGTCCCAGATGGGGTCCAGTGCCCCGGGGCGCGGAAAGATTCCCTTGAGGACAAGATCTCCATCTTGTAAGCTGCGATGTTTGACTTTGGAGTTGTATAGTGCTGCCACTTTTTGTCTGTGAGCTGCTGCTTTGAGTGCTGCATCATTTCTTCTCTCCTCAATCTGATCCAAAGACATGAGGAGGAGTTCTTCGTTCTTTTCCGGGCTGTATTGGATCCTACGGTTAGAGGGTACTATAGTTTCAACTGGGAGCATGGCCTCCGACCCGTATGCCAAAGAGAAAGGAGTATGCCCTGTTGAAGTTCTGTAAGATGTGCGATAGGCCCAAAGTGCCATAGGAAGTTCGTCCACCCAAGCGCCTTTCGAATTTTCAAGTTTCTTCTTCATTAGGTTTTGAGGATCTTGTTGACAGCTTCGACTCGTCCGTTTGCTTGAGGATAAGCTACAGATAAGAAGCTTTTGTGAATTCCGTGCTCTTGGCACCAATCGGCGAATTCCTCGCTGTCAAATTGAAGCCCGTTGTCTGATATGATTCTGAGTGGAACTCCGTACCTGCACATAACGTTTTTGATCACGAATTTGATAACTTTAGATGAAGATATTTTATTCAGAGGCTCCGCTTCCACCCATTTGGTGAAATAGTCAACTGCCACTATGGCATGTCTGGCCCCGCCTCGGCCCATCGGCAGTTCGCCAATTAAGTCAATTCCCCATATTGCGAAGGGCCAAGGGCTGGTCATCTGAGTAATTTCATTGGTTGGTAGTCGAGGAATCTTAGCAAATTTCTGACCCCTGTCGCATCTTCTGACGAAGTCTAAGGCATCTTTGTTTAAAGTGGGCCAGAAATACCCATATCGGAGTATCTTTTTTGCTAAGGTCTGCCCTCCGGTATGGTCTCCACAACTTCCATGATGGATATTGGATAGAATTTCCTTGGCTTCTCTTCCAGCAACGCACCTCAATAAGGGGTTAGAGAAGCCCCGCCGATAGAGGATGCCTTCTTGCATTGTGTAGCGGGAAGCTTTCCATAGAATTTTCTTAATTTCACTTCGCCCGTCGGGTAGGGTGCCATTTTGTAAGTATTCTCGGATAGGGGTCATCCATGTTTCTTCTTCGGTTGCAGCTATCAGATTTACTTGCTCGAAATTCGGGGTCAGTAGCCTTGAGACAGTTGTCGTTCCAGAAATGGTACCATCTCCCATGCAAGCTTGCTTTGCCAGCTCGTCGGCCTCTTGATTTTCTTCTCGAGGAATGTGTTTGATCGAGTAGTGATCCAATTGATTGAGCAGCCGCTTGGTCTTTTTCAGATATGCCGTGAGCCGCTCTCCTCGAGTCTGGAACTCCCCTAGTATTTGATTTACAATGAGTTGCGAATCACTGTGAAGACATGAGGAACCGACTCCGATCACCAGGGCGAGCTCTAATCCGGCTATTACTGCTTCATATTCGGCATCATTATTGGTGGCAACGAATTCTAGCCTTAGTGCATAACGCAGCTTTCTTCCCCTGGGAGTGATGATCACAACGCCTGCCCCCTAGCCTTGTTCGTTCGACGCTCCATCTACGAAGAGATTCCACTTGATACCTCTGCTATTTCAGATTGGTCCCAGCCTTCGTTGATAGTGAATTCGGCGATGAAATGGGCTATGGCTTGTCCCTTGATGGTAGTGGGAGGATGGTAGGTGATATCATATTGGCTTAGCTCGATGCACCACTTGAGCAGTCGCCCAGAGGTGTCAGGACGATGGAGCACTTGCCTCAATGGTTGGTCGGTTAGGACTCTGATGGGATGAGATTGGAAATAGTGTCGTAGCTTCCTTGATGTGATTAGTAAACAGTATGCCAGTTTCTCGAGTTTGGGATACCGGGCTTCTGCTCCCGTGAACCTTTTGCTTATGAAGTACACTGGCCGTTGTGTGGGGTTTTCTTCTCTTACCAAAGCGGCGCTTAGAGCATGGGATGACACGGCAAGGTATAGGTATAGTTCTTCGCCTTCATTCGGAGTCGAGAGTACTGGTGGCCGTTGGAGGTGCTCGATTAGGTTAAGGAAAGCAGTTGAACACTCATCGGTCCATTCGAATTTTCCTTTGTCTTTCTTCAGGGCCTCGAAGAAAGGGATGCATTTGTCAGTTGCTTTAGAGATGAACCGGCTTAGGGCGGCCACCTTCCCGTTTAGGCTTTGCATCTCTTTTCGAGTGGAAGGTATCTTGATATCTTGCAAGGCCCGGACTTGTTTGGGGTTTGCTTCAATCCCCCTGGCATGAACGATGAATCCCAAGAACTTTCCCGATGATACTCCGAAGGAGCACTTTAGAGGGTTCAACTTCATTCCATATTGGCGAAGTACTTGAAACATCTCGTCCAGATGGTTTACATAGTCGTTGGCTTTCCTTGATTTTACCAGCATGTCATCCACATAAACTTCCATAGTTCGTCCTATTAGTTCTGCAAACATCTTGTTGACGAGGCGCTGATAAGTAGCTCCGGAGTTTTTAAGTCCGAACGGCATTACCATGTAGCAGTACAATCCTCGGTCAGTAATTAAGCTAGTGTGGTCTTGATCGGGGGCGTGCATAGGGATCTGGTTATATCCTGAGTATGCGTCCATAAAGGATAAAAGTTCGTGTCCGGCAGTGCTATCCACGAGTTGGTCGATTCGAGGGAGTGGGAAGCAGTCTTTTGGGCAAGCATCATTTAAGTTGGAGAAATCGATGCACGTGCGCCACTTCCCATTAGCTTTCTTTACCAGTACCGGGTTGGCGATCCATTCCGGGTAGATGGCTTCACGTATGAAGTCATTGGCAAGTAAGTTCTTTACTTCTTCCTCGAGGGCTGCTGATCGTTCTGCCCCCATGCTTCTCTTCTTTTGCTTTACCGGTACCTTGGTAGGATCGATATTTAGTGCATGGCATGCAATGTCTGGGGAGATTCCAGTCATATCAGCGTGCGTACATGCAAATACATCCATGTTGTGGTGAATAAAATCAATGAGTTGATTCTTTAATTCTCTTTTTAACTGAGATCCGACTCCCAGCAGTTTACTTGGGTCGCGTTTGTCTACAGATACAAATTCCATAGCCTCTACAGGCTCGGCGGTGGCCTCCTCCTCTTTGTCCCTGGGGTCTAATTCATTGAAAGGATCACTGGTATACCGAAGAGGAGGGGCTTTCTTTAGTTGCTATGCTTCCAAGCTTTTCATGCAGAGAATAGTCTCTGCATTTTTTCCTTTATCTCTCCTGCGATTATTGCGAAGTTCGGTTACATAGCAGTCCCAAGCGGCCTCTTGATCCCCTTCTACTTCTCCCACTCCATTATCCGTTGGGAATTTCATCTTCACGCACCATGGGGCAAGGACAATTTGGAAGTCGGACAGGGCTGGTCTTCCTAAAAAGGCATTGTAGGCCGAGTGGTTGTCTATTAGCACGAATGTTTGTTTCCGAACGGCGGAGCGGGGATGACTTCCCAATTCAACAAAGAGATCCAATTGTCCGAGGGGCATCTTTGCTTCTCCAGTGAAACCTTGTAGTGGTTTGTTGCAGGGGGATACATCCTTCATTG
Organism: Allium cepa; assembly: GCA_030765085.1. Classification (NCBI taxonomy): domain Eukaryota; kingdom Viridiplantae; phylum Streptophyta; class Magnoliopsida; order Asparagales; family Amaryllidaceae; genus Allium; species Allium cepa. The sequence goes on along the minus strand of CM060934.1, from coordinate 364,277,064 downwards.
ACAGCTTCATTTTGTCGAAAGCATGCTTGAATAGGATATTTACTGAACTTCCAGTGTCTATTAAAATTCGGAAAACTTTGACTGGACCGAACCAGGCAGAGATGACCATAGGTTCCATGTGTGGGTACTGCCTTCCTTCTAGGTCGTGCCCACTAAATGTGATGTCATTATTTTACTTCCTCTTAGGGTGGCGTTCTTCCATAACAGAATTGACGCAGTCACCCTCGCTTCTGAGTGAGTTTCCGTATCTTTCCATTTCTACCCAGCTCTTGTCTGCGATGTGTGGCCCTCCTGATATTGTATGGACCACTATCTTTTCTTGGCTGGAGCCGCTGGTGTTGCGATTTCCTCCGCCTGTCTCTGGGTGGAGCTGCCCTGGGTTTTCCTTGGCAGGAGCTGGGGTCCCGTCCTGTCCCTTCACATAGCGTTCTAATCTCTTTCTCCTGATGTGTTCTTCAATTAGATCTCGGAGATGACGGCATTCATTGGTATCGTGCCCATGAGACTCGTGAAAACGGCAGAATTTTCCGAACTGGATTGCGCGATCTGGCTCTTTCTTGTACGGGGGGCGCTTGTATGTAAGTTCGTCCTGGGTGGCCAGGAAGATGTTCTCGACTATTTCATTCAAGGGAGTGTAAGCGTCGAATCTCGGTCCTGGTCGGTACAAGCGCTTTTCTCCCTTCTTGCCCCCTGCATTGTCTCTGGAATCGTTTCTCCGAATGTCCTTCGCTGCGGCCGGGGCGTTTCCATGGGCCGCCTTAGCCTGTGGTCCTGTCTGCCTTTCAGTGGCAGCCTCTTCGAGCCTCATGTACTTCCCAGCTTCATGAAAGAAATCGGGCAGGGTAGCTGGTTTTTCTTTAGTTAGTATTCTAGCAAACTTGGTATCTGGGTGCACACCACTTCAGAGGGCCATTAGGGTGAGTTTCTCATCGGCATTTTGGACTGCGGCTGCTGCGGCGTTTAACCGGGTTAGAAATTGTTGTAGTGTCTTTCTGGATTTCTGTTTGACATTGGATAGAGAATAAGCATCCTTGGGTTGTTCCACATGAATGCGGAACTGGCTAATGAAGTTTTCTTTCAACATCTCCCATGAGCTGATAGATCCTTGGGGTAGATGGCAGAACCAGGAGGTAGCTAGGTCTGCTAGGAATAGCGGAAAGCATTTACACAACACTCCTTCCGTTGCTCCGCTCATGAGCATATGCTGTGTGTACCTCTACAAGTGTACAACGGGGTCGGAAGTTCCCTTGTACGGTTCCATCGTCGGCATTTTCCATTCTCGAGGGGTGATGGGGGTTTCGATGTCGCGGGTGAAAGGGCTGGTTACCTTAGCGCCTATCCCTCGATCTCTTTGCTCCCGTCGGATGCATTCCCTGAATAATCGCGCCATTCTTTCATCATAATTTGGAGCGGACAAAAATGAGCTTGGTTCTTCCCTGAGGGATCGATCTCGTCCAGATGACCTGTAGGGATGGTATAGCCTATCACTTCTGACGTTATCCAGTGGCTGTCTTTGGCTGCTCGGATGCATGCTAGGACCAGCTACAGTTGCCCCATGCCTTGATCTTCCCCTGTGGGGTTCTGCTTCGAGCATTTCCATGGGGTCAACTTCGGGCTGGGTTCTAGCTCGGCTCCGTTCAGCGGGGTTTCTATGATTAGGCGGCATGACCGGGTCAGCTACATCCGACCCTCGCCTGGTGCCTCCCCCATTGGGTTCGGTTCCAAGCGCTTCCTCGAGTCGGAGTTCGGGCTGAGTCCGGGCACGGCCCCTATCATTGTTGTTCCTGTTGATAGCTTCTTCGAAGAGGGAAGAACTTTGCTGTCTCTGAGATCCTCCAGATTGAGACTCACCCCATGATTCAGTGTTGCGGTTGGATTCTTCGGCATCCCTCAAGCGTGACATGAGTTGGTTCACCAACGCTTCTTGTTGGGATGCGAAGCGGTTAGTTACTTCAGTCACAACTCTGTCTAGATCTGCCCTAGTGATTGCTGCCGGTTGTTTCACGACAGGGGCTGTCGGATTTGCCTGATCTGCTGTCCTAGTGGGATGGTTCTCTTGATCTGGATCCACTGGATCCGGAGCGTTGCTGGTTGCAACGTTCTTTCCCTTGTTGGCGTCTTTTCTCGGCCTGGAAGTCATGTTTCCTAGGCAATGAAGGGTGCTATTGGGAAAGAAGGTTGAATGAGGGAAGCTGAAGTTTCGAGTTCCAAGTTCTCGGTGAAAGCACCAAAAATGTTTGCACAAAAAATGGGCAAACACCTCCAATCCGTATAATTTAGTTGATTTTATGTGGTTTTTAATGATTTGGGTTACTTATGCAAATATGAAAAAAGCAAGGACTAAACTGTAAATGACACACAGATTTATAGTGGTTCGGCCAGAACGTGCCTACGTCCACTTTATATGTTATTCCCCTTTTTCTTTCAGATTACAAGTACAAAGCTTTAAGTACAAGTATCAGAAAGTTGTTTGAAAGTTCCTTGCTTGAGCTCTCAAACTTGTCTGCCATTGTTGTACCCCTGCCCCTCTATTTATAGAGTGAGGCTGGGGGCAGGGGTCTTGGATGTATATAGCTGCTGGCGGGCCTGGGCTGAAGCGATCTGGCCTGGCATATCTGGTTCGGCGGAGCTTGGTTTGGTCGTGGTTGGAGTGGCTTTGGTACGGTAGGATGTTGGTCCGGTGGTGTGATGGAGGTGAGGTTGGTTTGGTCCGGTGTGGATTTGGTTCGGTGATACGAGGAGGATGGGTTCGTTTGGCTGTATGTGGTTCGGTGGATCATGGTTCGGCAGAGGTTGGATGGGTTGGTTCGGTGTGGGATGGAGAGTGTTGGTTCGGCAGGGGTGTTGGTTCGGTGGTAGAGGTTGATTCGGTGGCAACAGCCTCGTGTTGGTCCGGTGCCGAAGGGGTGTGCTTGGTTCGGTATTTGTAGATGCGAGGTTTGGTTCGGCCAGGCATAGGTACTGAATGGACAGTATGTAAATGGTGATTCTAGACGAAATTGATGCTCCTTGGCCTCGTGGTCACATGGGTGAGAATTCGCCCAACAAATTTAAATCGAATCTAAATCCGATTTAAACTCAAAAATCCGACGGTCTCCAAATCTGTCCAAACCAGCGTCATCAGATCCGGATTTTAATTACGATCCTAACAAAAGAAATTTCGCACGAATCCGAATTCGTATGTAAAAGTTATAGTGATTTGAACAATTATGATTAAAAATTAAATTAAATAAAATAACCCTCCTATACCACGTCAGCACGTGAATACGCCCCTCCTGCTTCTCACAAGACCGATGCCTCCAGGTTGCCAACCCTAGCCGCCAGCACTTCAAGCCATCTTCATCGAATTTTTTTGCCACCACGCGGCCTCCAGAACCACGATCAGACGACTCCATCGTCTCCACTACCACCGGCCGCGCCTGGCCTTGGTCCAGCGACCTCGAACAACGCTTCTGGCCCACGCTGCCGCATGACCTTCAAACCCCAATAACGACGAACCTCAACCCCCTGACCCCAAACTAACCGTACCGATGACCAAGTCTTGATGCCCTCTTCCTTCCCATACGACCCGATTGAGCTAAAGTCGAAGATCTGCCGCTGATTGAACGTGTGGCCTATGAACGGCCGGGAAAAATTCGATGATTTCTGGTCAAACGAAAAACTGAATCGAGAAACTAATCGCACCAGCAGATTACGCATATCGAAAACTTCAACATATATATTTTTTTTTGGAATTTTCTGAAGAGTTTGAATTTTCACTTTTGATTTTGAACTGTAGATAGATCTAGGTTTTGCAACCATTGAGGAAGAGAAAGAGATGAAGAAAATGAACGTACAGACAAATGATAGAAGATGGAGGCTAGGGTTTATCACAGCATATATAGAGACAAATTGGTAGGCTAGGTGTGACGACCGCCCATGACTCCCGCACCAAAACAAGGAAATAATGCGCTGAAAGGCGTGCCAGGCAGCCATGGACGATAGTCAGGGTAAAACAAAACAAAAGAATCTCTATCGCATAACTCACAGCGCATGGATAAAATATAATAGAGAAATATAATATAGTGAAGCTCCATAGAACAGAACATCATCATATAAGCATCACAGTAGTTTTGTACAATCATCTACTCAAATCCATACATGAAAGCCTCACTACAAATCACTCAACCAAATACAGCAGCGGATACCCAGTACATATAGTAAGAAAACTAATATGCAAAGCCTCCTGCTCGTCTTCGTCATCTTCAGCGTAGAACTCCTAGCACAGCACCTGTCACCTGCTACCTAGTCTGCCCATCCCAAACATGGATGAACAGCCCAAGGTAATAAGAGGAGACATAAAACCTTGAGTCAGACAAAGTCTTAGTGAGCAGTAAATTAACTATCAAACATACCAAAAGAGCATAAAGGATAAAAGGAATAGGAACCAAACCATCCCACTCCACCTCTTTCTACAGTGATAGCCCCAGACATACACTAAGGAGAAGCAAGCATAACAACATAGACAATTAAGGTAAAGCGAATACCACTCGAGTCAAGGACGATGTTTTCCAAATACAAACCCCCAAGGCCTAAACCAAGATCAGATAAGCACCCAGAAAACACCGCTCTTGAAGCCGAATGATAATACAACCAAACATCCATGACTCTGGCTATCACTGTTATCCTTGCCTCGATTTCACCGTTAGTTGAATGACCATCTGTCAAGGGCTAATGGTAACCCCGGTTCTAACCATAACTCCGCACACTGCCTTGTGCCTAGGACTTATCTACTTTGCCCAGAGTACTCAACTACCTACCTGTAGTCTTTTGGGTGTCCCGACTACCTACCTGTAGTCGTTATGGGCGCCCCATGTACTCTTGCTTTTGAGCATGCTAGAACCTTCAACAACGACGAGATCCAAGCCTCCTAGCCATCCTTCTTGACGACTATCCTCATACAAGCTCAAGCTACCTCTTGAACAATCCATTATCAACCAACTTGAACTACTCTTCAAGTTATCAACATGCTTGGAATGATCCCTGCTTGGATTAAGCCAAGACTCACATCATACTTCGCTTCATCGCATCAAAGCAAAGTCTCAACTCAACAACATGGCTTGCCTCATCAAATCATGGCAAAGTCCCATCTCAACATCATCCAATCTATACATATGAGCTTCAACATCCGCTACATATGCCTTAAGCAGCTTTCACCATTCAAGAGCCTTCTTCCATAGCTTTTGAATCCTCTTCCATCATCTTGTTCAAAATCAACTACTAGCTAACTTGGAAACAATCAAATCAATCATACATTCAAATAATCAATCATTCAAACAAGATCTATTAAGCAATATAAGCAATATCAACTATAATGGCAATTTCGTAAATAAATGAGCAAAAGTCCAACATATGTAAAATCATGGTTTCTAGCATAGATCTATCAAATCTAAAACATGGGTTTTGTCTCTAATACTTGTTAAACAAACTTGCATAAGTAAACATCTTCAAAAAAAAACCATGGATCTAGACTTGGATCTAAGAAAAATGCATGAAATCTCTAACTTTAACACCCAAACATGCCACCAATCCAATATACTCCTTTGGATCCGCGTGAGAGATAACTACCACTCACCAAATCACCCAAACACCTCAAAAACTAAACACTTCAGATCTGGACAACGGAGATCAAGGCTTGATCCGGCAATATCTCGCTTCAATCGATGAAATCTAGCTCCAACGGATGAAGATCTTCAACTTTGGCACTTGAATCTTTGATCTCGATCTTCGATCTTGGATGGATGTTAGAACTAGATTGGAATAGAGAAAAGAAAATGAAGAAATGTTGTAGTCGAGCTCTCAAAATGGCAGCACTTCGTCGCTTCAAAAACCGGTGCCAAAAAGTGAGCCAAACCCCTCTATTTATAGGCTGAACAACCCTTAGGTCGTCGCCCTTTAGGTCGTCCCCGACCTAACACTCCAACGACCTACGACCTAAAACCAGCCCGCCCTAGCGACCTACGGCTTATCCAAACACACAGGGTCTCACGACCTAAACCCCCTGCGACCTAACAAACAAGGCCGACTTAAGCCCAAGGCCGACCTAACGACTTATAACATTAACGACCTACGACACAACCCAGACATAACCTAAAACACAGGCCGCATATCCCAAGTCCTAAGTCGTATGACGACTTAACCACCATGCCGACTTACGACTTAATACCAGTGCCGACTCAAACCCCTGCCGACCTATGTCCCCAACGACCTAACAAACACACAATACAAAAGCCTCCGACCTAACTTAGGTCGTTGCCGACCTATCATGCTACGACCTAACAACATAGCCGACTCACGACTCAACCTATTTCCTTTAGGTCGCTACCCCCTCTTAGGTCGCTCTCCACTAGGTCGGTCACTTTCTTAGGTCGTTCCTCTATCCTAGGTCGCTCAACCGACCTAACTCTCAACACATTAACATCCTAACCCGTTAGCTCCTTAGGTCGCTCACCCCTACCTACGACCTATCCTTCAAACGACCTAACTCCCAAGCCTTCCATCCTATGAGTCGTAACTTGTACACGACCTATCCTATGAGTCGGTCACGACTCAACCCTTAACTCGGCAATGCCTATGAGTCGGTCACGACTCAACACTAACCACACGAGTTATCTCCTTATACGACTCAGGCTAGGAACACCACAAACAACACTAACGACCTGTAAATTCTACGATCCATCGACACGTAAAATACGGGTCGTTACATTCTCTCCCCCTTAGGAATTTCGCCCCCGAAATTCCAAGCAAACAATCAGAAATCAAAGATATTCTGCATGCCTACCATCCAAAGCAATCAACAAACCATGCAACCAATTCTAGCCTAGGATGCAGAATTCTAAGACTCAGAACAAGCTACAAATTCATGAGATGTCACGACACTTTAGGGCGATACCTCGAAGAGTCCGGGATGAGCTGCCTTCATCCTCTCTTCCTCCTCCCATGTACAGTCGTTAACATCATCACTCCATTGTACCTTGAGCAACGTAATCGTCTTCCTCCTAAGCTGTTTCGTATCAGTTTCAACAATACGAAGCGGCTTACGAGGTCTTGTAACAACTGGATCAACCTCCAAATCTTCATAGCTATCAGCAGAAACCACTGTCTTTGGGTCGTGCACATACTTCCGTAGATAAGCTACATGAAAAACATTGTGCACACCCGCCATCTTTTCCGGTAACTCCAATCTATAAGCGAGCTTTCCAATACGCTCGATAATCGGGAATGGTCCAACAAATCTCGGAGTCAACTTTCCTTTCTTCCCAAACCTTATAGCATTCTTCAATGGAGAAATCTTCACAAAAACCATATCACCTACGTCGAATTCCAAATCCTTACGACGATTATCGGCATAACTTTTCTGACGATCTTGGGCTGCCTTCATTCGTTGCCGAATGATCTCTATACAATCTGAAGTCTGTCGAATCATCTCTGGCCCAAGTATCAGCTTTTCTCCAGTTTCCAACCAACATGTCGGAGAGTTACACGGTCTTCCATATAATGCCTCATATGGTGCCATACCAATACTCGACTGATAACTGTTATTATAAGCAAACTCCACCAAATGAAGGTGATCTTCCCATGATCCTCCGAAGTCCAAAACACATGCTCTAAGAAGATCTTCCAAAACTCGGTTGACTCTCTCAGTCTGACCATCTGTTTGAGGGTGATAAGCTGTACTCAAACACAACTCAGTTCCCAAAACTTCCTGGAAGCTCTTCCAAAATCTACTGGTGAACAATGGATCTCGATCGCTCACTATACTCTTCGGAACACCATGGAAACGAACTATCCACTTCACATATAATTCAGCCAACTTCGATGCAGTCCTAGTCGATCGAACAGGAATGAACCTTGCACTCTTGGTCAAACGATCTACTATGACCCAAATCCCTTCATTCCCTGCTCTTGTCCTAGGCAGACCATCGATAAAATCCATCGACACTTGCTCCCACTTCCATATAGGAACCTCTAATGGCTGAAGTAATCCACTGGGCTTCTTCTGCTCAGCTTTCACCAACTGGCAGTTCATACACTTGGAAATGAAATTTCCAACATCCTTCTTCATACCTTCCCAGTAGTAGGTTCTCTTCATATCCCGATACATCTTATTTCCACCTGGATGAATCGTCAACTTCGAATGATGACTCTCCCTCAGAACCTCATCTCTCAATCCATCAACATCAGGAACAACCAATCGTCCTTGCTTTCGAAGCCAACCCTCTCGATCGACCTCGAATCCCTTATCCTTCTCCTGATCCAATCCGGATTCCAAATCACGGATAATCTTGACAAGCTTATCATCTCTCCTTTGGCTCTCGCCAATCCTTTCCACAAGAGTAGGCCTTATCGATAAGTTTGCCAACATCTCAGGTTCCAATTCACATCTGGGCCTGAAATCAAACTCAGCCAAATACTCAAGACTCTTCCATTCCGAAAACATGGCTCCCAAACCTGCATGTCTTCGACTTAACGCATCAGCCACTGCGTTACCTTTCCCTGGAGTATAGGCTATACCAAAATCATATGATGCTAGGAACTCTAGCCACCGTTGCTGTCGAAGATTCAAATCCTTTTGGGAGAACAGATACTTTAACGACTTATGATCTGTAAACAACTCGAATCTAACTCCCAATAGGTAATGTCTCCATATCTTCAAAGCAAACACAATCGCCGCTAACTCCAAATCATGAGTCGGATAATTCCTTTCATGCGGCTTCAGTTGTCGACTAGCATATGCAACAACTTTATCCTTCTGCATTAGCACCGCTCCTAGTCCAGTGCCACATGCATCGGTGTAGACCACCATCTCATCATTCCCACTAGGAATAGTCAAAACAGGAGCACTTGTCAGTCGCTCTTTCAGGATCACGAAAGCTTGCTCACATTTATCATCCCATTTGAACACTTGGTTCTTTTTCGTCAATCCTGTCAACGGTGCAGCTATCTTGGAAAAGTCTTTGATAAACCGACGATAATATCCTGCTAATCCAAGAAAACTCCTCACATCAGATGCATTCTTAGGTCTAACCCAATCCTGGATTGCTGCCACCTTAGCGGGATCAACCGCTATTCCATTTCTAGAGATAACATGGCCTAAGAACCTCACTTCACTCTTCCAGAAGTGACACTTCGAAAACTTAGCCTTCAGCTGATGTTTCCGCAAGATTTCCAAAACAATCCTTAAGTGCGTCTTGTGCTCTTCTTCAGTTTTGGAGTAAACCAAAATATCATCCACGAACACAAGTACAAATTTGTTCAACTGATCTCTGAACACTCTATTCATAAGATCCACAAAATATGCTGGCGCGTTAGTCAATCCAAACGGCATTACCAGCCACTCATAAAACCCGGATGGTGTCCTGAAAGCAGTCTTCGGCACACTATCCTTTGCCACTCTCAACTGGTGAAATCCCGTTGCCAAATCCATCTGAGAAAACACCTTAGCCTCGTGAAGCTGGTCAAACAAGTCATCTATTCTCGGCAATGGATACTTGTTTTTCCTAGTCAACTTATTCAGCTCACGATAATCCACGCACAACCTCAACGACCCATCCGCTTTGGTTGCGAACACAACAGGTGCACCCCATTCGGACACACTTCTCCGAATGAATCCTTTCCGCAAAAGGTCATCAACTTGCACCTTCAGCTCTTGCTGCTCCCTCGGTGCCATTCGCCTAAGAGGCATCACAACAGGTCTGGCTCCCTCAATTAAATCGATACGAAACTCGATCTCCCTATGCGGCGGTAACCCTTTGACTTCCTCAAAGACATCACCAAACTCATTCACAATAGGCACTGATGACAGTCCATCCCGTGGAACAACCAGCGAATACATGAAGCTCATGAAGACGCCTTCCTCATGCTTACATCGTATCACAACCTTTCGCCCTTCCACATTTCCGACTGTCACCTCAAGCCTCTCACAATCAATCCTAGCCGCATACTTCCTAAGCCAGTCCATGCCCAAAATAATTCCGAACCCCGCAAAGTTCAGAACAAAGCAATCACAAACAAACGAGCAATCATGACTCGACACAACTAGACCACGGCATATCATACACAAACATGACGAACCCCCAACCGGATTAGTCACAACCAATGGCCTATCAACAATATCCGGTTTCATACCTAACCGGCATACCAACTCATCACAAACAAAAGAATGCGACGCTCCAGTATCAAACAACACTCTAACTGGAACACCACAAATAGAAAGAGTACCTTGAACCACCACACTCTTCCCCTTCTCCTCAGCAGTAGGAGCTTTCGAAGACGATGGAACAGCCCCCAAAGCATAGGCTTGCACAACCTGCCTATCTTTCCTCGGTTCTGGACAGTCCTTCTTGATATGTCCCAGCTTATCACAGTTGTAACACTTTCCCGGCACCTTGGGATTCTTACAATCTTTGTAAAGATGGCCCTTCTGCTGGCAGTTATAGCAAGTCATTTCGCTCTTCGGCTTCTTCTGGCCATCCTTACCCTTCTGTTGCTGCTGCTTCCTCCTCTTATTGCCATTCTGGTGTGGTTTAGATCCTTCCCTGGTTACAGCAACAACAGAACTTTCCTTAGGAAACAAACTCTCATGCCTAAGGGCTTTCTCCACAAGCTTCTCAAATGGATCGTCCAAATGATCCACTAACTGCCTCCCAAGATAAGCATCCAGACCAGTCACAAACTTCTCATTCTTCTGATAGGGAGAATCAATGTACGATCTGGCATACTTGGACAAAGCTTCAAACTCAGAAATATACTCAAGAACTGGTCTCCCACCTTGCTTGAGCTCTACAAACCTCTTGAACAAAACAGACTTCTGAGCCGTAGAGATGAACTTGGCTTCAAATCTAACTTGGAATTGCTCCCAAGTAATCTCTTCTTCTGGGGTATCAATGGTGATAGAATTCCACCAATCAGCAGCTCTTCCCTGAAGCTGTCTCGATGCAAGCTTTCTCTTAGTTGCATCCTCAATCCCTAAGTCACCAAAGATCCTTCGACATGCATCAATCCATCTCTGCACCTCAATAGTCGACTCCGTCCCCAAGAAAGCTTTTCCTCCAAGAGAAGTATAATCCTTGCAAAGCTTAGCAAAATCCACCGGTCTTGGAGCTTGAACTTGAACTCCCACATCCACTGATGATCCTGAAGCTGGTATCCTTCTCATGATCGAAGTCATCATCGCTTCGAACATAGTTCCATAATCAACAGCTCCTTCATCAGCACGGCTTTCCCTTGCAGCTGGTCTCCCTCTTCGACTCATCCTTAATATCTGTAATAAGAATGATTAGAACACCTTAAGAAACAACTGCATAAGGAGTTCAAATCCTTCTAGGCTACTATATTATATATAGTAATCATCCATCAAAATACAATTACGTCTCTCATACGTAGTTACGTCAGCGAGCGTTGGCTGAAATCGATTAACCAAAGCTCTGATACCAAATGTGACGACCGCCCATGACTCCCGCACCAAAACAAGGAAATAATGCGCTGAAAGGCGTGCCAGGCAGCCATGGACGATAGTCAGGGTAAAACAAAACAAAAGAATCTCTATCGCATAACTCACAGCGCATGGATAAAATATAATAGAGAAATATAATATAGTGAAGCTCCATAGAACAGAACATCATCATATAAGCATCACAGTAGTTTTGTACAATCATCTACTCAAATCCATACATGAAAGCCTCACTACAAATCACTCAACCAAATACAGCAGCGGATACCCAGTACATATAGTAAGAAAACTAATATGCAAAGCCTCCTGCTCGTCTTCGTCATCTTCAGCGTAGAACTCCTAGCACAGCACCTGTCACCTGCTACCTAGTCTGCCCATCCCAAACATGGATGAACAGCCCAAGGTAATAAGAGGAGACATAAAACCTTGAGTCAGACAAAGTCTTAGTGAGCAGTAAATTAACTATCAAACATACCAAAAGAGCATAAAGGATAAAAGGAATAGGAACCAAACCATCCCACTCCACCTCTTTCTACAGTGATAGCCCCAGACATACACTAAGGAGAAGCAAGCATAACAACATAGACAATTAAGGTAAAGCGAATACCACTCGAGTCAAGGACGATGTTTTCCAAATACAAACCCCCAAGGCCTAAACCAAGATCAGATAAGCACCCAGAAAACACCGCTCTTGAAGCCGAATGATAATACAACCAAACATCCATGACTCTGGCTATCACTGTTATCCTTGCCTCGATTTCACCGTTAGTTGAATGACCATCTGTCAAGGGCTAATGGTAACCCCGGTTCTAACCATAACTCCGCACACTGCCTTGTGCCTAGGACTTATCTACTTTGCCCAGAGTACTCAACTACCTACCTGTAGTCTTTTGGGTGTCCCGACTACCTACCTGTAGTCGTTATTGGCGCCCCATGTACTCTTGCTTTTGAGCATGCTAGAACCTTCAACAACGACGAGATCCAAGCCTCCTAGCCATCCTTCTTGACGACTATCCTCATACAAGCTCAAGCTACCTCTTGAACAATCCATTATCAACCAACTTGAACTACTCTTCAAGTTATCAACATGCTTGGAATGATCCCTGCTTGGATTAAGCCAAGACTCACATCATACTTCGCTTCATCGCATCAAAGCAAAGTCTCAACTCAACAACATGGCTTGCCTCATCAAATCATGGCAAAGTCCCATCTCAACATCATCCAATCTATACATATGAGCTTCAACATCCGCTACATATGCCTTAAGCAGCTTTCACCATTCAAGAGCCTTCTTCCATAGCTTTTGAATCCTCTTCCATCATCTTGTTCAAAATCAACTACTAGCTAACTTGGAAACAATCAAATCAATCATACATTCAAATAATCAATCATTCAAACAAGATCTATTAAGCAATATAAGCAATATCAACTATAATGGCAATTTCGTAAATAAATGAGCAAAAGTCCAACATATGTAAAATCATGGTTTCTAGCATAGATCTATCAAATCTAAAACATGGGTTTTGTCTCTAATACTTGTTAAACAAACTTGCATAAGTAAACATCTTCAAAAAAAAACCATGGATCTAGACTTGGATCTAAGAAAAATGCATGAAATCTCTAACTTTAACACCCAAACATGCCACCAATCCAATATACTCCTTTGGATCCGCGTGAGAGATAACTACCACTCACCAAATCACCCAAACACCTCAAAAACTAAACACTTCAGATCTGGACAACGGAGATCAAGGCTTGATCCGGCAATATCTCGCTTCAATCGATGAAATCTAGCTCCAACGGATGAAGATCTTCAACTTTGGCACTTGAATCTTTGATCTCGATCTTCGATCTTGGATGGATGTTAGAACTAGATTGGAATAGAGAAAAGAAAATGAAGAAATGTTGTAGTCGAGCTCTCAAAATGGCAGCACTTCGTCGCTTCAAAAACCGGTGCCAAAAAGTGAGCCAAACCCCTCTATTTATAGGCTGAACAACCCTTAGGTCGTCGCCCTTTAGGTCGTCCCCGACCTAACACTCCAACGACCTACGACCTAAAACCAGCCCGCCCTAGCGACCTACGGCTTATCCAAACACACAGGGTCTCACGACCTAAACCCCCTGCGACCTAACAAACAAGGCCGACTTAAGCCCAAGGCCGACCTAACGACTTATAACATTAACGACCTACGACACAACCCAGACATAACCTAAAACACAGGCCGCATATCCCAAGTCCTAAGTCGTATGACGACTTAACCACCATGCCGACTTACGACTTAATACCAGTGCCGACTCAAACCCCTGCCGACCTATGTCCCCAACGACCTAACAAACACACAATACAAAAGCCTCCGACCTAACTTAGGTCGTTGCCGACCTATCATGCTACGACCTAACAACATAGCCGACTCACGACTCAACCTATTTCCTTTAGGTCGCTACCCCCTCTTAGGTCGCTCTCCACTAGGTCGGTCACTTTCTTAGGTCGTTCCTCTATCCTAGGTCGCTCAACCGACCTAACTCTCAACACATTAACATCCTAACCCGTTAGCTCCTTAGGTCGCTCACCCCTACCTACGACCTATCCTTCAAACGACCTAACTCCCAAGCCTTCCATCCTATGAGTCGTAACTTGTACACGACCTATCCTATGAGTCGGTCACGACTCAACCCTTAACTCGGCAATGCCTATGAGTCGGTCACGACTCAACACTAACCACACGAGTTATCTCCTTATACGACTCAGGCTAGGAACACCACAAAATTCGATCGTATGAAGAAGTTATGCTGAAAACAAAATTTTCAAATTGATTTCAAATTGATTTTAATTAAATCGATTTCAAGGCGTTTCGCGTCCGTACGATCAAACGACAGGTCCGATCGATACGAAACTTGAAACCCTACAATAATTCACCGATACGGATCCGATGAAACTGGTTTCATCGAAATCCGAGCCCGTGGCCAAAATGGCTATTTTATATTAATCAAATAAATTAAAATAAATTATAAAAATCCAATTTTATATCTAAATTCCAACATTGGCCAAATTTTGTCGCTTATATATTTCACAATCAATTTAAATGGTTTAACAAGTTTAGATGTGAACTAAAAGTTGATAAGTCTATCAATTTCAGTGTAAATCTTACATTTCATTATATTCAAAATTATAAATTAAATCTCCAAAAATTCTATTAAATCAAATAAATCAATGATTATTCTATCATAAATTTTAAATAGATGGATCTAATATTGGATTCAAAATCTATTATTTCAATATTCTTAGATTTCATTTAAATCTCTATTAACGAAATATTTAGATGTTTAAATCCATTTATTTTCAATTTAATAAATCCAATTATTTATAATTACCCACAATACATTGCTTTAAACCTGATTTCAATCCTCCCATTCTCTATGAACCCTTTCTATAATCATAGTTAATATCTATTTTACGTTCATTACATTAATTGCTCTCATTCCATACTATATTTTGGTCAATTTCATACGTTATTTGAAATTAAAGTCTCAATTAAACTTATCTATTTTGATTTCATTCCTATATTACATCACTTATTGTTTTACAAATAGACTACATTTCAATTCATCCTATTTCCTTCATATCTGGTGACTATTGCCTTAAATTCTTAATTCAAATGATTGAATATTAAATTCCATTTACTCCAATAGATCCAACTTGTTATATTATGAATGAAATTAACATTGGTTACATCCTCTGGAATTAACAATCTTTTATGCAAAATCAATTTATCCTAACTGAAAATTAGGCCACTTAACTGTAATAAATTTCACATTAAATTTTGTAAATTATCAATTAAAACTTTAACAAATCCGTTACATGATTTTAAACCCTGCTATTAAATAAATGGACATTTATAGGGAAATTAACATTGACTTATATTTCATATCATAAATGCATACTTATTTTATATTATTTAGTTATATTTACCAACCATGTCCACTAATTTACTATTTATATCCTTAATTAATTTATTTTCTTGGTTTCATTCTTAATAAGTTTTCACCTCCAACAATATTATAATTACCTACTGGGTAATGATCTTTATTTCATGAATTCATTAAATAAATCCACAAATTGCCTATGTTTTCATATATTCAATTTATTACTATTTTAAGTACGTTTATTATCGACAACATTCATTAAAATTTCTTATCTACACTTATTGCATTGGTTTATTCAACGGTCACTTTTATGTAGTCACTATCTAATTTACAAACAAATGTACAATCTCCACTATTGATTTTTATATTAATGAATCCCATTCTAGTTAATATTTTTATTAATATTCACAAATTCAACATTTATATTGGTTTCTTATATTTAACTTATAACTAAGTATGACAATTTACATTATTCAAATCTATTGCCATATAAATATTAAATTGTTAACATTAAACTACAATTACTATATCTAATTCCTACATTTACTCAAATAAAATCTTAAGACTTTTATTACATTCTAAATTAGATTAGAAATCATATTAAATTAACACATTTAATATCATCGAATTTAACGGGTCGTTACACTCTCCCCCACTCAAAACTTTTCGTCCCCGAAAAGGAAAAAGAAGGGAGGAGGAAGAATTCAATAAACAGTACATCTTATTTCAAAATATTAACTTATAAACAATAATTTACTAAATTTATTACCTTAAATAAAATATACCCATTTTAAAATCATTGTATCCTTTTATACTTAAATAATTAAAGTTTGGAAAAACATTTTCAACATAATTCTAAGTCCAAAATTTTCGAATTTTTTTTGGCAGAGTCTCCTTTTTACGGAGAGGTTCTGGAGAGAAAAATATACTGTTAAATATTATAAAATATCACATATAATATTCAAAATAATATATCCCAACACGGGAAAAAAAATATAAATAGCGTTATAAATTGTAATCCGAAACGTACCTATTTGTCGGGCATATTACGCTTATTATTATGGAACCAAAAGCAGTAGCAATTGCTTCCATAACCTGCACTTCACTTATAAAATCCAAAGGTTTAATAATTTATATAAAATGAAATATTTAAGTTGCTTCAATCATTAATATCCAATCAATACAACAACCTTCAATTTCAACAAACAGCATACACAAAATGCAAAACAACCATTCAATCAAATAAGCCAATAGTTGTTCGGGTTCAACTTGAAATTGTACGGAATGAAAAATAACTATCAAGTGCATCATTTACTCAACAGTCTTAGACGGAACAAAATAGATTATTTATTCATCCAACAACTTCAAATTTCCTTACCCGACTAACCATAATCAAACAATAACAATTCAAATCAACGAATCAATCAACTCATTATAAATTTTCATTTCATACATTAGCTGTTTGATCTTTTTGTTCATATAACAGTTTATCTTTTATTTTCATTTATATCTTTAAATTTTATTTAGAATAACTTCAACCCTTTTTCTTAAGTTTACAATTCTCCTTTTTCTCGTTCAATGGTTGTTTCCTTATTTCTACTTATTACTTACAGTTATTCGTTTTTATCTACTCAGGTTATGTAAGTTTCTTTTATTTGTATTACATTTAATACACTTCTCAATTTCAATCATTTATTAAATGCTTACATTCTATTATATTTAATTACAGTAACCCTTTTATAATTACACTTAAATTATTAACCTTTTAACCTTCATTCTTATAAATAAAGGATTTTATTAATTTATTACCTAGGGTTTACAGTCATTTATTTATATTACCTACTTTTTATTATATTAGACTAGTAGCATTTATATCATACTTAAGTTAATAACCTTACACATCCATCCTTATTTATTAGAGAATTTCATTTTATTTACTTAAGTTTAAATCAACTATTAATAATACTTACCTTTAATTTTAGTAAAATTTCAATTATAACTTAAGTTTATCCCATTAAATTCTTATTTAAAATAGCAATTCATTGAATACTTCATTATTTCCAAAAATTTCTACTTGTATAATATTCTATTCCAATCTTCTTATTTAACATTTCAGCTTTTCATATTTGGTAAGTTATATATGTTAAAGAAAATGCAAAAGAACTTATACAAGTATTATCTCATCCTTTAATTAAATTTAATGTTCAACAATATTACTTTTTGCCTCATACGTTAAAAATTCAAATTTCCCTTTATAACTTTGCATTAATTCTCTTACCTAAATTAGAGGTTTAAATTCATTAATTACTTACCTTTTATTTCACTAAAATAATTTAAACAATTAATTAATGGAAATTTAAGAATTAAATACCGGGTTAAATTTCAATTTATTTTAAAATAATAGATAAATAATTTCTTACCACTTTAATATCTCTAATTATATTTAGAACAATTAAAATTTCAGATAATTTCAAAATAAATCTGCAGTAGAATTTACTACAGTGGCCTTTCCCCTTCGAAACTCGAAAATGAAAGTCGATGATGCGGCCGCCATCACCGAAATTATTTTCCAGCGACAGAGAGGAAAGTACAAAAATTATTTTCTCCAAAATCTTCTTTAAAACCATTCTTCCGAATTATACTAAATATTTATATCGGAAAATATATATTACAATATTATTATACTTCAAAATCCTTTTAAAGAAAATTTTCAAAATCCCGGACTTAAGTCTTAAAATTTCCAATTTCATTGGTTTTAATTTCAATCTTATTTTACCAATTATTTATAAATTTTATTCCTAACAATCAATCTATTGCAACCAAATATAGATATCATTTGAAAATTTTAATTTATATATAGAAAATATAATGTGCAAAGTTATTTCACCTATATTAAAACAGATATTATGTCGGTCTGTCCTATTAAGTGTTTAGAAATCCCTATTGATGTCATAGCGTCCCATGCACCAACCAGAATTTATAAATACAAAACGGAACAGATTAACACAATATCGAAATCTTTTTATAACACTAACAAATACGCTCTCTCATATATATACACTCAGCGACTCTCATAGGGTATTACTACCCTATTAACAAAGAGTCAAACCCCACAAAGCTAAGGTTTATCGCCAAACCAAAGCTCTGATACCAACTGTAACATCCCGCCTTTTTCGCACGATTCAAACAGACACACGTGCCAATTCAAACCATACGGAAGGGCGGATTGTTATGGGGTAAATAAGAAAAACAGAGAAGGAAAAACAAAATAGAATCTCACAGCGGAAGGATAAAATATAATAACAAAATATATAGTTTATAAATCTGTTTACAAAACATTTATATACTACATATCAGAGTTACACATACCAATAACAATGAAGCGGAATTAAATGGTGTAGTGGAATAATATAGTAGATACTAGTAATACAACTCTTCGTCTTCGTCCTCCAGAGCTAAATCCTCAAATCCTGAAACGCTCGGACCGACCCGAGCGAATTGAAAAGACAAAACACTCGAGTCAGAACTAAAAGATCTTATGTGAGTTAAATCAACAGGAGTAAATATGAGTGCAGTAACTCAAGAGATGCTCGGGATTTACATCTTCTAAGGATCCGTTAAACTATTTACTATGTAGTATATTGCGCTATTTTAATAGTGTCTAATTGTAAAATAAACTTACTTTTTAATAGCGTTAAGGAGTGACCCAATATTCCCCTTAACACGTAATAGTCCCAGTAGTCCATCCAATATCATAGTCCCTCCTGATCGGGAAGCCACCAGAGGACACCACACGGGCTACGGGAGAAATCCAAACTCGTACAAGGCTCGGTATGGTAGGTGACACGGCACAACTAGGCAATGCCAGGGTAGATATACCAATTACGCATCCGGGCCGATGGTAACGCGTAGCCGCAGCTACCGCCCACCTCGAACAAACTCCCCCAAAATCAAAGTAAAAGTGGCCACTAAATCAATCCAAAGTCAAAGTATAATATCGAAGAGGAGTGTCCGATCAGAGGAATGACCTCATTAACCCGTCAATCGCTCCTGTTTTAGCCACCTTATGCCAACTCACGGGAGTCGGGTCCACGTATTAACCTTATAGGAAACGTCGCCACCAACCTACTTCGTTCTGGAATCTCCACCGCGTACACGGTTAGTCAAAGTGGTTTTCGGTATCGATAGAGAGTATGTCCATATCCGATCACGGTCTCTTTGCCAACCCATCGTTATTATAACACCGCGGTCATTTTAAAAATTGTTTATACTTTAAAATCAGAATAAAAATTTCCATTTCAAAACTATGAATACGATATCAAATTAAAACCCAAAATAATATGATATCATTTTATCTCAAATATAATCCTTTTCCAAAATCATACTGGTTTAAAATTTAAAATATCTGGAAACCAAACATTTGAATTATACTTTCAAAACATAATATTTCGGAATTCATACTTTTAAAACCATAACTTCTATAACTTGAATGGTTTGGATATTCAACGGTATATAAAATAAATGGTTTAACTTTAAGGTAACTTTGTAAATAAAAATAATTTTCGTGGCTTTACAAATATGTTTCTTTATTTAAAGTCTAAACCAAAATTTAAATATCACTTTCAAGTTCCAAAACTACTTCAATTTCTATATATGTATATATATCCATTTGGAGTATTAATATTTCAAAACTAAAGTTGGAATTTTTTTTTTCTTTCAGCAAATTAAACGTACTATTATTTAGTCTTGAATATTTACATAAAATACATAAATAAAACTCCAATTTCTAACAATTAAATATTTTCTTCAATTTAATTTATACTAACATATTCATTTTTAATTATCTTGGAAAAGTCCAGTTATAAATATCATATCTTAAAATTTCGAAACTTAAACATTAAACATATAATATAATTATCAAACTCCATTTTTCTCAATTTTTCCATTTTTATTTAAGAGATTTATACACAGCTTAAATTCAAAATCTCTAACTTCATATGTATATATATAGAAGAAAATATCAAAATAAAAAAATTTATAAACCTTTTTCCATACAAACCATAGAAATCACTTTAAAATATTTTATATATAGACCACGGTTCCTGTATATAATTTTCTATCCTATGGTCAAGTGATACGGATATTTATCATTTCAATCCGCAATTTAAAAATAAAATTTTGCGGTTGTATATCATTTCAAACCACAATCCCGAATGAAATGAAAAATGTATGATAACTTGCAATTTAATGATATAAAATAAACATCCATTCATCAGCATCATCCATCATCCAAATCACAATCATCATCCAATAATAAATCAATATCAATATATATCAGATAATATATAACAGGTAATAACTGGCAGTTATGTTCAAAATAATTTAACAACTATTAAACTAACATTTTATATTCAGTAATAAATTTTATAACTGTTAACTAGCAGTTTATAGGCGAATAAATAAATTCTAACTGTCAATTAATATGCAATAAATAAACTAAATTAACAGTTAAATTGAATAAATGCGAATTAACAGTTATGCTGAATAAAACATGCCAAACATTCATAAATAAATTTCTACTCACATCTAAAATAAATTTAACAAACATAAAAACTTTTAGAAGTTGTGAGTGGGTTAAAACACTCACCTTTTGAATTTAAATCGAATCTAAATCCGATTTAAACTCAAAAATCCGACGGTCTTCAAATCTGTCCAAACTAGCGTCATCAGATCCGGATTTTAATTACGATCCTAACAAAAGAAATTTCGCGTGAATTCGAATTCGTATGTAAAAGTTATACCGATTTGAACAATTATGATTAAAAATTAAATTAAATAAAATAACCCTCCTATACCACGTCAGCACGTGAATACGTCCCTCTTGCTTCTCACGAGACCGATGCCTCCAGGTTGCCAACCCTAGCCGCCAGCACTTCAAGCCATCTTCATCGAATTTTTTTGCCACCGCGCGGCCTCCAGAACCACGATCAGACGACTCCATCGTCTCCACTACCACCGGCTGCGCCTGGCCTTGGTCCAGCGACCTCGAACAACGCCTCTGGCCCTAGCTGCCGCATAACCTTAAAACACCAATAACGACGAACCTCAACCCCCTGACCCCAAACTAACCGTACCGATGACCAAGTCTTGATGCCCTCTTCCTTCCCATACGACCCGATTGAGCTAAAGTCGAAGATCTGCCGCTGATTGAACGTGTGGCCTATGAACGGCCAGGAAAAATTCGATGATTTCTGGTCAAACGACAAACTGAATCGAGAAACTAATCACACCAGCAGATTACGCATATCGAAAACTTCAACATATATTTTTTTTTGGAATTTTCTAAAGAGTTTGAATTTTCACTTTTGATTTTGAACTGTAGATAGATCTAGGTTTTGCAACCATTGAGGAAGAGAAAGAGATGAAGAAAATGAACGTACAGACAAATGATAGAAGATGGAGGCTAGGGTTTATCACAGCATATATATAGACAAATTGGTAGGCTAGGTGGGCACGAATTACGAACGTGCTAAACGGTAGTTGGCCCAAAAAGCCCGTTCTGACCCCGGAACGAAATTTATTAAACTCATATATCCAAATAGGTATTTTAAAATATTCTGAACGCGATGGAAAAAGTTTCATGTCCAAATTCGATCGTATGAAGAAGTTATGCTGAAAACAAAATTTTCAAATTGATTTCAAATTGATTTTAATTAAATCGATTTCAAGGCGTTTCAAGTCCGTACGATCAAACGACAGGTCCGATCGATACGAAACTTGAAACCCTACAATAATTCACCGATACGGATCCGATGAAACTGGTTTCATCGAAATCCGAGCCCGTGGCCAAAATGGCTATTTTATATTAATCAAATAAATTTAAATAAATTATAAAAATCCAATTTTATATCTAAATTCCAACATTGGCCAAATTTTATCGCTTATATATTTCACAATCAATTTAAATGGTTTAACAAGTTTAGATGTGAACTAAAAGTTGATAAGTCTATCAAATTCAGTGCAAATCTTACATTTCATTATATTCAAAATTATAAATTAAATCTCCAAAAATTCTATTAAATCAAATAAATCAATGATTATTCTATCCATAAATTTTAAATAGGTGGATCTAATATTGGATATAAAATCTATTATTTCAATATTCTTAGATTTCATTTAAATCTCTATTAACGAAATATTTAGATGTTTAAATCCATTTATTTTCAATTTAATAAATCCAATTATTTATAATTACCCACAATACATTGCTTTAAACCTGATTTCAATCCTCCCATTCTCTATGAACCCTTTCTATAATCATAGTTATTATCTATTTTACGTTCATTACATTAATTGCTCTCATTCCATACTATATTTTGGTCAATTTCATACGTTATTTGAAATTAAAGTCTCAATTAAACTTATCTATTTTGATTTCATTCCTATATTATATCACTTATTGTTTTACAAATAGACTACATTTCAATTCATCCTATTTCCTTCATATCTGGTGACTATTGCCTTAAATTCTTAATTCAAATGATTGAATATTAAATTCCACTTACTCCAATAGATCCATCTTGTTATATTATGAATGAAATTAACATTGGTTACATCCTCTGGAATTAACAATCTTTTATGCAAAATCAATTTATCCTAACTGAAAATTAGGTCACTTAACTGTAATAAATTTCACATTAAATTTTGTAAATTATCAATTAAAACTTTAACAAATCCGTTACATGATTTAAAACCCTGCTATTAAATAAATGGACATTTATAGGGAAATTAACATTGACTTATATTTCATATCATAAATGCATACTTATTTTATATTATTTAGTTATATTTACCAACCATGTCCACTAATTTACTATTTATATCCTTAATTAATTTATTTTCTTGGTTTCATTCTTAATAAGTTTTCACCTCCAACAATATTATAATTACCTACTGGGCAATGATCTTTATTTCATGAATTCATTAAATAAATCCACAAATTGCCTTTGTTTTCTTATATTCAATTTATTACTATTTTAAGTACGTTTATTATCGACAACATTCATTAAAAAATTTATCTACACTTATTGCATTGGTTTATTCAACGGTCACTTTTATGTAGCCACTATCTAATTTAAAAACAAATGTACAATCTCCACTATTGATTTTTATATTAATGAATCCCATTCTAGTTAATATTTTTATTAATATACACAAATTCAACATTTATATTGGTTTCTTATGTTTAACTTATAACTAAGTATGACAATTTACATTATTCAAATCTATTGCCACATAAATATTAAATTGTTAACATTAAACTACAATTACTATATCTAATTCCTACATTTACTCAAATAAAATCGTAAGACTTTTATTTCATTCTAAATTAGATTAGAAATCATATTAAATTAACTCATTTAATATCATCGAAATTAACGGGTCGTTACATGGATGATGATTGTGATAAATGGATGTATGATTTTGATGGATGAATGGATGTTTATTTATATTAACTACAAGTTGTTATGCATTTCATTTCATTCGGGATTACAGTTTGAAATGATATATAACCGTAATTTTTATTTTAAATTACGGATTGAAATGATAAATATCCGTATCACTTGACCATAGGATAGAAAATTTTATGCAGACACCGTCGGTCTATATATATAATTATTTTGAAAATGACTTCTATGTTTTGGATAGGATATGGTTTAATAAATATTAAATTTTGATATTTTATAAATATTATTTATATATACATATATGGTTAAATTGTTGAATTTAAGTTATGTATAAATCTATTAAATAAAAATGAATAAGTTGAATAATGGAGTTTGATAATTTATATTATATAATTTAGTACAGGTTTAAAATATTGTATATATACAGAGTTTTAAAGGATTCAAATCAATTAAGATTGGAAGATAAATCGGAAATTTATTTGGAATTGAGCTTATTTTAAAATTTAACTCCATAAGTTGATGTAAACCTATTAAGATTGGAAATTTAAAGGTATCATATTTATAACTGGATTTTTATCAAGATAAATCAAATGGATATTTCTAGTATAAATAAATTGAAGGAAATATTTAGTTGTTAGTAATTTGAGTTTTCTTTAAAATGATTATGGATTTATTATGTAAATATTTTATACTAAAATATAAAATAATGAATGGTTGAATAGAAAATTTCCAACCTTAGTTTTGAAATTGTTAAATATTCAAAGTTTGAAATATATTGGAATCAAAGTGTTTTATTGAAACTGAAAAGGAATCTAGATTTATGGGTTTAGACTTAATTTAAAGTGAATGAATGGGAAAGGCATGGAAATTATTTACTTTATAAAGTAATTTAATGTAAACTATTTTACATACTGTTAAATATCCAAACCATTCAAGTTTTAGAGGTTATGGTTTTAAAACTATGAATTTCAAAGTATTATGTTTTGGAAGTTATAATTCAAATGTTTGGTCTCCAGATATTATAAATTTTAAAGTAGTATGATTTATATATTTGAAATAAAAATGATATTATTGATTTTGGTTTTTATAAAATAATATCAAAATGAGTTATTTTGGAAATGGAAATAATATCGTATTTATAGGTTTGAAATGGATAATTATATTCTAGTTTTAAAGTATAAACTATTTTTAAAGACCGCGGTGTTATAATAACGTTTAGTTGTTGAAGAGACCGGGATCGAAAGTTGTCATACTCTCTGCCAACTCCGAAAACCACTTTAACAACCGTGTACGCGATGGAGATTCCAGAATGAAGTAGGATGGTGGCGGCGTTTCCTCTGAGGTAAATACATGGACCCAACTCCCATGAGTTGGCATAAGGTAGCTAAAGCTGGAGCAATCGACGGGTTAATAAGGTAGTACCTTTGATCGGACACTTCCCTTCGATACTATACTCTGACTTTGGATTGATTTGGTGGCCACCTTCACTTTTGATTTCTTTGATTTGGGGGAGTTTGTCTGAGGTGGGCGTTAGCTGCGCGCTACGCGTTACCACCGACCCGGAAGCGTAATTGGTATATCTACCCTGGCATTGCCTAGTTGTGCCGTGTCACCTACCTTATCGCGCCTTGTACGAGTTTGGTTTTGTAACGACCCGTATTTTACGTATCGATATATCGTAAAACAGTTGCTACTAGGTCGTTAGTATTGTTTAAGTCATCCAGAGTTAGCTCGTGTGGAAGTTAGGTCGTGTGAGCGAGTTAGGGGAAGCTAGCGACCTAAGGAGTTGGAGCGAGTTAAGGAGATAGAGCAACTAAGGGGTTAGATCGTGTAGTGCTTAGGTCGGTGGGGCAACCTATAGGAATGACCGACCTATAGGGTTTGATCGACCTATAGATGTTAGCGACTTAGTGGAGTAAGCGACCTATAGTGGTTGCCGACTTAAGGTGAGACCGACCTATAGTAGTAACCGACCCATAGAATTGACCACCCTAAGGTAGGTAGCGACCTAGTGGTTAACCTGTGTTGGAGTTAGGTCGTTGAACGACTTATGGTAGGTCGTTAGGTCGGCAGGGGTTAGATCGTACCCAGTGTGGTTAAGTGTTAAATCGCGTATGGGTTTGTGAGTAGTTGGTCCTAAGTCGTTAGGTAGTTAGGTCGGCATCTCAGTTGAGTCGCTGGGTTGGCATTGGACTTGGTTTGTAGGTCGTTGAGACCATACGTATGGTGTTAGGTCGGCCATAGCGTTAGACCGTTTGGTCGTAGCTTGGTTAAGTCGTTAGGTCGGCCGCGTTTGTTAAGTCGCTTGGTTGCACCGTGGTATTCATTATTAGGTCGGCAGAACTTTAGGTCGTAGGTCGGCCTGAGTGTTAGGTAAGTCGTTAGGTCAAAGACTTGTGGGGGCGGCCGACTTAAGGGATTTCAGCCTATAAATAGAAGTGCCTATCTTCATTTTTGGAATCCGGATTTTGAAGCGACGAAGTGCTGCCATTTTGAGAGCTCGACTACAACACTTCTTCACTTCTTTTCTCCACTCTAATCTAGTACTTACTTCCATCCAAGATTGAAGATCAAATCAAAGATCCAAGAGCCAAAGTTGAAGATCTCCATCCATCGAAGAAAGATCTCATCATTTGAGGGAAACCTTGTCGGATCAAGCTAGATCCTTTGCTGTCCAGATCTGGAGTTTGTTGTTTTTGAGGTGTTTAGGTGATTCAGTGAGTGGTGGTTATCTCTCACGCGGACTCAAAGGAGTATATTGGATCGGTGGTTTGTTTGTGTGTTAAAAATAGTGATTTCATGCATTTTCCTTAAGTCTGCATGTAGATCCATTGTTTATAAATCTTTGATATCCATTTTACTATATGTTAACCTATGCTTGTTTATTCATCAAGATATTACTTAAAATTCATGCTTGTTAGATTTGGACCCTTTAATTACGAAATTTCCATTATTGTTATAACTATCTATTTATATCTTATTTGAATGATTGATTACTTGGATGAATGATTGATTTGATTGATTAGTTGATTAGTGATTGAATTTGGACAAGTTGGTCGAAGATGATTCAAAAGCTAAGTGGAAAGGCTCTTGAATAAGGAAAGCTGCTTGTGGCATATGAAGCGGATGATAAAGCTCATATGGATAGATTTGATCATGATGTTGAGATGGGACTTTGCTAGGATGTGATGAGGCAAAGCATGATGTTGAGTTGAGACTTTGCTATGATGTGATGAAGCAAAGCATGATATGAGAAAGCCTCGGTTTAATCCAGACGGGATCACTCCAAGCATGTTGATAACTCGGTGATGTGGTCCGAGTTTGTTGATAATGGTTGGCTCGAGAGGCGCTTGAGCTAGTATGTGAATAGTCATGGGGAAGGATGACTAGAAGGCTGAGATCTCATCGTTATTGAAGGTTCTAGCATGCTCAAAGCAAGGGTACGTTGGGACGGGTCACGATGACGTCCCAGACACGGGTCACGATGAAGTGTTAGTAATCTGGGCAGATTCGATAGTCCTAGGCACGGGTCACGACGACGTGTGGAGTTATGTCTAGAACTGGGGTTACCATTTGCCCTTGGCGGACAGATGAAATAATGGGCCGGCCAATCAATTAACGGCAAAATCGAGGCAATGATAACAGTGATAGCCAGAGTCATGGATGTTTGGATATTTTGGTTGTATCGTCGCTTGGGCCAAGAGCGATGTTTTCGGGGTGCTTTCCTGATCTTGGTTTAGGCCTTGGGGGTTTGTACTTGGAAAACATCGACCTTGACTCGAGTGATAATTGCTTTACTTTAATTGTCTGCTTTGCTATGTTTGTTTCTGCTTAGCTGTGTCTGAGGGCTATCACTGTAGAAAGAGGTGGAGTGGGATGGTTGAGTTCCTATTCCTTTTTACCCTTTATGCTCTTTTGGTATGTTTGATAGTTGATTTACTGCTCACTAAGACTTTTGTCTGACTCAAGGTTTTATGTTTAACTCTTATTACCTTGGGCTGTTCATCCATGTTGGGATGGGCAGACTAGGTAGCAGGTGACAGGTGCTGTTCTTAGTGACTAACGCTGTTGATGACGAAAACGAGCTGGAGGCTTTTGCATATTGTTTTCTTACTATATGTACTGGATGTTCCGCTGTTTGTATGATTCTCTGAGTGATATGTAGCGAGGCTTGCTGTATTGACTTTCCAGATTGTTGTACCAAACTATTATGAGTTTATATGATGAATTTTGTTCTATGGAGCTTCACTGTGTATACTTTTCTATTGTATTTTATCCATGCGCTGTGAGTAATACGATAGACTATCCTGTGTTTACCTTACCCTGATGATCGTCCATGGCGGCCTGGCACACTTTTCAGCGCATTATTTCCTTGTTGGGTGCAGGAGTCATGGGCGGTCTTCACATTTGGTATCAGAGCCTTGGTTAATCGATTTTAGCCAACGCTCGCTGACGTAACTACGTATGAGAGACGTAATTGTAATTTTGATGGATGATTACTATATATGATATAGTAGCTTAGAAGGATTTGAACTTATTATGCAGTTGTTTCCCCAGTGTATATTAATCATTTCTTTTAGATATTAGGAATGAGTCGAAGAGGGAGACCAGCTGCTAGAGGAGGCCGTGCTGTTGAGGGGGCTGCTGATTATGCTTCTATGTTCGAGGCTCTGATGACTTCGATCATGAGAAAGATGCCAGCTCCGGGGCCATCAGTAGATGTTGGAGTCCAAGTTCAAGCCCCAAGACCAATGGATTTTGCTAAGTTATGTAAGGAATGTACTGCTCTTGAAGGAAAGGTTTTCTTGGGAACAGAATCAACCATTGAAGTTCAGAGGTGGATAGATTCTTGTAGAAGGATTTTTGGTGATTTGGGAATTGAGGATTCAACTAAAAGGAAGCTTGCATCAAGACAGCTTCAAGGAAGAGCTTCTGATTGGTGGAACTCTGTCACCATTGATACTCCAGAGGAAGAGATCACTTGGGAGCAATTCCAAGCTAGATTTGAGGCTAAGTTCATTTCTACAGCTCAGAAATCCGTTCTGTTTAAGAAGTTTGTGGAACTCAAGCAAGGTGGAAGACCAGTTCTTGAGTATGTTTCTGAGTTTGAAGCCTTGTCCAAGTATGCTCGGTCATATATTGAATCTCCTTATCAGAAGAATGAGAAGTTTGTGACAGGCTTGGACGGTTATCTTGGAAGGCAGTTGGTGGATCATTTGGATGACCCATTTGAGAAGCTTGTGGCGAAAGCTCTCAGGCATGAGAATTTGTTTCCTAAAGAAGGATCTGTTGTTGCTGTGACCAAGGAGCCAAGTGGAAACAAGAAGAGAAAGTAGCAGCAGAAGGGTAAGGATGGCCAGAAGAAGCCGAAGGGTGAAGTGACCTGCTACAACTGTCGGTAGAAGGGTCATCTCTCTAGAGATTGCAAGAATCCGAGAGTGCCGGTGAAGTGCCACAACTGTGACAAACCGGGTCATATCAAGAGGAATTGTCCAGAACCAAGGAAGGACAAGCAGATTGTGCAAGCTTATGCTTTGGGGGCTGTGCCATCATCTTTGAAGGCTCCTACTGCTGAAGAGGAGGGAAAGAGTGTGGTGGTTCAAGGTACTCTTTCTTTATGTGGTGTTCCAGTAGAGTGTTGTTTGATACTGGGGCGTCGCATTCGTTTGTTTGTAATGATCTTGTAGGCCGGTTGGGTTTGGAACCGGATATTGTTGATAGACCATTGGTTGTGACTAATCCAGTTGGGGGTTCGTCATGTTTGTGTATGGTATGCCATGGTCTAGTTGTATCGAGTCATGATTGCTCTTTTGTTGGTGATTGTTTTGTTCTGAACTTTGCGGGGTTCGGAATTATTTTGGGTATGGACTGGCTTAGGAAGTATGCGGCAAGGGTTGATTGTAAGAGGCTGGAGGTGACAGTCAAGAATGTGGAAAGGCGAAAGGTTGTGATACGATGTAAGCATGAAGAACGCGTCTTCATGAGCTTCATGTATTCGCTGGTTGTTCCACGGGATGGACTGTCATCGGTGCCTATTGTGAATGGATTTGAGGATTTCTTTGATGAGGTCAAATGGTTATCGCCGCATAGAGAGATCGAGTTTTGTATCGATCTAGTTGAAGGAGCCAGACCTGTTGTGATGCCTCTTAGGCGGATGGCGCCTAGGGAACAACAAGAGTTGAAGGTGCAAGTTGATGACCTTTTACAGAAAGGATTCATTTGGGTAGTGTGTCCGAATGGGTGCACCAGTTGTGTTTGCAACCAAAGCGGATGGATCGTTGAGGTTGTGTGTGGATTATCGTGAGCTGAATAAAGTGACTAAGAAGAACAAGTATCCATTGCTGAGAATAGATGACTTGTTTGATCAGCTTCATGAAGCTAAGGTGTTTTCTCAGATGGATTTGGCAACGGGATTTCACCAGTTGAGAGTAGCAAAGGATAGCGTTCCAAAGACTGCTTTTAGGACACCATCTGGTTTCTATGAGTGGCTGGTAATGCCGTTTGGATTAACCAATGCACCAGCATTTTTGTGGATCTTATGAATAGAGTGTTCAGAGATCAGTTGAACAAGTTCGTACTTGTGTTCGTGGATGATATTTTGATTTATTCCAGAACTGAGGAAGAGCACAAGACGCACTTGTGTATTGTTTTGGAAATCTTGCGGAAACAACAGCTGAGGGCTAAGTTTTCGAAGTGTCACTTCTGAAAGAGCGAAGTGAGGTTCTTAGGCCATATTATCTCTGGAAATGGAATAGCGGTTGATCCCGCCAAGGTGGCAGCGATCCAGGATTGGGTTAGACCTAAGAATGCATCTGATGTGAGAAGTTTTCTTGGATTAGCAGGATATTATCGTCGGTTTATCAAAGACTTTTCCAAGATAGCTGCACCATTAACAGGATTGACGAAAAAGAACCAAGTGTTCAGATGGGATGCTAAGTGTGAGCAAGCTTTCGGAATCCTGAAAGAGCGATTGACAAGTGCTCCTGTTTTGGCTATTCCAAGTGGAAATGATGAGATGGTGGTTTACACCGATGCATGTGGCACTAGGACTTGGTGCAGTGCTGATGAAAAAGGATAAAGTTGTTGCATATGCAAGTCGACAACTGAAGCCACATGAAAGGAATTATCCGACTTATGATTTGGAGTTAGCGGCGATTGTTTTTGCCTTGAAGATGTGGAGACATTACCTACTGGGAGTCCGATTTGAGTTGTTTACAGATCATAAGTCATTGAGGTATCTGTTCTCTCAAAAGGATTTGAATCTTCGACAGCAACGATGGTTAGAGTTTTTAGCATCATATGATTTTGGTATAGCCTATACTCTGGGAAAAGGTAACGCAGTGGCAGATGCGTTAAGTCGAAGACATGCAGGATTGGGAGCCATGTTTTCGGAATGGAAGAGTCTCGAGTATTTAGCTGGATTTGACTTCAGGCCCAGATGTGAATTGGAACCTGAGATGTTGGCAAACTTATCGATAAGACCTACTCTCGTGGGAAGAATTGGCGAGAGCCAAAAGCGAGACGATAAGCTTGCCAAGATTATCCGTAATTTGGAATCTGGATTGGATCCAGAGAAGGATAAGGGATTCGAAGTCGATCGAGAGGGTTGGCTTCGGAAACAAGGACGACTAGTTGTTCCCGATATAGATGGATTGAGAGATGAAGTTCTTATGGAAAGTCATCACTCGAAGTTGACAATTCATCCAGGTGGAAATAAGATGTATCGGGATATGAAAAGAACCTATTATTGGGACAGTATGAAGAAGGATGTTGGAAATTTTATTTCCAAATGTATGAATTGCCAGTTGGTTAAAGCCGAACAGAAGAAGCCAAGTGGATTGCTTCAGCCATTAGAAGTTCCTACATGGAAGTGGGAACAAATATCGATGGACTTTATCGATGGTCTACCTAGAACCAGGGCAGGAAATGAAGGGATTTGGGTCATCGTGGATCGATTGACTAAGAGTGCAAGATTCATTCCTGTTCGATCAACTAGGACTGCATTGAAATTGGCTGAGCTATATGTTAAGTGGATAGTTCGATTCCATGGTATTCCGAAGAGCATAGTGAGCGATCGAGACCCATAGTTCACTAGTGGATTTTGCAAGAGCTTCCAGGAAGCTTTGGGAACCGAGTTGTGTTTGAGTACAGCTTATCACCCTCAAACAGATGGTCAGACTGAGAGAGTCAACCGAGTTTTGGAAGATCGCCTCAGAGCATGTGTTTTGGACTTCGGAGGATCATGGGAAGATCATCTTCATTTGGTGGAATTTTCATACAATAACAGTTACCAGTCAAGTATTGGTATGGCACCGTATGAGGCATTGTATGGAAGACCATGTAACTCTCCGACATGTTGGTTGGAAACAGGAGAAAAGTTGATACTTGGGCCAGAAATGATTCGACAGACTTCAGATTGTATAGAGATCATTTGGCGACGAATGAAGGCAGCCCAAGACCGACAGAAAAGTTATGCCGATAAGCGTCGCAAGGATTTGGAATTCGACGTGGGTGATATGGTTTTTGTAAAGATTTCTCCACTGAAGAATGTTATCCGATTCGGAAAGAAAGGAAAATTGACCCCGAGATTTGTGGGACCATTCCCGATCATCGAGCGAATTGGAAAGCTCGCCTATAAATTGGAGTTACCAGAAAAGATGTCGGGTGTGCACAATGTTTTTCATGTATCGTATCTACGGAAGTATGTGCACGACCCAAGTACAGTGGTTTCTGCTAATAGCTATGGAGATTTAGAGGTTGATCCAGTTATTATGAGACCTCGTAAGCCGCTTCGTGTTGTTGAAACCGACACGAAACAGCTTAGGTGGAAGACAATTACGTTGCTCAAGATACAATGGAGTGGTGATGTTAACGACTGTACATGGGAGGAGGAAGAGAGGATGAAAGCAGCTCATCCTGAACTCTTCGAGGTATGGCCCTAAGGTGTCGTGGCATCTCATGAATATGCAACTTGTTCTAATCCTAGAATTCTGCATGCTAGGCTAGTAATTGGATGCATGGTTTGTTGATTGCTATAGATGGTAGGCATGCAGAATAGTTTTTGATTTCTCTTGTTTGTTTGGAATTTCGGGGGCAAAATTCCTAAGGGGGAGAGAATGTAATGACCCGTATTTTACGTATCGATATATCGTAAAACAGTTCCTACTAGGTCGTTAGTATTGTTTAAGTCATTCAGAGTTAGCTCGTGTGGAAGTTAGGTCGTGTGAGCGAGTTAGGGGAAGCTAGCGACCTAAAGAGTTGGAGTGAGTTAAGGAGATAGAGCAACTAAGGGGTTAGATCGTGTAGTGCTTAGGTCGGTGGGGCAACCTATAGGAATGACCGACCTATAGACTTGACCGACCTAAAGGGTTTGATCGACCTATAGATGTTAGCGACTTAGTGGAGTAAGCGACCAATAGTGGTTGCCGACTTAAGGTGAGACCGACCTATAGTAGTAACTGACCCATAGAATTGACCGACCTAAGGTAGGTAGCGACCTAGTGGTTAACCTGTGTTGGAGTTAGGTCGTTGAACGACTTATGGTAGGTCGTTAGGTCGGCAGGGGTTAGATCGTACCCAGTGTGGTTAAGTGTTAAATCGCATATGGGTTTGTGAGTGGTTGGTCCTAAGTCGTTAGGTAGTTAGGTCGGCATCTCAGTTGAGTCGCTGGGTTGGCATTGGACTTGGTTTGTAGGTCGTTGAGACCATACGTATGGTGTTAGGTCGGCCATAGGGTTAGACCGTTAGGCCGTAGCTTGGTTAAGTCGTTAGGTCGGCCGCGTTTGTTAAGTCGCTTGGTTGCACCGTGGTATTCATTATTAGGTCGGCAGAGCTTTAGGTCGTAGGTCGGCCTGAGTGTTAGGTAAGTCGTTAGGTCGGCGAGGACTTATGGGGGCGGCCGACATAAGGGATTTTCAGCCTATAAATAGAAGTGCCTATCTTCATTTTTGGAATCCGGATTTTGAAGCGACGAAGTGCTGCCATTTTGAGAGCTCGACTACAACATTTCTTCACTTCTTTTCTCCACTCCAATCTAGTGCTTACTTCCATCCAAGATTGAAGATCAAATCAAAGATCCAAGTGCCAAAGTTGAAGATCTCCATCCATCGAAGAAAGATTTCATCATTTGAGGGAAACCTTGTCTGATCAAGCTAGATCCTTTGCTGTCCAGATCTGGAGTTTGTTGTTTTTGAGGTATTTAGGTGATTCGGTGAGTGGTGGTTATCTCTGACGCGGACTCAAAGGAGTATATTGGATCGGTGGTTTGTTTGTGTGTTAAAAATAGTGATTTCATGCCTTTTCCTTAAGTCTGCATGTAGATCCATTGTTTATAAAGCTTTGACATCCATTTTACTATATGTTAACCTATGCTAGTTTATTCATCAAGATATTACTTAAAATTCATGCTTGTTAGATTTGGACCATTTAATTACGAAATTTCCATTATTGTTATAACTGTCTATTTAGATCTCATTTGAATGATTGATTACTTGGATGAATGATTGATTTGATTGATTAGTTGATTAGTGATTGAATTTGGACAATTTGGTCGAAGATGATTCAAAAGCTAAGTGGAAAGGCTCTTGAATAAGGAAAGCTGCTCGTGGCATATGAAGCGGATGATAAAGCTCATATGGATAGATTTGATCATGATGTTGAGATGGGACTTTGCTATGATGTGATGAGGCAAAGCATGATGTTGAGATGAGACTTTGCTATGATGCGATGAAGCAAAGCATGATATGAGAAAGCCTTGGTTTAATCCAGACGGGATCACTCCAAGCATGTTGATAACTCGGTGATGTGGTCCGAGTTTGTTGATAATGGTTGGCTCGAGAGGCGCTTGAGCTAGTATGTGAATAGTCGTCGGGAAGGATGACTAGAAGGCTGAGATCTCATCGTTATTGAAGGTTCTAGCATGCTCAAAGCAAGGGTACGTTGGGACGGGTCACGATGACGTCCCAGACACGGGTCACAATGATGTGTTAGTA
This sequence comes from Allium cepa, assembly GCA_030765085.1. Classification (NCBI taxonomy): domain Eukaryota; kingdom Viridiplantae; phylum Streptophyta; class Magnoliopsida; order Asparagales; family Amaryllidaceae; genus Allium; species Allium cepa. Next base: position 364,242,190 of record CM060934.1, on the reverse strand, counting down.
CTCTGGGCAGATTCGATAGTCCTAGGCACGGGTCACGACGACGTGCGGAGTTATGTCTAGAACCGGGGTTACCATTAGCCCTTGGCGGACGGATGAAATAATGGGCCGGCCATTCAATTAACGGCGAAATCGAGGCAATGATAACAGTGATAGCCAGAGTCATGGATGTTTGGATATTTTGGTTGTATCGTCGCTTGGGCCAAGAGCGATGTTTTCGGGGTGCTTACCTGATCTTGGTTTAGGCCTTGGGGGTTTGTACTTGGAAAACATCGACCTTGACTCGAGTGATAATTGCTTTACTTTAATTGTCTGCTTTGCTATGTTTGTTTCTGCTTAGCTGTGTCTGGGGGCTAACACTGTAGAAAGAGGTGGAGTAGGATGGTTGAGTTCCTATTCCTTTTTACCCTTTATGCTCTTTTGGTATATTTGATAGTTGATTTAGTGCTCACTAAGACTATTGTCTGACTCAAGGTTTTATGTTTAACCCTTATTACCTTGGGCTGTTCATCCATGTTGGGATGGGCAGACTAGGTAGCAGGTGACAGGTGCTGTTCTTAGTGACTAACGCTGTTGATGACGAAAACGAGCTGGAGGCTTTTGCATATTGTTTTCTTACTATATGTACTGGATGTTCCGCTGTTTGTATGATTCTCTGAGTGATATGTAGCGAGGCTTGCTGTATTGACTTTTCATATTGTTGTACCAAACTATTACGAGTTTATATGATGAATTCTATTCTATGGAGCTTCGCTATGTATACTTTTCTATTGTATTTTATCCATGCGCTGTGAGTAATACGATAGACTATCCTGTGCTTACCTTACCCTGATGATCGTCCATGGCGGCCTAGCACACTTTTCAGCGCATTATTTCCTTTTTGGGTGCATGAGTGATGGGCGGTCGTCATAGGTTTTCTGCCGTAGCCCGTGGAGTACTTAGGGTAGTCTCCCGATCTGGAGATGCGCTGATACTGGATGGACTATTGGGACTATTACGTGTTAATGGCTATATGGGTAACCCCTTAGTGCTAAGAAAAATGTAAGTTTATTTTACAATTAGACACTATTATAATAGCGCAATATACTACATAGTAAATAGTTTAACGGATCCTTAGGAGATGTAAATCCCGAGCATCTCTTGAGTTACTGCACTCATATTTATTTCTGTTAATTTAACTCACATAAGATCTTTTAGTTCTGACTCGAGTGTTTTTTCTTTTCAAATTCGCTCGGGTCAGTCCGAGCGTTTCAGGATTTGAAGATTTAGCTCTGGAGGATGAAGACGAAGATTTATATTACTATCATCTTCTATATTATTCCACTACACCATTTAATTCCGCTACATTGATATTTATTTGTATGTTAGCTCTGATATTTATTGTATAAAGAAGAAGCAAATGCTTTGAAAACAGTTTTATGAACTATATATTGATTATTATAATTTATCCTTCCGCTGTGAGATTCTGTTTTATTTAATTTCTTATCTGTTTTTCTTATTTACCCCATAACAACCCGCCCTTCCGTATGGTTTGAATCGGCACGTGTGTCGATTTGAAGCGTACGAAAAGGTGGGACGTTACACCATGGTGAAGTGTATTCTCTGTTTAAAAATATTCTTCTGAACAAAATAATCTAAGATTACATATGTCCAACTGATGCCGTAATTTCCATCAATGGCAAAAGAGCCTTGAAAACCTTTTGAGTTGGGTTATTGTGGTTACCCATCCTAGGAGTGATGCTTTGTTGTAAAATAACACTCGTAAGTCTCAATTCAGGTCTAAAATTTTTATGCTTGAATTCAAAATCTTTTTCGCTTTCAAAAATGTCATGAAAAATTTCTTGATTTTTTTCATTAATTTCAATAGTGGAGAGGTCATTTTATTTGCGAAAAAGTATTTGATCCAAAATTTCACAATAAAAAACAATCGTAGTGCCTTTAATACTGCTCCAAATTTGTCCCTCTTCTTCTTCCAAAATTTTCCATTCAAATTCGCATAAAACATTTTCACTAAGTTCGAATAACAAACGAAATCATTTTTAGGAGAGTTGCCCAAACCAAGAATATCACTTTAAAAATAAAGTTCTTGAAGACCATTAGAAGAAAAATGATCAAATTTTGCACTAAAAAATACTTTTTTGAAAATAGCATATTTAATATAAGTGTCGATGGTTTATTTGTCTTTGAAAAGGAAGCCTTTGATTCGTTTTAAAAGCCTAATGGTCTTTGATATTTTGCTTGAGGAGGCCATTTTTGAGTAGTTTAGTATAAATGAAAATGAAAAGATGTTTTTGAATTTTTTGATATGAAGTGAGTGAATGAATGGATAAAATTCTATTGATTAACAATGTATGGACTGACAAGTTTCAAGTCAAAAGGTGCCTCGGGTATTTGAAATAAATGCAAAAAACGGATATTTAAATTTTGAATTTGAAAAGGAATTTCAAAATTCAGGATGGTATGTCAACATATGGATTCGGGTATATCGGCATATGGGCCAAAAAAAATCCAAAAATAAGACTAAGACAAAAGATTTCTATATATATACACTTGTATGCATCCAATATTATTTTTAAGCTATATTTTTCCCTAAATCTAATAGTTCCAAATAAACAAATAAAAAGTACCAAATTTTTCTGCTACCTTTGTCCTATTAATTAATCTACTATTGCCGTGAAACACATGTTTGCATCATCAGTGTCCTATTCATTGTCATTTGAATTAATATCAGAATCATCTAATGTTACAATGTAAGCCCTGTTTATTTTTCTAGATGAATCATTGATTTGGCGAGATCCTTGATTTCTTCGATGTGAAAAGTTCTTTGCAAATGGCCAGGTTCATCACAGTTGAAACATCTAATTGCAACTCTATTTCTAGGAGTTTTTTTAGGTCCATGAAAGTTGTTCATCTTTCTATACTTCGAGACTTGCTGAAATTCCTAGTCATGAAGGCAATCACTTCACCATTGTCATCGTGTGAATCCTGATCATCACTTATTACATTGAAAGCAATAGATTTCTTTTTTGTTGCCTTGCTTTCTCTTCTACCCTACAATTGTGCTTCATAGGAGATTAAATTACCTATATCATTAGCTTCTACTATCGCTAATGTTTTTGATCTCAATGATACTAAAGTATGTACTATATCTTGAAACCTACAGCACATGTCGGAAATAGACATCTTTTGGTTCATTTTAAATAACTGAAATTGATTGTTAACATGGAAGTTTTAGTATATTTAACTTTACTAGTGCCCTCATTTGTAACTTGTAGTGTTCTCTAGATTTCTATATGTAGATTTACAAATAGTAACTCTATTAAATTCATTTTTATCTAATGAAAATATATATTCATAGCCTTAGAATTATTAAGTGCTTGTGTTATAGTTCTGGTGTCTAAATTGAGTATTAAGTATGGGGTTTAGCGTACTCATTCTGTATAATACTCCAAACATCTAAACCATTAGATTATAAATAAATATTTATTATACATGACCGATAAGTGTAATTACTACCATTGAATAGTGTGGGTATAATAGTTGATTGCTCTTCTACAAAATTGTTAAAAAGTGAGCTACCAATGTTACTTTTCATTTATACTTTTCAAAAATAAAATTAATAGTTTTTGAAAACCTAGTGATTTGATACCAAATGCGAGTCACAGAATAATGGATCTTAAGGCTAATTTAACACTAGAGGTGGAGTGGATAGTGTTTTCCAACTTATGTAAATCTTTTTAAAATACTTTCAAGATTAATATTAAATCAAAGATTAACAACGCAGAACTAAACTAACAGTCAGTCATGGATGCAATCACAGTATGTATGTATATCTAAGCAATAAAGTAAGAGAGAACACACTAGGAATTTTATACTGATTCAGATTAACCAATCCGACATTCAGTCCTCTATAATTGCTTATACATATTTCTTTTCAATCGCCAACTACAAACCAGGTAGAAGGCAAACCAGAATACAATCTTGATTTCAAGGCCACCGGATACACCCTCCTATATCACGAGTCCGAGGAAAACTCTCTTTTGATCGGGCAATAAGATCACCTCCTAGATTTACCGAGTTACTAAGCATGTCCACCTGATTTGAACGAGCTACAAGCACATGCACACAAATAAGAGTACAGCTGATTATTTTCCAAAGAAAGATAGATGTACTTTGGATACAACAGATCGTATAGCCACTTCAATAGCACTTTTCTCTTTGAAACATAAGAGATGCTTCCAAAATAGTGAGTAAGTAGTAGTGAATCAATACAATGGAGTACAAACTGATTCTACATGATTTTGAAGAGTGTAGAGTTTATTTTTCAAGAGAATTTTCAAGGGAGTAAGGAGTGAGAAGAAAGTAAGTTATTAATTTATTAAAAATTAGTTTGCACTCCTCTTCATATAGTGAATGAACAGATGTATCCATTCATGAAGGGTAGTGTCCAAAAGACACCTCTATTCATTTTTTTTCTAAATAACGATCTATATGTCAACATATGAAAATACGTATGTCGACAAATGCTAGTAAAACTTGAAAATAAATTCTTTTAAATTGTTTCCAAATCCGATACTCTATAAAATAATTTGAACATGGTTTTTTAATATTTTTGAACTCTTAATTTTTTATATAAAATATTAAAAAAATATTTTAAAATTAAAATAATTTATTTTTGTTTAAAATATCGAAGATCGAAAATTTGGAGATAAAGATCAATAACTACCATCAAGGACTTTAACAATAAATTCTAATTACTCTAAACACTAAAGTATAGTCTTGTACTCTACATACATCTGTCTTTAAACTCATAAGTCTTTAAATCTTTATCTTGAGTCTTTATGTAACGATCCGTAATTTAGTCACCTAAAATCTGAATATTTGATACATTTTTAATAATTAAATAATTTATTTTGCAACTCAAATATAAATCTTTTAAGTAATAACTAATGATGGTAAAGTTGTTTTAAAATTTGGTTTACAAAAATAGTAGTTCAAAGGAAATTAAAAATTTTAACCGAAAATCTTCTTATGGATTTTCGACTTTTCATCTCCTCAAAGTTAGTGGAACATGTTATAAACGCTAGCGTATATATATACACATAAATAGCATATGCTTTGGTTAAGGAAATGATTAGATTTAAATAAGTTTAAATATTCTCTTAAGTTAATAAAGTTGATTTTTGACTTTTTTTAATAGTTTAAAAAGTAGTGGCACGAAAAATAAGACACTCATGCAAAAGAAGATGAAGTGACAGTGATTAGAGAGAGAGAGAGAGAGAGTGGGGTATGTATGGAGTAAGGATGGGGGTAGTGAGGTGTCACCATTTTGGTGAAGGGAAGTGCATATTTTATTAGTAAGGGTACTTTAGTAATTTCACTTATCCATATTATATAAAAGTAGTTCAACCTTTTCATTTCTAACTTTACTTCACTTTTCTTCAATCTTCAAATTAGAACTTCTTCTTTTCCGTGCTTTACTCCACTTCATCCATGTCTTCTCTTAAGTTTCCTAAATAAAAAATCTCCACCTTCTCACTTTTTAAACCTTAAACTTAGTTAAAAACATTTCCTTTCCTCTCTACTTTTCTTATCTTCTAAAACAAGACCCAAAAGTCCCTCCTCAAGTCATGGCCGAGCCTTCCACCACTTAGACCAAGTCTATTTAGCCTACTTAGGATCTTAAAAAATCAAGTTTTTAAAAGAGTTAAGCTAAGTCTTTGTATAGGTGTAAACTTGTGATAGTTATGTTTGAAACCGTGTTGATTTTTGTGAGCAAAGCTCACTTTAAAATAAAGTTTGAAAAGTTTGAATAGTTATTATTTTGATTATAATAATGATGGTTGATTGCTTGTATATATAAGTTTGGATTTATTATTGTTTGGTTTGTTTCCCGCTTGTAGCGGATCGTATATGTGATAATTTGTTGATGACTTGAAATATAGCTGAATTGCTTAAGTAATTATTTTCAAGTGATAATTTTTTCTTGTTTTATGGATGTCATTTACATTTTTGTATGTGTGTATATATGTGCTTATGTATATAAATTGTTGCATGTTGATTTGAAAGTTAACACACTTGAATAGGTTTATATTTTGACGTCGAGATCCCATGTTCTTTTAAAAACTATTTTGCCTACTTGTTTTCTATAAATGTTTCCAAATGGTTTTCCATGCTTTAAAATTTGTTTTCAAAATCATTGGACAGAGTTATTAAACTGATTTAAAAATAGATGAAAAGAATTTGAAAGCTATTTTGATTTACAAAAGAAGTTTAAAAGTCGATATGGATGCAGTTTGTAAATCGATAATTTTTGTTTAAAATAAAAGGAGTTTCTACTTTTTCAAATTTTTCTAAAATATCTATTAGGTATTAAAAAGAAGTTTAAATATTAAAAATACTATTAAAATATTATTTAATTATTTAAATAAAAGGTTTTAATTTTTAAATGGCTTTTATTTCCAGAAGTCGGTTTTGTTTAAAAGCAATTATTTTTTTAAGGATGTTTAAATACAAGGAATTTCTTTTTCTATGCCATTAGTAGCCAAAAAATATGATAAATAGTGCTAAAACATTGGTACATTTCATAGCAAGTAAGTCATCTTGTATTTAATACCAAAAGTATATGAATAGACTTCCCTTTATTTGTGAGATCTAGAACCAGATTTTCTAGGCGAGGGATAAAGAAATTAAAATGTCAAAATGGTGATAAGTATAAGAGAGTCAATTTTGGTTAATGGATCATGATTAATTAAGTATATGGAAAATACTCCATCGTATACTTGACACCAAATTCTGTGGTATGGAAACTTGTCTCTATCCTAAGAAGTAAGAACGTGCATCGAGGCAAGGATAGCTTTTCTAACTTGTCCGACTTCATTGTTAATAAAGATAGTACTATTTGAAATCAAAAGGTGGTGGTAAGTATAGGAGCTGGTAGCACCACGACCACCAATGGTCGAACTCTGAATGTTAGAAGAGTAGGAGTAGTTGAAGAGACAACACCCATGCAGCACTGTATAAACTTTGCCGCTTTTTGCAAAGACTGTATTATTCTTAGAGGAAAGCATTTTAAGGGCATAAAATCCATTATCGAAGTCCAAGCTTGGCTTTGTTCTAACGAGAAGATTTTCAAGTGTTGGATATTTCAGACGAGTTGAAGTATTTCTTCGTGTCTTGGCAGTTTTAGGATGGAGCTGCAAGATGGTGGGACTCGGTTACAATGAATGTTCCAAAGGATAATTTTTATTAGGCTAGATTTAAGGAAGTGTTTGAAGACCAGTTCATGCCCACTGCTGGTAAGATGCATATGCGTAGGAGTTTCTTGGATCTTAAGCAAGGAGATTTGTCAGTATCTGAATATGAAACCAAATTTAATGATTTCCCGTGATTTAGTCCGGGATTGATTATTACCCCTCTAAAGAAAAATAAGATGTTTGTTGTTGGGATCAGGGAAGGATTTCATAAGAAGATGACTGCCCATATGAAGAGATCTATTGTGGATTCAATAGATATGGCTTTATGGTATGAAGTTCTTGAGAAGAAGAAGCCAGCGTCAGCACCAAGTAACAATAATAGCAATAACCCAAGAAGAGGAAGTTCAATCACCAAGGTAAGAAGCCATGGGGAGGAAATCCAGGTAGCGGAGCACAAGGAGATATTTATCAGAATTACACTTGTCATAATTGTAATCAGATGGGTCATATTTTGAAATTCTATGGGAATTTCAAGGCTTAGAAGGAAGAGCCTATTTCTCCTATGGTTCAAAAGACACTTCGCTTTAATTGCCACAATTAGGGCATATGGTAAAGAATTGTCCCGTGATTAAGAAATAAGAGCAAGTCAAAGTTTATGCTATCAAGGATAAACTATCAACCTCAGGAGATGTGAATGGGAAAGGAGTTCCTGAAGTTACTTCATAAGTTAATAGTACTTTAGTTCGAGTATTATTTTATACCGGGGCTTTCCATAGTTTTGTCTCTAAAGAATTGTTCGACATATTAAAATTTTCCCTAAAGATTGTAGAAACCCCTATTTTGTGTCTAACTTTATAGGTGGTAGAACTGACCTGTGTTTGATTTGTCAAAATATATGAGTTATTATCTTACCCACCCTTCTTTATGTGATATGTTTATTCTAGATTTTAGAGGGTTTGATGTTTTACTTAGTGTGGATTTACTATCAAAATAAAGATCTATTCTCGACTGCGTTAGGCGGATTGTAGTGTTAAAAACCGAGTCCAAAAGGGTGTTGGAAAGGATATTATGCGATGAGTCAAATATATCAATGAGTAGGTTATGTATGCCCTTGATTCATCCTAAGAAAAGTTGAGGTCAATATTAATTGTTAAGGATTTTCTTGATGTTTTTGAAGAAGTTAATAGTCCACCTCCACATCCGGAGATTGAGTTTCTTATTGACTTAACTCCTAGTTGGAATCCTATTATTTAATCTATCCGTAAAAAGGCTCCAAGAGAGAAGCAGGATTGAGAACTAGACAGAGATTTATTAAGTAAAGGACTGATTAGGTCAAGTCGCCCAAGTTGGGGAGCAGTTGTAGTTTTTTTTGCAAAGTCAAATTGATCATTGAGACTTTGTGTGGATTACCGTGAGCTAAATAAACATATCATTTGGAATAATAGCTCTTACCCCGTATAGACGACATATTCGACTAACTAAATGGTGCTCGATTATTCTACCAAATGGATCTTACCGTAGGATTTCACTAGTTAAGAATAGTAGAGGACAGTATATCATTGACAGCATTTAGAGGACCATATTCTTTCTTTGAGTGACTAGTTATTCCTTTTGGGATAACCAACGCACCCACTTATTTTATAGATCTTATGAATCGAGTTTTTAGAGGTGTGTTAAATAAATTTGTGTTTGTCTTTATAGATGATAATCTTATTAATTCTAAGATCCAGGAAGAACACAGACGCCGTTTGGAAGTGGTACTTGAAACATTAAGGAAAAATGGTTTAAGAGCTTAATTTGCTATGTTTCATTTTTGGCAATCGAAAGTAAGGTTCTCGAACATGTTATGTCGGGGGATGGTATTTCGGTTGATCCAGAAAAGAGAGCGGCTGTTTGAGATTGGAAGACACCATAGACTACAGCGGGGGTTAGAAGCTTCTTAAGTTTAGCCAAATATTACAGGAGATTCTTCCAAGACTTCTCCAAGATCACCTCACATTTATCAAAGTTGATGGAGAAGAATGTTAAGTTTATACAGACTCCGAAGCATGAAGAAACGTTCATTGAGTTAAAGTAAAGGTTAACGAGTGCTCCAATTCTATCTATTCCAGATAGAGTTGGACGATTGACAGTGTATACAGAGGCTTATGGTGTAGGTTTGTGTGCGGTTTTGATGTAGCGTGGAAGATTTATTGCTTATGCTAGTAGGTAGCTGAAGCCTTGTGAGTGGAATTATGCAACACATGATTTGGATTTATTAGCTATGGTATTTGCATTAAAGATGTGGAGACAATATTTGTTAGGTGAGAAGTTCGAGCTCTTCATGGAACATAAGTCCTTGAAGTATCTTTTCATGTAAAAGGATTTGAATATGAGGCACCAGCATTGGTTTGAATTTTTGGCGGTATAAAACTTGGATAATTTATATACGCTGGGAAAACCAAATGTGGCAGTGGATGCTTTAGGTAAGAATACAGTCTTGATTCTTTTGGAAGTTACTCTGACTCAACTTGAGAGGATTATAAGAAAACAAAGATAAGACTGCCATATTTTAGATTTTATACAAGAAGTTGAAGAAGGACAATGCACGATTTTTGAGGTAGATAGCTTGGGGATATTGCGGATGAATAAAAGAATATGTGTTCCAAATGTAGATAGTAATAGACAAGAAGTATTAACCAAATTCCATCAATCCAAGTTAAGTATCCATCTTGGTGTTTTGAAGATGCATCGGGATATTAAGCGAGTGTTCTGGTGGAAGGCAATAAAGAGGGATATTTCTAACCATGTTCGTAGATGTTTGAATTGCCAGCAAATCAAAGGTGATCATCAAAGGACCGTTGGATTATTACAACCAACAAAGATCCCAAATCAACATTGGAAGCAAGTATCAATGGATTTTATTGGTGGTTTACCCATATCAAGGAATGGTAATGAAGGTGTCAGGGTCATTGTGGATCAATTAACCAAGAGCCCTCATTTTACTCCAAAAACCAGCTACTACAGTAGCAAGTTCGACGGAGGTTTATATGAGAGAGATTGTCTGATTATATGGATTTCCAATTAGTAAGTGATCAAGATCCAATCTTTACCAGCAAATTTTAAAAATCATTACAAGTAGCTTTAGGAACAAATCTGAGTTTAAGCACCTCATATCATCCTCAAACTAGTGGTCAAACCGAAAGGGTGAACCGAGATTCGGAAGATCTTTGAAGAGCTTATATCTTTGATTTTGGAAGATCATGGGCCGATCATCTTTACTCAGTGCAATTCTCATACAATAACTGTTATCAAGCAAGCATTGGCATAGCACCTTATGAAGCTCTTAATGGATGGCCATGTAAATCACCATCGTGCTGGGTAGAATTAGGGTGTTAGTTAGTTCTTAGACCTGACATGATTCGGAAGGCCATGGAGAAGGAAACTGTAATTAAAAGAAAGATGAATGAAGCTCAAGATAGACAGAAAAGCTATGCTGATCGAAGACGCAGGGATTTAGAACATTTGGTATGGACATTATGTTTGTGAAGATTTAGCCAATAAGGGTAGTTGTATGATTTGGAAGAGTAAGGAAGTTGGCGCCTAGATATGTTGGACCTTTTCACATTCTTGAGAGGATGGGCTGCTTGCCTATCGAGTAGAGTTGCCAGAAAGATCGTCGGGAGTTTATAATATTTTTCATGTATCACATTTGAGGAAGAATGTGCATGATCCATCACTTGTTGATCCATCTGTTTAAGACGATTTGGAAGTAGAATCGAACTTGACTATGATAAGGCATCTAGTTTGCATTATGGATTGAGATGTGAAACATTTTCATAATAAGTTCGTGAGATAGGAAGTTCAGTGGAGTGAAGATTGCTTAAGAGAGGCATACCCTGAGTTAATGATAGATCAGTAATTTGCTTATTGTATGGATAGTGCACTCACCATTTGTAGTGTAGTTGCTTCGTACGAATCTTTTGTATGTGTTTCATAATGTATAATATATGTCTTTTTTTGTGTTATTTGAGGACAAAATTCTTTAAGGGGAGAAGAATGTAACGACCTGTAATTTTAATCACTTAAAATATGAATGTTTGATGTATTATTAATAATTAAATAATGGATTCATAATTCGGATATACCTCTTTTAAGTAATAAGTAATAATGGTAAAGTTGTTTTAAAATTTGACTTACAAAAATAATTAGTTCGAAGAAAAATAAAAAATGTAACCGAAATTCATTTTTTGAATTTTCATCGTCTAAAAGTTATTGAAACATGTTGTATTCACTAATGTGTGTACACACACACACAGATATATATATATATATATATATATATATAATATAACATATGCTTAGGTTAAGGAAGTGATTAAGGTTAATTAAGTTTAATGATTTACTTAAGTTAACAAAGTTGATTTTTGACTTTTATTTTATAATTTATAAAGAAGTAGCAATAAAAATAAGATACTAAGTACATGTAAATGGAGATGAAGTGATGGTGATTAGAGAGAGAAAGGGTGGGTGTGTGTGGTGTAAGATGGAGGTAGTGAGGTGTCACCATTTTAGTGAAAGGTAGTGTATGTTTTATTAGTAATGATATTTTAGTAACCTCCGTTATCCATTTTATATAAAAGTAATTCAACTTTTTCATTAAGTAATTCAACTTTTCATTTCAAACTTTACCACGGTTTTCTTTATTTTCCAATTCTTACTTATTTTCCATGCTTTACTTCACTTCATCCATGCCTTCTTTAAAGTTTCCAAAATAAAAAATCACCTCTTTTTCACTTTTTAAACCTTAAACTTAGTTAAACACATCTCCTTTCCTCTCTACTTTTATTATCTTCCAAAACAAGACCCAAAACTCCATCCTCAAGTCATGGATGATCCCTCCACCACTTAGGCTGAGCCTATTTAGCCTCCTTAGGGTCTTAAAAATCAAGTTTTTAAAAGAGGAAGCTAGATTCATGTGTCGGTGTGAAGTTGAAGTAATTTGATTTGAATTCATGTTGATTTTGGTGAGTAAAGCTCACTTTAAAATAAAGTTTGAAAAGTTATCATTTTGATTATAATAATCTTGGTTGATTGCTTATGTATATAAGTTTGGATTGATTGTTGTTTGGTTTGATTCCTGCTTGAAGCGAATAGCATATGTGATAATTCATTGATGACTTGAAATATAGCTGAAGTGTTTAAGTAATTATTTACAAGTTATAATGTTTCCTTATTTAACGAATGTCATTTACATATACATACATATATATATATATATATACACATATATATATATATATCTGTGTGTATGTATGTGATGTATATAAGTGGTTGCATGTTGATTTGAAAGTAAACACACTTGAATTGGTTTATATTTCAACATTCAGAACCCGTGTTCTTTTAAAGATTAGTTTACTTCCTTGTTTTCTATAAATGTTATCAAATGGTTTTCTGAACATTTTAATTTCAAAACCTTTATACAAAGTTATTAAAGTGATTCAAATATAGGAGAAAGAATTTAAAAGCTATTTTGATTTACAAAACAAGTTTAAACAAAATGGTCCATAAAGCGATAGTCTCTATGGATGTAGTTTATAAATCGATAATTTTTGTGTAAAATAAAAGGAGTTCCTACTTTAGATATTTTTGAAAATTCTTTTAAATTATACATTAAGTATTAAAAAGGAAGATTAAAAATATTTCTAAAAGATTATTTAATTATTTAGATAAAAGGTTCTAATTTTTTAATCGCTTTATTTCTAAAGGTCAATTTGTTTAAAAGCAGTTATTTTTTAAGGATGTTTGAAATACAAGAGATTTCTTTTTCTATGCTACTAAGTAGCCAAACAAATATGATTAGTAGCTCTAAAACATTGACCCGTTTTATGGAAAGTAAGTCATCTTGTATTTAGCATTAAAGCCGATGAATTGACTTTCCTTTATCTATGAGCTCTAGAACCAGATTTTCTAGGTGAGGGATAGAAAAGTCGAAATGTGATAAGTATAAGAGATTTAATTTCAAAAAATAGGTCATGATTAATTAAGTATATGGAAAATACTCCATCGTATACTTGGTACCAAATTCTGAGGTATGGAAACTCATCTCTATCCTGAGAAGTAGGAATGCACGTCGAGGCATGGAAAGTTTTTCTAACTTGCCCGACTTCATTGTTAATCAAAGGATGGTACTGTCTGAAAACGAAAAGTGGTGGTAAGTATAGGATGTCTTATTTTTTATATACAGGTCTATAAATAAATTTAGATGGTGGATTTGTCCACTATCGATTACTTGACCATTTTTAAAATTATCGATTATTGGTTAGGAGAGACCGAGATCGGATAAGCATGAGATATAAGAAAACCACTTTGAACTGACATATATGTTCGAATTTGAAACATCTTAAAGATGATGGAATCGAAGATGGAGTCTTTGAAGTGCAAGGGCTACTTACTACTAATCCTAAAGGTGATTTCAAAAAGGATGTAGTAGAAGTAGTGCCTTTAGTATGTTCATATCTTGAGCAAGTCATATGGATTGATGCTGGCATTGCATTATTTCCTGGAGGATATTTATAACATTCCAAGTAGGATCGCTATGAAAAAGGTAAATCATTGCCTCGAGCCTCACTTGCGGTAATGATAAAAACAGGAGTTGTGCTATAGGGCTATGTGGGTAGCGCCCATTAGGGTATGGTCATCGCCGGATCTTGATCGGTATTGATAGTTTTATGTATGCTTGTCGCCACAGAATGGTTGTTGATCGCAAACGAGGGTTGATCGTGTTCGGTACTATCCAGGAAGGGGTAGGTCGATCTTGATTCACAGAGGTACTAATGTTTTGCAGCCTCGGTACATTTAGAGGTGTACTGTAACATTCCTGTTTTTAAATCAAATTTAATTTGGTAAGTAATTTATTTTTTGAAATTAAATTGTAAATTAATTTGGTATTTTCCAAATTTAATAGATATTTGTTTGTTTAGTAATACAAATGAATATGAATATGATTTTAAAATTGAATTTCTAATTGGAAACTCAAAAATAAATATTCTGAATAATACATTATTTATAAACTTAAATAGGAAAGGTGGAAATAATATATATATATAAGATTTTTAAAATAAAGAACTTGATTTGGAAATCTAAATATTTTATAATAAATTGTAATTTGAAAATAATAATAATAATAAATATATTGAAAAATAAGTTGAATTTGAGAACATTATATTTTCAATTAACACTAATTTGTTTTCTCATCATATTAAATAGGCATTTTGATTTGAAAGTTATGATTCAAATTTAATAAAATTGTCAAGAGGTTAAAAATCTATTATATGTGTTTATTTATTAAAAGTATAAAATCATTTTCTTTAAATTGGTACAAAAAAATATATACAAATATAAAACAAGAATGTATAAAAGTTTATATGTACATAAATCTTTTGAAATTTATGAGATAAACATATTAAAATATAAAGATAAAATACGGTTTGTATGTGTGTGTATATATATAATTAATAAAAATGTTTAAAAATCACTTTTCTTTCATATTTGAAATAAATTTAGTTTTTATATATATATTAAAATTGTATATGTAAATATTTAGAACTAAATTTGTAAATCAATTAAAGTTAAGGACTTAAAACACAATTTGTAAATTAATTTAGAGAAAAGGGTTAAGCATAAATTTTCTTATTCATGACATTTGTAAAGTTTTAAAATTCAATATAATATTTACAAAAGTTTTCAAAGTTAATCATTTTCAAAACGTTAAGATAGATATTTATTTATTTAAAAAGTTGGTAACTTGAGTTTAAAATTTAAATAAGATTTATATATATGTAAGAATATAAATATATGTAAATATAAAATAAATTAATAAGAGGGTTTAAAGTTAAATCTATAAATTAATAAATAACAGTCTAAAACGTAATATTGCTTGTTTTAAACAAATGTAGGCTAAAGAAAATAGAAAATTTACAAGTGTTGACATGTTTTAACAAGTGGCATTTAGTTATCTTTTAAACTAAATTTATATGTAAAAAATGATTAAAGAAATGAAGTAAAAAAAAAACTAGGCTGCATTTTCATCTATGTAAAAAAAGTAAAAACCAGATTTCTTTCATTTCCTCAAATCTTCAACATCAACCTGAAAATGAAAGATCAAAGTGAATCAAAAAAACTAAAATAAAATCAAAGTGCATCTCTAATCTGAAACAAAGATCAAAAGCAGAGCAATGCAAATAAATGCAAGATCAAGTTTCAGCTGCAACTGGGAAATCAAACAACCTGGAACTCAAGGCAAAGTAAAGATTTAAGCGAGTTCAACTTAGTATGGATTCAGATCACTTCAATTCTCGGGATGCAAATTAAAAAGAAAAATCTAGTCCTGACCAAAAAAAATAAAATTTTCAGGCTCATACAATCTTCTCTCCTCTGTGCACACACATGTAAGCAAACTCCCTTTTTAAAACTAAACCTGTTTGCATATGATAGATATTCTAAAGGCATATGGTGATAATGATTGTGTGGTTTTGAAATATGCCAGTATACTTATGTACATATGTGAATGAGTTTTGCATGTCTAGGAACAGGAAAGAAATAATTTTTTTCTTAGTTTACAGGTTTTTAAACCTTATTCAAAAATTCGAATAATCCCACTAAAACAATTATAGACTTTGATCTCTGAAAAAGAAAGGTTTGTACATGTATAACATCATTTTTTTAAAATGAATTCATGTTAAAATAATTAGTAAATATTTGAAAATAAGCATTTATAGGCAAATCAAATTAAAACAAAAAAAAATCAATGGTTTTAACTTCATGATTTAACTTCATGATCTAATTCGTATTGGCAAACGATGATTTTTGATAATCATCTCAAAAATTTTAAGCTTATTTTTGAAGAGAAATTGCGAATTGATCAAAATTGGCTTTATCGTCAATTCTCGGCGATCGGTGAAGTAATAATCATTGTAGTTGTTACTGGAGGTAGAGGGTGGTTAGGAGAACTCAAGAAAAATGCTAAGTGGATTTATACACCACAGTGGTGGCAGCAATTGATCGAGGTAGGATTTTAGCTTAGTTTGAAATCGATGTCAGAAATTGGGTTCGTGCGGCGTCGTGAGGGTTCTGGAATGAATCGCACCAGTAGCAACCGGAAGAAGGAAGATTGGCGAATATGTGGACGCGATGGCGTGGATGCGGATGACTGGGATCGTCGGCGATGGGGATTTTTACGATGAAATTTGGGTGTCAGGTTGAACTCGACAGCTCGATTTTGAATTCATGAGGATATCGTCGAACTAGGTGTTTAGGCTTGTCATCGATGTAGTTGGCGACGTGTTGAAATTCGAGAGGTCGGTCGGAGGTACTCCGACCAAGCATACACGTGCACAGCGGCATTGCTTCTGTGTCAGAGTGTTGAGTTGATGGCTATCTCGAAGTGATGCTCGGGATAGAGGAGGATTGGCTCGTGTTCGTGTTCGTGTTCGTGTTCGTAGGGATTATCTTCTATAGTTTTTGTATAAACTAAACTTAACTTTTAATAAATTTATACATAAAGGGAGAGAAGAAGGTGAGTAACTCAAGTCAGTACTCGAGTTAGAAGCGGGTCGAACCCGAAGCGGAATTGAGCTTGTTTTTATCAAGGGTTTATAGATCTAATTTTAAAATTTATATTTAAAATGGTTTAAACTACTATATAGTAAAAGTTTAAAACTATTTGATTAAAGAAGTTTTATACTTTGTTAACTAAAATTTGGCAAATGCTTAAGTATTCTTTTAAGACTTTTTTTTTTTTAAAAAAGTAGTGTAAATCAAGACGAAATGTTTTAAAAATGTATTAATTAATGAAATTGTTTTATTTTGAAAGTTAGTTAAGTTTTTATGATTAAAGATTATTTCAATTAATAAGGTAAATAAAGCTAAATTGATTAATAATTTTGGATGAATTATTTATAAATGTTTACTTAATTAATTATGGATTAATTAATTAAGAATTAAGAATTAATTAGGTAAGTAAGGATTAATTAATTTATAATTAATAGTTAATTAATTAAATAATTAAAGATTAATTAATCAATGATTAGTAATTAATTAATTAAGTGATTAGTGGACGATTAATTAATAATTAAGAATTAATCTATCAAGTGATTAAGGTTAATTAGTTATGGATAAATAATTAATTAATTAAGATAAATTGATTTATAACTAGAATTAATTAATTAATTAAGTAATTAGTAATTATTTAATTGTTAATTAAGAATTAATTAATTGTTAATCAGTGATTAATTAATTAATATATAAGGAATGATTAATTTATAATCAAGCTTTTAAATTATTGGTAAATAATTAATAAAGGATTAATTAATAATTAAAGATTTATTAATTAATAATTAAAGGAGGTTAATTAATTTATTGAAATAATTTGTAATTAATTAATGTTAATTAACCAGGATTAGTGATTATGATTTAAATTAATCAGATGATTAATTAACCTTATTAATGGATGTTTGAATTTTATGAAATGCTATGAATTGTTTGATATGTCCGCTGTTTGATGCTTTGTGATATGAATTGTTTTAATTCAAGCTGTGACGAATGTAATTTATTTATCTATAATGCATTTACATTATCTATCTGTGATTTGTGTATATATATATAAGCGTTATAGGATTATACCGCTTATCGATATTGCTATGATTATATCTGTGATGATTGTTGATGTCACACTATTTTGTAAAACCCCTGGACTACACTATACACACACAAATATGGATTGCACAAGGAAATTGGTTAAGTCACAGATTTTTGAAATGGTTTTAAAATTGAGTTTTGAATCCAATGATTTTGGAAATAGAATTGGGTTAAATATGAAAATCTTTTGAAAAGAAGTTTTAAAAAGATACAAGTTATTTTGAATAACTTGATAAGCTTTTGAAATTTAAATAATTTGATTTAAATTTGAATTCAAGATTTGAAATTGAATTTTATACTTGGAAATTATGGTTTAAAAAGGATATACAAGTTATAAAGGTGTTTATATAGGTTTTAATACCATTTTAAAAGTATTGATTTAGGAATTTGAATTTAACTCAAGTTTATACTTGAAGAGCTTTAACTCGTACAAATGTAATCGGATTTTTCAAAATGAAAACTATTTGTTTTCAAATAATAATAGCTTTCATATAAAGAAAGGATTTCAAATTTATATTGAAAGATTTCAAGTTGAAATAGAATTGAAATTGTTTTGAAAGCTATGAATAAATCTTTGTGAAAAATGGTTGAACTTTGTTTGAAATTGAAGTGAATTTTAAATGATGTATCTTTTGTATAAAAGATTTGAAAGGGAAATTGTTTTGAAAGCGATGAATTGAATCTTTGATTTAAAGATTGGATGAGTTAATCTAATTTGGAAAGGAAATTGTTTTAAAAAGATGTGTGTAACGACCCAACTTCCCAACTACCAGGAAGTCGCATCGCTAAGAATAAAGAAAGGGATAGAAAAGAGAAAAGAAAGAAAAGAAAGAAACAGACAACATCAGAATCTCACAGCGGAACGAATAAATTATATTATATCACATAATACTTTACATAGTATCATATACATCAGAGTTTTACAGCCAATACAACACAAACTAGACAGTTATAAACATCTGTCTAGTAATTACAATTCAAGTATATCAGAGAAAACAGATACAACTCAAAGACAGCGGAACACTATATATATCTACACGCTGAAGCCTCCTGCTCCATTATCTCCTCCAGAACTCGTCAAAGCAATCCTGAATCACTTGACTACTCATACGTGATATGAGTACCCAAGAGTTTAATAAAACAGAAAATAAACACTCGGGTCAGACAGGGGTCTGGTGTGAGTAAACGGTTTAAAAGTTGCTTAACTTTTAGAAAATCCTTTGAAAACAAAAGGTATCACGTAAGACTTCCCACACATAAACATGGAAAAGTTTTTACCTTACGCTAACCAAAACATTTGATAGGAAATTCAGTGATATTATAATAGTGTCTAGGGTTTTCAAAATAAAACACAGAAATAGCTGGAATGCTTACATCTCACGTTCCAACATAGTTGGGGACAATCAAAACCGTACAAGCACTTATTGGATTTTGGATTCCATCAATGGCAGGGCTACCGGGGTACCGCCCGTCACAGTATGTGGCCTAGATCACCGTGCCGAGGATTACTCCCAATCCCCTGCAACACAAGGCCGTACCCATTCCTTACTGAATAGTTCCGAACAAGACCACCCCGACAGTTGGAGCTCATAACCGTCCACACAGCCGAATAAAAAGGGACCTCTAGACAGGGGTAAATCTCACTCTCAAGTGGGGGCTACCCACGAAGCCTTGCTGCACCTCCCCTGTTTTAGCCATTCCCGGTTGATGAGGCTTGAGTCTGCGATTACCTTTATAGGACATATCATCTTAGAATGCTCATCGTCCACCTGACGATGTTCTGAAAGCATTCAATCCATACAAGTTCGTTCCGGGTTCGAACGAAATCGAAGGCATTATCTCGTTACACTCGTATTGGAATCACCCTCAGAGTTAACGACGATAACCCTTGCACTCTAAACCACCATCTCGAACCTATAAGTACTATTCCGTCAAACTCATTACGGAATAACCCACAGAGTTATACTGACGTATAGCCCTTACACCTCGAGTCTTCACTGGCTCCACTTGGATTAACGACCTAACGTTTAATTGGAATCGATGTGGTTTTCGGATATCCAAATATGAAAACCCGATCCCGGTCTCACCGAAACCAAACGCCATTTTAATGTCCAAGTTATACTTAAGGGTTTTAAACAATTAACTCATTTTATTTTATCTATTTCACACGGAAAGATGACTACATATTCTCATCATAACAGATAACCCATAGCATTATCACCATAGATAATCATCACAATAGTCAATCATCACAACCAAAATAATCCATCATACTATAACTAAGCATCCATATCCTATAGATACTACTCATCTCATTTCTGAGATCACAACCATCCAAAAGTATATCAATATCATCCATAAGCAATGATATATCATCCATCATTTATAATTAATTTAAAATGAATTAAATTAATTACTTCTATCTTTAATTAATAAATTAAATTAATTACTCACCTATAAATCTTGCTTACAAATCCATTGATTAATCAACCTAGTTAATTAATCATTCATTAAGTATTTAACTTGCTTAAACACCTTTGATTAATCATTCACTAATTATAATAAGTAATTAGTCTTAAATTAATTCCATAAAATTAATTAACCTTAATCATAAGTAATTAACATTTAATTACTTAATTGATTAATTAACTATAATTAATTACATTTATCCTTAATTAATTACAATTAATTAATCACTTAATTAATTAATTATTATTTAATTAAACAATTCTAAATTACATCATTAATTATAATAATTAATGATTTCTAATTAATATTTAAATTAATTACTGAATTAAAAATAAATTACATTTAGTAATTAATCTAATCATTAATCACCTTGATTAATATTTAAATCCAGTAATTAACTACCCTTAATTACTTATTAATAAATTAATTATCCAATAATTAATTATCTTTATTAATTAATCCTTGATTAATTACAAAAGTAATTATCCAAATTACTTTATTAAAATAAATCACCTTTCCTTTATTATAATTAAGCAATTATTACTTCTCTAAGTAATCTTGCTCGTAAATTACATTAAGTAATTATTAAATTAAATTATTAAATAATTTCTTAAATTAATTAACTAAATTAATTAATTTAACAAAGCACGTTATCAGAATTAATTACAAAAAGTAATTAATCCCTTAATTACTTTTACAAAGAAATTATACTTATCAAATTACAATTGATTATCTTAAATTAATTAATCTAATTAATCCATCAAAATTAATTACATTAATTAATTATTAATTAATTATCCTTAGATAATTATCTTATTTAATTAACAATATTTCCATTAATTCCTTACTTAAGAAAATTTCCTTAAATTTTTCATTAATCATTTCTAATTATAAATTAATTCAAGTTATTATTTAAAATCAAATAATAAGTAAATTCTTAATTATTTCCAAAATAATTCATTTACTTATTTATAACGTAAATAATATTCAAAATGTATTTACATAATACATTTCTAAAATCTAATTCAACTTCCACTTTAAAAATTTAAGATTTAAAAATGTTTAACCATATAAACATTATTCAATTTAAATAAATTAATAGACCAAAAGGTAAAGAACTACCATTATTATTTAAGAAAAGTTTAAAAATCTATATTACTTAATTTTACTAAAAATAAATCAAGTCTTTTAAATAGATAGATTATTTAACCTTTCAATTTAAAGTTAAACATATCATAATTTTGTTCCAATACTTAAAGGAAAGAATTCTTTTAAAATTTAAACCTTATTTGAAATCAAGTTCGTATTAAATTCTACTTAAAAAAAATTTCTGTCCAATACTTAAAAATTTCAAAACTGATTGAATTCAAACTGTTTTCAAAACAAAACTGAAATCATACTTAAATTTGATTTCAAAACCAATTTTAAATCTTGCTTAAAATTTTAAAAGTTTCATTTTTCAAACTTTGAATTCAAAAGTATTCTTGAATCTAATTCAAATTTACACCTAAATTTGGATCTCTGTCTTAACATTTGAATTCTCTTTAAAAAAAATTTAAAAAGAAATAAACTGTTTTAATTAAAATCTATATTCAAAGAATCCTGAAACCTATATTACACTTGGTTTCAAATTTGAACTTAAACCTTATTTTAAATTTAAATTCATCATTTAAACTTTTTGAATTCATAAACTCTCTTAAATTTAATTCAAACTATACTTAAATTTAAATCATAGTTTTAAAAAGATTTGAGTTTCCCAGATTTAAAAAAAAAACAACACTCAGACCTGCACTTCCACAAACCCGAGATCACCAACTAAATACTTCGGGTCAATTCCACCTTCACTTCGAGTCGCAACTAAAACTGCACGGGAGCATCTTCGAGTCACTCCAACCCTGCACACCAGAGTTCACCAGAGACCACAAAACACTGTGCAAATACACCACTGCTCCGGCGACTTCCAGCAACCTTCACCTAATTCTCCAAGAAGCCATCAACACCTTCATCTTGATAACACCCACCAACAAGATCCTCTACAGCTTGAAAATTAAAATCAAGCAAAAACTGCAACCTGGGAAAACTTCACCAAGCACATCCCCAACCTGACAACCCTCTTGACACTCCACTCTGACCATCTTATGGTCTCCAACCCTGGCCATTTGCTCCACCTATATCCCCTCTGCCCAACCCTAAAACCTCAAGCCACTCGAATCACCATAGAGATCAGGCAGTTACAAGTCTTCATCACTTTACAGCTTGGGTTCAAACCTGAAAAACTATTCTTGCCATCACCACTACTCTCTGACCATCTTCCCTTTTATTTTCCCCACTCTCTCCAGTCAACATTCAACCTCCAGAAGGAATTCCAGATTCCAAAATTTATTTTATGAATTGATACTTCCAAAATTCCAAAATACTGCACAATTCTAAAATCCTAATTCCTCAGTTGATTTAAAATCCTGATGCATGTTTTAATATCCATGTTTTTAAACATGTATTAAAGCTTTAACTTGTTGAATAATTTAAAGTTGTTTGGTAATTTTACTTTATGAACCTATTGTCTGCTGTGACTGGTTTTCAGAAGTAACAGGGTTCTTTTTTTTCTTTACTTTCTGAAATAAAAATCTTACAAACTTGAACAAACACAATATGTTTACTCAATAATTCCTAACTAAGATTCAGTCATAAAGAAGTAGATTTGTATTCACAATCCTAATTAAGAATAGAAGCAGGACTGTTAGAAGATTTGTATCACCTATATGCATATTCAATAAAATACACAGAGCATACATCATACAACAGTCAAGCATATACTCAACTCATGCACAGATATATTTTTAAACAACCTATAAAAATTGAGGTTACTCACTAAAAAGAAAAACAGAACAGTTATCAATTGCTACTGTTTTAATTTGCTTATTTAAAAGTCATTTGAATCAAACTTTAGATTTTGCAAATCTTGATAGCTTGTATTTTTTTTAAAAAAGTAGAAACTGTTTTTAAAACAGAAAATTTACTCACCTTAGAATGAAAAGCAGAATGCATTCCAGATTCAAATCATTTCCAGGAGCCTGAATTTCAATGCATTGACTCTGCTTGCATGCTAGTTGAAGATGGTGATAACCTGATGCTTGCAGGCATAGAAACTGCATTTGACAATGATTTTGGTCTGCATGCTTCCCATTATCTTTGCTTGAATTAATTTTACAGGTTGCAGAAATTTTGTTTGCAGGTTCAAACCAATTTGCAAACGTGATTTCTTTTGCAGGTTTAAAGAATTTGCAATTTGGGTTTTCAGATTTAAACATGCATTGAGTTTGTAGATCTTATACAGTTGAAATTTGTAGAGTACAGATTGAGTTTGGGTTGTGGAATTTTGAGTAAAATGGGATTTCAGTTTTCTCAAAACTGAATTTAGATTTATTATAGGAGATAAGGTGTTTGAAATAAAGAGATTTGTTTAAGTTTTTATCTAAAATAATAAATTCAAACATTGATTTAGTAATGCAACATGTTATTTAGATATGAAGATTAATTACAAGTGCAAATTTTAAAAACATGAATGTTAACACATGTATGATTTAGATATAAAGTAAATTTCTTTGTTTACAAATGTTTTAATTTAAGATAAAACCATTCTAATTTAATTTAAGATGTTTTGTATGTTTATTTACATTTATTCTTTCAATAATTACAAATGAATTATCTTTACATATTTAAATGTTTGCTTGAATATTTTTAAAAATTATTTAAAACCAATTTTCAAAAGAGAAACTTTTAAAAAGAAAAGAAAAAATGTTGAATTATATTTTATTCAAAAGTTTCAAATCAACATATTATACTTTAATATAAATAAACTAAATTTATTTCAAAACAATTTAAAGATAAAACAAAATAAACTTTATTATAAAATACAATTGTTAACTATTATATATTTATAACAAAGTATTTACTCTAATTTCCTTCTAAAAAAACAAGATAGATTTATAAATTGACTTATGAAAAGTTCCAATACTAATTTCAATTTAATTTAACCAATTCATAAATTCTACACCTATATATATTAAAAATTTGAAAATATCCTTTATTAAATTTAAATTTAAAATTAAAATCAAAACACCTATTTACAATGTATACACATATATACATTATAAATAAAATATTTTTAAATCAGCTTAGAAAGAAAATTTATTATCTTAAATATTTTTAACATTTTAAAACAATAAGATTCTCAAATTCAATTATTATTATAAATTTTCAAAAGAATATCATTTATCAACAAAATAATTATAAATTTTCAAAAGAAAATTATGTTTGAATTAGATCATTAAATCAGTATTTCACATTATAAAATAATTTATAAATGAAATTATTAAATAAATATTGCCCAAATTTCTGGGACATCACAATGTGAATGCATTTTGTGAGAAATGGTTGAACTTTATGAGATGAATCTTTTTGTTTAAAATATTGAAAATGGTAATTTGTTTAAACCATTTGAAAGAAAGGTTTTGGACATTATGTTGTGACTGAATCGAGATCCCATTATCCATATGTTTTTAAATATTGCGCTCATTATTCGGTTTAGCCGGGAGAGGACCTTGTGTCATATAACCCATTCCGAATATTGTACGACGTTATGGATATCATTTGAAGACTGGTGGTGAAGACCGGATATTTTCGAGAACGAAAGGATAACCCGTAGATTGTCTCTGCACCGTGTCGTGCAGGTATAGAGATCTCTATATATGATGGGGAGTCCGATCGGGATTGGGAATTCCCGGATTTGCAAGGGCTTCTTTGGAAGTGCCTTCGGTTCTGTTCGAATCCGGAACAGACTTGTATGGATATGTGTCCGACATTACACTTTGAGATGTAAAGCTGGTTTCTATCAAATGCATTTCCATTTGGTGGCGGAGATTTATTCTCTTGGCATAACACCCTTCTCTGAGATGTACGAGCTCAGAGGTTATGTAGTTGATGGTTACTAGTGATACATTCCTAATTTGGTAATGTGGCATACGAAGTGTTGCTTATCATTTGTTGATCGAAGCATGACTTTGTGAAAAAGCATAGTTTTGTGGACGAGACAACATCAGGACCTCACACCCCGGAAATGGTCGAAACAGGAAAGATGCGGCAAGGTTGCAGGGGTCGCGCCCCTAGGGTATGACTATTCCTTCTGGAAAAGGGTGATATTATGGTATGGAGCCCAGATACTTAACTCATGTGGACACTGTAAATTTTATTATTATGTGATGTTACTTTGTGGTAGAGGGCCCTCGGATAAAGGTCGCAAACGATCGGGGGTGGCATATCTTAGGTTTTACTCCCGGGAAGGGAGTAAACCGGCCTTGTGTTGACAGAGAGCTGGGTAAGTTCTCGGGGCGTCCCTCCAGAGGCATACCCATGTGGCAATGGGAAATTCCTTGGCCTGACCATTTGTTGGAAAATCAAATCTCCAATACGCGCCTTGTACGGTTTTAGTTGTAGAACCTGCTATTTAATATGGTAGCTAGAGTAGGCATACTATAATGGTACGTATGCTAGCAAAGATTAATATTATACTTGCAAATGTTTACCACTATGCACTAATAATAATATCAAAATGATTTTCACGTATCAAGCTTTTTTTACTGTCATAAGGAGAAATCTCCTCCATGTGTGCGCTTGCATTGTGTATATGGAAGGAGGCCTTATGGCAGTTTCATTTTTCAAAAAGCATCGCAAATTTCTTTAAAACCTTTTGTTTTGCTTTTGATAAAGATAAAATTGTTTTGGTTTGCTCATACCAGTCCCATGACTGACCCAGAGTTTATTGTTTCCTTCTTAAACTCTGGGTGCCCACAATTTTCCACACGGGCAGTCCAGAGTTGGGTTTTTAGATAATCGAATAGTAAGTGTAGATTTGGTAGCTTTCAGTCTTTGGAAATCACCTTAAGTCTTTGGCCTTTGAAGTTTTCGGATATTGGCAAATCGCATTTTGATCGAGTTTGGGTCACTTCAGCGATGATGGTGGTTCGAGCTTATTGGATTGGAGTCCTCGTAGCTTTTGGGATGATCTTTTGGTTTGGAGTTGTAGGTTTTGGATTCACTCTTCATCGAAGATCATATTTGAGTTATCTCTTCCGTTTGTTAACATATTCCACTGTTGTATACTTATCTCTGATATTGTTGTATCATATTGTTTCAGATATTGTATTCACTGTTGCATCAATGATATTATTCATTACCTTCCGCTATGTTATTGTACTTAATGTGTTATAAGCTCCGGCGAAGCAGATTCGGCGTTTGAATCTGCGGCATTTGAATACTGGTGAAGTATTCGGTGCCGATTTTCGACGGTCGAGTCATGGTCGTTTCATTTGATATCAGAGCTGAAGGTTGAAACTTTAGCTCCGGAGTATAAAACATTAGGTAGCTCATTAGAGATAGGGTGTACCCTAGAATGAGTATATCCCTAAGATATCCATCCGCATGCCTCAGTAAATTCTCTTACTATTCGTTGATAGTGAGTATGAGTGCAAAAGAAGGACAAGATAGGGGACAGAGGAGTACTACTACAAATGGTCAATACCCTACACCAACGGAAATAACTTTCTCTTTCAATCTCCTTTGATCCAATTTCAATTCTTTGATGGCTTCGTAGCAGCTCGAGGGAGAAGCTTTGGTGTGATGGTGGCACTACGAATCGTTGTAGATAAGTTTCTATTTCGTATTCTCTTCATCAGTTACGTATCAACTTTGCGTTTTAAACACTAATGAAATCGAAATTTTAAATTGAAGTAAATTGGTTAATAAAATATGAAGATTTGTATCGATAAAAAGATTTCGATTTAAAACCAAATTTGGAATTCTGTTGTGATTTCTTGTGAGAATCAAAGTCCCAAGAAGGACAAGTTATATATACTTTGAGGTATTCCGACTTAATTTTGGGATCCATAACTAGTGTTTGAGATTTGTGGAAGATTAAATCTGTTTATCTATCATTTGGGTATCGATATATCCTATGAATGCTTAGTTATCCATTCGAACTAACCAAAGTCTCTACATATTCGTAAATCTAGTGACCCTAGTACTTCATGAGATATTGAATGAGTTTGTTCTCATATTTCTGATATTTTGATTTGGTAAGCCAAATGTAGAATAGATATTCAACTGGTAATTCAATTTTCTATCTCAGACGTGTTGGTCTGCTCTTTGTTGTCTCCCTGACAAATTTCGAGGACGAAATTTTCTTAAGGGGGAAATCTGTAACATTCCTATTTTTAAGTCAAATTTAATTTTATAAGTAAGTTAATTTTTGAAATTAAATTGTAAATTAATCTGTATTTTCCAAATTTAATAGATATTTGTTTGTTTATTAATAAAAATGAATATAAATATGATTTTGAAATAGAATTTCTAATTGGAAATTCAGAAATAAATAATCTTAATAATATATTAGTTATAAACTTAAATAGGAAATGTGGAAATAAAAAATATATATGTATATAAGATTTTTAAAATAAAGGACTTGATTTGGAAATCTAAATATTTTATAAATAAATTGTAATTTAAAAATAATAGTATTAATAATAATAAATATATTGAAAAATAAGTTGAATTTGAGACATTATATTTTCTATTAATACTAATTTATTTTCTAATTATATTAAATAGGCATTTTGATTTGAAAGTTATGATTTAAATTTAATACAATTTTCAAGAGGTTAAAAATCTATTATATGTGTTTATTTATTAGAAGTATAAAATCATTTTCTTTAAATTGATATAAATAATAAATACAAATATAAAACAAGAATGTATAAATGTTTATATATACATATATCTTTTGAAATTTATGAGATAAACATATTAAAATATGAAGATAAAATATGGTTGTATGTGTATATATATAGAATTAATAAAAAGGTTTAAAAATCACTTTTCTTTCATATTTCAAATAAATTTGGTTTCCATATATAAATTAAAATTGTATATGTGAATATTCAGAAATAAATTTATAAATCAATTAAAGTTAAGGACTTAAAACACAATTTGTATATTAATTTAGAGAAATGGCTTAAGCATAAATTTTCTTGTTCATGAAATTTGTAAATTTTTAAAATTCAATATAATATTTACAAAAGTTTTCAAAGTTAATCATTTCATAACATTAAGATAGATATTTATTTATTTAAAAAGTCGGTAACTTGAGTTTAAAATTTAAATAAGATTTGTATATATGTAAGAATATAAATATATGTAAATATAAAATAAATTAATAAGAGGGTTTAAAGATAAATCTAAAAATTAATTTAAATAAAGGTCTAGAACATACTATTGCTTGTTTTAAACAAGTGTAGGCTAAAGAAAATAGAAAATTTACACGTGTTAACATGTTTTAACAAGTGGCATTTAGTTATCTTTTAAATTAAATTTATATGTAAAAAATGATTAAAGAAAAGAAGTAAAAAAAATTAGGCTACATTTTCATCCATCTAAAAAAAGTAAAGACCAGATTTCTTTCATTTCCTCAAATCATCAACATCAAACTGAAAATGAAAGATCAAAGTGAATCAAAAACTAAAACCAAATCAAAGTGCATCTCTAATCTGAAACAAAGATAAAAAACAGAGCAATGCAAATAAATGCAAGATCAAGTTTCAGCTTCAACTGGGAAATCAAGCAACCTTGAACTCAAGGCAAAGTTAAGATTTAAGCGAGTTCAACTTAGTATGGATTCAGATCACTTCAATTCTCGGGATGCAAATTAAAAAGGAAAATCAAGTCCTGACCAAAAAATTGAAATTTCTAGGCTCAAACAACCTTCTCTGCTTTGTGCATACAGGTGAGCAAACTCCCTTTTTAAAACTAAACATGTTTGCATATGATAGATATTTTAAATGCAAATGGTGATAATGATTGTATGGTTTTGAAATATGCCAGTATGCTTATGTATATGTGTGAATGTGTTTTGTATGTCTGGGAACAGGAAAGAAATACTTCTTTTCTTAGTTTACAGGTTTTTAAACCTTGTTCAAAAATTCGAATAATCTCGCTAAAACGATTATAGACTTTGATCTCTGAGATAGAAAGGTTTGTATATGTATAACATCATTTTTTTAAAATGAATTCAAGTAAAAATAATTAGTAAATATTTGAAAATAAGCATTTACAGGCAAATCAAATTAAAACAGAAAAAGTAATGGTTTTAACTTCATGACTTAAATTCATAATCTAATTCGTATTGGCAAACGATGATTTTTGACAATCATCTCAAAAATTTTAAGCTTATCTTTGAAGAGAAATTGCGAATTGATCAAAATTGGCTTTATCGTCAATTCTCGGCGATCGGTGAAGTAATAATCATCATAGTTGTTACTGGAGGTAGAGGGTGGTTAGGCGAACTCAAGAAAAATGCTAAGTGGATTTATATGCCACCGTGGTGGCAGTAATTGATCGAGGTAGGGTTTTAGCTTAGTTTGAAATCAATGTCGGAAATTGGGTCCGTGCGGCGTCGTGAGGGATTTGGAATCAATCGTACCAGTAGCAACCGGAAGAAGGAAGATTAGCGAATGTGTGGACGCGATGCCATGGATGCATATGACCGGGATCGTCGGCGATGGAGATTCTTATGATGAAGTTTGCGTGTCAGGTTGAACTCGACAGCTCAATTTTGAATTCATGAGGATATCGCCGAACTGGGTGTTTGGGTATGTCATCGATGTTGTTGGCGACGTGTTGGAAGTCGATAGGTGGGTCGAAGGTACTCCGACCAAGGGCACACGTGCACAGCGACATTACTTCTATGTCAGAGTGTTGAGTTGATGGTTGTCTTGAAGTGATGCTCGGGATAGAGGAGGATTGGCTCATGTTCGTGTTCGTGGGGGTTATCTTTTATAGTTTTTGTTTAAACTAAACTTAACTTAAAAAAATTTATACATAAAGGGAGAGAAGAAGGTGAGTAACTCGAGTCAGTACTCGAGTTAGAAGCGGGTCGAACCCGAAGTGGAATTGAGCTTGTTTTTAACAAAGGTTTATAAATCTAATTTTAAAATTTAAATTGAAAATGGTTTAAACTACTATATGGTAAATGTTTAAAACTATTTGATTAGAGAAGTTTTATACTTTGTTAACTAAAATTTAGGAAATGCTTAAGTATTCTTTTAAAACTTAATTTTTTTTAAAAGTAATTAAGTATAAATCAAGATGAAATGTTTTAAACATGTATTAATTAATGAAATTGTTTTATTTTGAAAGTTAGTTAAGTTTTTATGATTAAAGATTATTTTAATTAATAAGGTAATTAAAGCTAAGTTAATTAATAATTTTGGATTAATTATTTATAAACGTTTAGTTAATTAATTATGGATTAATTAATTAATAATTAAGAATTAATTTGGTAAATAAGGATTAATTAATTTATAATTAGTAGTTAATTAATTAAATAATTAAAGATTAATTAATCAATGATTAGTAATTAATTAATTAAGTGATTAGTGGATGATTAATAGATAATTATGAATTAATCTATCAAGTAATTAAGGTTAATTAGTTATGGATAAATAATTAATTAATTAAGATAAATTGATTTATAATTTGAATTAATTAATTAATTAAGAAATTAGGAATTATTTAATTGTTAATTAAGAATTAATTAATTGATTGTTGATTAGTGATTAATTAATTAGTAATTAAGGAGTGATTAATTTATAATCAAGCTTTTAAATTATTGGTAAATAATCAATTAAGGATTAATTAATAATTAAAGATTTATTAATTAATAGTTAAAGGAGGTTAATTAATTTATTGAAATAATTTGTAATTAATTAATGTTAATTAACCAGGATTAGTGATTATGATTTAAATTAATCAGATGATTAATTAACCTTATTTACGGATGTTTGAATTATATGAAATGCTATGAATTGTTTGATATCTCTGCTGTGTGATGCTTTGTGATATGAATTTTTTTAATTCAAGCTGTGATGAATGTAATTTATTTATCTATAATGCATTTATATTATCTATCTGTGATTCTGTGTATATAGATAAGCGTTATAGGATTATACCGCTTATCGATATTGTTGTGATTGTATCTGTGATGATTAATGATGTTGCACTATTGTGTAAAACCCCTAGACTACACTATACACACACAAATATGGATTGCGCAAGGAAATTGGTTAAGTCACAGATTTTTGAAATGGTTTTTAAAATTGAATTTTGAATCTAAATGATTTTGAAAATAGAACTGGGTTAAATATGAAAATCTTTTGAAAAGAAGTTTTAAAAAGATACAAGTTGTTTTGAATAACTTGATAAGGTTTTGAAATTGAAATAATTTGATTTAAATTTGAATTCACGATTTGAAATTGAATTTTATATTTGGAAATTATGGTTTAAAAAGGCTATACAAGTTATAAAGGTGTTTATATGGGTTTTAAAACCATTTTAGAAGTATTGATTTAGGAATTTGAGTTTAACTCAAGTTTATACTTGAAAAGCTTTAACTCGTGCAAATGTATTCAGATTCTTACGAAATGAAAACTATTTGTTTTCAAATAATAATAGCTTTCATGTAAAGAAAGGACTTCAAATTTATATTGAAAAGATTTCAAGTTGAAATAGAATTGAAATTGTTTTGAAAGCTATGAATAAATCTTTGTGAAAAATGGTTGAATTTTGTTTGAAATTGAAGTGAATTTTAAATGATGTATCTTTTGTATAAAAGATTTGGAAGGGAAATTGTTTTGAAAGCGATGAACTGAATCTTTGATTTAAAGATTGGCTGAATTAATCTAATTTGGAAAGGTAATTGTTTTGAAAAGATGTGAATGAATCTTTGCGAGAAATGGGTGAACTATGTGAAATGAATCTTTTTGTTTAAAAGATTGGAAATGGTAATTTGTTTAAACCATTTCAAAGAAAGATTTTGGACTTTAAGTTGTGAATTAATCGAGATCCTATTATCCATATGTTTTTAAATATTGCGCTCATTATTCGGTTTGGCTGGGAGAGGACCTTGTGTCATACAACCCATTCCGAATAATGATACGACGTTATGGATAGCATTTGAACACCGATGGTGAAGACCGGGTATTTTCGAGAACGAAAGGATAACCCGTCGATTGTCTCTGCACTGAGTCGCGCCGGAATAGAGATCTCCATATGTGATGGGGAGTCCGATCGGGATTGGGAATTCCCGGATTTGCAAGGGCTTCTTTGGCAGTGCCTTCGGTTCTGTTCGAATCCGGAACAGACTTGTATGGATGTGTGTCTGACATTACACTTTGAGATGTAAATCTGGTTTCTATCAAATACATTTCTGTTTGGTAGCGGAGATTTATTCTCTTAGCTTAACACCCTTCTCCGAGACGTACGAGCTCAGAGGTTATGTAGTTGATGGTTACTAGTGATACATTTCCAATTTGGTAATGTGGCATACGAAGTGTTGCTGATCATTTACTGATCGAAGCATAGTTTTGTGAAAAAATGTAGCTTTGTGGAAGAGACTGCATTAGGACCTCACACCCCGAAAATGGTCGAAACAGGAAAGATGCGGCAAGGTTGTAGGGGTCGCACCCCTAGGGTATGTCCATTCCTTCTGGAAAAGGGTGGTATCATGGTACGGAGCCCAAATTCTTAACTCATGTGGATACAATAAATTTTATTACTGTGTGATGTTGCTTTGTGGTAGAGTGCCCTCGGATAAAGGTCGCAAACGTCAGGGGGTGGCATGTCTTAGGTTTTACTCCTAGGAAGGGAGTAAACCGGACTTATGTTGGTAGAGAGTTGGGTAAGTTCTCGGGGCGTCCCTCCAAAGGCGTACCCATGTGGCAATGGGAAGTTCCTTGGCCTGACCATTTGTTGGAAAATCCAATCTCCAATACGCGCCCAGTACGGTTTTAGTTGTAGAACCTGCCATTTAATATGGTAGCTATAATAGGCATACTATAATGGTACGTATGCTGGCTAAGATTAATATTATACTTGCAAATGTTTTCCACTATGCACTAATAATAATATCAAAATGATTTTCGCGTATCAAGCATTTTTTACTATCATAAGGAGAAATCTCCTCCAGGTGTGCGCTTGCATTGTGTGTGTGGCGGTTGGCCTTATGGCTGTTTCATTTTTCAAAAAGCATCACGAATTTATTTAAATTGTTTTGTTTTTCTTTTGATAAAGATAAAAAAGAATTGGTTTGCTCATACCAGTCCCATGACTGACCCGGAGTATATTGTTCCCTTTCTAAACTCTAGGTGCCCACAATTTTCCACACGGGTAGTCTAGAGTTGGGTTTTTTAGATAATCGAATAGTAAGTGTAGATTCGGTAGCTTTCAGTCTTTGGAAATCTCCTTCAGTCTTTGGCCCTTGAAGTTTTCGGATATTGGCGAATTGCATTGTGATGGTGTTTGGGTCATTTCAGCGATGATGGTGGTTAGAGCTTATTGGATTGGAGACGTCGTAGCTTTTGGGATGAGCTTTTGGTTTGGAATTGCACATTTTGGATTCACTCTTCATCGAAGATCATATTTGAGTTATCTCTTCCGTTTGTTATAATATTCTGCTGTTGTATATTTGTCCCTGATATTGTTGTATCATATTGTTTTAGATATTGTATTCATTGTTGTATCAATGATATTATTCATTTTCTTCCGATGTGTTATTGTACTTAATGTGTTATAAACTCCGACGAACCAGATTGGGCATTTGAATCTGTAGCATTTGAATACTGGTGAAGTATTCGGTATGGATTTTCGAAGGTCGCATCAGGGTCGTTAGATGTACCGTACGGAAGGTAGTCCCGTACCTTGTCATTGTATTGAATCTATTTTCCACTATGTGCTTTCGAACTTAATTGTGTACTATGTGTGCTAGAATGTAATTAATGTAACCATTTCAGCTATGATGAAATATTTATTGTAAACCCTAGACATTATTATTATATCACCAAATTTCATATAGACAGATTTTGGTTACCGTAAGGTGAAAATCCGTTCGTATTTATGTACATTGTGGTCTTATGAGATACCTTTATTTTGAAAGGTTTTATAATTATAAAATTCATTTATTTTGAGTTTACTCTCACCAAATCCATATCTGACATGGAATTTTTCATTCTTTCCCTTAAACTCTTAGGTGCTTAGATTTTTATAAGTAGCCATGTAGTCCAGGTTCCTACAGATGCATTTTGGAGGAGCATAGAGTATGAGGCTTCCCGTTGTATAGCTATCTCTTTTATTTCCGTTGTGCGTATATGTTTTATATCAGCATTATGAGCGCAAGCAGTTATAATTGTCCCTAGTTGAAGTTAGTTTTGTAGTAACTCTGATGTTTTATTTTGTAGCGACTATATGTATTATGTTAAGTCTATTGTATATGATTTCCTTGCAATGTGAGATTCTGTGCTTCTTTGTTATTGTCTTTTCTTTTCATTTTAACCCAATGGGTTGTCTTTTGAACACCTATATGATGGGCACACAAATAACGTGGATGTATTTTGTGTCATCTTTAAGAGTAAGAAAGACGGCTCATTACACTTTAAAATGTACAACCATTGATTCAGCACCTGTGTAATATTTTGCACTATAAACTATATAACTTGGCAAAACATTAGTATCTATATTTTATATGATTATTGTTCTCAAAATTAATAATTACGATATTAACAATCTACCTCTTTTTGATTATGACATCCATTAAGTATTCATGTATATAAAATACCCCCCCTAAGTTACATAACTCCTCCTAAATATATGCATTCGTGTATTTTATATTTTTCTCCCCTTTTACCATTAATAAAAATTGGTGAATAAAAAAACTCCCCCTAAATGATATACTTATAAACTATGGATTCAAAATCAACATTTAGGAATTAAGTGATAAGCTAATCAATATCGGTTTAATAATATAATTATGATTGCACTAAAATAATTAAAGCATAAAATAAGCATATTAAATGTGACATGTTAAAATGCAATATGTGAGGCATAAATGATGAAAATACTGGATATTTAATATGATATAATCATGGCGTATATTAAGATATACAATGATCGATTTTTGAGTTATATACTAAATATTAAGGACAATAAATAAATAGGATAATGCAAGCTTTATTTATTTATTTATTTATTTATAATACACATTATAATACAGCCAAAATCAAATTAAAACCTAATTCAATATTTAACTAATCCAAACCTAATTATTATACAATCTATACTATCATATAATCACACCAAATCAAACCTATGGTAATCAATCCAAACCTAAGAGTATTAATTATTTACATATTGATCAAATTGAAATAAATAAGATTTCAATATGCATACGTTGCCATTAAAAAAAACAAATCAAGATATTCCTAGGAACTTCAACCCAACCTTTAGATCTAAAACTTAGATTTGCTTTGTTGGCATCCTAGTCTTCACTGTCCTTGGCGTTTGAGTATTCTAGCTTGTTGGTTTGATCATCTTTGATAATAGAGGAAATTAACCAACAAAGAGCATCAAAATGCTTCTCTTTCTCTTTAATCATTTGCACTTGGCTTAGTTCCAAATGCGTATTATTTCTTAGTATGAAGGAGAGAAAAACCATGATTGATTGCAGTGTCTATTCGAGGTTTTTACAAAGTTTGTGGTGTGTGGAGGTTATTTTATTAAAGAAAATGTAAAGAATGAAGGAGACAAAAAGACGAATGAATGAGTGAGTTTTTCTCGAAGAAATAGGCTTAAATAGGAGTGAAAATACATTTGAAATTATTGAATTAAATGTACTTACAATATTACAAAAATTTAAAAAATTTCCAAATGGCTATAGTATATCGACATATATAAACATGTATGTTGACATATGCGCCTGAATTTGTATTTTAAGATTTTGATGTAAGTTTTGTTTCTAGTTAATGCGATTATATTTCAACGATCTTCAAAGATTAATAGGACAATATATGACAGCAAGAACTAATTTTCATTGACTAAAATAAGATGATACATAGCAAAAAGGAAAATATAAGAAGATAACATGAAATAAATTAAGGAAATGCAAGGAAATAAAAGCTAGAAAAAATACATTGAATAACTAAATAGAATTAAAGATAACTAAGGAGATGAGCTCATATCAAGCTTCTTCATAATCTTACCAAAATACTTATCCACTTTGTTGGAAAGATTAGTAAATATTATACATAGCTTTTTTTTTTGACTTTTTATGACCTTCTTTTGATTCTTAAGGATTCCTTTATTTGAGCTTTGAGACGATCTTTCAAAACATTCAAGAGAAGACTCTTCTTCCTCCCTTCTTCTTCTACTCTTCTTCTTGAATTCCATGACTTTCTTCTTCTTCTCCTTCTTTTATTTCATGTTGTTCTTCCCATGCTAGTCTTTCTTTTTTTTGGGAAAGAGTCTTATAAAGTTTAAAGTAAGGGTGAATAAGCAAGAGAGAAATGTTGGATTTGTTGAAAACTTTTCATGGCAAAGTGGGTTATCCTCTTAAATAGAGACCAAATTATTCGAAAACTCTAGTGAGATACACAACACGGTAAAGTGGGTTCTCATGTCTAGAAATATTCTTTTGACATAATCATCTAAGATGACTTATGCCCAATTGATATCGTAATTTCCATAAATAGAAAAAAAGATCATTAAAAACCTTTTGACTTGGGTTATATAATTACTCATCCTCAGAGTGATGCTTTGTTGTAAAATATGACTCATAAGTCTTGATTTAGGTCCAAGATTTTTGTGTCTAAATTCAAAATCATTATTGCTTTCAAAAATGTCACTAAAAACTTCTCGATTTTGTTTATTAATTTCAAAAGTGGAGAGGTCATTTTCAATATATTTGCAATCAAATATTTGTTCCAAAATTTCATAATAAAAAATAATAATAGTTCCTTTTACACTACTCCAAACTTGTTCCTCTTCTTCTTTCAAATATTTTCCATTTAAATTCGCATAAAACATTTTTACTAGATTCAAATAACAAATGAAATCAATTCGAGGATTGTTAACTAAAATAAGAATATCATTTTGAAAACAAAATTCTTGAAAATCATAAGAAGAAAAATAATCAAAATTTGTAAATCTTTCTGGAAATACTTTTTCGGATATAGCATGTTAAATATAATCGTCGATGGCTTCTTTATCATTAAAAAGAAAGCCTTTGATTCTTTCTGAATGCCTAATGGTCTTTGGTGGTTGACATGAGGAGGCCATTTTTGAGTAGTTTAGGAGATAAAAAAATGAAGAGATGTTTTAATTTTTTGAAATAAAGCGAGTGAATGAATTAATAGAATTTTAACGGCCCTTAATTTTGGATATTTGAAATTGGAATATTTAATTGATTTTAAATATTTAAAATTTAGCATTGGACTTAAATTCAATGTAACCAATTATTGGATAATTTATTGGATTTAATAATTGGAAGTTGGGTAAGATATTGAATCTTCGGTTTTAAGCTCGTTAAAAATAATTAGAAGGCTTGTAAAATTTGTATCGATACTGAAGATAATAAAAGTTTTAAATTTGAATTTAAAAGAAATATGTTCAGTTTTAAAAATATATTGTTTAAATTGACATTTAAAAATAGCCTTCTGGGGCACAGTCTTGGAATTTGACGAAACAAATTCCATTGGATCCATAATAGTGTTTTATTATCGGATTTCAAATATCGTAGTGTTGGAGTTGTCATGTGATCATACGGTATATAAACGCACTGAAATTTATATCAAAAATTCAATATAATAACTGAGTCCAAAAAGCTATCTTTTCCATGCAATCGAATTAGGAATCGAAACCTTTTTCATCACGCTCGGAATATGGGTATAACATTATAAATGTCTAGCGGCATGCCTCGTTAGGAGTTCGAAATTTTAAGTTGCATTCGAGACAATTTGAATTTGAATTAATATATATTTTTATACTTTAGTCAATCTTCAGCTGCATTTCTTTCACATTAGTGCTTTTCCCCTTCATTTCAAAATATTGTGGCATGCTAGTTGAGGCATTCAACCATCGAATCATGTCTCCCTTCCCTTTTGAACCGCAAGCAGATAGAATGACAGACAGAAGAAATGGCAGAACGTTGTCTCCCCTTTCCTCTTTTCAAATTCTTTTGCGATAAAAAAAAATATGCTAATCGAATTCATTCAAATTTGAAACCTAGGCTCTCTCTCCATTCCTATTAACTCGAAAACGAAAATCAATTCGTATTTTAAAAAAATGGTCGAAGGAAATTTCTTTTCCCCCTCCTTTTTTTTAGCATCAATTCTTCCCTCCTCCGATCGTCAGTTCGGCAAATCGATAAATTCAAAAGGGAGCGGATGATTAAGATCGTGGAACCTAGCTGAGGGTAGCGCATCTGCTCGCGTTAATGGAAGTGGCATCAGAAGGAACCATGACGAGCGGATGCTCATTTTAAATCGATGTCAGAGCGGTGGGGTTTTTGAAGTCATGCTGAGGGTTCACGAAGATGATCGAAGTACGAAAGATGGACGTGATGCTTTTGGGGAGCGTGCTTGGCAGCGGAGGGTCGACCGTGTCTGGTCGCATGGGTGCATGCACGGGGTGGTAGGGAGGGAGTCGAGTCTCCTCCTTGCTCGTTCGCTTAGATCGTATTTTGGACTTGCTGGTCGAAGGCAGTGAGGTATCAGCATCTTTATTTTCTTTTTTTTTAAATTTAAAATATGTATGTATATACTTATGTTAGAGAAAAAAATATAACTACAGCAAGTTTTAAACTTGATTTTAAAACAGTAAATTTTAAATGTTTCTTAAATTCAAACTCCTAAATGAATTTTGATTATTGTTTCACTGATCGGAATTAACAACAAGGTTTAAACAATTTTGTTTTAAAATGGAATCAGCTATATATATAGGACAGTAAAGTAAATCAGGGAATTTTATTAACGCAATAAAATTTGATAAATACTAAAGTTAAAAAGATAGGATTTTAAAGCTGGGATTTTTGAAAATGTCTTGACTTGGGAAAAGTGATCAAAATATAGATTTTTTTTAAATTTAATAAATGACTCCTGAAAATGTAGGTGGTTTCAAAAGAGGAATCTAATTAGTTAAAACACTTTAAAATTTTAAAGTGGATTTCAATTCAAACAAATTGGTTTAAATAAAATTAATAAATGGTAATTGATTATTCGATTAGTTAAAAATGTTAATAAATCATATAGTGTTTATACAAGGTCCAAAACCGTGAAGAAATGATCGAGATGGAAATGTATTGCAAACTAAAAGTCAAAGGTGAGCTAATCTCACTCATTTGGATTACCGTTTAAATTTAAATAGTTTAAATTTAAAACAAATGGTTGATTGCTTGAATTGATAATTTATTATTAGTCTGGATGTGATAGTATGTGTGTGTGTCTATATATGTTGGAGTGATTGATATTCCCGCATTATATAGTGAATGAGACCCTATGCGCCCCGTGTAATAACGAATGACCCTATATACCGCGATATTCCACCTCGAAGTAGAATTGGTATTTTAATTGTGCTAACATCTGTGGATGCAAGGAAATAGGTTGGAGGGATCCAACTGGATTCCTCAAAATGTTGAATTTATTTTCGTATTCAATTATATGAATTTTTTATTAATCTGTGATATATCATGTTGGAAAATTATTTTTATTTGATGTTAATATTTTGCTGGATATATTGTGACATTAAAAGAATATAAACATTGAATTTTTAAAAGGAAAATAAAAAGGATTAATTTAAAGAAGGAATTATAGTAAAGATGGATAAATTTAAAAAGGAAAGGAACGGGAAAATAGATAGTTTTATTTTTTTAATCCAATATAATAAATTCAGGAATATGGGAATAAATAAGGATTTTGAATAAATGTGGAAAATGGGATTTTTAAGATAAGGACTTAAGTAATACTGTTATGTAAGTTCGAAGGAATATATTTTTAAATTCAAGATTTAAAATGA
Source organism: Allium cepa (assembly GCA_030765085.1). NCBI lineage: Eukaryota > Viridiplantae > Streptophyta > Magnoliopsida > Asparagales > Amaryllidaceae > Allium > Allium cepa. Next base: position 364,201,907 of record CM060934.1, on the reverse strand, counting down.
GTTGGAAAAAATAAAAGGAGGATTTTGAAATAAAGTATAGGATTGGTATTTCGGATTTCAATAAGGTTTTAAATCAAAATAAAAGGATAAAACTGGAATTAAAGGATTTTGAAATAATTTTGGATATACCAAAAATAAGTTATAAAATGGAATTAATTCAGAGAATCGATTGGGAAATCGATTAAGTATTTTCGAAACTGTGATGTAAAGGAAAATGAGGGTATGGGAATTATAAACAGGGTTTATAAATAAAGTGAAATATTTATCGGTGGACTAATTTGAAAGTATAAATTAAAGATGGGATTTTATAAGGAGATGATAATTTGTTTTAAAAAATAAATAGTGGTTTTATGTTTAAAGGTATGAAAAGAAAATTTACGGGATTGAGACATGAATTAATTTCGAATAAATCGAGGAGGATTTATAAATGAATAGAAGGATTATGTCGAAGTGGAAAGTGTATTTCCTGAAAAACCAAGTATATTTTCAAAAGAGATTTTTAAGTATAGATTAAAAGTTTAAAAAGTGGTTTTGAAAGAATTTTTTGGAAAAATTATTATTTTGTTTGTTTTAAAAATTGTTAAATTAAATATTTATTTAAGTTAATTATAGTAGTAATTATACCTAATAGGTTAAATTGGTATTGTGATTTAAAAGATGACTTTTTAATACTTACACCTTATATAACCGTTCTATTTTAAAAGTCGTTTGGCTAAAGTTTTATTTGAGAAATTATTATAGATTTTCATAACTAGAATTTTAAATAAAGTGTTTAAGTAGTTTTATTTTAAAATGTTTAAAATTTATATTTTTAAAGCTAAATTTAAAAAGGGCTTGGGTGCTTTTCAGGAGAAATAAAATAGTTTGTTGAATGATTATTTAATTTTATAGTTAAATAACCGACTATCAATAATGGCCAATACGCGGATCGTTTCGACGAGACCGTGATCAGATTTAATTATCCGAAAACCACTTCGATCCGGTTTGAACAGTTGCGAATGAAGACCGTGAAGGTGATGAAGAAAGTGATTCGGTTTGTCCAGACCCAGGGCAACTTATATCGACGAATGCTATCAGAACATCGTCAGGAGGACGATGACCATTCTAAGTGAAATGTGTTCTAAAAAGGTAACGCATAGCCTCAAGCCTCATCAACCGGGAATGGCTAAAACAGAAGAGGTGCATCAAGACTAAGTGGCTAGAAACCAATTAGGGTAAGGTCATCCCTGTCTAGATGTCCCTTTTTGATCTCGGCTTTGTGGATGGTTGCAAATCCCAACCGCGGGGTGATCTTATTCGGACTACCCAGTAAGGGGTAGCTCCGATCTTGTGTTGCAGGAGATCAGAAATGTCCTCAGTACATTGATCTAGACCACGTATTGTGACGAGCGGTACCCAAGTAGCCCTGCCATTGTATGAAAATCCAATCTCCAATAAGTGCCTTCAGACTTGTTTGTATACCTATTATACTAGAATTTAATGAATGTAACAATTTCCGCTATTTGAATAAGTATTTGTATATAGACACTTCTACAATATCAGAGGATTTGATAAGAAATGTTTTGGTTATCGTAAGGTAAAAACCCGACATGTTTATTTGTGGCGTGCTCTTACGAGATACCTTTGATTTCAAAGGATTTTGAGAACTTTAATAATCCAATTGAGTTAATGACTGAAGAATTCAATGGCATCCTCTTCCAAATCAGACAAAAATTCAACATTTTCTTTCCCTTCTCTTACTTTTGGACCGGTTCAATGAACAACGCTCGCTCGTTTCATGAAAATGGAGGATTCTCTAAAGGATGCACTTCACTTAATGACTGAAATCCAAGTGATGCAACTTCGAGTGGCCAAAGAACAAGAGAGTAAAGGCAAAATCGTTAGGAATTTACAAAAATTTCTAATGGACAATCACGCTAACCCGATCTTGATTGATGAAGACTCTTCAGAAGATCAAGTATGAGAGGCCAGCGAGGAAGAAGAAGAAGAAGCCCCCATGGAAGAAGAGCACACAGAAGATGACGACAAAGTCATTTGCGTTGGTGAAGTGTGCTTTGACAAAGATGGAAATCTTGTTGAACAACATGGAAATTTCTGTTTCCACTTTCCAAATTGTTCGGTTCATAGATCTCCCATTTTCAAAGACATTCATTAGTTTCATTTCTCTTTTTCCTTATTGTTGTATGTTCTTTCTTACGTTTCCCACGAAAATGTAAATATAACTATATAATTAATAAATAATTTGTGTTCTTATATCTGTTATTATATGGATACTTAGTTAGGATAGTTAGTAGTTTAGGACTAAGTTTTTGATTTAGATCTAAGTGTTGGTTATTTATGATAACACTATCATTATAATCACATGTCATAGAGTATTAGATTTAGGGGGAGTCATATAGTTTGTAGTTATATATTCAGAGTTAGTTTTTTGTTGATGACAAAGGGGAAGAAATATAAAATAGGATAGTTAGGCATAGATTAAGGGGGAGTTATTAGGATAGAAGTAATATTTTATAAACAAAGGTTGTCATCATCAAAAAGGGGGAGATTGTTAGTCCGTGAAATGATGGTTTTGATGACAATAACCTTAGAATAGGATTATAAAATATAAATACTAACACTGTAGTTTAGAAATATACGTATATGTACGATTTAAAGGTACCAAAAATTAAGACTGCATAGTATAGAGATTCAAGTTATCAAGAATGAAGACTCATGAGTATCAAGATTATCAAGAGTTCAAGATTTCAAGTAATTTATTTTTTAATTAGTTAGGAATTTTGTTAAAACTCCTAGAAAAGCACTGGCATCTTAAAATCCAATTTATTCATGGAATGGAACCCTAAGTAGGATGGAACTTACGAAAAATCTAGCGGAACATTGTTTTATATCCGCTAATTTTTTATTCAAATGATTTTACAAAATTATCTTGGTTTCAAAATGATTTCAAAACCTTCCTTTTAAAAAGAATCAAAAACATCTATCCTGATTTTAAATACTTTTAGCCTCAAAATAATCTTTATTTTCAAAATCAAATTATCTTTTGTTTTAAAACTATCTCTAATAATAATAATATATTTAACTTTTAATATTTAGATTTAGATTTAAATATAAAATTATAGTAAAATTATATATATATTATTCTCTATATTTATTTATGTATTTTAATTATAGTCAAGTATATTTATACAAGTTTAAAATAGTTTTAGTATAAGATAAAGTTATTTACAAAAAAAAACAAACCATCAAAATTTCCTTTCGGATGTCGACATACTCAATTTACCCATGTCAATATAGTGTCAGTTAATTTCAAAATTTAAATTTCAAAAGAAGTGTATATTCGTCATATCTCTTCACGAATGGACATGGCTATTGTTCTTTTATAATAGGGGTTGTTTTTAACGAATTTTAGTCATATTTTCTGGTTTTCATTTCTCTTCTTCTTCCATATTTCTTTATACATATTCCTACCATTACTCTTCCCAAATCAACGTTGAATCTAACTAGATTATCTCTGGTTTGATTCTCTATCACTATCTCATCAAGATCCTCAGTGCTATTCAGAGTTATAGGCTTCTTTGTAATCAATTAAACGAGAAAAGGTGTGATTGTAGCCTTGGAAATCAATCAAGCGAGAAAAGGTGTGACGGTAGCCATGGAAATCAATTGGGTGAACTTTTTGCCCATGAAATCAGGTATCTCTACCCAGAGGATGGTGAATTTGGAGGGCGTACATCGTTGCCTTGAAATCGAGGGTGTAATTGTACAATTTCTTTTGAAAGGAAATCCGTACTTGTGTGCAGGACAGATGTAGGGTAACTCCGAATCAGTATAAAATCCGGTGTGTTCTTTCCTTTACTGCTTTTACTTTATTTTCTGCATCTGTGTTTGATTCTATGATCATATCTGTGTCTGAATATTGCATACATTTGTGTTCAAATTAACAAAAACTCAGAAAAGTTAATAATTCCTTAAAACACTATTCATCCCCCTCTAGTGTTTATCCTAGCCTTAAGATCTGTAATCTGCATTTCTCACATTCGGTATCAAAGCGAGGTTTTCAAAGTTTAATAATTTGATTTTTGAAAAAGTTTTTAAAATGGCTATGTTTGTTAATACTAGTTTAGAAATATTCAAATCATCATTGTCTCATGAGTCTGCATATAATCAATGTTCAAATTCAAGTTGTCTACCAAAATTGTTTGATGTGTAGGAAACATGCTTTATGGGAGTTGAGGAATCAATCCACAACGGACAAATTGTGCATATCAAAAAGAATAAATGGATACTCGATAGTGGATGTCCTAAACACATGACTGGCAATCCAGATATGCTGAATGATATAATATACAAAGACGGAGGACTGGTTAACTTTGGAGACAATTCAAAAGGATTTGTGATTGGTATCGGCAAAGTCGGTTACTCTGAAACTCCTATTATTACTAATGTTTTGCTAGTTAAGATCTGAAACCTAATCTGCTAAGTATAAGTCAACTCTGCGATAAAGGATATAAAATTAAATTTGAAAAAGATAAGTGTCACATTGAAGATAATAATTCAACCATAATATTTTGAGGGAATTAGGAAAAGGAATATTTTAATAATTCAACCATAATATTCAAATGATAATCCGTGTCTGTTGGCAAATACAAGTGACCCTTGGATTTGGCATAAGAGATTTGTGCATTTTAATTTCAAACTCTTATCTATACTGTCAAAACATAATCTAATAAGAGGTCTCTCTAAAATGAATTTTAAAGTAGATAGTCTATGTGATGCATGTCAATTAGGAAAACTTAGAAAAAGTTCCTTTAAATTAAAAGATACGATTTCAACTTCAAAACATCATGAATTACTTCATCTTGATTTATTTGGTCCATCTCAAATTTTGTCAATAAATCATAGTAAATATGTTTTTGTAATTGTAGATGATTATTCTAGATTTACATGGACAATATTTTTGAAACATAAAAGTGATACTTTTGAATGTTTTAAGAACTTTACAAAAAGGATTCAAATCAACTTTCTCTAAAAATTATAACCATTCATAGTGATCATGGTGGTGAATTTGAAAATGAAAAGTCTGAGGAATTCTGCAATAAAAAGGGAATAACTCACAATTTTTCATTTCCAATAACTCCACAACAAAACGGAGTATTAAAACGTAAAAAACGGACGATTCAAGAGCGTGCGAGAACTAGTCTTTCAGATAGTAAATTACCAAAGTATTTTTTGGCAAAAGCAGTTGCTACCATCTATTATATTTTAAATAGAATTTTAGTTATACCTTTAATTGATAAGACATCTTATGAACTTCTTCATAGAAAGAAACCTAAAGTATCTTATTTTAGAATTTTTGGAAGTAAATGTTTTATTTTAAATACTAAAGGTAACTTAGATAAATTTGATCCTAAATCTGATAAAGGTATCTTTATCGGATATTCTAATAAAAGTAAAGCGTACAGAGTATTTAATTTAAGAAATAACACCATTGAAGAAACCATGCATGTTTCATTTGATGAAAATCTCAAAAAATTTGAAGATACAAATGTAACGACCCGATATTTTCAACCATTCGCATCCGCACATGTCGGACTTGAATTGCTCAAAATACCGCGTTGTAAATAAAATTTGGCAAATCTCAGAATATACAGTAAATACATAGTCATAGATCACAGACACAGAGTAAATAATAATGCATCGGAAATAAAAGAGATAGTAGTTCATGAAGCTACTATATAAAAATAAGATACATCAGAGTTAAACAAGATACAACAGAAGAGTAACAAGATACATCAGGTATAAATCAGAATACATCACTGAAATCACTGGATACAAAAAGCAAAATAGATGGCTAGATCTTCAAGGAAAGCTCCAGCTCCAAAGGTGAATCTTGAATGCTAACTCACTTAATCTGACTCGAGCGTAAAGCAAAACACAAAACACTCGAGTCAGGACATAAATTATGAACTGTAAATCAACTCAAGTGAACAGTAACAAAAATGTATCAGTAACTTGAAGGATGCTTGGGATCGCCCATCCTTTAAGGATCCGTTAAACTATTTACTATGTAGTAATATTGCGCTATTATAATAATGTCTACAGTAAAATAAACATACTTTTAAATAGCGTTCCGGGCTACCCATATCACCCTTCACACATAATAGTCCCAGCAGTCCATCCAATATCATGCCATCTCCACTCCGGCTGACTGTCAGAGGATACCACACGGGCTACGGGAGAAAAACAAACTCGTAGTAAAGGCTCGGTATGGTAGGTGACACGGCACACAAGGCAATGCCAGGGTAGATATACCAATTACGCACACGGGCTGGTGGTAATGCAGCAGCCACATACGCCCACCTCGGAACACACTCCCAATCAAAATCGGAGGATGGCCATCTAATCAATCACCAGTAAGAGTATAGTATCGAAGGAATGTGTCCGATCGGAGGAATGACCTCACTTGGCCCGAGATCGCTCCTGTTTTAGCCACCTTATGCCAACTCACGGGAGTTGGGTCCACGTAATATACCTCAAGAACGTCGCCACCATCCTACTTTGTAACGACCCAGAATTTTTGATAACTTGAATTTGAATATTTAATTTATTTTTAATATTAATAAGTGGAATTTTTAAGTCGAATAATTTATTTTTCGAATATTGGATTTAATGGGATAATTAAATCGATGATTTAATAGTGAAATTCCAAAAATAATTAAATATTGGGTTAAATGTGATTGAAAATGATTTGGAAAATTTTGTTTTATCATATTAGAGTTATAGAAATGTTTTAGAACTTTTAAAACTGAATTTGGAATTTATTTGTGAAAATTGGATATTTTAATATTTAATTATCGACTGAAAAATAGCCAATTTTTGAACAGTCTCAGAATTGAACGAAACGAGTTCCATTGGATCCGTAATAGTTAGTTATTATCGGATTTCAAATTTCGTAGCAAACGGAGTTGTCGTTTGACCGTGGCAGCTCGAAACGCATCGATATCGTTTTAATTTTAATTCGGCGAGTTAAAATAGCCATTTTTCAAACGGTCTCGGATTTCAACGAAACCAGTTTCATCGGATCCGTAATGTGATATTATTTTAAGATTTCAAATTTCAAGTCAATCGGATTTATCGTTTGTCCGGTACAAGCCAAAACGCCTAGAAATCGTTTAAATCGGTTTAAATTTAGATCGAGCGTTTATTGCCGTATCTCACACATACGATGGAATTAGCTTCCGAAACCTGTTCCATTGTGTCCGGAATGCGGAAAAACCTTAGAATCGCCTGTCGGAACGCGTAGATTGGAGGTCGTTTGCATAAGTGTTAAATTGGAGATTTTATTACTAAAATAATATGAATAACATATTATATATTAACATTTTCACTTCAAAACCCTAGAAATTTTTGCTCCAGCCGCCACTTCCTGTAAATGGCCAGAAATCTCCCATCTTTCTCCCTCAAAATCTCAAAATCCATGCATCGAATCGAGAAACCTTCAACACGAAACTTGTAGAGGACGTCAGGATCTATCCATCCAACGGTGGATCTGGCGAATCGTCGCCGTTTGGAGGGTATAATTGCCCGCGTTCCCTGATGTTGCGCGCGCAACCCTAGGCACCAGGTGGGGCCGAGCTTGGCCTAGCTCTGGGCGTTGGTGGCTCTTGTCGAGGCCGTTCGGTTGGCGCTCCCTGATCGTGTTTTCATGCAGCGAGGAGGTGGTGAGATCAAACCCTAGTTCTAGCTTGTATGGGTTCTTGTTGCGTTCAATACCTGTAGCCGTGCGTGCACATGAGGAAGAGAAGGAAAGGGAGAGGCTAGATGTGCGGCCCAGATCTAAGGTGAAGAAAATTAGGGAAATTGCAGTTTAAATCATATATAAATTCGTTCAAACTTTAAACTGCGATATCTTTTTGCTGCGAGGTCGGAATCGGACGAGATTTTTTGCGTTGGTATCGTATCGTCGAGCACTACGCAATGCAATTAGTTTGGAGTCGATTGGAGCTCGTTTGAATTTCGGGTAAAATTAAACGTTCGTTTAATTTTATTCGAAACGAAGGCGAAAGCCGGAAATAAAATCAAGGTGAGAACTCCTCACTCAATCAAACTGTTTGGTTTAAAATTTTAAATAGTTATTGTTGATTGATGATTGCTGTTTGATTGTGGTAGTAGATATAGTAGGATATATACTATATATAGCAATATATATATATTGGCATATGTATATATTGGATTTGATTTCCCGCCTCGTATAGCGGATGAGACCCTATTGCGCCGTTAGTAAGCGGATAATATTTTATAAATCCCATATACCGCGATATTCCACCTTGAAGTGGAATTGGTATTGTGCTAACGTCTGTGGATGCAGGGAAACAGGTTGGAGGGATCCAACTGGATTCCTCGCAAATATTTATTTGTTTATAGATATTATGTTGATTGTTAACTATCATATTGATATATGATGTTTATTCCCGTGATTGACCATTTGGTGCTGTTGCATCATCGGATTCATTTTTTTTAAAAGTTAAAAATAACGATTTTGAATTTAAAAGGATTTTTAAATAATTTTCCAAGTATATGTTTTATTAAATTTTGAACTTGATTCATTTTAAATAAATTAAGATTTTAAATATTAAAGTTATAAAACTATGATTTTTATGAAATATAACCAAAAGGAAAATTTTAAAAATAAATAGATTTATAAAATAGTTAAATTGGGTTTTTGGGTAATTTTTATTAATAGTTTATGTAAAAGATTTTATAAATTGATATCTATAAATTTAAAATTTTTGGAATTATAAGACGAGTTATTAAGTGTTAAAATGAAGTATAAAAATGGATTTCATTTAAACTATAGTTTTATAATTATGAAAGTTATGAAATGAATTGATGTTGAAAATAAAAGTTTATAAGTAATTAACTTATAAAATGGCTTTGGGCATTTAAAAGGGGATTTTTATAGAAATTGTTAATAAAGGAGGTTTTTATAAGTTGAAAACTATTATAAAAGGTGAGAAATCTTATCAGTAATAAGATTAACAATTTGTGAAGTTTTAAAAGGAACGACTTGGTAAATAAATAATATTTTAAGTATTTGACTTATAATACGAACCTTTGGTATAGAAATTGGGTTTATAAATTTAATTGGCTTAATAAAAGAGATTTCTAAACCGAAGTTATTAATAGAAATAGAATTTATAAACGTTGTTTATAAATTTGAAATCAATGTAATTTGTTAAATTGAATTTAGAATTTGTTAAAGGAGTATATTCACTCTTTTAAACGATGAATATATTATTAAGTCAAATGGGTATGTTTTGGGAGAAGAATGTTTTAAAGGGAATTTTAAAACGATTTTAAGATGCTCTAAAATGCATTAAGTATCGAATACTTGGATTTCAACATTCATTGTTGAAATAGACGTTTTCGAGAAATAAAAGGAAATGAATACGTAGATTTCAACATTCATTGTTGAAATAGGCGTTTTCGAGAAAATGAGGAAATGATGGACTATAACACTGTTGTTATAGTGAATGGTTTCCAAATGGAAATATTTTGTGTAGTATTGGAATTTATGTTTCTATTTTTATTTTGAAACCCTATTCCAGTGATTTTGGGTTGTCGTAACGATGTTTTACGTAACATTCGTTTTAACCCAAATAAAAGTGAATAAAAGAATGTTTTCCTTAAAAGAATGAAATATATACTTAACTATGATTTAAGTGTATTGAATATTTTCAAATTGTTGAAAATAAATAAATTTGTGAATTACTTATTTTTAAATAAGTATGGAAATGCTTTTCCAATATGAAATGGAACGTTTTTGAGGATTCATCTTTTAAAGGTAAATTGAAAGCGAATAATTTGAAATCGAGTTGAGAATCGTATATTAGTAAATATTTGGAATTTAAATTCACTATGGAATTTATAAAGGGAAGGGAAATTTGTTAAAAATAATTATTGATTTATTTTGAAGTGTGAAAATGAATTTACGAATTGGGAACGTAAGTTTAAAATAAATCGGTAAGGATTTATTTGATGATTTGGAAATTTGTTTTCAAAGGGTATAAAGGATGAAAAATAGTTTGAAATTGGTTTTCAAATGGTTGAAGTGTGAAATTATATCGTGTAAAGATATTTTGGTAAAACAAATAATTTGGGCAATTATTTGGAAGGTGTATGTATATATATCTTGTGAAGATATTTTTGGGATTGAATAATTTTGGAAAATTATTTGGAATCTGATGATGTGGCGCATCTTTATTGATAGTTAAATAACCGACTATCAGTATTTACCCTTGGATGGTAATTGTTGTGATTGTTTGAAATTGAATGCTACACTTATTTTTAAAATAAGCGCTCGCTATTCGGTTTAGCCGGGAGAGGACCTTTGTGTCGTATATCCCATTCCGAATATGTGATACGTCGTTATGGATAGCATTTGAAGACCGGTGTTGAAGACCGGGTATTTGTGAAAACGATAGGATGACCTATCGATTGTCTCTGCATCGTTAGCTACGGTATGGAGATTTCCTTTGTGATGGGAAATTTTATCGGGATTATGAATACCCGGATTTGCAAGGGCTTCTTTGGAAGTGCCTTCGGTTCTGTTCGAACCCGGAACAGACTTGTATGGTTACCTGTCTGACATTACATTTTGAGATATAGAGCAGATTTCTTTCAAATACATTTCTGTTGGTGGCGGAGAATTTATTCTCTTAGCTTAACACCTTTCTCTGAGACGTACGAGCTCAGAGGTTATGTAGTTGAAGGTTATGAGCGATATATTCCCAATCTGGTAATGTGACATGCTGAGTGCTGCTGTGTGATGATCATTGGTTGGTCATTTGTGATATGATCATTTGTTTGATCATTTCTCTTTGTGATCATTGCTTTGGTCATCTGTTGACCCAAAGCATGGCTTTGTTGCACAAAGCGTAGCTTTGTGGACGAGACTTCGTCAGGACCTCACTCCCCGGAAATGGTCGAAACAGGAATATGCGGCAAGGTTATGAGGGTCGCTCCCTTTAGGGTATGTCATTTCCTTCTGGAAAAGGGTGGTATCATGGTATGGAGCCCAGATACTTACTCATGTTGACACACTATATCTATTACTGTGTGGTGTTGTTGGATCGAGCGCTCGGATAAAGGTCCCAAAGGACCGGGGGATGACATATTCGTGTAGTAGTTACCTAGTTACAGAGGTAACCCGGCCTTGTGTTGGCAGAGATCTAACCGTAACGTTAGTTCTCGGGACGTCCCGCCAGAGGCGATCCCATGTGGCAGTAGGAAGTTCCTTAGCCTGACCATTTGTTGGAAATCCATTCATCCAATACGTGCCTTGTACGGTTTTAGTTGTAGAACCTGCCATTTAACATGGCAGCTATAGTAGGCATAGCATCATGGTACCTATGCTGGCTAGGATTTATATTATACTTTCGAAATATTTTCCACTATGCACTAGTAATAATATCAAAGAATTTTTCTCGTAGTAAGCATGTTTGACTATCATAAGGAGAAATCTCCCCCATGTGTGCGTTTGCATTGTGTGTGTGCCGGGAGGCCTTATGGTAGTTTCATTTTCCAAAAAGCATTGCGGATTTCAAAATTTAAATTTTCTTGTTGCTTGTTTAAAGATAAACTGTTTTGAGTTCTCACACCAGTCCCATGACTGACCTGGAGTTTATTGTTCCTTTCCTAAACTCTGGGTGCCCACTATTTTCCACACGGGCAGTCTAGAGTTAGGTTGTCAGGTTATTCTGGATTCGGGAGTTGCTGTGCAGATGTTGGAGGCGAGCTTGGATAGCGTAGTCTATTATCTATTGTATATAGTATTCTTTTCCGCTGTTTTATTGTTGTACACTCTGATGATGTGATGTATGTATAAAATGTATAGTTCTTTTGTTTTAATGATATTCATTTATCTATTATATGTTGTTCCGCTGCGATTGTGAGATTCTGATATTATTTCCTGTTCTGTTGTTTGTTTCTGTTTCTTCTCTCTTTTCTCTCTTCTTCTACCTCTTTCTTCTTCTTAAACCCTAAAGATTCGGAAGTTCGTTCCTCTTTGGCTGGATTGTGGTGGAATGTTGCCAGCTCAAGGAAGTACGGATTTTCGGTTCTTTACATTTGGTATCAGAGCATGTGGTTAAGCGACAACCATGGTTCTGTTGGGTATTACTCATTAGAGATAGAGTCAGTAGTACTCTAGAATGAGTGTGAGTGTAATAATAGATATGAGCGCGTATTTGTTAGTGAATATAAAATTGTTTTATATTGTGATGATTGGTTTATTGAGTGGCATATGAACCTTCGTCGGCACAGTCTGTACAACTGGATCGAAGGGGTTTCTAAACACTTGAATAGAACAATTCGACACGATATTGTTTTAAATTGGGTAAATGAAATAATTTTACCTTGACTATATTTTCTATATAAGAAAATAATTTTTCAAGAATTATTGAAGTGTGTATATAATTGATTGCTTGGTTGTTGTAAATAATATATATATATATAAGACAATCAAAGTTGTTTGAATAAGTTATATAAAAACGACTATTGTAAAAAGAATAATTGTATAAGCTAATGAATTATAAGTATGGAATTATAATTAAAATGATTTACAATTGTAAAATAATCTTATGTATATAAGAAGTGAAATTTTATAAGTAAGATTTATAAATGTAATTTATAAATAAAAGGAAATTTTGAAAGAATATTTAGCACTGATTCACTATTGTTACTGGGAAATAATAAGGATGATGACTGCAGCATCATCAATATCATTTTCGAGTTTCTATGTGATGGATTTGCTACAATAATGAATTTAAAATTGAGGTTTTGTTGAAATAAACAAATTTGAAATTAAAATTCAACTTGAAATTGTCAAATATAAGTGAAAAAAAGGGGTTTTGAACTTATAATATGAGTTGGAAGTTGAATAATAAGTTGTATAACTTATAGAATGAGAAAATGTAAGTAAAACCAATTATTGAAGTGGTTAAACAATTAAGTTAAGTAAAATGAAATACGAATTTGATTGTTGATATGAATTTGACTTAAGTAAAAGTTAAATAGAATTTACTTTAGAATTGGAAACCGAATTGGATTGATAAGTGGAAACTTAAGTTTATTTGAAAAAATTATGTTAAATGGAATAGAGTTTGAAATGAATTAGGAGAATACTTAAGTTGAATAGTGGAAGTAAATGTAAATGAAGTTGAATGGAATATAACTTGAGTAATGTTGAAAGAATTGATGTTGATATCAAAATAAAATGAATAAAGTGAATTAATGAAATCGTTAAATGATGTGAACTTGAGTTATATAAATGAAATTCAATTTTTATATGTAAAAAGAATTGGCAACTGAATTAAAGTATGGATTGAATGTTAATTAATCGAATGTGAATAAGTTGATATGAAATGATGTATGTAAGTGTAAATTCATTTCGAGCTAGTTGAATAATTGAATGAAAATCAGTTGAATGTTAAATCAATTGGAATTAAAACTGTTGAACCAAATTGAATGTAGTGAGAGAAAAACTAATAATTTGGTTTTATTGGATATACATTGGTTGTTATTTGCTTGTTGGTTGATTGTATGTAAATTCATTAAGTGTTAATGAAATTGAATTAGCGCATTTGAAAACTATGTAATTGAATTCAAATTGAAAGTGAAGTAAATAAATTTGAATAGAATTGAATTCGAGTTGAGTTGAAAGTGAACCAATGTGAATTTAATTAGTGAATGTAAACTAATGGGAAATGAATGAGAAAGAATATGTAACTTCAATGGTAAAGCTAAAATTGAGATAAAAAGTAAGTATCGAAATTTTGTAAATGGATTTGGCAAAATAGTTTGAATGTTGGAATTGGATACTACTATTAGCAGGATATACAGGTATATAATGGAATTGGGATTTTGATTTTGAAGTTAAAAAATTGAATTGCTCGACAAAAAGGTACGTATTTCAATTTTAGTATGAGATTTGATGATTTCCTTCTCCAGCCACTTGGCTTTCTCTTTTCTTTTTGATTCTGAGGGGCCGTAGTGCCGTTTTGTAGTCGTGCCGATCTAGCCGCGCAAAGGAGACGCTGGCAAAATTTTTCGAAAATTTCGGGTGTTAGAAAATTTTTGAGAAAATTTTGAAAGTTTGAAATTTGAATTTAAATTTAAATTTGAATTGTTGAGTAAACAATGTTGTTTGAAACCTATAATTGAAGTTGGAAAGCTAATTGAAATGATAGTAAATCTTTAATAAAAAAGATTGGTGTTAGAAGGTTGATAAAACTATTAGTTTTGGAAAAATAATAAACGGATTATGAATTATTCTCCTTAACTTGCAATTTCGAGGACGAAATTCTTTTAAGGGGGGAAGATTGTAACGACCCAGAATTTTTGATAACTTGAATTTGAATATTTAATTTATTTTTAATATTAATAAGTGGAATTTTTAAGTCGAATAATTTATTTTTCGAATATTGGATTTAATGGGATAATTAAATCGATGATTTAATAGTGAAATTCCAAAAATAATTAAATATTGGGTTAAATGTGATTGAAAATGATTTGGAAAATTTTGTTTTATCATATTAAAGTTATAGAAATGTTTTAGAACTTTTAAAACTGAATTTGGAATTTATTTGTGAAAATTGGATATTTTAATATTTAATTATCGACTGAAAAATAGCCAATTTTTGAACAGTCTCAGAATTGAACGAAACGAGTTCCATTGGATCCGTAATAGTTAGTTATTATCGGATTTCAAATTTCGTAGCAAACGGAGTTGTCGTTTGACCGTGGCAGCTCGAAACGCATCGATATCGTTTTAATTTTAATTCGGCGAGTTAAAATAGCCATTTTTCAAACGGTCTCGGATTTCGACGAAACCAGTTTCATCGGATCCGTAATGTGATATTATTTTAAGATTTCAAATTTCAAGTCAATCGGATTTATCGTTTGTCCGGTACAAGCCAAAACGCCTAGAAATCGTTTAAATCGGTTTAAATTTAAATCGAGCGTTTATTGCCGTATCTCACACATACGATGGAATTAGCTTCCGAAACCTGTTCCATTGTGTCCGGAATGTGGAAAAACCTTAGAATCGCCTGTCGGAACGTGTAGATTGGAGGTCGTTTGCATAAGTGTTAAATTGGAGATTTTATTACTAAAATAATATGAATAACATATTATATATTAACATTTTCACTTCAAAACCCTAGAAATTTTTGCTCCAGCTGCCACTTCCTGTAAATGGCCAGAAATCTCCCATCTTTCTCCCTCAAAATCTCAAAATCCATGCATCGAATCGAGAAACTTTCAACACGAAACTTGTAGAGGACGTCAGGATCTATCCATCCAACGGTGGATCTGGCGAATCGTCGCCGTTTGGAGGGTATAATTGCCCGCGTTCCCTGATGTTGCGCGCGCAACCCTAGGCACCAGGTGGGGCCGAGCTTGGCCTAGCTCTGGGCGTTGGTGGCTCGTGTCGAGGCCGTTCGGTTGGCGCTCCCTGATCGTGTTTTCATGCAGCGAGGAGGTGGTGAGATCAAACCCTAGTTCTAGCTTGTATGGGTTCTTGTTGCGTTCAATACCTGTAGCCGTGTGTGCACATGAGGAAGAGAAGGAAAGGGAGAGGCTAGATGTGCGGCCCAGATCTAAGGTGAAGAAAATTAGGGAAATTGCAGTTTAAATCATATATAAATTCGTTCAAACTTTAAACTGCGATATCTTTTTGCTGCGAGGTCGGAATCGGACGAGATTTTTTGCGTTGGTATCGTATCGTCGAGCACTACGCAATGCAATTAGTTTGGAGTCGATTGGAGCTCGTTTGAATTTCGGGTAAAATTAAACGTTTGTTTAATTTTATTCGAAACGAAGGCGAAAGCCGGAAATAAAATCAAGGTGAGAACTCCTCACTCAATCAAACTGTTTGGTTTAAAATTTTAAATAGTTATTGTTGATTGATGATTGCTGTTTGATTGTGGTAGTAGATATAGTAGGATATATACTATATATAGCAATATATATATATTGGCATATGTATATATTGGATTTGATTTCCCGCCTCGTATAGCGGATGAGACCCTATTGCGCCGTTAGTAAGCGGATAATATTTTATAAATCCCATATACCGCGATATTTCACCTTGAAGTGGAATTGGTATTGTGCTAACGTCTGTGGATGCAGGGAAACAGGTTGGAGGGATCCAACTGGATTCCTCGCAAATATTTATTTGTTTATAGATATTGTGTTGATTGTTAACTATCATATTGATATATGATGTTTATTCCCGTGATTGACCATTTGGTGCTGTTGCATCATCGGATTCATTTTTTTTAAAAGTTAAAAATAACGATTTTGAATTTAAAAGGATTTTTAAATAATTTTCCAAGTATATGTTTTATTAAATTTTGAACTTGATTCATTTTAAATAAATTAAGATTTTAAATATTAAAGTTATAAAACTATGATTTTTATGAAATATAACCAAAAGGAAAATTTTAAAAATAAATAGATTTATAAAATAGTTAAATTGGGTTTTTGGGTAATTTTTATTAATAGTTTATGTAAAAGATTTTATAAATTGATATCTATAAATTTAAAATTTTTGGAATTATAAGACGAGTTATTAAGTGTTAAAATGAAGTATAAAAATGGATTTCATTTAAACAATAGTTTTATAAATTATGAAAGTTATGAAATGAATTGATGTTGAAAATAAAAGTTTATAAGTAATTAACTTATAAAATGGCTTTGGGCATTTAAAAGGGGATTTTTATAGAAATTGTTAATAAAGGAGGTTTTTATAAGTTGAAAACTATTATAAAAGGTGAGAAATCTTATCAGTAATAAGATTAACAATTTGTGAAGTTTTAAAAGGAACGACTTGGTAAATAAATAATATTTTAAGTATTTGACTTATAATACGAACCTTTGGTATAGAAATTGGGTTTATAAATTTAATTGGCTTAATAAAAGAGATTTCTAAACCGAAGTTATTAATAGAAATAGAATTTATAAACGTTGTTTATAAATTTGAAATCAATGTAATTTGGTAAATTGAATTTAGAATTTGTTAAAGGAGTTATATTCACTCTTTTAAACGATGAATATATTATTAAGTCAAATGGGCTTGTTTTGGGAGATGAATGTTTTAAAGGGAATTTTAAAACGATTTTAAGATGCTCTAAAATGCATTAAGTATCGAATACTTGGATTTCAACATTCATTGTTGAAATAGACGTTTTCGAGAAATAAAAGGAAATGAATACGTAGATTTCAACATTCATTGTTGAAATAGGCGTTTTCGAGAAAATGAGGAAATGATGGACTATAACACTGTTGTTATAGTGAATGGTTTCCAAATGGAAATATTTTGTGTAGTATTGGAATTTATGTTTCTATTTTTATTTTGAAACCCTATTCCAGTGATTTTGGGTTGTCGTAACGATGTTTTACGTAACATTCGTTTTAACCCAAATAAAAGTGAATAAAAGAATGTTTTCCTTAAAAGAATGAAATATATACTTAACTATGATTTAAGTGTATTGAATATTTTCAAATTGTTGAAAATAAATAAATTTGTGAATTACTTATTTTTAAATAAGTATGGAAATGCTTTTCCAATATGAAATGGAACGTTTTTGAGGATTCATCTTTTAAAGGTAAATTGAAAGCGAATAATTTGAAATCGAGTTGAGAATCGTATATTAGTAAATATTTGGAATTTAAATTCACTATGGAATTTATAAAGGGAAGGGAAATTTGTTAAAAATAATTATTGATTTATTTTGAAGTGTGAAAATGAATTTACGAATTGGGAACGTAAGTTTAAAATAAATCGGTAAGGATTTATTTGATGATTTGGAAATTTGTTTTCAAAGGGTATAAAGGATGAAAAATAGTTTGAAATTGGTTTTCAAATGGTTGAAGTGTGAAATTATATCGTGTAAAGATATTTTGGTAAAACAAATAATTTGGGCAATTATTTGGAAGGTGTATGTATATATATCTTGTGAAGATATTTTTGGGATTGAATAATTTTGGAAAATTATTTGGAATCTGATGATGTGGCGCATCTTTATTGATAGTTAAATAACCGACTATCAGTATTTACCCTTGGATGGTAATTGTTGTGATTGTTTGAAATTGAATGCTACACTTATTTTTAAAATAAGCGCTCGCTATTCGGTTTAGCCGGGAGAGGACCTTTGTGTCGTATATCCCATTCCGAATATGTGATACGTCGTTATGGATAGCATTTGAAGACCGGTGTTGAAGACCGGGTATTTGTGAAAACGATAGGATGACCTATCGATTGTCTCTGCATCGTTAGCTACGGTATGGAGATTTCCTTTGTGATGGGAAATTTTATCGGGATTATGAATACCCGGATTTGCAAGGGCTTCTTTGGAAGTGCCTTCGGTTCTGTTCGAACCCGGAACAGACTTGTATGGTTACCTGTCTGACATTACATTTTGAGATATAGAGCAGATTTCTTTCAAATACATTTCTGTTGGTGGCGGAGAATTTATTCTCTTAGCTTAACACCTTTCTCTGAGACGTACGAGCTCAGAGGTTATGTAGTTGAAGGTTATGAGCGATATATTCCCAATCTGGTAATGTGACATGCTGAGTGCTGCTGTGTGATGATCATTGGTTGGTCATTTGTGATATGATCATTTGTTTGATCATTTCTCTTTGTGATCATTGCTTTGGTCATCTGTTGACCCAAAGCATGGCTTTGTTGCACAAAGCGTAGCTTTGTGGACGAGACTTCGTCAGGACCTCACTCCCCGGAAATGGTCGAAACAGGAATATGCGGCAAGGTTATGAGGGTCGCTCCCTTTAGGGTATGTCATTTCCTTCTGGAAAAGGGTGGTATCATGGTATGGAGCCCAGATACTTACTCATGTTGACACACTATATCTATTACTGTGTGGTGTTGTTGGATCGAGCGCTCGGATAAAGGTCCCAAAGGACCGGGGGATGACATATTCGTGTAGTAGTTACCTAGTTACAGAGGTAACCCGGCCTTGTGTTGGCAGAGATCTAACCGTAACGTTAGTTCTCGGGACGTCCCGCCAGAGGCGATCCCATGTGGCAGTAGGAAGTTCCTTAGCCTGACCATTTGTTGGAAATCCATTCATCCAATACGTGCCTTGTACGGTTTTAGTTGTAGAACCTGCCATTTAACATGGCAGCTATAGTAGGCATAGCATCATGGTACCTATGCTGGCTAGGATTTATATTATACTTTCGAAATATTTTCCACTATGCACTAGTAATAATATCAAAGAATTTTTCTCGTAGTAAGCATGTTTGACTATCATAAGGAGAAATCTCCCCCATGTGTGCGTTTGCATTGTGTGTGTGCCGGGAGGCCTTATGGTAGTTTCATTTTCCAAAAAGCATTGCGGATTTCAAAATTTAAATTTTCTTGTTGCTTGTTTAAAGATAAACTGTTTTGAGTTCTCACACCAGTCCCATGACTGACCTGGAGTTTATTGTTCCTTTCCTAAACTCTGGGTGCCCACTATTTTCCACACGGGCAGTCTAGAGTTAGGTTGTCAGGTTATTCTGGATTCGGGAGTTGCTGTGCAGATGTTGGAGGCGAGCTTGGATAGCGTAGTCTATTATCTATTGTATATAGTATTCTTTTCCGCTGTTTTATTGTTGTACACTCTGATGATGTGATGTATGTATAAAATGTATAGTTCTTTTGTTTTAATGATATTCATTTATCTATTATATGTTGTTCCGCTGCGATTGTGAGATTCTGATATTATTTCCTGTTCTGTTGTTTGTTTCTGTTTCTTCTCTCTTTTCTCTCTTCTTCTACCTCTTTCTTCTTCTTAAACCCTAAAGATTCGGAAGTTCGTTCCTCTTTGGCTGGATTGTGGTGGAATGTTGCCAGCTCAAGGAAGTACGGATTTTCGGTTCTTTACATTTGGTATCAGAGCATGTGGTTAAGCGACAACCATGGTTCTGTTGGGTATTACTCATTAGAGATAGAGTCAGTAGTACTCTAGAATGAGTGTGAGTGTAATAATAGATATGAGCGCGTATTTGTTAGTGAATATAAAATTGTTTTATATTGTGATGATTGGTTTATTGAGTGGCATATGAACCTTCGTCGGCACAGTCTGTACAACTGGATCGAAGGGGTTTCTAAACACTTGAATAGAACAATTCGACACGATATTGTTTTAAATTGGGTAAATGAAATAATTTTACCTTGACTATATTTTCTATATAAGAAAATAATTTTTCAAGAATTATTGAAGTGTGTATATAATTGATTGCTTGGTTGTTGTAAATAATATATATATATATATATATATATATATAAGACAATCAAAGTTGTTTGAATAAGTTATATAAAAACGACTATTGTAAAAAGAATAATTGTATAAGCTAATGAATTATAAGTATGGAATTATAATTAAAATGATTTACAATTGTAAAATAATCTTATGTATATAAGAAGTGAAATTTTATAAGTAAGATTTATAAATGTAATTTATAAATAAAAGGAAATTTTGAAAGAATATTTAGCACTGATTCACTATTGTTACTGGGAAATAATAAGGATGATGACTGCAGCATCATCAATATCATTTTCGAGTTTCTATGTGATGGATTTGCTACAATAATGAATTTAAAATTGAGGTTTTGTTGAAATAAACAAATTTGAAATTAAAATTCAACTTGAAATTGTCAAATATAAGTGAAAAAAAGGGGTTTTGAACTTATAATATGAGTTGGAAGTTGAATAATAAGTTGTATAACTTATAGAATGAGAAAATGTAAGTAAAACCAATTATTGAAGTGGTTAAACAATTAAGTTAAGTAAAATGAAATACGAATTTGATTGTTGATATGAATTTGACTTAAGTAAAAGTTAAATAGAATTTACTTTAGAATTGGAAACCGAATTGGATTGATAAGTGGAAACTTAAGTTTATTTGAACAAATTATGTTAAATGGAATAGAGTTTGAAATGAATTAGGAGAATACTTAAGTTGAATAGTGGAAGTAAATGTAAATGAAGTTGAATGGAATATAACTTGAGTAATGTTGAAAGAATTGATGTTGATATCAAAATAAAATGAATAAAGTGAATTAATGAAATCGTTAAATGATGTGAACTTGAGTTATATAAATGAAATTCAATTTTTATATGTAAAAAGAATTGGCAACTGAATTAAAGTATGAATTGAATGTTAATTAATCGAATGTGAATAAGTTGATATGAAATGATGTATGTAAGTGTAAATTCATTTCGAGCTAGTTGAATAATTGAATGAAAATCAGTTGAATGTTAAATCAATTGGAATTAAAACTGTTGAACCAAATTGAATGTAGTGAGAGAAAAACTAATAATTTGGTTTTATTGGATATACATTGGTTGTTATTTGCTTGTTGGTTGATTGTATGTAAATTCATTAAGTGTTAATGAAATTGAATTAGCGCATTTGAAAACTATGTAATAGAATTCAAATTGAAAGTGAAGTAAATAAATTTGAATAGAATTGAATTCGAGTTGAGTTGAAAGTGAACCAATGTGAATTTAATTAGTGAATGTAAACTAATGGGAAATGAATGAGAAAGAATATGTAACTTCAATGGTAAAGCTAAAATTGAGATAAAAAGTAAGTATCGAAATTTTGTAAATGGATTTGGCAAAATAGTTTGAATGTTGGAATTGGATACTACTATTAGCAGGATATACAGGTATATAATGGAATTGGGATTTTGATTTTGAAGTTAAAAAATTGAATTGCTCGACAAAAAGGTACGTATTTCAATTTTAGTATGAGATTTGATGATTTCCTTCTCCAGCCACTTGGCTTTCTCTTTTCTTTTTGATTCTGAGGGGCCGTAGTGCCGTTTTGTAGTCGTGCTGATCTAGCCGCGCAAAGGAGACGCTGGCGAAATTTTTCGAAAATTTCGGGTGTTAGAAAATTTTTGAGAAAATTTTGAAAGTTTGAAATTTGAATTTAAATTTAAATTTGAATTGTTGAGTAAACAATGTTGGTTGAAACCTATAATTGAAGTTGGAAAGCTAATTGAAATGATAGTAAATCTTTAATAAAAAGATTGGTGTTAGAAGGTTGATAAAACTATTAGTTTTGGAAAAATAATAAACGGATTATGAATTATTCTCCTTAACTTGCAATTTCGAGGACGAAATTCTTTTAAGGGGGGAAGATTGTAACGACCCAGAATTTTTGATAACTTGAATTTGAATATTTAATTTATTTTTAATATTAATAAGTGGAATTTTTAAGTCGAATAATTTATTTTTCGAATATTGGATTTAATGGGATAATTAAATCGATGATTTAATAGTGAAATTCCAAAAATAATTAAATATTGGGTTAAATGTGATTGAAAATGATTTGGAAAATTTTGTTTTATCATATTAAAGTTATAGAAATGTTTTAGAACTTTTAAAACTGAATTTGGAATTTATTTGTGAAAATTGGATATTTTAATATTTAATTATCGACTGAAAAATAGCCAATTTTTGAACAGTCTCAGAATTGAACGAAACGAGTTCCATTGGATCCGTAATAGTTAGTTATTATCGGATTTCAAATTTCGTAGCAAACGGAGTTGTCGTTTGACCGTGGCAGCTCGAAACGCATCGATATCGTTTTAATTTTAATTCGGCGAGTTAAAATAGCCATTTTTCAAACGGTCTCGGATTTCGACGAAACCAGTTTCATCGGATCCGTAATGTGATATTATTTTAAGATTTCAAATTTCAAGTCAATCGGATTTATCGTTTGTCCGGTACAAGCCAAAACGCCTAGAAATCGTTTAAATCGGTTTAAATTTAAATCGAGCGTTTATTGCCGTATCTCACACATACGATGGAATTAGCTTCCGAAACCTGTTCCATTGTGTCCGGAATGCGGAAAAACCTTAGAATTGCCTGTCGGAACGCGTAGATTGGAGGTCGTTTGCATAAGTGTTAAATTGGAGATTTTATTACTAAAATAATATGAATAACATATTATATATTAACATTTTCACTTCAAAACCCTAGAAATTTTTGCTCCAGCCGCCACTTCCTGTAAATGGCCAGAAATCTCCCATCTTTCTCCCTCAAAATCTCAAAATCCATGCATCGAATCGAGAAACTTTCAACACGAAACTTGTAGAGGACGTCAGGATCTATCCATCCAACGGTGGATCTGGCGAATCGTCGCCGTTTGGAGGGTATAATTGCCCGCGTTCCCTGATGTTGCGCGCGCAACCCTAGGCACCAGGTGGGGCCGAGCTTGGCCTAGCTCTGGGCGTTGGTGGCTCGTGTCGAGGCCGTTCGGTTGGCGCTCCCTGATCGTGTTTTCATGCAGCGAGGAGGTGGTGAGATCAAACCCTAGTTCTAGCTTGTATGGGTTCTTGTTGCGTTCAATACCTGTAGCCGTGCGTGCACATGAGGAAGAGAAGGAAAGGGAGAGGCTAGATGTGCGGCCCAGATCTAAGGTGAAGAAAATTAGGGAAATTGCAGTTTAAATCATATATAAATTCGTTCAAACTTTAAACTGCGATATCTTTTTGCTGCGAGGTCGGAATCGGACGAGATATTTTGCGTTGGTATCGTATCGTTGAGCACTACGCAATGCAATTAGTTTGGAGTCGATTGGAGCTCGTTTGAATTTCGGGTAAAATTAAACGTTCGTTTAATTTTATTCGAAACGAAGGCGAAAGCCGGAAATAAAATCAAGGTGAGAACTCCTCACTCAATCAAACTGTTTGGTTTAAAATTTTAAATAGTTATTGTTGATTGATGATTGCTGTTTGATTGTGGTAGTAGATATAGTAGGATATATACTATATATAGCAATATATATATATATTGGCATATGTATATATTGGATTTGATTTCCCGCCTCGTATAGCGGATGAGACCCTATTGCGCCGTTAGTAAGCGGATAATATTTTATAAATCCCATATACCGCGATATTCCACCTTGAAGTGGAATTGGTATTGTGCTAACGTCTGTGGATGCAGGGAAACAGGTTGGAGGGATCCAACTGGATTCCTCGCAAATATTTATTTGTTTATAGATATTGTGTTGATTGTTAACTATCATATTGATATATGATGTTTATTCCCGTGATTGACCATTTGGTGCTGTTGCATCATCGGATTCATTTTTTTTAAAAGTTAAAAATAACGATTTTGAATTTAAAAGGATTTTTAAATAATTTTCCAAGTATATGTTTTATTAAATTTTGAACTTGATTCATTTTAAATAAATTAAGATTTTAAATATTAAAGTTATAAAACTATGATTTTTATGAAATATAACCAAAAGGAAAATTTTAAAAATAAATAGATTTATAAAATAGTTAAATTGGGTTTTTGGGTAATTTTTATTAATAGTTTATGTAAAAGATTTTATAAATTGATATCTATAAATTTAAAATTTTTGGAATTATAAGACGAGTTATTAAGTGTTAAAATGAAGTATAAAAATGGATTTCATTTAAACAATAGTTTTATAAATTATGAAAGTTATGAAATGAATTGATGTTGAAAATAAAAGTTTATAAGTAATTAACTTATAAAATGGCTTTGGGCATTTAAAAGGGGATTTTTATAGAAATTGTTAATAAAGGAGGTTTTTATAAGTTGAAAACTATTATAAAAGGTGAGAAATCTTATCAGTAATAAGATTAACAATTTGTGAAGTTTTAAAAGGAACGACTTGGTAAATAAATAATATTTTAAGTATTTGACTTATAATACGAACCTTTGGTATAGAAATTGGGTTTATAAATTTAATTGGCTTAATAAAAGAGATTTCTAAACCGAAGTTATTAATAGAAATAGAATTTATAAACGTTGTTTATAAATTTGAAATCAATGTAATTTGGTAAATTGAATTTAGAATTTGTTAAAGGAGTTATATTCACTCTTTTAAACGATGAATATATTATTAAGTCAAATGGGCATGTTTTGGGAGAAGAATGTTTTAAAGGGAATTTTAAAACGATTTTAAGATGCTCTAAAATGCATTAAGTATCGAATACTTGGATTTCAACATTCATTGTTGAAATAGACGTTTTCGAGAAATAAAAGGAAATGAATACGTAGATTTCAACATTCATTGTTGAAATAGGCGTTTTCGAGAAAATGAGGAAATGATGGACTATAACACTGTTGTTATAGTGAATGGTTTCCAAATGGAAATATTTTGTGTAGTATTGGAATTTATGTTTCTATTTTTATTTTGAAACCCTATTCCAGTGATTTTGGGTTGTCGTAACGATGTTTTACGTAACATTCGTTTTAACCCAAATAAAAGTGAATAAAAGAATGTTTTCCTTAAAAGAATGAAATATATACTTAACTATGATTTAAGTGTATTGAATATTTTCAAATTGTTGAAAATAAATAAATTTGTGAATTACTTATTTTTAAATAAGTATGGAAATGCTTTTCCAATATGAAATGGAACGTTTTTGAGGATTCATCTTTTAAAGGTAAATTGAAAGCGAATAATTTGAAATCGAGTTGAGAATCGTATATTAGTAAATATTTGGAATTTAAATTCACTATGGAATTTATAAAGGGAAGGGAAATTTGTTAAAAATAATTATTGATTTATTTTGAAGTGTGAAAATGAATTTACGAATTGGGAACGTAAGTTTAAAATAAATCGGTAAGGATTTATTTGATGATTTGGAAATTTGTTTTCAAAGGGTATAAAGGATGAAAAATAGTTTGAAATTGGTTTTCAAATGGTTGAAGTGTGAAATTATATCGTGTAAAGATATTTTGGTAAAACAAATAATTTGGGCAATTATTTGGAAGGTGTATGTATATATATCTTGTGAAGATATTTTTGGGATTGAATAATTTTGGAAAATTATTTGGAATCTGATGATGTGGCGCATCTTTATTGATAGTTAAATAACCGACTATCAGTATTTACCCTTGGATGGTAATTGTTGTGATTGTTTGAAATTGAATGCTACACTTATTTTTAAAATAAGCGCTCGCTATTCGGTTTAGCCGGGAGAGGACCTTTGTGTCGTATATCCCATTCCGAATATGTGATACGTCGTTATGGATAGCATTTGAAGACCGGTGTTGAAGACCGGGTATTTGTGAAAACGATAGGATGACCTATCGATTGTCTCTGCATCGTTAGCTACGGTATGGAGATTTCCTTTGTGATGGGAAATTTTATCGGGATTATGAATACCCGGATTTGCAAGGGCTTCTTTGGAAGTGCCTTCGGTTCTGTTCGAACCCGGAACAGACTTGTATGGTTACGTGTCTGACATTACATTTTGAGATATAGAGCAGATTTCTTTCAAATACATTTCTGTTGGTGGCGGAGAATTTATTCTCTTAGCTTAACACCTTTCTCTGAGACGTACGAGCTCAGAGGTTATGTAGTTGAAGGTTATCAGCGATATATTCCCAATCTGGTAATGTGACATGCTGAGTGCTGCTGTGTGATGATCATTGGTTGGTCATTTGTGATATGATCATTTGTTTGATCATTTCTCTTTGTGATCATTGCTTTGGTCATCTGTTGACCCAAAGCATGGCTTTGTTGCACAAAGCGTAGCTTTGTGGACGAGACTTCGTCAGGACCTCACTCCCCGGAAATGGTCGAAACAGGAATATGCGGCAAGGTTATGAGGGTCGCTCCCTTTAGGGTGTGTCATTTCCTTCTGGAAAAGGGTGGTATCATGGTATGGAGCCCAGATACTTACTCATGTTGACACACTATATCTATTACTGTGTGGTGTTGTTGGATCGAGCGCTCGGATAAAGGTCCCAAAGGACCGGGGGATGACATATTCGTGTAGTAGTTACCTAGTTACAGAGGTAACCGGCCTTGTGTTGGCAGAGATCTAACCGTAACGTTAGTTCTCGGGACGTCCCGCCAGAGGCGATCCCATGTGGCAGTAGGAAGTTCCTTAGCCTGACCATTTGTTGGAAATCCATTCATCCAATACGTGCCTTGTACGGTTTTAGTTGTAGAACCTGCCATTTAACATGGCAGCTATAGTAGGCATAGCATCATGGTACCTATGCTGGCTAGGATTTATATTATACTTTCGAAATATTTTCCACTATGCACTAGTAATAATATCAAAGAATTTTTCTCGTAGTAAGCATGTTTGACTATCATAAGGAGAAATCTCCCCCATGTGTGCGTTTGCATTGTGTGTGTGCCGGGAGGCCTTATGGTAGTTTCATTTTCCAAAAAGCATTGCGGATTTCAAAATTCAAATTTTCTTGTTGCTTGTTTAAAGATAAACTGTTTTGAGTTCTCACACCAGTCCCATGACTGACCTGGAGTTTATTGTTCCTTTCCTAAACTCTGGGTGCCCACTATTTTCCACACGGGCAGTCTAGAGTTAGGTTGTCAGGTTATTCTGGATTCGGGAGTTGCTGTGCAGATGTTGGAGGCGAGCTTGGATAGCGTAGTCTATTATCTATTGTATATAGTATTCTTTTCCGCTGTTTTATTGTTGTACACTCTGATGATGTGATGTATGTATAAAATGTATAGTTCTTTTGTTTTAATGATATTCATTTATCTATTATATGTTGTTCCGCTGCGATTGTGAGATTCTGATATTATTTCCTGTTCTGTTGTTTGTTTCTGTTTCTTCTCTCTTTTCTCTCTTCTTCTACCTCTTTCTTCTTCTTAAACCCTAAAGATTCGGAAGTTCGTTCCTCTTTGGCTGGATTGTGGTGGAATGTTGCCAGCTCAAGGAAGTACGGATTTTCGGTTCTTTACATACTTCATTCTGGAATCTCCACCGCGTACACGGTTGTTAAAGTGGTTTTCGGAGTTGGCAGAGAGTATGACAACTTTCGATCCCGGTCTCTTTAACAACCAAACGTTATTATAACGTTGTGGTTATTTCAAAATAGTTTATACCTCAAAAAAATCAAATCATTTCATTTCAAACTATATTTCTTTCAAAATAGTTTATACTTCGAAACCAAAACCATTTTTATTTCAAAACTGTTTATTCAATCAAAATAGTTTATACTTCGAAACCAAAAACATTTCAAACATATTCTCATTTCAAAATCATAATATTTTCAAAGTATAACTCTTTCGAAACCAAAAATACTTGAAACAATTACACTTTGAAAATCATAACATTTCAAAATCATACATTTTAAATCATCGGATATTCATTTAATTCTTTACATTTTACAATTCATTCAGTTAATCCCAAATTTTCAATTTCCAACTTAATTCAATTCAAACCATCAGTTTCAATTAAATTTCCTAATAACCATTTCCAAGTCATATCAATTTCAAATATAGATTTGATCCACAAATTAAACTATTCAATTTTTAATATATTTCAAAGCTTTAATATCCCGCATTTCAAAAACTAAATTTTATAATTTCATATATCTCAAATCTAGTTTCATTATTATGTAGTTTTGAAATATTCATTTCATAAATCCAATATTATTAAAATAAACTTAAATTTACAATTAAACTAAATATCCTTTCATACCAATAAAAATTTCAAATATTCATTTATCAAAAGTACATATCATTCCAATTCATATTCTTTATCAAATAAAGATCAAATCATTTCCAAACCTTATTATCAAATCATTATTTGAACTCAAATTCAAATACTCAAATTTAAATATCATTTTAAATCAAATAATTCATTCATCTATTATTTCAAGTATCATTACAAAATACATTAAAAATTCCATTCACAAATTCATTTATCTCATTACATTTCATTCCATTTAACACATAACCAAGTAAACCCTATTTAAATTCAAATTCTAATTTAAATTCCTTAAAATTCAAATTTAAATATTAAAATATATTCAAAACTTCTTAAATTTCACAATTAATCAATTTCCAAAACTTAAATCATTTAACACTTTAAAATATAACTCAAACAGTGTTAAAATCTATGACATTTCAAACATTGTCAAATTATAGCAACGACAACATTTATAAAGTGCTATCGTAGATTATAGATTCCAAAAATGGTTTAGTTCAAGAATAACGGCATTTATAAAATGTCGTAATAGATATTTAGTTATTTCAAACATTGTTAGATTCAAAATAATAGCATTTAAAAATGCTGTCAAAAGACTACAACATTTTGAAAATGCTATAAAATTCCAGATTTCATTTTTGCTTTTCAAAAAAATAATAAAACTCCAAATTTTTATTATAACTTAAAAATCATATTTCTAGACTTCAAAATTTCACATTTAAAATCATTTTAACATATGATTTAACACAACAAAATTTTTAGATCAAATATTCAATTTAAAAACTCCATTCATTTATTAAGTCAAAATTCACTGTTTATTAACATATAAATTAAATAAAACTTAAAATGTAACGACCCGTATTTTACGTGTCGATAAATCATAGAATTATTTGGTCGTTAGTGTTGTTCTTGATTTTTCGAAGTTTAGGTCGTATGGGAGTTAGCTTAGGTCGTGAGATAGCTTGGGTCGAAGGGAGCGACCTAAGAATTGACCGAGTCAAGGTGAACCGAGTTAATGACCTAAGTGTTTTGAGCGGCCTAAATTTAGTTACGACTTAAGGGGGGTGTGAGTTAACGACCTAAGAAACTCACGAGTTAACGTGTTACGGGTTAAGGAGCTAGCGGCTTAGGATAGACCAACCTGTAGAAGTAAACGACCTAGTGGTGACCGACCTATAGTAGTAAACGACCTAACTTAGAATGCGTAAGTTGTTAGGTTGTGTAAGTATTGGGTCGTAGGTCGTGGTATTTTAGGTCGTGGGTGTTTTTGGGTCGTAGCATAGTTAGGTCGTTGAGGAGTCTGGTGAGCGACCTAAGAGTTAACGAGTTAGTGGGGTTCTTAAGTCGTAGACGACCTATGGGTTAGGAGGTAACGACCTATATGTTGCAGCGACCTTAAGGAGTTAGGTCGTAGACGAGTTAAGGCCTGATAGTTAGGTCGTTTGGAGGGTAGGACGTGTCATAGTTTAGGTCGGCCGAGCGACATATAGGTATTAGCAACTTAAGGTTTTAGTACGACCTAAATAGGTGAGCGACCTATAGGTATTGAGCGACCTAAGGGTTGGACCAACCTAAGGTAGTTAGTGACATAGGGCAGAGCGACCTAGGAGATGATGGCTTGGGGTCATTCTAGTTAGGTCGTGAGCGACCTATGTTTGATACCGTGTAGTAGTTAGGTCGCAGGAAGGTGTTAGTGTTAGGTCGGCAACCAGTTAAGTCGCTAAGTCGCATGAGTCGTAGGTCGTTGAAGCTTAGGCAATAGCGTTAGGTCGCTAAGTTGGTTGTGTCAATAGGTCCTTAGGTCGGGGATAGTAGATAGGTCGTAGGTTGAGATGTTTTTAGGTCGTGAGCGACCTAATACCGTGCGACCTAAAAATCAGCCTATAAATAGAGGCGCCTATCTCACTTTTCGGCACTGGTTTTTGAAGCGACGAAGTGCTGCCATTTTGGAAACTCGACTACAACATTTTCTTCACTTCTTTCTCTACTTCAATCTTGTGCTAACATCCATCCAAGATCGAAGATCAAGATCGAGGATTGAAGAGCCAAAGTTGAAGATCTTCATCCGACGAAGCTAGATTTCACCATTTCAAGCGAGATTTCGACGAATCAAGCTTGAATCCTTGCTGTCCAGATTTGAAGTGATTTGTTTTTGAAGTGTTTGGGTGATTTGGTGAGTGGTGGTTATCTCTCACGCGGACCCAAAGGAGTATATTGGATTGGTGGCTTGTTTGAGTGTTAAAGTTAGAGATTTCATGCATTTTTCTTAGTTCCAAGACTAGATTCATTACTTTTGAAGATGTTTATCTATGAAAGTTCAATTAACAAGTTATAGAGACAAAACCCATGTTTTATATTTTATAGTTCTATGATAAAATCTATGATTTCATATATGTTAGACTTATGCTCATTTATTTAAGAAATTGCCATTATAGTTGATATTGCTTGATTAGATCTTGTTTGGATGCTTGATTGGTTGGATGTATGATTGATTTGATTATCTCGAGTTAGCTTGTAGTTGATTTGGGACAAGATGGTTGAAGATGATTCAAAAGCTAAGTGGAAAGGCTCTTGAATGGTGAAAGCTGATGTGGCATATGAAGCGGATGATGAAGCTCATATGGATGGGTTTGAGGACTTTGCTTAGGTTAGAGGAAGCGAGGTGTGATGATGAAATGGACTATGCCATGATATGTTGAGGCGAAGTATGATGATGAGATGGACTTTGCTAAGGATGCGTTGGAGCAAAGCATGATGTGGAAGCCTTGGTTTAATCCAGATGGGATCATCCCAAGCATGTTGATTACTCGATGATGCGGTTCGAGTTGGTGGATAATGGTGGCTCGAGAGGTGCTTGAGCTATAATGGGAATAGTCGTCGAGGAGGATGACTAGAAGGCTGAGATCTTATCGTTATTGAAGGTTCTAGCAAGCTCAAAGCAAGAGTACGTTGGGTAGATCCGTTATACCCAGGCGCGGGTCATGATGACGTGCTAGTACTCTGGGTAGATTCGTTATACCTAGGCACGGGTCACGAGGACGTGCAGAGTTATGTCTAGAACCGGGGTTGCCATTAGCCCTTGACGGATGTTTGAAAGATGAGTTGGTCATTCAATTAACGATAAAATCAAGGAAATGATAACAGTGATAGCCGGAGTCATGGATGTTTGGTTGTATCATCATTCGGTCTCAAGAGCGGTGTTTTCTAGGTGCTTATCTGATCTTGGTTTAGGCCTTGGGGGTTTGTGTTTGGAAAACATCGACCTTGACTCGAGTGATTATTGCTTTACTTTAATTATCTGCTTTGCTATGCTTGCTTCTCCTTAGTGTGTGTCTGGGGGCTATCACTGTAGAAAGAGGTGGAGTGGGATGATTTGGGTTCCTATTCCTTTTATCCCTTATGCTCTTTTGGTATGTTTGATAGTTGATTTACTGCTCACTAAGACTCTGTCTGACTCAAGGTTTTATGTCTCCTCTTATTACCTTGGGCTGTTCATCCATGTTTGGGATGGGCAGACTAGGTGACAGGTGACAGGTGCTGATCTTAGTGGCTCACGCTTGAAAGTGCGGTGTGTATACTAATGCACGTACTAATATAGTACACACGGATCGTGTAATATGGACTATAATATAAATGCGGAAAATAGATGATAGTAGCAAAGCAAAAATAAAAATAGAAAAATCACACCAGAGATTTTTATACTGGTTCGGAGCACCGTCCTACGTCCAGTCCCAGACTCCTATCTGGATTTTCACTATTAACTACCTCGCTTCACCCGGAGGAACATGTTTACAATACCCGAACAGCCGAACGGGATTTCACGCCTCTAATACACTGAGGACTTCAACACTTGCCTCTTACAACACCGAGGACTTCAACACAAACAAATACAATTGTTGTTGACAACTTGTGTTCTTCAAAACACGGATTTGTCACTAGTAGTACACCCTTCCTATAATCTTATCCTCAAAGTATATGACTGATATTTTGTGAAGATTAAAGAAGGTATATTGCTTATTGAATCAAAAGGTATAAAATAGTTTCAATGATTCAATAAGCTATTAATTAAATGAGTGCTTTTAGAATGCAAGAATGTTAGAAAGTAAGATCAGAGAAAGCATATAATAATCATATAAATTCTTGTTTGAATCAACGATTTTAGATGAGTATATATAAGAAGAAAATAGTTGTAACTCTTGGTGAAACAGTTGCCATTAAGAGTTGTGATTATTGGTGAAAGGTAGGAGATGCAACTCTTGGAGAAGAGAAGTGTCTTTTGGAAAACTTGCTTTCTGTTTAAAAACGGTCGACAGGTCAAAAATTGACCGGTAGACAGGATTTTAAATATATAGTCGTTATGTGCATGTGTGCACGTTTACTGTGCAACTTTACCAGAAACGGTCGACCGCCCCATTTTCAACCGGTCGACCGGTCTGTGTAAATTTTCATAGTGAATGTGCAATGATGTTTAAATGTATATATATCGACTATATTTGAGATGCATGATTATTTGAGGATAGATTTTAACAAGTTTATCACTATTACAACATCAAATAATCAACCTATAATCTAGAGTACCATATGTAGGTCTTGATTTGTCGATTGCCTTTATATTATTGTCAGCAATCAAAATCTTCATAGAAGCTTTGACTCAACATTCTCCCCCTTTTTGATTGATGACAATATATAGCTAAAGTATTGAATCTCCCCCTGAATATGTGATTTCCTGCAGACAATTATTAGCACCTTTCTCCCTGCAAACAATTATTAGCACCTTTCTCCCTGCAAACAATTATTAGCACCTTTCTCCCCCTTTGTCATCGACAAAAAGGAGTAATAGATAATTGGTATAATATAGGAGTTTAATTACCATAATATGCATGGCAAAATAAAACATAACAATGAATTTCAATGATAAAAGAGCCACATAAAAACTGAATATACGGGAACCGGTCGACCGCTCTATTATGGCCGGTCGACCGTTTTCAACCAAAGAGCATTTTGGTCGACCGGTCATAATCTAGGTGGTCGACCGGTTTTTATGCCTGGTGAAAACTGTATATTTTGCAAAATTTTGAGAATGTATCGACCTTATATAATATATATTTCATTCTTTTCTTAAGTGGGACCTAAAAAATAGAATTAAGTCCATGGTACCCACATTTTATAGGGTCCTAAGAGTTAGGTCTTAGGAGTCCAAACCCATTTGGGTCCGGTATCCCCTTTATATATATAATTGTTATTAAAATGTACAGTATTCATGAATTGCTGAATGTATTTGTTCCTAATCAAATTATTATTTGTTTTAGGAACCCATATTTTGATAGTCTTGACATTTCTCTTTTGAAATTTCACAACTGGTTTTGGTTTGAAATATAATAAACTAAGATTTTTCTTAGCTTCAGTTTTTTGTACTTTCTTCTTCCTTTTATTTCTAAGATGTTTCTTAGTTTCATGTTTGTTATATCCCAAACCTTGTTTATCTGAAATAGATTGTGAACTTTCAATGATTTTAGTCAAATTTTCTCGACCTTTGTTAAAGTTAGAAACATTTTGAGTAATGTCATCAAACTTTGTTTGTAAACTAGCTTTTTCTAGGTCTAGAATTTTGACTTTTGCTTTAAGTTCATGATTTTCAGTAGTGAGAGCATTATTTTTCTCTTTTTGAGCTTCTATTTCTTGACTCAAAAGAGATATTTGAGAGTCAACATTAGATGATGATTCTTGAATATTTTCAAGTTCTTCTTCTAATATTTTCTTCTCATCTTTTAACATATCTCGTTCAAACTCTGCTCTACTTAAATCTGCTTTGACTACTTTTAATTGACGTTTTAAGTCTTTATATTTGACTATCAATTCAGCATTAATATCAAGTAATTCATCAAATGTAGGAATTTGTACCTCATCTTCTGTTGCCATAAAGCAAACATTAGCTTGTTCATTCTCCGAATCACTTTCACTTTCTGATGAAGATGACTCTGAATCATCCCATGTTACTGAGAAGGCTCGTTTCTTTGATTTGTCCTTCTTATATTTGAATTTGTCATTTTCTGACTTTTTCTTTTGTTCTGGACAATCCTTCTGCATGTGTCCCTTTTTGTGGCAGTTGAAACATTCTATAGCAGATGAAGATGGTTTATTTGATCCAGGTTTCCTTTTATTGTAGCGACTGGCTTTTCGATATTTTAGGAATTTTTTGAAACCTTTAGCAATGAACGCCAAATCTTCATCTTCAGAATCTGATTCATTTTCATCTTTCTCAATATGAAATGCTACATTTTTCTTTTCTTCTTTCTGTTCTTTTCTAGCCTGCAAATTTGCTTCATAGGACATTAAATTTCCTATCAATTCATCTGGCTTCATGACGGAAAGGTCATTAGCTTCTTCAATTGCTAATACTTTTCCTTCCCATTCATTAGTCAGAGAATGTAGGACTGTTGAAACAACATCAAAATCAGAATACTTTTGTCCTAACCCAATAAGTGCATGGTGAATAGTTTGAAACCGTGAATACATGTCATTGATTGTTTCATTTGGTTTCATTTTGAAATTTTGAAATTGACTTTTCAGCATGGCTATTTTGGCTTGTTTAACCTTGTTAGTACCTTCATGAGTGATTTTTAGCGTTTGCCAAATTTGATATGCAGTAGTGCAGATACTAACACGGTTATATTCATTTTGGTCTAATGCACAGAACAACATATTTATTGCTCTTGCATTTACGGCTGCTGCCGTTTTCTCAGCCACAGTCCATTCTGAATAATCAGTTGTTGGATTCACTATTTCTCTTTGAGTAGCATTCCAAGCATCATAGCTACTTGATTGCATAAAGAATGACATATGTGTTGCCCAATAACTATAGTTAAGACCATTGAAAAATGGAGGTCTTTGTGTCGATTGCCCTTCTGTGTAAGTGGTGTTTTGAGTGCTAGTACTTGCGTTATTTGCCATATTACAAGAGTATATCAAATAACTGTGTTACGGTTATATGATGACCGTGCTCTGATACCAAATGAAAGTGCGGTGTGTATACTAATGCACGTACTAATATAGTACACACGGATCGTGTAATATGGACTATAATATAAATGCGGAAAATAGATGATAGTAGCAAAGCAAAAATAAAAATAGAAAAATCACACCAGAGATTTTTATACTGGTTCGGAGCACCGTCCTACGTCCAGTCCCAGACTCCTATCTGGATTTTCACTATTAACTACCTCGCTTCACCCGGAGGAACAGGTTTACAATACCCGAACAACCGAACGGGATTTCACGCCTCTAATACACTGAGGACTTCAACACTTGCCTCTTACAACACCGAGGACTTCAACACAAACAAATACAATTGTTGTTGACAACTTGTGTTCTTCAAAACACGGATTTGTCACTAGTAGTACACCCTTCCTATAATCTTATCCTCAAAGTATATGACTGATATTTTGTGAAGATTAAAGAAGGTATATTGCTTATTGAATCAAAAGGTATAAAATAGTTTCAATGATTCAATAAGCTATTAATTAAATGAGTGCTTTTAGAATGCAAGAATGTTAGAAAGTAAGATCAGAGAAAGCATATAATAATCATATAAATTCTTGTTTGAATCAACGATTTTAGATGAGTATATATAAGAAGAAAATAGTTGTAACTCTTGGTGAAACAGTTGCCATTAAGAGTTGTGATTATTGGTGAAAGGTAGGAGATGCAACTCTTGGAGAAGAGAAGTGTCTTTTGGAAAACTTGCTTTCTGTTTAAAAACGGTCGACAGGTCAAAAAATGACCGGTAGACAGGATTTTAAATATATAGTTGTTATGTGCATGTGTGCACGTTTACTGTGCAACTTTACCAGAAACGGTCGACCGCCCCATTTTCAACCGGTCGACCGGTCTGTGTAAATTTTCACAGTGAATGTGCAATGATGTTTAAATGTATATATATCGACTATATTTGAGATGCATGATTATTTGAGGATAGATTTTAACAAGTTTATCACTATTACAACATCAAATAATCAACCTATAATCTAGAGTACCATATGTAGGTCTTGATTTGTCGATTGCCTTTATATTATTGTCAGCAATCAAAATCTTCATAGAAGCTTTGACTCAACAACGCTGATGATGACGAAGACGAGCAGGAGGCTTTGCATATTATTTTCATATTCTATGTACTGGATATTCCACTGTTTGTTGATTACTCTGAGTGCTATGTAGTGAGGCTTCTTGTATTCATGATTCAGACCATGTATAAAGCTATTATGATTAGATGATGATATTCTGTTCTATGGGAGCTTCACTATATTATATTTCTCTATTGTATTTTATCCATGCGCTGTGAGTTTTACGATAGAGTCTGCGGCGTTCATTTTACCCTTGACGGTCAGTCATGGCTGCCTGGCACACTTTCAGCGCACCTTTCCCTTGTTTCCGTGCGGGAGTCATGGGCGGTCGTCACATTTGGTATCAGAGCTTTGGTTAATCGATTTTAGCCAACGCTCGCTGACGTGACTACGTATGAGAGGCGTAATTGTATTTTGATGAATGATTACTATATATAATATAGTAGTTTAGAAGGATTTGAACTCCTTATGCAGTTGTTTCTCAATGTGTTCTAAGTCATTCCTTTTTGTAGATATTAAGGATGAGTCGAAGAGGGAGACCAGCTGCAAGGGAAGGCCGTGCCACTGAAGGAGTTGCTAATTATGGAGCTATGTTTGAAGCTATGATGACTTCTATCATGAGAAGGATACCAGCTCCAGGGCCATCTGTAGATGTTGGAGTTCAAGTTCAAGCTCCAAGATCGGTGGATTTTGCTAAGTTGTGTAAGGACTATACTGCTCTTGGAGAAAAGGTTTTCTTAGGGACGGAATCGACCATTGAAGTGCAGAGATGGATGGATGCTTGTAGGAGGATCTTTGGAGATTTAGGAATTGAGGATGCAACTAAGAGGAAGCTTGCATCGAGACAGCTTCAAGGGAGAGCTGCTGATTGGTGGAATTCTATCACCATAGACACTCCAGAAGAAGAGATTACTTGGGAGCAATTCCAAGTTAGATTTGAAGCCAAGTTTATCTCTACAGCTCAGAAGTCTGTTTTGTTTAAAAAGTTTGTTGAGCTCAAGCAAGGTGGGAGATCGGTTCTTGAGTACGTTCCTGAGTTTGAGGCCTTGTCCAAGTATGCTCGGTCGTATATTGAATCTTCTTACCAGAAGAATGAGAAGTTTGTGACAGGCTTGGACAATTATCTTGGAAGGCAGTTGGTGGATCATCTGGACGATCCATTTGAGAAGCTGGTTGAGAAAGCTCTCAAGCACGAGAGTTTGTTTCCTAAGGAAGTATCTGTTGTTGCTGTGACCAAGGAGGAGTCTAAACCACAGCAGGGTGGAAACAAGAAGAGGAAGCAGCAACAGCAGAAGGGTAAGGATGGTCAGAAGAAGCTGAAGGGGGAAAAGACCTGCTATAATTGTCGGCAGAAGGGCCATCTCTCCAAGGATTGCAAGAATCCGAAGGTGTTGTTGAAGTGCTACAATTGTGATAAGCCGGGGCACATTAAGAAGAACTGTCCGGAACCGATAAAGGACAGGCAGGTTGTGCAAGCTTATGCTTTGGGGGCTGTCCCGTCATCTTCGAAAGCTCCTACTGCTGAAGAGAAGGGGAAGAGTGTGGTGGTTCAAGGTACACTTTCTATTTGTGGTGTTCCAGTTAGAGTGTTGTTTGATACTGGAGCGTCGCATTCTTTTGTTTGTAATGATTTGGTAGGCCGGTTAGGTTAGAAACCGGATATTGTTGATAGGCCATTGGTAGTGACAAATCCAGTTGGGGGTTCGTCATGTCTGTGTATGATGTGCCATGGTCTAGTTGTGTCGAGTCATGATTGCTCGTTTGTTTGTGATTGCTTTGTTCTGAACTTTGCGGGGTTCGGAATTATTTTGGGTATGGACTGGCTTAGGAAGTATGCGGCAAGGATTGATTGTGAGAGGCTGGAGGTGACAGTCGGGAATGTGGAAGGGCGAAAGGTTGTGATACGATGTAAGCATGAGGAAGGCGTCTTCATGAGCTTCATGTATTCGCTGGTTGTTCCACGGGATGGACTGTCATCGGTGCCAATCGTGAATGGATTCGAGGATGTCTTTGACGAGGTCAAAGGGTTACCGCCGCATAGAGAGATCGAGTTTCGTATTGATCTAGTTGAGGGAGCCAGACCCGTTGTGATGCCTCTTAGGCGGATGGCGCCTAGGGAACAGCAAGAGTTGAAGGTGCAAGTTGATGACCTTTTACGGAAAGGATTCATTCGGCGTAGTGTGTCCGAATGGGGTGCACCAGTTGTGTTCGCAACCAAAGCGGATGGATCGTTGAGGTTGTGTGTGGATTATCGTGAGCTGAATAAGGTAACTAAGAAGAACAAGTATCCATTGCCGAGAATAGATGACTTGTTTGATCAGCTTCACGAGGCTAAGGTATTTTCTCAGATGGATTTGGCAACGGGATTTCACCAGTTGAGAGTGGCTAAGGATAGTGTGCCGAAGACTGCTTTCAGGACACCATCCGGTTTTTATGAGTGGCTGGTAATGCCGTTTGGATTGACTAACGCACCAGCATATTTTGTGGATCTTATGAATAGAGTATTCAGAGATCAGTTGAATAAGTTCGTGCTTGTGTTCGTGAATGATATTCTGATTTATTCCAGAACTGAGGAAGAGCACAAGACGCACTTGCGTATTGTTTTGGAAATCTTGCGGAAACATCAGCTGAAGGCTAAGTTTTCGAAGTGTCACTTCTGGAAGAGTGAAGTGAGATTCTTAGGCCATGTTATCTCTGGAAATGGGATAGCGGTTGATCCCGCTAAGGTGGAAGCAATCCAGGATTGGGCTAGACCTAAGAATGCATCTGATGTGAGAAGTTTTCTTGAATTAGCAGGATATTATCGTCGGTTTATCAAAGACTTTTCCAAGATAGCTGCACCATTGACAGGATTGACAAAGAAGAACCAAGTGTTCAGTTGGGACGCTAAGTGTGAACAAGCTTTCGTATCCTGAAAAAGCGACTGACAAGTGCTCCTGTTTTGACCATTCCTAGTGGGAATGATGAGATGGTGGTTTACACCGATGCATGTGGTACTGGACTTGGAGCAGTGCTAATGCAGAAAGATAAAGTTGTTGCGTATGCTAGTCGACAACTGAAACCGCATGAAAGGAATTATCCGACACATGATTTGGAGTTAGCGGCGATTGTATTTGCTTTGAAGATGTGGAGACATTATCTTTTGGCAGTTCGATTCGAGTTGTTTACGGATCATAAGTCGTTGAAGTATTTGTTTTCCCAAAAGGATTTGAATCTTCGGCAGCAACGGTGGCTAGAGTTCTTAGCATCGTATGATTTTGGTATAGCTTATACTCCGGGAAAAGGTAACGCAGTAGCTGATGCGTTGAGTCGAAGACATGCAGGATTGGGAGCCATGTTTTCGGAATGGAAGAGTCTTGAGTATTTAGCTGGATTTGACTTCAGGCCTAGATGTGAATTGGAACCTGAAATGTTGGCAAACTTATCGATAAGACCTACTCTTGTGGAAAGGATTGGCGAGAGCCAAAAGCGAGACGATAAGCTTGTCAAGATTATCCGTAATTGGGAATCTAGATTAGACCCAGAGAAGGATAAGGGATTTGAAGTCGATCGAGAGAGTTGGCTTCGGAAGCAAGGACGATTGGTTGTTCCCGACATAGATGAATTGAGAGATGAGGTTCTGAAGGAAAGTCATCACTCGAAGTTGACAATTCATCCAGGTGGAAATAAGATGTATCGGGATATGAAGAGAACCTATTATTGGGAAGGTATGAAGAAGGATGTTGGAAATTTTATTTCCAAATGTATGAACTGTCAGTTGGTAAAAGCTGAACAGAAAAAGCCAAGTGGATTGCTTCAGCCATTAGAAGTTCCTACATGGAAGTGGGAGCAAGTATCGATGGATTTTATTGATGGTCTACCTAGAACAAGAGCGGGAAATAAAGGGATTTGGGTCATCATAGATCGTTTGACCAAGAGTGCAAGATTCATTCCCGTTTGATCGACTAGGACTGCATCGAAGTTGGCTGAGTTGTACGTTAAGTGGATAGTTCGATTCCATGGTATTCCGAAGATTATAGTGAGCGATCGAGACCCATTGTTCACTAGTGGATTTTGGAAGAGCTTCCAGGAGGTTTTAGGAACCGAGTTGTGTTTGAGTACAGCTTACCATCCTCAAACAGATGGTCAGACTGAGAGAGTCAACCGAGTTTTGGAAGATCTCCTCAGAGCATGTGTTTTGGATTTCGGAGGATCATGGGAAGATCATCTTCATTT
The DNA here is from genome assembly GCA_030765085.1 of Allium cepa. Lineage (NCBI taxonomy): Eukaryota > Viridiplantae > Streptophyta > Magnoliopsida > Asparagales > Amaryllidaceae > Allium > Allium cepa. The sequence continues at coordinate 364,161,027 of CM060934.1, read as the reverse complement.
GGTGGAGTTTGCGTATAACAACAGTTACCAGTCAAGCATTGGTATGGCACCATATGAAGCACTGTATGGAAGACCGTGTAACTCTCCGACATGTTGGTTGGAAACTGGACAAAAACTGGTACTTGGGCCAGAGATGATTCGACAGACTACGGATTGCATAGAGATCATTCGGCAGCGAATGAAGGCAGCCCAGGATCGCCAAAAAAGTTATGCAGATAAACGTCGTAAGGATTTGGAATTCGACGTAGGAGATATGGTTTTTGTGAAGATTTCTCCTCTGAAGAATGTTATTCGGTTCGGGAAGAAAGGAAAGTTGACTCCGAGATTTGTTGGACCATTCCCGATCATCGAGCGAATTGGAAAGCTCGCCTATAGATTGGAGTTACCGGAAAAGATGTCGGGTGTGCACAATGTTTTTCATGTATCATATCTACGAAAGTATGTGCACGACTCGAATACAGTGGTTTCTGCTGATAGCTGTGAAGATTTGGAGGTTGATCCAGTGGTTACGAGACCTCGTAAGCCGCTTCGTGTTGTTGAAACCGACACGAAACAGCTTAGGAGGAAGACGATTACGTTGCTCAAGGTACAATGGAGTGATGATGTTAACGACTGTACATGGGAGGAGGAAGAAAGGATGAAGGCAGCTCATCCTGAACTCTTCGAGGTATGGCCCTAAGGTGTCGTGACATCTCATGAACTTGTAACTTGTTCCAATCTTAGAATTCTGCATGCTAGGATAGTAATTGGATGCATGGTTTGTTGATTGCTATGGATGGTAGGCATGCAGAATAGATTTGGTTGCTCTTGTTTGTTTGGAATTTCGGGGGCGAAATTCCTAAGGGGGAGAGAATGTAACGACCCGTATTTTACGTGTCGATAAATCGTAGAATTATTTGGTCGTTAGTGTTGTTCTTGATTTTTCGAAGTTTAGGTCGTATGGGAGTTAGCTTAGGTCGTGAGATAGCTTGGGTCGAAGGGAGCGACCTAAGGAATTGACCGAGTCAAGGTGAACCGAGTTAATGACCTAAGTGTTTTGAGCGGCCTAAATTTAGTTACGACTTAAGGGGGGTGTGAGTTAACGACCTAAGAAACTCAAGAGTTAACGTGTTACGGGTTAAGGAGCTAGCGGCTTAGGATAGACCAACCTGTAGAAGTAAACGACCTAGTGGTGACCGACCTATAGTAGTAAACGACCTAACTTAGAATGCGTAAGTTGTTAGGTTGTGTAAGTATTGGGTCGTAGGTCATGGTATTTTAGGTCGTGGGTGTTTTTGGGTCGTAGCATAGTTAGGTCGTTGAGGAGTCTGGTGAGCGACCTAAGAGTTAACGAGTTAGTGGGGTTCTTAAGTCGTAGACGACCTATGGGTTAGGAGGTAACGACGTATATGTTGCAGCGACCTTAAGGAGTTAGGTCGTAGACGAGTTAAGGCCTGATAGTTAGGTCGTTTGGAGGGTAGGACGTGTTATAGTTTAGGTCGGCCGAGCGACATATATGTATTAGCAACTTAAGGTTTTAGTACGACCTAAATAGGTGAGCGACCTATTGGTATTGAGCGACCTAAGGGTTGGACCAACCTAAGGTAGTTAGTGACGTAGGGCAGAGCGACCTAGGAGATGATGGCTTGGGGTCATTCTAGTTAGGTCGTGAGCGACCTATGTTTGATACCGTGTAGTAGTTAGGTCGCAGGAAGGTGTTAGTGTTAGGTCGGCAACCAGTTAAGTCGCTAGGTCGCATGAGTCGTAGGTCGTTGAAGCTTAGGCAATAGCGTTAGGTCGCTAAGTTGGTTGTGTCGATAGGTCCTTAGGTCGGGGATAGTAGATAGGTCGTAGGTCGAGATGTTTTTAGGTCGTGAGCGACCTAATACCGTGCGACCTAAAAATCAGCCTATAAATAGAGGCGCCTATCTCACTTTTCGGCACCGGTTTTTGAAGCGACGAAGTGCTGCCATTTTGGAAACTCGAATACAACATTTTCTTCACTTCTTTCTCTACTTCAATCTTGTGCTAACATCCATCCAAGATCGAAGATCAAGATCGAGGATTGAAGAGCCAAAGTTGAAGATCTTCATCCGACGAAGCTAGATTTCACCATTTCAAGCGAGATTTCGACGAATCAAGCTTGAATCCTTGCTGTCCAGATCTGAAGTGATTTGTTTTTGAAGTGTTTGGGTGATTTGGTGAGTGGTGGTTATCTCTCATGCGGACCCAAAGGAGTATATTGGATTGGTGGCTTGTTTGAGTGTTAAAGTTAGAGATTTCATGCATTTTTCTTAGTTCCAAGACTAGATTCATTACTTTTGAAGATGTTTATCTATGCAAGTTCAATTAACAAGTTATAGAGACAAAACCCATGTCTTATATTTGATAGATCTATGCTAAAATCTATGATTTCATATATGTTAGACTTATGCTCATTTATTTACGAAATTGCCATTATAGTTGATATTGCTTGATTAGATCTTGTTTGGATGCTTGATTGGTTGGATGTATGATTGATTTGATTGTCTCGAGTTAGATTGTAGTTGATTTGGGACAAGATGGTTGAAGATGATTCAAAAGCTAAGTGGAAAGGCTCTTGAATGGTGAAAGCTGCTGTGGCATATGAAGCGGATGATGAAGCTCATATGGATGGGTTTGAGGACTTTGCTTAGGTTAGAGGAAGCGAGGTATGATGACGAAATGGACTTTGCCATGATATGTTGAGGCGAAGTATGATGATGAGATGGACTTTGCTAAGGATGCGTTGGAGCAAAGCATGATGTGGAAGCCTTGGTTTAATCCAGATGGGATCATCCCAAGCATGTTGATTACTCGATGATGCGGTTCGAGTTGGTGGATAATGGTGGCTCGAGAGGTGCTTGAGCTATAATGGGAATAGTCGTCGAGGAGGATGACTAGAAGGCTGAGATCTTATCGTTATTGAAGGTTCTAGCAAGCTCAAAGCAAGAGTACGTTGGGTAGATCCGTTATACCCAGGCGCGGGTCATGATGACGTGCTAGTACTCTGGGTAGATTCGTTATACCTAGGCACGGGTCACGAGGACGTGCAGAGTTATGTCTAGAACCGGGGTTGCCATTAGCCCTTGACGGATGTTTGAAAGATGAGTTGGTCATTCAATTAACGATAAAATCAAGGCAATGATAACAGTGATAGCCGGAGTCATGGATTTTTGGTTGTATCATCATTCGGTCTCAAGAGCGGTGTTTTCTAGGTGCTTATCTGATCTTGGTTTAGGCTTTGGGGGTTTGTGTTTGGAAAACATCGACCTTGACTCGAGTGATTATTGCTTTACTTTAATTATCTTCTTTGCTATGCTTGCTTCTCCTTAGTGTGTGTCTGGGGGCTATAACTGTAGAAAGAGGTGGAGTGGGATGATTTGGGTTCCTATTCCTTTTATCCCTTATGCTCTTTTGGTATGTTTGATAGTTGATTTACTGCTCACTAAGACTCTGTCTGACTCAAGGTTTTATGTCTCCTCTTATTACCTTGGGCTGTTCATCCATGTTTGGGATGGGCAGACTAGGTGACAGGTGACAGGTGCTGATCTTAGTGGCTCATGCTGATGATGACGAAGACGAGCAGGAGGCTTTGCATATTATTTTCATATTCTATGTACTGGATATTCCGCTGTTTGTTGATTACTCTGAGTGCTATGTAGTGAGGCTTCTTGTATTCATGATTCAGACCATGTATAAAGCTATTATGATTAGATGATGATATTCTGTTCTATGGGAGCTTCACTATATTATATTTCTCTATTGTATTTTATCCATGCGCTGTGATTTTTACGATAGAGTCGGTGACGTTCATTTTACCCTTGACGGTCACTCATGGCTGCCTGGCACACTTTCAGCGCACCTTTCCCTTGTTTCCGTGCGGGAGTCATGGGCGGTCGTCACATAAAATTTTACTTCATATATAATTTTAAAACTTTAAATTTAATTTCCATTATTTATTTACATTTTAAAATAAAATTTAAAGTCTAAAATCTCAATTATTTCACATTTACGTACTCAAATTCACAATTTCAAGATTTAATATTTAATTTTCTTAAAACCATAAAATATATATTTTTAAATCAAAATTTCATACTTTTAAAAATACATATTTAAATAAATATCATTTAAAAATATACCACGGGGTCTGTATATAATTTTCTAACCTAGGTCAAGTGATACGGATATATATCATTTCAATCCGCAGTTTACAAAGAAAACCCGGGTTCTATCATTTCAAACCCGCAATCCCAAGTCAAATAAAATACAATAAAAATCGCTCAGGCCTATCATTTCATCCCATAACGATTTTTCCCTAATCTAAAGTCCGTTTGGGTATGTATCATTTCAACCCATAGTGATTCTATTCTAACAGGGAACTTGCAGTGTGAATATATGCATAAACAATATAAACAATGTCAGTGTCACAATATAATGTCATATATCACATGTCAGGTGATAATTAACAGTTTTAACATGGTAATAACATGGCATAGCATATCATATGATCATCATTAACTTGCATAACATTTTATATTACTAAACACTTGTCATCAATTCACTATTTCATAAGTATAAATGTCAGAGTGAGAAAGACTCACCTTTTACGAAGCTAGAGACAAACAACACACACAAGAGCGATTCCAAAGGCACGACAAGCACGATTTGATTTGAATTGATGGAGACCCTTGTAAACAACACAAAATATAACATACATAAGCACAAACATAGATATCGACATACAAATATAATCAACAACTTTAGTTTGCAGAACAGTTGCAAAACAAGAGAGATGACCAAACCTTAGAAGTAAAAGACTTGCACACGACAACATAAGCTTGTCACATGATCAAATGGGCTTGCTCTCATCATACTAGGCTCAGCCTAGATGCCAACATGGCTCAGGTTTGGGTCAATATGGGTTCATATGACTCGGCCTAACTTGGATATGAAGGAGTGGAAGTTGTGACATGAGAAATACAAAAGTCAAGGCAATTAAGTGGATTTTTGGTGCAACTATAGGTTCGGCCTACCATGGCTTGGGATTGGTCATGCAAGGGAATGGTCAGGTGGTGGATGGAGTGGCGGCCAGAGGTGGTGGAGGGACTGGTGGTGGCGGCCATGGAGGTGGTTTAGGTTAAAAATGAAGGCTATGGCCTTAAGGGTTTGGCTAGGCTAGTTTGGTGGAACTTTTGTGCAAATTTTGTGGTGCAACATCAACGGATGGTCATGGCTACTGTCTTGGTCAGAGGAGAGGCTTATGAGCTGGTGGAGATGATGGTGGAGAGGATGGTAGTGGTGGTGGTAGAGGCTAGGCCTAGCAAAACACAAGAAGGATCAATGCAAAAATCAATAGGAAAATCATACAAACAAGAAGAAAGATGATAGAATTTACCAAATTTTTGTAAAAAAAATGGCCATGAGTTTTTTTCTCAAGAAAGATGATAAAATTTTCATGATAAAGAGTGAGGAATGTGGCTGAAAGATGGAGTAGGGTACGGCCAAAGCATTGATGAATGGAGTTTGGAAAGTGAAAGGTCGGAATGCAAAAGGACTAAGCATACAAAAGATCTCAAACTCTTCATATATTCATTATTTCTTTTTAAATTTTTATATAACTGAAAAACATATATAAATTCAGTTAAAATACGAAATTATAGTAAATAAACAAAAATAAATTAATTAATTATTAATTATATATAGTTTAATTAAATAAAACAGCAAAATTTGCAACTAGTCTTGAAAATATGAAAAATAAGTGCAATGAACTTGGGAAAATTTTTTATGTACTTAAAAATATTTATAAATAAAGATAAGAACACAAAATAAAAAGGAAATCCCAAAAATAAATAAATAAATTTTAATTTAAATATAGTTTAGATGAAGAAAATAGCAGAAAAAGGAAAACAGCCTTTTAAAAATAGGAAATCATCATAGTAAATTTTAGAAAAATTCTATTATCATTTCAAAAATATTTAAAAGTCAAAATATACATAATATAACCTATTAAAAAATATTAAAATAAAATTTGACAAAGAAAAATAAAATTTATACAATTTAAAATAACAAAATTGCAAAATAAACAATTTATACTCAAAATTGAAATGTACATATCTTTTGCAGTTTAACTCCGTTTTCCACGAAACAAAAGGCAATGTTCAAGTTATTAAATCTATTTTCATAATAAAAGATAAAATTTAAAATTTCAAACTTTTTAATTTTTAAGTTAAAAGTCAAAGTTTGACTATTTTGACCAAAATCAACATTTTTTGGAAATATTCAATTTATGCATGTTTGAAATTCTAATCCACATCAAAATCAACATTTATATTTCAATTAACAAAATATATTAATTTTAATAAATAAAATAAAGTTTTTAAATTAGGAATTTAAATTAAAATAATTAAAATATACAATTACAATAATCGGAAAATACAGGGTTGTTACACTCTCCCCCACTCAAAACTTTTCGTCCCCGAAAAGGAATGATGTACGGGAAAAGCAAAAAAAAACGATAGAATGAAATAGTATTAAGACAATATGACAAGAAGATTAAAATTATACCTGATAACTGTTGCTATAGGTAAGTTTAACAAGGTGGAGATGATCTTTCTAAGATCTTCCAGAATTCAAGAACACATGCATGAAAAAAATCTTTTAGAATCTGATTCACCCTTCCCGTTTAACCGATGGTCTGTGGATGGCAAGCAGTGCTTAGATCCAAAGATGAGTACCAAAGATTATTAAAGATTATAGAAAGATTTCTAAACAGACTGGTATAGGCAATAACCTCCCATTCTGTAGCAAGATAAGGGAAATTAGGACAACCAAAAGATAGTTTGAAAAACAAAATAAGATAATAAATTTGAAACCATAAAATTTCAACTTAAACTGAAAATTAATTTTACATAAGTCAAATAAATCTTAAGCATCTCTAATTTCATTATCTTATCATTCAATTATCTTAAATTAACAAATCCCTAAAATCATGTATTTGAAAAATCTTTTATTATACTCAAAATGTACCAAATAAAATTTAATTCTTCTTCACTACTAATTAAAATTAAATTTATTCCTCTCAATATATTTTATCACCTATGTTAAATATACTCACACTCATTGCAACTGCCTTAAATTTATTCTTAGTTCCTTTATTATCATTTTATATTGTAAATTATTCCATTACACTTTTTCTTTATTTACCTCTGTTAATCCTTTTATAACTTAAATTTAAGTATATAACGTTTATAATAACCACTCAAATTTTATTTATAAAATCTTTTTTTTTATATTGGATATTATCCAATCACATATTCAACTTTTGAAAATTAAGGTAAGTTATATTGGAATGAAATTGTGTATTATACAAATAAAACTTTCTAATTCAATTATTTCAAGCTTGAATATTTATCCAAATCTTGAAATTATACTTAGAAATTATCTTTGAAGAAAAAATTTAGGAATTAAATTTTCGATAAAGTCCAAACTATTTAGAGATAAATAAATGCTCATATACTATATATATCCGTTCAAATTTAAATCATATATCAGCATATGTTATAAATCCATTCTTATTTTAGAAACTAAAATCAATTAAATTTTCCCAAAACAAAACTGTAGCAGGACTACAGAATGGACTCTTCACTTCGAAACTCGAAAATGAATGTCGATGATGTTGCAGTCATCACCGAAATTATTTTCCAGCGATAAAGAGAAGAGCACTAAATTTAAATTTAAAATTCTTTGGAAACAAATTTCTATTCGAAAATACTTTAAATAATACATCCTTTAAAACTTTAAACACAAAGTTTGAAATCCATCGAAAATTAAATTCTCAAATTCTTGTTTTACATTCATTTTAAATTTCCAAATAAATTTATAACCATGTTTTATAGTTCAATTAGATATATAAATCAATAGAAAATGATATATAAAATCAAATATTATTTCTTAACAACCAATTCAAATAAAATCCAGATAAAGATTTATAATATAGTTACAAAATTTATTTCACAAAATTTATTTCATTACTAAATTTTAAAAAAACATATAGTGTCAGTTTGCTCTGTTCAAGTGTTTTGGAAATCATATCGATAGCGTTGATTAGACGAATCGATTAGAAACCCAAATCAACATCAACAACTCAAACAACACAACATATAAAACATTTTAAATATTAGTTTACAAATACACTTCAAGAATAATTTGAATATAAGTTGGAAACAAAGATGAGATGATTAAATAACAGAATAGGGAGATGGATGAGTTTATATAAATCGCGGGCAACCTTAACCGGGTCAACCGTGACTTAAAGAATAAGATCGATGTGGATTTCTTGGGTAAATCGACATTCGATCTCAAGATGTAGAGTTCGAAATTATAAGAGATACTAGCATCTAAACCGAGGATATAGAATCTCTGGTGAATCGATGTTGTTGTAAAGGAGTTTTCCCCTTTTACAAATAAATTTGAGGTTGGCGAGACCGCCGACTCATTATGAAGATCTTTTGAAGTGGAGTTATGGGATACTCCAGAAACAAAAGAAGATAAATAGTGAGGGACATGAATGGATTTTGGAACCACAGGGAATGTTCCAAAATTCAAAGGAATCGAGTCAAAAAAGAAGAGGTTTAAACTCGAATGAAAGTGATTCTGTAAATACATTTACCCTATATACTGAGTTTTGCCTAGAGCTACCAAAGCTCTGATACCAACTGTAACGACCCGATATTTTCAACCATTCGCATCCGCACATGTCGGACTTGAATTGCTCAAAATACCGTGTTGTAAATAAAATTTGGCAAATCTCAGAATATACAGTAAATACATAGTCACAGATCACAGACACAGAGTAAATAATAATGCAGTGGAAATAAAAGAGATAGTAGTTCATGAAGCTACTATATAAAAATAAGATACATCAGAATTAAACAAGATACAACAGAAGAGTAACAAGATACATCAGGTATAAATCAGAATACATCACTGAAATCACTGGATACAAAAAGCAAAATAGATGGATAGATCTTCAAGGAAAGCTCCAGCTCCAAAGGTGAATCTTGAATGCTAACTCACTCAATCTGACTCGAGCGTAAAGCAAAACAAAAAACACTCGAGTCAGGACATAAATACTTATGAACTGTAAATCAACTCAAGTGAACAGTAACAAAAATGTATCAGTAACTTAAAGGATGCTTGGGATCGCCCATCCTTTAAGGATCCGTTAAACTATTTACTATGTAGTAATATTGCGCTATTATAATAATGTCTACAGTAAAATAAACATACTTTTAAATAGCGTTCCGGCCTACCCATATCACCCTTCACACATAATAGTCCCAGTAGTCCATCCAATGTCATGCCATCTCCACTCCGGGTGACTGTCAGAAGATATCACACGGGCTACGGGAGAAAAACAAACTCGTAGTAAAGGCTCGGTATGGTAGGTGACACGGCACACAAGGCAATGCCAGGGTAGATATACCAATTACGCACACGGGCTGGTGGTAACGCAGCAGCCACATACGCCCACCTCGGAACACACTCCCAATCAAAATCGGAGGATGGTCATCTAATCAATCACCAGTAAGAGTATAGTATCGAAGGAATGTGTCCGATCGGAGGAATGACCTCACTTGGCCCGAGATCGCTCCTGTTTTAGCCACCTTATGCCAACTCACGGGAGTTGGGTCCACGTAATATACCTCAAGAACGTCGCCACCATCCTACTTAATTCTGGAATCTCCACTGCGTACACGGTTGTTAAAGTGGTTTTCGGAGTTGGCAGAGAGTATGACAACTTCCGATCCCGGTCTCTTTAACAACCAAACGTTATTATAACGCCGTGGTTATTTCAAAATAGTTTATACTTCAAAAAGATCAAATCATTTCATTTCAAACTATATTTCTTTCAAAATAGTTTATACTTCGAAACCAAAACCATTTTTATTTCAAAACTATTTATTCAATCAAAATAGTTTATACTTCGAAACCAAAAACGTTTTAAACATATTCTCATTTCAAAATCATAATATTTTCAAAGTACAACTCTTTCGAAACGAAAAATACTTGAAACAATTACACTTTGAAAATCATAACATTTCAAAATCATACATTTGAAATCATCGGATATTCATTTAATTCTTTACATTTTACAATTCATTCAATTAATCCCAAATTTTCAATTTCCAACTTAATTCAATTCAAACCATCAGTTTCAATTAAATTTCCTAATAACCATTTCCAAGTCATATCAATTTCAAATATAGATTTGATCCACAAATTAAACTATTCAATTTTTAATATATTTCAAAGCTTTAATATCCCGCATTTCAAAAACTAAATTTTATAATTTCATATATCTCAAATCTAGTTTCATTATTATGTAGTTTTGAAATATTCATTTCATAAATCCAATATTATTAAAATAAACTTAAATTTACAATTAAACTAAATATCCTTTCATACCAATAAAAACTTCAAATATTCATTTATCAAAAGTACATATCATTCCAATTCATATTCTTTATCAAATAAAGATCAAATCATTTCCAAACCTTATTATCAAATCATTATTTGAATTCAAATTCAAATACTCAAATTTAAATATCATTTTAAATCAAATAAGTCATTCATCTATTATTTCAAGTATCATTACAAAATACATTAAAAATTCCATTCACAAATTCATTTATCTCATTACATTTCATTCCATTTAACACATAACCAAGTAAACCCTATTTAAATTCAAATTCAAATTTAAATTCCTTAAAAATTCAAATTTAAATATTAAAATATATTCAAAACTTCTTAAATTTCACAATTAATCAATTTCCAAAACTTAAATCATTTAACACTTTAAAATATAACTCAAACAGTGTTAAAATCTATGACATTTCAAACATTGTCAAATTATAGCAACGACAGCATTTATAAAGTGCTATCGTAGATTATAGATTCCAAAAATGGTTTAGTTCAAGAATAACGGCATTTATAAAATGTCGTAATAGATATTTAGTTATTTCAAACATTGTTAGATTCAAAACAATAGCATTTAAAAATGCTGTCAAAAGACTACAACATTTTGAAAATGCTATAAAATTCCAGATTTCATTTTTGCTTTTCAAAAAATAATAAAACTCCAAATTTTTATTATAACTTAAAAATCATATTTCTAGACTTCAAAATTTCACATTTAAAATCAATTTAAAATATGATTTAACACAACAAAAATTTTAGATCAAATATTCAATTTAAAAACTCCATTCATTTATTAAGTCAAAATTCACTGTTTATTAACATATAAATTAAATAAAATTTAAAATTTTACTTCATATATAATTTTAAAACTTTAAATTTAATTTCCATTATTTATTTACATTTTAAAATAAAATTTAAAGTCTAAAATCTCAATTATTTCACATTTACGTACTCAAATTCACAATTTCAAGACTTAATATTTAATTTTCTTAAAACCATAAAATATATATTTTTAAATCAAAATTTCATACTTTTAAAAATACATATTTAAATAAATATCATTTAAAATATACCACGGGGTCTATATATAATTTTCTAACCTAGGTCAAGTGATACGGATATATATCATTTCAATCCGCAGTTTACAAAGAAAACCCGGGTTCTATCATTTCAAACCCGCAATCCCAAGTCAAATAAAATACAATAAATATCGCTCAGGCCTATCATTTCAGCCCATAACGATTTTTCCCTAATCTAAAGTCCGTTTGGGTATGTATCATTTCAACCGGTAGTGATTCTATTCTAACAGGGAACTTGCAGTGTGAATATATGCATAAACAATATAAACAACGTCAGTGTCACAATATAATGTCATATATCACATGTCTGGTGATAATTAACAGTTTTAACATGGTAAAAACATGGCATAGCATATCATATGATCATCATTAACTTGCATAACATTTTATATTACTAAACACTTGTCATCAATTCACTATTTCATAAGTATAAATGTCAGAGTGAGAAACACTCACCTTTTACGAAGCTAGAGACAAACAACACACACAAGAGCGATTCCAAAGGCACGACAAGCACGATTTGATTTGAATTGATGGAGACCCTTGTAAACAACACAAAATATAACATACATAAGCACATACATAGATATCGACATACAAATATAATCAACAACTTTAGTTTGCAGAACAGTTGCAAAACAAGAGAGATGACCAAACCTTAGAAGCAAAAGACTTGCACACGACAACATAAGCTTGTCACATGATCAAATGGGCTTGCTCTCATCATACTAGGATCAGCCTAGATGCCAACATGGCTCAGGTTTGGGTCAATATGGGTTCATATGACTCGGCCTAACTTGGATATGAAGGAGTGGAAGTTGTGACATGAGAAATACAAAAGTCAAGGCAATTAAGTGGATTTTTGGTGCAACTATAGGTTCGGCCTACCATGGCTTGGGCTTGGTCATGCAAGGGGATGGTCAGGTGGTGGATGGAGTGGCGGCCAGAGGTGGTCGAGGGACTGGTGGCGGCGGCCATGGAGGTGATTTAGGTTAAAAATGATGGCTATGCCCTTAAGGGTTTGGCTAGGCTAGTTTGGTGGAACTTTTGTGCAAATTTTGTGGTGCAACATCAACGGATGGTCATGGCTACTGTCTTGGTCAGAGGAGAGGCTTATGAGCTGCTGGAGATGATGGTGGAGAGGATGGTAGTGGTGGTGGTAGAGGCTAGGCCTAGCAAAACACAAGAAGGATCAATGCAAAAATCAATAGGAAAATCATAAAAACAAGAAGAAAGATGATAGAATTTACCAAATTTTTGTAAAACAAATGGCCATGAGTTTTTTTCTCAAGAAAGATGATAAAATTTTCATGAGAAAGACTGAGGAATGTGGCTGAAAGATGGAGTAGGGTACGGCCAAAGCATTGATGAATGGAGTTTGGAAAGTGAAAGGTCGGAATGCAAAAGGACTAAGCATACAAAAGATCTCAAACTCTTCATATATTCATTATTTCTTTTTAAATTTTTATATAAATGAAAAACATATATAAATTCAGTTAAAATATGAAAATATAGTAAATAAACAAAAATAAATTAATTAATTATTAATTATATATAGTTTAATTAAATAAAACAGCAAAATTTGCAACTAGTCTTGAAAATATGAAAAATAAGTGCAACGAACTTGGGAAAAATTTTTATGTACTTAAAAATATTTATAAATAAAGATAATAACACAAAATAAAAAGGAAATCACAAAAATAAATAAACAAATTTTAATTTAAATATAGTTTAGATGAAGAAAATAGCAGAAAAAGGAAAACAGCCTTTTAAAAATAGGAAATCATCATAGTAAATTTTAAAAAAATTCTATTATCATTTCAAAAATATTTAAAAGTCAAAATATACATAATATAACCTATTAAAAAATATTAAAATAAAATATGAAAAAGAAAAATAAAATTTATACAATTTAAAATAACAAAATTGCAAAATAAACAATTTATACTCAAAATTGAAATGTACATATCTTTTGCGGTTTGACTCCATTTTCCACGAAACAAAAAGCAATGTTCAAGTTATTAAATCTATTTTCATAATAAAAGATAAAATTTAAAATTTCAAACTTTTAAATTTTTAAGTTAAAAGTCAAAGTATGACTATTTTGACCAAAATCAACATTTTCTGGAAATATTCAATTTATGCATGTTTGAAATTCTAATCCACATCAAAATCAACATTTATATTTCAATTAACAAAATATATTAATTTTAATAAATAAAATAAAGTTTTTAAATTAGGAATTTAAATTAAAATAATTAAAATATACAATTACAATAATCAGAAAATACAGGGTTGTTACAACAAATGATGAAGAGGATTTAATCACTCAAAATCAAGAGTCAACAGAAACTTATAATGAAATTAATCATCCAAATAAAAGGACTAAACTTTTAAAAATCACCCTATTGAAAATATACTAGGAGATATGCAATCTGTTGTTAAAACTAGAAATCAACTAAGTCAACTGAGTAATGTAGTTTTATATCAACTATTGAAACCATGAATCCAAAAGAAGCATCAACTGATGATTGAAGGATTTTGGCTATGCAAGAAGAACTAGATCAATTAACTAGAAATAATGTTTGGGAACTTGTTCCTAGACCAGAAAATAAAACTATATTTGGAACTAAATGGGTTTATAAAAATAAAATGAATGAACAAGGAGAGGTCATTAGAAATAAAGCTCGATTAGTCGCTCAAGGTTATTATCAAGAAGAAGGAATAGATTTTGATTAAACCTTTGCTCCCGTAGCAAGATTAGAAGCCATTAGGATTCTACTTGCTTTCGCAAATCATAATAATTTCAAATTATTTCAAATGGATGTTAAAAGTGCTTTTTAATGGATTTGTAAAAGAGGAAGCATGTGTTCAACACCCACCACTTTTTGAAAATGAAAAGTTACCAAATCATGTTTACAAACTTAAGAAAGCTTTATATGGTCTAAAACAAGCTCCTAGAGCCTAGTATGATAGACTAAGATCTTACTTATTACAATCAAACTTTGAAATTGGTAAAGTAGATAATACTCATTTATTAAAAGAAATAAAAATGATATTCAACTAGTACAAGTCTATGTAGATGATATCATTTTTGGATCAACTAATTTTAAATGAATAAAGAATTTTCTGAAATAATGAAAAAAGAGTTTGAGATGAGTCATATGGATGAATTAAACTTCTTTTTAGGATTACAAATAAAATAATTAGATAATGGTATCTTTATTAGTCAAGAAAAATATGCTAAAGACCTAATTAATAAATTTGGTTTGACTACTGCGAGTGGAAAACCCACTCCCATGGCAACCAATGAGTACCTTAGTAAAGAAGATCTCTCGAAAGATGTAGATCAAAAATTATATATAGGAATGATTGGATCACTACTCTATATTACTGCTAGTAGACCTGATATCATGTGCAGTGTTTGTCTCTATACAAGATATCAATCCCGACCTAAAGAGACCCACTTAAAAGCTGTAAAACGTATCATAAGATATATTAAACACACCTTTGATTATGGCTTATTTTACCCTAAAAATGATTCTTTTGACTTATTATCTTGCTGTGATGCTGATTATGCTGGTTTTAAATCAGAACGAAAAAGTACAAGTGGAACTTGTCACTTTTTGGGGCATTCTCTGATTTCCTGATTTAGTAAAAAGAAAAACACGGTTTCTTTATCAACAACTGAAGTAGAATATATTTCTGCTGCTTTGGTTTGTTCTCAAGTAATATATATACAACAAACTTTCAAAGATTATGGTTTAAATATCTCAAAATCATCAATTTATTGTGATAATACTAGCGCGATAAATTTATCCAAAAATACTACTCAACATGCTCGAACTAAACATATTGATATAAGACATCATTTTCTCAGAGATAATATAAATAAGGAAGTAATTACTCTAGATTATATTAATTTCGAGAATCAAATTGCTGATATATTAACAAAACCCTTAAATGAATCTATATTTACTAAATTAAGAAGAGAATTAGGTATTTGTTCAATAACTGAAATATAAAAAATATAAATAACAAGGTATAATTAAAAATTAGATCAAAATAAACTAAAAAACAAAAATTCAAGCACCATGTCGACATCCCCTTGTACCCTATGTCGACATACAACGATTTTTATTTTTTTTGAAATTTTTCCCACCAAATTTCGAATAATTGGTTATATATTTTTATTATTTTTGAAATTCTATTCATTCTTTCTGTTATTTCTTTATTCTATCTTCTAAAATTAAATAATCAATGGGCTCCTCTTCCAAATCATACAAAAATTCAACCTTTTCTTTCCCTTCTCCTACTTCTGGACGGTTTCAACGAACAACGCTCGTTCATGTCACGAAAATGGAGGATTCTCTAAAGGATGCACTTCAGTTAATGACTGAAATCTAAGTGGTGCAACTTCGAATGGCCAAAGAACAAGAGAGGCAACGCAAAATCACTAGGAATTCACAAAAATTTCGAACGGACAATCACGCTAACCCGATCTTGATTGATGAAGACTCTTCATAAGATCAAGTACGAGAGGCCAGCGAGGAAGAAGAAGAAGAAGAAGACCCCATGGAAGAAGAGCATGCGGAAGATGACGACAAAATCATTTGCGTTGGTGAAGTGTGCTTTGACAAAGATGGAAATCCTGTCGAACAACATGGAAATTTCTGTTTCCACTATCCAAATTGTTCGGTTCATAGATCTCCCATTTTCGAAGACATTCATTAGTTTCTTTTCTCTTTTTCCCTATTGTTGTGTGTTCTTTCTTACGTTTCCCACGAAAATGTAAATATAACTATATTATTAATGAATAATTTGTGTTCTTATGTGTGCTATTATATGGATACTTAGTTAGGATAGTTAGTAGTTTAGGACTAAGTTTTACTTTTAGATCTAAGTGTTGATTATTTATGATAACACTATCTTTATAATCACATGTCATAGAGTATTAGATTTAGGGGGAGTTATATAGTTTGGAGTTATATATTTAGAGTTAGTATTTTGTTGATGACAAAGGGGGAGAAATATAAAATAGGATAGTTAGGCATAGATTAAGGGGGATTTATTAGGATAGATGTAATATTTTATAAATAAAGGTTGTCATCATCAAAAAGGGGGAGATTGTTAGTCCGTGAGACGATGGTTTTGATGACAATAACCTTAGAATAGGATTATAAAATATAAATACTAACATTATCGTTTAGATATATATGTATATGCAGGATTTAACCAATGCAGGTACAAAGAATAAAGACTGTACAGTATAGAGATTCAAGATATCAAGATTGAAGACTCATGAGTGTCAAGAATATCAAGCTTATCAAGAGTTCAAGATTTCAAGTAATTTATTTTTTAATTAATTAGGAATTTTGTTAAAAGTCCTAGAAAAGCACTAGCATCTTAAAATCCAATTTATTCGTGGAATGGAATCCACTTCGAGCCCGTTAAAGGGATGGAACCCTAAGTAGGATGGAACCTATGAAAAATCTAGTGGAACATTGTTTTGTATCCTCTAAGTTTTATTCAAATGATTTTACAAATTATCTTGCTTTCAAAATGATTTCAAAACCTACCTTTTAAAAAGAATCAAAAACATCTATCCTGATTTTAAATACTTTTAGCCTCAAAATAATCTTTATTTTCAAAATCAAATTATCCTTTGTTTTAAAGCTATCTCTCATAATAATAATATATTTAACTTTTAATATTGATATTTAGATTTAAATATAAAATTATAGTAAAATTCTATATATATATATTATTCTCTATATTTATTTATGTATTTTAACTATGGTCAAGTATATTTATAAAAGTTTAAAAAAGTTTTAGTATAAGATAAAAGTTATTTTCAAAGAAAAACAAGCCATTAAAATTTCCTTTGGGATGTTGACATACTCAATATACCCATGTCGACATAGTGTCAGTTAATTTCAAAATTTAAATTTCATAAGAAGTGTCTATTCGTCATATCTCTTCATGAATGGACATGACTATTGTTCTCCAATAAACAGGGGTTGTTTTCGACGAATTTTTAATCATATTTTCTGGTTTTCATTTCTCTTCCTCTTCCACATTTCTTTATACATATTCCTACCATTACTCTGCCGAAATCAACGTTGAATCTATCTAGATTATCTCTGGTTTGATTCTCTATCACTATCTCAACAAGATCCTCAGTGCTATTCAGAGTTATAGGCTTCTTTGTAATCAAACAAGCGAGAAAAGTTGTGACTGTAGCCTTGGAAATCAATTGGGTGAACTTGTTGCCCGTGAAATCAAGTATCTCTACCAAAAGGATTGTGAATCTGGAGGGTGTACCTCGTTGCCTTGAAATCAAGGGTGTAATTGTGCAATTGCTTTTGAAAGGAAATCCGTACTTGTGTGCGGGACTAGATGTATGGTAATTCCAAACCAGTACAAAATCCGGTGTGTTCTTTCCTTTACTACTTTTAATTTATTTCGGCGTCTGTGTTTGATTCTGTGATCATATCTGTGTCTGAATATTGCATGCATTTGTATTCAAATTAACAAAAACTCAAAAAGATTTAATAATTCCTTAAAACACTATTCACCCACCTCTAGTGTTTATCCTAGCGTTAAGATCCGTAATCCGCATTTGTCACATGTATTTCCAACCACATTGAGTTGAACTAATGGAGAATATTGTTGGCTCAAAGCGGTACGGATTTGCAGGCAATTACACTTGGTATCAGAGCTGAAGATTAAGCGAGAACCTTGGCTTTGGTGGGGATTACTCATTAGAGGTAGAGTCAGTGGTACTCTAGAATGAGTTTGAGTGCATTAATAGATATGAGCACGTATTTGTTAGTGAATATAAAATCATTTTATATTGTGTTGATTGGTTTGTTGAGTGGCTTATGGATTCTGTCAATACGAGTAATTAACGTTATTAATAGGGATCTCTAAACACTTGTACAGAACAATTTGACACGATATTATTTTTAATAGGGTGAATGAAATAATTTTATTCAAAATTATTTTTATGCATAATAGGAATAATTTTGATAAATTATCATAGTTATATATGGTTGCTTGGTTGTTAGGGGATGATAATATTTAATTATTATCATTGTTGTATGGAAGTTGAAATAAGGAATTGAAATTGTAACTAAGCTTAAGAAATAATAATATAACAAAATGGAATTGGAAAATATGAATTATTAATGCAATTTGTAATTGAAATAGGATAAAATTCTAGAGTAATATTTGAATATGAATTGAAAGGATTTGAAATTCGAAAATTTGGGAGATTTAATTTCCTTTGAGTTGGAAAATGATTTTTCATAAGCTTTGAAGGAATAATAGTGATTTATTCGAAAATATTTTTGAAATTGGTTACGAAATCTTGCGGGACTTGGAATTAAAATATTTAAAATGCTTTTGAAAAGAATAAAAGCACTAAACTCTTTTCGTTCGTCGGAAAATAATTCCGATGATGATCGCGACAACATCAGTGTTCATTTTCGAGTTTCCAAGAGAGGGATTTCTACCTGAATATTTTGAGTTGGTGTTTGAAAAAGTTGAGTTTGATTTTGAAATTCAAAGGGGTACTTAATTATACAAAAGTATTTTGGATGCAGTTGATTTCAAAGGTGATTTTGAAATATTGAAAAATTGTTTAAAACTCTGGGAACTTACTTAAAATGTTTATGGAATATAAATAAGTTTGATAACTTATAAAAATTTGAAATTTGTTTAGAATAAAAATTTAACTTGAAGAAGAGTTAAGTTAAAACAAGTGTGAAAACAAAATAACTTGGAAAGAAATCCAATTGGATGAAGTAAATTAAAGGGATTAGTGAATGCAATGTAAATAAGTTGGAAAACTTATAGAAGTTAAAAATTTGAATTGAGTTGGAATGTAGCTAAATCAAGTTAAATAAAAGTAAATTTTTAAGAAAAAGTCTAAGTAGACTAAGTAAAATGGCATTGAAATAAAAAATTTATAAGTTGAAATAAAATTCTTAATGAACAAACTAGTTTGAATTGTAAGTAAATGGAATTTAAATTGAATATTGAAATCCAATTTTAATTGTGTTAAGTAAAGTGGAATTTGAAAATTAGTTCGAATGGGCTAAATAAAATGAAAGGTTTGGAAATATAAATTTATCGAGATATAAATCAATGAGCTAATGGAACTAAGTAAGGGAATTGGTTAATTAAATATGGTTTGAGAGGTGGCTGGTGAAAGAAGTCAATATTTGATTTGATTTGGAAATAAATTAGTAATTGGAAGGCAAATTGAAAATAAATGAAACTGGAAATATAAATTGAATAAAAATTGATAACTGAAGTGATGAAGTGAAAATAAATATAAGAAGTGTATAAACTATTTATATTGAACTTAAGAAATGGATGGTGAAATGCTTAAGTAAACTTTGTATTGGGAAGATATTCTAAGTTAATATTTGAATGAAGATTAAATAAAGTGTGAAATGGGATAATTGAGGATAAGTGAATAGAAATCGAAATAAATGTGAATAAAAAGAGAATTAATATAATTAAAAATCAATTGACATAAATATGTAGGATGTACGTATATTATTTTATTCGCATAGAGCTTCAATCCAGATTCGAGCACAGAATTTCGAGATAGTTATATCGATCCACGTTGGTATTTTTCACTCGATTTTCGACGGTGAACCCTAGATATGGATTTTTTTGACTGATCTTGAAATTCTCTATCATAGTATATGGCTATGCAAGGAGAACGACGGTTTCTGATCAAGGAACCAGATCTGAGTCCGCAATAGTGAGTCAGGTGGATGATTCTAGTTCGAAAGTGAAACTGTGTGATCGAGTGAGCGATCAGAGTTGGTATTGCGTACGGGTGATATGTGTGGATCGTACGGCTTAAGTAAAGCAAATGGTGAAATTTTGAAAAGAAATGAATAAAATAATTTTGAATTTTGTGATATTATTGCTAAGTAGGATACAGGTGTATTAAAGGCAAAAGGAAATCAGTGTTTTGATTTCAGAAGATAAATTTAAATTGCCCGACAAAAAGGCATGTATTTAATTTTCATATGAAATTGATGATTTTCTGATCTAGCCACTTGGCTTGTGATTTTTTTTGAAAATTTGGGGCCCGTAGAGGCATTTTGTAGTTGTTCCAAGCTAGCCGAGTAAAGAAGACGCTGGCGAAATTTTTCGAAAATTTAAGGTGTTAGAAAATTTTGAGAAAATTTTGATAATTTAAAATTTGGTTTTAAATTATAATTTGAATTATTGAGAGGATAATATTATCGGGAACCTATGACTAGGTTTGGGAAGTTAGTTAGGGTAATAGTGTGTCCCTAATAAAAAGATTGTTTTGGGAAGTTGTTAAAAACTATTTGGTTTTAATAAAATAGTAAACGGATATTGGACCATTCTTCTTACCTAGCAATTTCGGGGACGAAATTCTTTTAAGGGGGGAGGAATGTAACGACCCGTAATTTTGGATATTTGAAATTGGAATATTTAATTGATTTTAAATATTTAAAAGTTAATTTTCAACATAAATTTCAAATGTAACCAATTATTGGACAATTAAATTATTGGATTTAATAATTGGAAGTTGGGTAAAATATTGAATCTTCAGTTTTAAGCTCGTTCAAAATAATTAGAAGGCTTGTAAAATTTGTATCGATAATACTGAAGATAATAAAAGTTTTAAACTTGAATTTAAAAGTTATCTGTTCATTTTTAAAAATATATCATTTTAATTGATATTTAAAAATTGCCTTCCTGGGCACAGTATCGGAATTCGACGAAACACGTTCCATTGGATCCGTAATAGTGTTTTTATCGGATTTCAAATTTCATACTGTTTGGAGTAGTCGTGTGATCGTACGGTATATAAACGCGTTGAAATTTATATCGAAAATTCAATATAATAACTAGGTCCAAGAAGCTATCTTTTCCATACGATCGAATTAGGACTCGAAACCTTTTTCATCGCGCTCAGAATAGGGGTATAACATTATAAACGCCTAGCGGCATGCGTCGTTAGGAGTTCAAAATTTTAAGTTGCATTCGCTCAATTTGAATTTGAAATAGAATTAATATATATTTCTATACTTTAGGCAATCTTCAACTCCATTTCTTTCACATAAGTGCTTTTCCGCTTCATTTTAGAATATTATAGCATGTTGGTTGGGGCATGCAACCATCGAACCATGTCTCCCATCCCTTTTGAAACCGCAAGCAGATAGAATGACAGAAAGAAGTAACGACAGAATATTGTTTCCCCTTTCCTCTTTTCAAATTCATTCGCAATTAAAAAAATAATATGCTAATCCAATTCATTCATATTTAAAACCCAGGCTCGCCCTCCATTCCTTTTCACTCGAAAACGAAAATCGATTCGTATATTAAAAAAAATGGCCGAAGGAAATTTATTTTCCCCCTTCTTTTATTTTAGCATCAATTCTACACTCCTCATATCGTCAGTTCAGCAAATCGACAAATTCAAAAGGGAGTGGACGTGTAACAACCCGCATATTTATCGAGTTTATATTTAAATATTTTATTTAAATATTAAATCGTTAATCGGATTTTGGTCCGAAAAGCTACTTTTTGCAAACGGACAAATAAGGACTCGAGACCACTTCCATTGAGTCCGAAATGCTGTTTACAACATTTTTAAGTATAAACATTGATATGATTGGAGATAGTGGAATTTCACTACTTTTTCACTTGAGACTTTGGGTTGGACTTTTAGCCTATTAGACCCAACCTTCACCCCTCCTCTTCATAACTTCATTTCTGTTTGCCTAAGCCTTCAAGCTTCTTCAAAAATGGTGGAGGGAATGGGAAATTAAAATTCCAAAACTCAAATTCAATTGCAATCCATCTTTCTACTCCAAATTCAAGAAGAAGACATTGGATTCAAGCTTCTTGTGCTTAGATAGAAGAGGGATTGATTCTTGCTTGCTTAAAACTTCATTTTCATTGATATTTGGTGAAAAGGTGAGATTTTTATCTCACAATTCTAGCCTATAACTATATTGGACTGTTGGGAATGATTCCCTATCATTTTTGCATGTATATTTGCATTTGGTTTGGATTGGATTGGAGAAAAAACTCCAAATTTTAGTATTTTTGGCGAGAAACTGCTGTTATGTCGTTCTGGCCGTTTTTGGCACGTTCGGAGTTAGGTCGCTTCAGTTGGGTCGCTCGCGAGTCAACACTAGGTCGTTCTGGCCATTTTTGGTGTGTTCGGAGTTAGGTCGTATGGCCTTAAGTCGTAGGTCGTATGACCTTAAGTCGTAGGTCGTATGGCCTTAAGTCGTAGGTCGTATAGCCTTAAGTCGTAGGTCGTATGGCCTTAAGTCGTAGGTCGTCTCCGACCTAATACTGCTATTTCACTAGGTCGCGCGAGCCTTAAGTCGTAGGTCGTATGGCCTTAAGTCGTAGGTCGTCTCCGACCTAATACTGCTATTTCACTAGGTCGCGCGAGCCTTAAGTCGTAGGTCGTATGGCCTTAAGTCGTAGGTCGTATGGCCTTAAGTCGTAGTTCGTATGCCCTTAAGTCGTAGGTTGTCTCCGACCTAATACTGCTATTTCACTAGGTCGCGCGAGCCTTAGGTCGTAGGTCGTAAGTCGCCTTAGGTCGTTGGTCGTAAGTCGCCTAGGTCGTAGGTCGCTCGGTCCTGCTTCTGTCCCTAAGTCGCGAATACCTTAGGTCGTGAACCCTACTAGGTCGCGCTGTACTTTAGGTCGAATGACCTATAGGTCGCTTGCTCCAGTTAGGTCGCTCGGCTACTTTGTTAAGTCGCTCGTCTTGTTGCTCTGTTAGGTCGCAACCTCTGTTAGGTCGGCCATGTTGGGTCGCGAGTCATCGTTAGGTCGCGAACACCTCTAGGTCACAACCACTAAGTCGCTTGACCCCTTAGACCCCTAAGTCGCAACCATTAGGTTGCCCCCGCGCCCCACCTTGGGGGGTTGCCACCCCCCTGGACCCCCCTCCGTAGGGGATCTTATCTGAAGAGCATTCAATAGAACTTGCTCGTTGAGATGCTGAGTTGACCACTCTTCGAGACAAACTATCTTTGGCTTCTCGGTCGATTTTATGGCTTTTTGAATATCTATTTCCATGGATTCTTTATCGGTCTCTTTGGATTTTATTCACGTCTTCGTATATGAGTTTTTATGATTGATTGTTTCTACAGCCACTTCTATGATTTGTCACTTTAAAATATAAAGGTTTTCTATACTAGTAGTAAATATCAAAACTCTTTCTTCAAATGATTTCAACACTATTTTATAACAAAGCTCGTTTTCTCAAACCGATTTTCAATCTATTAGTATATACAAACCTTTACCTCACTCGTATGAGAAATCTAATTAAACGACTTAGTAAAACAAGTGGTATGAAACGCTTGCGTTTACTTCGTCCGTTAATTCTTGGACTTGTTCGATTGAATCTCTTGTGACAATTTTCTAGTGGAGATCTACAGTTTGTTCGTAAATATTTGAGTTAAGCAAGTGGTTATGGGACATGAAGCTAAACATTTATATTTACAAACTTAGTGTAATTGACACTTCTTGATGATCCCGACGATCATTTTTGTGTTTTAGACTAGCAACTGTGCGATGTCTCTTTGTCTACGAGGGAGACTAGACCCCGCTCTTGTGATGTTTCGCCATCGCATTTGTGTGATGTTTCGCCATCGCATTTGTGTGATGTTTCGCCATCGCATATGTTGGGTAGCGCCCCACAGTCTTCGGGCCATTCGTGTGTCAAAATTAATGGCTTGCAACCATGAGATAGCATCTCGCTTTGTGTTACACGTGTAGGTGAGTTTTCATGCTCCCATTTTGTGAGTTTTCATGCTCCTATTTTGTGAGTTTTCATGCTCCTATATTGAAATTTCTGGATTTCTTGTGTAGTCTTCTGGAATTTGTGCTTCACCTATTTTCATGACTTTCATTGTTATGATTTTCCAACTTTTATGTTTAGGTGAATTTGGATCTTTTAGAAGATTCTTTTGATATTGTTTGATCTCTTGATGATCTTCATTTACATGCTTATCATAGTATGTCTTTATGGTTACTATATGTTCTTGCCATATCTATTGTTTATATCATGTTATCTGATATTTATTACTAGACTGATCCGTTTATTATTTTCTTATAAATAATACTCGGGTCAGACCGAGATGTTACAGGTGCTTCTGCTTGACTTCTCCCCCAGGGATTTACTACTCTGACTTTTTGCTGACCTTTTAGATTGCAGTTTTTGTCGTTTACACTTGAGATATAGACTCATAGATGTATTCTTTTGTATAGCACATGTTTCTATTCTTTTGTATTATTGTGGATCTTTTTGACCACTACTCTGATGTACACTTTCATGTGTTAGTTATATATTCATATCTTCTTCCGCCTTTGTGATATGGATGTTTGTGACTAATTTGTGTTATGCATATTTCTATGTTTGATTACGAAGATTATTTATAGCCACCGTGTGATAAGAAATCACATGGATGGTCGCTCCTCAACAGCCTTATTCTCTGTGCTAGTTGACAACACTACACCGTAGTGTTCTTGGCTAGCGTGGGTATAGAGGTGGGGCGTCACAGGACGATTTAGATCGTTCGAACCTAGCTGAGGGTAGCGCAGCTGCTCGCGTCAATGAAAGTGGCGTTAGAAGGAATCACGACGAGCGGAAGCTCGTTTTCAATCGATGCTAGAGCGGTGGGGTTTTTGAAGCCACGTTGAGGGTTTACGAAGATGACCGAAGTAAAGAAGATGGATGTGAAGCTTTTTGGGAGTGTGCTTGGCAGTGGAGGGTCGACGGTGTCTGGTCACGTGGATGCGTGCGTGGGGTGGAAGGGACGGAGTCGAGTCTCCTCCTTGCTCGTTCGCCTAGATCGTATTTTGGACTTACTGGTCGAAGGCAGTGAGGTATCGACATCTTTATTTTCTTTTCTTAAATTTAAAATATGTATGTATATACATATGTTAGGGAAAAAATATATATAACTACATCAATTTTAAACTGATGATTTTAAAACAGTAAATTTTAAATATTTCTTAAGTTCGGACTCCTAAATGAATTTTGATTATTATTTCACTGATCGAAATTAATAGCAAGGTTTAAACAATTTTGTTTTGAAATGGAATCAGCTTTATATATAGGACAGTAAAGTAAGTCTAGAAATGTTATTAACACAGTAAAATCTGATAAATACTGAAGTTTAAAAGGTTAGTTAAAAAGATAGGATTTTAAAGCTGGGATTTTTGAAAATGTCTTGACTTGTGAAAAATGATCAAAGTTTAGATTTTTTTTGAAATTTAATAAATGATTCCTGGAAATGTAGGTGGTTTCAAAAGAGGAATCTAATTGGTTAAAACACTTTAAAATTTTAAAGTGGATTTCAATTGGTTTAAATAAAATTAATAAATGGTAATTGTTTATTCGATTAGTTAAAAATGTTAATAAATCATATAGTGTTTATACAAGGTCCAAAACCATGAAGAAATGGTCGAGATGGAAATGGGTAGCAAAACAAAAGTCAAAGGTGAGTTAATATCACTCATTTGGATTACCGTTTAAATTCAAATAGTTAAGATTTAAAACAAATTGTTGATTGCTTGAATTGATAATTTATTATCAGTCTGGATGTGGTAGTATATATATATATATATATATATATATATATATATATATAGTGTGTGTGTATATTGGAGTGATTGATATTCACGTATTGTATAGCGGATGAGACTCTTTGCGCCCCGCATAATAGCGGATGACCCTATATACCGCGATATTCCACCTTGAAGTGGAATTAGTATTTTAATTGTGCTAACATATGTGGGTGCAAGGAAACAAGTTGGAGGGATCCAACTGGATTCCTCAAAATGTTGAATTTATTTTCATATTTAGTTATATGGAATGTTGATTAATCAATGATATATCATATTGGAAATTATTTTTATTTGGTGTTAACATATTGCGGGATATATTGTGACATTTAAAAGAATATAAATATTGAATTTTTAAATGGGAAATAAAAAGGATTAATTCAAAGAAGGAATTATAGTAAAGATGGATAAATTTAAAAAGGAAAGGATCAAGAAAATAGATAGTTTGGTTTTTTAATCCTATATAATAAATTCGAGAATATGGGAAAAATAAGGATTTTGAATAAATGTGGAAAAAGGGATTTTTAAGATAAGGACTTAAGAAATACTGTTTTGTAAGTTCGAAGGAATATATTTTTAAATTCATGATTTAAAATGGGTTGGAAAAAATAAAAGGAGAATTTTGAAATGAAGTATGGAATTGGTATTTGGGATTTAAATAAAGTTTTAAATCAAAATAAAAGGATAAAACTGGAATTAATGGATTTTGAAATAAATTTGGATAAATCAAAACTAAGTTTTAAAATGGAATTAATTCAGAGAATCGAATGGGGAATCGATTGTGAAATCGGTTAAGAATTTGGAAACTGTGATGTAAACGAAAATGAGGGTATGGGAATTATAAAATGGGTTTATAAATAAAGTGAAATATTTATCATTGGATAAATTTGAAAGTATAAATTCAAGGTGGGAATTTATAAGGAGATGATAATTTGTTTTAAAAATAAATAGTAGTTTTATTTTTAAAGGTATGAAAAGAAAATTTACGGGATTGGGACGTGAATTAATTTGGAATAAATCGAGGAGGATTTATAAAGAATAGACGGGTAATGTTGAAGTGGAAAGTGTATTTCCTGAAAAACCAAGTATATTTTCAAAAGAGATTTTTAAGTATAGATTAAAAGTTTTAAAAGTTGTCTTGAAAGAACGTTTTAGAAAAAAAAATTAAATTATTAAAGTAAATATTTATTTAACTTAATTATAGTAGTAATTATTTTTTAAAGGTTAATTTGGTATTGTGATTTAAAAGATGATTTTTTTAATATTTGTACCTTATATAACAGTTCTATTTTAAAAGCCGTTTGGCTAAAGTTTTATTTGAGAAATTATTATAGAATTTCATAACTAGAATTTTAAATAAAGTGTTTAAGTAGTTTTTTTTATTAAAACGTTTAAAATGTTTATTTTTAAAGCTAAATTTAAAAAGTGCTAGGTGCTTTTAAGGAGAAATAAAATAATTGGTTGAATGATTATTTAATTTGATAGTTAAATTTCCGACTATCAATAGTGGCCAATACGCTGATTGTTTCGAAGTGACCGGGATCGGGTTTAATTATCCGAAAACCACTTCGATCTGGTTTGAAAGTTTGCGAATGAAGACCGTGAAGATGATGTAGACGGTGATTCAGTTTGTCCAGACCCAGGTAACTTGTATCAATGAATGCTATCAGAACATTGTCAGGAAGACGATGAGCATTCTAAGTGAAACGTGTTCTAAAAAGATAAAGCATAGTCTCAAGCCTTATCAATCAGGAATGGCTAAAACAAGGGAGGTGCGGCAAGGCTAAGTGGCTAACAACCAATTAGGATAAGGTCATCCCTGTCTAGATGTCCCTTTTTTATCTCGGCTTAGTGGACGGTTGTTGATCCCAACCACGGAGTGATCTTATTCGGACAATCCAGTAAGGCGTAGCTCTGGTCTTGTGTTGCAGGGGATCGGGAGTCGTCCTTGGTACGTTAATCTAGACCATGAACTATGACGGGCGGTACCCCTGTAGCCCTGCCATTGTATGGAAACCCAATCTCCAATAAGCGCCTTCGGACTTGTTTGTATACCTATTATGCTGGAATTTAATAAATGTAACAATTTCGGCTATTTTAATAAGCATTTGTATATAGACACTACTATAATATCGGAGGATTTGATAATAAATGTTTTGGTTATCGTAAGGTAAAAACCTAGCATGTTTATTTATGGTGTGCTCTTACGAGATACCTTTGATTTTCAAAGGATTTTTAAAACTTTAATAATCCAATTGAGTGTGTTTTCTCACGCTGGTTTTTCAGACTGACTCGAGTGTTACTTTATTCTAATGCTCGGGTCAGACTGAGTATTACAGATACAGGATAGGATGCTTTGGAGCTCAGGAGACGAGCTGGATGGCGAGACATATCACATGTACTTAATGTATATTCCGCTGTGTATGGTATGCTGCATAGTCAGCTTTTGTGAGGACAAGTATTATAACTGTCCAATTGTGTGCTATGGATTGGGTTGTGCACTGATTATTGTAAGTATTGTACAGTTACAGCTTCTTTTGTATAAAAATTTGTTGTTATATATTATATGTTGTTCTGCTGCGACTATGAGGTCCTGATGTTGTTTTCTATTTCTTCTTCTACCTCTTTCTTCTTTAACCCTAATGGTTTGTATTTCCGACCACCTTAATTTGAACTAATGGAGAATATTGTCGGCTCAAAGGGGTACGGATTTGCAGGCTATTACAAGAATTGTATTGATTAATAGTGTATGGACTAACATGTTTTAGGTCAAAAGGCACCTTTTCAAGCCTTTGGAATAAATCAAAAGGAAGGGAAATTCAAATTTGAATTGAAAGGGAAATTCAAAATTCAGGCTAGTATGTTGACAGATGGATTTGGGTACGTCGACGTATAGGCCAAAAAAAATCCAAAAATAAAACTAAGGCAAAAGATTCTATATACACACAGACACTTGTGTGCATCCAATGTTATTTTTAATCTATATTCTATTCCAAAATTTAATAATCCAAAAGAAGTACCTTTTTTTGCTTTCCTTTTATTTATACAAATTAATCTACTATTCCTTGAAACACAATTTGCATCCTTATTGTTCGGTTCATTATCGCTTAAAGTAGTATTTGAGTCATCTAATTTTTCTGTGTAAACCTTCTTTTGTTTTCTGGATGAACCAGTGATTGGCGAGATCCTTGATTTCTTTTGATGCAGATAGTCTCTTTGTAGTTGACCGGTTTGTCATAATTGAAACATCTAATTGCAACTTCATTTCCAGGAGTTTTATTTTTAGGTCTACGAAAGTTGTTCATCTTTCTATACTTCAGGAACTTTATGATATTCCTAGTCATCATATTCATCGTCTGAATGTTGATCGTCGATCATTGCGTTGAAAGCAATGGATTTCTTTCCTGTTAACTTGCTTTCTCTTCTACCCTGTAATTAGGCTTCATAAGACATTAAATTACCTATTAACTCTTGAATTTTAAGTTGACTAATATCGTTAGCTTATTCTATCACTAACGTCTTTTGATTCCATTCTGAAGAGAGTGAATTTAGGACTTTTCTAGCTTGGTCCTCTTCAGAAAAGTTTTTACCTAATGATACTAATGAATGCACTAAATGTTGAAACCTACAATACATGTCAGAACTAGACTCATTCTGTTTCATTTTAAATAAGTCAAACTGAATAGTTAACACGGAAATTTTAGTCTGTTTAACTTTTACTAGTGCCCTCATATGTAACTTGTATTTTTCTCTAGATTTCTATATACGAACTTGCAAATAGAAACTCGATTAAATAAACTGTATCTAATGAAAACAATAAAATATTCATAGCCTTAGAATTATTAAGTGCTTGTGTCTTTTATGCTGGGGGTCCAAGTTGAGTATTCACCATGGAGTTTAGTGTAATTAGTCTATGTAATATTCCAAATATCTAAACTATTGAGTTGTAACTAAATCTTCATTCTACATGACCAATAGGGGTAATTACTGCCATTATATTGTGGGGGTCTAACATTTGATTGTCCTTCAACAAAGTTGTTAAAAAGTGAACTACTAGTGTTACTAGCCATTTATACATTTCAAAAATCAAATTTGCAAGTTTTTGAAAACCTATGCTCTAATACCAAATGTGGGTTGCAGAATAATGGATCTTCAGGCCAAATAGAGAGGGGTGGTGGTGAATAGTGTTTTCTAACTTATGCAACTTTTTAAAATTATTTCAATATTAATATCAAATCATAAATTAATAACACAGATTTATAGTAACAATCAATCACATATGCAATCGTATATATATATATATATATATATATATATATATATATATATATATATAAGAAATAAATTGATGTAAGAGAGAGGACATTAGTACTTTTATACTGGTTTGGATTAACCAATCATACATCTAGTCCCGCATAATTTCTTGTGCAGAATTCTTTTCAATCGCCAACATTAAACCAGGTAGAAGATAAGCGGGAATACAATCTTGATTTCAAGGCTATCAGATACACCCTCTTGTACGATGAGTCTAGGGAAAACACTCTTTATTTGATTAGGCAACAGGATCATCCACTAGATTTATCGGGCTATTAAGTACACCCATCTGATTTGAAAGGCTACAAGCACACCCATACAAAAGAATAGTAGAGTTGATGATTTTCCAAAGACAAATAGTTGCACCGTGAATACAATGGATTTTATAGCCACTTTGATAGCACTTTGGTCTTTGAAATGAGAAAAAGATGCTTCCAAAATAGTACATATGTAGTAGTGAATCAATACGATAGAGTATGAATTGATTTTGTATGATTTTGAAGAGTGTAGAATATATTTTTCCAGAGAATTTTCAAGAGGTTAAGGAGTGAGAAGAAAGTAAGTTATTAATTTATTAAAAATTCGATTGCACTCCCCTTTGTACAGTGAATGAATAAATGTATCCATTTGTGAATGGTTGTGTCCAAAAGTTACCAACATTCAAATTCTAGAAAACAAAATAATGGCATATACATCTACAAAAGAAAATATGTATGTCGACATATGCTAGTGAAACTTGAAAAAAATATTCTTTTAAATTGTTTTGGAAATCCTATAATTTGTAAAATTATTGAACATAGTTTTTTAAATATTTTTAAACTCTTAAAAAAAATTTATAAAATTTTTAAAAATATATATTGAAATTAAAATAATTTATTTTTGTTTAAAATATCAAAGTTTTGAAATTTCGAGATAAAGGCCAGAAATTTCTATCAAGGATTTTAACAATATATCTAATGGCTCCAAACATTAAATTATAATCTTGAGTTCTTCATATTTTGTCATTGAACTCATGAGTCTTCAAATCTTTGTTTTGAGTCTTTATATTATATAGTCTTCTGCTCAACACCTATGTTATATTCTGCACCATATACTATATGACTTGGCAAAACATCAATATCTATATTTTATATCATTGTTGTGAACAAAATTAATAATTGAGGTATTAACAGCTCATTGTACCCCTATAACGAGCATAATTTATACATGGCCCACTCGTAGATGATGGTCATCGTCTCACCCTTAGTCATCATGGATTTCTTAACAGATTCGCATAATGTATAAAAAGGAGATAAGGGGCGTATCTCGTAAAATATGTCAGCGGTATATTTGTATGTATGTATCGCAAAGGACCAACAACATAAAGCATATATATTTGTATGTATGTATATTTGTCAAACATAATGTCACATAATCATATATGTCTATCAAACGTAGACTGATATCTCGTCATTGTTTATCAATACAGATGGCCTTTACTATAAGATCGATAATAAGTAGGACTGCTAATATAAGGCCAATATGATGTATAATCACTAACTTATGGTCTAGTATTTACGGTCACTAATATAAGACCGATACAATTTATCAAACTATACATACCCCTAGGTTAAAGCTTGAAGGTACAATTTACTTCGTTCGATCGTGCATGCTCATCGGACGTGATCGTGACTAGTCAATGTGCCAATCCCATGCTCGATTGTTTTTAATTCTATAGGAATCACATAATATTTGAATTTAGATCTCGAGCTTCGCCTTGCATTTTACCTCCACTAGTAGCCAATAGTCTTCCCTGAAGTTGTGCCAAAACTTTGCAATAACCCACATCTAAAATAGAGGCAGAACCCTCGCTTAAGTTGCATTGACCTAGGTTTTATTGCCCAGGTAAGTGCACCACCAATTGACCGGTGGTCTGCCACTGGTCAACCAGTGGTAGCCTATCCTAGGCAATAAATTCTGGGGCAGGAGCCACCGGTCCATACGACCGCCGATTCATGCATCGTTTCCTCTTTTGCTTTGCCAGATGAGCCGCCTTGCCTTCTAAGCCCGCCTCTACCCATCGGATCCTCTCCAGAGTCCATTGGTTGATGTTTTGAAAGTGGTTCCTTATATGTACAAAAACTGATTTCGAATGAAATCCACTCTTTACACATGTATAGTTCAACGAGCGACTATGGCGACCTAGCTTCCTCTAATCAAACCAAAATGTTACTAGCCAACCATCTAGCCTCGTGTAATTCCCACACGTGCTATCCCACTCATTCATGTAAAATTACACATGCATACATTAGCACACTTCACAATACAAATAATGTTTTGGACTTCACTGGAGCGATTACTCGGCCTGGTGTACTCTCACGCAACTTAGTGCATATGATAATCATTATGGCTATGTGAAATGCTAATAACACACTCGTACACATCAATCTACAAATATGTTCAAAAAATGGCATACGCACACAGAGATATTCATATATATATATATATATATATATATGAATATACACACAACTACATTTAATAATTCTAGTTGCATCACAAGAATTATCTTGATAATTATACTACTTCAAATTCACGTATACGTATACCCGATCGTGCACATATACGTACATGTATATTCAAGTAAGCAATTAAATTATTATTTAAATCAAAACTTACCTTTATTTACCAATTCTTTTCAATAAAACTCGAATCTCTTTTTCTACTATTTTATAAAATCATTCCATTATTTTATAAAACACCAAACTAGCTTATAAATCTAAGCCTTCATAATACTTAATTACTTCATTAAAATTAAGTATTCATCTTACACTTACTTTATAAAACCTTACTACGGTTTTACAAAATAATTCCTTCTCTCTATTTTATAAAAACATCGTACTTATATATTATTTTATAAAAGTTTCATTCCACTTTGTAAAATATCGTTTATACTATTTTATAAAGTCTCATTCTATTTTATAAAATATATCTTTATTACTATTATAAAAAGTCTCATTTTTTTTATAAAATACATCTTTAACTTATGAAATTATTTCCTTAGTTAAATAATAGTTATAAGTACTATTTAGGCAATGTTAAGTTTTTAATCATCTTAATTATAAGTGTAGAGCTCATAACTCACTTAAGTAGCTTACTAACTTCATTTTGCAAAATATTCCATTAATTCATAAAATGATTATTTCTATTTAATAATATTTATAAATACTAGTTAAGCCTCATTAGGCCTATAATCACTTTAATAATAAATGCAGAGCTCCTAAACACTTAATTAGCTTACTCACTTCATCAAAACATTCATATATAATTTCAATATAATTATATAATTACTAAATCATATCCCTAGCACATAATCAACCCAAACATATCATTCATAATCACTTAATCAACCCAAAACCAAATCTAAAGCTTATTAACTTTCCATAACATGGTCTTAAAGATCTCTAGTAAATAATATAATGGTATAAACATGGTTAATGCATAAACATAAGGCTATTTGCATTACTAACATTCTCTAAATCATATCATATGATTTCATAATCATTACTAAATAATTATATAAACTATAAAATGTAAATAAGTTAGGACAATCATCACACTCACCTTTTCTTTTCCAAACCAAGCTCAAAGTCACCAAAACCCATTTCTAAGCTCTTTTGAAAATTGAGATCAAGCTTTATTCACAAATTCATACTAATTCCTTGATGATTTTTGTGAAGAATGGGTAGAGAGGAATTATAATGGTTTTAGTTTTAATTTAGAAATTTTATTTGAAATATAGATTTATGGATTAAGAAGGCATTAGGAAAATAATAGGAGAAGAAGAAAATGGAAATAACATGGAATGAAAAGCGAATAGGAGTAATGAAGTGGTTAGCCGACTTATATGCTAGCTTATAGGCCATAGCCCAACATTTAATTTTCATTCCTTTTTATAAATGACTGTTCACTCCACAAACTTATAGACTCCAAACATAGTCAAGTTTATACTCATTTTTCTCATGATTGAAAAGCGAACTTAACTACAGATGTTTTGAGTCTCAATTCATCAATCTCTGAAAAATCGAGTATAATGGATCTTCCATTAATTAACAACTAAATATTTAAATTAATCATTTAATGTTGGATTGTTACAATTGTGGAGTGTTATATTCTCCCTACGTTAAAAGAATTTTTTCCCTCAAATTCCTATGAGTACTAGAAAGTAACAAGACTGACCAAAATTCTTGAATCTCCATTTTGAAAATTTTCAATAGTATTTTTCCTTATGTTATAAGCTTTATAGAAACTTCTAAATTAGAATGCATCACACAACTAGAGAATATGCGATAACCTACATTATCCAAAAATACATACCTCTTTTTAAGAAAGCTTCTCGCAATTTAAATTCAAATTTAAACAATAAGCATTTAAATGTTCATGCCTTAGATCTTAAGTACCTAATTGTACTATGCCAAGAGGATTATGTATCAAAACAACAGCAACAAATAATTCATACATGTATAACCTTAACATGGTCGTCGATTCTACCATAATCATACATAGTACTCTTTGAGTAAGCCCAAGTGAGTCAGTATCAAAATATACCACTGACTCCGAGTCACATCAAAAGGCGGTAGACTCATATATATCCCATCTCCACCTCATAGTGGGCACGGATGGTATGCAATCTATTTCAGGTAGCTATCATTATCACTCTCCGAACATACATTAATTATGAAATTATAACTACCAAACAAGCATGAAACACATAAAGCAACAATCAATCAATAGCAGTCAACGACAATAAATAACAAACAATCATCAAATAATAGCAAACAATGATAAGTAACAATAGCTATCACACAAACTATCAAACATGCAACCAGGCAAAAAAAATCAACAACAATAAAAATTAGCCAACAACAAAATCAAATAACAACCAACAATAGCAAGCAAACATGAGCAATGGCAAGTAATAACAAGTAACAACAACCATAAATAATCAACATACAATTAACATACAAACAACTGATCAATAAGCAAAAAGGCATACAAAGCAATAACAAACATCGACATTCAATCAATCAACAAACAACAACGATCAATCATCAACCAACAACAAGTAATATAAGAAAAAGTAACTAGCACACAAAAAGAGTCCGTACCAACATGCACAATAACCAACAATGGTTAAAGCATGCATATCAAACTATAAACTCCCAAGAGTCTACTCGACGGTCAAGATGGAGAAAATGCTAAAGTGGTGTAGCTCCTTTCGTGAATACAATACAAAAAAGATTGTTACACCTCCTTCTACGATAAGGAAAACTTTTATGATATGCTAGATCATTGTGTCTCAAAACTGTTGAATAAACCCAATGACCTAAGCCTTAATTTTTCTTTCCTTCCAAATAGAACTCATTCTCCAAAGAAAAAAACTCAACTAATTAAATCATCATTAAATGACGATCTACTAATGCTTGGGTTTTCTCAAATTCAAACTCACCTCAATCAATGTTAATAAGAATAATATACTAAGTGCACTACAACACTCGCCTAGGCAAGTATCTTCTTGTCACTCAAAAGATTATCCTAATCGCCACAAAACTAGTCGAGAAATCCTTCGCTGAACTATACCGAGCAACCTTAACAATACGCAACTAAAATTTACACTAATTAAAGATCACCCAAAATGACATAATGTCTGTTCCATCCTTTCGTTTGCTTGTAAGATTTTTTTATTAAATTAGGATCGACCACCTAACTCTTCTCATGTGAACTTCAATCCGGTTCATTTACCCAACTACCAAAATCTCCCTGCACAACCAAGTTCACACTTCGAAAATCTCCCAGGTATCTTCAGAATCCAACTCAAGTGCTCACCTATAAGAATCAAGTGAAAAACCCTTTCCTAACTAGTGCAAATTACCTGGAAACTCTATGCTCAAACTAGGAGTTAAGAACTGGTATATGAATAAACCTATCCTTAAAAAATATATTACATGGGATTCCTTCCATGGCCTGAGGTTTTGTTTGCAACTAAATGGTCACAAACACACAAGAATAGATTCTTGTAGAGAAGTAAGTGAAAAAAATTAAATTAAACTAAGTAGACAAATCAACAGGTAATAGAGAATAAGCAATAATCAGAGACACAAAGATTTATAGTGGTTCAGCATTGTGTACCTATGTCCACTTTTAATATTGTCCATTATTAATCATTTTTTAATCCGATTACGCTAGTAATAAATAGCATACACTTGATTACAATGGAGTCTATAGTAACCAGCAGTGTAAAGATCCTCAGAATGATCCATCAGGCTAGTATTAATAGATGAAGACGACGACCCATCTCTTTGAAATTTCGACTGAAGGACCTTCTAATCCATATGGGACCACTAGATGGATCACCAGGCCCAATTCCTAATGAGGAGAGATCGGCACCGATCCCTTCATTAGTAATTTTGAGGCAGCGATCCCTATAGTGGCTTCTCCATGCTAAAATATGTTTATCCTCCAATTTTCACATCATTTGGACTATTGGAACTCGAGTTATTGCTCGATCTTTGACTTGATATGACTTGTGTACTGCATTTTACCCAACCCTCTACAGGGATGTATGATGATCCCTTCCATGCTATCATTTTGATATATGACACCTAGGGTAGGTTCCCTAGGGTCTATATACCTTACTCTCCAAATTTAATAGGGATTTGACTTGTTGATCTCATGATATCGATCATTGTATGCAAGAATGCACTTAAACCTTGATGGATGCCGACCTTTCTTTAGTGATGCCTACTGATCCTTCTAGATTAAATATGCCAATCCCTCAACGAGCCATACTATACTGATTCTTTCCATCAAAGGAGCCATATTCCATACTATGAGAATTCTATGTCGCACAATTATTAAATCCATTCAGTTCTGACTTTATACGTTCATTAGTACTTGACATTTGGGCTCCATAATCATTGCTCTGGAGTTGTCGACCTTGATGGTAGTCGAATCTAACTCGTGCAATCAGCTTAATATAGTTGAGCTAAAATGCTGGATAACACTTGCCTCCCAATGTACATCTTGTGATTAGCATGACGTGCGTTGAATCGAAACAAGTTTGAATTGTAGAAAAGAGACCTAACTAGCTTCTGTGAGACTATTTATATAAATTTATATATATTTAAGGTTTGCTCGGTTGATTTCCCTTAATATAAATTTAATGCTATATTCCTCAATTGATATATATATATATATATATAAGTTCGATTATGTGAGACTATTTAGCTTTGGTTATCTGGTCCAGCCTTGAACAAGAAGACTCTAGGTTTTAACTTCAACTTCCGTTGATTTCAAAAGTTGAACTCTTAGGTTATACACGTGCATGTTCATATACAGGTTTTTGTTGTTAGTTCCTAGACGTGTTCGAACACTCACGAGTCGTTTCCAATTTTCATAGCATTTTGTATGTACATGCTTTCAGTAATTTTATGCCTATATTTATTCGCGTACATACCCGTAGCCATTCCCCTTAATTCATTCTTTATTTTTCTCTTTTTGTAAACTATTTATTCATCATTTTTTTTATTTGTAGGGACCGGCATGCATTTAGCGAACCCCTATCTTGCTTTCTTTGTTTTAAATGATTTAGAAAGAATCGGCATATATGTATGCCGATCCCTTTTTTGGGTCCAGGCTAATAGGGATCGGTGGGCTTTCATGCCGGTCCCTCTCTCCATGCTATGTGACGAGGGCTTAGGCTAATACCTCCATCCATATATATATATATGTATTTTATAACTTTCCATCCCTTCACTATCACTTATTTCATTTTCTTGTTCCCTTCTTACGCACCATAACCCATCACTCCTTCATTAGAACGAACTTTCCTTCTCTTCTATTCCCTAAACAAAGTTTTTCCATGATTCAACCTGTGTGAAAAAATAACTCCCATACTTTCTATTTTCATCGCCTTCGAACTCCTCACCAACTTCCTCAACATAAGTAAACGAAGGTGGCCCTTCTTGACTTTATTTTTCGGCTTCATGGTGGGATAAGGAAGTCGTTAATGATTTCGATGGCGCTCGAGGCTGTGATGTCATACTGATCGAAGCGACCTGGAGAAGATGAATCGTTGGTGGTTAGGGTTCAACTAAATAAATAAGGATATGGAGAGATAAGAGGATAAAGGAGGAAGAAGATAGGATGGAGGACGGATAGGTGTTGGATGTTTGGTTCTATGTCGATCCCTTGGCGTAAAGACTAGATGAGTTGAAGACAAAGTAGAAGGGGTCAATATGTCTTGCCAAACTTTGCTATAAGAAAGAGATCGGTGGAGTATGTGAAAATAAAGGGATCGGTAGGATTGAAAAAAAGAAAGGGATTGGTGGTTTTTAGGTTGAGGAGAGGGATCGGTCGTGTGGCTTTTGGAATAAGATCAGTATAACCATAGGGATCGACATAAGGAACTTTTTAAACTTGCAATCTAATCTAATCTTACTTGCTTGGACGATCATTAATTATTCACCTTAGCAAACTTGGATATATGATGATGATGAACAACAAAACTTGCATACTCACTATTAAACTTGAGATTAAACAATCAAATCCTTGGAACTTTCAACATATACTAAAATCATGCATATGAACTTGAACGACAAAATTTACACTTTGACATGTTGATAGTTGATCCCAAAGCTTTCGCAACCGATCAAATATTTTGCCAGTAGTGTCGGTTAGTGATGATGGTCACTTTGGTCAAAATCAAAAGTTTCGTCATTCAAATTCCTTTTTAGATTTTAAGCTGTTTATTTCTGCTATACACTTCACTACACTACACTGTCTTACACTTAACATGGGGCCATAGGCAAACTTTTCTAACCTCGATTATCTACCGAGTATAACTAATATGGACTCCAAATGCTCAAAACATTTAGCTGCTATGTCTTCCGAACCGGCCATGTGGCATATCGTTCCTGAAGCAAAATCGAGCTCTACAACTATATCCGACATGCTCTCTCCTAATCATCAAGCAGAAAAGATGGAAGTTTTTCGCCCGTCAATCAACCTTTTCTTAGATGTTTCGATCCCTCCGAAGGAGGATATAAGTCCTATTCCCGATACGACAGAGGGTGCCATTGTTCTAGATAACCCAATAGATTCTCCTGCCTCCTGAATCGATGAGGCTCCACTTCGCATGTTGTATTTCATACATGGAATTCCATTTATAGTCATCCTGGTTCCTTCAATAAACGACAGGCCTTACTTT
The DNA here is from genome assembly GCA_030765085.1 of Allium cepa. Lineage (NCBI taxonomy): Eukaryota > Viridiplantae > Streptophyta > Magnoliopsida > Asparagales > Amaryllidaceae > Allium > Allium cepa. The sequence goes on along the minus strand of CM060934.1, from coordinate 364,121,247 downwards.
CCCCCAGAGGAGTACACAGTGTGTAATAAATTTATGTGCTGGGCTGGATGTGTATCGCCCTTTAATTCATTTATTTGAGAGATGTTGAGATATCTTGGAATAGCTCCCACTCAACTCCATTCGAACTGTTACGCCTTTCTACATGGAACCTTTATACTATTCATGAGCGTTCTATTTCATATGCTAGCTTCCAAGGACATAAGATTCATTTACAACTTTAAACAACAGTCAGGAAGTCCCTCCTACGTTTTTCTTGAACCCTCGCCTAACTACCATGTTTTAACAAGTGCTTGGAATAAACTCTCTCTGCTCAAGCATGAGTGGTTCTACGTTCGATGTCCACCTGGCTTCGTAAGGCGATGGTTGGAAGGACGTAAGTGTTACTTTCATTTACTCTTAAGTCCATTAACCCAAGTCACACTTCTGAATCTATTGACATCCGGGATGCCTACAGGTGTCCGCCCACGCCGTTAAGGCATTAGTTTTTCAAGAGCGGTTGCCTCTATTTGCACTACCCCTGTCGAAGACAGGGACATCAAATTTCTTGTAATCGATGAGAAACTATCTTTATATGGGCTGTTGGAAGAGGATCGTAGCATTAGGCTCCTCGAAAGTGTAGCATTACCGAGAAACGTCATAGAGTAAGAAGGGGATGCCATCAATCCTATCGTGCCCCCAGCCGAGGGGACTCAGGATGACAATAAAGAAGGTAAGATTAAGGATTCCTAGGCTAATAAACTCAGCGATGCTGATGCAGGCCTAGGCAAGGCGCATATGGCCGAACTTCCACAAGGCATGCAATCTCAAACACCAACTAAGAGAAGGAAAAAGCTGGCATATAAACTATGTAGAAGAAAAACTGCCGTAGATCCAGAATTCCTCATCACTCCTATTGAAGAAGAATTATCTACCCAACAATTGGAAAGTTCGTTGAAGGGGTTTTCAAATCTCCAAATTCTCAATGATATTATTACCTATAACATTCCAAATATTAATATTGAAGGGCTCAATTCTCCTACTAGGAGCGGTGAAGGCAATCATTCTACTGATAAAGAAGAGAGAACGCCTATAAGCAAGGCTACAACCACCGGTCTATCAGGGAGGAACACTAGGACACCCCCGACCATGTGCACATCACTACACACTCTGCATTAATCCTTTGCATAATAGTTACTCACATGTTCTCATTTTCTCTTTGCAGATGCAATGACTCAATCCCAATCCTTTGATCGCTTAAGAGGTTCTTCAACGTATTATCGATCTAGTCGCGACTCGGAGTCCGGCAAGTGCAGGTAGAAGACGACGGATGGGAAAGATGCTATCATTCAAGGGAATCCTCGTCTTCTAAGCATAAGTCCTAGTCTCAGACATCTCGCCAGGGAGATTGGCCTAATTTTCCTATGTATTGCGGAGACCAGGCTCTCCTTCGCAACCCTCAAATTGTCGCATCACCATAGCAACACTTTGATTCTTCAAGCTCTAAGGAGTCCCGAGACCGTAGTTCGAGAAAGCATCCAATTATCTCTTCCGATCCATCCTTGCCGACCATTGTTTCTAATACTTGTACAGCGGAGAAATTGGCTAAGCATAAGGCAACTTTTCCTAAAATTTATTTCAATGGGCTTAAATTTCTTCCCACAAGACATATGATCCCTGGGCATGCCAAAACAAGCTCACTTGCGCGCGTTAATGACATGTTCATGCAGCATGAATCGTTTCAACACTTGGCGAAAAAAATCGCTGAAGTGTCAATCGAACGACGATATGAAATAGATTGTCTCAAGCTAGAGGCACTACATGATAAAGACAAAATCAAACACCAAGATCACGAACTGTTGGAATTGACAACAAAACTCGCTGAGCCGGAGAAAACTGCCAAGGAAACTTTGACGGCAATGAGCCGTTTAGAAGCTTCCCATAAGAAAGAACTCGATGTCGCCCTCGATCGTAGTGGGGCATTCGCTTTGGAAAAAGATTCCTTGTAAAAGGAAAAGGATGTCTTGGCCTGCCATGTCGAGGAACTCGAGGAGCTTCTCAAGAAAGCAAGGGATGAGAAAATTGATTCCCACAAAGAATCACATAGGTACTTTAAAGGGGTCGTCGAAGCTAGGAGCCTGAAAATCAAACTTGATGAGAAATTTGAAAATAGAAGCTCTTAAAGAGGAAGCATGAAAGGAAGGCTCCAAGGAGATGATGGAACAAATTGAAACCCTGGTAGAATATGCTAAGGAGTCCGGTCGGAATGAAATCAAGGACTTGTTTGATCCATTAGTTGTCAAATACAACGCCAAAGTCCTCCTTCAGCGCGACTTGAGTTTTCTTAGCAAAGGTTGTCTCAAGTCACTTGTTGAAGCCTAGGAGCATATCATTGAGTTGAATAAGAGGGAGTTGGGCGGAGTTGAGTTTGATGAAGAAAAATTAGTGTGGGAGATCCTCCGTGGAAACAAACCCTTAGATCTTGCTGCCACGAGACTTCAATACATTAACGTTTATGTGCTTTTGACAAAGGGGAACATAATGCCACCTCGGAGGCCAATCCTAAGGGCCCCTCTTCTTCCTAAGTGGCAGGAGCATTAGTTTTCTTTGGCCCAGAAAATGAATTGGGCTATGATCTAGACAAGTCCAGTTATCAATCCAAAGTGTTGTCCCCTATTTCGGAAGGGGGCACTCTAGCTACCACCGAGAGCCAGCAAGATACGAGTAGTACACTTTACACTCTAATTTATGAGAGTTTTTGTTCTTCGCACACAATGGCTTTAGGCTTATCTCTCTATTTTAACAAATTTTTAAGGTCTTCCGGGGTCCCAAAAAACTCCTAAAAGTGATGCTGTTGTAGGGCAACAAGAGATACTAGCAGAGATTCGAGTAGCCACTAATGTACTGTGGCTTGATGCTCAAGTCATCGGAACTCCTAACGGTGATAAGTTTGAAGATCTTCTCCAATAGATGAATCCGATGATGTTGTGATTACCGGCATTTCCGAACGCACTAATGAGATTAACTTGTAAGAGCGTATCGAGAAGGAGGAGTTGCTAAAGAAAAAGGCAAAAGCTGAGCCAATCAACGTGGAAATCGATGATCCATACCTTGTGCCAATATAAGTTATTCCGCCTGGCAAGTTGATTCCCAGTGAACTCCCTCCTACCTTTGTAAGCTCTCATGCAAAAGATGGCATAGGATCAAGGAAGTAAAACATCGAGGGCTCGAGTGGCACTACTCCTAAAAAATCCAAGAAGGATAGAAGATCGAAGAAATAGCCGTCACTTCGGCTTAGTTTGTACATAGTTTGCATAGGTTTTTTTCGTTGTTTCTTTTATTACTTGTGGCTGTATAAGTATGATTTCCGGTTTTTTGAAACAACTTATTCCACAATCTTGAAACCTATCATGTGAATAAAAGTTTTTGTTTTCTATTGAGCTTTTGTGTGAATTGCTATTTAAGTAGTTGAACTATTACATTCCATTCAATGTACTTGTAATTCGTTGCTCATTAACTATGGTAACAATCCACTAACTCTATCACAAGGCCTTCATGCGATCGTGGCCTTGAGTCATATCAAACTCTAGGCTCGCGCCATAGTGTTACACCATTGAATTTAGCAAATTTTGAGTAATTATACTCTTTTCCCTAGTCTTAGATTAATGGGGTTAGATGTTAGATGGCCGAACTCCATCCTTAGTGAGTTTATACTCCTCTTGTCGGTTTCAGGCCAGATTTCATGGAATAGTGAATAGTCGAACCTCATTTAGTTATCCGTTTATGCTCATATTCGCACTTTGGGGATAAGAGTTAGTTGATGGGTGGTTGAATCGCACCCAATTTGTGTTTATACTCTAGTCCACACTTTGGGGACTTAGAGTTATTTCGCAGGTGGACGATTCACACCGAATTTATGTTTAGACTCTGATTCGCACTCCGGGGACTTAGCGTTGTTTTGCGGGTGGCCGATTCACACCCGATTTAAGTTATACTACGGTCCGCACTCTGGGGACATAGAGTTATTTTGCGGGTGCTCGATTCATAGACAATTTATGTTTATACTCCAGTCCGCACTCTGGGGACTTAAAGTTGTTTCGGAGAGTGGTTGGATCATACTCTCCTTAATTGATTGATTTGATTTTGAACTGAATTTGAGTGACGGTTTTCAGTGATTTCTTTGATTTCGAGCATAGATTTTTCCAAACAATTTTGAAATAATTTTTAAAATAAGTTGGCATTTAAAATAATTATTATGTAATATTTTTAAATTATTTTAAGCTATAAAATCTATTTATTCTCTATAATAAGGGAATTTTCAAATATTATCTTCAAAATTGATTTCGAAAAATGGTTTTAAAAGCTTGTTTCATTAGATAAATTATTTTATATAAAAAATACACATTTTTGCACTATTCGAGCTAATGAGAAGGAGAATTAAACGGTTTGGTAAAACATGTGGTAAATGTAACGACCCAAAATTTTCAACCTCGAGTATTCGACACTAATACGTTCAACTGCAGAAGTGTTGAGCAATCGATGCCAGAAATCTCAGATTATTAGGTTAAGAAGAATAGAGGTAGAAGAAGAACAGGAAACAAAATTCAAAATCTCACATTTAGCAGTGGATCAAAATATAATATCAAATAATAGCATTTACAAAGAAAGCTGAAATTGTTACTATTACAGCAATACATCAGAGTTACATACAATTTACAAATAGACTAGATAGTTATATCAACCTATCCCAGACTACTATCAATACAACTCTAATACTCAACGGTCAACTCCATATGTTCCTACTATCCATTTCGTCTCCTAAACTCCAGAACGTCCTAACCTGAAAATCTATAATACTCGGTCTAACCCGACTTCAACTGTAACAACCCGCGTATTTTACGATTGAATATTTAAATATTTTTATTTAAAAATTTCATCGTTAGTCGGATTATAGTCTGAAAAGCTACTTTTTGCATACGGTCGAATTAGGACTCAGGACTACCTCCATTGAGTTCAAAATGCCGTTTGCGATCTTTTTAACTATAAACTTTGATATGTTTGGAGTTAGTGGAATTTTGCTACTTTTTCACTTAGGGCTTTGGTTTGGGCTGAGCCTATTAACCCCACTTATTAATTCAGTCTCAACCCTCTCCTCTTCATTTACTTCCTTTCTATTTTCCTAATACTCAAGCTTTTACATCAATGGAGAGTAGAATGGGAAATTAAAACTCAAGCCCTAGTTTTCTTTTGCAAATCAAGCTCTAGCTCCAAACTAATAGAAGAAACTTTGGTAAGCCTCTCTTCTTCTTCTCCAACTCATTCTCTTATCAATTTCAGAAATTCCTAAACCTAACTTTGGGAATGTTCTTCTTTTAAAGCTTAGAATCAAGCTTCTTGAGTTGGGATTGAAGAGTGGTTGATCCTCCTTTGTTTTCAAGCTTCTCAATCTTGTGTTTTTTGGTTCAATGGTGAGATTTTTATCTCACATCTATGCCTATATTTATCTTCGATTTTTAGGTATGAATTCCTAACACTTATTCTTGTGCAATTGCTTTTAGTTTGGATTGATTTGGTGAATATTCCAATTTTTAGTGTTTTGAGTTCAATTCTTTAAAAATCCTAACTTTAATATTTTGATCATGTTTTGGGTGATGAATCGAAGAGCTTATATGGCCAGGTAGTCGATGACGTAAATCCTTAGTGTCGTTGATCGACCGATTGCGATTCGAAAGGGATTGGCACTCATTAGATAGGCATGGGAGTGCTGGCAACAGGCTCCGGTCGACTGAGCTCAGGGTCCGGCCGACCGACCTGCTACTCGAGCACTTCCTGCCTCTGTTTTGGAAGTGCTGGTTTTTGGCTCCGGCCGACCGAGCTCAGGGTCCGGTCGACCGACCAGCTACCCGAGCACTTCCATCTTTGGTTCGATCAGCCGACTCAGGGAGTCCGGTTGACCGACCTGCTCCTATTTGCCAATTTTGCCTATATTGCCTATTTTGTTGAATTTCCAACTTTAATCGATTCGTGTTGTTTCCCTTTTGTTGTTATCATTTATTATCGACTTTGATGACATTTTCTTTGGGAATTTTCGAAATATGCATTTTGATGGATTTGATATCGATTTCTTTGGATTTTATTCACGTCTTCGAATGTGAATTTCGGTGATTGATTGTTTTACAATCATTTTTGTGATTTGTCACTTTAAAAATATAAAGGTTTCTATACTAGTAGTAAATATCAAAACTCTTTCATCAAAACGATTTCAACACTAATTCAATACAAAGCTCATTTATTAAAACCGTTTTCCAATCTATTAGTATATACAAACCTTTTCCTCACTCGTATGAGAAATCTAATTAAACGGCTTAGTAAAACGAGTGGTATGAAACGCTTGCGTTTACTTCGTTGGTTAATTCTTGGACTTGTTCGATTGAATCTCTTGTGACAATTTTGTAGTGGAGATCTACAATTTGTTTGTAAATATTTAAGTTAAGCTAGTGGTTATGGGACATGAAGCTAAGCTCATATATTTACTAGCTTAGTGTAATTGACACTTCTTGATGATCGATGATGATCATTTTTGTGATTACGACTAGCAATATGCTATGTTTCTTTGTCTATTTAGGGGACAGTGCCTCGTTTTATTGAATTTCGTCTCATTTTTATTATAGGCTAACGGCCTATTTATTTTGGAGTTTCGACTCAATTCTTGTGGGCTAGCGACACATATTCCTTTATGGAGTTCGGTTCATTGGACGTACCGTTGTACTACGTCGATGTTCCGATCTATTCGAGTTTCAGGTTCCTCGGGCGTACCGATATTGTACTACGTCGTTGGACCGGCTCTATGGTTAGCGACCATGGGATAGCGTCCCATTTGTGATACACGTGTTGGTGAGTTTTCATGCTCCCGTTTTGTGATAGGCCTCCCCCCTTTTGTGATTTCTGGACTTCTATTGATGATTTCTAGAATTTATGTTTCGCCAATTTTATGATTGGCATTTATATGTTGTCAATATTTGTGGCTTAGTGAATGAAATAAGGAGTATGACATTCCTTTTGATCTTTGAGAAGATTCTTGTGATATTGATTAATCTCTTGTTGATTTTCAATTGCATACTCGTCACAGTATGGATTTATAGTTATCATATGTTATGTCATATCTCTTATTCTATATCATTTTATCTGATATTTATAGTTAGACTGATCCGTTTATTATTTTCTTATTAAATAATACTCGGGTCAGACCGAGATGTTACAGGTGCTTCTGCTTAACTTCTCACCAGGGATTATTGTCCTAACTTTTGGCTAACTACTTAGATTGGTAGTTTTTGGTCGTATACATTTGAGATATAGACTCAGAGTTGTGTACTTATTCTTTTGCATATCACATGTTGCTATTCTTTTGTGTCATTGTGGATCTTTTAGACCACTACTCTGATGAACACTTTTATGTGTTATATATATTCATGTCTATTTCCGCCTTCGTGATATGAATTATCTGTGACTGATTTGTGTTATGTTTGTTTCTATTTTCCGAAGACATTATAGCCACTGTGTAATAGCTTTGAGTTTGTGTCGGTATGTCGGATTTCCTCTTGAAAAGAATGCAAGTTATATTTTATCTGGCATATTGGTACTTGCACAAAGCAATTATACAGATGGTCGCTCCTCAACAGCCTTATTCACCGTTCTAGTTGACGGCATTACACCGTAATGTCCTTGGTTAGCGTGGGTATAGAGGTGGGGCGTCACATCAACGACAACCCATCAGGTTCACTGAACCCTACATCCTTATTTTGTCGTCGCTACGGCGAAAGATATTCACCCCGACCATTTTCCAAAATCATTCTAATAAAACCATATATATATATACAATTTATCCTTTCCAACTTTAAAATAATCTTTGGATCACTTATAAAGATTCCCATTTATACTTCGAATATTTTCAACAACCCTTTATTTTGGCTACAGATTCAACATAGGGGAAGCTTATCACATATAACAAATATATACATAATTTTACTATGCCAATCAACATTCAAATTTGATTTTCTTTTATAAATTTACTTGCCATATCACTTACTTTTCATAATGTGAATTTCAAAAGATTTCCAACTTCCACCTTTATTCATGTATATTTCTCAAAATATACTTCTCTTTTAAAAATCATTTTTCATTTCATTCAAGATTTCCATTATCAATTTCACTTAAGCACGTACGATGTACATATACCATCCACACGCAATTTCGAATTTGGTCGCTCACTCGATCACACATTTCACTTCCGAACTAGTATCGTCCACCCGACTTCCTAGTGCAGACTCAGATATGGTTTCTTGATCAAAAACAGTCATTCTTCTTGCATAGTCACAAGTATGATAGAGAATTCTCAAAATCAACCAAAAGTCCATATCCAGGGTTTGCCCTTGAAAATCGTAACTCGGATCAATATACTATCTCGAAATTCTATGCTCGAATCCGGATCAAATCACTATGCGAATAGAATAATATACGTACATCCTACATATTTATCTTCCTTGATTATCAGCTAAATCAATTCTCTTTTCTATTCACCTTCATTTTGATTCTATTCACTCATCCACAATTGCTTCCAATTTCTATTCGGGTTAACATTTTAATTCTTATCTCAATTGGTATTCAATTATGGGCAGTTTACACTCTGACCAACTTGTATTAAGAAAATAGCTTTAAAACATTTTAAAACTAGATAAGTAGTTGTAAAATAGTTATTAGTCGCAAATAGAAGTAAAATAGTTAAGTAATTTTAAAATAGTTGTAAAATAGTCAAATAGTTGTAAAATAGTTAGATAATTGCAAAATAGTTATACAATAGTAATTAGTTTATAAAACAGTTGTAAAAATGTTGTAAAATAGTTAAATAGTTCCAAAAGTAATTGTAAAATAAGTATAAGATAGTTTTGGGTTTTAAAAAGAAAAGTTATATAGTAAATAGCTAAGAAAATAGATTAAAAACAGTTATATTAAAACAATTTATTTGAAAAAATAGTTCAGAGCCCAAATGTCCAATTCATAATCTCCATTTCCAATCAATTTCCAATTTCCACTTCTATTAAAATTGATCAAGTTTGTGCTCGTGTTCATTGACAGCATTCTCATCTATTCCAATCAGAGTTTCGTAGCGGGAACAAGGTTGCAGCTATGCAAGAATGGAAGCAACTGCAGACTTCTACGTGAAGTTTTTCAGGATCTGAAGGCGAGTTTGTCAAATGCGCCTGTTTTGGTTATTCCAGATAAGAGAAGAAAGTTTGAAGTCTATTGATGTTTGTGGAATAGAGCTTGTGTTTTGGATTATTCAGTAGATCTTGAAAGGATCATTTTTGTAACATCCCGCCTTTGCACACGCTTTAAATCGACACACGTGCAAATTCAAACCATACGGAAGGGCGGATTGTTATGGGGTAAACAAGAAAAACAAGAAAGAAATAAAAATAAACAGAATCTCACAGCGGAAGGATAAAATATAATAATCAAATATATAGTTATAAATTTGTTTACAAAAACATTTGATTATATTTATATAATACATATCAGAGTTACACATACCAATAACAGTGCAGTGGAACAGTATGAGTGTAGTGCAATAATATAGATAATAATAATACAAATCTTCGTCTTTGTCCTCCAGAACTAAATCTTCAAATCTTGAAACGCTCGGACTGACCCGAGCGAATTTGAAAAGACAAAAACACTCGAGTCAGAACTAAAAGATCTTATGTGAGTTAAATTAACAGAAATAAATATGAGTGCAGTAACTCAAGAGATGCTCGGGATTTACATCTCCTAAGGATCCGTTAAACTATTTACTACATAGTATATCGCGCTATTATAATAGTGTCTAATTGTAAAATAAACTTACTTTAAAATAGCGTTAAGGAGTGACCCAATATTCCCCTTAAGACAAATAATGCCAATAGTCTATACAGTGCCTGCATATCTCCTGATCGGGAGACTACGAGAAGACACTCCATAGGTACGACACAAATAGAAACTCGTACAAGGCGCGATAGGGTAGGTGACACGGCACAACTAGGCAATGCCAGGGTAGATATACCAATTACGCTTCCGGGTTGGTGGTAACGCGTAGCACGCAGCTACCGCCCACCTCGCACAAACTCCCCCAAATCAAAGAAATAAAAACTGAAGGTGGCCACCGAATCAATCCAAATTATAATATCGAAGGGAAGTGTCCGATCAGAGGTGCTACCTCATTAACCCGTCGATCGCTCCTGTTTTAGCCACCTTATGCCAACTCACGGGAGTTGGGTCCACGTATTTACCTTACAGGAAACGCCGCCACCAACCTACTTCATTCTGGAATCTCCACCGCGTACACGGTTGTTAAAGTGGTTTTCGGGGTTGGCAGAGAGTATGACAACTTCCGATCCCGGTCTCTTCAACAACCAAACGTTATTATAACACCGCGGTCTTATCAAAATAGTTTTACTTTCAAAACCAGAATATATACCCATTTCAAAACCATATAATATGATACCATTTTTCGTTTTAAAAACCAAATAAATTTGATATCATTTATAAACCCAAATCAGTATAATATCATCTTTATTTCACATATATCTTTTCCAAAATCATACTGCTTTAAAATTTATAATATCTGAAAGCCAAACATTTGAATTATAACTTTCAAAACATAATACTTCGAAATTCATAGCTTTAAAACCATAACTTTCAAAACTTAAATGGTTTGGATATTCAAAATTATATAAAATAAATCAGTTGAATTTAAAATTTCTTTATAAAGTAAATAATATCCACGCCTTTACAATTTTATTAACTTTAAATTCAGTCTAAACCTATAACCTTTAGATTCACTTTCAGTTTGAATAAAAACATTTCGATTTCAATATTTTCAAACTTTGAGTATTTAATAAATTTCAAAACTAAGGTCGGGAATTTCTATTCAACAATTCATTGTCCTATTATTTAGTTTTGAAACGTTTGCATAATAGATCCATAACCATTTAAATTAAAACCCAATTTATTTAGACTAAATATTTCCTTCCATTTATTTATACTAGAATTATTCATTTAATTTATCTTAAATAAAATTCCAGTTATAAATATCATACCTTTAAAATTTCCAAGATTAATAAGTTTACACCAACTTGTGGAGTTTAATTTTTAAATAAGCCCAATTCCAAATAAATTGCCAACTTAATTTCCAATCTTAATTGATTTGAACTATTTAAAACTCTATATATATACACAATATCTTAAACCTGTACTTAATCATAAATATAAATTATCAAACTCCATTTTGCAACTTATTTATTTCCATTTAATAAATTCATTCATAACTTAAATTTAATAATTTAACTATATATGTATATATAAAATAAGATTTTATATAAGATCAAAATTAATATTTATTAAACCGCATCATATCCAAACCATAAAAATCATTTCAAAAATAATTTTATATATATACCGCGGTGCCTGTATATAATTTTCTATCCTATGGTCAAGTGATACGGATATTTATCATTTCAATTCGCAATTTAAAAATAAAAATCCGGTTGTATATCATTTCAAACCGCAATCCCGAATGAAATAAAAATGCATAATAAGTTGCAGTTTATATAATATAGAACACATCATCCATTCACCCAATATCAATCATCAACCAATTTATTTCAATCATCATCAATTTAACCAATCATCAATATAGAGCATATAAAATATAACAGGTAATAAATAACAGGTATTAACTAACAGTTTATATTCAATAATAAATTTAATAACTGTTTAACTAGTAGTTTATATGCAAATAAATAAATTTTAACTGTCAAATTATATGCAATAACAAAATTAATTAACAGTTAAATAAATAAATGCGATTTAACTGAGAAGATGAATAAAACACGCCAAACTGTCATAAATAAATTTATACTCATATCTTAAGTCAATTTAACAAACATACGAAAACTTAGAAGTTGTGAGTGGGTTAAAACACTCACCTTTTGAATTTAAATCGAATTCAAATCCAATTTAAACCAAAAAAAATTGACAGTCTTCAAATCCGTCCAAACCTGCGTCAAAGTGTCCAGAATTTCGATACGAACGCAACGGAGAAAACCGCGCGTCAATCCGAGCTCGTATGCAAAAGTTATTCAAGTTAAAAGATTTAAATTTTAATATAACATAATTAATTAATACATTAAAAAAATATAACGTACCATCCTCTTCTTCCTTGTCCACGAACCTACTAACCCATCATGCACGCGCCACTTTCTTCCGTGTGCACGCAACTCGAGACATATATAGTTCGATCAGCGACTACCAGTGTGTGCGCCACCTTGAGAGCCACCTACGGACCAAGTTTCACATCACCACTCGCTACCGTTTGCACGCAATCCAAGAAAATACGTCCATGCTTCCAAGCCAGATTCTGACAAATCCATGGTCCAATAGCATAGATCAACCGTATGGATTTGAAGAACTCGTCGAGATCTACAACTTTGCTTTTGGAATTTTTCGATTTCGTTAAACGGATTAAAAGATATTAAGGAAAGAAGATAAGAAATTTCTGGCCATTGAATAAGTGGCGGCCAGGGCAAAGAATTAGGGTTTCTGAAATAAAATAATAATAAAACTATCTCGGTTTGCGTGCGTATTTGTAGAGTTTAACGTCAAAAACGGGCCAGAGTCTTTAAGAGTGCTGATAAGCGATCCGAACATAAAAAGGCCTTCTGAACGCAATGGTACTGGTTTCGAAGCCCAGTTCCATCATTTTCGTAGGTTACTGTTCAAGTCAATTTGTTTGAATGACAAAAATGCCCCTGAAAAGTCCGTTTCGGCTCTGGAACGAAAATGAATCATCCTATATATCAAAATAGATGTTTTTAAATATTTTAAACACGATGGAACAAGTTTCAAGCCCAAATTCCATCGTATGAAGAAGTTATGTTAAAAACAATATTTTCAAAATGATTTCAAATGCATAAATTTCAAGGCGTTTCGAGTTCGTACGATCAAACAACAAGTCCGATCGCTACGAAACTTGAAACACTATTATAATTCACCATTACGGATCCGATGAAACTGGTTTTGTCGAAATCCGAGTTAGTGGCCAAAATGGCTATTTTCCTATTAATTAAATAATTTAATAATTAGTAAATAAATCCAATTTTTTTTAGTTTTAGAATTGGAAATTTTTATCACTTATGATTCCTCAATCATTTACAATGATTTTAAACAAATTAAAAATGTAAATTTAGATGATTCATTTATAAATTTAAATATAAATTCTCAACTTCGTTAAATTCAAAATTTTAAATTAACTTTCTAATAATTCTATTAAATTAAAGGAAACAATTATTATTGCATTCATATATTTCAAATATAAGGATTTACCATTGGATTTAAAATTATCGCATAAATATTTCCCATTTTCAACTTAATTTTTAAATTAACGTAATAATTACATATTTGATTTTTATTCATTTGCAATAAATCCAACTATTATAAATTTAATAAATTAACTCACGATAAAATTCAAGTTCTATAATTCATGAATTTCATCATCTTGATTTACTTATTAATTTATAATTCTAAAGGTCAATTCCCGTTTCAATTTAAAGTAACTAAATTTTCTAATTATAGTATTTATTTCAATTTCCTTAAATAACCCCTTTACTATAAATTGAATCCAATTTATTTTAATAAGTTTCCAATTAAACGGATTAGATTCAATTTCAAACTTACACATAAGTTTAGGTTATAATCAATTTATAACGTATTACTTTCATAGTTATTTACATATTTCTCGTATTAATTTCCCAATAATTCATAATTATTAAAATAACGCTTATAATCAATAACGACATTGCAATTACTCACATTCAAATGATCATTATTTCAAATAAATTTATCGACCAATTAATTGGGGAATTTATAACAATTGTTATCTACCCTTATATTTACTTCCTAATAACGTACTACGTACTCTTCTTTAATTGTGATTTGAATTCCAACCTTTATTTATCATACTAAATAAAATAAACTACATATAGATTGTTACCTTTTTCCTTACATGCCTTTATAGGTTTATTACTTAACAATCATCGTTTAAAATCCCGTGTATACATAAATTATTATTTAACATAAATCTACTCTTTTATTACTTTACGTTCACACTTCCATTACTATATAATTAATCATCAAGTAACGTTATCATCAAACCAACATTAATTTATATATTAAATGCTTACATTTATTTCTCTACACCCAATTGGTTCCAACTTAATTTGTATTAATGCTATTCCCTTATATTGTTATTATTTATCCACTTGTTCTAACTTTTATTACCTAAATTTTCCATTTTTGTAAGCCTTTAATATTTCCATTTAAATTAAATATAAATTTCAATTCAATCAACCCTTTTCAACACTCAACTTATAGTAACGGCTTACAAGTACGAATGGAATTATTATTTATTATAATATTTTCTTAATTTACATTAACATATAAATAAATTTCCTTTGAATGAATTTTATATCCAGGTATAATACTTACTCCATTTCATTTATTGAAATTTATTCAAATTGCTAGTAAATAGGTTTTAAGCCACCATTTATAAAATTTAAATTAGCGTTTATTTCAATATTTGTTATAAAGTTTTTTTTCTTTTTCTTTTTCTTCTTTCTACTAGATTTAATTACAAAACTTATTAATTTAACCAAATTAACTCCACGAAATTTACGAGTCGTTACACTCTCCCCCACTCAAAACTTTTCGTCCCCGAAAAGGAAAAGGACGGGAGAAGGAAGAATTAAATAAACAATACATTTTATTCAAATATTAACTTATAAACATTAATTTACAAATTTTATTACTTTAAATAAAATATACTCATTTTATAATCATTAAATCTTTTTATACTTGAATAAATAAGTTTGGAAAAAAACATTTTCAAATTAATTTCTAAGTCCAAATATTTGTGAAAAATTTCGACAGAGTCTCCCTTATACGGAGAGGCTCAGGAGAAAATGTAATATCAAAATATAACAATTATATTACATATATTTCCAAAATAATATATATCCCAACACGGAAAAATATATAAAATAGCGCTATAACCGTAATCCTAAACGTACCTATTTGTCGGGCAATTTACGCTCAATTTATGGAACCAAAAGTAGTAGAAATTGCTTCCATAACCTGAATTTCACTTATAAAATCCAAAGGGTTAACAATTTATGTAAAGTGAAATATTTAAGTGATTTCAATCACTAACAACAAATCAATACAACAACCATCAATTTCAACAAACAACATACACAACAAATACAAAACAACCATTCAACCAAACAAACAAATAATTATTCGGGTTCAAAACTTTTAAACTGTACGGTATGAAGAATAAACTACTAGCGCGTCATTTACTCAACAGACTTAGATAAACTAAATAGATTATTCATTCACCCCAAATACTATTTTAAAGTATCCTTTCCCAAACAACCATCAACTAAACAACAATAAATCCAACAACAATCAACTTAACTTATTATTAATTTTATTTCATACATTAGTTGTTTAATTTCCTTCTTTCATTTATTCAGTGATTCTTTTCATTCATATAACGGTTTATCCTTTTATTTTCATTTACTTCTTTCAATTTTATTTAGAAATAACTTCAACCCTTTTACTTAAGTTTACAATTTCTCTTTATTATATTACATTCATTATAATTGCATGACCTCATCTATTTACACTTCAATTACTTAAGTTTATAATCATCTATTTTTCATGCTTACCTTTTATTATATTTACTTGGTAAAATTTCAATTATAACTTAAGTTTATAGCATTAAATTCTCATTTAATAGCGATTTCATTGAATACTTTCATTATTTCAAAACTTCTACTTGTATAATATTCTATTACAATATCCTATTAAACATTTCAACTTTTAATATTTGGTAAGTTATATGTGTTATTTAAGGGTGTAATTGAAAGTTATACAAGTTTCTCATTTCTTTTAATTAATTCATTGTTCAATAAATTTTACCTTTTGTCTTATAAGTTACCATTTCAACTTCCTTTTATTTCCTTTATAACTTGGCATTAAATCTCTTACCTAAATTAGAGATTTCAATTTATTAATTACTTCCCTTTCATTTCACTACAATAATTGAAACAATTAATTAATGGAAATTTAAGAATTTAACGCCGGGTTAAATTTTCAATTTATTTTAAAACAATAGATAAATATATTCTTACAACTTATATATCTCTAATTATATTTAAAACAATTCAAAATTTATATATTTTTCAAAAATGAATCTGCAGTAGAAATACTATAGTGGTTTTCCTCTTCGAAACTCGAAAATGAAAGTCGATTATGCGGCCGCCATCACCGAAATAATTTTCCAACGACAAAGAGGAAAGTACAAAACTTAATTTCTTCAAAATCTTCTTTAAAACAATTCTTCCGAATTATATTGAAATATTTATATCAGAAAATACTTACAAACAATATTATTATATTCCAAAATTTATTCGAAAGAAATTTCAAAACCCCGGAACTTAAGTTCTAAATTTCCAAATTTCATTTATTTTTCAATCTTATTTTTGTTATTATTTATACACTTTATTACCTAACAACCAATCTATTGCAGCCAAATATAGATATCTTTTGAAAAAAATTATTTTATATATAGAAATTATAATAGAAAAAATTATTTCATTCACCTATATAAAACAAATATTATGTCGGACTGTCCTATTAAGTATTTAGAAATCCTAATGATGTCACAGCGTCCTATGCACCAACAAGAATTTATAAATACAAAACGGAACAGATTAACACAAAGCTAACAAATACACTCAGCGACTTCCATATACACTAACAAATACGCTCTCTCATATATATACACTCAGCGACTCCCATAGGGTACTACTACCCTATTAATAAAGAGTCAGACCCCACAAAGCTAAGGTTTATCGCTAAACCAAAGCTCTGATACCAACTGTAACATCCCGCCTTTTCACACGCTTTAAATCGACACACGTCCCAATTCAAACCATACGGAAGGGCAAATTGTTATGGGGTAAATAAGAAAAAGAAGAAAGAAATAAAAAGAAACATAATCTCACAGCGGAAGGATAAAATATAATAATCAAATATACAGTTTATAAATCTGTTTACAAAAATATATGATTATATTTATGTAATACATATCAGATTTACAAATACCAATAACAGTGCAGCGGAATAGTATGAGTGTAGTGCAATAATATAGATAATAATAATACAAATCTTCGTCTTCGTCCTCCAAAACTAAATCTTCAAATTCCGAAACGCTCGGACTAACCCGAGCGAATTTGAAAAGACAAAAACACTCGAGTCAGAACTAAAAGATCTTATGTGAGTTAAATTAACAGAAATAAATATGAGTGCAGTAACTCAAGAGATTGTAACAACCCACATATTTGTCGATTTTTTTATTTAAATATTTTATTTAAATACTTTATCCATACTCGGAATTTAGTCCGAAAAGTTACTTTTTGCATACGGTCGAATTAGGACTCGGGATCACCCCCATTTAGTTTAAAATGCCGTTTGCGACCTTTTTGAGTATAAGCTTCGGTATGTTTGGGGTAAGTTGATTTTTGCTACTTTTTCACTTAGGGTTTTGATTTGGGCTGAGCCCACTTATGTATTCAGTCCCAAACCCTCTCCTCCTCGTTCACTTCCTTTCTATTTTCTTTTTTTACTCAAGCTTTAGCAACAATGGTGGGAGAGATGAGAAATTAAAACTCAATCCCTAGTTTTCTTTTGCAAATCAAGTTCTAGCTCCAAACTAATAGAAGAACCCATTAGTAAGCTTCTCTTCTTCTTCTCCAACTCAATCTCTTATCAGTTTCAGAAATTCCTAAACCTAACTTTGGGAATGTTCTTCTTTTAAAGATTAGAATGAAGCTTCTTGAGTTGGATTTGAAGAGTGGTTGATTCTCCTTTGCTTCCAAGCATCTTCTTCAATCGTTTGGGTTCAAAGGTGAGATTTTTATCTCACATCTGTGACTATAATTATCTTTGGTTGTTGGGTATGAATTCCTAACACTTCTTCATGTGCATTTGCTCTTGATTTGGATTGGTTTTGTGAATATTCCAATTTTTGGGTTTTTAAGTCAAATTTGTGTGAAAATCCTTATATGGATGTTTGATCCTGCTTTTGGTGATGCATCGAGAAGCATATAGGGCCCGGTTGCCGATTGGCATAAACCCTTAGAGCCAATGTTCGTCCGGTTGCATTTTGGAAGAGTTTGCTCTTCATTTGGATAGGCTGAAAAACAGCCCAGGCAAGATTCAGTCGACTGAAAAGTCTGTTTAGTCGACTAAACCTGGAACCCGAAAGTTTCCAGATATGATTCAGTCGACTGAATGCTCTGTTCAGTCGACTGAACCTGGATACAGAAAGTTTCCTGAACCTGCAAAATTTCCAGGTACAGGGTCAGTCGACTGAAAACTATGTTCAGTCGACTGAACCTGCTGTTTCAGTCCATTTTGCCTTTTTGGGTTGAATTTCCAACGTTAATCTATTCGTTTTGATTTCCTTTTGTTATTATTACTTATTATCGACTCTGATGACATTTTCTTCGTGATTTTTGGGAATATCCATTTTGATGGATTCGGTATCGATTTCTTTGGATTTTGTTCACGTATTCGAATGTAAATTTTAGTGATTGATTGTTCCTACAATCTTCTTTGTGATTTGTCACTTTAAAAATATACAGGTTTCAATACTAGTAGTAAATATCAAAATTCTTTCATCAAAACGATTTCAACACTATTTTATTACAAAGCTCGTTTCTTAAAACCGTTTTCCAATCTACTAGTATATACAAGCCTTTACCTCACTCGTATGAGAAATCTAATTAAACGACCTAGTAAAACGAGTGGTATGAAACGCTTGCGTTTACTTCGTCGGTTAATTCTTGGACTTGTTCGATTGAATCTCTTGTGACAATTTTCAAGTGGAGATCTACAGTTTGTTCTTAAATATTTAAGTTAAGCAAGTGGTTATGAGACATGAAGCTAAACTCATATATTTACTAGCTTAGTGTAATTGACACTTCTCGTTGATCATGACGATCATCTTTGTGATTTAGACTAGCAATGAGCGATGTCTCTTTGTTTGCGAGGGAGACTAAACCCCGTTTTGTGGAGTTTCGACTCAAATTTGGTGGGGTAGCAACCCATGGTCTTCGCGCTGTTTGTGGAGCTTCGGCTCAATTTGTGATGGTTAGCAACCATGGAATTAGCGTTCTGTTTGTGATACACGTGTTGGTGGGCTTTATGCTCCGGTTTGTGATAGGCCTCCCCCCCTTTTTTGTGACTTCTGGATTTCTTGAGATGATTTCTAGAATTTGTGTTTCATCAATTTTTGTGATTTCCATTGATAAGTTTTATCAATATTTATGCATTGGTGAATTTGTGTGTCAATGACTTTGTGATTTCCATTGATAAGCTTTATCAATATTTGTGCATTGGTGAATTTGTGTGTCATTGACTTTTGTGATTGACATTGATATAATCGTCAATATTTATGGATTGGTGAACGAAATAGGGAGTATGACATTTCTTTGATTCTTGTGTAGATTTTGTGATATTGATTAATCTCTTGTTGATTTTTAATTACTTATATATATATATCATAGCTTGGCATTGTGATTATTATGTGTTTAGTCATATCTCTTATTCTATATCGTTTCATCAGATATTCATAGCTAGACTGATCCGTTTATTATTTTCTTATTAAATAATATTCGGGTCAGACCGAGATGTTTCAGGTTCTTCTGCTTGACTTCTCCCCAGGGATTCATTACTCTGACTTTTGGCTAACTACTTAGATTAGTAGTTTATTTTATTGTATACACTTGAGATATAGACTCATAGTTGAATTCTTTTGTATAGCACGTGTTGCTATTCTTTTGTATTATTGTGGATCTTTTTGACCACTACTCTGATATACACTTTCATGTGTTAATTATATATTCATATCTTCTTCCGCCTTTGTGATATGAATTATCTGTGAATGATTTGTGTTATGCTTATTTCTATATTTATTTCCGAAGATTACTATGGCCACTGTGTAGTAGCTTTGAGTTTGTGTCGGTATGTCGGATTTCCTCTTGTGATGAAAAGTTATATTTTTATCTGGCATATCGGTGCTCGCCCAAAGAAATTTTACGGATGGTCGCTCCTCAACAGCCTTATTCTCCATGCTAGTTGACAGCATTACTCCGTAGTGTTCTTGGCTAGCGTGGGTATAGAGGTGGGGCGTCACAGCTTGGTATCAGAGCGAAACATCGGAACAATATGTAATATTGTAACAACGATCATCGTCCTAAGTTCATCTTAGGAGTCGTGCTTTAGGATTTACTTCGAGTCTTCGTACCGATTCATCCTATTTTCTTTTATGGTTCCTTGTTTTATCTATCAAGATTGCTTGACATTCATTAGTGAATAATCTTCTTCTTGTTCTTCTTTCTTTTTAAAAAGGAAGAGAAATGTCTAGACCAGGCCGCCCCAGAGCCGTACCGTCTAGTGCTCCACCCCAGGATGGAGTTTTTATGACTACCCAGCAACTTCTTGACATTGTCACGAATGCTCAAGCAGCTAGTTCTAATCCGGAACCTACTCACCCTAAATTTGGGTTTGCACGTTTGTGCAATGATTACACTAACCTGGGCAGGAAACCATTTAAAGGTTCTGAAACTATTATTGAAATCCAGGCTTGGCTAAGGACATGCGATCGAATCTTTTCTCGCATGAACCTCATCGATCTTCACCGTGTTTAGGTGGCTTCTAGTATGCTCCAAGAAAGAGCATTGGACTGGTACGAACTTCTTATTTCTGAGATTAATGAAGCGGATCTCACCTGGGAGCAATTCCGGGAACGCTTCGAATTAAAATTCGTGCCAGAGGCAGAGAAGGTGACATTGGCTCGGCGTTTCATAGACCTTATTCAAGGTGAATCTTCCGTGGCAGATTATGTCGCATCTTTTGAATCTCTCTCCAAATATGGGGTTGAATACATCAACACCCCATTGAAGAAAAATAAGAGATTTTTCTATGGCTTGAGCAAGTGTCTCAAGAAGCCATTACTTTTAAAATTAGAAGTTTCTTTCGACCAACTCATTGATATCGCTCTTCGTCTTGAAGAGGCGGATAGGGACAGTGATGTTGAAGTGGTGGATTCCAAGCCAAACTTCAACAACAATAAGAAAAGGCCTAACAAATTCAAAGGTCCTTATTCCAACAAAAAGGGGAAGAAAGCAACCCCCGTGGCAAAGACTTCTTCCTTTGGTCGTAGGGAATGCTATAATTGTGGTTCGAAGGACCATTACACGAACAAGTGCCCAAAGTCCCTCTCTTGTCGCTACTGCAAAGTTCCCGGTCATGTTATATCTTCTTGCCCCAAGCTTCAGGGCAGGAAGGAGGGAAAGTTGAATGTTGCTCAAGCCCCTGGAAACACATCTCATGGTCAAGGTATATCTCATTTTATCCTTGATGGTATTATTATATTTCGTGATCAATCTATTCGAGTTCTTTTTGATACGGGTGCATCCCACTCTTTTATTTCAAAAGAGCTTATTGATACTTTTTCTTTGGATGTTTTTTGTTTAATGACTTCTTTGAGAATTGCGAATCCGGTTGGTGGATCTGCAACAATCAGTTTATTGTGTAAAGATGTCGAGATTATTTTGTGTGATTTTTCTTTCCGAGCCGATTTGCATGTTATGCGCTACTTAGGCTTTTGAATGATTTTGGGAATGGATTGGCTTAACCATTATGAAGCTCGTATCCTATGTCCTGAGCGGACTATTCATCTTCGACATCCTCAATCTGTTAAGAAGATATCTATTAATCTTAAAGATTCGGATTCCAGCTTGGTTGCATCTTTATATTCTTTAAATCCTCATGATGACGATAATGATGATGAGGAAGATATAATTTCTCTTATTAACGTTGTTCGTGAATTTTCTGATATATTTGAGCCCGTTTTAGGATTACAACCTAAGCGAGCAATTGAGTTCAGAATTAATCTCATTCCTAGAGCTCAACCTATCACTCGTACTCCTTATCGCATGTCCAATAAAGAAAATGAGGAGATGCGCAAACAATTATCCGAATTGGAGACAAAGCAATTTATTCGCTCTAGTTCCTCGCCTTGGGGAGCTTCAGCTATTTTTGTGAAGAAATCCGACGGTACACTTAGACTTTGCATTGACTACCGCAAGCTTAATGATCTTACTGTCAAAAACGAATATCCTTTACCTTGGATTGATGATCTATTCGATCAACTTAGTGGTGCTAGAGTCTTTTCACAATTAGACTTAGCTACTGGATTTCATTAGCTTCGTATTGCAGAGGATAGCATTCCTTTGACATCGTTCCGTACTCGTTATGGATCTTATGAATGGGTTGTTATGCCATTTGGTCTAAGAATGCTCCGGCTTATTTCGTTGACCTTATGAATAGAGTTTTCAAAGACTTCCTTGATCGGTTTGTTCTCATCTTCATTGATGATATTCTTGTGTATTCAAAAACCAAGGAGGAACATGAGAGCATCTTCGGATTATGTTGGAAACTCTTAGGAGTAAGCAATTGAAAGAAAAAATTTCTAAATGTCATTTTTGGCAATCTCGTGTGAAGTTTCTCGGTCATATTATTTCCGAATCCGGAATTTCCATGGATCCTTCAAAGATTGAAGCGATTCAAGACTGGAAGAGACTGGAGAGTGCGATGGAGATTCGTAGTTTTCTTGGATTGGTGGGTTATTACCGCCGTTTTATCAAAGACTTTTCTAAGATTGTCGTGCCTCTCACTAGCTTAACGAAGAAAGGTGTTAAATACATTTGGTCGGACAAATGTGAAACTTCTTTTCAGAGATTAAAAGAACTCCTTTCCGATGCTCCTATTCTTGTTATTCCCGAGGGGAATCAGGATTTCGTTGTTTATACCGATGCTAGTCGTGTTGGTTTGGGTGCCGTTCTTATGCAAAAAGAACGTGTTATTGCTTATGCTTCTAGGCAATTAAAGCCTGCTGAGACTAGATATGCCACTCACGATTTAGAGCTCGCGGCTATTGGTTTTGCTCTTCGGATTTGGCGTCATTATCTTTTAGGAGAGAAATTTGTTCTTTATACCGATCATAAATCCTTGAAGTATTTATTCTCTCAAAAGGAACTTAATTTGCGTCAACAGCGCTGGCTCCAATTCCTTGCACCATATGATCTTGATATCCTTTATACTCCCGGTAAGGGTAATCGCGTCGCCGATGCTCTTAGCCGTAAACAACAAGCTGTTGTTTCTATGATGATATCCGAATGGAACGATCTCGAGATTTTATCCACTTGCGAAATTCGAGATAGTGTTCCCGATTTATGTTCATCTCTTGTTTTATGTAGCCTTGAGGCTCATCCTTCTCTTTTAGACCGCATTCTTGAAGCTCAAAGGCTAGATCCCGAATTGGCTCTTCTTGGCCAAAATATTAAGGATAAAATTGATATTGAAGGTTTGAAAGACTTTAATATCGATTCTCGTGGCGGCATTCGGAAATTTGGTAGACTTATCGTACCAAATATTAGTGATCTTCGTAAAGATATTTTAGAAGATTCCCATCGCTCTAAATTTACCATTCATCCCAGTAGTAGTAAAATGTACGCGGATATGAAGCGACTTTATTATTGGGAGGGAATGAAACTTGACATCGCTAACTTCGTTAAGCGTTGCTTGACTTGCCAACTCGTTAAGGCCGAGCATCAAAGGCCCGGTGGGTTATTGCAACCTTTAGAAATTCCAATTTGGAAGTGGGACCAAATTTCCATGGATTTTATAGATGGCCTTCCCCGTTCTCGTTCGGATCATGATATCTTATGGGTGATTGTTGATAGGCTTACTGAATCTGCCCATTTTATTCCCGTTCAGTCTAACCGAACCATTCCTTTTTTGGCCAAACTCTTTGTTAAAGAGATTGTTAAATTACATGGAGTTCCAACTTCAATTGTTAGTGATCGTAATCCATTGTTTACTAGTGGATTTTGGAAGAGTCTTCAAAAAGCTTTGGGAACGAAGCTTAATTTTAGCACCGCTTATCACCCCCAGTCCGATGGATAAACCGGACGTGTGAATCAAACTCTTGAAGATCTTCTTCGTGCATGTGTTCTTGGTTTTGGTGGAAGTTGGGAAGATCATATTTCTCTTGTTGAATTTTCCTATAATAATAGCTTCCAATCTAGTATTTGTATGGCACCTTTTGAGGCACTCTATGGAAGACCATGCCGATCTCCTTCTTGTTGGCTTGAGGCCGGTGAGAAACTGGTTTTAGGTCCAGACCTTATTCGTGATTCCACAGAAAAATTGAACTTATTCGACATAGGATGAAAGAAGCCCAGAGTAGACAAAAATCCTATGTCGATAACCGGAGAAGGAAGTTAAAATTTTCTGTGGGGGATCTTGTGTTCATTCGTGTTTCGCCTATGAAGGGTGTTGTACGTTTCAGTCGATCGGGAAAATTAGCGCCTCGATATATTGGGCCATTTCCTATCACTGAACGTATTGGTTCCGTGGCTTATCGCATTTTAATACCGGCTCAATTTTCTGCTATTCATGACTTGTTTCACGGTTCTCAACTTTGGAAATGTCTTCGAGGTTCCGATTCTATTCTTGAGCCCGGTGTTGTGGAAGAGATTGAAGTTTCGCCTAATTTAACTTATGAGCAACATCCTATTCGTATTATTGCTTCGGAGGTCAAGCGCCTTCGAAATAAAGATGTTTCGCTTGTTAAAGTTCAATGGTCTTCAAATCCTAAGGATTATTCTTGGGAGTCTAGAGAGTTCATCGAGCGAACACATCCGGACTTACTTTCTCGTACTCTTTGAGGTGAACTTCTTATTTCAATCTTCTTTTGTGTTGAATATGCTTTTATGGTTGTTACTATATATCTTCTTCTTAATTATTGCGAGGACGTAATTTCTTTAAGGAGGGGAGTCTGTAACAACCCGCATATTTGTTGATTTTTTTTATTTAAATATTTTATTTAAATACTTTATCGATACTCGAAATTTAGTCCGAAAAGTTACTTTTTGCATATGGTCGAATTAGGACTCGGGATCACCCCCATTGAGTTTAAAATGCCGTTTGCGACCTTTTTGAGTATAAGCTTCGATATGTTTGGAGTAAGTTGATTTTTGCTACTTTTTCACTTGGGTTTTGATTTGGGCTGAGCCCACTTATGTATTTAGTCCCAACCCCTCTCCTCCTCATTCACTTCCTTTCTATTTTCTTTTTTTACTCAAGCTTTAGCAACAATGGTGGGAGAGATGAGAAATTAAAACTCAAGCCCTAGTTTTCTTTTGCAAATCAAATTCTAGCTCCAAACTAATAGAAGAACCCATTGGTAAGCTTCTCTTCTTCTTCTCCAACTCAATCTCTTATCAATTTCAGAGATTCCTAAACCTAACTTTGGGAATGTTCTTCTTTTAAAGCTTAGAATCAAGCTTCTTGAGTTGGATTTGAAGAGTGGTTGATTCTCCTTTGCTTTCAAGCATCTTCTTCAATCGTTTGGGTTCAAAGGTGAGATTTTTATCTCACATCTATGACTATAATTATCTTTGGTTGTTGGGTATGAATTCCTAACACTTCTTCATGTGCATTTGCTCTTGATTTGGATTGGTTTTGTGAATATTCCAATTTTTGGGTTTTTTAAGTCAAATTTGTGTGAAAATCCTTATATGGATGTTTGATCGTGCTTTTGGTGATGCATCGAGAAGCATATAGGGCCGGGTTGCCGATTGGCATAAACCCTTAGAGCCAATGTTCGTCCGGTTGCATTTTGGAAGAGTTTGCTCCTCATTTGGATAGGCTGAAAAACAGCCCAGGCAAGATTCAGTCGACTGAAAAGTCTGTTCAGTCGACTGAACCAAGAACCCGAAAGTTTCCAGGTATGATTCAGTCGACTGAATCCTCTGTTCAGTCGACTGAACCTGGAAACAAAAAATTTCCTGAACCTGGAAAATTTCCAGGTACAGGGTCAGTCGACTGAAAACTCTGTTCAGTCGACTGAACCTGCTGTTTCAGTCCATTTTGCCTTTTTGGGTTGAATTTCCAACGTTAATCGATTCGTATTGATTCCCTTTTGTTATTATCACTTATTATCGACTCTAATGACATTTTCTTCGTGATTTTTGGGAATATCCATTTTGATGGATTCGGTATCGATTTCTTTGGATTTTGTTCACGTCTTCGAATGTGAATTTTAGTGATTGATTGTTCCTACAATCTTCTTTGTGAATTGTCACTTTAAAAATATACAGGTTTCAATACTAGTAGTAAATATCAAAATTCTTTCATCAAAATGATTTCAACACTATTTTATTACAAAGCTCGTTTCTTAAAACCGTTTTCCAATCTACTAATATATACAAGCCTTTACCTCACTCGTATGAGAAATCTAATTAAACGACCTAGTAAAACGAGTGGTATGAAACGCTTGCGTTTACTTCGTCGGTTAATTCTTGGACTTGTTCGATTGAATCTCTTGTGACAATTTTATAGTGGATATCTACAGTTTGTTCGTAAATATTTAAGTTAAGCAAGTGGTTATGGGACATGAAGCTAAACTCATATATTTACTAGCTTAGTGTAATTGACACTTCTCGTTGATCATGACGATCATCTTTGTGATTTAGACTAGCAATGAGCGATGTCTCTTTGTCTGCGAGGGAGACTAAACCCCGTTTTGTGGAGTTTCGACTCAAATTTGGTGGGGTAGTAACCCATGGTCTTTGGGCCGTTTGTGGAGCTTCGGCTCAATTTGTGATGGTTAGCAACCATGGAATTAGCGTTCCGTTTGTGATACACGTGTTGGTGAGCTTTATGCTCCCGTTTGTGACAGGCCTCTCCCCCCCTTTTTTTGTGACTTCTGGATTTCTTGAGATGATTTATAGAATTTGTGTTTCACCAATTTTTGTGATTTCCATTGATAAGTTTTATCAATATTTGTTCATTGGTGAATTTGTGTGTCAATGACTTTGTGATTTCCATTGATAAGCTTTATCAATATTTGTGCATTGGTGAATTTGTGTGTCATTGACTTTTGTGATTGACATTGATATAATCGTCAATATTTATGGATTGGTGAACGAAATAGGGAGTATGACATTTCTTTGATTCTTGTGTAGATTTTGTGATATTGATTAATCTCTTGTTGATTTTCAATTACTTATATATATATCACAGCTTGGCATTGTGATTATTATGTGTTTAGTCATATCTCTTATTCTATATCGTTTCATCAGATATTCATGGCTAGACTGATTCGTTTATTATTTTCTTATTAAATAATACTCGGGTCAGACCGAGATGTTTCAGGTGCTTCTTCTTGACTTCTCCCTAGGGATTTATTACTCTGACTTTTGGCAAACTACTTAGATTAGTAGTTTATTTTGTTGTATACACTTGAGATATAGACTCATAGTTGTATTCTTTTGTATAGCACGTGTTGCTATTCTTTTGTATTATTGTGGATCTTTTTGACCACTACTCTGATATACACTTTCATGTGTTAATTATATATTCATATCTTCTTCCGCCTTTGTGATATGAATTATCTGTGAATGATTTGTGTTATGCTTATTTCTATATTTGTTTCCGAAGATTACTATAGCCACTGTGTAGTAGCTTTGACTTTGTGTCGGTATGTAAGATTTCCTCTTGTGATGAAAAGTTATATTTTTATCTGGCATATCGGTGCTCGCCCAAAGAAATTATATGGATGGTCTCTCCTCAACAGCCTTATTCTCCGTGCTAGTTGACAGCATTACTCCGTAGTGTTCTTGGCTAGCGTGGGTATAGAGGTGGGGCGTCACAGAGATGCTCGGGATTTACATCTCCTAAGGATCTGTTAAACTATTTACTATGTAGTATATCGCGCTATTATAATAGTGTCTAATTGTAAAATAAACTTACTTTAAAATAGCGTTATGGAGTGACCCAATATTCCCCTTAACACAAATAATGCCAATAGTCTATACAGTGCCTGTATATCTCCTGATCGGGAGACTACGAGAAGACACTCCATAGGTACGACACAAATAGAAACTCGTACAAGGCGCGATAGGGTAGGTGACACGGCACAACTAGGCAATGCCAGGGTAGATATACCAATTACGCTTCCGAATCGGTGGTAACGCGTAGCACGCAGCTACCGCCCACCTCGAACAAACTCCCCCAAATCAGAGAAATCAAAAATGAAGGTGGCCACCGAATCAATGCAAAGTATAATATCGAAGGGAAGTGTCCGATCAGAGGTGCTACCTCATTAACCCGTCGATCGCTCCTGTTTTAGCTACCTTATGCCAACTCACGGGAGTTGAGTCCACGTACTTACCTTACAGGAAACGCCGCCACCAACCTACTTCATTCTGGAATCTCCACCGCGTACACGGTTGTTAAAGTGGTTTTCGGAGTTGGCAGAGAGTATGACAACTTCCGATCCCGGTCTCTTCAACAACCAAACGTTATTATAACACCGCGGTCTTATCAAAATAGTTTTACTTTCAAAACCAGAATATATACCGATTTCAAAACCATATAATACGATACCATCTTTCGTTTTAAAAACCAAATAAATTTGATATCATTTATAAACCCAAATCAGTATAATATCATCTTTATTTCACATATATCTTTTCCCAAATCATACTGCCTTAAAATTTATAATATCTGAAACCCAAACATTTGAATTATAACTTTCAAAACATAATACTTCGAAATTCATAGCTTTAAAACCATAACTTTCAAAACTTAAATGGTTTGGATATTCAACAGTATATAATATAAAACAGTTGAATTTAAAATTTCTTTATAAAGTAAACAATTTCCACGCCTTTACAATTTTATTTACTTTAAATTTAGTCTAAACCCATAACCTTTAGATTCACTTTCAGTTTGAATAAAAACACTTCGATTTCAATATTTTCAAACTTTGAGTATTTAATAAATTTCAAAACCAAGGTTGGGAATTTCTATTCAACAATTCATTGTCCTATTATTTAGTTTTGAAACGTTTACATAATAGATCCATAACCATTTAAAATAAAACCCAATTTATTAACACTAAATATTTCTTTCCATTTATTTATACTAGAATTATTCATTTAATTTATCTTGAATAAAAATCCAGTTATAAATATCATACCTTTAAAATTTCCAAGATTAATAAGTTTACACCAACTTTTGGAGTTTAATTTTTAAATAAACCCAATTCCAAATAAATTGCCAATTTAATTTCCAATCTTAATTGATTTGAACTATTTAAAACTCTATATATATACACAATATCTTAAGCCTATACTTAATCATAAATATAAATTATCAAACTCCATTTTCAACTTATTTATTTCCATTTAATAAATTCATATATAACTTAAATTCAATAATTTAACTATATATGTATATATAAAATAAGATTTTATATAAGATCAAAATTAATATTTATTAAACCGCATCATATCCAAACCATAAAAATCATTTCAAAAATAATTTTATATATATACCGCGGTGCTTGTATATAATTTTCTATCCTATTGTCAAGTGATATGGATATTTATCATTTCAATCCGCAATTTAAAAATAAAAATGCGGTTGTATATCATTTCAAACCGCAATCCCGAATGAAATAAAAATGCATAATAAGTTGCAGATTATATAATATAGAACACATCATCCATTCACCCAATATCAGTCATCAACCAATTTATTTCAATCATCATCAATTTAACCAATCATCAATATAGAGCATATAAAATATAACAGGTAATAAATAACAGGTATTAACTAACAGTTTTATTCAATAATAAATTTAAAAACTATTTAACTAGCAGTTTATATGCAAATAAATAAATTTTAACTGTCAAATTATATGCAATAACAAAATTAATTAACAGTCAAATAAATAAATGCGATTTAACTGAGAACATGAATAAAACACGCCAAACAGCCAGAAATAAATTTCTACTCATATCTTAAGTCAACTTAACAAACATACGAAAACTTAGAAGTTGTGAGTGGGTTAAAACACTCACCTTTTGAATTTAAATCGAATTCAAATCCGATTTAAACCCAAAAATTTGACAGTCTCCAAATCCGTCCAAACTAGCGTCATAGTGTCCGGAATTTCGATTCGAACGCAACGGAGAAAACCGCGCATCAATCCGAGCTCGTATGCAAAAGTTATTCGAGTTAAAAGATTTAAATTTTAATATAACATAATTAATTAATACATTAAAAAAAATATAACGTAACATCCTCTTCTTCCTTATCCACGAACCTACTAACCCATCACGCACGCGCCACTTTCTTCCGTGCGTACGCAACTCGAGACATATAGAGTTCGATCAGCGACTACCAATGTGTGCGCCACCTTGAGAGCCACCTACGGACCAAGTTTCACATCACCACTCGCTACCGTTTGCACGCAATCCAAGAAAATACGTCCATGCTTCCGAGCCAGATTCTGGCGAATCCGTGGTCCAATAGCATAGATCAACCGTATGGATTTGAAGAGCTCACCGAGATCTACAACTTTGCTTTTGGAATTTTTTGATTTCGTTGAACGGATTGAAAGATATTGAGGAAAGAAGATAAGAAATTTCTGGCCATTGAATAAGTGGCGGCCAAGGTATAGAATTAGGGTTTCTGAAATAAAATAATAATAAAACTGTCTCGGTTTGCGTGCGTATTTTATAGAGTTTAACGTCAAAAACGGGCCAGAGTCCAATTTAAGCGTGCTGACAGGCGATCCTAACGTAAAAAGGCCTGCTGAACGCAATGGTACTGGTTTCGAAGCCCAGTTCCATCATTTTCGTAGGTTACTATTCAAATCAATTTGTTTGAATGACAAAAATGCCCCTGAAAAGTCCGTTTCGGCTCCGGAACGAAAATGAATCATCTCATATATCAAAATAGATGTTTTTAAATATTTTAAACGCGATGGAACAAGTTTCAAGCCCAAATTCTATCGTACGAAGAAGTTATGTTAAAAACAATATTTTCAAATTGATTTCAAATGCATAAATTTCAAAGCGTTTCGAGTCCGTACGATCAAACGACAAGTCCGATCGCTACGAAACTTGAAAAACTATTATAATTCACCGTTATGGATCCGATGAAACTGGTTTCGTCGAAATCCGAGTCAGTGGCCAAAATGGCTATTTTCCTATTAATTAAATAATTTAATAATTAGTAAATAAATCCAATTTTTTTTAGTTTTTGAATTGGAAATTTTTATCACTTATGATTCCTCAATCATTTACAATGATTTTAAACAAATTAAAAATGTAAATTTAGATGATTCATTTATAAATTTAAATATAAATTCTCAACTTCGTTACATTCAAAATTTTAAATTAACTTTCTAATAATTCTATTAAATTAAAGGAAACAATGATTATTCCATTCATATATTTCAAATATAATGGTTTACCATTGGATTTAAAATTATCGCATAAATATTTCCCGTTTTCAACTTAATTTTAAATTAATGTAATAATTACATATTTGATTTTTATTCATTTGCAATAAATCCAACTATTATAAATTTAATAAATTAACTCACGATAAAATTCAAGTTCTATAATTCATGAATTTCATCATCTTGATTTACTTATTAATTTATAATTCTAAAAGTCAATTCCCGTTTCAATTTAAAGTAACTAAATTTTCCAATTATAGTATTTATTTCAATTTCTTAAAATAACCCCTTTACTATAAATTGAATCTAATTTATTTTAATAAGTTTCCAATTAAACGGATTAGATTCAATTTCAAACTTACACATAAGTTTAGGTTATAATCAATTTATAACGTATTAATTTAATAGTTATTTACATACTTCTCGTATTAATTTCCCTATAAATCATAATTATTAAAATAATGCTTATAATCAATATCGACATTGCAATTACTCACATTCAAATGATCATTATTTCAAATAAATTTATCGACCAATTAATTAGGGAATTTATAATAATTGTTATCTACCTTATATTTACTTCCTAATAACGTACTACCTACTCTCCTTTAATTGTGATTTGAATTCCAACCTTTATTTATCTTACTAAATAAAATAAACTACATATAGATTGTTGCCTATTTCCTTATATGCCTTTATAGATTTATTACTTAACAATCATCGTTTAAAATCGCGGTTATACACAAATTATTACTTAACATAAATCTACTCTTTTATTACTTTACGTTCACACTTCCGTTACTATATAATTAATCACCAAGTAACGTTATCATCAAACCAACATTAATTTATATATTAAATGCTTACATTTATTTCTCTACATCCAATTGGTTCCAACTTAATTTATATTAATGCTATTTCCTTATATGGTTATTATTTATCCACTTGTTCTAACTTTTATTACCTAAATTTTGGATTATTGTAAGCCTTTAATATTTCCATTTAAATTAAATATAAATTTCAATTCAATCAACCCTTTTCAACACGCAACTTATAGTAACAGCTTACAAGTACGAATGGAATTATTATTTTTTATAATATTTTCTTAATTTACAATAAAATATAAATAAATTTCCTTTAAATGAATTTTATATCCAGGTATAATACTTACTCCATTTCATTTATTGAAATTTATTCAAATTGCTAGTAAATAGGTTTTAAGCCACCATTTATAAAATTTAAATTAGTGTTTATTTCAATATTTGTTATAAAGTTTTTCTCTTCTTTTTCTTCTTATTTCTACTAGATTTAATTACAAAACTTATTAATTTAACCAAATTAACTCCACGAAATTTACGGGTCGTTACAATTTTGTTGGGTAAAATTCTGGAGATCGTCTTGTTCTTGGTCCAGATTTTGTTTTGAGAGGCATCAACGTAGGTTGAGCCGATCAGAAAGGATAAAGGCAACCAAGGATCATTAGAAGAGTTATGTGCATAAGAGACAAAGGAATTTGGAACTTGAAGTTGGAGACTTTTCTTTTGGTTGAGGTTTACTCCGGGCAAAGGAGCAATAAGATTGGGTAAGAATGGGAAAGTTGGCTCCGATGTATATTGGATCTTTCCGTGTTCTTGTAAGGATATGTGCTTTGGCATATAGCATTGAATTGCCAGTTCGGATGGCTGGAATTCGTAATGTATTTAACGTATCTCATATAAGGAAGGTAGTATAGGATTTATCACTAGTCGTGGAATCAACAGTTCAGAAGGATTTGGAAGTTGAGCAGGACTTGACTGTAGTAAGGATCTTGTTCAGGTGGTAGGCCTAGATAAGAAGGAGCTTTGGTTCTGAGTGGTGTAGCTAGTTTGTATTCGGTAGAGCGAGGATCCCAGTAAATGTACCTGGAAAACTCTAGATAGTGTTAGAAAGATCTATCCTGATTTGTGTCAGGATAGTTAGTTAGATTTGTTTGTTAGAATAAATTGGTTGCTATGGTTGTTAGTATCTGGCTGATACATATGTTTTTTGATTAAATATAAAAACCTTCAATAGATGATTAAATTACCTCTGCTTTTAAATTTCAGGGACGAAATTCTTTTAAGGGGGAGGAATGTGGTGACCCAGAATTTAGGATAATAATAATTTGATAATCTTTATTTATAAGCATTTAAATTGGTTTAATAATCTTCTTTTATAAATAATTAATTGGTAAATTTTACCTTTTAAAAGCTAATCAAATTGTTTTCTATTTATAATGTATATATTGTAATAGGAAGTCTTTGTTTTTAATTTAATAAAAGATATGTTTTCAAATTGTAATAAATATGTATGTATATATTGTGACTTGAAGTTATGTTTTACAATTTAACATAATAATTTTCAAGGCTGATATTAAAAAAGTTTCTATTTATAATGTATATATATTTATATATATTATAAATGGGAATGCTTTGGACTAAATTTAACAACTAAAATATTTTTTCAAATTTCAATATATATTTTTTAATTTGGGAGTTATGATTGAATATAATATAAAATCCTTCAAAGGCTATTTAAATTTATCTTTATATTTCTTAACAACAAAGATAACATTTATATTTGTATAAAAATATTTAACTTAAGTTTAAAGTTTAAATAAGATTTATAAAAGGTTTATTTTACTTTCCTTTTAAGTTTGCTTGATCTTAATATGATTTGTAAATGTAAATCGAAGATTAGCACATAATTTATTTCAAACATTTTAAAATATATAAAACATAAGAAAAATATTTAATAAAAGGGTTTATTATGATTTACAACTAAAAATGGGTTAAAATATGTATACAGGTTTAAAAATACTTTCTTTAAAATATATAAACATATTATACAAATTTTAAATACATGAGAAACATAATAATAAATATATTTGACATTTGTAATTCATATATACATTGTTTTAACATTTGTAAAACTATAAAACAAACATCAAGACATTTGTAACTTTTGACACCATGCATATAAACAAGTGGCTTAATCTTCTTATTATTAAAATTATAAATAATAAATATTTTGAGAAGAACCAAGCTGTTTTTCATTTTTCAGTTTAAAACTTTCTCAATCTTCTTTTTCTCATCTGCTTAAAAACTGAAAATCAAATTCAAAAGAAAATTCAAAACTTACAAAGATTTAAATTTCAGCATGCAACAACTTTATTTATTTCATCTTCAACCTGAGCAAGCCTAACAAATAATAAGGATCAATTCAACATTAAGATGATTCAAGTGTCAGTTCTAAAACAAGCAAATCAAATTCAAAGGCCAGATCTAAATCAAGCTTTGGGAAAATAGTTCCTGGAAACATGAATAAAGCTGTTCCTCTGTTCATTTAAGGTGAGTAAACGAATTTTTAAAAGTTTAATACTAGTTGAATATTGTAATGCATGTGTTAAATCTGTAAAGAAAGGTTATAGGTATGGGTTGCATGGATGGTTTTAACTGATTATAGTTGAATTATGTTATATATATATATATATTTGTATTCATGGTTGTGTGTATGTATGCTTGTCACTGTGTGTTCCGAGGCTCTTGAATAACAATAAAAATTGAAATCAACCTATACAGACAAATTCAAGCTTTGATCTTTAAATAGAAAATGTTTGTAGCATTATAATTTCAAATTTAAAAATAATTTCAAATAAATATATGGAGTATGTATTTCAAAATGGGGAATTACAGGTCTGATTCAAATATAAGACCAAATTCCATTGTCTCGAATTCTTGGTTTGATCCTATAATCTGATTCCAATTTGTAAATGATGAATTTAGGTAAGGGAATTTTGAATTTTAGGATTATAAATTGTAGGGTATGCCGAGATGATCAGAAATCGAACTTTTTTTGATTTTTTAGTGATTGGCGATGGATTCAGGTTAGCTTTGACGAGTTTCTGGAGGAGATATGGAGCAGGAGGCTTCAGCGTATATAGATATTGTAGTTCCGCTATGTTAAACTCTGTGTCGTATCTCTGTGATGGTAATTGTGCGTTTATCTTATGGTTAATACCTGACTTGTCCGTTTGTCGTTTTGACTTTTGGGTCGAGTTTATCGATGAGATGAGGTAAAAAAATTTACTACTTTGAGTGTGAAATTTACTAGCGATTAGTAAACCGTTTAGCTCATAGGTAGGCATTGATGGCATGTTGAACCTCCTCGGATACTCCGCATGTAAAATATTACCAGTAATCGGGTATGGCTTCTTGAAATTCCCCAATAATCATTAGTCTAGCCCTGACTCTCTCACCAAATGTCTAAAAATTGTCGATAAGTCTGGTGTTCGGATGGTTGGTGCCAAGCGGTGGTTGCGCTCCACCTCGTGTGAATGGTCTGATCAATGTCTATGGGCCATTTCATTCCTTCTTATTTCACCATCTTCCCGATGTGTATCTTGTAAATTCACTTCATCATCATTTCAGGGAAGTGCATGGTCAAGATTCATTTGAACTTCAGCATCCAGACCAATCGTAGCAGCTCTAGATTGATTTCCATAAGGCATGGATGAATTCACCCTTTTGGTGGAGGGATCAGTACCAATGAAGGGGTCGGCACCTATGAAGGGGTCGGCACCTATGAAGGGGTCAACACCGATCGATCCTGACAGACCATAGTGGTTTGCTAGTTGTTGCCCTGAAGTTTCTACATGTATTCGTCTGTTCTGCGACGCTTATGACCGTGACATTCGTTCGATGAGCGAACTTTCCAATGTCGGGTAAGGATTAGTATCCCTCCTAGCTTTCCCCTACTAATGCTGATTGATTTGGTTCATCAAGTTGATATTGGTCTAAATTTATTGATTTAGTTGTCGACGGCTCTCCGTCAGCCCTCTATGAAATTCAGCTCTTGTAATATAATTATTGGGTTCTAAACTTCAACAAGATCAGCATTCACGTTTGTTGGTTGATTTCCCTGGTCTCCTTGCAGACCATAAGGAATAAGTCATCATCACTTAACCACCCCTCTTCAATGTAGGAAAATCCTTCTTCTGGTGATTAAGCCGATCGCAATTGAAGCAACGCTTCGCTTTTAGCTAGATTACATCGCCAGGCAAAATAGCCCTATATGCTATAGGAGTGACATACACGGACAGCTTTCTTCTTTGCATAAGCTTGATCTTCCTTGTATCTTGGCTTTTGCGCCTTGGTTGGTGCTTCGGTTTACTTTCCACTTTCGCTACCTCTAATGGTACCTTATGGGTGCTCTCATGGAGGAGAACCATCCCAATAACATTTTCTAAAGCGGTCCTTAACAGGGATAAGACTAAGCAATGTCCACAGTTAATACTTTAAGACCTAAGGAAAACTCTTTTGTCCACACAAATGGAGTACCGACCATTTCAATCCTCAAATCAAACCAAAAGACTGAATCAATCAACATACTCCCTTATTAACAAGCCGTCCTACATGAAATGGATGAAATGCTCAAGCTACATGCCATTCTCAATCTTAGAAATGATCTGTGACCTAAAGCGACCACTAAATTCACTCTAAGTCACAGGCTTTCTCATCAAACACTCCAACATCATGTCATATCCAGCTAAAGTCTCCCCTTTCCAAATGTTGAGAAGTAGTCTTGTTTTTGAGAACACTCTCTAGACCAATATCAACGGAAGCTTTCTCATGTATGTGTCCAATGATGTGCCTTAGCAACAATCTTTAGACCCGGATATGGCTTCCCTCCAAGGCTAAGGAAATCCAAATACAGTTTTGAAGAGTCTAAAGTTGGTAGTGCTAGAAATAATGGTGCCTTAAGGGCCACATCACCTTTGACGCTAACAGCATCTGCAGCAAATGTTTGTGGGTGGTTGAACTTCCCTCGTGGTAGTTAAATACTATGTGAACTAATCGTGCATCTCAGACTGCCAATCCAGAATTGAGTGTGCGCTCCGTCTGCTCTTACTGATGGCCTGACATGGATATTTTAGCAACTAGTCATAGAGATAAATCAAAGCCTAGAGTACATGGGGTGTATAGAGTATAATATAGTAGAAAAATACAAGTACGCTCTCTCAATGCATCTCCTTTACTAGAATCATTAACACAAACTGGTCTACATGGTTAGAGTGTTAAGCCTAAGCTCTAATACCAAATGTAACAACCCGCCCTTCGTTGTATCCAAAAATCATCATCTCATATTAATAATGTATTCCGAATACAACAAAAAACATACTGTCAGGGTAAAATTAGGATGAAAGACTAAACCAAGACATCGATAGGATCTCCCAATGAAATGATAACATATAATATAATGGATATACATAAATAGAGTAAGATGACAATATATAAGGGACTACACTAGGGAAGCAACTGATAAATAAATATCAATATAGAATGTATCAATTCCCAAAAATACGGAGTTCTGAATAAATATCTGATACAACAGGTCTTACATACAAATAACGGGTCTATCATGTGCTACTAAAATATTAAGTATATATATCCAAAATATTGATGCCATGCCTCGAGAAAGCTCCAGCTATGAACCTTGATAGTGTATCCCCAAAAACACATGACTCCTAGACTACTCAACCAGGTACCCAAGAGTTTCCATGACATAAATAGACAGAGACAAAAAATGAGTTAGACATAAAGCGTGATGTAAGAAAAACTATCTCAAAATACTATATATCAAGACTATATACATATATCGAACAAGAAGGTACTAAGGCATATTGGGTCCTTTCTATAAATATGGCTCAGGTGTAATCCGAACAACCCATAAACAAGTAAAGTAAACCCATCACAAAAGTGGGGGATCATACCACAACCCGCTCTTATCCTGTAATCAATGAATCAACACAACTGATATAATATGACTAATATCTAATAATATACCATAATATGGTAACCCAATATACAAATGCAGAGAATATAAATGTCGCGATATAAGTGCATTCTAGAATACACAACAATACTATTAACCAAGTAACATAACACATACAATATAATAAGCGATAAACAGATAATATAAATTGGTATCCATCATTGCGGGTGGGTGGAGTCCGTTATGGACACCAATCAATTCAGCGATCCCTATCTAGATTTAAAACAAATAGTGTCATCACCAAATTATATTATAGACATCAATTGCATCCAATAATCCCCGTTGGGGTTCCAAAATAAATAGAGTCAGTCCCTAAACGTACCGTAGCAGCAGAACTGCATCTAGCTTTATTGAACTTATGTAGGTCTTACCATACCACTATAACGAGCATAAGTGACAACTGACCTGTTCTAGATATTGGAAACCTATATGGATCTCACCATACCCCTATAATGGACATAAGTGATATATGGCCTACTCGTAGATCATCGTCATCTTGGATTTCTTAACAAATTCACATAATGTTTCGACAGAAGACAATGGCGGGCTTATCCCATATAATATGCCATCGGGACCGCAAATGAACATTAATGCTATAAGTTTATTATATATATAAAATATAATGTCACATAATTGAATACTTCTACCAGACGAAGGTTGATTTCTCATCATCGTCTATCACTACAGATAGCCTCTACTACCAGATAATAATAAGCATGCTACTAATATAAGTTTAGTACGATGTATGATAACCAATTAAGATTAATATTGTATATCATCAATAATATAAGACCGAATAATTTATCATACTATATGTATCCTAAGGTCAAAGCCTGAAGGTACAGATTTACTCCATTCGATCGTAGACGCTCATCGGATGTGATTGTGACAAGTCATCGTGCTAATCGCATGCCTAATAGTTGTTGATCCCATAAGAATCACTTAACATTTGCATCGGGATTTTGAGCTTCACCTCGCATTCCACCTCCCTAAGTAGCCTAAAGTCTTCCTCAAAGTTGCGCCAAAGCGTCACACAAACCCACACCTAAAACAAGGGAAGAACCCCCGCTTAAATGGCCCTGACATAGGTTTTACTTCTTAGGTCAGTCCATCATCGGTCCACCAATTGTTTACCACCAATCGATCAATGGTAGCTGGCGCAGCTTATAGTAGGCTCGAACAGTTTAGATTCAAACTTTCGCAACCAATCCAAGATCTTCCCACGAAATGATGATTTCATGTCAAATAAACCGATTGAACGATAAATGCTTAATTCCGTTGATCGTGAAGATGCCGGAATCTAAATATCTCCAACCCGTTGATCTCGCAAGATACCGTGTTGAAAGATCTACAATTCGATCGTTGATGACTTGCAAGTGATACCGAGAAATGGCTTCTACTTCTTTGATTCGCGCACGAATAACCCGAAGAAGGAAAGAAGAAGGAGATCACACTCAACTTCAACAATGGTGGCCAAAGCTCACACACAAATTTTATTCAAAATCAACTCCTTTTTTACAAGTGACAACACACCCCTATTTATAGAAAATTACAACACACGCGACTCAAACTGGCGACTCACGACATATGACTTACAATACAACATCACACGAGTTAACACATCACACGACTTAACACATTACACGACTTAACATACACGACTCACGACATACGACTCACAATACAATATCACACGACTTATCACGTTACACGACTTAACATATGCGACTTAACAATACAATACATATTACAACACCATGCGACATAACAGTACAACAATACAACATACGACCCACGACCTAAGAAATCAGCAACATAAGCTTGAGCACGGCTTCAGGAACGACTTGTCGACAGAAGGAATCAGCGACTTAAAAAATGCAACTTCAGAGATGCGGCTTCAGGGAACGACTTATAGAAAGTGGCATAGGTGAGAGAATTAAGAGAAACGTGGCATACATTAACTCGTTAGGTCGTTGCTCGTTGAGTCGCTAGGCCGGTAGGTTGCTTGGGCTGTTAGATAGTTAAGTCTCTATGTGCTTTAGACCGATAGGTCGCTTCCTGCTGTAGGTCGTTGAACGACTTATGGATGAGTGAGCGGCATAAGTTGGTGCGACTTAAGTCATATCTTGGTTGCGACATATCATGATGCGCTGCATCATCCTCCCCTGGTTGAAAAGAATTCGACCCCGAATCTACACTTTCCTCTTTTTCGACATACGTATTCTCATGATATGGAATCAAGTGTTTGACGTTGAAAACGTCAGCCGTATGGATATGATCCGGCAATTTTAACTGATAAGCATTCTCATTAATCTTCTTTACGATTTCCAAAGGACTAATCTTTCTAGCAGCTAGCTTGTTGTAAGCACCAATAGGAAATCGATCCTTAGTCAATACTGCATATACAAAATCTCCTTCTTTAAATTCAACATTTTGTCGTTTAATATCTGGGGATTGCTTATATTTCTCATTCGCCTTAAGCAATCATTCCTACACAATTTTGTGGCACTTTTGCAATTCATTCACAAAATCACTAGCTCGTTTGATCACTCCTTTCTGATGTGGTACTATAGACAAATCCAATGGTCCCTTAGGAATTGTTGAGTAAACGATCTGGAATGGACTGAACCCAATGCTATGATTAATTACATGGTTGTGCGCAAACTTAGCTTGACACAACTTGGAATCCTAACTCTTCAAATTGTCATTCATGAGGCATCTCAATAGATTACCTAGGGATCTATTCTCAACTTCCGTCTGTCCATCCATCTGTGGATGATAAGCACTACTAAATTTCAGCTTTGTCCCAACCATTCTCCATAGACTCATCCAAAAATGACTCAGAAAACGAGTGTCTCTCTCCGATACAATAGATTCAGGCAACCCGTGAGTCGATAGATCTCTCTGAAGTATAACTGTGCGACATTAACTGCATCTGCCGTCTTCTTACACGTGACAAAATGTACCATATTTGAAAACCGATCAACCACTACATAGATAGAATCATCGCCACGTTGCATCCTCGGCAAACCCAATACAAAGTCCATACTAACATCCACCCATGGTTTAGTCAGTATAGGCAACGGCAAATATAAACCTGCATTTGTCGCGGTCCCCTTTGAAACTTGACAAATATGGCACCTCTGAACAAACGTTTCAACCTCCTTCCTCATTGACGGCCGAAAAGAAGACTTTGAGATCAACTGCATAGTACGGTCGCAGCCCACGTGTCCTTCTTTATGTAATTCTTTGATGATTTTCATTCGTAGACTGCAATCTGGAATACGCAACTCATTTCCTTTGAATAGAAAACCATCAACCAGTATATATCCATCCATGCTTCCCTGCTTGACTTTGTCTAGGATTCCGGAAAAATATGAATCTGAAGTAAGCAGATCTGGAAGTAAGTCAAAACCCAACACCTCTACTCGCATGGTTGTTAGTAAATTACGCCTCCGACTCAATGCATCGGCAACGCGATTAGTTATTCCAGACTTGTGCTTTACGACGAACGTAAATTATTGCAAATAAGCTATCCACGATGCATGCCTAGCTGCAATTTTATTCTGCCCTTGTAAATGTTTCAGCGCTTCATGATCTGTATAAAAAACAAATTCTTTGTGGAACAAGTAATGTCTCCAATGCTTCACAGCCTGCACAATAGCATAAAACTCCACATCATAAGTATTGTATCTCATCTTTGCTCCAGAAAGTTTTTCACTGAAATAGGCGATTAGACGACCCTTCTGACTCAACACTCCTCAAATTCCAACTTTCGATGCATCCGTATGTAACTCAAATAGTAACTGAAAATCTGGCAACACTAGAATCGGTGTTGAGGTTAAAAGTTTCTTGATTTTCTCAAAAGCATATCCTGCATCTTGCGTCCATGAAAACTGCTTTCCTTTCATACAATCAGTAACAGGAGTCATTACACTACTAAAGTATGGTATAAATCTTCGATAAAATGAAGCTAACCCATGGAAACTTCTGACTTCTGTTATAGTTTTGGGCTATGGCCAATTTCTTATTGCGGCTACTTTACTCCGATCCACTTGTATCCGTTCCTTAGATACGACATAACTCAGAAATAAAAAAACTCGGCGTCATGAACATGCATATCTTCGCCGCTGCATAGAGCTGTTCTTGACGAAGAATAGTTAACATCTTTCGCAAGTGTTGAATGTGCTCCTCCGTACTAGCACTATATATCAAAATATCATCAAAGTAAACTACTACAAACTTCCCGATGTAAGGTCTAAAAATTTGATTCATCACCCTCATAAATATACTTGGTGCATTAGATAGACCAAATGGCATGACCAGCCATTCATACAATCCTTTCTGAGTTTTGAATGCTGTCTTCCATTCATCACCTGGTCTTATGCGAATCTAATGATAACCACTCTTAAGATCGATCTTCGAAAAGATTACAGACCCACTAAGTTGATCCAATAGATCATCAAGTCTTGGCATAGGAAATCTGTATGTGACAGTTATTTTGTTGAGCGCCCTGCTGTCGGTACACATTCTCCATGAACCACCTTTCTTCGGTACCAACAGAGCTGGTACAGCACAAGGACTGAGACTCTCTCGAACACGCCCATGCTCAAGCAACTCCTCAACCTGTCTCCTCAACTCTTCATGCCCCTTTGGACTCATACGATAATGTGGCCTATGCGGTAAAACAGCACCTGGCACTAGATCAATTTGATGTTGTATATCCCTCAATGGCGATAATTCCTTGGGTAATTTCACAGGAAAGACATCTTCAAATTCATTTAACACCGGTCTAACCTCCGTAGGAACTTCACGATCTTCACTTGTTTCATACCCAATCAACATAAACATTTCAGCACTATCTTTCACTTCTTCAACAAATTCTATCGAAGATAATAGACTAGTTGATTCCACTTTCTTCTCTGACTTGCTTTCACTTTGTTCACGCTTCTTAGGAACCAAAGTAATTTGGGTCCCTTCGAACATGAAACTGTAGCTGTTGGTGCGTCCATTATGTTGTACAGCTCTATCATATTGCCATGGTCTTCCCAGTAGTAAATGACACACATCCATATCGACAACATCACACCATATATCATCTTTGTACTTCTTCCCAATAGAAAATGTAACAAATGCTCGTCTTCCCACTGTCACTTCTCCACCATTCTTCAGCCATGCCAGTTTATAAGGTCTATGGTGTTTTTCAGTCTTCAACCCTAACTTCGTGACGGCTTCTTCAGAAATAATGTTATTGCAGCTTCCCGCATCAATAACAAATCGACAAACCTTTCCCAAGATAGCACATGTAGACTGAAAGATATTGCTTCTCAGCCAACTAGTAAAATTCTCATGCTTTGGCACTAAACAAGACCTCCTTATCATCAAGTTACATCCTTCGTCTCCTGACACAACTTCTTCATCTTCATCAAACTTTGATGGTTGAGAATAATCAACTTCAGCTTCCACATCCTCATACTCACATTCCTCTGCAACTAATGCTCTCTTCTTTGGCTTTGTACATTCATTACTTTTATGGCCAAACTCCTGACAAATATAGCACTTGATACTGTTATTGACCTTTGCTTTAGCGGCTTCATTGACAATTGGTTTATTGACTGCCTTGGAAACATTAGCACTGCTACTAGCACCCTTATTCTGGTCGTTGGAACCTGCAAACACACCACTTCCTCGTATCCCTTGTTTCTCCCAAGCTAGAGCTTTCTGATGTGCTTCAGCAACAGACATTGGATTAAACATATTAACCATGTCTTGAATTTGCATCCGTAACCGTCCAACATATCTAGCCGTTAGTTGTTCCTCGGTTTCCATAATATCATTCCTTGCAATCAATTGATAGAATTCATCTGCATAGTCGTTCGTT
Organism: Allium cepa; assembly: GCA_030765085.1. Taxonomy (NCBI): domain Eukaryota; kingdom Viridiplantae; phylum Streptophyta; class Magnoliopsida; order Asparagales; family Amaryllidaceae; genus Allium; species Allium cepa. Next base: position 364,076,992 of record CM060934.1, on the reverse strand, counting down.
GTCTTCGTCCCTTGTCTCAAATTCTACAAACGTTGATACATAAGAGATTGATAATTGTACGGCAAGAAAGTTGCTTTCATCATCTTTCTCATCTTCTCCCAAGTGACAACTTTTGATTTTCCCATTCTCCCCCGAGTTAGTTTAGTTTATTGCCACCAAGCCATATCTCTTCCCCTTATGCTTGTAGCAACTAATTGGACTTTGCGATTCTCAGGCACTTCCTTGAATTTCAAAATTTCTTCAACAGTTGACAACCAATCAAGAAATTCTTCTGCTTGCATACCACCTTTGAATTCTGGAATTTCCATCCTCATACACGACTCCCATTTACGATCATTTTCCGAATCTAGATATTGATTTCGCACTTGGCCTCGATTTTGATAATGAATACTACCTCTATCACCATCTTCCTCAAAATATGATGTATTTCGATATCGATCCTGTCCATTTACGTCTCTACGACCATACGTGTCCCTTCTATCCTGTCTTTCAACATCACGATCTGGTTCATTTTCAAACCTACGTTGAGTTCTTCCCTCTTCATTTCGATACCCATGGTGGTCTCGCGTCATTGAAACTGATGGTTCTCTCATATCTCGATAAGACTGGGGTGACATCCTCCTTTCTTCCGAAACCGATGGTGAAACCCTGTTTCCACTTTGGTTCGAAACTGGTGAAGTTCTCCTTTGATTGTGATTCATGTCTTTCATCAATTTTTCCAATTTTTCAATACCCACATTGAAATTTTCATTGATACGCTACTCCATGTGCTCAGCTTCTTGTCTTCTATAACAATCTTCAACATTATGATGGCGATTAGCACGTCTCGGAGGCATGATCAACAAACGATCTCGTTTCCGACTCTAACCAAGCTCTGACTTTGCTCTGATACCAAAAATGACGCACCTTATAGTAGGCTCGAACAGTTTAGATTCAAACTTTCACATTCTATCTAGGATCTTCCCACGAATTGATGATTTCGTGTCAAATAAACCGATAGAACCATAAATGCTTAATTCCGTTGATTGTGAAGATGTCGGAATCTAGCTATCTTCAACCCGTTGATCTCGCAAGATAGCGTGTTGAAATATCTACAATTCGATCGTTGATCACTCACAAGTGATACCGAGAATTGGCTTCTACTTCGTTGATTCGTGCACGAATAACCCAAAGAAGGAAAGAAGGAGATCACACTCAACTTCAACAATGGTGGCCAAAGCTCACACATAAATTTTATTCAAAATCAACTCCCTTTTTACAAGTGACAACACACCCCTATTTATATGAAATTACAACACACGCAACTCAAACTTGCGACTAACGACATACGACTTACAATACAACATCACACGACTTAACACATCACACGACTTAACACATCACACGGCTTAACACATTGCACGACTTAACATACGCGACTCACGACATACGACTCACAATACAATATCACACGACTTATCACGTTACACGACTTTACACATGAGACTTAACAATACAATACATATTACAACACCATGCGGCATAACAATACAACAATACAACATACGACCCACGACCTAAGAAATCAACGACATAAGCTTGAGCACGGCTTCAGGAACGACTTAGCGACATAAGGAATCAGAAGGAATCAGCGACTTAAGAAAATGCGACTTAAGAGATGCGGCTTCAGGGAACGACTTAAAGAAAGCGGCATAGGTGAGCGACTTAAGGGAAACGCGGCATACGTTAACTCGTTAGGTCGTTGCTCATTGAGTCGCTAGGCCGGTAGGTCGCTTGGCCCGTTAGATAGTTAAGTCGCTCTGTGCTTTAGACCGATAGGTCGCTTCCTGATGTAGGCCGTTGAACGACTTATGGATGAGCGAGCGACATAAGTTGGTGCAACTTAAGTCATATGTTGGTTGCGACATATCATGATGCGCTGCATCAGTAGCTATCCCAGGAAATAAAGCCTAGAGCATGAGCCACCAATCCGTAGGACCTTCGATTCATAAGCCATTTCCTCCGTTGCTTCGCTAGATGAGCCACCTTGCCTTTCCAGCCTGCCATTACCCATCCGACCCTCCTTGGAGTCCATTGGTTGATGTTTTGTGTAATGACTTGTATTTTTAACTATTTTAAATTATCAAATTTAATATGATTATTGAATAAAAATGGTTGGAAGTAAAAATTAAATGTTTCATTTAGGTAAGTTATTGAATATGAACTTGAATAAAATTTTGAAATAACCAATTTCAAAGATTTTGGTAATAACAAGTATTAAAATGAAATTTTATGAATGGACTATGTTTATAATCAATAATTGGAATTGAATAATAAATATTGAATTATTTAGTTAGAAATAAAATAATTGTTGATAACTAAAATTCATTTGAAATTTAACGATTATTAATGTAATTTATTGGATAATAAAATTGTTTAAATTTAATATTGGAATAATTTAAGTAACTCAATCCTGAATTAAATATGAATGAAGATGATTTCAAAAGCCCATTTATATTTTATTTTAACAAGAATGAAAATTGTTAACTTTTAAAATTGAATTTAAAAGTGAATAAATAGAAATTGGAAATTTTATACGTTAGCACCAAAATTGGTCGCTAACACCCTTGAATAGAGTTGTGTAGAGAGATTAATGAAGAAAGTAAATTAAAACGGAGAAATAATGCAATTGAATGCAAAAAGAACAATAGAAAAAGAAACACCAGATTTATAGTGATTCAGCGTAATTGCCTACGTACACTTTGAATATGATGTTTATTACTTTTTCAATTACTTGAGTATGGATACAATCCATAAACAAACAACTTGAATGCAAGTTTGAAAAGAAGTGAATTGATTACAAAAAATGGAAGAGTATCCCTGGAGCTCCCGAAAAAAGTTCCCTCAACTATACCCTTGCCTCTCTATTTATAGACGAAGATAGGATGGACACCCTATGCAGGCCAAAGACCAAGGTAGGTCGGCCTATAGTTGGAGGTTAAGTGGACCGAACGATTCATAACGATCCACATCTACCTATCCACCTATGCCTATCCAGAGTTTGCCTCATTGCTAACTCAGAGCAGACCATCAAGGAACTCGGGGAAAGCGGTAGTATGACACGAAGCATAGAATTGTTAATCGCAACACTCTGTTGTAAACCGAATATATTGTCAACCTCTTCAAGGTGCAGCGAACCGAGCACACCGAGTCTCCAATGCCGAACGGTGGTCACCGATCCACTTTGGCCGAGCTCGGGTTTTACTATGAGTGACTCGAAGTTAGTGATGGTTTGAGACGAAGTGAAAGGATGCCGGTCGTATCTCCCTGACCCAATAACTATGGTCAAACCACTTCTTCTTCATTCACCTTGATCGACCCGCCAAAGCCAAACCACCATGGTCGATACACTTCCACTTCATCCACCTTGGTCGATTCGCCAAGGCCAAACCACCATGGCCGATCCACTTCCATTTCATCCACCTTAACCGACCGCTAAGGCTGAACCATTATAGCCGATCCACCTGAAACATCTCCTTGAGGCCGACCTACAAAATCCCAAGCCACTCTTCCTTAAATATCTTGATCGATCTGCTCAGGTCGACCCACGCAGGCCAAACTTCTACGACCGAACCACATATACAAGCCAATGAATTAACATCGAGCACTTCCAGAGACTCGAGTTTTTTGATCACAATCCCTGAAACTATTTCCTTGTAGTTGGGCCAAAGTGTCAGGTAACATCTACCCCCAATGTGCGTCTTGTGAATCAACGCGACCCGCTTTGAATCAGCGAGTAATTCCTACTTTTAGAAGCTATCTCAATTAAAATGATAGTTGACTGTTGCTTTTTCATTGGCCTTCGACGAAGCTTCGTGTCGTATGTATTAATTCAGTCTCCAGGAGATTCTTGAAATCCTATTTTAACTTTCCAAAAGCTGAATGTATACAACTTTTCGAAGGACGAATAACACTGGGTTTCACAAACCCATGCTTCTCCACTTATCGAGTGAAATCCAACTTTCCATTACACTATCATCCTTGATTATCATTACATGCATATACATATACACATTTTGTTTTAATATCATTTTCATTTATTTATTATTCTATTTTATTATTATTACTACTACTACTATTATTATTTTATATAACAAGGAAGGAATTGGCATATGAGAGCCGTCCACTCGGTCGGTTTACCTGGGTAGGGTTAGCATGCCGACTTGCCGACCCCATGAAACATGGTGGCCTGGTCATTAGGATAGCCCTGGCTCACCTGTCCATTCTCTACATTAAAGCTTGTGCCCACATCTTCTCCTTCCTACTCTTACTTTATAACTTATCTCCTCCGGCTCTGCCCAATACCCAAAAATCCCATCTCCACCGAACTTCCATCACCCTCCTTTAACTATCTTCGCAAACACTTTTTGTCATCACTCTGACTTTGAGCACCAAAAATCACGTGCCCTAACCCCGAACTATTTCATAGGTGAGGGTCCATGTTTTTCTTTGAACTCTTAGGCCATGCCTCCTTGAACTCAACCTGGCTCTAAGTCGTACACGTATTCGACCCTTCTTAGTGAGGATGAGAGGAGAGAGATAGAGGGACTGAGTGTATGGGTTAGGATAGTGGAGTGTCTGGCACGGATCGGCACCGAATCGCGAGGAGCTGAAATAGGTGGTTCTAGGAAGGGAGGTCGGTGATGTGTATAAGAAGAGAGTTTATTGTTTTGTAAGAGAGAGGAGGTCGTTGCTTGAGGAGTATAGAATCCGGTCGGTAGCCTTTGTAGGATGACCCCTTAAGGTATTGTCGGGTCAGCAAATTCCAACAGTAGCCAACCGGTAGAGGAAGTTATAAGGTTGGGTCAGTACTTCGAGTGGAAGTCGGTCGATCGGTTGTCTAGGGAGACCTGGGTCGGTAGGGTCCTAGCAGTAGAGTGGGTCGGTACTTTGAGTGGGAGTGGCCCGTATATGCCGTGGTGAGGCCATTTGATTACTTGGGAGTGAGTGGGTCGTACTAAGTGTTAGGGTCCGCATTGGCAATCAGGATAGTCTCAATTTGATCAACACATACATCACCACTATACTCTTCCGTGCCTGCGCATAAAATAAGGAACAATGATAAGGACTAAAGCATGTAAGCCTATGGATTTAATCTGTACTAACAACTCCACAGTTTAAGTAATTATAAACGTTAATCTAGCTCAACAAATGCAAGTAATAGCCCTCACAATCTATGGTTCCAATGCTTGATTCCAAGTCTCTCGCCACCGACCATATGAAAAATCGGTAGAAACGGCCAACGATGACGGTCTCCAGAGCGATAATTCAAAACCTCATTATGCCACATTTGTTTTTTTAAATCATAACTTTTCTGCACTCATGTTTGAATCGTCGCACTATTTCAGACACAACACGAGGGAATATATTATTGTCGTTATATCTGATATTGATTGTCTTTCAAGTATAGTTTAAAAAGGTTTCTATTCAAATTCATTATTCTTTAGAGATGTCCAAAAACTCGAGCTCTACTATAGTTTCTAATAAGCCTGAGCCAAGTTCTCGGCAAGAGGTAGTGGGAACCTCGAATCAACCGTCAGTCCCTACACCTGGCATCCTAGATCCACCTGTTGCTGTTGTATGCCCGTCTCCTGATGCCGTAGTTGGAGCCGTTGTTTTGGATAATCCCACTGATTCACAAGCCAAAAAGTTTGGCGAAACCGCTCTTCGTCGGCTATGCTCAATCCATAGAATCCCCTTTGACGACATTTTGGTTCCGTGGGGACAGGATCAACCTCACCCGCCCCAACCGGATATATAGCGTGCAAAAAATTTAAGTGCTGGGTCGGAAGTGTGCCACTTTTTAATTCATTCCTCCATGAAGTCTTACGGTATATTGGAATTGCTTCGACACAGCTACACCCTAACAGTCATGCGTTTATTCATGGCACATGTGTTCTCTTTATGAACTCCTTATTAAGACTCCCTACTACCGAGGATATCTGTTATATTTACCGCTTCAACAGTCGTTCTGATATCCCATCCTTCATATTTCTCGAGCCATATTCCAAATGTCAAATCCAAACGGGCGCATAGAGTAAATTTTCCTAATATAAGCAAGAGTGGTTTTACGTATGCTGCCACTTAGTTTTGCGAGAAGATGGCTATAAGGGAGTAAGTTTCATCTTTAGACTAATATTTATCTAACGCTCTAGTGCATCCTTTCTGTACTTCCTTCAACTCTTATAGGTATCCACCCACAACCTGAAGGTGTGGGGTATACTGAGGCCATCGAGGCCATTCGAGCTATTCTCGTAAGAGACCGGGACGTTAAACCTGTTATTTCCAATGAATTACTTTCAAAGTTTGGATTACTAGAGGAGGGTCGTCGAACTAGCCTCCCAATTGATGCTACTACAGCTGGATCCGCTGCGAAAAAGGCAAAAACAGGCTGGACCTTTAGTGCCCCTTACAGGAGGGGTCCCTGATACAACCGCGTGGGGTGAAATCAAAGAAAACGAGGTGCCAGAGGCAACTGATGAGAATATAAGTTCCGAATTAGCACCAGTAGCTAACGCACCCGGCGTCGACGAACCGACTCTCCCTTCAAAGAGGAAAAAGAGCTTAGATTACAAGTTGTAAAAGAAAATAGTGGGCGGAACCTCAAAGGTTACAATAACTCCAGTCGATAAAAGGTCATCTCCCCAAATTTAAAGAGTTCGCTAAAGCTTTATCTACCTGACCATCCCTGATGACTTATTAAATTATGGATTCAATGACCTAAAGCAATGGGACTTAATTCACCCAAGAGAAGTGATGAAGGTGCTCAGGCTCGTCATCAAGGAGAGAAAACTCCTTTAAGTAAAGCAAAAAACACCGGTCCGTCAGGGGGAAGCACTAGGACACACACAAACACTTACCCTCCACCCTACACTTGAATTTTAATCATCATATGATTCTCGCTAACTCATCCTCACTTGGTTTTCTGTGCAGGTGATATATGGCGTACACAAGGAATTGACCGCCTTCGAGGATCCTTTATCTTCTACCATTCCAGTCGGGATTTAGGACCAGGCAGACGATGAGACATGGATGATAGTGGAGATAGAGATTATCATCCCAGAGAGTCATCGTCTTCCAAAAGAAGAATTTACAGCCATTCCTCATATCCAAATGATCTTCCCCTTCAATCAGAGCACAGTAGGGAGAAATCTGCTCAAAAGGGAACTCAATTCAAAGCTCCCCACGACCAACATTCTGGCTCATCGAGCACCAAGCAATCCAGTGAGCCCCATAAGAAATTCGTGATTCCGGCTGGGCAGACTCCTCCAACCTCCGCACATGATCCATCGGTAGAAGAAAAATTAGCTGAGCTTAAGGCTACATTACTGAAAATATGCTTTGATGGATTGAAATTTCTCCCTGCGATTCATCCTATTCCCAAACATGTCAAACAAAGCACCATCGCCTGCAACAACGACGTTTATGTCCGGCATGATGCGTTTGTACACATGGTGGAGAAAGTTTCAAAGGTTTCCATGGATTTTCAATACGAAATCGATCGCTTAAAACTTGAAGCCATTCACGACAAAGATATCATCAAAGCCCAGGATGAAGAGTTATCCTTGTACAAATCTCAACTTGAAGCTGCCTAGAAAAATGCCAAAGAAACGGCTGAGGTAGTTAGTCGCTTGGAGGCCGCTCACAAGAAGTAAATCGATGAGGTAGTTCAACGCAGTGGTGCTTTAGCTTTAGAGAAAGACCCTATCTAGATATAAAAAGATATTCTCGCTCGACGAGTTACAGAACTGGAGGAGCTTCTTGCCAAGAGAAAGAAGAGAAAAATGACGCGTAGGAAGAGTCACAACGATATTGCGATGAAATCATCGCAACACGACTCCTAAAGACAAAGCTCGATAAGGAACTTTCCCAGGTTGAAGCGCTAAAGGAGGTACCTCGTGACGTGGGTAAGAAAATGGCGCTCACAGAGGTCGACTCTCATCTCGAGGCTGCTACTAAGGCCGATAGAGAAGAAATTAAATGCTTATTTGATCCGCTTATTGCCGAGTATAATGTATGGTTTCTCATGCACCGCGAACTATCTTTTCTAGGAAATGGATATCTTGAATCATTGGCCGAAGCATGGTATACTTTGATAAAAACAAAAAGAGTTGAGTTGGGCATCAAAGAGGTCGACGAAGAAGCTCTTTTGAGGGAAGTGCTTCAAGGAAACGAGCCTTCAGACTTACCTACAACAAAAGGCCTCTTGGAAAAGAATCCTCATCATCAAAGGGTAAAGACGATATTACTGGCATGTCCGGCAATGAGTCTCCAGTTCCTCCTCCCACTCAACCGACCGGTAGCTCATCACTTGAGCCTCCCGAGTAGCATGCTGGTTATGACCTGGAGAAGCCAAGGCTTGGTGTTCACATTTTATCCCCTATTATGGAGGGTGATACTCCGAGAACCACTGAGATTCATTTAGAAGCTGGTATGTGGCTTCACTCTTTAGAGTTTAGGAATTCATCGCATTTGGCGAGTGATGAATGTGTTCTAACATTTGTTTCTGATGAACTCATATAAGTCACTCTGAATCCGAGCTGACTTCAGGGAGCGAAGTCACCACAGAGCTGGAAGAAAAAGCGATTGAGGAACCTTACGCTATAGATACCCCTGGACCCAATGCTCAAGTAATCAGGACGCTAGATGAGGATAAACTTGATGACCCTCGCCTATAGATGAAAAGGACGAGGTTGAAATCAGATGTACCTCCGAACATACTTTTAAGCTTAGCATGGAGGAGAAAATCAGGAAAGAGGAGAAAAAGAAATTTGAAGTTAAGATTGAATCTCAGGTGGTGGAACTCAATGACCCTCTAAATAGGCCCCTAAAGGTCATTCTCCCCGGTGGGATCACTCCTCTAAAGGTCCCTCTTCCTTCCTCGGGCACCACCTCATTGGGAAGCAAGGGATCCAGGAGAAAAGGTTTGGCTAAGGAGCCTCCGGAGAAGTCGAAGAAGGAGAAAAAGTCAAAGAGGTAGCTATCCTCTGGTCATACCTTGCTCAGCTTAAATAAACCTAAGTCATGTAGTTGTTTCTTTTCTTTTTTATAGTCAATATAGATAGACTTTTGCTCCGAACTTCGAAGAAGTTGTAATGGAACTTAATCTTCGATTAGTAAATAAAATTTTGTTTCTTTGTTTTCCATGATATTCATTGTTTAGCTTATCATCTAACATGTAACTGAAATCCAGAGTTTGTTGGATCACGTAAGCGCCAGTCCCTTTTCACATGGCTTGGGGATTGTCGAATTATTTACACCCTATTCAACACTCCGGTTACTCAGAGCACTCTAATCGACTCTTTGGGACTTAGAGATTTTTTGAATCGTTTATACTCTTGTCCGCATTTGGGACTTAGAGTACTCCAGTCCGCACTCTGGGGACCTAGACATTTTTGAAGCGTTTATACTCTAGTCCGCATTTCGGGAACTTAGAGTACTTCAGTCCATGCTCCAGGGACGTAGAGATTTTTTGAATCGTTTCTACTCTAGTCTACACTCCGAGGACTTAGAGATTTTTAAATCGTTTATACTCTAGTCTGCACTCCGATTACTTAGAGTACTCTAGTTCATGCTCCGGGGTCTTAGAAGTTTTCGAATCGTTTATAAACTAGTCCATGCTCCAGCGACTTAGAGATTTTCGAATCTTTTATATTCTAATTCGCACTTCGGGGGCTTAGAATACTCCAGTCCATGCTCCGGGTACTTAGAGATTTTTGAATCGTTTATACTCTAGTCCATACAACGGGGACTTAGAGTACTATAGTCCACGCTCCGAGGACTTAGAGACTTTCGAATCATTTATACTCTAGTCAGTATTCTGGGGAATTAGAGTACTCCAGTCCATGCTCCAGGGACTTAGAGATTTTTTGAGTTGTTTATACTCTAGTCCGCACTCCGGGGACATAGAGTACTCCAGTCCGCGCTCTGGGGACTTAGAGATTTTTTGAATCGTTTCTACTCTAGTCCACACTCCAAGACTTAGAGATTTTTTTAATCGTTTATACTCCAGTCCGCAGTCCGAGGACTTCGAGTACTCTAGTCCATGCTTCGGGGACTTATAGATTTTTGAATCGTTTATACTCTAGTCCGCACTCCGGGGACTTAAAGTACTCCAGTCCATGCTCCGGCGACTTAGAGACTTTGAGAATCATTTATACTCTAGTCCGCACTCTGAGGGACTCAGAGTACTCCAGGCTGCGCTTCAGAGACTTAAAGATGTTTTGAATCGTTTATACTCTAGTCCGCACTACGGTGACTTAGAGTACTCCAGTCCGCGCTCCGGGGACATGGAGGTTTTTTAAATCTTTTATACACTAGTCCGCACTCCGAAGACAGAGATTTTTCGAATCATTTATACTTTAATCCGCACTTCGGGGACATAGAGTACTCTTGTCCGCGCTTCGGGAACTTAGAGATTTTCAAATTGTTTATACTCTAGTCCACACTTCGGGGACTTAGAGTACTCCAGTCTGCTCTGAGGACTTAGAGATTTTTTGAATCGTTTATACTATAGTCCACACTGTGGGGACTTAGAGATTTTTTGAATAGTTTATACCCTAGTCCGCACTCCAGGGACTTAGAGTACTCTAGTCCGTGCTTCGGGGACATAGAGATTTTCGAATCTTTTATACTCTTGTCCGCACTCCGGGGCCTTAGAGATTTTTTGAATCTCTTTTACTCTAGTCCGCACTCCGAGGACTTCGAGTACTCTAGTCTGCGCTCCAGGGACTTAGAGATTTTCAAATCGTTTATTGATCGGATTTTAATTTTATGTGTATGTTCATATGGCAGACAGATCAATGCAATTTAATATTCCCATGGAATTGTAACATACGGAACATCAATAGTTCATAGAAAAACAGCTTCAAGCCTTTATTCATTGTAGAAAATAAGGACAAACTGAATTGTCTTGTTACATGTCAGAAACAAAGAACAACAAAAGAAAACGTATTCTGGAAACAATTACTACTATAATGCAAAAGAGATAAACTAAGTGTAATAACAGTGCAAATGCTCACTATTCCATGCTCTGGGGAGTGTTACACCATCAACAGTCGCTAGCTTGAAGGTTCCTTCTCCAAGCTTTCGTTCAATGACGTACGGACCTTCCTATGTAGGATTCATATGTGACGGGACTGGAAAAACTCGCTTCAAAACAAGATCACCCACATAAAAGATTCTCGGTTGAACTTTTTCATTATAATATCGAGTGACTCTGTGCCGATACATAGTCGTCCTTAAATCAGCTTCTTCACATTTTTCATCGACAAAGTCCAGTAATTCCAGTAAGAGATCCTGATTCGTCCTAGGATCATAATGAGTCACCCAGTGAGAGGGAACTTTAAGTTTCATGGGTATAACAGCTTTAGTGTCGTATGCCAAGGTGAATGGAGTATGGCCAGTCGCGGAGTTATATGTGGTTCTGTAGGCTCGAAGTGATATCGAAAGCTCATCCACCCACTTTCCTCCGGCCTTCTCCAAATGTTTTTTCAACATGGACTTGATTATTAAATTAACGGCTTCAACTTGTCCGTTGGCTTTAGGGTGAGCAACTACCACAAACCTTTTCTCAATGCAATATTTTTGGCAGAATTCCATGAACTCCTTACTCTCAAATTGAGTTTCGTTGTCCATAATGATAGTTCATGGGAGGTCAAAATGGCATATAACGTTTGGCACAACAAAATTAACGACCTTTTTGGTGGTGATCGTAGTTAAGGACTCCGCTTCTGCCCACTTGGTGAAATAATCGATTGCGACAGTTGCAAATTTCACAGCACCTTTGGAGATCGGCAAGGAGCCAATTATATCAATCCCCGCATTGAAAATGGCCATGGACTAACCATTTGCATGAGTTCCATCGGCGGGGATTTCGGGATCTTTGCATACTTTTGACATTTGTCGCTTCTTCCTACATAATCCGTGGCATCTCGATTCACGATCGGCCAATAGTATCCATAGCGGAGGATCCTTTTGGCTAGAGTCTCCCCTCCCCCGGTATTGTGGCGATACGGATTTTTCGACCACGAAGGTCGACATTAATACGTCCACTGTATCAATCGCCGAACAATCGAATGCCGGAAAACCGAACCGTTAGGGTTAAAGAAGAGGTAGAAGATAGAAGAAGAAAGAAGAAGAACCCAAAAACAACATCAGTATCTCACAATTCGCAGCGGAACAACATATAATAGATAAATGAATATCTTTAAAACAATTAACTATATCAGTTATTACATTACATCACATTATATTACATTATCAGAGTTTACAACAATAAACAGCCAAAAAGAAATGTTGTATACTAGTTGATACGCCATGCCATCCAGCTTGCCTCCAGATCTCTACAGCAACTCCTGAATTCCAGAATGACAGATCCATTAAACTATTTACTATGTAGTATATTTCGCTATTATAATAGTGTCTAATTGTAAAATAAACTTACTTTTAAATAGCGTTAAGGAGTGACCCAATATTCCTCTCAACACGTAATAGTCCCAGTAGTACATCCAATATCACAGTCCCTCCTGATCGGGAAGCCACCAGAGGATACCACACGGGCTACGGGAGAAAACCAAACTCGTACAAGGTGCGATAGGGTAGGTGACACCGCACAACTAGGCAATGCTAGGGTAGATATACCAATTACGCATCCGGGTTGGTGGTAACGTGTTGCCACAGTTACCGCCCACCTCGAGCCACCCCCAAAAAGAAAATCAAAAGTGGCCACCGAATCAATCCAAAAGTCAAAGTATTAAATCGAAGGGATGTGTTCGATCAAAGGTGCTAACTCAATTGGCCCGAGAATCACTCATGTTTTAGCCCACCTTATGCCAACTCACGGGAGTTGGGTCCACGTATTTACCTCAAAGGAAACGCCGCCACCATCCTACTTCATTCTGGAATCTCCACCGCGTACACGGTTGTTAAAGTGGTTTTCGGGGTTGGCAGAGAGTATGAAAACTTCTGATCCCGGTCACTTTAACAACCAATCGTTACTATAACACCGTGGTCTTTTCAAAATAGTTTATACTTTTAAAACCAAAATAAAATATCCATTTCAAAACCATATAAATACAATATCATTTCTATTTTAAAAACCCAAATTAAAATGATATCATTTTTATTTCAGATATATCCTCTTCCAAAATTATAGCATTTTTAAATCTATATACCTTGAAACCGATAGCTTTGGATCATAACTCTTAATACTTAAATGGTTTAAATATTAAAATACTATATAAAATAAATATAGTTTCTTTAATATCCCAAATAAATTCCAAATACCGATTCGAATCTCCAAATAAACCATTTTAATTTTCCATGTATCTTAAATCTTTAAATATTCCACCGTTTCAAAACAATTCTTTGATAATTCCATATATATCAAATTTTATTATCATTATTTAGATTTGAAGTGTTTACTTAACAAATCAAATATCATTTAAGTAAAACCTTTAAACTTCAAATAACTGGATGTTCTTTAAATTTATTAACTTGATATATTCATTTAAATTAACTCGATATTTATTTAAATTACTTTAAACCAAAATCAAGTTATAAAATCATACCCTTTTTAAAAATCTCAATTTTTATTTAAATTTCACATCCATTTTATTCAAGTCAATTTCTTAAATCCTTCAATTCAAACCAATTTCATAATTATCTTCCAACTTAATTTCGTTAAAATCATTTAAAACTCTATATATATATATAAAACCTTTAAATAGGCACTTAGCCATATATTATAAACCATCAAATTTTCACTAGCTCCAATCAACTCCAAATTAGCTCCATTTCGTAGTTCTCGTCAATACGGGGCCAACGCAATTCGTTTCGTCCAAAACGGACCTCGTATGAAAAAGTTATAGCATTTTAAATTTTGAATGAATTTATATATAATTAATATACAATTTTCTTTTTATATTTTTAACCTATTTTCAATCCAGACCGCATGTTTTCAAAACAAGCAATCTAGGCCATTCTGACCCCCTTTCTTCATCCAGGTTCGAACACGATGAACTCATTCGGCCGCCACAAAAACCTAGGAGACGTGCCTCCATACGACCACTAGCCGACGATCAACCACCACAAAAATGCTCGCCTACTCGAGCATCACCCACGGCCACAACAGCATGAAACTCGGCGTCACCCTGCTCTCTAAATTCGCGCTCGAAATGACGACGAACACGGCCTCTTTTTGCCTCCAAACGACGACGATACCCAAAATCTACCGTTGGATCTGAAGATTTTCTCACACTCTACAACTTTCATGTTGAACGCTTCGGCTAAGTGTCTATGGATTTGGAGAAAATAGAGGAGAAAGAATCACAATTTTCGACCATTGAATATGTTAATGGCGGCTAGCGTTAGTCGCTTAGGGTTTTTGAAAAAAGAAAAAAGTGGAGGGCTTTTATAGAAAATTTCGCATGCACTATTCATCCCAAAATTTTTCGAACTCCAAACGAAGCATGCCGCCTGGCATTTATAATGTTTTACCCCCATTCCGAAAGCAATGGAATATGTATTGGGAGTCAATTCGATCAAATTTGAAAGATAAGTTTTTGAATCGACTATTTAAATTCAAAATTCACTCGAATCGATTTCAGTGCGTTTTGGCTTGCCCCGAACAAACCGTAAGTTCGATTGACACGAAATTTGAAACCATACAATAATATAACATTACGGATCCGATGAAACTGGTTTCGTCGAAATTCGAGACTGTTTGAAAAATGGCTATTTTTACTCGTCAATTAAATATTAACATATTCAATTCTCATAAATTAACTTTTAATTCAATTTTAAAAGTTCGATAACATCATTCTGATTCCTATATGATTAAATACAACTTTACCAATCAATTTTAATCACTTTAAACCCAATTTCCAATTATTTCTGTAATTTCATATATTAATTTATCGATTTAATTATCCAATTAAATACAGATATTCAAAATGAAATTTATTCGACTTACAAATTTTATTTGTTAGTGTTTAAAAATCAATTAAATATACGAATTTCAAATGACGGAAATTCTGGGTCTTTACAAGTATAGTCGCTACATTCTCCTTCATGAACTTCCTTTAAGACCTGCTTTATCTCGTCGTGGGCGATGCATCAAAGTAAGGGAACTGAGAATCCTTTCTGATACATTATCCCATCCTGCATTATATACCGCGAGGCCTTACGAACGACTTGTCGTCTCTCATTCTTCCTCTCAGTCAATGTAGTAGGTATTCTTTGAACGGGGTCATCCACAACTCCCTTTCAGTTTCCATCCCTAACACAAAATCAACTTCCATTTCGTTTATACTCAGGTCATGTAAGGTTTCAACGGTAACCAAGCCCATCTGTTGTGCATCACCCGTACTTGCGAATTTTGCCGATGAGTCGGCTTCCTCATTTTGTTCATGTGGGATATGTGAAATATCATAATATTCACGGTCTGCCAACAGTTCTTGAACCCAAGTAAGGTGGGGCAAATCTCTATCCTTTTGCTTGATATTCTCGCCGTATTTGGTACACCACCAATTGCTAGTCACAAAAGATTTCAACTGATTTTACTCCATGCTCCTTGGTAAGTTTCAAGCCAGCAATCAATGCTTCACATTCAGCTTCGTTATTCATAGCTGGGAAATCAAGTTTCAAAGCATAACAAATTAATCGATTTTCGAGAGTTACAAGAATAACACCAGCCCCAGAACAACGGTCGTTGGATGCCACATTGGTGTATAGCTTCTATCAAACGGCGGGAACCACATCACCACCACTTAGCTCATCTGATATGGTGAATTCTGCAATGAAGTCTGCTAGTGCTAGCCCTTGGATAGCCCTCCATGGCAGATAAGTGATATCGAACTGACTCAACTCAATGTTTCATTTGAGTAGCCTTCCAGAGTTTTTTGGTCGTTGGAGCACCTACCGCAAAGGTTGATCAGTATAAACACTGACCGGATTTGTCTGAAAATATAGATGGAGCTTGCGTGATGCGATAACCAAGCAGTAGGCTAGCTTCTCAATCTTAGTATAATTTCTCTCTGCCCATGTTAAACGTTTACTAACATAGTACACTAGCTTTTGGACTCGTTCCTCGTTGCAATCTAAGGCTGTACTGATGGCATGCTGAGATACGGCCAAGTAAACATATAGCTCCTTATGGTCTATAGGCTTTGACAAAACTGGGAGCCCCTCCAAGTGTCTCACCAGAGCTCAGAATGCATCCTTACAGTCCGGCGTCCATTCAAAATTTCTCTTCCCTTTTTTATCACATTAAATAAAAGAATACACTTGTTGGTCGCCATGGATATAAATCGACCCAACACGATGACTTTTCCATTCAGGCTTTGTACTTGGTTTATAGACCTAGGTGCTTGCATGTCTTGAATAGCCTGAATCATTTATGGGTTGTCTTCAATCCCCGTGCATTGACAATAAAACCCAAAAACTTTCTCGACACAAAACCAAAGGAACATTTCAATGGATTGATTTTCATTCTGCAGTACTTGAGCATATCAAACATCTCTGCTAAGTCTCGAATATGGTCGTTTGACTGTCGAGACTTCATGAGCATGTCATCCATATAGAATTCTATTGTTCTACCATTTTGGTCTTTAAACATCCAATTCACCAAACGTTGATAAGTTGCTCCTGCCTTCTCCAACCCGAAAGGCATCACTACATAACAGTACAATCCAATGTCCATGACAAAACTAGTATGTTCCTGATCTGGAATGCGCATCCGGATTTGATTGTATCCCGAATACGCATCCATAAATGCCAATAATTCATGTCCTACTGTCAAATCGACCAACTGATCAATTCTGGGTAAAGGGAAATTGTGCTTAGGGTGCGCCTTATTCAGGTCGGAGTAATCAAAACAGGTCCTCCACTTTCCATTCGCCTTTATCACTAGTACGGGGTTAGATACCACTTCAGGATAGAGGTCGTCGCGGACGAACCCATTGGCCTTGAGTTTATCCACCTCCTCTTTGAGAGCAGCGTACCTCTCTTGATATACTCCTTACCTTTTTTGCTCCACTGGCACATACTTCGGGTCAATGTTCAACATATGAGTTGCTATGGCGGGAGAAATCCCACATATATCAAAGCGGGTCCAAGCAAAAACATCCAGATTCGCTCGGAGGAAAGCAGTTAGATCCGCAGTTGTAACGTCCCACCTTTTCGTACATTTTAAATCAACACACGTGCCAATTCAAACAATACGGAAGGACGAATTATTATGGGGTAAATAAGAAAAGCAGAGAAGAAAAAAGACAAAATAGAATCTTGTAACGGAACGATAAAATATAATAATCAATATACAGTTCATAAAACTCTTACAAAACATTTGATTTTTCTTTATACAATAAATATTAGAGTTCACATACCAAAGGATAATAACAATGCAGCGGAAAAAAATGGCGTGGTGGAATAATATAGTAGATAATAGTACTAAAATCTTCGTCTTCGTCCTCCAGAATAAAATCTTCGATCCTGAAACGCTCAGACTGGCCCGAGCGAATTGAAAAGACAAAACACTCGAGTCAGAACTAAAAGATCTTATTCAAGTTAAATCAACAGAAATAAATATAAGTGCAGTAACTCAAGAGATGCTCGGGATTTACATCTCTTAAGGATCCATTAAACTATTTACTATGTAGTATATTTCGCTATTATAATAGTGTCTAATTGTAAAATAAACTTACTTTTAAATAGCGTTAAGGAGTGACCCAATATTCCTCTCAACACGTAATAGTCCCAGTAGTACATCCAATATCACAGTCCCTCCTGATCGGGAAGCCACCAGAGGATACCACACGGGCTACGGGAGAAAACCAAACTCGTACAAGGTGCGATAGGGTAGGTGACACCGCACAACTAGGCAATGCTAGGGTAGATATACCAATTACGCATCCGGGTTGGTGGTAACGTGTTGCCACAGTTACCGCCCACCTCGAGCCACCCCCAAAAAGAAAATCAAAAGTGGCCACGAATCAATCCAAAAGTCAAAGTATTAAATCGAAGGGATGTGTTTAATCAAAGGTGCTAACTCAATTGGCCCGAGAATCACTCATGTTTTAGCCCACCTTATGCCAACTCACGGGAGTTGGGTCCACGTATTTACCTCAAAGGAAACGCCACCACCATCCTACTTCATTCTGGAATCTCCACCGCGTACACGGTTGTTAAAGTGGTTTTCGGGGTTGGCAGAGAGTATGACAACTTCTGATCCCGGTCACTTTAACAACCAATCGTTACTATAACACCGTGGTCTTTTCAAAATAGTTTATACTTTTAAAACCAAAATAAAATATCCATTTCAAAACCATATAAATACGATATCATTTCTATTTTAAAAACCCAAATTAAAATGATATCATTTTTATTTCAGATATATCCTCTTCCAAAATTATAGCATTTTTAAATCTATATACCTTGAAACCGATAGCTTTGGATCATAACTCTTAATACTTAAATGGTTTAAATATTAAAATACTATATAAAATAAATATAGTTTCTTTAATATCCCAAATAAATTCCAAATACCGATTCGAATCTCCAAATAAACCATTTTAATTTTCCATGTATCTTAAATCTTTAAATATTCCACCGTTTCAAAACAATTCTTTGATAATTCCATATATATCAAATTCAATTATCATTATTTAGATTTGAAGTGTTTACTTAATAAATCAAATATCATTTAAGTAAAACCTTTAAACTTCAAATAACTGGATGTTCTTTAAATTTATTAACTTGATATATTCATTTAAATTAACTCGATATTTATTTAAATTACTTTAAACCAAAATCAAGTTATAAAATCATACCCTTTTTAAAAATCTCAATTTTTATTTAAATTTCACATCCATTTTATTCAAGTCAATTTCTTAAATCCTTCAATTCAAACCAATTTCATAATTATCTTCCAACTTAATTTCGTTAAAATCATTTAAAACTCTATATATATATAAAACCTTTAAATAGGCACTTAGCCATATATTATAAACCATCAAATTCCATTAGTAAACTCATTTTTATTAAACAATTTTATACATAGCTTAAATTTAAGAATTTAACTATATATATAATAATATTTATATAACATCAAAATTTATCATTAATAAACAGTATATTCCTTTCCAAAACCATTGAAATCATTTAAAAATATTTTTTTTATAAATAGACCACGGTGTCTGTAGAAAATTTTCTATTCTATGGTCAAGTGATATGGATATTTATCATTTCAATCCGCAATTTAAAAAGAAAAATTACGGTTATATATCATTTCGAACCGTAATCCCGATAAGATAAGAATGCATAATAACTTGCAGTTTATACAATATAGAACACATCATCTATTCACCAAATATCAATCATCAACCATTTATTACAATCATCATCCAATTTAAACAAAACATCAATATAGAGCATATAAAATATAACAGGTATCAACGAATATTTTATATTCAATAATAAATTAATAATTGTTTACTGGCAGTTTATATGCAATAATAAATAAATTTAACTGGAAATTTATATGCTATAATAAAATTAAAGAACAATTTAATTTAATAAATGCAATCTAACTTAGATGATGATTAAATATATGCCCAAACAATCATAGATAAATTTTTAATCACATCAAAATTAATTTAACAAACATAAGAAATTTTAGAAGTTGTGAGTGGGTTAAAACACTCACCTTTTGAATATAAATTGAATTTAAATTCAATTCAAACCCAAAATTCAAACTATCTCAGAATTCGTCCAAACTAGCACCAAAGTGTTCAGAATCCCAATACGAACCTAGCGCAGAAAACTACGTGAAAAACTGAGTCCGTATACAAAAGTTATGATTATTATACGAATTGAAATCAAAAATAAAAATAAACAGAAATAAATAACAAAACCTTAACGTATTTTTCCACGTCACTATACCGAAACGCGCACGCATGAGAAACAACGCGCTCCTTCAAAACCGCACGCAAGCTCCAGCAGAAGGAAACAAACCCTAGCCGTCGACTTTTAGGCAATTATCGCCTCGTCCATGCTCAACTCCATCTCAATCAGGCACCACCGCTCCTACCTCTGCCGCCCCCACGCCAGGAGTCGCGAGAATTCCGGTCGCTTCAACCATGACCATTGCCCACGGCAATAAATGCTCAAATAGAGATGATTTTGACATCCATTCGGCGAACAACTACATCCCCAGGTCCTCCTCGACGAGCTCTACCACTCCGTGCCTCCTTATAGTCGCTAGGACGAAGATCCACCGTCGAAACACATAAGCCAAAATGAACGGTCGAAACCAAATCGTGGATCCAGGTCAAACGAAGCTTCAAAACGAAAAACAAATTACACCAGAAGATTACGCACTTCGAGAGCTTCAACATATTTATTCTAAATTTTTCTGAGGACTTTGAAATTTTTGTTTTGGATTTGATTTGCAATTGGTTCTGTAAATATAGAATTTTGTCTGCCATTGAGGAAGAGGAGGAATAGAATGAATTTACGTACAGACAAATGAGAATTAGGGAGGCTAGGGTTTATAGCAGGATATTTATAGAGAAAGTTGAAATAGAATAAATGGATCGGGTTGAACACGCGCTAACGACAAAGTGGCCCAAAAAGCCCATTCTGACCCCGGAACAAAATTGGGTAAACCCATATATCAAAATAGGTGTTTTAAAATATTTTAAACACAATGGAAAAGGTTTCACGTCCAAATTCCGTCGTTTGAAGAAGTTATGCTAAAATCAATATTTTTCAAATTGATTTCAGTTGATTTCAATTTATTGATTTCAAGGCGTTTCGAGTCCGTACGATCAAACGACAAGTCCGATCGCTACGAAACTTGAAACACTACAATAATTCACCGTTATGGATCCGACGAAACTTGTTTCGTCGAAATCCGAGTCAGTGGCCAAAATGGCTATTTTTCCATTAATTAAATAAATTAATAATTAATTAATTAAATCAAATTTTCAATTTTTTTCGATAATTGAAAATTTTCAACATTTTTAACTTCTTAACCATTTACAATGATTTAACAAATTTAAATGTCAATTTAACGTCGATCATTCATCAATTTCAGTGTTAACCTTCATTTTCCTTACATTTAGAAATTATAATTTAATTTACAATAATTCCATTTAATTTAATTTCATTCATTTGCAATTTATCCAATTATTATAAATTAAATAAATTAAATCACTATTTAAATCCAAATTCTATAATTCATAAATTTTATCATCTTGTATTACTTATTAATTTATAATTCTTTTAAACCAATTCTCATCTCAATTTAAAGTTGATTAATTCTACCCATCACCGTATTAAATTTCGAATTTAAATAAATTCAAAATTTGTCAATTGAAATTCCAATAATCCATTTAATTAATTATAATGAATGAATGGTGAACTTACCATTTCTATCAATTTTTATTACAATTAAACTGTAAATTTATTAGCCCAAAATTTCCATATCAATAAGGATTTTATTGCAAAATTTTAGTGTTTACCTTCAATTTAAGTCAATTACAATTGTAATTGATTCCACATTAAATGTTATTAATTATAAATTGAAACCTCGATAAATTCGTTTATTGATTAAAAAAATCTTGCTATTCCATAAATAGACATTTTATGGGTATAAATAACATTGAATCATAATACATTTCATAACGCGTGCTTCATTTCATATAAATTCCCATTATTATAAATTGAATCCAATTTATTTTAATAAGTTTCCAATTAAACGGATTAGATTCAACTCCAACCCTTTAATTTACACTTAAGTTATGTTATATTCAATTTATAACGTATTACTTTCTTAGTTATTACTTTACATACTTCCCGTATTAATTTCTCAATTAACATAATTTGAACCTATTTCCCAATCCACCAATTACTACTTAAAATAAATTTTCGCTTCTATTAATTTACATTCACACTTTCGTTACTATATTAATAATCATTAAAGTAACTGTGACGACGCGACTTTCTAACTCCAGAAAGACGTGTCATCAATAAGAAAGAAAGGGATAGAAATAGAAAAGAATAGAAAGAAAGAATAACAACATCAGAATCTCACAGCGGAATGGAACAAAATATAATACATCAACATAATTATTATATAGTTATATACATCAGAGTTATACAATACCATACAACATGACTGTCAATACATATCAGTCAGGACATACATCCCAAATACATCATATACTAACTAACACAACATAACTATATGGATAGCTACATACGTCTGGTCTTCTACTCAATTCCTCCAGAAAACTCTATACTTTGAATACCTGTCACTTGACTACTCACAAAAATTTGAGTACCCAAGAGTTTATGAAAAACAAAATATAAACTCCGGGTCAGACATGGGTCTGGTATGAGTAAATGGGTTAAAGTTGTTTAACTTTGAAAATCATTTAAAATAAAGGTATCACGTAAGACTTCCCACACATAAATACGGGTAAGTTTTTACCTTACGCTAACCAAAACATTTTATAGGAAATTCGGTGATATTATAATAGTGTCTAGGGTTTTCAAGTAAAATACAGAAATAGCTGAAATGCTTACATCTCTCATTCCAACGTAGTTGGGCACAATCAAAACGTACGGCTCTTATTGGAAATTGGATCCCATACAATGGCAGGGCTACTGGGGTACCGCCCGTCACAGTACGTGGCCTAGATCACCGTACCGAGGATCTACCCTAACTCCCCTGAAACACAAGGCCGGAACCATTCCTTACTGAACAGTCCCGAACAAGATAACCCCGCAGTTGGCTGCAGACCAACCGCCCACACAGCCGAATAAAAGGGACATCTAGACAGGGGTATACCTCGTCCTGCTTGGGCATGACCCACCTAACCTTGCTGCACATCCCCTGTTTTAGCCATTCCCGGTTGATGAGGCTTGAGGCTGCGTTTACCTTTATAGAACATGTCTCTTAGAATGCTCATCGTCCACCTGACGTTGTACTGAAAGCATTCAATCCATACAAGTTTGTTCTGGGTTCGAATGAAACCGAAGGCATTATCTCGTTACACTCGTTTTGGAATCACCCTCAGAGTCAACGACGATAACCCTTGCATTCTGAAAACACCATATCGATCTTCACTTGAGATTTCACGACCTAACGTTAATTTGGATCGATGTAGTTTTCGGAACATCAAATCGATACCCGATCCCGGTCTTATCGAAATCCAAGCGCCATTTTAAAGGCCAAGTTGTCTAATTAACTTATACGATTTAAATTCAACAGTTGAATTCACATAACAATTTAACACAAATAAATCATACATAGTCATCACAGATATATCCAGAATATCACAGAACATCGCAGGATATAAATACATATCAAAGTCAAGCAAATAGAATCATCGATTCATACCAACATTTAGTTCGATTTATTTTAAACTTAATTACTTGCTGAAGAATAAATTATATTGTATTCTTGCTTAATGTATTACTAATTAATTAACATATTTCTACTTATTAATTACTTATTAATTATTCACTTAATTAATTAATTAATTCTTAGTTACTAATCAATAACCTTAATTATTGATTTATAAAACTCAATTACACATTTAATTATTATTAATTTCTTAATTGATCATTAATTATTAATTAACTTAATCGTTTAATCATTAATTAGTTATTTAATCAGTTAACTACGATTTGTCAAATTATTAAATTCAATGATTAATGAAATTCTTAATTATAAATGGGTTTTACACAAGATTATCATTAAAATCTTAAATTTCAAATTTTATTAAATTTTGAACTACTTATTAAATTACAATTATAAAATTTATTACATTCATAATTAACTTTGATTTTAAATTAGTTACTCATCTTCGTATCAGTAAAGCTTTACAGTTCATCTTGGCTTAAAACAATTTGTAAACATTATTAACTTGATTAATATTTAGCTTATATACCTTTAATTTAATATGATAGTTAGCAAATTCCTGGAATTGATAAAAACCAAAGAGAACATCGCACTAACTCGGGTCGAACTCGATATTTCCCTGAGCTTTTCTCACGTCAAACTCCTGCACTTCTCTTCTTCTTCCCTTGTTCTTTCTTCTGTTTTTTTTATAAAGTTTAAGTTTTCAAACTGCAGTAAGCAAGCACACACACGACCTCAAAGTAAAAACCCGTAGCAACATCACAAACTAACTCGCGTTTCACACGAGTCGACACCGCCAGAAATTTTCCCGCAGCCGTGCATGTGCACGGCGGTTCGCCACCGCTCCAACGCCACTAGACTTCATCAACAAATCACACGGCCTCCCCTCACTCGAAATCACAGCCCAGAAATACACGATAACCTAGAAATCAAAATACGCATGAAAAAGTCACACAGCTACCCAAACACGATTGATAAATTCATGACGCTCTCGCGATCGCGACCACCTGACACGACAAGGCTTCGCCGTACCTCGCCGACAACACTCTCTACCACTCTCCGAAACCTCACAGCGCTCGGTGGAGATATGGTGACGCGATCACCAAAAATACAGAACCCAAAAACAATAAACCCATAAACCCTACTTTCCATAATTCCCACATAATCTTGCAATTAAAAAATTTTCTAACATTTTTCTGTTGTTCTTGAATCAATACTCAAGCTTAATGTCAAATTTCAACGACAACAAATTATTAAATCAACAGATATTCGTGAAAAGCACTTATTGTTTACTAACGAACTGCTCTAAGCATAGTTAACTGAAAATTATAATTTTTGTCTTAAAAATCATAACTTCGTATGTTGTTTCAATTTATAAGTTCAAGTTTACAATTCGAGTTATTCGAATTTGGACCCTTGTTTTTTTTTACTGTAAATTGAATTCACAGTGATTATATGGACAGCAACCTTTAAAACAGTTTCCAAGCTTTGAACTTCATTTTAAACAAAATTATTTAGTTAAATTCTAAGTGAAAATATTTCAATATAAAGAGTATGATTCAATTTTTTTTCTACTTATGTTGTCACAGTTACTGGAAATTGCAAGTTCATCAATATGCAGAATCTTGCAGAAATTAGCTAAACATCTCAGAAAGATCAACATAATAATTCTTAATAAGTCAATTACTAAAAATTAATTTTTAAAAAAAATTAGTTTACGCACATATACTGTTGAAACAAAGGCTCGATGTTGATGGTGAAAGAAGACTGCAGTTTGAAGTGTGAATTCCTGTATACTTTCTAGCTTCCTGAATTTTGTTTGAGCTTGGAAGTATGATGTTATTTTATTTTTCTTTTCTTATCTCAGTTTTTATTTAGTCTTTGCTTTTGAAGTTATAAACGAACTAAATAACATGTACTGGTAGAATGATGAATATACATATATATAACTTTGATCAATGATGTCTTCTGGAACAAGCTTTACCTGGATATAATATTTTACTTTATTTATTTCTATAGGATATTAGCTTCTCAGATAAGCCTTCCCTAGATATAATAATATTTTTCTTTATTTTTATGTACTAAGACCTGAGATGATTCAACTATTTCGGCTGAAAGATTTCTATAAATCATAAAATGACAAGTGTAGTGCTAATTAAATGCTTATGTTTACATTTATGTTAACACATAATTAACATTTGCTGACATATGGATTTTATAAAGATATTTGCAGATTTTATGTTTGATTTGTTGCTTTGTACCTATGTTTATATATTATGGTTTTCTTATATCTTCATACTTATATTAATAACCATATTTTATGTTATACTGATGCTAAATATTTATAAGCTTATTTTATTTTAATTATAAAAGTTGATTTAAAGTTAAATCTTTGATTTGTAACTTATATTTGCGTTCATATACTTTATATTTATATTTAATATGAATATAATTGTGCTATTGTAAATATTATTATTATCAACAATATTTATATTTCTGGAATTCAATGTCATTAACACATAACTTTTAATTTAATGAAATCAAACAAATTGAAATTTTAAATATTGTTAAAAGAGTCTATTTTATATTTTGAACTTATAAATTCCTTTATAACATATATACAACTAATAATGTCTAAAATCTTATTTATTTATAAATGAAAATATTGTATTTTATTTAAATTTGATTAAAAACTTATTATAATAATAGGGTCAAAATTCCGGGATGTCACATTCCTTCCCCCTTAAAAGAATTTCGTCCCCGAAATTTAAACAACAGTTAATTCAAAAGCTAAATATTAACAATCTAAACATACATATCACCCATGCAAACAAACAAATCAAACAGTCAATTCCAATAACATTACTAACTATCCGGACATAAATTTGGATAAGCTTTTCTAAAACTACCAAGAGTTTCCCAGGAACAATCTCTGGGATCCTCACTCCATTGCACTTTGACGAGTTTCACCACTTTGTTACTGAGTTGCTTCTCGTCTTGATCTACAATCTGAACAGGATTTCTAACCACAGTCAGGTGGGGTTCTACTTCTAAATCTTCCTGAACAACTGGTTCTACCACCAATGATGGGCCATGAATAAATTTCCTTAAATAAGACACATGGAATACATTGTGAATCCCAGATATTCGTTCTGGTAATTCAATCCTGTAGGCTACAGTTCCTATTCTTTCCAGTATTCAGAATGGACCAATATATCTCGGAGCAAGTTTTCCCGTCTTTCCGTATCTTATAGCACCTGCGATTGGGGAAACTTTGATAAAAACTAAGTCTCCGATCTCAAATTCCATTGGTCTTCGTCTCTTATCTGCATATTTCTTCTGACGATCCTGAGAAGCTTTCATCCTTTTCTTGATTAGCTCAACCTTCGCAGAAGTTTCTCGAATTAGATCGGGTCCGAGTATAAGTCGATCATTCGATTCAATCCAACAAGATGGGGATCTACATGGTCTTCCATACAGAGCTTCACAAGGTGCCATCTTAATACTCGCTTTGTAGCTGTTATTATAAGAAAATTCCACTAAATGAAGATGGTCTTCCCATGATCCACCAAAATCCAATACACAAGCTCACAGCATATCTTCCAGAATTCGATTAAGCCTTTCCGTTTGTTCGTCCATATGAGGATGATAGGCTGTACTTAATCTCCAACTTGTTCCCATTGCCGATTGCAGAGCTTCCCAGAATTTGCTAGTGAAAATAGGATCACGGTCACTTACTATGCTGACAGGAACACCATGCAATCTGACTATCTCCTTGAAGAAAATTTCCGCCAGTGAAACTGCAGTACGAGTTGCCTTAACCGGAATAAAATGGGCACTCTTCGTTAAACGATCCACAATAACCCATATTCCTTCATTTCCTTTCCTGGTTTTAGGCAAACCGTCGATGAAGTCCATCGAGATCATCTCCCACTTCCAATCTGGAATTTCCAAAGGTTGCAATAGTCCGGCAGACTTTTGTTGATCACCCTTCACTTGTTGGAAGATGGTGCAACTATTTACAAAAGCAGCTACATCCTTTTTCATTCTCGGCCACCATAAAACTCTCCTCATATCTTTATACATCTTCGAAATTCCCGGGTGAATATTCAATTTGGAGCGATGACACTTAGCTAAGACTTCTTGCCTCAGTCCATCAATATTAGGCACACACAAACGACCATTAATTCTTAAAGCACCTTGATCGTCCACTTTGAAATCCGAATATCGACCGTCCTTAGTTCCAAGAATTATTTCCTCCAAAGATTTATCCTCCGTTTGCTTACTAACGATTCTTTCTTGGAGAGATGGAACGATTTCCAAAAGAGATAAAACCGCATTTCTACTAAGAGCATCAGCCACGACGTTCGCTTTCCCCGGTGTATACAAAATATCCAAATCATAAGATGCTAGAAATTCGACCCATCTATGCTGTCTCAAATTAAGATCTTTTTGAGAGAAAATATATTTCAACGGTTTGTGATCCGTGAATAACTCAAACTTTTCTCCCAAAAGATAATATCTCCAGATCTTTAAAGCAAAAAAATTGCTAACAATTCTAAATCATGCGTAGCATAGTTCTTCTCATGTGACTTCAATTGCCGACTAGCATATATAATTACTCTGCCATTCTGCATCAGAACTGCTCCCAGTCCAAATAAACATGCATCCGTATATACTTCAAATTTGCTCTTTCCATCCGGAATAGCAAGTACTGGTGCACTGGTTAGCCTTCTCTTCAATTCCTGAAAAGCTTCTTCACATTGAGATGTCCATTTGAATTTAGTTCCTTTCCTAGTCAGCTTAGTCAGATGTGAAGAAAACTTGGAATAATTCTTAATAAATTTTCTGTAGTAGCCAGCCAAACCCAGAAAACTGCGAACTTCAGTCGGTGTCTTCGGCTGTTTCCATTGCAAAATAGTTTCAACCTTTGCTGGATCTATAGAAATGCCTTCACCAGAAACAATGTGCCCTAAAAATTTGACTTCTGATTTCTAGAAATGGCACTTTGAAAATTTTGCCTTCAACACATGCTTCCTCAGAGTTTCCAATACAATTCTCAAATGATGTATGTGCTCTTCTTCCGATTTGGAGTAGACCCAGATGTCATCAATGAATAACAACATGAACTTATTCAACACATCTCTAAAGACTCGGTTCATGAGGTCAACAAAATAGGCGAGCATTGGTTAACCCGAAAGGCATAACCAACCATTCATAAAAACAATTCAGTCCCCTAAATGCTGTCAAGGGAATACTATCTTTAGCTACTCTCAGTTGATGGAAACCTGAAGCTAGATCTAGTTGAGAAAAGATAGAAGCTCCAAGCAACTGGTCAAAAAGATCATCAATGTGAGGAAAAGGATATTTATTTCGAATGGTCACTTTGTTCAATTCTCTATAATCAACACAGAACCTTAGCGAACCATCCGATTTGGTGACAAACACTGCAGCAGAGCCCCAACAAGAAAAACTGGGTCTAATCAAACCCTTCTCCAAAAGATACAGCGTCTGCTTAATCAACTCTTCTCTCTCTCTAGGAGGCATTCTCCTACTAGGCTGAATCACCGGCACAGCTCCTGGAATCAAATAAATACGAAACTCAATCTCTCGATGTGGCGGTAGACATTTAACTTCTTCAAAAACATCAGGAAAATCTTGAACCACATCGATTTCCTCAACTTTCTCTTGAGAAATCTCAACTCCTTGCAATAGACTACTCAAGTGAAATCCAGAACTATCGCACGACACTTTGGCAATCTACCCAAATCAGTCTCCATTGAAACTGTCCTCTCATCACAATTCAAAACTGCTTTATACTTATCGAGCCAATCCATTCCCAAAATAAGATCAAATCCCTTAAAATTTAACACATACAGATCACAAGCGAAACTATGGGACAAATAAGAAATCTTCAAGTCCTTACAGATTGTATCCAATTTGGTTGCTCCACCTATAGGATTAGATACAATAATAGGACGATCCACCGTACTAGGGTTGAGAGAAAACTTTTCTATTGATTCCAGAGATACGAAACTCAAAGATGCACCCGAATCAAACAAAACTTTAATATATTTGCCATCTAAGAGTAAGGTACCTTCCAAAACTCCTTTGCCTTGAGAAGAAGAAGATGGATCGGCTTCCAGAGCAAAGACTTTATCCTGCAGTGTCCTAAGAAAAAGTGGACAATTCTTAATCATGTGACCGGGCTGATGACAATTAAAACACAACGATCTTTGAACCATTGCCAATCCTGGACTACTTTGTCGTTGATGTTGCTGAGATCCTTCTTGAGAACACTGATCTGCCAAATGTCTAATTTGCTGACAATTATAACACTTACGGGGTCCATTATTGCTTCCTCCCGATTTCTTTCCCTTACTTTGCCTTTTCCAAAGTGGATTAAACTTCCTTTTATTTGGTTTAACAGAATTCCCTCTCGAAACTATTATTGTTGCCTCCAATTTCTTGCTCATCAAATTTTCATACCTCAAAGCCATATCAACTAAATCAACAAAAGATCCTTTCAAGTGCACCGTCATCTTATCGTGAAATTCGGTCCTCAATCCTTGGACTAACTTTTCATTCTTCTTGAGGGGAGTATCAATGAGTCCTGATCCATAACATGAAAGTTCGTTGAATTTGGTCTCATACTCAGAAACAGTCATGCTTTCCTACTTCAAATTCAGAAAATCCTGGTACAATTGGGTTTTTTTTGCTGTTGGCATAAACTTCTCCTCAAATAACTTCTTAAATCTTTTCCATGAAATACCTTCTTTAGGAATATTTGCAATTGTTGCATCCTACCATGCCTCTGCGCCTCCCTACAATTGCCGCGATGCCATTTCCCTCTTTCGATCATCCGACAATCCCATACTCTTAAAAATGCGCTCACAAGAGCGTAACCAGGCTTGAATTTCAATTATCGATTCTGAACCTTTAGATGGTTGGCCTCCGAGATCGATAAAATCTTTACATAAGGCTGCAAAACTAACTTGAGGCGGTAATGGATTTACAGACTCTCTAGCAATTTGACTTCGAACATTATCAATCGAAGTACTGGCCCTAACTCTCCCTCTTCTTCCAGAACTCATGTTGGTCATTATCAATCGAAGTACATAATCCTTTCAAGTTACCTGTTCAGGTGGCCAGCAAATTTCGATAGGTATATAATTATATAAAAATAAAATACGCACTCTCAAGATAAATATTACTCCAGAGCCTAGGTACTTACTTAACCTAGCGCTCTGATACCAGCTGTGACAACCCGACTTTCTAACTCCAGAAAGACGTGTCATCAATAAGAAAGAAAGGAATAGAAATAGAAAAGAATAGAAAGAAAGAATAACAACATCAGAATCTCACAACGGAATGGAACAAAATATAATACATCAATATAATTATTATATAGTTATATACATCAGAGTTATACAATACCATACAACATGACTGTCATATACATATTAGTCAGGACATACATCCCAAATACATCATATACTAACTAACACAGCGGAACTATATGGATAGCTACATACGTCAGATCTTCTACTCCAATTCCTCCAGAAAACTCTATACTCCAAATACTTATCACTTGACTACTCATAAAAATTTGAGTACCCAAGAGTTTATGAAAGACAAAATATAAACTCCGGGTCAGACATGGGTCTGGTATGAGTAAACGGGTTAAAGTTGTTTAACTTTGAAAATCATTTAAAATAAAGGTATCAGGTAAGACTTCCCGCACATAAATATGGGTAAGTTTTTACCTTATGCTAACCAAAACATTTTATAGGAAATTCAGTGATATTATAATAGTGTCTAGGGTTTTCAAGTAAAATACCGAAATAGCTGAAATGCTTACATCTCACATTCCAACGTAGTTGGGTACAATAAAAACGTACGGCTCTTATTGGAAATTGGATCCCATACAATGGCAGGGCTACTGGGGTACCGCCCGTCACAGTACGTGGCCTAGATCACCGTATCGAGGAGCCACCCTAACTCCCCTGCAACACAAGGCCGAAACCATACCTTACTGAACAGTCCCGAATAGGATAACCCTGCAGTTGGCTGCAGACCAACCGCCCACACAGCCGAATAAAAGGGACATCTAGACATAGGGGTATACCTCGTCCTGCTTGGGCATCACCCACTTAACCGTGCTGCACATCCCATGTTTTAGCCATTCCCGGTTGATGAGGCTTGAGACCGCGTTTACCTTTATAGAACATGTCTCTTAGAATGCTCATCGTCCGCCTGACGATGTGCTGAAAGCATTTCAATCCATACAAGTTCGTTCCGGGTTCGAACGAAACTGAAGGCATTATCTCATTACACTCGTTTTGGAATCACCCTCAGAGTCAACGACGATAACCCTTGCATTCTGAAAACACCATCTCGATCTTCACTTGAGATTTCACGACCTAACGTTAATTTGGATCGATGTGGTTTTCGGAACATCAAATCGATACCCGATCCCGGTCTCATCGAAATCCAAACGCCATTTTAAAGGTCAAGTTGTCTAATTAACTTATACAGTTTAAATTCAACAGTTGAATTCACATAACAATTTAACAGAAATAAATCATACATAGTCGTCATAGATATATCCAGAATATCACAGAACATCACAGGATATAAATACATATCAAAGTCAAGCAAATAGAATAATCGATTCATACCAACATTTAGTTTGATTTATTTTAAACTTAATTACTTGCTTAAGAATAAATTATATTGTATTCTTGCTTAATCAATTACTAATTAATTAACATATTTCTATTTATTAATTACTTATTAATCATTCACTTAATTAATTAATTAATTCTTAGTTACTAATCAATAACCTTAATTATTGATTTATAAAACTCAATTACACATTTAATTATTATTAATTTCTTAATTGATCATTAATTATTAATTAGCTTAATCGTTTAATCATTAATTAGTTATTTAATCAGTTAACTACGATTTGTCAAATTATTAACTTCAATGATTAATGAAATTCTTAATTATAAATGGGTTTTACACAAGATTATCATTAAAATCTTAAATTTCAAATTTTATTAAACTTTGAACTACTTATTAAATTACAATTATAAAATTTATTACATTCATAATTAACTTTGATTTTAAATTAATTACTCACCTTCGTATCAGTAAAGCTTTACAGTTCATCTTGGCTTAAAACAATTTGTAAACATTATTAACTTGGTTAATACTTAGCTTATATACCTTTAATTTAATGTGATAGTTAGCAAATTCCTGGAATTGATAAAAACCGAAGAGAACATCGCACTAAATCGGGTCGAACTCGATATTTCCCTGAGCTTTTCTCGCGTCAAACTCCTGCACTTCTCTTCTTCTTCCCTTGTTCTTTCTTCTATTTCTCTTTTTTTTATAAAGTTTAAGTTTTTAAATTGCAGTAAGCAAGC
The DNA here is from genome assembly GCA_030765085.1 of Allium cepa. Classification (NCBI taxonomy): domain Eukaryota; kingdom Viridiplantae; phylum Streptophyta; class Magnoliopsida; order Asparagales; family Amaryllidaceae; genus Allium; species Allium cepa. The sequence continues at coordinate 364,044,088 of CM060934.1, read as the reverse complement.
ACACACACGACCTCAAAGAAAAAACCCGAAGCAACATCACAAACTAACTCGGGTTACACACGAGTCGACACCACCAGAAATTTTCCCGCTGCCGTGCACGTGCACGGCGGTTCGCCACCGCTCCAACGCCACTCGACTTCATCAACAAATCACACGGCCTCCCCTCACTCGAAATCACAACTCAGAAATACACGATAACCTAGAAATCAAAATACGCGTGAAAAAGTCACACAGCTACCCAAACATGGTTGATAAATTCACCACGCTCTCGCAATCACGACCACCTGACACGACAAGGCTTCGGCCATACCTCGCCGACAACACTCTCTACCACTCTCCGAAACCTCACAGCGCTCGGTGGAGCTATGGTGATGCGAGCATCAAAAATACAGAACCCAAAAACAATAAACCGATAAACCCTACTTTCCATAATTCCCACATAACCTTGCAATTAAAAATTTTTCTAACATTTTTCTGTTGTTCTTGAATCAATACTCAAGCTCCATGTCAAATTTCAACAACAACAAATTATTAAATCAACAGATATACGCGAAAAAGCACTTACTGTTTGCTAACGAACTGCTCTAAGCATAGTTAACTCAAAATTATAATTTTTGTCTTAAAAATCATAACTTCGTATGCTGTTTCAATTTATAAGTTCAAGTTTACAATTCGAGTTATTCGAATTTGGACCCTTTTTTATTTTTATTGTAAATTGAATTCACAGTGATTATATGACAACAACCTTTAAAACAGTTTCCAAGCTTTGAACTTCATTTTAAACAAAATTATTTAGTTAAATTCTAAGTGAAAATATTTCAATATAAAGAGTATGATTCAATTTATTTTTCTACTTATGTTGTCACAGTTACTAGAAATTGCAAGTTCATCAATATGCAGACTCTTTCAGAAATTAGCTAAACATCTCAGAAAGATCAACATAATAATTCTTAATAAGTCAATTACTAAAAATTAATTTTTAAAAAAAATTATTTTACTCACATATACTGTTGAAACAGAGGCTGGATGTTGATGGTGAAAGAAGACTGCTGTTTAAAGTGTGAATTCTTGTAAACTTTCTGGCTTCCTGAATTTTGTTTGCGCTTGGAAGTATGATGTTCGTTTATTTTTCTTTTCTTATCTCAGTTTTTATTTAGGCTTTGCTTTTGAAGTTATAAACGAACTAAATAACATGTACAGGTAGTGTAACGACCCGTTAAGTTCGACCATTTAAAATTGTTTGTTTAATAGGATTTTGTAATTTATTTTAGTTGAAAGAATAAAGGTGGTAGATAAGTATTAAAATGAAGGCTAGAATAAATTATATAGAAGTGACTTAGAAACCTATTTAAAGACATTTGAATAAAATTCAAATGAATTAAATAGAGAAAGAAAGAAAAATTCTTACCTGGACATAAAATTTAATATGGGAATATTAAACCAATTTAATGCAATAAAAGATTGTGAACGATAAATTGAATAGATTAAGAAACCCTGTTATTGCAAGTCAATTAATTTGTAAACCCTAATGAACATCTCAAAATTTATAAATTTATTGAAATTTAAGACATAGCATAAGCGTAGAACTATAGGTATGATGACAAACTTTTATAAATTGTCTAATTAAGGGTCAGCAAATTTATTTGGAAATCAAACTCAATTAAGGGTAAGTAATTATGATGGATTGATGGCATAAACGTTACTAATTTTTATCATAGTAACGGACGTACAGATGGAAGGCAACTGTAGAAATTTAAGTACGTATGAACAATTGAAAGGGACTGTCGATGGAATGGAGTACTTTAGGTTGTCTTACTAAATTTAGAATTTAACATAAGACAAATAGAAATAAATCAATAAACGTATAGATTTTAAGTATTATGATGAATTATTTTAGTGATATGACTTAGAATAAATGAAATAATTTGGGTTAATTGTTATTTAATGGAATTAAAGGTTGCAATATTCATAGGTAAGGATTTAGATGAAATAGATTGATGTATGAAAAATTTAATTGGATAAATGGCAATTAATTCCTTTAATTTGTGCAATTAATGTATGTTTAATTGATAACGATAAAAAGTTGATTTTTTTGTGTAACCAACGTAAAATATTATCATAGCATGATACTTGGTTTGAATAGAAGGGTGGAATTGGGAATTTAATAAGTGAATTTATTTCAATCAGTGCAATAAAAGGATACGTAGATAAATGGTAAGATGAAATGGTAAATTTTTGATGTAATGGAAGATATAACAATGTCAATTATGCATATAAGGTAATAAGGTAATGAAACCGAGGTAAATTAATTAATTGAGACTTTAAGTAAAATTAACGTGTGGAATTGACCAAGGTTCAATAAAATGAGAATTTGATTGGTTATATTTATTGGTTGAGAAAGGTAAATGTGTATTTGGGGAATAAATTTAGTCAGACTTAAATATTGAATTTAATTAATTAATATATATGATAAATGATGATTAAATAAAAACCCAATACTCTATATATATGTATAATATTTGAGTGAAAATAATAATACACTTATAAATGTGGAATTAAGAGTTTACAACAACTATTTTGAGTAAAGAAATTGTTCATTCAAGTAAATTTGAAACATCGCAATAGGTGTAGATTAAGTGTTGCGTTAAATAAATTATAAAGGAATAAATTTATAGAAACGTAGGAACGGAGGAATGAACATTATAGTAACGTAAAACGTATTGTTGATAATAATTAAGTATAGGCTTGTAAATTTGATGTATGACAATAAATTTTGTACGAAAATCTTTCTATTAGTTGATAAGTCTTATTTTGATCAATTTAAAGGAATACACCAAATTTTGTAGTTAGTACGGAATATTGATGAGTGAATGAATAAGATGAAACAAAGGTGGAATGTATTAGTTGAGGTTTTAAGTTATTTATGTGATAAGTTACCAAAATTACAATTTTATCTAAATACAGTAATTTATGCAAACAAAAGATGAACATTTTGAAATATTACCACAGTGATATATAAAAGAAACGTTAACTATGTAGCTGGAGAAAAATTGATATATTTTGAGTTGGATAATAGAAATCAAGTTATTTATATAATTAGATTTAAGATGAGAGTATAAGTATATGATTTAATAATTGGGTTTTGCGAATAAAATTTATAATTCCCAAATAATAAGAAAACGCAGAGGTTAACACTGCGAAATTTATATACTTATAAATTTTAATTCACATCCAAGCTTGCTAAATTATTTGAAATTGATTGGATTATATAAGTAATGAAATTTGGCCAATATTTAAAGTTGAAAGAAAATTTGGATTTTATGATTTATTTTAATTTATTTAATAAATATTAAAAATAGCCATTTTTGTCACGGACTCGGATTTCGACGAAACCAGTTTCATCGGATCCGTAACGGTGAATTATAATAATGTTTCAAGTTTCGTAGCGATCGGACTTGTCGTTTGATCGTACGGACTCGAAACGCCTTGAAATTTACGCATTTTGAAATCAATGTGAAATTTTTGTTTTTTTGGCATAACTTCTTCATACGATCGAATTTGGTCGCGAAACTTTTTCCATTGCGTTCAGAATATTTTAAAACACCTATTTGGATATATAGTTTTAACAAATCCGACTCCGGAGGCATAGCGGGCTTTTTGGACCATGGTTTGTCACGAACGTTCGCGTATCCAGTCTAGCTACCCTACCTCTAGCCTATCTATAAATATACATCTATAAACCCTAGCTCCTTTCTTTTTCATTTGCTGTACGTTCATTTCTTCACTCTTTTCTCTTCCCCAAATGTATACATCTCAGATCCAATTCCAGATCCATCCACAGTTCAAAATCAAAAGTCAAAACTCAAAAATTTCAGAAAATTCCAGAAAAAATATATGTTGAAGTATTCGATACGCGTAATATACTGGTGAAATTCGTTTTTCAATTGGAGCTGTCGTTCATCCAGAATAAATTCAAACAGCCCCAAAACCGTTCATCATCGCCGTAACAAAAGTTGTCGGATCGGAAAAACATTTCTGGGTTTTGACGAGGGAACGAAGGTGATCGCATCCATGTGATTTGTTTCGCGAATCGACGGTTGGATTGACGGCAAAACTCGACTAGGTTTTCAGATTTAAGGGCGTGCGTGCGTTCATGGGTTGGTGCGTACTGGGGGAAAGGAAGGGTGCGTGGATGAAGAAATTAAGTGAAGGTGAATATGTGTCGTTTTCTATTTATTTTCAATTTGAATTCAATCATCATTTTTCGCCATAACTTTCTCATACGAAGTCGGATTCACACGAAATTTTTTTTGTTAGGATCGTAATTTAATTCCGGACTCGATGACGCTGGTTTGGACGAATTCTGAGACGGTCAAATTTTTGGGTTTAAATTGAATTTAAATTCGATTTAAATTCAAAAGGTGAGTGATTTTAACCCACTCACAATTACTAGAAGCTTTTATGTTTGTTAAATAAATTTTAGAAATGAATAGAAATTTATTTATGAGCTTTTGGCATGTTATTTCATTCATATCTGTTAAATTGCGTTTTATTGAATTTAACTGTTAATTTAATTGATTTATTTCGTATAAATGGGCTGTTAGAAATTATTGTTTGCATATGAACTGCTAGTTAACAGTTATGTCAAATTTCACTGAATATAAACTGTTAGATTAAAAGTTGATAAATATGATTTGAAATAAAACTGCCAAGTATTACTTGTCGTATATTACCAAACATATATTGTTATTGATTGAGATTTGCTTGATGTTTGTGATTGGATGATGGATGTGTGTTGAATGGATGTTTTATTTGATATCATTAAACTGCAAGTTACTATGCATTTTTCATTTCATTCGGGATTGCGGTTTGAAATGATATACAACCGCAGTTTATTTTTAAATTGCGGATTGAAATGATAAATATCCGTATCACTTGACCATAGGATAGAAAATTATATACAGGCACCGCGGTATATATATAACTATTTTAAATGTGATTACTATGGTTTGGATGGAATACAGTTTATAATAATCTAAAATTTTATACTGTATAAATATTTTCTTCCGTATTCATATACATGTAAAGTTAAGAATTTTGAAATTAAAAGGTGCACAAACTCCTTTATTTAAAAATGGAAGAAAATTTAGAAAATGGAGATTTATAACTTATATCCTATGTTTTAATGTAAAATTGGAAATTTTAAGATATGATATTTGTAATTGGATTTTCCCAAAATAAATAGAAAGGGATATTCTAGTATAATTTGAAGTGGAAAAATTCTATATATATATATATATATATATATATATATATATATTTTACTAGAAATTGAAATCTTATTAATTATGGATTTTATGTGAATGGTCAAGATTAATTAATAGAATAGTGATTTTGAAAGGATAAAAGAAAATCCAATTTTAGTTGAAATATTAATGCTCAAAAATGGATATAAATATATATAAAAATTGAAATGGTTTTGGGACTTGAAGTAATATTTCGGATTTTGGTTTAACTTTAAAGATAATTTATTTCTTTATAAAGCAACAGTAAGGTTAAACCTTTTTAATTTGCATACCGTTGAATATCCAAACCATTTAGTTTTGAAAATAATGGTTTTAAAATACTATGAATTTTCGAAGAATTATGTTGAAAGTTACCAACAGAATATTGGTTACATGGGATATTAAATAATAAAAAGTGACATAATTTTTGGAAAGGAATATTTTATTTGGGATATGATATCATTGATTTGGGTTTAAAAAAATAATAATATCAAAATGAATCTTTTTGGGTTTTAAAGAAGAAATGATATCGTAATATTATGGTTTTGAAATGGATTATATTCTGGTTTTAAAGTACAAACTATTTTTAAATAACCGCGGTGTTATAATAACGATGGGTTGGCAAAGAGACCGGGATCGGATATGGACATACTCTCTGTCGATACCGAAAACCACTTTGACTAACCGTGTACGCGGTGGAGATTCCAGAATGAAGTAGGTGGTGGCGACGTTTCCTGTAAGGTAAATACGTGGACCCAACTCCCGTGAGTTGGCATAAGGTGGCTAAAACAGGAGCGCTTGACGGGTTAATGAGGTCATTCCTCTGATCGGACACTCCTCTTTGATATTATACTATGACTTTGGATTGATTCAGTGGCCACTTTTATTTTTGATTTGGGGAGTTGTTTCGAGGTGGGCGGTTGCTGCGGCTTCGCGTTACCATCGGCCCGGATGCGTAATTGGTATATCTACCCTGGCATTGCCTAGTTGTGCCGTGTCACCTACCATACCGAGCCTTGTACGAGTTTGGATTTCTCCCGTAGCCCGTGTGGTATCCTCTGGTGGCTTCCCGATCAGGATGGACTATGATATTGGACGGACTACTTGGACTATTACGTGTTAAGGGCTATATGGGTAACCCCTTAACGCTATTAAAAAGTAAGTTTATTTTATAAATAGACACTATTATAATAGCGCAATATACTACATAGTAAATAGTTTAACGGATCCTTAGGAGATGTAAATCCCGAGCATCTTTTGAGTTACTGCACTCATATTTATTTCTGTTTATTTAACTCACATAAGATATTCTAGTCTGACTCGAGTGTTTTTGTCTTTTCAAATTCGCTCGGGTCAGTCCGAGCGTTTCAGGATTGAAGATTTTAGCTTTGGAGGACGAAGACGAAGAATCCGTATTGTTATTATTATTATTATAGCGTTGCACCACACTCTTTCTATTCCGCTGCATTGTTGTATTGGTATGTGAACTCTGATATTCATTGTATAAGTAAAATAACTGTTTTGTAACCGTTTATGAACTGTATATTTATTATTATATTTTATCCTTCCGCTGTGAGATTCTATTTTTATTTTATTCCTTCTCTGTTTTCTTATTTACCCCATAACAATCCGCCCTTGCGTATGCTTTGAATTGGCACGAGTGTCGTTTTAAAGTGTGCGAAAAGGCGGGATGTTACAGTTGGTATCAGAGCTTTGGTTTAGCGATAAACCTTGGCTTTGGGGGGTTTGACTCTTTGTTAATAGGGTAGAAATATCCTATGGGAGTCGCTGAGTGTATATATATGAGAGAGCGTACTTGTTAGTATTAATAAAAAGATTTTAATGTTGTGTTAATATGTTCCGCTTTGGATTTATAAATTCTGGTTGATGCATGGGACGCTATGACATCAATAGGGATTTCTAAACACTTAATAGGACAGACCGACATAATATTTGTTTTAATATAGGTGAATGAAATAATTTTGCCTATTTTATTTTCTATATATAAAAATATTTTGATAAAGATATATATTTGGTTGCTATAGATTGGGTGTTAGGAAATAAAATATTTACAATAACTGAAGCTAAGTTGAAATTGTGATAAATCGAATTGGAGATTTTAGAACTTAAGTCCGGGATTTTTCCAAATTTGTTTTTAACGAATTTATGAAATATAATGATTCGGTTTATAAGTATTTTCTTATATAAATATTTCGTATAATTTAGAAGAATTGTTTTAAAGAAGATTTTGGAAAAAATTTAAATTCTGTACTTTCCTCTCTGTCGCTGGAAAATAAATTCGGTGATGACGGCCGCATCATCGACTTTCATTTTCGAGTTTCGAAGGGAAAGGCCACTGTAGTAAGTTCTACTGCAGATTTATTTTGAAATTTTCTAAAGATTTTCTTTTATTGTTCTAACTATAATTAGAGATGTTGAGTTGTAAGAACTTATTTATCTATTATTTTGAAATAAATTGAATTCAACCCGGTATTAAATTCTAAATTTTTCCGTTAATTAATTGTTTAAGATTTGTTAGTGAAATAAAAGTTAAGTAATAAATGAATTGAAACCTCTAATTGAAATAAGAGAATAACTGCAAAGCTATAAAGAGGAATTTGCATACATATGAGACAAAGGGTAATATGAATAAACATTAAATTTAATTAAAAGAATGGAGATTAAACTTGTATAAGTTCAATTGCAATTTCCTTAACATAAATAACTTACCCAAATATAAAAGTTGAAGTGTTAAATGAGAAACTGGAATTGAATATTATACAAGTAGAAATTTAGGAAAAATGAAGTATTCAATAAATTACTGTTATAATAAGAATTCAATGGTATAAACTTAAGTTATAATTGAAATTTTGCTGAAAATAAGTTAAGAATTATTAATAGGTGAGATGAACTTAAGTATATAAAATGATATTCTAAATAAGGATTGATTGTATGATTATTGACTTAAGTATGTTTTAATCTTCCCTATTCCAATATAATGGAAAGTAGAAAAAATTGAAATGACTACAATTAATAGTTGATGAATAAATAAAAACTTCCACTTATAAGAATGAATGTTAGCAGATTAAGAATTTAAGGGAAATCTTACAAGTGAAGCTTGAGGGAAAAGGTATTCTATTAATTTGCTATTGTTAATGAGAATTAATTGGATAAGCTTAAGATAAATTGGAAATTTTACTATATAAGTAAAGGTAAGTAGTATAAATAGATGATATATACTTTAGTCAATAAATTGGAATACAAATATAATGAATTTTGTAATAAATGGAAAATAAAACTTGTAAGAACAAAGAAATCCCTCATAAAGGAAGGGAAGAAAATCAAACCACTGAAGTATGAAATAAATGTATAATAAGCTATTTTGGTGTTGATTTGAATTGTTTGGTTGATGTATGGTTGTTGGGTAAGGAATTTTGAAGTTGTGGGATGGAGAAATAATCTATCTTTGTTCCATCTAAGACTGTTGAGTAAAGGATGCACTTGATAGTTATTTTACATTTCGTACAATTTCGGAATTTGAACCTAACAACTAATTGTTTGTTTGATTGAATGATTGTCTGTTGGTGGCATGTGCTGTTTGTTAAAATTTATGGTTGTTGCATTTGATTGGATATAAATGATTGAATCTACCCAAACATTTCACTGTAAAATAAATATTTAACCTCTTAGATTATATAAGTGAATACAGGTGTTGGAAGCAACTGCTACTGCTTTTGGTTCCAAAATAATAAGCGTATTGCCCGACAGATAGGTACGTTTTCGGATTACGATTAAAGCGCTATTTTATATATTTTCCCGTGTTGGGATATTTTATTTTGGATAATATATGTAATATATTTGTATATTTGGATATTATATTTTCTCCAGAATCCCTCCGTACAAAGGAGACTCTGCCAAAAATTTTCGTAAATTTTGGACTTAGAATTTTGTTAAAGATATTTTTCCAACTTTAATAATTCAAGTATTAAAAGACATAATGATTATAAAACAAGTGTAATTCATTAAAGGAAATTAATTTAGTAAATTATTGTTATAAGTTAATATTTGAAACTAGATATACTGTTTTATTCTTCCTTCTCCCTTCCTTTTCCTTTTCGGGGACGAAAAGTTTTGAGTGGGGGAGAGTGTAACGACCCGTTAAGTTCGACCATTTAAAATTGTTTGTTTAATAGGATTTTGTAATTTATTTTAGTTGAAAGAATAAAGGTGGTAGATAAGTATTAAAATGAAGGCTAGAATAAATTATATAGAAGTGACTTAGAAACCTATTTAAAGACATTTGAATAAAATTCAAATGAATTAAATAGAGAAAGAAAGAAAAATTCTTACCTGGACATAAAATTTAATATGGGAATATTAAACCAATTTAATGCAATAAAAGATTGTGAACGATAAATTGAATAGATTAAGAAACCCTGTTATTGCAAGTCAATTAATTTGTAAACCCTAATGAACATCTCAAAATTTATAAATTTATTGAAATTTAAGACATAGCATAAGCGTAGAACTATAGGTATGATGACAAACTTTTATAAATTGTCTAATTAAGGGTCAGCAAATTTATTTGGAAATCAAACTCAATTAAGGGTAAGTAATTATGATGGATTGATGGCATAAACGTTACTAATTTTTATCATAGTAACGGAGGTACAGATGGAAGGCAACTGTAGAAATTTAAGTACGTATGAACAATTGAAAGGGACTGTCGATGGAATGGAGTACTTTAGGTTGTCTTACTAAATTTAGAATTTAACATAAGACAAATAGAAATAAATCAATAAACGTATAGATTTTAAGTATTATGATGAATTATTTTAGTGATATGACTTAGAATAAATGAAATAATTTGGGTTAATTGTTATTTAATGGAATTAAAGGTTGCAATATTCATAGGTAAGGATTTAGATGAAATAGATTGATGTATGAAAATTTTAATTGGATAAATGGCAATTAATTCCTTTAATTTGTGCAATTAATGTATGTTTAATTGATAACGATAAAAAGTTGATTTTTTTGTGTAACCAACGTAAAATATTATCATAGCATGATACTTGGTTTGAATAGAAGGGTGGAATTGGGAATTTAATAAGTGAATTTATTTCAATCAGTGCAATAAAAGGATACGTAGATAAATGGTAAGATGAAATGGTAAATTTTTGATGTAATGGAAGATATAACAATGTCAATTATGCGTATAAGGTAATAAGGTAATGAAACCGAGGTAAATTAATTAATTGAGACTTTAAGTAAAATTAACGTGTGGAATTGACCAAGGTTCAATAAAATGAGAATTTGATTGGTTATATTTATTGGTTGAGAAAGGTAAATGTGTATTTGGGGAATAAATTTAGTCAGACTTAAATATTGAATTTAATTAATTAATATATATGATAAATGATGATTAAATAAAAACCCAATACTCTATATATATGTATAATATTTGAGTGAAAATAATAATACACTTATAAATGTGGAATTAAGAGTTTACAACAACTATTTTGAGTAAAGAAATTGTTCATTCAAGTAAATTTGAAACATCGCAATAGGTGTAGATTAAGTGTTGCGTTAAATAAATTATAAAGGAATAAATTTATAGAAACGTAGGAACGGAGGAATGAACATTATAGTAACGTAAAACGTATTGTTGGATAATAATTAAGTATAGGCTTGTAAATTTGATGTATGACAATAAATTTTGTACAAAAATCTTTCTATTAGTTGATAAGTCTTATTTTGATCAATTTAAAGGAATACACCAAATTTTGTAGTTAGTACGGAATATTGATGAGTGAATGAATAAGATGAAACAAAGGTGGAATGTATTAGTTGAGGTTTTAAGTTATTTATGTGATAAGTTACCAAAATTACAATTTTATCTAAATACAGTAATTTATGCAAACAAAAGATGAACATTTTGAAATATTACCACAGTGATATATAAAAGAAACGTTAACTATGTAGCTGGAGAAAAATTGATATATTTTGAGTTGGATAATAGAAATCAAGTTATTTATATAATTAGATTTAAGATGAGAGTATAAGTATATGATTTAATAATTGGGTTTTGCGAATAAAATTTATAATTCCCAAATAATAAGAAAACGCAGAGGTTAACACTGCGAAATTTATATACTTATAAATTTTAATTCACATCCAAGCTTGCTAAATTATTTGAAATTGATTGGATTATATAAGTAATGAAATTTGGCCAATATTTAAAGTTGAAAGAAAATTTGGATTTTATGATTTATTTTAATTTATTTAATAAATATTAAAAATAGCCATTTTTGTCACGGACTCGGATTTCGACGAAACCAGTTTCATCGGATCCGTAACGGTGAATTATAATAATGTTTCAAGTTTCGTAGCGATCGGACTTGTCGTTTGATCGTACGGACTCGAAACGCCTTGAAATTTACGCATTTTGAAATCAATGTGAAATTTTTGTTTTTTTTGGCATAACTTCTTCATACGATCGAATTTGGTCGCGAAACTTTTTCCATTGCGTTCAGAATATTTTAAAACACCTATTTGGATATATAGTTTTAACAAATCCGACTCCGGAGGCATAGCGGGCTTTTTGGACCATGGTTTGTCACGAACGTTCGCGTATCCAGTCTAGCTACCCTACCTCTAGCCTATCTATAAATATACATCTATAAACCCTAGCTCCTTTCTTTTTCATTTGCTGTACGTTCATTTCTTCACTCTTTTCTCTTCCCCAAATGTATACATCTCAGATCCAATTCCAGATCCATCCACAGTTCAAAATCAAAAGTCAAAACTCAAAAATTTCAGAAAATTCCAGAAAAAATATATGTTGAAGTATTCGATACGCGTAATATACTGGTGAAATTCGTTTTTCAATTGGAGCTGTCGTTCATCCAGAATAAATTCAAACAGCCCCAAAACCGTTCATCATCGCCGTAACAAAAGTTGTCGGATCGGAAAAACATTTCTGGGTTTTGACGAGGGAACGAAGGCGATCGCATCCATGTGATTTGTTTCGCGAATCGACGGTTGGATTGACGGCAAAACTCGACTAGGTTTTCAGATTTAAGGGCGTGCGTGCGTTCCTGGGTTGGTGCGTACTGGGGGAAAGGAAGGGTGCGTGGATGAAGTTCTATTTATTTTCAATTTGAATTCAATCATCATTTTTTGCCATAACTTTCTCATACGAAGTCGGATTCACACGAAATTTTTTTTGTTAGGATCGTAATTTAATTCCGGACTCGATGACGCTGGTTTGGACGAATTCTGAGACGGTCAAATTTTTGGGTTTAAATTCGATTTAAATTCAAAAGGTGAGTGATTTTAACCCACTCACAATTACTAGAAGCTTTTATGTTTGTTAAATAAATTTTAGAAATGAATAGAAATTTATTTATGAGCTTTTGGCATGTTATTTCATTCATATCTGTTAAATTGCGTTTTATTGAATTTAACTGTTAATTTAATTGATTTATTTCGTATAAATGGGCTGTTAGAAATTATTGTTTGCATATGAACTGCTAGTTAACAGTTATGTCAAATTTCACTGAATATAAACTGTTAGATTAAAAGTTGATAAATATGATTTGAAATAAAACTGCCAAGTATTACTTGTCGTATATTACCAAACATATATTGTTATTGATTGAGATTTGCTTGATGTTTGTGATTGGATGATGGATGTGTGTTGAATGGATGTTTTATTTGATATCATTAAACTGCAAGTTACTATGCATTTTTCATTTCATTCGGGATTGCGGTTTGAAATGATATACAACCGCAGTTTATTTTTAAATTGCGGATTGAAATGATAAATATCCGTATCACTTGACCATAGGATAGAAAATTATATATAGACACCGCGGTATATATATAACTATTTTAAATGTGATTACTATGGTTTGGATGGAATACGGTTTATAATAATCTAAAATTTTATACTGTATAAATATTTTCTTCCGTATTCATATACATGTAAAGTTAAGAATTTTGAAATTAAAAGGTGCACAAACTCCTTTATTTAAAAATGGAAGAAAATTTAGAAAATGGAGATTTATAACTTATATCCTATGTTTTAATGTAAAATTGGAAATTTTAAGATATGATATTTGTAATTGGATTTTCCCAAAATAAATAGAAAGGGATATTCTAGTATAATTTGAAGTGGAAAAATTCTATATATATATATATATATATATATATTTTACTAGAAATTGAAATCTTATTAATTATGGATTTTATGTGAATGGTCAAGATTAATTAATAGAATAGTGATTTTGAAAGGATAAAAGAAAATCCAATTTTAGTTGAAATATTAATGCTCAAAAATGGATATAAATATATATAAAAATTGAAATGGTTTTGGGACTTGAAGTAATATTTCGGATTTTGGTTTAACTTTAAAGATAATTTATTTCTTTATAAAGCAACAGTAAGGTTAAACCTTTTTAATTTGCATACCGTTGAATATCCAAACCATTTAGTTTTGAAAATAATGGTTTTAAAATACTATGAATTTTCGAAGAATTATGTTGAAAGTTACCAACAGAATATTGGTTACATGGGATATTAAATAATAAAAAGTGACATAATTTTTGGAAAGGAATATTTTATTTGGGATATGATATCATTGATTTGGGTTTAAAAAAATAATAATATCAAAATGAATCTTTTTGGGTTTTAAAGAAGAAATGATATCGTAATATTATGGTTTTGAAATGGATTATATTCTGGTTTTAAAGTACAAACTATTTTTAAATAACCGCGGTGTTATAATAACGATGGGTTGGCAAAGAGACCGGGATCGGATATGGACATACTCTCTGTCGATACCGAAAACCACTTTGACTAACCGTGTACGCGGTGGAGATTCCAGAATGAAGTAGGTGGTGGCGACGTTTCCTGTAAGGTAAATACGTGGACCCAACTCCCGTGAGTTGGCATAAGGTGGCTAAAACAGGAGCGCTTGACGGGTTAATGAGGTCATTCCTCTGATCGGACACTCCTCTTCGATATTATACTATGACTTTGGATTGATTCAGTGGCCACTTTTATTTTTGATTTGGGGAGTTGTTTCGAGGTGGGCGGTTGCTGCGGCTTCGCGTTACCATCGGCCCGGATGCGTAATTAGTATATCTACCCTGGCATTGCCTAGTTGTGCCGTGTCACCTACCATACCGAGCCTTGTACGAGTTTGGATTTCTCCCGTAGCCCGTGTGGTATCCTCTGGTGGCTTCCCGATCAGGATGGACTATGATATTGGACGGACTACTGGGACTATTACGTGTTAAGGGCTATATGGGTAACCCCTTAACGCTATTAAAAAGTAAGTTTATTTTATAAATAGACACTATTATAATAGCGCAATATACTACATAGTAAATAGTTTAACGGATCCTTAGGAGATGTAAATCCCGAGCATCTTTTGAGTTACTGCACTCATATTTATTTCTGTTTATTTAACTCACATAAGATATTCTAGTCTGACTCGAGTGTTTTTGTCTTTTCAAATTCGCTCGGGTCAGTCCGAGCGTTTCAGGATTGAAGATTTTAGCTTTGGAGGACGAAGACGAAGAATCCGTATTGTTATTATTATTATTATAGCGTTGCACCACACTCTTTCTATTCCGCTGCATTGTTGTATTGGTATGTGAACTCTGATATTCATTGTATAAGTAAAATAACTGTTTTGTAACCGTTTATGAACTGTATATTTATTATTATATTTTATCCTTCCGCTGTGAGATTCTATTTTTATTTTATTCCTTCTCTGTTTTCTTATTTACCCCATAACAATCCGCCCTTGCGTATGCTTTGAATTGGCACGAGTGTCGTTTTAAAGTGTGCTAAAAGGCGGGATGTTACAGGTAGAATGATGAATATACATATATATAACTTTGAACAATGATGTCTTCTGGAACAAGCTTTACCTGGATATAATATTTTACTTTATTTATTTTTATAGGATATTAGCTTCTCAGATAAGCCTTCCCTAGATATAATAATATTTTTCTTTATTTTTATGTACTAAGACCTGAGTTGATTCAACTATTTCGGCTAAAAGATTTCTATGAATCCTGAAATGACAAGTGTAGTGCTAATTAGATGCTTATGTTTACATTTATGTTAACACATAATTAAGTTTGCTGACACATGGATTTTATAAAGATATTTGCAGATTTTATGTTTGATTTGATGCTTTCTACCTATGTTTATATATTATGGTTTTCTTATGTCTTCATACTTATATTAATAACCATATTTTATGTTATACCGAAGCTAAATATTTATAAGCTTATTTTATTTTAATTATAAAAGTTGATTTAAAGTTAAATCTTTGATTTGTAACTTATATTTGCGTTCATATACTTTATATTTATATTTAATATTAATATAATTGTGCTATTGTTAATATTATTATTATCAACAATATTTATATTTCTGGAATTCAATGTCATTAACACATAACTTTTAATTTAATAAAATCAAACAAATTGAAATTTTAAATATTGTTAAAAGAGTCTATTTTATATTTTGAAATTATAAATTCCTTTATAACACATATACAACTAATAATGTCTAAAATCTTATTTATTTATAAATGAAAATATTGTATTTTATTTAAATTTGATTAAAAACTTATTATAATAATAGGGTCAAAATTCCGGGATGTCACAATAACGTTTATTATCAATAACAACATTGTAATTACTTAACATTTAAATGAACTTTATTTCCAATAAATTCATTGACCAATTAATTAGGTAATTTATAATAGTTGTTATCATATCCTTAAGTTTATTGCCAAATAACGTACTACCTAATTTCCTTTAATTGCAATTTGATTTCCAAATTTTATGCAAAATACTAAAGAAATAAAACATATATTAATTGATTCGTTTTAATTCAAATCTTTTTATTAAGTTCAGTACTACTATATAAACTTAGTTACCTTGTTTTTCCCATTCATTACTTTAACATACCCATTCTAACAACTCCTAACCATTGTATTACATTTCATACAAATGTAACATTTATTTATTTTTTTACTAAAATTTATTCCCAATTCCATCCACAAATTAAACACGTAACTTATAGTAATTGTTTACATGCCAAGGTTACACTTAAGTTTATCCAGCTTTAACCCATTATTAAAATTACCTACATAATACCGAATTCATTCAATTATTAAAAATTATATACAAATCCTTTAATTTACACCACTTTTACGCTCATATACTTATTTTAAATTTTATACACAAGTGCACAGTTTACGCTATTTCACTTTTATTGATTTTACTTCAATTGTCAACAATTGGTTGCTACAATTCATTCTTAAACTTTTATTTTGATATAAATTATAAAATTTTATTTCTTTCTAAATTTATTTACAAAATTTAATTAAATTGACCAAATTATTTATTGAAAATTTACGGGTCGTTACACTCTCCCCCACTCAAAACTTTTCGTCCCCGAAAAGGAAAAAGAAGGGAAAAGAAGAATTAGGAAATCAATATATCTTATTTAAAATATTAATTTTATAAAAAAAATAAATTGAAAAATCAATAAATTTAGAAAATATACCAATTTATAACCATTAAGTCTTTTATACTTAAATCAATAAAGTTGGGAAAACATTTTTCAAAATATTTTCTAAGTCCAAAATTTACGGAAAATTTCAACAGAGTCTCCTTTGTACGGTGAGGCTCGGGAGAAAATATAATATCGAAAATACAATATACAATATATATTTTTCAAAATAATATATATCCCAACTGGGGAAAACAATATAATAACGCTATAAACCGAAATCTGAAAACATACCTATTAGTCGGGCAATTAACGCTTATTTTATGGAACCAAAAGCAGTAGCAATTTCTTTCAAAACCTGCATTTTACTTATATAATCTAAAGAGTTAATAATTATATAAAATGAAATATTTAAGGTTGTTTCAACCAAAAGCAAACAAATCAATACAACATCAATCACTTGCAACCAGCAAACAAACATCACATAAATCAACGCACATCAATTTTCATTCATATCAAACAAAACAAATAGTTGTTCGGGTTGAAACTTTAAATTGTACATAATGAAAAATAAACTATCAAGTGCATCATTTACTCAACAGTCTCTGACGAAGCTAAATAGATTATTCATACATCCAAACCATTTTAAAGTATCCATACCCAAACTACCATAAACCAAAACAACAACAATTCCAAACAACAAATCAAATTTACTTATTATAAATTTCATTTCATACATTAGTTGTTTGGTCTTTTTTTTTCATATAATGATTTATCTTTTTATTTCTACATTTATTTCTTACAAAATTTTTACTTTATTTATTCTCATTTATTCATACCATGTAAATTTTCCTTTTTATTATATTACATTCATTTATTCACTGCTTATTTTCAAAATAAATGACTTCAATACTTACTTAAGTTTATAATCATTTCTTTATAACCTTTCTATTATATTTAATTAGTGGCCTTTCAGTCATAACTTAAGTATATAATAATTATAACTTTAAATCCTTATTTATAAAAGCATTTCATTAATTACTTTCAATACCTCAAATTTATTACTTGTGTAATATCTATTACATCTTTTCATTAACATTTCAACTTTTACTATTTGGTATGTTATATATGCTTAAAGATTGCAAATTTGAAAATTACACAAGTTTAACTTATTTCTTTCAATTAACTAAATGTTCAATAAGATTATTCTTTGTTTCATAGGTAACAGTTTAAAATTACCTTTAATTTCATTCATAACCTAGCATTAAATTCTTAATTTATTTAGAGTTCCAAATACTTATCTTAAACTCAGAAGGTTTTTTATTTACTATACATTTTTCTACCTATTTAGTTATAAATATCTTAAACATTTACTTAACTCTTATTTAAATTAAAGGTTTCAATTATTAGTTAACTTCCATTTTGTTACACTAATTGAAACTGTAAAATACGAAAACTTAAGAAATTAAATACCAGATTTTATTCATAAATCATTTTAAAATAATAGACAAACGTGTATATATATATATATCCAATTATATTTAAAACAATTAAATTTTATATTTTTTGTCAAAATGAATCTGCAGTAAAACTACTACAGTGGCCTTCCCACTTCGAAACTCAAAAATGAATGTCGATGATGCGTGCACTCATCACCGAATTCCAGCGACAGAGTGGGGAGTACAAAACTTATTTCTTCCCAAAATTTCCTTTTAAAACATTCAAATTATATTGAAATATTTATATCATAAAATACTTCTAAATAATATTATTATAATTCCAAAATTATTTGAAAGAAATTTTCAAAACCCCGGAACTTAAGTTATAAAATTTCCAAATTTATTTATTTTATTCTAAATCTCATTTCGACTATTATTTTCATTTCCTAACAACCAATATTTTGCAACCAAATATATATCACTTATAACATTTATCTTATATATAGAAAATTTAATAGGCAAAATTATTTCATTCACCTATATTAAAAATAAGTATTATGTCGGTCTGTCCTATTAAGTGTTTAGAAATCCCTATTGATGTCATAGCGTCCCATGCATCAACCAGAATTTATAAATACAAAACGGAATAGATTAACAAAATATTAAAATCTTTTATAACACTAATAAATACGCTCTCTCATATATATACACTCAGCGACTCCCAAAGGGTATTACTACCCTATTAGTAAAGAGTCAAACCCCACAAAGCTAAGGTTTATCGCTAAACCAAAGCTCTAATACCACATTTGGAACGTCCCGCCTTTTCGTACGTTTTAAATCAACACACGTGCCAATTCAAACCATACGGAAGGGCGGATTTTTATGAGGTAAATAAGAAAAGCAGAGAAGAAAAAACAAAACAGAATCTTGCAGCGGAACGATAAAATATAATAATCAATATACAGTTCATAAAACTGTTACAAAACATTTGATTTTTCTTTATACAATAAATATCAGAGTTCACATACCAAAGGATAATAACAATACAGCGGAATAAAATGGTGTGGTGGAATAATATAGTAGATAATAGTACTACAAATCTTCGTCTTCGCCCTCCAGAATAAAATCTTCGATCCTGAAAAGCTCGGATTTACCCGAGCGAATTGAAAAGACAAAACACTCGAGTCTGAACTAAAAGATCTTATGCAAGTTAAATCAACAGAAATAAATATGAGTGCAGTAACTCAAGAGATGCTCGGGATTTACATCTCTTAAGGATCCGTTAAACAATTTACTATGTAGTATATTTCGCTATTATAATAGTGTCTAATTGTAAAATAAACTTACTTTTAAATACCGTTAAGAAGTGACCCAATATTCCCCTTAACACGTAATAGTCCCAATAGTCCATCCAATATCATAGTCCCTCCTGATCGGGAAGCAACCAGAGGATACCACACGGGCTATGGGAGAAAACCAAACTCGTACAAGGCGCGATAGGGTAGGTGACATGGCACAACTAGGCAATGCCAGGGTAGATAAACCAATTACGCTTCCGGGCTGGTGGTAACGCGTAGCCGCAGCTACCGCCCACCTCGAGCCACATCCTAAAAAGAAAGTCAAAAGTGGCCACCGAATCAATCCAAAAGTCAAAGTATAAAATCGAAGGGATGTGTCCGATCAAACGTGCTACCTCAATTGGCCCGAGAATCGCTCCTGTTTTAGCCACCTTATGCCAACTCACGGGAGTTGGGTCTACGTATTTACCTCAAAGGAAACGTCGCCGCCATCCTACTTCATTCTGGAATCTCCACGGCATACACGGTTGTTAAAGGGGTTTTCGAGGTTGGCAGAGAGCATGACAACTTCCGATCCCGGTCTCTTTAACAACCAATCGTAATTATAACACCGCGGTCTTTCCAAAAAAGTTTATACTTTTAAATGCAGAATAAAATTTCCATTTCAAAACCATATAAATACGATATCATTTCTATTTTAAAAATCCAAATTAAAATGATATCATTTTTATTTCAAATATATCCTCTTCCAAAATTATAGCGTTTTTAAATCTATATACCTTGAAACCCATAGCTTTGGATCATATCTCTTAATACTTAAATAGTTTAAATATTAAAATACGATATAAAATAAATATAGTTTCTTTAATATCCTAAATAAATTCCAAATACCAATTTGAATCTCCAAATAAACCATTTTAATTTTCCATATATCTCAAATCTTTAAATATTCCACCATTTCAAAACAATTCTTTGATAATTCCATATATATCAAATTCAATTATCATTATTTAGATTTGAAGTGTTTACTTAGTAAATCAAATATCATTTAAGTAAAACCTTTAAACTTCAAGTAACTGGATGTTCTTTAAATTTTATTAAATTGATATATTCATTTAAATCAACTCGATATTTATTTAAATCACTTTAACCCAAAATCAAGTTATAAAATCATACCCTTTTTAAAAATCTCAGTTTTTATTTAAATTTCACATCCATTTTATTCAAGTCAATTTCTTAAATCCTTCAATTCAAACCAATTCCAGAATTATCTTCCAGCTTAATTTCATTTAAGTCATTTAAAACTCTACATATATAATACCTTAAATAGGTACTTATCCGTATAATATAAACCATCAAATTCCATTATTAAACTCATTTTTATTAAACAATTTTATACATAGCTTAAATTCAAGAATTTAAATATATATATATATAAAATAATAATATTTATATGACATCAAAATTTATCTTTAATAAACCGTATATTCCTTTCCAAAACCATAGAAATCATTTAAAAATATTTTTTTTATAAATAGACCATAGTGTCTGTATAAAATTTTCTATCCTATGGCCAAGTGATACAGATATTTATCATTTCAATCCGCAATTTAAAAATAAAAATTGCGGTTATATATCATTTCAAACCGTAATCCCGATAAGATAAGAATGCATAATAACTTGTAGTTTATGCAATATAGAACACATCATCTATTCACCAAATATCAATCATCAACCATTTATTACAGTTATCATCCAATTTAAACAAAACATCAATATAAAGCATATAAAATATAAAAGGTATCAACGAACAGTTTATATTCAATAATAAATTAATAGTTGTTTAACTGGAAGTTAATATGGAAAAATAAATAAATTTAACTGGAAATTTATATGCAATAATAAAATTAAACTAATTTAAATAAATGCAATCTAACTGATATGATGATTAAATATATGCCCAAACAATCATAGTTAAATTTTAAATCACTTCAAAATTTATTTAACAAACATAAAAAATTTTAGAAGTTGTAGTGGGTTAAAACACCCACCTTTTCAATTTAAATTGAATTTAAATTCAATTTAAAGCCAAAATTCAAACGGTCTCAGAATTCGTCCAAACCTGCACTAAAGTGTCTGGAATCCCAATACGAACCTAGAGGAGAAAACAGCATGAAAAACTGAGTCCGTATGCAAAAGTCATGATTATTATACGAATTGAAATAAAAAATAATAATAAACAGAAATAAATAAGAAAACCTTAACGAATTTTGCCACGTCACTTGTAACATCCCGCCTTTTTGCACGATTTAAACAGACACACGTGCCAATTCAAACC
Organism: Allium cepa; assembly: GCA_030765085.1. Lineage (NCBI taxonomy): Eukaryota > Viridiplantae > Streptophyta > Magnoliopsida > Asparagales > Amaryllidaceae > Allium > Allium cepa. The sequence continues at coordinate 364,022,187 of CM060934.1, read as the reverse complement.
ACACGTAAGGGCGGATTGTTATGGGATAAATAAGAAAACAGAGAAAGAAACAGAATCTCACAGCGGAAGGATAAAATATAATAATCAAATATACAGTTCATAAATCTGTTTACAAAAACCTTTGATTTATTTATACAATACATATTAGAGTACACATACCATATAACAATGCAGCGGAACAATATGAGTGTAGTGAAACCATATTATCTATAGTAATAATAATAAAATCTCCGTCTTCGTCCTCTAGAGCTAAAGTCTTCGATCCTGAAACGCTCGGACTGACCCGAGCGAATTGAAAAGACAAAACATTCGAGTCAGAACTAAAAGATCTTATGTGAGTTAAATTAACAGAAATAAATATGAGTACAGTAACTCAAGAGATGCTCGGGATTTACATCTCCTAAGGATCCGTTAAACTATTTACTATGTAGTATATTGCGCTATTATAATAGTGTCTAATTGTAAAATAAACTTACTTTTAAATAGCGTTAAGGCTTTACATTTTCCACCTTAACACATTATATATTCCCATAGTCTATACATTACTGTAATCTCCCCCGTACTGGGCGTCGTCAGAGGGCACTCCATAGGTATGGTACAAAACAAAATCGTATAAGGCGCGCTAGGGTAGGTGACACGGCACAACTAGGCAATGCCAGGGTAGATATACCAATTACGCTTCCGGGCCGATGGAAACGCGCAGCGCGCAGCTGCCGCCCACCTCGAACAAACTCCCCACATCAAAGAAATCAAATGTGAAGGTGGCCACCGAAAAATCCAAAGTCAGAGTATAGTATCGAAGGGAAGTGTCCGATCAGAGGTGCTACCTCATTAACACGTCAATCGCTCCTGTTTTAGCCACCTTATGCCAACTCACGGGAGTTGGGTCCACGTATTTACGTTACAGGAAAGGCCGCCACCAACCTACTTCATTTCGGAAACTCCACCGCGTACACGGTCAGTCAAAGTGGTTTTCGGTATCGACAGAGAGTATGTCCATATCCAATCCCGATCTCTTTGCCAATTAATCGTTATTATAACACCGCTGTCATTTAAAATAATTATACTTTAAAACCAGAATAAAATATCCATTTCAAAACCATATAAATATGATATCATTTCCTTTTAAAACCCGAATTAATACGATATCATTTTATTCCAATATATATACTTTCCAAAATCATAGGGTTTTCAAAGTAAATATTTAGAGGTCAAAACTCTTGAATATAAAATTTTAAACTATACTACCTTGAAAATCATAACTTTGAAACAAGTTTCCATCACTTAAATTGTGACACCCCACCTCTATACCCACGCTAGCCAAGAACACTACGGAGTAATGCTGTCAACTAGCACGGAGAATAAGGCTATTGAGGAGCGACCATCCATGTAATTTCTTTGAGCAAGCACCGATATGTCAGATAGTATAACATGCATTCTATTTCAAGAGGAAATCCGATATACCGATACAAACTCAAAGCTACTACACAGTGGCTATAAAGGTCTTCGGAAACAAATATAGAAATAAACATAACACAAATCAGTCATAGATAATTCATATCACAAAGGCGGAAATAGATATGAATATAACACATGAAAGTGTACATCAGAGTAGTGGTCAAACAAGATCCACAATATCAAAAAGAATAGATACAAGTGCTAGACAAAAGAATAAGTATACATCATAGAGTCTGTATTTCTAATGTATACAACAAAAACTACTAATCTAAGTAGTTAGCCAAAAGTCAGATGATGGTCCGATAAGGAGTCAAGCAGAAGCACCTGTGAAATCTCAGTCTGACCCGAGTATTATTTAATAAGAAAATAATAAACGGATCAATCTAGCTATAAATATCAGGTGAAATGATATAGAATAAGAAATATGACTAAATGTATAATAATCACAATGCCAACCTGTGATATATAAGTAATTGAAAAATCAATAAGTGATTAATCAATATCGCAAAGATCTACTCAAGATAAAAAGGAATGTCATACTCCTAATTTCATTCACCAAGCCACAATAATTGATAAATCAAATCAATAGATATCACGAAAATAGGTGAAGCATAAATTCCAGAATTCAACACACGAAATCCAGAAATCACAAGAAAAGGATGGCTAATCCCAGAAAAATAAACTCCTCCTGATAGGGTATAGTCCCCCATTGCGGACTTTGAGCCGAAGCTCCTCCTGGTGAGCCGAAGCTCCTCGTGACAGGGTATAGTCCCCCATTGCGGACTTTGAGCCGAAGCTCCTTCTGGTGAGCCGAAGCTCCTCGTCACAGGGTATAGTCCCCCATTGCGGACTTTGAGCCGAAGCTCCTCCTGGTGAGCCGAAGCTCTCGTGACAGGGTATAGTCCACCATTGCGGACTTTGAGCCAAAGCTCCTCCTAGTGAGCCCAAACTCCTCCTGACAGGGTATAGTCCCCCATTGCGGACTTTGAGCCGAAGTTCCTCCTGGTGAACCGAAGTTCCTCATGACAGGGTATAGTCCCCCATTGCGGACATTGAGCCGAAGCTCCTCCTAGTGAGCCGAAGCTCAATAAAAACGACGTATAGTCCTCCACGTGGACAAAGAGAAATCGCACAATGCTAGTCTAAACCATAAAATGATCGTCATGATCAAAGAGAAGTGTCGATTACAGTAAGCTAGTAAATATATGAGCTTAGCTTCATGTCCCATAACCACTAGCTTAACTTAAATATTTACGAACAAATTGTAGATCTCCACTAGAAAATTGTCACAAGAAATTCAATCGAACAAGTCCAAGAATTAACCGAGGAAGTAAACGTAAGCGTTTCATACCACTCGTTTTACTAAGTCGTTTAATTAGATTTCTCATACGAGTGAGGTAAAGGCTTGTATATACTAATAGATTGGAAAACGGTTTGAGAAAACGGGCTTTGTAATAAAATAGTGTTGAAATCATTTGAAGAAAGAGTTTTGATATTTACTACCAGTATAGAAAACCTTTATATTTTTAAAGTGACAAATCACAAAGTAGATTGTAGGAACAATCAATCACTAAGATTCACATTTGAAAACGTGAATAAAATCCAAAGAAATCGACACCAAATCCATCGAAATGGATATTCCAAGAATTCCCAAAGAAAATAAGTCATCAAAGTCAATAACAAATGATAACAACAAATAGGGAAACAACACAAATCGATTAGAGTTGGAAATTCAGACAACTAGGCAAAATAGGCATAGTTGGCAAATAGCAGCAAGTCGGTCGACCGGACTCCCTGAGTCGGTTGACCGAACTAGGGGTTGGAAGTGCTCGGGGCACCAGGTCGGTCGACCGGCCCAGGGGCTCGGTCGGCCGAAGCCTGTAACCGGTACTTCCAAACAGAGGCAGGAAGTGCCTGGGTAGCAGGTCGGTCGACCGGATCAGGGGCTCAGTCGGCCGAACCTGTTGCCAGCACTCCCCTTCCCTATTTTGGATGAGGTGCAAAATCTCGATCAAATTGCATTCGCACGAGCAACGGCGCTAATAGTTTATGCCAATCGACTACCCGGCCCTATATGCTCCTCGATGCATCACCAAAAACATGTTCAAACATCAAAGTTAGGATTTTTAACGAATTGAACTCAAAACACCAAAAATTGGAATATTCACCAAATCAATCCAAACCAAAAGCAATAGCACACGAATAAGTATTAGGAATTCATACCTAACAATCGAAGATAATTCATAGACTTAGATGTGAGATTAAAAATCTCACCTTTGAATCCGAAAATAATGAATGAGAAGCTTGAAGACGAAGGAGGATCAACCACACTTCAATCTCAACACAAGAAGCTTGAATCTAAGCTTAAAAGAAGAACATTCTCTAAGTTAGGTTTAGGAAATTTCTGAAATTGAATGGAGAAAGAGTTGGAGAAGAAGAAGAGGAAGCTTACCAATGGGTTCTCTTGAACTTTGGAGCTAGGAGATGGATTTGCAAAGGAAGATAGGGCTTGGAGTTTTAATTTCCACTCTCCACGTCCATTTTCAGTTTTGCTAGAGAGTTAGGAGTTGGAATGAAGTAATGAAGAGGAGAGGGGGATTGGGACTGAGTTAGTAAGTGGTTAATTGGCTCAGCCCAAACTAAAGCCCTCAGCGGGAAAAAGTAGAAAAAATCAACTATCTCCAAACATATCGAAGCTTATACTCAAAAAGGTCGCAAACGGCATTTTGAACTCAATGGGGGTGGTCTCGAGTCCCAATTCGACTGTTTGCACAAAGTAGCTTTTCGGACCAAAATCCGATGAACGGTTATAATCGATAAATATGCGGGTTGTTACAGACTCACCTCCTTAAAGAAATTGCGTCCTCGCAATAATTAGGAAGGAAATATATAGTAACAACAGTGGAAGCATATCATCACAAAAGAAAATTTGAATCAAGAAGTTCACCATAAAGAGCACGAAGGAGTAAATCCGAAAGTTTACGTTCGATGAATTCTCAAGATTTCACAAGAGCAATCCTTTTGAGAACCATTGAATTTTTATCAAAAAGAATATCTTTATATCGAAGGCGCTCAACCTCCGAAGCAATGATGCGAATAGAATGTTGCTCATAAATCAAATCTGGTGAAACTTCAATTTCTAAAAATATCACCGGGCTCAAGAATAGAAATTCGAAATCCCTAAGGAATTTCCATAGATAAAAGACGTGGAGAACGTCAAGAATAGCAGAAAATTGAGCTGGTGCAACGACGTAGTATAATAACAGTACGCCCGAGAAACTAGAAACTCAAATAATTTGGGACATCAGCGTAGTACAAAAACGGTACGCCCGATGAACCAAAGCCCGAATAATTTCGGAACCCCGACGTAGTACAAAAACGGTACGTCCAATGAATCCAGAAGCAAAGACATTGATGTAGTACAACGGTACATCCAATGAATCAAATAGCAAAGGCATTGATGTAGTACAACGGTACATCCAATGAACCGAACACCATAAAAGAACATCAGACGCGAGTCCATAAAAAGAAATGAGATGAAACTCAATAAAACGAAGTACATCAAAACGTCTAATGAACTTAATAAAAAGATAATCCCATTCAGACATCTCCAAAGAATCAACCACTTGTTGCTTACGAAAAAATTCATTGGCAACACGCTTTCCTCTTTCGGGAATAAAAGAATATCAAGATCATAAGATGCTAGGAGCTCGAGTCGACGTGAAGTTCCTTATGAGAAAATAAATATTCCAAAGATTTATGATCGAGGCAGAGAACAAATTTCTCATCCAAATATGGTGATGCCAAATTCCAAAAGTAAAAACAATAGCCGCGAGCACTAGATCATGAGTGGCATATCTAGTCTCGATAAGCTATAATGATTTAGAAGCACAAGTGATAGCACGTTATCTTATGTAAGAGAACGGCATCCAAACCAATACAACTAGTATCGGTACAAATAGCAAAGTCTTGGTTCCCCTTCAGGAATCACAAGAATAAGAGTTTCGAAAAGAAAGAATTTCTTTTAAATAATCTTCTTTCCCATAAAGTTAAAACTTTCAAAATTACACTTATCTTTATGCAATTATCTTTCTAGAAAAATTTTACGTTTTACAAGTCAATACATCGTGTCTGATTGTCACATCAAAGCGTTTAGGAAATTCCTATCGATAACGTTGATCAAGCGCATCGACCAAAATTCTTAAAGCACTCAACGGGCAATACAATCACAAAATCATCTTCTATATGATAAACATGTTTCTAAAAACTTTTAAGAATATTCTTTGTTCATTTTAAGAACAAAAATCAAATTGTACTTATAAATAAATCTTATGAAAAAGATTTTCAAAATTTTAAATTACTATTTTCATCCAAAATCAATATATATACAAGAATGGTCTCATCGAAATATTCATAGAATATTCGATTTATAAAATGGATGAAATAAGCTGGACAAACTGAATGACAAAATAAGTCATTTATAAGAATCATAACGAGTGCGGAATGCGGTAAATGGAATGCGAACTCCCGCAACTCGTAGCCAAATGAAAATCGGTGGCAAGGTCGAACTAGAAAGACCTTAACACCACACAAAAGATTTCTTAGGTGATAATCCTAAGACAAACTCAAAAATACCAGAAAATTTCTCAAACTACATGAATGAGAGAAATAACACTTTCCTCATAAGTGGGCTTAAGGAATAAAATGATGCCATCAAATTGGAATCAAAATCATAAAGGAAAAAACAGAAATCTGCTTAACGGATAGAAAATTGTCGAAGATGAAGAGTCCACTCAGAAAATAGGATATGGGCTTCATAAGGATTAAGCCAATCCTATCGCACAAATCAATTCCGGAGCCTAAGCAAAAATATTGGCTTGGAAAGAAAAATCACATAAAATAATTTTCGACATCAAATAAAAGCAAATTGAGTGTTGCGGATCTACCATCCGGATTCACAATCCTCAAAGAAGTCATCAAGTCCAAAATATTCAAAGAAAAAGAATCGACAAGTTCTTTTGATATAAAATAGTGAGATGGAACCCATATCAAAAAGAACTCGAATAAGAAGATCACGAAATAAAACAATGCCATCAAGGATTGAGTGAAAAGTACCTTAACCAAGAGAAGAGTTGCTAGGGGCTTGCACAATATTTAGCTTTCTCATGTCCTTGTTCAAAAGTTTGGGACACGCAGATAAAAGATGACCCGGTTTCTTGCAATAGCGACAAGAATGGGGTTTTGGACACATATTCGCATAGTGTTCCATAGAATTACAATTGTAGCATCCTCCACGATTAGGGATTGGAGTCTTTGCTACAAAAGTAGTTTGCTTCACTCTCTTATTGGGATTAAGGCTCTTGAACTTAATATGCCTCTTCTTGGAAGTCCCAATATCACAAACACTGCCTTTACCAACCTCTCCATGAAGAAGAGTAACATCCACAAGCTGATTGAAAGAAACTTCAAGTTTCAAAGGTAGAACCATTTCGGGGTTCTTACTCAAAGCATAGATAAACTCTTGATTCTTTACAAGATCCAAAAGTTGTTGAGCAGATATGAATACTCCATCCAGGGGAGTAGCACTAGATTGACCGACGTTGGGACGGCCTGGTCTAACCATTTCTCTTCCTTAAGAAATAATGAAGGAAGAGGAAAAAGTTATTCACAAATGAATATCAAGCAATCTTGATAGATAAAACAAGGAATCATAAAGAAAATAGGATGAATCGGTACGAAGACTCGAATTAAATCCTAAAGCACGACTCCTAAGAAAGACTTAGGACGATGATCCTTGTTATAATATTCCATATTGTTCCGAAGTTTGGCTCTGATACCAAGCTGTGACGCCCCACCTCTATACCCATGCTAGCCAAGAACACTACGGAGTAATGCTGTCAACTAGCACGGAGAATAAGGCTGTTGAGGAGCGACCATCCGCGTAATTTCTTTGAGCGAGCACCGATATGTCAGATAGTATAACATGCATTCTATTTCAAGAGGAAATCCGACATACCGATACAAACTCAAAGCTACTACACAGTGGCTATAAAGGTCTTCGGAAACAAATATAGAAATAAACATAACACAAATTAGACACAGATAATTCATATCACAAAGGCGGAAATAGATATGAATATAACACATGAAAGTGTACATCAGAGTATTGGTCAAACAAGATCCACAATATCAAAAAGAATAGATACAAGTGCTAGACAAAAGAATAAGTATACATCATAGAGTCTGTGTATCAAATGTATACAACAAAAACTACTAATCTAAGTAGTTAGCCAAAAGTCAGATGATGGTCCGATAAGGAGTCGAGCAGAAGCACCTGTGAAATCTCAGTCTGACCCGAGTACTATTTAATAAGAAAATAATAAACGGATCAATCTAGCTATAAATATCAGATGAAATGATATAGAATAAGAAATATGACTAAACGTATAATAATCACAATGCCAACCTGTGATATATAAGTAATTGAAAAATCAATAAGAGATTAATCAATATCGCAAAGATCTACTCAAGATAAAAAGGAATGTCATACTCCTAATTTCATTCACCAAGCCACAATAATTGATAAATCAAATCAATAGAAATCACGAAAATAGGTGAAGCATAAATTCCAGAATTCAACACACGAAATCTATAAATCACAAGAAAAGGATGGCCAGTCCCAGAAAAATAAACTCCTCCTGACAGGGTATAGTCCCCCATTGCGGACTTTGAGCCGAAGCTCCTCCTGGTGAGCCGAAGCTCCTCGTGACAGGGTATAGTCCCCCATTGCGGACTTTGAGCCGAAGCTCCTCCTGGTGAGCCGAAGCTCCTCGTGACAGGGTATAGTCCCCCATTGCGGACTTTGAGCCGAAGCTCCTCCTGGTGAGCCGAAGCTCCTCCTGACAGGGTATAGTCCCCCATTGCGGACTTTGAGCCGAAGCTCCTCCTGGTGAACCGAAGTTCCTCATGACAGGGTATAGTCCCCCATTGCGGACATTGACCCGAAGCTCCTCCTGGTGAGCCGAACCTCAATAAAAACGACGTACAGTCCTCCACGTGGACAAAGAGACATCGCACAATGCTAGTCTAAACCATAACATGATCGTCATGATCAAAGAGAAGTGTCGATTACAGTAAGCTAGTAAATATATGAGCTTAGCTTCATGTCCCATAACCACTAGCTTAACTTAAATATTTACGAACAAATTGTAGATCTCCACTAGAAAATTGTCACAAGAAATTCAATCGAACAAGTCCAAGAATTAACCGAGGAAGTAAACGCAAGCGTTTCATACCACTCGTTTTACTAAGTCGTTTAATTAGATTTCTCATACGAGTGAGGTAAAGGCTTGTATATACTAATAGATTGGAAAACGGTTTCAGAAAACGAGCTTTGTAATAAAATAGTGTTGAAATCATTTGAAGAAAGAGTTTTGATATTTACTACTAGTATAGAAAACCTTTATATTTTTAAAGTGACAAATCACAAAGAAGATTGTAGGAACAATCAATCACTAAGATTCATATTCGAAAACGTGAATAAAATCCAAAGAAATCGATACCGAATCCATCGAAATGGATATTTCAAGAATTCCCAAAGAAAATAAGTCATCAAAGTCAATAACAAATGATAACAACAAATAGGGAAACAACACAAATCGATTAGAGTTGGAAATTCAGACAACTAGGCAAAATATGCATAGTTGGCAAATAGCAGCAGGTCGGTCGACCGGACTCCCTGAGTCGGTTGACCGAACCAGGGGTTGGAAGTGCTCAGGGCACCAGGTCGGTCGACCGGCCCAGGGGCTCGGTCGGCCGAAGCCTGTAACCGGTACTTCCAAACAGGGGCAGGAAGTGCCTGGGTAGCAGGTCGGTCGACCGGACCCGGGGCTCGGTCGACCGAACCTGTTGCCAGCACTCCCCTTCCCTATTTTGGATGAGGTGCAAAATCTCGATCAAATTGCATTCGCACGAGCAACGGCGCTAAGGGTTTATGCCAATCGACTACCCGGCCCTATATGCTCCTCGATGCATCACCAAAAACATGTTCAAACATCAAAGTTAGGATTTTTAACGAATTGAACTCAAAACACCAAAAATTGGAATATTCACCAAATCAATCCAAACCAAAAGCAATAGCACACGAATAAGTATTAGGAATTCATACCTAACAATCGAAGATAATTCATAGACTTAGATGTGAGATTAAAAATCTCACATTTGAATCCGAAAACAATGAATGAGAAGCTTGAAGACGAAGGATGATCAACCACACTTCAATCTCAACACAAGAAGCTTGAATCTAAGCTTAAAAGAAGAACATTCCCTAAGTTAGGTTTAGGAAATTTCTGAAATTGAATGGAGAAAGAGTTGGAGAAGAAGAAGAGGAAGCTTACCAATGGGTTCTCTTGAACTTTGGAGCTAGGAGATGGATTTGCAAAGGAAGCTAGGGCTTGGTGTTTTAATTTCCACTCTCCACCTCCGTTTTCAGTTTTGCTAGAGAGCTAGGAGTTGGAATGAAGTAATGAAGAGGAGAGGGGGATTGGGACTGAGTTAGTAAGTGGTTAATTGGCTCAGCCCAAACTAAAGCCCTAAGCGGGAAAAAGTAGAAAAAATCAACTATCTCCAAACATATCGAAGCTTATACTCAAAAAGGTCGCAAACGACATTTTGAACTCAATGGGGGTGGTCTCGAGTCCCAATTCGACTGTTTGCACAAAGTAGCTTTTCGGACCAAAATCCGTTGAACGGTTAAATATTTAAATATATAATCGATAAATATGCTGGTTGTTACATAAATGGTCAAATATTAGATTACTTTTATAAAACAAAATAGCTTCTTTACATTTCACAAATCAATTCCAAATATCGATTTAAACTTCCAAATACCATTTTAATTCTTATGTTTCAAAGCTTTAAATATTTCACCATTTAAAAAACAACTCATTTGACAAACCCATATATATCAAATTCAATTACTTATTATTTGGACTTGAAATGTTTACTTAATGAATTCAATATAATCTAAGTAAAAACTTTATCTTCACATAACTGGATATTCTTTCAATTTATTATATATTCATTTAAATCAACCTGATATTCATTTAAATCACTCTACACAAAATCAAGTTGTAAATCATATCCTTTAAAAATTCTAACTTTTTATTAAATTCCAATTTAACTTAATATTCATCTTCAACCTTATTCTCTTTTAAGTCATTAAAACTCTAGAATTTAAATTTCAAATAAATGCTCGATCTCAAAAAATCAAACTTTATTTTATACTTCAAATCCATTTTATACAAAGTTTAAAAAAAATCAAAAATTACTATATATATATGAATAACCAAATCAATATCCCATAAACCATATATATAGCTTTACAACACCATGAAAATCATTTCAAAAATAATTTTATATATATATATATATATATACCGTGGTGCCTGTATAAAATTTTCTACCCTATGGTCAAGTGATACGGATGTTTATCATTTCAATCCGCAATTTAAAAATAAAAATGCGGTTGTATATCATTTCAAACCGCAATCCCGAATGAATGAAATGCATAGCAACTTGCAATTAATAAAATTAATCATCCATTCATCCATCAAATCATACATTCATTTATCACAGTCATCATCTAATTTCAAACAATCATCAATACATAACAAGTGATAAATAATGGTATCAATTATCAGTTTATACTCAGAATAAATTTAATAACTGTTAATTTGCAGTTTATATGCAAAAATAAACGTAAATTTAACTAGCAGTTAATATGAAATAAAAATTTAACATAACTATGACTGGCAGTTAATATGCAATTAAATAAATTCTAACTGTCAAATTTATGCAATAAATAAAATTAATTAACAGTTATATTAAATGAATGCGATTTATCAGAGATAATGAATAAAACATGCCAAACAGTCATAAATAAATTTCTACTCATATCTAAAATTAATTTAACAAACACAATAAATTTTAGAAATTGTGAGTGGGTTAAAACACTCACCTTTTGAATTTAAATCGAATTTAAATTCAATTTAAACTCAAAAATTCGACGGTCTCCGAATTGGTCCAAAATAGCGTCAACAGATCTGGAATTTAATTACGATCCTAACAAAAAAAATCTCGCATGAATCGGACTACGTATGAGAAAGTTATTCGAAAATTTCGATTGAAACAAAAATTAAATAAAACAAAATAAACAAATATACCCCGTCACCATGGCACGTCACACGCCACGTCCTTCTTCTCAAATTCGAACGCTACAGCACCAATCAAAAAAAATGGACAGTACCACAGATTACGCTCTTCGAGAATTATGACATATAATTTTTCTGGAATTTTAGAGGAGTTTGAAATATATTTTTGTTTTTGTTTTTTTATTTTTATTTCGGACTGTAATTGGATCTAGAAATTTTGCAGCCATTGGAAGAGAAGAAGTTGAAGAAAAGAACACACAGAGAGAAATGAAGATAGATGGAGGCTAGGGTTTACACAGCCTATAAATAGACAAAGTGAAATAGGATAGGTGGGCACGAATCATAAACGCGCAAAACGGTTGTTGGCCCACCAGAATATTTTATATTAATTGGATACGTTATGGATTAGTAAATAAATTAATTTCTTCCTCAGACATTTACATTGAATTTTAAACGTATTTACAAATGTAAATTTAGATGCTTCATTTATAAGTTTCAATATAAATTCACAATTTCATTAAATTCCAAATTCATAGATAAGTTTCCATTTTCAACTAATTTCTAAATTACCGTAATAATTATCTTAGATTTTTATTCATTCTCAATAGATTTAACTATTGTAAATTGACTAAGTTTTCATACTATAAAAATCCACATTTCTATGTATATATACATTTGAATTCCCTACTAAGATAATTTATTTATATTTCGCAATTACTTCCAATCCATTTTTTGGCATCGCACTGTTACTTAAATAAATAGCCTATACCAACACTATTTATCATTAATTTGAAAACGGGTTACCAAATTTTGGATTTTATTAATAATTATTATTTATTACTTCATTGTTTATTCAAATTTAGACAATTTAAGATGTTTCTTAAATGCTGAGTACAATATTAACTTCAGTGCAAAACTTCAATTTTATTTTATCTACAAATTGTAAATTAACTTTGCAGAAATCCTTTAGTTGACCTTTCATTTAATTATCCTATCTATTGGTATCCCATAGATGGGAATTCCTAAAACATCTCCGAATTCCAACTTTAATTTCAATCACATAAAATGTTCTATTCAGTTTCCAATAAATTCAATAAATTCAAATTATCATGTTCTAAATCCAAATGAATCCATATATCCTGCCTTCCATTCTTTTAATCTAACTAATTATCATATTCTGAATAAAGTTTACGTTATTTCCTCCTATAAGCTACAAATAACAACGAATGTTGCATTTGATTTAGATTCTAAATAAATTGATGGGTAATAATTAATAATTCTCACTATTGCCCGATTTATTCCCATTCATGCTTAAATTACCACCAAACAATCATTAAATTTACCTATCTTTTATTGATTCCATAAAATCTATTTGCCCTGAGTTAGTTACTGCATTTATCAAATTCCACTTTCGCAATCACCTTAAATACATAAATTGGTATTGCATTAACATTTAAGTTTATTAGCTTATGTCAACACTATTCACATTAATTGCAATGTATTACCAATTTTAGTCACTACCCTAACTACTAACTCATATTAACCTACATTATTCCCAAGAATTTCATTGGTTTTTCTTACATTAAATTTATCAACCATATTAATTAAGGTTTTTTAAAAACAATTAATAAAATTCCCTTTGATATATACAACTTAGCAATCTATTAAGCATGGTATTATATTTCATGTAAATGTACATTTAATTCCATTTATTACAATGTTATCCAAATAAATTGAATGATCTAAGTATATAACTCCTAATATCCTCCCATCTTGCCTTAATCCCAAATAACATACAAATTAAACTACCCTTCATTTCAATTAACCCTATCATTACTTTTTATATTCCAAACAAATAGATTAATAATAGGTTAATTGAATCAGATTTACAATCCAACTTTAATTATTTGCAAATTTTGTCAGTTTGGACCACTTGGTAAATTCAGAATCCTTTAACAACTTCCTACATTAATTTATTTTTGAATAATCCCAAAATTTTCAATATTAAAGTACAAATCCAATTTATCAAAAATTAAAACTTAAATTTCAAGGAATTTGTTTATTTAGGTTTAGATCCCGTTATTCACTAAAATTGGTTGGTATTTATTTCATTCGCCTCTTTAATTATACGTAAATTTCTCATAAATACACCTAAAATTTCATTTAATTCCAACTGCTTCCTAATTTCCATTTCTACGTCTTAACACACTCTATATTAAACTTCTAGACATTGTATTACTTATCATATTAATGTAACCTTTATTTAGTGTATTAACATTTATTTCGATTCAAATTCTATCAACCAATTAAACATGTAACCTATTACTATTTCTTACAAATCAAAATATTACACCCATTGTCATCTTCTGAATGGAATTAGTTTTTAATTCAAAACTTATCTAAATTTACATTGAGACCATATTTAATCCTCTTCGATAATATTAATCCTCAATTTATTAAATGGAATCAATATATCTTACATAACATGTTTTACGCATAAATTTTTTATTTAATATTATTTCAACTTATTCCCCATATTCTCAAAAATTACCTAACATAAATCTATGCTTATTTTATTCAACGTTCGCACTTCCGTTACTCTCAAATCAATAAGTAACGTTCATATAAATAAATGTTATGTCAGTTTCCTATTTATTGCGATATTTTTATTTATTTATTACTGCATAACTTTACTTATTTTCTTCCCATCACTTTAAAATTAATCGTTAAAGTAACGCTTATCAATACACATCAAATTATTTACCAAATTAAAAGGTTTTGATTTTTTTAACAAATTAATTGACAGATTAATTAGGTAATGTATACGAATTGTTATTATACCCATAAATTTACACTTAACTAATTAAATGCCTTACCTATATTCTTTATCTTCCCATTATGTTCAGGTACAATACTTACACCAATTTTTATTGAAAAATTTATTCATATTACAAACAAAGGCTTAAATTACCATTGTTAAATTAGCGTTCAATATATTTTTATCACCTTTTATTATTTCTACTAAGTTTTTGTTACAAAATTCTATTAAATAAATTAAATCGTCGAATTTTACGGGTCGTTACACTCTCCCCCACTCAAAACTTTTCGTCCCCGAAAAGGAAAAAGAAGGGAAAAGAAGGATTTAGAATCTACATATCTTATTCAAAACATTACCTTATAAACAATTAAATTTACAATATCTGTTACTTTTCTTAAAATATACAAATTTACACCATTATCTTTTATACTTAAATTTATTAGAGTTTGGAGAACATTTCAAAATATTTCTACGTCCAAAATTTAAATATCTAAGTAGTTCCAATCACTAATCATCCAAATTAATACAACAACCATCAATTTCCTCGAACAACATACATACAATTACAAAACAACCATACAATCACACAATCAAATAGCTGTTTGGGCTCAAACTAGAAATTGTACGGAATGAAAAATAACTATCAAGTGCATCATTTACTCAACAGTCTTAGATGGAACAAAATAGATTATTTATTCATACAACAACTTCAAATTTCCTTACCCAACCAACCATAAATCAAACAATAGCAATTCAAACCAGCAACCAAACTAACTTATTATAAATTTCATGCTTTAGTTGTTTTATTTCCCTTTTTGTTTATATAGTGATTTTTCTCTCATTCACATTTACTTATCAAAGGTTTGCTCATTCATTTTTACTTATTACTTACAATTATTCAATTCCATTAACTCGGGTCATGCTGGTTCCTTATATTTTGTTATAATTATTCATTCATTTATAATAGCATGTCCTTATTTATTTACTTTAATTCCTTAAGTTTTATAATCATCTATCTATCATGCTTACCTTTATTTATATTTACTTGGTAAAATTTCAATTATATCTTAAGTTATTGAATACAGCAAATACATTGAATGCTTCATTCCCTACTATTACTTGTACAAATTTCTACTACATTTCTTATTAAGCATTTCAACTTTTTATATTTGGTAAGTTATATATGTTAAAGAAAATGCAAATGAACTTATACAAGTTTTATCTCATCTTTTAATTAAATTTAATGTTCAACAATGTTACTCTTTATCTCATATGTTACAAATTTCAAATTTCCCTTTATAACTTTGCATTAAATCTCTTACCTAAATTAGAGGTTTCAATTTATTAATAACTTACCTTTTATTTCACTACAATAATTTAAACAATTAGTTAATGGAAATTTAAGAATTAAATACCGGGTTAAATTTCAAATTATTTTGAAATATTAGATAAATATATTCTTCTAACTTATATACCTCTAATTTTATTTAAAACAATTAAAAATTTATATCTTTTTCGAAAATGAATCTGCAGTAGAACTACTACAGTGGCCTTTCCCCTTCGAAACTCGAAAATGAAAGTCGATGATGCGGCCGCCATCATCGAAATTATTTTCCAGCGATAGAGAGGAAAGTACAAAACTTATTTTCTCAAAAATCTTCTTTAAAACGATTCTTCCGAATTATGTTAAATATTTATATCAGAAAATACTTATAAACAAAATTATTAATATATTTCAAAGTCATTCAAAAGAAAAACCCTGGACTTAAGTTCTAAATTTCCAAATTTCATTTATCTTATTTTTTCAATCTTATTTCTATTATTATTTTCACTTTATTGCCTAACAATCAATCTATTGCAGCCAAATATAAATATCAATTGAATTTTTTCGTATTTTATATATAAAAATATAATAGGCAAATTTTTTTCATTCACCTATATTAAAAACAAATATTATGTCGGTCTGTCTTATTAAGTGTTTAGAAATCCCTATTGATGTCATAGCGTCCCATGCACCAACCAGAATTTATAAATACGAAACGGAACTAATTAACACAATATTAAAACCTTTTTATAAGACTAACAAATACGCTCTCTCATATATGCACTCAGTGACTCCCATAGGGTATTACTACCCTATTAATAAAGAGTTAAATCCCACAAAGCCAAGATTTATCGCTAAACCAAAGCTCTGATACCAACTGTAACATCCCCCCTTTTTGCACGATTTAAACAGACACACGTGCCAATTCAAACCACACGTAAGGACGGATTGTTATGGGATAAACAAGAAAACAGAGAAAGAAACAGAATCTCACAGCGGAAGGATAAAATATAATAATCAAATATACAGTTCATAAATCTGTTCACAAAAACCTTTGATTTATTTATACAATACATATCAGAGTACACATACCATATAACAATGCAGCGGAACAATATGAGTGTAGTGAAACCATATTATCTATAGTAATAATAATAAAATCTCCGTCTTTGTCCTCTAGAGCTAAAGTCTTCGATCCTAAAACGCTCGTACTGACCCGAGCGAATTGAAAAGACAAAACACTCGAGTCAGAACTAAAAGATCTTATGTGAGTTAAATTAACAGAAATAAATATGAGTACAGTAACTCAAGAGATGCTCGGGATTTACATCTCCTAAGGATCCGTTAAACTATTTACTATGTAGTATATTGCGCTATTATAATAGTGTCTAATTGTAAAATAAACTTACTTTTAAATAGCGTTAAGACTTTACATTTTCCACCTTAACACATTTATATATTCCCATAGTCTATACAGTACCATAATCTCCCCCGTACTGGGCGTCGTCAGAGGGCACTCCATAGGTATGGTACAAAACAAAATCGTATAAGGCGCGCTAGGGTAGGTGACACGGCACAACTAGGCAATGCCAGGGTAGATATACCAATTACGCTTCCGGGCCGATGGAAACGCGCAGCGCGCAGCTGCCGCCCACCTCGAACAAACTCCCCACATCAAAGAAATCAAAAGTGAAGGTGGCCACTGAAAAATCCAAAGTCAGAGTATAGTATCGAAGGAAGTTTCCGATCAGAGGTGCTACCTCATTAACCCGTCAATCGCTCCTGTTTTAGCCACCTTATGCCAACTCACGGGAGTTGGGTCCACGTATTTACCTTACAGGAAACGCCGCCACCAACCAACTTCATTCCGGAATCTCCACCGCGTACACGTTTAGTCAAAGTGGTTTTCGGTATCGACAGAGAGTATGTCCATATCCGATCCCGGTCTCTTTGCCAACCAATCGTTATTATAACACTGCGGTCATTTAAAATAATTACACTTTAAAACCAGAATAAAATATCCATTTCAAAACCATATAAATATGTTATCATTTCCTTTTAAAACCCGAATTAATACGATATCATTTTATTCCAATATATATACTTTCCAAAATCATAGGGTTTTCAAAGTAAATATTTAGAGGTCAAAACTCTTGAATATAAAATTTCAAATTATACTACCTTGAAAATCATAACTTTGAAACAAGTTTCCATCTCTTAAATGGTCAAGTATTAGATTACTTTTATAAAACAAAATAGCTTCTTTACATTTCACAAATCAATTCCAAATATCGATTTAAACTTCCAAATACCATTTTAATTCTTATGTTTCAAAACTTTAAATATTTCAACATTTCAAAAACAACTCATTTGACAAACCCATATATATCAAATTCAATTACTTATTATTTGGACTTGAAATGTTTACTTAATGAATTCAATATAATCTAAGTAAAAACTTTATCTTCACATAACTGGATATTCTTTCAATTTATTATATATTCATTTAAATCAACCTGATATTCATTTAAATCACTCTACACAAAATCAAGTTGTAAATCATATCCTTTAAAAATTCTAACTTTTTATTAAATTCCAATTTAACTTAATATTCATCTTCAACCTTATTCTCTTTTAAGTCATTAAAACTCTAGAATTTAAATTTCAAATAAATGCTTGATCTCAAAAAACCAAACTTTATTTTATACTTCAAATCCATTTTATACAAAGTTTAAAAAAAACCGAAAATTACTATATATATATATATATATATAAATAACCAAATCAATATCCCATAAACCATATATATAGCTTTACAACACCATGAAAATCATTTCAAAAATAATTTTATATATATATATATATATATATATATACCGCGGTGCCTGTATAGAATTTTCTACCCTATGGTCAAGTGATACGGATGTTTATCATTTCAATCCGCAATTTAAAAATAAAAATGCGGTTGTATATCATTTCAAACCGCAATCCCGAATGAATGAAATGCATAGCAACTTGCAATTAATAAAATTAATCATCCATTCATCCATCAAATCATACATTCATTTATCACAGTCATCATCTAAATTCAAACAATCATCAATACATAACAAGTGATAAATAATGGTATCAATTATCAGTTTATACTCGAAATAAATTTAATAACTGTTAATTTGCAGTTTATATGCAAAAATAAACGTAAATTTAACTGGCAGTTAATATGAAATAAAAATTTAACATAACTATGACTGGCAGTTAATATGCAATTAAATAAATTCTAACTGTCAAATTTATGCAATAAATAAAATTAATTAACAGTTATATTAAATGAATGCGATTTATCTGAGATAATGAATAAAACATGCCAAACAGTCATAAATAAATTTCTACTCATATCTAAAATTAATTTAACAAACACAAGAAATTTTAGAAATTGTGAGTTGGTTAAAACACTCATCTTTTGAATTTAAATCGAATTTAAATTCAATTTAAACTCAAAAATTCGACGGTCTCCGAATTGGTCCAAAATAGCGTCAACAGATCTGGAATTTAATTACGATCCTAACAAAAAAAATCTCGCATGAATCAGACAACGTATGAGAAAGTTATTCGAAAATTTCGATTGAAACAAAAATTAAATAAAACAAAATAAACAAATATACCCCGTCACCATGGCACGTCACACGCCACGTCCTTCTTCTCAAATTCGAGCACGCTACAACACCAATCAAAAAAAACGGACAGTACCACAGATTATGCTCTTCGAGAATTATGACATATAATTTTTCTGGAATTTTAGAGGAGTTTGAAATATATTTTTGTTTTTGTTTTTTTATTTTTATTTCGGACTGTAATTGGATCTAGAAATTTTGCAGCCATTGGAAGAGAAGAAGTTGAAGAAAAGAACACACAGAGAGAAATGAAGATAGAAGGAGGCTAGGGTTTACACAGCCTATAAATAGACAAAGTGAAATAGGATAGGTGGGCACGAATCATAAACGCGCAAAACGGTTGTTGGCCCACCAGAATATTTTATATTAATTGGATACGTTATGGATTAGTAAATAAATTAATTTCTTCCTCAGACATTTACATTGAATTTTAAACGTATTTACAAATGTAAATTTAGATGCTTCATTTATAAGTTTCAATATAAATTCACAATTTCATTAAATTCCAAATTCATAGATAAGTTTCCATTTTCAACTAAATTTCTAAATTACCGTAATAATTATCTTAGATTTTTATTCATTCTCAATAGATTTAACTATTGTAAATTGACTAAGTTTTAATACTATAAAAATCCACATTTCTATGTATATATACATTTGAATTCCCTACTAAAATATTTTATTTATATATCGCAATTACTTCCAATGCATTTTTTTTGGCATCGCACTGTTACTTAAATAAATAGCCTATACCAACACTAATTATCATTAATTTGAAAACGGGTTACCAAATTTTGGATTTTATTAATAATTATTATTTATTACTTCATTGTTTATTCAAATTTAGACAATTTAAGATGTTTCTTAAATGCTGAGTACATTATTAACTTCAGCGTAAAACTTCAATTTTATTTTATCTACAAATTATAAATTAACTTTGTAGAAATCCTTTAGTTGACCTTTCATTTAATTATCCTATCTATTGGTATCCCATAGATGGGAATTCCTAAAACATCTTCGAATTCCAACTTTAATTTCAATCACATAAAATGTTCTATTCAGTTTCCAATAAATTCAATAAATTCAAATTATCATGTTCTAAATCCAAATGAATCCATATATCCTGCCTTCCATTCTTTTAATCTAACTAATTATCATATTCTGAATAAAGTTTACGTTATTTCCACCTATAAGCTACAAATAACAACGAATGTTGCATTTGATTTAGATTCTAAATAAATTGATGGGTAATAATTAATAATTCTCACTATTGCCCGATTTATTCCCATTCATGCTTAAATTACCACCAAACAATCATTAAATTTACCTATCTTTTATTGATTCCATAAAATCTATTTGCCCTGAGTTAGTTACTGCATTTATCAAATTCCAATTTCGCGATAACCTTAAATACATTAATTGGTATTGCATTAACATTTAAGTTTATTAGCTTATGCCAGCACTATTCACATTAATTGCAATGTATTACCAATTTTAGTCACTACCCTAACTACTAACTCATATTAACCTACATCATTCCCAAGAATTTCATTGGTTTTTCTTATATTAAATTTATCAACCATATTAATTAAAGTTTTTTTAAAAACAATTAATAAAATTCCCTTTAATATATACAACTTAGAAATCTATTAAGCATGGTATTATATTTCACGTAAATGTACATTTAATTTCATTTATTACAATGTTATCCAAATAAATTGAATGATCTAAGTATATAACTCCTAATATCCACCCATCTTGCCTTAATCCCAAATAAAATACAAATTAAACTACCCTTAATTTCAATTAACCCTATCATTACTTTTTATATTCCAAACAAATAAATTAATAATAGGTTAATTGAATCAGATTTACAATCCAACTTTAATTATTTGCAAATTTTGTCAGTTTGGACCACTTGGTAAATTCAGAATCCTTTAACAACTTCCTACATTAATTTATTTTTGAATAATCCCAAAATTTTCAATATTAAAGTACAAATCCAATTTATCAAAAATTAAAACTTAAATTTCAAGGAATTTATTTATTTAGGTTTAGGTCCCGTTATTCACTAAAATTGGTTGGTATTTATTTCATTCGCCTCTTTAATTGTACGTAAATTTCTCATAAATACACCTAAAATTTCATTTAATTCCAACTGCTTCCTAATTTCCATTTCTACGTCAGAACACACTCTATATTAAACTTCTAGACATTGTATTACTTATCATATTAATGTAACCTTTATTTAGTGTATTAATATTTATTTCAATTCAAATTCTATCAACCAATTAAACTTGTAACCTATTACTATTGCTTACAAATCAAAATATTGCACCCATTGTCATCTTCTGAATGGAATTAGTCTTTAATTCAAAACTTATCTAAATTTACATTGAGACCATATTTAATCCTCTTCGACAATATTAATCCTCAATTTATTAAATGGAATCAATATATCTTACATAACATGTTTTACGCATAAATTTTTTATTTAATATTATTTCAGCTTATTCCCCATATTCTCAATAATTACCTAACATAAATCTACGCTTATTTTAGTCTACGTTCACACTTCCGTTACTCTCAAATCAATAAGTAACGTTCATATAAATAAATGTTATGTCAGTTTCCTATTTATTGCGATATTTTTATTTTTTTATTACTGCATAACTTTACTTATTTTCTTCCCATCACTTTAAAATTAATCGTTAAAGTAACGCTTATCAATACGCATCAAATTATTTACCAAATTAAAAGGTTTTGATTTTTTTAACAAATTAATTGACAGATTAATTAGGTAATATATAAGAATTGTTATTATACCCATAAATTTACACTTAACTAATTAAATGCCTTACCTATATTCTCTATCTTCCCATGATGTTTAGGTACAATACTTACACCAATTTTTATTGAAAAATTTATTCATATTACAAACAAAGGCTTAAATTACCATTGTTAAATTAGCGTTCAATATATATTTATCACCTTTTATTATTTCTACTAAATTTTTATTACAAAATTCTATTAAATAAATTAAATCGTCGAAATTTACGGGTCGTTACATCACTATACCGAAACGCGTGCGTACAAGAAACCACGCTCTCCTTCAAACCCGCACGCAAGCTCCAGCAGAAGGAAACAAGCCCTAGCCGTCGACTTTTAGGCATTTATCGCCTCGTCCACGCTCAACTCCATCTTGATCAGGCACCACCGCCATCTTCTCCTACCTCAGCCGCCCCCACGCCAGGAGTCGCGAGAATTCCGGTCACTTCAACCATGACCGTTGCCGCCGGAAATAAACACCCAAATCGAGACGATTTCGATATACATTCGGCGAAAAACTACATCCCCAGGTCCTCCTCGACGAGCTCTAACACTCTGTGCCTCCTGATCGTCGCTAGGGCGAAGATCCACCGTCGAAACACACAAGCCAAAACGAACGGCCGAAATAAAATCATGGATTCCAGGACAAACGTAGCTTTAAATCGAAAATCGAATTACACCGGAAGATTACGCACTTTGAGAGCTTCAACATATATTTTTTCTGAAGTTTTCTGAGGACTTTCTAATTTTTGTTTTCGATTTGATTTGCAATTGGATCTGCTAATATAGAATTTTGTCTGCCATTGAGGAAGAGGAGGAATAGAACGAATTTACCTACAGACAAATGATAATTTGGGAGGCAAGGGTTTATAGAAGGATATTTATAGAGAAAGTTGAAATAGAATAAATGGATCGGGTTGAACACGCGCTAACGGCAAAGTGGCCCAAAAAGCCCGTTATGACCCCGAAACGAAATTGGGTAAACCCATATATACAAATAGGTGTTTTAAAATATTTTAAATGCAGTGGAAAAGGTTTCATATCTAAATTCCATCGTACGAAGAATTTATGCTAAAATCAATATTTTTCAGATTGATTTCAATTGATTTTAATTTATCGATTTCAAGGCGTTTCGAGTCCGTACGATCAAACGACAAGTCCGATCACTACGAAACTTGAAACCCTACAATAATTCACCGTTATGGATCCGATGAAACTGGTTTCGTCGAAATCCTAGTCAGTGGCCAAAATGGCTATTTTTCCATTAATTGAATAACTTAATAATTAATTAATTAAATCAAATTTTCAATTTTATTTAGATAATTGATAAATTTCAACATTTTTAACTTCTTAACCATTTACAATGATTTACCAAATTTAAATGTCAATTTAACGTTGATTCTTTCATCAATTTCAGCATTAAACTTCATTTTCCTTACATTCAGAAATTATAATTTAATTTACAATAATTCCATTTAATTTACTTTCATTCATTTTCAATTTATCCAATTATTATAAATTAAATAAATTAAATCACTATATAAATTCGAATTCTATAATTCATCAATTTTATCATCTTGTATTACTTATTAATTTATAATTCTTTAAAACCAATTCTCATCTCAATTTAAAGTTGATTAATTCTAGCCATCACCGTATTAAATTTCAAATTTAAATAAATTCAAAATTTATCAATTGAAATTCCAATAATCCATTTAATTGATTATTATGAATCAATGGTCAACTTACCATTTCTATCATTTTTTATCACAATTAAATTGCAAATCTATTAACCCAAAATTTCCATATCAATAAGAATTTTATTGCAAAATTTTAGTGTTTACCTTCAATTTAAGTCAATCACAATTGTAACTGATTCCACATTAAATGTTATTAATCATAAATTGAAACCTCAATAAATTCGTTTATTGATTAAAAAAATCTTGCTATTCCATAAATAGACATTTTATGGGTATAAATAACATTGAATCATAATACATTTCATATTGCATGCTTCATTTCATATAAATTCCCATTATTATAAATTGAATCCAATTTATTTTAATAAATTTCCAATTAAACGGATTAGATTCAATTCCAACCCTTTAATTTACACTTAAGTTTATGTTATGTTCAATTTATAACGTATTACTTTCTTAGTTATTACTTTACATAATTCCCATATTAATTTCTCAATTAACATAATTTGAACCTATTTCCCAATCTACCAATTACTACTTAAAATAAATTTTCGCTTCTATTAATTTAAATTCACACTTCCGTTACTATTTTAATAATCATTAAACTAACGTTTATTGTCAATAACAACATTATAATTACTTAAAATTTAAATGAACTTTATTTCCAATAAATTCATTGACCAATTAATTAGGTAATTTATAATAGTTGTTATCCTACCCTTAAATTTATTGCCAAATAACGTACTACCTAATTTCCTTTAATTGCAATTTGATTTCCAAATTTTACGCAACATACTAAGGAAATAAAATATATATTAATTGATTCGTTTTAATTCAAATCTTTTTATTAAGTTCAGTACTACTATATAAACTTCGTTACCTTATTTTTCTCATTCATTACTTTAATATACCCATTCTAACAACTCCTAACCATTGTATTACATTTCACACAAATGTAACATTTATTTATTTTTTTACTAAAATTTATTTCCAATTCCATCCACAAATTAAACAGGTAACTTAAAGTAATTATTTACATGCCAAGGTGGACCAACCTCTACCTGTGCTCCAGATCTTAAGTTTCCTACTCCAGTTTGAGTGCGATTTCTCAGGTGCAGGTGAGGGGCCGCGGTTCTAGGTAGGGAACCTGGACTATTTTTGTTGGATTGTTCTGCTGCACCTATTTGTGCCGTTTCAATCCTACGTCGTCTATGCCTATGATGTTCATCTAATGAAGTGGAGCTGTTAGATGATGAGTAGCAAACGAGGCTTCCTCTAGCATTCTGATGATGTTGTTGAGCGATCTGGGTCATGAGATTGGCGTTAATTTTAATTTGCTTGTTAAGCAGTCTCCTGCTTTCCACGAGTTCTCTCATCGGCTCATTGAACTCCGCCCTGGTGACAACTTCTGATTGGTTTAGGACGATGGTGGTTCCTACTACTAGATTAGCTTGCTAATTACTGCGTCCTACTTGCTGGACGTTGGCGATCTCATTGACGTCCGCATTGTGGGAGGCTGATCTGGTATGTGGTCTTCCCATCGTAGAGTTATCCGTCGGAACTCTTGAGAATGAACTTGGATCTCCTTCAGGGGATTTCTTCAATTCAGTAACGAAAAAGTAGATCCTAACAGCCTGAGAATGCACGCCCTCTCAATGAAAGAACCAAAATGCTAGCACCAAAATTGGCCACTAACACCCGCGAATAGAGTTGTGAAGAGAGATTAATGAAGAAAGTAAATTAAAACAGAAAAATAATTCAATTGAATGCAAAAAGAAAAACATAAAAGAAAACACTAGATTTATAATGGTTCGGCGTAATTGCCTACGTCCACTTTGAATATGAACTCTATTACTTTTCTATTACTTGAGTACAAATACGATCCGCAAACAAACAACTTGAATGCAAGTTTGAACAGAAGAGAAGTGAGTACAAAAAATGGTAGAGTATCCCTGGAGTTCCCGAAAATACTTCCCTCAATTGTACCCCTGCCTCTCTATTTATAGACAAAGATAGGCTCGATTCCCTATGCAGGCCCAAGACCAAGGTAGCTCGACCTACAGTTGGAGGTTAAGTGGACTGTACGAGCCACTCCGATCCCTATCTACCGATCCACCTATGCCGATCCTGAGTTTTTATCGTTGCTAACTCGGAGCAGACCCTCAAGGAACTCGGGGCAAGCGGTAGTATGACTCAAAGCGTAGAAATGCTGATCGCGTCACTCTGTTGTAAACCGAACAAATTGTCACCCTCTTCAAGGTGCACCGAACCGAGCATATCGAGTCTCCAATGCCGAATGGCGGTCGCCGATCCACTTTGGCCGAGCTCGGGTTTCCTTATGAGTGACTCGAAGTAAGTGATGGTTTGAGCCGAAGTGAAACGATGATGGTCATATTTCCCAAACCCAATAACTACTGCCGAACCACTACATCTTCATTCACCTTGACCGACCTACCAAGGCTGAACCATCATGGCCGATCCACTTCCACTTCATCCAATTTGATCGATCCTCCAAGGCCGAACCATCATAGCCGATCCACTTCCATTACATCCACCTTGACCGACCCTCTAAGGCCGAGCCATTATGGCCGATCCACCTAAAACAATCTCCCCAAGGCCAACCCACAAAATGCGGAGCCGTTCTTCCATGAATATCTTAACCGATCTGCTCAAGTCGACCCATGCAGACCGAACTCTACCACCAAACCACATACACAAGCCAACGAATTCACATCGGGCACTTCTAGCCCTATAATGACTCGTGTTTTCTAATCACTGTTTCTGCAACTATTGCCTTGTAGCCGTGCCAAAGTGCCAGGTAACATTATATTTTAATTCATGTGTGAAAATAGCCATTCAGGCAACTGTCTTGGATTTTGATGAAATAGTTTCATCGGATCCGTAACAGTGAATTATTATACTATTTCAAGTTTCGTAGCGAGCGGACTTATCGTTTGGCCATGCGAGCTTGAAACGCATAAAAGTCGATTAAAGGAATTTAATTAAAGTAATTTTATTTTGAATGGCTCTCTTCTGAATATGATGAAATTGGCTTCCAAAACTAGTTCCATTGTGTTTGGAATAAGGGTATAACATATAGAACACCAAGCAGCATGCTTGTTTTGAGTTTGAGAATTTTAAACATTATGAAGCTAGATATTTTCTAATTATAATATACATATATATTTACTCCAACATTTCGTACAAGGCCGTGTACACCTTTGAATCCCTTCATACATCCTCCTCTCTCATTTTAAATCTTTGCAGAACGAAAAAAAATGAAAAAAATGCGTACGCACGCACGTATAGCATTTTGGAGGGCGGCGAACTGCTGGCAGAAGGTGGAGGCATGGCGGTCGTTTTCCTTTGCGTTCGATTACGAATTTTAGGGTTTTGGGCGCATCGATTTCCGTGCACGACTAGGGAGGTGGAGCACAGGCGGTTGGGGCTAGTCGATGATAAGATGGCGGCGATCGTTTATCAAATAAAAAAATATGGGACGAAGTCGCGAAGTTGTTTATTTTACTGACTGTTGTTTGGTAGTTTAACTGACATTTAAAATTGAAATCCAATTTGAACTGATAGAAATTTATAATTTGTAGATGAATTGGAATTAAATTGCTAGTTAAACTCTCGATTAATGATAACTAGTTAATTGTTGTGTTATTTTAATTGTTTGGATGAATGATTGATTGTGATGGTTGCCAATTGGTTGACATTTTGGATGACTGGATGTTTATTTTTTTTATATATCATGTATCCCCTGTAAATCATTTGACAGTATATAAACTTTTACTTGAATTATTTTGAATGAATAGGTTGAAATGATATATCCTATGACACTTATTTTGGACTGAAATAATATATGTCCATCTCTGAAATTAAATTGGAATAACTGATCACTTGGCCATAGGATAGAAAACTATATACAAACACTAGATTGGTTAAATTAAACGATTTTAAAAATTTTGGTTGAAATTATCTAAATGATTTTGATTTAAAGAAATAAAAATTGATTTTATGGAAATTGAATTATTTTCGAACTTGAGCTCAAAATGTTGAGATCAAAATTTGTTGACGGGAATTATTTAAAAAATCGAATTTGAAATTTGAAGCTATAATTGAAATATGATTTAAATTATGGAAATTGATTTGGTTGAAAGATATAAACTTTTATTTCGACTTTGAAATAAATCCAGGAAAAAGTAATTTAAATAAATTTTCAAATTTGAACTCGGAATTGAATTATTTTAAAGATTCAAAGATTAAATTGAACATCGAAGTTGAGTTTAATTTAAATGATTTAAGTCGATATTCTGAAATTAAACTCGAATTTATCTAAATCAAAATGGTTTAAAATTGAGAATTGAATTGAGATTTAAACCACTGAGTCGATTAGTTGAATTGAAATTGAAATTAATTTGGAATTAAAATTGAAATTGATTTGAATTAAAATCGAAATTGAGTCGATTAAATTGAATTGAGATTGAAATGATTCGAATTGAAATAATAGAAATTGAGTCGGTTTGATTGGAATTTGGACGGGTCCATATTTGTTGAAATGGAAAGAGATAGTTCGAGTTGAAATTTTTTTCAAAATAAATTATTTTAATATATAAACTGTTTAAAAATCTATCTTTTCAAATATTCAAATTATTTTCATTTTCCAAACTTTTTTCCTATATAAACCATTTTTAATATCTAAACTATTTTATATTAAACTATTTTAAATTTGAACTATTTAAAAAATTTCAAACCATTTTTTAAAAATTTCAAACCGGCCAAGGTTGGAATGTTTATATTTAAACTGTGGATTTAATTGTGAATTGGGTTAAATAAAGTCATAACCTAATTGGAAATTCGAAACGATTTTTGGAAGTGAAATTTAAATATTGAGGCGAAAATGTTTTTTGGAGTGAAATAGCATATTTTGAGTAAATATGATATTTTGAAATGAAGGATATTTTCGAAGTGAATATGATATTTTGATATCAAGTTTGAATCATTTTTGAAATGTAAAAGAATCAACCAGTGTGTAAAATGATGTTTGTTTGTTAAAGAGACCGTGGCCTCTTATTGGCATACTTTTTGTCAATATTGGAACCACTTTAACAACTGTGTACGCAGAGGAGACTCCAAAATGAAGTGATTAGATTTGGCGTATGTTTGCTGAATTTGAAAACAAGAATGATGATGAATAGACCCCGGCACTTGTGCCAATTTGGAATAACTAAAATAGGATGGCTTGATAGAGCCAAGTGGGCTAGCTACCCCTAGCAGACATCCATTCATCGATTTTCTTCTTAGACTTGGTCCATACTATTTCATTGATGTTGGTTCCGATTGGTGCACCTTGATTTTGGGATAATCACCCTTGGACTTGATATGGGATGGATGGACGCGGTGGACGATCGTGGCTACGATGCGTTTCCACCAGCATTGCGACCTGAACTGGTATCATCCTACCTTAGGCATTGCCACATGTGCATTGTCATACTTTTATCCCTATACGAGACCACTATGATTTTGGTTTAGTGTTGTCGTATCATGACTCATCCTTAATTCCCGACGTGCTACTTGGGCGTTATATGCAAACTATATGAAAATGCTTGAAACACATTAAAGGGGATTAAAGTAAAGCCTTAATGCTATGAAAAATATTTATTTACTGATTAGACATTACATCCGTAACGTAATCTACTATATATGAATATTTTGATGCATCCTTAGAAGATGGAAAATCCTGTAACATCTCTTGAGTTGCACGCATGTTATACACTGGATAAGAGATGTGAAACCCCATAAACATCTCTGACGCTATTACACTCATGTTATATGTGATATTGATTTGATTCACAAAAGGATATTTTAGTCCTGACTTGAGTGTTTTGTCTTTTCTTAATGTCGGGTCAGTCCTGAGATTTTCAGCGCATTGAAGATTATTTTCTAGAGAACGAAGAAGAAAATTGGTGTATTATTACTAATATTATTCCCACATCATTTTGTTCTGCTGCATTGTTTATTTTGTTTCTGTTGTATGTATAACTTTGATAAATGTTGTAAAATTATAATTAAATATATATTATAAATAGGTTCATGAACTGTTTATTTGATTATTGTATTTTGTCATTCCACTACGAGATTCTATGTTTGTTTTCAGCTTCTTTCCGTATTTTTCTTAATTAACCCCATAATTTATTTGCGTTTTGGTTTGTTTAAGTTGGACATGTGTGGATTATTGTCAATTTAAACCTTTCGAAATGCGGGTTGTCACATTTTTGAAGTGGTTAGTTATGTGATCGAAAGCCAATTATCAATTCAAAATCCACTCTTTGCATTCGTAGAGTTCAATGGGTCACCGCAGCACCCAGCTTTCTCTACCCTTGCCAAAATGTAACCAACTGACCATCTAGCCTCATGCAATGCCAAAATGTTCCATCACACTCATTCATGCACATACGTACAAGCACACTACACAACAAAAATCATGTTTTATACTTCATTAGAGAGATTACTTGGTCTGGTATACTCCCACGCATAATGCACGTGATAGCCACTATGGTTAGGTAAAATACCTACAACGCATTTGTGCACGTCAATCTACAAATATGTTCAAACAATGGCACACATATATATGAATACCACATAAATGCATTCAATAACTCTAGTTACAACACAAGAATTATCTTGATTATTATACTACTTCAAACAAATGTATACATATAACCGCACGTGCACATACACGTATACGTATATTCGAATAATTAATTCAATTATAACTTAAATCAAAACATACCTTTATTTACAAAATCTTTTCAATAAAAATCGAATATTGTTTTCTACTACTTTATAAAATCATTTAATTATTTTATAAAATACCAGACCAGCTTATAAGTCATTTTTAAACCTTTACAATACTTAATTCCATCATTAAAATTAAGTATTCACCTTATAATTACTTTGTATAACCTTACTACTATTTTATAAAATAATTCATTCTCTATGTTTTATAAAAATCTCATGCTTTTATAAACTACTTCCTTTTATATTATTTAATAAAAGTCTCATTCCATTTCTTCAAATATCACTTATAGTCTTTTATAAAAATTTATTCTATATCATTAAATATATCTTTATTACTATTTTATAAAATCTTATTTATTTTACAAAATATAACTTTCACTTATAAAATTATTTCCTTAGTTAAATAATATTTATAAGTACTATTTAGTCTCTAATCAACTTTAAGGCTCATAACTCACTTAATTAGCTTTCTAACTTCATTTTATAAAATATTCCATTATTTTATACAATGATTCTGTAACGACCCGCAAATCCGTACCCCTTGAGTCAACGCTAGTCTACAACAATCAACTCAAGTTGCACAGAAATACGAACCATTTGTGTTTAAGAAGAAGAGGTAGAAGAAGAGAAAACAAAATCAACATCAGAATCTAACCATCGCAGCGGAATAAAATATAATAGATAGTAAATAATCTTTCTCAAAATCAAATATAACTGTTTACATACATTACATCATCAGAGTACATCAATCACAGCTCACATCAATAACATACAATGGATACACAACAACTCAACAGCGGAATAATATATATATATACAAGTACGTGAGTACGTATCGTCATCCAGCTCGTCTCCTGAGATCCACAGCATCAAATCCTGTATCCTATAATACTCGGTCTGACCCGAGCATTACAGTTAAATAACACCCGAGTCAGTCTGGAATACCAGCGTGAGAAAATCACACCCAATTGATTATTAATAAAGTTTCAAAAATCCTTTGAAAACAAAAGCATCTCGTAAGACCACGCCACAAATAAACATGTCGAGTTTTTACCTTACGATAGCTAAAACAAGTTTTATAGAAATCCTCTGATATTATAATAGTGTCTATATACAAATACTTATAAAATAGCCGAAATTGTTACATCTATTAAATTCCAGCTACTAGCCACAAAAGTGGGTAATTCAAACAAAACTTGTACAAGGCTCGTAGGGAGAATGGATTTCCAACAATGACTAGGCACTGGGGTACCACCTGTCACAGTACGGGGCCTAGATCACCGTACCGAGGATTACTCCCTTCATCCCCTGCAACACAAGGCCGGAACCATTCCTTACTGAACAGTCCCGAACAAGATAAACCCCGTGGTTGGCGCGACCAACCACCCACTAAGCCGAAATAATAAAGGGACATCTAGACAGGGGAATTATCTTGTCCTACTTGGGTATGACCCACATAACCTTGCTGCATATCCCCTAATTTTCAGTCATTCCCGGTTGATGAGGCTTGAGGCTAAGCGTTACCTTTAGAACGTTTTCACTTAGAATGCCCGTCGTCCACCTGGCGATGTTTCGCAAGCATTCGTCCATACAAGTCCGTCCCGGGTTCGAACGGAACCGAAGGCACTACTCCTACTACATCCATTTTGGAAATATCCTCAGGATTAGTAGCGACTAGCCCTTGCACTTCACTGCTCCATCTTCGACTCCAAAAATCGTTTTCACGAAACGTACAAACCGGATCGAAGTGGTTTTCGAGAAATAAATCTCGATCCCGGTCTCTTCGAAACGATCAACGCATTGTCCAATATTGATAGTCGGTTGTTTAACTATCAATTAATATTCACAAACAACAAACCAATAAATAATTTCCCAAATTATTTATTTATCTCAAAATATCTTTACAAGGTATATTCTCATTTTCAAATCTTTTTGAAAACAATATCAAACTACCTTCCTTTTTCTCAGAATAAATTCCGAGTATTTCATTTCCACTAGAATCACCAAGTACAAGATTTTAGAATTTGAAATAATTTCAAAACACTTTAGTTGTAAAGTATGGTTAATATTTAATTTAGAAAATCTTTCTTTAGTACTTAATTTAAAATAATGCTTTTAACAAAATACCAAGTCATTCTTTATATAATTATTTCGATAATAGATAAAACAAAAATTCTTACTTTGGAATTTACCTTTAAATACTTAAGTTACGACTACTTTAATAATTCACTAAAATACATACTATATAAACATTTGAAAATAAAGCTACTTAATAAAATTTAAAACTAGATTTTTACTTTTATAAACCAAAATACTAAGTTACTTCTTAATGATTACTGCTAGAATAAATTAAAAGAAATACTTACTTTAAATATTAGAAATTATAAATTTTACAAAAACTTGCTTCTTTAAATAACTTTAAAACATTTAATTTATATTGGCAAATTTACTTTTAAAACATGTACTTGGCCATCCAGAGAAAATCCAAACTTCGATCACTTAAATCAAATTTCCCCAAATTGATTTCGAATCTATTCTTTCTGGAATAAATTCTTTTACTTATCAGTTCATTTCTACATTCAGTAGTTATGGTCTTTATTATTATCATCATTATCTTCTTTAGTTTCTTCTTTACTCTTTCAATAATTCAAATCTTAAATTCTAAATAAATGTTTGTTCTTTTTTTTTTTTTTTACTAATACTGCATTTTAAACTTCATTAATTTTCTGTTTATTCAAATTTCCCTTCCATTCTCAGGATTCATTCATTAAAATTTAAAGTCACTTTATTTCTTCTCCAAGTCATTCTTAAATCTATTCAAATTTCCTAAATTATTTTACTTACAATTTCACTTCTTTAATTTTCTTTTCCAAAATTCAATTTATATATTTTTGGGAATTCTTTATTCCCAATTATATCCAATCAAACCATAACATTCAATATACCAATTATCAATAATATCAATAATATTCATCACAGAATATAGAATAATCACAACAGAGGGTATTAAACAATTTAAATAAATGTTGAGGGATCCTGTTGGATCCCTCCAACCTGTTTTCCCTGCATTCACAGATATTAGCACAATATACAATACCAATTCCAAATATATATCACACTATAGCATATCAGTCAATCCAATCATTCAACAATTATTTAAATTTTATCATTTAAATCTAATTTTAACTGAGTGAGTTTAACTCACCTTTCGTTTTGTTTTGCAATTCGATCCAACCCGGTTTGCTTCTATCAGATTTTGACCTTGTATAACAATCATACAATTTATCAACACTTTGAAATAACTTGAACCATTCATTTCCATTTATAAATTTAATTGATAATTAAATTAACTAGTGATTTAGTCCTAAATTTGGTGATTAAATTTTAAACTAATTCACTTTAACAATCTTTAGAATAATCAAATGAGCTATTTAAATAAATTCATAAAAATGCTGCCGATACTTATATACATATATACATACATATATATATATATCTGATAACCTTATAAAATTACTCAATTGAATATTTAATTGATTTTTTTTTATTTAACTCTGCATTTGTATAAATATACTTATTCTCCGAGAAATTTTCCTTTCTGTAAATATCTAATAGAAGTTTACTGTCCTGTGAATATAAACCGAAATAAAGAATTATTATATATGTTATTAAATAAATCATAAAAGGGATTACCTCACCATTCTCAAGAATGCCAGCAACTGCGCCCTCCACCGCGCTCACCGTCGCTCCAACCCCGTTGTCGCTTGTCAAAACCCTACACGAGATCGAAAAGCCCACTCCATTTGCCTTCGACTCGAGAAACTCGATTCAATCGCGCGAGCTCCCCTCCTGTAACATACGCGATTTTTCGTTGCCGAAAAACCGAATAGTTAGGGTTTTTTTAAAAAGAAAAAGACAAGAAGAAGAGATAAGAAGCTAGAAAAATAGAGAGAGGAGAGAAAAGAACATAGAAAATAGAAAATAGAACGGAACAGAACACAAGAGAACAACATCAGAATCTCACAATTCGCAGCGGAACAACATATAATAATAAATGAATAATCTTTAAACAAAGAACTATATCAGTTATTACATTTTATACATTACATTACATCATCATCAGAGTGTACAACAACAACAAACAGTGCAGCGGAAAAAGAAATACTATATACTAGTAATACGCCATGCCATCCAGCTTGCTTCCAGCAATTCCAGAATATCCAGAATATCCTGATAAATCTTAACTCTTGACTGCCCGTGTGGAAATTGGTAGGCACCCAGAGTTTAGGAAGGAAAACAATAAACTCCGAGTCAGTCATGTGACTGGTGTGAGAACTCAAAACAGTTTATTTATCTTTAAAATCAAAATAGAGGAATATTTTTAAGTCAGTTCGCAATGCTTTTAAAAATGAGACTACCATAAGGCCTCCCGCACACACGCACAATGCAAACGCAGAATCGGAGGAGATTTCTCCGTATGATAGTCAAAGATGCTTGATACGCCTTTAAAAAGAAATTTCATATTATTATTAGTGCATAGTGTAGGAAAAATTTATTTCGAAAGTAGAATATAAATCTTAGCCAGCATAGGTACCATTATATTATGCCTACTAATAGCTACCATATTAGATGGCAGGTTCTACAACTAAAACCGTACAAGTCACGTATTGTTTCTTTGGATTTCCAACGAATGATCAGGCCAAGGAACTTCCCATTGCCATATGAGAATGCCTCTGGATGGACATCCCCGAGAACCAAACCGGATCTCTACCAACACAAGGCCGGGTTACCCCTAACTGAGTAACAACTGACCGAATATGCCATCCCCCGGTCCTTTGGGACCTTTCACCGAGCGCTCGTAATCAATTCACACAATCATAACAAAGTGTTTTCAACATGAGTAAGTATCTGGGCTCCATACCATGACACCACCCTTTTCCAGAAGGAAACGCACACATCCTAAAGGGCGCTACCCCTCATAACCATGCTGCTTCTTTCCTGTTTTGACCATTCACGGGGTGTGAGGCTCGACGAAGTCACGTCCACAAAAACATACTTTATACAAAAGCCATGCTTTGGGTCAACAAATGATCATAGAAATGATCACCAAGATAGACGATTAAATAAACGATCCTATCACAAATAATCAACACAATGATCATTTCACAGCAACACTCAGTATGTCACATTACCAAATTGGGAATATATCGCTGATAACCTTCAACTACATAGCCTCTGAGCTCGTACGTCTCAGAGAAGGGTGTTAAGCTAAAAGAATAAATTCTCCGCCACCAACAGAAATATATTTGAAAGAAATCGGCTTTATATCTCAATTTGTAATGTCAGACATACAATCCATACAAGTCTGTTCCGGGCTCGAACAAAACCGAAGGCACTTACAAAGAAGTCATTGCAATCCGAATATTCACTAATCACGTTCGGATTTCCCATCACTTAGGAAATCTCTATACCAGGAGCTACCCAGTGCAGAGACAATTGATAGGTCATCCTATCGCTTTCGCAAATACTCGGTCTTCAACACCGATCTTCAAATGCAATTCATAACGACGTATCACATATTCGTAATGGGTTATACGACCCCATGGTCCTTTCCCGGTTAACCCGAATAGTGAGCGCTTATTCAAAAATAAGTGTGGCATTCAAATTCAAACAAATCACATCAAATACCCAATCAAAGGGAAATATTGATAGTCGGTTATTGAACTATCGATGGATATGCACAACATCACCAGATTCCAAATAATTTTCCAAATAATTTATTTTTCAAAAATGTCTTTACAAGATATATAGTTTCACACTTCAAAAATAAATCAACATTCATTTTTAAACAAGTTCCCCTTTCTTTTATAAATTCCATAGTGAATTTATATTTCAAAATATCTATGAATATACGATTTCAATTGTTCATTTCAATTTATCTTCAAAAAGATAAATTCTCAAAACGCTTCATTTCACATTGGAAAAACATTTCCATACTTATTTATTCATAAGTAATTCACAAATTTTATTTATTTTCAACCATTGGAAAATATTCAATATACTTCAATCGAAATTAAGTATATATTTCATTCTTTAAAGAAATCACTCTCTTAACATATTTTTTTGGGCCAAAACGAATGTTGCGTAAAACATCGTTACGACGTCCCATAATCACTAGTATAGGGATTTGAAATTAAAATAGATATATAAATCCCA
Organism: Allium cepa; assembly: GCA_030765085.1. Lineage (NCBI taxonomy): Eukaryota > Viridiplantae > Streptophyta > Magnoliopsida > Asparagales > Amaryllidaceae > Allium > Allium cepa. The sequence goes on along the minus strand of CM060934.1, from coordinate 363,985,156 downwards.
ATACTATACAAAACATTTCCTTTCGGAAATCATTTACTATAACAACAGTGTTATAGTCCACTATTTCCTTTTATTTCTCGAAAACGTCTATTTCAACAATAAATGTTGAAATCTATGGTTTCGAATCTCAACACATTTTAAAACATCGTTAGATCGTTTTAATTCTATTTAAAACATCAAATCTAAACATTTTCTTTAACATATTATTCACTATTCAAAAACGTGAATATACTGCGTTAACAACTTTCATCACTTCTATTCATTTTATTTCAAAGGATTATTCACAGTCAAAAATGTGAATATAACTCCATTAATAGGTTTCAACAATTTACTTATCAAAATAAGTCGTTTGCGAATTTATAAAACAACGTTTATGAATTCCATTTCTATTTATTTTATAACATCTCCTTTTATAAATTCCTTTATCAACCTATTCACTTTATAACTCAATTATAAACCAAAGATTCATATTATAAGTTAAATGCTTATAAAACGATTATTTTACAAAATCGTTTCTTTGAACTTCATAATTATAAATCTTATAACTTATAAGATTCAATTATTCATCCAAATATATTCTTTAATAATTTTACAAAATTTATAAATCTTACTATTTATAAATTTCATTTATAACTTCTCCATTTATAATTTTATAAATTCCATTCATTTACAAAATTCATTTTCACTTCATTCAAACACTTATAAAAACTCGTTTTATAATGTCAATATTTCAATTTATAAATATCCATTTATAAATCTCTTATATAAATCAATTCATATTAATCTTTAAAACGTTTTTAAACTCCTTTAAAAACTTCATCATTTTGATTTATAAAATAATCAAATTTTATAAATCCCCTTCTTAAACTCTTCATAATAAATTCAAAAATCCAATTTAAACTATTTTATAAAATCATTAACCCTTATTTCTCAAAAATCAGCTTTTAACTATATTTCACAAAAACCATAATTTTATAACTTTGAAAATTATAACGTTTATTTATTTAACATGGATCAATTCCAAAAATATAGTATATTTTCAAAAATCACTTTATAAATCATTTTAAAATTCCAAAGTTTGGTCCAATGATGCTACATACCAAATAGTCAATCACGACAACAATGATATCATATATCGATATGAAAATCCATCAAATATCAAAATATCTGAAATCAAATAAATACTGTTGAGGAATCCAGTTGGATCCCTCCAACCTGTTTTCCTGCATCCACAAACATTAGCACAATACCAATTTCGTTCCAGTACGAAATTATCGCGGTATATGGGATTTAATAATATTATCCGCTTAATAGACGGCGCAATAGGGTCTCATCCGCTAAACAAAAAAAATGCGGGAAATCAATAACTCCAATATATACATATGCCAATATATATATATATTGCTATTATATATAATACCAATTTCACTGTTTATGAAATATTCGCGGTATATGTTTTTAATAAATAACATCCGCTTACTAACGGCGCATAATGTCTATTTTAACAATCAATAGATAACAATCATCATTCAAACATGCATTCAAATATTTTAAATCTAACTATTTAAAATAAAATCGAAACTGATTCGATTGAGTGAGAAGTTCTCACCTTGATTTTAAATTCCGTTTTAGCGATTTATTTCGAATAAAATTAAACGGACGTTTAATTTTACCCAAAATTCTTACTAACTCCAAACGACTCCAATCCAATTTCATCGCGTAGTGCTCGTCCATACGATTTCAACGCAACTGGTTTCGCGCGTTTTCGACCTCGTATGAAAAAGTTACAAATATTTGAAGTTACACGATTTATGCTTATATAAATTTACAACTTTTATTTAAAACTTTTAACCTATGCTACATCAGCCATTGATCCCCTATCCTTTGCATCTGAACCATCCCCCACCCTTCTTCCTCTTCACGCACGCCTCCAGGAACACACGCACGCACTTGAACCCACATACAAAAATTTAGGGTTTCGATTTGCACCACTTATACTCGATGAAACTTCATCACGTCGCCACCACGTCGAAGCTCCACTCAACCACCATGCTCGGCCTCAAGGCTTTGAAGCCCGGCCACCTGATGTGTTTTGAATTTCGTGCGCAAGTCGTCACGGTCGGCCTCCCCTAGCTCCCCCTACGTTGCACCAAAACCCATCATCACCGTATGGATTTCAAGATCTCTCAGCGCTCTACAACATTGTAGTTAAGCATTTCTTGAATCGATGTGTGGATGGGAAGAGATTGAAGAAAGAATTTCGTGTGTTTCTGGCCTTTGAAGATAGTAGTGGCGGCTAGGTTTAGGTTTTAGAGATATATATATATTTTTTTTATGAAGGGGGCTATTTATAGAGAATTCTCAAACACTATTCAATCCGGAAATTTCGAACTCCGATTCACGCACCGTAACCAGCGTTTCTAGGGTTTACCCCGTGTTCCGGATACAATGGAATAGGTTTCGAAAGCTAATTCGGACATCTGTGCGAGTTATGGCAACAAACGTTCAATTTAAATTAAACCGATTTAAACGATTTTCTAGGCGTTTTAATTCGTATCGGACAAACGGTAAATCCAATTGACACGAAATTTGAAACCTTACAATAATATCACATTACGGATCCGATGAAACTAGTTTCGTCAAAATCCGAGACTTTTTGAAAAATGGCTATTTTAACTCGCCAAATTAATATTAAAAATAATTCGATCCGTTTCGAGCTGCTACGATCAAACGGTAACTCCGATTGACACGAAATTTGAAATCTGGTAGTAACAAACTATTACGGATCCAATGGAACTGGTTTCGTTCAATTCTGAGACTGTTCAAAAATTGACTATTTTCACTAGTCGATTTTAATATTAAAATATTCAATTTTCACAAATTAACTTTTAATTCGATTTTAAAAGTTCTAAAATATCATTCTGACTTCCATATGATAAAATAAAATTTTACAAATCATTTTCAATCATATTTAACCCAATTTTCCATTATTTCCATAATTTAACATATTAAATTATTGATTTAATTATCCAATTAAATCCAATAATTCAAATAAAAATTTATTCGACTTATAAATTCACTTATTAATATTTAAAATTAATTAAATATTGTAACGACCCAACTTCCACTCCCGGAAAATCGCGTCATCATATAAGAAAGAAAGGGATAGAAGAAGAAAAGAAAGAGAAGAAAGAGAAAACAACACATCAGAATCTCACAGCGGAATCGAATAAATTATAATATATCACATAAAACTTTACATAGTATCTTATACATCAGAGTAATACAGCTAATACAACACAAAACTAGACAGTTATAAACCTCTGTCTAGCTATTACAATCCAAGTACATCAGAGAGAATCAATACAACACAAACACAGCGGAACTACTACATATATCTACACGCTGAAGCCTCCTGCTCCATTATCTCCTTCAGAACTCGTCAAAGCAATCCTGAAAACACTTGACTACTCATACGTAATATGAGTACCCAAGAGTTTAATAAAACAGAAAATAAACACTCAGGTCAGACAGGGGTCTGGTGTGAGTAAACGGGGATAAAAAGTTGCTTAACTTTAGAAAATCCTTTGAAAACAAAGGTATCACGTAAGACTTCCCACACATAAACATGGAAAAGTTTTTACCTTACGCTAACCAAAACATTTGATAGGAAATCCCGTGATATTATAATAGTGTCTAGGGTTTTCAAGTAAATAAGAAATAGCCGAAATTGTTACATTCATTAAATTCCAGCTACTAGCCACAAAAGTGGGTAATACAAACAAAACCGTAGGGTCTCGTAGGGAAAATGGGTTTCCATCAATGGCAGGGCTACTGGGGTACCGCCCGTCACAGTACGTGGCCTAGATCACCGTACCGAGGATTACTCCCTTCATCCCCTGCAACACAAGGCCGGGACCATTCCTTACTGAATAGTCCCGAATAAGACCACCCCGGCAGTTGTTGCAATCAACTGCCCCACACAGCCGAATATAAAGGGACTTCTAGACAGGGATGAATCTCACTCTCCAGTGGGGGCTACCCACGAAGCCTTGGCGCACCTCCCCTGTTTTAGCCATTCCCGGTTGATGAGGCTTGAGGCTGCGATTACCTTTATAGGACCAATCATCTTAGAATGCTCATCGTCCGCCTGACGATGTGCTGAAAGCATTCAATCCATACAAGTTCGTTCCGGGTTCGAACGAAACCGAAGGCACTATCTCGTTGCACTCATTTTGGAATCACCCTCAGAGTCAACGACCATAGCCCTTGCACTCTGATTCACCATCTCGAATCTATAAGCACTATTCCGTCAAACTCATTACGGAATCACCCACAGAGTTATACTGACGTATAGCCCTTACACCTCGAGTCTTCACTTGCTCCACTTGGATTAACGACCTAACGTTTAATTGGAATCGATGTGGTTTTCGGATATCCAAATATGGAAACCCGATCCCGGTCTCATCGAAACCAAACGCCATTTTAATGTCCAAGTTGTACTTAAGGGTTTTTAAACAATTAACTTATCTCATTACTATATACTTTACAGAGATAGGTAAACTACATTTAACAATAGATAAGCACATTCATATCATAACAGATAATCTGTATCATCCATAAATAGATAATCATCACAACCAAACAATCCATCACAAACCATCATACTTAAACCATACATTCATATCATACAAATACAACTTATCTCATTACTGAGATCACAACCATTCAATCAATAACATCCATAAGTAATGATTTACTAACCAACAATTTATAATTAATTTAAAATGAATTAAATTAATTACAATCATCTCTAATTAATTTAAAATAAATTAAATTAATTAACACATTTAAATCTTGCTTAACATCCATTAATTAATTAACCCAGTTAATTAATTTACTTCCTAAGTATTTAACTTGATCAACATTTTTGATTAATCATCCACTAATTACAATAAGTAATTAGTCCTTAATTAATTAACCTTAATCATAAGTAATTAACATTTAATTACTCATTTATTAATTAATTATAATTAATTATATTTATCCTTAATTAATTACAATTAATTAATCACTTAATTAATTAATTATTACTTAATTAAACAATCCTTAATTACATCATTAATATTAATTAATGATCTCCAATATTTAAATAATTACTTAATTAAAATTAATTACATTTAGTAATTAAATCTAATTATTAATCACCTTGATTAATATTCAATTAAGTAATTAACTACCTTTAATTACTTATTAACAAATTAATTAACCAATAATTAATCATTAATTAATTCCTTAATTAATTACAAAAGTAATTATCCAAATTACTAATTACATTCCAGTAATTAACATTATTACTTCATCAAGTAATCCTGCTCCACTAATTACATTAAGTAATTACATTCTTAAAATCATCAAATGATTTATTAAAATTAATTAAATTAAATTAATTAACTAAAATAAATCACAATCCAAAATAAATTACAATAAGTAATTAATTACTTAATTACTTAACAAATTACAATTAATTAGATTCAATCAATTAATCTAATTAATTACCCAAAATCAATTTCCTTAATTAATTACTAAATTATCCTTAGATAATTATCATCATTATTATTTAACACATTTCATTAATTATATACTTAAGAAAATTTAATTTAGATTAATAAATCATTTCTAATTAAAAATTAATCTAAACCATTAACTTTAAAATCAAATAATTAAGTAAATCCTTAATTATCAAATGACTTCATTTACATTCAAAATGTATTTACACCATACATTTCTAAATTTAAATTCTATTTTTAGAAATTTGATATTTTAAAATGTTTAACCATTTAAACATAAATCTAAATTAACACTTCATATTTTAAATTCAAATACTAAAGAAAACAAATTTCTTCAAGTTTTAAAACTTATTGAGATCAAGTTCATTTCCAAATTCATTTGGCAAACATTAGAATATGTTTATTTCTTTTAAATTTAAAAACTGTTTTGAAATTAAAAACTGAGTTTCAAAGAAACTTGAAAACAGTTTCAATTAAATTTCAAAACACATTTAAATCTTCCTTAAACCATTTAAATTTGTTTCAAATTTTAAAAACTAACAAAACTGTTTTAGCTTAATGTCTTAATTTGAAAGCAACCTGAAACTTATTTTTAAACTTGATTTAAACTAAATTAAATCTTGTTGAAATTTAAGATTTCCCATTTTCAAAAACTTTGAGTTTCAAACTATACTTGAATTCAGTTTAACTCATACTTAAATCAAATTGTAAAATTGAAAATATGAATTTTATTTAAACAACAAACTGTAAAATTACATGTTCTAAGACCTGCACTGTTTTTAATATAGATTAAAAATCCAATTTAAACTTGTTTAAATTTAAATAATTTCATTTTTGAAAACTTTGAATTCCAAACTCTATTTGAATTCAAACTTAACTTGCATTTAAATTAAATTACAACTTAAAACATGAATTTCATTAAAACATTTAAAACTGCAACTCTCTGTTATAAAACTGAAACAGTTTTAAAAAATATTGATTTAAACAGCAATTAAACTTTGTTTAAATTTAAAAGTTTCATTTTTAAAAACTTTGAACTCAACTTCATTTTAATTTAGTTTCAATTTAAACTTAAATCAATCCCTGCACTTTTTTTAAAAAAAAACTACAAAAGCTACAGGTATAAAAACCTGTAACCCCTCTTACCCGAGAATCCCTCACACTACTTCGAGTTTTCATGCCACCAGCTCCGAGTCAAAAACTTAATAACCCGAGAATTGCTCCGAGTCAATTTAAGCCCTGCACATCTGAAGTTTACCAGACATCAAACATAAATGGTGCACATGCACCGTCGCCTCGGCGAACTTCAGCCACTCCATTCCACTGCTACAAGTCAACTACCATCCTCTAACATAGGTACTACCATCAGAACCCTACTGTAACATGTAATTCAAAGTTTTGAGAATCACTGCAAAACCTGAAACTCATCTCCCCCTTAAAAGTCCAAACCTGTCTCCATCTCCCAATCTCATCTCCCTCCATCAACACTCTAGAGACTCCGGCAAACCCTCCCTCAAGTCCACTCTACAACCTCTCAAATCCCCCTTCTACCCAATACACAGAGTGGATGAGGGTAACAAGAACTGCTATCACTGCTTGACCAAGTTTTAGAACCTGGAAACCAAATCCACCTGACCACAACAATTTCCAACTCCTCTCCCTCTCATCATCTATTATCAACTCACCTTATTCTTACCTCAGAATTTCACCTACAGGAAGTATCTCATTCCCCAAATTCAATTATCCTATTAGATTTTTTTCCAAATTTTCCACTTCTGTTTTAAAACAGAAATGGGTTTTTCCCAACTGTTTATTTGAAACTGTAGTTTTAGTTTCCTTCTTTTTTTTTCAGTTTCAAACATGTATTCTAGTTTTCAACTTATTCTAATATTTTAAGATATATGAGGTTAAGAACAGGTACATTTGTTTTCAGAGACAAATGATCTTTAATTAAACTAAATTTATCAAAAATCAAAATTTATAAACCTGAATCATGTTAACAATCATATTTGATTTACATAAAAATTTCTATCTGAGATCTAATCTTGTGGAAATGGATATCAAACAGCCTAGATAAGAAAACAGAATTCATGTCTGTAGACACTAGCATCACACATATATGCATATTAATGAACACACAGAATATCATCACATTATAATCAAGCAACATGCTTGTTTCAATCAGTACTCATGCAACAAGTAATTTAAATCCACTTTTAAAATTGTGAAGTCATTCACTAAACCAAATGGAAACAGAGTAATTTCAATCCTAGCAGTTTTGATTCTTAAAAAAAAAAAACAGTTTACATACAAAGCTTAAGTTCTGGCAATTTTGTTTAGCTTTGATTTAAAGAAAGAACTGTTTTTAAAATTAAAGGTTTACTCACCTATAAAATTTGAAGAATGCAGAAACAACCTTGGGTGCAGACTTCATTTCCAGGACCTATATTTGAAATGCATGATGAACTTGAATGCCATTAGCAAGTTGAAGTTGCTTGTTGCTTCTGTAATGATGATGCATGCAGACCTTCCAAATTATATGCTCATATTTGCAGAATTTAGATGCAGAAATATGGCATGCAGATCCAAATTCAGTTGCACAGATTGAAGGTAATTGTGCAGATTTTAATTTGTTTGAAGAAATTGATGTTTGCTTTATCTGATTACAGTTTTGAAGATTGGTTGCAGACTTGGTTTCTGGATTTGATTTGCAGATTATATTTGTATTGGGTTGCAGAATTGAATTTGTGGATTTTAAGATGAATGCAAATATGCAGTTTGTATGGGTTTTGATCTTACTGAAATTTAAATTTTCAGGTTTTCTAAAGAGAAAAGGGTTTGAACAAAATGAATTTCTAAATTTTCTTATCTAAAATAATTTATTTCAAAAGTAAAATTAACATGCCACTTGTTATCTTATAGTGTAGATTAATTACAAGTGTCTCTTCTATGTTCTAATAATTTAACACATATGCAAAACCAATTATTAAAAGAGAATTCTAAATTTATATATGTATTTAAATTATCTTAAACTATTTCAAATTATTTAAACATGTTTTATTTTTAAATGTTTATTAACATTAGCTTTGAAATACATACATATACTCTTACATTAAAATGTTTGTTTAATTATTTTTAAAATAATAATCTTTATAAACCAAATTTCAAAAGAGAAGAATGAATTAAATCTATTTCAAAAGAAAAGCAATTTAAAATAAAACAAATCAAACTTTTTATTATAAAACAAAATTTAACTATATTTATTCTATAAACAAATAAATACTTACTTACTAATTTAAATCAATTTACAAATTTACATTTATATATATAATAATTAGAAAATGTCCTTTATTAAATATAAATTAAAATTAAAACCAAATCTCTATTTACAATGTATAAACATTTATACATTATAAATAAAATAGCTTTAAATTAGTTAAGAAAGATTATTTATTACTTAAATATTTTTAACTTTTGAAAACAATATCATTTAACAAATTAAATAATTATAAATTTTCAAAAGAGATTTCCATTTTAAATTGAATTATTAAATCAATATCTTACATTTTAAAATAATTATCAATGAAATTATTAAATAATTATTGCCTAAATTTCCGGGACATCACATTCCTCCCCCCTTAAAAGAATTTCGTCCCCGAAATTTAAAAGCAAAGGTAATTTAATAATCCCATACAGATCTTAAATTTAAAAAGAGCAATCATATACTATCAACCAAATACTAGCAACCATAGCAACCAATCCAAACAAACAATTCTAATTATCCAGACAAAATTCTGGATAAGATTTCCTAGAGTTTCCCATGTACAAACACCGGGACACTCGCCCTACGAATTCTAAACTAACTACAGGACTACAGACAAGTCCTGATCAACTCCCAAATCTCAGAATTACTGATTCTAAAATCAGAAACAAACCATACACGTATTCCTTCAGAGATACGTGAAAAACAAAATAAATACCAACCATCCGAACTGGCAATTCAATCCTGTAGAACAAACACTTAATCTTTAAGAGAAACAGAAAGATCCAACACTCTTATCCACAAATCTCTCATATCGATCCTGGGCTACCTTCAACTTCTAGATCAACAAAATCCACCACACAATGTCTGCTACAAAAATCAGAAGACTTCAAACAAACTTCTCTATCTGGAAACAAACAGATACCAAATCAATCAGGTCTTCAGATCCAAAATAAATTTCCTATAGAAATCCTTTGATCCAAGACAAAACTCAAATTCCCAAAGAATCGGGTGCTTCAATTCAGGAATAGCTGCCACCATGCTTCCACTGCGCAACTCTGATTCGAGAATGCTGTCGATGAACACAAGTATAAACTTGATCAACTTATCCCGGAATATTGTTCATCAAATTCCATAAAATCTCAGTGACCTATCCGATTCAGTCACAAACATCACAACAAAATTCAACCAGAAAACTAGATCTGATAAATCCTACCAACTTAAACAGATCACACTCAAAGAATCTCCTACAATGCTGAACCACTGGTAAAGCTTCAAGAATCAAGTCGAAACAGAACTCAAATTCTTGACGGATGCAAATCTTAACTCCTTCGAAGATATCCAGAAAATACCACTTCGATAATTCAAACATCCTCCAAAGATGCTCCAATCCAAACAAAGATCACTTAGAGAAATTCCGAACCGTCGCAAGTCACTTTTGCGATTCCACCTAGTTCAGATCCCAAGAAAATCATTCTCACTGCAACAATCAGAACAGCTAAAACCTTCAAAAGAAGAAACTAGTGGTCCACCTCTTAACCACTGACCTCACACCCATCTGAGCTCCAGAAGAAATGGATAAGCTCCACCATCTTCCCGGACTTCTGATAGAAGAATCAAAGAGACTTCTGAACCTTCGAAGAACAGGCCACTCTACCGCTTCCGGACTCCACCTCTAAGATACAGCTAAGCCAAGAAACTATCCTGATAGCACATTCAACACCTCCAAGCTGATACTGCTGCCAAAGACTTCTTATCCAAAATCTCAACGAACCTCAAAGTTACACCAGCCTCTTCATTAAAGAGCCTTCCAGATAGACAGATATCTCTCAGGAAACTCGCTCCCACCAAGCTCAAAACTTTTTGCCATACTGAGTCTCAAACTCAAAAACAGACAGAACTCCTTCCTGAAGTTGCCAAGATACCATTAGCTGGCTTCAGAACTTCTTACTAATCCAAACTCAAGAAAAACCACTCACACGAGTGCAACCAAGCTTACAATCCAAGGTAAACTCCGAATCTTGAAAAGATTTTCTTCAGAGATTAGTGAAATCCTTCACACCAACTACCAAACTACTCAAGATGCCCAAAACTACCCTAGCAGACCACTTCCAATCTCAAACACTCGAACTCCAACCATTGGTAGTTGTGTTACACACACCACTACCCTATCTACCTTTATTACTTATATTGGAAAACCTGAACGGGTAACCCAATAAATAGGTAGAAAATATATACATATATATATTCAAAATTACAAATACGCTCTCTCAAGAAAACACCACTACAGAGCCTAGGTATTCACTCAACCTAAAGCTCTGATACCAAATGTAACGACCCAACTTCCACTCCCGGAAAATCGCGTCATCATATAAGAAAGAAAGGGATAGAAGAAGAAAAGAAAGAGAAGAAAGAGAAAACAACACATCAGAATCTCACAGCGGAATCGAATAAATTATAATATATCACATAAAACTTTACATAGTATCTTATACATCAGAGTAATACAGCTAATACAACACAAAACTAGACAGTTATAAACCTCTGTCTAGCTATTACAATCCAAGTACATCAGAGAGAATCAATACAACACAAACACAGCGGAACTACTACATATATCTACACGCTGAAGCCTCCTGCTCCATTATCTCCTTCAGAACTCGTCAAAGCAATCCTGAAAACACTTGACTACTCATACGTAATATGAGTACCCAAGAGTTTAATAAAACAGAAAATAAACACTCAGGTCAGACAGGGGTCTGGTGTGAGTAAACGGGGATAAAAAGTTGCTTAACTTTAGAAAATCCTTTGAAAACAAAGGTATCACGTAAGACTTCCCACACATAAACATGGAAAAGTTTTTACCTTACGCTAACCAAAACATTTGATAGGAAATCCCGTGATATTATAATAGTGTCTAGGGTTTTCAAGTAAATAAGAAATAGCCGAAATTGTTACATTCATTAAATTCCAGCTACTAGCCACAAAAGTGGGTAATACAAACAAAACCGTAGGGTCTCGTAGGGAAAATGGGTTTCCATCAATGGCAGGGCTACTGGGGTACCGCCCGTCACAGTACGTGGCCTAGATCACCGTACCGAGGATTACTCCCTTCATCCCCTGCAACACAAGGCCGGGACCATTCCTTACTGAATAGTCCCGAATAAGACCACCCCGGCAGTTGTTGCAATCAACTGCCCCACACAGCCGAATATAAAGGGACTTCTAGACAGGGATGAATCTCACTCTCCAGTGGGGGCTACCCACGAAGCCTTGGCGCACCTCCCCTGTTTTAGCCATTCCCGGTTGATGAGGCTTGAGGCTGCGATTACCTTTATAGGACCAATCATCTTAGAATGCTCATCGTCCGCCTGACGATGTGCTGAAAACATTCAATCCATACAAGTTCGTTCCGGGTTCGAACGAAACCGAAGGCACTATCTCGTTGCACTCATTTTGGAATCACCCTCAGAGTCAACGACCATAGCCCTTGCACTCTGATTCACCATCTCGAATCTATAAGCACTATTCCGTCAAACTCATTACGGAATCACCCACAGAGTTATACTGACGTATAGCCCTTACACCTCGAGTCTTCACTTGCTCCACTTGGATTAACGACCTAACGTTTAATTGGAATCGATGTGGTTTTCGGATATCCAAATATGGAAACCCGATCCCGGTCTCATCGAAACCAAACGCCATTTTAATGTCCAAGTTGTACTTAAGGGTTTTTAAACAATTAACTTATCTCATTACTATATACTTTACAGAGATAGGTAAACTACATTTAACAATAGATAAGCACATTCATATCATAACAGATAATCTGTATCATCCATAAATAGATAATCATCACAACCAAACAATCCATCACAAACCATCATACTTAAACCATACATTCATATCATACAAATACAACTTATCTCATTACTGAGATCACAACCATTCAATCAATAACATCCATAAGTAATGATTTACTAACCAACAATTTATAATTAATTTAAAATGAATTAAATTAATTACAATCATCTCTAATTAATTTAAAATAAATTAAATTAATTAACACATTTAAATCTTGCTTAACATCCATTAATTAATTAACCCAGTTAATTAATTTACTTCCTAAGTATTTAACTTGATCAACATTTTTGATTAATCATCCACTAATTACAATAAGTAATTAGTCCTTAATTAATTAACCTTAATCATAAGTAATTAACATTTAATTACTCATTTATTAATTAATTATAATTAATTATATTTATCCTTAATTAATTACAATTAATTAATCACTTAATTAATTAATTATTACTTAATTAAACAATCCTTAATTACATCATTAATATTAATTAATGATCTCCAATATTTAAATAATTACTTAATTAAAATTAATTACATTTAGTAATTAAATCTAATTATTAATCACCTTGATTAATATTCAATTAAGTAATTAACTACCTTTAATTACTTATTAACAAATTAATTAACCAATAATTAATCATTAATTAATTCCTTAATTAATTACAAAAGTAATTATCCAAATTACTAATTACATTCCAGTAATTAACATTATTACTTCATCAAGTAATCCTGCTCCACTAATTACATTAAGTAATTACATTCTTAAAATCATCAAATGATTTATTAAAATTAATTAAATTAAATTAATTAACTAAAATAAATCACAATCCAAAATAAATTACAATAAGTAATTAATTACTTAATTACTTAACAAATTACAATTAATTAGATTCAATCAATTAATCTAATTAATTACCCAAAATCAATTTCCTTAATTAATTACTAAATTATCCTTAGATAATTATCATCATTATTATTTAACACATTTCATTAATTATATACTTAAGAAAATTTAATTTAGATTAATAAATCATTTCTAATTAAAAATTAATCTAAACCATTAACTTTAAAATCAAATAATTAAGTAAATCCTTAATTATCAAATGACTTCATTTACATTCAAAATGTATTTACACCATACATTTCTAAATTTAAATTCTATTTTTAGAAATTTGATATTTTAAAATGTTTAACCATTTAAACATAAATCTAAATTAACACTTCATATTTTAAATTCAAATACTAAAGAAAACAAATTTCTTCAAGTTTTAAAACTTATTGAGATCAAGTTCATTTCCAAATTCATTTGGCAAACATTAGAATATGTTTATTTCTTTTAAATTTAAAAACTGTTTTGAAATTAAAAACTGAGTTTCAAAGAAACTTGAAAACAGTTTCAATTAAATTTCAAAACACATTTAAATCTTCCTTAAACCATTTAAATTTGTTTCAAATTTTAAAAACTAACAAAACTGTTTTAGCTTAATGTCTTAATTTGAAAGCAACCTGAAACTTATTTTTAAACTTGATTTAAACTAAATTAAATCTTGTTGAAATTTAAGATTTCCCATTTTCAAAAACTTTGAGTTTCAAACTATACTTGAATTCAGTTTAACTCATACTTAAATCAAATTGTAAAATTGAAAATATGAATTTTATTTAAACAACAAACTGTAAAATTACATGTTCTAAGACCTGCACTGTTTTTAATATAGATTAAAAATCCAATTTAAACTTGTTTAAATTTAAATAATTTCATTTTTGAAAACTTTGAATTCCAAACTCTATTTGAATTCAAACTTAACTTGCATTTAAATTAAATTACAACTTAAAACATGAATTTCATTAAAACATTTAAAACTGCAACTCTCTGTTATAAAACTGAAACAGTTTTAAAAAATATTGATTTAAACAGCAATTAAACTTTGTTTAAATTTAAAAGTTTCATTTTTAAAAACTTTGAACTCAACTTCATTTTAATTTAGTTTCAATTTAAACTTAAATCAATCCCTGCACTTTTTTTAAAAAAAAACTACAAAAGCTACAGGTATAAAAACCTGTAACCCCTCTTACCCGAGAATCCCTCACACTACTTCGAGTTTTCATGCCACCAGCTCCGAGTCAAAAACTTAATAACCCGAGAATTGCTCCGAGTCAATTTAAGCCCTGCACATCTGAAGTTTACCAGACATCAAACATAAATGGTGCACATGCACCGTCGCCTCGGCGAACTTCAGCCACTCCATTCCACTGCTACAAGTCAACTACCATCCTCTAACATAGGTACTACCATCAGAACCCTACTGTAACATGTAATTCAAAGTTTTGAGAATCACTGCAAAACCTGAAACTCATCTCCCCCTTAAAAGTCCAAACCTGTCTCCATCTCCCAATCTCATCTCCCTCCATCAACACTCTAGAGACTCCGGCAAACCCTCCCTCAAGTCCACTCTACAACCTCTCAAATCCCCCTTCTACCCAATACACAGAGTGGATGAGGGTAACAAGAACTGCTATCACTGCTTGACCAAGTTTTAGAACCTGGAAACCAAATCCACCTGACCACAACAATTTCCAACTCCTCTCCCTCTCATCATCTATTATCAACTCACCTTATTCTTACCTCAGAATTTCACCTACAGGAAGTATCTCATTCCCCAAATTCAATTATCCTATTAGATTTTTTTCCAAATTTTCCACTTCTGTTTTAAAACAGAAATGGGTTTTTCCCAACTGTTTATTTGAAACTGTAGTTTTAGTTTCCTTCTTTTTTTTTCAGTTTCAAACATGTATTCTAGTTTTCAACTTATTCTAATATTTTAAGATATATGAGGTTAAGAACAGGTACATTTGTTTTCAGAGACAAATGATCTTTAATTAAACTAAATTTATCAAAAATCAAAATTTATAAACCTGAATCATGTTAACAATCATATTTGATTTACATAAAAATTTCTATCTGAGATCTAATCTTGTGGAAATGGATATCAAACAGCCTAGATAAGAAAACAGAATTCATGTCTGTAGACACTAGCATCACACATATATGCATATTAATGAACACACAGAATATCATCACATTATAATCAAGCAACATGCTTGTTTCAATCAGTACTCATGCAACAAGTAATTTAAATCCACTTTTAAAATTGTGAAGTCATTCACTAAACCAAATGGAAACAGAGTAATTTCAATCCTAGCAGTTTTGATTCTTAAAAAAAAAAAACAGTTTACATACAAAGCTTAAGTTCTGGCAATTTTGTTTAGCTTTGATTTAAAGAAAGAACTGTTTTTAAAATTAAAGGTTTACTCACCTATAAAATTTGAAGAATGCAGAAACAACCTTGGGTGCAGACTTCATTTCCAGGACCTATATTTGAAATGCATGATGAACTTGAATGCCATTAGCAAGTTGAAGTTGCTTGTTGCTTCTGTAATGATGATGCATGCAGACCTTCCAAATTATATGCTCATATTTGCAGAATTTAGATGCAGAAATATGGCATGCAGATCCAAATTCAGTTGCACAGATTGAAGGTAATTGTGCAGATTTTAATTTGTTTGAAGAAATTGATGTTTGCTTTATCTGATTACAGTTTTGAAGATTGGTTGCAGACTTGGTTTCTGGATTTGATTTGCAGATTATATTTGTATTGGGTTGCAGAATTGAATTTGTGGATTTTAAGATGAATGCAAATATGCAGTTTGTATGGGTTTTGATCTTACTGAAATTTAAATTTTCAGGTTTTCTAAAGAGAAAAGGGTTTGAACAAAATGAATTTCTAAATTTTCTTATCTAAAATAATTTATTTCAAAAGTAAAATTAACATGCCACTTGTTATCTTATAGTGTAGATTAATTACAAGTGTCTCTTCTATGTTCTAATAATTTAACACATATGCAAAACCAATTATTAAAAGAGAATTCTAAATTTATATATGTATTTAAATTATCTTAAACTATTTCAAATTATTTAAACATGTTTTATTTTTAAATGTTTATTAACATTAGCTTTGAAATACATACATATACTCTTACATTAAAATGTTTGTTTAATTATTTTTAAAATAATAATCTTTATAAACCAAATTTCAAAAGAGAAGAATGAATTAAATCTATTTCAAAAGAAAAGCAATTTAAAATAAAACAAATCAAACTTTTTATTATAAAACAAAATTTAACTATATTTATTCTATAAACAAATAAATACTTACTTACTAATTTAAATCAATTTACAAATTTACATTTATATATATAATAATTAGAAAATGTCCTTTATTAAATATAAATTAAAATTAAAACCAAATCTCTATTTACAATGTATAAACATTTATACATTATAAATAAAATAGCTTTAAATTAGTTAAGAAAGATTATTTATTACTTAAATATTTTTAACTTTTGAAAACAATATCATTTAACAAATTAAATAATTATAAATTTTCAAAAGAGATTTCCATTTTAAATTGAATTATTAAATCAATATCTTACATTTTAAAATAATTATCAATGAAATTATTAAATAATTATTGCCTAAATTTCCGGGACATCACAAATATTCAAATTTTTAATCAATTAAAATTCTGGGTCGTTACAATCTTCCCCCCTTAAAAGAATTTCGTCCTCGAAATTATTAAGTAAGAAAAGTTACAGAATCTATTAATTTTCCATAAATCCATAATTAAATTTCTTACAAAACTTTACTAAGTTTTCAAATCATACTTAGTTATCTTTTTAAAAACAACTACTATTGTTTAACTTCCAATTCCAAATCAAAGTTAAAGTTTTCATAAATTTTCCAATTTTCTCAAATTTTTCTAACGCCTTAAATTTTCGGAAAAATTCGCCATAGTTTCCTTTGCGCGGCTCGATCCGAAAAAAAAATTACAGTATATATATCACAAATATACATCTCATCAAGTAATGAGGCATCCCGAAGGGAAAAAGTATAAAAGTACGATATTTAATCCGAGATATGTACCTTATATTTTATTAGCAAGCATATACGGCTAATATAGCGCGAAAGCGAGCTCCAAATGCGAAGAAAACGCAATCCGCACCTACTAAACACTCAACAAACAACATGAGAATCATGCATATAGACAATAGTATCAATATACAACATATAGCAACATAATAACTATATATGTCAACATAGCAAATGCAGTAAAAGCAACAAATGCAAACATCAACCAACTATCATTCAACTAACATCCATAACCAATAAATATTCATTCATATTCTTATTAATATTCAATGAAATGTTTTTCAATTTAAATCACATTTGATTCATTAACAGTGGATGTTACTAACATTCATTCTCAATTAGTTTATATTCACTAATTCATATTCAAGTTGGTTCACTTCCAATTCAAATTCAATTTTATTTAAGATTCACTTAACTTCCAATTGAATTTCAATTACTTTAGCTTTCAATTTCATTAACTCAATTTCATTAACACTTAATGAATTATATACAATCAACTAACAACCATATAACAACCAATGTTTATCAATTACTATCAAATTCCTTTGCTTACAATTGGTTTAAATTAAATTGATTTTCATTCTATTATTCAACTTCCAATGACATTAGATTTTAATGAATTATCACTTACATTCATTATTCCATATCAACTAAATTCACATTCAATTAATTTACATTCAATCCATTCATTCAATTCAATTGGTAATTCATTTAACCATCTTAAGTTGAATTCCATTTAAACATCACTTAGTTTTACATAACTTAAATTCCCACTTGTAAATAAATTCAGATTTCAATTCTAAAGTAAATTTCCATTTAACTTTAAATTCATCTTTTATTTACAACCCATATTCATAAATATATTCATATAGTTTCACTTCTCATATATATATATATATATATATATATATATATAAGTTTATTTTACAATTGTAAATCACTTTAATTATAATTCAATTCTTATCATTCATCTGCTTATACAATTATTCTTTTATTTAGATTATTCAAACATATAAACAATCAGCTTATATACACTTTAATAATTCTGAAAAATTATTTCTTTATATATAAAATATACTCTAGTAAAATTATTTCATTTACCCAATTTTAAAATCAATACTGTGTCGAATTGTTCTATTCAAGTGTTTAGAAACCCTTTCGGCATAGTCTTGCGGACCACGCTGACGAAAGTTCATATGCCACTCAATAAACCAACCATCACAATATAAAACAATTTTATATATTCACTAACAAATACGCTCTCATAGATATTATTACACTCAACTCATTCTAGAGTACTACTGACTCTATCTCTAATGAGTAATACCCAACAGAACCATGGTTGTCGCTTAACCATAAGCTCTGATACCAAATTGTCAGATCTAGGCTTTTCAACCGTCGACAGCAGTCACAACCGGTAGGCTTTTCAACCATCCCAGCCCCACCGTGGCAACAACTGGTATCCCAAACTTGCTTTTACGGCCACCCTTTCGAATGTCACGGCTTCGCCTAACCAACCCCGTAAAGAGGACGTGTGGGGGTAAGAGTCTCCCGTTCGCCACCAAACCGCGAAGCGAGAACCCCCCATCACATATCACCTAGCATAAGCAAGACTGGTGTGAGAACTCAAAACAGTTTATTTATCTTTAAAATCAAAATAGAGGAATATTTTTAAGTCAGTTCGCAATGCTTTTAAAAATGAGACTACCATAAGGCCTCCCGCACACACACACAATGCAAACGCAGAATCGGAGGAGATTTCTCCTTATGATAGTCAAAGATGCTTGATACGCCTTTAAAAAGAACATTTCATATTATTATTAGTGCATAGTGTAGGAAAAATTTATTTCGAAAGTAGAATATAAATCTTAGCCAGCATAGGTACCATTATATTATGCCTACTAATAGCTACCATATTAGATGGCAGGTTCTACAACTAAAACCGTATAAGTCACGTATTGTTTCTTTGGATTTCCAACGAATGATCAGGCCAAGGAACTTCCCATTGCCACATGAGAATGCCTCTGGATGGACATCCCCGAGAACCAAACCGGATCTCTACCAACACAAGGCCGGGTTACCCCTAACTGAGTAACAACTGACCGAATATGCCATCCTCCGGTCCTTTGGGACCTTTCACCGAGCGCTCGTAATCAATTCACACAATCATAACAAAGTGTTTTCAACATGAGTAAGTATCTGGGCTCCATACCATGACACCACCCTTTTCCAGAAGGAAATGCACACATCCTAAAGGGCGCTACCCCTCATAACCTTGCTGCTTCTTTCCTGTTTTGACCATTCACGGGGTGTGAGGCTCGACGAAGTCACGTCCACAAAAACATACTTTATACAAAAGCCATGCTTTGGGTCAACAAATGATCATAGAAATGATCACCAAGATAGACGATCAAATAAACGATCCTATCACAAATAATCAACACAATGATCATTTCACAGCAACACTCAGCATGTCACATTACCAAATTGGGAATATATCGCTGATAACCTTCAACTACATAACCTCTGAGCTCGTACGTCTCAGAGAAGGGTGTTAAGCTAAAAGAATAAATTCTCCGCCACCAACAGAAATATATTTGAAAGAAATCGGCTTTATATCTCAATTTGTAATGTCAGACATACAATCCATACAAGTCTGTTCCGGGCTCGAACAAAACCAAAGGCACTTACAAAGAAGTCCTTGCAATCCGAATATTCACTAATCACGTTCGGATTTCCCATCACTTAGGAAATCTCTATACCAGGAGCTACCCAGTGCAGAGACAATCGATAGGTCATCCTATCGCTTTCGCAAATACTCGGTCTTCAACACCGATCTTCAAATGCAATTCATAACGACGTATCACATATTCGGAATGGGTTATACGACCCCATGGTCCTTTCCCGGTTAACCCGAATAGTGAGCGCTTATTCAAAAATAAGTGTGGCATCCAAATTCAAACAAATCACATCAAATACCCAATCAAAGGGAAATATTGATAGTCGGTTATTGAACTATCAATGGATATGCACAACATCACCAGATTCCAAATAATTTTCCAAATTATTTATTTTTCAAAAATATCTTTACAAGATATATAGTTTCACACTTCAAAAATAAATCAACATTCATTTTTAAACAAGTTCCCCTTTCTTTTATAAATTCCATAGTGAATTTATATTTCAAAATATCTATGAATATACGATTTCATTTATTCATTTCAATTTATCTTCAAAAAGATAAATTCTCAAAACGCTTCATTTCACATTGGAAAAACATTTCCATACTTATTTATTCATAAGTAATTCACAAATTTTATTTATTTTCAACCATTGGAAAATATTCAATATACTTCAATCGAAATTAAGTATATATTTCATTCTTTAAAGAAATCACTCTCTTAACATATTTATTTTGGCCAAAACGAATGTTGCGTAAAACATCGTTACGACGTCCCAAAATCACTAGTATAGGGATTTGAAATTAAAATAGATATATAAATCCCAATACTATACAAAACATTTCCTTTCGGAAATCATTTACTATAACAACAGTGTTATAGTCCACTATTTCCTTTTATTTCTCGAAAACGTCTATTTCAACAATAAATGTTGAAATCTATGGTTTCGAATCTCAACACATTTTAAAACATTGTTAGATCGTTTTAATTCTATTTAAAACATCAAATCTAAACATTTTCTTTAACATATTATTCACTATTCAAAAACGTGAATATACTGCGTTAACAACTTTCATAACTTCTATTCATTTTATTTCAAAGGATTATTCACAGTCAAAAATGTGAATATAACTCCATTAATAGGTTTCAACAATTTACTTATCAAAATAAGTCGTTTGCGAATTTATAAAACAACGTTTATGAATTCCATTTCTATTTATTTTATAACATCTCCTTTTATAAATTCCTTTATCAACCTATTCACTTTATAACTCAATTATAAACCAAAGATTCATATTATAAGTTAAATGCTTATAAAACGATTATTTTACAAAATCGTTTCTTTGAACTTCATAATTATAAATCTTATAACTTATAAGATTCAATTATTCATCCAAATATATTCTTTAATAATTTTACAAAATTTATAAATCTTACTATTTATAAATTTCATTTATAACTTCACCATTTATAATTTTATAAATTCCATTCATTTACAAAATTCATTTTCACTTCATTCAAACACTTATAAAAACTCGTTTTATAATGTCAATATTTCAATTTATAAATATCCATTTATAAATCTCTTATATAAATCAATTCATATTAATCTTTAAAACGTTTTTAAACTCCTTTAAAAACTTCATCATTTTGATTTATAAAATAATCAAATTTTATAAATCCCATTCTTAAACTCTTCATAATAAATTCAAAAATCCAATTTAAACTATTTTATAAAATCATTAACCCTTATTTCTCAAAAATCAACTTTTAACTATATTTCACAAAAACCATAATTTTATAACTTTGAAAATTATAACGTTTATTTATTTAACATGGATCAATTCCAAAAATATAGTATATTTTCAAAAATCATTTTATAAATCATTTTAAAATTCCAAAGTTTGGTCCAATGATGCTACATACCAAATAGTCAATCACGACAACAAAGATATCATATATCGATATGAAAATCCATCAAATATCAAAATATCTGAAATCAAATAAATACTGTTGAGGAATCCAGTTGGATCCCTCCAACCTGTTTTCCTGCATCCACAAACATTAGCACAATACCAATTTCGTTCCAGTACGAAATTATCGCGGTACATGGGATTTAATAATATTATCCGCTTAATAGACGGCGCAATAGGGTCTCATCCGCTAAACAAAAAAAATACGGGAAATCAATAACTCCAATATATACATATGCCAATATATATATATTGCTATTATATATAATACCAATTTCACTGTTTATGAAATATTCGCGGTATATGTTTTTAATAAATAACATCCGCTTACTAACGGCGCATAATGTCTATTTTAACAATCAATAGATAACAATCATCATTCAAACATGCATTCAAATATTTTAAATCTAACTATTTAAAATAAAATCTAAACTGATTCGATTGAGTGAGAAGTTCTCACCTTGATTTTAAATTCCGTTTTAGCGATTTATTTCGAATAAAATTAAACGGACGTTTAATTTTACCCAAAATTCTCACTAACTCCAAACGACTCCAATCCAATTTCATCGCGTAGTGCTTGTCCATACGATTCCAACGCAACTGGTTTCGCGCGTTTTCGACCTCGTATGAAAAAGTTACAAATATTTGAAGTTACACGATTTATACTTATATAAATTTACAACTTTTATTTAAAACTTTTAACCTATGCTACATCAGCCATTGATCCCCTATCCTTTGCATCTGAACCGTCCCCCACCCTTCTTCCTCTTCACGCACGCCTCCAGGAACACACGCACGCACTTGAACCCACATACAAAAATTTAGGGTTTCGATTTGCACCACTTATACTCGATGAAACTTCATCACGTCGCCACCACGTCGAAGCTCGACTCAACCACCATGCTCGGCCTCAAGGCTTTGAAGCTCGGCCACCTGATGTGCTTTGAATTTCGTGCGCATGTCGTCACGGTCGGCCTCCCCTAGCTCCCCCTACGTTGCACCAAAACCCATCATCACCGTATGGATTTCAAGATCTCTCAGCGCTCTACAACATTGTAGTTAAGCATTTCTTGAATCGATGTGTGGATGGGAAGAGATTGAAGAAAGAATTTCGTGTGTTTCTGGCCTTTGAAGATAGTAGTGGCGGCTAGGTTTAGGTTTTAGAGATATATATTTTTTTTTTATTTATGAAGGGGGCTATTTATAGAGAATTCTCAAACACTATTCAATCCGGAAATTTCGAACTCCGATTCACGCGCCGTAAGCAGCGTTTCTAGGGTTTACCCCGCGTTCCGGACACAATGGAACAGGTTTCGAAAGCTAATTCGGACATCTGTGCGAGTTATGGCAACAAACGTTCAATTTAAATTAAACCGATTTAAACGATTTTCTAGGCGTTTTAATTCGTATCGGACAAACGGTAAATCCAATTGACACGAAATTTGAAACCTTACAATAATATCACATTACGGATCCGACGAAACTGGTTTCGTCGAAATTCGAGACTTTTTGAAAAATGGCTATTTTAACTCGCCAAATTAATATTAAAAATAATTCGATGCGTTTCGAGCTGCTACGATCAAA
This sequence comes from Allium cepa, assembly GCA_030765085.1. NCBI lineage: Eukaryota > Viridiplantae > Streptophyta > Magnoliopsida > Asparagales > Amaryllidaceae > Allium > Allium cepa. The sequence goes on along the minus strand of CM060934.1, from coordinate 363,961,235 downwards.
CGGTAACTCCGATTGACACGAAATTTGAAATCCGGTAATAACTAACTATTACGGATCCAATGGAACTGGTTTCGTTCAACTCTGAGACTGTTCAAAAATTGACTATTTTCACTAGTCGATTTTAATATTAAAATATTCAATTTTCACAAATTAACTTTTATTTCGATTTTAAAAGTTCTAAAATATCATTCTAACTTCCATATGATAAAATAAAATTTTACAAATCATTTTCAATCATATTTAACCCAATTTTCCATTATTTCCATAATTTAACATATTAAATTATTGATTTAATTATCCAATTAAATCCAATAATTCAAATAAAAATTTATTCGACTTATAAATTCACTTATTAATATTTAAAATTAATTAAATATTCAAATTTTTAATCAATTAAAATTCTGGGTCGTTACACCTCCACAAGCCATAAATTTCGCCGTTCGAACAAGTCCTGATCGCGTGCCACCTGCCTTGAACCGCCGACTCCGAGACCATCCCCTTCACGCGCGAGCGTGCGCTCCCTTCCAAACCTCACAACAAAGTCGCGACCACCCCTACGACCTTCGACTTCGCAGCGCCACCCCACGCACGCGACTCCCCAATACAAAGCCCCAGCAACCCACGATCGAACGCGATTTCGTTCGTGTAAATTTTTTTTTTTTTAGTTATGAACGTCTGCAGTAGAAATAAGGGAAGAAAGAGGGAAGTTATGTTAGGAAAGGAAGTGTACTCGAGAAGCTAGAAAGAAGGATGGTACGGCAGTGATTAGATGTTGGATATTTTGAATTAAAACGGTTAATTATTCTCGAAACGTTTATATCTCGTACGCTCACACGAAGAATCCAAAAATTATGAAATTTGAAATCCAGCAATAATTAAATATTACGAATCCAACTGCACTGGTTTCGTCGAAATCCAAGACTGTGCCTCGGAAGGCTATTTTTAAATTCAATTAAACGATATAAATTTTCAAAACTAAACAAAGCGCCTTTAAATTCGATTCTGTCACTTTATTGTCTTCAGTATTGTCAATATAAATTTTACAAGCCTTCAACTTATTTTTAATAGGCTTAAAATCTCAGATTTCATATTTTATCCAATTCAAATTATTTAACTCAACAATTTAATTGTCAAATAAATTATGATATTCGTAATTTAAGTTAATAATTAACCTTTTAAATATTTAAAATCAATTAAATATTCCGATTACAATTGCTTTAAAATTTCGGGTCATCACATTCCTCCCCCCTTAAAAGAATTTCGTCCCCGAAATTACTAATTAGGAAGAATGGCCTAATTCCCATTTATGTTTTTCCCAAAACCAAACAATTCACCATCTTACCAACGATCTTTTATAAAAGACCATTATCATTCTTATTAACTTTCCAAACCCTCTCATAGTTTCAAACTATACTATTTGTTTAGCCATTCAAGTTTCAATTTAAAACCAAATCTTGAATTATCAAAATTTTCTAACTCTCTAAATTTTCGAAAAATTTCGCCAACGTCTCCTTTGCGCGGCTAGCTCGGTACAACTACAAAATGGCTCTACGGCCTCTCAAATCCAAAAAGAAAACAAAAAGCCAAGTGGCTCGATCCAAAAACCCAATCAAATTTCATACCGAAATTTAAATACATACATTTTGTCAAGCATTTCAAATTTATCTTTCAGAATCAAAATATCAATTTCCTTTCCCTTATAACACCTGCATATCCTGCTTAGCACTAATATCCAATCACAATATTCCCAAAACCATTTTATCGACTTCCTTATAATTGTCAATACTTATTCATTCAAATGTCAACTTAGAATATATTTGCAGTATCGATTTCCAATTGAGAAATCACCATTTCTTTCTTAAGTTTAGAATAAGCAATTTATATGTTTCTTATATTTACTTTCATCTTACTGCTCGTTTATATCCATTTCTATTCAAATCGATTCCTTCATTTCCATATGAATTCAATTTATTTTCAACTTTAAACATTTAATTTTATCTTCCATTTATAACTAATTATGTCATTATTTTAAATTGGTTTCATTTACTAACTTATTTTAGTTTTCAATTTGAATTCGTTTGTCGTTAACAAAATTTTCCAAAATTTTCAAAAATTTTCTAACTCCCAAAATTTTCGGAAAATTTTGGCAGAGTCCCCTTTGTACGGAGGAGCTTTTGCAATTTGACAAAAGAGATAAATATATATATATCGACCCACACGGTCGGAAAAACCAAAAATAGTTCATATTTCCTAAATTTATTGCGTAGGCGTACCTTATTTAGCATTTTAAGCAAGCGGCTAATTAATTTTAGCAAATAGCCCAACCCAAATCCAGCCATACGGCTTCCTGGTACCTGTACTTACTCAATTTAAACATGTAAGTGCCAAATATATGAAGTTTAACAGCATATCACTTATTTGTAATAGTTAAAACATATGAATTCTAAAAGAAACTCATACCAAACATTTTCCTGTAAGCAATTTATATAGTTTCCATGCTAATTCAACTGTTCCAATTTATTTATAACCATTTTCACTCAATTCGGACGGTTTTCGATTCATTCGTATACAACTCCATCAATTTGAATGGTTTAGAACTCATTTGCTTACTTTTAATTTATTCTTAAGCAGATTGAACTCATATTTAATTCAATTGCTTTTAAAATCAATTTATTTTACTTCTATCAACTCATAGAATTTTAATTACTTCCATTTACATCCAATGATAATTTATTCTTTGCAATTTGACAAGATCTATGTGAATAAATAAGCATTCATTGTTTATAACCATTTTAAATGGATTTCAACTCAATTCTATTCCGTTTTTAAATTTATTCACGACCCATATATTCTTATTTTCATTGCATTTCAAATTTGAATCCATTCATTTTACATCTCACTTTACTAACCAACTAGTTCATTCAAAATCATTTACAACCTAGGTTCATCTTGATTGCCACTTAAATTTCCCCTTTTATTTTAATCCATCCTCACTCATTTATTTCGCTCAACACATTCCATTTAAATTTCATCTACCATCCATTTATTTACATTTCATTCCAAGTTAGTTTATTCCAAACTATTTTATTTAGCTCGAAGACAATCCAAACTATTTCATTCAATAACCTTTTCTCAACTTATTTAAGCCATACTCCATTTGGTTCTTATTTATCACATCCATTCATTTATTCAATATAATTGGTTTATCCACTCAATCCATTGTCGATTTTTATTTCCTTAAATATTATTTACAACCCACCAAATTTTATTCCGATCCAAATTTATTTTTTACTTGGTTTAAATTCCATCTAATATCTTTAAACCTGGTTTTGACTTGAATTCAATTCAACTTTCCTTCATTCATTTAGCTTAAGTCCATTAACCTTAATTTATTCAAATTTTACACTTAAGCTCATTTTCATTTTACAAGTAAATTTTCTCTTTTCAATTTAACTTGATTTTATTCTAATCTAATCTCATTTCAACTACAAATTTATTTGATTTCTTATTATAAATTTCAACTTTCCAGGTTCGATCCGTTCTCAATTCACTTAAATAAAATTACAAGGTCATTTCAATTTATTTCTACATATTTGGATTTTTATTCACAATACAACCCATTATTATTTTAATCCAATCTCATTTTCAATTTACCGTTCACTTTCATGAACTCACAATTCAATCTCATTCTCAATTCATCAACCATTTGAATTAATTTTAATTTATAGCTTGAGTTTATTTCCAACTTCATCATAAACTTACACTTCAATTCCATTAACTAATTTATTATCCAATTAGTTCTCCCTTTATTCATAATCCAACACTTGAATTTTTTTATTCCAAATATCACTCCATTTAATTTTCTTAAGTTCAATATTTATTTTATACTTCAAGTTTGGATCCCCATTTCATTTTTCAATTTATCAAAATATTGATTTTGGGCATTGTATTCCATTTTAAATTTTATAAGTCACAACTTATATGTCATACAATCACATTCATTCTAGGCTTGAATATATTCATCCATTATCTTTAACTCAAGCTTGCTATTTATTTATAGTCCAAGCATATTTTTATTTCTATGGATTTTTAATTCTCTTATAAGTTATTCTAGTTTATTTATTTAAATTCTCATGTCTTATCCAATTTATCTTTCATTTATCCAGGTAAGAAATTAATTCCATTCAATAATTCAGCTGATTTTTTTTTTATTCCAATTCAATTTTACTTTAACTCGGATTTATTTAACTCAATTCGATTTCAACTCAATTCGAATACAACTGGATATTCTTTCAGCTTATTCAATTAATTTCAATCCAGTCAAATTTTTATTTTCAAATCCAAGTTAATTTCATTTTCAACTTTTCTCTTTAAATTTTAATTCCAACATTCAAAGCCTATATTTCCTTCCTGATTTAAAACTCAACTCAATTTTATAAGCTTACAATTTATCTCATAAGGATTTTTAAACTCCCAGCTTTGGTTTCAAATCATTTTGAAATCTTCAACACCTCAAATCACATTTCTCAAAAGTTAAACCAATCATGTTTTATTCCCAATAAATTTCCTTTGAGATTTTCAAAAACAACTAGCTTCTGAACAAATCAATTTGGTAGCAATCCATCACTTAGAAATTCGAAAATGAATACTGATGATGCGGCCGTCATCGTCAGAATTATTTTCCAATAATCCAAGTGATTTCAATGCTATATCACTTTCAAAATCCCTTTAAAACAATTTTCTTTCATAAATATCCCAAAAACAACAATACTACAATTTATCTTCAAAATACTTCCAAAATCTCCGGGGTTTTTAAATTTTTCAATCCTGCTTGAATAAATCTTTACTAAAATTCATTTGCACAGCTTATGCTCATACCAATTCTTATTCGGTTATATTTTAATTTCATAATGCATATTTACAATTCATATTTATAAATTTCATTTCATAATTGGATTTATCTTCTCAATCTTTGATTATATTTATAATTTCTAATTCAATTTTCACTTAACAATGATAATACCTTAATATCATCATTTCTAACATCCAAGCAACCATATAATAGCTATGTAGTTTACCAAAAACTTTCTTTATATCAAAAATATATTTTTGGGTAAAATTATTTCATTTACCCATATTTAAAACAATACCATGTCGATTGTTCTATTCAAGCGTTTAGAAACCCTTTCGATACAGTTGTCCAGACTGTGCCGACGAAGGTTCATATGCCACTCAATAAACCAATCAACACAATATTTAAAACAATTAATATTCACTAACAAATACGCGCTCATATTTATTAATACGCTCAAACTCATTATAGAGTACTAGAGACTCTAATTTAAATGAGTAATTCCCACCAGAGCCAAGGTTATCACCAACCTATTGCTCTGATATCAACTGTGACGTCCTAGGCTTTTCAACCATCAGCAACGGCTCACGACCGGTAGGCTTTTCAACCATCCCAGCCCCACTATGGCTCACAGTGATACCTCGAATTTGCTTTTACGGCCACCCTCTCGAGTCGCAACCAACCCCGCAAGACCTTATACTATCCCCGGGGGCATGTAGGGGTAAGAGTCTCCCGTTCGCCACCTAACGCAAAGCGAGAACCCCCTATCACGCTGTAGTGTAGCAAATCCGATCCCTTGAGTCAACACTAGTCTACAACAATCAACTCAAGTTGCACAGAAATACGAACCATTTGTGTTTAAGAAGAAAAGGTAGAAGAAGAGAAAACAAAACAACATCAGAATCTAACCATCGCAGCGGAATAAAATATAATAGAAAGTAAATAATCTTTCTCAAAATCAAATATAACTGTTTACATACATTACATCATCAGAGTACATCAATCACAGCTCACATAATTAACATACAATGGATACACAGCAACTCAACAGCGGAATAATATATATATATACAAGTACGTGAGTACGTATCGTCATCCAGCTCGTCTCCTGAGCTCCACAGCATCAAATCATGTATCCTATAATACTCGGTCTGACCCGAGCATTACAGTTAAATAACACCCGAGTCAGTCTGGAATACCAGCGTGAGAAAATCACACCCAATTGATTATTAATAAAGTTTCAAAAATCCTTTGAAAACAAAAGCATCTCGTAAGACCACGCCACAAATAAACATGTCGGGTTTTTACCTTACGATAGCTAAAACAATTTTTATAGAAATCCTCTGATATTATAATAGTGTCTATATACAAATACTTATAAAATAGCCGAAATTGTTACATCTATTAAATTCCAGCTACTAGCCACAAAAGTGGGTAATACAAACAAAACTCGTACAAGGCTCGTAGGGAGAATGGATTTCCAACAGTGACTAGGCACTGGGGTACCACCTGTTGCAGTACGGGGCCTAGATCACCGTACCGAGGATTACTCCCTTCAACCCCTGCAACACAAGGCCGGAACCATTCCTTACTGAACAGTCCCGAACAAGATAAACCCCGTGGTTGGCGCGACCAACCACCCACTATGCCGAAATAATAAAGGGACATCTAGACAGGGGAATTATCTTGTCCTGCTTGGGTATGACCCACCTAACCTTGCTGCATATCCCCTGATTTTCAGTCATTCCCGGTTGATGAGGCTTGAGGCTAAGCGTTACCTTTAGAACGTTTTCACTTAGAATGCCCATCGTCCACCTAGCGATGTTTCGCAAGCATTCATCCATACAAGTCCGTCCCGGGTTCGAACGGAACCGAAGGCACTACTCCTACCACATCCATTTTGGAAATATCCTCAGGATTAGTAGCGACTAGCCCTTGCACTTCACTGCTCCATCTTCGACTCTAAAAATCGTTTTCACGAAATGTACAAATCGGATCGAAGTGGTTTTCGAGAAATAAATCTCGATCCCGGTCTCTTCGAAACGATAAACGCATTGTCCAATATTGATAGTCGGTTGTTTAACTATCAATTAATATTCACAAACAACCAACCAATAAATAAGTTCCCAAATTATTTATTTATCTCAAAATATCTTTACAAGGTATATTCTCATTTTCAAATCTTTTTGAAAACAGTATCAAACTACCTTCCTTTTTCTCAGAATAAATTCCGAGTATTTCATTTCCACTAGAATCACCAAGTACAAGATTTTAGAATTTGAAATAATTTCAAAACACTTTAGTACTAAAGTATGGTTAATATTTAATTTAGAAAATCCTTCTTTAGTACTTAATTTAAAATAATGCTTTTAACAAAATACCAAGTCATTCTTTATATAATTATTTCGATATAGATAAAACAAAAATTCTTACTTTGGAATTTACCTTTAAATACTTAAGTTACGACTACTTTAATAATTCACTAAAATACATACTATATAAACATTTGAAAATAAAGCTACTTAATAAAATGTAAAACTAGATTTTTACTTTTATAAACCAAAATACTAAGTTACTTCTTAATGATTACTGCTAGAATAAATTAAAAGAAATACTTACTTTAAATATTAGAAATTATAAATTTTACAAAAACTTGCTTCTTTAAATAACTTTAAAACATTTAATTTATATTGGCAAATTTACTTTAAAAACATGTACTTGGCCATCCGGAGAAAATCCAAACTTCGATCACTTAAATCAAATTTCCCCAAAATGATTTCGAATCTATTCTTTCTGGAATAAATTCTTTTACTTATCAGTTCATTTCTACATTCAGTAGTTATGGTCTTTATTATTATCATCATTATCTTCTTTAGTTTCTTCTTTACTCTTTCAATAATTCAAATCTTAAATTCTAAATAAATGTTTGTTCTTTTTTTTTACTAATACTGCATTTTAAACTTCATTAATTTTCTGTTTATTCAAATTTCCCTTCCATTCTCAGGATTCATTTATTAAAATTTAAAGTCACTTTATTTCTTCTCCAAGTCATTCTTAAATCTATTCAAATTTCCTAAATTATTTTACTTACAATTTCACTTCTTTAATTTTCTTTTCCAAAATTCAATTTATATATTTTTGGTAATTCGTTATTCCCAATTATATCCAATCAAACCATAACATTCAATATACCAATTATCAATAATATCAATAATATTCATCACAGAATATAGAATAATCACAACAGAGCGTATTAAACAATTTAAATAAATGTTGAGGGATCCAGTTGGATCCCTCCAACCTGTTTTCCCTGCATTCACAGATATTAGCACAATATACAATACCAATTCCAAATATATATCACACTATAGCATATCAGTCAATCCAATCATTCAACAATTATTTAAATTTTATCATTTAAATCTAATTTTAACTGAGTGAGTTTAACTCACCTTTCGTTTTGTTTTGCAATTCGATCCAACCCGGCTTGCTTCTATCAGATTTTGACCTTGTATAACAATCATACAATTTATTAACACTTTGAAATAACTTGAACCATTCATTTCCATTTATAAATTTAATTGATAATTAAATTAACTAGTGATTTAGTCCTAAATTTGGTGATTAAATTTTAAACTAATTCACTTTAACAATCTCTAGAATAATCAAATGAGCTATTTAAATAAATTCATAAAAATGCTGCCGATACTTATATACATATATACATATATATATATATATATATATATATATATATATATATATATATATATATATCTGATAACCTTATAAAATTACTCAATTGAATATTTAATTGATTTGTTTTTTTTATTTAACTCTGCATTTGTATAAATATACTTATTCTCCGAGAAAATTTTCCTTTCTGTAAATATCAAATAGAAGTTTACTGTCCTGTGAATATAAACTGAAATAAAGAATTATTATATATGTTATTAAATAAATCAGAAAAGGGATTACCTCACCATTCTCAAGAATGCCAGCAACTGCGCCCTCCACCGCGCTCACCGTCGCTCCAACCCCGTTGTCGCTTGTCAAAACCCTACACGAGATCGAAAAGCCCACTCCATTTGCCTTCGACTCGAGAAACTCGATTCAATCGCGCGAGCTCCCCTCCACAAGCCATAAATTTCGCCGTTCGAACAAGTCCTGATCGCGTGCCACCTGCCTTGAACCGCCGACTCCGAGACCACCCCCTTCATGCGCGAGCGTGCGCTCCCTTCCAAACCTCACAACAAAGTCGCGACCACCCCTACGACCTTCGACTTCGCAGCGCCACCCCACGCACGCGACTCCCCAATACAAAGCCCTAGCAACCCACGATCGAACGCGATTTCGAACGCGATTTCGAACGCGATTTCATTCGTGTAATTTTTTTTTTTTAGGTTATGAACGTCTGCAGTAGAAATAAGGGAAGAAAGTGGGAAGTTATGTTAGGAAAGGAAGTGTACTCGAGATGCTAGAAAGAAGGATGGTACGGCAGTGATTAGATGTAGGATATTTTGAATTAAAACGGTTAATTATTCTCGAAACGTTTATATCTCGTGCGCTCACACGAAGAATCCAAAAATTATGAAATTTGAAATCCAGCAATAATTAAATATTACGTATCCAACTGCACTGGTTTGGTCGAAATCCGAGACTGTACCTCGGAAGGCTATTTTTAAATTCAATTAAACGATATAAATTTTCAAAACTAAACAAAGCGCCTTTAAATTCGATTCTGTCACTTTATTGTCTTCGGTATTGTCAATATAAATTTTACATGCCTTCAACTTATTTTTAATAGGCTTAAAATCTCAGATTTCATATTTTATCCAATTCAAATTATTTAACTCAACAATTTAATTGTCAAATAAATTATGATATTCGTAATTTAAGTTAATAATTAACCTTTTAAATATTTAAAATCAATTAAATATTCCGATTACAATTGCTTTAAAATTTCGGGTCGTCACAGATTCCTTCTCTTCAATAATATTTATAAATACTAATTAAGCCTCACTATGCCTCTAATCATTCTAATAATAAGTATAAAGCTCCTAAACCACTGAATTAACTTACTAACTTTCACGAATGTTTATATATAATTTCAATATAATTATACAGTTACTAAATCCTAACCCTAACAAATAGTAAAGCCTAAAAAATCATTCACAATCATTTAATCAACCCAAATCCAAATCTAAAGCTTACTAACTTTCCATAACAAGGTCTTAAAGCTTTCTAATAAATAATGTTGTGGTATAAACATGTTTAATGTATAAGTATAAGGCTAATTAATTACTAACATTCTTTAAATCATATTATATGACTTCATAATCATTACTAAATAATTATATAAAGTACAAATATAAATAATTTAGGAGAATCAACCAATTCAATTTAACGATAAAATTTCAAAGCTGAACAAATCACTGTTAAATTCAATTTTTACAACTTCTATAATCTTCAGTGTTACCAATATAAATTTTATAAGCCTTCAAATTATTTTCACAGGCTTAGAATCCCAGATTCTACATTGTACCCAACTTCAACTTATTTAATTTAATAAATTAATTATCAAATAATTGTGATATTCGTAATTCAAATTAAAATTAAACTTTTAAATATTTAAAATCAATTAAATATTCCAATTTTAAGTGCTCGAAAATTCCGAATCGTCACATTCCTCCCCCCTTAAATGAATTTCGTCCCCGAAATTGCTAATTAGGAAGAACGGTCCAATACCCGTTTACTTTTCTCAAAACCAATAATTTAACATTCTACCAACTATCTTTTATAGAACACCCATTATCACTCTTGCTAACTTTCCAAATCCTCCCATAGTTTCAAAACAATACTATTTGTTTAACAATTCAAGTTTCAATTTAAAACCAAATTTTGAATTATCAAAATTTTCTCAAAAATTTTCTAACTCCTTCAATTTTCGAAAAATTTCGCCCGCCTCTCCTTTGCGCGGCTAGATCGGTACAACTATAAAAGGCTTCTACGGGCTCCCAAATCCCAAAAGAAAACAAAAGGCCAAGTGGCTCAATCAAAAACCCAATCAAATCTCATACTGAAATTTTAACACATACCTTTTTGTTGAGCAATTCAAAATTATCTTCAGAAATAAAAAAAAAAACCATTTTCTTTTCCTTTTATATTACCTACATATTCCACTTAGCAATAATATCCAATCACAACTTTCAACACATATTATTGACTTCCTTACCAATGTCAATATCTATTCATCCAAATATTTCTTAGAATATATTTGTAATATCAATTCCAATTGGGAATGCACCATTCTTTACTTAAGTTTAGTATAAGCATTTAGTATGCTTCTTTATTTAGTTTTACTTTCTCCACTTTAGTTTATATCTATATCTATTCAATTTGATTCTTTCATTTCAATCTGAATTCAATTTATCTTCAACTCTGTATATTAAATTTTATTTTCCATTTACAACCAATTCATGACATTATTTTAAATTAGTTTCGTTCACTAATTTATTTCAATTTCCTATTTGAAATCGTTTTGTCGTTAACAAAAAAAGTTTCCAAAAATTTTCAAGTTTTTTTTCAAACTCCCAAAATTTCCGAATTTTTTTGGCAGAGTCTCCTTTGTACGGAGGAGCTTTCGCAATTTGACAAAAGATATAAATATATATACATCGACCCACACGGTCGGAAAAACCAAAAACAGTTCATATTTCCAATTTTTATTGCATAGGCGTACCGTATTTAGCATTTATAAGCAAGCGGCTTATCTATTTTAGCATTTAGCGCGATCCAATCCAGCCAAACGGCTTTCCGGTACCTGTACTTACTCAATTTAAACATATAAGTACTATATATAGGAAGTTTACTGCATTTCACTTAAATTTAAATAGCTAAAACATCGATCCTGTAACAATGCATGTGATATACTGGCATAAACACATAAATTTCACATATAATGCATGTTATATAAATCCCATAAACATATATAAGGTTCCAACACCTATTACAATTGCTTATAATCATTTCTCAAACCATTCCATTTAGTTGAAGTGATTTTCAACTTACTTGCTTTTATTTAATTCATTCTAAGCAAAACAAATTCATATTCATTCCAATTGATGCAAAAATCAATTTATCAAACTGCTATTAATTCATATAAATTTGTTTACTTCTGTTTACATCGAACGACCAATTTTCTAATGCAATTCGACAATATTAATGTGAATAAATAATTACTTAAGCTTTATAACCATTTAAATTGATTCTAACTCAATTTACATTTAATCCCATCCCATTTTAATTTATTCACAAACTTCCATTGCATTTTTTTTTTCATACCCAAAAAGTTTTATTCCAAAACATTTTATTACACTCGACAACCAATATATTAAATAACCATCTCACAATTTACTTAAGTTATTTATTTTCTTCAAACTATTTCACCGAATAACTTAAATTTATTTTATTCAAAGCCATTTTGTTATACTTGACAACATCCCACGCTTCTATTAATTCAAACTTAAGTTAATTTACTTCAATTCATTACCATTTCATGACTTAAGTTCACCCCCGTTTTAATTTATTCATAATCAAGTTGGATTTATTTTCATCTCAAATCATTTTTATTTTAATTCAATTCTATACAACCCAAGCTTGATTTCTAAATTCTATTACTTATTCACAATCTTTGATTTGATTCTCCTTTGACCAAATCCCAACCATTTCACTAATTTATTCAATTAGTTTATTCTTTTATCCATTTTAAATTTTAATTTACATTTGTTGAATTTATTAATAATAAGGCTATTCAATTTATGCTTGAGTTGGATTTGTTTATATTTCACACCATATCCATTTTAATCCAATTCAAATTTTCATTCAACAACACTTCCAATTATAATCCCATACTTGATTTTCATTTTCATTTATCTTGAAAATCATTTTATAAAATCATTTTATTTGATTTCCTTGAGTTCAATCTTATTTTATATCCCAACTTTGGATTTTATCTCAGAATACAAATATTTTTATTTCGGCTAATTTATCCCTCTTTTTTTTAAATTTTTTTATAACTACTCACTAATTAATATTCACTCTTCCCTAACTATTTACAATCAATCATATTCACATTTTACTTTTAACTAGGGGTTATATATATATTTCCAATGCTTTTCAATTCTTTTATAAGCTTCTGAAGTTTATTTATTTTAATTCAATACTCGTTTAATTTACATTTATTTGTTTGAGTAAAATTTTATTCCAGTCATTATTATCTATAATTCGACTGAATTCATTTAAATTCAGTTTTTATTCCAACTCACTTCAGTCAAATCTAGTTACATATCATTCTTTTAAATTTTACTAAGAAAGGACTTAATTCCATTTAATATCCTTCATGACACAACTAAATTTTTGATTCAATTCAATCCAAATTTAACCAAATTTTATTTCTCAATATATGTGAGTTCAAAACTTATTTATTTACTTCAAAGCTTATATTGCTCAGTTGAGTAATTTCATAATCTTAATTTTAGATTACGTATATAACACTTACTAACTTAAGGTATGAATTTCATTTCATAATCATAATCATTTACCTTTCAACTTTATATCCGATTTAATCCAATTTTTAATTCCAATTTTATTTAACTTATCTGAAGTTCAATTCAATATATTTTCTTCACTTTCATTCACTTAAGTTAAATTTTAATTCCTGGATTAAAATTTCCAATTTCTTCTTATTAATATCAACTTTACTTTATAAGTTCAATAGTTGATCCACTTATTCATTCACAAATTCACTGTCAACCAATAAATTTTATTTCCAAACATTAATTATTTTTAGTACATTTAAACTTATTCTGTACCTTATTTTACACATTTAAATCAAGCATCATCCAATATTGAATTTTATTTCAACAAATTCCTAATTTACATGTCATTAAATTCCCTTTGAAATATTCTATATCCAAAATTCCTTGCATTTACAAAAATCAAATTCAACTCTCGCAAATAATTTCAATTCAAAACAATTTGGTAGCAATTTCTCTTCTGGAAACTCGAAAATGAACATCGATGATGCTGCAGTCATCACCGAAGTTATTTTCTAGCGACTAAAAGAGTTCAATGCTTTTATTCTCTTTCTAAAATCCCTTCAAATATTCCAAACTCTCCAGAGTTCAAATCCGATTCAAAATTTTTCCCAAACTCCAATTTCGAAGCCCATCCAAAACATTACTCTGGAACTTTCAGAAAATTTTTCAAATTCACAGGAATTTAAATTTCCAAATTTTCAAATCCCATATCCTTTAAATTTATAATCAAACATTACTTTGGAATTTTACCTTATTTTAAATTATTATTAATCACACTATAATTCATATTTATTATTTACATTTACAAATCTCATTTGTTTATGAATTTGTTTCTAAGTTTTTAATTATGATTTCAATTCCTTATTCAATTATGAATCACGTTTACAAATTCCATTTATTTTATTAATTTATTCCTTAATCTTTGGTTATTATCTTCAATTTCTTATTCAATTCTCATACAGTGATAATAATTTAATATTATTACTTTCTAACAACCAAGCATCCATATATAACCATAATAATTTACGAAAATTATTTTCTTTATATACAAATAAACATAATAATTTAATCTTTGGGTAAAATTTATTTCATTTACCCTATTTAAAACAATACTGTGTCATTTTACCTTGTTCAAGAGTTTAGAAATCCCTATCGATGACATGGCATCCCACGCATCGACCAGGATCCATAAACACTCAACCGATAAATCAACACAATATAAAATAAAATTTTATATTCACTAACAAATACGTGCTCATATCTATTAATAATCTCAAACTCATTCTAGAGTACTACGGACTCTATTTAATGAGTAATCCCCACCAGAGCCAAGGTTATCACCCACCTAAGCTCTAATACCAAGTGTAATGGCCCGCAAATCCGTACCCCTTGAGTCAACACTATTCTACAACAATCAACTCAAGCTGCACAGAAATACGAACCATTTGGGTTAAATAAGAAGATGTAGAAGAAGAAAATAGGAAAAAACATCAGAATCTAACCATCGCAGCGGAGTAAAATATAATAGATAATAAATGATCTTTACACAAAACGAATATATATCTGTTTTATACATACATCATCATCAGAGTACATCATAAGATTCTAACAACATCAATAATATACAACTGGATACACAGCTACTCAACACAGCGGAATATATAGATATATAACATGTACGAAAAATACGGCTCGTCCTCTAGCTCGTCTCCTGAGCTCCACAGCATCAAATCATGTATCCTATAATACTCGGTCTGACCAACGCGTTACAGTTAAATAATACCCGAGTAAGTCTGGAATACCAGCGTGAGAAAATCACACTCAATTGATTATTAAAGTTTCAAAAATCCTTTGAAAACAAAAGCATCTCGTAAGACCACGCCACAAATAAACATGTCGGGTTTTTACCTTACGATAGATAAAACAATTTTTATAGAAATCCTCTGATATTAGAATAGGCTGTATTTACAAATACTTATAAAATAGCTGAAATTGTTACATTATTAAATTCCATCTACTAGCCACAGAGTGGGTAATACAAAGAATGCCCATCGTCCACCTGACGATATTTCGAAAGCATTCATCCATACAAGTCCGTCCCAGGTTCGAACGGAACCGAAGGCACTATTCCTACTACATCCATTTTGGAAATATCCTCAGGATTAGTAGCGACTAGCCCTTGCACTTCACTGCTCCATCTTCGAATCCACACTCGTTTCCACGAAACGTACAAACCGGATCGAAGTGGTTTTCGAGAAATAAATCTCGATCCCGGTCTCTTCGAAACGATCAATGTATTTGGCCAATATTGATAGTCGATTATTTATCAATCAATTAATATTCAGAAACAACCATCAAAAATAAATAATTTCCCAAATTATTTATTAGCCTCAAAAATATCTTCATGAGATATATTTCCACTTTTCAAACCCTTTGAAAACAGTTTCAAATCATCTTTCTTTTTCAGAATAAACTTTCCCAAATATTTTCTATCTCCACTGAAATTACCAAGCACAAAACTAGATTTTTAAGATAATTTAAAACACTTTATTTGAAATATACTTTAAAACATTTAAGTTAAAATTACTTTAATAATTTTTTAAAAATACATACTATATGAATATTTGAAAATAAGGTTACTTAATAAAATATAAAACTAGAATTTCACTTTTAAAAGCAAAATACTAAGTCACTCTTTAAATAGTTGCTACTATAATAGATTAAAGAAAATACTTACTTTAGAATTTAAATATTAGAAATAATAAATTTTTCCAAAACTTTCATTTTAAACAACTTTAAAACCTTTAATTTATATTTAAAAATTTACTTTGAAAACGTACTTGGTTATCGAGAGAAAACTCCCAATTTCAATCACTTAAATCAATTTTCCCAAATTGATTTCCAATTTACTTCATTAGAAATAAGTTTCTTTAATTGCTCAATTCATTTCAGAATTCATTAATTATGGACTTTATCTTCATTATTATTCTCTTCCGTTTGATTTTTAAATCATTTAACTGAAATATACCAATTTCAGCTTTTTCTCCAATTTCTTCTTTATTCTTTTCAAAATTTAAATTTTAAATTTAAAATAATTGTTTTGTTAATTTAAATAATATCACTGAAGTTTAAAATTCAATAATCTTCTGTTTATTCAAAATTACCCTTCCTATGCTCAAGATTTATTTATTAGAAATTTTTAAGTCACTTTATTACTTTTTTCATTCATTCTTAAATTTATTCAAATTTCCATAATTATTTTACATACAAATTCACTTCTTTTATTTTCTTTCAAAAATTCAATTTATATATTTTTGGTAATTCATTATACCCAATTATATCCAATCAAACCATAGCATTCAACATTCCAATATATTTCATCATAGAATATCAAATAATCATAACATAGGGTATTAAATAATTTAATTAAATGTTGAGGGATCCAGTTGGATCCCTCCAACCTGTTTTTCCAGCATCCACAGACGTTAGCACAACATAAAATGCCAATTCCAAATTGTACCACACTATAGCACAACAATCAATTCAACCATTCAAACAATTATTTAAATTTATCAACTTAAATTTAAATTTAAATTCAACCGAGTGAGATTAACTCACCTTTGATTTTGCAATCCACTTCCATCTCGACTATTTCCTTCATGATATTTGGACCTTTTATAAACATTAGTTGATTTTTTTTATTAATATCCAAATAATTTGAATGATTAAATTTGCATTTAAAAATTTAGTTAATAATAGCTTTATTTTAACCTAGAGTTAAATTTTAAAATGATTCCCTCTTTGAATAAAAATATGTTTAGCAACTAAAATAGTTAAATAAGTTAATTTATGGTTTAATTTCATAATTCATTAATTTTAAAATATAAACCGATAAGTTTAAAAATGTATATTTATTTCCTTCCGAACTACATATATTAAAGCAAAATTATTTATTATAATATATCCTTTCCTGTTTATAGCAAAGAAAAATTTCTTTTCTGCTTTACTGACCTAGATGTGTAAATATCCTTCTTCTTCTTTTTATAACACTTCCTTTTTCCTAAAAATAAAATGGAATTTACCTTACTGTAAAATTATAGACATATGCCTACATATATTTAACTTAATTTAAAAAAAAGAAAATTTAAATTATTCAATACCTCACAGAAAAAGCATGATATCTGAATTTGGGCACGAGCTTCCCTAGCTCCAGATCGAAATCCCCTACTCCAATCCTATACAAGCTTTAACATCACTGCCACAGATCCCACTGCCAGTTCACTCCTCGGCCCGCGATAACATCGTGCTTGAGCACCTCACTGCGCCCTCCCTTTACCTCGCGCAAATCGCGAATTCACCTCCTGCTAGCGGCCCAATCCATCAACAGCGACCCCTAACTTAAAATCGCAACCTCCTCCATCCCGTGCTGCCCCACGCCGTCACCCTCCAAGCACGCGCGTGAAGCGTTTTCCCCCTATTTGATTTGCGCGACTTTGACAGGAAGGGGATCGAACTCGATGCTGCTACTATACTGCGAGCTGAACGAAATAGAAGTGGCGACGAGAGCAAATTCGAAAGAAGAGGAAGGAGGGTTTTATGCAGTATTTTTTTATTATCGCGATCTGATTTGTGGTTTTGAAGAAAAGGGTTCGGCCATTTCTTTTCTTTTAAAGACGTAAATTATAATCTGAACAGAAAAGAAAGGGGTCCATTGATTTGAACGAAGGGAAAGGTTAGGTCGGCTATGCTCACATAGGTATAGAATAGGGTTGCTGATGGGAAAGGATTTCAGCTAAATGTTAGCCAGCGTACGCAAATATATACATTCAATTTAAATTTAAATTCAATTCATCTCGATTTACACACACCGAAATTCCGAACCCCTATCCAGGCGTGCCGCCTGGAATTCATAATGTTATGCCCCTATTCCGAACGCAATGGAAAAGGTTTCAAGTCCTAATTCGATCGTATGGGGAAGATAGCTTTTTGTATCGAATTAAAATATTAAATTTTCGATATAAATCTCAGCTCGTTTATATATCGTACGCTCACACAACAACTCCAAATGCTACGAAAATTGAAATCCGATAATAATCCAATATTATGGATCCAATGGAACTGGTTTCGTCAAATTCCGAGACTACGCCTCAGAAGGCTATTTTTAAATTCAATTTGACGATAAAATTTCAAAACTGAACAAATCATTGTTAAATTCAATTTTTACAACTTCTATTATCTTCAGTGTTATCAATATAAATTTTATAAGCCTTCAAATTATTTTCAAATGCTTAGAATCTCATATTCAACATTTTACCCAACTTCAACTTATTTAATTTAATAATTTAATTATCAAATAATTGTGATATTTGTAATTCAAATTAAAATTAAACTTTTAAATATTTAAAATCAATTAAATATTCCAATTTTAAGTGCTCGAAAATTCTGAGTCGTCACAAAGTGTCTCATCTAACTATACCATTTAACCTAACCCAACTTAGCCATTATAACAACCCGCCCTTCGTAATATCCAAAATTCAGCATCTCATATCAAAGCCTAACTTTCGAATACCACAAAAAGATGGATTGTTGGGTTAAAATTTGAAACAAACACTCTCACATTGGAAAGGTAATATATAATATAACGAATATGCATGAACAAAATAGGATCAATAATATATAAGAGAATGCAATGGCAAAACTAAATGATAAATAAATGTCAATATAAAAATTCAGAATAGAATATTAAATACAATAGGTCTCATATATAAATAACATATGTCATGTACTACTATAATATCAAGTGTATATATATATCCTAGGTATCGTCTTTGCCTCCAAAGCTCTAACTGTGTCGCTCTGATAGCGTATCCCTAAAGCACATGACCCTCAAACTACTCCGTCGAGTATCCGAGAGTTGTCATGAAATAAAAGACAAAGACAAAATGTGGGTCAGACATAAATCTTGGTATGAGGAGAACTATCCCAAAATACTGTATATGAAAACTACATGCATATAAGGTAGGAACTACTAAGGTACAACTGGCCCTCTCTACTAACATGGCTCAAGGGTAATTCAAAATGTTGGTAAACAAGTAAAGTAAACCTATCCAAATGATAAATGGCTCTTTTCCTTTAATCAATGAGTCGGCATAACTAATATAACGTGACTTCTATGTAACAATATACCATAATATAAGCAACCTAATATACAAAGATAAGGTAATCATAATATAAGTCTATCACAAAGTGCACAATAACAATAGTAACAATAAAAATATCAGCCAGCTAGTAACACGGACAATATAGCAATGAGAGAAAACCAAAGAATACAAATTGATACTCATCATTACTGTTGAGTGAAGTCCACTACGAACGTCTAATTGTAATCTAATGATTTCCTTCGTGGGCTAAATATAAATAGAGTCAATACCTAATTGTACCTAGACCTCGATCCATATCCTAAGAGCTAGGTCTTGCGTAGATCTCATTGTACCCCTATACCGAGCTTTGGTGATATATGACCTTCTAGATACTTGAAATGTGGTCCCATAATAAATATAGTCGGTACTTGAACATACCTTAAACCCCGAGCCGCATCCTTAGCGATGGGTCTTATGTAAATCACATTGTACTCTTATAACGAGCTTTAGTAATATATGACCTACTCTAAATACCTAAGACCTTTGCGGATCACACCACACACTTATAATGAGCTTTGGTGATATTGATCTAGCAGTAGATGATTGTCATTATTCCCCCGAGGACATCATGGATTTCTTAACAAACTCATATAACTTCTTTACAAAAGAGAATGATAGGCCTACCCATATAACATGTCATTAAGACCATAAAGGAACATTGATGCTAAATAGATATATTTATATATCAAATATAATATCTCATAATCAAATACGCCTATCCCAAACAAAGACCAATAACACATCATTGTTTATCTACACGTATGGTCACTACTGAAAGACCAATAATATGCATGGACATTAATATATGACCAATATGATTATCAAACCATCTACCCAAGGACGAAACCAAGGGGTATGAACTTGCATCCCATTTCTCAATGCATCCCAAATGTCTTCCCAAAGTCATAGGAAGCAAATGGGTTTGGTTCGAATGTGAAATAATCTTGATCTGCACATTATTACCCGGCCCAACCATTGATCGGTGGACCGGTCAGTGCTACCAATCCATTCTATGAGTTGGGAAATAATGCCTAGCTTGGGGCATGATCTAAAGCCTGGTTTTCTCCCGTTTCATCATGCCACCTTCTCCGTCGAGTCATCTAACCGCCTTGCTATATTGTCTTCGTCACGAGGTTGAAATTTAATGCCTTTTGGTTGAGTATGCATGTCGATTCCTTCGTGTATTTGAGAGGGATGTTCGTGTTGTCACAAATTCTTTTCCCAATCGTTTAGGTACCAAAATGGAATATGCATCTCGATAACCCAACTAGACCCTCCCACGTTGCTTTCTTCCGTTATATATATACATATACATATACATACATATATACATATACATATATATATATATGCTAATGCACACAATACATGCCCATTAACATACATTTATACTTATAGTTATACCTCACAATTCACATTTCGATCTTCACCGGAGCAGTTACTCCCGATACTGCCTCAAGTAACTTAGCACACACGATAGTTGCCGCAACAGCAAGTGATGCTCATGACGTGCTTATACACTTATACATTTTCATATATACGTATAATTGAATAAACAACTTGATCGTTTAATAACCAAATCTTACTTTTATTTACTACATCTGTTCATAAAAGTCTAAATATTTTTTTAATTATTGTATAACTCGTGCAACTTTTTTATAAAATACATAATTAGCTTATAAATCATTTGAGCCTTCTTGCTATTTTTGAAAGTCATACTAAAACTTCTAATTAGTAATAAAATGTATAATAATAAATCTATTGCTAAGATAACTGTGAATTAGAGTTTAGTTAATTTATAACAAAGTTGTAAATTAATATCAACTCCATCTAACTCTATTTAAGACATATAGAGCACAGTATTTATATATAAAGGATCTTAATCAATTATCTTGAACATCTATTCAAACAAATCCAATCAAACATGGGAATGTGTATATATATATGTATGTATGTATGTATGTATGTATGTATGTATGTATGCATGCATGCATGTATGTATCTGTATGTATGTATGTATGTACGCATGTATTATTCTACCTCTTCTAGGTAATATTTTTGATACATATAACAACGGGGGTACATACTAGAATATAAATTCAGAGAATTAATTCCACTCACCCGAGTTGTAGTTTCTCAAGTTTATGGATCTAGTTCAAACCTGTAGACATAGACAGTTTTCCTACGAGTACAATGATGAATACCACATCTCGATTGGAGCTTGTATGCAAAAGATATGAATTTAATACGAAATGATATTTAATTAAAACAATTAAATAGTTAATTACCTTAGTTAATCCATTCCCTCTTGTTCCCTAAAACACTACTACTACTTTAAGGATCCACCTTTTCGACCAGCGAATGCTGACACTAATACATCCATAGTATTCACGTGTCGAGCACCCAAGTGCTAGAAAGACGTATTGTTAAAGGAAAAAAGAAAAAGAAAAGGAATAAGCAAAAGGAAAGAAACAAGAAAAAGGAGAAAAAATATTAAAATCTCATAATAGAACGATTACATATAATATCATAAGACAATACATAATGTCATCTTAAGAATCGTAGCATTTTAGAGTTATAACATTAGCCTATTATAATAGTCTGTCCACATAGCTGCTAATACACACGCACACACACATAATAGTAGTGTAGTGGAAATAAATACTATAGTATGCAAATAGAAGCATCATACTCGTCTCTTAAAGCTTCAACGAATATCAATGAAACCCTGCCTTTCTAAAATTGCTCGAAAGAGCACTCGAAGAATTAAGGGAAACATAAATCCATGAGTCAGACATAAGCCCAGTATGAGAAACTCATAAAATTTAAGATTATCATATAATAGAACTTTCAAGACCACCCAAAATACCGAAATACTTATCCCCTCGAAAGAACCAAACTAATCTAATGAAAACATATGGCGATAATATAGATAGTTTCTAGGGTGTAGGATATAAACCAAAAAATAGCCATGCTGCTTGCATCTTATAACACAATAATATCATAAATATAACTAAAATAACTAAGGTACGTTCATATATGGATTTCTGTTGGAGGGCCTTAAGTAAACTAAAGCGGATCTCCTGACAAGGGTCATAAACTACCTTTCGAAACCACACATATCTCTAGATAAAATATGTCATAAAGGAAAATATAGCCGGTGCACGCCCGATCATGTGATACGAATACCAATAACTCCTGTGTGCCTCGGTCGAAAACACCTCTAGATATTTGGAGTTGATGTATCCTTGGGTTAACTAAACACACTATATATTCCCTTACTCTATTTTCTTTCATTACCAATGTTGAAGTCACGTTCAACATCTCAATATACAAGTCTTCATCACTTAAACATACTCGAATCTCTCTCTGGATTCCAACATCCTGAATAGTTCATGAATCTCTCCATGGACTCCATCATAAGTCGTCCGACGAATGCTAATGCTGACCTCTCCCTTGGACATAAGTTTAGGAAGATAGTTTAACTCTATAGCATTCTACTCCACGACTGCTTCCAAAATATAGAAATCGTATATCAATTTTGAAGTGGTTTTCGGTAAGTAATACACTTATCCAATCCTGGACTCTTTTAAGAAAAATCGGTGAATTTCCATTTAACTCAATTTTGGATTACAAGAAAGGAATCGAACGATAAAAATGAATCCTCCCATGGGGATCTCATGTATATGTGTTCTTAAAGCAGATTCATACGAATGAGTTTTCCTCTAGTGTTTATGCCAAAACTTTTCATAAACACCTAATGCAATAATAAATATGAAAATTTCAAGAAATGGCATGAAAAAGAAAAGAAGAACACACAATTTTTGTAGTGGTTCGGTTAAAAAATCCGGCGTACTACCACTTATACTTTGTTATTGGATTTCTATCGAATTTTACAAAGTTATTCTTACAGATCGGTGATGATCCCTTAGATTATAGAAGAAGTACATAAAGTTGTTAAAAGAGCCAAAAGAACCTTGAAACAATGCCCCTCATTGTCTATTTATAGCTGCAAATTGCGAGAAATTTCTCCATTACATTTGCACCCATGTTCCCAACATCCAGGAGAAGTTGCTTGGATAAGATCATGGCCACCTAAGTAATGTCCAGGGATCAGTACCTATCCTTTCCCTAGGGATGCATATTGATCCATAAGATAGGACATAAGGCCTTCTTCGATTCTTGGTAATTGCTTAGTCAACTTATGTGTCTCGTATCTTTGTCCTTAGCATCTAGTTGTATCGATATGAGCTTGAATTTGGCTGAATTCCATGGCTCGAATGTTCATAGATTGCACTTGGTTCGTCCATCAAGTGTTTGAGTTTTATCTGTCTAACAAACCTTCTCACTTGACATATTATGCCTTGCAAACACCTTGACTTCATGTGGTGTGAGTTGTTGATGGGTTTGAGCAAATGTTGGGGATCAATACTGATCCCTGTTCACGGATTGGTACTTATCCATGCCTTTGCATGGATCTTAAACTCTGATCTTGTAAATAAACTGAGTTAATGTTTTGGAACTTCTCACCAAGTTATATGAGTTTACTTCTTAATCTTGCTCAATATTTGAGTTAGGCGGTCAACATACTAGATTCTTGCATGGTAATATTTCAGTTTAATCGTTCAAACTCATCTGGATGTGGCTTGGTCACAAGCTAGATAACATTTTCCACCCAGAGAATGTCTTGTAAATAAAATGCATGCTTTGTTCAAAATCAAATACCGAAATCAATTATCAACAAGTAGATGAATTTTTGGCTATTAACTAACCATACAGAAGTGAATCATCCTGTTCTATCAAATTCACCCGTAAATCAAAGATCATTCTAGACTATTATAGCTATGGACTCGAGTTCTTGCTCAAGTGTTAGTCATAAATGATCATCATTCCGTGTTACCCCGTAACTTTAATATCATATTCATAAATTAGGATTATCCTGTCTTTTTGGGAGTTAGTAATCATATATCAAAATCAGTGGCTCAATTCGGTAATTTCGATCGAATTACTTCAACGTCAATTGGTGATCAAAATCAAACTCTAGCTTTCGAGATCTCTGGGTTGTACATTCGATGACCAATTCAATTCTTGATCACTCTTGACTGTTAGCTTAATCTTTGATCTCTCTAGGTTGTTATTTCAGCCCTCGATCTCTTCGGATCATTAGTTAAATCCTTAATCTCTCCAGATCGTTATTTCAATCCGTGATCTCTCGATATCATTAGTTCAATCCTTGATCTCTTCAAATCTTTATTTATTTCAATCCATGATCTATCCAGATCGTTAATTTAATCGTCGATCTCTCCAGATCATTATTTCAATCCATAATCGCTCCAGATCATTATTTTAATCCTTGTTCTCTACAATCTCTTCAGATCGTTAGTTCAATCCTCTATCTCTATATATCGTTGTTTCAATGCATGATCTCTTTAGATCGTTAGTTCAATCCTCAATCTCTCTATATCGTTATTTCAATCCACAATCTTTTTGGATCGTTTAGCACCCATACAAGGGTTTGATCTCTTCGAATCTTATTGACTCCAATTTGCTTGGTCTTCGACAAGGGAAATCAATGTTTAAGCAAGGCCAATGTGCTCACTTTCCGCTGAGGGGCCTTGCTCTCATACAAGCCCAATCCCCTTGCTCTCTGGTAATGGAACCTGCATTTTGCGGTCGTTGCCTCATTTCTCCAGATAGCAATCATTCATTTTATAAATCAATATAAAGGATAATCGATCTCCATTGGTTTTTCCAAATCAATACCAGTCATCACATTCTAGTGATTTTCGAAATAAAAGATTCATAGAATTCAAATTCAAACATCAATCACTCGTCATGACATCCATTTCGACATTATAGCTTAGCATGAAACAAAGAGTGTGCATATAGACCGATCGAGGTCCCATACATAAGTACGTTGCTTGACTGTAATACCACATTATTTATTAAAAATAGAAGGCAAAGTGTGGGAATCGAACCAACACCCTGCTATCCCGATCATGTGTAAGTTATCCTCAGCCTAGATCCGAGGCCGCTTCGATTCATTATAGACGATGATTGCCCTTGCTGCATCATTGCAGCTTGGCTCCTCACATAATGATATAGCTGGTTGTTTCTAACTTGCTCCTCAATCAAATCACAAAGATGTTTACAATAATTTGTCTTGTGCCCATCCGGCTCATAGAATAGGCAATACTTTCCCGATCGTTTTTCCCAATTGGTGGGTTCTTTCCTCCCATGTTGTCAATAAGGGTTTGCACCCTAATATCAAGGTAAATACTCCCTGGTATTTCAGTTAACTCAATGTAAGAAGAGAAATTTGGTTCCCTTCTCCGTTGATTTAGTCCTTCAAAGCCGTCATCAGCCTTCCGCTTTATATAGTCTTCACCAGATGTGACAACCCGCATTTCAGATGGTTTAAGTCGACAATAAACCACACATGTCCAACTCAAAACGATCCGGAACATAGAAAATCAATGGGGTTAATTAAAAAAAATATGAAAAGAAGAAAACAAACACATAATCTCATAGTGGAACGTAAAAATATAATAATCAAATAAACAATTCATGAAGCTTTTTATACTATACATTTGATTATAATTTAAACAATATTTATTAGAGTTATACATACCAGAATAATAGAATAATGCAGTAGAACAACATGATGCGGGAATAATATTAGTAATAATATACCAAATCTTCGTCTTCGTCCTCCAAAATAAACGATCTTCAATGAAATGAAGTACTCAGGGCTGACCAAAGCATAAAGTAAAACTATACACTCGAGTCAGAACTAAAATTATGTAAGTCAAATCGATATCACATATAACAGGAATGTAATAGCATCAGAGATGTTTATGGGGTTTTACATCTCCTATTCAATGTATAACGTGTGTGTAATAACTCAGAAGATATTATGGGATTTTCCATTTCTTAAGGTTCCGTCAAAATATCTACATATAGTAGAATATCCTATATATGTGATGTCTTATCAATAAAATTAATATTTTTCTTAGCGTTAAGGCTTTACATTAACCCCCCTTAACGTATTTTTAAGCATTGTCGTATAGTTTGCATATGACACCCCAGTAGCACGTTGGGGGATAAGGATGCGTCGTGATACGACAAACTAAACCAAACTCATAGTGGTCTCGTATAAGGATAAAAGTATGATAAGGCATGTGAGGCAATGCCAAGGGTAGGATACTACCAGTTCGGATCGCAGGGCTGGTGGTAACGTATCATAGCCACGATCGCCCACTGCGTCCATCCATCCTATATCGTGTCAAAGGGAGGTTATACCAAATCGGTGTGCACCAATCGAAACCAACATCAAGGTAATAGTATAGACCAAGTCCAAAAAGAAAATCAAAGGATGAATGTCCACTAGAGGTAGCTACCCTCATTGGCCTTGTCAAGCCGTCCGGTTTTAGTCATTTCAATTTGACACAAGTGTTTGGTTCTATCCATCATCGTTCTCTTTCATCAAATCCAGCAAACGTACACCAATCCAACTACTTCATTCAGGAATCTCCTCCACGTACAAAGTTGTTAAAATGGTTCCAATATTGACAGAGCATGCCAATAAGAGGCCTCGGTCTCTTTAACAACCAAACGTAGTTTTACACATCGGTTGTTCTTTTACATTTTGAAAACAATTCATACTTGCTATCAAAATATCACCTTCGCTTCAAAATGTCATTCATTTTAAAATTATCAAATTCACTTCGAAATCAATTCTATTTCAAAATCATTTTATTTATTTCCAACATTGTTTCAAATATAAACTTAGTTTTAACTTTAATTTAACCAAATTCGCATTTGAATCCACGATTTAAGTATTAACAATTCCCAACATGAATAGTTTGAATTTTAAAAAATAGTTGAATAGGTAAAAAATAGTTTGAAAATTAAAATAGTTAAAATTGTTTAGATATTAGAATATTTTATATATTTAATGATTTGTAATTTAAATAATTTTAAAAAAATGAAATTTTAAAACAGTTATAGTAAAATAGTTCATAGTGGAAATAGTTTCAAATTTAAAAATGTTCTTTCCCTTTCCCATAAATTGGGACCTTGGTCGAAATTTCAAACCAAACAAATTTAATTTCAAATCTTTCAATTCAATCGGTTGAATTTTGATTTAAATTCAAATCAACCCAAATTCGATTTCAATTCGAATTACTTCAATTTCAAAATGTTTCATTTCAACTTCAAATTCAATTCAATGATTCGATTCAATGGCTTAAATTTCAATTCAATTCTAAATTTTAAACCGTTTCAATTTATATAAATTTCGAGTTCGATTTCAAAATGCCAATTTAAATCTCTTAATTCAAATTAATTTCAAAGTTCAAACATTAGATTCAAATCTTTAAAAGAATTCCATTTGAATATCTCAATTCCAAGCATAAGTTATGGTATATCGATTTAAATTACTAACGAAGATACATTTCAAAGTTCAAATAAAGATTTAACTATTTGAAATAATTTCAATTTCCATCATTCAAATGATTTCTCAATTATAAGTTCAAAATTTCAAACTCGATTCTTTAAACAGTTTCTTTTAATCGGTTTCAATTTCACCATTTCAAACTTGAATTCAAGATAATTCAATCTTTATAAATTCAATTTTTTATTTCTTAAAACAAAATCATTTAAATAGATTCAAATTTAAGAATTTAAAACCATTTAATTTAACTAATCTGGTATTCATATATAGTTTTCTATCCTATGGTCAGGTGAATAGTTATTTCAATTTTAAATTGCAGGGATGGATATATATTATTTCAATCCAAATCTCAGTGTCATAGGTATATATCGTTTCGACCTATTTCTTAATTTATTCAAAATGATTCAATTTACAATTTTATACAGTGGCAATGACATATAAAGTGATAACAGGATATATATATTGTTGGGTGCATTTCCTACACACCACCGATCCAGGAGGAGGAGACCACCGGTCCAAATTGACTCCATCTTCATCACCGCCGAATCAGACCTTAAAGCACCCCTGCCGAACCATACTCCTACCACTGAACCAAACCTCCACCGGTCCAACACCATCCCCATGCATTGCCGGTCCACTCACCACCGATTCAACCCATGTCGAATCAACCTCCTACCGAACCAAACCATCTACCACTCACCACCGAACCAACCTCCTACCGAACCAAACCATCTACCACGCACCACCGAACCAACCTCCTGCCGAACCAAACCATCTACCACCTACCACCGAACCAAGGCATACCGGACCGACACTACTAGGCCAGATTGCATCGGCCCAGGCCCACCAGCAGCTATATACATCAAGGACCCCTGCCTCCTGCCTCACACTATAAATAGAACGGCAGGGGTACAACAATGGCAGACAAGTTTGAGAGCTCAAGCACGGATAGAACTTTCAAACAACTTTCAATTACTTGTAATTAAAGCTTTGTACTTGTAATCTGAAGAGAAAAGGAGAATAACATATAAAGTGGACGTAGGCACGTTCTGGCCGAACCACTATAAATCTGTGTGTCTTTTACAGTTTAGTCCCTGCTTTTTATATATTTGCGTAAATCACCCAAATCACTAGAAACAAAATAAAATCAACTAATTCATACGACTTGGAGGTGTTTGCCTATTTTTTGTGCAAACATTTTTGGTGCTTTCACTGAGAGAAGGAGCTCGAAGCTTCAGCTTCTCCCACTCAACCCTTTTCCTATCAACATCGTTCATTACTTGGAAAACATGCCTCCCGGACAGAAGAAAGATGCTAACAAAGGAAAGAACATCGCAACTGGCAGTATCCCAGATCCAGTGATCAGAGACCAAGAAAATCGTCCGGTTCTAACAGCAAATTTAAATCAGGCAAATCCGATGGCCCCTGCTACGGAACAACCAATTACAAGGGTGGATCTGGATAGGGTTATGGCTGAAGTAACTAACCGCTTCACATCTCAACAAGAAGCCTTAGTGGATCAACTCATGTCATGCTTAAGGAATGTCGAAAAACCAACCGCAACACTGAATCATGGGGTGAGTCCCAGTCCGGAGGATCTAGGAGACGACAAGGGTCTTTCTTCTTCGAAAAAGCTAACAACAGAAACAGCTATGGTAGGAGCCGAGCCCGGACTCAGCCCGAATTCCGACCCGAGGAAACGCTTGGAACCGAACCCAACGGGGGAGGTGCCAGGCAAGGGTCGGATGTAGCTGAGCCCGCCATGCTACCTAACCATGGAAACACCAAGGAACGGGGCCGAGCTGGAGTCCAGCCCAAACTTGGACCCGAGGAAGTGCTGAGAAGAGAACCCAGCAGGGAAAGATCAAGGCAAGGGCCAACTGTGGCTGACCCCAGCATGCCCCCGGAAGACCAGAGGCAGCCATGGGAGAATGTCAGGAGTGATAGACGATACCATCCTTACAGGTCATCTGGACGGAATCAATCCCGTCAGGAAGAACCAAACTCATTTCTATCCGCTCCAAGTTCTGATGAAAGGATGGCGCGATTGTTCAGAGAGTGCGTCCAACGGAAGCAAAGGGATCGGGGGATAGGTGCTAGGGTAACCAGTCCCTTCACCCGCAATATCGAAACTGCCATCACCCCCTGGGAATGGAAAATGCCAACAATGGAACCTTACAAGGGAACCTCTGACCCCATCTACACTTATAGAGATACACCCAGCATATTCTCATGAGCAGAGCAACGGAGGGAGTGTTGTGTAATTGCTTCCCACTTTTCTTGGAAGATCTAGCTACCTCCTGGTTCTGCCACCTACCCCAAGGGTCCATCGGCTCGTGGGAAATGTTGAAAGAAAAGTTCATCAGCTAGTTTCTCATTCATGTGTAACAACCCAAGGACGCTTATTCCTTATCTAATATCAAACAAAAGCCTGGGGAGACAGTGCAGCAATATTTAACCCGATTCAATGCCGCAGCGGCTGCAGTTCAAGATGTCGATGAGAAACTTATCCTAATGGCCCTCTGCAGTGGCGTGCACCCGGATACTAAATTTGCTAGAAGACCAACGAAAGAAAAACAGCTACTTTACCCGATTTCTTCCATGAATCTGGAAAATATATGAGACTTGAAGACGCTGCCACTGAGAGGCAGTCGGGACAACAGGCTAAGGCAACTTCAGACAGGGTTCCCCCTGCAGCAAAGGATATTCGAAGAAATGACTCTAGAGACAATGCTGGGGGCAAGAAAGGAGAAAAGCGTTTATATCGACCAGGACCGAGATTTGACTCTTACACCCCTTTGAATGAAACAATCGAAAACATCTTCTTGGCCACCCAGGATGAAGTTCGATACAAGCGCCCCCCGCACAAGATGGAATCAGATAATGCAATTAAGTCTGGAAAGTTCTGCCGATTCCACGAATCTCACGGGCATGACACCAATGAATGCCATCATCTCCGGGACTTGATTGAAGAATACATCAGAAGGAAGAGACTAGAACGCTATGTGAAAGGTCAGAACAGGAATTCAACTCCTGTTAATGAGAACCCGGGGCTGCCCCTCCCGGAAGTAGGAGGAGGAAATCGCAACACCAGCGGCTCCAGTCAAGAGAAGATAGTGGTCCTTACCAAATCAGGAGGACCACACATCGCCGACAGAAGCTGGGCAGAGATGGAAAGATACGGTAAGTCACTTAGAAACGATGAAGGCTACGTTAATTCTGTTATGGAAGAATGCCACCCGAAACGGAAAGAAAATGACGACATCACATTCAGCAGGCGTGATCTAGAGGGAAGGCAGTACCCACACATGGACCCTATGGTCATCTCTGTCTGGTTTGGTCCAGCCAAAGTTTTCCGAATTTTAGTAGACACTGTAAGCTCAGTAAATATCCTATTCAAGCATGCTTTCGACAAAATGAAGCTGTCAATGAAGGATGCGTCTCCCTGCAACAAACCATTACATGGTTTCACTGGAGATGCGAAGATGCCCCTCGGACAACTGGACCTCTTTGTTGAAATAGGAAGTCATCCCCGCTCCGTTGTGCGAAAACAAACATTTGTACTAATAGAGAATCATTCGGCTTACAACGCCTTTTTGGGAAGACCAGCCTTGTCTGACTTCCAAATTGTCCTAGCCCCATGGTGCCTGAAGATGAAATTTCCAACAGATAACGGAATATGAGAAATGGAGGGAGATCAAGACGCTGCTCGAGACTGCTATGTGACTAAACTTCGCAATAACCGTAGAAAAGATAAATGGAAAAATGCAGAGACTACTCTCTGCAGAAAAGCTTGGAAGCATAGCAACTAAAGAAAAAGACCCTCCTCTTCAATATACCAGTGACCCGTTCAATGAATTAGACCCCAGGGACAAAGAGGAGGAGGCCATCGCCGAGCCTGCAGAGGCTATGGAATTCGTAGCTGTAGACAAACATGACTCAAGTAGACTATTGAAAATCGAATCTCAACTAAAAGAATAATTAACGGATCAACTCATTGATTTTCTTTGCCACAACATGGATGTATTTGCATGGACACACGCTGACATGACAGGAATCTCCCCAGACGTAGCATGCCACGTGCTAAACATCGATCCCACCAAGGTGCCAGTAAAGCAGAAAAAGAGAAGCATGGGGGCAGAACGATCAGCAGCCCTCGAGGAAGAAGTAAAGATCCTACTTGCCAATAACTTCATACGAGAAGCCATCTACCCAGAATGGATCGCCAACCCGGCACTGGTAAAGAAGGATAATGGGAAGTGGCGAACATGCATCGACTTCTCCAACTTAAATGACGCGTGTCCGAAGGACTGCTTCCCACTCCCCCGAATCGATCAGCTCGTGGACAGCACCGCCGGACACGAACTCTTATCTTTTATGGACGCATACTCAGGATATAACCAGATCCCTATGCACACCCCCGATTAAGACCACACTAGTTTCATCACTGACCGGGGATTGTACTGCTACAGAGTATTGCCTTTTGGACTTAAAAACGCCGGAGCTACTTATCAACGCCTCGTCAACAAGATGTTTGCGGAACTAACAGGACGAACTATGGAGGTTTATGTGGATGACATGCTGGTAAAATCGAGGAAAGCCAACGATCATATAAACCACCTGGATGAGATGTTTCAAGTACTTCGCCAATATGGAATGAAGCTGAACCCTCTAAAGTGCTCCTTCGGAGTGTCGTCGGGAAAGTTCTTGGGATTCATCGTCCATGCCAGGGGGATTGAAGCAAACCCCGAACAAGTTCGGGCTTTGCAAGATATCAAGATACCATCCACTCGAAGAGAGATGCAAAGCCTAAATGGGAAAGTGGCCGCCCTAAGCAGGTTCATCTCTAAAGCAACCGACAAATGCATCCCTTTCTTTGAAGCTCTAAAGAAAGACAAAGGAAAGTTCGAATGGACTGACGAATGCTCGACGGCCTTCTTTAACTTAATCGAACACCTCCAGAGACCACCAGTACTCTCAACTCCAAATGAAGGCGAGGAACTATACCTATACCTTGCTGTGTCGTCCCATGCTTTAAGCGTCGCTTTGGTGAGAGAAGAAAACCGCGCGAAGCGGCCTGTATACTTTGTAAGCAAGAGATTTACCGGGCAGAAGCCAGATACCCTAAACTTGAAAAGCTAGCATACTGTTTGCTAATCATGTCACGGAAACTGCGACACTATTTCCAATCTCATTCCATCAGAGTTTTAATCGATCAACCGCTAAGGAAGATACTCCATCGCCCCGACAATTCTGGACGACTATTTAAGTGGTTCATTGAACTGAGTCAATATGATATCACCTACCATCCTCGCACTGCTATCAAGGGGCAAGCCATAACTGATTTTATTGCCGAATTCACTACTAACGAAGGTAAGGAGAAATCTGAAATAGCAGAAGATATCAAGTGGAACCTCTTCGTAGATGGAGCATCAAATGAACAAGGCTCGGGAGCAGGTGTTGTGATAATCACCCCCAGGGGAAGGAAGCTGCACTACGCCCTAAGGTTGGAATTCGCTGCCACTAACAATGACGCAGAATACGAAGCAGTGATAGCCGGATTAGAACTTGCCCTGGACATTGGAGTCGGTTCTTTATGTCTCCATAGTGATTCTCAACTTATTGTAAATCAAATACTGGGAGAATTCCAGACTTGAGAAGAACGACTCACAGCATATCTAAAGAAGACCAAGCTGCTGCTCAATCAATTGGATCACTATTTAATCAAACACATTCGTCGAGAAGAGAATCAGGAGGCCGACGAACTGGCAAAACAAGCTAGCATGAAGGACGGCACCACTTCCCAAACAATAATCATCTCAAAGCAACTGGCCCCGAATTACGAGCTAATGAATATGATAGCTGCAATCGAAGAGGAAACTTGGATGACTCCCATCCGGAAGTACTTACAAAGTGACACACTACCCGACGGGCGTAACGAAGCTAAGAAAATCTTAAGGAAAGCTTCCCGCTACACATTACAAGAAGGAATCCTCTATCGGCGAGGCTTCTCTAATCCCTTATTAAGCTGTATCGCTGGAAGGGAAGCCAGGGAAGTCTTGTCCAACATCCATCAAGGATGTTGCGGAGATCGCACCGGAGGGCAGACTCTAACAAAGAAAATACTCCGATATGGGTATTACTAGCCCACTTTAATCAAAGACGCCTTGGACTTCGTCAAAAAATGCAACAGATGTCAGAAATTTGCAAAATTCCTCGACTGCCCACAAATGAGATTACTCAAATGACCAGCACTTGGCCCTTTGCAATATGGGGAATTGACGTGATTGGCGAACTGCCAATGGGCCGAGGCGGAGCCAAATATGCCATAGTGGCAGTTGACTATTTCACCAAATGGGTGGAAGCGGAGTCTCTAAATAAAATATCTTCGGCAAAAGTTATTAACTTCTTGATCAAAAATGTTTTATGCAGGTACGGGGTTCCACTTAAAATCATATCGGACAATGGACTTCAATTTGACAGCGAGGAATTCACCGACTGGTGCCAAGAGCACGGAATTCACAAAAGCTTCTCATCTGTGGCTTACCCCCAGGCAAACGGACAAGTCGAAGCTGTCAACAAAATCCTCAAAACCCTAATCAAGAAGAAACTTGAAAAGTCAAAAGGCGCTTGGGTGGATGAACTTCCTACGGCACTTTGGGCCTACCGCACATCTTACAGAACATCAACAGGGCATACTCCTTTCTCTTTGGCATACGGATCGAAGGCCATGCTCCCAGTTGAAACTGTAGTGCCTTCCCACCGTAGGATCCACTACAACCCAGAAGAGAACGAAGAACTCCTCCACATGTCTTTGGATCTAATTGAGGAGAGAAGAAATGATGCAGCATTCAAAGCAGCAGCTCACAAGCAAAAAGTAGCAGCACAATACAACTCCGAAGTCAAACACCGCCTCTTACAAGAAGGAGATCTTGTCCTCAAGTGGGTCTTCCCGCGCCCCGGGGCACTAGATCCAGTCTGGGAGGGACCCTATGTAATTCATAAAGATCTCCACAACGGGGCTTATATTTTGTCAACAGTGGACGGAGAGGTGTTTCAGAGGGCATGGAACATCCAACACCTTCGTCGATACTTTTCTTAACTTGTATTGCCCATATGAAGTGAATTAACAAAGAGAATCAGTGGACGTAGGCATTTTCGTGCCGAACCACTTTAAAAATCCTGTCTCATGTTAACTTGTTCCTTTATGTCTTGGCTACTTGTTGAGTTTTATCCTTTTCTGTTGAACAAAATCCTGCATTTCCTTTCAAGAGGCATCATGGCGCGGCTTCACCTGGACAAGGCCTAACAGGTACTATGCGAATCTATGCACTCGCCAATGAGACACTTTTGCTCCACCATCCCTCTGCTGCGGGTTAACTCATTGCTCGCGACTGCCCTCAAAGCCAACTGTAATGAGCCGATTATAAGCCATCAAGAAGGCCGAATATAGCCGATGGCAGCTAATTACGGCATTCGGCTCGTTGGCAATTGTGAACCTACTTTAAGCCCCAACATAAGGTGTGGCCAGCCAGGGGTAGTTCACGGTTGACGATCGGCACCCACGCTAGCCGACCACAGTAAATCGAATAATACCCACGATTACGGGCCATAATGGCTCGGGTAGTTACTGTGCGCGATCTCGGCTCCGATATGTCTTAAGTGTGGCTGTGGTAGAAAAAGGTAAAACTCCCTGCGGAGGCGTAAGATGGGTGACAAATGTCTCCAAGACCCACAGCTAGGGAAAATGACTACAAAACCCGTTTGCCACGAACTTAAGCATATCGACGGCCTTCCGTGATTGGAAGTTGTACTGTTTCTCATATTTCCATTTCGTTTAAAAACTTTTCTCCTATCCTATATAACAGTCCCTAGAGTACAGGTCACAAAATGGGGGAACTCTCGCTTGTGGAAATATGAACTCACATCCGGATGACGGAACACTCAGCTACATTCCATACTCAGTCACACTAGACATTCAAAGCAGCCCTCTACAACTAAAACACGAAGGGCGGTACTTTCTTCTCTTGTATACAAATATGTAGCTTTAATTTATTCACACATCATATTGACATTGTAAGACATGAAATAATATTTTGAGCAGAAACTTAGCATCAAATACGATTAAATCACATGCATAAACACGCAGCTGTACTTCTTATGCAACATATCAAAATAACAACCACATTCGAACATGACAGAATCTGCTTATGTTATAAAGTTACATAAAGATGTTCGTTGCAATGACATAATTACAGCCTGAAAATACAATAATGTTTTGGACTAGTATATACAAGAATGTCAAACAGACCAAATAAAAGAGTCAACTACATCCGGGCTCCACCTCTATCCTACCCGCCATCCGGGATCTACTTGACCGCAGGGTCAGAACTCGCAGCATGCTGGCCAGGGGTCCCACCTGTCCGATTCAGGAAAAGAATCCATCAGATAAATGATACGTAATCAAGTTAAGGAAAGATTGAGAGGGAAGACTTACCAGCATCTGCTCCCTGATCATCATCATCTAGCCGCACGCCTACCTCATCCGCAGCGAGCAGCCACATACCCTCCTTAACCGCCACCTTCTCTTCCTTAGTAAATTAGGCCGTAACCACATCCATCCTGAAAGCCGCACCACCTTCCTTATCCGCATCGACCTTAGCCTCCTCCAAAGCCCGAAGATATATCCTAGCCATGACCCGGGGATAGTCGTCCATCCGGGACAGGTTGCCCTGCTTCCAAGTTCGAAAATACATGTCCTGGAGCATCTCATCCATCATCCCCTCGTTCTCCTCAAACTCTTTCAACCGGGCCTTAGAAGCCGACAGTCGTGCGACGGTAGCATCTCTCTCCAATCGGTATCTCGAGCAGTCAGCCTGAAGGGATTTCCGCATCACTTCCATCTCCTCCTTCAGCTTGGCCTGAGAAAGCTCTGCGGCCTCAAGCCTCCCAGATAACTCCTCTACCTGCTCAAGATCCGCTCTCCGAACCTCATCCACCGTTGCGATGGCCATGTCAATTCGTTCTTTGCAAGCAGCCTCCATTTTTCGCAACTCAGCCTTGCTAGCCTCTTCCATGGTTTTCTTTAATCGTCTGGAGCCGCCTCATGCTGGGATATCTGGATAGCCTGATCTGCCAGCTGTTTGGCCTGATCAAAAACCATTAGCCGCAACCGAATGTTAGCACTTCCGATTTCCTCTCCAGCCTTGGCCAGTCGAGTGTGATGCTCCATTAGCCTCTTGGTCTCTTCAGCCACCCGATCGATGTTTGCCTTGGCCTCATCCCCCATGGTCACAATCCGAGTAGTAAGCAAATCGAGGTCTAAGGACTTAGCCTCATCAAGCACCCATACCACGGGATTGCGGGGAAGAAGATGCTCACCCGTGGCCTCGTCAAAAGAAATGTCCTGAAAACTCGGGTCTAGATCCGGGTGGCCGACAAATGGATTGCGAACCAAACCAGGGTGGTCTATCGGGGTGACGGTTGGATTTTCGGACGGATGTGGGGAAGGCATAAACTCAGTATCTTCCTCAGTAATATCATGGATAGGCTGGACTGGAGGCTGAGGGCCAGGTGAAGGTTCAAACAAAGATCGGCCCATCTTCCTCTTTTGCATATCTTCTTCAATAACTCCGAGAAGAGGGCGATAGCCAACCACATCTCCGGGACGGCTAGTTGACGGCTTCGGTTTGGCGGAAGCTTTGAGTAGCTTGTACTATTCAAGGCGGTGCCGAATATCTGATGTCTTGGCCACCTTACCCGTTCCTGGAATAAAAACCAAGTGTTACAAGCATGCATGAAACTATGATCCGAGAAATATGTTAAGTTAAAAGGAGTAGGAAAACACGTTTATTTTACAAACCCTGAGGGGGAGTGGGATACTGCAATAAGTCCTGGATCTCATTCCAGGACGGGAGCTGGCCATAAAATATTACTAAGTCCTTATCATAAAGGGAGTCTGCGGAAGTTAAGAATTCACCTTGAACCGTCGGAGTTGCTTTAGCTGAAATACCCTCAGAAGATAGACTGGCACCCGTCCCGGCCTTATCAGACTTCTTCGATTTCTCCACCAAGGCCGGCCCTTCCTCCAAGCCCTCGAAGGCTTGACGGAAGGCATCATCCGTCCACTCTTGAATCTCACCCGCTTGCCCAGAAGTCAAGGCACCAACGCCACTACCACTCTGCCCTTCGCCACCGTTACCACCATCACCTTCTCCATCACCTCTGCTCTCCTCCTCGCCTCTTTCTTCCTCTCCACTTTCCTCCTCCGGAACATCCGGGCATGTGCTAGGAGAGGGTCCATCAGATTTCTTAAGCTTCTTTCCCCCGACAACTGGAGGTACCGAGAAAGGTCTCCTTTTGCTACTCTTCGCAGTAGTCCCGTCTTTAGCTTTGGCATCCCTCTCCTCGGTTGTATCTCTCTGCTTAACCACAGATTGACGAGGCAGAATTAAGTTGTACTCTAGGAGAGTGGCATTCCTGATCAGGTAAGAAGCCGACCTATCCCGTCCCGAAATGGCCTTTATTTCCGCAGCCATCCGAGCCAAGGAATCGTTCTCCACGACCACAAAGCCACCTGTCGCTAGCAAGAAATAAAAGCATATAAGAAGAAGCATTGCGGTCGAGACAAGGAAAATATAAATGAAGTTCAACTTACAGCCGGAAGTGAAAAGACGGAAGGAAATAGAGTCATCCTTGATGAAGAACCATTCTTTCTTGAACATACTGAGCTTCGAGTACAAATCCAGGACCGGCTTGAAGGGCACGGCCGCTTCCAAGCTGATGTATGGAGACCCCTTCTTATAGCCTCTCAGGTTGTACAGATACCGGATCTCCCGATTGGAAGGGGGGCGCCCATATTTCCTTTAAAAAATGATGAACAAGCACACCAGGATAGCATAGGAATTGGGTTGAAGTTGGAATGGAGCCAGCTCCAAATAGGTAAGAAAGCTGACTATCCAGGCATTGATTGGGGGAATGCCCCGCACATATAATGGTATCGGCTGTAAGCGAAATATCCTTCAGGAGGATCATACGGCATCACACCATCTCCCGGCAACAGCATACTCGCCCTGTCAATCCCAAAGGAGCGAACGATGACATCAAGTTGCCCTTCTTTGAGTGAGCTCGGAAAGCAATCGGGAGGAGAGCTCAGAAGCTCCTGAGGGCCATATCCGTCCACTATTGACCTCGGGGCAGGTCCATGTCGCGCTGGTCCCGGCTGGACTGGGCGCACGACGGAAGACTCACTTCTGTCCGTAGATTTTTTCTTTTTTGATCGAGTTTCCACTTTGTGAGACATTTATCTGCAAACACAAAAGCAAAAGTATGTTGTTAGAACACGGAGTATGAAAATATAAAGAAGCAAGTATGTACAATCTAGAGTTTCATTCGTAGGTCGAAACATGAAAAGCTAGAGATTCATTAAGCATTCAGGGTCCCAGAGTTCAATCAATAGTTCAAACATAAGGATCATTCGGCATTCAAACTCTCAAGTTCACTCGGTAAAGCAAATATAAAAGTACATTCGGTGCTCGAAGCCTCCGGTTTCATCCGGTAATTCAAGTGCATATGTACATTCGGTAGTTCAAAACCGAAAGTCCATTCGGCACTGATGCTTCTCAAACCCATTCGGTGGTCCAAGGCACAAGACCCATTCCGCACTTGAACTCCACGGAGTTCATTCGGCATTTCAAACGTAAAAGTCATTCTGCAAAAGAAGGTTAACTCACATGATTCGGTAGTCGAACGTGATCCGATAATGAGGATAATTCGGCAGGGAGGAATCTGATTCGGCTATTTCGTTTGGTAGGGAACAACGGTGGCATGAGGCACCTACTTATAGGTGAGCATGAGGTGACCGGACCGAGCAGTTCGGCGCTTAAGACCGAATGGAACTATCCAAACTAACAAAGCGCGACATACGCTAGCGTATGCCCCACTTTGGGGGGCAAATGTTGGGTGCATTTCCTACACACACCGATCCAGGAGGAGGAGAGAACCGGTCCAAATTAAGTCCATCTTCATCACCGCCGAATCAGACCTTAAAGCACCCCTGCCGAACCATACTCCTACCACCGAACCAAACCTCCACCGGTCCAACTCCATCCCCATGCACTGCCGGTCCACTCACCACCGATTCAACCCATGCCGAATCAACCTCCTGCCGAACCAAACCATCGACCACTCACCACCGAACCAACCTCCTGCCGAACCAAACCATCTACCACTTACCATCGAACCAAACTCCTGTCGAACCAAACCATCTACCACCTACCACCGAACCAAGGCGTACCGGACCGACACTACTAGGCCAGATTGCATCAGCCCAGGCCCACCAACAGCTATATACATCCAGGACCCCTACCCCAAGCCTCACTCTATAAATAGAGCGGCAGGGTTACAACAATGGCAGACAAGTTTGAGAGCTCAAGCACGGATAGAACTTTCAAACAACTTTCAATTACTTGTAATCAAATCTTTGTACTTGTAATCTGAAAAGAAAAGGAGAATAACATATAAAGTGGACGTAGGCACATTCTGGCCGAACCACTATAAATCTGTGTGTCTTTTACAATTTAGTCCCTGCGTTTTATATATTTGCATAAATCACCCAAATCAGTAGAAACAACATAAAATCAACTAATTCATACGACTTGGAGGTGTTTGCCCATTTTTTGTGCAAACATATATATGTATGTATGTATGTATGTATGTATGTATGTATGTATGTATGTATAAAATAAATATACATCCAATCATCCAAAATATCAACCAATGGCCATCCATCACAATCAACATCCAAATCAGTCAAAATATCACAAAAGTTAACTAGTTATCAATATTGGATGTCTAACTAGCAATTTAATTTCAATTTTAATTTTAACTATCGATAAAAACTCCTAAAGTTCAATTCATATGTCAATTTAAATGTTAGTTAAATTACCAAACAAAAGTCATTAAAAATAAGTAACTACATGATTTCAATTTGACCAACATTAGAAACATTTTATTATTCGTGAGCGGGTTTAATTACTCACATATATTTGAAACTGAAAAATTTTCAGCTTCAAATAAATTCCAACCCAACTCCATGTCATACATGACATTGATATGAATCCAACGTGACGTTTTGCTCGAATCAAACCTCGTATGAGAAAGTAATACGATAATTAGCATTCATATAATTAAATTATAATCAATAAAAAAATTAATTGAAATTTAAAACTACCTCACTTTCCCTCTATCGTGCCCAGCCTCTATCCCAGGCCGAACTCGACTTCCTTGGCTATTTTATTATTATTATTATTTAAATTAGCGCCTCTGCACGCACTGGCACCCGACCACATCATCCGTAGCCGATCAAAGCCCGCCCTCGATCTCAACTACACCTCCGACCACCTGGGCTCGTACCTTCCTCATGGCATCGCTTATAGGCCGCGCGATTAGTTTTTTTTCGTTCTTCGATCGATCGCCACCACGCCGACGTTGTAATGACCTAGTATTTTGGACCATTCAAATCGACAATAATCCACACATGTCAAACTAGAATAATTCAAAATAACAAATTGTAATAAAATTTATAGCAAATAAAATTAATCACGGAATCATAGACACGGAAATATCAGAATAACTTGCAGCGGAAATTAAAATACCATGGTAGTTCATGAAGCTACTATAACAGAGTCTCAAAACAAATACATAATATCAGTTTGAAAACAAACACAGTAGAAATCCCAAATACATCGAAGTCCACTAATACAAGAGCTGAAATAGAACAACTAAAACTGAAATATATAACTAACTAGATAGGTAGAATATCCAGCGATTACTAGCTCTAGAAAGAGAAATCCAAAACTGTGAATACTCAGGCTGATCTGAGCGTAAATAAAACACAAACACTCGAGTCAGGACATACATACTTATATAATGTAAACCAACTCAAGTGAACTGTAGTAAATGTGCAAGTAACTTAAAGGATGCTTGGGACCGCCCATCCTCTAAGGATCCGTTAAACTATTTACTATGTAGTAATATTCGCTATTATAATAATGTATAATAGTAAAATAAACATACATTAAAATAGCGTCAAGGAGTGACCCAATATTCCCCTTAACACGTAATAGCGCCAATAATCTATACAGTACCTGCAGATCTCCAGATCAAGAGACTATGAGAAGTTACTCCATAGGTATGACACAAATCATACTCGTAGTAAGGCTCGCTGTCGTAGGTGACACGGCACACAAGGAAATGCCAGGGTAGATATACCAATTACGCACAGGGGCTGGTGGTAACGTAGCAGCCACTACGCCCACCTCGAAACACACTCCCAATCAAAATCGAAGGATGGCCATCAAATCAATCACAAGTAAGAGTATAATGTCAAAGAAATGTGTCCGATAGGAGGAATGACCTCACTTGGCCTGAGATCGCTCCGGTTTTAGCCACCTTATGCCAACTCACGAGAGTCGGGTCCACATTCATACCATAATAGGATCGTCGCCACCATACTACTTCATTCTGGAAACTCCACCGCGTATATAGTTGTTAAAGTGGTTTTCGGTATCGACAAAGAGTATGTCCATATCCTATCCAGGTCTCTTTAACAACCATTCGTTATTATAATCCGGGGTTATACATTTCAAAATGTTCTTTTATACTTCAAAAATCAAATATCATTTTCAAATTCATATCTTTATCAGAATAAAGATCAAATCACTTCCAATCCATTTCAAAATATCAAAATATCATATCCTTTCAAAATATCATATCCTTTCAAAAATATCAAAATATCATATCCTTTAAAAACTTCATTCAATTTTTTTCAATTTTAAATACCATTCTAAATCACATTTCAAAATGGTTTATATTTCAAATCAAAATACTACATTT
Organism: Allium cepa; assembly: GCA_030765085.1. Classification (NCBI taxonomy): domain Eukaryota; kingdom Viridiplantae; phylum Streptophyta; class Magnoliopsida; order Asparagales; family Amaryllidaceae; genus Allium; species Allium cepa. The sequence continues at coordinate 363,918,233 of CM060934.1, read as the reverse complement.
AAACTATTTAAAAGTGAAGTCATAATACTTACCAATTAAATATTCAATTCCCAAAATTTAGCCTTTTCTGAACTTATTTATTCAGTTAAAAACTACAAAAACATTGAAATTTATGCAAAACACGGCACTTAGAAAATGCTGCGATAAATTATATTTGAAAACAATTCATTTCAGCAAATACAACATTTATAACCGTTGTACTAGTTCAGTTACACTAGAAAAATCTCATTTCAGCAAACTGCAGCACTTATCAAGTGCCACTATAGCCCTTTTTATTTGTTTCAGATTTTAGTTTTCATTCTGCAACCACGGCACTTACCAAGTGCTGTAATATCTCTTAGTTAAATTTCAACCATAGTTTATTTGTATCAACCACAGCACTTACAGAGTGCTATAATATCCTTTACTACAGATTTTAAGTTAACTTCAGAATTGATAGCATTTCTGAAGTGCTATTAATTAAATTTTTAGATTTTCAATAAAATTTCAGAAACAATTAAACTTTGATTTTAACCCTTTTAACTTATAAAAATCATATTTTTCCACTCAAAAATATTCATTTAAATACCCTTTAACTTATATTTTTATAAAGAAAAATTTTATACATAAAATCAATTTTTTGATAATTCACTTATTAAATTCAAGTGTACAATTTTCTATTCTTTGCATTTTAAAATTTTAACTTAACACTTAAGTTTTAATTACCATTTCAAAATATAAACTTAATTTCCATTTTATTTTACTTAACTTAAACTTCGTTTTAAACGAAATCTCAAATTTCAATTTTAAATTATATTTCAAATTTCAACTTAACCATTCATTTATTTAACATATTTAACTTATCGAAAAATCACTAATCCTTTATTTAAACATTTTAAACTCAATTTAAATCAAATTATCATAAATTTACATTTTTAAAAATAGTTAAAATTCTAGAATTTTTTTATAAAATAACCACGGGTCTGTATAAAATTTTCTAACCTAAGTCAAGTGATACGGATAATATATCATTTCAATCCACAATTTAAAAAGAAAAATCCAAGTTCTATCATTTCAAACCTGCAACCCTAAGTTAAATAAAATAAATAAAAATCGCTCATGCTATCGTTTCAGCCCACAACGATTTTTCCCTATTCTAAAGTCCGTTCGGGTATGTATCATTTCAACGCATAGTGATTCTATTCTACAGGGAACCTGCAATATGAGAACAGAATAAAATGAACAATACAGCAACACATAGCAGTATCCGATAATGTGACAGGTTTATAAACAAGGGTTAACATTATATGATTCATATCACAGGCATGTATAACATGATATAATATTTCTACACATTCACTTATTATCACTTCACAGTTCTATAAGTATGAATGTCAAGCCTGAATACTCACCTTTTCAAGCTGGAATTAGCAAATCAAAACAAACAGATAAATCTAAAAAGCACGATACAGCACGACTTTTGATTCAAGTGAGTGGAGAGCTAAGATGTTGATTTTGTAAACAGCAAATAAAACAAGACAATGTAACATTTATATTAAACACAAAACAACATTGAAACAATTTGAAATAAAAACCAACAAAGATCAAAATGACTTGACCTTCCACTTAAAGGCTCGGCTTAGGGGATCATATGCTCGGCCATGATTGTGTTTTGGTGGTAAGTAGCTCGGGTTACAAGGGAATGTGAAGAGTTTGGGAGTTACAACATGAAGAAGGTCAAAGGACAAGGCAAAAGAGTGGAATATGGTGCACAACTAGGCTCGGCATAGTCATCATTGGGCTTGGCCATGCATGGTTCAGATCAGGTCATTGGTCATGCTGTGGCCAGAGGTGAATTCAATGGGTGGTGGTGGTTCTATGGTGGTGGCCGAATTGAAATATGCAGGGAATGGTGGAATAATGGGCTCGGCTAGGCATTTTTTGTGGAGTTTGTGTGAAGTTGTGGTGTTTGCTTCATGTGTAGGTCACGGCTAGGTCTGGACAAGGGAAGAGGAGTGGTTGCTACCGTGGATGGTGATGGTGGTGGTCGGTGGAGATGATGGTGGAAGTGGCCAAGCAAAGCACAAGAAAGATCAAGACAAAAATCAATGAAAATATGAAGAAAAAAGTACGAAAAGAAGCCATTAAACTTACAAAATATTTTCAGAAATGGAATAGCCAAGAGTTGAAATGATGAGAAAGTTTTCTCACGTGAAACACAATGAGAAATACACAGCTATTGCGTTGGAAGTGTACGGCCAAACAAGAAAATGAAGAGTCAAAGGAAATGAAAAGGCAAGGCTATTAAAAAGTCACAAGAAATGAAAAGCTTTGTCTCTTCAAATTTCAAATTTCTTTTATTCAAATTAAACCAATAGAAAATCAAGTAAATAAAATACAAAATGAAAAAAAAATAAAGTAGAAATGAAATAAATAAATATTTTTTGGAAAAATAGAAAATAAATAAGAAAAAAGTTTATTAAATTGAAGCTAGAATTTAAAATTGTAAACGAAATACAATTAACATTGGAAAATTACTACTACACTTTTAAAATGTTTTAAAAATAAAATCTTGAAATAAAATCAATTTTAAAAATATTTTCAGAATGAAATAAAATTTGATCTAAAAATATTTCAAAAATCTAGGGTTGATACATTCTCCCCCACTCAAATCTTTTCGTCCTCGAAAAGAACAAACAAGGAAAATACGGAAAGGAAGATAGAAAGGCAAATAGTACCTGAAACAAAAAATTCTGGACTCGAAGCACAAATGCTCTTCTCCGTCTCCTAAGTACAATCTCGATCATCAGTACTCCACTGTACTTTGACTAGACTAACAGATTTCCTTCTAAGCTACATCGTACCTCTGTCGACATAACGAAGTGGCTTCCTCTCGACAGTCTGACTAGGCTCAATATCCAAACTGTCAAGAGCAGAAGGCTGAATAATAAGAGATGGGTCATGAAGATACCGGCAAAGATGTGAGACGTGGAATACATCATGCACTCCAGAAAGCTTCTCTAGCAAATCCCGTAGATAAGCCAGAGAACCAACTCTTTCCACAATGCGGAAAGGACCAATGAACCAAACGATTACCGGCTTCAATCCAGCAAGATGGAGATCTATAAGGTCGTCGTAAAGAGCAGCAAATAGAGACATTTCGATCCTGGCCTGGATTCAAAGATGGAATGAGATAGATAAAGGATTAAGATAAGCTTAAAATAGAAGATTAGATTATACCTGATAACTATTATCGTAGGTGAATTCGACAAGATGGAGATTGTAACAACCGTGATTTTTAATTACCGTCGAAATAAAAATTTTAAATAGAAATTTTAAATTGAAAAAAAAATTAGCATATCCATTTCAATGACAGTAAATTCTACAAAGTGGTGCATTGGAATTGAACTGCGTATGGCATTGTGTGTTGAAAGCCTTCATGTGAAAAATGAATTGGTCCATATTAAAACAAAAGTGGACACTTTGCCTTTTGTTGTCACTATATTCTGTAAAAGCAAGATTGAACTTTGCTGTCACACACAAAGTTTATAAAAGCAAAGTGAACATATTTTTATCATCATCATCATTTGATATGCAAGCCGTGTCCTTTTTATTAACTAAAGCACGTTATGCCTTTAATGCAGATGTACCAAGATGAAGGCCAACACATTCTTTTGCTTGACTTATGCACCATTTGAAAAAAGAGAAAAAAAGAAAAGAAGCCTTCATCACTTTCATTTTGATAAAATTTCTAGTAGCCTGCATTTTTTTCGTTCTTCCTGTTGCTCAGAAAATGCATAAATGGCAGCTCACATTTTTACTCTCTTTTGGATCCTACTTTCTAGTTGATTTGGAAGCAAACATTTGGTGAGTTTAAAACTCACTTTGCTAATTTATTCATTTCTTCATATTTTCGTGCAAGAAAATGCAGTGTGTCTCTGTCCAAGTTGCATTGCCAGGTTGCTTCTTTTTTTTACGTGTGTTACCCTGGCCAGTCTTCAGATCCATACATTTTTTCCATGCGTGCGCGACCTGATACTTGTTACGTGCGTTCATTGCCAGGCCATTTTGGTGCATTCTATACGAGTAAATAATTCAAGTATATTTTGTTTATATTCATGTGTGCATGTAGTTTGTCTTGCAAAGGAAAAAAAAGTAAGCCCAGTCTAATGCTTTAATTCATGCGTGCATACATATTTGTACGTGCTTAAAAATTATACTCGTGCATGTAAGACTTCATGTATTGCAAAGAAAAACGTTAGTCCAGACCATTGTTCTTCACGCGTGAGCAAAATGAGTTCCAGGTCATCATTTTTTTTCAAACTTCATTTTTTTGCGTGCGTGAAAACATTTGGTACGTGCGTGCGTGAAAATGCATTATCCAGGGCATTTTTTTACATGCGTGCACATATTTATTCCCAGGCCAATTTTTCATATTTTTCAATTTTATACGTGCAAATGGGATTGCATTAGTAAGTCCAGGAATTTTTAAACTTTCGCCTAATTCATTTTTGTGAAAGAACATTTTAAAACTTTGTGTGCGTGTCAGCAAGTTGCGTGTAATGTTTATGACCAGGTCTTTTTTTTATCAACATCGTATTTGTGCAATGTTGTATTGCATTTAACATGCAGGGCCATCACTTTTTACCGGTAAAGTGTGAAACTAAGTTTAGAATACAAGTCATTTTGTATTTGCCTACTTCAGTACGTGGATGTAAATTGAGTTCCAAATTAATTATTTTCATTTACTTCATTTGTGTGCTCAGGTTCACAAAAATACAGTACATGTTGTTTTTAATTTTCCTTGCATGCAAGAGTATGTGTGTAGTTGTATGCATTTCCAAGCCATGCATTTAGCACTTGCGTGCAATGTTTACAAGTGTCCAGCAATAGTATTCAGTCCATGCACATTTTAATTCATGTAGTCCAGACTATTTTTTTCAATTTATATTTTTGTTTACATTTGTTACTTGCGTGAAAATTTTATAATGCCCAGACCCTCATTTTTAATATATATAAGTGCAAGTGGGCAGTGAAATATTTGATGAATATATAGTATTGCAGTCTACTATTCAATTCACGTTGAACCGGTGTTTGGTTTTAAAACGTATTTTGTTGCCGTTATTTTTATAGTGGATTTTTACTCCGGTGTTATATTTTTGAAGTGTGTTATTTTGTTAAGTTTTAGACGAATAAAAATTACTGTTGTTTCGACTGTAGTAAACGTCAATTTAAAGTGAATTTTCAAGCGGCTATCCCGACAACGCTGATTTGATATCTGTTTTTACGGTGTTTTATGAAGCGCAATTTCTTTGTCGAAATTGCTATAGATGTTGCTGTTTTATCACGTGTTTTTAAAATCGTTTTAAAATAAAAATTGTTTTCAAAATTTTTACAGTTTACGCTTTAAAAGAATGAGGAATCGATTTAAATGCTTCAGCAAAATTAAGGACCACGAGCCCTTAGTTTTACTGATTCGCTTAATTCCGGACTTTTTCAATTGAGAACGTAAATTTTATTTATATAAAATATACAATTTTGCACTTTGAAGGAAACGATGAAGAGATTTAAACGATTTAGCAAAAGTGCGGAATATGGAACCAAGCTTTTACTAATTCGGTTAATTCCGGACTCTTTAATTGAAATATTTGCCGTGGAATTGCTGTTTGAAGATTTTGACGATTTTGTTGGGCTTTCGAGCCACTATGATGGACCTTCGGGTCAATTACCAGTACTAGACCTTTGGGTCATTTGTTGGACCTTCGGGTCATTTGTCGGGCGTTAAAAATTATGATGACAGTACTTGGTAGGCTTCGACCATATGAGATGCACGTACGGCGTAGCTTAGACTCGCCAAATGCTGAGATAGATCCATTTTTATGCTTATTTTCTAGTTATCTGTTTTTGATTTCTAGACTTTTGTGTATTGCTGTTTTGAATTCAATTTTGAATTTGAAAGTTGATTTTGATGGTGTTTAATGAGATTTCTTCATTTAAACTATGCCGATTATTTATGTTGAATATTCTCATTCGTGATTATGATTAATTTGCTTTGATGTTGTTTATGATGCATTCACTTCTAAGTTTAAATTAGACTGATCCATTTATTATTTTCTTTTAAATAATACTCGGGTCAGACCGAGTTATTTCAGGATAATCGCTATCTCTGATTCAGTTGTTGCTTCAGCTTTTGGGATTTCACCTCATCTTTTGTTTAAGCTTCGAGGTGTTACTTTTGGTGTTTTGACTCTCGTCTCATGTATGTTGATGTCCATGTATATCTACATTTGGTTTATGTGAACCATTGATTGTTGTAGTATGTATCCAGACTTATCTTCCGCTATATATATGATATTTCTGTTCTGAGGTGATTATACTTATCTGTGTTGTTTTTATTATGAGTTGTTCTGAATTTTTCTTAAGCCACCGTGGTTTCGTTTTCGATTTGGATTGAATATATATCGTTGGAATTAATTTACACAACTCCTATCGATGTAATCCATACTCGTCTAAGGCATAACTTACGGATGGTCGCTTCTAACAAGCCTTATTCTTCGCAGTAGCTGACGTTATTCCTTATAATAACCTTTGTTATTATGAGCATAGAGGTGGGGTGTCACAGCTTGGTATTAGAGCTGAAATTCAGAACAAATTAAACACGGAACAGAAGTAGAATGGAACATGTGTTACAACAATTCGAGGGTTTTATTCGTGCCTTTCTAATATATTCCTTCGTTGTTCTTAAACTTTTATCCTCTTTAACATGTTGGAATATGTCTAGGGATGAATCTCATATTTCCATAGTATTCCATTTGTTAAATTCCTTATCAATCCTGTATTGTTCTAACTAATCCTTATCTTCCCTTGTTCTCTCAGCCTATGGCTAGAAGAGGTAGAGGGAAGCGTTCTACTATAGGTTCGTTTAGTGGTTCTCATCCGGAACGGAGTCTATATGTCAGCTGATCAGTTTATGGAGCTATTTCGGGGTACTCAGCCTTCTATTGCTACTCCCGCAGCTCCTACTCACAAGTTTGCCTTCACCCGCATCTGTAGTGAATATTCCCACCTTGGAGCCAAGGCTTTCAAGGGATCGGAAAGTGTATTGGAGGTTCAGACTCGGTTGCGCGCTTGTGAGCACATATTTTCTCGGATGGATCTTTCTGATCGCCATCGTGTTCTCATGGCATCTAGCATGTTGCAAGAATGTGCGCTTGATTGTTATGAGATTTTGATTGCGGAAGTTGATGAGTCCTCTCTCTCATGGATTCAGTTTAAGGAACATTTCGAACTTAAGTTCGTTCCTGAATCATAAAAGGCTAATCTTGCTCGTAGTTTCCTTGAGTTAAAACAAGGAAAGTCCACTGTTTCTGATTATGTTGCATCTTTCGAGGCATTGTCCACATACGGAGTTGAGTTCATTAATACCCCGCGTAAGAAGAATCTTCGATTTGTTAATGGTTTGAAGAAAGTTCTTTTGCTTCAGCTTAAGCTTCCTTTTGAGGAAGTTGTTGATTCGACACTTTGCCTTGAAGCTGTCGAAAAGGAACATGATAGTGGTGATGAGGTTGAGGTTTCTAAGAACCCCAACAAGAAGAGGTTTCTATTTCATAAGCCTAATTCTTCCAACAAGAAGAAAAAGAAGCAAGCTACCTCTAGTTCTCAGCCTAGTAGTGCACCTTCTATTCAGAGGGCGTGCTATAATTATGGTTCTCTGGATCATCTTCTTCGTAGTTCTCCTAAGCCTCGCATTTGCCGCTATTGCAAGAAAGAGGGTCATTGGGTTTTTGATTGTCCTATTACTCCTAAGGGTTTCAAATCTGGGAAGCTTAATGTTGCTAAAGCTTCTGGTGATTCTTCCAAGCCCAAAGGTATTATTCCTTCTGTTTTGGAAGGTTTTATTTTATTTCGTGGCCGTTCTATTAGAGTTCTTTTTGATACGGGTGCATCACATTCGTTCATGTCGAAGGAGCTTGTTGATGTTATTCCTTTGGATGTTGTTAGTCTTTGCGACCCTTTGAGGATTGTGAATCCTATTGGAGGATCCGTTACTCCTGATTTGTTGTATGTTGATGTTGAAATTATTCTATGTGGTTTTCCTTTCATGCGAATCTGCATGTTATGGATCATCTTGGTTTTGATATGATTTTGGGAATGGATTGGCTCGTCCGTTATGAAGTTCAAATCCTATGTCCCGAAAGAACTTTATATCTCAAGCATCCCGATGCTATTGAGCATTTATTTATTATATTTCGAAGCATGGACGATACTTCGAATGCTCTCATTTCTTCCGTCGAATCGGGGGATGCCATAGCCAATATTCCGGTTGTTTGTGATTTTTCTGATGTCTTCGAGCCTATTTCGAGTTTGCCGCCGAAGAAGCCAATTGAGTTCCGTATTGTTCTTATATCTGGTGCTCATCCTGTCAGTCGTCCTCCCACGAGGATGTCTGCTAAGGAAAATGAGGAACTCAAGGAACAATTATCTGAATTGGAAGCAAAGCAATTTATTCATTCTAGCTCATCTCCTTGGGGCGTCGCCGTTGTCTTTGTTAAGAAGCCAGATTGTACTCTTAGGCTTTGCATTGATTATTTCAAGCTTAACGAGCTCACTATCAAAAATAGGTATCCATTACCTAAGATCGACGACATGTTCGATCAATTAAGTGGCGCTAAGCTTTTCTCCTAACAAGATCTTGCTACCGGTTTTCATCCGTTACGAGTTACGAAAGATAGCATCCCTCTTACTGCATTCCGTAACCGTTATAGTTCTTACGAATGGCTTGTTATGACCTTCGGTTTGACGAACACTCCAGTGTATTTTGTTGATTTTATGAATCAGATATTCCGGGAATATCTCGATAAGTTCATTCTGGTTTTCATTGATGATATTCTTATTTATTCCAAATCTGAAGCTGATCATATTCAGCATTTGGAGATTGTTTTGAGCACTCTTCGTCAGCATCAACTTTATGCTAAAATATCGAAGTGTCACTTCTGGGAGAATAAGGTAAAGTTTCTCGGTCATATTGTTTCTTCCGATGATATCTCTATCGATCCTTCCAAGATCGAATCTATTCAGAATTGGAAGAGGCCCGAGACCGTTACTGAGATCCGTAGTTTCGTTGGATTGGCGGGTTATTATCGCCGATACATTAAGGACTTTTCTCGTATTGCTTTACCGCTTACCACTCTCACGAGAAAAGCTGTTCCTTTTATTTGGTCTGATAAGTGTGATATTTCTTTCATGAAGTTAAAAGACCTCCTTACTCATGCTCCTATCTTAGTGGTTCCCGAAGGGAATCATGATCTTATTGTTTATACGGATGCCAGTGGTTATGTACTCGGTATTTTTATGCAAAAGGATAGAGTAGTTGCCTATGCTTCTAGCTGTGCAGTTAAAGCGTTCGGTAGATTCAAAGCGGTGGAGGTACAAAAAGTCATAGCGGGGATACAGCGAGGATATAGCGGGATATAGTGGATAGCTCTAAAATAACATATAATACTCGTACCTAATGTTTTAATAAATATATGAATGGCAGTTAAATGAAAAATTATCATTCAATCGAATTATAGTTAATACATAAATGATTTTAAACAAAAAAATGTGGGAATATACTTTAAATAAACGTAAAATTGTTATATAACATAATTGAATTTAGTAGAATATTAGAGTATTTTCAATTCTGAAAATATATTAAAAATTAAATCAAATAAATTAGTTTCATAATTTTTATAATGTATAAATGCAATTTTTTAATTCATTTTATTAAAGAAGATATAGCGGAAATAGCAAAATATAGCGGGAATAACGGGATATAGCGGAAATAGTGGGGATTAAAGCGAAAAGGCTATATTTTGGGGCTATATGGAAAAATCGTAGCGGTGGAAATCCGCTATGAGATATTGTAGGGTTGTAATGGGATAATGGCGGGGCATTAACTACACAGGTTTCTAGACAACTAAAGCCTAACGAGATTCCTTATGCTACCTATGATTTGGAGTTAGCCGCTATAGTCTTTGCTCTAAAGATTTGGCGACATTATTTATTGGGCGAGCGTTTTGTTTTCTTCACTGATCACAAATATCTGAAATTTCTATTCACTCAGAAGGAACTTAATATAAGGCAACAACGTTGTCTCAAATTCTTGCTTCATATGATTTAGATATTCATTATACCTCTGGCAAGGGTAATCGAGTTGCTGATGCGCTTAGTCGCAAGCAACAAGTTGTTGTTTCCATGATGCTAGTAGAGTGGATTATATTGGAAGCTTTATCTCATTGTGATATTAGAGACCGTCCTTCAGTTTCTGATTCTCTCGTGCTTTTATTTAGCATGGAAGCTCATCCTAGATTGTTGGATCGTGTTGTCGATGCCCAGAAACAAGATCCAGATATCTCTTATATTATTCAGAGTTGTAAATCGAAATCCCAAAGTGATAATCTAAAGGATTTCGATATTGATGTTCATGGTTGTGTTCGGAAGAAGGGAAGGTTGATCGTGCCTAATGTTCCTAATCTTAGAAATGACATTCTTGAGGATTGTCATCGTTCTAAGTACACTATCCATTCGAGCAATAGTAAGATGTATGCTGACATGAAACGCTTATACTTTTGGGAGGGTATGAAGCGTGACGTTGCAAGTTATGTGAGTCGTTCCATGACTTATCAACTTATTAAAGCGGAACACCAGCATCCTAGTGGTCTTTTGTAGCTTCTTGAGATTCCATTATGGAAATGGGATCACATTTCTATGGACTTCATTGATGGTTTACCTCGTTCGAGGTCGGACCATACTAGTGTTTGGGTGATTGTTGATCGATTGACCAAATAATCCCATTTTATTCCTATCAAGTCCAATCGGAGTGCTCCTTTGTTAGCTAAGCTTTTTATTAAAGAAGTCATTCGACTTTATGGGGTTCCTAGTTCCATTGTTAGTGACAGAGATCCGCTTTTTACTAGTGGTTTCTGGCAGAGCCGTCAGAAAGCTTTAGGCACCAAGCTCAATTTCAGTACAGCTTATCATCCATAGTCTGATGGTCAGACTGAAAGGGTGAATCAATTCTTAGAAGATCTCCTTCGCGCTTTCATTCTTAATTTTGGTAGTAGTTGGAAAGACCACTTATCTCTTGTTGAATTTTCTTATAACTACAGTTTCCAATCCAGTATCGGTATGGCTCCTTTTGAAGGTCTTTACGGAAGGTTGTGTCGATCACCATCTTGTTGGTCGGAATCCTGGGAAAGGTTTGTTCTCGGCCCCAATTATATTCGTGAATCTTTTGAAAAGATTGATATTACTAGATAGAGAATGAAAGAGACTCAAAATAGGTAGAAATCTTATGCCGATCATCGTAGAAAGCATTTGGAATTTTCTGTTGGAGATCGCGTAATCATTCGTGTTTCTCCGATGAAGGGTGTGGTGCGTTTTAGTAGCTTCAGGAAATTGGCTCCTTGATAAATTGGACCATTTCCTATTACGGAACTCATTGGCCCTGCTGCTTATCGTGTATCGCTACCTATTCAATTTTCGGGAATTCACGACGTATTTCATGTATCCTAGCTTCGTCGTTGCCTTCGAGATTCGGATTCTATTATCGATCCTCCTATGCTGCAAGATCTTGAGATCTCACCTGACTTGTCTATGGTCCAAAATCCTATTCATGTGCTAGCTTCGGAGGTTAAATGCCTTCGGAATAAAGAAGTCCCGCTTGTGAAAATTCAATGGTCCGCAAACCCCAAAGATTGCACTTGGGAAACCGAAGAATTCATCGAGCGTTCTTATCCCGGTTTTTTCTACTCTTCGGGTGTGGGTGAGCATTCTTTATTCATCTTTTCTATTTAAATCCTTGTTGTGGTGAATGATTTGTGTTATAAACAACTTCTAGTATGAAAATTGCGGGGACGTAATTTTTATAAGGGGGGTTTGTAACAACCGGTATTTTTAATTACCGTCGAAATAAAAATTTAGAATAGAAATTTTAAATTGAAAAAATATATTAGCAAATCCATTTCAAAGTCAGTAAATTCTATAAAGTGGTGCATTGGAATTGAACTGCATATGGCATTGTGTGTTGAAAGCCTTCACGTGAAAAATGAATTGGTCCATATTAAAACAAAAGTGGACACTTTGCCTTTTGCTGTCACTATATTTTGTAAAAGCAAGATTGAAACTTTGCTATCACACATAAAGTTTATAAAAGAAAAGTGAACACATTTTTATCATTATCATCATTTGATATGCAAGCCGTGTCCTTTTTCTTAACTAAAGCACATTATGCCTTTAATGCAGATGTACCAAAATGAAGGCCAGCACATTCTTTTGTTTGACTTATGCACCATTTGAAAAAGAAAAAAAAGGAAAACTAGCCTTCATCACTTTCATTTTGTTAAAATTTCCAGTAGCCTGCATCTCTTTTCGTTCTTCCTGTTGCTCAGAAAATGCATTAATGGTCACATTTTTACTCTATTTTGGATCCTAGTTGCTAGTTGATTTGGAAGCAAATTTTAGGTGAGTTTAAAACTCACTTTTCTAATTTATTCATTTCTTCGTATTTTCGTGCAAGAAAATGCAGTGCGTCTCGGTCCAAGTTGCATTGCCAGGTTGCTTCTTTTATTTACGTGTGTTATCCTGGCCAGTCATCAGATCCATACATTTTTTTCATGCGTGCGTGACCTGATACTTGTTATGTGCGTTCATTGCTAGGCCATTTTGGTGCATCTATACGAGTAAATAATTCAAGTATATATATATATTTTTTTATATTCGTGCGTGCGTGTAATTTTCTTGGAAAGGAAAAAAGTGTGCCCAGTCCAATACTTTAATTCATGCATGCATACATATTTGTACGCCTAAAAATAATACTCGTGCATGCATGACTTCATGTATTGCAAAGAAAAACGTTAGTCTAGACCATTGTTCTTCACGTGTAAGCAAAATGAGTTCCAGGTCATTATTATTTTTTCAAACTTCATTCTTTTGCGTGCCTGAAAACATTTGGTACGTGCGTGTGTAAAAATGCATTATCCAGGGCATTTTTCTTACATGCGTGCACGTATTTATTCCCAAGCCAATTTATCATATTTGTCAATTTTATATGTGCAAATGGGATTGCATTAGTAAGTCCAGGATTTTTTAAACTTTCGCCTAATTCATTTTTGTGAATGAAAATTTTAAAACTTTGTGTGCATATCAACAAGTTGCGTGTAATGTTTATGACCAGGTCTTTTTTTTATCAACATCATATTTGTGCAATGTTGTATTGCATTAACGTGTAGGGCCATCACCTTTTAGCAGTAAAGTGCGAAACTAAGTTCAGAATACAAGTCATTTTGTATTTGTCTACTTCAGTACGTGCATGTAAATTGAGTTCCAAATTAATTATTTTCATTTACTTCATTTGCGTGCTCAGATTCACAAAAATACAGTCCTGATTGTTTTTAATTTTCCTTGCGTGCAATAGTATGAGTGTATTTGTATACATTTAACATGTCCAGGCCATGCATTTGGCACTTGCGTGCAACGTTTACAAGTGTCCAGCAATAGTATTCATTCCGTGCACATTTTAATTCATGTAGTCCAGATTATTTTTTTCAATTTATATTTTTGTTTTCATTTGTTACTTGCGTGAAAATTTTATAATGCCCAGACCCTCATTTTTGATATATATAAGTGCAAGTGGGCAGTGAAATATTTGATGAATATATAGTAGTGCAATCTACTATTTAATTTACGTTGAACCGGTGTTTGGTTTTAAAACATATTTTGTTGCCGTTATTTTTATAACGGATTTTTACTCCGTTGTTACATTTTTGAAGTGTGTTGTGTTGATGAGTATTGATGAATAAAAATTACTGTTGTTTTGACTGTAGTAAACGTTAATTTAAAGTGAATTTTCAAGCGACTATCCCGCAATGCTGATTTGATATCTGTTTTTGCGGTGTCATGTGAAGCGCAATTTCTTTGTCGAAATTGCTATAGATGTTGATGTTTTAATCGCGTATTTTTTAAAATCGTTTTAAAATAAAAAAATTCCAAAAAATTTACAGTTTACGCTTTCAAAAGAATGAGGAATCGATTTAAACACTTCAGCAAAATTAAGGACTATGAACCCTTACTTTTACTGATTCTCTTAATTCCGAACTTGTCCATTTGAGAACGTAAATTTTATTTATATAAAATACACAATTTTGCACTTTCAAGGAAACGATGAAGAGATTTAAGCTATTTAGCAAAAGTACGAAATATGAAACCACGCTTTTACTAATTCTGTTAATTCCCGACTCGTTAATCGAAATATTTACCGTGGAATTGTTGTTTGAAGATTTTGATGATTTTGTTGGGCTTTCAAGCCACTATGATGGACCCTCAGGTCAATTACCAGTACTAGACCTTCGGGTCATTTGTTGGACCTTTGGGTCATTTATTGCGAGCCAAAAATTATGATGACAATTGTTAACCCTGTTCCAGCTCACGAGTCAAAGAAATCAACGAGTTAAGGCCTGGGGTGAGCCATGACTTAAGGTGTTTAACGGCTCAGGAAGGATCTACGACTCAGGAAGCCTCACGACTCATCGAGTCACCGACTCACTAAGTTAATGACCTAGAGCTCAAAGCGACTTAAAGGGTTACGGCTCAAGGGAGTTAACACCGACTCAACAGGCAAACGACTTAGTAACCTTAGCAGCTTAAGAGAATAGTCCGACTCAACGTCCTTAAGGAGTTACCGACTCAACGGCCTTGAAGGGTTACGACTCAACGACCTTGAAGGGTTACGACTCAACGATCTTGAAGGGTTACGACTCAGCGATCTTGAAGGGTTACGACTCAGCGACTCAGGAGGGACAGCGACTCACCGGGTTATAGCCTTAGCGACTTAAAGGTAACGGCCGACTCAACGGGTTAACGACTCATGGAGTTAACAACTCATGTGGCAGACTGACCTAAGTTTTCAAACGACTCAAGTGACTTAAGATATCTAATGACCTATTATAAGTCGCTGGCGACCTAAGCAACAAGGAGCAAACTCAATGCCGCTTCCCTTATGTCGCTGCCTGCTGACTCGTGATATTTAAGTCGGTCACGACTTACGACTCATCCTGAGTCGGTCACGACTCATGACTTAAACAATTCCAGCCCAGAAATTTGCCTATAAATACATGGCCACCTCCAACATTCAGGGGACTTTTGGGGCTCATTCTCTTCAAGCGCCGTTACTCTGCTGCATTCCAAACCAATCCAACACTTAAAGCTCTCAAGACACGAAGAACGCTACAAACAACTTCGAGAAAAAGATCACACACATCCAACATGGATTTGAAGACTCTAATCTCCATTGAAGTTTAGGCTACTTGTTCTAAGTGACTTGTAATCCAAAGTTTATTGTACTTGGAAAGAATTGTATCAGCTTGTAACGAGATCATCAATAAAAGTACTTAAAGTGGACGTAGGCTATACCCTTAAGCCGAACCACTATAAAATTGTCGTTGTTTACTGCTTTTCCGCTATTATCTACTTGTAATCTGTTCCCGAGTTATCGGGTGGTGCTTTCACAACTATAACTCATACACCGGGGTGTTAGCGTTCAAATTTTAGCGTTAACATTTTTGGTGCTTTCACTGAGAACTGAACTCAGGCGAGTTATCATCATTGCTTCACAGAGGTTTGTAGAGAGAATTTCCTTGAAAACCAGAAGTCTATCCGAGATTATGGCTCCTGGAAGGAAGAGTAGATCTGTCAGATCTGGGAATATTCAAGAGGGAACCTCCGCTTCCCCTATATCGAATCAAGCCACTCCAGCTGTCGGAGTTACAAAGGCAGAGCTGGATGCTGCAATTTTAGGGCTGAACCAACAGATCAATGCCCAAAATGCACAACTCGAGGCTCAAAATGCCCAGAATGCCCTAATTCTAAATAGGTTGAACGATTTGCTTGGGGCAAACCGTCAACCAGCAGGTAATGAGAGGAATTTTGCTGGCAACCTTCATGATGCTGAAGAAAGAAATGCTCCTGAAAGGGCTGCTAGCCCCTTTGAACACTTCCAGAGGTTGGTGGATCTAGAACTTGACATGATGAGGAGTATCTTTCTGGAATGGTCCGACAAATCATGAAAGAGAGTATGCAGAGGGTTGAAGACGAGAAAGAATGGGGTTTCGCCCCAAGTAAAACTCCATTTACTGAGAAAATCTTAAAGGCTGAATTCCCAAGGAAGTTTGTCCCTCCAACCATTCCAGCTTACAAGGGGACAAGTGATCCGAACGAATTCCTATACAAATATGATTGGCACATGACAGGTGCCAGAGCCTCTGATGAAATAAAGTGCCGATATTTCCCTGTGTATCTCGAAGGCGTAGCTCTGCTATGGTTCACCAAGCTGCCAGTCCGATCTATCGATCAGTTTTCTGACTTAACCCGGAAGTTCAAGGAGCAGTTCAGACTATATGCCTCAAAAGCCAAGGATATCATGTCACTGTCAAGTTTGGAACAGAATCCAGGAGAGACTATCAGATCCTTCTTGAACCGCTTTAATATAGCGTTAGCTGAGGTGGACAATGCAGAACCGCGAATGATATTGACTTATCTGATGAAGGGTATTGACAAGTCGAGCGAATTTGGGAAATGGCTGAACATGAAGGAACCAAATTCCCTTGAAAAATTCTATAAAAAAGCAGATGAATTCATACGCTTAGAAAGCCGTCCCGTACCGGTAAAGGCAGTGTTGGAAAAAGCTGAAAATAACACTGTTGCTCCACGCAAGAATGAATCTGTAGGGCAAAAAAGGGAAAATAACAATGGGAAGAAGCAGAGTAATCTGAAGAAGCCCCGATCCTTCAAGCCATCAGAGTATACTCCTTTATCAGATACGCCGGAGCGTATCTACCTTGCCATTAAAGATTCTGTTGACTTTCCTAAACCTCCTCCTCTAAGGACCGGGAAAAAAGCTATACAAAGTGGGAAGTTCTGCCGCTTCCATAATCAACCCGGTCACGAAACCGACGAATGCCGCCAGTTGAAAAATCTGATTGAAGAGTTGCTAAGGGAAAACAAACTGCAGCAATTTGTGAAAAAGAATAGCAACAATCCTGCTTCATCTAGTCAGGGGCAACAGGCTCCTACTCAACAGCCTAGGACGATTGAGAAGGCTGCAGGGCATGAATCTGGAAGGCCCATTATTAATGTCATTACAGGAGGACCTCACCCAGCAGGCAGAAGCTGGGGCGAGATGGAAAGGTATACCCAAGCTTTAAAGTATGTACCGACTGAGGAAGATGTATTTGTTTTGGAAGGTGCTACGCCCTTGAAGCAACAAAGAACTTTCGATGATGATATTGTGTTCAGAGCTAGGGATTCCGCAGGTATTGAAGCTCCTACTTTGGATCCTCTAGTCATCTCGGCTGGTATCGGACCAGCTATTGTCCGAAGAGTTCTCATTGATTGTGGCGCATCCTGCAATATTCTCTTTAAGAAAACATTCGACCAAATGAAGATCCCTATGGCTGATGTGCAAGCCTCATCGCAGAAAATTGCTGGTTTCACTGGGGAGCCAAAGCAGCCGGTAGGGACCATTGATTTGTTTGTGGAACTTGGAGAAAGAGAGAGAAAAGTGGTCCGCAAGCAAACTTTTGTGATTGTCGACGAATTTTCTGCTTACAATGCTTTCCTTGGTCGTCCAACTCTGGCAGCGTTCAAAGCTGTTCTTGCCCCATGGTGCCTCACTATTAAATTCCCTACAGACAATGGAGTAGGAGTTATAAAAGGTGATCAAAATGCTGGGCGAGAGTGCTATCTAACAGAGCTACGAGAAACCAGAAAAAGAGAAATGGGAAAGAATGCGGCAGCCCCAGTCCGCATCAAAGAACCAGCCTTGTAGCAATTACAGGGCGGACCCTGCACTGGCGAGCACAGCGGAGCAAGGAAAGAGATGGACCTTAGAAAAGTCAGTGCAGGGGAAAATAGAATGGTACCGGTGGAAACGACAATACCAATACCTGTTGACCCAAAGGACCCAAACAAAGTGTTGAATGTGGGTTCACAACTTAATGCGTCAATTCAAAATATCTTAATATCTTTTTTAAAGGCAAATCTGGATGTTTTTGCTTGGACTCATGCCGATATGTGCGGAATATCCCCAGAAGTTGCAGTGCATGCTCTAAATATTGATCCGAAATTTATGCCTGTAAAGCAGAAAAGGAGAACTCAAGGTCCAGAAAGGTCGGCGGCATTAAAAGAAGAAGTTGATCGGCTCATGGAGAATAATTTTATCAAAGAATCTACTTATCCGAATTGGGTTTCAAATCCAGTACTGGTTAAGAAAGCCAACGGAAAATGGAGAGTATGCATCGATTTTTCAGATCTAAACAAGGCCTGCCCCGAAGACTGCTTCCCATTACCCAGAATCGACCAACTGGTAGATGGAACAGCGGGACACGAATTGTTATCTTTTATGGATGCTTACTCCGGATATAACCAGATCATGATGCATGAACCAGATCAGGAGGACACGAGCTTTATCACCGACACTGGTCTTTACTGCTACAGAGTTATGCCCTTCGGGTTGAAGAATGCAGGGGCAACATACCAAAGACTCGTTAATGCTATGTTCAAACCGCAACTGGGCAAGACTATGGAAGTCTACGTCGATGACATGTTAGTAAAGTCTAAGAAAGCGGTGGATCACATAGAACACTTAGCAGACATGTTCGCAGTCCTCCGAAGATACGGAATGCAGCTCAATCCTTTAAAATGTTCATTTGGAGTGGAATCCGGCAAGTTTTTAGGTTTCATCGTGAGCGCTAGGGGCATTGAGGCCAGTCCAGCTCAAATTACTGCATTGAAAGAAGTCAAAGCCCCTAGAACAAAGAAGGAATTGCAAAGTCTCAATGGAAAAGTCGCCGCCTTAAGTCGATTCATTTCCAAAGCCACAGATAAATGCATCCCATTCTTTGACGCCCTAAAGAAAGGAAAGAAAAACTTCGATTGGACTCCCGAATGCCAAAAAGCCTTCGATGAATTGATTCGCCATATGGAGACGCCTCTAATACTTTCTAGGCCTGGCGATGGCGAGGATCTTCTTATATACTTGGCAGTATCATCTCATGCTTTAAGTGCAGCGCTGATACGGGAAGACAAAAGGATTCAACATCCAGTTTACTATATCAGCAAAAGACTCACTGGGGCAGAGATGAATTACTCTAAGTTGGAAAAACTCGCCTATTTCTTACTAATTGCGTCTAGGAAGTTGAGGCAATATTTTCAAGCTCATCCTATCAAAGTCCTCACTGATCAACCTTTAAAGCAAGTCCTGTTTCGCCCTGAAACTTCGGGTCGTCTTCTAAAATGGAATATTGAACTCAGTCAGTATGACATCACTTATCATCCCCGAAAAGCAATCAATGGACAAGCTTTAGCAGATTTCATTGCAGAATTCACAGATAAGGGTAACAGTGAGGAGGAAACAGTCGACGATTCCCCAATCCAATGGAAGTTATATGTCGATGGTGCGAAAAACGACTACTATTTTGGAGCCGGAGTCGTACTTGAGACCCCAGAAGGCCGATCATTATGCTATGCACTAAGATTGGAATTTCCTTCAACAAACAACGAAGCAGAATACGAAGCCCTTATCGCTGGCTTAAGGATTACTAAAGAATTAAACATCCGAGCGTTACAGATATTCAGTGATTCTCAGCTTATTGTATGCCAAGTCAAAAAGGAATTCCAAGCAAAAGGGGGGAATCTGCCCGCCTACTTGTCAAAGGCTTGGGAGCTCCTGGGTGATTTCGATCATTACATGATAAGTCACATTCCTCGAGAGGAAAACACGAAAGCAGATTCTCTCGCAAAGTATTCTAGCACAGGTGACGCTCAATTTCTGGGGCTAACTCCAGTGGAGGTCCTGTCGACTCCTAGCATTGATGAGATGGACATTGATTGGATCATGAGCATGTCTCAGGAGCAAGAATCATGGATGTCTCCGATAACAGAATATCTGCTCAATGGATCCTTACCAGGGAACTCAAAAGAACGACAAAAGTTACTGAGAAAAGCCTCTCGATACATAATCCAGGATGGCCGATTATACAGACGGGGATTCTCAATGCCATTACTTCGATGTGTATCCAAGGAAGAGTCTAAAGCAATCCTAGCAGAGGTACACGGAGGAGAATGTGGTGATCATTCAGGTGGCCAAACATTAGCAAAGAAAATTCTCCGATACAGATATTTTTGGCCAGAAATTAATCGAGATGCAGCAGAGTATTCCCGAAAATGTGACAGATGTCAAAGATTCGCCAAAATTCCTAGAGCTCCTTCCACTGAACTCACACAGATGGTCAGTTCATGGCCGTTTGCAATATGGGGAATAGACCTTGTAGGACCGTTGCCAACTGCCAAATCTGGAATTAAATACGCCATTGTTGCTGTAGATTATTTTACTAAGTGGGCAGAAGCTGAACCACTGGCTACTATCACCTCAAAAAAGATGATAAGTTTTGTGACTAAAAACATCATTTGCAGATACGGTGTGCCTCAAAAAATAATTACAGACAACGGAACTCAGTTTGAAAGTGAAGAATTCCAAGATTTTTGCAAGCGATTCAAAATTCGGAAAAGCTTCTCAGCAGTGGCTCATCCGCAGGCAAACGGGCAAGTGAGAGCCGTGAACAAAATTATTAAGTCAACCATCAAGAAGCAACTTGAAAGAGCAAAAGGTGGTTGGGTCGATAAGCTACCACTGGCACTATGGGCATACAGAACCACTCACAAAACTGCGACTGGGCACACCCCGTTTTCATTGGCATACGGGTCAGAGGCAATGATTCCGGTAGAAATAGAAGTCCCTTCACACAGAAGAATCCATTTCAATCAAGCAGAAAACGAAAAGCTACAGCTTGAAGCGCTAGATCTCCTTGATGAAAAAAGAGATGAGGCTAATCTCAGAATTGCAGCTCATCAGCAAAGAATAGCCAGACATTTCAATTCCAAAGTTCGCCAACGCAGCTTTGAGATTGGAGACCTAGTCCTGAAAAGAATTATGACAGCGACAGGTGTGTTTGGGCCAAATTGGGAAGGACCATATGTCATAGGTCAGAAGCTTCTTGACGGCACATTCAAACTCACCACTGTTGAAGGAGATCAAATTCCAAGGGCATGGAACAGCAACCATTTGCGTCCATACTATACTTGAAAATTTTGTTGAAATATTGTAAAAAGAATTATGAATGTATGATTCTTGTAATTGAAGGCAATTGTAAAACTGATGCAAGTAAATAATGAAAGAATATAAAGTGGATGTAGGCCCAATTTCCTGGCCGAACCACTATAAATCTTGTGTTCCTTATTATTATTACATGTTTGCTTTATTTTCGATATAAAAAGTACATAGAATGTATTACTGAAATGTCGATTTAAATTTTTGCAGACAATGGAAGTGAAACTTGCACATAAAAAGACCAAGTGATCCTCGCCAAATTTCAAAAAAGCCCCGAATTCAAATCCTAGATAGGAAGTACTTCAATTGAACGGCCTATGATTTCGACAGAAACGGGTCTTTGCTAATAAATTGAGATCGTTTGAACAAACAAACATCCAATTAAGAAGCTAATGCTCGTTCTCACGAAATTGTCTGACAATGAAGCACACTTCCTTGGATTAGACAAGTTACTTGTGAGAAAAGGGAATGAAAGCTAAAAAAAAAAAAAAAGAAGAAGCAGAGGATCATTGAAAAAGGCATAAGCAAGTGGACAGAGGAACAACCAAAGCCATCATCGGTAGCACAAGTCCTCTTCGGAGGCATAACTCTTCGGAGGATAAAGACCTCTAATGGGTCATACGCCACAAAAAAGAAAGTTCTCTACTCAACAAAAAAGATTGGGGAGTCATGACCCTCCAACCATGAGAGAGTAACTTCCAGGCGATGAAAACCCTCTCTGAGGCACATTTCACCAGGAGTTGAAGTGTTACGACCGCTCTTCGGAATTTCACTTCACCAAAGTTGGAATGCAAACAAAATAAAGACCTCTTCGGAGGCACATTTCACCAGGAGTTGAAGTGTAACAACCGCTCTTCGGAATTTCACTTCACCAAAGTTGAAATGCAAAACAAAATAAAGACCTTCCTGGAAGCCCACGTTTCACCGAGATCGAAATAAAACTTCCAAGTGTTGAAACGTGAAAAGGCTTTCTTCGAAGGCACAACTCTTTGGAGGTACACGTTTCACCGAGATTGAAATAAAACTTCCAAGTGTTGAAACGTGAAAAATCCCTCCTCAGAGGTACAACCCCCTCCCGGGGACACAATTAAAAAAAAAAAAAAGACCTCTTCAGAAGCCCACGTTTCACCGAGATCGAAATAAAACTTCCAAGTGTTGAAACGTGAAAAGGCTTTCTTCAAAGGCACAACTCTTCGAGGTACACGTTTCACCAAGATTGAAATAAAACTTCCAAGTGTTGAAACGTGAAAAAATCCCTCCTCAGAGGTGCAAATTTCTATTTAAAAGAAAAATCCTCATCAAGAAGCATACTTTAACTTTCAGAAGAAGAGTGATTTACCTATTCTAAAAGAAAAAAAAGAGGAAGAAAGTTAAAGTACATTCAGAGGTCCGCTTTACCACATAGAAGAATTCACTTGGCAAAATGTGTACATACGCAAAAGGAAAAAGTGATTTCTTCGAAGGACAAAGCGTAAAAACTTATATGAAAGGAGTTGTACTCTATGAAAAATTTCTTCACGAATGAAATAGTCATTCTACAGAAAATAAGAGTGCGAGTCCCCTCAAAGTATAAAATATTGCAGCAAGCTTATGGTATGGGGGCAACACGGTATAGTTACATACAAAATACCACAAGCTCACCGCAATATCATATAAATAAACTTGTGCAAAAATGAATAATAAATGCATTCTCAAATTCAAACAAGAGTCTGTGCAAATAAAGGATCATTTTATTCAATTGCAGATACAGGTTTCAAAATAAAATAAAAAAGCAGGGGTCGGTGCCTGCACAACATCCGACCATTACACAAAAAAGGAGTCAAAAAGCCCGAAGTCCGACTCTTCACTTCTTCTTGCCACCTTTGGACCCTTTGCCTGGCCGAATGATTAATTTTTCAGGTCTACCTATAGGCATAAGAGAAGAAGGAGAGGGAGGTGCAACCGGTGCAACTTCCGGTTCCTCTTCAGTAGTGATGATTTTCTTCCCCCTCCTCTTCGATGTTCTGTGCTTCTTTCTTCTCTTCGAAGAAGACTCACTCCCTGGAGTAACAAGAGCGGACAAAACTACGTCATCAGAGGGAGTCCGCTCCGGAGAGATCTCGCCTCCTTCAAGTCCCTCGTCCTTCTGCTCTTGCGAAGCGATAGGGTCATCCAAGCCATGAAGAGCCTCAATCTGTTCCTCTTGTGACCCGGGTTGTGAAGCAGAAGGAGGAGTCACCTGAAGAGACGGAGGAGGGATAACCGGAGGAAGTGAAGTCTGCACAACACTTGGCGTTTCAACTGCAGAAGAAGAGAAATTAAAAATATTAGTATCTCCCCGAAAGAAGGGAGATATGGGTTCGTCGAGATTCAAGAAGTAATCGAGAAGCTCATCAAACTTTTGAGGAGTAAGCAAGCGATCCACCTGAATCGGACCAATATCAAAATTACCTGAAGATGTTTGCTTCGTAAGTTCAATCTCATAATTCTGAGCCCCGATATCCTCCAAAGCCTCATCATCAGTAGGGGTGATTACCCCGGTTCTTATAGGAGGCGGCGAATGAGCACTAGAGCCTGTAATGTCCACTTCGGGAGAAACGAAAGGGCGTTCAGAAGAGGTAGGCGGTATTTCTTTCTCAGAACGTTCCCCTTCCGCCATTCCGGCCCGTACCTTGGCGAGTTGCTCTTTTCCCTTGGCAAGAGCGGCGCGGGCATCATCATCGAGATAATGCTCTTCAAGAGCTGTCTCAGCGTAGCCAGCACCTTTACCACCTAGCATATCAAGTGCCGCCTCCCAGACTTCAGCTAATGTAATTTCGTATTTAGGGCCTAGAAAGGCAAGGCTGCCACGCCCCAAAATGCTATGCAGATAGAAATCAAATAATGTGGAGCTAATATCAGCTTTGGTTGCTTGATGGGCCTCTTCGGCCGCGAGTTTACCAGCAACAGCCTCATCACGCTCCGTTTCGGCTATAGCAAGTCGAGCTTTTAGCGTCTCTATCTCCAAGCTTTGAGAACCGGCCTGTTCTCGCAGCTGTAAAGTTTCAGCACGATATTCTTCTATGACCTTCTCTTGGTGTGTAAGCTTATCTTCGACTGCCCTTTGACTGGCATGCGCATCTCGTACTTGTTGCTGAAGCATGCTCTCCTTTTGAGAATGGAAAGTAGATGAAGTAGCTAATTCTTGCTTAAGCTTTTCTACTTCCGCTTCCAGCTTTTCATTATAGGAAGCAATACTTCTCATTTCGGCGTCATGCTGTTCGAGAGTCTTCTGCCACTCAGCCTTATCGTTCTCCATTGTGAGCATGGCCTCGAGATTGGCTCGGTTAACCCTCTGAAGTTCGTCGACAAGTTTTTGCCAGTTCGACATTCTTTCAATATCGGTCTTGACAGTATCAAGATTTCGCAGCATAGCCGGTTTGTCGAGAGGAACCAAGTCGTGATCAAATCGAACCCCTCTCAAGCACCACTGAGGAAATCGACTTTGAAGAGTGGGAGGACCTTGCCCGACTTGGTATGCAGGCCGGTTGATGATTGCTTGAATGTCGGAGCGAACGGGAGCAGGAGATTGAGCAGGAACATGTTCAGAAGCTGTCGGCATTGTTTCTTCGGTAAGTCTAGCCCGCTTGCTAGAAGAATCGTCTATGTGACCTTTACCTCTCTCATCGTGAGCTTTTCTCTTTTGAGTATCATCATCTCTGTGGGGAGGGTCATGTCTTTCTTGTTCCCTTCGGTGACGTTCTTCATATGCTCGTCTCTCGTCGGCTTTCCTGATGGCCCTCTCTTCATCTGATTCTCTGTAAGAAGGGAGGTAACGCCTGTAATCATACTGGCTACGCCTCCCATAGCGCTGGAAATCATCATAGTACGAGCCGCTGCGCCCCATAGGAGAATCTGGAATAAAAATAATAAGCTTTAGAAATCTTTAAAGTACAAGAAGATAAACGCGTAGAAGTGATGAAAAATCCTAAGTGTTGTGTAACATGTAAACTACGTGCATCAAGTTACAGACCACTCTGTGGAATAGATGTAGTGATAACTTGAGTAGGAGGAGTTGACATTTGTTGTAGAGAAGATGTCTCCTCAATTACAGAAGAGACAGTTTTGGAAACATCATCTTTGAAAAGTTCTTGAGAAGTCACAATTAAATCGCTCAACCCCTCGAAAACATCATCACCATCATGTTTTTTGGGACTGGCTTTTTCAACCCCTTCGTCGGCAGATCTTCTGGAAGATCGTGGAGTTTCTTCCTCTTCGATATCTGGGGCAAGTGCAGACTTATCGGACGGCCCCGCAACGTCCTTCGGAATTGAACATCTCACTAGTGGAGTTTCTATTGAGGTTCCTCCCTGCATGTGCTCTTTAATAGAGACCGGGGCATCAGGAGTTTCTGCCGGAGAATCAGGAATTTCAGTTGGAACTTCACGAAGTTGAGTAAAGCGAGAGGAATGAAGAAGCCCGTATTGATGTAGAAATTCATCATTTAACAAAAACTTGATACTCCTCTCTTCTGCCGTCACGGCGTTCAATCTCTCGAAAATTTGTTTATAGCATGGATCTCTAGAGGGAGGAGGAAGCGCTAAAACAGGAAAAAATAAAGAAGCCAAGTTAGCAGTTAGCAACTCAGATTTCGAAAAGCCCAAGAATGGAGAAATAAAAACAGGAAAATCTTACTTCCTACTCTCCAGATGGCATAAAACCCTGGAGGGCAACGAACAAAGAAATACTGGTTTAGAAATCCATGAACACTTTCAGGAAGATCGGTGATGAGCTTGCGGTTTCGAGCACTCCTTATAACTACGATAGAGGGATGATCTTTAATTTTTGTGAATGAGCAAAAGTAGCAGACTTCCTCGAAGCTCGGTAATCGGCCTAGAACTCTATTAAATAGTACACATAACCCCATCAGAATGGCATGACCATTGGGGTGCAATTGGAATGGAGAGATAGATAATCGAAGCAAGAACTGCTGAAGGAAGTCATTGAAAGGTGGTATGGCACCGCTCAAGCACATTTGGCGGTTGACAGCAATAAAGCCAGAAGGGGGCCTATCTGCAGTATCATTTAGCCCCGGCAGTAAGGCATCAGCTTCGGCAATGCCAAATTGGGTGAGCAATTGATTAAACACCCGCTGATTTAGAGTGGTGGGAGTTCTCTCCGGAGGATTATCCAACAAGTTGGCTACTGGGAAGACATCTTCAGCCTGGCCAATCGGTGCTTCTTGTTGAGATGTCATTCTACACAAGCAACTGGGTGTTCAAAAGCGAAGGTGCACGTTTCCTAAAAGTGTGAAGTGTTGTGCAGAACTAATGAAAATAACAAGTAAATATAACTGGAATTAAACTGGTTGACAATTGATCGACTATGGTAATTTCAGAACTTGCTAATTTAGAGTTCAAGCATAATATTAGTGCAGGCTGGTCAGTTTCAATTGATTGTTTCAGTATTGCTTTGATATTCTACTTGAAATCAATAGCACTTCATTCACGCGATTTGTTTAAATTAATTATCTTTATTAACTAATCCGTCATTTGATATGGGCAATCGATGACAGTATATTCGTCCCAGTTTTCTGTGAATGTTGTATTGAACAGGTTGTTAGCCTGCAAGTCAAAATAACTTGTGAACGAATGCAATAAAATTCAACAGTTCAAAATTAATGCAATGGTCCAAAGTTCAAACAGAATTCGCGCAAGTCATAACCCGTCAGCGGTTCAAAAATTCTGAGTCGGCAGTGCCCTAAGTCATGAGTCGTAAAAATAAGGAGATTATCTCCAAGTCTTATCTCGGCCACGACTCAAGGTTTAGGTCGTGGAGTATGTTAAAGAAGCTCTGGTTCAAAATAATAAGAAAATCTCCAAGTCTTATCTCGGCCACGACTCAAGGGTTTTATCTCGGCCACGACTCAAGGGTTTTATCTCGGCCACGACTCAAGGGTTTTATCTCGGCCACGACTCAAGGCTTAGGTCATGGAGCATGTTGAGTCGTATCATGGTTAAATCGCAAAGGTCGCTGGATCATACAAAAATAGCCGAGTCATGCCTACGGCAATGTTCGAATCAATCTGACCCATTAACCATCTAACTCCTAACCCATTAACCATCTAATCCATAACCCGATAACCCAATAACCTCGCAATGGTCAACCCCAGTTCCATCACACCACTAGGTCGCCTCAAATCTCGAATCGTTACAAGTAAGATCAAACCGCCTACCTTTAATCCATCAATGTCCGATGTAATAATATTCGCAAGGATCAAGGGGGAAAAACAGAGGCGGAGATCGGCAATCATCAGCAATTGAAAAAAGATGCAAAATCTCTTACACGGTGTGATGCTAAAGATGATCGAAGAAAAATCAGGTTGGAATCGCCTTTGAGAGCTCGAAGATGCGTTAATGGCAGACACGGTTCAAAGGATAAGAAATAAAAAGTGGGAGATAGGAGGAACGAATCAAGCACTTTATACCTGGAAGAGCTGGAACTTGAATCGGCTCGCCCGAGTTATGATAAGTCGAAGCACACGACTTACGACTTAAGCGTGCGCTTCGAGGGGCAAATGTTAACCCCGTTCCAGCTCACGAGTCAAAGAAATCAACGAGTTAAGGCCTGGGGTGAGCCACGACTTAAGGTGTTTAACGGCTCAGGAAGGATCTACGACTCAGGAAGCCTCACGACTCATCGAGTCACCGACTCACTAAGTTAATGACCTAGAGCTCAAAGCGACTTAAAGGGTTACGGCTCAAGGGAGTTAACACCGACTCAACAGGCAAACGACTTAGTAACCTTAGCAGCTTAAGAGAATAGTCCGACTCAACGTCCTTAAGGAGTTACCGACTCAACGGCCTTGAAGGGTTACGACTCAACGACCTTGAAGGGTTACGACTCAACGATCTTGAAGGGTTACGACTCAGCGATCTTGAAGGGTTACGACTCAGCGACTCAGGAGGGACAGCGACTCACCGGGTTATAGCCTTAGCGACTTAAAGGTAACGGCCGACTCAACGGGTTAACGACTCATGGAGTTAACAACTCATGAGGCAGACTGACCTAAGTTTTCAAACGACTCAAGTGACTTAAGATATCTAATGACCTATTATAAGTCGCTGGCGACCTAAGCAACAAGGAGCAAACTCAATGCCGCTTCCCTTATGTCGCTGCCTGCTGACTCGTGATATTTAAGTCGGTCACGACTTATGACTCATCCTGAGTCGGTCACGACTCATGACTTAAACAATTCCAGCCCAGAAATTTTCCTATAAATACATGGCCACCTCCAACATTCAGGGGACTTTTGGGGCTCATTCTCTTCAAGCGCCGTTATTCTGCTGCATTCCAAACCAATCCAACACTTAAAGCTCTCAAGACACGAAGAACGCTACAAACAACTTCGAGAAAAAGATCACACACATCCAACATGGATTTGAAGACTCTAATCTCCATTGAAGTTTAGGCCACTTGTTCTAAGTGACTTGTAATCCAAAGTGTATTGTACTTGGAAAGAATTGTATCAGCTTGTAACGAGATCATCAATAAAAGTACTTAAAGTGGACGTAGGCTATACCCTTAAGCCGAACCACTATAAAATTGTCGTTGTTTACTGCTTTTCCGCTATTATCTACTTGTAATCTGTTCCCGAGTTATCGGGTGGTGCTTTCACAACTATAACTCATACACCGGGGTGTTAGCGTTCAAATTTTAGCGTTAACAACAATACTTGAAAGGCTTCGGCCGTATAAGATGCACGTGCGGCATAGCTTAGACTCGCCATATGCTGGGAAAGATCCACTTTTATGCCGATTTGCTAGTTATCTATTTTTTATTTCTAGAATTTTGTGTATTGTTGTTTTGAATCCAATTTTGAATTTGAAGGTTGATTTTGATGGAGTTTAATGAGATTTCTTCATTTAAACTATGCTGATTATTTATGTTGAATATTCTCATTCGAGATTATGATTAATTTGCTTTGATGCTGTTTATGATGCATTCATTTCTAAGTTTAAATTAGACTGATCCGTTTATTATTTTCTTTTAAATAATACTCGGATCAGACCGAGTTATTTCAGGATAATCGATATCTCTGATTCAGTTGCTGCTTCAGCTTTTGGGATTTCACCTCATCTTTTGTTTAGGCTTTGAGGTGTTACTTTAGGTGTTTTGACTGAGAAACCCTTGGGAATACTTTCCTCAGCAACCCTGAGCTGGTGGAAACCTGTGGCAAGATCAAGCTGAGAGAAATCATTGGCACCATAAAGCTGATCAAACATATGATTGATACAAGGCATTGGATATCTATTTTTTGTAGTGAGCATGTTCAGCTCCCTATAATCAACACACATCCTCAAAGATCCATCGGATTTAGTGACGAAAACCACTGCTGCTCCCCATTTTGAATGGCTAGGTCTGATCAGACCTTTGGAGAACAAGTCCTCAATTTGCTTTCCCAACTCAACCTTCTCGCGGTGTGCCATTCTTCTAGGAGAAAGAACTACAGGTTGAGCTCCAGGAAAAAAATCAATACGGAAATCAATTTCCCGCTTGGGAGGTAAAGCGGTGACTTCACCAAATGCATCGGGATACAATCTGACCACATGGGTCGAAAGAAGATCACTAGGAGAAGAATCTAGAGAATAAATAAAACTGCCAGCAAAATCCTGAGGCATGCAGCATTGAATAATCAAGGAATTTCCTTGATCATCAACAAGATAAACAGATCGGGCTTTATAAAAGATATGGGCATCATGCCTACCTAGCAAATCACTTCCAAGAAATAAATCAAAAGCATCGAAGCCAAGAACATAGAAATGACCACTAAAGCGATGATCAGAATGGAGAAGTTTCACATGCTTACAAACCCAATTAAGGTTTGCGGGGCCTTCAATGGGATTTGAAACACATAAAGGTACAAAAGCATACTCAGGAGAAAGGAGATGCTCGAACTTATCACGCAAATCAGCAGAAATAAAACTATGGGAAGCTCCAGTATCAAATAAAACACGAACATGATGCTGAAATAAAGAAAAGGTGCCTTGAAGAGTACCTTGGTCATCACTAGGAGTAGGAGCTGGAGAAGATGCAGAGGTGACAACAAGTATACCGAAAGGCTTACCCTTCTGCTGGGTGGGGCAATCCTTTTTGAAATGGCTAGGCTGAAGACAGATATGACAGAGATCACGCCTCATCAACTGAGCAGGAGGAGGAATAGCAGAACTAGCTAAAGTAGGGCAATAATTGACATAGTGTCCATTCTGATCACATTAGAAGAAGGTGATAGCAGAAAGGTCAACAGGCTGCCTCTTAGAAGGAGAAGATGATGAAGATCTCAACCCAGATTCTTGGGCCAATTCTTCTTCTGCTGCTGGAAAATAAGCTTTCTCTTCTTAGAGTTAGCAGAGGAAGACTGAGATAAAGGAGCACCAACAACAGCAGGACCCTTAGAAGTAGGGTTCTCATAACGAATAGCCATATCCATAAGTCCAGTTAAAGGGCTGTGAACATGGGCAATAAGACAATCATAGTAATCGGGACTAGCACTAGCAATGAACTTCGCATTCTTCTTGAGAGGAGTGTCTGTCAGACCAGGAACGAACTTAGAAAGTTCATTGAACTTCCTCCCATACTCTAAAAAGGACATGCTTCCCTGCTTGAGATCCATGAACTCCTTACAAAGCTGGGATTTCCCGGCTTTGGGCATCCACTTAGCAACGAAAGCATCCCTGAAAAGATGATAGATAAGCTTAGAATATGCACGAAGGAGATAGAAAAACAGAAATCAAAGAGACAAAAGAAGACACTAGAGCTGCTCCCAAGTAAGATCAGCCTCGATGGTGTTAGCCGTAACAGACTCCCACCAATCTTGGTTAGCTTCCTGCAACTGTCATGTTGCTAATTGACACTTCTGGGCATCAGTAATCTCAAGACCAGTAAATATCCTCTCTAAACTCTGTAACCATTGCTGGGCTTCAATAATGCTCTCTGAACCGGTAAACTTGGCTCCACCAAGTAGAGAGAATTCCTTGCAGAGAACAGTAAACCTAACAGATGCAACAGGCTGAGGAGCTGGGGCAATACCACGACCTCTACCTCTGGCATTTCCATGAGTCATCCTGAATAGCCAAGAATGAATTTTAGGACAAAGGTAAAGAGAATACAAAGATAAATTTACTTGGAAAGATATCCTAAAGAAAGAAAATACAAATAAGGTAGATACGAAAGGAAGGAAGTTTAGAAAAAAGTTCCTTTAAAACAAGAAAAATTTATATCACAATAATCTTTGAAAATCCTTTGAAAAATCATTTGAAAAATCATCTATACTTTGAAAATACGTTCTCTCATAAAGAATGATTCTGAGGTAGATTTCACTCATTCTAGGGTATTCCTACCCTATCTCTAATGAGTTTTTGCTCCGCAGGCTAAAGTTTGCTTAAGACCAAAGCTCTGATACCAACTGTAACGACCCACTATTTTGGACCATTCAAATCGACAATAATCTACACATTTCAGACTTGAATAATTTAAGAAAATAGATTGTAATAAAATTTGGAGCAAATAAAACCAATCGCGGAATCACAGACATAGAAATATCAGTAACTCGCAGCGGAAATTAAAATACCATAGTAATTCATGAAGCTGCTATAACAAAGTCTCAAAACAGATACATTATATCAGTATGAAAACAAACACAGTAGAAATCCCAAATACATATAAGTCCACTAATACAAGAGCTGAAATAGAACAACAGAAACTGAAATATATAAATAACTAGATAGGCAGAATCTCCAGCGATTCCTTGCTCTAGAAAGAGAAATCTAAAGATGTGAATACTCAGGCTAACCCGAGCGTAAATAAAACATAAACACTCGAGTCAGGACATACATACTTATACAATGTAAACCAACTCAAGTGAACTGCAGTAAATGTAGAAGTAACTTAAAGGATGTTTGCTACCGCCCATCCTCTAAGGATCTGTTAAACTATTTACTATGTAGTAATATTCGCTATTATAATAATGTCTAACAGTAAAATAAACATACTTTAAAATAGCGTCAAGGAGTGACCCAATATTCCCCTTAACACGTAATAGTGTCAATAGTCTATACAATACCTGCATAACTCCAGATCGGGAGACTATGAGAAGATACACCATAGGTACGACACAAATCAAACTCGTAGTAAGGCTCAATATGGTAGGGGGCACGGTACACAAGGCAATGCAAGGGTAGATATACCAATTAGGTACACGAACTAATGGTAACGTAGCAGCCACTACGCCCACCTCTGAACACACTCCCAATCAAAATCAAAGGATGGCCATCAAATCAATCACAAGTAAGAGTATAGTATTGAAGAAATGTATCCGATAGGAGGAATGACATCACTTTGCCCAAGATCGCTCCTGTTTTAGCCACCTTATGCCAACTCGCGGGAGTCGGGTCCACGTTCATACCATAAAAGGATCGTCGCCACCATCCTACTTCATTCTGGAAACTCCACCGCGTACATAGTTGTTAAAGTGGTTTTCGGTATCGACAGAGAGTGTGTCCATATCCAATCCCGGTCTCTTTAACAAACAATCGTTATTATAACCCTGGTTATACATTTCAAAATGGTCTTTTATACTTCAAAAATCAAATTTCATTTTCAAATTCAAATCTTTATCGGAATAAAGATCAAATCACTTCCAATCCATTTCAAAATATCATATTCTTTCAAAATATCAAAATAACATATCCTTTTAAAAATATCAAAATATTAAATCCTTTCAAAACCACATTTAATTTTTTTTATATTTTAAATACCATTCCAAGTCACATTTCAAAATGGTTTATATTTCAAATCAAAATACTCATTTAAACTATTTAAAAGTGAAGTCATTATACTTACCAATCAAATATTAAATTCCCAAAAATTTAGCCTTTTCTGAGCTCATTTATTCAGTTAGAAACTACAAAAACATTGAAATTTCAGCAAAACACAGCATTTAGAAAATGCTGTGGCAAGTTATATTTGAAAACAATTCATTTCAGTAAAGACGGCATTTATAACTGCTGTAGTAGTTCAGTTACACTTGAAAAATCTCATTTCAGCAGGCAGCGGCACTTATCAAGTGCTACTGTAGCCCTTTTTATTTGTTTCAGATTTTGGTTTTCATTCTGCAACCACAGCACTTACCAAGTGCTGTAATATCTGCTAGTTAAATTTCAACCATAGTTTATTTGTATCAACCACAGCTCTTATAAAGTGTTGCAATATCCTTTGCTATAGATTTTAAGTTAATTTCAGAAATGATAGCATTTCTGAAGTGTTATTAATTAAATTTTTAGATTTTCAATAAAATTTCATAAACAATTAAACTTTGATTTTAATCCTTTTGACTTATAAAAATCATATTTTTCCACTCAAAAATGTTCATTTAAATACCCTTTAACTTATGATTTTAATAAAGAAAATTTTTAAGCATAAAATCAATTTTTTTATAATTCACTTATTAAATTCAAGTGTACAATTTTCTACTCTTTGCATTTTAAAATTTTAACTTAACACTTAAGTTTTAATTACCATTTCAAAATATAAAATTAATTTCCATTTTATTTTACTTAACTTAAACTTCATTTTAAACAAAATCTCAAATTTCAATTTTAAGTTATATTTCAAATTTCAACATAACCATTCATTTATTTAACATATTTAACTTATCAAAAAATCACTAATCCTTTATTTAAACATTTTAAATTCAATTTAAATCAAATTATCATAAATTTACATTTTTAAAAATACTTAAAAATTCCAGAATTTTTTTATAAAATAACCACGGGTCTGTATAAAATTTTCTAACCTAAGTCAAGTGATAATATCATTTCAATCCACAATTTACAAAGAAAAATCTGGGTTCTATCATTTCAAATCCACAATCCCAAGTTAAATAAAATAAATAAAATTCACTCAGGCCTATCATTTCAGATCATAATGATTTTTCCCTATTCTAAAGTCCGTTCGGGTATCTATCATTTCAACCCATAGTGATTCTATTCTATAGGGAACTTGCAGTGTGAGAACAGAATAAAATAAACAATATAGCAACATATAGTAGTATTAGATAATGTGACAGGTTTATAAACAAGGGTTAACATCATATGATTCATATCACAGGCAGGTATAACATGATATAATATTTCTACACATTCACTTGTTATCACTTCACAATTCTATAGGTATGAATGTCAAGCGTGAATACTCACCTTTTCAAGCTAGAGTTAGCAAATCAAAACACAAAGATAAATCCAGAAAGCATGATACAGCACGACTTTCGATTCAAGTGAGTGGAGAGCCAAGATGTTGATCTTGTAAACAACAGATAAAACAAGACAATATAACATATATATTAAACACAAAACAACATTGAAACAATTTGAAATAAAAAGAAACAAGGATCAAAATGACTTGACCTTGCTTTAACCACTCAAATGCTCGTCCTATGGGATCATATGCTCGGCCATGATTGTGTTTTGGTGGTAAGTGGCTCGGGTTACAAGGGAATGTAAAGAGTTTGGGAGTTACAACATGAAGAAGGTCAAAGGACAAGGCAAAAGAGTGGAATATGGTGCACAACTAGGCTCGGCCTGGTCATCATTGGGCTTGGCCATGCATGGTTTAGGTCAGGTCAGTGGTCATGTTGCAGACAGAGGTGAACTCATCAGGTGGTGGTGGTT
Source organism: Allium cepa (assembly GCA_030765085.1). Classification (NCBI taxonomy): domain Eukaryota; kingdom Viridiplantae; phylum Streptophyta; class Magnoliopsida; order Asparagales; family Amaryllidaceae; genus Allium; species Allium cepa. Next base: position 363,883,367 of record CM060934.1, on the reverse strand, counting down.
CGATGGTGGTGGCCGAAGTGAAATATGAAGGGTATGGTGGAATCATGGGCTCGGCTAGGCCTTTTTTGTTCAGTTTGTGCAAAGTTGTGGTGTTTGCTTCATCTATAGGTCATGGCCAGGTGTGGACAAGGGAAGAGAAGTGGTTACTACCGTGGATGCTGATGGTTGTGGTCGGTGGAGATGATGGTGGTAGTGGTCGAGCAAAGCACAAGAAAGATCAAGGCAAAAATCAATGGAAATAAGAAGAAAAAGGTAAGAAAAGAAACCATTAAACTTACAAAATATTTTCAGAAATGGAATAGCCAAGAGTTGAAGTGATGAGAAAATTTTCTCACGTGAAATACAATGAGAAATACATGGCTATTGCATAGGAAGTGTATGGCCAAACAAGAAAATGAAGAGTCAAAGGAAATGAAAAGGCAAGGCTATTGAAAAGTCATAAGAAGTGAAAAGCTTTGTCTTTTCAAATTTCCACTTTCTTTTATTCAAATTAAACCAATAGAAAATCAAGTAAATAAAATAGAAAATGAAAACAAAGTAAAGTAGAAATGAAATAAATAAATATTTTTAGGAAAAATAGAAAATAAATAAGAAAATAGTTTATTTAATTGAAGCTAGAATTTAAAATTGTAAAGAAAATGCAATTAACATTGGAAAATTACCACTACACTTTCAAAATGTTTTAAAAATAAAATCAATTTTAAAAAATATTTTCAAAATGAAATAAAATCTAATTTAAAAATATTTCAAAAATCTAGGGTTGTTGCAGACGTCACCCATCGTCTCCACACACGCCGGACGCACTCATGATCGTCGTGGCATGCTCGACCACGCCAACCGCCTGCCATCGCAAATGGCTCCACACTCGCTGTCGCTCTATCCCCCGCCAGGCGCCGCCGTGCATTCATGACTTCAAAATTAGTTTTTCTTTCTTTTTTTCCTCTATTTCTTTCTACAAAATTGAAATGAGAGAGAGGGACATATGGAGGAAGATAAGAATGTGGGCTGAGCGTACGAAATGTTGAGTGATGGTATATATGTATATATATATATTATTCTAATTAGAAAATGTCTAGCTTTTTAATTATTCGAAATTCTCGAACTCCAAACGAGGCGTGCTACCTTACGTTCTATATGTTATAGGCCTATTTCGAACACAATGGAATATGTATCGAGAGCCATTTCCATCATATTCAGAAGATAGCTTTTCAAATCGAGTTATTTTAACTTAAATTTCTTTAATTAATTTCTATACGTTTCAAGATTGCACGGTGTTGACCCAAAAAAAGGACCAACACCCTGGTTTGGATTTGAAAGCACCAGCCCTATCTTTCAAAGAAATATTACATATCAAAAATATAGGAGAGAAGCAGTAAAAGAAAATAGATAGAAGATTTTTATAGTGGTTCGGTTGTTAACGAATCCTACGTCCACTTTATAGTTTTATTATAAGACGGATGATATTACAAGAGCTATTTGATTATAAAACATTAGCTTGTTCCTAGGAATTGAATCTCTAGAGTTAGAATCCACTAAAGAATCATGGTGTATTCCTAATGAGGTCATTGTGAGGAAGGTTAGAAGTGAAGAACAATCCCAGTAGAGCTTCCGCAATCAGCTTCCCTAAGATCCTCTTTATGTTGCTGGAGATATGTTAATTATAGAGGTTGGAGGGTTCCTATGCCAGGCCCATCACAATCAGCCCTCAGATGAAGCATAGGCAACCTAGAGGATCCGGTGGACGAAGATTGACAAACTCCATGGGTCTCTAGTGATCCACGGTGTTGGGTCGCAGGCGACCCATGGGCCATGAGTCGCTAGCGACCCATAGACTTAGTCTATTTTTCCTACTGAATTCTTCCTTCTTTAATCATATTTCATAACTTGTTTGCTCGCTGTTTTGGAGAAATGCATGGGTTGCTGATGATCTGGACATAAAAGACTATCCCGGATTCGGAAATTGGAGATTTCTTTTAAAGTGGCTGGACGGAGCTTTCTTTTTCAAGCATAAAAATGTAAAAGGTATGCAGATCTCTATTATATACATATATGCATACATACGTATATATATATAAAGCAAACTAACTTAATCAAAGCTTCAAGGTCGGGTCACTTGCGACCCGAATACTTAGTGAAATTTTTTTCCATTCCTTTCTACTATATATACCAGAGCCTGCATCATTTCCCTCATTCGACTCGAGCAATTGCAACCTCTTCAAGCAATTCTTTCTTCTAGCGATTCATCTTGAGCAGCTTTCCTCCGATTTGACCTGCCGCCTTGATCCTCTCACTACCATCTCGCCTGAGCCTCAACTCGAGTTGCAGCCGACACACGAAGCCCTTGCCCAAGCCGATCCATCACCATTCTCGTATCCAAGCCGATCCATCTCTGCGTTGTACCTAATCCATTGCTAGCTCGCCCACGACATAATTCGTAGATTACCAAGATCAATTTTTGATTCTTCTTGTTCCATTAAGCTGATTTGAGGTGGGTTTGCTCGGTTGATTTGTTAATTACCATGTTGGTATGATGGTTTAATGCTGCGATATCCCAGAATTTTAGGCAAATAAATAATGTAATTATCTTCTTTTATAATCTAAAATTTATTCTTTTTCGTAAGCAAATAAAATAAGTATTAATTTGAATATATATAAGTATATTTTAAAAGAGAATTTGGATTTGAAATATAAACATAAACATCTCAGAAATAAATTGGATTTAAAAATAATTATATATTATTTTTATTTGTATATGATTATTTTCATATCATTGCCTTTAAAAGGTTTTATAAATATAAATAAGGATATATTAAACTAGTATATTTGTATAACTATTTTTAAATATGCAATTGGGTTTTATTTCATTTTCTCTAAGTAATATATAGATTAATAAAGAAAAAAGTTTAAATAAGACATGAATAAATATAAAACAAAATTTAAAAAATATAATATAAATATATATTAAAAACATATTAATACATGGAATTACAAATGTAAGAAATATGCACACATAACTACAAATGTAAGCCTAAAGATATATCTAATAACAAGTGTGAATAAATTTTAACAGGTGTCCTTAATTTCTTTTTATTTTTAGAAACAAATAATACAAGATAGATTAGGTTATATAGTCCTCTCCACCCCCTCTCTCATTTCTTTTATAAGTTCATCTTCTAAATCAAAACAAAGAAAACAGATCAAAAGCAAAAGCCTGTACCATAAACTAGAAGAAAAAAAATCAATCAAAGATATTCAATAACAATCAATACTTTCGAATTGTTTCAAACCTGAGGAAAGCTAGGCAAGATCAGCTCAACAAATTCAAGCGAATTCAATGTTTTAAGCTTCCAGTTTCCGGATCAACATCTTGTTCCAGAGCAAATTAATACTGTTCTCTGTTTTTAAGTTGAACAGGTGAGTAAATAATCAAACTTAATCTGTTATATGATTGTGCTAGTGATCAACAATTGGAGTAGTTTTGCATGTATAAATCAAAGTGTTTTTTGCATATATAGAGATGGTATATTCTGTGCATGTTGTGTAAATGTATATAGATATAAGCCGTTGTATGAATAACAGCACATGCATATCCAAATTAATTCATTTCCTCTCCATATGTTCAAATTTAGGTTATGATCCTTAAAGGTAAATTGTTAGTAACAACTAAGTTATATTTTTAAAAATATATTTAAGATTAATTGATAAGTAAAAGTTGCAGAAATCAAGAAAACACATTGAAGTTTATTACTAGACAGAAAATCAAGTATTAAAATTTCTAGTTTTGATTGCATGATTGAATTCGAGCTTCAAAACCATGATTTTTGGTATGAATTTCATTATTTTTATGTTTGAGAATTGGGGATATTATGGGTTGAACGGAAAATGAATTTTTCTTTGATTTCCGACGTGTAACGTCCCGCCTTTCAGCACGCTTTATATCGACACACATGCCAATTCAAACCATACGAAAGGGCGGATTGTTATGGGGTAAATAAGAAAAAGCAGGGAAAGAATAAAAAAACAAAATAGAATCTTACAGCGGAAAGATAAAATATAATAATCAAATATACAGTTCATGAAGCTATTTAATAAACATTTGATTATATTTATACAATACATATTAGAGTTGCACATACTAGCAAATAATAATCGATGCAGCGGAATACACTGTGAAGTGGACTAATATATAATATATAATAGTAATAAAATCTCCGCCTTCGCCCTCCAAAAGTAAGGTCTTTAAATCCTGAAATGCTCAGGCTGACCCGAGCGAATTGAAAAGACAAAACACTCGAGTCAGAACTAAAAGATCTTATGTAAGTTAAATCAACTGAAATAAATATGAGTGTAACGGCATCGGAGATGTTTACGGGGTTTGACATCTCCTATCCAGTGTCTTGCGTGAGAGCAGTAACTTAAGAGATGCTCGGGATTCACATCTTCTATGGATCCGTTACACTATTTACTATGTAGTAATATTTCGCTATTATAATGTGACTACTAGTAAAATAAACTTACTTTTTTCATAGCATTAAGGGGTTACCCATATAGCCCTTAACACGTAATAGTCCCAGTAGTCCATCCAGTATCAGCGCATCTCCAGATCGGAAGACTACCCTAATACTCCAAGGGCTACTGGAGAAAACCAAACTCGTACAAGGCGCGCTAGGGTAGGTGACACAGCACAACTTGGCAATGCCAGGGTAGATATACCAATTACGCTTCCGGGTCGATGGCAACGCGTAGCACGCAGCTACCGCCCACCTCGAGCCACACCCCCAAGTAAAAAAATAAAAAGTGGCCACCGAATCAATCCAAAAGTCAAAGTATAATATCGAAGGGAGGTGTCTGATGAAAGTGCTACCTCATTAACCCGTCGATCGCTCCTGTTTTAGCCACCTTATGCAAATTCACGGGAGTTGGGTCCACGTATTTACCTCAAAGGTAACGCCGCCACCATCCTACTTCATTCTGGAATCTCCACCGCGTGCACGGTTGTTAAAGCAGTTTTCGGAGTTGGTAGAGAGTATGACAACTTCCGATCCTGGTATCTTCAACAACCAATCGTTATTATTACACCGCCGTCTCTTCAAAATAGTTTATACTTTAAAACCCGAATATAATTTCCATTTCAAAACCATATTAATACGATATCACTTTTATTTTAAGACCCAAATCAATATGATATCATTTTTTTCAAATATATTCTTTTTCAAGAAATCATAGCACTTTCAAATATATATACCTTGAAATCTATAGCTTTGAAACATAACTTAATATACTTCAATGGTTTACATATTAAATTACTTTATATAACAAAATAGCTTCTATTATTTTTCAAATAAATCCCAAATACCGATTTGAACCTCTCAATAAACCATTTCAATTCATAAATTTCAAAGCTTTAAATATTCCACCATTTCAAAACAAATTATAATTCTCAATTTCAATTACTATTATTTAGATTGGAAATGTTTACTTAATAAATCAAATATCATTTAAGCAAAGCCTTTAAACTTCAAATAACAGAATATACTTTCTATTTAAATTAACTTGATAATATTCATTTAAAGTGATTGATATTCATTTAAATCCTCTAAACCAAAATCAAATTATACAAATCATACCTTTTAAAATCTCAGATTTATTCAAATTTCAAATCAATTTTTATTCGAGGATAATTCTTAAAACACTTTAATTCAAATCGATTCATATTTCTCTTCCAGCCTTCATTATTTAAGTCACTATACTCTACAATATAAATAAATACTTCACTGTATCATATCTTAATAAATCAACTTTTATTATTAACTTCTTTTATACTTTAAACCAATTTTATACGTAGTTTAAAACCAAGAAATTAATTATATATATAAATATAATACTTACAAATATCCAAATCAGTATCTCATAAACCATATTTTTATTTACAAAACCATAGAAATCCTTTCAAATTATTTACATATATAGACCACGGTGCCTGTATATAATTTTCTATCATATGGCCAAGTGATACGGATATTTATCATTTCAATCTGTAATTTAAAATAAAAATTACGGTTATATGTCATTTCAAACCGCAATCTTGAATGAAATGAAAATGCATAATAACTTGTAGTTTATAACAATATAAAATACAACATCCATTCATCCAATATCAACCATCAACCATTTATCACAATCATCATCCAATTAAACAATAGCATCAATATAGAATGGATAATAAACAACAGGTATTAACTAGCAATTTATATTCAATGATAAATTAAATAACAGTTTAACTGGCAGTTTATATGCAATGAATAATTAAATCACAATTTAATTAATTAAATGCAATTTAATTGAGAAGATGATTAAAATATGCCAAACAATCATAAATAAATTTTAAATCACATCAAAAATTAATTTAACAAACATAAGAAATCTTAGAAGTTGTGAGTGGGTTAAAACACTCACCTTTTGAATTTAAATTGAATTCAAATCCAATTTAAATCCAAAAATTGAACAGTCTCAGAATTTGTCCAAACCAGCGCCATAATGTCCGGCATTTCAATACGAACCTAGCGGATAAAACCGTTCTTTAATCGGATATCGTATGCGAGAGTTATGCGTATTGGAAATAGAAATTAAAAAAAACACTCCCTCCAACCAATGGGCGCCACGTCACCATCCATCTCCATTCTCACGCGCTCCAACTACAGGCAATCATGCAACGCACGAACCCATCCTGAACCACGTTAACCAGCCTTTGACCAACCACCACGTCCACCACCGAACACCAGAGAGCACCGCACCCCTTTCCGCTCACTCGCCTCGACGAGCCGCTCTGACCGACCTTGGTCCCGTCCTCCCTCATTACCGCCGGCCACCACCCAAAACTAGGGTTTCGACCCTAGTTCATCTTTTCCGACCACCACGCTTCGATTCAAGTCAGGCGACCACCACCATCTCGAAGCCCATGACGAGATCTACAATACCAAGTTTTCAATTTCATCGATTGACGTCGAAATCAAAAACTCCCTATTCGACTTTGACCGTGATTTCTGATCAATCCGGTCATTATCTAGAAAAACGATCAACAAGCATAGATTTTTATCAATGAGATCTTCGATATATATTTTTTTCAAATTTTTCTGAGGAGTTTGAATTTTCGAAGTTGATTTTTGAAGTGAAATTTGAATTGGATAAATTAGGGTTTACAGCCATTGAGGAAGAGTAGCACAGCAGTTTCTGTAGGTATAGAAATGAGGAACGGATGCTGCTAGGCTTTATAGCTGGGTATTTATAGACAACTTGAAATTAGAATAGATGGATCGTGTTGATAAACGCGCTGAATGATATATTGCCCGAAAAGCCCGTTCTCACTCCGGAACGAAATTGGTTCTACCCATATATCAAAATAGATGTTTTAAAATATTTTAAATGCAATGGAAAAGGTTTCAAGTCCATATTCTATCGTATGAAAAAGTTATGCTAAAATCAGTACTTTTCAAATTGATTTCAATTTCGTTTATTTCAAGGCGTTTCGAGTCCGTACGATCAAATGACAAGCCCGATCGCTACGAAACTTGAAATGCTACAATAATTCACCGTTACGGATCCGACGAAACTAGTTTCGTCTAAATCCGAGCCAGTGGCCAAAATAGCTATTTTTACACTAATTAAATAAATTTATAATTAATTAATTAATTAAATACAATTTTAAATTTCAATTCTAAAATTGACAACTTTTATCACCTTTACATTTCTCAAATATTTACAATGATTTAAATTAAAAGTCAATTCAAAGTTGATAAATTTATCAATTCCAGTACTAACCTCAATTCCATTCAATTCAGAAATTATAAATTTAATTCCCAAAATTTCTGTTAAATTTACTTTTCCTTCTACAATTCAATTCATTATTAACAAATGGATGAAATAAATATTATAAACAAAATCCATCACATTAACATTCTCACCTTTCATCTAAATTCTCATTTATGTAATATTTTAATATTATATTCCACTTATTTGCAATTAATCCACTTATTAAATTTCAAATTTGAAATAAATTAATAAATCTTGGTTTTCACTCCTTAAATCAACCAATCTTCATATTATAAATAAAATTAACATTTATTACATCTTATAGAATTAACCATTTTCAATGACAAATCAAACCTACCTTAACTGCACAAATTAAGACAATTAATTGCAATTTGATTTCATATTAAACTTCATTAATTATCAAATGAAATCTAAAAAAAATAGTTTATTTATTTTAAATCTTGCTATTCAATAAATTAATATTTCATAAGTATAATTAACATTGATTTTCGATTATTACTTAAATTTTCATCACAAAACGTCAAATTTAGATTTGTTGTAATTGATTCCCAAAGATTATTCACACATTAAATAAATAAACCTATATTAATTGTCACCTATTTGCTTTCCATTGCCTTTATAAATTCGTTACTTATCAACCCAGATTATTATTCCATATATAAACTAATTTATTCCGTTCTATTTATGATATCCATTGCATTAATTCTCATAAACATTACATTATTGATATCCTAATTTGATTTAGTAGACCAATTTGTTACAACTTTACTTACATTAACACTATTTCCCTTATTTAGGTTATTATTTCATACATAGATCACCATTTTATATTCCTTTATACTATCTTATGAAAACAATATACATTTCTAATACTTTATTGCATTTATTGGAATCAAATTTCCAAATTTACTAGATACGACAAATTATGACCTTAAAGTTATTTCAGTTAATTGGGATAGTGCTAAACTAATTATTTATTAACTTATATTAACATAATTGCATTAATTTTCATTCAGTTACAAATAAATCAATATATTATTTCACACATTAATACACTAATTGCATTTGTTTTTATCATGTTCTATTTAAAACTAAGCCATAACATTTGAATTAATTTATTAAGTTGGAATGTTCATTCAAGTTCATTAATCATTAACTTGCAATAACGTATTTCCTAAATTTACATCCAATTATTGTTAACCATATTTTTATTACATTAATCAATTCAATACTTACCTCTAATTTCACATATTCAATTTATATCCAGGTACAAACCTTTCACTACTTCATTTATTAGAATTTTATTCAAAATTACTAATAAATAAGTTTTAATTACCATTGCTATATTTTATTTTAGTGTTCATTACGGTATTAATTTATAAAAAAATTATTTCTACTAAATTTAATTACAAACATCTTATTTAATTATCAAATTTATTTATGAAACTTTACGGGTCGTTAAACTCTCCCCCACTCAAAACTTTTCGTCCGTGAAAAGAAAAAGAAGGGAAAAGAAGGATTTAGAAATCAATATATCTTACCTAAAATATTGAATTTATAAAAAAAGTAAATTTACAAAGTACAATAATTTAAAATAAAATATACCAATTTATAACCATTTAACATTTTATACTTAAATTATTAAAGTTTGGAAAAACATTTTCAAATTTTTTTTTCTAAGTCCGAAATTTACGGAAAATTTCGGCAGAGTCTCCTTTGTACGGGGAGGTTCGGGAGAAAATATAATACCAATTATAATCATATACAACATATATATTCCAAAATAATATAAATCCCATCACGGAAAAATATAATAACGCTATAAACCGTAATCCGAAAACATACATATTTGTCGGGCAATTAACGCTTATATTATGAAACCAAATGCAACAGCAATTGCTTCCGTAACCTGTATTTCACTTATATAATTTAAAAGAGTTAATAACTATATAAAATGAAATATTTAAGGTTGTTTTAACCACAACCAACAATCAATACATACAACAATCACTTGCAACCAAGTATACAACAATCACATAGAAATCAACACAAATCAATATCAAACAAAACAAATAGTTGTTCGGGTTCAGACTTCAAATTGTACAGAATGAAAAATAAACTATTTAGCGCACCCTTCACTCAGCAGTCTTAGGTGAAACTAAATAGATTATTTATACATCCAAACAAATTTAAAGTATCCTTACCCAAACAACCATAAACCAAAACAACAACAATTTTCAAACTATAGATCAAGTTTATTCTTTTAAATTTCGTTTTATAGCATTTTATTTCCTTTTTATTCAATTAATACTTAACTTCATTTTTTCCACTCATTACTTACTACTTCATTTCGTTTACGATTATTTCGGGATTATTTGAATTAATTATTGAATTGTTATTGATTGTTGTTATTGTTTGTTTATTTACTTTGACACCATCCCAGTTATCACATTGCAAGTTCCCTTTGTTATGCTTTGATTTTTGAATTGAATTGGAATCGGGTTGAAATGATAAATACCCAAATGAATTTGACTTAGGATAGAGAACTAAATAACCGATTGGTCAAAATTTGATTTAAAAATAAAATTAAGATTTTATTTGAATAAAGAATAAGTTTTCGAAATGAAGTTGGAATTTGAAATTTTAATGAAAGAAATAATGTTAATATTTAATAAGCTGAAACAAAATATTAACATAGTAGTTATTGAAAGAACGTTGTTTTCAAATAAGTTACTTGACAATAAATATGGAATTATTCATTGAATTAAGTTGAAATGGTTTAATAATTAAGTTTGAATTTATAATTAAGTTTGAAATTTTTAAGTTTGAAATTATTTAATAATTAAGTCTTAAGATTATTTAATAATTAAGTTTAGAATTATCTAATAATTAAGATTGGAATTATTTAATAATTGAGTTTTGGATTTATTTAATAATAAATTTTGAATTATTAATTAAGTTTTGAAATTATTTAATAACTAAATAAAATTGAGTTATTTGACAATTAAATAAAGATTTGAATTCTTTGATAAGAAAAAGTGAACCTTTGAATAGGTAAATTTGAACTTTGTTAATAAATGAAATTTGGTTTCCTAATTTATTAAGCTTTGGAAAATTTAAGTAAGTTAATAAGTGAAATTGAACTTCTTGAATATGTGAAATTTAGTTTCTTTATTTATTTAGTTTTGAAATTTATAACTAAGTAAATAAATAAGTGAAATTGAATTTTCTTAACAAGAAATAAAATGTGATTTATTGAAATTAATGAAAGACTTGCAATTTAATGAATTTGATTTGTCGAATCAAATTTAGTTAAATTTGTAAGCTTTGTTAATAAAAGTTGAACTTAAGTAATTGATTTAATGAATTGGTAATTTAATAGAAATTGTTTTGAATGGTAAATTTACTTAACGAATATTGAACGTAATCGATCAATGAATTTAAATTGATTTGAATGATAAATTGATTTATTTAAATGATTACGGAATGAAACTTATGTACGAACTTGAACCAATATTTGAATTGTTTAAATAAAAATTGAAATTGAATTATAAGATTTTGAAATGGTAATTTGGAAGTTTTGAAAACGTAAATAATGGAGATTGTTTAGAAGACAAATGAAATGTTGATTTATAAATTTTAATTGGAATTTGAAATTTGTTTGGTTTTGAAATTTATAAAACGATCAATCGGTGTAATAATTACGAAGGTTATTAAAGAAACCGGAATCGGTTATGGACATACTCTCTGTCTAAACCGAAAACCACTTTAATAACTATATGCGGAGTGTGATCCAGAATGAAGTGGTTGGAATGATGTACGTGATGACTGAAGAAAGAGAACGATATGGATAGCCTTGACACTTGTGTCAAATTGGAAATGACTAAAACAGGAGCCGTGCCGGGCCAAATGGGGTTAGCCACCTCGAGCGAACACACTTCTTCGAATACTACTCATTACTTGTTATTGATTGGTGCACCCTCGTACTTTTGGGAGTGTTGTTTCGTGGTGTTGCGATCGTTGTGGCGATGCGTTTTCAGCAGTCCGGATCAGGCAAACGGTAGTTTCACTACGTTGGGTATTGCCTCATGTGCCTCGTCATACTTGTACCCCTATATACGCGACCACTACGAATTTGGTTTGTGTTATACCTATGGAGTACTCCCTGATATCCCACTAGTTTACGGTGGAGTTTACAGTGCTGTATAGACTATGACATTTATATAAAATGTGTTAAGGGGGATAATGGTAATGCCTTAACACTATTTTGATATTTATATTATTGATAGACATTATCTATTCAGCGTATATTACTACATAATAGATAGTTTAACGGATCCTTAGAGGATGTGTATTCCAACATCCTGTGAGTTACTTGTATTTCAATTGTTATTTCACTTGGGTTGGATTTATTGATATAAGAGTGTTAATCCTGACTCGAGTGTTTTTTGTTTTGCTTTACGCTCGGGTCAGACTGAGAGTACTAACTTTCGAGACTCACCTTTGGAGTTGGGGCTTTGCTTGGAGATCCAGCTATCTATCCAGCTTTCAGATATTCAGTTGATTCTAGAGATGTATTCTAATATTGTATCCGAGACTTCTGTTGTAACTTATTTAACTCTGTTATTTATATATAGTAGCTTCATGAACTACTATCTTTGCTTCCGCTGCATATTATTACTCTGTGTTTGTGATTCTGTGATTATTTATTTACTGTATATGTTCAGTTTTGCCAAATTTAAATTAACAATTCGGTATTTTGAATTATTCAAGTCTGACATGTGCGGATGCGAATAGTCCAAAATAGCGGGTTGTTACAACTCATGTTCCATTCATACATTTGTTGTTTGATTTCTCTTTTTTCATTCATACAATGGTTTATCTTTTTAATTTACATTTATTTCTTACAATTTTATTTAGAAATAACTTCAACTTATTTACCTAAGTTTAAAATTTCTTACTTACAATACCTGCCTTCTATTATATTTGATTAGTAGTATTTCAATTATACTTAAGTTTATTACCTTATAACATTAATTCTTAAAAATAAAAGCAATTTATTAAACACTTTCATTACCTACTTTTACTTGTACAATCTCCAGTACACTTTCTTATTAAACATTTCAACTTTAAATATTCGGTAAGTTAGATATATGTTTTTAAGGATGTAATTGAAAGTTCTACAAGTTTATTCTATTTCCTTTAATTAATTTAATGTTCAATAATAATATCCTTTGTCTTATAGGTCATAAATTTAATTTTTCTTTTTATTTAATTCATAACTTAGCATTAAATCTCTTATTTCCTTTAGAGGTTTTAATTATTAATTACCTATGTTCCAATTCACTACAATAATTGAAACTATTAATTATGGAAACTTAAGAACTAAATACTGGGCTAAAACTCAAATCATTTTAAACCAATAGATAAATATATACTTACAACATATATATCCAATTACATTTAGAACAATTAAAATTTATATTTTTTTATCAAAATAAATTTGCAGCAAAACTACTACAGTGGCCTTCCCACTTCGAAACTCGAAAATGAATGTCGATGATGCGGCCGCCATCACCGAAATTATTTTCCAACGACGGAGCGGGAAGTACAGAACTTAATTTTTTCCAACGTCTTCTTTAAAACAATTATTCCAAATTATATTGAAATGTTTATATCATAAAATACTTATAAACAATACTATTATATTCCAAAATTATTTGAAAGAAATCTCCAAAAATCTCGGAACTTAAGTTCTAAAATTTCCAATTTTCTTCATTTATTTTACTTTCAATGTCCTTTCAACTATTATTTATAAATTTTATTACCTAACAACCAATATATTGCAACCAAATACATATATCATTTATAAAATTTATTTTATATATATAGAAAATATAATAGGCAAAATTATTTCATTCACCTATATTTAAAACAAATATTTTGTCGGTCTGTCCTATTAAGTGTTTAGAAATCCGTATTGATGCCATAGCGTCCCATGCACCAACTAGAATTTATAAATACAAAAGGAAACAAATTAACACAATATTAAAACCTTTTTTTTTGGCATGGCCGACGGTTTTATAGTGGACCGACCACTTTTATTACGAACGTAATAAGGTTGAAGTACAGGAGTAAGGTAAAGGTACCTTAGCTACTATGAATGAGAAATAAAAAATACAGCACAGGAGTATGACAGACACGTCACAACTACTAGAAATAAATAACAAGGCTAGTTCTCCTCCGCAGAGGAAGAATCACCATCTCCCTCATCAGCCCTGGATGAATGCAGAGATCCACCCCCACGAACAAATATTAAAACCTTTTATAGCACTAACAAATACGCTTTCTCATATATATACCCTCAGGGACTCCCATAGGGTATTACTGCCCTATAAATAAAGAGTCAGACCCCACAAAGCAACGGTTTATCGCTAAACCTAGCTCTGATACCAGATGTAACGTCTCGCCTTTCAGTATGCTTCAAATCGACACACATGCCAATTCAAACCATACGGAAGGGCGGATTGTTATAGGGTAAATAAGAAAAAGTAGGGAAAGAAGAAAAAAAACAAAATAGAATCTTACAGTGGAATGATAAAATATAATATTCAAATATACAGTTCATGAAGTTGTTTTATAAACATTTGATTATATTTATACGATACATATCAGAGTTGCACATACCAACAAATAATAATCGATGCAGGGGAATATAGTGTGAAGTGGACTAATATATAATATATAATAGTAACAAAATCTTCGCCTTCGTCCTCTAAAAGTAAGGTCTTCAAATCCTAAAATGCTCAGGCTGACCCGAGCGAATTGAAAAGACAAAACACTCGAGGTAGAACTAAAAGATCTTATGTAAGTTAAATCAACTAAAATAAATATCAGTGTAACGACGTCGGAGATGTTTACGGTGTTTGACATCTCCTATTCAGTGTCTAACATGAGTGCAGTAACTTAAGAGATGCTCGGGATTCACATCTCCTAAGGATCCGTCAAACTATTTACAATGTAGTAATATTTTGCTATTATAATAGTGTCTACTAGTAAAATAAACTTACTTTTTTCATAGCATTAAGGGGATAACCATATAGCCCTTAACACGTAATAGTCCTAGTAGTCCATCTAGTATTAGCACATCTCCAGATCGGGAGACTACCCTAAATACTCCACGGGCTATAGGAGAAAACCAAACTCGTATAAGGCGCGCTAAGGTAGGTGACACGGCACAACTAGGCAATGCCAGGGTAGATATACTAATTACGCTTCCGGGTCGGTGGTAACGCGTAGCGCACAGCTACCGCCCACCTCGAGCCACACCCCTAAATAAAAAAATCCAAAGTGGCCACCGAATTAATCCAAAAGTCAAAGTATAATATCGAAGGGATGTGTCCGATCAAAGGTGCTACCTCATTAACCCGTCGATCGCTGCTGTTTTAGCCACCTTATACCAACTCACGGGAGTTGGGTCCACGTATTTACCTCAAAGGAAACGCCGCCGCCATCCTACTTCATTCTGGAATCTCCACCGCGTGCACGGCTGTTAAAGTGGTTTTCGAAGTTGGCAGAGAGTATGACAACTTCCAATCCCAGTCACTTCAACAACCAATCGTTATTATAACACCGTAGTCTCTTCAAAATAGTTATTATAACTGTTTAACTTAATTGTCAACTATATATTAATTGGCAAGTAAAGTTATCAGACTACATATTAATGTGCCTTCCCCTGGGTTCACAGCTTGCATTTGGTTCATGTGTTTGAATGAAGTTGTACCCCCTTTAACGATTTTCTTTGCGAAACACTATCGATCTTGGGGATTGCCCCATTCCAGCTTCACCCGAACGGTTATGCCATCCTCACTTGCTTGCATATCCTTTTTATGCGGGCGTTCCATCATGCTCTGAGTTTCAATGAGTTGCGATAGTTATTAGCTTTCAAGAGGAGAGGAAATTGTCCCTCCATGATCATACTCGAGGCCCAATGGAATCAAAAGATCATTTTGCATCTACAAAGAAACTTATCGCAATTTAAGACGTAGTACTACTTCGTTAGGTGCCACGAGGGATTTGATAGTCGATGGACGATGGGGGGTAAGTTTCCTTATTTTCCGTTTGCCAAGCTTCGAAGTGGTGTGATGGAGTTTCTAATTATTTGCTTGCTTTTTGCAGTTATCCCGTGGCCAAAAAGAGACACGACTCTTAGTGAAACTTGTCAAACTCTAAAAGCTATCGATGCCGAGGAGAGGAGCACTAGAGTCTTGCTCATTGACAAGAACATGCGCCAATTCGTACTGTTAGCTCCAGGCTGATCCGTTCCTCAGATTGAAGCTTCCCCTCTAGGCCAAGCCAGAGCCTGTACAAGGCCTTCTTCTTCTTCCTCACAGAATTCTGATGAAAGTCGTGAAATATGGCCCCTCAGAAAGTCCACTCGACGACACAAATGAGGAGGGAATCACAGTTGGTCTAAGTGGTTCCAATAGAATGTCCCCGATACAGGAGGAATCAGAAATCGAACACTTGCATAGAGAAGGGAAAGCCGCGATGGACTCAAAGAAGGAGGAGGGGGAGTTTGAAAGAAGCAGTGGTGAAACCACAGCCATTGATTAATTTTCATCAGAATCCAAAGGTGAAGATTCAGAGTTATGAGAAAAGACAATGGGCATGAGTCTTGTTCCTCCGGATTCACCACCTTCCAACACCGATGATAAAGTCAAGGCCCCGGAGGCTGGCAGGCATCAAAATTTTCCTGGCAAGGATACTGAGGTGTATCTTAGAGATAACGGCGATGTATTCGTCGACTTCGACATTCTTATGAAGGACGATTTCAAATTTGACGTGACATCATCCTTTTTAGGCACCATCCATCAATCCAAATCCGCCCGTGACAACCAAAGCCAGTCCTATCCCCCTTCCGACATTCGTTCGCTCTGGTTTGTGATGATGCCTTAGGCCCATATTTGTTATGCACGACACAATACACTAGGATTATAGTTATACTTATTTTTCATTCTCGCGTATGCTTTCTCAATTCCTTATGTTTTTCTGAATTTGGTTATGTGTGTTTTGTACCAAGTATGATAAGAGGGCATGGTCTTTATGATGACTTCGAGGATTATATCGATTCGCAGCGGTACCCAAAGCGTTCCTTCAGCTGCCACCAAGTCCGGGAGACGGAAGGCAAATACAGGCAAAGGAAAGAACTTGAGGCAGACGCTCGCCACTAGGAGGAGGATATAAGTTCCATTCACACAGAGGTGGGCATGAGCAAAGACGGCCTCATGATGAAAGGGAAGAGTCATCGTAGAAGCCAAAGTTTGATCACCACTCCCATCCTTCCAAGCCCGTTCTGAAGCATACTTCGGTGGGACAAGAGGCTCCCATTTATTCTATCCTCATTCTACCTCCAGTGCATGTTTTATCTTCTTCTATTGTTGCTGCTGCGACCGGCACTTCTCATCCCCACCAAAGATCGGCCTACATTCTTCTCGTTGGCCCGCCTAAGCTTGAGGCGGCTCTTTCGGGTTGGTTCCTACGAGGCGCTAAGTTTGACATGGATATTCACCTCGTTTGTCGGGACTCTTATATGTTGTGCCTCCAAGGTATTCAAGATGATTTGGAGTAGGGTGAGAAGTAGGAGAAGCTCTGCAAAATACTAGTAGACACCAACAGGAATAACTACAAGGAGATCCTCTGCTATGAAGCTGAAAAGGATGATTTTAAAAAGCCGTTAACCGAGTGGGATGCTAAAATTAAACAATTGGAGGAGGAGAAAGAAACATTGCTTCAAGACAATAAAAGGACTGCTAGCTTAATGCAGGAGATGAAAAATGCGCACGAGTGAGCCGAAATCGTCTGGAGAGATGAAATCAAGAAGTCTCATGCAGAAGAAGCCAAGTTGAATGAAGATGTGGTCGCTTGTAATGCTATTATTGAAGCCCAAAAAAAAGACAATTGCCGACCATTATCTAATTATCGAGGGCATAATAAAACAATTTTCGATCAAGCCCGAACAATTGAAAACTTATCGGGAACAATTGCAGAATTGCAATCCCAGGTTCCACAACTTGGTGCTGGAAAAGCTACAGTGGAGGTGGAGAAGGCTGAGGTGACAGCAATTTATCTGGAGCTCCAGCGTACTTCTGAACGAAAGATGGAAAATCTAGACCCTATACTGCACCAGGGGATTCTTTCTTATCTTCGCCCGAAGTTCCCATGTACTCTTGCCCTCGTTTGGGAGGTAATCCGATCTCGTTTTTTTGAGAACGACGATGTATATACAGATCAGGAGTTGCAGGATGCCTATCTCAATGAGCAATCCAAAAAGGCATTTCTTGAAGGTCAAGAAATTCTTCGAGTTGAATGAGAGATGGAAACCGCCAAAGCGGCTCTAATGATTGCCATAAATGTGCCTGCTAAGCCTTTAATCTCCAATGTGGGTGAATCTTCGGGGCAGCTTCATGATCAGCTGTTGAGCTCGGGGATCGATGTTGTTCCTCATGTGGCAGAGCCCTCCAAAGAAGATGAAGGAAATGAGTTCGAGGTTACTGTCCGCGACCCTTCTTCTGGTACAGGTAACAATCATGCCTCCTATGAATTCGGGGGACTCCGTCTTATGCTACAGGAGCAAGAGGAGTTTAATGCTTTTCTTTTTGACCTTATAGTTCAATCTACTCTTCTTGTCAACGCGCCAGTTAATTTGACGCTTATGCACACTGCTATCTTTACATCCTTCGAAATCGTATATGTTCCTGTTCCTGCCCTTACATCTACACGTAACTCACAACTGGGACAAGAGGTTGGGAAGATTGAGGGGCTTCATGGCCTGGACGATCCTTCAGCATCCCTTGAAGGTGACATGACTACTACTGGTGCCAAGGAGTAGGAGACACCGAGCAACCACAAAAGCTTTGCACGACTTGGTTGCTATTGAGAAAGAGAAAGTAGAGGCAGTCTAGGCCTCGGAGAGTTCCCAAATGCGGAGAAAGCGCAAGGAGTTAGGAAGCTCTACTGGAAAGCATTTGGAGGAGTAGGAGATCACCACAGATATATAGGTTGACATTACTGGCAGCGACACCTCTCCAGTAAAGAAGCAGAAGTTGCCCACCATAGGTGGGAAAGGAAGTGATGGCAGAAAGCACGGATCGGGCCGTTCGAGGAGGGACTGTGCTTTGTCAAATAGATTATGGGAAGCTTGACTTGTTGTGTGTCTTTTTATGTTCTTATGCCTTAGTGTCGAGTCTCTATTTTAGGTCTTGGTTATGGAGTTTGTAATACATTTTTGTTGACCGCTGCTGTATGTGTATGGCCCCCACATTTTGATTCTATGTTCATAAGATTGCAAACATTACAATGGCATTTTGAATTTAGTTTTTCCTATCTTTTCTTGTATACTCTATGTCCATGCACACATTTCATTTCATACTTTGCTAACAAGACTTAGAGGATTTTTGTTCAGAGGTTCATAACACTTTCGAAGCTGCTTAATTTCATTTAGAAATTCATAAAGCTTCAACGATGTTGTCTTTTGAAAATATTCCTTAGGAAGTTAAACTTTCACTTAGGATTCTTGTTAACTTTTGAGATAGAACTCATGAGTTTATTGTCGTTTGTAGTGATTGGGCATATAGACTCTTTGCATTCAAGTGACTTTGTCTTCATACATGTATATGCCCTCCAGTTAATAGGGCTGTTCACTCCAAACAAACATCAAGTATTCAATGTCTCCGAGTAATGCGAGAAGTTTTAACCCGAGTGCATGGTTTCTAGGATTGCTTGGCATTGCCTGTCTCCACACAGCACGAGGAGTTGGAATTTGGAGTCCCTTAGCATTACTTATCTTCGATCAATGTGAGAAACTTAAATCCGGGTTTACTCGACATTGCCTATATCCAGGCAATGCGAGAAACTTGCGTCTGGAGTTCCTCGGCGTCTCCTATCTCTGGGGATGCGGGAAACTTGAATCCGGGGTTCCTAGCCATTACCTATCTCTGGGCAATGCGAGAACTTGCATCTCGAGTTCCTCGGCTTCGCCTATCTCCAAGCGATGCGAGAAACTTGAATCTGGGGTTTCTCGGCATTGCCTATCTTCGGGCAACGCGAGAAACTTGTGTCTCGAGTTCCTCAGCTTTGCCTTTCTTCGGGCGATGTGAGAAACTTGAATCTACGGTTCCTCGATGTCTCCGAGCAAAGTGAGAAACTAGTGTCTTGAGTTTCTCGGCTTCGCCTATCTTCGGGCGATGCGAGAAATTTGAATCAGGAGATCCTCGGCATTGCCTATCTCCAGGCAACGCGAGAAACTTGCATCTTGAGTTCCTCGGCTTTGCCTATCTCCGGGCTATGCAAGAAAGTTGAATCTGAAGTTCCACGGCGTTGCCCATCTCTGGACAACGTGAAAAACTTGTGTCTTTAGTTCCTCGGCTTTGTTATCTCCAGGCAATGCAAGAAACTTGAATATGGGGTTCCTTCGCTTTGCCTATCTCTAGGCGATGTGAGAAACTTGAATCAAGGGTTCCTCGACATTGCCTCGACATTTCCTATCTACGGGCAATGCGAGAAACCTACGTCTTGTAGCTTTTCGGCGTCACTATCTTCGGGCGACTTGAGAAACTTGAGCACGTAGCCCTTCTGATGTAGCCTGGACGACATCATTTTTCAAGGGGCCAGGATCGGGTTTCGCCGATCCAACGGTTTGATTCAGTTTACTTCCGCCGGCACATCGGGCAATTATTATGCATACAATTTGTATGATTCAGAAAGCAAACTTTATTAATAAAAGCATTGCAGATTCTTGCCTATTTTCAATGCCATCGGCATCTTTGTAATGGCTTATTTGCTGAAAGTAAGAAAATACATAAAGTTGGTTTTATAAGTGAAATATCAACGGAGCAATTCGCTGTTCCAAGCTCTAGGAATTGCGATTCCGTCGATGGTCATCAGCTTGAATGACCCATCGCCAAGCTTTTGGTAAATGAGTAATGGTCCTTCCCAATTTGATACGAAGGCTCCAAGGACCGGGTAAACTCGCTTGAGCACGAGATCGCCGACTTTGAAGGTTTGACTGTGAACTTTTCGAGTTGAAGTATCGTGCGACCCTTTTTTGATGGGTGGCGATTGTCAACTCTGCTTCCTCTCTCTTTTCATCAACCATGTCTAGTGCTTTGAGTAGGAGTTTCTCGTTTTTTATTTTGACTGAAATTCAGCCTTTGATGAGAGGGGACTCTAGTTCATTAGGAATCATCGCCTTTGATCCATATGCCAATGTGAACGAGGTGTGGCCGGCTATTGTTTTGTGTACCGTTCTATAAGCCCATAGTGCGATTTGAACCTCATCAACCCAGTTTCCTTTTGCTTTTGTCAATTGCTTTTTGATGGTGGATTTGATGATCTTGTTTATTGCCTTCATTTGCCCATTTGCCTATGGATGAGCCACTGTGGAAAAGCTCTTTTCAATCTGGAAGCGCTTGTAGAAGTCTTTGAACTTGATGCTTTCGAACTGCGTTCCATTGTCAGCGATGATTTTTTATAGCAGGCCAAACCTGCAAATGATGTTTTTAGTAACGATGTTAATAACTTTCTCTGTGGTTATGGTGGCCAATGGTTCCGCGTTGGCCCATTTTGTGAAATAATTTAGGGCCACAATAGCATATTTGGCTCCTCCTTTTTCCATTGAAGAATGCCAATCAAATTGATTCCCCATATCGCAAATGGCCACAGGCTGACCATTTGTGTCGGTTTTGTTGATGACGTTCTCTTGATCCTACCGAATCTCTAACAGCGATCGCATCTCCTGGTGTGATCTGTGGCATCGCAGTTTACTTTTGGCCAGAAGTACCCGTACTGAAGAACTTTCTTTTCCATCGTCTCCCCCCCATGTGGTCTCCGCACTCGCCTTCGTGCACTTCTTCTAGGATTCGGTGTGCTTCATCATCGGTCACACACCTAAGAAGGAGGGCCTAGAATCACCTTCGATAGAGTATTCCATCATGTATCATGAACCATGGCACCTTCCTAAGTAATTTCTTTGCCTAGTTTCGATCTGCTGGAAGAGTTCCTGTCGGAAGATAATTTGTTATTGGTGTTTTCCAAATGTTCTGTTCTACAGCGGTCTCGAGGATCCATTCTACATCCATTTCATTGATGCTCGGATTGGTTAGAGTTTCAACTGGGATAACCCCCAGCAACTGGGCTGCTCCAAAGCTTTCCAAATTAGCCAAAAAGTCTGCCTTCGTGTTTTGCTCCCACGGTATGTGGGTTATGATGTAGTGTTCGATGTCGTTTAGTAGCTTTTACACTTTGGAGAGATATAGGGTCAGATTCTCACCGCATGCCTGATACTCTCCTTTCTTCTGACACACAACCAGCTGGGAATCATTATATATATGAACGGACTTTATTTTGTGTTCCTTCATAACTTTCAATCCTAGCATCAGTGCATTGTATTCAGCCTCGCTATTCGTAGCTAGGAATTCCAAATATAGAACATAGCTAATGGCTCGCCCCTCGGGGGTTTCAAGCACTACCCTACGCCCGAACAAGAGTTGGTCGATGCTCCATCGACGAAAATCTTCCATTGTGTATCCACTTGTGACTGAACTTTCACTTCTTCATCTCTTATTGTGAATTCAGCAATGAAATCAGCCAGCGCTTGCCCATTGATTGCCTTCCTTGGGTGGTATATGTCATATCGACTCAATTCTATGTTCCACTTAAGTAATCATCCAGATGACTCTGGTTGGTAAAAAAATTTCTTTTAGTGGCTGGTCGGTCAATACTTTAGTTATACGAGCCTAGAATTATGGCCGCAATTTTCAGGATTCGATCAAAAGGCAATACACTAGCTTCTCTAGTTTCGGGTAATTCTTCTCGGCTCCGATGAATCACTTGCTAATGTAGTACACAGATCATTGGATCCTCGCTTCTTCCCGTACGAGAGCCGCGCTCAATGCATGTGAGGAATTTGCTAAGTAAATGAATAAGTCTTCTCCATCGATTGATTTTAATAAGACTAGAGGAGTTTCCATGTGTCACAGCAGTTCCTCAAAGGCCGTTTGACAAGCTTTGCTCCATTCAAAGTTTTTCTTTCCCTTTTTTAATGCATCGAAGAATGGTATACACTTTTCTGTAGCTTTTGAGATAAGAACGGCTTAGTGCTGCGACTTTTCCACTCAAACTTTGAAGTTCCCTCTTATTCTTAGGGGATTGGACTTCATGCAATGTTGTTATTTGTTCTGGGTTTGCTTCGATGCCCCGGGCACTCACTACGAACCCCAAGAACTTCCCGGAAGCCACCTCGAAATAACATTTAAGTGGGTTGAGATTCATTTCTTACTTACGGAGTATCTCGAACATTTTAGAAAGATTATCCAGATATTAATGGCTACTCGGGATTTGAATAACATGTCGTCCACATAAACTTCCATAGTTTTCCCGTTCTGGCGCTTGAACATAGTATTCACTAGTCTTTGATACGTGGCCCCCGCGTTCTTCAGACCAAACGGCATTACTCTATAGCAGTATAATCCTAAATCAATGATGAATCTAGTATTTTCTTGATTTGGTTTGTGCAATAGGATTTGGTTATAACCCGAGTACGCATCCATAAACGATAGAAATTCATTTCCCGCTGTTCCATCCACTAGTTGATCAATTATGGGGAGCGGGAAGCTATCTTTTGGACAGGCTTTGTTGAGTTCTGAAAAATCAATACAAGTTCATCATTTTCCATTAGAATTCTTGACTAATACCAGGTCTGATACCCATTCGGGGTAAGTTTCATACCGGATGTAGCCATTGGCCATTAGTTTATCCACCTCTTGTCTCAATGACTTGGACCGTTTAGGGCCTAAGCTGCGCCTTTTTTTCTTGACTGGAGTGAATTTGGGGTCAATGTTAAGGGCGTGACAGGAAATTTTAGGCGACACTCTACACATAACGGCATGCGTCTAGGCAAGTACTTCCAAGTTGGCATGGAGGAATTTGGTCAACTCCAACAGCATCTTATTTCCTAGCCGCGACCCGATTCTCAGGACCCGTGTGGAGTTATCCATACTAACTGGGACAGACATCGTCAGTTCAGCCGATGTCGTCCGATCCTCCCCTGATCTCATCTTCCTAGGGTCCAAAGCCTTGTCGAATCAGCTATGGTCCCCGAGCCAAGGGCGGTTCTGTAATTGCTATTCAGAAGATTCACGGATGTAAAGAGCTTTCTCCCACATCCTTTCCTTTTCCTTCCTTTTAGATTCACGCAAGTCCATAATATAAAACTCTCGAGCAATGCTTTGGTCTCCTTTCACAATCTCGACTCTATGCTTGGTAGAGAATTTCATTGTGAGGCACCATTGAGCCAATGCTATCTTGAAGTCGACTAACGCAGGCCTTCCCAGAAATGCATTATATGATGTCATCTCGTCTACAATCACAAAAGTCTGAATGAGGGAGACTTTTCGTTCCCCCTCTTCGAGATCTATAGTTACGTCAATGGTTCCCATCAACTACTTAGGTTCTCTGGTAAATCCCCGGATCTTCATTTGACACGCTGATACATGTTCATACCTATCTTCATCTGATCGAAAGTATGCTTGAAACATATAGTAACCGAGCTACCGTTGTCAACCAATACTAGCCAAACAACTGCGGGCTCGATTCCTACTGTTATCACCATTGGATCAAGAGTTGGTGCCTCAACTCATTGGGTGTCACGGTCGCCAAGTACTATATGTTGGCTTAGCACCTTCTACTACTTGACCAGAGTTTCACCATCTATTGTTAAACACGATCCCTTTATGGCATGTTTTAGTGAGCTTGCATATCTCTCCATTTCCTCCCAACTCCTTTGTGTAGGACGCGGTCCCTTAGATATTGTTTCGATAATGAGCCTTTGGTCAGTTCGTTTCGACCCTATGCCACTAGTTCCAGCCTGATTTCCTTGCTCCTTAGATGGTTGAGGGACTATAGCCTAGCTGGGTTTTCGTGGCCCTTTCAGACATTGCTAAAGCATGTTGTCACGGATTAATCCTTCAATGAGGTCCTTAAGGTGGCGGCACTCTTTCGTGTTGTGTCTGTGCGTCTCATGGAAGAGATAGAATTTCCACAAGCATTTATGTTGTTCTGTTGCCTCCTTTTTCAGGAGTTTCCTATACTCATCAATTTCTTGTGTTGCGAGATAAAATATTCTAGAGTATCATTCAACGGGGTATAGCCTCCTGGTCCAAACTCTCTAAACCTTTTGTTGCAAACACCACCATTTTTCTTGTCAGAACTCTGATCTCCTCTCTTCTAGTTTACATTCTTCCCTACAGCCGCTTGGTTATTTCCAGGGTTGCGTACGTTTTGATTAGAAGTCGTGCCATTCTGTTTGGTGTTCATCTATTGTATTCCAGCAGCCTTACTTTACAGCTCCTCTGCCTCTTCCAATCTCAGGTACTGGCTTGCTTTGCGGTTGAAACCCTTCCTATTGGTGGGCTACTTCATCTTTATCCATTTATCGAACTCCGTCTCCTGATGAATAACAAGGACCCTGGCCATAAAAACCATGTCTTCATTAGGACTACTCACCTCTGTTAGTGTTGTGTTGAATCTGCTTATAAACGATCTCAATGACTAATTGC
The DNA here is from genome assembly GCA_030765085.1 of Allium cepa. Classification (NCBI taxonomy): domain Eukaryota; kingdom Viridiplantae; phylum Streptophyta; class Magnoliopsida; order Asparagales; family Amaryllidaceae; genus Allium; species Allium cepa. The sequence continues at coordinate 363,857,922 of CM060934.1, read as the reverse complement.
GCCCTAGAACCAGTCTGGATAGAGACACGACATCCTTCGGTTGTGCGGTATGAAGTCTGAACTAGTCAAGGAATTTTGTTGCAAGTTGATTAAAAGTAGAGATAGATCTTGGAGGAAGTATGGTGAACCATATGGACGCAACGCCTTCTAGAAAAATGGGAAAACATCGGCAGGGCATGGCTTCCGAAGAATTGGCTCCGTCCATGTAACATCCCGCCTTTTCGCACGCTTTAAATCGACATACATGCCGATTCAAACCATACGGAAGGGCGGATTGTTATGGGGTAAATAAGAAAAAGGAAGGAAGAAATAAAAAAAAAATAGAATCTTGCAACGGAACGATAAATATAATAATCAAATATACAGTTCATGAAGCTGTTTTATAAAATATTTGATTTTACTTATATTACAAAATATCAGAGTTACACATACCAGAGCATAATAATTAATGCAGCGGAATACAGAGTAGTGGAATACTATAATAAATAATAATTAATCTCCGTCTTCGTCCTCCAGAGTACGGTCTTCTAAATCCTGAAATGCTCAGGCTGACCCGAGCGAATTGAAAAACAAAACACTTAAGTCAGACTAAAATATCTTATGTGAGTTAAATCAACAGAAATAAATATGAGAGCAGTAACTTAAGAGATGCTCAGGATTCACATCTCTTAAGCAGCCGTTAAACTATTTACTATGTGGTAATATTTCGCTATCATAATAATGTTTATAGTAAAATAAACATAATTTTAAATAGCATTAAGGCTTTACATTTTCCACCTTAACATGTAATAGTCACAGTAGTCCATTCAATATCATGGTCCCTCTTGATCGGGAAGCCACCAGAGAATACCACATAGGCTATGGGAGAAAACCAAACTCGTACAAGGCGCGATAGGGTAGGTGATACGGCACAACTAGGCAATGCAAGGGTAGATATACCAATTACGCATCCGGGCTGGTGGTAACGCGTAGCGCGCAGCTACCGCACACCTTGATCCACACCACCAAAAAGAAAATCAAAAGTGGCCACCGAATCAATCCAAAAGTCAAAGTATAAAATCGAAGGGATGTGTCTGATCAATGGTGCTACCTCATTGGCCTGAGAATCGCTCCTGTTTTAGCCACCTTATGTCAACTCACGGGAGTCGGGTCACGTATTTACCTCAAAGGAAACGCCGCCACCATCCTACTTCATTCTGGAATCTCCACCGCGTACCCAGTTGTTAAACTGGTTTTCGAAGTTGGCAGAGAATATGACAACTTCCGATCCCGGTCTCTTCAACAACCAATCATTATTATATCACCGCGGTCTTTTCAAAATAGTTTATACATTAAAACCAGAATTGTAACAACCCAGTATTTTAGTGATTATTTTAATTGTTTATTTTAAATTATTTAAAAATGAAACTCCTGATTTAAAATATTTATTATATTTATTAAAATAAATAAATTTTGTTATTTTAAGAGTATATTTTGATCTTTTTGTGAATTATAATTTCAAACCTGAAAATAGGATATTTTCAGAAAATGTGGATTTTGGTCAATCTGGTCAAACTTTGACTTTTAAATTTAAAATTTTTTAATTTTAATTTTTTAATTTTATATTTTATTATGAAAATAGATTAATCTTAAGAATAATACTTTTCGTTTCATTGAAATCCGATTTGTATTGTGAAAGTTAAGCTTTTTACAATATTATATGTAAATTGATTTATTCAATAAAATTGTCTATTTTAAATTATCTAAATAATATTTTATTTGTCCTATCATGTTCTAATATGTGTAATATGACATGTTAGATATATATTTTATTTTTAAAACATTTTAAAGTGATGTTATAAATTTTCCAAAATTCATTGCATTTAATTCCTATTTTTAAAGGCTAGTTTCTATTTTTCTGCCATTTTCTTAATTTAAATTATATTTAATTAAAATTTATTTATTTACTTTTGTGAATACATTTTATTTTATGTTCTTATCTTTATTTATAAATATTTCCAAGTCCATATAAATTTTTCGAAGTTTATTCTGTTTATTTTCAAATTTTCTTGACTTGTTTGCATTTTCTGAGCTATTTTCTTATTTTTATCATATATAATTATTATTTATTTATTTATATTTTATATTTTGTTGCATTTTCGAAATTTAAACTGAATTTATTATTATTTTATGTAATTTAAACTTATATAAAAAAATTAAAAGGTAATTTGAAAAGGTTATGACTTTTGATTTTCCTATGGCTCTTTATCTTCCACCTTTTCACATTTAACACAACTTTTCATCAATTAGCCATAATTTCACACTTCCTTCAGCCGCATACTCTATCTTCATTTCACATGTTTTCTTTTCTCATTCCTAAACAAAAAAAATTGGCCATAGCCTTGACAAAAAGTTTGGGTAAATTTCTTTTCTTCTCTTTTGTTTTACTTTTATGCTTCTTTGATAATGATTTTGCACTTGCTCTTTCTCATCATAGGTTCGGCCACCTCCATCACCATGATCTGTCGCCTCCACCATCAACTAAGAACACCTCTATCACCACCTCCTCTCTAGACAAACCCCAAGCCGTGCCTCCTAGTGGATGATCCATCACCTAAATTCCAACAAAACTCCACTTTTGTCCTTAACCGAGCACTACCATGCATACATTCACCTTCCACACCCCATGGCCGCCACTAACACCACCTCCACCACCTCCAGCACTACCTGGAATCTCGGACACATCATCATCTTGGACACCACAGTGAAGGCCGTGACCCTAGTGGCCTTGGCCGAGCTTAGTTTGGCCTTGAATCCATGTATGTTGCCTTGTTAGTATAGTTTCCATCACCACCACTTTGCATCGCCTTCAAACCATGATAGGCCGACCCTTAGGAACCCAAACCTGACCCAAAAACCTTGCCTTAGCCTTGATTTTCACTTATGGCCGAACCCAATGGTAGTTGGAAGCAAGTGCAAAGCAATTCTGCTTTGATTTGTGCAGTCAATTCTATCTTAGTTTATCGTATTTGAATTTGAAAACTGATGTATACTATATTGTTTTGTGTGACTTGTATTCAAGGGAATTGATACTTTGGCTCTCCCATTCATCTCTGTGTCTTGTTATCCTGCTTGTGTGGATCTCATTTGTGCATTTGTCGTTGTGTCTCCAGCTCAAACCAGTGAGTTATTCTCACCTGACAATGTATACCTATATAACTAGTAAATTGACCACTTGTGAATCTGTAAAATGCATGACCATATCACATCTTCTATGTTATGATTATATGATGTTCGCACATGCTTAAACACCTGTTATATCATATGTTACTGTTATATTATGTTGTTCTGTTATTTTTATCAGTTTATCACACTGCAAGTTCCCTTTAGATTAGAATCACTATGGGTTGAAATGATACATACCCGAACGGACTTTAGAATAAGGAAAATCATTATGGGCTGAAATGATAGGCCTGAGCGATTTTCCAATTATTTCATTTACTTAGGACTGAGGGTTTGAAATGATAAAACCCAGGTTTTCTTTGTAAATTACGGGTTGGAATGATATATTACCCGTATCACTTTACCTAGCGTAGAAAATTATGTACAGACCCGTAGTTAAAATATGTTTTTATAAAAATTTTAAAATTATAAATATTATAATATTTTGATTTAAATTTAATTAAAAATTATTTTTATAAAATATTACTGATTTTCTGAATATTTATAAGTGAAATAGATCAATGAAAAGTTAGAAAATTTGAATGTAAGTTGTTTTGGAAATTTTCATTTAATTATAAATAGAATCTAAATTAAATACGAAAATATGATAAATTTATGATAATTTGAATTAAAATGAATTTAAAGTGATTTTTATAACATATTAATGATTTTTGAATAAAGTTTAAAGATGAAATGAATGAATATTTAAGTTGAAATTTTTAAATATAACTACAATTGGGAATTTGTGAATTTGGCTTAAATGTGAATTTTAAGTTGAGTAAATAAAAATGAAATTAAGTTATATTTGAAATTTGAAACTTAAGTGTTAAGTTGAAATTTAATTTAATGAATTTAAAATTGAATGTTGGAATTTAATAAGTGAATTATTATTAAATATTGATTTTTGAATGGAAATTTAACTTTATAAAATCATGAATTTAAGGAAAATTAAATAATGATTTTAAAAGTGAATTTATATAATTTTATAAGTTAAAAATGATTTAAATAAAAATATAATTGTTTGTGAAATTATATTGAATATTTGAATTTAATTAACTACATTCCTGAAATGCTATTAATTCAAATGTAAATGATAATACAACATTTGTAAATGCTGTAGTTGATAATAATGAACTAAAAGCTAATTTGGATTAAAGATTATTATAGCATTTCTGTGAATGCTATAATTGTTGAATTTAACTAAGTTTTCTTTAAACCTAATGTAACCCTATTTCAGCATTTTTAAATGCTGTCTTTTTTTAAATTGAACTGTTTTGAATGTAACTTTCCGTAGCATTTTCTAAATGCCGCGAAAAGTGAATTTTCACTATTTTGATAAATTTAAGTGAATAAATGAATTTAGAAAAAGATTAAAATTTTGGAAATTTAATTATTAAATATAATAACTTCATTTTTTGATTTAGAATGAGGTAATTTATTTTGAAATATAAACTATTTTGAAATGTGTGTTGAAATGGTATTTAAATAAATGAATGTGGTTTGAAATATACGATATTTGATATTTTGAAATGGAGTTTTGAATGATATTGAATTTTTGAAATGATATTTGATTTCGAAGTATAAAATACCATTTTGTAATTTTAACCACGGGATGTATATAATTTATAGTTTAACTGATTCTTAAAGGAAGGGTGATCCCAAGCATCCTTTAAGTTATTGTGCATTTTTACTACAGTTCACTTGAGTTGGTTTACATTATATAAGTATATATGTCCTGACTCGAGTGTTTTGTGTTTTACTTCACGCTCGAGTCAGCCTGAGTATTCACAGCTTTGGATTCTCTTTCTAGAGCTGGTCTTTGCTGGAGTTTCTGCTTATCTACATTTATATCTATTTCTGTTTCAACTGTTCTAGTTTATCTCACGTATTAGTGAACTTCTATGTATTTGAGATTTCTATTGTATATGATTTTTCCAGAATGATATTATGTATTATGTTTTGAGAGTTTGTTATAGTAGCTTCATGAACTACTATGATATTTTAATTTCTGCTGCGAGTTATTTTGATATTTCTGTGTCTGTGATTCTATGATTTGTATTTCATTTCTCCAAATTTATTTACAATGCGGTACCTTGAGAAATTCAAGTCCGGCATGTGTGGATGCGAATGGATGAAATATCGGGCTGTTACAAGAATATAAAACAATTTCAAAACCATATAAATATGATATCCATCTATTTTAAAACCAAATTTATATAATATCAATTTGATTTCAAAATATATCTTTTTTTTCAAGAAATCATAGCACTTTCAAATTTATATACCTTGGAACCAACATTCGAAAATATACACGTTTAAAACATCATACTTTGAAATTCATAACTTCGAAACATTTCAATTTCGATATATTTCAAGGCTTTAATATTCCAAAATTCCAAAACTAAATTTGATAATCTAGATTTAAAAATCAAATTTTCTATTATTTAGTTTTGAAATATTTTACATCATAAATCCATTTTCATTTTAAACAAAACTCAAATTTCAAATACTAAATATTTTCTTCAATTCATTTATACTTGAAATAATCATTTTATTCATCTAGACCCAAAAATCCAGTTATAATAATTATACCCTTTAAAATTTTCAATTTAATAAATCTCACATCAACCTTTTAGATTTTAATTCTTAAGTAAATTCAGTTCCAAATAAATCTCCAATTTATGTCCCGACCTTAATTTATTTAAATCATTATGCTTTCTATATTAAAATAAAATTTAAATACTTACTCACATTTATTTTAATAAAATCAAACTCTATTATTATTAAACTAAATTTTTATTTAACAAACTTACACATAGCTTAAATTCAAGCATTTTAATACAATTTATATAATATCAAAAATCAATATTCATTAAACCTATTACATAAAATAATCAAACTTTATTATTAGGCTTATTTTATATTTCAAGCCTATTTATATATAGCTAAAATAAATAATAAATTGAACGTTTATATAACATCTAAACTCAATATTTATATAACTCGTATATTTCTTTAAAAACCATAGAAATCATTTCAACATATTTTTTATATATATAGACCGCGGTGTCTGTATATAATTTTCTGCCCTATGGTCAAGTGATACGGATGTTTATCATTTCAATCCGTAATTAAAAATAAAAATTACGGTCATATATCATTTCAAACCGCAATCCCGAATAAATAAAATGCATAATAACTTGCAGTTTATAAAAATAAAAAACAACATCCATTCATCCATCATAAAATCATACATCCTTCACAATCATCATACAAAACAGTGAATCAATATCAATATATAACTGATAATATAAAACAGGTAATTATCCGGCAGTTATATTCAATAATAAATTAAATAACGATTTAATTTAAATAAATGCAATTAATAGAGATGATGATTTAACAAACATAAGAAATTTTAGAAGTTGTGAGTGGGTTAAAACACTCACCTTTTGAATTTAAATTGAATTTAAATCCATTTAAATCCAAAAATTGACCAGTCTCAGAATCCGTCCAAACTAGATCCAAAATGTCCGGAATCCCAATACGAACCTAGCTGAGGAAACCGTGCGTAGATTGGATCATGTATGCAAAAGTTATATGATTTAAACGAGATGATTTTCAATTAAAAACAAATAAACAAAAGTAAAATTAAATCACCCGTCACCTCTCTCTACAGCACGTCATCTCCTTCAACCCTGTACAACGCATCCCAAACCCTAGCCGCCTCGTACAACCCAATGCATGCATCGCACGATCAACTCGAACCATCGCCGCCTCCAGGAACTTCGGCCACCGCCGCACCTAGCTAGCAACGCCGCCGACCCCCCCCCCCCCCCCAAACGCTCGACTAGGTCAGAAACGCCCAGCGCTGCCACTATCTTTCGTAAACCTAATTGAAAATTTTCGCCAATCTGACCGTTAACTCACCACGAAACCCATATGGATGCGACCCCTCGGCTCTCCCTTCAAAACCCAGAAAGGGATTTCCGATCAGACGAAGTTCATCGTCGAGCGATGAACGACCGAAACTTCTTCGATTTTTACTGATTAGATGATGAATCAAAACGAAAACCGAATCATGGATCTGAGATGCGCTCGTCGAGAGCTTCAATATATAATTTTTTTGAATTTTTTTGAGGAGATTGAAATTTCACTTTGATTTTCAATTTGCAATTGGATCTAGGGTTTGCAGCCATTGGAAAGAGGAGGAGCTGATGGAATTGTACGCGTACATAACTGAGAATAGATGTAGGCTAGCGTTTATAACAGTGTATTTATAAACAAACTGGAATAGAATAGATGGATCGGGTTGAATATACGCGCTAACGACAAAGTGGCCCAAAAAGCCTGTTTCGACTCCGGAATGATATTGGGTCAACCCATATATCAAAATAGATGTTTTAAATTACTTTAAACGCAATGGAAAAAGTTTCAAGTCCAAATTCCATCGTATGAAGAAGTTATGCTAAAATCAATATTTCTCAAATTGATTACAATTGATTTCAACTAAATCGATTTCAGGGCGTTTCACGTTCGTACGATCAAACGACAAGATCGATCGCTACGAAACTTGAAATCCTACAATAATTCACCGTTACGGATCCAATGAAACTTGTTTTGTCGAAATACGAGTCAGTGGCTAAAATGGCTATTTTTACACTAATTAAATAAATTTATAATTAATTGATTAAATCCAAACTCAAATTTCAATTCTAATATTGACAATTTTATCGCCTTTATATTTCTCAAACATTTACAATGATTATGTGATCGCCTTTATGTTATCGCCTTTAGAGAAGATTAATTTATAAATTTCAATATAAATCCTCAATTTCATTAAATTCACAAATTATAAATAAGATCCCCAAAATTCCATTTAGTTAAATAAATTAATTATTATTCCATTCATTCCTGTCAAATAGATGGATTAAATATTGGATTCAAAACTATTACATAAATTTATCATATTATCTTTATTTCAAATAACGTATTATTTAACTATTTCAATTTCATTTAATTGCCATTAAATCCAATTATTGAATTTTTCATTTCACTTAAATAAATAAAGTTTTGATTTCCATTCTTCTTATCCTACTAATTGCTTTAATAAATTGGGATTGCACTAATTAAGTTAATTACTACGATTTCTTTCAAATTAAAGTCTATGAACTAAACAAATAGGTAATTTATAACAACTGTAACCATTAAACTTTAATTACTAATAACTAAGTTTATTTCCTTCAAACAAATATTATAATTACTTCCAGAACACTGATTTATTCAATGATCATTTATTATAATTTAAATTCACTAATTTAATTCAATGCTTACATTTATTTTCATATATTCAATTTGTAGCTAAGTGTATATTTACATTATTTCCATTGAATTGAAATTCATTCAATTTATTAATAATTACCTTAGTTTACCAAATTTGACAACCCCTAACGATTTGTATTACATTTCACATTAATGTAATATTTATTAAAATTTATTTCCAATTAACGTACTACTTAATTTCCCTTAGTTGAAATCTGATTTCCGAATTTTATTTAACATACTAAATGAATAAATAACGTATATAAATGGTCACCTATTTACTTTTCTTTCATTTATAAGTTTATTACTTACCAACCCAGGTTATAATTCCATATATAGCACTAATTAATTACCACTAACACTGCATTATTACGTTTATAGATAGATTATAATATTTCCACTCACTTACCTTATGTTGAATTCATAACCAAGTTGTAACATATAAAATTTCCAATAAATCATGGGAATCCATTCAATTTGTTACCAATTTACTTACATTAACACTATTTCACTTATTTTGGTCATTATTCTAAACATAGGTCGCAAGTTTTCATTTCTTTATATTATCCTATGGAAACAATATACATTCCAAATACTTTATTACATTTACGGAAATTTATTTTTCAAATTTACTGAATACACCAAATTGTGACCTTACAGTTATTTCGATTAATTAGGGTTGCGCTAAATTAATTATTTATTAGCTTACATCCAATTACAATTGATATCCTCGATGAATTTACCTATTTGTTCTAATGCTTTCTATTACATTAATTAATACCTTATAATAAATCTACGCTTCTATTTTAAATTTACATTGACACAGAAATACAATAATTCCATTATAACTTTACAAATTTAAATAAATTCATTAATTTTCATTTCATTCAACCTATAAATTATTAACCATAATTAGCATTGTTACGTTTTAATTCACTTATTATTTCATTAATAAGTTACCCAAATTTTATTATTAACATGCTATTATATTATATTTATTGAAATTTATTTCCAATTTATCAAATACAATCAATTATAACCTTACATTGTTTTTAATTATTTGGGATAGCACTAAATTACTTATTTATAACCTATATTAACATAATCGCATTAATTTACTTTCAGTTAAAATTAATCCATATATTATTTCACACATTAATACACTGATTGCTTTTTTTTATTCTATTTAAAACTGAGTCATAACATTTGAATTACTTTATTAAGTTGTAATGTTCATTCTTCCTAACCAATTACCATTGCTACATTACCTTTTTAACGTTTGCTTCATTATAAATTATAAAAATTTTGTGTTCTTCTAAATTTAATTACTCAATTTTCATTAAAATAACCAAACTTAATTATTGAAAATTACATGTCATTACAAAATAAATTAATTTAAATAAATATACTAATCTATAACCATTATATCTTTTTATACTTAAAGTAATAAAGTTTGGAAAAATATTTTCAAAAATTTTCTAAGTCCAAAATTTACGGAAAACTTCGGTAGAGTCTCCTTTGTACATAGAGGCACGGGAGAAAATATAATATAAATATAAAAATATACAACATATATTTTCCAAAATAATATATATCCCAGCACGGGAAAATAATATAATAATGATATAAACCGTAATCCGAAAACGTACCTATTGGTCGGGCAATTAACGCTTATTTATGGAACCAAAAGCAGTAGCAATTACTTCCGTAAACTGTATTTCACTTATATAATCCAAAAGGGTTAAGCATTATATAATATGAAATATTTAAGTTGTTTTAATCACCACAAACAAATCAATCAACGATCACTTGCAACAAGCATACAACCATCATACAGAATCAACACAACTCAACTATCCGTCCATATCAAACAAACAAATAGTTGTTCGGATTCAAAACTTTAAATTGCACAGAATGAAAAATAACTACTGAGCGCACCATTTACTCAACAGTATCTGATGAAGCTAAATAGATTATTCATCCATCCAAACAATTTTAAAGTATCCTTAACCAACAACCATACACCAAAACAAACAACAATTTAAACAAAATTTCAATTTCATTCTTATTAATTTCATTTCATACATTTGTTGTTTGATTTACTTTTTATTTATACAATGATTTATCTTTTTAATTTACATTTATTTCTTACAATTTTATTTAGAATTACTTCAACTTTTTTGCTTAAGTTTAAAATTTCTTACTTACAATACATGCCTTCTGTTATATTTAATTAGTAGTATTTCGATTACACTTAAGATTATAACAACTACAACAGCAAATTCTTATTTATTAAAGAATTTCATTAATTACTTTCAATTATGAATTTCATTCATTCAGGTCATGTAAGTTTTTTTATTGCATTACACTTATTCATTTCTCAATTCCACTTATTAATTTAGTGCTTACCTTTCTATTATATTTAATTATTGTAAAATTTCAATTACAACTCAAGTTTATAACTCTATAACATCAATTCTTATAAATAAAAGCAATTTATTAAACACTTCATTACATACTCTTACTTCTACGATTTCCATTACATTTTCTTATTAAACATTTCAACTCTCAATATTTGGTAAGTTATATATATGCTTTTTAAGAATGTAATTGAAAGGTATACAAGTTTATTCTATATCTTTTAATTAATTTAATGTTCAATAATACTATCCTTTGTCTTATAGGTTACACATTTTAATTTCTTTTAATTTCCTTTATAACCTAGCATTAAATTTCTTATTTTAATTAAAGGTTCCAATTATTGGAAAATTCCATTTTACTACACTAATTAAAACTATTAATTAACGGAAACTTAAGAACTAAATACCGGGTTAAATTTCAAATCATTTTAGAATAATAAATAGATGTATACACTTACAATTTATATATCCAATTATATTCAAAATAATTTAAAATTTAGTTTTTTGTTATCAAAATAAATCTGCAGTAAAATGCTACAGTGGCCTTCCCACTTAGAAACTCAAAAATGAATGTCGGTGATGCGTGCACTCATCATCGAAATTATTTTCCAACGATAGAGAAGGGAGTACAACTTATTTCTTTCCAGAGTTTCTTTAAAACAATTCTTTCAAATTAAATTAAAATATTTATATCAGAAAATACTTCTAATAATATTATTATTATATTTCAAAATCATTCGAAAGAAATTTTCAAAATCCCGAAGCTTAAGTTCTAAATTTCCAATTTTCATTTATTTCATTTTCAATCTTATTTCAACTATTATTTATAAATTTCATTACCTAACAACTAATATATTGCAATCAAATATATATATCATTTATAAAAACTTATTTTATATATATAGAAAATATAACAGGCAAAATTATTTCATTCACCTATATTCAAAACAAATATTGTGTCGGTCTGTCCTATTAAGTGTTTAGAAATCCCTATTGATGTCATAGCGTCACATGCACCAACCAGAATTTATAAATACAAAACGGAACAAATTAACCCAATATAAAACCTTTTTATAACACTAACAAATACACTCTCTCATATATATACACTCAGCGACTCCCATAGGGTATTACTACCCTATTAGTAAAGAGTCAAACCCCACAAAGCTAAGGTTTATCGCTAAACCAAAGCTCTGATACCAGATGTAACATCCCTCCTTTTCGCAAGCATTAAATTGACACACATGCCGATTTAAACCATACGGAAGTGCAGATTGTTATGGGGTAATTAAGAAAAAAAGGAAGGAAGTAATAAAACAAAATAGAATCTTGCAACGGAACGATAAATATAAGAATCAAATATACAGTTCATGAAGCTATTTTATAAAACATTTGATTTTACTTATATTACAAAATATCAGAGTTACACATGCCAGAGCATAATAATTAATACAGCGGAATACAGTGTAGTGGAATACTATAATAAATAATAATAAATCTTCATCTTCATCCTCTAGAGTACGGTCTTCTAAATTCTTAAATGCTCAGGCTGACACGAGCGAATTGAAAAACAAAACACTCGAGTCAGACTAAAATATCTTATGTGAGTTAAATCAACAGAAATAAATATGAGAGCAGTAACTTAAAAGATGCTCGGGATTCACATCTCCTATGGATCCGTTAAACAATTTACTATGTAATAATATTTTTGCTATTATAATAATGTCTGTAGTAAAATAAACATACTTTTAAATAGCATTAAAGCTTTATATTTTCCACCTTAACACGTAATAGTCCCAGTAGTCCATCCAATATTATGGTCCCTCCTGATCGGGAAGCCACCAGAGGATACCACACGGGCTACGGGAGAAAACCAAACTCGTACAATACGCAGTAGGGTAGGTGACATGGCACAACTAGACAATGCTACGGTAGATATACCAATTACGCATCCGGGCTGGTGGTAACGCGTAGCGCGCATCTACCGCCCACCTCGAGCTACACCCCCAAATAGAAAATCAAAAGTGGCCACCGAATCAATCCAAAAGTCAAAGTATAAAATCGAAGGGATGTGTCCGATCAAAAGTGCTACCTCATTTGCCCGAGAATCGCTCCTGTTGTAGCCACCTTATGCCAACACACGGGAGTCGGGTCCACGTATTTACATCAACCTTTTAGAGTTTAATTCTTAAGTAAATTCAGTTCCAAATGAATCTACAATTTATCTCCCGACCTTAATTTGTTTAAATCCTTATACTCTCTATATTAAAATAAAATTTAAATACTTACTCACAATTATTTTAATAAAATCAAACTCTATTATTAAACTAAATTTTTATTTAACAAACTTACACATAGCTTAAATTCAAGCATTTTAATACTATTTATATAATATCAAAAATCAATGTTCATTAAACCCTATTATATAAAATAATCAAACTTTATTATTGGGCATATTTTATATTTCAAGCCTATTTTTATATAGCTAAAATCAATAATAAATTTGACATTTATATAACATCTAAAATCAATATTTATATAACCCATATATTTCTTTAAAAACCAAAGAGATCATTTCAACATATTTTTTATATATATAGACCGCGGTGTCTGTATATAATTTTCTGCCCTATGGTCAAGTGATACGGATGTTTATCATTTCAATCCGTAATTATAAATTAAAATTACGGTCATATATCATTTCAAACCGCAATCCCGAATAAATAAAATGCATAATAACTTGCAGTTTATAATAATAAAACACAACATCCATTCATCCATCATAAAATCATACATCCATCAAAATCATCATACAAAACAATCAATCAATATCAATATATAAATGATAATATAAAATAGGTAATTAACTAACAGTTATATTCAATATAAATTAAATAACGGTTTAATTTAAATAAATGCAATTAACTGAGATGATGATTTAAAAATATCCGAAACAGTCATAAATAAATGCATAATTACAACAAAATTAGTTTAACGAACATAAGAAATTTTAGAAGTTTTGATGGGTTAAAACACTTACCATTTGAATTTAAATAGAAGTTAAATCCAATTTAAACCCAAAAATTGACCAGTCTTAGAGTCCGTCCAAACTAGCGCCAAAATGTCCGGAATCCCAATACGAACCTAGCGGAGAAAACCGCGCGTAGATTGGATCATGTATGCAAAAGTTATTTGATTTAAACGAGATGATTTTTAGTTTAAAACAAATAAAGAAAAATAAAATTAAATCACCCGTCACCTCTCTCTGCAGCACGTCATCTCCTTCAACCCTGTGCAACGCATCCCAAACCCTAGCCGCCTCGTACAACCCAACGCATGCATCGCACGATCAACTCAAACCACCGTCGCCTCTAGGTACTTCGGCCACCGCTGCACATAGCTAGCAACGCCGCCGACCCTCCCTCGGCAGATGCTCGACTAGGTCAGAAACGCCCTATGCCAATACTAATTTTCGTAACCCTAATTGAAAATTGTCACCAATCTGACCGTTAACTCTCCACGAAACCCATATGGATGCGACCCCCTCGGCTCTCTCTTCAAAACCCAGAAAGGGATTTCCGATCAGGCGAAGTTCATCGCCAAGCGATGAACAGCCGAAACTTCTTCGATTTTTACTGATTAGACGATGAATCAAAACGAAAAACGAATCATGGATCTGAGATGCGCTCGTCGAGAGCTTCAATATACAATTTTTTTGAATTTTTTTGAGGAGTTTGAAATTTCACTTTGATTTTGAATTTGCAATTGGACCTAGGGTTTGCAGCCATTGGAAAGAGGAGGAGCTGATGGAATTGTACGCTCAAACAACTTAGAATAGACGTAGGCTAGGGTTTATAACAGGGTATTTATAGACATACTGGAATAGAATAGATGGAACGGGTTGAATATACGCGCTAAGACAAAGTGGCTCAGAAAGCCCGTTTCGACTCCGGAATGAAATTGGGTCAACCCATATATAAAAATAGATATTTTAAATTATTTTAAACACAATGGAAAAAGTTTCAAGTCTCAATTCTATCGTATGAATAAGTTTGCTAAAATCAATATTTTTCAAATTGATTTCAATTGATTTCAATTAAACCGATTTCAAGGCGTTTCGCGTTCGTACGATCAAACGACAAGTCTGATCGCTACGAAACTTGAAATCCTACAATAATTCACCGTTATGGATCCGATGAAACTGGTTTCGTCGAAATCCAAGTCAGTGGCCAAAATGGATATTTTTACACTAATTAAATAAATTTATAATTAATTGATTAAATCCAAACTTAAATTTCAATTCACAAATTATAAATAAGATCCCCAAAATTCCATTTAGTTAAATAAACTAATTATTATTCCATTAATTCCTGTCAAATAGATGGATTAAATATTGGATTCAAAACTATTACATAAATTTCTCATATTATCTTTATTTCAAATAACGTATTATTTAACTATTTCAATTTCATTTAATTGCCATTAAATCCAATTATTGAATTTTCCATTTCACTTAAATAAATAAAGTTTTGATTTCCATTCTTCTTATCCTACTAATTGCTTTAATAAATTGGGATTGCACTAATTAAGTCAATTACTACAATTTCTTTCAAATTAAAGTCTATGAACTAAACAAATAGGTAATTTATAACAATTATAACCATTAAACTTTAATTACTAATGACTAAGTTTATTTCCTTCAAACAAATATTGTAGTTACTTCCAAAACATTGATTTTATTCAATGACCATTTATTATAATTTAAATTCATTAATTAAATTCAATGCTTACATTTGTTTTCATATATTCAATTTGTAGCTAAGTGTATATTTACATTATTTCCATTGAATTGAAATTTATTCAATTTATTAATAATTACCTTAGTTCACCAAATTTGACAACCCCCTAACCATTTGTATTACATTTCACATTAATGTAATATTTATTAAAATTTATTTCCAATTAACGTACTACTTAATTTCCCTTAGTTGAAATCTGATTTCCAAATTTTATTTAACATACTAAATGAATAAATAACGTATATAAATGGTCACATATTTACTTTTCTTTCATTTATAAGTTTATTACTTACCAACCCAGGTTATAATTCTATATATAGCACTAATTAATTACCACTAACACTGCACTATTACGTTTATAGACAGATTATAATATTTCCACTCACTTACCTTATATTGAATTCATAACCAAGTTGTAGCATATAAAATTTCCAATAAATCATGGGAATCCATTCAATTTGTTGCCAATTTACTTACATTAACACTATTTCACTTATTTTGGTCATTATTCCAAACATAGGTCGCAAGTTTTCATTTCTTTATATTATCCTATGGAAACAATATACTTTCCAAATACTTTATTACATTTACTGAAATTTATTTTCCAAATTTACCGAATACATTAAATTATGACCTTAAAGCTATTTCAATTAATTAGGGTTGCGCTAAATTAATTATTTATTAGCTTACATCCAATTATAATTAATATCCTCGATGAATTTACCTATTTGGTCTCATGCTTTCTATTACGTCAATTAATACCTTATAATAAATCTACGTTTCTATTTTAAATTTACATTCACACATAAATACAATAATTCCATTATAACTTTACAAATTTAAATAAATTCATTAATTGTCATTTAATTCAACCTATAAATTATTGACCATAATAAGCATTGTTACGTTTTGATTTACTTATTATTTCATTAATAAGTTACACAAATTTTATTATTAACATGCTATTATATTACATTTATTGAAATTTATTTCCAATTTATCAATACAATCAATTATAACCTTACATTATTTTTAATTATTTGGGATAGCACTAAATTACTTATTTATAACCTACATTAACATAATCGCATTAATTTACATTCACTTACAATTAATCCTTATATTATTTCACACATTAATACACTGATTGCATTTTTTGTTCTGTTTAAAACTGAGTCATAACATTTAAATTAATTTATTAAGTTGGAATGTTCATTCTTCCCAACCAATTACCATTGCTACATTAACTTTTTAACGTTTGCTTCATTATATATTATAAAATTTTTGTTTTCTTCTAAATTTAATTATTCAATTATAATTAAAATAACCAAACTTAATTATTGAAAATTATGGGTCGTTACAGTCCATACACCAACTATATTTGTACAAATGGGGCTTTGGGTCCTTAGTTCCGTCATAAGAGGGAATGGTTGGCATGGTGAATTTGTCTGCATATCTTTCATTCAAGATCTCATTGGTAAATGGGGTCCGACTTGCGGCAGATCCCCATTCATCGTCCTTTTCTCTCTTACTCTCATCCATCAGCCGCTTGACCATGTCTGCTATATATGCCTCAGATGTCCGATGGTCATGGGGGCAGCAGTCAGTCGCTGTAACGACTCGTGATTTCGATAATTAAATTTGTTAATTTAATAAAAAATATATTTAATATTGGGAGAAATAGGAATTAGTGATTTATTAATGGAAATTATTAAACAGAATGAAATGGAATAAAGTTAAATTAAGAAATTGATAACGTCTTAATGGAAGTTTAAGTAATTGAGATAATGTAAAGGTTATACTTGATTTTAAATTGAGTATGAGAAAACAAATGTAAATATATAATTAATTAATGAAATAATACATAATAAATGGTAATTGAATAGAATCAATATTATGTAAGTAATTATAATAATTTGGTTGAAAATAATAAACTTAAGTGTGATTAAAAGTCAATGGGAACAATTATTTTAAGTTACCTGTTTAATTAGTCTAATAAATTTTATAGGAAATCAATTGAAATTAAACGTAACTAAATATTACACTAATGTGAGTTAAGACAATAGTTGAAAATGAGTTATCGATAACTTTAGCTTTGTGGGGTCTTACTCATATAGAATACGGTAGTAATACCCTAGAATGAGTCGCTAAGAGTATACATATGAGAGAGCGTATTTTTTAGAGTTATAAAAGGTTTTTATATTAGGTTAATTTGTTCTGTTTTGTTTTTATAAATTCTGGTTGGTGCATAGGACGCTGTGACATCAATAGGGATTTCTAAACGCTTAATAGGACAGACCAACACAATATTGTTTTGAAAAAGAGGTAAGTGAAATAATTTTGCCTATTATATATTTTGTATATAAAACAAATAATTTTATAAATCTTGTTGTTGGTTGTTATATTTTTGTTTGTTAGGTACCGAAATTTTATAAATATTGCTTGTAAAATAGGATTTACAACTAGAATGAATATCAATTGGAATTCGAGAACTTAAGTTCCTGGATCTTAAAAATTCTTTCAAAAGATTTTGGAATATAATATTGATACTAATTGGAAGTATTTTCTGATTTAAATATTTCAATATAATTTGAGAGTAATGTTTTAAAGAAATTTCAAAAAGGAAATAAGTTTCGCACTCCCTTCTTTGTCGCTAGAAAATAATTTTGATGATGAGTGCACGTATTATCAATATTTATTTTCGATTTTCAAAGTGGGAAGGCCACTTTAGTAGTTTTGCTGCAGATTTATCTTGATAAACAAATATAAATTTCAAAGTTTAAATATGATCGGATATAAGGTTATGAGTGTGTATATATATGTATTATATATTATTTTAAATGATTTAAAATGGAACTCGACATTTAGTTCTTTAATTTCAATAAATTAGAGATTTTAATTATTATAATAAAATTAAAATTTAACTATTTAATATTGGAAATTTTAAAATTAAAATAAGAAATTAAATGCTAGGTTATAAATGAAATTAGAAGAAAGCTTAAATTTGTAACTTATTAAACAAAGGATAGGATTATTGAATGTTACAATTAAAAGAAATGAGATAAATTTATGTAATTTTCAATTGCATTCTTAAAAACATATATAACTTACTGAATTATTAAAAGTTAAAATGTTAATAAGAATATGTAATAGAGCATTATACAAGTAAAACTTAAATACTAAAAATGTTTAGTGAATTCACTTTTATAAATAAGAATTTTGACATTATAATTGCTACAAACTTAAGTTATAATTGAAATATTACTAAATAAAATGTAAAAGAAAGGTGAAAATTGTAAGTAAAAGATTATAACTTAAGTTAAGGTTTGAAACTATTTATAATTAAATTAAATAATAAAATGAATACTATACTAAATTAAATGATTATAATTTCAAAAAGGTTGAAATGGTTTAAAAAATAAATTTAATGTTCAATGATACTATATAAGGAAACAGATCTAAATTAAAAAAGTAAGAAACTTAAGTATGAACTTCTACCTTAATGAATATTAACATCTAATGGAAACCAAGTATAAGTTTATAAATGTGAATTGAACTGCAATAAAATGGATGAAAAACTTAAATAGTGAATCGTTGATTATTATAAACAAGTAAATAAAATAGTTTATGTAAGAAATTAATATAAAGTAATGAAAAGAAACTTTCATTAAATGAATAAATGAAATGAATTTTTGTAAGTAATGGATATAAGAAAATGAAAATAAGTATTAAATAAATGAATGTGAATGAAATAGTCATTGTATGAATGAAATTGAAGGAAGTAAAATATGAAAAGAAATAAATAAGAACAAACACAAATAATGTTGGAATCTGTTGTTCGTTTTGGCTTATGGGTTATTTGGGAAAAGATGTTTCTAATTGTTTGGATGTATGAACAATCTGTTGAGTTTTATCTGAGGCTGCTGAGTAAATGGTATACTTAGTAGTTATTTGGCATTTAATACAATTAAAAGTCCTGAACCCAAACAAACCATTTGTTTTGCTTGGTACAGATGAACGGTTGATTTCTTTGATCCCATGTAATGAACTGTATGCTTGTTTGGAAGTGATTGTTGTTATGCTATATTGGTTAGTTGGTTATGAATTTGAAACAACTTTAAGTATTACATTTTATATAATTATTAACCTCCTTTTGGATTATATAAGTGAAATATAGGTTAGGAACCAATAGCTACTGCTTTTGGTTTCATAACTAAGCGCTGTTTGCCCGACAAATAGGTACGTTCTCGGATTACGGTCTTATAGCGATATTATATTATGTTTCCCGCTGTTAGGGTATATTATTTTGAAAATATGATATATATTTTTAATCTTGATATTATTATTTCTCCCAGACCTCTCCGTTCAAAGGAGATTTTTTCGAAATTTTTCAAAAATTTTGGACTTAGAAAATTTTGAGAGATGTTTTTCAAACTTTATTACTTTGAGTATAAAAGGATTTAATGGTTATAAATTGATATATTTATTTAAATTAATTAATTTTGTAACTTTTTTTGTTTATAAATTTAGTATTTCGAATAAGATACGTTGATTTCTTAATTTCTTCTTTTCTTCTTTTCCCTTCTTTCTCCTTTTCGGGGATGAAAAGTTTTGAGGGGGGATAGTGTAACGACCCGTGATTTTCAATAATTAAATTTCTTAATTTAATAAATTTTGTTATTTAATATTGGGAGAAATACGAATTTGTGATTTATTAATGGAAATTATTAAACAGAATGAAATGGAATAAAGTTAAATTAAGAAATTGATAACGTCTTAATGGAAGTTTAAGTAATTGAGTTGATGTAAAGGTTATACTTGGTTTTAAATTGAGTATAAGAATAAAAATGTAAATATATAATTAATTAATGAAATAATACATAATAAATGGTAATCGAATAGAATCAATATTATGTAAGTAATTACAATAATTGGTCGAAAATAATAAACTTAAGTGTGATTAAAATTCAATGGGAACAATTATTTTAAGTTACCTATTTAATTAGTCTAATAAATTTAATTGGAAATCAATTGGAATTAAACATAATTAAATATTACATTAATGTGAGTTAAGGCAATAATTGAAATTTGGGAACATAATAAAATGAATAGAAATGTTAATTTTATTCATTTAGAAAGTAGATTGATTTAATAAGAGAATGGAACCAAGATAAATAAATTAATTGAGATGTTTGATTATAATTAATATGTGAAATTGACTAAATGCAATATAATTATAATATAGTAGTTAATACAAATAAAAGATGGGAATTGGATGATATTAATGTAATGAAATATAAAACAATGTTAACTATGCCTATAGAATTATAATTGATTGTAGTAAAGATCGAGACCAGATTAAATAAATTTATTTAAATTAAATTAAATTATAATTAGTTGGATTTAATTACAATGAATTAGAACACTATAATTTGTGAAGTAGCCAACAATGAATGGCTAAATAAACCTGTATTAAGTCATTGTAAGTGTCTAAGCAATCCAAAATGATAGAAATTGTAAATTATTAAATTTGAATTAAAAGGTGATTTAATTAATTAATTATTAATTTATTTAATTAACGTGAAAAAAGTCATTTCGGACGCTGTCTCGGATTTCGACGAAACTATTTTATAGGATCCATAATGGTGAATTATTGTAGGATTTCAAGTTTCGTAGCGATCGGACTTGTCATTTGATCGTACGGACTCGAAACGCCTAGAAATTAATTTAATTGAAACTAATTGAAATCAATTTGAAATAAGCTGATTTAATATAACTTCTTCATACGATGGAATTAGGACTTGAAACCTGTTCCATTGAAATTAAAATTATCGAAAACATCTATTTTGATATATGGGATGACCCATGTTCGTTACGGAGACAGAACGGGCTTTTCGGGTCATTTATTGTTGAGCGTATAAATCAATTCTTGTCCATCCTTTCTGTTTTCAGCTTTGTCTATAAATAGCCCGTTATAAACCCTAGCTACTCCTCATTTTCATTTATCTGTATGTACAATTCCATTTGCTTCTTTCTCTTCCCAATGGCTAAAAACCCTAATTCCCAAACCTTCAAATTCAATTCCAAAACCAAATCAAAAATTCAAACTCCTCAAACATTATCAAATTTTATATCATTTAAAAGCTCTCGACAAGCGCAAGTCAAATATGTGATTCATTTTTCAACCTGGATCTTTGTGTGGCTGGAACTGGGTGAACTATTTCGGTCGTTTGTTGATCATCGATCAACTTCGACTGGTCATCGATTGGAGGATACAGTTTTGTAGAGAGGACCGAGGGGAGTGCATCGGCGTAGTTTGTATGGCGAATCGACGGTTGAATCTGTGCCAATAATTGGCTAGGGTTTGTAATCTAGTGGCGGCTGCACTTTTACACGACCATGGCGCGAGTTTCGTGGGGATGCATGACAAGGTCGTGGTAGCCTCTGGCGAGGCTTGGTAAGGTGGGCCTCTAACAAGGGCGCGACGAGCTCGCGTGGCGGCTAGCGGTGAGAACGAGGGGGTTGGCGCACGTACGAAGATTTTTGGGCACGAGTAGAGTTTCTGGATGGAGATGATGTTCGTCCTTGAGATGATGGTTTTGATGACAACAACCTTAGAATAAGATTATAAAATATAAATACTAACATTATAGTTTGGATATATATGTATATGAAAGATTTAACCATGCCGGTACCAAGAATGAATACTGTACAGTATAGAGATTCAAGACTGAAGATATCAAGATTGAAGACTCATGAGTATTAAGATTATCAAGAGTTCAAGATTTCAAGATAAGTAATTTAATTAGGAATTTTGTTAAAACTCCAAGAAATGCATCGGCATCTTAAAATCCAATTTATTCGTGGAATGGAATCCACTTCGAGCCCGTTAAAGGGATGGAACCCTAACTAGGATGGAACCTACAAAAAATCTAGTGGAACATTGTTTTGTATCCGCTAACTTTTATTTAGAATGTTTTACAAAATTATATCCTGTTTTAAAAATGTTTTCAAAATCTTCCTTTTAAAAGAATCAAAAACATCTGTCCTAGTTTTAATACTTTTAGCCTCAAAATAATCTTTATTTTTAGAATCAAATTATCCTTGGTTTTAAACTATCTTTTAATAATAATATATTTAATTTTTAATATTTATACTTAGATTTAAGTATAAAATTATAGTAAAATTCTATATATACCAAAATATTATTCTCTATATTTACTTATGTATTTTAACTATAGTTAAGATTATTTATAAAGTTTAAAATAGTTTTAATATAAGATAGAAGTTACTTTCAAAGAAAAAGAAATCACCAAAATTTCCTTTGGCATGTCGACATACTCAAGTACCCCATGTCGACATGGTAGCAGTTGATTTCAAAATTTGAATTTCAAAAGAAGTGTTTATTCGTCATATCCCTTCACGAATGGACATGGCTGTTGTTCTACTATAAATAAGGGTGGTTTTGAACGAATTTGTAATCATATTTTTCTGGTTTTCACTTCTCTTCTTCTTCCACATTTCTTTATACACATTTTTACCATTAATCAGCCGAAATCAACATTGAATCTAACTAGTTCATTTTTGGTTTGATTCTCTATCACATCTCAACAAGATCTTAGTGCTATTCAGAGTTATAGACTTCTTTGTAATCAATTTACAGAGAAAAGGTGTGATTGCAGCCTTGGAAATCAATCAAGCGAGAAAAGGTGTGATTGTGGCTTTGGAAATCAATTGGTTGAACTTGTTGCCCTTGAAATCAAGTATCTCTACCAGGAGGATTGTGAATCTAGAGTGGTGTACCTCGTGGCCTTGAAATCAAGGGTGTAATTGTACAAATGCTTTTGAAAGGAAATCCGTACTTATGTGCGAGACTGGATGTAGTGTAATTCCGAACAAGCATAAAATTCGGTGTGTTCTTTCCTTTATTGCTTTTACTTTATTTCTGCATCTGTGTTTGTTTCTATGATCATATCTGTGTCTGAATATTGTATACTTTTGTTTTCGAATTAACAAAAACTCAGAAAGATTTAGTAATTCCCTAAAACACTAATGTGATAATCCAAATTTTGGAGTATCTGTTATTGATAAATAGCTAGGTTAATTAATAAAATACTGATTTATAGATTGAACAAATAAATCTTATAGTAAATATTTATCTGATAATCTCCTAATTTAATTATTTAAAATTTGCAAAATTATTATTTTCAAACAAATAATAATGAGTTGTTTATTTGTGTCTATATATATATATATATATATATAAGTAGATGGCAAATAATGGTTTGGATTTGAAATTCAAATATCTTAGAATAAATTGGTTCTAAAAAAATTCTATATTTTAAAAGCTAGTGTGTATATATACATAATTTTTATAAGTGTATAATCGGGTTTTTATTTCATTGTCTTTTAAGTTATATATAGATAAATAAAAATAATAAATGTAAAACCAAATTGATAATACAATATAAATATGTAAAATATATTAATGCACTTTAATTACATTCTCTATGTTTTTTTAACAAGTGTAAAACAAATAATAACAAATGTAAGACAATTTTGTCATAAAATTTACAAGTGGCATAAGCTTTCTTTTAAGTTGAAATTTTTTAAAAATAAAAGATAATTAACATGAACTAGGCCGTTGACATATTCATGTTTAACAAATCAGGAATCAAACTAAAAAATCAATCAAACAAACTCTTTCAAGCTGAAAACTGCAGCAAAGAAAAGATTTGAAGCAGGGCTTAAGTTCAGATTTAACCCAATTAAAATTGATTAGGCTCCAATTCAAAATCAGAGAAGAAAATGGGGCCAAACAAAAATCATTCGAAATTGTTTCAAAGCCTAAAGCAGAAACCAAATTCAACCTGAAAACAAAAACCAGAAGAAATCAAAGCAGTCTCCTACTTTTCAATTCAGCCAGTCTTTGCTTTTAAATCTGTGAATAAACAATTTAGATTTTTAAAAGCTTTAAATTGGTTTAAACCCTGATTCATGCAATAATCTTGAGTTTGAATTGGAGATATTGGTTTGCATGTTAATCTCCGGATTATCTATATATATGTATGAAAATGTATCTGTGTGCATGTAAATACTTTGCTCTATTCTTAGTTTACAGAAAAAATCTAAATCAAAAAAATCAATAACTCCTTGTGTAAATACTTTTATGTTAGGATCTTTGAAAGAGAATGGTTTGTAATTTTCAGATTCAATGTTTAAAAATAGTTTCAAGCGTATCCATAAAGTAATGATGATAGGAATTGAAATTTACAGTGGTAAGTCAATTTAAATTGAAATTTAAAGTAGTTTAATCTCATGTTTTGTTTATATGATGTGATTCAATATTGGAAAAAATGATTTTTAAAGGAAATATCAAAATTTTTAAGCTTGAATTTGAAGGAAATTTAGGGGTTGATCAGAAATTGGAAAACTATCAATTTCCTACGGTCACGACAACATGTCACCTCGGGGTCGGTGCTGAAGCAAGAAGGGGGATCGGGAATGTGGGCAAAATTGGTTTTTGGATTTTACGACCAACGTGGCGATGGGAGATCGGAGGTCTAGGGTTTTGTTCAGTTTTTTGTCGAGGTAGATTTTTGCGCCGCCGCGACATTGTCAGAACATCGAGTTGGACGGGTCGGTGAGGGATTAAAACCGAAGATCATGGCCAAGCTAGGGATGGAGGATTGGGTTCGTTGGTAGTCAGCATTGCCAGGGCGAGGAGATTTAGATCATAGGTGTTGTTCCAAATTGAGATGGTAAGCTCGATTTCGAATTTCGAGCATCTAATGAAATTTGGGTTTGAGACCGAAAGAGAGGTTGACCGATGTCTTGTTGAGGGTAGTCAGTGGCGCCAGAATTTCACCGTTAATCGGTGCATGTACACGAGGTGATGCATGTGCATCCGTATTTGTATTGGAAATGAAGGATGAGACTCGGGGTTGATCTTAGGGTAATGGAAGGTTGTCTCGGAGAGTATGCTTGCGGTAGTGTTTGTGTCTGAACAGTTTAATATTTAAACTAAGTTTGAAGAGAACAAAGAAAAATGGTGGGCTCGGGTTTTAGTTAGGTTAACCTTGGGTTTGACTAGGTTGAAATGATTGAGGATAACAAGTGTTAAAGTCTAATGAAAATCAAGTTTTAAACTGATTTTTTTTAAACTAATCCATTCAAATAATAATTGTTTATTTCAGAAGCTTGGCTAAGTAAAGATAGGTAAGTTATTTTAACTTAGATTAATTAAGTTAAATCTTAAATTTATAACTAAGAAGAATTTAAAAGATGAAATGTTATATCATTAACTAAAAATAAAGACTTATGTTAACTTACAAGTTAATGATTATTAATTCTAACATTTATTAAATTCTTATTATAATTAATAAATGAATTAAGACAATGTTTTTTTATTTAAGATTTTAAAAGTTAATAAATTTATTGATGGATTAATAATTAATCAATCAAGGAAAGTAATTAAAGTTAATTAATTAAGGAAAATTAATTTAAGATAATTAATTGGGTTAATTAATTAAGGATAGTAATTATCGAATTAATTAAGGTTAAAAACTAAAGGAAGTAATTAAGGGAATAAATTACTCAATGAAATTAATTAGAGGAGTAATTAATGTAAGTAATTTAAGGATTAATATGTTGAGAGGAATTAATTTAATTAGCAATTAAAGGTTAAATTAATGAATGATCAAGGTTAATTAATTGAGAATGGTTAACCAATGGAATAATTACTTGATGAAAGTAATTAGAAGTTAATTACTTAAGGAAGTAATTAAGAATTGATTACTTAGTGTAATTAATTAAAGGGTTGATTAATTAAGGAAATTAATCAAGGATTAGTAAATTAATAAATGTGACTAATTATAGGATAATTAATCAAGTTAAGTGATTATAGAATAATAATTTGAATAATTAATCAGGGATAAATGTAACTAATGTTAATGGGTGAAGGTTAATTAGTCTGCATTATAAATTAAAGATTAATTACTAAATGTAATTAAAGAGGATAATTATGGGATGATTAATTAATGGTTTAAAATTAATTAATGTTAAGTAAGCAGGATTAAGGGTAATTGAAGAAATTAAATTAATTAATTAGAAATGGTATGACAAATTAATCTTGCTAGTGAATAATTGGATGATATCGTATGCCTTAGATTAGTTGATATCTTCGATATGTGATTTGTAATGCTATGTGATATGAAATGTATTTGTATTATGATATGTTGGGTTGAACAGTGATAATGTGGTTATCTATGATAAAATGCTGTGTAAAGTGACATCCAGCATTTAAAAGTATAACTTGAATAACTTGGGTTAAGATGACATTGGATTTGAAAAGACCGGAGTCAGGTATTAGTTAATAACCGAAACAACTTCGGTTCTTTATAAATTGATATGTGAAATCAATAGGCTGGAATGAAATGATATATGTGAATTGGACCATTTAATCTAAGTTTTGGGTGCTTAGAAATTGATGTGAAAAATAAGTGATGTCTATAACATATTATGAATTTGCAAATTGATATGAGTTACCCCGGGTTTTAAGTAAGTCTTATGCACTAGTTTTTTTTCTTGTTAGATAGGTTTACTCACGCTGGTTTCCAGCCTGACCCAGGTGTTACTTTGATGTAATGCTCAGGTTAGACCGAGTATTACAGATTTTCAGGTAAGGACGTTTTGGAGCTCAGGAGGCGACCTGAATGGCAGGAACGTATGGAGTGTATCCGTTGTGATATAGTGTTGCACATCTGGGACAAGTAGTTTTAAACTGTCCAGTGTTTGTGTAATGGTTGTAACTCTGATGTGTTAAAAATGAAACTGACTGATACAGCTTTCTTTGTGTAAAGAATATTATTTAATATTATATTTTATCCGCTGCAAATGTGAGATGTTGGTGTTTCTATTTCTTCTTTTTCTTCTCTCTCTTTCTTCTTTTCTTTAACTATCTGAAATTTCAGGATCGAAATTTCTAGTTCGTTACATTTGGTATCAGAGCTGAAGGTTAAGTGAGAACCTTGGCTCTGGTGGGATTACTCATTAAGGATAAGGTCAATGGTACCCTAGAATGAGTTGAGTGTGTGTGTGTGTATATGAGAGCGTACTTGTTATTTTATTATATAAAGATTTTAAATGATTTTAAAGGTAAATGATTTTATATAAGAATATATTTTGATATATAAAGCAATATTTCTTTCTAATAAATATTAAGGTAATTGGTTGTTATATTAATTGAATAAAAGTAATAATAAAAATTAAGTGGTAATAGAAATACAAACAAATTGAAAATGAATAAAGAAAAGTTTAAACTGAAATTAAAATCTTGAATTTATAGAAGTAAGAATAAGATAAAAAGGAATTGGTATCCAGATATGATAATCTTGGGTATTATCATAAATAACTAATAAGTAAGCCAAATGAAGTAAACTTTTAAGATGAGTATAACTTCTAAATTGAATTAGGTTTTAAATTGTGAAGTTTTAAAACCTAAGTCTAGAAACAATTGAATTGTTTCAAAGTGTTAATATAATTCAGACTATTTTGAATATAGTCATATTTTAAAATAAGAAATGTTTGGAAAATTTTAAAGGAATTTGTTTTAAAACTAAAACCAAAGGTGGTTTAAAATTTTAAAGCATGGCTGGGAGGGCCAAGAAATAAATATGTGTATGTATGGATATACATGATATCAAAGATAATTTGAAATAAACTCTAAGGTGTTGAGTTTTGATTTTCCCTAAAGTGTGATGTAAAAACCTAAAGTGATATAACTTTTGAACTTATAAGAGGGAAAGAATTTTGAAATGTGAAGCAGGAATTCAAATTTGAGTAAGGTTAATGGGATTTAATTGAATTGAACTTAAAGGAAGGTAACAACATGAATTGAAGATTTCATGATGAAATTGGGATTTAAGTTAAATGGGTTGATTTGGTAGGAAGTATATATGATCTCAAGCAGGGTTGAGATCTGAGAATGGGTAGTGGATGACGGATGTTTTAAATAAATTGGATGCTTATTTATCCTAATATCATCCTGTTATTATTAATAATTTTGAAATTGAATTAAGAAAAGGAATGGAATAATATGTATATCAATTGCTGATATAAATGGAAAATAAAATCACCTTGAATTTAAGATTTAAATGTTTAAAAGGAACTTGGAAATTTAAATTGTTGAGGATTGGTTTCAAAATTAAAACGGGGTAATAAATTGGATTTCAAGGATTAAATTGTTTAAAAGGGATTTGAATTTTTGATTGAACTTAGAAATAAGTTTATGAAGAAGTAAAGGGTAATTTAAGATGGAATATGTGAAATTTGGACTAAGAATTAAATTGTTCAAAGACTTTAAAAATAAAGGTTAATTTGGTTTAAGAGGTTAAACCAGCATTTGAAAATATAACTCAAGTTTATATAATTCGAGATGGTTTTAAGTTGAAATTTAAATAGAACTAATTCAAATTGAATTTGATTTGAATTAATTAAATTGTGATTGAAGATGGATAAATTTGAAATTCGAATGGAAAATTTGAATTGGGATTAAATCAATTTCAATGGAAATTAAAGTTATACAAATTGGAATTGAGTTTATTTAAATGAGAATGGAAATTTAAACTGGAAATTGGCAATTGATTGGAAAGGGAGAATTGGGAATCGAACAGTTTAGCTTTGGACTATTTTCAAATAAATTATTTTAATATAAACTGTTTTAAATCTATTATCCTAACTATTTACTATACAGCTTTTCTTTTTAAAAATCCAAAACTATCTTATACTTATTTTACAACGGCTTTTGGAACTATTTATCTATTTTACAACTGTTTTATAAACTACTTACTAGTTTTCAACTACTTCATTACTAATTTCTATTTTACAACTATTTTGCAATTATTTCTATAACTATTTGACTATTTTCCAACTATTTTATAATTACTTCACTATTTTGCAGCTATTTTACAAACAAATAATTATTTTTCAACTACTTATCTATTTTTAAAATATTCAAGCTATTTTCAAAATTTAAGATGTCAGAGTGCAAACAATTTATGATTAAATACCCAATTGGCAAAGGAATAGAGGTAATAATCCAAATGGGATTGAAACAAATGTGAATAGAAAGGAGAATTGATTTGGCTAATAATCAATAAAGATAGATACAAAGGATGTACGTATATTATTCTATTCGCATAGTGATTTGATTCAGATTCGGGAATAGAATTTCGAGATAGTTATATCGATCCGAGTTGGGATTTTTCACTCGATTTTCGAAGGCAAACCAAGATATGGATTGTTGATTGGTTCTGGATATTCTCTATCATAGTTATAGCTATGCAAAGAGAATGAAGGTTTCTGATCAAGAAACCAGATCTGAGTCCGCACTAGGAATCCAGGTGGATGATACTTCGGAAGTGAAATTGTGTGATCGAGTGAGCGATCAGATTGGTATAGCGTACGGATGATATTCGTACAAGTTTGAATGAAATTGATGCCGGGAATTCGTGGATAAGAAATGTGAAATGGTTTTTGAAATGAAAGGTATACCTTGTGGAATATATGATGAAGTAAAGTGGAAATTGGATATTTCTATGGTAAAAATCTACTTTATGGAAGTAAGTAATTTGGTAAGTGACTTTATAGAGTAATCAAATTTGAATATTTGATTTAGAATAAACAAAGTTATATATCTTTGTTATATAAAATAATTCTCCCCTTTTTGAATCTATTGATGAAAGGAAAGGATTTTTGATAGTTTTTGAAGTTTGAAAAGGGAATTTATACAAGTTTGAAGTAATCCAAAGATTTTTAAAGTTATATATATACTTATATATATATATATATATATATATATATATATATATATATATGTAAAGGATCTTATGAGAATGATTTTGAGAAAGATTTTTGGAACCTTTGGATTTGGAAATGCTTTTTGATTTTTGGGTAAAATCAATATTGGAATTTGGAAAGCCTAGTTTGAGAATTATCGATTTTGGGTTAATTGATTTTGAGAAAGGAGATTTATATGAGATTCATACTGGGTGTATGATTTGGAAGATACTATATGTGTATAGTATAAAGTTTTTTGAAAATGGCTCTGGGTAAAAAGGTGCTCCCTTGAAATGAACTTTTCAGGAGTGCCACAGGATGGTACTGCCTTGAACTCTAAAGGGGGGTTCTAAAGTTGATCCAGTGAGGAGTCCGGACAAAACTAGTTCCTAAGGATTATGTGTAGTGTGTAGCGAAAGTCGAGGGCGCTGATGCCTATAGAGGCATTTGGGTTATGCTGTGACGATAGTGTAACTCGATGTCACTGCAATCTACTGCAGACCATAGCGTAAGTCGTGTGTGTCGCTGAGAGCCAATAGTCTATGTTTGATTTTACATCGGTAGACCGCGACCTATGGTGACATAGCGAAAGTCGTGTGCTGCTGAGAGCCAACAGTCTACGTTTGATTTTGCATCGGCAGACTGCGACCTATGTGGGAGTGGAGAAGTTTCATTTTTGGCAGCGAAAATCGAGGGCGCTGGTGCCTACAGTTACATGAACTTTTGCTGTGATGGCAACGTAACCTTGGAATGTAACTGCAATCTGTGATGGGTTACATGGTGTAATCAAGGGCGAAGTGCCGAGTTACATGGACTTTTGCTGTGATGGCAACGTAACCAAAGATGTAACTGGGACCATGGATCGGGGTGATGATTTCCAGAGCATTCTCACCAAAGATATTTCCTCTATTTTCAAAAATGTTTTCGATATTTTCAATAAAATTATTTTCCAAGTATTTTCACTAGGTGTTGAAAACAGGTCTGCTAAGTACTTATAGATTTTCAGTCGTACGCCTGATTAATGTATGACCGAATTTCTGTGAGAATGAGGACGGACTTGTTAAAACATCGAGTTATAAAAGTATTTTTATAAAACTATTTTGGCAATATTATATAGATTTTAAAGTGTTTTAAAAATGATCAAAAAGTGATTTAACAAATATTAAGTATTTTAATAAATTATGGCTTCGTTCCTTTTCGGGGATGAAAAAATTCAAAGGGGGGAGGAATGTGATAATCATGATTTTGGAGTATCTGTTATTGATAAATAACTGGGTTAATTAATAAAATGCTGATTTATAGATTGAACAAATAAATCTGATAATAAATATTTTTATCTCGGTAAATATTTATTTGATAATCTCCTAATTTAATTATTTAAAATTTGCAAAATTATTATTTTCAAACAAATAATAATTAGTTGTTTATTTGTTTATATATATATAAGTAGATGGAAAATGAAGGTTTGGATTTGAAATTCAAATATCTTAGAATAAATTGGTTCTAAAAAAATTCTATATTTTAAAAGATAGTGCATATATATACATAATTTTTATAAGTATATAATTGGGTTTTTATTTCATTGTCATTTAAGTTATATATAACAAATAAAAATAGTAAATGTAAAACCAAATTGATAATACAATATAAATATGTAAAATATATTAAGTCACTTTAATTACATTTTCTATGTTTTTTTAACAAGTGTAAAACAAATAATAGAAAGTGTAAGACAATTTTGTCATAAAATTTACAAGTGGCACAAACTTTCTTTTAAGTTGAAAATTTTAAAAAGAAAAGATAATTAACATGAACTAGGCTGTTGACGTATTCATGTTTAACAAATCAGGAATAAAACTAAATAAAATCAATCAAACAAACTCTTTCAAGTTGAAAACTGCAGCAAAGAAAAGATTTGAAGTAGGGCTTAAGTTCAGATTTAACCCAATTAAAATTGATCAGGCTCCAGTTCAAAAACAGAGAATAAAAGGGAGGCAAATAAAAATCTTTCAAAATTGTTTCGAACCCTAAAGTAGAAACCAAATTCAACCTGAAAATAAAAACCAGAAGAAATCAAAGCAGCCTTCAATTATTCAATTCAGCCTGTCTCTGCTTTTAAATCCGTGAGTAAACAATTTTGATTTTTAAAAGCTTTAAATTGGTTTAAACCCTGATTCATGCAATAATCTTGAGTTTAAATTGGAGATATTGGTTTGCATGTTGATCTCCTGATTATCTGTGTATATGTATGAGAATGTATCTCTGTGCATGTCAATATTTTGCTCTGTTCTTTGTTTACAAACAAAATCTAAATCAAAAAAATCAATAACTCCTTGTGTAAATACAGTATTTTTATGTTAGGATCTTTGAAAGAGAATGGTTTGTAATTGTCAGATTCGATTTTTAAAAATAGTTTCAAGCGTATCCATAAAGTAATGATGATAAGAATTGAAATTTACAGTGGTAAGTCAATTTAAATCGAAATTTAAAGTAGTTTAATCTCAAGTTTTGTTTATATGATCTGATTCAATATTGGAAAAAATGACTTTTAAAGGAAAATTCTAAATTTTTAAGCTTGAATTTGAAGGAAATTTAGGGGTTGATCACAAATTGGAAAACTGTCAATTTTCGATGGTCACGATTATATGTCGCCTTGGGGTCGGTGCTGAAGCACGAAGGGGGATCAAGAATGTCGAAAAAATTGGTTGTTGGAATTTACGACCAACGTGGCGATGGGAGATCGACGGTCTAGGGTTTTGTTCAGTTTTTTGTCGAGGTAGACTTTTGCGCCGCCGCGACATTGTCAGAGCATCGAGTTGGACGGGTCGGTGAGGGATTGAAACACGAGATCATGGCCAAGCTGGAGACGGAGGTTTGGGTTCGCTGGTGGTCAGCACTTCCTGGGCGAGGAGATTTTGGATCACAGGTGTTTGTTCCAGATTGAGATGGTAAGCTCGATTTTGTATTTCGAGCATCTGATGAAATCTAGGTTTTGGGACCAGAAGAGAGGTCGACCGATGTCTTGTCGAAGGTAGTCAGTGGCTTCGAAATTTCACCATTGATCGGTGCATGTACACGAGGTGATGCCTGTGCATCAGTGTTTGTATTGGAAATGAAGGGTGAGACTCGAGGTTGATCTCGAGGTAATGGAAGGTTGTCTCGGAGTTGTCTTCGAGTGTGCTTGCGGTAGTGTTTGTGTCTTGACAGTTTAATATTTAGACTAAGTTTGGAGAGAACGAAGAAAAATGATAGGCTCAGGTTTTAGTTAGGGTAAACCTGGGTTTGACTCGGTTGAATTGATTGAGGCTAACAAGTTTTAAAGTCTAATGAAAATCAAGTTTTAAACTGATTTTTTTAAAACTAATCCGTTCAAATAACAATTGTTTATTTCAAAAGCTTGGCTAAGTAAAGGTAGGTAATTTATTTTAACTTAGATTAATTAAGTTAAATCTTAAGTTTATAATTAATAAGAATTTAAAAGATGAAATGTTTTATCATTAACTAAAAATAAGGACTTATGTTAACTTGCAAGTTAGTGATTATTAATTCCAACGTTTATTAAATTCTTATGATAATTAAGAAATGAATTAAGATAATGTTTTTTATTTAAGATTTGGGTAATTAAAAGTTAATAAATTTATTAATGGGCTAATAATTAAAGATTAATCAATTAAGGAAAGTAATTAAAGTTAATAAATTAAGGACAATTAGTTTAAGATAATTAATTGGGTTAATTAATTAAGGATAGTAATTACTGAATTAATTAAGGACAATAACTAAATGGAAGTAATTCCAAGGATAAATTACTCACTGAAATTAATTAGAGGAGTAATTAATGTAAGTAATTTAAGGATTAATATGTTAGAGGAATTAATTTAATTAGCAATTAAGGGTTAAATTAATGAACGGTCAAGGTTAATTAATAGAGAATGGTTAAGCAATGCAATAATTACTTGGTGAAAGTAATTAGAAGTTAATTACTTAAGGAAGTAATTAAGAATTAATTACTTAGTGTAATTAATTAAAGGGTTGATTAATTAAGGAAATTAATCAAGGATTAGTAAATTAATAAGTGTGATTAATCATAGGATAATTAATCAAGGTAAGTGATTATAGATAATAATTTGAATAATTAATCAAGGATAAATGTAACTAATGTGAATGGGTGAAGGTTATTTAGTTTGCGTTATAAATTAAAGATTAATTACTAAATGTAATTAAAGTAGATAATTAAGGGATGATTAATTAATGGTTTAAAATTAATTAATGTTAAGTAAGCATGATTATGAATAATTGAAGAAATTAAATCAATTAATTAGAAATGGTATGACAAATTAATCTTGCTAATGAATGATTGGATGATATCGTATGCCTTAGATTAGTTGATATCAATGATATGTGTTTTGTAATGCTATATGATATGAAATGTATCTGTAATATGATTTGTTGGGTTGAACAGTGATAATGTGGTTATCTATGATAAAATGCTGTGTAAAGTGACATTCAACATTTAAAAGTAAAATGTATTCACTAGAATAACTTGGGTTAAGATGACACTGGATTCGAAGAGACCGG
Source organism: Allium cepa (assembly GCA_030765085.1). Taxonomy (NCBI): domain Eukaryota; kingdom Viridiplantae; phylum Streptophyta; class Magnoliopsida; order Asparagales; family Amaryllidaceae; genus Allium; species Allium cepa. The sequence continues at coordinate 363,822,767 of CM060934.1, read as the reverse complement.
AGTCGGGTATTAGTTAATACCCGAAACCACTTCGATTCTTTATAGATTGAAATGTGAAATCAATAGGCTGGAATGGAATGATATAAGTGAGTTAGACCATTTAATCTAAGTTTTGGGCACTTAGAAATTGATGTGAAAAATAAGTGATGTCTGTAACAAATTGTGAATTTGTAAATTGATACGAGTTACCCCGGGTTTTAAGTAAGTCTTATGCACTAGTTTTTTTTCTTGTTAGATAGGTTTACTCACGTTGGTTTCCAGCCTGACCGGGGTGTTAATCTGATGTAATGCTCGGGTCAGACCGAGTATTACAGATTTTCAGTTAAGGACGTTCTAGAGCTCAGGAGGCGAGCTGGATGGCAGGAACATATGGAGTGTATCCGCTATGATATAGTGTTGCATATTTGGGAAAAGTTGTTTTAAACTGTCCAGTTTTTGTATAATGGTCGTAACTCTGATGTACTAAAATTAAACTGAGTGATACAGCTTTCTTTGTGTAAAGAATATTATTTGATATTATATTTTATCCGCTGTGAATGTGAGATGTTGGTGTTTCTGTTTCTTCTTTTTCTTCTATCTCTTTCTTCTTTTCTTTAACTATCTGGAATTTTCAGTATCGAAATTTTCGAGTCGTTACAACTATTCACCCCCTCTAGTGTTAATCCTAGCCTTAAGATCTGTATTCCGCATCTCTCACATTTGGTATCAGAGCAAGGTTTTCAAAGTTTCCATAATCTGATTTTTGAAATTTTTTTAAAATGGCTTTGTTTAAAAAAATTATTAATACTAGTTTACAAATATTCAGATCATCATTGCCGCATGAGTCTGCATATAATCAATATTGAAATTCAAGTAGTCTAATAAGATTGTTTGATGTGTAGGAAATACGCATTATGGGGGTTGAGGAATCTATCCACAACGGACAGACTGTGCATATCAGAAAGAATAAATGGATACTCGATAGTGGATGCTCTAGACACATGACTGGTAATCCAGATATGTCGAATGATATAATATACAAAGATGGAGGACTATTTAATTTCAGAGACAACTCAAAAGGATATGTGATTGGCATCGGCAACGTCGGTAACTCTGAAACTCCTATTATTACTAATGTTTTGCTAGTTAAGAATATGAAACATAATCTGCTAAGTATATGTCAACTTTGCGATAAAGGATATAAAATTAAATTTGAAAATGATAAATGTCACATTGAAGATGATAATTCAACCATAATATTTGAGGGAATTAGGAAAAAGAATATTTATATTCTTAGTATGAAAGTTTCAAATGATAACCTATGTCTTTTGGCAAATACAAGTGACCCTTGGATTTGGCATAAGAGATTTAGACATTTGAATTTCAAACTCTTATCTAGACTGTCAAAACATGATCTAGTAAAAGGTCTCCCTAAAATGAATTTTGAAGTAGATAGTCTATGTGATGCATGTCAATTAGGAAAACTTAGAAAAAGTTCCTTTAAATTAAAAGAGGTGATTTCAACCTTAAAACCTCTTGGATTACTTCACCTTGATTTATTTGGTCCATCTCAAATTCTAGCAATAAATCATAGTAAATATTTTTTTGTACTTGTAGATGATTATTCTAGATTTACATGAACAATATTTTTGAAATATAAAAGTGATACTTTTGAATGTTTTAAGAATTTTACAAAGAGGATTCAAAATCAACTTTCTCTAAAAATTATAACCATCCATAGTCATCACGGTGGTGTATTTGAAAATGAAAAGTTTAAGGAATTCTGCAATAAAAAGGGAATAACTCACAATTTTTCATTTCCAAGAACTGCATAACAAAACGGGGTAATAGAACGTAAAAATAGGACGATTCAAGAGTGTGCGAGAACTATGCTTTCAGATAGTAGATTACCAAAGTATTTTTGGGCAGAAGCAGTTGCTACTGCCTGTTATATTTTAAATAGAATTTTAATTAGACCTTTAACTGATAAGACATCTTATGAAATTCGTCGCAGCAAGAAACCTAAGGTATCTTATTTTAGAATTTTTGGAAGTAAATGTTTTATTTTAAATACAAAAGATAACTTAGATAAATTTGATTCAAAATCCGACAAAGGTATCTTTATCGGATATTCTAATAGAAGTAAAGCATACGGAGTGTTTAATTTAAGAACTAACATCATTGAAGAAACAATGCATCTTTCATTCGATGAAAGTCACAAAAATTTTGAAGATACAAATGATAAAGAGGATTTAATCACTCAAAATCAAGAGTCAACTGAAAATAATAATGAAATTAATCATCCTATTAAAAAGACTAAACTTTTAAAAGATCATCCCTATAGAAAATATACTAGGTGATATGCATTCTGTTGTTAAAACTAGAAATCAACTAAATAAAATGAATGAACTAGGAGAGGTTGATAGAAATAAAGCATGGTTAGTTGCTCAAGGTTAATTGTCAAGAAGAAGGAATAGATTTTGATGAAACCTTTTCTCCCGTAGCAAGATTAGAAGCCATTAGGATTCTACTTGCTTTCGCAAATCATAATAATTTCAAATTGTATCAAATGGATGTTAAAAGCGCCTTTTTAAAAGGATTTGTAAAAGAGGAAGTATATGTTGAACAACCACCACTTTTTGAAAATGAAAAATTACCAAATCATGTTTACAAACTTAAGAAAGCTCTATATCGTCTTAAACAAGCTCCTAGAGCCTGGTATAATAGACTAAGATCTTACTTATTACAATCAAATTTTGAAATTGGTAAAGTAGATAATACTCTTTTTATTAAAAGAAGTAAAAATGATATTCAACTGGAACAAGTCTACGTAGATGATATTATTTTTGGATCAACTAATTTTGAAATGAATAAAGAATTTTCTGAAATAAGACAAAAGAGTTTGAGATGAGTCATATGGGTGAATTAAACTTCTTTCTAGGATTACAAATAAAACAATTAGATAATGGTATCTTTATTAGTCAAGAAAAATATGCTAAAGACCTAATTAGTAAATTTGATTTGTCTACTGCAAGTGGAAAACCCACTCCCATGGCAACCAATGAGTACCTAAGTAAATAAGATCTCTCGAAAGATGTAGATCAAAAATTATACAGAGGAATGATTGGATCACTACTCTATATCACTACTAGTAGACCTGATATCATGCATAGTGTTTGTCTCTATGCAAGATAACATTCCCAACCTAAAGAGACCCACTTAAAAGCCATAAAACGTATCATAAGATATGTTAAACACACCTCTGATTATGGCTTATTTTATCCTAAAAATGATTCTTTTGACTTAATATCTTACTGTGATGCTGATTTTGCTGGTTGTAAATCAGACCGATAAAGTACAAGTGGAACTAGTCACTTTTTAGGGCATTCTCTGATTTCCTGGTTTAGTAAAAAGCAAAACACAGTTTCTTTATCAACAACCAAAGTAAAGTATATTTCTGCTGTTTTAGCTTGTTCTCAAGTAATATATATGCAACAAACTTTAAAAGATTTTGGTTTAGATATCTCAAAATCACCAATTTATTGTGACAATACTAGTGCAATAAATTTATCCAAAAATACTATTCATCATGCTCGAACTAAATATATTGATATTAGACACCATTTTCTCAGAGATAATATATGTAAGGAAGTAATTACTCTAGATTATATCAATTCTGAGAATCAAATTGCTGATATCTTAACAAAACCATTAAATGAATCTATATTTACTAAATTAAGAAGAGAATTAGGTATTTGTTCAATAACTGAAATATAAAATATAAATAACAAAGTATAACTAAAAATTAAATCAAAATAAATCAAATAGTAAAATTTCAAGCGCCACGTCGACATCCCCCCATACCCCTGTCCACATATAACGACTTTTTATTTTTGAAATTTTTCCTACCAAAATTAAAATAAGTGGTTATATATTCTTCTTATTTTCGAAATTTTTATCATTCCTTCTGTTTCCTTTTTGTTCTAACTTATGAAATCAATAAAACTATGGCCTCCTCTTCCAAATCAAACAAAAATTCAACATTTTCATTCCCATCTCCTACTTCTGGACCGTTTCAACGAACTACGCTTGCATGAGTAACGAAAATGGAGGATTCTTTGAAGGATGCACTGCAACTAATGACTGAAATTCAAGTGGTGCAACTTAGAATGACCAAAGAACAAGAATGGAAAGGCAAAATCCTTAGAAATTTGCAAAAATTTCTAATGGACAATCATGCTAATTCGATCTTCATTGATGAAGAGTCTTCAGGAGATCAAGTGCAAGCGGACAGCGAGGAAGAAGAAGAAGCATTCGTGGAAGAAGAGCACGCTGAAGATGACGACAAAGTCGTGTGCGTTGGTGAAGTATGCTTTGACAAAGATGGAAATCTTGTCGAACAACGTGGAAATTTCTGTTTCCACTATCCAAATTGTACGGTTCATAGATTGTAACAACCCGCATATTTTACGATTGAGTATATAAATATTTTATTTAAATATTTTATCGTTAGTCGGATTATAGTCCGAAAAGTTACTTTTTGCATACGGTCTAATTAGGACTCGAGACCACTTCCATTGAGTTCAAAACGCCGTTTGTTATCTTTTTGAGTATAAACTTTGATATGTTTGGAGTTAGTGGAATTTTGCTACTTTTTCACTTAGGGCTTTGGTTTTGTTTCAGCCCATTAGACCCAAGCTTCACCCCTCTTCTCTTCATTACTTCATTTCCATTTCCTAATACTCAAGCTTTAGCAACAATGGAGAGAGGAATGGGAAATTAAAACTCCAAGCTCTAATTTTCATTTGCAAATCAAGTTCTAGCTCCAAATCCAAAGAGAAGCTATTGGTAAGCATCATCTTCTTCTTCTCCAACTCATTCTCCTTTCAATTTCAGAAATTGCTAAACCTAGCTTTGGGAATGTTCGTCTTTTGAGCTTAGATTCAAGCTCATTTGGGTTGTGTTGAAGTGTGGTTGATTCTTCCTTTGCTTTCAAGCTTCTCCTTCATTGATTTTGTGAAAAAGGTGAGATTTTTATCTCACACCCACGTCTATGATTATCTTTGATTGTTAGGTATGTATTCCTATCACCTATTCATGTGCATTTGATTTTGATTTGGATTGGTTTTGTGAATATTCCAATTTTTAGTGTTTTGGGTTCAAATCCTTAAAGATCCTAACTTTGATGTTTGAACATGTTTATGGTGATGCATCGAGGAGCCAATAGGACCGGGTAGCCGATGGGCGTAATTCACTAGCATCCGTGCTCGACTGGTTGCAAATTGAGTGAGAGTTTGCACTTCTATTAAATAGGGTAGGAATTGCAGAAATTGCAGTTCGGCCGACCGAACCCTCTGGGTCGATCGACCGAAGCTGAAGCCGAAACATTCTGGGCTATTTTCGGTCGACCAACTCAAAGAGTTCGGTCAACCGACCTGCTTCTATTTCCCTGTTTTTCCTATTATGCTCATTTTCTTTGCTTTTCCAATCTTTAATCAATTCTTCTTCTCCGATTAGTTGTTATCACCTTTGTCGACTTTGATAGCTTCTATTTTTGGAATTTTTGGGTATTTCCATTTTGATGGATTCAGAATCGATTTCTTTAGATTCTATTCACGTCTTCATATGTGAATTTTAGTGATTAATTGTTTCAACAATCATTTTTGTTATTTGTCACTTTTAAAAATATAAAGATTTTCAATACTAGTAGTAAATATCAAAATTCTTTCATCAAAACGATTTCAACACTATTTTATTACAAAGTTCGTTTCTTAAACCGTTTTCCAATCTACTAGTATATACAAACCTTTACCTCATTCGTATGAGAAATCTAATTAAACGGCTTAGTAAAACAAGTGGTATGAAACACTTGCATTTACTTCGTCGGTTAATTCTTGGGCTTATTCGATTAAACCTCCTGTGACAATCTTCAAGTGGAGATCTACAATTTGTTCGTAAATATTTAAGTTAAGCTAGTGGTTATGGGACATGAAGCTAATCTCATATATTTACTAGCTTGGTGTAATTGAGACTTCTTATAATCGATGATGATCATTTTGTGATTTAGACTAGCAATGTGCGATGTCTCTTTGTCCACATCGAGGACGATACCTCGTTTGGAGGAGCTCGGCTCGTTTGGAGGAGCTTCGGCTCGTTTGGAGGAGCTTCGGCTCATTTTGCGATACACTTGTTGTGAGTTTTCATGCTCCCGTTCTTGTGATAGGCCTCTTTCCCCTTTTTCTGATTTCTGGATTTCTATTGATTGATTTCTAGAATTGTTGTTTCACAAATTTTCGTGATTTACATTGATAAGCTTTATCATTATTTGTGCGTTGGTGAATTTGTGTGTCATTAACTTTTTGTGAGTAAAAATATAGAGTATGACATTCCTTTTTATCTTTGAGAAGATTCTTGTGAAATTGATTAATATCTTGTTGATTTTCAATTACATACTTATCATAGTATGGCATTTTGGTTATTATACAATTTTGTCATATCTCTTATTCTATATCATTTCATCTGATATTTATAGCTAGACTGATCCGTTTATTATTTTCTTATTAAATAATACTCGGGTCAGACTGAGATATTACAGGTGCTTCTGCTTGACTTCTCATATGGGATTATTATTCTGACTTTTGGCTAACTACTTAGATTAGTAGTTTTTGGTTGTATACATTTGAGATATAGACTCATTGATGTATACATATTCTTTTGTCTATCACTTGTAAATATCCTTTTATGATATTGTGGATCTTTTTTGACCACTACTCTGATGTACACTTTCATGTGTTATATTCAAATCTGTTTCCACCTTTGTGATATGGATATCTGTGACTGATTTATGTTATGCTTATTTCTATATTTGTTTCCGAAGATATTATAGCCACTGTGTAGTAGATTTGAGTTTGTATCGGCATGTCGGATTCCGCCTTTGAATGCAAGTTACATTTTTTTTGGCATATCAGTACTCGCACAAAGCAATTACACGGATGGTCGCTCCTCAACAGCCTTATTCTCCGTGCTAGTTGACGGCATTACCCCGTAGTGTTCTTGGCTAGCGTGGGTATAGAGGTGGGGTGTCACAGCTTGGTATCAAAGCCAAACTTCGGTACAATGTAGAATAATTTAACAAGGATCATCGTCCTAAGTCCATCTTAGGAGTCGTGCCTTAGGATTTTATTCGGGTCTTTGAACCGTCCTATCCTATTTTCTTTTATGATTCCTTGTTTTATCTATCAAGATTGCTTGATATCCATATGGTGAATAACCTTTTTCTTCTTCTTTCTTTCTTTCTAAAGGAAGAGAAATGGTTAGACCAGGCCGTCCCAGCGCCGGTCAATCTAGTGCTACTTCCCAAGATGGAGTATTTATGTCTGCCCAACAGCTTCTTGATCTAGTAAAGAATGCTCAAGCAGCCGGTTCTAATCCGGAGCCTACTCATCCTAGATCCGGTTTTGCACGCTTGTGCAAAGACTATACCGATTTGGGTGGAAGGCCATTCAAGGGATCTGAGGGTGTTATAGAAATTCAAGCTTGGCTCAAATCATGCGATCGCATCTTTACCCGCTTGAATCTTATTGACCTTCACTGAGTCCAAGTGGCTTCTAGCATGCTCCAAGAAAGAGCGTTAGATTGGTATGAGCTCTTGACTTTGGAGATTATCGAGGCAGATCTTACTTGGGAGCAATTCCGGAAACGATTCGAATTAAAGTTTGTGCCGGAAGCTGAAAAGGTAACTTTAGCACGGCGTTTTATTGACCTTGTTCAAGGTGAATCTTCTGTGACAGATTACGTCGCATCTTTCGAATCTCTCTCTAAGTATGGGGTCGAGTATATTAATACCCCATTGAAGAAAAATCAAAGGTTTGCCTATGGGTTGAACAAGAACCTTAAAAAGCCTTTACTTCTAAAACTAGAAGTTTCTTTTGATCAGCTTATTGATATCGCTCTTCGAATTGAAGTGGTCGATAAAGAAAGCAATGTTGAAGTTGTCGGTGCCAAACAGAACTTCAACAATAACATGAAGAGGCCTATCAAATTCAAAGGCCTCACTCCCAACAAGAAATGGAAGCAACAAACTCCGGTAGCAAAGACTCCCACCTCTAGTCGTGGACAATGCTACAACTGTGGTTCCACGGACCATTATGCAAGGGAGTGCCCGAAACATCTCTTTTGTCATTATTGCAAAGGTTCGGGTCATCTTTTATCTACATGTCCCAAACTTCCAAGCAAGAGGGAGGGAAAGCTTAATGTGGTGTCCTAGTAACACTTCTCGTGGTCAAGGTATTTCTCATTTAATCCTTGATTACAATTGTTTAGTGATTATCCTTTCGAGTTCTTATTGATATGGGTTCATCTCATTATTTTTATATCAAAAGAACTAGTTGATTCCTTTTCTTTAAACATTTTAGGCTTGTTGACTCCTTTGACAATGGTGAATCCTGTTGATGGATCCGCAATGCTCAGTTGGTTTCTTGTATTGATGTCGAAATTATTTTATGTGATTTTTCCTTTCCGAGCCGATTTTTACTTATGCTTCGGAATTGACTTTTGTACGGATTGGCTTAATTATTATGAAGCCATATCCGAAGTCCCGAGTGGACTATTCATCTTCGACATTTCCTATCTGTTAAGCAGATTTCTATTTTTATTTGTGATTTCGATTTCAAATTTTTGGTAGTATCATTTTATTCTTTAAGCCCTCATCATGGGAAAAGTGTTATTTCTCTCATTCATGTAGTTTGAGAATTTTTCGGTATTTTTGAAGTTTGTCTTAGGATCATCGCCTAAGAAATATCTTGTGTGGTGTTAAGGTCTTTTCAGCTCGACCTTGCCACCGGTTTTCATTTGCTACAAGTTGCAGAAGTTAGCATTCCACTTACCGCATTCCGCACTCGTTATGATTCTTATGAATGACTTGTTATGTCATTCAGTTTGTCCAGCTTATTTCAACCATTTTATGAATCGAGTATTTTATGAATATCTAGATGACTCTATTCTTGTATTTATTGATTTTGAGATGAACGCAAAATTTAAAATTTTGCAAATCTTTTTCATAAGATTTATTTATAAGTATAATTAGATTTTGTTCTTAAAAGAATATTCTTAAAAATTTTAAGAGACTTATTCGTCGTATAGAAGATGATTTGGTGATTGTATTGCCTATTGAGTGTTTTAAGAATTCTGGTCGATGCGCTTGATCAACGTTATCGATAGGAATTTCCTAAACGCTTTGATGAGACAATCAGACACGATATATTGACTTGTAAAAAAAATGTAAATTTTCCTAGAAAGATTATTACATAAAGATAATTGTGATTTTGAAAGTTTTAGCTTTTCGGGAAAGAAGATTATTTAAAAGAAATTCTTTCTTTTCGATACTCTTATTCTTGTGATTCCCGATGGGATCCAAGACTTTATCTTTTGTACCAATGCTAATCGTATTGGTTTGGATGTCGTTCTCTTGCAAAAGAGAACGTGCTATCTCTTTTGCTTCTAAATCATTAATGCCTATTGAGACTAGATATGCCACTCATGATCTAGTGCTCGTGGCTATTGATTTCGCTTTTAAAAATTTGGCATCATTATTTTGGGTGAGAAATTTGTTCTCTACCCTGATCATAAATCTTTGGAATATTTATTTTCTCATAAGGAACTTAATATTGGATCGAGTTCCTTGCATCTTATGATCTTGATATTCTTTGTATATTCCCGAAAAGGGGAATCGTGTTGCCAATGCACTTTGTTGTAAACAACATGTGCTGTTTCTTTGATGATGTCCAAATGGAATGATCATTTTACCAACATCGGACGTTTCAATATACTTCGTTTTATTGAGCTTCATCTCATTTCTTTATAGGCGTGCGTCTGATGTTCTTTTATGGTGTTCGGTTCATTTAACATACCGGTTGTACTACGTCGGGGTTTCGAAATTATTCGAGCTTTGGTTCATCTGGCGTACCGTCATTGTACTACGCCGTTGTTCCAAATTATTCGAGTTTTAGTTTCTCGGGTGCGCCGTTTTTATACTACGTCGTTGCACCAGCTCAATTTTCTCCTATTCATAACGTGTTTCACGTTTCTCAATTATGGAAATGCCTTCGAGATTCTGATTCTATTTTTGAGCCTGGTGTTGTGGAAGAAATTGAAATTTCGCCTAATTTAAATTATGAGCAACATCATATTCGTATTATTGCTTCGGAGGTCAAACGCCTTCGAAATAAAGAAGTTCCGCTTGTTAAAGTTCAATGGTCCTCAAATCCTAAGGATTGCTCTTGGGAATTTAGAGAATTCATCGAGCGAACACATCCGGACTTACTTTCTCGTGCTTCTTGAGGTGAACTTCTTATTTCAAATTTCTTTTGTGTTGAATATGCTTTTATGGTTGTTACTATATATTTTCTTCTTAAATATTGCGAGGGCACAATTTCTTTAAGGAGGGGAGTCTGTAACAACCCGCATATTTTACGATTGAGTATTTAAATATTTTATTTAAATATTTTATCATTAGTCAGATTATAGTCCAAAAAGTTACTTTTTTCATACGGTTAAATTAGGACTCGAGACCACTTCCATTGAGTTCAAAACGCGGTTTGCGATCTTTTTGAGTATAAACTTTGATATGTTTGGAGTTAGTGGAATTTTGCTACTTTTTCACTTAGGGCTTTGGTTTTGTTTCAGCCCATTAGACCCAAGCTTCACCCCTCTTCTCTTCATTACTTCATTTCTATTTCGTAATACTCAAGCATTAGCAACAATGGAGAGAGGAATGAGAAATTACCCTAGTTTTCATTTGCAAATCAAGTTCTAGCTCCAAATCCAAAGAGAAGCTATTGGTAAGCATCATCTTCTTCTTCTCCAACTCATTCTCCTTTCAATTTCAGAAATTCCTAAACCTAACTTTGGGAATGTTCTTCTTTTGAGCTTAGATTCAAGCTCATTTGGGTTGTGTTGAAGTGTGGTTGATTCTTCCTTTTCTTTCAAGCTTCTCCTTCATTGATATTGTGAAAAAGGTGAGATTTTTATCTCACATCTAAGTCTATGATTATCATTGATTGTTAGGTATGAATTCTTAACACTTATTCGTGTGCATTTGATTTTGATTTGGATTGGTTTTGTGAATATTCCAATTTTTAGTGTTTTGGGTTCAAATCTTTAAAGATCCTAACTTTGATGTTTGAACATGTTTTTGGTGATGCATCGAGGAGCCAATAGGATCGGGTAGCCGATGGGCGTAATTCCCTAGCGTCCGTGCCCGACCGGTTGCAAATAGAGTGAGAGTTTGCACTTCTATTAAATAGGGTAGGAATTGCAGAAATTGCAGTTCGGCCGACCGAACCCCCTGGGTCGGTCGATCAAAGCTGAAGCCGAAACATTCTGGGCTATTTTCGGTCGACCGACTCAGAGAGTCCGGTCAACCGACCTGATCCTATTTCCCTGTTTTGCCTATTATGCTCATTTTGCTTTGCTTTTCCAATCTTTAATCGATTCTTCTTCTCCGATTAGTTGTTATCACCTTTGTCGACTTTGATAACTTCTATTTTTGGAATTTTTGGGTATTTCCATTTTGATGGATTCGGAATCGATTTGTTTGGATTCTATTCACGTCTTCGTATGTGAATTTCAGTGATTGATTGTTTCTACAATCATTTTTTTGATTTGTCACTTTTTAAAATATAAAGATTTTCAATACTAGTAGTAAATATCAAATTTTTTTCATCAAAACGATTTCAATATTATTTTATTACAAAGCTCGTTTCTTAAACCGTTTTCCAATCTACTAGTATATACAAACCTATACCTCATTCGTATGAGAAATCTAATTAAACGGCTTAGTAAAGAAGTGGTATGAAACGCTTGCGTTCACTTCGTCGGTTAATTCTTGGACTTATTCGATTGAACCTCTTGTGACAATTTTCAAGTGGAGATCTACAATTTATTTGTAAATATTTAAGTTAAGCTAGTGGTTATGGGACATGAAGCTAAGCTCATATATTTACTAGCTTAGTGTAATTGACACTTCTTGTGATCGATGATGATCATTTTGTGATTTAGACTAGCAATGTGTGATGTCTCTTTGTCCACGTCGACGACGATACCTCGTTTGGAGGAGCTTTGGCTCGTTTGGAGGAGCTTCAGCTCGTTTGGAGGAGCTTTGGCTCGTTTGGAGGAGCTTCGCTCGTTTGGAGGAGCTTTGGCTCGTTTGGAGGAGCTTCGGCTCGTTTTGCGATACACGTGTTGGGAGTTTTCATGCTTCCGTTCTTGTGATAGGAATCTTTCCCTTTTTTGTGATTTCTGGATTCCTATTGTTTGTTTTCTAGAATTTTTCTTTCACCAGTTTTCATGATTTACATTGATAAGCTTTATCATTATTTGTGCATTGGTGAATTTGTGTGTCATTGACTTTTTGTGAATAAAAATAAAGAGTATGACATTCCTTTTTATCTTTGAGAAGATTCTTGTGATATTGATTAATCTCTTGTTGATTTTCAATTACATACTTATGATAGTATGACATTTTGGTTATTATACGATTTTGCCATATCTCTTATTCTATATCATTTCATCTGATATTTATAGCTAGACTTATCCGTTTATTATTTTCTTAATAAATAATACTCGGGTCAGACCGAGATATTACAGGTGCTACTGCTTGACTTCTCATCTGGGATTATTATCCAGACTTTTGGGTAACTACTTAGATTAGTAGTTTTTGGTTGTGTACATTTGAGTATAGACTCATTGATGTATACATATTATTTTGTCTAGCACTTGTAACTATCCTTTTGTGATATTGTGGATCTTGTTTGACCACTACTCTGATGTACACTTTCATGTGTTATATTCATATATGTTTCCGCCTTTGTGATATGGATATCTGTGACTGATTTATGTTATGCTTATTTCTATATTTGTTTCCGAAGATATTGTAGCCATTGTGTAGTAGCTTTGAGTTTGTATCGGCGTGTCGGATTCCCCCTTTGAATGCAAGTTACATTTTTATCTGGCATATCGGTACTCGCACAAAGCAATTACACGGATGGTCGCTCCTCAACGGCCTTATTCTCCACGCTAGTTGAGGGCATTAACACGTATTGTCCTTGGCTAGCGTGGGTATAGAGGTGGGGCGTCACATAGATCTTCCATTTTCAAGGACAGACATTGGTTTCTTTTCGTTCTTTCTTATTGTTGTATGTTTTTATCTGCCTTCTCTACGCAAATGTTCATATAACGATACAATTAATAAATAATTTGTGTGCTTATATTTTATTTCTCATTATTATAAGTATTATCAAAGGTTCTTAGAAAAGTTGGTAGTTTAGGACAAAATTTTAGTTTTAGAATTAAGTGTTGATTATTTATGATAACACTATCATTATAATCACATAATATTAGATTAATGGGAGTTATATAGTTTCGAGTTAGTTTTTGTTGACGACAAAGGGGGAGAAGTATAAAATAGGATAGTTAGGCATAGATTCAGAGGGAATTATTAGTTTTAGGGGGAGTTATTAGGATAGAAGTAATATTTTATAAATAAAGGTTGTCATTATTAAAAAAGGGGGAGATTGTTAGTCCCTGAGATGATGGTTTTGATGACAACAACCATAGAATAAGATTATAAAATATAAATACTAACATATTAGTTTAGATATATATGTATATGTAGGATTTAACCATGCAAGTACCAAGAATGAATATTGTACGGTATAGAGATTCAAGACTGAAGATATCAAGATTGATAACTCATGAGTATCAAATTTATCATGAGTTCAGGATTTCAAGATAAGTAATTTAATTAGGAATTTTGTTAAAACTCCTAGAAAAGCACTGGCATCTTAAAATCCAATTTATTCATGGAATGGAATCCACTTCGAGCCCGTTAAAGGGATGGAACCCTAAGTAGGATGGAACCTACAAAAAATCTAGTGGAACATTGTTTTGTATCCGCTAACTTTTATTCAAAATATTTTACAAAATTATATCTTGTTTTCAAAATGTTTTCAAAATCTTCCTTTTAAAAGAATCAAAAACATTTATCCTGCTTTTAATACTTTTTGAGACGACCCGACTTCCTATCTCCAGGAAATCGCATCATCCTGAAGATAGAAAGGGATAGAATGAGAAAGAAAGAGAAAAACGAAAGACAACAATATCAGAGAACTCACAATGGAACGAATAAAATATAATATATCACATAAAATATTACATAGTATCATATTACATCAGAGTACACAACATATACAACACATATTAGACAGTTATAAACATCTGTCTAACTATACAACTCAAGAACAACAGATATAGATACCAAACAAACACAGCGGAACTAATATATATCTACACGTGGAAGCCTCCTGCTCCATATCTCCCGCAGAATTCGTCAAGCAAACCTGAATCACTTGACTACTCATATATAATATGAGTACCCAAGAGTTTAATAAAACAGAAAATAAACACTCGGGTCAGACAGGGCTCTGGTGTGAGTAAACGGGTTTTAAATTGCTTAACCTTAGAAAAACCTTTGAAAAGAAATGGTATCACGTAAGACTTCCCACACATAAACATGGAAAAGTTTTTACCTTACTCTAACCAAAACATTTGATAGGAAATCCAGCGAAATTATAATAGTGTCTAGGGTTTTCAAGTAAATAAGAAATAGCCGAAATTGTTACATGATTAAATTCCAGCTACTAGCCACAAAGTGGGAAATACAAACAAAACCGTAGGGTCTCGTAGGAAGAATGGGTTTCCATCAATGGCAGGGCTACTGGGGTACCGCCCGTCACAGTACGTGGCCTAGATCATTGTACCAAGGAGTACGCCCGCTCCCCTGCAACACAAGGCCGGGACCATTCCTTACTGAACAGTCCCGAACAAGACAACCCCGGCGGTTGTCCGGAATTCAACCGCCCCACACAGCCGAAATAAAAAGGGACTTCTAGACAGGAGTAAATCTTGCTCTCCAGTGGGAGCTACCCACGAAGCCTTGCTGCACCTCCCCTATTTTAGCCATTCCCGGTTGATGAGGCTTGAGGCTGCGATTACCTTTATAGAACACATCTATCTTAGAATGCTCATCGCCCATACAAGTTCGTTTCGGGTTCGAACGAAACCGAAGGCACTATATCGTTGCACTCATTTTGGAATCACCCTAAGAGTCAACGATCATAGCCCTTGCACTCTAAATAACCATCTCGAATCTATAAGTACTATTCCGTCAAACTCATTATAGAATCACCCACAGAGTTATACTGACGTATAGCCCTTACACCTCGAGTCTTCACTTGCTCCACTTGGATTCACGACCTAACATTTAATTGGAATCGATGTGGTTTTCGGATCCCAAATATGAAAACCCGATCCCGGTCTCACCGAAACCAAACGCCATTTTAATGTCCACGTTGTTCTTAATGGTTTAAACTATTAAACTTATATACAGGATGATATATAAACAAATAGATTAATCACATTATCACAATAGATAATTCATAGCAAAATTCATCTCACAACAGCATATCACATAACAGAGATATCCAGTATCAACTCGTATCAACCGAACACTCAATATCAATCATCCAATATTGATCATCCAATGTTAATCAATTAACCAATATAAATCAATCATCTAAAACAGAATTGATTATCTCTTAATCAATTTGTTTACCATAATTATTCTTCATTAATTATTATTCCAATTAAATAAATTAATCATCTCTAATGATCTTCCTTAATTAATCTTCCTTGATTAATTATACTTTAATTACATTCAAGTAATTATCCTTATCCATATTCAGTAATTAACCTTTAATTACTATCATTAATTACAATAATTAATGATCCTACATTTACTTCATTTATTAATCAATCATAATTAATTACATTAAACCTTAATTAATTACAATTAATTAATCACACTTAAATTAAATCACTTATATTAATCAACCTTGATTAATATCATTAATAAAATTAATTAATGGTCCTTATTAATTAATAATTATTTTAAATTAACTAATTAACTTGTAATTAATCAACTCATTAATCATAATCACTAATTAACAATTTGTAATTACTTATCTTAATTAATTAATTTCTAAATTAATTAACTTCTAATTTAATTATATTAATCCTTGGTTAATTAATCCAATTAATCAATCTTTAATTACTTCATTAAGTAATTATTAATCAATTTAAATTAACAATTAATCCTTAATCAATTACTTTATTAATTAATTACAACTTTAATTAATTACACTTAGTAATTAATCTTAAGTTAAATTCATTCATTAATTAATTTAATCACATTAATTAATTAACTAAAATAATTAAGTAATTAACTCTTAATTACTTAACAAGTAATTATCTCTAATTACTTCATTAATAAATCTTGATTACTCACTTAATTCATTACTTAACAAATAATTAATTCCATTATAAGCAATCCCTAATTCATTAATTAATTAATTACTCCATAATTAATTAATTTCTACGATTATATTAATCAATTCTTTAATTGATATTATTAAGTGATTAACCAATAATCACTTCCATTAAAATACTCCCATGAGTAATCATCATTAATTACTTTCATAAGTAATTTAATTTCTTAATTACATTCAAAAATTAACCATTAATTACTTTATTAAGTAATTACACCTAATTAACCCATAATTAAGTAATTATTTAAAATTAAATAGACAATTAACTAATTATTTAAAATTAATTAAATAATTAAATAATTAACTTTTATATTTTAAAATCCTTAATTAATTAAGAAAACATTAATCTTAATTATTATTTTTACTTATTATCAAATCATATTAATTAAGTATTCTTACATTCATAACAAAAATAAATTAACCTTATTTATCTTTATAAATAAATCATTTGAAATTAATTTTATTAACCTTAAAGACAAATTTATTTAATTTGGTTTTTCCAAAATCATAACAATAACCTTATTTTGAAAATAAGGTATTTAGAAATCAATTTGAAATTTAAAAACACTTTTAATCATCAAATTTAAACATATTCATTTTCAATATAATTTTGAAAACTTAGTTTTTAAGATATTACTTAAAACTTTTGATTTAATGGTTAAATTCAAAATACTCTTTTTAAATTAAAAATTCAAACTTTAATTAAGTTAAATTTTTTCATGGAAATCATCTTTACATTTAAATTTGAAAATAAATTCACTTTACATTTTAAAGTTTGATTAACTTAATTTCAAACAACAAATTTTAACATTTTACATTTGTTTCTTTTATCAAACTTGTTATAACATTTTAAAACTTACCTTCAATTATCCAAATACAAGTTAAATTTGCAACCTATATTTCATTAACAGGTTTTAATTCAGCAACCCACCACTACAGAACAACCAGAACCCACGACCCAAACACTCGAGCAAAACACAGCATCATCACGAGCCTGCCCCGAGACACGATCCATACGTCACTGCTTCGAGTCTTTCCCCCTGAAAACGCGAGAGCCTCTTCGGGTTCAACTCGTCCTTCCCCAGTTCAAAACTTCCTCGTGCACACAACTGTGCTCGGTGCACCTAGCACACCACCTCCGGCCAACGACGGTCATCGCGACCATCCACGACAAACAGACGAACCCCCACTACCTCGACCGAACACCCAGATTATCTAAAACCACGCGTATCAAAATTCAAGCATACGCGACGAAAACTTCAGCAAACATCAAACCAAATTCCCATCGCCTCCCACAATCGCCACCGCCGGCAGCTCCAACGCCCACCCCAGAACATCGCCGCAACATTCACACCACTAATTCCAAATCACGATCAACTCCTGTTCGATATTCATGTCACTACTTCCACTACAGTCAAGCCCAAGTCGAAACCCACCAAAACCCTAATTCGATCCCATTCGAACAATTTACACATTAGAAAAATTCTCTTGTAGTTTTCCTTTGATCCTTAACTCAAAAGCTTGCTTCACCCACAAATTCGATTCAAACAACAATCGACTCAACAGCAATTCACCAAAGTCCCCAAAACATTCAAACCCAAAATTCGAATAAATTACCACACTAAAAATTACAAACTTCATATCTAAATTCGTTATTTTACATCAAGATTGCATATATGTAGTCAGATTTTGAATTTAAGATAATAAATTTTTAACCAAAATTCAAATTCCTCTATAAATTTTTATTTTAATCAAGATTTTATGATATTTCGAATTTCCAGACTATTTTAAAATCTTTATTATACAATTACAAATCTATTTCATTCAAATACTAAAGACAAATATGGATTTGAGTTGTTGGTATTGAATTTTTTTTTGAATGGGAATCAACCTGAACATATAACAGTGATGTGAATATTTACATATACAGACTTTTGCACAACATAGCATATATACATACATGCATTCAAATTCAGGCATACAAGTAAACATTTCATATCACTTTACTTCAATATTTTATTCATATTTTCAGATAAATTTTAAATGTGAAACTGTTTTTGAAATAAAAATTTACTCACCTTAATATATATGCAGAGCGGTTTTATTCCCAGGCTTGAATATGTAAATTAGAAAAGAATGCTTTGATTATGCTGTTGTAATAGAATGCATGCTTCCAATTTGATGTTTAAAAGATGTTGAAAACCCCTTGAATCTGCAGGTTGAAGTTGTAGCTTCATTCTTTATCTTAGTTGCAGACTTCAATTTACAGGTTGAAGTAGAACTTCTATTTAGTTGCAGGATTGAAAACTACAGATTGAAGTTTTGTAGATTTTACTTTGTTTTGGGTTTAATTTCAGATTTGAAAAAGGATTTTCTGTTTGCCATTAAATTTCAAAGGAATGAAGGAAAAAGAAATTTGAGAAGAAGAGAAGGATTTGAAAAAAAATTGAAAGAAAAACATTTTTCTCTTATGTTTAAATTTTCAAATAATTTGAGATGAAGCCACTTGTATCAAGATTTTACATTTGTCGCAACTTGCTAAATTTCCTTACATGTGTTTCTAAGGGTGTTAACTTGTTTACACATGTTTTAGTGTTTTTAAATAAATTTTCATTGAATTCAAATGTAAATATAAACTTACATATTTAAATTACTTTATAAATAAATTCTTGTATATGTGAAAATAAATTTACTTCTAAAAGAGAATATTATAAAACTAGTTAAATTACAAATGAATTGCTTATACATGTATTCACAAATCTAAAACTTTTATCTATATACATTTATAACCATTTTATAATAAGCAATTTAAAAGAATCAAAACAAAACTTTGTTTAAAATCTTTTTAAACTATCTTATTTAATAACAAACTATTTATCTTATGTTTTAAAATAAATGAATTAATCTTTACATTAACTTTTGAAAACATTGATTTTAAAACAGAGCTTCAGTCTACAATATTCATACATTATAAATTATCAATTGATTAAATTAAATTTAAAAAAAACTTCAAATTATAACATATACAAATATATATATTACAATTTGGAACTTCATCTTAATTTAAAACAAAAGATCTTTTATTCACAATATATATATATATATATATCAAATGTATATATTATAAATAGAATAAAATTGCATTAGCTTTGACAAATAATTCTTATCATATTTTAAATTGTTAAAAAGATATTAATCACAATTATTAGATTAAATATTTGTTATCCTTTAAAAGATTAATTTCACCAATTTAAATTAAAATTAAAATTATAAAGAAAATTATCAAATCAATTAAATTATTATTGCAGATTATTAAATTGATATTGCCTCAAATTCTGGGTTACACTTTTAGCCTCAAAATAATCTTTATTTTCAAAATTAAATTATCCTTAGTTTTAAACTATCTTTTAATAATAATATATTTAATTTTTAATATTTATACTTAGATTTAAATGTAAAATTATAGTAAAATTTTATATATACCAAAATAATATTCTCTATATTTACTTATGTATTTTAACTATAGTTAAGTATATTTATAAAGTTTAAAATATTTTTAATATAAGATAGAAGTTATTTTCAAAGAAAAAAAATCACCAAAATTTCCTTTGGCATGTCAACATACTCAAGTACCCCATGTCGACATAGTAATAGTTGATTTGAAAATTTGAATTTCAAAAGAAGTGTCTATTCGTCATATCCCTTCACGAATGGACATGGCTATTGTTTTACTATAAATAGGGTTGGTTTTGAACGAATTTGTAATCTTATTTTTCTGGATTTTACTTCTCTTCTTCTTCCACTTTTCTTTATACAAATTTTTACCATTACTCTGCCGGAATCAACATTAAATCTAACTAGATCATTTCTGGTTTGATTCTCTATCACTATCTCAATAAGATCTTAGTGCTATTTGGAGTTATAGACTTCTTTGTAATCAATTTAGCGAAAAAAGGTGTGATTGTATCCTTGGAAATCAATCAAGCGAGAAAAGGTGTGATTGTGGCCTTGGAAATCAATCAAGTTAGAAAGGTGTGATTGTAGCATAGGAAATCAATTGGGTGAACTTGTTGCCCCTGAAATCAAGTGTCTCTACCTAGAGGATTGTGAATCGGGAGTGGTGTACCTCATGGCCTTGAAATCGAGGGTGTAATTGTACAATTGCTTTTGAAAGGAAATCCATACTTGTGTGCAGGACTGGATGTTGGGTAACTCCGAACCAGTATAAAATCTGGTGTGTTCTTTCCTTTATTGCTTTTACTTTATTTCTACATTTGTGTTTGTTTCTGTGATCATATCTGTGTCTGAATATTGTATACTTTTGTGTTCAAATTAACAAAAACACAAAAAGACTTAGTAATTCCTCAAAATACTATTCACCGCTCTCTAGTGTTAATCCTAGTCTTAAGATCTGTATTCCGCATCTTTCACAGATGACGTGCTTGATGTAGCACTCGGTATAGGTCCGAGTTTTTTGTTTTGTTTTTCTTTTCTTTTAATTTAATTTCAATTTCAATTGTACTAATCACAATAACTTTCACATACGAGGTCCCTTTCATGTGCGGTTTCTTTCACTAGGGTCATATCGGAATTCTGAACATTCTGATGTTAGTTTGGATGAATTCCGAGACTGTTTGAATTTTGGGTTTAAATTGGATTAAATTCAATTTAAATTCAAAGGTGAGTGTTTTGACTCACTCACAACTTCTAAAATTTCTTATGTTTGTTAAATAAAATTTATGATGTGATTGGAAATTTATTTATGACTATTTGGTATATTTTAAATCGTCATCTAATAATTATTTTGAATTAAATTGTTATTTAATTTATTATTGAATCTAAATTACCAGTTAATTACCTGTAAATGATAACATGTTATATATTGATGTTATTGATTGGTTTGGATGATGATTGTGATGGATATTTGATTTTTGATATTGGAAGAATGGATGTTGTATTTTATATCATTATAAACTGCAACTTCACTATGAGTTGAATGATACGTACCTGAATGATCTACATATTAAGGAAAAATTATTATGGGTTGAAATGATAGACTCGAGCGATTTTATGGATTTAATTGTTTAATTTGGGATTACGATTTGAAATGATAGATAACCTTAAATTATTAAATTGTGGATTGAAATGATAAATATCTGTATCACTTGACCCTAAGGTAGAGAATTATATACAAACACCGAATTGGTTAAATTAAATGATTTTTAAGTCATTGTTGTTTGAATTGAATTGAATGATATTTTGAAATAAACTTGTTTTATATAAGTTGAATCATTATTGAAAATCAAGTTATGTTGAAATTTGAATTGGTTAAAGGAATTGTTAAAGAAATTGGATTTAAAATTGTAAGTTGAATTTTGAAGTATAAATGGAATTAAACGGAATTGAGTTATTGACATTGTTTGAAATATAACTTTGAAATATATTAGAATGTGAGTAATTTAAATTGATATTTCAAATAGGGTTTTGGAAGCGATATTGAATCTAATATTTTATTAAGAATTTGAATTGGAAAATTTGAAATTTGGTTTTGGATATTGAAATGGTCCAAATGTGTTTCACATTCATACTTTTAATATAAACTATTTTAAAAATGTATTATTTTAAAGACTTGAATTATTAAGATTTTCAAACTTTTAAACAAATTAACCCATTTTAACTTATTTTAAATCTAATTAATCTAGTTTAAAGCTATTTAATCTACTTTATTTATATTTAATCTATTTCAAATCTATTTAACTACCTTAATTCAATTTAACAGTATCTTTAAATCTATAACTAAACTATTTTAGAGTATTATAACTATTTATACCTATTTTAACTATTTATAATTATTTAAACTATTTTCTAAAATTCCAAACTAAGTAAAGTAGAAGTGTTTCTATTTAATTTATTGATTTGATAGAGAATACGGTTAAATGATGTTATAACGTACGTTAGGATTTAAAAGTCATAATTTAATTGAATATGATGATTTTGAAGAAAGGACTTAAAATATTTTGGGAATATGATTTTTTTAAGAAATTATGATTTTGGAAACGATTTGATTTGAAAGTGAATATGGTTTGAATTGGATATGATTCGAAAGAGATATGATTTGAAATTGAATATGATGTTTTAATATAAATTGTGAATTGACTTTTGAAAATATAAAAGAACCATCCGGTGTGTAATATGTGTTTGGTTGTTAAAGAGACCGGGATCAAATATTGTCATACTCTATGCCAATACCGAAAACCACTTTAATAACTGTGTACGTGGTGGAAATTCCAAAAATGAAGTAGGATGGTTTGGTGAACGATTTCTGTACAAGGTATGACGTGAACCTGAATCCCGTGGGTCAGCATAGATGTGACTAAAATAGGAGCAATCGACGGGCCAAGTGAGGTCTTTCCTCCGATCGAGCACATTCCTTCGATACTATATTTCTGTCTTTGTGATTTATTTGTTAGCCACCCTTGATTTATGTCTTGGGAGTATGTTTCGAGGTGGGTGGTAGTAGCTGCAATGCGTACCACCAGCCCGGAAGTGCAATTAGTATATCTACCCTGGCATTGCCTAATTATGCCATGCTCACATGCCCTAGCGCGCCTTCTACGAGTTTATTTTGTACGATACCTATGGAATGCCCTCTGACGACGCCCAGTACGTAGGAGATTACTGTGACGCCCCACCTCTATACCCACGCTAGCCAAGAACACTACGGTGTAGTGCTGTCAACTAGCACGGAGAATGAGGCTGTTGAGGAGCGACCATCCGTGCAATTGCTTTGTGCGAGCACCGATATGCCAGATAGTAAAAACGTGCATTTCATTTCAGGAGGAAATCCGACATGCCGATGCAAAGTCATAGCTACTACACATTGGCTATAATAGTCTAGGACAAAATATAAAATAATAACACAGATAATATAAATGCGGAACACATGTGAAACAGAAAATTTCATATACATATATAATAACTGATGTCAGTTACAATACATTTGATATAATACATATGACACGGTACATATGATACAACTACAACAGTCGACTAAGGAAGTTACATATACAAGTACATTAACGTATTTAATATACATGAATACATATCTTCCTATACAATTTTACAGACTACTACAAATGACGACGACTACTCCAAAAGATATGAAAGAACTTCATAGCTCTAGCAGCAACCCAAAGCAGAATATCTACAACCTGAAATACTCGGTCTGACCCGAGTATTAAATTCAAAAGAAAATAATACTCGGGTCAGTCTAATTCAAACTCAGTTATTAGTGCACAGAAGCAATAATAATTAAATAATGAATAGACGACAGTAATTAAACCAAATCAGAATGCAACTCAGAATATTGAATTGAAAGGAACAAAACAGTTCAAAACATTTAAATATCAATTAAAATATTAAGTCGAGTAGGGCTGCAGTACACGCACGCGTGCACTGCCTCGCCACTACAGCATATGGAATATGCAAAAGATTAATTAATCAAAACAAGATAGATATCATAAAACCATGCCGTGTGGCTGCAGTTCACGCTTGCGTGCACTGCCTTGCCACTACAGTGATGATGTACCCATTGAATACCGTGTGGCTGCAGTTCACGCTTGCGTGCACTGCCGTGCCACTACAGTGACGATGTACCCAATGATCAACGAACCGAAATCAATGAAGATTCGAATATCAAATACCACGGCCTCAGTGGTCAAGAAGGAAGACATGGAGAATGTGCATGGCAACTAGCACCCAAAGATATACAGTATGAACTAAAAGGAATAAGGACCCAATGCACTAATATGAAGAGCAATGTACAACAGACTGTACATGATGGCAACAGTTAAAACTTCCACCAAATGAAAGAAAAATATGTACACATTTGAATGTACATAACGAACAGCGCCTTAACAAAATGGATATAGAAATGGCAACATGGAACTGCATGCTAACCAGGTTAATAAAGCACTGACATGGTGGCCCAACACGACAAAATGCACCAACATGGCTACTATGTAGTGCAGCAGACACACATGGCCATTACAAGAAACTCAAGCTGCAACATAAGAAATAGATAGTCACAGTACATCTCAAAGACAGGTTCAAAAAGTAAAGAACCGACAACAAATACAATGCACCACCGAGACATAATTACAAGACCAACAATGCAACGGTATGCAATCTGTCTTGAAGAACATGTAATAAAAGGGGCAATTGAGTGATATGCAAATGATTGCATCAGTGAACTAACTCAATTGGACAGTCCCCAATATATGCAGTACAACGACTGCGACAAATCAAAGGAGTAAAGAATGAATGCTACGTCTCCAGGGAGCATAAGCAAGTTAAAGGGGCAGTAGAGAACTGCAAATACCAAGAAGATGGCAACACAACATATAGTGCAGCAGGTCAAACAGCAAGCATGATGAAATAATAATACAAACTGAATGACATAATGGTAAAAATGATACGCACAATATCAGGGGCATGATATGGAATGTGCACAGTAAGTGTACAACTAAATCAAGTGCACATAGTAGTAAGAAGCAAGAAGATGGATTTGAAAAGAAACTCAAATGCAATTCAAGTGTGATGAATTGCTACAGCAAACCACAAGAACACTAGTTCAACAACTTCAACAAGATTACATGTAACCTGAAAATGGGGTTGATACAAGCAACTGAGCAGTGTCAGTCACCAATGAAATCAACAGAGGTGAACCAGGCAAACAGAGCTTCAACCAATCAAAGTTCAAGCAGCAAATATTTAGAAATCAATAAATTAAAATCTAGAAAACAACAAATCTCAAAGCTAACCCACATTTAATATAGCCTGACAACAGCACAAATATGTGCTCGGCATTAGGTGCAGTGATACCTATAGATAACAGCAGGTATATTTATGTTCATAAATGGAACTTCAACTTTCAACATAACTTCAGTTGTACTAATAAGCAAGACAATTTACACAAGTTTCGACTAGAACAGTTGGCCAGGAATTTACAACATGTTGTTTATCTCAGGCAAGTACAGAGGCAAGCTTATATATAATTAATTGTTTGTCCAGAACAATGGCACAGAGATTGGCTTCTATTCCAAACATACAACACTATATGTATTTGTTTCTGTAGGGGTGAAAGATTTCAAACTTTCAAATGCATTTTCAGTAAGGGAAACATGAAACAACAAGAAAATCAATTGGCCTGAGAATAAGAAATTGGCCTCAGATTTTCAATTAGAGCAGCGAGCATGCAATTGGACATAAATGCTCAAATATATATATACACAATTTATTTCAGCTAGCTGAAATGCTCACAAGCATATGTTCCCATTAATTCGAGTGGTCAATGATGCAGTAAAAGTTTAATATACTTAATATTTGTATATGCACAAGTGGAAAATGGTACATCAGCCTAAGGTAGCACACGCAAACATAGGTATATATTGGTGCACTGCAAATATGGCTGCACAGACGTGAGTTGAAGCAAAACTCACATGAACACATATATATACTCACATACAGTTACATGAATATATATATATATATATATGGGTATATTATTCAAATTACACAGGGTAGAATGTCTAGTGCTATCTAAAAAAAAAGCTAAGAAGCAGTAAGTATAAATTTCAAAAATCCATCACAAATCAAAAATTCACCGAACAGCAGAAAACCTCAAAACGGGCATAAGTGGATTCCCCAAAAAGTTGCAGCGACACGTATACGTATGCAGGCATACATATACGAGTGCGTTCGACCGTGAATAAGAATGATCGCTGCAGATAATAATAAGCAACATCATAAAATCTCAACAAAACAGTGCCGAGAAAACCAAGTAGAAATAGATGTGAGTAAAAATCACACAAGTTCAAATCGAAATCACTAAAATTCGAAGCAATAATCATCCACGAATTCAAGCGACAAAACACACAAATAACTCGAGCCAAGAATTAGATGTGAGCGAACTCACCTTTGCCACGAACGGAAGTGAAGATGAACGAGCGCGAGGGCGAGCAGGGAGATGCCGCCATTATTTGCTCCTCTCGAATATTTTAGGTTAGGGTTTAAAAAATGGAAATGGGTAAGGGGAGAGAACGGGCTTATTGCTTAAACAATTGTCTCGGCCCAAAATAAAAGAAAGGTGGACCACTATTTAAAAATCAAAGCCCCTCAAACTTTATAACAATTTGTAATTTAAATTTTAATTTAAATTTTAAAAACTTCAAAATGGCAATTGACGAGAAAAATATAAATCGTTTTAACGTCGATTATGAATTGACGCGAATATCGGGTTGTTACAGACTCCCCTCCTTAAAGAAATTGCGTCCTCGCAATCTTAAGAAATAAATGGGCAAAAGGTAACAACCCCAAAACACAACGACACAAGATGGAGAATTTTGAAATAGGAAGTTCACCCTTTAGAGCAGGAAAAAGTAAGGCTGAACGTGTTTGCTCGATGGATTCTCCGGATTCCTAAGTGAAATCCTTAGGATTTGAGAGTCACAGAACCTCATAAGAGAAACATCTTTATTTCGAAGGCGCTCAACCCCAGAAGCAATGATGCGAATAGAATGTTGCTCAAAGTCAAAACTGTATATTTTAAAATAACATTTTACATTCTCAAACGGACAAGTCCGGAATTAAGCGAATCAGTAAAAGAAAGGGGTCATAGTCCTCGATTTTTCTGAAACGTTTAAATCGCTTCCTCATTCTTTTGAAAGCGTAAACTGTAAAAATTTTGTAAACAATTTTAATTTTAATTTTGAAACAATTTTGAAGAATAACAATTTTTTTTTTAAAACACGTGATTAAAATAGCAACGTCAGTAGCAACTTCGACTACGTCAAAATTTCATCGAAATAATTGGCATCAAAATATAATACCAATGAATTTTCGTTCATAAAAAATGTCACAAGAATCTTCTCAAAGATAGGAAGGGGTATCATACCCTAAACTTGTATTCATAACAAGTCAATAACACGTGAATTCACCAAGGCACAAAAATTGATAAAACTTATCAATAGAAATCACGAAAATTGGTGAAGCACAAATTCTAGAAATCATCACAAGAAATCCAGAAATCACAAGATGAAAGTATGAAAACTCGAACGGAGTATGAAAACTCGAACGGAGTACGAAAACTCGAACGGAGTATGAAAACTCGAACGGAGTATGAAAACTCGAACGGAGTATGAAAACTCGAACGGAGTATGAAAACTCGAACGAAGTATGAAAACTCGAACGGAGTATGAAAACTCGAACAGAGTATGAAAACTCAAACGGAGTATGAAAATTCGAAGGAGAGTATGAAAACTCACCTACACGCGAGCATGAAAATTCATCAACACATGTAACGCATAACGAGAACGGGAGCACAAAAACTCACCTACATGCGAGCATGAAAATTCATCAGCACGTGCAATGCAAAGCGAGAACGGGAGCACGGAATCTCACCTACACGCGAGCATGAAAAATCATCAACACGTGCAACGCAAAGCGAGAACGGGAGCACGGAATCTCACCTACACGCGAGCATGAAAAATCATCAACACGTGCAACGCATAACGAGACGCTATCTCATGGTTGCAAGCCATTAATTTTGACACACGAATGGCCCGAAGACCGTGGGGCGCTACCCCACATGTGTGAGTCGAAATCACGCAGATTGAGGTCAAAACTAACCTCGCAATCAAAAGAAAAGTACGTGTGAATGAAATCACACAAGTGGTGTCTAGACAATCCTCAAAGCCCAAGAGATATGTGTGAGACGAAATCACACCGATGAGGCCTAGTCTAACCGAAAAGGTATGTGTGAACGAAATCACACAAATGGTGTCTAGACAATCCCCAAAGCCCAAGAGATATGTGTGAGACGAAATCACACCGATGAGGCCTAGTCTAACCGTAAAAATGATCGTCAAGATCAACGAGAAGTGTCAATTACACTAAGTTAGTAAATATAAAAGTTTAGCTTCATGTCCCATAACCACTTGCTTAACTTAAATATTTACGAACAAATTGTAAATCTTCACTAGAAAATTGTCACATGAGGTTCAATTGAACAAGTCCAAGAATTAACCGACGAAGCAAACGCAAGCGTTTCATACCACTTGTTTTACTAAGCCGTTTAATTAGATTTCTCATCCGAGTGAGGTAAAGGCTTGTATATACTAGTAGATTAGAAAACGGTTTGAGAAAAAGAGTTTTATATTGAAAATAGAGTTGAAAACATTTTGAGAAAAGAGTTTTGATATTTACTATTAGTATTTGAAACCTTTATATTATAAAGTGACAAATCACAAAAATGATTGTAGAAACAATCAATCACAAGAATTCACATACGAAGACGTGAATAGAATCCAAAGAAATCGATACCGAATTCATCAAAAGGTATGTCCACAAAAACCCCGAAGAAAAGGTCATCAAAGTTGCTAATAAATGATAGCAACAAATCGGGAAATAATCAAGAATCGATTAAATTCGAAAACCAAATCAATTCACTAAGATTCACATTCGAAGACGTGAATAAAATCCAAAGAATTCGATTCCAATCCATCAAAGTAGGAATACCCAAAAATTCCTGAAATAGAAGTTATCAAAGTCGACAAAAGTGATAACAACTAATCCGAAAAGAAGAATCGATCAACAATTGGAAAAACAAAGCAGAACGAGCATAAATGCTTGAATGACTTTAGCAAAAGTAAAAGTCAAGTCAATGTCGATATCGACAAGGCAAAGTCCAAGACAATTTCTTTTATACCAAAGAAATTTTAAAAACTATCAGAGAGGCACATGAAAACCAACAAACCATGGATAAGCAGACAGAGTCGACAATTGAAACTCAATTTGTCTCAAAGATTGATACTCACAACCTAATTGCATGGAGACTGCATTAAGTACATGAATCAGAGACAAGAATGCATCTATACAGCAGTTTGAATAAACAATGCTAGCTCAAATTGAAGTGGTACGAGTTGCAGCAATATGCAACTTGGTAAAGCATATACACAATGATACTTAGCAGTGCATACATAAATGGGCAAGTGCAATAGAGAATAGCAGCAATGCTCATGAATAAGAGTTAGGAATTCATACCTAACAAATCAAAGATGATCTTAAGCAAAGATGAGAGAGAAAACATCGACAAATAGTTGTAACACATGTACTATCTAAGTTATGTTTTATATTTGTTCTAAACCCCAGGCTCTGATACCAAGCTGTGACGCCCCACCTCTATACCCACGCTAGCCAAGAACACTACCGTGTAGTGCTGTCAACTAGCACGGAGAATGAGGCTGTTGAGGAGCGACCATCCGTGTAATTGCTTTGTGCGAGCACCGATATGCCAGATAGTAAAAACGTGCATTTCATTTCAGGAGGAAATCCGACATGCCGATGCAAACTCATAGCTACTACACAGTGGCTATAATAGTCTAGGACAAAATATAAAATAATAACACAGATAATATAAATGCGGAACACAGATGAAACAGAAAATCTCATATACATATATAATAACTGATGTCAGTTACAATATATTTGATACAATACATATGACACGGTACATATGATAAAACTACAACAGTCAACTAAGGAAGTTACATATACAAGTACATTAACGTATTTAATATACATGAATACATATCTTCCTATACAATTTTACAGACTACTACAAATGACGACGACTACTCCAAAAGATATGAAAGAACTTCATAGCTCTAGCAGCAACCCAAAGCAGAATATCTACAACCTGAAATACTCGGTCTGACCCGAGTATTAAATTCAAAAGAAAATAATACTCGGGTCAGTCTAATTCAAACTCAGTTATTAGTGCACAGAAACAATAATAATTAAATAATGAATAGACGACAGTAATTAAACCAAATCAGAATGCAACTCAGAATATTGAATTGAAATGAACAAAACAGTTCAAAACATTTAAATATCAATTAAAATAATAAGTCGAGTAGGGCTGCAGTACACGCACGCGTGCACTGCCTCGCCACTACAGCATATGGAATATACAAAAGATCAATTAATCAAAACAAGATAGATATCATAAAACCATACCGTGTGGCTGTAGTTCACGCTTGCGTGCACTGCCTTGCCACTACAGTGATGATGTACCCATTGAATACCGTGTGGCTGCAGTTCACGCTTGCGTGCACTGCCGTGCCACTACAGTGACGATGTACCCAATGATCAACGAACCGAAATCAATGAAGATTCGAATATCAAATACCACGGCCTCAGTGGTCAAGAAGGCAGACATGGAGAATGTGCATGGCAACTAGCACACAAAGATATACAGTATGAACTAAAAGGAATAAGGACCCAATGCACTAATATGAAGAGCAATGTACAACAGACTGTACATGATGGCAACAGTTAAAACTTCCACCAAATGAAAGAAAAATATGTACACATTTGAATGTACATAACGAACAACGCCTTAACAAAATGGATATAGAAATGGCAACATGGAACTGCATGCTAACCAGGTTAATAAAGCACTGACATGGTGGCCCAACACGACAAAATGCACCAACATGGCTACTATGTAGTGCAGCAGACACACATGGCCATTACAAGAAACTCAAGACTGCAACATAAGAAATAGATAGTCACAGTACATCTCAAAGACAGGTTCAAAAAGTAAAGAACCGACAACAAATACAATGCACCACCGAGACATAATTACAAGACCAACAATGCAACGGTATGCAATCTGTCTTGAAGAACATGTAATAAAAGGGGCAATCGAGTGATATGCAAATGATTGCATCAGTGAACTAACTCAATTGGACAGTCCCCAATATATGCAGTACTGCGAAAAATCAAAGGAGTAAAGAATGAATGCTACGTCTCCAGGGAGCATAAGCAAGTTAAAGGGGCAGTAGAGAACTGCAAATACCAAGAAGATGGCAACACAACATATAGTGCAGCAGGTCAAACAGCAAGCATGATGAAATAATAATACAAACTGAATGACATAATGGTAAAAATGATATGCACAATATCAAGGGCATGATATGGAATGTGCACAGTAAGTGTACAACTAAATCAAGTGCACATAGTAGTAAGAAGCAAGAAGATGGATTTGAAAAGAAACTCAAATGCAATTCAAGTGTGATGAATTGCTACAGCAAACCACAAGAACACTAGTTCAACAACTTCAACAAGATTACATGTAACCTGGAAATGGGGTTGATACAAGCAACTGAGCAGTGTCAGTCACCAATGGAATCAACAGAGGTGAACCAGGCAAACAGAGCTTCAACCAATCAAAGTTCAAGCAGCAAATATTTAGAAATCAATAAATTGAAATCTAGAAAACAACAAATCTCAAAGCTAACCCACATTTAATATAGCCTGACAACAGCACAAATATGTGCTCGGCATTAGGTGCAGTGATACCTATAGATAACAGCAGGTATATTTATGTTCATAAATGGAACTTCAACTTTCAACATAACTTCAGTTGTACTAATAAGCAAGACAATTTACACAAGTTTCGACTAGAACAGTTGGCCAGGAATTTACAACATGTTGTTTATCTCAGGCAAGTATAGAGGCAAGCTTATATATAATTAATTGTTTGTCCAGAACAATGGCACAGAGATTGGCTTCTATTCCAAACATACAACACTATATGTATTTGTTTCTGTAGGGGTGAAAGATTTCAAACTTTCAAATGCATTTTCAGTAAGGGAAACATGAAACAACAAGAAAATCAATTGGCCTGAGAATAAGAAATTGGCCTCAGATTTTCAATTAGAGCA
The DNA here is from genome assembly GCA_030765085.1 of Allium cepa. Taxonomy (NCBI): domain Eukaryota; kingdom Viridiplantae; phylum Streptophyta; class Magnoliopsida; order Asparagales; family Amaryllidaceae; genus Allium; species Allium cepa. The sequence continues at coordinate 363,790,558 of CM060934.1, read as the reverse complement.
GCAAGCATGCAATTGGACATAAATGCTCAAATATATATATATACACAATTTAGTTCAGCTAGCTGAAATGCTCACAAGCATATGTTCCCATTAATTCGAGTGGTCAATGATGCAGTAAAAGTTTCATATACTTAATATTTGTATATGCACAAGTGGAAAATGGTACATCAGCCTAAGGTAGCACACGCAAACATAGGTATATATTGGTGCACTACAAATATGGCTGCACAGACGTGAGTTGAAGCAAAACTCACATGAACACATATATATACTCACATACAGTTACATGAATATATATATATGGGTATATTATTCAAATTACACAGGGTAGAATGTCTAGTGCTATCTAAAAAAAAAGCTAAGAAGCAGTAAGTATAAATTTCAAAAATCCATCACAAATCAAAAATTCACCGAACAGCAGAAAACCTCAAAACGGGAATAAGTGGATTCCCCAAAAAGTTGCAGCGACACGTATACGTATGCAGGCATACATATACGAGTGCGTTCGACCGTGAATAAGAATGATCGCTGCAAATAATAATAAGCAACATCATAAAATCTCAACAAAACAGTGCCGAGAAAACCAAGTAGAAATAGATGTGAGTAAAAATCACACAAGTTCAAATCGAAATCACTAAAATTCGAAGCAATAATCATCCACGAATTCAAGCGACAAAACACACAAATAACTCGAGCCAAGAATTAGATGTTAGTGAACTCACCTTTGCCACGAACGGAAGTGAAGATGAACGAGCGCGAGGGCGAGCAGGGAGATGCCGCCATTATTTGCTCCTCTCGAATATTTTAGGTTAGGGTTTAAAAAATGGAAATGGGTAAGGGGAGAGAACGGGCTTATTGCTTAAACAATTGTCTCGGCCCAAAATAAAAGAAAGATGGACCACTATTTAAAAATCAAAGCCCCTCAAACTTTATAACAATTTGTAATTTAAATTTTAATTTAAATTTTAAAAACTTCAAAATGGCAATTGATGAGAAAAATATAAATCGTTTTAACGTCGATTATGAATTGATGCGAATATCGGGTTGTTACAATTACGGTATTATATAGACTATGGGAATATATAAAATGTGTTAAGGGGGAGATGGGTAACGCCTTAACGCTATTTTAATAGTTTATCTTACATTAGACATTATTATAATAGCGTATATTACTACATAGTAGATAGTTTAACGGATCCTTAGGAGATGTAGATCCTGAACGTCTCTTAAGTTACTGCACTCACGTTAGACACTGGATAGGAGATGTCAAACCTTGTAAACATTTCTGACGCCGTTGCACACATATTTTACCGTTGATTTAACTTACATAAGATCTTTTAGTTCTGACTCGAATGTTTTGACTTTTCAATTCGCTCAAGACCTTATTTCTGGATGACGAAGTCGAAGATTTGTGCTACTGTTATTTACTATAATTTTCCACTGCATTCACTATTCCGCTGCATTATTTATTTATCTTTGATATGTGTAACTCTGATTCTCTGTTGTATAAATATAATCCAATGTTTTTTAAACAGCTTCACGAACTGTTATTTGATTATTATATTTTTCATTCCGCTATGAGATTCTGTTTTATTTTTCTTTCTCTGTTTTTCTTATTCACCCCAATAACAATCTTTCCTTTTGAATAGTTTGAGTCTAACATGTGTATCTGCTTAAAACGTCCAAAAAAGATGGGTCGTTACAGTCACTGCGCCAAGTGTTTGGTTTAGCAAATGGTCTTGGTGCATGGGTTGATGCCTAGGTTCTCCTGTCCTCGAGAGAGCCATTCCCACGGGACACCGTTGGCTTGCATTTGGCTTAACTGGGGTAGTCTAGATGTTCTAACATTATCAAAGGCATTAGCCTCCTCCTCTACCTGATCACCCTACACTTCGCCTTCCAAATCGGAAAGGTTCACAGTCGCATCCTCCAATGGGGTTTTAGTCCCTTGATTTAAATTCAAATTTGGCTGTCTTACATCAAGTGGGCTATTCTCATTCTCCTCCAAGTTGCATGCCATTGTTACTCTTCTCAATGGCTGCTTTTAGTTTTTTCTTTGCAAGCCGGAAACAGAGGTGTTTTCCTGCTCCATGGTAGTAGCTGGTTCAGGGATGGTTCTATGAGCCGGGTTTGACTGAAGAGTTATTAGGGCGTTGAACTTCTCCATTAGAACCTTTTTACTATCTTCCTTTATTTGGTTGATTTATTCAGCCATCTTGTTTAACTCATCTATGGTAGCAACCTCATGCTGAATAGAGGAGCCCGGGCCTTGATTTCCTAAATTAGCAGCATTTACTTCAGTCTGTTGGATGGAAACACCTTCCGTGGCTATTGCTGCCCTTATGAACCTTCCAGAGGCCATTCTTATCCTTTTAGGAGCCATTGACTTTTAAAACAGTAAGGTCTTTGAGCAAAGGTTGTAGATCTAACTTCTGGATCTATGCAATCCAAAGTAGGTAGCTAGATCTCGATTCTAGGTTGAAAGTGGAGATCTAACTTTTGGATATATGCAATCCAAAGTAGACAGCTAGATCTGGTTCCTGGATTATAGGTTCTTAGTGAAAGCACCAAAATGTTGATCCAAAAAATAGACCAACGCCCTAGTTTGGATTTGAAAGCAGCAGCACTGTCTTTCAAAGCAATATTATAGATCACAAATATAGGAGAGAAGCAATAAAAGAAAATAGACGGATGATTTTTATAGTGGTTCAGCTGTTAATGAAGCGTACGTCCACCTTATAGTTTTATTATAAGCTGGCTGCTATTACAAGAGTTGTTTGATTATAAGATTTTGGCTAGTTCCTAGCTGAATTGAATCTCTGGAGTTAGAATCCAACGGAGAATCACGGTGTATTCCTTCTGAGGTCGTTGTGAGGGATGTTAGAAGTGAAGAATAATCCCAGCAGAGCTTCCACAATCAGCTTCCCTAAGATCCTCTTTTTGCTACCAAAGGCACGCTATTTATAGATGCTGGATTCTGAAATTGGAGATGTCTTCTCTGGCATTCATCGTTGTTGTCATATGGTAGTGGCAAATCGCTGGTTTCTTATACTCAAACACTTGTCGATCTGCAAGGATGCTGGTCTCTTGGCTTCGTTGACTCATGTCGTCACCTTAACTATGTAGCTTGGTCCTTGTCGAACTCTAGTCGTAGCATCTCCGGTTAGTTCTTGAATCAACTTACGTTTAAGGTTGCCTAGCTTTCTATTGGTTAATGTTGGGTAGAAAACCCGGATAACACACAGCCAGACGATAAGTCTGATCGCTATGAAACTAGAAATCCTATAATAACTCATTATTGCGATTCGATGAAACATGTTTCATCGAAATCTGAGATAGTTGTCCGAATGGCTATTTTTACACGTTAATTAAAACATGAAATTTCCAGAATAAATTTATTCACTTTAAATTCAATTTTAAAAGTTAGCAATTTTCGTTCTTGTTTAAATAAAGTTTAACTCAACTTTCGAAATCATTTTCATTTATATTAAATTCAAGATTCAATTTTTAAAATAATTTCAAATATTAAATATAACAATTAAATTATCTAATAAATTACATTAATAAATCATTAAATTTTTATTTCTAACCTTTTGTGTTCAATAATTATATTTATTTTAATAATTTAAAATAGTTAAAAATACGGGCCGTTACAATTTCTCCCATCAAAACTTTTCATCCTCGAAAAGGGTTAAGTAAGGAATCAAACCTTTGGTATATTTTACTCAAAATAATCGGCTTACAAAACTTTAAAATCTTATTTACAAAACCTTTACTATGCCTGCGCTACGCCACTCTGATAACAGCTTATTGTAAAACTAGTTATAAATTTTTTAATTTATTAAAAAATTTCTAACACCCGAATTTACAAAATATTTCGGAAGCCCCTCCTTTGCGCGGCTCGATCATAAAAATTTACAATACACACACATCAAATATACATCCGATCTCAATGATGAGGCATCCCGTAGGGAAAAACATAAAAGTGTGGTATGTAATCCTAGATATTTACCTTATTATTATTAATAGGAGCGAGCTCCCTCAAATTAAGCCAGAAAAAGCATGTCGAATCGCATATATGTCCAAACGGTCTTCATATGTTGCTATCTTAACTCAAATTAAAATATTACTCGCTTATAATGAGATATAGAAACATTTATGAGTTTAGCAGAACTATATAACCTAAATTCTAGACCCAAATCATAAGCACAAGCACCCATACAAAACATAATAATCATATGCAATCAAAAGCAGTAATAACAATGATTAGCAATAAAAGAAACCTTTCAACAATTAATATTCATCGAATTAATTCATAACTACAGCAACCTACATTTTCCAATGTCAATAATTAGTTTATACATTATCATTTCTGTAAGGACCTGGTATTTAGAACCATTCGCATCCGCACAGTTGGACTTGAATTGCTCAAAACAACATATTGTTAATTTATAAATGGCAAAACTCAGCATATACGGTAGATAAATCAATCACAGAATCACAGACACGGAGTATTACATCAATATGCAACGAAATAGATAAATAGTAGTTCATGAAGCTACTAAAAAACATCATAGTCTAAAACAAAATACAACAGAATCTCAAATACCAATGAATCTCTAATACATAAGCAATTAACTAGTCTGAACATAAATGACAAGAATAGACTGAAATAACCGAAAGGTGGATAGATAGATGGATCTCCAAGCGAAGCTCCAAAAATCCAAAGGTGAGTCTTAGATGCTGTGACTCTCAGTCTGACCTAAGCATAAAGCAAAACACAAAACACTCGAGTCAGGATTAACATTCTTATATTAATAAATTCAACCCAAGTGAAATGTCAACCGAAATACAAGTAACTTAAAGGATGTTTGAGATTTCCATCCTCTAAGGATCCATGGAACTATCTACTATGTAGTAATATATGCTATTTTCATATGTCTATAGTAAAGTAAACTATTAAAATAGCAAAGGCGTTACCCATATCTCCCTTAACACATTTATATATTCCCGTAGTCTATACAATGTCATACGCTTCTCCGTAAACTGGAGGTTTACCTAGAGGACACCATATAGGTACGATACAAAATAAACTCATAGAAGGCGCGATAAGGCATGCGACAAGGCACTCGAGGCAATGCCAAGGTAGATATACCGTTTGCACTCTCAGATTGGTGGTAACGCATAGCAGCTACCACCACCCACCTCGTGACACATTTCCAAATCAAAGGTGCACCCAATAAAATCACAAAAGCAATAGAATTGTATCGAAGAAATGTGTCCAATATGGGGAATGACCCCACTTGGTCTGGTATAGCTCCTATTTTAGCCACATCAAGCTAACTCACGGGAGTCAGGGCTACATAAATACCATATAGAATCGTCACCAAGCCATCCCGCTTCATTCTAGAATCTCTACCATGTACACAGTTTGTTAAAGTGATTTTCGGTATTGGTAGGAAGTATGACAATATCTGATCCCGGTCTGTTTAACAACCAAACGCTTATTTCACAACGTGGTCATTTCTTTTCAAATAGTTCATACTTCATATCAAAATATCATATTTGTTTCAAAATCCGTATCAGTTCGATATCATTGTTTACTTTAAATAATATTCATTTCCAGAATCGTAACACTTTCAAAGTTATAACACTTTCGAAATCATAACACTTTTAAAATCATAATACTTTGAAATCATAACACTTTCGACTTAAACAATTTAGATATTGAAAGTAGCATATATAATAAATAGTTATAAATTAAAATAGTTTATATACTAAAATAATTTATATATTAAAGATACTTTATATAATAAAAATAGTTTCATCTAATTTTGCAATCGATTCAAATCATCTTAAATTCCAAAATTCAATTTAAACCAATTCCAGTCTAACCATTCCAATTTAAAGTTCAAAGATTCAAGTTTAAATATTAAGACACTTACAATATAAATTTCATTTATATTTCAACATTTAACTTAAATTTTATTCAAATTGGAAATCATCCACTTAATCATTTTAATAACAATTTATTAAAATACCAATTTATAAGTTTAAATCAATACTAAATATTCAATCTCAATTTTATTTAAAATTGAAAATATTCATTTAATCATTTTTTATCAAATCAAGCTATAAATCAAGTTATAATCGTACCTTTCAAAATCCCAAAACTAATAAGATGAAATCAATTCTTATTTAAATTAAATTATTAACCAGTTTAAATTCCAAGTCAACATTTATTTATATTCCAACCTCTTATTATTAAAGTTATAAAACAATCTATTTAAAATATTAATATAAACTTTAAATAAATATTTTAAAACGTATTATATACTAATTAAATTAAATCTTATTATTAAATATATTTTGTATTAAATCTTATTTTATATATAATTTTTTTTGTTCAAATAATAAATTTATAAGAAAAATGTTTAAAAATTATATTTTCCAAACTAATATATAAATTTAAAATTTCATAACATATAGTTCTAAAAATCTAAATTTTACAGATATATAAAAATAATTTCTTTGTGTTATAACTTAAAATTATTATTTAATTGAATCCATATATTTCCTTTCAAACTTAGGAAATCATTTTTTTCTATAGACCAACGGTGTCCGTATATAATTTTCTATCCTTTGGTCAAGTGATACGAATATTTATCATTCCAATCCGCAATAATTTAATATTTAAGGGTGTATATCATTTCAACCTGCAATCCTATTTTTTTTCAAAAATCAATGAAAATCGCTTGGGTTTATCATTTCGACTCATAATGATTTTCCCCTAATCTATATCATTTCAACCTGCAATCCTAATTTTTTTTTAAAAATCAATGAAAATCGCTTGCGTTTATCATTTCAACTCATAATGATTTTCCCCTAATCTACAATATCGTTCAAGTATGTAACATTTCAACCCATTAGGATTCTAAATTAACAGGGAACTTGCAGAGTGAGAACAATTATGATAAAAATATAACATATCAACAACAAGCATATATCATCAATAATAAATTAAATAAAATATACACAACAGGATATGGTGTCATATATCACAGGTGAACAATTACAGATAACGGTATATCATATTTAACAATTAAATAACTGGCAACTCAAATTTAACAGCATATTTCAACTGTCGTTTCAAGTGAAATTAAATTTACTAAATATAACGATGTTAATCGTGAGTGATTGCTCGCTTTGCGAGGCTAGAGAAAACAGGATAAGCACATGAATAAGCTACGAATCAAAACAACTAACTACTGCAATCAATTCTGGACGGCGGCAAAACCAAAAGCAAAGCACAATAAACAGGATTCGATGGAAATAAAATATAACTTATATTATTATTTTATTCTATAAAAATCAACATTTAATTCAAACAAATATAAAATAAATCTCCATATATACTTAAAAAGCCAAACTCATATATTCTTACCTGCACAGACTAATGTATAACCATATATACTTATATACAAATTATATTTTAAAATCAATATAAATTTACTTTATTATAATATATACAAACAGATCATATATAGATCTATAACTCACACAAAGTCATATATAACAGCCGATTTGTATTATATGTGTGCGTGTGTGTGTGTGCGTGGCCCAACAAATCAGGTGCAATTCATACAATACAAACATCTAATATATATATATATATATAAACAACTTGTAACTGTATATATATAACAATAGAGCAAAACACAAGTTATAACTATATTTGTGTAATACTTTTTCTCTCCTCTGAACAGAACTGCTGAATAAACTTATAACAATTATACTATATACCATTAAACATATTATAAAATACTATATAACATATATATATACACTACTGTTAGCGTATATACTGCAAATATATATATATATATATAAATATATGGGTATAAACCTATATAAAAATCAAATTGAACACAAACTAAGATTTGTTAATATATATATATATATATATATATATATATATATATATATATGTAATATATATTTAAAATGATATCCAAAAACAGTTGGCTGTGAAACAATATACATACACTTTAAATCAATATTTAATAACAAATATATATATTCCTTTTCAACACGTCCTACACATATATGCATACGGTTATGCTTATATATTTTACATATATTATATAATACTAACATATATATATACACCTTTTAAACGGCTTTATATATTTATATATACCTACGTTCAAAATACTAGCATGAAATTATTACATATATATTTTTATTTTAAAATATCAATTTAATCATAAATACTAACTCGAGATATTATATATATGAAACCAATAGCAGCTGCTTACCTACGGCGGAGACTCGGGTAGGGTGAGTATGGTGACACGGGTTACTCGGTAGAGGCGGTCGGCCGTTGCTTGGTTTGGATTCGATGCTTGGCGTTGGAGGCTATAGTCAGTGGGTGGTCGAGGGGGTGACCTAGGCTTCAGGTGAGGTGGCAGGCATTGTAAGGGGATGTGGCAGATCTAGGTGGTCGAGGCACAAGGTGGTTCCTGCAAGGTGGTGTATGGAAAGTTGTGGAGAGGGATGTTTGGCTGATGGATGGCGTGGGTGTGCGTGCTTGCTGCAAGGTGGTGTATGGAAAGTTGGCTGTGGGTTGGCTGCTGTGTGGTGGAATGGAAACTCAAGGGAAAAAGGAGATCTGCTTCGAATATGAGTGTGGTTTCCTCGAGAAAACATGAAGTAACAGATATAATTAAAAACTTAGACATATATAAATATCTCAAAGTAAAAAAAAGTGAAACTCGGAGAAGGAGAAATAGGTTCGAAGCTTGCTTTATTTATATGAACATAAAGAGAATTTTCTCTTTAGGCAAAAGGAGATGCGCGGGGAAGGCTTTGGGTTTTGGTGAGGGAGGGACGAGAGCAGCTTCGGGAAATACAGACGAGCAGTTTTGTGAAAAAGAAGATGTGTAGAGCTCCACAATTTTATGCCTTTATATTATATATTTTTTTCTTTTCTTTGAACAGAATGACAGACCCAAATAAGAAGGGAAAGTGAAAAATTATTGGGGAACTGCACCATCAAAACAATGGGAATGTAAAAAGTCACGTTATGTAAATATTAAAAGCAAAAAGCTATTGGTATTACATGGTGTATAATTTGAATGGTCACAAGAAAACTAAAAGACTCCAAAATGGTACCGATACGGTTAACCATTTTGCAAATTTCGTTGCGTACCGGGCGCCGAAATAAACAAGTGAATATATTGCAGAGATCAGCGTGACGAAACGAACAGATTGGTACACAAATACAAACGATATGATCATCTTATCAAAACTCGATATTCGTGGCCAAACTACTATAAATTTGTCGAAAATAAGATAAACAGGGCTAGAGAAATCCAAATTTGATAAAACGAAATATAACGTCTAACTCAGAAAATAGTTTGCATTTTTATTATATAAAAATATTCAAATTTTGAAAACATTTTATTTACATCAATTAACTGATTTTAAAATGAAATTGAAAATTATACAATAAAACTAACTTTCATATTTTCGAGTGAAAATTTTCCATTTGTTATGTCTAAATCGATGTGTCCAATTATCGAATTTTCATTGCAAAATTTATAGTTTTAAATTTCACAAAAATTCAGTCAATTACATTATTAAATCGTTAAAATTTATGGGTTGTTACAATTTCTTATCAACATCCATTCTTTATTAAGTCTAATTTGTTTACTTCTAATTTATATACATCTATTCCATTTATATTCAATTTATTACAATTTCAATTACTTCATTTTATGTTAACACCTTTCATATAAATCAATTTCTAGACCATTTATAAAATCATTTCATTAATTCATTTCATTTCAATAAGTAAAAATTATTAATTTACAAAGAATGTAAGAACTAAACACCGGGTTACTTTACAAATCATTTTGAAACAATATATATACTCATATCTTTTATATATATCAAATAATATTTAGAACTTTAAATCAAAACCTGTTTATTAAATCAAACATGTAACAAAGCTACTAAGTAGTCTCCTCCATTTTGAGACTCGAAAATGAATGTCAATGATGTAGCCGTCATTATAGATATTATTTTCCAATGGTAAAAGAGAGGAGTACATGACTTACTTCCTTTTAAAATCCATTTTTGGAAACAACTTCCATTCGAAAATACTTTAAATAAAACTAATATTATTTTCAAAATCTTATAAAACAATTTCAAAAGCACTAGGATTTAAGTTCTCAAATTCTCGGTTTTAATTCATTCTTTATCTTAAACTAAAGTCGTATTTTACTTAAATTCATAAATATCCATAAACATAAACTGTTAAGTTAATACTTACAAACTTGGTTTTATAACCTATTCACTTCATATTATTTATTTTATAAATCCATTCATTTCATAATTTAAACTTAAAGTTCAAATAATTTCTTACCACTTGTACTTAACTTGAATTAAATCTTCCTTATCATTTACATTCAACAAATTTAGAATATATTTTTAGCTTAATATTTCTCAAATCTACAAGTTATGCAAACTTATTCACTTAAGTTTCATTTCAGTATTTTATCTGATTCATTTCAAATAAAATTCACTTTCATTTAAACTTCATTTTATTTACTTCATTTCACCAACTCAATTTATTTAACATTAGTTAGGCTATTTCTTTTATTTCATATCTCAAGTTCAAATTTTCTTTTATTTGCTTCACCAAAATGTATAATCGTTTTTATCATTTGGACTGCTTTCCTGTTCCAATTCATAAGTTGTAAACTTATTCTTATCTATACTTTTTGAATTTATAAGTTCAAAAACTATTTTCATATATTTATCAAATCATACTTGGAAAAAAATTTCACAATCAAAACTTGTTTTAACCGGAAATAAATTTCTTTTGGTAGTAGTTCTCACTCAGAAACTCGAAAATGAATACTGGTGATACTGCATTCGTCCCCAGAATTATTTCCAAGCGACTAAAGCGAGTTTAGTGCTTTATTTCTTTCAAAATTCTTTTCTAAAAATATATTTTTAGTCAAACCACTTTCAAATAATATTAATGATATTTCTGAAAATTTGAAAACAATTTTGGAAAATCAACAAGATTTAAATTCTAAAATTCTCAGCTTTTAAACCTTTTCTACTTATAAGCCATATTATAAATACACTTATACAGTTCCATTACCTTATTATGAAATCGTTTTGTTAATTTACATCTTTATTATTGCAAACACTTTTTATGGTAATTAGATTTCAATTTATCTTAATCATCGAAGGCTTCGTGAAATAGAGTTCATAAAGTAATCGTTTTAGTCTAATTTAAACAATAATAGATGATAACTAAATAACTTAACAAACAACATTCATATAAATAATCATACAGGTTTATGAAATTCATCATTTTATATATAAATATAAGTTAGGTTAAATTATTTCAGTTGCTCGATTTTAAAACAATATCATATCGACTTACCTCGTTTAAGTGTTTAGAAACCCCTATCAATAACGTAGCGCCTTATGTACTGACTAGAATTCATAAACAGCTCAATTTTAACCGTGGATTGAAATTCCTAACAGTTCAATTCATATATCAATTTAAATGTCAATTAAATTACCAAATAACGGTCAATAAAAATATATAACTTCACGATTTCAATTTAACTAACATCAGAAATATTTTAGTATTCGTAAACAGGTTTAATCACTTACCTCTATTTGAAACTGAAATTTTTCAGCTTCAAATAAATTCCGAATAAACTTCATGTCATAAATGACATAGACATAAATTCAACTCGACTTGTTTTGTTCGAATTGGACTTCGTATGAGAAAATTATACGATAATTAGCATGCACATAATTAAATTATAATCAACAAAAAAATTGATTAGAACTTAAAAATACCTCACTTTCGCTTTCTCGTGCACAGCCTCCATCCTCAGGCCAAACTCGACTTCCTCGGCTATTTATGTTTTCTTTTTAAATTAGCGCTCTTGCACGCACTACAACCCGATAGTACCACCCATAGCCGATCAATGCCAACCCTCGACCTTAGCCATGCCTTCGACCCTTTAGGCTCATTCCTTCGTCACGTGCATCGCTTATAGGCCGCGCGATTAGTTTTTTTGTTCCTCCATTGATCGTCATCACGCCGACGTCGCTTATCGCCTCCTTGCACGCCATGCGTGCTCGTAATCGGATGCTCCATGCTCGACCGAGCCGACCGCCTTCCGCCACGAACGCCTCCATACTCGTTGTCGCTCTATCCCCCCGCCACGCGTCGCCGCACGCGTCTCGCACTCGTGACTTCGTACATTTTTTCTTTTGCTCTATTTCTTTCTACAAAATCAAAATGAGAGGGAGAGGAGGTACGGAGGAAGATGAAAATGTGGGCTGAGCATACGAAGTGTTATATATATATATATATATATTATTCTAATTAGAAAATGTCAAGCTTTTTAAACGTTCGAAATTACCGAACTCCAAACAAGGCGTACCACTTGTCGTTCTATATGTTATACCTCTATTATGAATACAATGGAATATGTATCGAGAGCAAGTTCCATCAAATTTAGTAGATCGAGTTATTTTAACTTAAATTTCTTTAATTAATTTCTACGTGTTTCAAGCTGGCATGGCCAAACGATAAATCAGATCTCTATGAAACTTCACTATTACGGATCCGATGAAACTAGTTTCATTGAAATCCAAGACAGTTGCACGAATCGCTATTTTTACGCGTTAATTAAAATAAGAAATTCCAAAAAAAAAAATTATTTTATTTAAATTCAATTTTAGAAGTTAACAATTTTCATTCTTGTTTAAATAAAATTTAACTCAACTTTCGAAATCATTTTCATTTATATCAAATTCAAGGTTTAATTATTTAAATAATTTCAAATATTAAATATAATAATTAAATTATCCAATAAATTACATTAATAAATGATTAAATTTTTATTTCTAACCATTTTTGTTCAATAATTATATTAAATTCAATAATTCAAAATAGTTAAAAATACGGGCCGTCACACTAGATCCTTCTCCGGGTGATCCTTTGCCACTCGCAGCATTAATTTCTGCCTTTTAGTTGCAGCATCCACCTAAAGCAAGTATCTCTCAACCTCATGGTAAAATTTCATAAGATCCGCTGGTGGATTCATTTCCAAATCAATCTTAAAATCGATTTTATTAGCAACTCTTGAAAGTGCAACCATCAGATTCACCGATGAATTTGGCTTATAAACCACAGCAGCTACCGCTTCAAACCTTAAATCCTTAGGGTCTCTTTGGCCTTTTGCTTCACGTTCGACAAAGCCATCACGTTCTTTGGCCATGAAATATGCACTGCAAACTACCTCATGAATCTATTCACTAATTGGATCTATGTGCCGATGGAACCATTTTCCAGCTTTCCGAACCACATTGCCACTAAGTCTATCAAATACAATGGGAACACCATCACATTACTTGTTCGGATGCATCCAATACCTCTATATGACGGATGTATCTCATAGGATGAACCATTGGATTAGTTTCTCCATCGTAAATTTTATAGAATATGCTAGTATATGATTTTTGTTTGATGATAATAAACATATATATTTATATATATATATATATATATTCATTTAAATGTATTTGTTATTGTACTATTTTATTTTCACATAATTAAATAAATATTTGTCGAATAAAATAAATAACATAAAATTTAAATTCAAATAGATATTTTATTTAAACAAATATTTTATTACAATTTTTGAATAATACAAAATTTAAGCTCTCACTATATAGACAATTTCCATTACAATACAATTTCAAATTATAATACAATTTTTCACCATATATATATTTACACCTCACTACATATCACTCGTTAACTCATATTTAATCTTCAACTGTATTCCAATTTGTATCCAGCATCTGAATTATCTCCAAAATAAACATTGACGCGGTAAAATTGAAAAAGAAATATTTTTGTACTGTAAAATAAAATGTGTTTTTGGAAATATTATTCGCCTCGGTTATTTGGTTTAATCGTCATCATATTTTGAATTCACCACACACGAACAGCTTGTGATATGAACAGTGTATCACTGTACATGCCACAAGGTTGTGCACACCGATATACGCTAGATAAAACTACAGGGACAGGTGGACAGAAGGTCAAACCCAACCAAAAGACAAGTCTGATAAAAATAAAGTCACGATATAAGCATAAGGTCAATCCCGTAAATAAAGTCACGACATGAGCACAAGGTCAAACCTGAGCAAATCTGGATTTAACACAGGTGTAATACAAAAGCATAACAAAATTGTCGAGTACAAGTTTCTTATGCAACAAGAATCAAAAACCAGTGTACACAAGAACCAACAAACCATCATAACCAAAACACACACTTCAACTCACCACAACTGACCACACCAGCTCAACTATTTTCACAAGACTCAAATCAAGCTTCAGATCAAACAATGACGAAGCAGACCATCAACCAAAGTGCAGACAAATTCCAAAATCAAGATGAAGTTCATGTGAAACCAAAATGCACATGTCAACAGTAGAAACTTCAAGAAAACCAAATGGTGCAACAAAAATACATACATATACATATATTTATATATATACATTTGCATACACACATGTATACATATATATACTATGCACATGAATCAAATGGCCAAACACAAGAAAGAAGGCTACAGAGATCAATACAGCAAGTACACCAGATTCCAGAATGCAAATGGAATACAAAGCAACGTTGATACCAGAGATTACAAGACCACAACAATATGTAGACTCAACAATGAACTAACTCGAAGTTTATATTGGAATACAAGTGCAAAAATCAAATGCACAAGTGACTGTGATCTAGCAATAAGGAAAAAAAATGCATTCAGACTTCAACGAAAAAGACAACAAGAACATGAAAACCAACAGACCATATACATATATACATTTGTTTGCACACATGTATACATATAAATATGCAGTCGAACACGTCATCCAAAGAGTTTTCTAAAGCAAACAGGTGATGGTACACAACAACCATTGAAGGCTTCAAGAGGAACAAGTGAAGACATCACAAACATACATATATACATGTATTTATATGCAGTGACAGGATGCAGTGATGCAGTAAACAAAATGGCATATATATATATATATATATATATATATATATTCATAAGGACATGACTCAAAGCAACTCGAGCTAGCATATCAGACTGCAACAAGACCAGTCCAGATTGGAAGCAAATGCAAACCGGCTTAAGGCTTCAACCTAGTGCAGCTTAAAATGAAAACAATGGTAACAACATCGAAATAAAGCGTGACAAGATCAACTCAAATGCAAAGAAAGAACAATGTTAGTGTTGTAGGAATGTCAATCTGAACATGTCAGAATTTAAATAACAAAGTCAAAGCCGTGGTGGCGGTGGCCAAGGTGATAATAAGAATCGAACATGTCAAAGTCAAAACATCACTATTTCAAATGACCAAAGTCGGATCCTAGAAAAGAACGGAACAAAATCCAAATCAGATGCAAGCCGTGATAATCAAGCAGAGGAATATATGAACTGAACCAGTCTAAACAAATCATATGTATTCAAGCAAAATCGAACGTTAGATAAAAATTAGCAAACGAATTAAAGTAAATAGAAATTAAGGGAATCGATCCCTATTTAAACCATTAACATCATCGACGTATAGATCATTAAGTTCAAGTATATCAACAAGAGAAGCAAAGAAAATCACATACCAGATTTATTCAAATCGAGCTCGCCAAAATTGATGGAGCTGTGTGCAAATTAAAGAAACAATTGATCAACAAAGAAAGCAACGCGAAAACATCTATTTGATCGATCAACTGAAGTCGGTGTCTTCAAATTTATAGAAGCCCTCATTGTTGAAAGAGGAATGAGGCAGCTATTTTCACAAAGGAGAGGATATGGCCGATAATATAAAAAGAAAAGGGGACATTTTTTTTACTACATTTTGTATTGGGCTGACAAATAAATTGTTTTTGGGCTTTTAATTATAAACTAGGGTTTCAAGTTTTTCTTTAGTTATTTTTATCTTGTAATCTACTTCTAAACTTTTGTAAAATTCTAGTCGTGTGACTAGGGGACGAATTACGGTGGTATAGTTTAAGAACTCGCAACTCAGTGGCTAAGTTATGGTAGGGTTTTGAGCGTAGACTTAGGTTAGTCAATAGTGAGTGTCGCAAGTTTACATGTGTAAGCATCTAACTATTTATTTCTAGTAGAAACCTTGGGGGCAACAAGTAGGCAGGGTTTTGCCGAAGCCGGGTAAATCTGTGTTGTTCTATTTATGCTTTTATTATTCTGCTATTTTTTGTGCTGCAATTATTTTATATATTTTTGCATTAACTTTATGATTATCAGCATCAACCTATTCACCCCCTTCCCGCCTCTAGGGCGAAATCGATCCTATAAGTGGTATCGGAGCTAGGAATAGAATCCAATTTTTGTTTTAAAAAATTGATTTTTCAAAAACCAATTTTTGTTTTAAAATTTTGCTTTTTAATGGCTTCTTTTAATAATACTTTTGCCGAGGATCAGTCCATAGTTAAACCACCAATGTTCAATGGTGAATATGCTTTCTGGAAAAATAGAATGAATTTTTTTCCAAAAACCATTGATTCTTGAAATATTGTTGAGACAGGAAATAGGAGACCAACTATAGTGGTATATAATCAAGAAACAGATAAACCGATGGATCAATGGAAAGATCTAGAAAATAACTGCAAAATGCAAATGTTAAAGCTATGAATTCTATTATTTGTTCATTGGATCAAATTGAATTTAATCGTGTCTCATATTGTCTAACTACACAGGAAATCTGGCACATGCTTGAAGTGACTCACGAAGGAACATCTCAAGTCAAAGAATCTCACCTTGCCCTGTTTAGTAGAGAATACGAGAACTTCACAATGACAAGGATGAAAATGTCAAAGAGATGTATGGACGCCATTCCAATCCCATATACAAATCAAAAGCTCTTCGAAAACCATACAAAGAATTGGAAATAGTCTGAAAAATCCTTAGAGTCCTTCCACGAAGTTTTGAAGCAAAAGTCACTGCTATTCAAGAATCGAAGGATTTGAAACAGCTTAAAGTTGAAGAACTCATCGAAAATCTCACCACTTATGAGCTAGCAATCAAATTCAAGGAAGAACGTGAAGGAGGTGATACAGAAAGAAATCAACAGCTCTCAAAGGAACAACGGAAAGTGATAATGATGATGATGATGATGGAGCAGCTGAATTGGCACTATTAATAAAGAGATTCAAAAGGTGGAATCACAAATACCAAAATCCACCTCTAAATGAACAATTGAAAAGCATAATAGTCAAAGCACTAGACAACTCACAAGAGCAGGAAATCATTTGTCACAAGTGCAATAAACCCAGTCATATCGAGCCAAATTGTCCTTAGAATCGACTCGGCCAAAGAAAGAAACAGAAAATGAGAATTTTCGCAGCCATTTGGGACGAAACTTGAAGATAATAAAAGCATTGGCAGTGAGAGTGAAAAAGCAGATCTGTGTCTTCTAGGAGAAACAAATGACAGTGATGATGACGAGCCAAGCAAAGTATGAAAACTTACTCACTCCGAATTACTTATATATTTTCACGAAGTAAATGACTATATTAAACGACTTAGGAGAAATACGCTAAAATTAAATCACAAAGAGATATTTTGATAGAATTAAATAAAAAACTTGACCAATTAGTTAAAAACTATCAAAATAAAAGTCCTAAGTGTGACAAGTGTCCATCATTCGAAGAAGAAAATAAAAAATCAGAAATTAAAAATAAATCATTTGAAAATGAAATTCTGATTTTGAAAGAAAGTGAAAACATGAGGAGAGAAAATTCTATTAAAAAGTATACACAATAATTGAATGAAAATAAATCCTCAAAACACAAGTCCAACAACTGTCTACGACTTTAGGAAAATTCTCCAAAGGAGAAAATTCACTAAATATGCTAATAGGAAAACAAACAATCAATATTGATAAACAAGGACTTGGGTATACTCAATCTGAACTTGTTAGAAGAAAAATTAATTAAGTCAAATCTGGGTGCACAATTTGTCGAAAAAAAGGACACAATCAAAAAAATTGTTGGTATAGACCCAAAACGTGAAAACCGTACAAATTTGGGTTCCAAAAGGCGTGAATATAAAATCCCTTAAAGTCAAACAAATATGGGTCCCTAAAGGAACAAATATAAATTGTTTTGGGTCTACATAAACATATTTTTCAAAATCTTTTGCCACTAACAACCATGGACCTATATAAACAAATAGGTCACAAAAATCTTTCCTCGTGTAGGTGTGGTGGCAGGCTAAGGAATAATAAAAGTGTTACCTGGATTTTGGCTATTCCATGCACACGACGGACGATAAATTAAAGTTCCTTATCCTAGTACAAAGATGGCAAACTCACAATGAGTAACAATGAAAAACTTATCGTGAAGGTAAAATAGGTAACGGTACATTTATCTTGAACGATATATTAAATGAGAAAATCTGCACCATGATCTGATTTAAATCAGCCAGTTATGTGATAATGAATGTTGATTATGATTCTGATTTATGCAAAATTGTTGGCCAAATATCTTTTTATGCCGAGATCACTACATGTATCTTTGAACTAGTTTATATATATTTGTTTGGACTAATGATTATGTTTTATTGATTAATGATTACTCAAGATATTCGTGGATATATTTGGTTATTTTACTGATTTTAGACCTGACAGTATGTTCATTGTTTGTTTATTGTCACAGTTTCAATTCAAATCCAAAAGAATTACATTTAAAAGCTATAAAAAGGATTTTAAGGAATTTGTTGCAACTTCATGATCTGGTCTATGACATCCAGCTAATGAAAATCTTAAGTCAAAGGGAAATTCGGATGCAGATTACACTAGTAATCTAGTTGATAGAAAAATTACTAGTGGAACATATTTTATGTAAAGACATTCATTAATTGCATCACATTTTCAGATAAAATATCTGCATATTTTTCATTTCAAATGATTTTCAATTAGCAGACATTTTCCTTTACAAAATCCCTTCCAGAAATAGTTTTTGTTGACCTTATTTCAGATTTGTCATTTTAGAAAATTTGATTTTATAATAATTTTTGGATTTGATCCTAAATGACTACATTAACTGATCTTACTCCCTACTGATTATCGAAAAGATAAATAGAGATTGAAAAAGAGATGAGTGTTGAAATTAATCATATATTATGACTTGAGACAGTATATTTAATAGATTTCCTTAAAAATTTAAATAGCGCTTATAGTAACTCTTGTTTGGTAAAATTCCATGACCATCTCTATATCTATCATATTTCTAACAACCATCACGCATTAAAATCCCATATAGTTTGTCAAAATATGGTATTTTAAACAGGGAATTATTCGTTTTTATTTTATTTATTTTCTTTCTAAAAACATCCAAAGTGTTCACTCTCATTTAAAAGTCCTCACGGTTATGCATGGGTGAATTATTTGGAATATTTGTTTATGTGCTCTCATGCTCATTTAAAAGTCCTCACGGTTATGCATGTATGGAACACATATCAAAATTGATTATTAAATAGACAAGTTGATTCTAATCCCATTTAAAAGTCCTCACGGTTATGCGTGGTTAGAATATGCTTGAATTCACTTTTTTTAATTTGGGAATACTGCTAATCTCATTTAAAAGTCCTAACGGTTATGCATGGTTAGTAGATAAACAAATTTATGATATAAATATGCCACAAATAAAAACAACTATATGGTTTTATATGCTGATATCATCCTTATTATTCTAAAGTGGAATATGCGTCAAACGGAGTATTTATGATTTTTGTTTGATTTTTTAATTGAAATTTAATATTTATACTTGATTGGGTATAAATATTGTGTTAGTGTCAATCACTTTATCTCTATTTTTCTAACACTATTACTCTTTTGCTGATAATAAAAGCGGGAGAAAAAAGTTAAGATTTTGGAAAATAAAGATCAAATATTTTATTTTTTATTTGCATATTTCCATCTAGGTCTATTTGCATATTTTTATTTATTTTCATGCATATATAAAGGGGGAGCTTTGTTGTGGAGAGGGAGCATTCAAATAGGGGGAGAAAATAGAATACATCAATGATCAAATACATTTAATAAATTCAAAATCTTAAAAAATATGTTTGTTATCATCAAAAGGGGAAGATCGTAGAATATGCTAGTGTATGATTTTTGTTTGATGATAATAAACATACATATGTTCATTTAAATGTATTTTTTATTGTACTATTTTATTTTCACATAATTAAATAAATATTTGCTAAATAAAATTGTAGCGACCCGACTTTCTATCACCAGAAAATCGCATCACTAATTAAGAAAGAAAGGGATAGAAGAAGAAAAGAAAGAGAAGAAAGAACAACAACACATCAGAATCTCACAGCGGAAAGAATGAAATATAATATATAACATATACATAGTATCATATACATCAGAGTTCACAACTATACATCTCAATTTAGACAATTATAACACTTCTGTCTAATTTACAATACAAGATCAACTATACAGAATAACACACAACGGCAACTCTATCTATATCTACACGCTGAAGCCTTCTGCCCCAAAGCTCCTCCAGAATTCGTCAAGAGACAACCTGAATCACTTGACTACTCATACATAATATGAGTATCCAAGAGTTTACTAAAACAAAAAATAAACACTCGGGTCAGACAGGGGTCTGGTGTGAGTAAACGATTTTAAGTTGCTTAACTTTAGAAAATTCTTTGAAAAGAAAGGGTATCACATAAGACTTCTCACACATGAACATGGAAAAGTTTTTACCTTACGCTAACCAAAACATTTGATAGGAAATCCAGTGATATTATAATAGTGTCTAGGGTTTTCAAATAAATATGAAATAGCCGAAATTGTTACATGATTAAATTCCAGCTACTAGCCACAAAAGTGGGTAATACAAACAAAACCGTAGGGTCTCGTAGGGAAAATGGGTTTCCAACAATGGAAGGGCTACTGGGGTACAGCCCGTCACAGTACGTTGCCTAGATCACCGTATCGAGGAGTACGCCCGCTCCCCTGCAACACAAGGCCAGGACCATTCCTTACTGAACAGACCCGAACTAGACCACCCAGCAGTTGGCTGCAGATCCAACCGCCCACAAAGCCGAAATAAAAAGGGACATCTAGACAGGGATGAACCTCGCCCTCCAGTGGGAGCTACACACGAAGCCTTGATGCACCTCCCCTGTTTTAGCCATTCCCGGTTGATGAGGCTTGAGGCTGCGATTACCTTTGTAGGACACATCTATCTTAGAATGCTCATCGTCCACCTGACGATGTTCTGAAGCATTCAATCCATACAAGTCCGTTCCGGGTTCGAACGGAACCGAAGGCACTATCTCGTTGCACTCATTTTGGAATCACCCTCAGAGTCAATGACCATAGCCCTTGCACTCTGAATCACCATCTCGAACCTATAAGTACTATTCCATCAAACTCATCACGGAATCACCCCCAGAGTTATACTGACGTATAGTTCTTACACCTCGAGTCTTCACTTGCACTCCACTTGGATTCACGATCTAACGTTTATTTTGGATCGGAGTGGTTTTCGAATATCCAAATATGGAAACCCAATCCCGGTCTCACCGAATCCAAACGCCATTTTAATGTCCAAGTTGTACTTAAGGGTTTTAAACAGTATATATTTAGAAATATCACTTAACATAAATGGATGATTCACAACACACAGATAGATAATTCACTATTATCATATTCATCCATACATATCACAAAGCAGCATATACATCATATCTCAGATATAACACATTCGTATCATCACATGTCAACCAATGACATACGATATCATCCAATATCATTAACTCATCCAATGATACTTATCAACAAAATCAATAATCACCCATACACAAGGTTAATCTAACTTAATTAATTTAATTGGTCCTAAATTATATTAACTTCTTATTTAATCACTTGGATTATCCTCAATCCACCTTACCATTCATTAGTTAATTCCAAATTAATTAATAAACATCACTTAATTATTCTCTTTAATTAATCGTTCTTGATTAATTATTACTTAATTACTTTAATAATTATTTAATTAATCACACCTGATTAATCACCTTTTTATTAATTAATCATACTTGATTAGTTTCTCTTGATTAATTACCTTTAATTAATCACACTTGATTAATTATTTTTAATTACATTAAGTAATTAAAACTTAATTATATATTAATTATTCTTCAATTATTAATTAATAATTAATAATTTATTTGACTATTAATGATTACTTTATTAATTACATTCCTATTTAATTTATTACTTTGACAAGTAATTAATCACATAATTAACTATTCTTAATCCTTTTATTAATTAATCATTAATTAAATAATTAAACCTTTAATTAATTTTATTAATGAATTCCTTAATTAATAACTCAAGGGATCAATCCCTAATCACATTCACTAAATTACTTTTAATAAAGTAATTAACTCTTACTTAATAACTTCAAGTAATTAACCACTCAATTACTTAATTGCTTCATCAAGTAATTATATTAAATTAACCCACAAGTGATTATCTTAATTAATCATAAATTTATTACTTAATTAATTATTTAATTAATCATTTAAATTTAATTAAATGATTCTTAACTTTTTATATTATAAAAATTCTTAATTAAGAAGACCGTTATCTTAACTAAAATATTTATATTAACCAATAACTTTTCAAGCGTTAATCAATTTAATTACCTTAACTATCTTCATATATTCGTTTAACCAAACTCTTAATTACCCAATATAATTCTTAATTATAATTGATTACTAAATTGATATCATTAATTCTTAAAATGAAATATATTAGAAATCAATTATAATTAAAACACATTTTAAATATACCTTTAAATCTTTAAAACTTCCCAAGAATATTAAATAAAACTAAATACAAGCTTTATTTCAAAATTATCCATTTCTTTTTATTTTTAAAAACAATCATCTTTTAATATATATATAAAGCTTGTTTAAAATTTGATTTTGAAACCAATTAGTTTTATAAGTAAAATTTATTCAACTTTTGTTTTAAACCTTTTATTCCAAAACCAATTTTCTTTGTTTCAAACCTTTAAACACAAATAACTCGAGCCATCAGCAAAAACTCACGCGACAAACCTGAGCAACCCACTGACTTTCCCCGAGTCTCTCCATCCCTAACCTGCTTCGATAAAACTCACCAAAAACCCGAAGGAAAACTCGAGCATCCACCTTCGTTTTCCCCAAACCCAAAGCAGAGGCACGAAATCGTGCACGTAAACATGCACGTCGCCGATGGACATTGGCGAACTCCACGCCGGCCACCTACATGTCGCAC
Source organism: Allium cepa (assembly GCA_030765085.1). Taxonomy (NCBI): domain Eukaryota; kingdom Viridiplantae; phylum Streptophyta; class Magnoliopsida; order Asparagales; family Amaryllidaceae; genus Allium; species Allium cepa. The sequence goes on along the minus strand of CM060934.1, from coordinate 363,767,115 downwards.
TCAACCCCTACTACCAATCGCACCACCCAGAAACTTAGTGTGACCCCCCACCTCTATATCCACGCTAGCCAAGAACATTATGGTGAATGCTGTCAACTAGCACGGAGAATAAGGCTATTGAGGAGCGACCATCCGTGTAATTTCTTTGCGCGAGCATCGATATGTCAGATAGTATAACATGCATTTCTTTATCAAGAAGGAATCCGACATACCGACACAAACTCAAAGCTACTACACAGTGGCTATAATATCATTAGAAACAAATATAGAAATGAACATAACATAAATCAGTCACAGACAATTCATATCACAAAGGCGGAATTAGATATGAATATTACACTAGGAAGTGTACATCAGAGTAGTGGTCTAAAAAGATCCACAATATCACAAAAGAATAGTTACACGAACTACACAAAAGAATAAGTATACATTATGGAGTTTATATCTCAAATGTATACAACAAAAACTACTAATCTAAGTGGTTAACCAAAAGTCAAGGAGGTAATCCCGGATGTAAAGTCAAGCAGAAGCACCTGCAACATCTCGGTCTGACTCGAGTATTATTTAATAAGAAAATAATAAACAGATCAGTCTAACTATAAATATCTGATGAAACGATATAGAGTAAAAGATATGACTAAACACATAATAATCACAATGCCAAGCTGTGATATATATAAGTAATTTAAAATCAACAAGAGATTAATCAATATCACAAAATCTACACAAGAATCAAAGAAATGTCACACTCCTTATTTCGTTCACCAAACAATAAAGATTGACGATTATATCAATGTCAACCACAAAAGTCAATGACACACAAATTCACCAATGCACAAATATTGATAAAACTTATCAATGGAAATCACGAAAATTGGTGAAACACAAATTCTAGAAATCATCTCAAGAAATCCAGAAATCACAAAAGGGAGGGAGGCCTATCACAAACGGGAGCATAAAGCTCACCAACACGTGTATCACAAATGGAACGCTAATTCCATGGTTTCTAACCATCAAAATTGAGCCGAAGCTCCACAAACGGCCCGAAGACCATGGGTTGCTACCCCACCAATTTGAGTCGAAACTCCACAAAACGGGGTTTAGTCTCCCTCGCACATTGCTAGTCTAAATCACAAAAATGATCGTCATGATCATCAAGAAGTGTCAACTACAGTAAGCTAGTAAATATATGAGCTTAGCTTCATGTCCCATAACCACTAGCTTAACTTAAATATTTACAAAAATAAATTATAGATCTCCACATGAAAATTGTCACAAGAGATTCAATCGAACAAGTCCAAGGAATAACGGACGAAGTAAATGCAAGCGTTTCATACCACTTGTTTTACTAAGTGGTTTAATTATATTTCTCATACGAGTGAGGTAAAGGTTTGTATATACTAATAGGTTGGAAAACGGTTTTATAAACGAGTTTGATATTGAAAATAGAGTTTAAATAATATTTGATAAAGAGTTTGAATATTTACTACTAGTATAGAAACCTTTATATTTTAAAGTGACGACGCACAAAAATGATTGTAGAAACAATCAATCGCCAAAATTCACATTCGAAGACGTGAATTAATTCCAATAAATCAATATCAAATCCATCAAAATGGATATTCCTAAAAATCCCGATATAAAAGACATCAAAGTCGATAATAAATGAAAATCAACAAATCGGATAATCACGAATCGATTAAATTTGAAAACCGAGCAAAAATATGCACAAATAGGCACAATAGGCAAATAGGAGTAAATCAGTCGACTGGCCCTCTGCAGTCAGTCGACTGAAGCAGAAACATGAAAATTTCATTTCCTGTAGTCAGTCGACTGACCTAAAAATCCAGTCGACTGATTGCAGGGAAACAGAGGACCTGAGCCTCTGAATTTGCCTTCGGAATGCCTATGTGCTACAGCCAGTTGACTGAATTTCAAAACCAGTCGACTGACTGGCACCAAGGCTGTTTTCTTAGCCTATGAACTGAAGATGCAATCACCTCCAAAATGCAACCGGGCGAGCAACGGACACTAGGGATTTATGTCAATCGACTACCCGGCCCTATAAGCTTCACGATGCATCACCAAAAACATGTTAAGATATCCATAAAAGGATTTTCATAGATTTTGATTTCAAAACACTAAAAATTGGAATATACACCAAATCAATTCAAACCAAAATCAAATGCACATGAATATGCGTTAGGAATTCATACCTAACAATCGAAGATAATCATAGACATAGATGTGAGATAAAAATCTCACCTTTGAAAGCACACAACCGAAGAAGAAGCTTGAAAGCAAAGGAGGATCAACCACTCTTCAATCCTAACTCAAGAAGCTTGATTCTAAGCTTAAAAGAGAAATATTCCCCAAATTAGGTTTAGGAAATTTCTGAAATTGATAAGAGATTGAGTTGGAGAAGAAGAAGAGAAGCTTACCAATGGGTTCTTCTATTAGTTTGGAGCTGTAACTTGATTTGCGAAAGAAAACTAGGGCTTGAGTTTTAATTTCTCATCTCTCCCACCATTGTTGCTAAAGCTTGAGTATTAGGAATTGGAAATGAAGTAAATGAGGAGGAGAGGGGTTGGGACTGAATACATAAGTGGGCTCAGCCCAAATCAAAACCCTAAGCGAAAAAGTAGAAAAAATCAACTTACTCCAGACATATCGAAGCTTATACTCAAAAAGGTCGCAAACGGCATTTAAACTCAAGGGGAGTGGTCCCGAGTCCTAATTCGACCGTATGCAAAAAGTAGCTTTTCGGACAAAATTCCGAGTATCGATAAAATATTTAAATAAAATATTAAATATAAAATCGATAATTGTGCGGGTTGTTACAGACTCCCCTCCTTAAGGAAATTGCATCCTCGCAATATTTAAGAAGAAAATATAAAGTAACAACCATAAAAGAATATTCAACACAAAAGAAATTTGAAATAAAAAGTTCACCTCAAAGAGCATGAGAAAGTAAGTCCGGATGTGTTCGCTCGATGAACTCTCTAGACTCCAAAGAACAATCCTTAGGATTTGTAGACCATTGAACTTTCACAAGCGGAACATCTTTATTTCGAAGGCGTTTGACCTCCGAAGCAATAATTCGAATAGGATGCTGCTCATAAGTTAAATTAGGCGAAACTTCAATTTCTTCCACAATACCGGGCTCAAGAATGGAATCGGAATCTCGAAGGCATTTCCGTAATTGAGAAACGTGAAACACGTCATGAATAGCAGATAATTGAGCCGGTAATAAAAGGCGATATGCCATGGAACCAATACGTTCGGTGATAAGGAACGGACCAATATATCGAGGTGCTAACTTTCTCGAACGACTGAAACGCACAACACCCTTCATAGGTGAAACACGAACAAACACAAAATCTCCCACAGAAAATTTTAATTTCCTTCTCCGGTTATCGGCATAGGATCTTTGTCTACGCTGGGCTTCTTTCATCCTATGACGAATAAGGTCAATCTTTTCCGTGGAATCACGAATAAAATCTGGACCTAAAACCAGCTTCTCACTGGCCTCAAGCCAACAAGAAGGAGATCGGCATGGCCTTCCATAGAGTGCCTCGAAAGGTGCCATACCAATACTAGATTGGAAGCTATTATTATAGGAAAATTCAACAAGAGAAATATGATCTTCCCAACTTCCACCAAAATCAAGAACACATGCACGAAGAAGATCTTCAAGAGTTTGATTCACACGCTCGGTTTGTCCATTGGACTGAGGATGATAAGCGGTGCTAAAATTAAGCTTCGTTCCCAAAGCTTTTTGAAGACACTTCCAAAATCCACTAGTAAACAATGGATCACGATCACTAACAATAGAAGTAGGAACTCCATGTAATTTAACAATCTCTTTAACAAAGAGCTTGGCCAAAATAGGAACGGTTCGGTTAGACCAAACGGGAATAAAATGGGCAAATTTAGTAAGTCTATCAACAATCATCCATAAGCTATCATGACCCGAACGAGAACGGGGAAGGCCATCTATAAAATCCATGGAAATTTGATCCCACTTCCAAATTGGAATTTCTAAAGGTTGCAATAACCCACCGGGCCTTTGATGTTCGGCCTTAACGAGTTGGCAAGTCATGCAACGCTTAACGAAGTTAGCGATGTCAAGTTTCATTCCGTCCCAATAATAAAGTCGCTTCATATCCGCGTACATTTTGCTACTACCGGGATGAATGGTGAATTTAGAACGATGAGAATCTTCTAAAATATCTTTTCGAAGATCACTAATATTTGGCACGATAAGTCTACCAAATTTCCGAATTCCTCCACGAGAATCAATATCAAAGTTTTTCAAACCTTCAATATCAATTTTATCCTTAACATTTTGGCCAAGAAGAGCCAATTCGGGATCTAGCCTTTGAGCTTCAAGAATGCGTTCTAAAAGAGAAGGATGAGCCTCAAGGCTACATAAAACAAGAGATGAACATAAATTGGAAACACGGTCTCGAATTTCGCAAGTGGATAAAATCTCGAGATCGTTCCATTCGGTTATCATCATAGAAACAACCGCTTGTTGCTTTCGACTAAGTGCATCCGCAACGCGATTTCCCTTTCAGGGAGTATAAAGGATATCAAGATCATATGGTGCAAGAAATTCGAGCCAACGCTGTTGACGCAAATTAAGTTCCTTTTGAGAGAATAAATACTTCAAGGACTTATGATCGGTATAAAGAACAAATTTCTTCCCTAAAAGATAATGACGCTGTTATCCCATTTTTTGGTCAAAACTGGAATATCAATGTTGTGTGCATTTCCACCACGACCAAACCAAGAAGAAGCAAGCAAGCGTACATAAGTCAGGGATTTCACTAAGGATGAAAGTCCATTCGGAATCAAAGATTTAAAAGTTCATTCGGTAGTACATCAAGTATCTCATTCGGCACAGTCACATATCTCATTCGGCATAGTTCATTCGGCACTCCACCTACTACACAACACCGGACCAAGGCCCTACCGGACCAAACTTCCATCTCCATGCAACACCGAACCGCGTGATGCCGAGCCTACACCCTGCCGGACCATACTCCATCCACCATCACCGGTCCAAGCAACCACCGGACCAATCCTTCTCAAGCCATCACCGAACCAACCTCAACCATGCTACCACCGGACCAGAACCCACATCCACACTCCTACCACCGAACAACCATACTCCTACCACCGGACCAAAGCCTTACCGATCCAACTCCACTTCCATGAACAACCGAACCAAGACCTCACCGAACCAGACAACTGCCAGTCCAGATTGCATCAGCCCAGGCCCACCAGCAGCTATAAGCATCCAAGACCTCTGCCCCCAGCCTCACTCTATAAATAGAGGGGCAGGGGTACAACAATGGCAGACAAGTTTGAGAGCTCAAGCCTCGAAGGAACTCTCAAACAACTTTAGATACTTGTAATCAAAGCTTTGTACTTGTAATCTGAAGAAAAAAGGAGAATAACATATAAAGTGGATGTAGGCACGTTCTGGCCGAACCACAATAAATCCGTGTGTCTTTTACAGTTTAGTCCCTGCTTTTTATATATTTGCATAAATCACCCAAATCACTAAAAACAACATAAAATCAACCAACTCATACGACTTTGGGTGTTTGCGGCCATTTTTTACGCAAACATTTTGGTGCTTTGACTGAGAAGAACCAGCTCCCGCTACATCGGATAGAAGTTGAATTTGAAAATCTAAGAATTCAGATCTGAGAGTTATGACGAGACAAACAAGTAGAAGGCAAAGGCCAGAGAGAAGTGAAAACCCAGGAAGTCAAGAGGCTTCCTCAGGAGGAAATCAAGCGTCGGCCTTCATCACTAGGGAGGAGATGGAGGCCATGATGAGAAGACAAGAAGAGATGATCCAGAACTTACTTCAACAAATTGGGCAAATTGGAGCACAAATCCAAGGAGCAACTGGAGTTCAGAATGGAGCAGGACCATCTGGCGCAGCACCAGAGCTAGGGGGCACTCACGTAGAGCATGTTGATCCGACCCCGGGAAGTGAGATGGGGGCATCCGAGCCACCTGGTAGCAATAGAGGAATGAACGTTCAGCCAGGGAGGCATACACATGGAAACTCCCGCGGACTTGGGGGGCAGGTCGAAGGCAGTGAACGAGAACTACAGCTTGGAGACAATGACAGATTAGCAGAGATGGTTAGAAGAGCTATGAGAGGCGGTTTAGTAAACAGAGACTTGGAAGATGTAAACAGGAGTCCTTTTTCTTCTGCGATTAGGATGGCTAGGAACCCACCAGAATTCAAGCTACCATCATTGGACATGTACAACGGGAAAACGGACCCCACGGTCCATCTAACGAAGTATATGAGACATATGGAAGTGCTGGGGGCATCAGAGGAGGTTATGGCCCGGTGCTTTCCACTGTATTTGACGGACATTGCAGCGTTATGGTTTAGGCAACTGGAGAGCGGCTCCATAGGAACATGGGCAGATTTAACTGAGAGATTCATGAGGCAATTCAGGGTTCATATTGCACGACCCAAGAATGTGATGACTTTGGCAACCTTGAAACAGAAAACTGGAGAGACTTTGAGGAGCTTTCTAACGCGATTTAATGCGGCGGCAGCATCAGTGGATCGACCAGATCCATCTATGGTCATGATGGCGGCTGTATCTGGAATAGCTGGTAATACAGAGTTCAAGAATTCATTAACCAAGGACCCGCCTATGAATCTGGGAGAGTTCTATCATGAGGCTGAAAAGTTTCTGCGTTTGGAAGATGCTAGTGCAGAAAGAGAGGAAGAAGATGACGTTTACACAATCAAGAACGGAAACCTACCTGGAAAGGGTGCGGAGACTAGCAAAGGAAAAAGAAAGGCTGAGGATAATGATGACAGGGCGAAGTGGCTACGAAGAGAGCCACGATTCACCACCTATTCAGAGCTGAATGAGAATTTGGAACGGATTTATCAGGATACCAAGGGGCAGGTTCCGTATCGTAGACCAATGCGAAGGGATCCAACCTCTGACGAAAGAAAATCAGATAAGTTTTGTGTATTTCATGAATTGAATGGTCATAACACTAATGATTGTAGGCATTTGAAGGACGAGGTGGAAGGGCTTATCAGGAACGGCATGCTCCTTCAGTATGTAAGGAGGCGAACTCCAGCAGTGGAGCCAGAGCGACCACCCTCTACATCAGCTAGAGGTGACCCTGGATCAGGGCACCATTTGATTATCCATTGATTGCTTGATTAAGATAACGATGAACAAGTCGTAAGCTTCCACTAAAGCAATTAAATCATTTACACATGTACGAGATCGCGAACGATCTCCAGGCATGCTCTGAATGATCAATGACTGCTTCGGGGTGGGAACTTACACTTTGACATCCTTGCTTTGCTTTTGTTTCGATTTGAACATTTGAATTCTTCCTGTTTGGACATTTCTGCTGTAAGGTACTATTGCTTTAACATTTACAATTCTATGAAAAAATTATTTACTTGTATGCCCGTTGGATCGCGAACGGTCCACGAGCACCTATTGCATGGCAACGAACTGCCGAAGTCTTTGATTCGAAAAATTCCCCCAAACAATGACCCCAACACTGATAATATTAAGTCCCCCCCGGGCACACTCACAATTCGCCACGAACGGCACCCGACTTCGAACAGTCACAAGTCGCCTCGAACGGCACCCGACTTCGAACAGTCACAACTCGCCTCGAACGGCCTCCGATCGCGAACGATCATAACTCGCCTCGAACGGCACAACTCGCCTCGAACGGCACAACTCGCCTCGAACGGCACAACTCGCCTCGAACGGCACAACTCACCTTACCTCAAATGGCTCGATCACGAACGGTCGTCATTTGAGGTCCGCCACCTGATCGCTGACTGTTACACCTTACCTCAAATGGCTTGATCGCGAACGGTCGTCATTTGAGGACCGCCACTTGACCGCACACTGTCGCACCTTACCTCGAATGACTTGATCACGAACGGTCGTCATTTGAAGTTAGGCGCTTGACCTTGAACGGTCACATTTCATCACAAATGGCTCGGTCTCGAACGATCGACGCGTGGACTTACAGGCTCGACCGCGCACTGTCGCACTTTACCTCGAATGACTCGATCCCGAACGGTCGTCATTTGAAGTTAAGCGCTTGACCTTGAACGGTCACATTTCACCGCAGATGACTCGATCCCGAACGATCGACGCATGGATTTATGCGCTTGACCGCGAACGGTCGCACTTCACCTCAAATGACTCGATCGCGAACGGTCCTCATTTGAAGTTAGGCGCTTGACCATGAACGGCCGCGCTTCATCCCAAATAGCTCGATCCCGAACGATCGTCATTTGGGGCCATATAAAATATCAAGCTCTTTACAGGTTGTCAACAGGATACGAACATCCAGCTCATGACATTACAAAACACGCCTTCCTACCGCAAGGCATATTTTGGGGGGCAAAGTGTTATCCCATTTTTTGGTCAAAACTGGAATATCAATGTTGTGTGCATTTCCACCACGACCAAACCAAGAAGAAGCAAGCAAGCGTACATAAGTCAGGGATTTCACTAAGGATGAAAGTCCATTCGGAATCAAAGATTTAAAAGTTCATTCGGTAGTACATCAAGTATCTCATTCGGCACAGTCACATATCTCATTCGGCATAGTTCATTCGGCACTCCACCTACTACACAACACCGGACCAAGGCCCTACCGGACCAAACTTCCATCTCCATGCAACACCGAACCGCGTGATGCCGAGCCTACACCCTGCCGGACCATACTCCATCCACCATCACCGGTCCAAGCAACCACCGGACCAATCCTTCTCAAGCCATCACCGAACCAACCTCAACCATGCTACCACCGGACCAGAACCCACATCCACACTCCTACCACCGAACAACCATACTCCTACCACCGGACCAAAGCCTTACCGATCCAACTCCACTTCCATGAACAACCGAACCAAGACCTCACCGAACCAGACAACTGCCAGTCCAGATTGCATCAGCCCAGGCCCACCAGCAGCTATAAGCATCCAAGACCTCTGCCCCCAGCCTCACTCTATAAATAGAGGGGCAGGGGTACAACAATGGCAGACAAGTTTGAGAGCTCAAGCCTGGAAGGAACTCTCAAACAACTTTAGATACTTGTAATCAAAGCTTTGTACTTGTAATCTGAAGAAAAAAGGAGAATAACATATAAAGTGGATGTAGGCACGTTCTGGCCGAACCACAATAAATCCGTGTGTCTTTTACAGTTTAGTCCATGCTTTTTATATATTTGCATAAATCACCCAAATCACTAAAAACAACATAAAATCAACCAACTCATACGACTTTGGGTGTTTGCGGCCATTTTTTACGCAAACAGACGCCAAATAAGAAGGGCGAAAACAATAGCCGCGAGCTCTAAATCATGAGTGGCACATCTAGTCTCAGCAGGCTTCAATTGCCTAGAAGCATAAGCAATATCACGTTCTCTTTGCATAAGAACGGCACCCAAACCAACGCGACTAGCATCGGTATAAACAACGAAATCTTGATTCCCCTCGGGAATAACAAGAATAGGAGCATCAGAAAGGAGTTCTTTTAATTTCTGAAAAGAAGTTTCACATTTGTCCGACCAAATGTATTTAACACCTTTCTTCGTTAAGCAAGTGAGAGGCACGGCAATCTTAGAAAAGTCTTTGATAAAACGGCAGTAATAACCTGCCAATCCAAGGAAGCTACGGATCTCCGTCACACTCTCCGGTTTCTTCCAACTTTGAATCGCTTCAATCTTTGAAGGATCTACGGAAATTTCGGATTCGGAAATAATATGACCGAGAAAGTTCACACGAGATTGCCAAAAATGGCATTTAGAAAATTTTGCTTTTAATTGATTACTCCTAAGAGTTTCCAACACAATCCGAAGATGCTTTTCATGCTCCTCCTTGGTTTTTGAATACACAAGAATATCATCAATAAAGATGAGAACAAATCGATCGAGAAAATCTTTGAAAACTCGATTCATAAGGTCAACGAAATAAGCCGGAGCATTCGTTAATCCAAATGGCATAACAAGCCATTCATAAGATCCATAACGGGTACGGAACGATGTCAAAGGAATGCTATCCTCTGCAATACGAAGCTGATGAAATCCTGTAGCTAAGTCTAATTGTGAAAAGACTCTAGCACCACTAAGTTGATCGAATAGATCATCAATCCGAGGTAAAGGATATTTATTTTTGATAGTAAGATCATTAAGCTTGCGGTAGTCAACGCAAAGCCTAAGTGTACCATCAGATTTCTTTACAAAAATAGCTGAAGCTCCCCAAGGCGAGGAACTAGAGCGAATAAATTGCTTCGTCTCCAAATCGGATAATTGTTTACGCATCTCCTCATTTTCTTTATTAGACATACGAAAAGGAGGGCGGGTGATAGGTTGAGCTCCAGGAAGGAGATTAATCCTGAACTCAATTGCTCGCTTAGGTGGTAATCCTAAAACGGGCTCGAATATGTCGGAAAATTCACGAACGACGTGAATAAGAGAAATAATATCACCCTCATCGTTATCATCGTCATCACGAGGATTTAAAGAATATAAAGATGCAACCAAGCTGGAAACTGAATCTTTAAGATTAATAGAAATCTGCTTAACAGATTGAGGATGTCGAAGATGAATAGTCCGCTCAGGACATAGGATATGAGCTTCATAACGGTTAAGCCAATCCATTCCCAAAATCATTCCAAAGCCTAAGTAGCGCATGACATGCAAATCGGCTCGGAAAGAAAAATCACCCAAAATAATCTCGACATCATTGCACAATAAACTGATTGTTGCGGATCCACCAACCGAATTCGCAATTCTCAAAGAAGTCATTAAAGAAACAACACTTAAAGAAAAATATCAACGAGTTATTTTGAAATAAAAGAATGGGATGCACCCGTGTCAAAAAGAACTCGAATAGGTTGATCTCGAAATATGATAATGCCATCAAGGATAGAATGAGACATACCTTGATTTCGAGATGTGTTGCCAAGGGCTTGAGCAACATTCAACTTTCCCTCCTTCTTGCTCTGAAGCTTGGGGCATGAAGATATAACATGACCGGGACCTTTGCAGTAGCGACAAGAGAAAGACTTTGGGCACTTGTTCGCGTAATGGTCCTTCGAACCACAATTATAGCGTTCCCCATGACCAAAGGAAGAAGTCTTTGCCACAGAGGTTGCTTGTTTCCATTTCTTATTGGGATAAGGACCTTTGAATTTATTAGTCCTTTTCTTGTTGTTGTTGAAGCTTGGTTTGGAACCCACCACTTCAACATCATTCTCCCTATCCGCCTCTTCAAGACGAAGAGCGATATCAATGAGTTGGTCGAAAGAAACTTCTAACTTTAGAAGTAATGGCTTCTTGAGATTTCTGTTTAAGCCATAGACGAACCTCTGGTTCTTCTTTAAAGGGGTGTTGATGTATTCAAACCCGTATTTAGAAAGCGACTCGAAGGAGGCGACATAATCAGTCACGGAGGACTCACCTTGAACAAGGTCTATAAATCGTCGAGCCAATGTCACTTTCTCCGCTTCTGGTACAAATTTCAACTCGAAGCGTTCCCGGAATTGCTCCCAGGTGAGATCCGCTTCATTAATCTCAGAAATAAGAAGCTCGTACCAGTCTAATGCTCTTTCTCGGATCATGCTAGAGGCCACCTGAACTCGGTGAAGGTCAATAAGATTCATGCAAGAAAAGATTCGATCGCATGACCTTAGCCAAGCCTGTACTTCAATAATAGTTTCGGAACCTTTGAATGGCTCCCCACCCAAATTAGTCTAATCGTTGCACAAGCGTGCAAACCCCGACTTTGGGTGAGTAGGTTACGGGTTAGCTCCAGCTGCTTGAGCATTCGTCACTAAATCAAGAAGCTGTTGAGCAATCATAAAAACTCCATCCTGGGGTGGAGTGCTAGAAGGTACGGCTCTGGGGCGGCCTGGTCTAGACATTTCTCTTCCTTTAGAAAGAAAGAAGAAGAAGAAAAAGGTTGTTCACCAAATTGAATATCAAGCAATTCTTGATAGATAAAACAAGGAATCATAAAAGAAAATAGGATAAATCGGTACAAAGACTCGAATAAAATCCTAAAGCACGACTCCTAAGATGGACTTAGGACGATGATCCTTGTTATAATATTCCATATTGTTCCGAAGTTTGGCTTTGATACCAAGCTGTGACGCCCCACCTCTATACCCATGCTAGCCAAGAACATTACGATGAATGCTGTCAACTAGCACGGAGAATAAGGCTGTCGAGGAGCGACCATCCGTGTAATTTCTTTGCGCGAGCATCGATATGTCAGATAGTATAACATGCATATCTTTATCAAGAGGGGATCCTACATACCGACGCAAACTCAAAGCTACTACACAGTGGCAATAATATCCTTAGAAACAAATATAGAAATAAACATAACATAAATCAGTCACAGACAATTCATATCACAAAGGCGGAATTAGATATGAATATTATACTAGGAAGTGTACATCAGAGTAGTGGTCTAAAAAGATCCACAATATCACAAAAGAATAGTTACACGAACTACACAAAAGAATAAGTATACATTATGGAGTTTATATCTCAAATGTATACAACAAAAACTACTAATCTAAGTGGTTAACCAAAAGTCAAGGAGGTAATCCCGGATGTAAAGTCAAGCAGAAGCACCTGCAACATCTCGGTCTGACCTGAGTATTATTTAATAAGAAAATAATAAACGGATCAGTCTAACTATAAATATCTGATGAAACGATATAGAGTAAAAGATATGACTAAACACATAATAATCACAATGCCAAGCTGTGATATATATAAGTAATTTAAAATCAACAAGAGATTAATCAATATCACAAAATCTACACAAGAATCAAAGAAATCTCACACTCCTTATTTCGTTCACCAGACAATAAAGATTGACGATTATATCAATGTCAATCACAAAAGTCAATGACACACAAATTCACCAATGCACAAATATTGATAAAACTTATCAATGGAAATCACGAAAATTGGTGAAACACAAATTCTAGAAATCAACTCAAGAAATCCAGAAATCACAAAAGGGAGGGGGGAGGCCTATCACAAACGGGAGCATAAAGCTCACCAACACGTGTATCACAAATGGAACGCTAATTCCATGGTTGCTAACCATCAAAATTGAGCCGAAGCTCCACAAACGGCCTGAAGACCATGGGTTGCTACCCCACCAATTTGAGTCGAAACTCCACAAAACGGGGTTTAGTCTCCCTCGCAGACAAAGAGACATCGCACATTGCTAGTCTAAATCACAAAAATGATCGTCATGATCATCAAGAAGTGTCAACTACAGTAAGCTAGTAAATATATGAGCTTAGCTTCATGTCCCATAACCACTAGCTTAACTTAAATATTTACAAAAATAAATTATAGATCTCCACATGAAAATTGTCACAAGAGATTCAATCGAACAAGTCCAAGGAATAACGGACGAAGTAAACGCAAGCGTTTCATACCACTTGTTTTACTAAGTGGTTTAATTAGATTTCTCATACGAGTGAGGTAAAGGTTTGTATATACTAATAGGTTGGAAAACGGTTTTATAAACGAGTTTGATATTGAAAATAGAGTTTAAATAATCTTTGATAAAGAGTTTGAATATTTACTACTAGTATAAAAACCTTTATATTTTGAAGTGACGACGCACAAAAATGATTGTAGAAACAATCAATCGCCAAAATTCACATTCGAAGACATGAATTAATTCCAATAAATCAATATCAAATCCATCAAAACGGATATTCCCAAAAATCCCGATATAAAAGACATCAAAGTCGATAACAAATGAAAATCAACAAATCGGATAATCACGAATCGATTAAATTTGGAAACCGAGCAAAAATATGCACAAATAGGCACAATAGGCAAATAAGAGCAAATCAGTCGACTGGCCCTCTGCAGTCAGTCGACTGAAGCAGAAACATGAAAATTTCATTTCCTGCAGTCAGTCGAGTGACCTAAAAATCCAGTCGACTGATTGCAGGGAAACAGAGGACCCGAGCCTCTGGAATTTGCCTTCGGAATGCCTATGTGCTACAGCCAGTCGACTGAATTTCAAAACCAGTCGACTGACTGGCACCAAGGCTGTTTTCTTAGCCTATGAACTGAAGATGCAATCTCCTCCAAAATGCAACCGGGCGAGCAACGGACACTAGGGATTTATGTCAATCGACTACCCGACCCTATAAGCTTCACGATGCATCACCAAAAACATGTTAAGATATCCATAAAAGGATTTTCATAGATTTTGATTTCAAAACACTAAAAATTGGAATATACACCAAATCAATTCAAACCAAAATCAAATGCACATGAATATGTGTTAGGAATTCATACCTAACAATCGAATATAATCATAGACATAGATGTGAGATAAAAATCTCACCTTTGAAAGCACACAAACGAAGAAGAAGCTTGAAAGCAAAGGAGGATCAACCACTCTTCAATCCCAACTCAAGAAGCCTTATTCTAAGCTTAAAAGAGAAATATTCCCCAAATTAGGTTTAGGAAATTTATGAAATTGATAAGAGATTGAGTTGGAGAAGAAGAAGAGAAGCTTACCAATGGGTTCTTCTATTAGTTTGGGGCTAGAACTTGATTTGCAAAAGAAAACTAGGGCTTGAGTTTTAATTTCTCATCTCTCCCACCATTGTTGCTAAAGCTTGAGTATTAGGAATTGGGAATGAAGTAAATGAGGAGGAGAGGGGTTGGGACTGAATACATAAGTGGGCTCAGCCCAAATCAAAACCCTAAGCGAAAAAGTAGCAAAAATCAACTTACTCCAAACGAAAAAGTAGCAAAAATCAACTTACTCCAAACATATCGAAGCTTATACTCAAAAAGGTCGCAAACGGCATTTTAAACTCAAGGGGAGTGGTCCTGAGTCCTAATTCGACCGTATGCAAAAAGTAGCTTTTCGGACAAAATTCCGAGTATCGATAAATATTTAAATAAAATATTAAATATAAAATCGATAAATATGCGGGTTGTTACACTTAGTTTCGATCGAGGATCGAAATTTGACCCCTCAACCCAAAATGCTACAACCCATTGCTACTGAAAAACGCTCACCGACGACCATCCCCCTCACGAGACACTTTGCCGCCTCAACCCTAGCTCCGCCTCACTTCCCAGTGCCTCCAGAACTACAAGCGGTCGACTCTGGTTGCATACGTCACGAATCCCTTTGGAACACTCATGACAAAAACAGCATACAAAACCCTACTTCCACGATTCTCGGCCAACTCGATCAAATAAAAATAACCAAAGTATTTTTTTGATGATCATCATCCTCTCCTTGACCTCCATGCTTAGCCTCGCTGCTCAACTCGCCAACGTTCGCCGTGAATTGGACAAAATGTCCAAAACAGTCAAATCCCTAATTCACACAAGTTACTGATCTAAAAATCGTGATTCGAGTTTCAAAAATCATGATTTCTTATTTGCAATATGATTGTAAAATCAAAACTCAAGTTTGCATTCAACAGTTTTTAACCCAAATTATAATTTTACTGTAAATTTTTAAAATTTGAGCTAATCATTAAATTTAACAACCTATAACTATTTTTAGATGTTAGATAATTTGATTACAATCATCTTTTCTTTACAAATCAAGGTCCAACTCGAAATCAAAATCAAGTTATTGAATTTATCATGAGATTGAATCTGTTTTTATAAACACAGAGACCCATTTTTTTTATTGTATAGGCAATTCATAAACACAATCCAAACATGCATCAAATCTAAATCCAATATTTCTTATAACATCATGATATTATCACATAACAAGATGAATCTAGATTAAAAACTGTTTTTAAAAGAAATCATTTACTCACCTAAAATTTGCTGAAGGCAGAAATGTTTCTAGGCTTGTTGTAATTTCTGAATGCTCATTGAATCTGAATTGCATGATAAATTTAAGTTGCATGTTGATTTAACCTCTGGGTTGTTTGATTTCAGATTGCATTGATGTTGTTTTTACATCCTGCTAGTGCTATTGAAATTTTCCTGCATATTCTCTGATTTGAACATGCTTTTCATCTTCATGTTTTCAGATTGAAATCCAGGTTCTCTTTTTTTACAGATTTTACTTCTTTTGATTATTTGTTTTGTATTGAAATTTTATTGAGGATAAGAAAGTATTTTTGCTAAAGATAAATTTCTTCTTTTAATTTTACACTTACATTTTAAATTTTATTTTATTAAAAGATGACATTTGTCATTTTAATGTTTTAAGGATCTTACACATATGCATATGATTAACAAGTGTCTTAATATGTATACTAAATGTTTTACAAGTGTTATTATGTGTTATTATGTATTTACAAGTGTTATTTTCAAATGTTTTATTAATGTTTTTAAATGTTATTTTCTTTTTAATAATCTATTTAAGCTATATAAAATGTACTTATGTAATATTATAAAATGTTTTTATCATATAAAATAAACTTTAGACTTTCATAAATATCTTAAAAGCAAATTCATATAGGCATTTATAAATAACTTATATTTTAATCAATTTAATTCTATCATTTGTTTATAAATTGAGAAACTTAGTTTAACTCTTTATATAAAAATTCTCAAAATAATTTTATCTTATGATAAAAATTAAAATGAAAGAATATCAAAAATAATTGAAAGTGAACTTCAAATTTTATTCTTATTTAAAACAAAAGCTAAAATATATCTTTATAAAATAAGAAATTAACTTTGTCATTAAATTTTAAAATTTATCATTTCAAAAGCATTAAATCAAATTAACATTTAAAATTACAAAATATGTATATTTATTAAAGTTTGAAAATACTTATTAAGTTCAAATCAATAAACTTCCTATTTCAAATATATACATATTTCAAATAGAAAATCATTTTATCATTATATTTGATAATCTATTACTTAAATAGGAAAGGAGAAACCGCATCAGTCTTCTGCCGCCACGTGTCCTTTCTGAACTACTCCCTTTCCTTTTCCATTTTCTCCCCATCAACCGTTCCTCTCTCCATCTCCTAACTCCTCTCACTCCATTTCAGTTTTCAACCCACACCCGCCTACCATTTTCCTCCACTTTCACTCTCCCCTCTCCTCAACCTCCCCCTCCTCTTCCCATCGTCGATCCACAAATCCACGCTCTCCCTGTTGTTCGCTTTGCCTCTTCTGCCGCCCCTTTACCCAACTCCCCACGGTCGGTTCCCCTACTCTATGCGCTTTACTCCACATCTGCCTATGTACCTGTCCTCCGCTTCAACCTGGCTACGATTGCCTGCGTCGACATATTGGCCGGGGGCCTAACCTTCCACTCCAAATTAGGTAAGTACTTTTTTGATATTCCTTTTTACGTTTTGGGGCTTAGTAATAATCTGTCCATGAATTACCCGATATTCACTGTTCGCATAACCCAACTGTTATCCTTTTCCTCCACATGCGTTTCTGATGTTCCGATTTACTGGACGGTGACACCACCATCCTTGAACCACCAACCATACATTACCACAATTACACTGTATAAAACTGTTTTTGCTACTGTAAGCTGAGGGTCAGTTGATGTGGACTTGTGAGGCGTAGTTGTTAGCCCTTGCATTTTGATAATTTTCTGTATTCACTCCCATATCAGTTTAACAAGCCTGACCCCAATTTGTTCCACTGCTTTGACTACCATTTTAAATCCACAAACCGGATAAAAATGATTGCGTATGTGTAACACACCGGTTTCGCTCACTTTCAACTATTTTGAAGTTGCTCTGCCGTAACGAATACAGTGATTGCAGTTTTAAACAACAGTACGATACGGATAACGTTCGCCACAATGTACTCACGTCTGATTACAGAAAGTAACAGATTTTATTTTCCCTTCCGAACGTCAATTGCAGTCCAACCCATATAGTCAAATCCAATGTGAGTAAAACATGTTCTGTAGGCAACTTATTTTCCACATCATCATGTTATTTTAACCCCACTTTAAGTGCCCTATAGTTTACTCCACATTGTTCACCTTGACGTTATTGTTTTAATGCATTGCAATCTGCGAACATCTCTGGTTCTGTATGTCCTCCTTCTCATTTCCATAACTGTACGATGCATGAAAATATGAGTGAACATGTGTAGAATTTAACAGCTTTTTACTACCGCCTAATGGGAGGTGTGTACATGAAACTATTAGTGGTAAAGCAACATTGTGGAAGCCAGTTAGCGGGTCATCCATATTTTTTCCACTCTGTTCACACTTTAAATTGATGAACATAACAAACGTTTACGTCAGCTCTATGTTTCCCTTCCATCTGTACAAAGATTTTCACGTTTTTCTCAGCCAGCCTTACACCCCCCTTATGCTGCTTTCACTACGCAATCTTTCACACATTGGAAATGCCAGTAAGGCATTTACAGTTTTATGACAGTACAAAATTTTACTCTTTTCTCTCCCGATTTTCGAATGTTGGTGCTACATTAAAAATACTTCAGTTTAACATATTGGTCCACTCTTAATTTCTATTTTTCCCCATCTCCAATTCAATATAATTTGCAAATTCATTTTACACATATTAACTCAGTTATACTCCACTTTACACATGTAAGACGTCAAAAATTAATTGCATGTCAATTATTTCATTAGTTATTCAAAACCATCACAAACATTGGTTCAGGCTATTGTAAAATATGTTAGTTCATTTTAAACTAACATATTTTTACAGTTTACAGTTAATGCAAGGTTCGGGATTTTGACCGAAACATCGAGATTCTGATCGTTCCATTTACATTTTAGTAGGGACTGAAAGCAAACCAAACCAAAATTCCAGTTCAACAATTTTTTTTTTTGAACTTCAAATTATATGTTAGTTCAAATTATGCAAAATGTCATTACTCATTCGCTTGCTTGCTGACAATGTTTCCAAATTAATTATGGTTGAAATCTATATTTCAAATAGGCTTTTTTTTCATTGACAAATAGTATTATATATGAGGTCAGTTAGAGTGCAAGCAGTAGATGACATAAGATATTCTGTCTGTCAATAAAAGTGCTATAAACATTAACTCTACATTGTCTTACCTGTTTTGTTGTTGATCTTTCTCAAATTTACAGATGCGCTTCCACTGAACAGGAACAGAAGATGTTGCAATTCATTTATATATGCAGACTACTTGGCGTTGGTATACGATGTACGACTACATGCTGCAGCAGTAACAGAATTTTACCCGTTGGATTTGACAGTCCACTTGACAACCAAGACTACACTGCAGATCCTTCATACTATCGTGAACACAATGTACTTCATAGGTTAGTGCACTTTACGTTAACTATTTCGGTAAGTTAACATTCATGCAAACAACCTAATGCCAAAACATGTGCTTAACTACAAAATTTGCGTACTCTTTTTTCAAACTCCCCCTTTTAATCCAAACATTTTTATGCACTTCTGCATTAACAAATGTCTCCATAAGTAGCATTAGGTCAGTTGTCAAATGAGAACCTTTTCTGTCATGTTAAGACTGTAAGCAGCTTTATATACACTTTGATGAAGAAAATTGTGATAGAGGTATCTAACTGTGAATAGTTGTGATAGAGTATTGAACTATCCATCTTTATTTATTCATGTACTTATTTCTGCCTTCCAGTACGCACCAAAAAGACAGCTCTATTTGCGTACTGCAGTTGTTTATGTACGTTTACGGATGTGTACTACTGTTCGTACCACTTTATTTTCAACCATTGTTCCGTGTAATAAATGTCACACGCTTACACTGTCCAATTATCTGTCCTGTTTGCACTCTACACACAGATATATACTCCACTTTAGTGTTCTCTATGCGGGAAGTTGTTGTATTTGCATGCAACATTAAGTTTTACAGTATTTTTGTTTTAAACCGACTTAACCCTGCCAACAAAACTTACGATCCAGTCTACATCACATATAAAGACATGAAAATTTGCTTCTGAGAGGGTCTACAAATATTAAACTCAAAAGACAAACACATTTACTACTACACACTGCATTGAAGTTCGCATATACCATGTAGTTTCATAAGTACAGCCACACATTTTTGTGCTACAACTACAAACAGTCATAACCTATTCAAAGCGGAGTTGAATAATTTTGGGGATTAGGCAAATATCACTGTCAGTATAATTAAATCATGAGGCATGCACATTACAAAGGTTGAAAACCATGTAAACATATGTCTATATTAAAAGCAGCATCAAACACCTATGTTTGGTCACCTATACTGCCTATATTCCATCACTTTGGACTCACTGATCTCATTCATTCCATGCTCTCATTCCTTCCATTGGCCACTGCATATATATTTTGTAAACACTAAAATGGAATATAGTTTGGTAACTAAAATATTGTAGACATAATTACTTTTCATTTTCTCCCATAATATTGCTATATTAAATTTCCATGAGTCAGGTTAGTACTATCGACCTTCATAATATATTGACTACTTATGTTTAGAAAGTAGATGGTGTCAAGGTCCACTTTAGAGGAGTACGTACTATTACTCTGTACTAAAAAAATGGAAAGCAGCGCTGTCAGTGTAATAAAGATTTAAAATTGGTAATCAATTGTCAACCCTTTCATTCTGCATGAATCTTAGACTTACAAATTCTTATTGAATCCTCACGATCTATGTATTTCTACAGTCTTAAGTACTGCAATGTTTATTTTGATTTTAGATTTAAAATTCAGCGATTTACTATATGAATTGTGAAAATTGAATTTGCACTACAACATGTGTTTACATATTCCTACCTCTCGTACACAAAACTATTAATTAATTTCCTTCCATGTGGTTGTATTTTGCTATATATTTGTGTTACTACGTAGAATCTATAAACATTTCAAGTTTTAAACTGTATTGCACAAAATTAAGTTAGGTTGCTGAATTTTTCATCTTTTTATGACCAACTGTAATATCACAAGGTTCTTCCTTGATATAGATAATGAATATGATTTAATTCATCAGATTGAATGACCATACAAATGTGATATTTTATTTTTTATGAATTATGTGTAAAATGGAATGTTTTTAATAAGGGAGTACAAATTTAAAATATCCAAAAAGTATTGCAATGTTTTTAAAATTCGTTTCATGGTTGAACTTCTTACATATAATTTTATATGTCATCTTCTTTAGATTTCTTCTTAACCCATAGGGATGTGATAATTTATTGGTTATTTAAAATGGAACAATCTAATGCTTGCTATTCAGACAGAAGAGAAATGTTATTTGTTATATGTGCCTAGACTGATGTGCTTCACTTTTACTCTTATTGCTAACTATTTATCATTATCATTGGACATTTCATCCAATTTTGAGAATCAAGTAACACCTACTGTTTATAATATGATAAAGTCATCACCTAAATATGAAGGAAGATTTTTTTTTAATCTTACTTAAAACTCAAGTGTTATTTATATGTTGTAATTTTACATGTCATGAATTCAATCTTAGGTGGAAAACAAATGAATATTTTATAGGAAAGGAAAAGGTTAAGTAAATAAATCTAACTTGAATACACACAGAGATTAAATTTTACTTAATAATTAATGCTAATACAACACACACACATGTTCATCATGCATTTTTCATATAGAAATAGAGTTGAAATTTGTTTCTTCACGTCATTTACTACATAACAGTGTTGCTTCATATTTCCTAGCTTTCTATTTTGATATGACATTTTCAACACCCACTGATATTTCTTCAATTCTTTTAGGAATACAGAGGTTTACTGGTTCTGTTTACAATTTATAATTTAAACACACGTACAGTAAAGGTGGAAAACAAAATATTCATTGTGTCCTCAATGAATAACAGTAATTTACAGTAACTAAGGAACAAATGTGTAATGTGAATATACAGCAAGGACAATTCGGTTGGAAGAGATGTCGATAATCGGTAACCTTCTATGGGTGACAATTTTATGATCTTTTATACATACTTACTGACATTTGTTCTTACAAAACATTTTTCTTATCATTTACTGATCCATTTCACTGACAGGTTCAGTTTGGTTGCCGTTGATATGAGCATCCGAGGCTTGCTTGCAAATTGCTCAAGTTCATTATATCCTTTTTATCACTTCAGCCTCATCATCTATCGACTGACAATGGCAGTCTAACCAGATTTCAAAATCAGGTACAGTTTCGTAATATAGGACAATTTCTGTCCAGCTTGAACTTAAACTTATGAATTTGTTGTTCCATGTACAGTTTTACTGAATTGTGCAGAAGAGACCACTGATAACGAAACGGAATTGGCAGTGTGCCCAAACTGCAGAGCACAAAAAAAGAACAAATTGCTGCCCGCAGAAACGGAAACATGGTTGGTCCCGAACTCTTGAAACACAGCTGCACGTGACGTTCTCAGGCTGAACGAAGACGGAGCAATTGTACGCTAGATAACTGTGGAAGCAGTTCGGACAGTAACAGGAAGAAGGCATACGGACGGTGGACACACCTCAAATATTTTGTCACGGTCTTGAGTCCTCTATATGTATGTACTATTAGGAGTAAATTGGATGAATTAGTATTCTAAGTACCAATATTTTTCTAGTCCGTTGTCCCCATTCTTCTTATGAATAAAGTACACACTTCTTCCTTGATATAGACTGAAAGATGAATTGGTAGTGATTCTCATGTTCAATTGTCCTCTTTCATTACGTTATTTGACACCAAATTGGATAGCAGAACATAATGTATGACAATATTGTTATCTTCAAGTGGATGGTGTGTGATAGTAACTTTCACTCTATAAAAAAAACATGACTCAGATTCACAACCGCCTTCTTCTATATTACGCTTTGCATTAATATACAGATGAGTGAAGTAATATTTTTATTTCTAACCGTTCTCTGTGCTTTATACGTTCAAACTCTACCTTTTGATAATCTTAAGTTCAATATAACTGCATACACATTCAATACGTTGTGCTATTATTTCCCTGTATTTTTAGTGATCATGCACATACTAGCTTCTTTTTATCCTCACTTACCATCAACTACATTACCCCCTTTTCAATATGAGAACGTCTTACCCCACTGTTTGTTTCATATTTCATCAGTGCGTACAAAATTAAATACTACGGCACTGTTCTGTCACCTGTTCATATATCATCACTACGTACAAAATAAAAACTATAACTGACTTCAAATATGGTGTATAGGCAGTACACCTGCAACCATCCATGAACTACAAATGTTTCACACACGGCCAGCTGTTATCAACAAGTACTAAACTGTTCAAATGCACGTACTTTTTTTGGTTCGCAACTGTATGTACAATTATTTCCCCACAGTCAACCAATCAAACCCATTTCCTTACGTAACTACAACCACTATGAACAGATTGAACCCAACGTTGGTACACGTGTTAAAAAATGACTTTTTTACACTGCGCATTAGTAACGGTCTTCAGTTTCAAACTACAAATAACTCATCATGTTCATATGTTGTCCAACCTACGCCTCAGCAATTTGTTATCTCCCACTGTAGACTGCTCCCTGGTACTTCCCTCTCTCTGAACAAAATAAAAATCCTTAAGCCACTGAACCTTCTACACCACCTAGCACACTACAGATGATCAAATTTCTACCTGTTGTACTACCAGTCTGTTAGCCACTGCTTTAAACCTTTCTTCTATTTCTGTCAACAGATATCAGAATGGAAAACCAATATCAACTACTGTCCGAGTTGCAACTGGGTCCTAACTGGGATCGCATACTTGTACGACTGTCTAGGATGTGGAATTCAATCTCCAAAGCCGCTAAAGAGATTTACACAACAAATCTTCATCTTCTCGACATATAGGTAACTCATAATCACACTTAATATCCGCACATTTTATTTACCCCTTACTTATACGCAGCAACTGAATCACACTTTACCATACCGCAGGGCAACTAAAAGCATGCTGTGGTGCCAAAGAGTTTGGTGGACAAATACTCTCAGACGTTTGAAGAACAATGCTTATACGAGATTGAAACGTTCAACGTATACCCTTCGTAGAATACGTACCGTCCTATAGATGAGGAGTTGATGATCTTCTTTTGTACTGACACCAAAGTCAAACTGCTACCACCAACACTGTACAATATTCCAAAATACAAATTTGGTTTTGTTGATAATGTAACTCTTACTCAACGCATACATAAGGTGGCTCAACTTACAGGTGCACTCACTTTTCGTACTACTACACGCCGTATCCTATCACTCTACCGTTTCCACTAACACCTCTCATCATATTTTCCTAACATTCCTCCATTTTTCGTCTTCTTACTAGATGTTGGTGGGGTACTACGAGGAATTTCTGATGTTGTCCAACTGACAACAAGGACCGGATGTCAAACATCTAAAAGAGAGCTTACTGTTTACAGTGGAAGGTTTAACATTTATCACTGTATCACATTTACGTCCACATATTTGCTCGCTAACACTCTCCACTTCAACTTTTACACAGTTTAAAAAATACAACTATTACTCTGTGGGCTGACAAAACGGACCTCATAAATGTGGCCGCTATTGAATCGGAAAAACAACCACCGTCGGTGATATTCACTTCTGTGGTAGTCAAACTATTCAAAGGTAAACTGTTTTTACTCCTTTATATTTCATTGCTGAATACCAATCTTATCTCCAAATTAATAATTATAGAAGAGTTTACATTTTCATCCACCAACGCTACAGAAATATACTTCAGCACCCACTGTCCAGACGTAGCAAAATTACTTTCAGGGTATACCTCCAACTAATTTCTAACAACTACTGCTGATGCATGCAATTTATCCTCAACCTCATTGCGATTGTATTACATTTCAGTGTCACTGACAGTGAAGGCAGTACCGTTACATCGATTGAGCGTCAATGGCCTACATCTTCAACTCCTTACGAACCAGAAATTAGAAGTACCATCGCTAATAGGTTAGACGACATACGATCTAATGACTGCCACGTAAATCAATATCTTATATTTCTATCATTATGTTACCTTTGCTTTTTGATTAACATTTTTCACTTTCTCCATCCTATGCAGTCAAAGAAGTATGTTGTAAACGCAACATTGATGAGAATTAACACATCATCAGGCTGGAATTATCTTTCGTGTCCCATTTGTAGGAAGAACGTGACAAAGGAAGCATCCGGTTTTAGTTGCTCTAAATGCAATAACAATATTATCCTTCCACTTAATAGGTCTGTATAAGTTAGTTTATCGTTCAATATCAACTCCCTTACACTATGTTATATCATCACAGGTATAGGATATATATGGAAGTTTTTGACTGTCACGACCCGAACTCGATGTCCAACAAACAACATCAAATTCGTTTCGCGGGAGCTTGCAACACCATTAAATGATAAATAACACAGCGGAAATAAAAGATGATATCACTGATATAACATGCCTACAATATCCGATACATCAATTTGATACAATGATAATCATCAACATCAGAGAATATACAACATAGAATACAGCGGAACTTGATACAATATGAAATAAGTCTTCTCAGAATATAATACTGCAACTCTGATCCAAAAAGCTCCAAAGACAAAGCTCCAAAACTCCTATCTCGATCCACTATCAAGATTGCACCAAGCAAGTCTCGTCCATATCCAAAGAAAACTGAACTAGCTCCGGATAATCTACTGAACCTAATTATCTGAAAAACCAAACTCTAGACTGCCCGTGTAGAAAAATTTTGAGCACCCAGAGTTTAGGAAATAAACAATAAACTCTGGATCAGTCATGGGACTAGTGTGAGCAAACAAAAACAGTTTATCTTTAAAAACAAACAACGAAATATTTTTAAAATAGATTCGCAATGCTTTTTAGAAATGAGACTACCATAAGGCCTCCCGCACACACACACAATGCAAACGCAGAATCGGAGGAGATTTCTCCTTATGATAGTCAAAGATGCTTGATATGCATTAAAAAGAAACATTTGATATTATTACTAGTGCATAGTGTATTATAAATCATTTCGAAAGTAAAGATATAAATCTTAGCCAACATAGACATTTCGAACTATGCCTACTATAGCTACCATGTTCAATAGCGGGTTACCGCCAGATTCCATGGCAGGTTATACAACTAAAACCGTATAAGGCTCGTATTTGAAGAATGGCTTTTCCAACAAATGGTCAGGCCAAGGAACTTCCCATTGCCACATGGAAATGGAAATGCCTCTGGAAGGACGCCCCGAGAACCAACCGTTCTCCGCTAAACAAAGCCGGGAACCCCTTTTCCCAAGGGATATTACAAACCCTCAGATATGCCACCCCCGGTCCTTTGGGACCTTTAAACGAGAGCTCTCTAACCAACATCACACCATAATAATAAGTGTTTCAACATGAGTAAATATCTTGGCTCCATACCATGATACTACCCTTTTCCAGAAGGAATGGTCATACCCTAGGGACGCTATCCCTGAAAACCTTGCCGCACAATTCCTGTTTCGACCATTACGGTTTGTGAGGCTCGACGAAGTCTCGTCCACAAAAACACACTTTATACAAAAGCCGTGCTTTGGGTCAACAAATGATCATAGAAATGATCACAAAGATAGACGATCAAACAAATGATGCTATCACAAATAATCAACACAATGATCATTTCACAGCAACACTCAGCATGTCACATTACCAAATTGGGAATATATCGCTGATAACCTTCAACTACATAACCTCTGAGCTCGTACGTCTCAGAGAAGGGTGTTAAGCTAAAAGAATAAATTCTCCGCCACCAACAGAAATATATTTGAAAGAAATCGGCTTTATATCTCAATTTGTAATGTCAGACATACTATCCATACAAGTCTGTTCCGGGCTCGAACAGAACCGAAGGCACTTACAAAGAAGTCCTTGCAATCCGGGTATTCACAATCCCGATTGGACTTCCCATCACTTAGGGAGTCTCTATACCGTTGCAACTCAGTGCAGAGACAATCGATAGGTCATCCTATCGTTCTCACAAATACCCGATCTTCACCACCGGTCTTCAAATGCTATCCATAACGACATATCACATATTCGAAATGGGTTATACGACCCAAAGGTCCTTTCCCGGCTAACCCGAATAGTGAGCACAACTTTTAAACATATGGATATGAGATTTCGATTAAGTCACAACTTAATAATTCCAAACTTTCTTTCAAATGGTTTAAACCAATTACCATTTCAAATCTTTTAAACAAAAGGATTTGTTTCACAAAGTTCACTCAGTTTCACAAAGATTCATTTACGGATTTCAAAACAATTTCCGTTTCAATTTGATTAACTCATTTAAATCTTTAAATCAAAGATTTATCTTATATCTTTCAAAACTTATTTCCAAAGATTCATTCATAACTTGGAAAATTATTTTTGATTCAAACTTGAAATCTCTTTAATATAAATTGGAAGTTCATTACTCATATGAAAGCTTTTTATCACTTAGAAACAATAGTTTTATTTTGGAAAAAAACCCCGATTCCATTTATACAAGTTATAATCTTTGGTTTAATTCAAATTTCCAAATCAACGCTTAAAAATGGTTTAAACCCGTATAATTTGTAAAATCCTTTTTAAATCATAAATACTGAATATAGAATTCAATTTCAAATTTCTTTTGAATTTCAATCTAAATCCGATTATGTAAATTCCAAATCTTTATTAGTTATTCAAAAATAACTTTTATTCTTAAAACAGCTTTTCAAAAGCTTTTCCACATTAAAACTTAATTTATTTCCAAAAATATTTGAATTAGAAATTCAAATTCAAACTTATTTAAAAATCTGGGACTTAACCGATTTCCTCGTGAAATCCATATTTGTGTGTGTATAGTGTGGTCCAAGGGTTTAACACAATAGTGCAATATCATTCAATCATCACAGATCAAATACGACAATATATCCAATAAGAGATATAAACTATAACGCTTGGCTTCATTCACAGATCACAGATATACATATCACAGGTAATGAATTACATCACAGATAACTAATTACATTACAGATCACAATACGAATCAGGATATAACACAAAGCATCACATGTCAAGGATATCAAACAATTCATCATCCAATATAATCCAAACATCCATAAATAGGGTCAATTTAATTATCTGATTAATTTAAATCAGATTAATTTCTATGAGTAAATTCGCTAGTCATAGTAAATTAATAATCAATTAATTTCAAAACATTTAATAAATTATCTCTTAATGAAATCATTAATTAACTCTTCATTAATAATTAATCCTTAATTTATCATCTTTAAATAAATTTGCAATAACTAAGTAATTACTCCTTAATTAATAAATCTTTAAACCTTAATTAGTAATTAAATCTTTAATTATTTATTTGATTAACCCAAACAATTAATTAATTTAAATCATAAATTATCCATTTTAATTTAACTTAATTTACAAATTAATTCCTATTCCCTTTCAAATTATTAAATTAATAAATTATTTTGAAATCAATTATTAGGTCTTAATTACTTTCCTTAACCATTAATTAATAACTTTAATTATTAATTATTTATTAATGACACTTTATTATCCATCATTAATTATTCAACTTATTTAACATTTAAGAAAAATCTTCTTTAAATTTTGAAATTTAATTATATTACTAACTACAACCTTAATGGTTAATTATCTTTATGCTTAACTAGAGTCATTAGTTAATTGAAATAATTTATTAAAAGTTAAAAACATCGTTAAAAATTAACTGGGATAATTAAAGCCTGTATTAAATTTTTAATTTAAAACTATTAAATACTTATTAAGTTCACAGTATTTACAACTTGATGAAAATCTTTTTCTTTCCTTTTCTTTAAAAATATAATACTGCAATTTAAAGAAATCTACCTAGAACTTTCAAGTTTTACTCGAATATCACTTCGAGTTTTCACATATCTTCCCCGAGTCTTCCCCCGGCTCCTCTCCTTTCGCGCTTCCTCTTATACTTTTTTTACAGTCAAGTAACGAAAAACACAGCACGACAAACTCACGCAAAATACCCGAGACAAAAACCATCATACTCGGGTGCTAACTCGAGTCGACCCATCCCTGAAGACGCTGACACAGCTACGCCCCCTCCGTGCACGTGCACGTGAACCGCCGCCACCTCCGGTGGCTATCGCGACCCTCAACAAGTCGCGAATGACCACGGCAACCCATCTAACCACCCAACATCCTAAGTCGACGACGCGTTCGAAAATCGAACTATCAACAGCCTCCAGGAATCACCCAGTTCACCAAATTTCGTTCCGCGTGGCCACCTCCGGTCACCGGAGAACTTGCGATCACCCCCTACAGCTGCTACACCTCCCCACGCATCTCCTCTCCAAGTCCGGTCCCACTCGACGCCACGACGAGTGTGCACGAGCCAAAAACCCATACGCCATCTTCACCGTCCTTAAACCCTATCCCGATCAATTTCTACCACCACAACCACTGATAAATCCTATTACCATTTTTCCTCGAATCTCCACTGCCTAGGCTACCTTCACCATTAGTCACGATCCCCAATTCATCGTTGATTATCGTGTTTTGATAAAATGTCGATTCAGTTCAACTGGAAATTTTCTCATCATTCATAAACTTAAAAATCATAATTCTTTCACCAAAAATCATTATTTTGCAATACGAACACAATTATATAATCAGATTATAAAACTAAAATACTTGAATTTTCTGATTTAGGATGATCTTACTGTGAACTATACATGTTAAAATAATTGCTTCCTAAATCCTTTTGAATTTGTTTTTAAATTTAATGTTAACTTGTTACAACCATTTTTCTTTCACGAATCATGGCCTACAATTGATTCTATGAGGAGGTATTAAATTTGTAAACAGATTCTAAACTTGTAGAGTATGAAACAGAGGTATGGTTTCTTGCCTGTGCACTAAGATGCACACAATTATTATTATTTCTTTACTATAAAAGCATGCAAATACATTCACATTCATACAAGATTTTTTTTTCTCTTCACAGCAGCATACTTGCAAGATTCAATTAGTTTCTAAGTTTTAACAAAATAGTTTGCTCACAGTTTTGAGAAGAGGAAGAACAGATGATCTCTGTTGTTTTGAAAACTGCAGTTGATATTGATTGAACCTGTTTTGCTTTAAATTGAAGGATGTCTCTATATTTTCTTCTTGCTATTTGCTTTTACAGGTTGCTTTTGTTTGGTTTAAATGAACAAGTGTATATGGATGGGTATTAGATAAAGGCAATAGCTTGGTATGGGGTGTTATCTAGTATAGGCTTGGAATAGAAAAGCTATATACTACATATATAAAACATGGACAGTACGTCCTTTATACTGAGAAAGGTAGGCACTAAGTTTAAACAATTCACATATAGTACTATGCTATATATTTTTTTATCAGGTTATTAGTTTCTACATGCTGAGATGTTTGCATTTATTACTTTGGTACATTATGTTTTTGTTTGCAACCCATGCTTGTATACATTTCATTTGTTTACTTTGTATAAGTATGCACATGTGTACTTGTTTATGCTTACCCATATTCTACTTCACAGCTACATGTTTTATTTGTCTGGAAAAGATGGAAACATTTAACTTTGTTTCTTACTTGAATGTATTTGCTTTGTTTTGTTTATTTTCTTGCTTGCCTATTGTAATTGTATATGCAGTTTTGTTTTCTTATTACTTTGTACTTACTTTTTTTCAACATGATGTTAGGATTTTAGTTAATGTGCTGTTTTGAATTTTAACTATATGTATTTAATGTGTATATTTTATTCTAGTTTTGTTTGTTTTTATTATGTATGTATTTTTATGTTATAGATATTATATTTTTTTTTTATAGTTTTAATTTATATATATATATATATATATATATATATATATATATTTTACTTGAAATTTTGTAATTTATCTTATGATTATATTTCTAACTTAAGTATTAAATTTATAACACATATTTTATTCTATACACTTATATTCTATATTCATAAGTAGTTTCTTCAAACATTTTATTTCTAATCCAATTCAATTACATTTATAATAAGTTTCAAATCCAATTCAATTACATTTATAATAAGTTTCAAATCCAATTTACAAAATATTTAAGTATACATATCTTATCAAAATTGAAAAATTCAAACAAATCCATAATTTAATCAAAAATTCAATTAAATTATAAATTGAAATTCGTCTTTAAAACTGGGATCGTTACAGACTTCCCCCATTAAAAAGAATTTCGTCCTCGAAATTCGCCAGAGAGATAACGAAGATAGATGAAAGATAGAGAAATATCTTTCCAGATCAAACTGGATATCAATTCTGCATTTGCTTACCAAATCAGAATTATCAACAATAGATATGAGAACAACTCAATCAATTATGAAAAATTGGGTTTCCTGATCTACAAAGTATACAGGGGTATTGGTTAGTTCGAAAGGATGACTAACCATTTGTAGAATATATCGAAACCCAATGAAATAGACAGAAATAGATTCGATTACAATCTCAGCTTCAAGATTAAATTCATTTACGATTTGCCGAAAAATAAAACTAATGATAGTTCCAGTGTCGAACAAAATTCGAACAATTTAATCGTAAACGAGAAGATTACCTTATAAAATTTCTTTTCCTAAATCAGCTTGTTGAGGTTGAAGAATCGTCTCTGATTGCATACACTTTCTTTACTAAAGTCCGGTTCTTTGCTGGACAGTTGTTGATCCTATGTCCTGGCTTGCGACATTTATAGCATCCCGTAGATTCCTGATCTGGCCTCATAAATGGCTCTCTCATTCCTGGCATCCAAGAATTCTTATATTTATCCGAGTAGTGACCTTTCTCCAAGCAATTGAGACAAGTAACATCCTTCTTTTTCTTTTGTATACTTTTCTTTCCTTTATTTTTCCTCGATTTCCTTCCGCCAAACTTCCTTTTTCTCCAATTCAGATTACTTGCATCTACATTCTCCGCCGGATCATTTTGCTTTTCCAGAGTATCATATCGATAGCCCATATCAATCAATTCAGAAAAAGATTCCTTGACGTGAGTAGTCATCCGTTCCTGAAACTCCTTGTTCATTCCCCGAATAAACTTTTCATTCTTCTTTAACGTGTATTCACCAATTCTGGACCAAGTCGAGATAATTCAATAAATTTGTTCAAGTATTCTTCAAACGATAAATTCCCTTGCTCTAAATCCATAATCTCCTTGTTCACTCTAGAGATACCAGCAGATGGCATATATCGCTGCTCAAACACTTCCTTGAAACGACTCCAAGTAAATTCATCTGCTAACTCGTCCACGGTAACAGTTTCCCACCAAACTAAAGCCTCTTCCTGGAGTTGCCATGAAGCTATCAATCGCTTCTGATCATCTTCTAATTTTAATCCTTTGAAAATCTTTTCACACGATCGAATCCATGCTTGTGCTTCGATAACGGTTTCTTTGCCAGTGAATGGCTTTCCACCAAGTCTAGAAAACTTTTGATATAGATCAGCAAAATTTGATTGAGATTGAAAAGGAATATCTGTCGTTGCAGGGTTTTGACCAGTTGAAGTGGTACTTTCCTGTCTCCTATTTCGTCCTCTTCTTCCGCTCATTCTTACTATCTGTAAATAGTAAGAAATCCGATTTAGGCATTCCGACGAAATATCTTAGAGAATAACAACAGATAAAAGAATAGATTAAGAAATTTGTATTCTGGTTCCACGGGTTATACTCATTCTAGGGTATACTTCACCCTATCTCTAATGAGTCATCTAAAGTGTTACACTCCGTAGCTAAAGTTCTTACTCAACCTTCAGCACTGATACCAATTTGTCACGACCCGAACTCGATGTCCAACAAACAACATCAAATTCGTTTCGCGGGAGCTTGCAACACCATTAAATGATAAATAACGAAGTGGAAATAAAAGATGATATCACCGATATAACATGCATACAATATCCGATACATCAATTTGATACAATGATAATCATCAACATCAGAGAATATACAACATAGAATATAGCGGAACATGATACAATATGAAATAAGTCTTCTCAGAATATAATACTGCAACTCTGATCCAAAAAGCTCCAAAGACAAAGCTCCAAAACTCCTATCTCGATCCACTATCAAGATTGCACCAAGCAAGTCTCGTCCATATCCAAAGAAAACTGAACTAGCTCCAGATAATCTACTGAACCTAATTATCTGAAAAACCAAACTCTAGACTGCCCGTGTAGAAAAATTTTGAGCACCCAGAGTTTAGGAAATAAAGAATAAACTCTGGATCAGTCATGGGACTGGTGTGAGCAAATAAAAACAGTTTATCTTTAAAAACAAACAACGAAATATTTTTAAAATAGATTCGCAATGCTTTTTAGAAATGAGACTACCATAAGGCCTCCCGCACACACACACAATGCAAACGCAGAATCGGAGGAGATTTCTCCTTGTGATAGTCAAAGATGCTTGATACGCATTAAAAAGAAACATTTGATATTATTACTAGTGCATAGTGTATTATAAATCATTTCGAAAGTAAAGATATAAATCTTAGCCAACATAGACATTTCGAACTATGCCTACTATAGCTACCATGTTCAATAGCGGGTTACCGCCAGATTCCATGGCAGGTTATACAACTAAAACCGTACAAGGCTCATATTTGAAGAATGGCTTTTCCAACAAATGGTCAGGCCAAGGAACTTCCCATTGCCACATGGAAACGCCTCTGGAAGGACGCCCCGAGAACCAACCGTTCTCCGCTAAACAAAGCCGGGAACCCCTTTTCCCAAGGGATATTACAAACCCTCAGATATGCCACCCCCGGTCCTTTGGGACCTTTAAACGAGAGCTCTCTAACCAACATCACACCATAATAATAAGTGTTTCAACATGAGTAAATATCTGGGCTCCATACCATGATACTACCCTTTTCCAGAAGGAATGGTCATACCCTAGGGACGCTATCCCTGAAAACCTTGCCGCACAATTCCTGTTTCGGCCATTACCGGTTTGTGAGGCTCGATGAAGTTTCGTCCACAAAAACACACTTTATACAAAAGCCGTGCTTTGGGTCAACAAATGATCATAGAAATGATCACAAAGATAGACGATCAAACAAATGATCCTATCACAAATAATCAACACAATGATCATTTCACAGCAACACTCAGCATGTCACATTACCAAATTGGGAATATATCGCTGATAACCTTCAACTACATAACCTCTGAGCTCGTACGTCTCAGAGAAGGGTGTTAAGCTAAAAGAATAAATTCTCCGCCACCAACAGAAATATATTTGAAAGAAATCGGCTTTATATCTCAATTTGTAATGTCAGACATACTATCCATACAAGTCTGTTCCGGGCTCGAACAGAACCGAAGGCACTTACAAAGAAGTCCTTGCAATCCGGGTATTCACAATCCCGATTGGACTTCCCATCACTTAGGGAGTCTCTATACCGTTGCAACTCAGTGCAGAGACAATCGATAGGTCATCCTATCGTTCTCGCAAATACCCGGTCTTCACCACCGGTCTTCAAATGCTATCCATAACGACATATCACATATTCGAAATGCGTTATAGGACCCAAAGGTCCTTTCCCGGCTAACCCGAATAGTGAGCGCAACTTTTAAACATATGGATATGAGATTTCGATTAAGTCACAACTTAATAATTCCAAACTTTCTTTCAAATGGTTTAAACCAATTACCATTTCAAATCTTTTAAACAAAAAGATTTATTTCACAAAGTTCACTCAGTTTCACAAAGATTCATTTACGGATTTCAAAACAATTTCCTTTTCAATTTGATTAACTCATTTAGATCTTTAAATCAAAGATTTATCTCATATCCTTCAAAACTTATTTCCAAAGATTCATTCATAACTTGGAAAATTATTTTCGATTCAAACTTGAAATCTCTTTAATATAAATTGGAAGTTCATTACTCATATGAAAGCTTTTTATCACTTAGAAACAATAGTTTTATTTTGGAAAAAAAACCCCGATTCCATTTATACAAGTTATAATCTTTGGTTTAATTCAAATTTCCAAATCAACGCTTAAAAATGGTTTAAACCCGTATAATTTGTAAAATCCTTTTTAAATCATAAATACTGAATATAGAATTCAATTTCAGATTTCTTTCGAATTTCAATCTAAATCCGATTATTTAAATTCCAAATCTTTATTAGTTATTCAAAAATAACTTTTATTCTTAAAACAGCTTTTCAAAAGCTTTTCCACATTAAAACTTAATTTATTTCCAAAAATATTTGAATTAAAAATTCAAATTCAAACTTATTTAAAAATCTGTGACTTAACCGATTTCCTCGTGAAATCCATATTTGTGTGTGTATAGTGTGGTCCAAGGGTTTAACACAATAGTGCAATATCATTCAATCATCACAGATCAAATACGACAATATATCCAATAAGCGATATAAACTATAACGCTTGGCTTCATTCACAGATCACAGATATACATATCACAGGTAATGAATTTACATCACAGATAACTAATTACATTACAGATCACAATACGAATCAGGATATAACACAAAGCATCACATGTCAGGGATATCAAACAATTCATCATCCAATATAATCCAAACATCCATAAATAGGGTCAATTTAATTATCTGATTAATTTAAATCAGATTAATTTCTATGAGTAAATTCGCTAGTTATAGTAAATTAATAATCAATTAATTTCAAAACATTTAATAAATTATCTCTTAATGAAATCATTAATTAACTCTTCATTAATAATTAGTCCTTAATTTATCATCTTTAAATAAATTTGCAATAACTAAGTAATTACTCCTTAATTAATAAATCTTTAAACCTTAATTAAGTAATTAAATCTTTAATTATTTATTTGATTAACCCAAACAATTAATTAATTTAAATCATAAATTATCCATTTTAATTTAACTTAATTTACAAATTAATTCCTATTCCCTTTCAAATTATTAAATTAATAAATTATTTTGAAATCAATTATTAGGTCTTAATTACTTTCCTTAACCATTAATTAATAACTTTAATTATTAATTATTTATTAATGACACTTTATTATCCATCATTAATTATTCAACTTATTTAACATTTAAGAAAAATCTTCTTTAAATTTTGAAATTTAATTATATTACTAACTACAACCTTAATGGTTAATTATCTTTATGCTTAACTAGAGTCATTAGTTAATTGAAATAATTTATTAAAAGTTAAAAACATCGTTAAAAATTAACTGGGATAATTAAAGCCTGTATTAAATTTTTAATTTAAAACTATTAAATACTTATTAAGTTCACAGTATTTACAACTTGATGAAAATCTTTTTCTTTCCTTTTCTTTAAAAATATAATACTGCAATTTACAGAAATCTACCTAGAACTTTCAAGTTTTACTCGAATATCACTTCGAGTTTTCACATATCTTCCCCGAGTCTTCCCCCTGCTCCTTTCCTTTCGCGCTTCCTCTTATACTTTTTTTACAGTCAAGTAACGAAAAACACAGCACGACAAACTCACGCAAAATACCCAAGACAAAAACCATCATACCCAGGTGCTAACTCGAGTCGACCCATCCCTGAAGACGCTGACACAGCTACGCCCCCTCCGTGCACGTGCACGTGAACCGCCGCCACCTCCGGTGGCTATCGCGACCCTCAACAAGTCGCGAATGACCACGACAACCCATCTAACCACCCAACATCCTAAGTCGACGACGCGTTCGAAAATCGAACTATCAACAGCCTCCAGGAATCACCCAGTTCACCAAATTTCGTTCCGCGTGGCCACCTCCGGTCACCGGAGAACTTGCGATCACCCCCTACAGCTGCTACACCTCCCCACGCATCTCCTCTCCAAGTCCGGTCCCACTCGACGCCACGATGAGTGTGCACGAGCCAAAAACCCATACGCCATCTTCACCGTCCTTAAACCCTATCCCGATCAATTTCTACCACTACAACCACTGATAAATCCTATTACCATTTTTCCTTGAATCTCCACTGCCTAGGCTACCTTCACCATTAATCACGATCCCCAATTCATCGTTGATTATCGTGTTTTGGTAAAATGTCGATTCAGTTCAACTGGAAATTTTCTCATCATTCATAAACTTAAAAATCATAATTCTTTCACCAAAAATCATTATTTTGCAATACGAACACAATTATATAATCAGATTATAAAACTAAAATACTTGAATTTTCTGATTTAGGATGATCTTACTGTGAACTATACATGTTAAAATAATTGCTTCCTAAATCCTTTTGAATTTGTTTTTAAATTTAATGTTAACTTGTTACAACCATTTTTCTTTCACGAATCATGGCCTACAATTGATTCTATGAGGAGGTATTAAATTTGTAAACAGATTCTAAACTTGTAGAGTATGAAACAGAGGTATGGTTTCTTGCCTGTGCACTAAGATGCACACAATTATTATTATTTCTTTACTATAAAAGCAAGCAAATACATTCACATTCATACAAGATTTTTTTCTTTCTCTTCACGGCAGCATACTTGCAAGATTCAATTAGTTTCTAAGTTTTAACAAAATAGTTTGCTCACAGTTTTGAGAAGAGGAAGAACAGATGATCTCTGTTGTTTTGAAAACTGCAGTTGATATTGATTGAACCTGTTTTGCTTTAAATTGAAGGATGTCTCTATATTTTCTTCTTGCTATTTCCTTTTACAGGTTGCTTTTGTTTGGTTTAAATGAACAAGTGTATATGGATGGGTATTAGATAAAGGCAATAGCTTGGTATGGGGTGTTATCTAGTATAGGCTTGGAATAGAAAAGGTATATACTACATATATAAAACATGGACAGTACGTCCTTTATACTGAGAAAGGTAGGCACTAAGTTTAAACAATTCACATATAGTACTATGCTATATTTTTTTTTATCAGGTTATTAGTTTCTACATGCTGAGATGTTTGCATTTATTACTTTGGTACATTATGTTTTTGTTTGCAACCCATGCTAGTATACATTTCATTTGTTTACTTTGTATAAGTATGCACATGTGTACTTGTTTATGCTTACCTATATTCTACTTCACAGCTACATGTTTTATTTGTCTGGAAAAGATGGAAACATTTAACTTTGTTTCTTACTTGAATGTATTTGCTTTGTTTTGTTTATTTTCTTGCTTGCCTATTGTAATTGTATACGCAGTTTTGTTTTCTTATTACTTTGTACTTACTTTTTTTCAACATGATGTTAGGATTTTAGTTAATGTGCTGTTTTGAATTTTAACTATATGTATTTAATGTGTATATTTTATTCTAGTTTTGTTTGTTTTTATTATGTATGTATTTTTATGTTATAGATATTATATTTTTTTATAGTTTTACTTTATATATATATATATATATATATTTTCTTGAAATTTTGTAATTTATCTTATGATTACATTTCTAACTTAAGTATTAAATTTATAACACATATTTTATTCTGTACACTTATATTCTATATTCATAAGTAGTTTCTTCAAACATTTTATTTCTAATCCAATTCAATTACATTTATAATAAGTTTCAAATCCAATTCAATTACATTTATAATAAGTTTCAAATCCAATTTATAAAATATTTAAGTATACATATCTTATCAAAATTGAAAAATTCAAACAAATCCATAATTTAATCAAAAATTCAATTAAATTATAAATTGAAATTCGTCTTTAAAACTGGGATCGTTACATTGACCATACATGTACTGCGACTGTTACTGCTTTTGACAAAGATGCTGCCTACATTCTCAAACGGAGCGT
Source organism: Allium cepa (assembly GCA_030765085.1). Taxonomy (NCBI): domain Eukaryota; kingdom Viridiplantae; phylum Streptophyta; class Magnoliopsida; order Asparagales; family Amaryllidaceae; genus Allium; species Allium cepa. The sequence goes on along the minus strand of CM060934.1, from coordinate 363,728,295 downwards.
CGATGAGATGATGGATATATCCAAAACGGTACACATGTTACAACTACACTACTTTATCAATTTACAGTGCTAACTTCAAACTGTCTAACCTTAGCACGCAACCACTGTCCCCCTCCTTCCTCCCCTCCCTCAGCCTACCTAGCACTACCTTTTCTTTTTCAGCAGACTAACGGTGACGAAGTAATTGCTAAACTATTCACCAGCTTGATGGGTACAGAAGCTCGGTTTGAATTTAAACCGTCAAAGTACGACATTATGAATTATGGAAAATCGCTGACTGTTAGTACAATTTAACTTATTCACCAACCTAACAACCCTCTGCTTGATGGACCTGACCCTCCGGAACCAAAGGATACAAAGGAAGGTGAAGGTACCCAGTTAACTACTGAATCCAGCAATGTCACAAAAATTGGTGCAACTATTTCTCCAACTTCTGTCCATTCTTCTAACGATATCTTACATACATTTTACCAGCCAACGCTTTGCTTTTCTTCATCAGGTCTGTTGAATAGAGAGAAAATTAAAGTTAAGCAGGTCTGTACTCCAACCCACAATCTACCCTTATTTCCACATAACATACAGACTAACTAACATATAAACTCCCCTTAACTGTAGGAGGATGAGGACTGTGTACACGATGGCAGCATATCAGAGCACACCGTTGGCCGGGAGAATGAAGCTAACTATCACATGCTGCCTAATGGTAGGCAAAGAAAACGTGGACGACTGACTGGTAGTAAGAGGAAGAAGTAGGCAGCCATATGAACAATTACATGATGAACCATCGTACGTCCGCATCACCATCTGAACTCTGTCTTCCCAAGTCCTTTCTTTTGTGTTATGTTTCCAACTATCCATCATTATTTCATCCTGTATCTATTTCTGCCTTCCACTACAGACGAAAAAGGCATATCTGTTTACTTAGTGTATCTGTTTACTTACGGTTGAATCTGTGTCCTACTGTTTGTACCACTTTATTTCTAGGCTCTGTTCCGTGTAATAAATGTCGCACTTTTACACTGTCCAATTATGTTTTCTGTATGTACACTTCCCTTTACTATTAACCACTGTTAATATATACATTCTCCAATACTTCATACACTCTTCTCCACCAGCGGTAACTTACTTAACACCACCCATTTTTAAACTCATAAACGTATTCTATGTTACAACTGATAATCTCATGCTTTACAGTTTGAAAGCATGTGCACACTGCAATCCTGGCGATGGTTTGAGACATATTTTTTGCATAAATCACCTTTTCTCAACTAACAACTTCTACTTCACTGCGTAACTATACACAACATCACCTATTCATTCCACTTTTCTTCCATTCGCCCATGCACATACATTTTGTACGCACGACAGTACATTATAGTGTGGTAGGTAAAATATTGTAAAAATTTTTTAAAAAATCTTTTTCGTTTTATTTGAACAGTAACTGTCCACCACTCCTCTTAGTACTACCAACGTACATAACATATTTACTGACAATGATGTACATAAGGTAGATGGTGACAACGTTCAGTACACATGCGTGCTCACTACATCTCCGTACTACACAAATTCAAACAAGGACTGTCAACATGATAAACAAGTTACTTTAAGTTACTTTAGTAAAGAACTGTCAGCTCACCCCTTGAAAAACGCATCACTCCAACATATGTACGTCTGCATGGCTATCGGAATAAAGTAGCATATTAATATACTGCATGTATAACACACGATGTAATCTTAATATAAAGGATGCACTTAAGTTTACTCTTTACAATCCTTGACCTAGAAAAAAAAACTGCATCTTCAAACGTATATTCTTTCCTTCTTGGATGGCATGGTAGTAAATGAATTTTCACAAAACATTAAATGACTATGAATTCAAATAACTCAATTTTTTTATTTATTTTACATATAGTACGTCAGAAGATACAGTTATGAAGTGTAGGAAAGTCAAGTGTGTTAAATAATTTGGCACTTTGTCCACCTTCGCACCATTCGTCACTTACTGTATCATATCATTTTACGCTGTTTTTATCACACTTATATATTACGCGACATGAACACTGTTCTTCATCCACACACTAACTATACAGTGACAAAGGACGACGTACTTATTACTGATAGCATTAAACTCTTTTCTTTAATTACAATTGAAACACAACGTTCATCGCACTCTCTACTGCCTCTACTTCTCGGTGCATCCTGACTGGGTTAGAATGCACCAAGATTTGTTCACACTTCAGTTTCGATTTGCTCGACGCCTTTTCTAAATTTTACCGTCATTTACACAACGTCTAATTATCCATGTACAATCATTCACATAACTTACACTTACTTATTTTCAACAACATACAGGATTACCACAAAGTAGCAACTACCATATTATTTGCAACCAAAAACACTAAACACCTAAACGCCAAACTTATTACTAAATATTGACTATATCCCTCCTTCAAACTTTTAACACTATTTCAATTTCTCACATCATTTTCCAACTACCTCCACACTGCCCATAACACTACAGGAGTTAAGAACTAGCACTGCAGATGATTTGTACATACTGCTTCAACAAACAACTGGACTACATTCATCTACACCTACAATTACAGGTAAATACCAGCACTGCCCGTGTGCGAAGCACGGGCCACGTACTAGTTACTATATTAAATTTTGAAACACAAACCAAATCATAATATATGCTTTCAATTACTTTAAAACTTCCTATTACAAGATATATCAATATATATATATATATATATATATATATATCATAAATCGAAAATATTTTGATTATCCTTTGGAAAATAAATCTTATCAATATTAAATTGCTAAAATACATATTTCCAAAGTAAAGTATTATAAATTCTCAAAAGAATTAAACTTGCCAAATTTTATATTGTTAATAAAATTGTTAATAGATATTAAATTATTATTATTATTAGCCCCTTAAAAGAATTTAACTTGTCAATTATAATATAAAATGATCAAATCAATTTAATTATTATCAAAGATTATTAAACTGATATTGCTCAAAATTCCGGGTCGTCACAAAAATAAATAACACATAATTTAAATTCAAATAGATATTTTATTCAAACAAATATTTTATTACAATTTTTGAATAGTACAAAATTTGAGCCTCACTATATACACAATTTCCATTACAATACAATTACAAATTATAATACAATTTTTCACCATACATACATTTGCACCTCACTACATATCACTCGTTCACTCATATTTGATCTTCAACTGCATTCCAATTTGTATCCAACATCTGAATTATCTACAAAATAAACACTGACACGGTAAATTTGAAAAAGAAATATTTTTGCAGTGTAAAATAAAATGTGTTTTTAAAAATATTATTCGCCTCAGTTATTTAGGTTGATCGTCACTATACAAACCATAAGGCTGTACACACCGATATATGCATGATAAAACTGTAAGGATAGGTGAGCAGAAGGTCAAACCCAACCAAAAACAAGGATCAACTCAAGTGCAATACAAATAAAGTCACGATATGAGCACAAGCTCAAACCCATAAATAAAGTCACGATATGAGCACAAGGTCAAACCCGAGCAAATCTAGATTTAACACAGGTGCAATACAAAAGCATCACAAATTTGTCGAGTACAAGTATCTCATGCAACAAGAATCAATAACCGGTTTACACATGAACCTACAAACCATCATAACCAAAACACACACTTCAACTCACCATAACTGACCACACCAGCTCAACTATTTTCACAAGACTCAAATCAAGCTTTAGATCAAACAGTGATGAAGCGGACCATCAACCAAAGTGCAGACAAATTCCAAAATCAAGATGAAGTTCAAGTGAAACATAATTGCACATGTCAACAGTGGAAACTTCAAGCAAACTGCATGGTGCGACATACATACATACATACATATACACATATGTATACACATATGTATACATATATATACTATGCACATGAATCAAATGGACTGTTAACCGGCACCTTGGCCCGGCTACACAACGACAGTTGAAGATATTATTATTAGCACCAGACAAGATTCTGACCAAGAGGAGCCTAGTAGCAACGGGTTTGATGCGGTCAACATGTTTGGCATTTAGGCATGGTTCGGCAAGAACGGTTCGGCACACGTCGCTCGGTCCAGGTGGCTCGGCAAGGCTCGATCGGCACAAGCCTCGTTCGGCACAAGCCTCGTTGTGATATCCCGGAAATTTGGCAATATAAATTTAATAATCTGTGTTTAAAAATTTATTTGATTTAATAAATTCTTGATAATAAAATTTTGAATTGATATAATAATCATCTTATAATAAATATTTAAACTGGTAGATTCTATCTTTTAAAGCTAATAAATTGTTTTCTGTTTATATATATAATTGTATATCTTGTAAATGGATAAACTTTGATTTAAAACTTAGTAAATGAATCAATTTTTAATTTTTAATTTATATTTGGTAAAATTGGAAATTTGATTTAAATTTAACATTTAATTGTTTTAAACAATTTAATAAATAATTATATAGGTTATATTAAAGGAAAACCTTATTTGTTTAGATTTATATTTAATTAACTTCAATATGAATTTAAATTAGATTAACATTTAAAAACTTAGTTGTATTTTCTTGTTAAATTATTGCTTGAATTTATATATAAGAATTTAAAATAAAATTTACATATGATCTTAATTTATTAAGTAATAGAAGTAATTTATGATATCTTTTATAAATCATTTTAAATATTGTTTAATTTGTTATTTTCAAATGATATTGAGAATACTTAGTTTTTATAAACATAAATAAATTTTGTTAGAAATATGATTTGTTATTTTTAATTTTAACAAAAGTTATATATGCATCTATATATATATAACTTGATTTTAAGATTGGATTTGATAAATTTATTTAAATTTGAATTCAATGCTTTGAAATTTAAAAGAGATAAATGTTTAAAATATTTGAATAAGCTTATAATCATAATTTGTTTGCTTCATTTCTTTTAATTAGAAAAAGGAGAAGAAATAAAGTTCATTTATATTTATACATAAGAAACAATAACTTTAGATTTAAAAGTTTATTAACATTTATATTAAAATAAACATACTTAAATACATGTGTAAGTTTCTTAATACACCTAGTAGACATGTGTTAGGCTATAAATCAAATAAGTGACAAATGTTAAACTAAGAGAAAACAAGTGTCCTATTTTCTTTTTCTTTTAATTTAATGATATCAAAAAAATTTTTTTTATATAAACCTATTACTTCTCATCCTTCTTTTTTTTATTCTTTCTTTCTCAAAAGTTAAGAAGTTCCTCAGCCAAAGAAATTTGAAATTTTCATTTTTGCAAATCAAAGCATAAACATGTAATCCTTCAAATACATTAACTAGTAGTCTCCTCAAATTCTGTTTTAAATCAACCATCCCTGCATGCATCTTCTTTTTGGGAAGCCTGCATCTTTTCTCCTGAAATAATGAAGCCTGCAATTCTGTTTAAAATCAACCTGAGTTGCAATTCACTCTGCAAACCTCTTTTCTGTTTTGGAAATAACAACCAAATTTGCATCTTTATTCTGGAAGCATGCATGTGATTCAGGATGCAAGCATTACAGCAATAAAGATGAATAATTTTTAAAAGCAAACTAAAGTTGTAAAGCAGGCATACAATTGGAATTGGAAGCATGCATCAGGAGAAAAAAACATTTTCAGCAAATAAGTTACTATGTTCTTTTAAAAACCGGTGAGTAACATTTTTATTTAAAATAATTTAAGTAAACTTAGTTTCTTGAAATTTATGTACTGATTTAGTCATGATTATATATACCCTATGTATGGTTACTGAGGATATGCTTGCTATTGAATATTTGTTCTTGCCTGTTTTAACATTCCAAGTTTAAACTCTGAAAAAAAAATCATAACGTCATAATTCAAATCTGGATAAGGGTTTAGATTTCAAAGAAAAATATCTGGTTATGAAATTTAAGTTTAAAGTTTAATTTTTATTTAGTAAGATAATAATAAAAGGAAAACCTGTAAGTGTCTCTGAAACACAATATACAACAGTACTAATTATATGAAAATGGTAATTTAACTTGCAGATTCATTGGTTTATGTTCATAAATCAATTACATTATCAAAGATATGAATTTTAAAACCAAATTTAGAATTTATAGTTTGAATTTATTTTGGCATTACTGATTTTATTCAAAAATGGGTTTTGGGTTAGAGCTGTCAACCAAGGAGGTCGGGGTGGCCATGGAACTCTCTGGTGATAGAGTAAACAGTGAAGATCCAAGAAAAAATATGGGATGATGGATTTATGAAGGGGAATAATAGTAATTTCGAATCAAAGTAATTAACCCTAATTTTTTGTTACTTGAAACAACTGTTCGGTGCGACTTCCATAGATGACCGAGTGGTCTCAAATTTTAGAGAAAGGTAGTGGGTGTATGGAAGGGTCTGTGGCCGGCGGTGAAAATTTCCAGGTGATCAGAGTTTGGGAATTTGAGTAAATTCCTGGTTTGACATTGTTACTGGGTTTGAGCTCGAATGCTCGTTTTTGATTTAGGGGTTTTTCAGTTTCTCTGATGGTTGTGTTTTGGTTGAGGGATGGTCATCGACATATGTGGATGGTCGCGAGGTGTAGGTGGTGGTTGTTGCGGCGGTGCAGGTGCACGAACTCCTTAGTGTGTATGTTGTTGTTTTGGGGACGAAGGGCTTGAGTGTTATTTCGAGTAGAATCGTATTTTACTCGAAGCCTGTGCTTGTTGGACTCGAAGAGTATAGATGTGAGGCTCGGTACTGTTTCAGAGGAATGTGAAAATCTGACAGTACCTTAAAGATTTAAGTGTATTCGATTGGAATGTTACTCGGGTTTTACTCGAGAATTTTTTGTGTTTTTGCTTGAGTTAGTCTAGAGTAGTCTCGAGCGAATTATTGGTAGCTCGAATTAGTTTGTTTCAGTTTAAAACTTGACCTATTTCCCCAAATTTAAATTTAAATTTAAAGGTATAAAGCAAAGATTTAAATTAAATTTTAAATCTAATTTTTTAAATTATAGATTCAAGATTTAATTTGAATCATAACTGAATATAAATAAGTTTTAAATTCAAATTTTGTTTAAAATAACTTTAAAGGGATTTATTGTTTAAAAATGGTTTTTAAAGGAATTTGAATTTAAATTGGAATTTGAATATGTAAAGGAATGTTTTAAATTAAGTTTAAATTGATTCAAGTCTGATTTTGAATCTTTGATTTAAAATAAATTCAAGTTTTATAGATTTAAGTATTTTAACAGTTTGGAATGATAATGTAAAATTTGAATGTTTGAATTTAAAAAGAAATTGTTTTAAATCTTGTAAAAAAAATATCTTTTATAAGTATTATTTATCATATAATGTATAAGTTTTAAATTGGTTTTAAAACTTACTAAAATTAAATTATAGTTCAATAATTTGTTATACATTTAATTATTTGGATAATTAATTTATTTTAATAAATTAATGAATGAATAATTACTTAAAGTAATTAAACGTTTAATCTTAAAAGTTTAGGATTAATTATTCTTAGAATAATTAACTTGTAATTATGAATCATTAATTAAATAAGATTTGTTTTTAATTAATGATTAATACTTAATTAATCAAGTAATAATGGATTAATTAAGTTTTGATTAACACTTAATTATTTAATTAATTAGGGATTAATTAATGGGGTTAATTAATGATTAATTAATTTGTAATTAATAATGATTAAAATAAGTTAATTGTTTTAGAAAATAATTAATGAATTGTTAATAGTTAATGAAGTTCATTAACTATGGATTATTCAATAATTAATTAATGTGATTAATTTTAATTATTAATTAGATTAATTAATTTAAAGATAATCATATGTGTAAGTTATTAAGTATAATTACTTATGGAAGTAATTAAGGAAACTAATTACTTATTGTAATTAATTGAGGTTAATTTGATCAGATTAAGTTAATTAATTCAGTTTAATTAATTTAAAATAATCATTTGATGATTTGTGAAGTATAATTACTTAATGTAATTAAATAAAGAGAAGTTACTTAGGGTAGTTATTAATGGTAATTGCTGGATGTAATTAATTGAAGATGATTTGATAATTGTGGTAATTTAAGTACAATTACTTTGTGAATTCATCAAGGAATTAATTTGAGATAATTAATTATGGATTAGTTAATTTGTTTGGTAAAGTATTTAAGGGTAGTTAATTACTGAATGGAGTTAATCAAGAGTGATTAACAATTATGGTCTAAATTAAGATTAATTACTTAATGTAATTAATTTAAATAAGGTAATTAATTGGAATGTAATTAGAGATCATTAATTAATATAATTAATGATGTAATTAAGATTGATTAATTAAGATTAATTAATCAATAATAAGTGATTAAAGGAAATTAATTATTGTAATTAATTAAGGATTAACGTAATTAATTATAGTTAATTAATTTGTGAAGTAATTAAGGTTAATTACTGTATTTGGATTAAGTATGATTAATTTGTGAAATTAATTAAATAATAATTACATAAATGTAATTAAGGAGTAATTAATCAAAGGTGATTAATTAAAGTGATTAATTGGAAGATGGTTAATTAATTAATTAATTTATAATTAATTAATAGTTATGAAAGCAAGATTTATACTGATGAAGTAATTAATTTAATTCACTTTAAATTAATTTGAATGATGTAATTAATTTAATTCATTTTAAATTAATTATATTTGGAATGATAGATCATTGCTTATATGGATGGTTAATGTTGATTGCCTAAATGGTTTGAATCTCAAATATGAGATAGATAATGTTGAGTGATTTGGATGCATTGGTTGCATTATGATGATGATATAGATTATCTTTGATAATGATATTGTGGATTATCCGTGTGATGATGATATTGATAACCTATTGTGAATCTATGATTTATCTATCTGTGTATATAGATAATTGAATTTTTTTAAACTTTAAAACAACTTGGCCTTAAAAGACACGCTTTGGATTTCGATGTGACCGGGATCGGGTTTCCATATTTGGATATCCGAAAACCACATCGATCCAAATTAACATTAGGTCGTGAATCCAAGTGGAGCGAGTGAAGACTCGAGGTGTAAGGGCTATACGTCAGTATAACTCTATGGGTGATTCCGTAATGAGTTGACGGAATATTACTTATAGATTCGAGATGGTGATTTAGAGTGCAAGGGTTATCGTCGTTAACTCTGTGGGTGATTCCAAAATGAGTGTAACGAGATAATGCCTTCGGTTTCGTTCAAACCCGGAACGAACTTGTATGGATTGAATGCTTTCAGAACATCGTCAGGTGGACGATGAGCATTCTAAGATAATGTGTCCTCTAAAGGTAATCGTAGCCTCAAGCCTCATCAACCGGGAATGACTAAAACAGGGGAGGTGCAGCAAGGCTTCGTGGGTAGCTCCCACTGGAGAGCAAGATTTACCCCTGTCTAGAGGTCCCTTTTTATTTCGGCTGTGTGGGAAGTTGGACGTACGCCAACTACGGGGTTGTCTTGTTCGGGACTGTCCAGTAAGGGATGGTTCCGGCTTTGTGTTGCAGGGGATCGGGAGTGGTCCTCGGTACGGTGATCTAGGCCCCGTACTGTTACGGGCGGTACCCCAGTAGCCTTGCCATTGTATGGAATCCACAATCCAATAAGTGCCAATGGTTTTGATCGTATTACCCACTTTTGTGGCTAGTAGCTGGAATTTAATCATGTAACAATTTCGGCTATTTCATATTTACTTGAAAACCCTAGACCTATTATAATATCACTGGATTTCCTATCAAATGTTTTGGTTAGCATAAGGTAAAAAAATTTCCATGTTTATGTGTGGGAAGTCTTACGTGATACCTTTCTTTTTAAAGGATTTTCAAAGTTAAGCAACTTTAACCTGTTACTCACACCGGACCCATGTCTGACCCGGAGTTTATTTTTGTTTTTCATAAACTCTTGGGTACTCAAATTTTTACGAGTAGCCAAGGGATTCAGGTTAACTTTGACGAATTATGGAGGAGCAATAGAGCAGGAGGCTTCTGCGTTATAGATAATAGTTCCGCTGTGTGTTCTCTGTGTTGTATCTCTTTGTTGTGATATATTGAGTTGTAAATACTAGACAGGTGTTTATAACTGTCTAGTATATGTGATATGTATGTTGTGTATCTCTGATTGGTATTGTATATTATGTAAATACTTATATTATTAGTATAATTTATTCGTTCTGTTGTTGAGATTCTGATGTTGTTTCTTCTTTCTTCTCTTTCTTTTCTCTTTTCTATCCCTTTCTTTCTTATTAATGATGCGTCATTTTATGGAGACGGATGGCGGGTTATTACAGTGGTATCAGAGCATTAGCTTGAGTGAATACCTAGGCTCTGTAGTGGTGTCTTTCTTGAGAGATCATATTTGTAACTTTTTATACATAACTATATATATGTAGATATATTTATTTCTACCTATTTGTTGGGTTACCCGTTTAGGTTTTCCAACATAAGTTATAAAGGTAGAAGGGGTAGCAGTGTGTGTAACACGACTACCAATGGTTGGAGTTTGAGTGTTAAAGTTGGGAGTGTATCTGTCGAGACCGTAGACCTAATACCGTCTCGAGTAAGCTTTGTAGTGATGAAGAATTTCATTTATCTCTGAAGGTAACCTGTAAAGGTTCGGAGATCATCTTTGAGTTGGATGAGTAGAGTTTGGATCTGTCGGTTGGGCAGAAGGAAATGATGGTATCTTGATACCTCAGGAATGAGTAGTTGTGTGATGAGACACAGTGACTATGGATGTGTCCAAAGATTTTTCTTTGGAACAAGTTTTAGAAGTATGTTTGCTTCGATGTTGTGGATGGGTTCAGCAGGATGTTTCTGTCTGGTTTGAGGCCTGAGTTTCTCGAAGATCTTTGGATTAGGAAGTCTTTGGCATCGGTGTGAGCAATGCAGCTCGGAGTGTTCTGTGTGCTAGCAAGGAGGTCTTCTAGTAGCTGTTTTTTGAAGATGGAGTTCAGAAGCAGAGTGGATCAGTTTCCTCGATGGATTGTTTAGATAAACATAGGCTGTTCTGATTGATAAAGAGAGAACAGTTTACTTTGGATATTGGACTGGTTGATCGCAAAAGTAACTTGCGATAGTTCGAGTGTTCTCTTGAGCTATGAGAAGTTTGTCCGTACCTGGAGGCTGAGTTTTCTTATTGACTAGATTTCCGGAATGCTATTGGTGGTTCAGTTTAGTAAAAGGGTCAGATGGGACGTCTGAGTTTTCTTTTATGGATTTGTTGAACCGTATCTCTGGGGTATGTTGTCCTGTTTGTGCTTGTGTTCTTCTTTAGCATTCTTTTCTACTTCGGATCAGAGTTGAGCAGCGGAAGCAGTTTGGAAGTGCATCTGCTTTTATTTTCCGGATAGGAGAAGTTGTTGTCTTCTGATGTTGAGGAGTTGAGTTTGAGATCTTGATCTTGGTTGATCTTGAGGAGATCATCTTGTTGTGTTGATTGGTCCAGTTTGTTTCTAGAAGTATCAGCGAAGGTTGAGCTGGTCTGTTAGGGTGTGGACAGTCCAGGATCGTCTGTAGAGATTTTATGGATAAGAGTCGAAGGAATTTGGACTCTGAAGTCGTAGATTTAATTTTGGATAAGTTTTATCCGATTAAATGAGCTATAAGTTTGGGTAAGTCTGTGAAGCTAGCTCTGAAGTGTTTTGGAATCTTTTCTGTATCTAGGAGATTACGTGATTGATCTACAGGATTGGATTGCCAGTTTGGATAACTGGGATTCGATGAGTTTCACGTATCTCTGAAGGAGTACGTGTATGATCTATCTCTGGTTGTGGAACCAGTAGTTTTGGAGTTTTGGTTGTTGAGTTAGACTCGTTTGTAGTCTGATATCTGGTCTAGTGTTTAGATATAGTTGAATAGGAGCTTTGTAGCTTCATAGTATTGATTGTTTAGATTCTATAGAGCGAGTATCCCGATATTTATACAGGGGAAACTCGTGGAAATTCTATCCAGAATTTTGTCTGGATAATTAGATTTGTTTGATTGTGTAAATTGGTTGCTATGGTTGTTAGCATATATGCTTGTGTTTTAAAAATAAAATCTTAAGATAGATTATAAAATTACCTTTGCTTTTAAATTTCGGGGACGAAATTCTTTTAAGAGGGGAGGAATGTGATATCCCGGAAATTTGGCAATATAAATTTAATAATCTGTGTTTAAAAATTTATTTGATTTACTAAATTCTTGATAATAAAATTTGAATTGATATAATAATCATCTTATAATAAATATTTAAACTGGTAGATTCTATCTTTTAAAGCTAATAAATGTTTTCTGTTTATATATATATAATTGTATATCTTGTAAATGGATAAACTTTGATTTAAAACTTAGTAAATGAATCAATTTTTAATTTTTAATTTATATTTGGTAAAATTGGAAATTTGATTTAAATTTAATATTTAATTGTTCTAAACAATTTAATAAATAATTATATAGGTTATATTAAAGGAAAACCTTATTTGTTTAGATTTATATTTAATTAACTTGAATATGAATTTAAATTAGATTAACATTAAAAAACTTAGTTGTATTTTCTTTTTAAATTATTGCTTGAATTTATATATAAGAATTTAAAATAAAATTTACATATGATCTTAATTTATTAAGTAATAGAAGTAATTTATGATATCTTTTATAAATCATTTTAAATATTGTTTAATTTGTTATTTTCAAATAATATTGAGAATACTTAGTTTCTATAAACATAAATAAATTTTGTTAGAAATATGATTTGTTATTTTTAATTTTAATAAAAGTTATATATGCATCTATATATATATATATATATATATATATATATATATATATAACTCGATTTTAAGATTGGATTTGATAAATTTATTTAAATTTGAATTCAATGTTTTGAAATTTAAAAGAGATAAATGTTTAAAATATTTGAATAAGCTTATAATCATAATTTGTTTGCTTCATTTCTTTTAATTAGAAAAAGGAGAAGAAATAAAATTCATTTATATTTATACATAAGAAACAATAACTTTAGATTTAAAAGTTTATTAACATTTATATTAAAATAAACATACTTAAATACATGTGTAAGTTTCTTAATACACCTAGTAGACATGTGTTAGGCTATAAATCAAATAAGTGACAAATGTTAAACTAAGAGAAAACAAGTGTCCTATTTTCTTTTTCTTTTAATTTAATGATATCAAAAATATTTTTTTAATATAAACCTATTACTTCTCATCCTTCTTTTTTTTATTCTTTCTTTCTCAGAAGTTAAGAAGTTCTTCAGCCAAAGAAATCTGAAATTTTCATTTTTGCAAATCAAAGCATAAACATGTAATCCTTCAAATACATTAACTAGTAGTCTCCTCAAATTCTGTTTTAAATCAACCATCCCTGCATGCATCTTCTTTTTGGGAAGCCTGCATCTTTTCTCCTGAAATAATGAAGCCTGCAATTCTGTTTAAAATCAACCTGAGTTGCAATTCACTCTGCAAACCTCTTTTCTGTTTTGGAAATAACAACCAAATTTGCATCTTTATTCTGGAAGCATGCATGTGATTCAGGATGCAAGCATTACAGCAATCAAGATGAATAATTTTTAAAAGCAAACTAAAGTTGTAAAGCAGGCATACAATTGGAATTGGAAGCATGCATCAGGAAAAAAAACATTTTCAGCAAATGAGTTGCTCTGTTCTTTTAAAAACCGGTGAGTAACATTTTTATTTAAAATAATTTAAGTAAACTTATTTGCTTGAAATTTATTCACTGATTTAGTCATGATTATGTATACCCTATGTATGGTTACTGAAGATATGCTTGCTGTTGAATATTTGTTCTTGCCTGTTTTAACATTCCAAGTTTAAACTCTGAAAAAAAATCATAACCTCATAATTCAAATCTGGATAAGGGTTTAGGTTTCAAAGAAAAATATCTGGTTATGAAATTTAAGTTTAAAGTTTAATTTTTATTTAGTAAGATAATAATAAAAGGAAAACCTGTAAGTGTCTCTGAAACACAATATACAACAGTACTAATTATATGAAAATGGTAATTTAACTTACAGATTCATTGATTTATGTTCATAAATCAATTACATTATCAAAGATATGAATTTTAAAACCAAATTTAGAATTTATAGTTTGAATTTATTTTGGCATTACTGGATTTATTCAAAAATGGGTTTTGGGTTGGAGCTGTCAACCAAGGAAGTCGGGGTGGCCATGGAACTCTCTGGTGATAGAGTAAACAGTGAAGATCCAAGGAAAAATATGGGATGACGGATTTATGAAGGGGAATAATAGTAATTTGGAATCAAAGTAATTAACCCTAGTTTTCTGTTACTTGAAACAAGTGTTCGGTGCAACTTCCATAGATGACCGAGTGGTCTCAAATTTTGGGGAAAGGTAGTGGGGGTATAGAAGGGTCTGTGGCCGGCGGTGAAAATTTCCAGGTGATCGGAGTTTGGGAATTTGAGTAAATTCCTGGTTTGACATTGTTACTGGGTTTGAGCTCGAATGCTCGTTTTTGATTTGGGGGTTTTTCAGTTTCTCTGATGGTTGTGTTTTGGTTGAGGGATGGTCATCGACATGTGTGGATGGTCGCGAGGTGTAGGTGGTGGTTGTTGCGGCGGTGCAGGTGCACGAACTCCTTAGTGTGTATGTTGTTGTTTTGGGGACGAAGGGCTTGAGTGTTATTTCGAGTAGAATCGTATTTTACTCGAAGCATGTGCTTGTTGGACTCGAAGAGTATAGATGTGAGGCTCGGTACTGTTTCAGAGGAATGTGAAAATCTGACAGTACCTTAAAGATTTAAGTGTATTCGATTGGAATGTTACTCGGGTTTTACTCGAGAAATTTTTGTGTTTTTGCTTGAGTTAGTCTAGAGTAGTCTCGAGCGAATTATTGGTAGCTCGAATTAGTTTGTTCCAGTTTAAAACTTGACCTATTTCCCCAAATTTAAATTTAAATTTAAAGGTATAAAGCAAAGATTTAAATTAAGTTTTAAATCTAATTTTTTAAATTATAGATTCAAGATTTAATTTGAATCATAACTGGATATAAATAAGTTTTAAATTCAAATTTTGTTTAAAATAACTTTAAAGGGATTTATTGTTTAAAAATGGTTTTTAAAGGAATTTGAATTTAAATTGGAATTTGAATATGTAAAGGAATGTTTTAAATTAAGTTTAAATTGATTCAAGTCTGATTTTGAATCTTTGATTTAAAATAAATTCAAGTTTTATAGATTTAAGTATTTTAACAGTTTGGAATGATAATGTAAAATTTGAATGTTTGAATTTAAAAAGAAATTGTTTTAAATCTTGTAAAAAAAATATCTTTTATAAGTATTATTTATCATATAATGTATAAGTTTTAAATTGGTTTTAAAACTTACTAAAATTAAATTATAGTTCAATAATTTGTTATACATTTAATTATTTGGATAATTAATTTATTTTAATAAATTAATGAATGAATAATTACTTAAAGTAATTAAACGTTTAATCTTAAAAGTTTAGGATTAATTATTCTTAGAATAATTAACTTGTAATTATGAATCATTAATTAAATAAGATTTGTTTTTAATTAATGATTAATACTTAATTAATCAAGTAATAATGGATTAATTAAGTTTTGATTAACACTTAATTATTTAATTAATTAGGGATTAATTAATGGGGTTAATTAATGATTAATTAATTTGTAATTAATAATGATTAAAATAAGTTAATTATTTTAGAAAATAATTAATGAATTGTTAATAGTTAATGAAGTTCATTAACTATGGATTATTCAATAATTAATTAATGTGATTAATTTTAATTATTAATTAGATTAATTAATTTAAAGATAATCATATGTGTAAGTTATTAAGTATAATTACTTATGGAAGTAATTAAGGAAACTAATTACTTATTGTAATTAATTGAGGTTAATTTGATCAGATTAAGTTAATTAATTCAGTTTAATTAATTTAAAATAATCATTTGATGATTTGTGAAGTATAATTACTTAATGTAATTAAATAAAGAGAAGTTACTTAGGGTAGTTATTAATGGTAATTGCTGGATGTAATTAATTGAAGATGATTTGATAATTGTGGTAATTTAAGTACAATTACTTTGTGAATTCATCAAGGAATTAATTTGAGATAATTAATTATGGATTAGTTAATTTGTTTGGTAAAGTATTTAAGGGTAGTTAATTACTGAATGGAGTTAATCAAGAGTGATTAACAATTATGGTCTAAATTAAGATTAATTACTTAATGTAATTAATTTAAATAAGGTAATTAATTGGAATGTAATTAGAGATCATTAATTAATATAATTAATGATGTAATTAAGATTGATTAATTAAGATTAATTAATCAATAATAAGTGATTAAAGGAAATTAATTATTGTAATTAATTAAGGATTAACGTAATTAATTATAGTTAATTAATTTGTGAAGTAATTAAGGTTAATTACTGTATTTGGATTAAGTATAATTAATTTGAGAAATTAATTAAAGAATAATTACATAAATGTAATTAAGGAGTAATTAATCAAAGGTGATTAATTAATGTGATTAATTGGAATATGATTAATTAATTGATTTGTAATTAATTAATAGTTATGAAAGCAAGATTTATATTGATGAAGTAATTAATTTAATTCACTTTAAATTAATTTGTATGATGTAATTAATTTAATTCATTTTAAATTAATTATATTCGGAATGATAGATCATTGCTTATATGGATGGTTAATGTTGATTGCCTAAATGGTTTGAATCTCAAATATGAGATAGATAATGTTGAGTGATTTGGATGTATTGGTTGCATTGTGATGATGATATAGATTATCTTTGATAATGATATTATGGATTATCCGTGTGATGATGATATTGATTACCTATTGTGAATCTATGATTTATCTATCTGTGTATATAGATAATTGAATTGTTTTAAACTTTAAAACAACTTGGCCATAAAAGACACGCTTTGGATTTCGATGAGACCGGGATCGGGTTTCCATATTTGGATATCCGAAAACCACATCGATCCAAATTAACGTTAAGTCGTGAATCCAAGTGGAGCGAGTGAAGACTCGAGGTGTAAGGGCTATACGTCAGTATAACTCTGTGGGTGATTCCGTAATGAGTTGACGGAATAGTACTTATAGATTCGAGATGGTGATTTGGAGTGCAAGGGTTATCGTCGTTAACTCTGTGGGTGATTCCAAAATGAGTGTAACGAGATAATGCCTTCGGTTTCGTTCGAACCCGGAACGAACTTGTATGGATTGAATGCTTTCAAAACATCGTCAGGTGGACGATGAGCATTCTAAGATAATGTGTCCTCTAAAGGTAATCGTAGCCTCAAGCCTCATTGATCGAGAATGGCTAAAACAGGGGAGGTGCAGCAAGGCTTCGTGGGTAGCTCCCACTGGAGAGCAAGATTTACCCCTGTCTAGAGGTCCCTTTTTATTTCGGCTGTGTGGGCAGTTGGACGTACGCCAACTGCGGGGTTGTCTTGTTCGGGACTGTCCAGTAAGGGATGGTTCCGGCTTTGTGTTGCGGGGGATCGGGAGTGGTCCTCGGTACGGTGATCTAGGCCCCGTACTGTGACGGGCGGTACCCCAGTAGCCCTGCCATTGTATGGAATCCACAATCCAATAAGTGCCAACGGTTTTGATTGCATTACCCACTTTTGTGGCTAGTAGCTGGAATTTAATCATGTAATAATTTCGGCTATTTCATATTTACTTGAAAACCGTAGGCCTATTATAATATCACTGGATTTCCTATCAAATGTTTTGGATAGCGTAAGGTAAAAACTTTTCCATGTTTATGTGTGGGAAGTCTTACGTGATACCTTTCTTTTCAAAGGATTTTCAAAGTTAAGCAACTTTAACCTGTTACTCACACCAGACCCATGTCTGACCCGGAGTTTATTTTTGTTTTTCATAAACTCTTGGGTACTCAAATTTTTACGAGTAGCCAAGGGATTCAGGTTAGCTTTGACGAATTATGGAGGAGCAATGGAGTATGAGGCTTCTGCGTTATAGATAATAGTTCCGCTGTGTGTTCTTCGTGTTGTATCTCTTTGTTGTGATATATTGAGTTGTAAATACTAGACAGGTGTTTATAACTGTGTAGTATATGTGATATGTATGTTGTGTATCTCTGATTGGTATTGTATATTATGTAAATACTTATATTATTAATATAATTTATTCGTTCCGCTGTTGAGATTCTGATGTTGTTTCTTCTTTCTTCTCTTTCTTTTCTCTTTTCTATCCCTTTCTTTCTTATTAATGATGCATCATTCTGTGGAGACAGATGGCGGGTTATTACACTCGTCTGACACGAGCCTCGTTTGGCACAAGCTTCGTTCGGCAAGCCTTGTTCAGCACAAGCCTCGTTCGACATAAGCTGCGATCGGCTCCCCTCACTCGGCAATTACCGTTCGGCATCTATGGCCTGGTGCGCAGTAGTTACTTACCACGGGCCGAAGCACATTGTTCCTAGGCCCATTAGGGAAGTCCAACCCATCTTCGTCTATAAATAGAGAGGCAGGGGCACAGTAAAATGGACCTTTCTCGGAAACACTGGGGAGACTCTGCCATTTTTTATACTCTCCTGTTTTTAATTCAAACTGGTGTTCAAGTGATTGATTTACGGATTGTATCTGTATTCAAGTAATTGAGAATGCAATATAGATTAAACTCAAAGTGGACGTAGGCAATTACGTCGAACCACTATAAATCCGGTGTCCTCGTTTTTGGTGTTCCTTTTGCATTGAATTACGCTATTCTGCTATTCTAATTTACTCTCTTCATTAATCTCTCTACATAACTCTACTCAAGTGTGTTAGTAACCAATTTTGGTGCTAACATTTTGGTGCTTTCACTGAGAATTGAATTCTCAGCATGATTGGATCTCATCATCTACTAGTGGATTTCCATATTCGTGGGATAGATCCAGTTGTTTACTAGAAAACTTCCTATTCTACTCAGATTTGAAAAAAAATCTAAAGGAAGCTGATAGCCGTAAGTTAATCAAGTGTTCATGTTCATGTGAAAGGATTGGATTCACTGATGTACGCAAGATCTAAGGATTTAAGGTTGAAGTTTGCACTTAAGTTGAATGAAGGTCGACCCTCCTCCGAAGGCAATTCAGCCGATCGCCCCAGAAAAGGTATATGCCGATCGCCCTCGAAAATGTGTATGCCGAGCCGCTCCCAAACGCTCTTCCAGGCCGATCCATAACTCTATGCCGAGCGACATCAGAATGCCGATTCATACCTCCAGGCTGAACGGAAAGAAGGCCGAACAGAATTTTGGCTGAACAGAATTTAGACCGAATAGAAAGAAGGCCAAACAGAATTTAGGCCGAATTGAATTTAGGCCGAACAGAAAGAAGGCCGAACAGAATTTAGGCCGAACAGAAATTAGGCCAAACAGAAAGAAGGCCGAACCAAATTTAGGCCGAACAGAATTTAGGCCAAACAGAAAGAAGGCCGTGTAGAATTTAGGCCGAACGGAATGAATGCCGAACAGAAAGAAGGCCGAACAGAATGAATGTCGAACGCTCCTGAATGCCGAGCACTCTCTAATGCCGGCCGAGCGCTCTCTAATGCCGAACGCTCTTGAGTGCCGGGCGTTCCTGCATGCCGAACAGTGTGGAATGCCGAACAAATTTGGATGCCGAACAATCGTGTATGCCGAGCAACTTTGTCATGCCGAACGGCCCTCAATGCCAATCGAAACTTAAGTTACACCGGTCTCTTATACAACCCCTATTTTCAAAAAGAATTCGGGTACGACCCAAATTTTCAAAAAATAGGCTATCTACTTCCCTTACATCCCGGTAGATAGTGAATTCAAAACTCAACTTAATAAAGGAACATTCTATCTACTTCCCTTACATCCCATGATCGACCAGGGGATAGAGGATATAGCGACAGCTTCTGAACGACAACAAGGGAACGGGCAAACAACCGCCACTCAAATGATACTCTCAAAGGGATATCATACTGATTACCCTTGAGGAGAATCGACCTCCATATATATTCTGGCAGCCAGTTAGCCGGAGACCCTCCTACGACCATGGGTCGTTTCTTTGACAAAAATGAATCTAAACCGAAGTGTGAAGGAGTGGAACAGACTAAGAAAAATAACAATGAAGGCCTGTTGGCTAAGGATGTAGAACCCAGTAGCCAAAACAAGACCTTAAAATTCGGCTCATATCCTCTTTGAAAGATTCAATTGACAACCACTATCTGAAGACTCGCAACTCAGAGTGGAATTGGAAGCCAACCTCGAGAGAGTACACAAAAGTCTAAAGAAAATTAGGGGAATGTTGTATATTCTCAGATGCTCACTGATCATAACATAGGCGGTTACAAACACCTCCGAGGCATGATCGAAAAGCCGATCTGGAAAGAAAAGCTTCAATAGTATGGACAAGTCCTGCAAAATGGCGGGCAGCGAACATCCGATGCCTATTAATAAAGGGCTATGATTATCAATTGGACTGCTGACGGCCGACGTCCCTTTGAAAGGATCCAGGGGAAAAATCGAATAGCGAGCACACGATGATGCTTCAATTATCAATGGAATTTATCCTAATCTTCTTTGAATTATTTCCATTTCTATTTTTATTCCAATTGTTCTATGAACTACGACTATCTTGAACTAAACTACTTTCAAAATGATGCAGGTGACTAGGTACTCAGATTTGGTCGCCAACCAATCCACACAGACCATGATCTGATGTGTGGTGTTACATCTAGACGAGCATAATTCAATCGCTCATCATCAACCATACGCCTTTGATTTGGGGCTATGGACCATATATTGAAAAGCTCATCACGATCAGAGCCCAATACAAAGTCAACATGACCGACCATCCATTCATCTACCTCCATGTTTGAATTGGAGACCTAAGCAAGGCTCGAAATGAGTATGGCCTGATCATCCACTCAAATCGAGTCATAGAACAAAGTTCGACAAAATACAAACGCCCATCCTGAAGCTCAATGACGCCGGGATCTATCTAGAGTGGACGTGATTTGATCATCTACAATTCAAATCCTACCTTGAACACAAAAGGTTATTCGAAAGCCCGACTTGAAGTAGTTGCGGTGGACTGCCTACTCTTTAACCATCGCTCTCAATACATGGACATGACTGCACCTTGGAACATATGCAACTTACTTTGTCTACTCAACAATCTATTATCCTTATTTTCTAGAAAGAGATACGAAGCAAATTGTATGAGATTTGGCTATCTAACCCAGCATGGATGTGATCCAACCATCTGTCATATACCTACTTTCTCGACACGATTGGAAGAGCTATAATCACTAAGTGGACGAGAATCGACCGTCCATTTTTCAAATTTCATCCCTCATGCTGGGGGCAGAATCCCAGTCCATGAGCAAACGTGGTTTGATTGTTCTTTCGACAACATTAGCCTTGATACGGTAGATGAAATACAAATTAAAGAGTTAAGATACAACTGCTCTCAACTAAAACCTCCAAGTCCCCAGAGTGTGGACAGGAGTCTCTAAGTCCCCAGAGTGCGGACTCGAGTATAAACGAATTAAATCTCCAAGTCCCCAAAGTGTGGACTGGAGTCCTCTGAGTCCCTAGAGTGCGGACTCGAGTATAAATGACTTAAACCTCCAAGTCCACAGAGTGTGGACTGGAGTACTCTAAGTCCCCATAGTGCGGACTCGAGTATAAACGACTTAAATCTCTAAGTCTTCAAAGTGCGGACTAGAGTACTCTAAGTCCCCAGAGTGCGGACTCGAGTATAAACGACTTAAACCTCCAAGTCCCTAGAGTGGGGGCTGGAGTACTCTAAGTCCCCAGAGTGCGGACTCGAGTATAAACGACTTAAATCTCCAAGTCCCCAGAGTATGGACTGGAGTCCTCTAAGTCCCCAGAGTGCGGACTCGAGTATAAAAGGCTTAAATCTCCATGTCCCCAAAGTGCAGACTGGAGTCCTCTGAGTCCCTAGAGTGCGGACTCGATTATAAACGACTTAAATCTCCAAGTTCCCAAAGTGCGGACTGGAGTCCTCTGATTCCCCAGAGTGCGGACTCGAGTATAAATGACTTAATTCTCCAAGTCTCCAGAGTGTGGACTGGAGTACTCTGAGTCCCCAGAGTGCGTACTCGAGTATAAACGACTTAAATCTCCATGTCCCTAGAGTGCGGATTGGAGTACTCTATGTCCCCAGAGTGCGGACTCAAGTATAAACGACTTAAACCTCCAAGTCCCCAGAGTGTGGACTGAAGTAGTCTACATCCCCAGAGTGCGGATTCGAGTTTAAACGACTTAAACCTCCAAGTCCCTAGAGTGCGGACTGGAGTACTCTATGTCCCCAGAGTGCGGACTCGAGTATAAATGACTTAAACCTCTAAGTCCCCAAAGTGTGGACTGAAGTACTCTACGTCCCCAGAGTGCGGACTCGAGTATAAACGACTTAAACCTCCAAGTCCCCAGAGTGTGGACTGGAGTACTCTAAGTCCCCAGAGTGCGGACTCGAGTATAAACGACTTAAATCTCCAAGTCCCCAGAATGCGTACAGGATTACTCTGAGTCCCCAGAGTGCGGACTCGAGTATAAACGACTAAAACCTCCTAGTCCCCAAAGTGCGGACTAGAGTACTCTTAGTCCCTTGAGTGCGGGCTAGATTATAAACGACTTAAGAACCTCTATTCCCTGAAGAGGATTCAAAGTACTCTAAGTCCCCGGAATGCGGACTAGAGTATAAACGAATTGACGAAAATCTCTGCGTCCTAACAGTGGACCGAAACATGAACAAAAATTGGACGCGAGTCGACGGGGGGGAGAATAACACTAAATTTCCAAAATACAGAGTGGTTCATAAACATCGATAAATAGACGAGTGGATTCCGATCATTCTTTATTTTGCAAACTTTCGGCCAAAAACCGACAGGAGGATTATTAACTCGCTAAGGATGGAGTTCGACCATCCGACTAGTGGCCTTATAAATTTACAACTTAAGCTTACTACAGCTTACTATAGCTCTAGCATGGCTTTCTTTACAACTTAAGGCAACAACTACAGGGAAGCCTCATACAGAACCAATCGAAACGACATCTAATGCTATGGGTGACCGACTATATCATACCTCAGATTGAGGGTCAATACCAATCCGCACCAAGCATATACGAATATGACTCAGATGTTCCATGAAAAACTATAACCCCCAGAGTGTGGAAAGGAGAGTAAACCACGAAGACTTGGTCAAAAATTATCCAGCACCCTCCTTCGATCCGTCAAGAGGAGTATGAAACTGAATGAGTATGACCTGATTGCATTTGTAGCCAACTTTACTCCGGGATCTGATTATAGAGCATGAACCAAAGTGGACGTGGGTGACCATCCAGTGTCCAAATTACGCCCTGAAACTGACGAGGTATCGAAGTATTCCTCTTGGAATGAAAACCCGCAATACAATCCAGGATATGCAAGACTTAGCCTCCCATCGACTAACCTGATCCCACGATTCAACGGGAAAGAGAGTAAAGCTAAAGTGGGCATGGCTGGCCTTCCTACTTATCAGTATATGCCCCAGACTTGGGGGAACGAGCGAGAAGCAAGATGAATGTGAATCGACTATTCACCGATCTACTCTATGTCTTTGGAGTTTAGGTGAGAATATAAACATAACTAAGACGAGACTCAACCGTCCATGCAATACATTTATCAACCAGAGACTAGGAGCAGACATGTAGTCATCCGAAGACTGGCTCGATAGCACAATATTGAAGCTTATATATATTGTTCACAACTACTCAAGGCTACGACCGAAAGAATGCCTAGGGATGGATTAAATCGATACCTAAGCTAGTGGGCAATTAACTGTCACTCCAACCCGAGGCATGCGGGTCATGAATGTTGCTCGAATGTGGAAGATGGAACCCCTGCAAAATAACAACGCATGATGACAGTCGATATAGTGTTTAGGAGTCGAGATGCATACAAGGTGGACAGCTCCGTCCGCATCCAAAACACTGACAATTGAAAAGTAGTGCCCGAGCCTTGGCTCGGGCAGCATTCTCGGATCTATAGAGACATAGATCCGAGAGATGATGATGGGGGACCTAGGGAAACGAATGCAGCACCGACTGACCTGACGATTGACATGCCAGTCAGCCGAGATGACCCGTCACAATCCTTAAGATTGGATCGCAACTCGACCCGTCATTGGCCGAAGATCTTACTGATTTCTTTCGAGTGAATCTAGACGTTTTCGCTTGGACACATTCTGATATGTGTGGGATTTCTCCCGCTATTACGAGTCATATGTTGAACATAGACCCGAAATACATCCCTGTGAAACAAAAAGAGAGAGGCATGGACCTGGAGAGGTCCGCTGCTCTCAGAGAGGAGGTGGACAAACTCAAAGCCAATGGGTTCGTCCACGACGCCCTCTACCCTGAATGGGTTTCTAACCCTATGCTTGTGAGGAAAGCAAACGGGAAGTGGAGAACTTGTGTTGATTACTCTGATCTGAATAAATCATACCCGAAGGATAGTTTCCGTTAACCTAGAATCGACCATCTCGTCGACTCTATGGCCGGACATGAATTATTGCCTTTTTATGGGTGCGTATTCGGGATGCAATCAGATCCCGATGCACATTCCAGACTAAGAACACACCAGTTTTGTCACAGATGCAGGGCTATATTGCTATGTAGTAATGCCTTTTGGATTGAAAAAATGCAGGAGCAACTTATCAGCGTCTGGTGAATCGAATGTTTAAAGATTAGATTGGTAGAACGATGGAAGTCTATGTGGATGGCACGCTCATGAAGTCACGGCAGTCAAACGACCACATCCGAGACCTGGCGGAGATGTTTGATATACTCAGGCATTATGGAATGAAAATCAATCCTTTGAAGTGTTCATTTGGCGTAGCGTCGGGAAAAATTTTGGGTTTCATTGTGAATGCGTGGGGAATCGAAGCTAACCCAAAGAAGATTCAAGCTATCCGAGACATACAAGTGCCCAGAACTATAAAGCAGATACAAAGCTTGAATGGAAAGGTGGTTGCGCTGATTCGATTCATATCCAGAGCTACAGACAAGTGTATTCCTTTCTTCGATGTGATAAAGAAAGGAAAGAGGAATTTCGAGTGGACATCTGATTGTGAGGAAGCATTCCGAGCTCTGGTAAGGCATTTGGGAAGTCCCCCGGTGCTATCGAAACCAATAGACCATGAAATGTTGTATATGTACTTAGCAGTATCCCAGAATGCTATAAGTACGGCTTTGATTCGCAAAGAGGACCGAATTCAAAAGCCAGTTTACTATGTTACTAAACGTCTGACAGAGGCGGAAAGAAATTATCCGAAGACCGAGAAATTAGCCTACTATTTGGTGATTGCATCACACAAACTTCGCCCATATTTTCCGGCACACTCAATCAGTGTTTACACTGATCAACCCTTGCGACAGGTACCCAAACGACCGAAAACTTCTGGAAGGATGTTAAAATGGAATATCGAGTTGAATCATTTCGATATTACCTACCTGCCATGAAGGGCCATACAAAGGCAAACATTAGCAGACTTCATTGCTGAATTCACTGTGTCGAACGACTCAAACGACTAGAATGTCATACCTCCCGTTTGATGGAAGATGTACACCGATAGGGCATCTAACGACCGTTGTTCTGGGGCTGGCATGGTTCTTGTGACTCTTGGAAACCGATCAGTTTGTTATGCTTTGAAGCTTGAATACCCAGCAATAAATAACGAAGCTGAGTATGGAGCATTGATTGCTGGCTTGAGACTTATCGAAGAAATGGAAGTACAATCGGTTGAAATCTTTTGTAGCTCGCAGCTGGTGGTGTACCAAGTGCGGGGAGACTATCAAGCAAAGGGACAGAGTCTTGCCCCGTATCTTGCACGGGTTCAGGGGCTGCTAGCAAATCTGGAATATTATGATATCCCGCATGTCCCGTGTGAATAAAACAAAGAAGCAGATTCATTGGCCAAATTTGTGAGCACTGGCGATGCCCAAGAAATGGGATTGGTTCCCATTCAAACCTTACATACTCCGAGTACAAATATGATGGAGGTAGATTTCGTGTTAGAAACCAAAATCGAGAAGGAATCATGGATGACCCCATTTAAGCAATACTTACTACATGGGGTCTTACCCGAAAGAAGGAGCGAAAGACGACAAGTCATTCGTAAGGCCTCGCGATATGTAATGAAGAGTGGAATAACGTATCGAAGGGGATTGTCGACCCCCTTACTCCGATGCATAGCCCATGATGAGATAAAACGAATCCTGAAGGAAGTCCATGAAGGAGAGTGCGATGACCATACTGGGGGGCAGACGTTAGCAAAGAAAATCCTCCACTATGGATACTATTGGCCAACTGTAAATCGGGATGCCGCAGGCTATGTGAGAAGATGTGACAAATGTCAGAAATATGCAAAAATCCCAAGAGCTCCGCCGACGGAACTCACACAAATGGTTAGTCCTTGGCCATTTGCAATGTGGGGGATTAATATAGTCGGTTCCTTACCCCTATCCAAAGGTGGTGCGAAATACGCGATTGTTGCGGTCGATTATTTTACCAAGTAGGCAGAAGTAGAGCCTTTGGCCACTATCACCAGCAAGAAAATCATTAATTTCGTTGTACGAAATATTATTTGCCATTTTGGCCTTCCATGAACTATCATTACAGACAATGGAACTCAATTCGAAAGCAAGGAGTTCAAAGAATTTTGCCAAAATATGGCATTGGGAAAAAGTTTGCAGCAGTTGCTCATCCGAAAGCCAATGGACAAGTGGAAGCCGTGAACAAAATAATCAAATCCATATTGAAAAAGCATTTGGAAAAGGCTAGAGGCAAGTGGATGGATGAACTTCCAACAGTATTATAGGCTTATAGAACTACCCATTAGTCAATGACTGGTCGTACTCCATTCGCCCTTGCTTACTGCTCTGAGGCCGTCATCCATGTAAAAGTTGAAGTCCCCTCTCATCAAGTGGCTGATTACGACCTTTATTTCACAAAAAATATACAAATCAAGAATCGCAATTGAATTGCAATTAAACTAGATGGAATTGACAATGACTTATGAGCATATAAAACGCATCCGACAGCCAATGGCAAGAACATGTACCCAAAATGCATATGTACATCCGAAAAAAGTTTGACTTTTGAAATCAATAGGGAATTTAATTCTCACTTAAGGTTATTAAGAAAACACTAGATCAAATAGCCGAGGCTTACTGGCCCTGTAGAACCAGACACGGATGGCCACTGATGAACTACAACCTTGGATTTATAATACTAGGAATCGACCTGGCGTCATGACAACCAAAGAAGGATACGACACCTTGGGAGGATGAAATTGAAGGATAATGACTATCCAAGAAACATGATGGATTTCTTTCTGGAGACATGGAATACTCAGTGAATCAAAGCGTGTCGTGTTGCTTCACACGACACACTTTGGAGGGCAAGTGTTAACCGGCACCATGGCCCGGCTACAAAACGACAGTTGAAGATATTATTATTAGCACTAGACAAGGCTTTGACCAAGAGGAACCTGGTAGCATACGGGTTTAATGCGGTCAATATGTTTGGCATTTAGGCGTGGTTCGACAAGAACGGTTCGACATACGTTGCTCGGTCCAAATGGCTTGGTAAGCCTCGTTTGGCACAAGCCTCATTTGGCACAAGCCTCGTTCGGCACAAGCTTCGTTCGGCAAGCCTCGTTCGGCGCAAGCCTCGTTCGACACAAGCTACGATTGGCTTCCCTCGCTCGGCAATTGTCGTTCGGCATCTATGGCTTAGTGCGCAGAAGTTACTTACCACGGGCCGAAGTACATTGTTCCTAGGCCCATTAGGAAAGTCCAACCCATCTTCGTCTATAAACAGAGAGGGCAGGGGCATAGTAAAATGGACCTTTCCCGGAAACACTGGGGAGACTCTGCCATTTTTTATACTCTCCTCTTTTTAATTCAAACCGGTGTTCAAGTGATTGATTTACGGATTGTATTTGTATTCAAGTAACTGAGAAAGCAATAAAGATTAAACTCAAAATGGACGTAGGCAATTACACCGAACCACTATAAATCTTGTGTCCTTGTTTTTGTTGTTCTTTTTGCATTGAATTACACTATTATTCTGTTCTAATCTACTCTCTTCATTAATCTCTCTACATAACTCTACTCAAAAGTGTTAGTGACCAATTTTGGTGATAACATGGACAAACACAAGAAAGAAGGCAACGGAGATCAATACAGCAAGTACTCCAGATTCGAGAATGAAAATGGAATACAAAGCAACGATGATACCAGAGACTATCAGACCACACCAACATGTAGACTCAACAATGAACTGACTCGAAGTTTATATGGAAATACAAGTGCAAAATCAAATGCACAAGTGACTATGATCTAGCAACAAGGAAACAAATGCATTCAGACTTCAACAGAAAAGACTTTATACATATGTTTGCACATATGTATACATATATACATGTAGTTAGACACATCATCCAGACATTTTCTAAAGCAAACAGGTGCAGGTACACAACAACCATGTGAAGACTTCAAGAGGAACTAGTGAAGACATCACAAACATACATATATACATGTATTTGTCTTTAGTGATAGGATGCGGTGATGCAGTATACAAAATGGAATGCATATATATACATACGCATAAGGATATGATTCAAAGCAACTCGAGCTAGCATATCAGACTGCAACAAGACCGGTCCAGATTGGAAGCAAATGCAAACTGGCTCGAGGCTACAACCCAGTACAGCTTAAAATGAAAACAATGGTAACAAGATCGAAATAAAGTGTGACCAGATCAACTCAAATGCAAAGAATAAACAAAATCAGTGTCGCGGGAATGTCAATCTAAACATAACAAATTTTAAATAACGAAGTCAAAGTCATGGTGGCAAAGGTGATAACAAGAATCGAATAAGTCAGAGTCAAAACATCACATTTCAAATGGCCAAAGTCAAATCCTAGAAAAGAACGGAACATAATCCAAATCAGACGCAAGCGAAGATAATCAAGAAAAGGAATATATGAATTGAACCAGTCTAAAAAAACATATGTATTCAAGAAAAATCGAATGGCGGAGAAAAATTATCAGACGCATTCAAGTAAACGAAAATTAATGGAATCGATCCCTATTTGAACCATTAACATCATCGACATACGGACCATTGAGTTCAAGTATATCAATGAGAGTAACAAAGGAAATCACATACCAGATTTATTCAAATCAAACTCGCAAAAATTGAAGCAGCCATTTGCAAGTCAAAGAAACCATTGATCGACAACAAGCAACGCGAAAACATCTATTCGATCGATCAACTGAAGTCAGCGTCTTCAAATTTACAAAAGCCCTAGTTATTGAAAGAGGAACAAAGCAGCCATTTTCACAAAGGAAAGGATACGGTCGATAATATAAAAAGAAAAGGGGACATTTTTTTACAGCATTTTATATTAGGCCGACAAATAAATTGCTTTTGGGCTTTTAATTTTAAATTAGGATTTCTAGTTTTTTTAGTTATTTTTATCTTGTAATCTACTTTTAAAATTTGGTAAAATTCTACTCGTGTGCCTTAAGGACGAATTACGGTGGTGTAGTTCAAGAATTCACAACTCATTGGCTGAGTTGTTGCAGGCTTTTGAGCGTAGAGTTAGGTTAGTCAATAACGGGTGTCATAAGTTTACGTGTGTAAGCGTCTGACTACTTAATTTCTAGTAGAAACCTTGAGGGCAACATGTAAGCAGAGCTTTGCCGAAGCTGGGTAAATCTGTGTTGTTCTATTTCTGCTTTTATTATTTTATTATTTTTGTGCTGCGATTATTTGATATGTTTCCGCAATAATTTTTATAATTATTAGTATCACGCTATTCAAACCCCCCCTCCTCTAGGGTGAAATCAATCCTACACATTTCTAGCGTCGATATCTTGAAATCATATGGATTCCTTCAGTATCGGATGTTAGGAGTAAATGGATTTCTATTTACATCTCTCAGACTCTGATATGGGGTCCACCTCTCATTGCCCAGCTAACTATCTCAGTAATTCTATCATTATCCTATAATGGATATTTCAATTCCATATTTTCATCTTCCCTTCATTCTTATTGGTAAATTTTGGGACGTGTTCTTCTAGTCACGCCTCTACTTTCTGTTTCACGTTCTGGTGTTCAACAACGTGTACTAGATGTGTCCCATCCCTATCTAAGTTCAAGTTGACCATGCCCCAAGTCCATGGGGATCGGTAGTGACCCATGCCCATGGATTGGTGCCAACCCATTGCATTTCTTCGGGGGTCCCTCCAATTTTCTCCATTCTATTTCTGAGTGCATTAGTTCTAGCCTCTGGTCTTTGGTTCTGTTCTGCAGAAACTCCGACTGTTTCTAGTTGTCTCATTCTTCTAAAAATCCCTCCATCATCTCTTCCTAGCGGCCTATCATTATGTCTTGCATCTCTATCTTCATTGTCTCCATCTTTGTTTTCCATTTAAAATATGAATTTGTAGTTTATCTTCTTATATTCACTTATTTATTTTAAATGGAGATTTGTGATAAATATTTTTTGTTTCAAATTTGTACAACAAATGTTATAAATTTGATAAAATGTTAATATTGAGATTTATTGGTTAAAATTAAATTTTTATAGTTAATAATTTGTTTTTAAAAAATAATGAGAATATCTTTTAATTTCAAAAATTATATTTAATTTTACAAAATATATCAATATTAATAGAAATGGAATTTTTGACATGTTGGTGATTTGTAAAATTTTGAGAAATCGATTTATATTTTTATAAAAAATTATTTTAAAGTGTATATTAATGCTTTAAAAGAAAAAACAAAGGAATTAGTAACACTTCTCTTAAAAATTTGAATCATTTGCTTAGTGGGTTCATATCAAACCCTCTTGGCCCAAGAAGTATGAAATAGGAAATGATAACTAAACTATGCATTTTCATTTTCTTTTCCCGTTTTTCGTTTCAGCAGGAACCTGAAAATATACATCTTCTATTTTGGAAAACTTATAACCAATTTTTCCCAAATCAAGATCAAATCAAAGGGGCTTTTGACTAATTCAATTATAAATTTATAGAAAGTAATCTCTTCTATCTCTTTATATGCTTAAATTCGATTACTAGTTTCATTTTCATCCTGGATTGTAATCTTATCTTCTCATATTTTTGAGTTTAACCTAGGGTATGGAATAAAAGATACCGGCCATGGAGAAATTGGGCATTTTGCATTTAATATTGGGATTAGTGAGTTAGCATCAAACTTCTTGGCTATAATTCATTGCATGTTGCTGATGGATAATCTAGTCGAATCTATGACATAAATTACTTTCAACCTTTGTGATATTCAAGCTTCATGTTGTATATTTATATTTGTTGGAACCCTAGACTAGTGATCCATCGTATTTTCTAATCATATGGATGTTTTGGTACCATGAAATCGCATGAAATGCTCATATTAACACTCTAAATCATCTATATCGAACACCAGGAACAAATACCGCCAGAGGGGACCGATCGAAGGGCAACCTGGAGCTGAAATAGCTCCAGTCCATGGTCCAACCGATGGACCGGTGGGCTCCACCGGTGCACCAGTGGCGTGCTTTCCTAGGGCTATTTCAGCTCCAAGAGACATCCCTCCGACCCACTGTTTGCCCGCCTGTTCATCACCCATTCTTTATCTCTTGTTTCTTTTGTTTTGTACAATATTTTGCACTTCTTATGGCATCAATTGCAACTCATTTTCTAATTTATGCAATGCATATATGGAGATGAAGTACAGTTGCACTCTGTGGATCCTCTTATTTACGTGGTTTACCCGGATTGTTCCTAAGCATGATTTTGTTGTCTACTTTAGTGATTTCTAATTCTTAACTCTGGGTTTCGATTTATCAATTTGTGAGTATATCTTAGGCTATTATTATTCCATAGAAGTTCTCTATGCATCCATGCTACAACACACAATGTTATTTCAAGTTTTTAACTTGAGTTTTTAATAGAACAATTTCAAATTTCAAATTGTTTTCCTATATTTTCAAGTACAAGTATATTTTTATTTACAAATGATATTTAGAAATATACATATATATATATATATGTATTAAAGGATCTATTTCTTTACAATAACAATGGTTTCAACCGATTTAAAATAATAGTTTAAAATTGTATTTTCATAAAAGGATTTAACAAGGGCTTATCAATACACATAACGGGTTATAAAACTATATTTTTAAAGATGTTTTTAAAGTAAACTATTTTTTATAAAATTGCACGTAATCAATTGAATGAGTAGGTGATTTAAACGGTTTAATAGAACAGGTGGTATGGAACACTCACATTTGTTTTATCGGTTAATTCCCAGATTTTTCGATTGAGCATTTTATGCACCAAAATGGAGTTCACTATTGTACAGTAAATGTATGAGTAAACCCAGGTGGTATGGGACATATGATCATCATCTATTTGGTTGCTATATAAAAGTATTTAACACTTTTATCAACGAGTTTATGACTTGCCTTCAAAGATTAAAGGACTTGCTCCTATCTTGATATTTATAGACCCCATACCTACCTTAATGTTTATGGACTTATAGGTCTGTCTTACAGTTACATGCATGTAGATGAATTCATTCACCAATTCTAGAGTTCGGTTCTTTTTTCCCTTTTTATGAGATTCCTGGATTCTATTTGTGATTTTTGGATTTGATGTTATTTGTGTTATCACTATAGTTTCCGAGACTTTACTTGTAGAAGCTATCTTGAATTTTGATATTTGGTGATTTCATTCTTGAAGTTCTGAAGAATGCTTAATATTTGTCGATACATGACTTGATGACTGCATTCAAGTTCTTGTTTACATTATTTATCATTTATTTTGCTAACATGTTCATTATAGTCTAGACAGATGCGTTTATTATTTTATAATGCTTAGGTCAGACCGAGATGTTTCAGGTGCTCCACTTTGATAGTTCTAGAGAGGATTCACTCTAGTTATTTAGTTATCCTTCATCTTACCTTTATCTTGTACATGTATACACAATCATGTAGTATTGTATCTCATATCGAGTTTAGACTCTTATAAGTAAATATTGGTTACATGAGATGTAGTGCAGATGCATTATATGGATCGTCTTGACCATAGTCTTGGATTTGATATTATGTATCTATTCGATTTGATCGACTTATATCTATTGCATTCTGTTGTGTATATTCTATGATTTGCATTTATCATATATTATTTTGTGTTATTATTATAGGCACCGTAGTTTTATTTTTAAGCCTGGATTGCACATGTCGACTCCAGGTGGGAAGGAAAAAAATTAGCATATTAATCGACTTATCAATACTCGCTTAAAGAAAAATTTAGGATGGTCGCTCCTAACCAGCCCTATTCTCTACACTAATAGACCGTATTACCCAGCAATACCCTTTGCCAGTGTGGGTCCCGGGGTGGGGCATCACATAATGAGAATGACGACAAGTACTCTCGAGTCAATGAGTCCTATTAAGAGCGATAACAACTACATACGTCCTACTGAGAACGTCACTATATCTCGACTACTAGCCCTGAAAGTAATATAATATAATTCGGCTAGTTAGTCCTAAGTGGATAAATCTATAAATCCTAATGTATCTGTAACGATCCACTATTTCGAACCATTTGCATCCGCACATGTCTGACTTGAATTGCTCAAAACAACAGATTGTTAATATATAATTGGCTAAACTCAACATGTATAGTAAATAAATCAATCGTAGAATCACGGACATAGTATTACAACAATAAGCAGCGAAATAGATAAATAGTAGTTCATGAAGCTACTACAAAACAGTTGAGTCTGAAACACAATATAATAGAATCTCAATACAAATGAATCTCTAATACATAAGCAACTGACAAGTCTGAACATAAACGACTGAAATAAAGTGAAATAACTGAATGCTGGAAAGATATAGATGGATCTCCAAGCGAAGCTCCAATCTTCTAAGGTGAGTCGCAAATGTTATGACACTCAGTCTGACCTTAGCATAGAGCAAAACACAAAATACTCGAGTCAGGATTAAGATTTTTATACCAGTAAATTAACTCAAGTGAAATGTCAACTGAAATACAAGTAACTTAAATGATGTTTGGGACTTCCATCGTTTAAGGATCCGTAGAACTATCTACTATGTAGTAATATACGCTATTATAATATTTCTATAGTAAAGTAAACTATTAAAGTAGCGTTAAGGCGTTACCCATATCCCCTTTAACACATTTCATATATTCCCGTAGTCTATACATGCCGTACGTTCCGCCAAACTAGTGGTTTACGCAGAGGACA
This sequence comes from Allium cepa, assembly GCA_030765085.1. Taxonomy (NCBI): domain Eukaryota; kingdom Viridiplantae; phylum Streptophyta; class Magnoliopsida; order Asparagales; family Amaryllidaceae; genus Allium; species Allium cepa. The sequence continues at coordinate 363,693,823 of CM060934.1, read as the reverse complement.
CCACATATGTACGGTACGAAACAAACTCGTAGAAGGCGCGATAGAGCACGTGACAAAGCAAGTGAGGCAATGTCAGGTTAGATATACCGTTTGCGGTTCCGAACTAGTGGTAATGCATAGCAGCTACTACCGCCCACCTCGTGGCACACTTCCAAATCAAAGGTGCACCCAATCAAATCACAAAGTAATAGAATGGTATCGAAGAAATGTGTCCAATAGAAGGAATGACCTCACTTGGTCAGGCATGGCTCTTGTTTTAGCCACATCAAGCCGACTCACGGGAGTAAGGACTGCGCTAAAACCTGATATAGAATGTAACAACCCTGTATTCTGTGATTATTTTAATTGTATATTTTAATTTTTTTAATTGAATTTCCTGATTTAAAAACTTTATTTTTTATTAAAATGAATAAATTTGGTTATTTAAATATAAATTTTGATTTTGATGAATTATAATTCCAAACATGAATAAATAGAATATTTTCCAGAAATGTGAATTCTGGTCAATATAGTCAAACTTTGACTTTTAATTTTAAATTTTAAATTTTGAAATTTTGAAATTTATTTTTATTTTGTGAAAGTAAATAAAAATTTAAGTATATTGCTGTGACGCCCCACCTCTATACCCACGCTAGCCAAGAACACTCCGGAGAAGTGCTGTCAACTAGCACGGAGAATAAGGCTGTTGAGGAGCGACCATCCATGTAATAGCTTATCACACGGTGGCTATAAATAATCTTCGGAAACAAACATAGAAATAATCATATCACAAATCAGTCACAGATATCCATATCACAAAGGCGGAAGAAGATATGAATATATAACTAACACATGAAAGTGTACATCAGAGTAGTGGTCAATAAGATCCACGATAATACAAAAGAATAGCAACACGTGCTATACAAAAGAATACAACTATGAGTCTATATCTCAAGTGTATACAGCAAAAACTGCTAATCTAAACAGTTAGCCAAAAGTCAGAGTGATGAATCCCTGGGAGGAAGTCAAGCAGAAGCACCTGTAACATCTCGGTCTGATCCGAGTATTATTTAAGAAAATAATAAACGGATCAGTCTAGCTATAAATATCAGATGACATGATATAACATAAAAGATATGGCGTAAACATAAACATCCATAACGACATACCGCTATAAGTATGTAAATAATGATCAATAGAAGATCAATCAATAAGAGATAATCAATATCACAAGAATCTTCTCAAAGATTCGAAGGGGGCATCATACCCTAAACTTGTACTCATAACAAGTCAATGACACAAATTCCAGAAATCAACACGAGAAATCCAGAAATCATAAAAAGGGAAAGAGGCCTATCACATGACGGTCCGAAGACCATGGGGAGCTACCCCACATGTGTGAGTGGAATCACACAGAATGAGGTCAAGACTAACCAAAAAGCAGAAAGGTATGTGTGAATGGAATCACACAAGTGGTGTCTAGTCTAACCTTGCAATGAAAGAGACATCGCGCAATTGCTAGTCTAATTCATAGAGCGATCATCAAGATCAACGAGAAGTGTCAATTACACTAAGCTAGTAAATATAGAAGTTTAGCTTCATGTCCCATAACCACTTGCTTAACTTCAATATTTACGAACAAACTGTAAATCTTCACTAATAAAATTGTCATAAGAGGTTCAATCGAACAAGTCCAAGAATTAACCGACGAAGTGAACGCAAGCGTTTCATACCACTTGTTTTACTAAGTCGTTTAATTAGATTTCTCATCCGAGTGAGGTAAAGGCTTGTATATACTAATAGATTGGAAAACGGTTTAAGAAAAGAGTTTTGTTATTAAAAATAGAGTTGAAATTGTTTGTTAAAAGAGTTTTGATATTTACTACTAGTATTGAAACCTTTATATTATAAAGTGACAAAACACATAAGTAAGTGTAGAAACAATCAGTCACAAAGATCGCATACGGAGATGCGAATAAAATCCAAGGAAATCAGCTCAGGAAGTTCGGTTGAATGTTCTTCAGATAGGATCGCCTACGCAGAGTTATACGGGGTTCGACCTGCCCGGTCAGGTCGCGGGGGTCCAGGGGGCAGCGCCCCCGGCGGGGTGCGGGGCAGCGCCCCGTCACGGTACGACCTAAGTGAAGACAAGCGGCTTACGACCTAAAGCAAAATGAGGTCTAACGACCTAAAGAGTTCGCGGCCTAAGGGATACGACCTAAGTGGCGCGACCTAGTGGATGACAGGTCATACGACCTAAGGGTAAGGTCGGAGGCGACCTACGACTTAGTGGGGTCGAACGACTTAAGGACAGCCGACTTAACAAACAGGTCATACGACCTAAGGGTAAGATCGGAGGCGACCTACGACTTAGTGGGGTCGAACGACTTAAGGACAGCCGACTTAACAATTCGCGACTTAGAGAGGCTTAGGTCGGATACGACCTACGACCTAGTGGAGCATAGGTCGGAGACGACTTACGAGATAACACGCGAACGACTTACTGGAGCTTAGGTCGGAGACGACTTACGAGATAACACACGAACGACTTACTGGAGCTTAGGTCGGAGACGACTTACGAGATAACACACGAACGACTTACTGGAGCTTAGGTCGGAGACGACTTACGAGATAACACACGAACGACTTAACTCTTAACTCGCAGCCGACTTAGCACTCTAACTCGTGAACGACTCAACACAGGCGAACAGAAACACAAAGGCGGTGACTTTTCAACGCGCGCGACTTACGACTTAGGCTTAACTCATGGACGACTTAGCGATGGCCAGAAACGACTTAAGGCCAGAACGACCTAAATCCGAGGCAGTGCGACCTAACTGCAGTTTTTTGTCAAAAACGCTAAAAATTGGAGTTTTTTGCCAATCCAATCCAAACCAAATGCAAATGCACATGCTAAAGTGATGGGGGATCATTCCCAACAGTCCAATATAGTTATAGGCTAGAATTGTGAGATAAAAATCTCACCTTTGCACTAAAATTTATGAAGATGAATCTTGAAAGCAAGGAGAAGCAATCCAAAGCTTGAATCCAATATTTTCTACTTGAATTAGGAGTTGAATGATGGAGTTGCAATTGAATTTGAGCTTGGAGTTTTAATTTCCCATTCTCTTCACCATTAATGCTAAAGCTTGAGTTAGTTAGGAAATTTTATGAAGAGTGAGGAGAAGAGGGTTGGAACTTGGGCTTAATAGGCTAAACTAACCCAAAGTCCAAAGCGGGAAAAGTTAGTGAAATTTCACTAACTCCAAACCTATCGATGTTTATACTTAAAAAGTTGTAAACGACATTTCGAACTCAATGGAAGTGGTCTCGAGTCCTAATTTGACCGTTTGCAAAAAGTAGTTTTTCGGACCAAAATCCGATTAACGATTTAATATTTAAATAAAAATATTTAAATGTAAACTCGATAAATATGCGGGTTGTTACAATTGCCTTCTGTTTTGTTGAAATCCGATTAATATTGTGAGAGTTATGCCTTTTTAAACCATTGTACGTAAATTGTTTATTTAACAAAATTATTTATTTTAATTTATATAAATAATATTTTGTTTGCCATATCATGTTCTAATTTGTGTATATATGTGTAATATGACATGTTATGTATATATTTTATTTTAAAACATTTTAAAAGTTTAGTTATAATTTTCAAATGTTTATTGTATTTTGTTTACAATTTTTAATTCTAGTTTCAATATGATAAACTATTTTCTTTATTTACTTTTTATTTTTCCTAAGAATAATTGTTTATTTTCCTTTTAATTTTATTTTTGTTTGTCTTTATGTTAATTACTGATTTTATTTTTGTTTATTTTGACTAAAAGAAATTAGAAATTCAAAGAGTCAAGGCCTTTCATTTTCTTTGTCTTTTCATTTTCTTTGTCTTTTCATTTTCTTTTTGGCATTCATTTCTTTGCTTTGACCATCCGTTTCTTTTGTTAGCCATGTGTTTCTCATTGCTTTTTACGTGAGAAACTTCTCCTCACTTCATTACTCACGGCCAAAAGAAATTGGTAATGGCCTCTCCCTTCTCTTTTCATTTTTACTTCTTCTTTTCATTGTTTTAGGCCTTGCTTCTCTCTAGCGTTGCTTGGCCTAACCCCTTCACCCTACCACCCTCTTCTCCACCATCACCATCCATGGCAACCACCTCCTTCCCCCTTTGTTTAGATCTGGCCGTGCCTTCATGTGAAACAAGCACCTCAAATTTGCAAAGCACTCCACCAAAACATGCCTAGCCGACCACATACATCACCCTACCCTTCATAGTTTGCCACGGCCTCACCCTTAGCCACTACCACCAGCAAGTGCTTTACCTTTGGATGCAGCACCAACACTGACTGACCTGTACCTAACCATGGTTGAGCCAAATGTAGCATAGGCCGAACCTATATGCACTATATTCCACCTATGTGCACTTGTCCCTTTGTATTCTTCATCTTGTAACCTCAAAACCCTTCACATACTTATGTAGCCGTGCCTATGTGATACCAAACCCGAGCCTTACCACCAATTAACACCATGGCCGAGCAACATAGTGAAGATGGTCGAGCCCTAGTTAAGTTATGGTCAAGCAATTTTGATGCAAAGGCTAGTAATGTTCTTTGTTAATTCAAATTTCCATGTTGTTTCAATTTATTGTTGTATTGTACATATATGTTTATATTATCTTGTTTATTTGTTGTATATGAGATAAATATCTTGGCTTTCTACTCACTTAAATCCAAAGTTGTGATGTATCGTGTTTGTCGTGCCTTTGGAATCATTCTTGCGTGTCGTAGTGGTCTATAGCTTTGGTAAAGGTGGGTCCTTCTCACTTTGACATTTTTACTTATGAAATGATAAATGGATGACAAGTGATTAGTAATTAAAATGTTTATGCAAGTTAGTGATGATTATACGATATGTTGTTCCACGTTATTACCATGTTAACTTTGATAGTTATCACCTGACATATGATATATGACAATATATTGTGACATTGACATGTTAGTATAATTGTTCATATTGTTTATGCATATGTTCACATTGCAAGTTCCCTGTTAGAATAGAATCACTATGGGTTGAAATGATACATACCCGAATGGACATTAGAATTGGGAAAATCATTATGAGCTGAAATGATAGGCTCATGTGATTTTTATTGTATTTTATTTGACTTGGGATTGCGGGTATGAAATGATAGAACCCGGGTTTTCATTTTAAACTGCGAATTGAAATGATACATATCTGTATCACTTGACCTAGGTTAGAAAATTATATACAGACCGCGTGGTATATTTTTAAATGACTTTTCTTATGATATGTATTTTTAAAGTATGAAATTTTGATTTAAAAATATATATTTTATGGATTTAAGAAAGCAAAATATCAAGATTTGAATTGTGAAATTTAAGTATGTAAATTTGAATAAAATGTGAATTTTGACTTTAAATTTTATTTTTAAAATGTAGGTAAATAGTGGAAATTAAATTTAAAGTTTTGAAATGATATTTGAAGTAAAATATTAAGTTTTGTTAAATTTACAAGTTAAGAAAACAGTGAATTTGGACTTAACAAATGAATTGAGTTTTAATTGGATATTTAATTATAAAATTTTGTTCCGATAAATCATATGCTAAATTGATTTAAATGTGAAATTTTGAAGCCTAAAAATATGATTTATAAGTTTAAAATAACAAGAATTTGGAGTGTTAATGTTTTTGAAGTTAAAATAAAATCTGGAATTTTATTAATAGGATTTCCAAAAATGTTGTGTGGTCTTATGACAGCATTTTTAAAGCGCTGTTGTTTTGTAATTTAACTATGTTTGAAATAATAAAATATCTATTACGGCATTTTATAAATATCGTTGTTCCCGAACTAAACTATTTTGGAAACTATAAGCTACGATAGCACTTTATAAATGCTGTCGTTGCTATAATTTGACACTGTTTTGAAATATTATAGATTTTAACACTATTTGAGTTATATTTTAAAGAGTTAAATTTTTGAACTCCTGGAATTGATTATTTGTGAAATTTAAGGAGTTTTGAATATAATTTAATATTTAAATTTTAATTTCAAAGGAATTTAAATTAAATTTGAATTTAAATAGGGTTTACTTTGTTATGTGTTAAATGGAATGAAATGCAATGAGATAAATGAAATTTTGAATGGAATTTTGAAATGTGTATTGTTATGATATTTGAAACAATAAATGAATGACATAATTGATTTTTAAAAGGTATTTAAATTTGAATATTTGATTTTGAATTTAAATAATGATTTGATAATGATTTGAAAGGAAATGATTTTGAAATGGTTTTGAATGACATAATCTTTATTTTGATAAAGAATGTGAATTTGGAATGATATTTGATTTTTTTTATTCGATTTATTCGATAAATGATTATTTGAAGTTCATATTTTGAAAAGGTTTATACTTGTAATTTGAGTTTAATTAAAAGATATTGGATTTACAAAATGAACGTTGGAAAACTAAGAAATAATGAAGTTAAATTTGATATATATGAAATTATAAAAATTAGTTTTGAAATGTGGGATATTAAAGCTTTGAAATATACTAAAGATTGAATAGTTTATTTTGTGGATCAAATCTATATTTGAAGTAGATAAGATTTGAAATAGTTTGTTGGGAAACTGAATTGAATTGAAACTGATGGTTTGAATTGAATTAAATTAAAAATTTGAAATTTTGGGTTTATTGAATAAATTTGTAAAATGTAAAGAATTAAATGAATGTTCCAAGATTTCTAATGTATGATTTTGAAATGTTATGATTTCCAAAGTGTAATAATTTTAAGTATTTTAGTCTCGAAAGAGTTATAACTTTGAAAGTATTATGATTATTGAAAGATGAATATATGTTTGAAATGGAAATGATATCATGTTGATTTGAATACAGTTTTGAAATAAAAATGGTTTTGGTTTCGAAGTATAAACTATTTTGAAAGGGATATAGTTTTGAAATGAAATGATTTGATTTTTGAAGTATAAACTATTTTGAAATGACTACGGCGTTATAATAACGATTGGTTGTTAAAAAGACCGGGATCGGAAATTGTCATACTCTCTGCCAACTCCGAAAACCACTTTAACAACTGTGTATGTGGTGGAGATTCCAGAATGAAGTAGGATGGTTGCGACGTTCTTGAGGTATATTACGTGGACCCGACCCCCATGAGTTGGCTTAAGGTGGCTAAAACAGGAGCGATCTCGGGCCAAAAGGGGTAGCTCCTCTGGTCGGACGCACTTCTTCGATACTATACTCTTACTTGTGGTCGATTTGATGGCCATCCTTCGATTTTGATTGGGAGTCTATTCCGAGGTGGGCATAGTGGCTGCTACGTTACCGGTTGCCTGCGTGCGTAATTGGTATATCTACCCTGGCATTGCCTTGCGTGCCGTGTCACCTATCATACCGAGCTTTACTACAAGTTTGTTATGCTCCTGTAGCCCATGGAGTATTTAGGGTAGCCTCTTGATATGGAGGTATGCTGATACTGGATGGACTACTGGGACTATTATGTGTTAAGGGCTATATGGGTAACCCCTTAACGCTATTTAAAAGTAAGTTTATTTTACTATAGACATTATTATAATAGCGTAATATTACTACATAGTAAATAGTTTAACGGATCCTTAGAGGATGGGCGGTCCCAAGTATCCTTTAAGTTACTTATGCATTTTGTTACTGTACACTTGAGTTGATTTACGGTTCATAAGTATTTATGTCCTGACTTGAGTGTTTTGTGTTTTTCTTTATGCTCGAGTCAGACTGAGTGATTCAGCATTCAAGACTCACCTTCGGAGTTGGAGCTTTGCTTGAAGATCTAGCCATTTATTTTTCTTTCAGTATCCAGTAATTCCAGTGATGTATTCTGATTTGTACCTGATGTATCTTGTTGTAACTACCCTGACTCGACCTTCGGAAATTGGCACCGAATACGACACTCGTATTCCAATGCCGCAGATCCAAATGTCGGATCTGGTTCGCCGGAGCTTATAACACAATTAAGTAAAACAATACAGCGGAAGAAAAATGAATGAATATCATTGATAAACAACATTCGATACAACAATGTTAAAATATGAATAAATATCAGAGATACAAGGTAGAAATGCTACAGCGGATAACTAAATGAACAAGCGGCGGAACCAAAACTTCAAACAGCAACTACAACTCAAATCCAATGCTCGAACCACCATCTCGTTTTACCAAGACAAGCAAGACTGGTCCGCCAAAGACTTCAATATCCAAAGACTCCAAAGAATACCAAAGAGAAAGCTGAGAGCTACCGAATTGATATCTATATCTACTATCCGAAAAACCCAACTCTAGACTGCCCGTGTGGAAAATTGTGGGCACCCAGAGTTTAGGAAGGGAACAATAAACTCCCGGTCAGTCATGGGACTGGTGTGAGCAACAAAAACAGTTTGGTCTTTTAAAACAAACAAAAGATTTTAAAATTTGAAATCCGCAATGTTTTTTGGAAAATGAAACTTCCATAAGTCCTCCCGCCACACATACAATGCAAGCGCACACTTGGAGGAGATTTCTTCTTATGACAGTCAAAAATGCATGATACGCAAAAACAATTTGATATTATTATTAGTGCATAGTGCAGAAAACCATTCGAAAATATAATATTATCTTAACCAGCATAGGTACCATTATATTATGCCAGCTATAGCTACCACCTGAGGTGGCAGGTTATACAAATGAAATCGTAAAGGGCGCGTATTGTTTCTTCGGATTTCCAACAAAAGGTCAGGCTAAGGAACTTCCTGGGCCGCATCGGTACGCCTCTGGAGGGACGCCCCGAGAACCTAACCGGATCTCTGCCAACACAAGGTCGGGTTACCTCTGTAACTAGGTAACTACTGACACGAGTAAGTCATCCCCCGGTCGTAACCAACCTTTATCCGAGAGCTTGATACCAACAACCACAAAGTAATGTATTTACAGTAACCACATAGGTTAAATATCTGGGCTCCATACCATGATATCACCTCTATCCAGAAGGAAATGAACATACCCTCAGGAGGCGCTACCTCTAAATAACCTTGCCGCATCTTTCCTGTTTAGACCATTTTGGGTTGTGAGGCTCGACGAGGTTTCGTCCATAAAGCTACGCTTTTCACCAAAGCCATGCTTTGACCAACAAATGATCATCAACACACAGCAGCACTTAGCATGCCACACTACCAAATTGGGAGTATATCGCTAATAACCTTCAACTACATAACCTCTAAGCTCGTACGTCTCAGAGAATGGTGTTAAGCTAAGAGAATAAATCTTCGCCACCAAATAGAAATGCATTTGAAAGAAATTGGCTTTATATCTCAAAGTGTAGTGTCAGACACACGACCATACAAGTCTGTTCTGGGTTCGAACAGAACCGAAGGCACTTCCCAAAAAGCCCTTGCAAATACGGATATTCACAATCCCAATCGGACTTTCCATCACTTAGGGAATCTCTATACCGGCGCGACTCAGTGCAGAGACAATCGATAGGTCATCCTATCGTTCTCACAAATACCCAGTCTTCACCACCGGTCTTCAAATGTCATCCATAACGACGTATCATTATTCGGAATGGGTTATATGACACAAAGGTCCTCTCCCGGCTAAACCGAATAATGAGCGCAGTATTTGAAAACATATGGATATGGGATCTCAGCTAAGTCACAGCTTTAAAGCCCAAAAACTTTCATTCAAATGGTTAAACAAATTACCATTCCCAATCTTTTAAACAAAAAGATTCATTTCAAAAACCTTCAATGGTTTAAACAATTTCTGCATTTAAATCTTTTAAAAAAAAGATTCACCTGTAAGACCCCTTTCAATTTGAAACAAGGTTCATCAATCTTTTAAACAAAGATTCATTCATAGTCTTTCAAAACAATTCCATTTCAAATTGGATTTACTCATCCGGTCTTTAAATCAAAGACTTATTTCACAGCTTTCAAAACAATTTCAAAGGTTCATTCATAATTTTCAAAACAATTCCCGTTTTAAAAGCTTCTTCAATTTCAAATTAGGTTCATCTATCCTTCATACAGATTCAATTATAGTTTTCAAAGTCATTCCATTTTAAAAACATGAAATCTTTTCATCTTAATTTGTAAATTCATTCCTTATATAAAAGCTATTATTATCTGAAACCATTTGTTCCGTTTCGGAAAACCCGATTTTATTTGCACGGGTTAAGGCCTTTCAAATATAACTTGGGTTAAATTCAAATTTTTTCAAAACCATACTTTTAAAATAGTTTAACCCATATAAACACATATATAGTTTGTATAATCTTTTTACATCATCAATAGAATTCAATTTTGAATTTTGAATTCAAATTCTAAATCAAATTTCAAAACTAGATCAAGTTATTCAAAAATAACTTTTATCTTTGAAATTCCTTTTCAAAAGTATTTTCAAATTCAACCCAATTCCATTTCCAAAATTATTTGAATTTAAAAATTCAACTTTTAAAACCATTTCAAAAATCTGTGACTTAACCGATTTCCTCGTGAAATCCATATTTGTGTGTGTGTAGTGTGGTCCAGGGGTATTACACACAATAGTGCAACGATAATCATCACATCACAGATTTAAAGCTCATCAATATCGATAAGCGGTATAAACTATAATGCTTATCTTCATTCACAGATTCATAGATAAAGTAAATTTATCAATAATAAGGATTCACTAATATGATTCGATGTGGGTTTCGGATAACCAACTAGAATCTGACTCCCTATCGCATCGAATTTCAAATGCCGTTTTACGGCCAAGGGTATTTACACCGAAAACATATCACAGGTGTCACAGATCAATACACAGCATATCTCACATCACATAATATTACAGTCCAGAGATAACAATCAAAGCAAGGCAATACAATCATTCATAAGCAAGCATATCTCTTAATTCAAATTCAAATTAAATCAATTACCTAAGAATTAATCACTTTACTTTGCTTAACCAATCATTAATTAATTTATCACAATCATTTAATTAATTAATCACTTCTTAATCAACGTCATTATCAATTAATTAATCGTTATTTAATTAATTAATTACCCTTTAATTATTAATTAATAACTCTAATTATTCATTATTAAAACCTGATTATCATTCCTTAATTAATTACTAATTAACCTTTAATTTACAATTAATTAATCTTAATTAATTGCTTAATTAATTCCAAATTTGAAATTAATTTATCTTAATTAATTATACTTAATTAACCTTAATTGTTTAATTAATTAATCCTTAATCATTACTTAATTAACCTCCAATTATAAATTAATGTTTAATTTCTTGATTAATTAACCCTAATAATTTAATTAATTAAATCTTAATTACTGTTATTAATTAATTTTTCTTTAATTACTTTCTTACGAAATTTATCTTAGATTAATCATAATTAATCATCTCTAATTTTGAATTAATCTAAATCATTAATTTAAAATCAAATAAATAAGTTATTCCTCAATTCTCTTATAAATTAAATTCTTTTATTATCTTAATTATTTATAAGATAATTTATGTACTTTATTAATGACTTTATTAACATTCAAGTGTATTTAAAACATTATACCTCCAAATTTAAATTTAATTTCATTTTGAATTTAAGATTCAAAATGTTTTAACCATTTAAATATTTATTCAAACTTAAATAAATTTATAAACCTTAAAATAAATGTAAAGAACATTCATAACTTATATAAGATACTTATATAAGAAAAAGCTTAAACCAAATTACTTAATTTTTTTAAAGAAATCAAGCTTTAAAATAAATCGATTATTTAACTTCCAAATTAAAGTTAAACACATCATAATTTTTCATTCAAATATAAAAAGAAACCTTTATAAAGAATTTTATCAAGTTTAAACATTTATTTGAAATAAAATTCATTTTTAAAATCTACTTTAAAACATTTAAACTTGTTCAACACTTAAAATTTTCAAAACTGATTTAAATTCAAGGTTTGAATTCATAGTAAACTTGGAGCTATATTTAGACTTGATTTTGAAAACTAGATTTAAATCTTGCTTAAATTTAAAATTTCATTTTTAAAAAATTAGGATTCAAAAGTTCATCAACTTAAACTTGAATTTTAAAACCCTGTTTTAAAATCCTGCTTTAAATTTGAATTTCATTTAAATTTTAAAAACACTGGACATTGTCAAGTTATTAAACCTGAAACCTGGTCAGTTTATAGAAACTGACCCGAGCCAAATTAACATTTTCCCTAGCCCTACTTCGAGTTCAACCTCGAGTCATACGTGACACAATTTTCTTCAAGCAAAACCACTAATTCTCCGAGTCACCCCCCCGAGTAAACTTCGTCTTCCCAAAACCGTTTAATCCCAGGTGTACAGGGACACACGCATGTAGATGCACAGTTCGACGAAGCGATTCCGATCATCGTCGATGATGCCCACAAATCACCTACGACTTCCTCCCTCGATCCCAATCACTAAATCTTCAGATTGAACTCGAAATCGAGTTCGAACACATCCATATTGGAATGAACCCAGACCAACAAAATCAATCGCTGACGACTTTCTCGGCCATCGGGAACCACGCCGCACCACCCAAAAATGCATCACACGATTTCACTTCAATCCCTCTTGGACCGATCCCTCTCAGCGCCTTGACGTCGACGAAGCCTCCCCTACAAACCTCGTGACCACAACTGAACAGTAAACCCTAAAATCAAGTCACGACGGCACCTCGATTAACCAGAAAATTTCCGAGTATTTTTCCTATAAACTTCACTACCTTCACCTCCTTTGACATCAAGCACAGGACTCAGTTGTTTGTTAATCATCAAAAATCAATGTTTTTATATTTTCCGTTCAAACCCAAAAATGCGCTTCAATTCAAAACTTTAAATCACAATTTTATTTTTAAAATTCAACATTTAAGAGCACAAATCAGATTGCATGATCAAAACAAGGAATTGAATCATTTAATTTTTTATCATTAAAAGATTATTACTGTAAAAATTTATTTCCAGTAACCTATTCAACCTTAGTGCTTACAAATATTTTTAGGAAGGAGGTCTTGACCATTCTAACATATTTTCTTTGATCATAAAGATCAATAGATGGTCAGAAAGGGAGTTTGTGATTTTCTTTTTTCAAACAGGATTGGACCCTGTAACACCCAAAACAAAAACTAATGTCTGTTCTCAGGTAGAGCTATATACACACATGTACTCACAAATCCATACACTTGCAAGTAATTCTTCAACCTACTTTAACAATTTTTTTCAATCAACAGATTTAAATTCAGAACTCCAGGCATTTTAAAAATAAGGGGGTGTGAAGTTTTGCTCACCTTTTTCCTAAAGGAACGAAGAAGAACAGAGCATGCTGTGATGCTTTGAAAATCTGGAACATGCAATCCCCTTTTAAACTGTCCTGCCCCTTTTTCTTTATTTATTTGATCATATTCCCTCAGGTCAAAAATAATGGGGTTAATTATGTTTTAGTTGCTTCAAAAACTTCTTTAAATTTAATTTTTTATTACGGTTTTCACTTAAATTACCTGAGTTGCACTTTAGAACCTGACCCTTGTATTTGATTTAAGTTTTGTTTTCCCTGCAATCTTTAATTGTTCTTCCAGATTTTGCTTTTTGATTCCTCTTTGAATTTCCAGACTTGCTTTTGATTTTCTGAATCTATAATGATTTTCAGGTTTTCTTTGTTTCCCAAATCTTTCAACTTGCTTTGGATTTGAGACTATTTTAAATTTATTTTGAATTTTTTTTTTCAGAGTTGAATATGAAAGAAGAGTTTTAATATTTACTCCTTTGCATGTTATTTACACTTTAATTTAAAGGAAAATGAGTTAAATGCCACTTGCCAACTTGTTAAGCTAACACTTGTTGCCATGTATTTTAAAAGCTTTACACTTGTATAAATTCTTTGTCCTTTCCTCACAAATGTCAATTTCTTTGTATATTTATGTAAAAAAAACTTTATCTAAATTATTTTATAGTTTAAACCCTTATTAATTTCAATTTATAAAACATACTTATCTATTTCATTTCCTTATGTATATATTTATACTTATACAAATTGAAGTAAAATAGTTTGAAATTAAATTATACATTACTAGCAATTATTTATAAGTTAGTATATAAAATTTTGATTTTCAATATATTTATATTTTTAAACTTAAGATATTAAACATACTTATTTAAACTTTTCATTTTAACCTTATGTAATCGTACTTATTATATTTTTGTTTGTTTCAAATATAAAATTTCTTTAAGTCCAATTAAATTTCAATTTATTAACATTTGAATTCCGAATTCAAATTTATGAATTATTATTCATATATATATATAAACACAACCAATCCATTTTAAATAGCTATTCAAAAATTATTAGCTTCAAAATATAGCTTCTAATTCAAAATATCTATTAATAATCTAAAATCTTTTACCTACTCTGTGAATTTTCTGATTTATTCACAATTAAATTCACTATTTAATTTCAAAATTAAATAAATTGCCAAATTAAACTCGGCTAAAATTCAGGAATGTTTCACTTGTTGCTCTTCTTTTGTGTTTTATTTAACTCTGATGCATCTTATATATATAGTAGCTTCATGAACTACTATCTCTTTTACTTCTGCTGCATTATTAAATACTCTATATCTGTGATCTATGATTTATTAATTTACTATATATTCTGAGATTTTCCAAAAAAAATTTACACACGATATATTGTGCAATTCATGTCCGACACGTGCAGATGCGAATGGTTGAAAATATCGGTTCGTTACATGTGGTATCAGAGCTTTGGTTTTAGGCAAAACTTAGCATATATGGTAAATATATTTACAGAATCACTTTCTTCGAGTTTGAATCTCTTCCTTTTTGACTCGATTCCTTCAAACTTTGGATGTTCCCTGCGGTTCAAAAATCCATTCGTATCCCTCACTACTCATCTTCTTTTGATTCTGGAGTATCCCATAACTCCACTTCGAATGATCTTTATAATGAGTCGGAGGGCTCGCCAATCTCAAATTGATTTGTAAAGGGGTGAAACTCCTTTATAACAACATCGATTCACCAGAGATTTTTACATCCTCGGTTTAGATGCTTGTATCTCTTATAATTCCGAACTCTATCTCTTGAGATTTAATGTTGATTTACCCTAGAAATCCACATCGGTCTTATTCTTTAAGTCACGGTGACCCAGTTAAGGTTGCCTGCGATTTATATAAGCTTATCCATCTTCCTATTCAATTATTTAATCATCTCATCTTTGTTTCCAACTTATCTTCAAATCATTCTTGAAGTGTATTTGTAAATTAATATATAAAATATTTTATATATTGTGTTGTTTGAGTTGTTGATGTTAATTTGGGTTTCCGATCGATTCATTTGATCCATGCTACCGATAGGATTTCCAAAACACTTGAACAGAGCAAACTGACATAATATGGTTTTTCAAATTAGTAATGAAATAAATTTTGTAACTATATTTTAATTTTTTTCTGGATTTTTATTGAATTGGTTGTTAAGAAATAATATTTGATTTTATATATCATTTTCTCTTGTTTCATATATAAATAATTGAACTATAAAACATGGTTATAAATTTATTTGGGAATTTAAAATGAATTTAAAACAAGAATTTGAGAATTTAATTTCCGATGGATTTCAAACCTTGTGTTTAAAGTTTTAAAGGATATATTGTTTAAAGTATTTTCGAATAGAAATTTGTTTCCAAAGAATTTTAAAGTTTAAAATTAGTGCTCTTCTCTTTGTCATTGGAAAATAACTTCGTTGATGATTGTAGCATCATCGACATTCATTTTTGAGTTTCGAAGTGAAGAGACCGTTCTGTAGTCTTGCTATAGTTTTGTTTTGAGGAATTTAATTGATTTGAATTTCTAAAATAAGACTGATTTATAACATATCCTGATATATGATTTAAAATTTGAATTGATATATATAGTATATGTGCATTTATTTATCATTAAATAGTTTGGAATTTATCGAAAATTTAATTCCTAAATTTTATCTTGAAAGATAATTTTTAAGTATAATTTCAAGATTTGAATAAATATTCAAGCTTCAAATGATTGAATTAGAAAGTTTTATTTGTATAATACACAATTTCATTCTAACATAACTTGCCTAATTATACAGAAGTTGAATATGTAATTGGATAATATACAGTATAAAAAGGATTTTATAAATAAAATTTGAGTGATTATAATAAATGTTATACACTTAAATTTTAGTTATAAAAAGATTGACAAGGGAAAATAGAGAAAAAGGGTAATGGAATAATTTACAATATAAGGTGATGTTAAAGGATGTAAGGATAAATTAAAGCAGTTATAATAAGTATAAATATATTTGAAATAGGTGATAAAATATATTGAGAGGAAGAAATTTAATTTTAATTAGGAATAAAGAAGAATTTAATTTATTGAGTACATTATGAGTATAATAAATGATTTTTTCAAATCCATGATTTTAGAGGTTGTTTATTTAAGATAATTGGATGAAAAGATTAATGAAATTAGAGATGGTTAAGATTTATTTAACTTATGTAAGATTAATTATCAATTTAAGTTGAAATCTTCATGGTTTCAAATTTATTATCTTATTTTGTTTTTCAAACTATCTTTTGGGTTGTCCTTATTTCCCTTATCTTGCTATAGAATGGAGAGGCTATTTGCTTGTACCAGTCTGTTTGGAAATCTGTCTATAATCTTTGGTACTTATTTTTGAATCTAAGCACTGCTTGCCATCCACAGACCGTCGGCCAAGCGGAAAGGGTGAATCAGATTCTAGAAGATTTTTTTCGTGCTTGTATTCTTGATTCTGGAGGATCTTGGGAAGATCATCTCCACCTTGTTAAATTTACCTATAACAACAGTTATCAGGTATAATTTTAATCTTTTTGTCATCTTGTCTTAATCCTATTTCAATCTATCTTTTTCTATATTTTCCCGTACCTCATTCCTTTTCGAGGATGAAATGTCTTAACCCTGTATTTTGTGATTATTTTAATTGTATATTTTAATTTTTTAATTGAATTTCCTGATTTAAAAACTTTATTTTTTTTATTAAAATGAATAAATTTTGTTATTTTAAATATAAATTTTGATTTTGATGTGAATTATAGTTCAAAGCATGAATAAATAGAATATTTTCCAGAAATATGAATTTTGGTCAATATGGTCAAACTTTGATATTTAATTTAAAATTTAAAATTTTGAAATTTTAAAATTTATTTTCCTTTTATGAAAGTAAATAAAATTTTAAGTATACTTCTTTCCTTTCGTTGAAATCCGATTAATATTGTGAAAGTTATGCCTTTTTAAACCATTGTATGTAAATTATTTAACAAAATTATTTATTTTAATTTATATAAATAATATTTTTGATTGTCTTATCATGTTCTAATTTGTTTATATATGTGTAACATGACATGTTATGCATATATTTTATTTTAAAATATTTTAAAAATGTAATTATAATTTTCAAATGTTAATTGTATTTTGTTTATAATTTTTAATTCTAGTTTCAATATAATAAACTATTTTCTTTATTTACTTTTTATTTTTCTTGAGAATAATTGTCTATTTTCTTTTTCACTTTATTTTTGTTTGTCTTTTATTTGAATTTACTGATTTTATTTTTATTTATTTTGATTAAAAGAAATTAGAAATTAAAGAGCCAAGGCCTTTCATTTTCTTTGTCTTTTCATTTGCCTTGTCTTTTCATTTTCTTTTTGGCCTTTCATTTCTTTGCTTTGACCGTCCATTTCTTTTGATAGCCGTATTTTCTCATTTCTTTTCACGTGAGAAACTTCTCCTCACTTCATTTCTCACGGCCAAAAGAATTTGGTAATGGCCTCTCTCTCCTCTTTTCATTTTTACTTCTTCTTTTCATTGTTTTTGGCCTTACTTCTCTCTAGCCTTGCTCGGCCTAACCACTTCACCCTACCACCCTCATCTCCGCCATCATCATCCACGGCAACCACCTCCTTCCCCCATTGTTCAGATCTTTCGTGCCTTCATGTGAAGCAAGCACCTCAAATTTACAAAGCACTCTACCAAAACATGCCTAGCCGACCACATACATCACCCTACCCTTTATAGTTTGCCACGGCCAAACCCTTAGCCACCACCACCAGCAAGTACTTCACCTCTGACCCAACTAGCACTGACCTGACCAGTACCTAACCATGGTTGAGCCAAATATAGCAAAGGCCGAGCCTATATGCACCATATTCTACCTATGTGCACTTGTCCCTTTGTATTCTTCATCTTGTAACCCCAAAACCCTTCACATCCCTATGTAGCCGTGCCTATATGATGCCAAAGCCGAGCCTTACCACCAATTAACAACATGGCCGAGCAACATAGTGAAGATGGCCGACTCCTGGTTGAGTCATGGTCAAGCAATTTTGATGTAAAGGCTAGTAATGTTCTTTGTTAATTCAAATTTCAATGTTGTTTCAATTTATCTTTGTATTGCATCTATATATGTTTATATTGTCTTGTTTATTTGTTGTATATGAGATAAATATCTTGGCTCTCTGCTCACTTGAATCAAAAGTCATGTTGTATCATGCTTGTCGTGCCTTTGGAATCGTTCATAAGTGTCGTAGTGGTCTCTAGCTTTGATAAAGATGAGTCCTTCTCACTCTGACATTTTTACTTATGAAATGATAAATGGATGACAAGTGATTAGTAATTAAAATGTTTATGCAAGTTAATGATGATTATATGATATGTTATTCCATGTTATTACCATGTCAACTTTAATAATTATCACCTGGCCTATGATATATGACAGTATATTATGACATTGACATGTTAGTATAATTGTTCATATTGTTTATGCATATGTTCACACTGCAAGTTCCCTGTTAGAATAGAATCACTATGGGTTGAAATGATACATACAAACCCCGTGGTATATTTTTAAATGATTTTTCTTATGATATGTATTTTTAAAGTATGAAATTTTGATTTAAAAATATATATTTTATGTTTTTAAGAAAGTTAAATATTAAGATTTGAATTGTGAAATTTAAGTATGTAAATTTGAAGTAAATGTGATTTTTGACTTTAAATTTTATTTTTAAAATGTAGGTAAATAATGGAAATTAAATTTAAAGTTTTGAAATGATATTTTAAGTAAAATTTTAAGTTTTTTTAAATTTACAAGTTAAGAAAATAGTGAATTTTGACTTAACAAACGAATTGAGTTTGAATTGGATATTTAATTATAAAATTTTGTTGCGATAAATCATAAGTTAAATTGATTTAAATGTGAAACTTTGAAGCCTAAAAATATGATTTATAAGTTTAAAATAACAAGAATTTGGAGTGTTAATGTTTCTAAAGTTAAAATAAAATCTAGAATATCATTAATAGCATTTCCAAAAATGTTGTGGTCTTATGACAGCATTTTAAAGTGCTGTTGTTTTTGAATTTAATTATGCTTGAAATAACTAAATATCTATTACGGAATTTTATAAATGTCGTTGTTCCCGAACTAAACTGTTTTGGAAACTATAAGCTAAGATAGCACTTTATAAATGATATCGTTGCTATAATTTGACAATGTTTTGAAATATTATAGATTTTAACACTATTCTAGTTATATTTTAAAGTGTTAAATGATTTAATTTTTGGAATTAATTATTTGTGAAATTTGAGGATTTTTGAATATAATTTAATATTTAAATTTGAATATCAAAGGAATTTACATTAAATTTGAATTTAAATAAGGTTGACTTTGTTATCTGTTAAGTGGAATGAAATGCAATGAGATAAACGAAATTTTGACTGGAATTTTGAAATGTGCTTTGTAATGATATTTGAAATAATAAATGAATGACATAATTGATTTTTAAAAGGTATTTAAATTTGAAGATTGGATTTTGAATTTAAATAATGATTTGATAATGATTTGAAAGGAAATGATTTTGAAATGGTTTTGAATGACATAATCTTTATTTTGATAAAGAATGTGAATTTGGAATGATATTTTTTTTTATTCGATAAATGCATATTTGAAGTTTATATTTTGAAATGATTTGTACTTGTAATTTGAGTTTATTTAAATGATATTGGATTTACGAAATGAACATTGCAAAACTAAGAAATAATGAAGTTAAATTTGATATATATGAAATTAAAAAAATCAGTTTTGAAATGTGGGATATTAAAGCTTTGAAATATACTAAAGATTGAATAGTTTTTTTTGTGGATCAAATCTATATTTGAAATTTAGATGATTTGAAATGGTTTGTTGGGAAACTGAATTGAATTGAAAATGATGGTTTGAATTGAATTAAATTGGAAATTTGAAAATTTGTGTTTAATTGAATAAATTTGTAAAATGTAAAGAATTAAATGAATGTTCCATGATTTCAAATGTATGATTTCGAAATGTTATGATTTCCAAAATGTAATGATTTCAAGTATTTTAGTCTCGAAAGAGTTATAACTTTGAAAGTATTACGATTTTTGAAAGATGAACATATGTTTGAAATGGAAATGATATCGTATTGATTTGAATATAGTTTTGAAATAAAAATGTTTTTGGTTTCGAAGTATAAACTATTTTGAAGGGAATTTAGTTTTGAAATGAAATATTCGATTTTTGAAGTATAAACTATTTTGAAATGACCACGGCGTTATAATAACGGTTGGTTGTTAAAGAGACCGGGATCGGAAGTTGTCATACTCTCTGCCAACTCCGAAAACCACTTTAACAACTGCGTACGTGGTGGAGATTACAGAATGAAGTAGGATGGTTGCGACGTTCTTGAGGTATATTACGTGGACCCGACCCCCGTAAGTTGGCTTAAGGTGGCTAAAACAGGAGCGATCTTGGGCCAAAAGGGGTAGCTCCTCTGGTCGGACGCACTTCTTCGATACTATACTCTTACTTGTGGTCGATTTGATGGCCATCCTCCAATTTTGATTGGGAGTCTATTCCGTGGTGGGCGCAGTGGCTGCTACGTTACCACCAGCCCGTGTGCGTAATTGGTATATCTACCTTGGCATTGCCTTGTGTGTCGTGTCACCTACCATACCGAGCTTTACTACAAGTTTGTTTTTCTCCCATAGCCCATGGAGTACTTAGGGTAGCCTCCCGATCTGGAGGTATGCTGATACTGGATGGACTACTGGGACAATTATGTATTAAGGGCTATATGGGTAACCCCTTAACGCTATTTAAAAATAAGTTTATTTTACTGTAGACATTATTATAATAGCGCAATATTACTACATAGTAAATAGTTTAACGAATCCTTAGAGGATGGGCGGTCCCAAGCATCCTTTAAGTTACTGATGCATTTTTGTTACTATACACTTGAGTTGATTTACAGTTCATAATTATTTGTGTCCTGACTCGAGTGTTTTGTGTTTTGCTTTACGCTCGAGTCAGTTTGAGTGATTCAGCATTTAAGACTCACCCTCGGAGTCGGAGCTTTGCTTGAAGATCCAGCCATCTATTTTCTTTCAGTATCCAGTGATTCCAGTGATGTATTCTGATTTGTATCTTATGTATCCTCTTACTCTTATGTTGTATCTTATTTAACTCTGATGTATCTT
Source organism: Allium cepa (assembly GCA_030765085.1). Classification (NCBI taxonomy): domain Eukaryota; kingdom Viridiplantae; phylum Streptophyta; class Magnoliopsida; order Asparagales; family Amaryllidaceae; genus Allium; species Allium cepa. The sequence continues at coordinate 363,672,197 of CM060934.1, read as the reverse complement.
ATATATATTTATAGTAGCTTCATGAACTCTATCTCTTTTACTTCCGCTGCATTATTAAATACTTAGTATCTATAATCTGTGATTTATTAATTTACTGTATATTCTGAGATTTACCAAATTTTATTTACAATGCGGTATTTTGAGTAATTCAAGTCTGACACGTGTGGATGCGAATGGTTGAAAATATCGGGTCGTTACGTAGAATCGTCGCCAAACCATCCTACTTCTTTCTGGAATCTCTACCAAGTACGTAGTTGTTAAAGTGGTTTTCGGTATTGGTAGAGAGTATGATAATATCGAAACCCGGTCTCTTTAACAACCAAATACTTATTTCACACCGTGGTCATTTCATTTCAAATAGTTCATGCTTCATATAAAAATATCATATTCATTTCCAAAATAGTAACATTTTCAAATTTTCATAACACTTTTGAAAACATAACACTTTTGAAATCATAGCACTTTCGAAAATAGCTCTTCCAACTTCAACAGTTTAGATATTGAAAATATTATACATGTTAAAATAGTTATAAAATAAAATAGTTTATATATATTAAAATAATTTATATACTAAAATAGTCATAGGTTAGAATAATATATATATATATATATATATGTATACTTTATATAATAAGATTAGTTTCCTCCAATTTTACAAATTGATTCAAGTCAACTTATAATCTAAAATTCAATTTACTCAACCCCAGTTCCACAATTTCAATTAAAAGGTTAACAATTCAAATTCTCAATAAACCATTTCAATTTATACCGATTTCAATTCCAGGTTTTTGAACTAGCACTTCCATTCCCATACGATTCAAAATTTAAATATTCAAACATCTACAATATAGGTTTCATTTGTATTTCAACATTCAAATTTAATTTTATTCAAATTGGAAAATATTCACTTAATAATTTTAATAATGATTATGTAAAATCTCAATATATAAATTTAAATCAATATTAAATATTCAATCTCAATTTTTATTTAAAGTTGAGAATTTTGAGTTAAATCGCTTTTCATAAAATCAAGTTATAAGTCATACCTTTCAAATCTCAAAATCAATAAGTTCAAATAAATTCTTACTCAAATTCAATTATTAACCATTTAAATTTCAAGTTAAATTTAATTTAATTTTTTCCAACCTCTATTTATTTAAAGTTATTACATAAATCTATTTAAAAATATTAATGTAAATTTTTAAAAAAATATTTCAGCATATATATATATATATATATATATATATATATATATACTGATTAAATTAAATTTTTTAATAAATTATATCAAATTAAATCTTATTAATAGATCTATTTTAAATCTTATTTTATATATTTAGAAATAATAAAATTATAAGAAAAATCTTAAAATTTATAATTTCAAAACTAACTTATAAATTTAAATTTTCCAAACATAAAATTTACAAATCTAATTTTACAAAATAAAATATCTTTATATTATATCTAAAATTCAATATTTAATAAAATCCCTCCTTCCAAACTTTGGAAATCGTTTTAAAATGTAGACCAATAGTGTCCGTATATAATTTTCTATCCTATGGTCAAGTGATACGGATATTTATCACTTCAATTAATAATTTAAATATCTACGGTATATATCATTTCAACCCGCAATCCCAAATTCAAAATCAATGAAAATCGCTTCGATTTATCATTTCAACCCATAACGATTTTCCTCTATTCTAGAATGTTGTTCGGACGTGTATCATTTCAACCCATAGGGAATTCTAAACTTACAAGGAACTTGCAGAGTGAGAACAAAATATGGTAAAATATAACATATCAACAATAGACATATATGATCGATAACAAGTTGAATAAAATATGCACAATAGGATATGGTGTCATATATCACTGGTGAACAATTGTAGATAATGGCATATCATATTTTAAAAAAATTAAATAACTAGCAATTCAAAGCATATTTCAATTGTCGTTTCAACTGAAATCAAATTTACTAACTATAAGAATGTTAATCGTGAATGACTGCTCACCTTTCGAGGCTAGAGAACGACGATGGTGAAGGAGATGACACAGTCACGCACACAGATAAGTGAAAAATCAAAGCAAACAACTACTATAATCAATTCTAGACAGCGGCGAACCAAAAGAAAAGCACGACGAACACGAATCCGACGAGCAGGGTTGATAGTTTGGAATCGATGAAAACAAATCAAACAAAATGGATATAAACCGAGCAAAATATGTTTTATATATATAATAAATTTTTCAATAAAACCAATTTTAAAATATATATTTAAAAGTAAAATATATTTTTCAAATCTATATTTTAGTTAAACACATATAAATAAAATTTCTATACATATACATATATATATATATATATATAATATTAATATTTCTTATAAATTAGTATTCTTTTTATGCATATATATATACACACACATATATGTATGTATAAGCTACTCAAAATCATATACAACTATAGATATAGCCGAACATATGTGGGCTTCTTCTAACAAACCTTTGCAGACCACTTTATACATATGCAGACAAAATATATTCGTACAGTCTAATATGTTGAGACATGTATATAATATACAACTAAACATGCATGTATGCCAGTTAAGATATGCAGACAAATAAATAATATAACCAAACATATATACGTACGAGCTAATATATGAAGACACGTATATAATAAAAAACTAACCCATATATTTGCAGGCTAAAAGATATGTAGGCAAAAGAAACTGAAATGTATACAGCATATATTATATATATAACAAAAATTCAAACATACAAATACGTATACAGCTTAATATATATATGTATGTAAACCCCATACATAACCTAATATATATAGACAATAACCACTATATGTATATCCATATATATATATTGTGTGTGTGTGTTTGTCTATATATATATAAACTGACCAAAAACAGGCAACAAACAAATGTATCTATGCGCTATTTAACAACGCAAACGCAGACTATATTTCTGACAAAATATGTATAACTAGATATACATATATATTAAATTGAAATATATAACATAACTTTAACTAAAGTACTATATATATATATATATATATATCTTTACCAAAACTTGTTGCTAGAGGCACGGGGTGTGGAGGCAGAGTCAGGGAGGAGCGGTTCGGTTGCTGGGGAAGAGGCAGGACCGGGTCGAGCTGGAGTTGAGGCGGTTTGGTGGGACGAGGGGATAGTGGCTGGAGGGATTTGCCTTGGGCGCACGGGAAAGGAGATGGTCAGGTGCAAGGCAATGGTGGGATGTCATGTTATTGGGTCGGGCTGTGTGTCGCATGCGAGGTTCGATCAGTGCTCATATGGCAGTTGAGGAGGGGAAGGCTGATAGTTGAGAGAGAGGGGGGAAGTGCGGTGAAGGTGAGTTATTGGAGGAAGGCGGGTGGTTGAGCGGAGCAAGGTCATGAAAGGCTAGCTTGTTGGGAACGGGTTCGGCAGTGTGAATGCGTTCGGTAAAGAGAAAAAAATGAAGGTGAAAGGCACAGCATACGAGCAGGAACCTTAACCCATACATAACCATACATTTATTATTATTAGTATATATATATATATATATATATATATATATATATAATTTAAAAATATGAAGCAAGGGAGGATGAGTAGGAACGTGAACAAGAGGATAGAATAGGTTTAGACATGGACAAGCAAGCTTCAGGGAGAAGAGCAGGCAAATATAAATGGCCCTATATATATTTATATATTTTATACGAATTTCATTTCAGTTAGAATAGAGAGAAAGAGAAAAGTCTGAACGAACCAAAATAAATATCAACCAAATGTGAATAGTCACAGTCAATAATCAATTCTGGGAATATTAAAAGCAGTGCCCATTTATTTTTCAACAGTTGGACAAGCGAATGGACATTGGAAAACTCAAAGGACCAAAATTGACACCGATATAGTTAACCATTTCGCGGTTTTTTTCCGCGTACCGGACGTCAAAATATAGGAATGAATATACTGCGAAGATCAGCATGATGAGATGAACAGAATGGTAATTAGATATGAGCGATATGACCAAGTTATAAAAACTCGATTTTTCGCTGTTGAAAATGCTGTTAAAACGTCGGAAATAAGATAAACGGGGCTAGAGAAATCCAAATTTGGCGAAACGAAATATGACGTCTCACTCAGAAAATGATAAACATTTTTGTTACGTAAAAATAATCAGGTTTCAAAAACATTTTATTTTCATCAATTCAACTAATTTTAAACTGAAATTGAAAATTACACAACAAAATTAACTTACATATTTCCCAATAAAATAGACGTATTCCACATATCAAATTTTCATTGCAAAATTTTGTAGTTCCAAATTTCACAAAAAATCAGTTAATTGCGTTATAAAACCGTTGAAATTTACGGGTCATTACGCTCTCCCCCACTCAAAACTCTTTGTCCCCGAAAAGGAACGAGATAGGAGATTTGAAACAACCAGAAAGAAAGGATAGATTTGAAATACATATTATCATATACACAACAAATTTAAAACTATGTAAATTTCATTAGTTTTTAAATTTATTTATATTCAATTAATTTGACTTCAATCCATTTTATTTAATCAATAATATTCATTTGTATTCATATTTTGTTGATTTTCAATTTAGGTTATTTTCATTCAATTTGATTTGCTTCAATTTATTAATATTTGTTACAAAATCTCTTTTAAAACAAAATTTATTTTATTTAACGTATTTATTTTACCCATTTTTCTTTAGTTAAGTTAGTTCCACCTCAACATTCAACTCCAACTATTCTTAAGTTCACGTTTATTTATTTAGATAGCCTTTCACTTTTATTATTCCATTTACTTCACTAACGTATCTTGCAATATTGATTAAGTGTATAACCACTCAATTTTATTTAAAATTCCTTATCAGATTTCATTTTTTTGAAATCTTATTACTTATATTGATTATTGTATATTATTTAGTTACATTCAAACACTTTCCATGTAAGTTTTATAAATGTTTTCAAACGTAACTAAACAACTATACAAATTTTCTTTTATTTACAACATTTCAATTAAGAAAAATTTAGTTTGAACATTCTTAATATTTAAATTTCTCCTGTATAACCCTTAATTAAAATTCACATTCATTTTAACTTTAGAATAGCTAGGTAAGTTATATATGTTTTAAAAATGAAATTGAGTGTTTTACACCAATAAATTTAACCCTAGTTTAACTGTTCAAGTTGTTTAAAGTTCATTTCAATCTAAGTCGAATCCTTTTTCCAAAACAAAAGTGTAGCAAAGCTCCTACGTGGTCACTCCACTTTGAGACTCGAAAATGAATGTCGACGATGTTGCAGTCATCACCGAAATTATTTTCTAGCGACAAATGAAGAAAGTACAGACTTAGTTCTTTTAAAATTGTTCTTTAGAAACAATTTCCATCTGAAAATACTTTCAACTAATATATTCCAAAACCTTGAGACCAAACTTCTGAAAATGCCGGAAATTAAATTCTCAAATTCTTAGATTAAATACATTTTAGTTCCAAATCAATTTATAAACCATGTTTTATAATTCTATTTATTTGTATCATGTTGCAATAGTCAATGGTTTACAAAACAATAAATGGTAATCAAATATTATCATTTCTAACAACTAATAAATTTAACTATTTCATTTCAGAAAATTATACCATTATATATATAATCATATACAAAATTATTTCATTTACCAAATTTTGAAAACAGTATTGTATAAGTTTGCTCTATTCAAGTGTTTGGAATTCCTATCGATAGGGTTGGCCAAACGAATCGATCAAAACCCCAAACTAAACTTAACAACTCAAACAACACAATATAAAACAATTTTATATTAATAACAAATACACTTCCTCACATGATGATTCAAGGATGGATTTCAAAGCAATGATAGAGATACAAATTTAGAAGGACCTGATCAAAGAGAATTCTAACTAAGATAGATAAGCTCGAAAGTGAGATAATATAGATAGATTACAAAAGAGAAAAGATGGATAGACTTATATAAATTGTGGATGACCTTAATCGGGTCAACTGAGACTTAGAGAAGGCGAGAATATCATCAAGAGAACCAGGACACAAGTCAACTTCCAGGGATAGGATCGATGCGGAATTCAATTTTCCACTGAGGAGGTGGAGAAGTGACTTCACCCAATATCAGGATAATCTTTGATTATCGGAGTAGAGTCAAATTACAAGGGAATTACGCTTATCGTCTACTAGTGACGGTTCGGGTTTTGTAGGAAATAATAACATCAAAACCATGGACGTAGAAATCTCTGGCGAATCGATGTCTGTTGCAATGGAGTTCACCCCTTTACAAATCATATTTAGGTTGGCTGCACCGCCAATGGGACTAGACCCACACAAGGATGAAATTGTCAATTGAGGTGGCAAGATGTTCTCAAATTCATTGTAGATATCAACCAAAGTGGAGCCATGGGATGCTCCAGAATAAGAAGAACACGAACACGAAGAGACCATAATGGATTTTAGAACAAAGGGGAAAGTTTCAAAATTCAAATGAAACCCGAGTCAAAGAGGAAGAAACTCAAGCTCGAACGAAGGTGATTCTGTAATTAAATTTACTCTATATGCTATGTTTTGCCTAAACTAGAGCTCTGCTACCAATTGTAACGACCTGCTATTTCGAACCATTCACATCCGCACATGTTTGACTTGAATTGCTCAAAACAGCAGATTGTTAATTTGTAATTGGCAAAACTCAGTATATACAGTAAATAAATCAATCATAGAACCACAGATATAGAGTATTACAACAATAAGTAGCAGAATAGATAAATAGTAGTTCATGAAGCTGCTATAAAACATTAGAGTCTGAAACAGAATACAATTGAATCTTAATACAAATGAATCTCTAATACATAAACAACTGACAAGTCTGAACATAAACGACTGAAATAAACTAAAATAACTGAATGTTGGATAAATATAGAAGGATCTCCAAGCGAAGCTCCAATCTTCCAATGTGAGTCGCAAATGCTATGACAATCAATCTGCCCCAAGCATAAAGCAAAACAAAAAACACTCAAGTCAGGATTAAGATTCTTATACCAGTAAATTAAATCAACTAAAATGTCAATTGAAATGCAAGTAACTTAAAGTACGTTCGGGATTTGCATCCTCTATGGTTAATATATGCTATTATAATATGTCTATAGTAAAGTAAACTACTAAAGTAATGTTAAGGCGTTACCCATATCCCCTTTAACACATTTTATATATTCCCCTAGTCTATACAATGTCGTATGCTCCACTAAATCGGTGGTTTACCTAAAAGAAACCACATAGGTACGGTACAAAACAAACTCGTAGAAGGCGCGATAGGGCATGTGATAAGGCACACGAGGCAATGCCATGGTAGATATACCGTTTGCGGATCCGGGCCGGTGGTAACGTATAACAGCTACTACCGCCCACCTCATGACACACTCCCAAATCAATGGTGCACCGAATCAAATCACAAAGTAATAGAATATTATCGAAGAAATGTTTCCGATAGGAGGAATGACCTCAACTGGCCCGGCATGGCTCCTGTTTTAGCCACATCAAGCTGACTCATGTGAGTCAGTGTGATAAATAAATAATTGAAAAATCAATAAGAGATTAATCAATATCGCAAAGATCTTCTCAAAGATAAAAAGGAATGTCATACTCCTAATTTCATTCACCAAGCCACAATAATTGATAAATCAAATCAATAGAAATCACGAAAATAGGTGAAGCATAAATTCCAGAATTCAACACACGAAATCCAGAAATCACAAGAAAAGGATGGCCAATCCCAGAAAAATAAGCTGGAGCTCCTCCAGACAGGGTATAGTCCCCCATTGCGGACTTTGAGCCGAAGCTCCTCTTGGTGTGTCAAAAACTCCTCCGGACAGGGTATAGTCCCCCATTGCGGACTTTGAGCCGAAGCTCCTCCTGGTGAGTCAAAAACTACTCGTGACAGGGTATATTCCCCCATTGCGGACTTTGAGCCAAAGCTCTTCCTGGTGAGTCAAAAACTCCTCCTGACAGGGTATAGTGCCCCATTGCGGACTTTGAGCCGAAGCTCCTGCTGGTGAGTCAAAACTCCTCCTGACAGGGTATAGTCCCCCATTGCGGACTTTGAGCCGAAGCTCCTCCTGGTGAACCGAAGTTCCTCATGACAGGGTATAGTCCCCTATTGCGGACATTGAGCCGAAGCTCCTCCTGGTGAGCCGAAGCTCAATAAAAACGACGTACAGTCCTCCAAGTGGACAAAGAGACATCGCACGATGCTAGTCTAAACCATAAAATGATCGTCATGATCACCGAGAAGTGTCAATTACAGTAAGCTAGTAAATATATGAGCTTAGCTTCATGTCCCATAACCACTAGCTTAACTTAAATATTTACGAACAAATTGTAGATCTCCACTAGAAAATTGTCACAAGAGTTTCAATCGAACAAGTCCAAGAATTAATCGACGAAGTAAACGCAAGCGTTTCATACCACTCGTTTTACTAAGTCGTTTAATTAGATTTGTCATACGAGTGAGGTAAAGGTTTGTATATACTAATAGATTGGAAAACGGTTTAAGGAACGAGCTTTGTACTATAATAGTGTTGAAATCATTTGACGAAAGATTTTTGATATTTACTACTAGTATAGAAACCTTTATATTTTTAAAGTGACAAATCACGAAGAATATTGTAGGAACAATCAATCACTAAAATTCACATACGAAGATGTGAATAAAAATCCAACGAAACCGATAAAGAATCCATTGAAATGGATATTCAAAAATCACTAAAAAGGAGTCATCAAAGTCATAATAAATGATAACAACAAATAGGGAAATAGCACAAATCGATTAAAGTTGGAAATTCAGACAACTAGGCAAAAAAAGCATAGTAGGCAGATAGGAACAGGTCGGTCAACCGGACTCCCTGAGTTGGTTGACCGAACCAGAGGTTGGAAGTGCTCGGGCACCAGGTCAGTCGACCGGCCCAGGGGCTCGGTCGGCCGAAACCTGTAACCAGCACTTCCTAAACAGAGGCAGGAAGTGCCTGGGCAGCAGGTCGGTCGACCGGGCCCTGAGCTCGGTCGGCCGAACCTGTATGCTTGCACTTCCTACCCTATTTCAAAAGAGGTGCAAACTCCCTCAATTTGCAAACCGTCGACCAATGGCACTAAGGGTTTACGCCAATCGACTATCCGGCCATAGAAGCTCTTTGGTTCATCACCAAAAATATGATCAAAACATCAAAGTTATGATTTTTAAAGAATTGAACCCAAAACACCAAAAATTGGAATATTCACAAAAGCAATCCAAATCAAAATCAAATGCACATGAATAAGTGTTAGGAATTCATACCTAACAATCGAAGATAAATATAGACTAAGATGTGAGATAAAAATCTCACCTTTGGACCCAAATAAACGAAGAAAAAGCTTTAAAAACAAGCTAAGATCAATTCCTCTTCAATAACAACTCAAGAAGCTTCAATCTAAGTTTAAAAGAGAAACATTTCCCAAATTAGGTTTAGAAAATTTCTGAAATTGAATGGAGATAGAGTTAGAGAAGAAGAAGAGGTGCTTACTAATGGGTTCTCTTTGAATTTGGAGCTATATCTTGGATTTGCAATGAAACTAGGGCTTGGAATTTCTAATTTCCTGTAACAGCCCGCAAATCCGTACCCCTTGAGTCAACACTATTCTACAACAATCAACTCAAGTTGTACAGAAATACGAACCATTTGGGTTAAAGAAGAAGAGGTAGAAGAAGAAAATAGAAAACAACAACAGAATCTAACCATCACAGCAGAATAAAATATAATAGATAATAAATAATCTTTACTCAAAATCAAATATCTCTGTTTATATATTACATCATCAGAGTACATCAATCACAACTCAACATCAATAACATACAACTGTATATACAGCTACTCAACACAGCGGAATATATATATATATAAACAAGTACGAGAATACGTATCGTCATCCAGCTCGTCTCCTGAGCTCCACGGCATCATATCTTGTATCCTATAATACTCGGTCTGACCCGAGCATTACAGTTAAATAATACCCGAGTCAGTCTGGAATACCAGCGTGAGAAAATCACACCCAATTGATTATTAAAGTTTCAAAAATCATTTGAAAACAAAAGCATCTCGTAAGACCACGCCACAAATAAACATGTCGGGTTTTTACCATACGATAGCTAAAATAATTTTTATAGAAGTCCTCTGATATTATAATAGGGTCTATATACAAATACTTATAAAATAGCCGAAATTGTTACATGATTAAATTCCAGCTACTAGCCACAAAGTGGGTAATACAAAACTCATACAAGGCTCGTTGGGAGAATGGATTTCCAACTAATGACTAGGCACTGGGGTACCACCTGTCACAGTACGGGGCCTAGATCACCGTACCGAGGAGTACGCCCGCTCCCCTGCAACACAAGGCCGGAACCATCCCTTACTGGACAGTCCCGAGTGAGATCACCCCGCGGTTGGGATCAGCAACCGCCCACTAAGCCGAAATAAAAAGGGACATCTAGACAGGAATGACCTCACCCTGCTTGGGTGCTACCCACCTAGCCTTGCTGCATAACCCCTGATTTTCAGTCATTTCCATTTGATGAGGCTTGAGGCTAAGCGTTACCTTAATAGAACATATATCTTAGAATGTCCATCGTCCGCCTGACGATGTTTTCGCAAGCATTCATCCATACAAGTCCGTCCCGGGTTCGAACGGAACCGAAGGCACTATTCCTACTACATCCATTTTGGAAATATCCTCAGGATTAGTAGCGACTAGCCCTTGCACTTCATTGCTCCATCATCGAATCCAAAATCGTTTTCACGAAACGTACAAACCGGATCGAAGTGGTTTTCGAGAAATAAATCTCGATCCCGGTCTCTTCGAAATGATTAACATATTTGTCCAATATTGATAGTCGGTTATTTAACTATCAAATTTTTATTCACAAACATCCATCAAACAATAAATAATTTCCCCAAATTATTTATTTATTGCAAAAATATCTTCACAAGATATATTTTCACTTTTCAAATTCCTTTGGAAACATATTTCAAAACTATCTGCCATTCTCAGAATAAATTCCAAGTATTTCAATTTCCACTGGAATCACCAAGCACAAATCTAGATTTTTAAAATAATTTAAAAACACTTTACTTTTAAAATATACTTTAAACATTCAAGTTAAAATTACTTTCATAATTAGTTAAAAATACATACTATATGAATATTTGAAAATAAGGTTACTTTATAAAATATAAAACTAGGTTTTCACCTTTAAAAAAAACATAATACTAAGTCATTCTTTAAATAATTACTGTTTATAATAAATTAAAAGGAAATACTTACTTAAGGCCTTATATATTAGAATAATAAATTTTACAAAACATACCTTTAAAAAAAACTTTAAAATCTTTTAGCTTATACTTAAGAATTTACTTTGAAAACGTACTTGGTTATCCAGGGAGAATTCCAAATCTCAATCATTCAAATCAATTTCCCAAATTGATTTCCAATTTATTCCATTTATAATAAATTTCTTTACTTATTAGTTCATTTCAAAAATCATTTAGTTATGGACTTTATTATTATTATTTCATGTTTGATCTCAAACCCTTTTAACTGAAATATACAAATTTCAGGTTTTTCTCAATTTCTTCTTTATTCTTTCCAATAATTTAAATCCTGAATTTTTAATAAATGTTTTGTTCTTTTTAAATAATAACACTGAATTTCAAAATTCATTAACTTCCTGTTTATTCAAATTTTCCTTTCTATATATTTATTAGAAATTTAAAGTCACTTTATTCCTTCTCCAATTCATTCTTAAATTTATTCTATAATTACTTTACTTACAGATTCACTTCTTTTATTTTCTTCAAAAATCCAATTTTAATATATATAATTTTGGTAATTCATTATACCCAATTATATCAACCCAGCCATAGCATTCAATACTTCCACATAGTTCACTATAGAATATCAAATAATAAGAACAAAGAATATTAAATAATTTAAATAAAAGTTGGGGGGTCCAGTTGGATCCCTCCAACCTGTTTTCCCTGCATCCACAGACGTTAGCGTCACATAATATGCCAATTTCAAATTATACTATACTATATCACAACAATCAATTCAACCATACAATCAATTATTTAAATTTAATCATTTAGATTTAAATTTAAACTGAGTGAGATTAACTCACCTTTGACCCAAGATTTGTAATCCGATCCACACAGGCTTGATTCCTTTCAGAATTTAACCTTCCCCTTGCTAGCCCATCGGCACTTCCAGTCAAGAGTTGCCTATGAGTTCGCCGAAGTCAAACCACGACTGCGCTTCGGTCATCACTTCGAGCAACGACCTCGGCCAAAATCTCGAATTTCCAGTTCGCGCTCACACCTACGCGATTGCCCTTGCCGAGATGTCCACCTTCCAGTGCTCGAGTTCGAGCACTCTCGATCGCCAATCCAAAACAAAACCCTCGCCGCTACTCAATAGGGTAACGCGAGCGCTTGCCCCTACCTGAAATCGAACGTTCGCTCACCCTCCTACTCATCGGCTACTAAGGATACTCGGCCCAAAAGTTTTTAAATCGACAACCATTTATTTCTCAGTGAAGAAAAGAGCGATGGAGCTCGGCCATCATGAAGTTTTGATTTGAAGATAAACTGAAGGGGAAAGGGTTTCGGCCTCCTTTACTTGATTTCAATTCGATTCATTCTGCTATTTTTTTTAAAGATCTCGATTTTTATTCGAGAAGTTTGGGCTTCGGCCATTACTTTTTTTTCGAATTGTTAAGTGAACTGAAGGAATCAGGGTCTCGTGTTCGAAAAGAAACAGGATAGGGTATGGCGTGTTCGAGAAGGCAAAGGAAGCGTGTTGAAGACACCTTGCTATAGTGTCCACTTATTTTTACTTCAAATTCGAATCGATTATTATCAATCAAACTCTCAGCGCGTTTATATATATCGTATGCTCACATAACAACTCCAATCACTACGAAACTTGAAATCCGATAATAATACAATATTACGGATCCAATGGAACTGGTTTCGTTGAATTCCGAGACTGTGCCTCGGAAGGCTATTATTAAATTCAATTCAAACGATATAAATTTTAAAACTGAACAAATCACTGTTAATTTCAATTTTACGACCTCTATTATACTCAGTATTATCAATATAAATTTTTCAAGCCTTCAAATTATTTTAACAGACTTAAAATTCTAGATTCAACATGTTACCCAACTTTGAATTATTTATTTCAATAGTTTAAATTATCAAATAAATGGTGATATTCGAAATTCAAGTTAAAATTATTATATTGAATATTTAAAATCAATTAAATATTCCGATTTTAAATGATCGAAAATTCCGAGTCATCACATTCCTCCCCCCTTAAAAGAATTTCGTCCCCGAAATTACTAATTAGGAAGAATGATCTATATCCCGTTAACTATTCCCTCAACCCAAATAGGTTTTAACAACTTACCAAACAAATCTTTTTATCAAAAGACTCAGTAACCCTCTTCCTAACCTTTCCAACTTACCCATAAGCCTCAAACAAAATATCTTACTTATCAATTCAAATTTTTAACTTAAAACCAAATTTGAATTATCAAAATTTTCTCAAAATTTCTCTAACACCCTAAATTTTCGAAAAATTTCGCCAGCGTCTCCTTTGCGCGGCTAGCTCGGTACAACTACAAAATGGCTCTACGGCCTTCCAAATCCAAAACGAAAACAAAAAGCCAAGTGGCTCAATCCAAATCCAAATCCCAATCAAATTTCATACCAAATTTAAATACATACCTTTTGTCGGGAAATTCAAATTTATCTTCTGAAATCAAAATCAATTCTCTTTTCACTTTATATTACCTGCATATCCGACTAAGCAGCAATATCCAATCACAATATTCCAAAACATTTTATTTACTTCCTTACCAATATCAATATCTATTTATCCAAATATCAACTTAGAATCTATTTTCAATATTCAATTTCCAATTTAGAATTGACCATTCCTTACTTAAGTTAACATAAGCATTTCACATGTTTCTTATATTCATTTTCATCCTACCACTTTAGTTTATCTCTATTTCTACTCACATTGATTCTTTCATTTCCATACGAATTCAATTTATTTTCACTCTAAACTTTAAATTTTATTTTTCATTTATACTGATTCATGCTATGATTTTAATTAGCTCAATTTACTAACTTATTTCGATTTCCAATTTGAAATCATTTTGCTGTTAACTAAATTCTCCAAAAATCTTCAAAAATTTTCTAACTCCCAAAATTTCTGAAAATTTTTGGCAGAGTCTCCTTTGTACGGAGGAGCATTTACAATTTGACAAAAGAGATAAATATATATACATCGACCCACACGGTCGGAAAAACCAAAAACAGTTCATATTTCCTAATTTTGTTGCGTAGGCGTACCTTATTTAGCATTTTAAGCAAGCAGCTTATTATTTTAGCAAATAGCACAACAAAATCCAGCCACACGGCTTCCAAGTACCTGTACTTGCTCAATTTAAACATGTAAGTGTCGAATATATGCAGTTTAACTATATTTCACTTAGTTGCAATGGTTAAAACATATGAATTCTAAAGAAATGCACATCCAGCATTTTCCGTAAGCAACTGATCAAATTCCCACACTAATTCCACTATTCCAATTAATTTATAACCATTTTCATTCAATTTGAATGGTTTTCAATCCATTCGTATACAACTTCATCAATTTGAATGGTTTAAAACTCAATCGTTTACATTAATTTATTTTTAAGCAAACTGAACTCATATTTGATTCAATTGCTCTCAAAATCCATTTATTTTACTCCTATCAATCCATAGAATTTTTTAATTACTTCCATTTACATCAAATGACAATTAATTCTATGCAAATTTGACGAGATTTATATGAATAAACAAGTATTTATGTTTTATAACCACTTTAAATGGATTTTAACTCAATTTATACTTAATTCTATTCCATTTTTAAATTTATCCATAATTCATATATTCTCATTTTCATTGCATTTAAAGTTGAATCCATTCACTTACATTTTATTCCATATTTGTTTATTCCAAACTATTTTATTTAGCTCAAAGACAATCCAAGCTATTTTATTCAATACCCATTTCTTAACTTATTTAAACCACATTTCATTTGATACTTATTTATTCCATCATTTATTTATTCAATAAAATTAGTTTATCCACATTCACTTAAACCATTCTAATAAACTCGAAACATTCTATTTTCCTTATTGTCTCAAGTTATTTCAATCCCTTAATAATTTAAATGGTTTACAATTATTTATTCTAGAATTTCATTCCATTAATATTATTTATAACTCACCGACTTTTATTTCGATTAAAAATTTATTTTCACTTGATTTAAAACCAATCCAATATTATTAAACTTTATTTAAGTTGAATTAAATTCAACTCTCTTCCATCTATTCAGCTTAAGTCAATTTACTTCAATTTATTCAAATTTCATACTTAAGCTCATTCTCATTATGCAAACAAGTTCTCTTTTCAATTTAACTTGATTCTATTTCAATCCAATCTCATTTTACTGCAAATTTCATTTGATTGGTTATTATAAAATTTAACTTTCCAGATTCAACTCATTCAATTTATTACCTGGCTATTTTCCAAGTTATCTTCACTTATTTGGATTTTATTTGCACATTCAAACCATTGCTATTTTAATCTATTTCATTTTCCTTTTTCGACACATTTCCAATTATATTTAATTTGTTAACACGTCAAGTCAAATTTTAATTTATAACTCAAATTCTGGATCCATTATCCATTATCCAAATTACCACCCAATTTTATTAACCACAATACAATTACATTTACATCACTATCGATCCAAGTCGAATTTGATTTATAACTTGAGTTTTATTTCCAATCTTCATTATTAGCTTACATTTCAGTTCTATTTAATTACATTGAACTCCATTTACACATTTCATTAACTAATTTATTAGCAATTAGTTCTTCCCTTATTTATAACCCAACACTTGAATTTTAATCCCAAATATCACTCCATTTAAAATTCGTTTTTCTTAATCCAATTTAGTTTATAATTCAAGTTTTGATTTTTTTTTATGTTCTCCAATTCATCAATAATATGTATTTGGGTTTTCTATCCCTCTTTTCAAATTTTATAAGTTACAATTATTCTTTACACAATCCCATTCATTCAAGGCTTAAATATATTCATCTTTTATTTTTAACCCAAGCCTTATGCTTATTTATAACCCAAGCATATTTTATTTTTATGGATTTTTTAATTCTCTTATAAGTTATTCTTATCTATTTATTTCAATTCCCATTTCTTATCCAATTTACTTTTCATTTATCCAGGTTAGAATTTAGTTCCATTCATTAATTCAATTGAATTCTTATTCCAATTCAATTTTATTTTAACTCGGTTTTATTTAACTCAATTCGATTTTAACTTAATTCGAATACAACTAGATATTATTTTCAGCTTATTCAATTTATTTTAATCCAGTTAAATTTTATTCTCCAATCCATGTTAGCCTCATTTTTAACCTTTCACCTTAAATTCAAATTCCAACATTCAAAGCTTATATTTCCTTCCTGATTTAAAAATCATCTCAATTTATAAGCTTACAACCTATCTCATCAGGATTTTTTAAACTCCCGGCTTTGGTTTCAAATCATTTTGAAATCTCCAACATCTCAAACCACATTTCTCAAAAGTCAAACCATTCCTGAATTATTATTTTTTTCCAACAAATTTCCTTTTGAAATTTTCAAAAACAACTAGCTTTTCTGAACAAATAAAATTTTTGGCAGCAATCCGTCACTTAGAAATTCGAAAATGAATACTGATGATGCGGCCGTCATCATCAGAATTATTTCCCAATAATCCAAGTGATTTCAATGCTATATTACTTCCCAAAATTCACTTAAAACAAATTTCTTTTCAGAAATACCTCCAAAACAATAATGCCAGTATTTATCTTCAAAACACTTCCAAAATCTCCAGGATTTAAAGTTTCAAATTCTGTTTTAATTCAAATTTTAGCTATAATGTATTTGTATAGTTTATGCTTATAAAAATTCCCATTTGATTATATTTCAATTTATAATTTACATTTATAATTCATATTTATAAATTGCATTTATAATGAATTTATCCCTTAAATTTTTAATTATATTTCAATTTCTAGTTAAATTTTCACTTAACAATGATAATACTTTAATATCATCATTTCTAACATCCAAGCAACCATATATTGGCTACATAGTTTTCAAAAACTATTCTTTATATCAAGATATGTTTTTGGGTAAAATTATTCCATTTACCCATATTTAAAACAATACTGTGTCAATTGCTCTATTCAAGTGTTTAGAAATCCCTTCGATACAGTTGCGCAGACTGTATCGACGAAGGTTCATATGCCACTCAATAAATCAATCAACACAATATTAAAATAATTTATATTCACTAACAAATACGCGCTCATATCTATTAATACGCTCAAACTCATTATAGAGTACTACGGACTCTATTTTAAATGAGTAATTCCCACCAGAGCCAAGGTTATCTCCAACCTAAGCTTCGATACCAACTGTAAGAGCCCGCAAATCCATACCCCTTGAGTCAACACTAATCTACAACAATCAACTCAAGTTCTACAGAAATACGAACCATTTGGGTTAAAGAAGAAGAGGTAGAAGAAGAAAATAGAAAACAACAACAGAATCTAACCATTGCAGCAGAATAAAATATAATAGATAATAAATAATCTTTACTCAAAATCAAATATCTCTGTTTATATATTACATCATCAGAGTACATCAATCACAACTCAACATCAATAACATACAACTGTATATACAGCTACTCAACACAGCAGAATATATATATATAAACAAGTACGAGAATACGTATCGTCATCCAGCTCGCCTCCTGAGCTCCACGGCATCATATCTTGTATCCTATAATACTCGGTCTAACACGAGCATTACAGTTAAATAATACCCGACTCAGTCAGGAATACCAGCGTGAGAAAATCACACCCAATTGATTATTAAAGTTTCAAAAATCCTTTGAAAACAAAAGCATCTCGTAAGACCACGCCACAAATAAACATGTCGGGTTTTTACCTTACGATAGCTAAAACAATTTTTATAGAATCCTCTGATATTATAATAGGGTCTATACACAAATACTTATAAAATAGCTGAAATTTTTACATGATTAAATTCCAGCTACTAGACACAAAGTGGGTTGTAACGACCCGATATTTTCAACCATTCGCATCCGCACATGTCGGACTTGAATTGTTAAAAATACCGCGTTGTAAATAAAATTTGGCAAATCTCAAAATATACAGTAAATAAATAATCACAGAATCACAGACACAGATATCAGAAAAACTCGCAGCGGAATTTAAAAATACATAGTGGTTCATGAAGCCACTACAAATAGTCTCAACAAATAAAAATTACATAGTTTAAAATCTCCAATATAGTTTAAAACATCAATAGAAAAACTAAATATTCCCAAAGTCTTGATTACATAAATAAGATAACAGACAGAAAGAAGCCAGCAGCTTGAAAGGATATACAGAAGTCCTAGCTCCGGGATGAAAGCTGAACTGCAACTCAGGCTGACCCGAGCGTAAAATAAAACATAAACACTCGAGTCAGGACATACATACTTATATAGTGTAAGCTAATTCAAGTGTACTGTAATATAGAGCAAGTAACTTAAAGGATGCTTGGGACCGCCCATCCTCTAAGGATCCGTTAAACTATTTACTATGTAGTAATACTTCGCTATTATAATAGTGTCTATTAGTAAAATAAACTTACTTTTAAATAGCGTTAAGGCTTTACCTTTTCCACCTTAACACATAATATATTCCCATAGTCTATACAGTACCGTAATCTCCCCCGGAATGAGCGTCGTTAGAGGGCACTCCATAGGTATGGTACAAAATCAAAATCGTATAAGGCTCGCTATGGTAGGTGATACGGCACAACTAGGCAATGCAAGGGTAGATATACCAATTACGCATCCAGACCGATGGAAACGCGTAGCGCGCAGCTACCGCCCACCTCGAACAACACTCCAAAATCAAAGGTGCGTACCAAAACAATCACAAAAGTAATAGAATGGCATACGAAGAAGTGCGTCCGATCAGAGGTGCTACCTCATTAATCCGTCGATCGCTCTTGTTTTAGCCACCTTATGCCAACTCACGGGAGTCGAGTCCACGTATTTACCTCAAAGGAAACGTCACCACCATCCTACTTCATTCTGGAATCTCCACCGCGTACACGGTTGTTAAAGTGGTTTTCGGTATCGACAGAGATTATGCCAAATATCCGATCCCGGTCTCTTTAACAACCAAACGTTATTATAACCCGTGGTTACAACTTTTAGAAATGGTATTTATACTTTAAAAATCAAAATAAGTTTCAAATACATTTCAATACCATAATATCATTTCGACCATCATTTATTTAAACATCAGTCATTTTATTTAATATAAAATACCATTTAAATCTATTCAATTTATTTAGAATTAATTTGCCTTTCAACTCACATTTAAAAGTTAAATTCTTCCATTTAAAACCATTTAAAGTCAATTCCTTATTTTTTATTAATTACATATTAAATTCCAAAATTTAAGCCTTTTTTCCCAAAGATTATTTCCATTTATTTTAAACAATCCGAAAATTCAGTTTCCGTAGCATTTATGAAATGCCACCTAAAGTTTGTAAGTCAAAACAGTTCATTTATAAAAGACAGCATTTAAGTGCTGTAATAAATTATTAACTTAACAATCAAATTTTAAATTCCCAAATATAACTTATTATCAATTATTTCCTTAACTAAAACTCACTTTTAACAAAATTCCAGAATTTCCCAAAATGAGTTATATTCCAAAAAAATTACTTAAACATTTATTTATTTAACATTTTGACTTATTCAAAAATCATTATAAATTTTATAAAAATCCTTTAAATACATTTGAGCCAGAATATTATAAATTCCCATTTAAAATATTTTTAAACATTTCAGAAAAATATTATATAAACCACGGGTCTGTATATAGTTTTCTAGCCTAGGTCAAGTGATACGGATTTATATCATTTCAATCCGCAATTTACAAAATCCCGGGTTCTATCATTTCAAACCCGCAATCCCAAGTTAACAAATAAATAATTAAACAATTAAATAAATGAACAAATGATTATCTTCAGGCCTATCATTTCAGCCTATAACGATCTCAAATTTACAGGGAACTTACAGTGATGATTTAATCAGTAAATAAGCATTACATAGTATAACTGCAATAATATTACAATAGATAAACAACTGATGAGGTGTCAATTTAAAATGGGGTTTAACATCATACGTTATATCACAGGCAGATAAAATTTAATAAATAATTTACAAATACACTTGTGATAAATCACGTATATATAGGTATGTTTGTCTGGTGAGAAATACTCACTTTAAAGCAGCAGAAATTTAGATTCAATCGATTGTACCACTTGATAAAGGAACGTACAAATGGCACGATTAGATTTCCGCGGATGCCACGCCTTGATTCAAATCCATAATAAGATCCAAATACCAAATACGCGACTTTTAAAATTACGGTCAAAGCAAAATTTTCGAAACAATTGGAATGAATAGAATTTGACTTGACTCGACCACTCCCACTACTCGACTCGCCCACGTTCTCAAGGCCAGGCAGTGAAATTTTAACTATTTACGTACCCATGAAAATTATAGTGGAAAGTTTTAGGCAAAAGCTGGAAAGAAAAAGGTGGACACAATACGTTATTCCCTTTCTACAAACAGGTGGCGTACACTAAAATTCTTCAGAATTGAAAACAGTGAAATTTGCAACTAATATATCTTTTTTTTTCTTTTTTTCTTTCTTTGTATAAATAATCACGTTGCATAAAAGTGAAGCATGTTGGTTCCCAAAACTTGAACACGCAACATAGCACAGCCACTCCTACCTCATTTTTTAAAACATGCATTTCTCTTCTTTTATTTTGTTTTTTTTGTTGTTTTCTTTTTGTTTTTTGTTTTTTTTACTTATTCCAGAGATGCAAATGAAAATATACTTTTTTTTTCTTTTGTTAACATTTTATTAAAATGACTCATGCATGAATTCACAAAACAAGGTGATGCAATCTAAATAAATGGCACGGTCTCCTTGCCTATTATAAACCCCGTAAGCATGCACTCAAAATATACAAGTCACTGCATATTTTGGAAATAATTTAGGAAATAAAAAGTTCTACCTATCTGCTGAAACAAACGTGATTTTGCACATGTGAGTGTATGCAAAATGAAGGATATTAGTTTTGTTTGTTACCATTTTTTTTTAAAGATGACACACTTTAGCAATTCATATTTAAAAAAAAAAAGACTCACCCAAGAAGTTCAAGTGGCCACAACTACAGGAATGCATGCATTTTCTATAGAATTCAAAAGAAGGACAGGTGGTGGAGCAGCCGAGTAGTGTGGACATTGGACCAAATGAAACAAGAAGAAGAACAAAATAAATAAAAGCAAGGTGTGGCCATACCTGTGTACTTTCTCAAGAAGAACGAAGGCAAATTTTAGATGCAATATAAAGTTTTTGTGTTAGGCTTTATATATATAATTAGTGATCGCATTGATTAATATAAGGGAGACGTGTAACGACCCTGAATTTTAAACAATTTAAATTAGGAATATTTAATTTATTTTAAATATTTGAATAATGGTTTGGATTGAATTTTCAATATAACTTTAAATATGACGATTAAATTATAGAATTTAATCTATTGAAAGTTGAATAAAAATTTGAATCTTCAATTTTAAGCCGATTAAAAATATTTCGAAGGCTTGTAAAATTCGTATTGATAATATTGAAGATAATAGAAGCTTCAGAATTGAAATTGAAAGTGAATCGTTCAGTTTTGAAAATTTATCGTTTGAATTGAATTTAAAAAATAGCCGTCCGAGGCACAGTCTCGGAATTCGACGAAACCAGTTCCATTGGGTCCGGAATATTGAATTATTCTAGGATTTCAAATTTCGTAATTTTTGAAGTTGATATGTGATCACACGGCGTGTAAACGCATTGAAATAAAATCGAATTCAATTTAAATTTAAATTTAGTCAAAATACACACGTTCGCTTCCCTATAATCGCTCCTAAAACCGTGCCGAGTATCACGCAGAAATCACGATAGAAATCGTGATAAACATGCCTTAGTCTATTTTAAATATCATCTTCCTCCCTCTCTTCAGTTTTTCAAAATGCAAATCAAAACAAATAAATGGCCGACGTCGTCTCCTCCTTCCCCTTTTCTCTCCAAAATCTCGAACGAAACTTATTTCGTTCGTTCTAAAAATCAATGGCCGATGGTTAGAAAAAAAAAATGCTCGGCTCCTTTCCTTCTTTATTCTTAAATTGAAATCAGTCGACATCCCCAAATTGCAATACACGAGATCGAGTCGAGCCGTGTAGGGTCGAGCTCGCGACGGCGACCAGGCTCGATGGCGCGCGCATAGGAGGGGTCGAGGGGATTCGCGCAGGAGGCGCTTGCGGCGGCGCGCGGCAGCGACGACGAGGCAGTCGCGATTCGAGTGATGGTGGGGGCTCTCGATCGGTGCAATGGTCTGGGGCGGCGCGCACGATTTCAAGGACCGTTAGGGCGTCGCGATGGTAGGGGGTTCAACTCGAGATGGCCGTGGGATTGGAGCTTTGATCGATGAAGGTAGTGGCGACCGTTGCAAGGCACGGTCATGAGTTGATTTATGGGCGGTAAGGTATATTCTTTTTGCTATCAATTCAATTTAAATAAATAGGTATATGTATGTTTAATTTTAGAAAATACAGAGAAGAAAAAAAAAATGTATACGGGTAACTAAGATTTTGAGAGATAGAGGAAAAAGAATTTTTTTCTCTATATAAGTTATTTTAATATATGATTTTAAAAGGAAATAAATATACTTATTTAATCTCTAATTTAAATTATTTTTGATACTAAAAGATTTTCAAAAAGGGAATTCGATTTAATTAAATAAATTGGTAAAATAAAGTTTGTTTAATAGAATAATTTGGCTAATTTAGTTTATCTAATAGGAAATTAATTTTAAATTAGTTCAAATTAAAAGTGTTCATTAAAAGAAATAGAAATTATGGGTTAAGTAAATAAATTAAATAAGAAAATTTGTTTAAAAGTTATGATTCGTTTAAAAAGAATCATTAGTATGAAATTTAAATTTTAGTTAAATAAATTATAAAAAAAAGGAAAACTTGTTTTATATAAGGGATTTGTTTAAGAATTAATAAAGTTATATTAAAAGTAAATTTTAACTTTTTAAAACCAAAATTTTAGTTAAACGAATTGGATTGTTTGATTCGTTTAATTCCTAAAAGAAATTTATATAAAAGGAATTGATTTAAAATAAAAAGGGATACATTGTTAGAAATGATTAAAGAGAAAATTTGATTTTAGAAACTTATAAATTAGTTTAAAATAACTTTTTGAGTTAATTAAATTTAATTTATAAAATAGAAACTAACTTGTTCAATTATTTCTTTCACTAAAAATAATTTATTAAGATAACTTATGGGGTTAATAAGTTTATTTTAATTGTTAGTGGCCAAATTTATTTTTAGGGAGAATTAGTTAAAAATATAATTTTGGTAAGTAAAAGGAAATTTAAATTTATTAAGTGAAACGATTTATTAAAGGAAATTTTGTTCAATTGGAAATTTCTAGTTAAAATTATTTTAAAGTAAAATAATTAGTTAAAATAAATTTATTAAACGAGAAATTGGTTTAAGAATAAAACTACCAATTAATTTAACTATTAAAGAAGAAAATTAGTTTAAATAAATTTATTAAACGAGAAATTGGTTTAAAAATAAAACTATCAGTTAATTTAAACTATTAAAGGAGAAAACTGATGAATTAAAAATTATTAAATGAAAATTTAATTTATTCGATCTGTTCGAATATTAATTGAATTGTATAAAATTGTTATACAAGGTATAAATGAAGAAAACAAGTTGAATTGGAAGTGGATGGCAAACAGGAATAAAAGGTGAGAACTTCTCACTCAAAAGGAATTTTTATTGTTTATTTGAATTTTAAATAGTTAAATTAAAAATTGATTGACTGTGTTGATTGATTGATTGAATAATGATTGTTATATATATTTATTGGATGTGAATAGACCCTATACGCCGTTAGTAAGCGGAGGTTATTTATTACACACATATACCGCGATATTCCACCTCGAAGTGGAATTGGTATTATATTATATATATAGCAATATATATATATTGGCATATGTATATATTGCAGTTGATTGATTTCCCGCATTTTCTTTTAGCGGATGAGACCCTATTGCGCCGTTAGTAAGCGGATATATATTTATAAAATCCCATATACCGCGATATTCCGTCTTGAAACGGAATGGTATTGTGCTAATGTCTGTGGATGCAGGGAAACAGGTTGGAGGGATCCAACTGGATTCCTCACAAGTGTTTGTTTATTTTCATATATTGTGATATTTGATTGTTTATCATGGATGATATATGATGTTTGAAAATCGTGTTTGACTATTTGATGTGTTACATCGTCGGATCCAACTTTGAAGTTTAAGAATAACGATTTTTATTTTTAAGGGATTTCTAAAGTGATTTTGAAAATATATGTTATAAATAATTTTTGGAATTGATTTATTATAAATAAATAAACGTTATAATTTTTATGTTATAAAAATTATGATTTTTGAGAAATGTAGTTAAAAGTTGATTTTTGAAAATATGGGATCAGTGGTTTTATAAAATAGTTTGAACTGGGATTTCTGAAATTATTATAAGAAGCTCAAAAATAGGATTTATAAAATCTTTATTTTATAAATCAGAATGATGAAACTATGAAAGAGTTTAAGGATGTTTAAAGTAATAATATAAATTGTTTTATATTAAAAAGATTTATAAATTGATATTTATAAATTAAAAATATAAGAATTATAAACCAAGCTTTTATAAGTGTTAGAATAAATTGTAAATGAATTTCATAAATAGAAATGGAATTATAGAATTATAACGATGAAGTTATAAATAAAATTTTATAAACAGTATAAATTGATTTATATAAAAGATTTACAAACGGATTTTTGTAAATAAAAATATTGGAATTATAAAACGAAGTTTTTATAAGAGTTAGGATGAATTGTGAATGAATTTCACAAATGAATGAATTTATAGAATTATGAACGGTGAAGTTATAATTGGAATTTTATAAACAGTAGGTTTATAAAATTTGTGAAGTTATTTAAAAGAATAAGATTTTGGATAAATAGATGAATCTTATAAGTTATAAGATTTATAAAATTTGTGAAGTTTAAAGGAATGATTTTTTAAACAAATAAATTATAAGTATTTGACTTATAATATGAAATTTTTAAATATATCATTGTGATATGAATTGAGATAAGTTAATAAAGAAAATTTATAAAAGGAAGTTGTTATAAAAGAAATAGAAATAGAATTTATAAACATTGTTTTATAAATTCGCAAACTACTTATTTTGATAAGTAAATTGTTGCAATTTATTTATGAAGTTATATTCATGTTTTAGACAGTGAATAATTCCTTAAACTAAAATGAATAGAAGTAATGAAATTGGTTAACAATATATTCACGTTTTTGAATAGTGAATAATATGTTAAAGAAATTATTTAGAATGTGAAGTCTTAAATAAAATTAAAACGGTCTAATGATGTTTTAAAATATGTTGAGATTTGAAATCATAGATTTCAACATTTATTGTTGAAATAGATGTTTTCGAGAAATAAAAGGAAATGGTAGATTATAACACTGTTGTTATAATAAATGATTTCCGAAAGGAAATGTTTTGTATAGTATTGGGATTTATATATCTATTTTAATTTCTAATCCCTATACTAGTGATTTTGGGTTGTCGTAACGATGTTTTACGCAACATTCGTTTTGGCCCAAATAAATATGGTTAAGTGAATGATTTCCTTAAAGGATGAAGTATATACTTAATTTCGATTAGGGTATATTAAATATTTTCTAAGTATAGAAAATAAAAAGATCTGTGAATTACTTATTTTTAATAAGTATAGAAATGCTTTTCCAATATTAAGTGAATATTTGGAATTTATCTTTTTGAAGATAAATTGAAAATGAATATTAGAAATTGAATGGAAATCATATATCCATAAATATTTTGGATTGTAAATTCAATATAGAATTTATAAATGGAATTGGAAAATTGGGTTTAAAAATAAATATTTATTTATTTTTAAAGAATGGAAATTAAGTTTTTATTCCCTAAAGATATTTTTGGAAGATAAATAATTTGGAAAATTATTTGGATTCGGGTGATGTTGGCATATCTATTGATAGTTCAATAACCGACTATCGATATATACCTTTGAATAGGTATTTGTTGTGAATTTGTTTGAAATTGAATGCCACACTTATTTTTTTTAAAAATAAGCGCTCACTATTCGGGTTAACCGGGAAAGGACCATGGGGTCGTATAACCCATTCCGAATATGTGATACGTCGTTATGAATTGCATTCGAAGACCGGTGTTGAAGACCGGATATTTTCGAAAACGAAAGGGTTTCTTGTCGAATGTCTTTGCATCGACTGGTCCCCGGTATAGAGATTCCATATGTGATGGGAAGTCCGAACGTGATTAGTGAATATCCGGATTGCAAGGACTTCTTTGTAAGTACCTTCGGTTCTGTTCGAGCCCGGAACAGACTTGTATGGATTGTGTGTCTGACATTACAAGTTGAGATATAAAGCCGATTTCTTTCAAATATATTTCTGTTGGTGGCGGAGAATTTATTCTTTGCTTAACACCCTTCTTTGAGACGTACGAGCTCAAAGGTTATATAGTTGAAGTTATCAGCAATATATCCCATTTTGGTAATGTGACATGCTGAGTGATGCTGAAATGATCATTGTGTTGATTATTTGTGATAGGATCATTTATTTGATCGTCTATCTTAGTGATCATTGTGTTGATCATTTATTGACCCAAAGCATGGCTTTTGTATAAAGTATGTTTTTGTGGACGTGAATTCGTCGAGCCTCACATCCCGGAAATGGTCAAAACAGGAAAGATGCGGCAAGGTTATTAGGGGTTGCTGTAGCTCCCCTTAGGGTATGTGCATTTCCTTCTGGAAAGGGGTGGTATCATGGTATGGAGCCCAGATACTTACTCATGTTGAAAACACTCTATTTATTATGGTGTGATGTTGGATATCGAGCGCTCGGTTGAAAAGGTCCTAAAGGACCGGGGAATGGCGTGCTCGTGTCAGTAGTTACCCAGTTAAGGGGTAACCCGGCCTTGTGTTGGCAGAGTTCCGGTTTGGTTCTCGGGGGTGTCTTTCCAGAGGCATTCTCAGTGGCAATGGGAAGTTCCTTGGCCTGACCATTTGTTGGAAATCCAATTCCCAATACGAAACTTGTACGGTATTAGTTGTAGAACCTGCCATTCACTTATGGTGGTCACCACTGTTTGGATGGTAGCTATAGTAGGCATAGTTCGAAATGTCTATGCTGGCTAAGATTTATATTCTACTTTCGAAATGAATTTTTTCTACACTATACACTAATAATAATATCAAATGTTATTTTAAATGCGTATCAAGCATCTTTGACTATCATAAGGAGAAATCTCCTCCGATTCTGCGTTTGCATGTGTGTGTGTGCGGGAGGCCTTATGGTAGTCTCATTTTTTAAAAGCATTGCGAATTGAAATAAAAATATCCCTCTATTTTTCTTTTTCTTTCTTCTTTTTCTCTCTTCTTTCTTTTCTTTTCTTTTTAAAACCCATAACATCTCGGTTTTTGGCCTTCGATTTCTCGGCAGTCGATAAAGTGAGTGTCGATGTCGAATTTTCGAAGAACGAAAATCCGTTGACGTTACATTTGGTATCAGAGCTGTTGGTTAAGCGACAACCATGGTTCTGATGGGTATTACTCGTTAGAGATAGAGTCAGCAGTACTCTATAATGAGTTTGAGTGTAATAATAGATATGAGCGCGTATTTGTTAGTGAATATAAAATTATTTTTGAATCGGGTAAATAAAATAATTTTTGCCCAAAACTATTTTGAATAGAAAAAAAATGATTTTCTATGAATTATTATAGTATATGATTGCATGATTGTTAGAAGTGATAATATTGAATTATTATCATTAGTAATGGAATTAAATAAAATGGATTGAATTCAAGTAAACTAACTTGATAAATTAGTAATTCATGGACAAATGAATATGGAATGTGAATGAAATTTGAGATGTAAAATAGAATTGGATTTCTAAGTAAATTTGAGATAAATTGAATATTGAAATGAATTAGTGAATAAAACTAATTCAATGTAGTAATGTGAATTACTGAATGAAAGTTAATCGTTAGAATTCAATATTTAGAATTGAGAATTTAATTCAAATAGATTTAAAATTGTGAATTGAATTCAATTTAAATTGTGAATTGAATTCAAATAAATTGGAATCGTGAATTGAATCGAAGTGTAAAATTTAATAAAAAATTAAATATATAACTTCAATAGTGAAGTAAAAACGTATAAGAAACATATATTGGAAATTTTGCAATAGAATTGGCAAATTGGTTTGAATGTTGTAATTGGATATTATGGATGCTACTACTAGCAGGCTATACAGGTTATACAGGTATATAAAGAAATTGAGATTTTGATTTCAAAGATAAAATTGAATAGCTCGACAAAAAGGTACGTATTTCAATTTTAATATGAGATTTGATGACTTTCTTCTCTAGCCACTTGGCTTTTCTCTTTTCTTTTTGATTCTGAGGGGCCGTGGTGCCATTTTGTAGTCGTACCGAGCTAGCCGCGCAAAGGAGACGCTGGCGAAATTTTTCGAAAATTTAGGGTGTTAGAAAAATTTTGAGAAAATTTGAAAGTTTGAAATTTGAATTTGAATTTAAATTTGAATGGTTAGTAAAACAATGTTGTTTGAAACCTATAATTGAAGTTGGAAAAGCTAGTTGAAATGATAATGAATCTCTAGTAAAAAAAGATTTAGGCTAGTAAGTTGATAAAACTATTTGAATTGTGAAAAATAGTAGACGGGATAAGGGCATTCTTCTTAACTTGTAATTTCGGGGCGAAATTCTTTTAAGGGGGAAAGATTGTAACGACCCTGAATTTTAAACAATTTAAATTAGGAATATTTAATTTATTTTAAATATTTGAATAATGGTTTGGATTGAATTTTCAATATAACTTTAAATATGACGATTAAATTATAGAATTTAATCTATTGAAAGTTGAATAAAAATTTGAATCTTCAATTTTAAGCCGATTAAAAATATTTCGAAGGCTTGTAAAATTCGTATTGATAATATTGAAGATAATAGAAGCTTCAGAATTGAAATTGAAAGTGAATCGTTCAGTTTTGAAAATTTATCGTTTGAATTGAATTTAAAAAATAGCCGTCCGAGGCACAGTCTCGGAATTCGACGAAACCAGTTCCATTGGGTCCGGAATATTGAATTATTCTAGGATTTCAAATTTCGTAATTTTTGAAGTTGATATGTGATCACACGGCGTGTAAACGCATTGAAATAAAATCGAATTCAATTTAAATTTAAATTTAAACTTAGTCAAAATACACACGTTCGCTTCCCTATAATCGCTCCTAAAACCGTGCCGAGTATCACGCAGAAATCACGATAGAAATCGTGATAAACATGCCTTAGTCTATTTTAAATATCATCTTCCTCCCTCTCTTCAGTTTTTCAAAAGGCAAATCAAAACAAATAAATGGCCGACGTCGTCTCCTCCTTCCCCTTTTCTCTCCAAAATCTCGAACGAAACTTATTTCGTTCGTTCTAAAAATCAATGGCCGATGGTTAGAAAAAAAAAATGCTCGGCTCCTTTCCTTCTTTATTCTTAAATTGAAATCAGTCGACATCCCCAAATTGCAATACACGAGATCGAGTCGAGCCGTGTAGGGTCGAGCTCGCGACGGCGACCAGGCTCGATGGCGCGCGCATAGGAGGGGTCGAGGGGATTCGCCCAGGAGGCGCTTGCGGCGGCGCGCGGCAGCGACGACGAGGCAGTCGCGATTCGAGTGATGGTGGGGGCTCTCGAGCGGTGCAATGGTCTGGGGCGGCGCGCACGATTTCAAGGACCGTTAGGGCGTCGCGATGGTAGGGGGTTCAACTCGAGATGGCCGTGGGATTGGAGCTTTGATCGATGAAGGTAGCGGCGACCGTTGCAAGGCACGGTCATGAGTTGATTTGTGGGCGGTAAGGTATATTCTTTTTGCTATCAATTCAATTTAAATAAATAGGTATATGTATGTTTAATTTTAGAAAATACAGAGAAGAAAAAAAAAATGTATACGGGTAACTAAGATTTTGAGAGATAGAGGAAAAAGAATTTTTTTCTCTATATAAGTTATTTTAATATATGATTTTAAAAGGAAATAAATATACTTATTTAATCTCTAATTTAAATTATTTTTGATACTAAAAGATTTTCAAAAAGGGAATTCGATTTAATTAAATAAATTGGTAAAATAAAGTTTGTTTAATAGAATAATTTGGCTAATTTAGTTTATCTAATAGGAAATTAATTTTAAATTAGTTCAAATTAAAAGTGTTCATTAAAAGAAATAGAAATTATGGGTTAAGTAAATAAATTAAATAAGAAAATTTGTTTAAAAGTTATGATTCGTTTAAAAAGAATCATTAGTATGAAATTTAAATTTTAGTTAAATAAATTATAAAAAAAAGGAAAACTTGTTTTATATAAGGGATTTGTTTAAGAATTAATAAAGTTATATTAAAAGTAAATTTTAACTTTTTAAAACCAAAATTTTAGTTAAACGAATTGGATTGTTTGATTCGTTTAATTCCTAAAAGAAATTTATATAAAAGGAATTGATTTAAAATAAAAAGGGATACATTGTTAGAAATGATTAAAGAGAAAATTTGATTTTAGAAACTTATAAATTAGTTTAAAATAACTTTTTGAGTTAATTAAATTTAATTTATAAAATAGAAATTAACTTGTTCAATTATTTCTTTTACTAAAAATAATTTATTAAGATAACTTATGGGGTTAATAAGTTTATTTTAATTGTTAGTGGCCAAATTTATTTTTAGGGAGAATTAGTTAAAAATATAATTTTGGTAAGTAAAAGGAAATTTAAATTTATTAAGTGAAACGATTTATTAAAGGAAATTTTGTTCAATTGGAAATTTCTAGTTAAAATTATTTTAAAGTAAAATAATTAGTTAAAATAAATTTATTAAACGAGAAATTGGTTTAAGAATAAAACTACCAATTAATTTAACTATTAAAGAAGAAAATTAGTTTAAATAAATTTATTAAACGAGAAATTGGTTTAAAAATAAAACTATCAGTTAATTTAAACTATTAAAGGAGAAAACTGATGAATTAAAAATTATTAAATGAAAATTTAATTTATTCGATCTGTTCGAATATTAATTGAATTGTATAAAATTGTTATACAAGGTATAAATGAAGAAAACAAGTTGAATTGGAAGTGGATGGCAAACAGGAATAAAAGGTGAGAACTTCTCACTCAAAAGGAATTTTTATTGTTTATTTGAATTTTAAATAGTTAAATTTAAAAATTGATTGACTGTGTTGATTGATTGATTGAATAATGATTGTTATATATATTTATTGGATGTGAATAGACCCTATACGCCGTTAGTAAGCGGAGGTTATTTATTACACACATATACCGCGATATTCCACCTCGAAGTGGAATTGGTATTATATTATATATATAGCAATATATATATATTGGCATATGTATATATTGCAGTTGATTGATTTCCCGCATTTTCTTTTAGCGGATGAGACCCTATTGCGCCGTTAGTAAGCGGATATATATTTATAAAATCCCATATACCGCGATATTCCGTCTTGAAACGGAATGGTATTGTGCTAATGTCTGTGGATGCAGGGAAACAGGTTGGAGGGATCCAACTGGATTCCTCACAAGTGTTTGTTTATTTTCATATATTGTGATATTTGATTGTTTATCATGGATGATATATGATGTTTGAAAATCGTGTTTGACTATTTGATGTGTTACATCGTCGGATCCAACTTTGAAGTTTAAGAATAACGATTTTTATTTTTAAGGGATTTCTAAAGTGATTTTGAAAATATATGTTATAAATAATTTTTGGAATTGATTTATTATAAATAAATAAACGTTATAATTTTTATGTTATAAAAATTATGATTTTTGAGAAATGTAGTTAAAAGTTGATTTTTGAAAATATGGGATCAGTGGTTTTATAAAATAGTTTGAACTGGGATTTCTGAAATTATTATAAGAAGCTCAAAAATAGGATTTATAAAATCTTTATTTTATAAATCAGAATGATGAAACTATGAAAGAGTTTAAGGATGTTTAAAGTAATAATATAAATTGTTTTATATTAAAAAGATTTATAAATTGATATTTATAAATTAAAAATATAAGAATTATAAACCAAGCTTTTATAAGTGTTAGAATAAATTGTAAATGAATTTCATAAATAGAAATGGAATTATAGAATTATAACGATGAAGTTATAAATAAAATTTTATAAACAGTATAAATTGATTTATATAAAAGATTTACAAACGGATTTTTGTAAATAAAAATATTGGAATTATAAAACGAAGTTTTTATAAGAGTTAGGATGAATTGTGAATGAATTTCACAAATGAATGAATTTATAGAATTATGAACGGTGAAGTTATAATTGGAATTTTATAAACAGTAGGTTTATAAAATTTGTGAAGTTATTTAAAAGAATAAGATTTTGGATAAATAGATGAATCTTATAAGTTATAAGATTTATAAAATTTGTGAAGTTTAAAGGAATGATTTTTTAAACAAATAAATTATAAGTATTTGACTTATAATATGAAATTTTTAAATATATCATTGTGATATGAATTGAGATAAGTTAATAAAGAAAATTTATAAAAGGAAGTTGTTATAAAAGAAATAGAAATAGAATTTATAAACATTGTTTTATAAATTCGCAAACTACTTATTTTGATAAGTAAATTGTTGCAATTTATTTATGAAGTTATATTCATGTTTTAGACAGTGAATAATTCCTTAAACTAAAATGAATAGAAGTAATGAAATTGGTTAACAATATATTCACGTTTTTGAATAGTGAATAATATGTTAAAGAAATTATTTAGAATGTGAAGTCTTAAATAAAATTAAAACGGTCTAATGATGTTTTAAAATATGTTGAGATTTGAAATCATAGATTTCAACATTTATTGTTGAAATAGATGTTTTCGAGAAATAAAAGGAAATGGTAGATTATAACACTGTTGTTATAATAAATGATTTCCGAAAGGAAATGTTTTGTATAGTATTGGGATTTATATATCTATTTTAATTTCTAATCCCTATACTAGTGATTTTGGGTTGTCGTAACGATGTTTTACGCAACATTCGTTTTGGCCCAAATAAATATGGTTAAGTGAATGATTTCCTTAAAGGATGAAGTATATACTTAATTTCGATTAGGGTATATTAAATATTTTCTAAGTATAGAAAATAAAAAGATCTGTGAATTACTTATTTTTAATAAGTATAGAAATGCTTTTCCAATATTAAGTGAATATTTGGAATTTATCTTTTTGAAGATAAATTGAAAATGAATATTAGAAATTGAATGGAAATCATATATCCATAAATATTTTGGATTGTAAATTCAATATAGAATTTATAAATGGAATTGGGAAATTGGGTTTAAAAATAAATATTGATTTATTTTTAAAGAATGGAAATTAAGTTTTTATTCCCTAAAGATATTTTTGGAAGATAAATAATTTGGAAAATTATTTGGATTCGGGTGATGTTGGCATATCTATTGATAGTTCAATAACCGACTATCGATATATACCTTTGAATAGGTATTTGTTGTGAATTTGTTTGAAATTGAATGCCACACTTATTTTTTTTTAAAATAAGCGCTCACTATTCGGGTTAACCGGGAAAGGACCATGGGGTCGTATAACCCATTCCGAATATGTGATACGTCGTTATGAATTGCATTCGAAGACCGGTGTTGAAGACCGGATATTTTCGAAAACGAAAGGGTTTCTTGTCGAATGTCTTTGCATCGACTGGTCCCCGGTATAGAGATTCCATATGTGATGGGAAGTCCGAACGTGATTAGTGAATATCCGGATTGCAAGGACTTCTTTGTAAGTACCTTCGGTTCTGTTCGAGCCCGGAACAGACTTGTATGGATTGTGTGTCTGACATTACAAGTTGAGATATAAAGCCGATTTCTTTCAAATATATTTCTGTTGGTGGCGGAGAATTTATTCTTTGCTTAACACCCTTCTTTGAGACGTACGAGCTCAAAGGTTATATAGTTGAAGTTATCAGCAATATATCCCATTTTGGTAATGTGACATGCTGAGTGATGCTGAAATGATCATTGTGTTGATTATTTGTGATAGGATCATTTATTTGATCGTCTATCTTAGTGATCATTGTGTTGATCATTTATTGACCCAAAGCATGGCTTTTGTATAAAGTATGTTTTTGTGGACGTGAATTCGTCGAGCCTCACATCCCGGAAATGGTCAAAACAGGAAAGATGCGGCAAGGTTATTAGGGGTTGCTGTAGCTCCCCTTAGGGTATGTGCATTTCCTTCTGGAAAGGGGTGGTATCATGGTATGGAGCCCAGATACTTACTCATGTTGAAAACACTCTATTTATTATGGTGTGATGTTGGATATCGAGCGCTCGGTTGAAAAGGTCCTAAAGGACCGGGGAATGGCGTGCTCGTGTCAGTAGTTACCCAGTTAAGGGGTAACCCGGCCTTGTGTTGGCAGAGTTCCGGTTTGGTTCTCGGGGGTGTCTTTCCAGAGGCATTCTCAGTGGCAATGGGAAGTTCCTTGGCCTGACCATTTGTTGGAAATCCAATTCCCAATACGAAACTTGTACGGTATTAGTTGTAGAACCTGCCATTCACTTATGGTGGTCACCACTGTTTGGATGGTAGCTATAGTAGGCATAGTTCGAAATGTCTATGCTGGCTAAGATTTATATTCTACTTTCGAAATGAATTTTTTCTACACTATACACTAATAATAATATCAAATGTTATTTTAAATGCGTATCAAGCATCTTTGACTATCATAAGGAGAAATCTCCTCCGATTCTGCGTTTGCATGTGTGTGTGTGCGGGAGGCCTTATGGTAGTCTCATTTTTTAAAAGCATTGCGAATTGAAATAAAAATATCCCTCTATTTTTCTTTTTCTTTCTTCTTTTTCTCTCTTCTTTCTTTTCTTTTCTTTTTAAAACCCATAACATCTCGGTTTTTGGCCTTCGATTTCTCGGCAGTCGATAAAGTGAGTGTCGATGTCGAATTTTCGAAGAACGAAAATCCGTTGACGTTACAAGACGGCAAGTAATATTGCTTTGTTATTCGAACGTTACATAAAGAAAGCGTTGATTAAGGGAACAGGTAGGCACGAAATCAATTTTCATTGAACGTGTTGCTTATTTAAAGGAAGGACTTTCGAAATTAAAGATGAAGAAATGACAGGTAATAACTTGAAATGGACCGGAAAGTGCGTGATTTTTTATTTGAGATTAAGTAAAAAAAATTCTAAAGGTAAGAAATAAATTTTGCTTTCCTTGAATGTTTATTACAAGAAGCTTGCGTTAAATTACAGGGAAAGACCCAAAAGTTGGAAGCAGTTATTTTAGCAGTGAGTTGCAAGATTTTTAGCATGAAGAGATCAATGGAAAAGAAATGGTAAGCAATAACTTTCGTTCGAAAATCAAATACAGTAAAACGGTAAGTGGATTTTGAAATAAATGATGTCAATGCATAATAAAAGGGTGCGTGGGTTTTATCACTTGAGTTATGGAAAAAAAACGGTAGAAAAATAATTGAACATTCCAACCGTGTTTTATATTTTCTTTTCCAACAAAGAGAATCTTGCAAAAATTTAGTCATAAGAATAAGCAATTAAATTGATTTGGTGAATTTAGGAAACGGCAAGAATTAATTGCTGAGAGTGGTAAAAAGGAAATTACAGATTATATACCTATTAACCAAATGAAGTTGTACATGGATTTGAATTTTTATAACCAGCATTGATTTCATGAGTTTGAACTTTTAGTGTAAAGAGGATATCACGTATTGCTTTTGGTAAAGGAAATGGCAATCAATCTACAGATAGCATTGATTTATAAAGAAACGGTAAAGTTTTATTAGACAATGATTTATACCAAATTTAAAGCAAATTGAATGCATTGATTTTTTTTATTTACTAATACGTTTTCCTATATACGTTATTTATACCATTAAAAATTTGTGCCTTTTTAAATGCGAAATTTCACGGTCTATAAGTACACTGACTTGTCAAAAGTTATTACTTAACTTAAAATTAAATTCGTTTACATTCTTCATATTTAAAATATACATAATTCATTTTTATTAAAATTCCAATTGGAGTTGTCTTTTAACAAAGTAAAAATTTCAAAACTTCCAATTTTATATTTAGACTTTGAAACAGTAAAGGAAAATAACAAATTTTGCTTCATTAAAAAGGGGCGTAAATCAAGTGATAAAATTTTGCAAGGAATAACGTACGTTCAAACTAAATTGGGAGTGAATGCATTGATTCAAGGAAAGAAAGTGGCAAGCACTAAATATTTAGATGGCGTTGATTTAAGTGGAAGAAAACGTCACAAATTTATGGTTTGAACGTTTTTAAACAAATGTGTTTTATTTCTATTAATTCCACTTGTTAAGTTTTGAATTTACCCTATGGGTTTCCACTTTTTGATTTCTACCATTGGGACATCTAGCAATCTAGCCCCAATTCCCTACCTAATATTTTTAAATTAGTTAATTCCCTCTAATTGATTTCCATATTCTTCAAATCAATTAATTCCCCTTTAATTGGTTTCAATTGATTACCTTATCCCTTTTAATTAACCTCCTTAATTGATTTCAATTAATTACCATATTCCTTCATGTCAATCAATCTCTTTTAATTACATATTCAAATTTGGTTACTAACTTAATTAGTTAATTAACCCTTTTGGTTTAATTATCAATCCTGCGACGTCTCACATTAATCCGTCCACTTTGTAGGCACTGGTAGCCGGACTGGTTACACGGGCAGATTTCTCCTACAAAATGGGGATTAACCTCGCGTCCTCATGCCATTAACCAAAAGAATTTACTTATTTATCTTTCATCAATTTAATTAATTTTCATTAATTATTAAATAAATTAATTCTGGTCAACTACTGAAATTTTATGTAACAACCCGCATATTTATCGATTATATATTTAAATATTTTATTTAAATATTTCACCGTTCATCGGATTTTGGTCCGAAAAGCTACTTTGTGCAAACAGTCGAATTGGGACTCGAGACCACCCCCATTGAGTTCAAAATGACGTTTGCGACCTTTTTGAGTATAAGCTTCGATATGTTTGGAGAAAGTTGATTTTTGCCACTTTTTCACTTAGGGCTTCGGTTTGGGCTGAACCCATTAGCCACTTACTAACTCAGTCCCAACAAGCCCTCTCCTCTTCATTCCTTCATAATTTCCTAATACATTCAAGCTTCTTCAAAAATGGGGGAAGAGAAAAAGAATTAGGAAATCCTAAGCCCTAGTTTCCATTAGCAAATCCATCTTCTAGCTCCAAACTCAAGAGAACCCATTGGTAAGCATATCCTTCTTCTTCTCCAACTCATTCTCTCTTTGATTTCAGAAAATTCCTAAACCTAATTTAGGAAATGTTTCTCTTTTAAGCTTAGATTCAAGCTTCTCGTGTTGAGATTGAAGTGTGGTTGATCTTCCCTTGTCTTCAAGCTTCTCATTCATTGATTTGGGTTTAAAGGTGAGATTATTATCTCACATCTATGCTTATATTTATCTTCGAATGTTAGGTATGAATTCCTAACACTTATTCATGTGCATTTGCTTTTGGTTTGGATTGATTTGGTGAATATTCCAATTTTTGGTGTTTTGAGTTCAATTCGTTAAAAATCCTAACTTTGATGTTTGAACATGTTTTTGGTGATGCATCGAGGAGCATATAGGGCAGGTTAGTCGATAGGCATAAACCCTTAGCGCCATTGCACGAGCGAATGCAATTTGATCGAGTTTGCACCTCTTTTGAAAGAGGGCAAGGGAGTGCTGGCAACAGGTTCGGCCGACCGAGCCCCTGGGCCGGTCGACCGACCTGCTACCCAGGCACTTCCTGCCTATGTTTGGAAGTGCCGGTTACAGGCTTCGACCGACCGAGCCCCTGGGCCGGTCGACCGACCTGGTGCCCCGAGCACTTCCAACCCCTGGTTCGGTCGACCAAGCTCTGTGTCCGGCCGACCGACCTGGTGCATTTTTGCCTATTTTACCTAGTTGTTTGAATTTCCAACTTTAATTGATTCGTGTTGTTTCCTATGTGTTGTTATCATTTGTTATGACTTTGATGACTCCTTTTTAGGGATTTTTGAATATCCATTTTGATGGGTTCTTTATCGGTTTCGTTGGGTTTTTATTCACATCTTCGAATGTGAATCTTAGTGATTGATTGTTCCTACAATCTTCTTTGTGATTTGTCACTTTAAAAATATAAAGGTTTCTATACTAGTAGTAAATATCAAAACTCTTTCATCAAATGATTTCAACACTATTTTAGTACAAAGCTCGTTTTCTCAAACCGATTTCCAATCTATTAGTATATACAAATCTTTTCCGCACTCGTATGAGAAATCTAATTAAACGACTTAGTAAAACGAGTGGTATGAAACGCTTGCGTTTACTTCGTCGGTTAATTCTTGGACTTGTTCGATTGAATCTCTTGTGACAATTTTCTAGTGGAGATCTACAATGTGTTCGCAAATATTTAAGTTGAGCTAGTGGTTATGGGACATGATGCTAAACTCATATATTTACTAGCTTATTGTAATTGACACTTCTTGATGGACCATTTTTGTGGTTTAGACTTGCAATGTGCGATGTCTCTTTGTCTATGTGGAGGAATGTTCCTCATTTTATTGAGCTTCGTCTCATTTCTTTCATGGGTCGTACCTATCTAGGTGCGTCGATGTTTGTTTACACATGGGTCGTACCTTTCTAGGTGCGTCGATGTTTATTATGCATGGGGTGTACCTTTTTAGATGCATCGATGTTTGTTTACTTCATGGAGCAATCGGCTCAATAAGTTGGGACATGGGGCGTATCTTTCTACTTGCGTCAATGTTCGTCTATGCATGGGGCGTATCTTTCTAGGTGCGTCGATGTTCGACTTTGCATGGGGTGTATCTTTCTAGGTGCATCGATGTTAGACATTACATGGGGTGTATATTTCTAGGTGCATCGATGTTTATTTATGCATGGGATGTATCTTTCTAGGTGCATCGATGTTTATTTATGCATGGGGCGTATCTTTCTAGGTGCGTCGATGCTAGAGCATGGGGCGTATCTTTCTAGGTGCGTCGACGTTCGACTGTGCATGGGGCGTGTCTTTCTAGGCGCGTCGATGTCCAGTTTATGGGATTGGCCATCCTTTTCTTGTGATTTCTGGATTTCGTGTGTTGAATTCTGGAATTTATGCTTCACCTATTTTCGTGATTTCTATTGATTTGATTTATCAATTATTGTGGCTTGGTGAATGAAATTAGGAGTATGACATTCCTTTTTATCTTGGAGAAGATCCTGGCGATATTGATTAATCTCTTATTGATTTTTCAATTAGTTATTTATCACATCTTGGCATTGTGATTATTATACGTTTAGTCATATTTCTTATTTTATATCATTTCATCTGATATTTATAGCTAGACTGATCCGTTTATTATTTTCTTATTAAATAATACTCGGGTCAGACCGAGATGTTACAGGTGCTTCTGTTTGACTTCTCTTCTGGGGTTATCATATGATCTTTTGGCTAACTACTTAGATTAGTAGTTTTTGTTGTATACATTTGAGATATAGACTCCATAATGTATACTTATTCTTTTGTGTAGTTCGTGTAACTATTCTTTTGTGATATTGTGGATCTTTTTAGACCACTACTCTGATGTACACTTCCTAGTGTAATATTCATATCTATTTCCGCCTTTGTGATATGAATTGTCTGTGACTGATTTGTGTTATGTTTATTTCTATATTTGTTTCCGAAGATTATTATAGCCACTGTGTAGTAGCTTTGGGCTTGTATCGGTATGTCGGATTTTCCTCTTGAAATAAAATGCATGTTATACTATCTGACATATCAGTGCTCGCGCAAAGCAATTACACGGATGGTCGCTCCTCAACAGCCTTATTCTCCGTGCTAGTTGACAGCATTACACCGTAGTGTTCTTGTCTAGCGTGGGTATAGAGGTGGGGCGTCACAGCACTATCAGAGCCAAACTTCGGAACAATATGAAATATTATAACAAGGATCATCGTCCTAAGTCTTTCTTAGGAGTCGTGCTTTAGGATTTATTCGAGTCTTCGTACCGATTCATCCTATTTTCTTTATGATTCCTTGTTTTATCTATCAAGATTGCTTGATATTTATTTTGAGAATAACTTTTTCCTCTTCTTTCTTTCTTTCTTAAAGAAGAGAAATGGTTAGACCTGGTCGTCCCAGCGCCGGTCAATCTAGTGCTACTCCCCAAGA
This sequence comes from Allium cepa, assembly GCA_030765085.1. Lineage (NCBI taxonomy): Eukaryota > Viridiplantae > Streptophyta > Magnoliopsida > Asparagales > Amaryllidaceae > Allium > Allium cepa. The sequence goes on along the minus strand of CM060934.1, from coordinate 363,631,337 downwards.
TGGAGTTTTTATGTCTGCCCAGTAGCTTTTAGATCTTGTTAAGCACGCTCAAGCTGCCGGACCCAATCCAGAGCCTACTCATCCTAGATCCGGTTTTGCACGCTTGTGCAGAGACTACACCGATTTGGGTGGAAGGCCATTCAGGGGATCCGAGAGTGTTATTGAAATTCAAGCTTGGCTCAAATCATGCGATCGCATCTTTTCTCGCATGAACCTTATTGACCTTCATCGAGTCCAAGTGGCTTCTAGCATGCTCCAAGAAAGAGCATTAGATTGGTATGAGCTTTTAATTTCTGAAATCATTGAAGCGGATCTCACTTGGGAGCAATTCAGGGAAAGGTTCGAATTGAAATTTGTGCTGGAGGCCGAAAAAGTAACTTTGGTCCGGCGTTTTATTGACCTTGTTCAAGGTGAATCTTCTCTGACAGATTATGTCGCATCTTTCGAATCTCTGTCCAAATACGGGGTTGAATACATTAACACCCCATTGAAGAAAAATCAGAGATTTGTCTATGGCTTGAATAAGAATCTTAAGAAGCCATTACTTCTGAAACTTGAGGTTTCATTTGATCAGCTTGTTGATATCGCTCTTCGTCTTGAAGAGGCCGATAGAGAGGGTGATGTTGAAGTTGTGCGTGCCCAACAAAACTTCAACAACATCATGAAGAGGCCTATTAAATTCAAAGGCCCCATTCCCAACAAGAAAGGGAGGCAAGAAACCCCGGTAGCAAAAGCACCTACCTCTAGTCGTGGACAATGCTACAATTGTGGTTCCATGAACCACTATGCAAGGGAGTGTCCGAAACCCCTCTTTTGTCGCTATTGCAAAAATTCGGGTCACCATATTACTTCATGTCCCATACTTTAAAGTAAGAAGGAGGGAGAGCTCAATGTAGTGCAAGCTTCTGGTAACACTTCTTGTGGTCAAGGTGTTTCTCATTTAATCCTTGATTACATTTATTTTGTGATCTTCTTATTTGAGTTCTTTTTGATATGGGTTTCATCTCATTATTTTTATATCAAAAGAACTTGTCGATTCTTTTTCTTTGAATATTTTGGGCTTGATGACTTCTTTGAGGATTGTGAATCCGGATTAGTGGATCCGCAACACTCAATTTGCTTTCTATTGATGTCGAAATTATTTTATGTGATTTTTCTTTCCGAGCCGATATTTTTTACTTAGGCTTCGTAATTGATTTTTGTAAGGATTGGCTTAATCGTTATGAGGCCCATATCCAATTTTTGCGTGTGGACTATTCATCTCCGACATTTTCTATCTGTTAAGTAGATTTCTATTTTTTCTTGAGATTCCGATTTTAAATTTTTGAAGGCATCATTTTATTCTTTAAGCCCTCAAGATGAGAAAAGTGTTATTTCTATTATCTAAATAATTTGTGAAACTTTTCCGGTATTTTTGAGTTTGTCTTAGGATTATCACCTAAGCAATATCTTTTGTGTGGTGCTAAGGTCTTTTCAGTTTGACTTTACCACCGGTTTTCGTTTGCTACGAGTTGCGGAAATTCTTACCGCATTCCGCACTCGTTATGATTCTTATGAATGACTTATTATGTCATTCAATTTGTCCATCTTATTTCATCCATTTTATAAATCGAATATTCTATGAATATTTCGATGAGACTATTCTTGTATTTACTGATTTTGGATGAAAATAGTAATTTAAAATTTTGCAAATCTTTTTCATAAGATTTATTTATAAGTAAAACAGGATTTTTGTTCTTGAAACGAACAAAGAATATTCTTAAAACTTTTTAAGCGATTTATTTATCCTATAAAAGATGATTTTGTGATTGTATTGCCCGTTGAGTGCTTTAAGAATTTTGGTTGATGCGCTTGATCAACGTTATCGATAGGAATTTCCTAAACGCTTTGATGTGACAATCAGACACGATGTATTGACTTGTAAAACGTAAAAACTTTCTAGAAAGATAATTACATAAAGATAAGTGTAATTTTGAAAGTTTTAACTTTATGGGAAAGAAGATTATTTAAAAGAAATTCTTTCTTTTCGAAACTCTTATTCTTGTGATTCCTGAAGGGGAACCAAGACTTTGCTATTTGTACCGATACTAGTCGTATTGGTTTGGGTGTCGTTCTCTTGCAAAAGAGAACGTACTATCACTTGTGCTTCTAAATCATTTCAGCTTGTCGAGACTAGATACGCCACTCATGATCTAGTTCTCTCAGCTATCGTTTTTACTTTTGGAATTTGGCATCATCATATTTGGGATGAGAATTTGTTCTCTACCTCGATCATAAATCTTTGGGATATTTATTTTCTCATAAGAAACTTCAGGTTGACTCGAGTTCCTAGCATCTTATGATCTTGACATTCTTTTTATTCCCGAAGGGGAAATCGTGTTGCCAATGCGTTTAGTCGTGTGCAACAAGTGGTTGATTCTTTGATGATGTACGAATGGAATTATCTTTTTACCAAGTTCATCGGACGTTTCGATGTACTTCATTTTATTGAGATTCATCTCATTTCTTCTTGGGCTAGCGACCCATGTACTTTTAATATGCTTTTGATTCATTGGACGTACCGGTTTTGTACTACGTCGGTGTTCCAAATTATTCGAGTTTCTAGTTTCTCTGGCGTATTGTTATTATACTACGTCGTTGCACCAGCTCAATTTTCTGATATTCATGACGTTTTCCACGTCTTTTAACTATGGAAATGCTTTTATGTTTCCGGTTTTATTCTTGAGCCCGGTGTTATTGAGGAGATTGAAGTTTCACCAAATTTGACTTTTGAGCAACATTCTATTCGCATCATTGCTTCGGAGGTTGAGGGCCTTCGATATAAAGATATTCTTTTTGATAAAAGTTCAATGGTTCTCAAAAGGATTGCGCTTGTGAAATCTTGAGAATTCATCGAACGAAAACTTTCGGATTTACTCCTTCGTGCTCTTTATGGTGAACTTCCTGATTCAAATTTTCTTTTGTGTTGATATGCTTCCACGGTTGTTACTATATATTTCCTTCTTAATTATTGCGAGGACGCAATTTCTTTAAGGAGGGGAGTCTGTAACAACCCGCATATTTATCGATTATATATTTAAATATTTTATTTAAATATTTCACCGTTCATCGGATTTTGGTCCGAAAAGCTACTTTGTGCAAACAGTCGAATTGGGACTCGAGACCACCCCTATTGAGTTCAAAATGACCTTTGCGACCTTTTTGAGTATAAGCTTCGATATGTTTGGAGAAAGTTAATTTTTGCCACTTTTTCACTTAGGGCTTTGGTTTGGGCTGAACCCATTAGCCACTTACTAACTCAGTCCCAACAACCCCTCTCCTCTTCATGCCTTCATAATTTCCTAATACATTCAAGCTTCTTCAAAAATGGGGGAAGAGAAAAAGAATTAGGAAATCCTAAGCCCTAGTTTCCATTAGCAAATCCATCTTCTAGCTCCAAACTCAAGAGAACCCATTGGTAAGCATCTCCTTCTTCTTCTCCAACTCATTCTCTCTTTGATTTCAGAAAATTCCTAAACCTAATTTAGGAAATGTTTCTCTTTTAAGCTTAGATTCAAGCTTCTCGTGTTGAGATTGAAGTGTGGTTGATCTTCCCTTGTCTTCAAGCTTCTCATTCATTGATTTGGGTTTAAAGGTGAGATTTTTATCTCACATCTATGCTTATATTTATCTTCCAATGTTAGGTATGAATTCCTAACACTTATTCGTGTGCATTTGCTTTTGGTTTGGATTGATTTGGTGAATATTCCAATTTTTGGTGTTTTGAGTTCAATTCGTTAAAAATCCTAACTTTGATGTTTGAACATGTTTTTGGTGATGCATCGAGGAGCATATAGGGCCGGGTAGTCGATAGGCATAAACCCTTAGCGCCGTTGCACGAGCGAATGCAATTTGATCGAGTTTGCACCTCTTTTGAAAGAGGGAAGGGGAGTGCTGGCAACAGGTTCGGCCGACCGAGCCCCTGGGCCGGTCGACCGACCTGCTACCCAGGCACTTCCTGCCTCTGTTTGGAAGTGCCGGTTACAGGCTTCGGCCGACCGAGCCCCTGGGTCGGTCGACCGACCTGGTGCCCCGAGCACTTCCAACCCCTGGTTCGGTCGACCGAGCTATGTGTCCGGCCGACCGACCTGGTGCATTTTTGCCTATTTTACCTAGTTGTTTGAATTTCCAATTTTAATCGATTCGTGTTGTTTCCTATGTGTTGTTATCATTTGTTATGACTTTGATGACTCCTTTTTAGGGATTTTTGAATATCCATGGATTCTTTATTGGTTTCGTTGGGTTTTTATTCACATCTTCGAATGTGAATCTTAGTGATTGATTGTTCCTACAATCTTCTTTGTGATTTGTCACTTTAAAAATATAAAGGTTTCTATACTAGTAGTAAATATCAAAACTCTTTCATCAAATGATTTCAACACTATTTTACTACAAAGCTCGTTTTCTCAAACCGATTTCCAATCTATTAGTATATACAAACCTTTACCTCACTCGTATGAGAAATCTAATTAAACGACTTAGTAAAACGAGTGGTATGAAACGCTTGTGTTTACTTCGTCGGTTAATTCTTGGACTTGTTCGATTGAATCTCTTGTGACAATTTTCTAGTAGAGATCTACAATGTGTTCGCAAATATTTAAGTTAAGCTAGTGGTTATGGGACATGATGCTAAACTCATATATTTACTAGCTTATTGTAATTGACACTTCTTGATGGACCATTTTTGTGGTTTAGACTAGCAATGTGCGATGTCTCTTTGTCTATGTGGAGGAATGTTCCTCATTTAATTGAGCTTCGTCTCATTTCTTTTATGGGTCGTACCTATCTAGGTGCGTCGATGTTTGTTTACACATGGGTCGTACCTTTCTAGGTGTGTTGATGTTTATTATGCATGGGGTGTACCTTTTTAGATGCATCGATGTTTGTTTACTTCGTGGAGCAATCGGCTCAATAAGTTGGGACATGGGGCGTATCTTTCTACTTGCGTCGATGTTCGTCTATGAATGGGGCGTATCTTTCTAGGTACGTCGATGTTCGACTTTGCATGGGGTGTATCTTTCTAGGTGCATCGGTGTTAGACATTACATGGGGTGTATCTTTCTAGGTGCATCGATGTTTATTTATGCATGGGATGTATCTTTCTAGGTGCATCGATGTTTATTTATGCATGGGGCGTATCTTTCTAGGTGCGTCGATGCTAGAGCATGGGGCGTATCTTTCTAGGTGCGTCGACGTTCGACTGTGCATGAGGCGTGTCTTTCTAGGCGCGTCGATGTCCAGTTTATGGGATTGGCCATCCTTTTCTTGTGATTTCTAGATTTCGTGTGTTGAATTCTGGAATTTATGCTCCACCTATTTTCGTGATTTCTATTGATTTTATTTATCAATTATTGTGGCTTGGTGAATGAAATTAGGAGTATGACATTCCTTTTTATCTTGGAGAAGATCCTGGCGATATTGATTAATCTCTTATTGATTTTTCAATTAGTTATTTATCACAGCTTGGCATTGTGATTATTATACGTTTAGTCATATTTCTTATTTTATATCATTTCATCTGATATTTATAGCTAGACTGATCCGTTTATTATTTTCTTATTAAATAATACTCGGGTCAGACCGAGATGTTACAGGTGCTTCTGTTTGACTTCTCTTCTGGGGTTATCATATGATCTTTTGGCTAACTACTTAGATTAGTAGTTTTTGTTGTATACATTTGAGATATAGACTCCATAATGTATACTTATTCTTTTGTGTAGTTCGTGTAACTATTCTTTTGTGATATTGTGGATCTTTTTAGACCACTACTCTGATGTACACTTCCTAGTGTAATATTCATATCTATTTCCGCCTTTGTGATATGAATTGTCCGTGACTGATTTGTGTTATGGTTATTTCTATATTTGTTTCCGAAGATTATTATAGCCACTGTGTAGCTTTGGGCTTGTATCGGTATGTCGGATTTTCCTCTGGAAATAAAATGCATGTTATACTATCTGACATATCGGTGCTCGCGCAAAGCAATTACACGGATGGTCACTCCTCAACAGCCTTATTCTCCGTGCTAGTTGACAGCATTACACCGTAGTGTTCTTGTCTAGCGTGGGTATAGAGGTGGGGCGTCAAATTTTACAATTAATTTCCCTATTAATTGTCATTAACTCTATTTTAAAATATCTGTATATGCCTTTATTCAAGTTTTGAATTGCTAACTAGGAATAAGGTAGATTCATCAAATAAATTGATTGCAAGTTTCATTGTTTTAAATTGCTTAACAATGTTCACCACTGACATAATTAATATGTCAAAATTGACAATATTCCACCAACATGATTTGCATGTCATAACCTACCCAATTAACATAATTAATTAACCACTTTAATATGTTACAAATTTTCCCCTTTCCTTATTTTTTGGGAATGGGTATAACAACAGATATTATGATAATATCCAAAAACATTTAGTTACCACTCACTTCATTATAAATTATAAAGGTTTTTTTTTATTCTTAAATTTAGTTACAAAAAATCTTATTAAATTAAGGAGTTTAATTCTCTAAATTTACAGGTCATTACACTCTCCCCCACTCAAAACTTTTCGTCCCCGAAAAGGAAAGAGGTAGGATAATAGAACACCCTGAACGAAAACTAAATTGAAACTCAAAATGGAATCATTTATTTAAACCATATAAATTCAATTTAAATTAATTAATATTCAATAATTGATTTAATTCATTTGATTTTTACTGAAGTTAAATCAATCTTAACTATTTCTAAATTAATTATCTTATTATCCAATTATTTTGAAATTAACAATTTCTAAAATCATAAATTTGTATAGTCATTTATAGTAATCATCTTTTATTCAACAATTTTAATTCTTCTTTATTCCGGATTATTATTAAATATATTCTACTTAATATATCTTATCGTACATATTAAGTAGATTACATTTATTATAACTATTCCAATTTATTTCTAAATTTCCTTTAACACCATTTGATATTGTATATTATTCAATTATTATTTTATTTCTATTTACCTCTATTTGTCTTGTTGTAACTGAAACTTTAAGTGTATAACATTTATTATAACCACTCAAATTTTATTTATAAAACCCTTTTATATTATACATTATCCAATTACATAGTTAATTTCTGAATGATTTAGGTAAGTTATATTGGCATGCAATTATACAAGTAAAAAATTTCCAATTATATTATTCAAGTTTAAATATTCATTCCAAATTTGACTTTATTTTATCATTAGAATCTCCTTTTAACATAAATTTATGAATTAAATTTCCAATTAACTTCAAACCCTTTACAGATAAATAAATACATACATATAGCATATGTCAAATCAAATTTAAATGATATATCTATATATATATTATAAATTAAGTCATATTTAGAAATTCAAATCAATTAAATTTTTGAAGCATAACTACAGTGTGGTCTCTTTACTTTGATACTCGAAAATGAATGTCGATGATGTTATAGTCGTCACCGAAATTATTTTCCAGCGAAAAAGAGAAGAGCACTAATTTTTAAAACTTTAAAATTCTTTGGAAACAAATTTATATTCGAAAATAATTTAAATAATAATATATCCTTTTAAGACTTTAAACACAAGGTTTGAAACTATCAGAAATTAAATTCATAAATTCTTGTTTTAAATTCATTTCTGTTTCCAAATAAATTTATAACCATGTTTTATAGTTCAATTATTTATATAAGACAAAACCAATGGTTTACAAAACCATAAATAAAATCAAACACTATTATCTCTAAACAACTAGTTAAATTCTGAAAATTATACTTATATATATAATATTAGATTTTTCCCAAATATAGGAATAAATTTTTCAAAACAAGTATAGAGATTCAAATTTGAAGGACTCAAATCAAAGAGAATTTTGATTTAAAGATAAGTTGGAATCAGAAGATCCGATGATTAAATAACAGAATAAGGAACCAGATAAGTTTATATAAATCGTGGGCAACCTTAACCGGGTCAACCGTGACTTAAAGAATAAGATCGATGTGGATTTTCTGGGGTAAATCTACATTCGATCTGAAGAGATAGAGTTCAGAATAACCAAAGATACTAGCATCTAAATCGAGGATAAATATAAATCTCTGGTGAATCAATGCTAGTTGTAAAGGAGTTTCACCCCTTTATTAGAATATTGGCGAGACCGCCAATTCACTATAAAGATCATCTGAAGTGGAGTTATGGGATATTCCAGAATCAAAAGAAAATGAATAGTGAGGGACACAAATGAAGTTCGGAACCGCAGGGAACGTTCCAAAATTCGAAAAGGAAGAGATTCAATGTCAGGACCCGATTCTTCGACTTCCGAAAATCGACATTAATACGTCCACTGTATCAAATGCCGCCTAATCGAAGGCCGGAAAATCGAACCATGATGGTTGAAGAAAGAAGAAAGAATTAGAAGAAGAGAGAAAAAGAGAGAAACATAACAGAAAGGAAACAACCGAACAATATCAGAATCTCACAATCGCAACTGAACAACATATAATAGGTAAATGAATAATCATTAAAACAAAAGGACTATACATTTTATACATTACGTCACATTACATTCATTATCAGAGTGTACAACAACAAACAGCGGAAAAGAAATACTATATACAATAGATAATATGCTACGCCATTCAGCTCGCCTGCAGATATCTGTAGCAATTCCTGAATCCAGAATGACCTGATAACCTAACTCTAGACTGCCCGTGTGGAAATTTGTGGGCACCCAGAATTTAGGAAGGGAACAATAAACTCCAGGTCAGTCATGTGACTGGTATGAGAACTTAAAACAGTTTATTCTTAAAACCAACCAAAGAAATATTTCCCTTTAAGTAAATTCGAAATGCTTTTGGAAAATGAAACTACCATAAGGCCTCCCGCCACACACACAATGCAAACGCAGACTTGGAGGAGATTTCTCCTTATGATAGTAAAAGATGCTTACTACGCAGAAATCAAATCATTTTTGATATTATTATTAGTGCATAGTGTAGAAAACAATTTCGAAAGTAGAATATAAATCTTAGCCAACATACGACCATTATCGTATGTCTACTATAGCTACTATGTTCAATAGAAGGTTACCGCCACATTCCATAGCAGGTAATACAACTAAAACCGTACAAGGCTCGTATTGTTTCTTTGGATTTCCAACAAATGGTCAGGCCAAGGAACTTCCCATTGCCACATGGAAACGCCTCTGGAATGACGTCCCGAGAACCTAACCGGATCCCTACCAACACAAGGCCGGGTTACCCCAAACTGGGTAACTACTGACACGAATATGTCATTCCCCGATCGTAACCGATCTATATCCGAGGATCCCCGATTTCCAACAACTACAAAGTAATAAATTTGCAGTAACCACATAGGTTAAGTATCTGGGCTCCATACCATGATACCACCTCTATCCAGAAGGAATGACATACACTAAAGGGGCGCTACCCCCTAATAACCTTGCCGCATCTTTCCTTTTTTGACCATTTCCGGGGTGTGAGGCTCGATGAAGTCTCGTCCACAAAGCCACGCTTTTCAAAAGCAGTGCTTTGGGTCAACAAATGATCAAAGCAATGATCATCAAGATAGACGATCAAACAAATGATCCTATCACAAATGATCATTCAACGATCATTTCACAGCAACACTCAGCATGCCATATTACCAAATTCGGGAATGTATCACAAGTAACCATCAACTATATAACCTCTGAGCTCGTACGTCTCAGAGAAGGGTGTTAAGATAAGAGAATAAATTCTCCGCCACCAACAGAAATATATTTGATAGAAACCAGCTTTACAACTCAAATTGTAACGTCAGACACACAATCCATACAAGTCCGTTCCGGGATCGAACGGAACCGAAGGCACTTCCAAAGAAGCCCTTGCAAATTCGTATATTCACTAATCACGTCCGGACATCCCGTCACTTAGGGTGATAAACCTCTGTATCAGAGATCAGCCGATGCAGAGTAACTCGACGGTAATCCATCCGTTTTCACAAATATCCGGTCTTCAACACCGGTCTTCAAATGCAATTCATAACGACGTATCACAATTCGGAATGGGTTATACGACCCCATGGTCCTTTCCCGGTTAACCCGAATAGTGAGCGCTTATTTAAAAATAAGTGTGGCATCCAAATTCAAGCAATCACAACAAATACCTATTTAAAGGTAAATATTGATAGTCGGTTATTTAACTATCAATAAAGATGCGCAACATCACCAGATTCCAAATAATTTCTAAAATTATTTATTTTCCGAAGATATCTTTACAAGATATAAATTTTTCCACACTTCGAAAATAAACAACGTTTATTTTGAAAACAAATTTTCCCTTTCCATTTATAAATTCCATAGTGCATTTATATTTCAAATTATCTATTGATCTACAGTTTTCAATAGGTTCAACTATTCAATTCCAATTTATCTTCAAGAAGATAAATTCTCAAAACGTTTCATTTCATATTGGAAAAGCATTTCCATACTTATTTAAAAATAAGTAATTCATAAATCTCATTTATTTTCAACAATTTGAAAATATTCAATATACTTAACCCATAGTTAAGTATATATTTCATTTGTTTAAGGAAAACGTTCTTTTATTCACATTTACTTGGGTCAAAACGAATGTTGCGTAAAACATCGTTACGACAACCCAAAATCACTATATAGGGATTCGAAATTTAAAATAGATATATAAATCCCAATACTATACAAAAATATTTCCTTTCGGAAATCATTTACTATAACAACAGTGTTATAGTCCATTATTTCCTTATTTTCTCGAAAACGTCTATTTCAACAATGAATGTTGAAATCTACGACTTCCTTTCCTTCTATTTCTCGAAAACGTCTATTTCAAAAATGAATGTTGAAATCTATGTTTTCGATACTTGATGCATTTTAAAACATCTTTAAATCGTTTTAAATTCTATTTAAAACATTCCTTTCCCAAAATATATCCATTTTCTTTAATAATATATTTACTGTTCAAAATCGTGAATACATTTTCTTTAATAAATTCCAATATTATTTATCAAATTCAATTTATTTTTGAATTTATAAACAATGTCTATAAATTCCATTCCTATTTTATAACTTCGATTTATAATTTTCCTTTATCAATCCAATTCAATTTATATAACTTAATTTTATACCAAAAGTCTATATTATAAGCTAAACACTTATAATATCATTTATTTACGAAGTCGTTCTTTTTAAAACTTCACAAATTATAAATCTTGTTACTTATAAGATTCTGTTTATATTTTAGGACAACTTCAACTTATAAAATCTCCTTTATTAAAAATTTCTATTAATATCCTATTTAAATGCCAAAATCTAGTTTATAAGTTAATTACTTATAAATCCTTTATTTTACAACATCTATTCATTTTATAATACTTATAACACTCGTTTTATAATTCCAATATTTTAAATTCATAAATATCAAAAAAAAAATCTTTTATATAAACCGTTTATAATAACAATTCAAAAATCTCAATTTAAGCCATTTCATAAATTTATTAACTACTTATCTCAAAAATAACATTTTGGTTATATTTTCCAAAAATCCTGAATTCTATAACTTTAAAAATTGAAATTTTAAATTTATCTAAAATGTATCAATTCAAAATTTAAATAAAAACATATACTTGAAAAATCAATTTAAAAAAAAATCCTTTTTAAAAATAAAAATCGTTATTTTTAACTTTAAAAATTGAATCTGATGATGCAACGGCATCCAATAGCCAATCACAGCAACAAATATCATATATCAATATGATAATCACAATCCACACAATATCTATAATCAAATAAATATTTGTGAGGAATCCAGTTGGATCCCTCCAACCTGTTTCCCTGCATCCAAAGATGTTAGTGCAATACCAATTCCACTTCGAGGTGGAATATCGCGGTATATGGGATTTTATAAAATATATATCCGCTTAATAGGCGGCGCAATAGGGTCTCATCCGCTATACAATGCGGGAAAATCAATCAACTGCAATCTATACATATGCCAATATATATATATTGCTATATATAGATATATCCTACTATATCTAATATCACAATCAAGAAATCAATCAATCAATCAACAAATTTTAAATATAACTATTTAAAATTTAACAAACCCTTTTGAGTGAGAAGTTCTCACCTTGCTTTTATTTGCAATCCATTTTCCAGTTCCGGCTTGATTCCCTTGATTTATACCTTGTATAAATGTTTTACACAATTTATCAATATTCGAATTTAAATTGAACACTTAAATTATCGTTCAATTTTATTTACTTAACCAAAATTTTTATTTTAACTAATTTCCCTTTTAAAATTAATTTGGTAACTAAATAATTGAAATAAATTCATTAACCACATAAATTACCCTAATAAATTATCTAACTAATTATTTTCCTCTAATAAATTAAAGTAACTATCAATTTTCACTTTAAGCTAATACTTTCATTTTTAAACAAATTCCTTTTTAATAAAATACCCTTAGGTAACTAAAACAAATAAATAAGTTTTATTAACAAATTATTCTTTCTCTGTAAAATAGATAAATTCTGCATATATGCTTTGCTGTATATTTTTTTTTCTGTTTATAAATCTTCATCTGCTGCTTAAAATTAAATTCTCAACAAAAGTTTATTAAATTTCAAAATTTAAATTGTAAACTAAAAGAATACCTTACTGTAAAATCATCAGGCTCAAACTCGAAGACTCCACTGGCCACCCATACGCACGCGAGCCCGAACTCGCTTGGACCCGCCTCGACCTCGCCGCCGTTCGAGCCTACCTTCAACGACGAACCCTAAATCACCTGTTGCCGCCCCCAAACTTGCGCTACCACAGGCACGCGCTCGAGCTCCCACTGCCATCGCATGCTTCCATTTGCCCCGAGCCTAGTCGCGACCCAGACAAATTTCCAAACTCGCGAGAACCCAAACGCGACACCCCAAACCGAGCTCGAACGATGCGACGAGCTTACCCCTTGGAATCGCGACCTTCAATTTCACGAAACCTCCTTTACCCTCGTCGCCGCCTGCCGCCATTGATTTTAAATTGAACGAGAGAGGGGAATGGAAGCTCGGCCATTTTTTTATTTTTTTTTCTCCCGCGTTTTGATTTTTTAAAATTGAAGGTCGAAAGAGGGGATTTTGAATCGAGGATTGGAACGAGAAAGGTGGGCTTCGGCTTTTATTTGAATTGAACGAGTGTCGGCCATTGTTTTATTTATTCTTCGAATTTGAATACTGGAGAGGGAGAGGACGAGAGATCGTGCCTTTGTAGATGAAATCGCGTGATTTTAGGCGTAATTTTAGGGATGCTGTCGTTGACAAATTTCTTTTTTTTTTAAATCTAAATTTAAATTTGATTTGAACTCGATTTAATTTCAACGCGTTTACTCACCGTGTGTCCACATAACAATTCCGAAAAATACGAAATTTGAAATCCGGCAATAATTCAATATTCCGGACCCAATGGAACTGGTTTCATCGAATTCTGAGACTGTGCCTCGGAAAGCTATTTTTAAATATCGATTCAAACGATGTAATTTCAAAACTGAACAAAGCAGTTTCAAATTAAATTCTGAAGCTTCTATTATTTTCAGTATTATAAATATAGAATTTACAAGCTGTTGAAATATTTTTAATCAGCTTAAAATTGAAGATTCAAATTTTTATTCAACTTTCAATAGATTAAATTTTACAATTTAATCGCCAATTTATTATGAAAATTTGAAATTCAAGTCAAACCATCATTCAAATATTTAAAATTAATTAAATATTTTCAATTTAAATTGTTCAAAATTCTAGGTCGTTACAATCTTCCCCCCTTAAAAGAATTTCATCCCGAAATTGCAAGTTAAGGAGAAATGGTCCTTAGCTGGTTTACTATTTTCCACAATTCAAATAGTTTTATCAACTTACTAACCTAAATCTTTTTATTAGAGATTCATCATCATTTCAACTAGCTTTCCAACTTAAGTTATAAGTTTCAACAATATTGTTTACTTCTCATTTCAAATTTAAATTCAAATTCAAATTCAAATTTTAAACTTTCAAATTTTCTCAAAAATTTTCTAACACCCCAAATTTTCGAAAAATTTCGCCAGCGTCTCCTTTGCGCGGCTCGATCGGTACGACTACAAAATGGCACCACGGCCCCTCGAAATCAAAAAGAAAAGAGAAAGCCAAGGGGCTGGAGAAGAAAATCATCAAATTTCATATTGAAATTGAAATACGTACCTTTTTGTCGAGCAATTCAATTTTATCTTTGAAATCAAAATCCCAATTCCATTTCTTTTAATATACCTGTATAACCTGCTAGTAGTATACATAATATCCAACTACAATATTTAAACCATTTTGCCAATTCTATTGCAAAATTTTCATTATATACTTCTTATATCATCTTTACTTCACTATTGAAGTTACATATTTATTCTCATTCAATTTTTTTTTCATTTCAATTCAATTCCATTCAATTTCATTTGAATTAAATTCACAATTTCAATTATATTTGAATTCAGTTTAACTTCTATTCTGAATATTGAGTTTTATCAATTAACTTTCATTCACAACTGCACTATTTTAAATTAGTTCCAATTACTAATTCATAACAAATTCCTATTTACTTTATTCAAATTTGTTTTCAACATTCAGTTTCAATTCCAGTTTTATTCTTTTGTTCATTCCCAAAATTTATTTTCAATTCACTATTTTGGTTTATAACCACTTATATTAAACTGGATTTCAAATTCTATACGAATTCAATTTACTTCATTTACTTGCAATGGTAAATTCATTCATTCATTCTCAATTTATTTCTATAATTCAATACTAAATTCCAATTCATTTTGATTACTCCAAATTTATTTTCAACTTAATAATATTCCATAAATACTTTTATATAGCATTCCAGAGTCTTTTTAACCTTTCAAAACCATTATTGAAAACAATTCAAATTATTCTTTGAATTTCAAAACCAAACCCCAAATTTTTTTCAACAACTTCCATTTAAAACAATTCGGTAGCAATTCCTCTTTTGGAAACCCGAAAATGAACACCGATGATGTCGCGATCACCATCGGAATTATTTTCCAACGACCGACAAGAGTTTAGAGCTTTTCATTCCTTCAAAACAATTTTCAAAACCTTTGAAAATCATTTTCAAATCAAAAAGGAATTTAAACTTTCCAAACTTTTCCAAAAACATTTCCAAAAACTTCCCTGGAATTCTATTTCCAATTACAAATCACATTTATAATTTACATTCTCAAATTTCATTTGTATATGGATTTTATTTTCTTATCTTTATCTCAAATTTTTTTTTTCACATAACATTGATTTCAATTCTTATTCAATTTCAATAGTAATAGCTTAGTATTATTACTTCCTAGCAACCATGCATCCATATACTATAATAATTTACAGAAAATCATTTCTTTTATATACAAAAATAATTTTAGGCAAAATTATTTCATTTACCCGATTTTAAAACAATATTGGGTCGAATTGTTCTATTCAAGTGTTTAGAAACCCATTCGATTCAGTTTCAAGGCTGCGCCGATGAAGGTTCATATACCACTCAGCAAACCAATCATCACAATATAAAACAATTTTATATTCACTAACAAATACGCACTCATATCTATTATTACACTCAAACTCATTCTAGAGTACTACTGACTCTATCTCTAATGAGTAACACCCAACAGACCCATGATTGTCGCTTAACCATACGCTCTGATACCACGTTGTCAGGACCCGATTCTTCGACTTCCGAAAATCGACATTAATACGTCCACTGTATCAAATGCCGCCAAATCGAAGGCCAGAAAATCGAACCATGATGGTTGAAGAAAGAAGAAAGAATTAGAAGAAGAGAGAAAAAGAGAGAAACAGAACAGAAAGGAAACAACAGAACAATATCAGAATGTCACAATCGCAACTGAACAACATATAATAGGTAAATGAGTAATCATTAAAACAAAAGGACTATACATTTTATACATTACATCACATTACATTCATTATCAGAGTATACAACAACAAACAGCGGAAAAGAAATACTATATACAATAGATAATATGCTACGCCATTCAGCTCGCCTGCAGATATCTGTAGCAACTCCTGAATCCAGAATGACCTGATAACCTAACTCTAGACTGCCCGCGTGGAAATTTGTGGGCACCCAGAGTTTAGGAAGGGAACAATAAACTCCAGGTCAGTCATGTGACTGGTGTGAGAACTTAAAACAGTTTATTCTTAAAAACAACCAAAGAAATATTTCCCTTTAAGTAAATTCGAAATGCTTTTGGAAAATGAAACTACCATAAGGCCTCCCGCCACACACACAATGCAAACGCAGACTTGGAAGAGATTTATCCTTATGATAGTCAAAGATGCTTACTACGCAGAAATCAAATCATTTTTGATATTATTATTAGTGCATAGTGTAGAAAACAATTTCGAAAGTAGAATATAAATCTTAGCCAACATACGACCATTATCGTATGCCTACTATAGCTACTATGTTCAATAGCAGGTTACCGCCACATTCCATAGCACGTAATACAACTAAAACCGCACAAGGCTCGTATTGTTTCTTTGGATTTCCAACAAATGGTCAGGCCAAGAAACTTTCCATTGCCACATGGAAACGCCTCTGGAATGACATCCCGAGAACCTAACCGGATCTCTGCCAACACCAGGCCGGGTTACCCCTAACGGGTAACTACTGACACGAATATGTCATTCCCCGATCGTAACCGATCTATATCCGAGGATCCCCGATTTCCAACAACTACAAAGTAATAAATTTGCAGTAACCACATAGGTTAAGTATCTGGGCTCCATACCATGATACCACCTCTATCCAGAAGGAATGACATACACTAAAGGGGCGCTACCCCCTAATAACCTTGCTGCATCTTTCCTTTTTTGACCATTTCCGGGGTGTGAGGCTCGATGAAGTCTCGTCCACAAAGCCACGCTTTTCAAAAGCAGTGCTTTGGGTCAACAAATGATCAAAGCAATGATCATCAAGATAGACGATCAAACAAATGATCTATCACAAATGATCATTCAACGATCATTTCACAGCAACACTCAGCATGCCACATTACCAAATTCGGGAATGTATCACTAGTAACCATCAACTATATAACCTCTGAGCTCGTACGTCTCAGAGAAGGGTGTTAAGCTAAAAGAATAAATTCTCCGCCACCAACAGAAATATATTTGATAGAAACCAGCTTTACAACTCAAATTGTAACGTCAGACACACAATCCATACAAGTCCGTTCCGGGATCGAACGGAACCGAAGGCACTTCCAAAGAAGCCCTTGCAAATCTGGATATTCACTAATCACGTCCGGACATCCCGTCACTAAGGGTGATAAACCTCTGTATCGGAGATCAGCCGATGCAGTGTAACTCGACGATAATCCATCCGTTTTCACAAATATCCGGTCTTCAACACCGGTCTTCAAATGCAATTCATAACGACGTATCACAATTCGGAATGGGTTATACGACCCCATGGTCGTTTCCCGGTTAACCCGAATATTGAGCGCTTATTTAAAAATAAGTGTGGCATCCAAATTCAAGCAATCACAACAAATACCTATTTAAAGGTAAATATTGATAGTCGGTTATTTAACTATCAATAAAGATGCGCAACATCACCAGATTCCAAATAATTTCTCAAATTATTTATTTTCCGAAGATATCTTTACAAGATATAAATTTTTCCACACTTCGAAAATAAACAACGTTTATTTTGAAAACAAATTTTCCCTTTCCATTTATAAATTCCATAGTGAATTTATATTTCAAATTATCTATTGATCTACAGTTTTCAATAGGTTCAATTATTCAATTCCAATTTATCTTCAAGAAGATAAATTCTCAAAACGTTTCATTTCATATTGGAAAAGCATTTCCATACTTATTTAAAAATAAGTAATTCATAAATCTCATTTATTTTCAACAATTTGAAAATATTCAATATACTTAACCCATAGTTAAGTATATATTTCATTTGTTTAAGGAAAACGTTCTTTTATTCACATTTACTTGGGTCAAAACGAATGTTGCGTAGAACATCGTTACGACAACCCAAAATCACTAGTACAGGGATTCGAAATTTAAAATAGATATATAAATCCAAATACTATACAAAAATATTTCCTTTCGGAAATCATTTACTATAACAACAGTGTTATAGTCCATTATTTCCTTATTTTCTCGAAAACGTCTATTTCAACAATGAATGTTCAAATCTACGACTTCCTTTCCTTCTATTTCTCGAAAACGTCTATTTCAAAAATGAATGTTGAAATCTATGTTTTCTATACTTGATGCATTTTAAAACATCTTTAAATCGTTTTAAATTCTATTTAAAACATTCCTTTCCCAAAATATATCCATTTTCTTTAATAATATATTTACTGTTCAAAATCGTGAATACATTTTCTTTAATAAATTCCAATATTAAATTTATCAAATTCAATTTATTTTCGAATTTATAAACAATGTCTATAAATTCCATTCCTATTTTATAACTTCGATTTATAATTTTCCTTTATCAATCCAATTCAATTTATATAACTTAATTTTATACCAAAAGTCTATATTATAAGCTAAACACTTATAATATCATTTATTTACGAAGTCGTTCTTTTTAAAACTTCACAAATTATAAATCTTGTTACTTATAAGATTCTGTTTATATTTTAGGACAACTTCAACTTATAAAATCTCCTTTATTAAAAATTTCTATTAATATCCTATTTAAATGCCAAAATCCAGTTTATAAGTTAATTACTTATAAATCCTTTATTTTACAACATCTATTCATTTTATAATACTTATAACACTCGTTTTATAATTCCAATATTTTAAATTCATAAATTTAAAAAGAAAAATCTTTTATATAAACCGTTTATAATAATAATTCAAAAATCTCAATTTATGCCATTTTATAAATTTATTAACTACTTATCTCAAAAATAACATTTTGGTTATATTTTCCAAAAATCCTGAATTCTATAACTTTAAAAATTGAAATTTTAAATTTATCTAAAATGAATAAATTCAAAATTTAAATAAAAACATATACTTGAAAAATCAATTTAAAAAGATCCTTTTTAAAAATAAAAATTGTTATTTTTAACTTTAAAAATGAATCCGATGATGCAACGGCATCCAATAGCCAATCACAGCAACAAATATCATATATCAATATGATAATCACAATTCACACAATATCTATAATCAAATAAATATTTGTGAGGAATCCAGTTGGATCCCTCCAACCTGTTTCCCTGCATCCAAAGATGTTAGCGCAATACCAATTCCACTTCGAGGTGGAATATCGCGGTATATGGGATTTTATGAAATATATATCCGCTTAATAGGCGGCGCAATATGGTCTCATCCGCTATACAATGCGGGAAAAATCAATCAACTGCAATATATACATATGCCAATATATATATATATATATATATATATATATATATATATATATTGCTATATATAGATATATCCTACTATATCTAATATCACAATCAAGATATCAATCAATCAATCAACAAATTTTAAATATAACTATTTAAAATTTAACAAACCCTTTTGAGTGAGAAGTTCTCACCTTGCTTTTATTTGCAATCCATTTTCCAGTTCCGGCTTGATTCCCTTGATTTATACCTTGTATAAATGTTTTACACAATTTATCAATATTCGAATTTAAATTGAACACTTAAATTATCGTTCAATTTTATTTACTTAACCAAAAATTTTATTTTAACTAATTTCCCTTTTAAAATTAATTTGGTAACTAAATAATTGAAATAAATTCATTAACCACATAAATTACCTTAATAAATTATCTAACTAATTATTTTCCTCTAATAAATTAAAGTAACTATCGATTTTCACTTTAAGCTAATACTTTCATTTTTAAACAAATTCCTTTTTAATAAAATACCCTTAGGTAACTAAAACAAATAAATAAGTTTTATTAACAAATTATTCTTTCGCTGTAAAATAGATAAATTCTGCATATATGCTTTGCTGTATATTTTTTTTTCTGTTTATAAATCTTCATCTGCTGCTTAAAATTAAATTCTCATCAAAAGTTTATTAAATTTCAAAATTTAAATTATAAACTAAAAGAATACCTTACTGTAAAATCATCAGGCTCGAACTCGAAGACTCCAATGGCCACCCATACGCACGCGAGCCCGAACTCGCTTGGACCCGCCTCGACCTCGCCGCCGTTCGAGCCTGCCTTCAACGACGAACCGTAAATCACCTGTTGCCGCCCCCAAACTTGCGCTACCACAGCCACGCGCTCGAGCTCCCACAGCCATCGCATGCTTCCATTTGCCCCGAGCCCTAGTCGCGACCCAGACAAATTTCCAAACTTGCGAGAACCCAAACGCGACACCCCAAACCGAGCTCGAACGAGGAGACGAGCTTACCCCTTGGAATCGCGGCCTTCAATTTCACGAAATCCCCTTTACCCTCGTCGCCGCCTACCGCCATTGATTTTAAATTGAACGAGAGAGGGGAATGGAAGCTTGGCCATTTTTTTTTATTTTTTTTTCCTCCTGCGTTTTGATTTTTTAAAATTGAAGGTCGAAAGAGGGGATTTTGAATCGAGGATTGGAACGAGAAAGGTGGGCTTCGGCTTTTATTTGAATTGAACGAGTATCGGCCATTGTTTTATTTATTTTTCGAATTTGAATACTGGAGAGGGAGAGGACGAGAGATCGTGCCTTTGCAGATGAAATCGCGTGATTTTAGGCGTAATTTTAGGGATGCTGTCGTTGACAAATTTTTTTTTTTTAAATCTAAATTTAAATTTGATTTGAACTCGATTTAATTTCAACGCGTTTACTCACCGTGTGTCCACATAACAATTCCAAAAAATACGAAATTTGAAATCCGGCAATAATTCAATATTCCGGACCCAATGGAACTGGTTTCATCGAATTCCGAGACTGTGCCTCGGAAAGCTATTTTTAAATATCGATTCAAACGATGTAATTTCAAAACTGAACAAAGCAGTTTCAAATTAAATTCTGAAGCTTCTATTATTTTCAGTATTATCAATATAGAATTTACAAGCTGTTGAAATATTTTTAATCAGCTTAAAATTGAAGATTCAAATTTTTATTCAACTTTCAATAGATTGAATTCTATAATTTAATCGCCAATTTATTATGAAAATTTAGAATTCAAGTCAAACCATCATTCAAATATTTAAAATTAATTAAATATTTTCAATTTAAATTGTTCAAAATTCTCGGTCGTTACATTCAAGCTCAAATGAAAGTGATTCTGTAAATCATATTTACCATACATTCTAAGTTTTTCCTAGAGCCAGAGCTATGATACCAAATGAACGACCCGATATTTTCAACCATTCGCATCCGCACATGTCGGACTTGAATTGTTAAAAATACCGCGTTGTAAATAAAATTTGGCGAATCTCAAAATATACAGAAAATAAATAATCACAGACACAGATATCAGAAAACTCGCAGCGGAACTTAAAAATACATAGTGGTTCATGAAGCCACTACAAATAGTCTCAACAAATAAAAATCACATAGTTTAAAATCTCCAATATAGTTTAAAACATCAATAGAAAAACCAAATATTCCCGAAGTCTTGATTACATAAATAAGATAACAGACAGAAAGAAGCCAACAGCTTGAAAGGATCTACAGAAGTCCTAGCTCCGGGATGAAAGCTGAACTGCAACTCAGGCTGACCCGAGCGTAAAATAAAACATAAACACTCGAGTCAGGACATACATACTTATATAGTGTAAGCTAATTCAAGTGTATTGTAATATAGAGCAAGTAACTTAAAGGATGCTTGGGACCGCCCATCCTCTAAGGATCCGTTAAACTATTTACTACGTAGTAATACTTCGCTATTATAATAGTGTCTATTAGTAAAATAAACTTACTTTTAAATAGCGTTAAGGCTTTACATTTTCCACCTTAACACATAATACATTCCCATAGTCTATACAGTACCGTAATCTCCCCCGGAATGGGCGTCGTCAGAGGGCACTCCATAGGTATGGTACAAAATCAAAATCGTATAAGGCTCGCTATGGTAGGTGACACAGCACAACTAGGCAATGCCAGGGTAGATATACCAATTACGCATCCGGACCGATGGAAACGCGTAGCGCGCAGCTACCGCCCACCTCGAACAACACTCCCAAATCAAAGGTGCGCACCAAAACAATCACAAAAGTAATAGAATGGCATACGAAGAAGTGCGTCCGATCAGAGGTGCTACCTCATTAATCCGTCGATCGCTCCTGTTTTAGCCACCTTATGCCAACTCACGGGAGTCGGGTCCACGTATTTACCTCAAAGGAAACGTCACCACCATCCTACTTCATTCTGAAATCTCCACCGCGTACACGGTTGTTAAAGTGGTTTTCGGTATCGACAGAGAGTATGCCAGATATCCGATCCCGGTCTCTTTAACAACCAAACGTTATTATAACCCGTGGTTACAACTTTTAGAAATGGTATTTATACTTTAAAAATCAAAATAAGTTTCAAATACATTTCAATACCATAATATCATTTCAACCATCATTTATTTAAACATCAGTCATTTTATTTAATATAAAATACCATTTAAATCTATTCAATTTATTTAGGAATTAATTTTCCTTTCAACTCACATTTAAAAGTTAAATTCTTCCATTTAAAACCATTTAAAGTCAATTCCTTATTTTTATTAATTACATATTAAATTCCAAAATTTAAGCCTTTTCCCCAAAGATTATTTCAATTTATTTTAAACAATCCGAAAATTCAGTTTCCGTAGCATTTATGAAATGCCACCTAAAGTCTGTAAGTCAAAACAGTTCATTTATAAAAGACAGCATTTAAGTGCTGTAATAAATTATTAACTTAACAATCAAATTTTAAATTCCCAAATATAACTTATTATTAATTATTTCCTTAACTAAAACTCACTTTTAACAAAATTTTAGAATTTCCCAAAATAAGTTGTATTCCAAAAAATTTACTTAAACATTTATTTATTTAACATTTTGACTTATTCAAAAATCATTATAAATTTTATAAAAATCCTTTAAATACATTTGAGCCAGAATATAATAAATTCCCATTTAAAATATTTTTAAACATTTCAGAAAAATATTATATAAACCACGGGTCTGTATATAGTTTTCTAGCCTAGGTCAAGTGATACGGATTTATATCATTTCAATCCGCAATTTACAAAATCCCGGGTTCTATCATTTCAAACCCGCAATCCCAAGTAAACAATTAAACAATTAAATAAATGAACAAATGATTATCGTTCAGGCCTATCATTTCAGCCTATAACGATCTCAAATTTACAGGGAACTTACAGTGATGATTTAATCAGTAAATAAGCATTACATAGTATAACTGCAATAATATTACAATAGATATACAACTGATGAGGTGTCAATTTAAAATGGGGTTTAACATCATACGTTATATCACAGGCAGATAAAATTTAATAAATAATTTACAAATACACTTGTGATAAATCACGGATATATAGGTATGTTTGTCTGGTGAGAAATACTCACTTTAAAGCTGCAGAAATTTTGATTCAAACGATTGTACCACTTGATAAAGGAACGTACAAATGGCACGATTAGATTTTCGCGGATGCCACGCCTTGATTCAAATCTATAATAAGATCCAAATACCAAATACGCGACTTTTAAAATTACGGTCAAAGAAATTTTTTCGAAACAATTGGAACGAATAGAATTTGATTTGACTCGACCACTCCCACTACTCGACTCGCCCACGTTCTCAAGGCCAGGCAGTGAAATTTTAACTATTTACGTACCCATGAAAATTATAGTGGAAAGTTTTAGGCAAAAGCTGGAAAGAAAAAGGTGGACACAATACGTTATTCCCTTTCTACAAATAGGTGGCGTACACTAAAATTCTTCAGAATTGAAAACAGTGAAATTTGCAACTAATATATCTTTTTTTTTCTTTCTTTGTATAAATAATCACGTTGCATAAAAGTGAAGCATGTTGGTTCCCAAAACTTGAACACACAACATAGCACAGCCACTCCTACCTCATCTTTTAAAACATGCATTTCTCTTCTTTTATTTTATTTTTTTTTTGTTTTTTTTTTTGTTTTTTTTTTTACTTCTTCCAGAGATGCAAATGAAAATATACTTTTTTTTCTTTTGTTAACATTTTATTAAAATGACTCATGCATGAATTCACAAAACAAGGTGATGCAATCTAAATAAATGGCACGGTCTCCTTGCCTATTATAAACCCCGTAAGCATGCACTCAAAATATACAAGTCATTGCATATTTTGGAAATAATTTAGGAAATAAAAAGTTCTACCTATCTGCTGAAACAAACATGATTTTGCATGTGTGAGTGTATGCAAAATGAAGGATATTAGTTTTGTTTGTTACCATTTTTTTTTCAAAGATGACACACTTTAGCAATTCGTGTTTAAAAAAAAAAAAGACTCACCCAAGAAGTTCAAGTGGCCACAACTACAGGAATGCATGCATTTTCTATAGAATTCAAAAGAAGGATACTAAGTTTGTCTTCCTACAACAATCTGACATGTATGTCAAAATAGATCAGAGAGGGAAAAAAGGAGATGTGGCAAGGACAGGTGGTGGAGCAGCCGAGTAGTGTGGACATTGGACCAAACGAAACAAGAAGGAGAACAAAATAAATAAAAGCAAGGTGTGGCCATACCTATGCACTTTCTCAAGAAGAACGAAGGCAAATTTTAGATGCAATATAAAGTTTTTGTGTGAGGCTTTATATATATAATCAGTGATTGCATTGATTAATATAAGGGAGACGGCAAGTAATATTGCTTTGTTATTCGAACGTTACATAAAGAAAGCATTGATCAAGGGAACAGGTAGGCACGAAATCAATTTTCTTTGAACATGTTGCTTATTTAAAGGAAGGACTTTCGAAATTAAAGATGAAGAAACGGCAGGTAATAACTTGAAATGGACCGGAAAGTGCGTGATTTTTTCTTTGAGATTAAGTAAAAAAAAATCTACAGGTAAGAAATAAATTTTGCTTTCCTTGAATGTTTATTATAAGAAGCCTGCGTTGAATTACAGGGAAAGACCCAAAAGTTGGAAGCAGTTATTTTAGCAGTGAGTTGCAAGATTTTTGGCATGCGGAGATCGATGGAAAAGAAAAGGTAAGCAATAACTTTCGTTCGAAAATCAAATACAGTAAAATGGCAAGTGGATTTTGAAATAAATGATGTCAATGCATAATAAAAGGGTGCGTGGGTTTTATCACTTGAGTTATGGAAAAAAAAGGTAGAAAAATAATTGAACATTCCAACCGTGTTTTATATTTTCTTTTCCAACAAAGAGAATCTTGCAAAAGTTTAGTCATAAGAATAAGCAATTAAATTGATTTGATGAATTTAGGAAACGGCAAGAATTAATTGCTGAGTGTGGTAAAAAGGAAATTACAGATTATATACCTATTAACCAAATGAAGTTGTACATGGATTTAAATTTTTATAACCAGCATTGATTTCATGAGTTTGAACTTTTAGTGTAAAGAGGATATCACATATTGCTTTTGGTAAAGGAAATGGCAATCAATCTACAGATAGCATTGATTTATAAAGAAATGGTAAAGTTTTATTAGACAATGATTTATACCAAATTTAAAGCAAATTGAATGCGTTGATTTTTTTTATTTATTAATACGTTTTCCTATATACGTTATTTATACCATTAAAAATTTGTGCCTTTTTAAATGCGAAATTTCACGGTCTATAAATACACTGACTTGTCAAAAGTTATTACTTAACTTAAAATTAAATTCGTTTACATTCTTCATATTTAAAATATACATAATTCATTTTTATTGAAATTCCAATTGGAGTTGTCTTTTAACGAAGTAAAAATTTCAAAACTTCCAATTTTATATTTAGACTTTGAAACAGTAAAGAAAAATTACAAATTTTGCTGCATTAAAAAGGGGCGTAAATCAAGTGATAAAATTTTGCAAGGAATAACGTACGTTCAAACTAAATTGGGAGTGAATGCGTTGATTCGAGGAAAGAAAGTGGCAAGCACTAAATATTTAGATGGCGTTGATTTAAGTGGAAGAAAACGTCACAAATTTATGGTTTGAACGTTTTTAAACAAATGTGTTTTATTTCTATTAATTCCACTTGTTAAGTTTTCAATTTACCCTATGGGTTTCCACTTTTTTGATTTCTACCATTGGGACATCTAGCAATCTAGCCCCAATTCCCTACCTAATATTTTTAAATTAGTTAATTCCCTCTAAATGATTTCCATATTCTTCAAATCAATTAATTCCCCTTTAATTGCCTTTAATTGGTTTCAATTGATTACCTTATCCCTTTTAATTAACCTCCTTAATTGATTTTAATTAATTACCATATTCCTTCATGTCAATCAATCTCCTTTAATTACATATTCAAATTTGGTTACTATAGTTAATTAACCCTTTTGGTTTAATTATCAATCCTGCGACGTCTCACATTAATCCGTCCACTTTGTAGGCACTGGTAGCCAGACTGGTTACGCGGGCAGATTTCTCCTACAAAATGGGGATTAACCTCGCGTCCTCATGCCATTAACCGAAAGAATTTACTTATTTATCTTTCATCAATTTAATTAACTTGCATTAATTATTAAATAAATTAATTCTGGTCAAATACTGAAATTTTACAATTAATTTCCCTATTAATTGTCATTAACTCTATTTTAAAATATCCGTATATGTCTTTATTCAAGTTTTGAATTGCTAACAAGGAATAAGGTAGATTCATCAAACAAATTGATTGCAAGTTTCATTGTTTTAAATTGCTTAACAATGTTCACCACTAACATAATTAATATGTCAAAATTGACAATATTCCACCAACATGATTTGCATGTCATAACCTACCCAATTAACATAATTAATTAACCACTTTAATATGTTACAAATTTCCCCCTTTCATTATTTTTAGGGAATGGGTATAACAACAGATATTATGATAATATTCAAAAACATTTAGTTACTACTCACTTCATTATAAATTACAAAGGTTTTTTTTTCTTCTTAAATTTAGTTACAAAAAATCTTATTAAATTAACGAGTTTAATTCTCTAAATTTACAGGTCATTACATGGGTAATACAAACAAAACTCGTACAAGGCTCGTAGGGAGAATGGATTTCCAACTAATGACTAGGCACTGGGGTACCACCTGTCATAGTACGGCGCCAAGATTACCGTACCGAGGAGTACGCCCGCTCCCCTGCAACACAAGGCCGGAACCATCCCTTACTGGACAGTCCCGAGTGAGATCACCCCGCGGTTGGGATCAGCAACCGCCCACTAAGCCGAAATAAAAAGGGACATCTAGAATGGAATGACCTCACCCTGCTTGGGTTCTACCCACCTAGCCTTGCTGCATAACCCTTGATTTTCAGTCATTCCCATTTGATGAGGCTTGACGTTAAGCGTTACCTTAATAGAACATATATACTAGAATGCCCATCATCCGCCTGACGATGTTTTCGCAAGCATTCATCCATACAAGTCCGTCCCGGGTTCGAACGGAACCGAAGGCACTATTCCTACTACATCCATTTTGGAAATATCCTCAGGATTAGTAGCGACTAGCCCTTGCACTTCATTGCTCCATCCTCAAATCCAAAATCGTTTTCACGAAACGTACAAACCGGATCGAAGTGGTTTTCGAGAAATAAATTTCGAGCCCGGTCTCTTCGAAACGATTAATGTATTTGTCCAATATTGATAATCGGTTATTTAACTATCAAATTTTTATTCACAAACATCCATCAAACAATAAATAATTTCCCCAAATTATTTATTTATTGCAAAAATATCTTCACAAGATATATTTTCACTTTTCAAATTCCTTTGGAAACAGATTTCAAAACTATCTGCCATTCTCAGAATAAATTCAAAGTATTTCTATTTCCACTGGAATCACCAAGCACAAATCTAGTTTTTTAAAATAATTTAAAAACACTTTACTTTTAAAATATACTTTAAACGTTCAAGTTAAAATTACTTTCATAATTTGTTAAAAATACATACTATATGAATATTTGAAAATAAGGTTACTTTATAAAATATAAAATATAAAACTAGGTTTTCACCTTTAAAAAAAACATAATACTAAGTCATTCTTTAAATAATTACTGTTTATAATAAATTAAAAGGAAATACTTACTTAAGGCTTTAAATATTAGAATAATAAATTTTACAAAACATACCTTTAAAAACAACTTTAAAATCTTTTAGCTTATATTTAAGAATTTACTTTGAAAATGTACTTGGTTATCTAGGGAGAATTCCAAATCTCAATCATTCAAATCATTTTCCCAAATTGATTTCCAATTTATTCCATTTATAATAAATTTCTTTACTTATCAGTTCATTTCAAAAATCATTTAGTTATGGACTTTATTATTATTATTTCCTGATTGATCTCAAACCCTTTTGACTAAAATATACAAATTTCAGGTTATTCTCAATTTCTTCTTTATTCTTTCCAATAATTTAAATCCTGAATTTTTAATAAATGTTTTGTTCTTTTTAAATAATAACACTGAATTTCAAAATTCATTAACTTCCTGTTTATTCAAATTTTCCTTTCTATACTCACAATTTATTTATTAGAAATTTAAAGTCACTTTATTCCTTCTCCAATTCATTCTTAAATTTATTCTATAATTACTTTACTTACAGATTCACTTCTTTTATTTTCTTCAAAAATCCAATTTTTATATATATAATTTTGGTAATTCATTATACCCAATTATATCAACCCAGCCATAGCATTCAATACTTCCACATAGTTCATTATAGAATATCAGAAAATCAGAATAGAGAATATTAAATAATTTAAATAAAAGTTGAGGGGTCCAGTTGGATCCCTCCAACCTGTTTTCCCTGCATCCACAGACGTTAGCATCACATAATATGCCAATTTCAAATTATACTATACTATATCACAACAATCAATTCAACCATACAGTCAATTATTTAAATTTAATCATTTAGATTCAAATTTAAACTGAGTGAGATTAACTCACCTTTGACCCAAGATTTGTAATCCGATCCACACAGGCTTGATTCCTTTCAGAATTTAACCTTCCCCTTGCTAGCCCATCGGCACTTCCAGTTAAGAGTTGCCTATGAGTTCGCCGAAGTCAAACCACGACTGCGCTTCGGTCATCACTTCGAGCAATGACCTCGGCCAAAATCTCGAATTTCCAGTTCGCGCTCACACCTACGCGATTGCCCTTGCCGAGATGTCCACCTTCCAGTGCTCGAGTTCGAGCACTCTCGATCGCCAATCCAAAACAAAACCCTCACCGCTACTCAATAGGGTAACGCGAGCTTTGCCCCTACCTGAAATCGAACGTTCGCTCACCCTCCTACTCATCGGCTACTAAGGATACTCGGCCCAAAAGTTTTTAAATCGACAACGATTTATTTCTCAGTGAAGAAAAGAGCGACGGAGCTCGGCCATCATGAAGTTTTGATTTGAAGATAAACTGAAGGGGAAAGGGTTTTGGCCTCCTTTACTTGATTTCAATTCGATTCATTCTGCCATTTTTTTTAAAGATCTCGATTTTTATTTGAGAAGTTTGGGCTTCGGCCATTACTTTTTTTTTCGAATTGTTAAGTGAACTGAAGGAATCAGGGTCTCGTGTTCGAAAAGAAACAGGATAGGGTATGGCATGTTCGAGAAGGCAAAGGAAGCGTGTTGAAGATGCCTTGCTATAGTGTCCACTTATTTTTACTTCAAATTCGAATCGATTATTATCAATCAAACTCTCAGCGCATTTATATATATCGTATACTCACATAACAACTCCAATCACTACGAAACTTGAAATCCGATAATAATACAATATTACGGATCCAATGGAACTGGTTTCGTTGAATTCCGAGACTGTGCCTCGGAAGGCTATTATTAAATTCAATTTAAACGATATAAATTTTAAAACTGAACAAATCACTGTTAATTTCAATTTTACGACCTCCATTATCCTCAGTATTATCAATATAAATTTTTCAAGCCTTCAAATTATTTTTAACAGACTTAAAATTCTAGATTCAATAGGTTACCCAACTTTGAATTATTTATTTCAATAGTTTAAATTATCAAATAAATGGTGATATTCGAAATTCAAGTTAAAATTATTATATTGAATATTTAAAATCAATTAAATATTCCGATTTTAAATGCTCGAAAATTCCGGGTCGTCACATTTCCACTCTCTTCCACCATTGTTGCTTAAAGCTTAAAGTGTTAGGAATATGAAATGAAGTAATGAAGAGGAGAGGGTTGGAACTGAGTTAAGTTGGGTTAATGGGCTCAGCCAAAACCAAAGCCCTAAGTGAAAAAGTTGCAAAATTTCACTAACTCCAAACATATCAAAGTTTACACTTAAAAAGATCGCAAACGGCGTTTTGAACTCAATGGGAGGGGTCTCGAGTCCTAATTCGACTGTTTGCAAAAAGTAGCTTTTCGGACCAAAATCCGACGAACGATAAAATATTTAAATAAAATATTTAAATATATAATCGATAAATATGCGGGTTGTTACAGTCAGGGCTACGCTAAAGCCTCATTCTGGAATCTTCACCACATGCACAGTTGTTAAAGTGGTTTTCGATATTGGCAGAGAGTATGACAATACCCGATCCCGGTCTCTTTAATAACTAAATGCTTATTTCGCACGTGGTCATTTCATTTCAAATAGCTCATACTTCATATCAAAATATCATATTCATTTCCAGAATCGTAACACTTGCAAATTTTCATAACACTTTCAAAACATAACACTTTTGAAGTCATAGCACTTCCAATTTAAACAGTTTAGATATTAAAAATATTATATATATAAAAATAGTTATAAAATAAAATAGTTTATATATATTAAAATAGTCATAGGTTAAAATAATATATATATATATATACACTTTATATAATAAGATTAGTTTCCTCCAATTTCACAAATCGATCCAAGTCAGCTTAGAATCAAAAATTCAATTTAATCAATCCGCGTTCCATAATTTCAATTAAAAAAGGTTAAAAATTCAAATTCTCGGTAAACCATTTCAATTTATATCAATTTCAAATTCAGGCATTTAACTACCACTTCTATTCCCATAAGATTCAAAGTTTAAATATTCAAACATTTACAATATAGGTTTCATTTGTATTTCAACATTCAAATTAAATTTTATTCAAATTGGAAAATATTCACTTAATAATTTTAATAATGATTAAATAAAATCTTAATTTATAATTTAAATTAATATTTAATATTCGATCTCAATTTTTATTTTGAAGTTGAGAATTTTCATTAAAATCACTTTTCATCAAACCAAATTATAAATCATACCTTTTAAATCTAAAAATCAATAAGTTCAAATAAATTCTTATTTAAGTTCAATTATTAACCAATTATACTTAAATTCAATTTTACTTTAATTTTTTCCAACCTCTATTTATTTACAGTTATTACAAAAATCTATTTAGAAATATTAATGTAAAATTTTAAATAAATATTTCAGTGTATATATTTGTATACTAATTAAATTAAATTTTATTTAAATAAATTATATCAAATTAAATCTTATTAATAAATATATTTTAAATCTTATTTTATATATTTAAAAATAATAAAATTATATGTAAAATCCTAAAATTTATAATTTCAAAACTAACTTATAAATTTAAAATTTCCAAACATAAAATTTAAAAATCTAATTTTACAAAATAAAATATCTTTATATTATATTTAAAATTCAATATTTAATAAAATCCTTCCTTCCAAACTTTGTACATCATTTCAAAATATAGACCAACGGTGTTCATATATAATTTTCTATCTTATGGTCAAGTGATACAGATATTTATCATTTCAATCTGCAATTTAAATATTTACGGGTATATATCATTTCAACTCGCAATCCCAAATTCAAAATCAATGAAAATCGCTTGGGTTTATCATTTTAACCCATAATGATTTTCCCTTATTCTAGAATATCGTTCGGGTGTGTATCATTTCAACCCATAGGGAATTCTAAACTAACAGGGAACTTGTAGAGTGAGAAAAAAATATGGTAAAATATACACAATGGGATATGGTGTCATATATCATAGGTGAACAATTGTATATAATGGCATATCATATTTTTTAAAACTAAATAACTTGCAATTCAAAGCATATTTCAATTGTCGTTTCAAGTGAAATCAAATTTACTAACTATAAGAATGTTAATCGTGAGTGATTGCTCACCTTTCAAGGCTAGAGAACAACGATGGTAGACATAGACACGCACACAAATAAGCATCAAATCAAAGCAACCAACTGCTGTGATCGATTCTGGACAGCGTCGAACCAAAAGAAAAGCACGATGAACACGAATCCGACGAGCAGGGTTGATAGTTTGAAATCGATGAAAACAAATCAAAATAGCTAGATATAAACGGAACAAAATATATGTTATATATATAACAAATTTTACTCTAAAACCAATTTTAAAATATATATTTAAAAGTAAAATATATTTTCAAATCAATATATTAGTTAAGCACATTTAAATAAAACTATATATATTTAATATTATTATTTCTTATAAATCGGTATTCCTTATATGTATATATATGTATTAGCTACCCAAAATCATATACAACTGTATATATATATATATTACCGAACATATGTGGGCTTCTTCAAACAAACCTACACAGACCACTATACACATATGCAGACAAAATATATACGTACAGTCTAATATGTTGAGACGTGCATATAATGTACAACAAAACATACATGTATGCGGTCTAAGATATGCAGACAAATAAATAATATAACCAAACATATATACGTACAAGCTAATATATGAAGACACGTATATAATATACAACTAACCTATTATGTGCAGGCTAAAAGATATGCAGACAAAAGAAACCGAAATGTATACAGCTTATATCATATATCATATATATATATATATATATATATATATATATATATATATATATATATATATAATAATTCAAACATATGAATACGTATATAGCTTAATATATATGTGTGTAGACCCCATACATAACCCAATATATG
This sequence comes from Allium cepa, assembly GCA_030765085.1. Classification (NCBI taxonomy): domain Eukaryota; kingdom Viridiplantae; phylum Streptophyta; class Magnoliopsida; order Asparagales; family Amaryllidaceae; genus Allium; species Allium cepa. The sequence goes on along the minus strand of CM060934.1, from coordinate 363,598,060 downwards.
TAGACAATAACCACTATATGTATATCCATATATATATATATATATATATATATATATATATATATATATATATATATATATATAAGCTAACCAAAATCAAGCAACAAACAAAATGTATCTATGCGCTATTTGACAACAGAAATGCAGACTGCATTTCCAAAAAAAAATATAACTAGATATATATATATATAGAAAAACATGAAATATATAACATAAATTTAATTAAAGTACTAAAAATATCAATATATATGTGTGTGTCTTTACCAAAAACTTGCTGCTAGAGGCATAGGGTGCGGAGGCGGAGTCGGGGAGGTGTAGTTCGGTTGCTCAGGAAGAGGTGAGACCGGGTCAAGTCGAAGTTGATGCGGTTTGGTGGAGGTGAGGGGATGGTGGCAGGAGGAATTTGCCTTGGGCGCACGAGAAAGGAGGTGGTCAGGTGCAAGATGACAGTGGAATGTCGTGTTACTGGGTCAGGCTATGTGTCGTAGGCGGGGATTGTTCAATGCACACGTGGTAGTTTGAGGAGCGGAAGGCTTATAGTCGAGAGAGAGGGGGGAAGTGCGGTGAAGGTGAGTTGTTGGAGGAAGACGGGTGGTCGAGCGGAGCAAGGCCATGGAAGGCTAGCTTGGTGGGTGCGGGTTCGGTAGTGTGAACACGTTCGGTAAAGAGAAAAAAAAATGAAGTTGAAAGGCACAACATACGTGTAGGAATCTCAACCCATATATAACCATATATTTATTATTAGTGTGTGTGTGTGTGTATCATTTAAAAAATGAAGCAATGAAGGATAAGCAGGCACGCGAACAAGGGGATATAATAGGTTTGGACATGGACAAGCGAGCTTCAAGGAGAAGAGCAAGTAAATATAAATGGCCCTATATATATTTATATATTTTATACTAATTTCATTTCAGTTAGAACAGAGAGAAAGAGAAAAGTCTGAACGAACCAAAATAAATATCAACCAAATGTGAATAGTCACGGTTAGTCAATTCTAGGAATATTAAAATTGGTGCCCATTTATTTTTCAACTGTTGGACAAGCGAATGGACACTAGAAAACTCAAAGGACCAAAATTGACACTGATACGGTTAACCGTTTCGCGGTTTTTGCCACGTACCAAATGTCGAAATACAGGAATGAATATACTATAGAGATCATCACGACGAGACGAACAGAATGGTGTACAGTTATAAGCGATATGACCAAGTTATAAAAAATCGATTTTTTGTTGCTGAAAATATTGTTAAAACGCCGAAAATAAGATAAACGGGGCTTGAGAAATCCAAATTTGGCGAAACAAAATATGACGTCTCACTTAGAAAATGATAAACATTTTTATTACTTAAAAATAGTGAGGTTTAGAAATCATTTTATTTTCATTAATTCAGCTGATTTTAAATTGAAATTGAATATTACACCAAAAAATTAACTTAAATACTTCCCAATAAAAATTTACCAGTTGCTATGTTAAAATAGACGTATTCCACATCAAATTTTCATTGCAAAATTTTATAGTTTCAAATTTCACAAAAACTCGGTTAATTTCATTATAAAACCATTAAAATTTACTGATCATTACAGACCTCCATTGTGTAACCCTTAGAGTAATAGAACCATTGACTACTAAGCTTTAATGAATCACCTCTAGACGATATCGTTAATTTCTAACCCATCTCCAGAATATAAGCGACATTTACTCACTAATAGTAATTGAACAAGTATTATTTGATAATCCCATTCCACTCAATATTACTTGAACATTTACTAGAATCTAGTAAACTAGACTCATCAAGCAACAGTTATTCCATAATACGAGTCAACGGAATAACCAAAAAAAATAATTCTGAATGCCCCATCCTAGATGGTATTACTAATCCATTTATTCAATATCATCATAATAGAATTAAATCACAAAATCATCAATGTAAATCATTTCAAATCAATCCATATACAAAAGAGGACTATAACACAAACCCTCAAATTCATTTAAATACTTCACAATTTAATTTATTCTTCAAAATAGATTGTATATTTTTAAAATATCAGCTTTCGAAAATATCTATTAAATCATTTTTACCAAGTCAAATCAAATAAATGAATTCTGAAACAATAAACATAAAAATATGAATATATTTTAAAACTGTTAAAATAGATTTTTATAATCAAAATTCCATTTTGAAATTTCATTTTAATCTCTTTAACAAATATAGCTGCGAGTGAAATACTCATCGAACTGATAATCACACTCTCGGGTTATGCAACACTCAACCTTAAATTCACCTTCATCATCCACATTCGCATTGTTCCCCCAACCTCACAACCATTATCAGCCCTAATATCGAAATTCAACATAACCTGAAACCAAAAATCCCAATGCCTTTATCTGGCCACTGCTTGAATAGAGAACATCGCTTGAATGCCACCAGAGCATGCATGCCACCTACACACACGCACACTTCAAAACACTCGGGTGACCCTCCTTCCTAATCGCACTTTTCACCGTCACTTCCAAGCCACCTTCAATCCCTAGTTACGCCTTCCCCTAGTAGAGTTTGCCTACATCGTGCACTCATCTTCAGGCCACTCGACTATTGCGATCGATTTGTTTTTTTATCGATTATTGAATTCATAATTTTTAGTCTACGGTAAAATTGAATTGGAGCATATACGTGTTTAGGATAGAATGTGGAGGAAGTATAGAGAGTATTCCAGAGAAAAAGAAATAGGTTTGGATAAAAAGAATTTTAGGTTTTAGTTTTAATTAATTTACTTTTTATTTCTTTTCTTTTCTTTTCGTAATTCCTTTTAATTTATTTGCAAATGAATTCAAAGCTAATTTAAACTAATCTATACTTCAAAATATTCTACATTCAATTAAACAATTTATTCAACTTCAATAAATTATTTGAAAAGAAATTATTAATTTAATACAACTTATTAAATCTAAGTCTTTTATTAAATAAAACTTAATTCACTAAAATTTTATTTTCAAAATCACAAATCGAATTCAAACACTTATATTATAAGTAAATTTATTTATTTATAAGGCATAGAGAGTAGAGTTGTTATAGGTTGGTTGTTACATTTGATATCCGAGCTTTGACTCAACACTCAAGACTAAGTATGTCGGTTTAAGTTAAACAATCTGGTAGAAGGAGATATGTTAAGAGAATAGACTTATATTTTTCTACTATATAATACTTCATACAGCACTTATCTTCTGGACATTTATTTACTTATATTGCTAGTTTCTAAGGTATCGTTGTTCAGGCTATCTGTATGAGCAAGCGATGTACATGAGTGACTGTGGATAGGTAGTTTTAGATGCCTAACTAGTTTAAAGAGTATTTGGATATCACATGTAGTGTTATACCGCTTGCAAACATCCTAGCAGCAACTGTAGATGTTGGAAGTGGTGTACCCCTTGGGCACTAGTTTATTTTCTCTACTAGCTTTAGATTTCAGAAGTTCTGTCGGGATTTCCTTGATCTTGAAGTGAAGCCATATCTAGGTTCGAAGACTATTGCCGAGCCACCGGCTAGGGCCCATTAATTTGAAAGGGCTTTCACCTATATGAGCATAGAGAATTACTTCCCAGCACCTTGCGGAGGAGGCTTTGGCTTGGTGGGACATAACATTATTGGATGTTAAAGAGCAATCCACGACTTGGATTGATTCTAATCATTGCTTTTAGCCTTGGTTTAACTCTAGGACCGGGCGAGGCATACGGTTTAAGGATTTCATCCATTTGCAACTGGGTTACTTGTCCACAATGCAGTACATTAGCCGATTTGTTGGCTAAATTCCATTTTAAGATGGTTAATACTCCATCGAAGTCGACAAGGAGTTTGCCAAGTGTCTTAATCCATCAACTGGGATCCATTACTAGTCTTACCCCAATATGGGCCACTTTGAGAGTCTCGTAGTGATAGCTCTTCTCCATAAGAGAACCTTCGAGGTTCTAGTAGGGGTAGTGAAAGTGCAAAGCAAACTTAAATTCCAACCAAAACACAAAAGCCTGGATACATGGAGAGATCAAGCTCATCTAAGAAGAGAGCTAATATGATATGCCACTCCTACGGTATATGGCCCTTTTATTATTAATTGTCGTGTAATTTAACTGAAGCGCAAGTGCTTCAATTGCGGTCAACTTGATCAGTTGATGAAGGATTGTCCTACGCTTTCGAGAGGTGAGTGTATGATCATGATTTATGCCATAAAGGTGTTTCTAGGACCTAGCAGGCTTACCTTTCAGGAAAAGGAGGGAAATTCATGTAGCAAGATGTTCTTTGATTGTAAGCAACATGCATATGTTCTTTTTGATACTTAGGCTGTATATTCATCTATTGCTAGCTACCTGGTAGATAAACTAAACGTGACACCTTTAAGAGTAGGTAAATTCTTTCACTAAGCCTTTATGAGTAACCCTAGTTGTTGGGATAATGTGTAATAACCGAGAATACAATCATTCGAACTTGATGTATGAGCTTTCGATTTAAGTGGAATTGGTCGATGAGGTATGGCTTGGATTTGCATCCATGTAGGATTCCATGGATTCCAAGTAATGAGCAAAGACCGAGTGATTAACTTGTAAGTGTTTTCCTAGAAGTCATTCATGTTAGATATCTTTTTCCTTATGTTAGTAAACCTTAGGTAATGGGAGTAATCCAATGTGCCGAAAAAATATTTTCTAAGGATCGACCCATTCACATGTCAGCTCCTAATCCCTTATTTCAGTGCAGAATTTCAAGGCAGTTTGTTCTAGTTAGGCAAGAGTTTTCACTCGATTCTTAAAGGCCTGCACTTGAGTTGGATCCTTGAGATGACTGAGAGATTTACATAGTGTGACTCTAGTCGTGCGGGAAATTTCAGTAGTTTGACTAAGGAATCAAATCAGAGTTCACATAAGTGGAGTCAAGTGGCCAGCCATAGTTAACAAAGAAATCATCTGAGCAAACAAAGGATTAGATCGAGCATCATATATTAATTTGGATGATCTTTATTCATTATAAAATTATTTATAATATAGTTAAGATTGCTTATGATAGTTTAGGGAAAGACTTCTCGACTAATTTTGTGATGATTTGGATAATCTTCTAAGTGGTATTATGAAACTTGCCTTGGCAAGTGTCGTACTACACTTAGTATATTATCTTTATCAACATTGTGCAGTTGAGGTGAGTTTGAACCCAAGAAAACCTAGGCATTTATAGATCGTCATTAAATGGTGATTTAATTAGTTAAGTTTTCTCCGTTGGAGAATGAATTTTGTTTAAAAGAGAAGGGAAGCCGAGACCTAGATTGTTGGATTTATTCAAGTGTTTTGAGATTTGATGATCTAGATATTATAGAAGTTTTTCATTTTGTTGCAGAAGGTGTAATAGCCTTTCGTGTATTGTGGTCATAAAGGAGCTTCACCACTTAGGCATTTTTTCATCTTGAAAGTCAAATAAGATCATTGGAGTTTATAGTTTGCCATGCACATTTCAACTATTATTGGTCACCATGCAAGTCGGTATATACTCTTTGGTATGTTTCACTGTTTATATGCTTGTTATTATTTATTATTGCTTACTATTATTTGCTTGTTACTTATTGTTGCTTGCTATTGTTTGTTGTTTATTGATTTTTTTGGATTTATTGTTGTTTCTTGTTTTGTATGATTGGTAGTTTGTATGCTAGTTGTTGTTGCATTTTGGTTGTTTATCGTTGTTCATTATTGATTGCTTGATGTAGTTTATCATTGACTAATTTCTGATGTGTTGTTTGATCACTGATTTGCATTGCCAGTTGTTACTTGCTTTGTAAGTTTGGTAGCATGTTAGTAAATTATTGTTATATGTTGCTACTTTTTGTGTATTAGGTTGGTTGTATGCTAATTATAATTACCTATTAAAGTCTTCGAAGAGAGATAACTGTAACAGCCCGCAAATCTGTACCCCTTAAGTCAACACTATTATACATCAATTAACTCAAGTGGAATAGAAATACGAACCATTAGGGTTAAAGAAGAAGAGATAGAAGAAGAAGAAACTAAACAATATCAGAATCTAACCATCGCAGCGGAATAATATATAATATATAATATCAGATCTTTACACAAAATGAAAGCTATGTCAGTTTTATACAATATATCATCAGAGTATCTCTAACAATCAATAATTACAAGTCAGACAATTCCATACAATCACAGCAGCGGATAAATATACAAGTACTGATAATACGTCTCGGACTCCAGCTCCTCTCCTGCTCCATAGCATCCTGTCCTGAACATATAATACTCGGTCTGACAAGAGCATTATAATGAAATAACACCCGAGTCAGTCTGGAATACCAGCTGATAATAATGCACCCAAATTGATTATTAAAGTTTCAAAAATCCTTTTGAAAATAAAAGCATCTTGTAAGGACACGCCACAAATGAACATGTCGAGTTTTTACCTTACGATAGCTAAAACACTTTTTATAGAAATCCTTTGATATTATAATAAGGTCTATATACAAATACTTATAAAATAGCCGAAATCGTTACATTATTAAATTCCATCTACTAGCCACAGAGTGGATAATACAAACAAAACTCGTAAAAGGCTCGTAGGGAGAATGGATTCCAACTAATGACTAGGCACCGGGGTACCACCTGTCACAGTACTTGGTCTAGATCAGTGTACCGAGGACCACGCCCGATCCCCTACAACACAAGGCCAAGACTACCCCTTACTGGATAGTCCTGAGTAAGATCACCCCGCGGTTGGGATCAGCAACCGCACCACTAAGCCGAAATAAAAGGGACATCTAGATAGGAATGACCTAACCCGGAAATGGGTGCTGCCCACCAAGCCTTGCTGCATATCCCATGCTTTTCAGTCATTCCCGGTTGATAAGGCATGAGGCTAAACGTTACCTTTTAGAATGTTTCACTTAGAATGCCCATCGCCCACCTGATGATGTTCCGAAAGCATTCATCCATACAAGTCCGTCCCGGGTTCGAATGGAACCGAAGGCACAATTCCTACTACATCCATTTTGAAAATATCCTCAGGATTAGTAGCGACTAGCCCTTGCACTTCACTGCTCCATCTTCGACTCCAAACTCATTCTTCCCACGAAAAACATACAAACTGGATCGAAGTGGTTTTCGAGAAATAAATCTCGATCCCGGTCTCTTCGAAATGATCAACACATTTGTCCAATATTGATAGTCGGTGATTTAACTATCAATTAACATCCACAAGCATTCATCACACAATAATTGCCCAATTATTTATTTCCTCAAATATCTCTTACAAGATATATTTTCATTTTCAAATCCCGTGGAAAACACTTTTCAAACTCAATTTCTCATGGAATAAATTTCCCAAATTGTTACTTCCCTTGAAAACATCCAAGTACCAATGTTTAAGGTTTAAAATAATTTAAATTCTTTATTCTTGAAAATACATTAAACATTTATATTAAAACTTCTTACATACTTGATTTAAAATATATATAAAAACTTTTAAAAATAACTCAAATCAAACTGCTTTAGAAAGTATGAGCTATTCTCTTCAAAATAAAGTTAAGTCATACTTTAAAATAAAGTTGTGAAAGTCTATACCATTTCTAAATAGTACTTTGATTTATTATCTTTAAAATAGAACCATTTTATAAAGTATATGTGACGCCCCACCTCTATGCTCACAATAACAAAGAGTATTAAAAGAAATACTGTGTGTCATTACGAAGAATAAGGCTGGATAGGAGCGGCCATCTGTAGTTAGGCCTTACACCAGTATTGATTATCTCGATAGGAGTGTTGTAAATTCATTTTCATCTCTTTGTTTATTTATTTACTCACATCAACATATTCAATTCCAGTATAAAACGAACTACGATGGCTCATAATAGTTTAGGACAACATATATAATAATAACAGAGATTACCTAAATGCGGAACACAGATAATGCAAAATCTCATATATATATATATATATATATATATATATATATATATATATATAACTGAAGTCGGTTACAATACATGTGATACAATACTTATGATACAACTACAACTGTCGACACTGGAAGTTACATATACAAGTACATTATCGTGAATAATATACATGAATACATAACATCCTATACTATAACAACGACTACTCCAAATGATATAAAGAGACTTCATAGCTCAAGCAGCAACCCAAAGCAAGATATCTACAACCTGTAATAACTCGGTCTGACCCGAGTATTAAATTCAAAAGAAAATAATACACGGGTCAGTCTAATTCAAACTTGTTGTTAATTCACGGGAGCAATAATAATTAAATAACAAATAGACGACAGTCACAATAAATCTTGTCTATCCAATCCTTTAATAAGGAAATCAGATAACGGTAAATATAACACGTGACAGTGTTAAACAACAAATCAGCAATTTCAAATTTTCGACAAAGATAAATGAAAGGATTATCAATGAAGATAATTTAGTAAACAAGCGAATTGCCTAAACGGCAATTGACAACAAAATCTAATTATTAAATAAATAATTAGAAACTCATAATCTAATTATAAAATAGATAATTAGACAACAACAAAATGATCAAATCAAACCAAATCAAAATAAAATTTCAAAATATTGAATTGAACATACAAAACAATTCAAACGCTTGCACTATCACTTAAAAAGTCAATACTGTTATGGCTGCAGTACACGCTCGCGTGCACTGCCTCGCCACTGCAGTGATGAATTACACAAAAGCCCAATGAATCAAAATGCAAAAGAAATATCAATAAAATCAATACTGTGTGGCTGCAGTACACGCTCGCGTGCACTGCCTCGCCACTATAGTATATGATGTCCTCACGACTCCAAATATTAACAGCAAATCAAAATTGCAGAGGTCAAGTCACGGCTATCATGACTCAACACAACTGCAAACAAAATGAAAGTGCACAAAAGTAATGGCAACAAGTGAAACAGTAAACCAACAATGGCAAATACTGCATACAAAACGAAACTGGAGTCACCACATGAATGCAACAGTTCAAGTTCCAAAATGTCACGAGAAGATGACAACAGTGGTACAGTGGACCACCCTGAAACCAAACCTGATGACTAACTAGGCTAAAATGTCAACTAGCAACAAGTGGATAACCAAACTACATGAAGCAATCCAATATCCAAGTGCTAACAGGTACAACATGCTGGGGAAACTCAAATATCATGTACCAGAATGGAAACAACATGGCACGACCAGTTCAAGTTACAGTGGCAGTAGTGAAACTGCAATTATCAAAATGAAGCAAGAAAACCTCAATATGCAGAGAGTCAAGGAAAGTGATCGAAGAATCAATGCCACGGCTTCAACAGTTAGAGCATCATATACACAAACATGCTCAAGACAACCAAGCTAAATGTGCTAACTAGAGTACACATGAAGACTCAAACTCAAGAACAAGTTCACCATGCACAGCAAGTGATAAACCAGAGTACACATGAACTACATGCCTCAAAGAACAGGCAATAAAGGAGGCAACAAGTGATGTACACCTGAATGCAATAGGGAATTGAATAATGCAAGCAAGCCCAGAATGCCACTGCACAATACAGGTTAACAAAGTGCAGACACAAGTGGTACAAGACATGCAAATTGTCTCAAAAAGTGATACCAAACTATATGAATAAACAAAACCCAATGAACCAATTTAAGTGTACAAATCTGTGACAATATCAAGTGAAGGCCACAGCAGCTCAATGAGCAATCTCACATATGATACAGACACAAAAAAGGTACATGAACACTTGCAACACAAGAAGACCACATGCAGGACCAGTGAATTGCTATGGTCGACCAGGAAGCAACCGAAACAATGTATCATGACTCAAATAAACAAAACCGACACACATTGAAGTGTCATATACAAACCAAGTATACGTGAGCCGAAGTTAACAAGAACTGAATCGAAGTAAACAAAATTAACAAGGGCACCAACAGTAACAGTGCAATCCGAAGTCGAAACAGCAAGTTTCAAGAATGACTATAGTCAAATAGCAGTTTTATCAAAATCGAGCTCAAATTTTTTCGCAAAATCAAGTTTGCAAACCAAGTCCAAAAACAACTACAGGCTCAAATCGAAGCATGAACAAGCTGCAGCAATATAAATACGGTCAAGCTATTTTTCATCACATTTTAACATGTACACAATGACAACCATAGCATAGCACAAAAGTGGAACGAAGTCCAGAGGTCAAAATAGCTTTAATTGGCCAAATTCGAACAAAATCAACATCGACCAAATCAATTCAAAGCCGAAAACACAAGAACAAAATCCTCATCAGAAAAACCCAAATTGAGTTCGCAAAGCAATCGGAGGCCGAAGCCAAAATACTTTCACAAAATCAAAGTGGCCGAAGTCAAAGTACCAGAGAATTCAAAGCTGAAAACACAAAATCACATATATATGAAACTCAATTAGATGTGAGTAATTAAAAATCACTCACCTTTGTTCGAAGAATCCAAACCCAATTCGCAGCCGAAATCATCTCAAGCTCGACCAAAATTCGAAGTAGTCGAAGTAAAAAAGGAGACCATCGATTGACAAAAAGGAACGCTGAATCATCTATTCAATCGAGCAATAAGAATCGGCTTCGTCGAATTTACAAAACCCTAATTTAATCAGGAGGAACGACGAAGGAAGCCGCCATTACTTTTCTTTCGTATGTTTTGGTTTAGGGTTTGCCCAATGAAAATGAAGGAACGGGCATCGGCCTTGATAAGTATCACAACACCAAAAAGAAACGTGGCCCAATATTCAAATTTGTAGAGTCCACATAACCACTTAACAAATTTATAAAAGAATTTCAACCCGATAAAATCCCAACGGCAATTAGCTATCAACATTAACCGTTTAATGACGATAAATAAATTGATGTGAAATCCGGGGTTGTTACACTATAAATAATAATAATATTCTTTAAAACATAATTCTAATTACTCTTTAAAAATGATTACTTCTATAACTACTTTGATATATGTTCACTTTTAAAATTCTTACAACTTAAATAATTTTCAAGAAACCATTCTTTAGTATAACTTCAAAGCTTCTAACTTACAAAATCAGTTTAAAAGCGTACTTGGCCTTTCAGGGAAATACACTTCCATCTTAGAATAACCAAAGAATTCTTTTTATCAATCCAACACGTTTTATCCCAATTCAATTTTACGTTCATCCCGTAAAATCCTTTCCATACTTTAAAAATAGCTCCTTTTATTTTAAAAACATTGCTATTTCCTGGAAATCACTTTCAAACATACGTTTAAAATATTTAAAATAAGCTCTAGAAATTATTTAATTGAAAATAATACTTAAGGAAATATATAGGGGTTTCCCAAGTATTTTAAATAAAATTTAAATTTTAAAATAAGGTTATTAAGTCAAATATTCATATTAAAATTTCCGTTTGAAAACTTAATACTACTTTACCTTTTTTAAAAATAATTAAATAGCATAATTACTTAATCAAATATTTTCTTTCACTTAAAAACATTTTAAAATAATATTTCTTTCTAAAAATATTCTAAACATATTTAAACTGCAAACTTATAACTTGAAAGCTTTCTTAAAAACAAAATAAAATTTCCAGGAGAAAGCACACTTCCCATTCTGTAAAATAAATCTCGCTATTATTTTTAACAATTCTCAATTCCATTTTAAACCACAAATTCAAACACTTCATATTTTCAACCAATCACTTGAATTTAATTCCTTTTAAATTCTTTATTTAAGAATTTCTTTAGTTTTCCTTTAAACCCAATTTAATTATATTTAAATTTCCGGGTTGTATTCACCAAATTAGAGCACGACACAATTTAATTTTCAATTTATATCACAGTAAATAAATAGAGCATAGCATAACAGGATCTGAAACAATTTTATCACATAATATAATTGTGATATATTATTATATAAATAAATTTCTATTTGTGAGGAATCCAGTTGGATCCCTCCAACCTATTTCCCTGCATCCATAGATATTAGCACAACAATATATATCGATTCAATTTGATAATAATTATCATATTCAACCAATCAAGCAATCATTTAAATATTGTCTATTTAAATTAACTAATATTCCAGATGTGAGTGAGTTAAACTCACCTTGGGTTTTCGGCGAGCGTTCAAATTTAAAATAAATCGAACGGCGTTCGATTTATCCTAAATTTTTACTTGTTCCAAATAACTCCAGAATTGATCCACTGTGTAGATCGCGTCGCTGCGATTCCGGTATTGCCAAATTCGTCGAAATCTGATAACGTATGTAATAGATATGAATTTTCAAAGTTTGAATATAAAATTTAAAACAAATTTCTTTTTTTTATATTACCAAAATAACACGGTCGCTTCTATCATCTTCCACACACACGTTACCAAGACCGAAGAACCCATCGTCGCGCTTCCAACCCTAGATGCCACACCCACCCAGATCGTCCAGCACTCGATCCATGACCGCCAAATCGAAGCCCGTCGGCCATACCACCTTCGACCAAGACGAGATAGAACTCGGTCATCACCATAGCATGAAAAACGAGGACAAACGGCCACTGTTTCAGCTTCGATTTTCCCCTCCACGACGCTCGAAACACGATCTCTACCGTTGGATTGGAAGTCCGTAGCGAGCTCTTCAACTTTGCAGTTGGAAGAATTCACGATTACTTGGTGGATTGATCGCAAATTGGAGGCGAAGGTGGATGATTTTCGGCCATTGGAGTATAGAAGGGGCGGCTGGTAAAGAATAACTAGGGTTTTGTGTAAACGCGTATATATATACGTATAACCCTATATTTTATTATTAAATTCAATTTAAAGCAACTTATACTAACGATCTCCAAATCACACATGCCGCCTGGCGTTCCTATGGTTTTACCCATGTTCCGAACACAATGGAATGTATTTCGGAAGCTAATTCGATCATATGCGTGAGTTACAGAAATAAACGATCAATTTTAAATTAAATTGATTAAAGTATTTTCTATGAGTTTTAAGCAACCAGGGTCAAACGACAACTCCGATTGCCATGAAAATTGAAATCCGATAATAACTAACAATTACGGATCCAATGGAACTGGTTTCGTCAAATTCCGAGACTGTGCCCCGGAAGGCTATTTTAACTCGTCGATTAAATCGAGTGATTTTCAAATTCATCGAAATCACTTAAAATTTCACTTTTAAAACTTTATTAACTTAATTATAATTCATATAGAATTTATAATCCATTATAAATCATTCTAATTCGTTTCAAATCAAAATCTAATTATTCGCATTATTATATTATTAAATTCCATTATTAAATTAATATAAAATTTCAAATTTAATCTATCGACTTTTAATTCCATCCAATGGTCCAATATTAAAATTCAAACCCAAATAGACTTAAAATAAATTTTAGAATCTAATTTTATCTCTATTTACACTTAGAATTACCAATTATCCCAATTCTAATATTAAGCTATTATTATTCAAATTTCAATTAAATTCCCGTATTTGAAATTCAACTAATTTTATTAACTTAACCCGAATCTTTTTATTTCAAAATTCAAATTATAACACATATTCAACATTTAAAATGAATTAAATGTTCAATCTAGCGACCCAAAATTCCGGGTTGTTACATTCCTCCCCCCTTATAAAAATTTCATCCCCGAAATTTGCTAAGGTAGAAGAATGTTCCAAACCCAATAGCAAAATCTACTTAGTGTAATCTCAATTTCACTTTGCTCAAATTCTTTAGTTACAAATCGAAACTACTAGTTTCAATTCCTATTCCAAAATCCTTTTATTTTAATTTTAATTAGGAATCAATTTGTCGTTAACGATACATTTCAAAAAAAATCAAAAAGTTTCTAACTCCCAAAATTTCAGAAAATTTTTGGCAGAGTCTCCCATGTACGGAGGAGCTTTTGCAATATCACAATAGATATAAACATATATATACATCGACCGACACGGTTGGAATAACCAAAAATAGTTTATATTTCCTATTTTTATTGCGTAGGCGTACCTTTATTAGCATTTTAAAAGCATGCGGCTAATTACATTGCATATGCGCGCTCCAACTCTATCTACTGCCTCCCGTACCTGTACTTACTTAGACAAACACATCAGTTTTCAATAATATGAGAATTTTAATAACATTCCATTCATTAATCTTAACCAAACATATCAATTTCATAGTTTTACCAAACAAACATCATAATTTAACCATGTTAACTAAATTTTATCAGCACTTCAAAGATTCCAATCACCATTTTAAATTTCCTGACAAATTCAACTTCATTTTATTTCACTTGAATGATTTACATCTAAGTTTACTATTCTCAATCCATATTCACATCAATATGATAACATGTGTATCACTTGCATCAATTTACTTCAATTCAATTTCAAATTGATTCACAATCAAATTCTTTTTTTCAATTTGAAGCATTTGCAATCCTTTCATGATCCATTTTCATTCAAATGCAAAAGTCACTTAATAAAATTTTAGTTCTTTTCCAATTGATTCAAAAACTAATTTCATTCGCTTCTTTAAACCAACTCAATTCCGAATATAAAAAAACGACCAATTCTTATGCAAATTTCCATGTCATTCAAGCAAATAATCATCACTTAAGCTTATAACCATTAAAATTAATTCCAACTTAGATTTACATGAATTTTATTTCATTTGGACTTTTCACAATCCCAAATATTCTTATTTCCATGCAAATTTTAAATTAAATCATTATTCTCACTTCAAATTTATCATTCAACTTAAGTTGAAATTAATATCATCCCATTCTGTATTATTTTCAACTCATGCATTCTTGTTTCATCACAATAATTAATTACAATTCTTTTCACTTACCTTCAAATTTATTATCTAAACAAATTTATCCAAGACCACAATATAAAGCTCGATCACAATTATTTTCAATTTGCTTAAGTTATTTCAATTTCATAATATTTCCATTTCTTTTTATATCAATTTTATTTTTATTTTCATTTGATTCTCAGTCAATCAAATTTTAATTCATTTACAAATTTTAATTCAATTTGTTTACTCATTCACTCCATTTAAAATCTTAATTCACCTCCTCGATTCATTCTGAATTTTGTTAATAATATGACCACTTTAAATTATTCCCCTCATTTGAATTTATTTATAAGTCAAACCCTCACTGTTATAATCTAATTCCATTATTCATTCACACTCTCAGCTTTTTATTGCCAAAATTAAATCCCACACTAGAACTGGATTTTTTTTTTAATTTTTTTTCAAAAATTTCCTTAACAAACCACCAAAATTTCATCCATGCCAATACAAATTCCATTTAATTTGGTTTACACTAAATTCATTTTCAAGCTTCTCTTTATTTAATTTAGCTTACGCTAAATTCATTTTCAAACAATTTCTTTGAATTTAGTTGAGTTAAAATTTTATTCATACAATATCCTTTCAACTTAATTAAATTTCTTTCAATTCGATTCTTTTTCAATTTAATTCAAGTCCAACTAAGTTTATTTAGCCAACATGAATTCATTCCATTTCTTTTACAATTTTAAATAAGAATTTAATTCTATTCAAAATTATTTGTAACACAGCTGAATTTTGATTTTAATTCAATCCAAATTCAATTCAATTCCATTTAATCGAAGTTAAATCCAATTTTAATTCTCCATATACAAGTTCGAAATTTATTTACTGACTTAAGTTCATTCACATCTTGTATATTTTATATTTTCTTCACCTTATCTTACTTTACATTTCATTTAGGATTAAATTTAAATCCCCCATACCATTCAACTATTTCCCATTTGTGATTATAATTCCATTTTCTATTTATAAAGTCCACCAAATTATTTACTTCAAAGTTTATATTGCTTATTTGAGTTATTTTCATCTTATAATCATAATCTCAAATTTTATATATATATCGCTGAATTCTTAAGGATGCAAATTTTCTTCAATTTAATCCTTTGCACCATTTTAAATTCACAATTTTAGATTATAAGTATAACACTTACTAGCTTATGAGTACAATTTATTACACAATGACCCATAGTTACCAAGTTATTTTACATTTTAATTTAATTCAAATCAATTTAATTCTAAGTCCAATTTATTTAACTTATCCCAAGTTAAATTGAATTTTTCTATTCACTTCCATACATTTTATTCAGCTCGATTTACTCAAGTTAAATTTTAATTCCAAGATTAAAATTTCCGTTTCCTTCTTATTAATATCAACTTCACTTAATAAGTTCAATAGTTGATTCATTTTAACTTTACACATTATTTAAATAGAATTTTCCAGAATTCAATTACCCGGTTTTATTTCAGAACCATTTTGAAATAATAAATAACTCATACTCTCCTGGTATATCAAATCAAACTTCTAGATTTCTAAAACAACTTGATTGTACCAAAACAATTTTCTCCTTTTAAACTTCTGAAACACCTTGTTTATCAACCAAATCTAAACAGGTATCATACCCAATTACTATGGAAGCAATCCATCACTTTAGAAACTCGAAAATAAATTATAATGATGTGCCCAGCATCATCAGGATTATTTTCCAGCGACTGAAGTGAGTTCAGTGCCTCCTTACTTTAACAAATTCATTCCAAAACAGTTTCCATTCAAACATATTACCCAAAAATAATATTCCATTATTGGCTTCAAATACTTTGGAAAACATTCCCAAACATTCTCAAGATTATAAATTTCCAAACTTTTGTTTTCAATCATTTAAAAGCCTTTCCAAAATTCCCAGGATTTGAATTCTGGTTTAATTCGAATTTAGTTATTCTTCTTTTGTATCATTTATACTCATGGAATTTATTTGGTATAACCATTTCAAATTTTAGATTAAATTTTAGATTCTTTTTTGATCAAGATATCCACATCCAAACAATCAAACATGTATAATAATTTCAGAAAATTATTTTTTTATATCAAAATATAATTTTGGGTAAAATTATTTCATTTACCCACTTTAAAAACAATACTATGTGCCCCTATCGATACAGTTGTATTTCCCGCACCGACCAGAATTCATAAACACTCAACCGATAAGTAAACATAGTCTAAAAACAATTTTATATCCACTAACAAGTATGCTCTCATATCTATTAATACGCTCAACTCATTATAGAGTACTACCGACTCTGGTTCATGAGTAATTTCCCCACCAAAGCCTAGGTTGTCGCCAACCTAAGCTCTGATACCAAGTATAACAGCCCGCAAATCTGTACTCCTTGAGTCAACACTATTCTACATCAATTAACTCAAGTGGAATAGAAATACGAACCATTAGGGTTAAACAAGAAGAGATAAAAGAAGAAGAAACTAAACAATATCATGATCTAACCATCGCAGCGGAATAAAATATAATATATAATATCATAACTTTACACAAAATGAAAACTATATCAGTTTTATACAATATACCATCAGAGTATCTCAAACAATCAACAATTACAAGTCAGACAATTCCATACAATCACAGCAGCGGATAAATATACAAGTACAGATAATACGTCTCGGAATCCAGCTCCTCTCCTGCTCCATAGCATCCTATCCTGAACATATAAAACTCGGTCTGACCCGAGCATTATAATGAAATAACACCCGAGTCAGTATGGAATACCAGCTGATAATAATGCACCCAAATTGATTACTAAAGTTCAAAAATCCTTTTGAAAATAAAAGCATCTTGTAAGACCACGCCACAAATAAGCATGTCGGGTTTTTACCTTACGATAGCTAAAACACTTTTTATAGAAATCCTCTAACATTATAGGGTCCATATACAAATACTTATAAAATAGCCGAAATTGTTATATGATTAAATTCCAGCGACTAGCCATAGAGTGGGTAATACAAACAAAACTTGTAAAAGGCTCGTAGGGAGAATGGATTCCAACTAATGACTAGGCACCGGGGTACCACCTGTCACAGTACCTGGTCAAGATCAGTGTACCGAAGACCACGCCCGATCCCCTACAACACAAGGCCCGGACTACCCCTTACTGGATAGTCCCGAGTAAGATCACCCTG
Source organism: Allium cepa (assembly GCA_030765085.1). Taxonomy (NCBI): domain Eukaryota; kingdom Viridiplantae; phylum Streptophyta; class Magnoliopsida; order Asparagales; family Amaryllidaceae; genus Allium; species Allium cepa. The sequence goes on along the minus strand of CM060934.1, from coordinate 363,579,978 downwards.
CGGTTGGGATCAGCAACCGCACCACTAAGCCGAAATAAAAGGGACATCTAGACAGGAATGACCTTACCCGGAAATGGGTGCTGCCCACCAAGCCTTGCTGCATATCCCCTGATTTTCGGTCATTCCCGGTTGATGAGGCTTGAGGCTAAGCGTTACCTTTTAGAACGTTTCACTTCGAATGCCCATCGCCCACCTGACGATGTTCCGAAAGCATTCATCCATACAAGTCCGTCTCGGGTTCGAACGGAACCGGAGGCACTATTCCTACAACATCCATTTTGGAAATATCCTCAGGATTAGTAGCGACTAGCCCTTGCACTTCACTGCTCCATCTTCGACTACGAACTCATTTTTCCCACGAAAAACATACAAACCGGATCGAAGTGGTTTTCGAGAAAGAAATCTCGATCCCGGTCTCTTTAAAACGATCAACACATTTGTCCAATATTGATAGTCGGTGATTTAACTATCAATTAACATCCATAAGCATTCATCACACAATAAATAATTGCCCAATTATTTATTTCCTCAAATATCTCTTACAAGATATATTTTCATTTTCAAATCCCGTTGAAAACACCTTTCAAACTCAATTTCTCATGGAATAAATTTCCCAAATTGTTACTTCCCTTGAAAACATCAAAGTACCAATGTTTAAGGTTTAAAATAATTTAAATTCTTTATTCTTGAAAATACATTAAACATTTATATTAAAACTTCTTACATACTAGATTTAAAATATGTAAAAAAAACTTTTAAAAATATCTCAAATCAAACTGCTTTAGAAAGTATGAACTATTCTCTTCAAAATAAAGTTAAGTCATACTAAATTTAAAATAAAGTTGTGAAACTCTATACCATTTCTAAATAATACTTTGATTGATTATCTTTAAAATAGAACCATTTTATAAAGCATAAATTATAATAATATTCTTTAAAACATAATTCTAATTACCCTTTAAAACTAATTACTTCTATAACTACTTTGATATATGTTCACTTTTAAAATTCTTACAACTTAAATAATTTTCTTGAAACCATTCTTTAATATAACTTCAAAGCTTCTAACTTACAAAATCAGTTTAAAAGCATACTTGGCCTTTCAGGGAAATACACTTCCATCTTAGAATAACCAAAGAATTCTTTTTATCAATCCAACACGTTTTATCCCAATTCAACTTTACGTTCATCCCGTAAAATCCTTTCCATACTTTAAAAATAGCTCCTTTTATTTTAAACACATTGCTATTTCCTGGAAATCACTTTCAAACATACGTTTAAAATATTTAAAATAAGCTCTAGAAATTATTTAATTGAAAATAATACTTAAGGAAATATATAGGGGTTTCCCAAGTATTTTAAATAAAATTTAACTTTTGAAATAAGTTTATTAAATCAAATATTCATATTAAAATTTCCTTTTGAAAACTTAATACTACTTCACCTTTTTTAAAAATAATTAAATACCATAATTACTTAATCAAATATTTGCTTTCACTTAAAAACTTTTTAAAATAATATTTCTTTCTAAAAATATTCTAAACATATTTAAACTGCAAATTTATAATTCGAAAGCTTTCTTAAAAACAAAATAAAATTTCCAAGTGAAAGCACACTTCCCATTCTATAAGATAAATCTCGCTATTATTTTTAACAATTCTCAATTCCCTTTTAAACCACAAATTCAAACTCCTCATATTTTCAACCAATCACTTGAATTTAATTCCTTTTAAGTTCTTTATTTAAGAATTTCTTTAGTTTTCCTTTAAACCCAATTTATTTATATTTAAATTTCTGGGTTGTATTCACCAAATCAGAGCACAACACAATTTAATTTTCAATTTATCTATCACAGTAAATAAACAGAGCATAGCATAACAGGATCTGAAACAATTTTATCACAGAATATAAATGTGATATATTATAGAATATAAATAAATTTCTATTTGTGAGGAATCCAGTTGGATCCCTCCAACCTGTTTCCCTGCATCCATATATATTAGCACAACAATATATATCGATTCAATTTGATAATAATTATCATATTCAACCAATCAAGCAATCATTTAAATATTGTCTATTTAAATTAACTAATATTCCAGATGTGAGTGAGTTAAACTCACCTTGGGTTTTCGGCAAGCGTTCAAATTTGAAATAAATCGAACGGCGTTCGATTTATCCCAAATTTTTACTTGCTTCGAATAACTCCAGAATTGCTCCACTGCGTAGATCGCATCGCTGCGATTCCGGCGTCGCCAAATTCGTCGAAATCTGATAACGTATGTAATAGATATGAATTTTCAAAGTTTGAATATAAAATTTAAAACAAATTTCTATTTTTTATATATTACCAAAATAACACGGCCGCTTCTATCATCTTCCACACGCACGCTACCCAGACCGAAGAACCCATTGTTGTGCTTCCAACCCTAGATGTCCACCCACCCAGATCGTCCAGCACTCGATCCATGACCGCCAAATCGAAGCCCGTCGTCCATACCACCTTCGACCAAGATAAGATAGAACTCGGTCATCACCATAGCATGAAAAACGAGGACGAACGGCCACGCTTTCAGCTCCGATTTTTCCCTCCACGACGCTCGAAACACGATGTCTACCGTTGGATTGGAAGTTCGTAGCGAGCTCTACAACTTTGCAGTTGGAAGAATTCGCGATTACTTGATGAATTGATCACGAATTGGAGGCGAAGGTGGATGATTTTCGGCCATCGTAGTATAGAAGTGGCGGTCGGTAAAGAATAACTAGGTTTTGTGTAAGCGCATATATATATATACGTATAACCCTATATTTTATTATTAAATTCATTTTAAAGCAACTTATACTAACGATCTCCAAATCACACGTGCTGCCTGGCATTCCTAAGGTTTTACCCACGTTTCGAACACAATGGAACGTGTTTCGGAAGCTAATTCGATCATATGCGCGAGTTACGGAAATAAACGATCAGTTTTAAATTAAATTGATTAAAGTATTTTCTATGCGTTTTAAGCTGCCGGGGTCGAACGACAACTCTGATTGCTACGAAAATTGAAATCCGATAATAACTAACTATTACGGATCCAATGGAACTAGTTTCGTCGAACTTGAGATTGTGCCCAGGAAGGCTATTTTAACTCGTCGATTAAATGGAGCGATTTTCAATTTCGTCGAAATCACTTAATATTTAACTTTTAAAACTTTATTAACTTAATTATAATTCATATAGAATTTATAATCACATTAGAAATCATTCGAATTCATTTTAAATCAAAATTTGAATATTTGCATTATTATATTATTAAATTCCATTGTTAAATTAATATAAAATTCCAAATTTAATCTATCGACTTTTAATTCCATCCAATGGTCCAATATTAAAATTCAAACCCAAGTAGACTTAAAATAAATTTTAGAATCTAATTTTATCTCTATTTACACTAAGAATTACCAATTATCCCAATTCTAATATTAAGTTATTATTATTCAAATTTCAATTAAATTCCCGTATTTGAAATTCAACTAATTTTATTAACTTAACCCGAATCTTTTTATTTCAAAATTCAAATTATAACACATATTCAACATTTAAAATGAATTAAATGTTCAAATCTAGCGACCCAAAATTCCGGGTCGTTAACGATAGCTACCTAAATAGATCACATGTCACCATGGCCATTTTAAGGGTCGAGGTGAGATCTATACGAGTCTATTGCAATTCGATGTGACTTGAAGTTGATAGTATATTTTGCTATTGACTTTTGAGCTTACTCTCTAATTGATAGTCATGCACGATTGTGATGGTATCTGTTGTTATGCTAGATTATACATGTTTTAATATCGTTTGTTACATTAGAGATGCTTTTTGCATTAAATGTGCTTCTTGCATAGTTTGTTGTAACATGTTTATTCGAGATGCTTGTTTCATGGATTGATTTAACATATTTATTTAAGAAGATTTCTATATATGATTTAGCATGCTCAAATTCATGATATAATGTTGCAATCCTCTTTGTTGAGTACATAACTAGGTATATGAAAGCTGTTGTGCTCTATTGTATACTTATTCACTTGTATTCGCATCTAAATGGCATACTCTTGTTGTGAAAGAGGTACGTAAGATCCGTAGTGTAGACTGTATGGATATATATATATATATATATATGTATGTATGTATGTATGTATGTATGTATGTATGTATGTATGTATGTATGTATGTATGTATGTATGTATGTATGTCTTTAGCAAGGAGATGCCTCAAATATGAGATATATAAATTTATTGGTTTGGGTTTTTTAGAGCTAGCTGCATAGAGAAGGTGCAACCAAAATTTTCGAAAATGAAAGGGGCTTCAGAATCCTAAAGGTTAAGAGTTATATTCCGTGATTGGAATTGTAGTCAATTGTTTAACATTGTCATACTCATATAAATTTAGGGAAGAAATTCTTCTAAGCAAGGGAGAATGTAACAACCTACATTTTAACGACCTAGATATTTAAATAATTAAGTTAAGTAATGAATTGTTAATTAATCAAAGGTTTGAAATTTGATTTTGGAATATAGTCAAATTAGGACACGAGACTAATTCCTTTGAATCAGGATCGACATTGCAAATTAAAATAAGTATAAATATTGATATATTTGAAGTTACATATTTTTATGATTTTCGTATTGTTACACGTAGTTTATAAACGTACGTGCATAGTCAAGTCCAGTAGGATTTCGATTGATAGCTCGTGATTTGGAGATGAAGACTTTAATATGAGACATGCAATTGAAGAATTTTTGAATTAGGGTAATCTGATGGTCAAAACGGTCTCGAAATGCGTGAAATTATCATCCCTGAAACACCCCACACCCCTTAGCATACCCAAAAAGACACACTAGAAGATGTGATGCGTTGTAGGTATAACTAGACTAGCAGGGACTAAGATTCAAAGGACAAAAATTAAATAATAATAATTACACGGCGGATAACAATTCGTCAAAAACCAAACTTCATAAAAAGTCATTACATACAAAATACTCCAAATGTCAAACTACCTATATATGTCTTTAATAAAAAACCGTAGTCTTCATAAAATCAGAGTACAATTATCCCTCATTACAGTGCCGGTACAACATAAGAACTAAAAATGGAATAAAAGAAGTTTATATAAGAAATCTCCTCCAAGATAATTCCAAGCTACAGCAACCTACTGACTTCCTCCTTGATTGCCTAAAGGGGAAAGGGGAAAAATAGAGGAGTGGATCAGACTAAAAGTTTAGTGAATGATAGTAATTACGGGAGTCTTTAAGCAAGATAAAGTAATAGACTCTACAGCAGTTCTAATATGAATAAGGATAATAAAGGAAATAGGAAAGAGATAAATTGGAAATAACTATGATTAAATATTGCTCGATTCATGAGATAGGTTAACTTTTGATTGCTTGCAGTTGTTCCTGATTTCTGCTTTGATTAGGCTGAATTCCTAATTCTGTAATTAGGATGTAACCTTAATTCTACCCATTTTGATCCGCCTGCTACTCTATAATACCTTTCTATGAACCAACCGCTATATAACTCTCTACACGAAATGTTACCGTGGCCAAGACAACATATATAGTCCCCTGCACAAAAGGCAATGGTGTCTACTAAAGACACCCCTAGTAAGCGCTTGGAACTCATAGCTGTTACTGAGCACCCGCAAATGGAAGTCGCACGCATAACTACCACCATGCTCATGCTACCTTTTGCTCCCCTTATTGGGTCTTCTTATTACCTCCATCGTCCAGCACAGCATACCCCTCATCTCACTTCAGGCTAATGTGAGATCACGGTGTGTTTGTAGAAACTATAGGGGAAAAGTCGTTGGTACTGGCCCTTCATCCAAATAATATCTAGTTGCACCCCTCATCCAAATCCCCCCATGATTTGGACTTCTAATTGACCAGTTACTACCCTTTTTAGCATAAGCGTGCCCTCGTCTCACTTCAGGCTAGTGTGAGACCACCGTTTTGTCTAATAGGGAAGCTATCAGGTATAGGTCCTACATTCTTCTTTGCTTATTAACTTAGGTAAATTATTTTAAATAAGCCTTTATTATTATCTTTACTATCTTTGCTTATTAATTTATCATAAGTCTTAAAATAAGCCTCATTCCATTCTTTTTCTTATTATAACCTACGTTATAATCATGCTTATTACCTACCCTAAGGTCAAAGTATGAAAATAAGCTTCTTTCATCTTTTAATCTTTTTAGATACAGTTCTAGGTTATAACTAGGCTAATCTCTTTTTTAATTCCGTCCAATTAACGTAATTTCGGTAATTTCATTTATATTACGGTCTGTGAAATTTACATCTTATGTTCAATTATTTAAGTTTCCTTACAATTTAATCCATACTCGCGCTAATCCGACTCTAATCCATACTCGAAGAAAAGTGAGGAATAAAAAAACTAAAAATGAAAGAAATTCCAAAGCGTAGAAAGAAGATGTAAATAACAAAAAAAAAATAGCAGTAAAAAAATTAAATGCTGTAAATAAACGGAAAAGCTATAATTAACATAAGTAATCAAAAATTATTGAAAAGAATAGCTGAAAGGAAATAGACTAAAAATAATTCTAAAAGAATGTAAATAAATTATTAAAAAGACTATCCCAAAAATCGTAGTAAAACTACAACTATTGGAAACCCTATTATTTTAAATCACTTAAAGAAATCTTAAAATAATTACAATCACTCACCTCCGGTCCAAAGCTTTCTCTTCGGTCTTCCTGGATCCACCTGGAGTTGTAAAATAATTTAATTTATAACGATTTTCTCTTTTGGAAAAATTATTCCGCATAGGGTCCTTCCTAAAAAGGTGAACTCAATTGGAGAAAACCTAGACCGAGAAAAAGTGTTAGATTAGGGGTCTATTTATAGGTGTGGAAGTGAATCTCGGACCATTGGATTTAGAGATTGAATAGGATGCAACCACGTCATAGGCTGAATAGGGGACATCAGATGCAGAAACGGAAGAACCGAATTAAACTAAATAATGTAAAACACATGTTCGGTGGCTGTTGATTCGTTCGGACGAATTAATATTCATTCACCTGCCAAAATGCAAGGGGGATCGACCAGGCGGTCGACCGTCCCCTTGCCCAAGTCGACCAGCCAGTCGACCTGACTATATATATATATATATATATATATATATATATATATGTTTTATATCTACTTATTTTGTATATTTTGTAACTTGGTCATATTAGCTCGTTTCTGACGTTCTATATATAAAAATTGACCAGAAAGTTACCACGGACAAAATGGTGCAACTTCTGTGGTTTAATTTTGATAATTTCACAAAGTTATTTTATTATTCAATTAATTAACAAATTAATTACGGGTTAAATTTTGGGTTGTTACATTCTCCCCTCAAGGGATTTCGTCCCTGAAATCTATAAGGATAAAGAATGTACTAAATGTTTCCATCCAATTCTACAACCAACTACTCAATCATCGCAATTCATCTATTGTCCTTAAGTTTATCTAATGCAATTTATGATACTTATGAAATCGGTGTGGTGTACATGTCCCTAACTAATGCAAAAGATTAGGCGGTCCACTGATTCAGTTGACCACCTTTTTATGCAATCATCCCCGCGACATGTATCCAAATGAATACAAAAATTTCCTAATGATAATTGATAGTTCTATATGCGTGCTACGAACATCACCCAAGTGCAACAATCAAGTGATAAACATCCATTTATAGCAACCATGGAAATAAACAAATGCGCACACATCCATATGCATATGCTCTAGTGTCCTCGTTAGGTCGATCCCTAAGGAATAATAGTGCCTATTGTGGCTATATGCGTCCATATCATCCACCAAAAGCCACTTGCAACCACTAGCATACATCATTCATAACATGTTCTATTACCATTTTTACATCAACTCCTACCATCCATGGGTTAAATCCTAAGTTTACCCCCCCCCCCCAAAGGATAATAAAGGAAAGAACCTATACAAATCTAAAGATGGAAAAAGGAATTCTAGAACTTACTATCAAAAAGATGAGGATAGGAAGTACGAATCTTCTCTTGTGCTTCCCAAGTGGCGTCTACAACATCATCTCCTCATTGCACCTTCACCAGTGGAATCTCTTTATTCCTTAGTTGCTTAATGTCTCTTCCAACAATCTTCATGGGGATATGCGGAACTAAAACTTTCCTTTCTACTTCCACCTCCTTCGACTGACTAGGAACCACAACCTCCATCGAGTCATGTAAGCACTTTTGCAAGTGCGAAACATGGAAAACATCATGTACTCCTGCGAGCCCATCAAGTAGCCATACTCGGTAAGCCATCTTCTCAACTCACTCTGTGATAGGAAATGGTCCAATAAATCTAGGGGCAAACTTTCCATTAGATTCGAATCTTACAACCATCCTAAGTGGGGATACTTTGATAAAAACTAAGTCTCCAACCTCAAACACCAAAGTCTCTCCTCCGCTTGTTCGCATACGATTTCTGTCTGTTTTGAGCCGTCTTCATCCTTTTCTGAATCAAATCCACCTTTTTAGAGGTCTCCCTAACCATATCAGGTCCAAGTAATAACTTCTCCGTTGACTCTACCCAGCATGATGGGGACTTGCAAGGTCTTCCGTATAAAGCCTCAAATGGTACCATTCCTATACTTGCTTGGTAACTATTGTTGTACGCGAACTCAACCAAAGGGAGATGCTCATCCCAAGTACCTCCAAAGTCCAAAAGGCACATCTGCAGCAAATCCTCAAGCACGCTACTTACCCTCTCCATTTGGCCACCGGTCTGGGGGGTGATAAGCCGTACTGAACCTAATTTGCGTCCCTAGCGCCTCTTGTAAGCTTCTTTAAAACTCACTAGTGAAAATGGGATCTCTATCATTAACAACGCTAGATGGAACTCCGTGTAGACGGACTATCTCTCGAATATACAAGGATGCCAAATATGAAGTCGTACACTTACACATAATTGGGATAAAGTGAGAACTCTTGGTCAATCTATCAATAATCACCCAAATGCTAGTGTTCCTTCTCCTAGAACGGGGTAAACCATCAATGAAATCCATAGAAATACTGTCCCACTTCCACTCCGGCATGTCTAAGGGCTGAAGTAATCCACCAGGCTTCTGCTGCTCTACTTTTACCCTTTGGCACATGAGACACTTAGCTATGAGTTCCGCTACGTTATTCTTCATGCCACCCCAATAGAACATGCTTTCAGATCTTGATACATTTTCTCACCACCTTGGTGAATAGTCATATGGGAATGGTGCGCCTCTTCCAAAACTGCTCTCAACAAGCCACTAACGCGTAGAACACAAAGCCTCCCATCTCTCCTAAGCCACCCTCTGCTATCAATGGAATAGCGTTCGAGATGTCTCGGGACCTCTCCTCGGCTAATCCTATCCATAATTTCTATGAGCTTCGAATCCTCCCACCGCCTTGGGCCAATCAAATTCATAAGGGTAGGCCTCACCTCTAACATCGCTAACAATCTGGGGGTAAATGTCCGTAGAGGGCTTAAAATCAAAGGTAGAAATAAGCTCCAAGTTCCTCCGCTCTACGAACAAAGGACTAAGGGTTGCTTTCTTTCTACTCAATGCATCCGCAACCACATTACCCTTGCTAGGGGTATAAGCAATCTCAAAATCTTATGAGGCTAAAAACTTCATTCATCTCTATTGCCTCAAGTTCAAATCCTTTTGTGAGAATAAATACTTCAAAGATTTATGGTCGGTAAAAAGCTCAAACTTCGCTCCAAGCAAATAGTGCCTCCAAGACTTGAGTGCGAAAACTATGGCAGCCAACTCCAAATCGTGGGTAGGGTAGCTCTTCTCATGCGTTCTCAACTACCTACTGCCATAACACACTACCCTCCCTTCTAGCATCAACACCGCTCCTAGACCTGTTTTGCAAGCATCAGTGTATGCAGTGAAAAGCTTGGCTCCGTCGGGTAAAACTAACATTGGTGCACTAGTAAGGGCTCTCTTAAGCTTTGTGAAGGAATCCTCACAATCCACGTCCCACACGAAAGCTTTATCCTTCTTAGTAAGGTGCGTAAGTGGTGTTGAAATCTTGGCAAAGTCCCTAATGAACTTCTTATAGTAGCCAGCCAATCCTAGGAAGCTCATAACCTAGGTAACATTCTTAGGGGCCTTCCAATCTTGCACTACAATAACCTTGGTGGGGTCAATGACCAAACCTTCCTTCAAGACTATATGCCCCAAGAAACAAAATTCCTCTCTCCAAAAATACACTTCGAAAACTTAGCTCTTAAATGATGGCTACGAAATGTGTAAAGAACTTCTTCCAAATGAACAGCATGCTCCTCCATATTCTTGGAAAATACCAAACTGTCATCCACGAGTACCATCACAAACTTATTTAGGACATCCCTAAAGACGCGGCTCATCAAATCAATGAAATAGGCTGGGACATTGGTTAGCCGAAAAGGCATAACCAACCACTCAAAGAATCCATCTGGTGTCCTAAAGGCAGTCTTATCTATACTGTCATCAGCGACTCTAAGTTGATGGAATCCTGTGGCTAAATCAAGCTGAGAGAAACTGAAAAACCTACCAATTGTCAAAAAGATCATCAATCATAGGGAGTGGATATCAGTTCTTCTTGGTAAGCTTATTTAATTTCCTATAGTCTACACAAAGTCGGAGAGAACCATCTGCCTTAGTGGCGAAGACGAATGCGCTTTCCACTCTGATATGCTCCTTCTTATGAATCCCTTTCTCCAAAAGCTCATGAATCTGCTTACTCAATTCTTTCCTCTCCCTAGGTGCCATGTCCCTCGTAGGTAATGCTACTGGCTTAGCGTTCTCGGTCAAATAAATCCGAAAGTCAATCTCTCTCTTTAAGGGTAGTCCCCTAACCTCCTCAGAGAAGTTTCCAAAATCTCCAAAGATAGGAACCAAATGCAACTCCGATGATGATGAATCGAGGGAATAGAGAAAACTCAACATGACTGACCCTTGTGGGTCACAAGACACCTCGAGAGTCCTACCACTACGAGTCTCAAATCTAATGACTCTCCACTCGCAGTCTAAGGTAGCTCCGTAAGTGGACAGCCAATCCATCCCTAAGATCATCCCATACCCTGAGAATCCCAAAACGTAGGCATCGCAGTCAAACTCTATGCCTAGGATAAAGATTTTCAAACCCCTACAAACCATAGATAAGTGTATCGATGCTCCTATGGGGTTTGAAACAATATTGGGGTCTACTACTGATGATAGGTCCAAGTGAAAACAATCTACTAGAGAGCTAGAGATAAAAGAATGTGATGCTCCATAATCAAATAAAGTCCAAATGGAAAAATCAGATATAAAAACCAAACCTTCAATGGTGACTTTCCTACCTCAATATAGAATGCTACTAGAAGGTGCTATGTCCAATGCCTCAATCCGTGCAGCTGGTGCACTCGCTCCCTGGGTACAACTCCTACTCATATGATGGGCTGCCTGCAAATATAACACTTACCCTTCATCTTCTCCTTCCAGTAATCCTTGACCATATGTCCAACCTTCCTGCAACCATAGCACTTTATTCCGACCATTACCTTTATTTTTCTTCTTTTTCTTTTCCTACCACTTCTTCTTTGGACCTTCAGACTTAACCTACTCTTTAGACTCTCTCTCCTTAACCATATTTGACATAAGCGCCATCTCGACCAAAGACTCATATGCAGCTCCCATTGGTACATGAGTCAGTAGTACTCCCCGAAGGGGTTGATTCGATCCCTTCTTAAACATCATAGCTTTCTTGTGTTGTATGTTCACCAAATCCATACCAAACCGTGGCATCTCGTTGATTTGATTGATTTATTCCTTAACAGACAAACTTTATTGCTTCAAATTGATAAACCTCTCCAACTGAACACTCTCTTTTGCCTAAGATAGAAACTTTCTATCGAATCGCTCCTTAAATCCATCCCAAGTAATATTCCTTCCCTCCAACTCGATTACCTCCTCCCAATAAGATGCCTCCTCCTTCGGCTGCCAAGCGGCCAGCTGAAATCGCTGCTGTCCATCCAATCCCAAAAGACCAAAAATCTTCTCTGTGTCCCTAAGCCATGCTCTGGTCTCCACAAAAGTCACTTTGCCGGAAAAATTCTTCCCGCCCATACTTGCAAAATCTTTACAAAGCATGGAGAAATTGATAGCGGCAGGTGGGTTAATGACATTCCCACCCGCTGATGCAGGATTGGGCGCAGGCCCGTGCACCTCTGAAGTCGTGGCGTGTAAGTACCTACGAAACCAAGCTGGGACTAGAATGCCTTCAGGAAAGTTCAAGGCATCAGCCATTCTACGAAAAGAAAAAGGTAGTTTAGGAAAGAGTCAAAGGGAAATTGAACTGGACTTGTGAGGGGATTTTTATAAAGATTCTTTTATACATAAAAATCATTTCTTAAAGTTCTTTTCTGAAAAATACTTTTAAAACAAGTTATTTTGAAAAATACTTTATTTTTAAAAAAAAAATTGGAATCCTATAACCTTAGGCACTGATACCAAGTGAAACACCTCACACCCCTTAGCATACCCGAAAGGACACACTAAAAATGTGGTGCGTTGTACGTATAACTAGGACTAGTAGAGACTAAGATTCACAAGACAAAAATTAAATAATAATGACACAGCGGATAACAATTTGTTCAAAACCAAACTTCATAAAAATTCATCACATACCAAATACTTCAAATGTCAAACTACCCCTATATGTCTTTAATCAAAAACCATAGTGTCTATAAAATCAGAGTACAATTATCCCTCATTATAGTGCCAGTACAACATAAGAACTAAAATTGGAATAAAAGAAGTACATATAAGAAATCTTCTCCAAGAGAACTCCAAGCTGCAGCAACCTACCGACTTCCTCCTTGAACGCCTAAGGGGGGAAAGGGGAAAAATAGGGGAGTGGGATAGACTAAAAGTCTGATGAATGATAGTAATTACTAGAATTTTTGAGCAAGATAAAGTAATAGACTCTACAACAGTTCAGTTGAGGAGGGGAAGGCTTTTAGTCGAGAGAGAGGGGGGAAGTGCGGCGAAGGTGAGTTGTTAGAGGAAGGCGGGTGGTGGAGCAGTGCAAGGCCATGGAAGGCTAGCTTAGTGGGTGCGAGTTCGGTAATGTGAACACGTTCGGTAAAGAGAGAAAAAAATGAAGATGAGAGGCACAACATACGAGTAGGAATCTCAACCCATATATAACCATATATTTATTATTAGTGTATATATATATATTTAAAAATATGAAGCAAGGGAGGATAAGCAGGAACGTGAACAAAGGGATATAATAGGTTTAGACATGGACAAGCGAGCATAAGGGAGAAGAGCAAGTAAATATAAATGGCCCTATATATATTTATATATTTTATACTAATTTCATTTCAGTTAGAATAGAAAGAAAGAGAAAAGTCTGAACGAACCAAAATAAATATCAACCAAATGCAAATAGTCATAGTTAATCAATTCTGGGAATATTAAAATCGGTGCCCATTTATTTTTCAACTGTTGGACAAGCGAATGGACACTGGAAAACTCAAAGGACCAAAATTGACACTGATACGGCTAACTGTTTCGCTGTTTTTGCTGCGTACCAGACGTCAAAATACAGGAATGAATACGCTGCGGAGATTAGCACGACGAGACGAATAGAATGGTACACAGATATGATCGATATGACCAAGTTATAAAAACTCGTTTTTTCGCTACTGAAAATACTGTTAAAACGCAGAAAATAAGATAAACGGGGTTAGAGAAATCCAAATTTTGTGAAACGAAATATGACGTCTCACTTAGGAAATGATAAACATTTTTATTACGTAAAAATAGTCAGGCTTAGAAAACATTTTATTTTCATCAATTCAGCTGATTTTAAATTGAAATTGAATATTACACAACAAAATTAACTTAAATATTTCCTAATAAAATTTTACCAGTTACTATGTTAAAATCGACGTATTCCACATATCAAATTTTCATTGCAAAATTTTATAGTTTCAAATTTAAAAAAAAATCAGTTAATTTCGTTATAAAACCATTAAAATTTACTGGTCATTATAGTATCTCCATTATGTAGCACTTAGAGTAATAGAACTATTGGCTACTAAGCTGTAAGGAATCACCTCTAGATGATATCATTAATTTCTAATCCATCTCCAGAATATAAGTGACATGTACTCACTAGTAGTAATTGAACAAGTATTATTCGAGAATCCCATTCCGCCCAATATTACTTGAACATTTACTAGAATCTAGTAAACTATACTCATCAAGCAACAGTTATTCCATAATACGAGTCAACGAAATAACCAAAAAAAATAATTCTAAATTCCCCATCCTAGACGGTATTATTAACCCATTTATTCAATATCATTGTAATAGAATTAAATCACAAAATCATCGATGTAAATCATTTTAAATCAATCCATATATAAAAGAGGACTATAACTCAAACCCACAAATTCATTGATATATTTCACAATTTAATTTATTCTTCAAAATAGATTGTATATTTTTAAAATATCAGGTTTCAAAAATATTTATTAAATCTTTTTTATCAAGTCAAATCAAATAAACCCAGTCTGAAACAATAAACATATAAAAATATGAATATATTTTAAAACTCTTAAAATAGATTTATATAATCAAAATTCCATTTTGAAATTTCATTTTAATCCCTTTAACAAATATAGCTGCGAGTGAGAAATACTCATCGAAATGATAATCACACTCTCAGGTTACGCAACACTCAGCCTTAAATTCACCTTCATCATCCAACTCCGCATTGTTGCCCCAACCTCACAACCATTATCAGCCCTAATATCGAAATTCAGCATAATCCGAAACCAAAAATCCCAACGCCTTTATCTGGCCACTGCATGAATAGAGAACCTCGCTTGAACGCCACCAGAGCATGTATGTCTCCTACACACATGCACACTTCAAAACACTCGGGTGACCCTCCTTCCTTATCGAACCTTTCACCGTCGCTTCCAGGCCACCATCAATCCCAAGTTGTGCCTTCCCCTAGCAGAGTTCGCCTACATCGTGCACTCATCTTCAGGCCAGTCGACTATTGCGATCGATTTGTTTTTTTAATCAATTATTGAATTCAAAATTTTTAGTCTACGGTAAAATTGAATTGGAGGGTGTACATGTTTAGGATAGAATGTGGAGGAAGTATAGAGAGTATTCCAGAGAAAAAGAAATGGGTTTGGATAAAAAGAATTTTAGGTTTTAGTTGACTTTTTATTTCTTTCTTTTCTTTTCTTTTCGTAGTTCCTTTTAATTTATTTGCAAATGAATTCAAAGCTAATTTAAACTAATCTATACTTCAAGGTATTCTACATTCAATTAAAAAAAATATTCAACTTAAATAAATTATTTGAAAAGAAATTATTAATTTAATACAACTTATTAAATCTAAATCTTTTATTAAATAATACTTAATTGACTAAAATTTTATTTTCAAAATCACAAATCGAATTCAAACACTTATATTATAAGTAAATTTATTTATTTATAAGGCGTAGAAAGTAGAGTTGTTGTAGGTGGGTTGTTACATTTGGTATCCGAGCTTTGGCTCAACACTCAGGACCAAGTATGCCAGTTTAAGTTAAACAATATGGTAGAAGGAGATATGTTAAGAGAGTAGACTTATATTTTTCTACTATATAATACTTCATACATCACTTATCTTCTGGACATTTATTTATTTCTATTGCTAGTTGCTAACGTATCTTTGTTCAGGCTATCTGTATGAGCAAGCGAAGTACATGAGCGATTGTAGATGGGTAGTTTTAGATGCCTAATTAGTTTAGAGAGTATTTGGATATCACATGTGGTGTTATGCCGCTTTCAAACATCCTAGCAGCAACTATAGATGTTGGAAGTGGTGTACCCCTTCGCGCACTAGTATATTTTTCTTTACTAGCTTTAGACTTTCAGAAGTTGTGTCGGGATTTCCTTGATCTTAACGTGAAGCCAAATCTAGGTTCAAAGACTATTGCCGAGCCACCGGCTAGGGCCCATTCATTTGAAAGGGCTTTCACGTGTATGAGCATAGAAAATTACTTCCCAACACCTTACGGAGGAGGCTTTAGCATAGTGGGACATAACATTAGTGGATGTTGAAGAGCAAGCCATGACTTGGATTGATTCTAAACATTTCTTTTAGCCTTGGTTTAACTCTAGGACCAGGCGAGGCATACGGTTTAAGGATTTCATCCATTTGCAACTGGGTTGCTTGTCCACAATGCAGTTCGTTAGCCGATTTATTGGCTAAATTCCATTTTAAGACGGTTAATACTCCATCGAAGTAGACAAGGAGTTTTCCAAGGGTCTTAATTCATCAGCTGGGATGCATTACTTAGTCTTACCCCCAATATGGGCCACTTTGAGAGTTTCGTAGTGATAGCTCTTCTCTATAAGAGCACCTTCGAGGTTCTAGTAGGGGTAGTGAAAGTGGAAAGAAAACTTAAACTCCAACCAAAATACAAAGGCCTGGATACATGGAGAGATCAAGCTTATCTAAGAAGAGAGCTAATATGGTATGCCACTCCTACGGAATATGGCCATTTCATTATGAATTGTCGTGTAGCTTAACTGAAGCGCAAGTGCTTCAATTGTGGTCAACTTGATCAGTTGATGAAGGATTGTCCTACGATTTTGAGAGGTGAGTGAGTGATCATGATTTATGCCATAAAGGTATTTGTAGGACCTAGCAGGCTTACTTTTTAGGAAAAGGAGGGAAATTCATGTAGCAAGATGTGCTTTGATTGTAAGCAACTTGCATATGTTCTTTTTGATATTTGGGCTGTATATTCATCTATTGCTAGCTACCTGGTAGATAAACTAAACTTGACACCTTTAAGAGTAGGTAAATTCTTTCACTAAGCCTTTCTGAGTAACCTTATTTGTTGAGATAAAGTGTAACAACCGAGAGTACAATCATTCGAACTTGATGTATGAGCTTTAGAGTTAAGTGGAATTGGTCGATGAAGTATGGCTTGGATTTGCATCCAAGTAGGATTCCATGGATTCCAAATAATGAGCAAAGACCGAGTGATTAACTTGTAAGTGTTTTCGTAGAAGTCATTCATGTTAGATATCTTTTCCTTATGTTAGTAAACCATAGGTAATGGGAATAATCCAATGTGCCAAAAAGGTATTTTCTAAGGATCGTCCCATTCACATGTCTGCTCCTAATCCCTCGTTTCAGTGCAGAATTTCTAGGCAATTTGGTCCAGTTAGGCAAGAGTTTTCACTCGATTCTTAAAGGCCAACACTAGAGTTGGATCCATGGAATGACTAAGACATTTACACTGTGTGACTCTAGTCATGTGGGGAAATTTTAGTAGTTTGACTAAGGAATCAAATCAGAGTTCACATAAGAGGAGTCAAGTGGCCAGCTAGAGTTAACAAAGAAATCATGTGAGCAAACAAAGGATTAGATCGGGCATCATATATTAATTTGGATGATCTTTATTCATTATAAAATTATTTAGAATATAGTTAAGATTTCTTATGATAGTTTAGGGAAAGACTTCTTGACTATTTTTGTGATGATTTGGATAATCTTCTAAGTGGTATTATGAAACTTTCCTAGGCAGGTGTCGTACTACACTTGGTATATTATCTTTATCAACATTGTGCGGTTGAGGTGAGTTTGAACCCAAGAAAACCTAGGCATTTATAGATCGTCATTAAATGATGATTTAATTAGTTAAGTTTACTCCATAGGAGAATGAATTTTGTTTAAAAGAGAAGCGAAGCCGAGACCTAGATTGTTGGATTTATTCAAGAGTTTTGAGATTCGATGATCTAGATATCACATAAGTTTTCCATTTTGTTGCAAAAGGTGTAATAGCCTTTCGTGTATTGTGGTCATAAAGGAGCTTCACCACTTAGGCATTTTTTCATCTTGAAAGTCAAACAAGCTCATTGTAGTTTATAGTTTGCCATGCACATTTCAACTATTGTTGGTCACCATGCAAGTCGGTATATACTCTTTGGTATGTTTCATTGTTTATAAGCTTGTTATTATTTATTGTTGCTTACTATTATTTGCTTATTACTTAGTGTTGCTTGCTATTGTTTATTATTGATTGATTTTTGTTGATTTATTGTTGTTGCTTGTTTTGTATGAGGGGTAGTTTGTATGCTAGTTATTGTTGCATTTTGGTTGTTTATTGTTGCTCATTGTTGATTGCTTGTTGTAGTTTATCATTGCTAATATTTGCTGTGTTATTTGATCATTGATTTGTATTGCCAGTTGTTATTTGCTTTATATGTTTGGTAGTATGTTAGTAAATTATTGTTATATGTTGCTACTTTTTGTGTATTAGGTTGGTTATATGCTAATTATAATTACCTATTAAAGTCTTCGGAGAGAGATAACGATAGCTACCTAAAATAGATCATATGTCATCCATGGCCATTTTAAGGGTCGAGTGAGATCTATGCGAGTCTATTACAAATCGATGTGACTTGAACTTGATAGTATATTTAGATATTGACGTATTTAAGCTTACTCTCTAATTGATAGTCATGTACGGTTGTGATGGTATTTGTTGCTACGCTAGATTATACATGTTTTAATATCGTGTTGTTACATTAGAGATGCTTTTTGCATTAAATGTGCTTCTTGCATAATTTGTTGTAACATGTTTATTCGAGATGCTTGTTTCATGGTTTGATTTAACATATTTATTTAAGAAGATTGCTATATATGATTTAGCATGCTCAAATTCGTGATATAATGTTGCAATTGCTTATAGTCCTCTTTGTTGAGTACATAACTAGGTATATGAAAGCTGTTGTGCTCTATTGGATACTTATTCACTTATATTTGCATCTAAATGGCATACTCTTGTTGTGAAAGAGGTACGTAAGATCTGTAGTGTAGACTGTATGGATATATATATATGTACTTGTATGTATTTAGCAAGGAGATGCCTCAGATATGAGATGTATAAATTTATTGTTTTGGATTTTTTAGAGCTAGTTACATAGAGAAGGTGTAGCAAAAAATTTCCAAAATGAAAGGGGCTTTAGAATACTAAGGGTTAAGAGTTATATTCCGCAATTGGAATTGTAGTCAATCGGGTAACATTGTCATACTCATATAAATTTAGGGAAGAAATTCTTCTCAGCAAGGGAGAATGTAACAACCTGCATTTTAACGACTAGATATTTAAATAATTAAGTAAAGTAATGAATTGTTAATTAATTAAAGGTCCGAAATCTAATTTTGGAATATAGTCAAATTAGGACACAAGACTAATTTCTTTGAATAAGGATCGACATTGCGAATTAAAATAAGTATAAATATCGATATATTTGAAGTCATATATTTTTACGATTTACGTATTGTTACACATAGTTTATAAAAGTACGTGCATAGTCAAGTCCAATAGGATTTCGATTGATAGCTTGTGATTTTGAGATGAAGACTTTAATATGAGACATACGGTTAAAGAATTTTTGAAGTAGGGTGATCATATGGTCAAAACGGTCTCGAAATGCGTGAAATTATCATCCTTGAAACACCCCCACACCCCTTAGCATACCCGAAAGGACACATTAAAAGATGTGGAGCGTTGTCGGTATAACTAGACTAGCAAAGACTAAGATTCAAAGGACAAAAATTAAATAATAATAATAACACGGAAGATAACAATTCATTTAAAACCAAACTTCATAAAAAGTCATCACATACCAAACACTCCAAATGTCAAACTACCCATATATGTCTTTAATCAAAAGCCATAGTCTCCATAAAATCAAAGTACAATTATCCTTCATTATAGTGCCAGTACAACATAAGAACTAAAAATGGAATAAAAGAAGTTTATATAAGAAATCTCCTCCAAGAGAACTACAAGCTGCAGCAACCTACCGACTTCCTCCTTGATTGCCTAGGGGGGGAAAGGGGAAAAATAGAGGAGTGGATCAGACTAAAAGTCTAGTGAATGATAGTAATTACGGGAGTCTTTAAGCAAGATAAAGCAATAGACTTTACAGCAGTTCTAGTATGAATAAGGATAACAATGGAAATTGGAAAGAGATAAATTAGAAATAACTATGATTAAATATTGCTCGATTCATGAGATAGGTTAACTTTTGATTTCTTGTAGTTCCTGATTTCTGCTTTTATTAGGCTGAATTCCTAATCCTGTAATTAGGATGTAACCTTAATTCTACCCTTTTCAATCCGCCTGCTACTCTATAATACCTTTCTATGAACCAGCCGCTATATAAATCTCTACACAAAATGTTACTGTGACCAAGACAACATATATAGCTCCCTGCACAAAAGGCAATGGTGTCTACTAAAGACACCCCTACTAAGCGCGTGGAACTCATAGCTGTTACTAAGAACCCGCAAATAGAAGTCGCATACTTAACTACCACCATGCTCATGCTACCTTTTGCTCCACCTATTGGTTCTTCTTATTGCCTCCAATGTCCAGCATAGCGTACTCCTCATCTTACTTCAGGTTAATGTGAGATCACGGTGTGTCCATAGAAACTATAGAGGAAATGTCAATGAAACTAGCCCTTCATCCAAACAATATCTAGTTGCGCCCCTTATCCAAACCCCCTCCCCCCCTATGATTTGGACTTCTAATTGACCAGTTACTAACCTTTTTAGCATAAGCGTGCCCGCGGCTCGCTTCAGGCTAGTGTAAGACCATCGTTTTGTCTAATAGGAAAGCTATCAGGTATAGGTCCTACTTTCTTCTTTGCTTACTAACTTAGATAACTTATTTTAAATAAGCCTTTATTATTTTCTTTACTATCTTTGCTTATTAATTTATCCTAAGTCTTAAAATAAGCCTCATTCCGTTCTTTTTCTTATTATAACCTACGTTATAATCGTGCTTATTACTTACTCCAAGGTCAAAGTATGAAAATAAGCTTCTTTCATCTTTTACTCTTTTTAGTCATAGTTCTAGGTTATAACTAGGCCAATCTCTTTTTTAATTCCGTCCAATTAACGTAATTTCAGTAATTCCATTTATATTACAGTCTGTGAAATTTACATCTTATGTTCCATTATTTCAGTTTCCTTACAATTTAATCCATACTCACGTTAATCCTACTCTAATCCATACTCGAAGAAAAAGGAGGAATAAAAAAAACTGAAAATAGAAGAAATTCCAAAGCTTAGAAAGAAGATGTAAATAACGTAAAAAATAGTAGTAAAAAAATTAAATACTGTAAATAAATTGTAAATAAACGAAAAAGCTATAATTAACAGAAGTAATCAAAAATTATTGAAAAGAATAGCTGAAAGGAAATAGACTGAAAATAATTTTGAAAGAACTGTAATAAATTACTAAAAAGTCTATCCCAAAAATCGTAGTAAAACTACAACTATTGGGATATTATTTTAAATCACTTAAAGAAATCTTAAAATAATTACAATCACTCTCCTCCGGTCTTGAGCTTTCTCTACGGTCTTCCTGGATCCACCTGGAGTTGTAAAATAATTTAATTTATAACGATTTTCTCTTTTGGAATAATAATTCCGTTTAGGGTCCCTCCTAGAAATGTGAACCCAATTGGAGAAAACCTAGAACGAGAAAAAGTGTTAGGTTAGGGGTCTATTTATAGGTGTGGAAGTGGATCTCGGACTATTGGATTTAGAGATTAAATAGGATGCAACGACGTCATAGGCTGAATAGAGGCCATCAGATGCAGAAACTAAAGAACCGAATTAAACTAAAGAATGTAAAACATATGTTCGGTGGCTGTTGATTTGTTTGAACGAATTAACATTCGCTCACCTGCCAAAATGCAAGGGGGCTCGACCGGGCGGTCGACCGCCCCCATTCCCAAGTCGACCAGCCATTCGACCTGACTGTGTGTGTATATATATATTTGTTTTATTTCTGCTTATTCTGTATATTTTGTAACTTGGTCATATTAGCTCGCTTATGATGTTCTATATATGGAAATTGACCAGAAAATTACCACGGACACAATGGTGCAACTTCTATGGTTTAACTCTGATAATTTCACAAAGTTATTTTATTATTTAATTAATCAACAAATTAATTATTAGGGTTAAATTTCGGGTTGTTACATTCTCCCCTCAAGTGATTTTGTCCCAGGAATCTCTAAGGATAAAGAATGTACAAAATGTTTCTATCCAATTCTACAACCAACTACTCAATCATCGCCATTCAACTATTATCCTTAAGTTTTTCTAATGCAATTTATGATACTTATGCAATTGGTGTGGTGTACGTCCCTAACTAATGCAAAAGATTAGGCGGTCCACTGATTCAGTTGACCACCTTTTTATGCAATCATGCCCGCGACATGTATCCAAATGAATACAAAAATTTCCTTATGATAATTGATAGTTCTATATGCATGCTACGAACATCACCCAAGTGAAACAATCAAGTGATAAACATCCATTTATAGCAACCATGGAAATAAACAAATGCGCACACATCCATATGCATATGCTCCAGTGTCCTAGTTAGGTCGATCCCTAAGGAATAATAGTGCCTAGTGTGGCTATATGCGTCCATATCATCCACCAAAAAACACTTGCAACCACTAGCATACATCATTCATAACATGTTCTATTACCATGTTTACATCAACTCCTACCATCCATGGGTTAAATCCTAAGTTTACCCCCCCCCCCCAAAAAGGATAATAAAGGAAAGAACCTATACAAATCTAAAGATGGAAAAGGAATTCTAGAACTTATTATCAAAAAGATGAGGATAGGAAGTACGAATCTTCTCTTCTGCTTCCCAAGTGGCGTCTACAACATCATCTCCCCATTGCACCTTCACCAGTGTAACCGCTTTATTCCTTAGTTGCTTAATATCTCTTCCAACAATCTTCATGGGGATACGCGGAACTAAAGCTTCCCTTTCTACCTCCATCTCCTCCAACTGACTAGGAACCACAACCTCCATCGAGTCATGTAAGCACTTTTACAAGTGTGAAACATGGAAAACATCATGCACTCCTGCGAGCCCATCATGTAGCCTTACTCGGTAAGCCATCTTCCCAACTCACCCTGTGATAGGAAATGGTCCAATAAATCTAGGTGTTAACTTTCCATTAGATTCGAATCTTACCACCATCCTAAGCGGGGATACTTTGATAAAAACTAAGTCTCCAACCTCAAACTCTAAGTGTATCCTCTGCTTGTTCGCATATGATTTCTATCTGTTTTGAGCCGTCTTCATCCTTTACCGAATCAAATCCACCTTCTCAGAGGTCACCCTAACCATATCTGTTCCAAATAATAACTTCTCCGTAGACTCTACCCAGCATGATGGGGACTTACAAGGTCTTCCTTATAAAGCCTCAAATGGTTCCATTCCTATACTTGTTTGGTAACTATTGTTGTACGAGAACTCAACCAAAGGAAGATGCTCCTCCCAAGTACCTCCAAAGTCCAAAAGGCACATCTGCAGCAAATCCTCAAGCACGCTTTTTACCCTCTCAATTTGGCCATCGGTTGGGGGTGATAGGCCATACTGAACCTAAGTTGCGTCCCTAGCGCCTCTTGTAAGCTTCTCTGAAACTCACTAGTGAAAATGGGATCTCTATCATTAACAACGCTAAAAGGAACTCCGTGCAGATGGACTATCTCTCGAATATACAAGGATGCCAAATATGAAGCCGTACACTTACTTTTAACTGGGATAAAGTGAGCACTCTTGGTCAATCTATCAACAATCACCCAAATGCTAGTGTTCCTTTTCCTAGAATGGGGTAAACCATCAATGAAATCCATAGAAATATTGTCCCACTTCCACTCGGGCGTGTCTAAGGGCTGAAGTAATCCACCAGGCTTCTGCTGCTCTGCTTTTACCCTTTGGCATATCAAACACTTAGCTATGAATTCCGCTACGTTCTTCATGCAACCCCAATAGAACATCCTCTTCAGATCTTGATACATTTTCTCACCACCCTGGTGAATAGTCATACGGGAATGGTGCGCCTCTTCCAAAACTGCTCTCAACAAGTCACTGGCGCATGGAACACAAAGCCACCCATCTCTCCTAAGCCACCCTTTGCTATCAATGGAATAGCGTTGGAGATGTCTTGAGACCTCTCCTCGGCTAATCCTATCCATAATGTCTATGAGCTCCGAATCCTCCCACTACCTCGGGCCAGTCAAATTCATAAGGGTAGGCCTCACCTTTAACATCGCTAACTATCTGGGGGTAATGTCCATAGAGGGCTTAAAATCAAAGTAGAAATAATATAATGACCCTGACTAGACCTTCGAAAATCGACACCGAATACATCACCCGTATTCAAATGCTGCAGATTCAAATGTCGAATCTGGTTCGCCGGAGCTTATAACACATTAAGTACAACAACATAGCGAAAGAAAAGATAATATCATTGATACGATAATGAATACAATATCTCATACAATATGATACAACAATATCAGAGACAATAACAACAGCGGAAAAGATAACAACGAAAGAGATACTCAAATATGATCTTCGATAAAGAGTGAATCCAAAATCTGCAACTCCAAACCAAAATCTCATCCCAAAAGCTATGAGGACTCCAATCCAATAAGCTCGAACCACCATCACGATGACTTAAGCAAGGTCAGTCTGGAATATTGAAGAGAAACAAATGCTATCGCCAAAATCCAAAGGTTGGATGCTATCGAATGTACTCTTACTATTTGATTATCTGAAAAACCCAACTCTAGACTGCCCATGTGGAAAATTGTAGGCACCCAGAGTTTAGGAAGGGAATAATAAACTCCGGATCAGTCATGGGACTGGTATGAGCAAACAAAAAAGTTTCTTTAAAACAATCAACAAAAGAATTTTAAAACATTGAAATCCGCAATGCTTTTTGGAAAATGATACTACCATAAGGCCTCCTGCCGCACACACCATGCAAACGCAGAATTGGAGGAGATTTCTCCTTATGATAATCAAAAGTGCTTGATATGCGAAAAACCATTTGATATTATTATTAGTGCATAGTGCCAAAAACCTTTCGAAAGTATAATATTAATCTTAGCCAGCATAGACATTTCGAACTATGCCTATAGCTACCATCTAAACACAAGTGACGACAATAAGTAAATGGCAGGTTATACAACTAAAAATGTACAAGGCGCGTATTGAAGATTGGATTTCAAACAAATGGTCAAGCATAGGAACTTCCTCGGCCACATGGGTACGCCTCTAGAGGGACGCCCCGAGAACCTACCCGGCTCTCTGCCAACACAACACCGGTTTACTCCTGTCCCAGGAGTAATACCTTAGATATGCCATCCCCGGTCGTTTGCGACCTTTATTTAAGGATCCTCAACCACAAAGCAACATCACACAGTAATAAATTTACAGTGTCCACATGAGTTAAGCATCTGGGATCCATACCATGATACCACCCTTTTCCAGAAGGAAATGACATACCCTAGGGGCGCGACCACTGCAACATTGCTGCATCTTTCATGTTTCGACCATTTTTCGAGTGTGAGGTCCTGATGCAGTCTCGTCCACAAAGCTACGCTTTTTCACAAAGCCATGCTTTGATTAACAAATGATCAAAAGAATTTCATATGCCACATTGCCAAATTGGAAATGTATCATTAGTAACCATCAACTGCACAACTTGAGAGCTTGTACGTCTCAGATAAGGGTGTTAAGCTAAGAGAATAAATCTCCGCCACTAAGCAGAAATGTATTTGAAAGAAACTAGCTTTACACAAAGTGTAACGTCAGACACACATCCATACAAGTATGTTCCGGGTTCGAACAGAAACGAAGGCACATCCAAAGAAGCCCTTGCACTTTGGATATTCACAATCCCGACCGGACTCCGCATCACATATGGAATCTCTATACCGACGCCACTCAGTGCAGAGAAATTCGACGGGTTATCCTTTCGTTCTCGAAAATACCCGATCTTCACCACCGATCTTCAAATGCTATCCATAATGATGTATCATTATTCGGAATGGGTTATATGACACAAGGTCCTCTCCCGACTAAACCGAATAATAAGTGCAATGTTTAAAAACATATGGATATTGGAATCTTAGTTAAGTCACACTTTTAAATTTCCAAACCCTTTTCTTCAAATGGTTTTAACAAATTACCATTTTCAAATCTTTAAACCAAAAAGATTCACTTCACAAAGTTAACCAATATTTCACAAAGATCCATTCACAGCTTTTCAAAACAATATCTTTTCAAATTGGATTATGTCATCCAATTATCAACCCAATGACTCAATTTATAGCTTTTAAAACTATTTCCAAAGATCCATTCATAACTTCCAAAACAATTCCCATTTCAAATCTTTTATATATAAAAGATACACCATTTAAAATCATCTTCGATTTCAAAACAAGGTTCGACCATCTTTCACAAAAATTAATTCACAGCTTTCAAAGCTATTTCAATTCAAACTTGAAATCTTTCAACACAAATTATAAATCCTTTCCTTATATGAAAGCTTTTATTATTTGAAAACAAATAGTTTTCGTTTTTGGAAAAATCTGATTACATTTATACAAGTTAAAAATCTTAGGTTAAATTCAATTTCCCAAAACAATGCTTTTTAAAATGGTTTAAATCGATATAAACACATTTACAACTTGTATAACATTTTCAAACCATAATTTCCAAACATAGAATTCAATTTCAAATTTTGAATTCAAATTCAAATCAAATTATTTAAATTTCAAAACTTTATCAAGTTATTCAAAATAACTTTTATCTTTAAAACTCTTTTCAAAGGCTTTTCATATTAATCCAATTCCATTTCCAAAACCGTTTGGATTCAAAACTCAACTTTAAAACTATTTCAAAAATCTGTGACTTAACCAATTTCCTCGTGCAATCCATATTCTTTGTGTATGGTGTAGTCTAGGTGTTTTACCTAATAGTGCAACAACATCAATCATCACAGATTCAAGCAACATCAATATTGATAAGAGGTATAATTTATAATGCTTATCTTCATTCACAGATTCATAGATAAATAATATACATTCGTCACAAAAAAAATTACATTCATCACAGCTTAATTCATATCGCAAAGCATCACACAACAGAGATATCAAACAATTCAGCATTCAGTAAAATCCAAACTCATAAATATGATCAATTAAGCATCAGGTTAACTATCTATCCAGGTCAATTAACATTAATTAATTATAAACTATTTTAATTAATTATCCTTTAATAATAAATTAATTAACCTTAATTATTAATTAATTGACCTTAATTAATAAATCAATTAACCTTTGATTATTTATTTATTAATTGACCTTAATTAATCAATTAATCTTTATTTATTAATTAATTAACCTTTATAGACCAATTAATTCTTAAATTAATTACACTAAGTAATTAATTTTTAATTACTCCCACTAAGTAATTATCCTTCTTGCTAATTACACAAAGTAATTAAACTCAAGCTACTATCATTCTTCAATTAATTACACCCAGCAATTACCTATTAATTACTTCACTAAGTAATTTCACTTTATTAATTACAATAAGTAATTATACTTCACAATCATCAAATGATTATCTTAAATTAATTAAACTAATCAATTAACTTAAACAAATCACATTAAGTTAATTAATTACATTGAGTAATTAATCCCTTTAATTACTTTCATTAAGTAATTATGCTTAACCAATTTCGCAAATGATTGTCCTTAATTAATTAATTTAATCGATTATAAAAAAAATTAATCACATTAATTAATTATTTAATAATCCCTAGTCAATGATCTTCATTAACTATTAACAAATCTTTGATTACTTGATTAATTAGTTTCTAACCATTAATTAATAATCTTAACTTATCTAATTAATGATCCTTAATTAGACATTAATTAACCTCTAATCAATTAACTAATAATCCTTTAATTATTAATTTATTTATTCTTAATCATTAATTAATTAATTACTCTTTAATTACCATATCCATTAAATAAATCACAAATCATTAAATCTCAATTAACTTAAGATAAAATATTTTCCTCATTAATGACTAAATTGTCATTGATGTGTTTATTTAAAACATTACACTTTAAAACTTACTTTTAAATTTCATTCAAAAATTTAGTTTTAAAATATTAAAAATTAACAAAATTAAAACAATTTTATCAACCTCTCAAACTAATGTAAATGAAACACTTATATTATATAAAGGAAATTTATATAAGAGTTTTATATCAAATTCCCTTAAAAATTTAAAAACTT
Source organism: Allium cepa (assembly GCA_030765085.1). NCBI lineage: Eukaryota > Viridiplantae > Streptophyta > Magnoliopsida > Asparagales > Amaryllidaceae > Allium > Allium cepa. The sequence goes on along the minus strand of CM060934.1, from coordinate 363,551,703 downwards.
TTTTCTTAAATTTTTTTATTTAAAACATGTTTTGAATCCAGCTTTGGGTTCAACCCGGACTCGAGAAACCTTTTTCTTTTTTTCTTTTCAAAATTTGGTTAAGTTTTAAAACTTAAAACAGGAAACCAAAACACTCAATTACTCAAGCCACTCTTATCCTCAGTCATCGAGACACACACATAAAATACTCGAGAACAACTCGAGAAAACAGTTCTTCTGTAAAGTCATGTTTTCCTATACTCTTCGAATCAACAATAAACCACACATATCCAACTCAAATTGCACGAAAAGACGGATCTCTAAGGGTGACAAAGAAAAGTAGACAGAATAGAATCTCACACGAATGGAATAACATATAATATCGAACAAATATTTTTATAGCAGAAAACTTTTAAATACATATATCAGAGTCTAACCTAAATTCAGCTTGGACAGTTATAAAACCTACCCTTACAAATGCTGACAAACATCAAACAAAATTCACTAAGTACAGTGGATAATAGAATATGTCCATACGTCGATGAATATCTCCAGCTCTCCTTTGGAAACTCCAGCCGTCTTCGACTATCCTGAAACTACTCAAATCTGACACGAGTATTGAAAATACCCGGATCAGGCTTGATAAACCAGCGTGAGGGAAACTCAATAATAGATGACATTATCATTTATCGGCCTTTGAATAAAAATCCTTTGAAATAAGGATTATCTCATAAGACCACGCCCACACATAAACAGGATGGGTTTTTACCTTATGATAACTAAAACACTTTTATATCAAAACCTTTGATATTATTTCTAATAACATTCTTTGAAAACATTTGCAAATAAACTTATTAATCTTAGCTGAAATTGTTACCATTATCAAATTCCAGCATACTAGGCTCTACAAACAAAACCGTAGGTTCTTATTAGAGAATGAATTTCCATACAAACGACCAGGCGCAGGATCTACCTTCCGAAAGGGGTACACCTCTAGATGGATGCCTCGAGGACCATCGCAAAGGATCCTCTACCAACACAAGACCGGCCTACTTCTGTAACTAGATAGTATCGAATATGACATCCTCCGGTCATTACCGACCTTTATCGAGGGCCCTCTAGCATACAAACCAAAATAATAATCAGATACGCAACGTCATAGCGTGCAATGATATATATAGAAGAGGAAGACCATATCCTCATTGGCAATGACCCACTTAGCCTTGCCGCGTCTAATCCTGTTTCGGTCATTTTCGGTTTGATGAGGCTTGCGGCACACGATTACCTTTTAACATAGCACATATCACATCTTCGAATGCCACATTGTCATTTCCGTTAACTACTAATTGCCTTCCACAAAAATACAACCCTGGAGCTCGTACATCTTAAGGAGGGTGTTAAGCTAAGAGAAGATGCCTTCTCCGCCACCACTGATGTATGTTTGTAAAAACCAATGTACGTAATCGTTAGAAATGCAATGTTAGACAAACGTCCATACAAGTTGTCCAGGAACAGGACAAACCGAAGGCACTTTCCTCGGCCATTATTAGGCGAGAAGCCCTTGCAATCCGAAAAATCTCCATCACGAGGAGACCACTGCTATATATAACTCTATAATGGGTGCGACCCCGAGAAAATCAACAATCAGTCCTCATGCTATGAAGATCCACGTCTTCAATAATCATCATCTTCAACATGTCTTCACGTTCGAACGTATACATTGGTTCGAACTGGTTTTCGGATGGGATTTACCCAAATCCGACCCCGGTTCCTTCGAAATCCAATATCGATAGAAAGTGAATATGAGTATATAGGATTTATTAAGTCTCTTTTCACTTTAATTCTTTTTGGATGATTTCGAATTATCCTTCTTTTGACTTAAAGTAATTTCTAAGAAATTCATTCTTTTGCTTTGGAAATAATCTCAGATTTCCTTACTTAACTTTAAATCAAATCCTTTAACTTTTAGGCGGGTCAAAAACAATGTTATTTAAGACATCGTGTACAATAAACCCTAAAATAAATCTTTGCAAATATTTTTGAGTAAATTCGATCATAGAAATCATTCTTTCTGGAGATCGCTCAAATTTTGGATAATACTAATCTTCTTTTATTTTGGAAAACTTAACCGAATCTTTTTATCTAAGAGCATCCGGGCTTTCCTTTCGATCTATTCCACCCCTCGCCTAAGAAAAGAAAACATAGGCCAGGTACGTTCAGGGCACTGGTTACCCTTCCCTAACCTTAGTTAAACACCTTGTTTTATCTTCCCAGATCTCACAGGCGGGACAAATGTACTAGTCGTTTCCGCATACTCATATTTTTCCACTTAATTTTGGAATTGCTTATAAATGTTCCAAATTACCTTTCAAAATGCTTAATTATCCTTTTTAAAACATTCACAATTGATTCTGGAAAAATCATTATTACATTTAAACTCACTTCCAAAAGTTATAGAATTTGCAGCAGAAAAGTGCTGCGGAAAGTGCTATATAAGCTTATTTGAATTAAACAACTTTTAAATATTCGAAAATTCTTATTTCCCAATCCAAATCTTTTTTAAATCATTTAAATAGATTTATCAAATTTATTTCATATTTTTCCATAATTAAAAACATTCATTTAAACAGATTTCCTATTATGGTCATTTAACTTCACTAGCGCGATTTTTCTGGAAAATTGATTTGGACTTATTTCAAAATTTACGCAACGAAACTTTGAATTTCTTTCTTCGTTTAGAAGTTATGGATATAATAGTCCAGAATTTTCTTATCTCGAAGAATTCCGCGCTATATTCCACTCTACACATTCATTTGAACTTTTCGGCGCGAAATCGCGAACTACCGTTGCGCGACGCAGCTGGTTTTAACTTATTTTTCAATATCTGAAATAATCTATTAAAATTGGATTTTAACACTCATAAAATCATTACAAATCATTTTAAATCAATATTTTCACTTTTTAAAATATTTAAAATATATTTTCACTATTACCACATTATAATATTATTTTATTCCTATTATTTTAATATTAAATTTTAAATTCCAATTTCAATTCAAACTTCAAATTAAACACATTTAAAACTTAGATTTCAAATCTAATTTCAATTTAAACTTCAATTCAATCTCAAACTAAACTTCACTTTTTCAAAATCGATTTTAATTCAATTTCACTATTCATCTTAATTTGAATTTCTACTTAACTATCCTTTTCAAATCCGTTTCACTTCAAATTTCAAATTCTCTTTCATTTTAACTTTAATTTCACTTCTAAATGAAAAGAGAGTTATTTTCCACAATATCTCATATTACTCAAATATGGTCTTTTTAAACAAAGGGATTACTAAATTAATAGAAATTTGATGTCCAAATTATCATCACAACCATACAACAATCATATAACATTAACATATTCAATACGGTAAATGTCATAACATTACTACGGATTATCCAACATATCCAAACAATCAACCAAACATCCATATCATAAAATTGTGATTATCTAACATAACAATTAAGCATGATAATCAATATAATTCAAAAAGCAGTGACAATTTCTCACCTTCATATCCACTCCGTCAAACTTTAACGTAAGATTTCCGTCTCTCGCTAACGTGCTATTTCCAACGTTTCGCCTTTTGTCGTTACCTTTCCGAACGCTTTTGTTTTCCTTTTCTTTTTCTTTTTCTTCTCTTTTTTTTATATATGGAAGAGAGGGAGTACGACCTTGGTGTGGAGGAGGGTGTGGCCTTGGGTATGGCGTGTAGGAGGCTGTAGCAGTGTATGGGGTTGGGTTTTTGGTGTGTGGTGCTCGGGTTTGGAGTGTAGGGGCTCGGCTTGGCTAGGGTGGCTCGGGTTTGTGGTGTGTGGGCTCGACCGTGGGGGTGTAGGAGCTTGGTCGTGGGTTTGGGGTGAGGAGGAGGCGGGTAGGTGGAAGTTGAGTTTGGTTTTGGTGATGTAAGGTGATGGTTTGGAGTATGGAAGTGATAGCTTGAAGATAGAAGGGAAATGGTGGAAGTGGAGAATGTTTTTTTTTTGAAATTTTGTGAAGTGAAAGTGAAGTGGAAATGAAGAGATTTGTGGTTGCATTTGTAAGTGAAGATTTTTAGTGGTAAATGACATAAATAACGTCTTCATATTTGGATTTAAATATACATTTGTTTTTATGTGAAAAGAGAGATTTGATATGCATTTATGGTGATGGTAAAAATAGAAATGATTACTTTCTTAAATTTTGCATTTTAAAGAGAAGACTTTGTATTGATTTGATTTGCATTAAATGCATGGATGTATGTGTCATTAATTCCTTAAGTTGGCTTTCTTTTCACTTTTCCATTTGCTTCTTTCCTATGCATAAGTATGACATCTCCTTAATGAGATGTGAAGTAAGGTAATGATGTTGTTTTATAAAAGCTTTAATAATTTTTAAATTTGTCAAATCATACTTTCCACTTTTTATACATTTATTTAAACTTTTCAAAAGTAAACTTCTTTTGTCTTTTAGTGCTAAATGTAAAGTGTTTAAATAGTTTGTAAACTTGTATTCATAAGTTAGAAAATGTATCAAGTTGCAACAACTTGTCGAAAACTTGTTTTGGTTGAAAACGGTGTTTTCTACGACAAATTATACAGTCAAAATTTGATGTTTTTATTAAGCTATATATTGAAGCAAACCAAACTTTAAAATGAACTTTTTACTTCTTTAAATAAATTAAGACATGTCTCTTTATATTTTAAAACTATATTTAATTAATATCAAAATCTCTAATTTTACAATGTATGTAAAACTGATAAAATGCGGCAAAATTTGGTAATTTTTATAAAACGATTATTAACAAACTTCTAAATCTTTTAACATACTTTTATTTTCTTTATTAGATGTTTTAAATAAGATTTACCTTTTTAAATAAATATCTAAATCCATTTATTTATGCCTTTATTTATTTTTAACTTTTGTCGATTTGTATAAAAATCCAAATTTATACTTTTTAATTTATTAACTATAAGAATAGATAATTATTTATTATATATAACATATTATTTAAGATTTAAACTCCTTTTTAAATTTAAATCGAACGAAATCTGTAACGACCCGTAAATTTCGACAATTTAATTTGTTAATTTAACAGGATTTTTAAATTAAATTTTAGTAGAAATAATTAAGGGGGTAAATTAATATTGAAATGAAGGCTAAAAAAATTATATGAATGGTAATTAAAGCCTTTATTTGTAATATGAATAAAATTTCAATAAATAAAATGGTAAGTATTGTACCTGTATATAAGGTGAATTGAATAAATCCTATTTATTGGAACCTTGTTTATTGATATGCGAATGTATAATAAATGAGTGATGACCAGAGATTGAAATTTAAATGGAATTCTAAATAATGAATATTGGAAAGGATTATACAGGTGTATAATTTTATGCGAGAAAGGAAAGTATTTAATTGATTTTGTAATAAAAACGTTGAAACGGAAATTGGAATAAATGTATTTAATGAGAGTTGTTGAAATAATTGTTGTAGTGAATAAATTACAAATGTTATAAATTGTATAATGGTGACAACTATTGTTCGTTACCAATGCATTTAATTAATAGCGATTAAATGTAATTAATCATTGCCTTTTGTAAGTTAAGAAAATAACTGAAAATTTTGAGGGTAAAATCAATAGAAAGGTTAACTATATGCATAGGATGGAAAGTTGAATAGAATTCTAATAAATGATAATAATGGAAAACGTATACAATCAATGTAGGTAATTAGTAATTACAATATTGTTGAAAGTAATAAACGTTTCTTTATTGATAATTTATAACATAACAGAAAGAGTAAGTGTACTCATTAGAATATTAATTGCAATTGGATAGGGATTTTTAGTAACAATGTTAATGCAAGGTAATTAATGCTAAATTAAAGTCAATAATAATAAATAGTTATTAATTCAAAAATTGTAACATATATTATAAATTACCTGCTTATTTGTTAATGGAATTAGGAATCATAATAAGTGATAATAAAATAAATGAATGTTACACTAATGGAAAATGAAATAACGTTCGTTTAAATGTTGAGTAATTATAGGATCGTATTTATTATAAGCGTTACTTTAATAATTATGGTTAATGGTGAAATTAATACGAGAAGTATGTAAATAACTATGAAAGTAATACGTTATAAAATTATCATAACCTAAACTTATGTGTAAGTTTGAAATTGAATCTATTCTGTTTAATTGGAAACTTATTAAAATAAATTGGATTCAATTTATAGTAAAGGGGTTATTTTAAGAAATTGAAATAAATACTATAATTGGCAAATTTAGTTACTTTAAATTGAAACGGGAATTGACTATTAGAATTATAAATTAATAAGTAAATCAAGATGATGAAATTTATGAATTATAGAATTTGAATCTTTAATAGTGAGTTAATTTATTAAATTTATAATAGTTGGATTTATTGCCAATAATTGAAATCAAATATGTAATTATTACGTTAATTTAAAAATTAAGTTGAAAACGAAAAATATTCATGCGATAATTTTTAAATCCAATGGTAAACCCTTATATTTGAAAAATATGAATGGAATAATCATTATTTCCTTTAATTTAATAGAATTATTAGAAAGTTAATTTAAAATTTTGAATTTAACGAAGTTGGGAATTTATATTTAAATTTATAAATGAGTCATCTAAATTTACATTTTTAATTTGTTTAAAATCATTGTAAATGATTGAGGAATCATAAGTGGTAAAAAATTCCAAGTCTAAAACTGAAAAAAAAAATTGGATTTATTTACTAATTATTAAATTATTTAATTAATAGGAAAATAGCCATTTTGGCCACTGACTCGGATTTCGACGAAACCAGTTTAATCGGATCCGTAACAGTGAATTATAATAGTGTCTCAAGTTTCGTAGTGATCGGACTTGTCGTTTGATCGTACGGACCCGAAACGCCTTGAAATTTATGCATTTTAAATCAATTTGAAAATATTGTTGTTAACATAACTTCTTCATACGATGGAATTTGGGCTTGAAACTTATTCCATCGCATTTAAAATATTTAAAAACATCTATTTTGATATATGGGATGATTCATTTTCGTTCCAGAGCCGAAACGGACTTTTCAGGGGCATTTTTGTCATTCAAACAAATTGACTTGAACAGTAACCTACGAAATGATGGAACTGGGCTTCGAAACCAGTACCATTGCGTTCAGAAGGCCTTTTTTTGTTAGGATCGCCTGTCGGCACGCTTAAATTGGACTCTGACCCGTTTTTGACGTTAAATTCTATAAATACGCACGCAAACCGAGACAGTTTTATTATTATTTTATTTCAGAAACCCTAATTCTATACCATGGCCGCCACTTATTCAATGGCCAGAAATTTCTTATCTTCTTTCCTCAATATCTTTCAATCCGTTCAACGAAATCGAAAAATTCCAAAAGCAAAGTTGTAGATCTCGGCGAGCTCTTCAAATCTATACGGTTGATCTATGCTATTGGACCACGTATTCGCCAGAATCTGGCTTGGAAGCATGGACGTATTTTATTGGATTGCGTGCAAACGGTAGCAAGTGGTGATGTGAAACTTGGTCCGTAGGTGGCTCTCAAGGTGGCGCACACACTGGTAGTCGTTGATCGAACTCTTTATGTCTCGAGTTGTGTGCGCACGAAAGAAAGTGGCGCGTGCGTGATGGGTTAGTAGGTTCGTGGATAAGGAAGAAGGGGATGGTACGTTATTTTTTTATGTATTAATTAATTATATTATATTAAAATTTAAATCTTTTAACTTGAATAACTTTTGCATACGAGCTCGGATTGACGCGCGGTTTTCGCCATTGCGTTCGTATCGAAATTCCAGACACTTTGACGCTAGTTTGGACGAATTTGGAGACTGTCAAATTTTTGGGTGTAAATTGGATTTAAATTCGATTTAAATTCAAAAGGTGAGTGTTTTAACCCACTCACAACTTCTAAGTTTTCTTATGTTTGTTAAATTGATCTAAGATATGAGTAGAAATTTATTTATGACTGTTTTGCATATTTTATTTATCATCTCGGTTAAATCGCATTTATTTAACTTAACTGTTAATTAATGTCATTATTGCATATAAATTGACAGTTAAAATTTATTTATTTTGCATATAAACTGCTAGCTAAACAATTATTTATTTGTTTGAATATAAACTGTTCGTTGATACCTGTTATATTTTATATGCTCTATTGATGTTTGTTTAAATTGATGATGATTGAAATAAATTGGTTGATGATTGATATTGGATGAATGGATGATGCATTCTATATTTTATAAACTATAATTTATTATGCATTTTCATTTCATTCGAGATTGCGGTTTGAAATGATATACAACCGCATGTTTTATTTTTAAATTGCGGATTGAAATGATAAATATCCGTATCACTTGACCATTGGATAGAAAATTATATACTGGCACCGCGGTATATGTATATAAATTATTTTGAAATGATTTCTATGGTTTGGATAAGATACCGTTTACTAGATATTAATGTTGGATCTTATATAAAATCTTATTTTATATATACATATATATAGTTAAATTATTGAATTTAAGCTATGTATGAATTTGTTAAATGAAAATAAATAAGTTGAATAATGGAGTTTGATAATTTATATTATATAATTAACTATGGGTTTAAGATATTGTGTGTATATATATATAGAGTTTAAATGGTTCAAAGCAATTTAGATTGGAAAATAAATTGGAAATTTATTTGGAATTGAGCTTATTTAAAAATTAAACTCCACAAGTTGGTGTAAACTTATTAAACTTGGAATTTTAAGGGTATGATATTTATAACTAGATTTTTATTCAAGTTAAATTAAATGAATATTTCTAGTATAAATAAATTGAAGGAAATATTTAATTATTAGGAATTTGAGTTTTATTTATGGATTTATTATGTGAATATTTTAAACTAAATAATAGGACAATAAATTGTTGAATAGAATTTCCAACCTTAGTTTTGAAAGTAATTAAATACTCAAAGTTTGAAAATATTGAAATCGAAGTGTTTTTATTCAAGCTGAAAGTGAATCTAAAGTTTATGGGTTTAGACTGAATTTAAAGTAAATAAAATTGTAAAGGCGTGGAAATTATTTACTTTATAAAGAAATTTTAAATTCAACTGTTTTATTTTATATACCGTTGAATATCCAAACCATTTAAGTTTTGAAAGTTATGGTTTTAAAGCTATGGATTTCGAAGTATTATGTTGAAAGTTAAATTTCAAATATTTGGTTTCGAGGTATTATAAATCTTAAAAGCGGCATGATTTTAGAAAAGAAATATATTTGAAATAAAATGATATCATATTTATTTGGGTTTTTAAAAGGAATTGATATCGTATTTATGGGTTTTGAAATGGATAATTATATTCTGCTTTTGAAAGTATAATTATTTTTAAATGACCGCGGTGTTATAATAACGTTTGCTTGTTGAAGAGACCGGGATCGGAAGTTGTCATACTCTCTGCCAACTCCGAAAACCACTTTAACAACCGTGTACGCGGTGGAGATTCCAGAATGAACTAGGATGGTGGCGGCGTTTCCTTTGAGGTAAATACGTGGACCCGACTCCCGTGAGTTGGCATAAGGTGGCTAAAACAGGAGCGATTCTCGGGCCAATGAGGTCATTCCTCTGATCGGACACTCCTCTTCGATACTATACTTTGACTTTGGATTGATTCGGTGGCCACCTTTATTTTTTGATTTTGGGGGAGTTTGTTCGAGGTGGGCGGTAGCTGCGCGCTGCGCGTTTCCACCAGCCCGGATGCATAATTGGTATATCTACCCTGGCATTGCCTAGTTGTGCCGTGTCACCTACAATACCGAGCCTTTACTACGAGTTTCTATTTGTGTCGTACCTATGGAGTATCCTTTGGTAGCCTCCCGATCAGGAGGTATTACGGTACTGTATAGACTATTGGCATTATTTATGTTAAGGGCTATATGGGTAACCCCTTAACGCTATTAAAAAGTAAGTTTATTTTACAATTAGACACTATTATAATAGCGAAATATACTACATAGTAAATAGTTTAACAGATCCTTAAGAGATGTAAATCCCGAGCATCTTTTGACTTACTGCACTCATATTTATTCCAGTTAATTTAACTTACATAAGATCTTTTAGTTCTGACTCGAGTGTTTTGTCTTTTCAATTCGCTCGGGTCAGTCCGAGCGTTTCAGGATTTGAAGATTTTATTTCTAGAGGACGAAGACGGAGATTTTATTATTATTATATACTATATAGTTCCACTACACTGTATTCTGTTGCATTAATACTTATTGGTATGTGAACTCTGATATTTATTTTATAAAGAAGAATCAAATGTTTTGTAAATAGTTTTATGAACTGTATATTTATTATTATATTTCATCCTTCCACTGTGAGATTCTATTTTGTTTTATTTTTCTTTTTTTTTATTTACCCCATAACAATCCTCCCTTCCGTGTGGTTTGAATTGGCATGGGTGTCGATTTAAAGCGTGCGAAAAGGCGGGACGTTACAAAATCTCTTATTTTCGAAGTAGCGAAATTACGGGTTGTTACATTCTCCCCTACTTAAAAGCATTTCATCCTCGAAATAAAATCAAAGATACAGAACTATAAAGGTCAACAATATATGTCAAAGAAAATACTATCGCTAAATACCGATCATAAAATACAATCATTGTCCCTAGCCCCAGCCTGGGTGCGTACTACACACTTGAGGTAAATACTAAGTCATAAGTCAACTATCTATATCTTAGCGCGTACTGCGTGCTTAGGATAATCACAACTACAATAATACAACAACCCCAAAATATCCCCAAGTGAAACACTAATCATCGGATGAACCCTCTGATGGTGCTTCCAATTCTATCTCTTCTGGTTCCTCATCTTCCACAACCAGCTCCTCCTCATCTATCTCTGGAGCTATGTCCCACCCTAATGGCTGCCATTGCTGGCTTCCTGGGATCCATGGCTCATGCTACTCCATCACAATATCCTCTAAGCCAATATCCTCAGCTACCATCGGAATGGGAGATCCTATCTCCTGAATGGGCGTACCCATATCCCAAATAATCTGCTCATCATCCTCCGAATCATCTTCCTTGTAAAACATCGCATTGTAAATCCCTAAGACTTCCGTCTCTATCTCCATGGGCTCTCTGATCAGTGGCTTGATCTCCATTGGCTCCTCTATAGGTTCCTCTTCCTCCGGTTCTTCATCCTCACTCAAAGGATCTAACATCCGGTCATCTGCCTCATCATCTACCTCGCTCATGCATCAATCTCTATGTCTACGGGCAACACATCCTCATCATCTGGAATAACTATTAACTCCTCATCGTCGGAGATATCTATCGGGTGTTCAAATGATCCTGGTGTTATCCCCGAGGGTCCTCCTACTGGTACATCTTCCTCATCGCTTTTGATTGGTGTATCAACAACTTCCAAGTCTCCGTATTTAGCTAAGGCTTCCTTAAATCTTTGCCTAAGTGCTAGTCTTTCGGTCTTGGTTGGTTTCTACAATTTTATATATGAGAACTCAAAATTAGTTATCATTTCCTATCAAAGATTCTATTTTTAGCTTATTATTTTTATCTCATTTTATTAAGTGCTTCTTACTTAATTATTATCATTTTTTTTCTAATAGGTTCTAGCAGAGTTTGGATATTGACAAAATAGCAAAATGATAGTTTATATATATTGATTCCAAAATACATTCATACTAAGTGACTTCTAAGAAGTACACTCAAAAAGTTTTACAAAAGTCATACAATACTTAGATAATGCTTACTTATACATGCTTAACTAGCTTAGACTTCCACTATCCCTTTCCCTTTTTCTACAGCAGTTGGTGGACGAGTAAGGGTAACAAAAGGCCTCGGCTGTTCTGCCACCTTGAGCATTAGACAGTCTCTGGCGATATGTCCTAAAATGCGGCAGTAATAACAACTCTTGGGGACAGTTTTCTTAAAGGTTTTGACATTTGCTCCTAATTTACATTCTTTTGCAAGGTGACCTTTTTTTCTACAATTAAAACAATGAACTTGGTTCTTCTTATGCCCTTTTCTCTCGGCTTGTGCTTCAGTAGTCGGCTATAGAACATCATCTTCGAATTTTAGGGTATTGCTTATCATTTCCCGTAACGATCCACAGATGAAGCTTATCATGCTACAATGGAGCTCATCACATTTGCTTTACCAATCCTTAACTTCTATGATCTTTTCTGATCCCGAGAACTTTCTTTGTCTTAAGAACTCGAACTCCCAACAAAATGAAGCGAAATTCAATGGGTTTGGTCTTTCCTGAAAAGAATATTATTTCTCTACGCATTATCATCAAATACCTTATAGTCAAATTGTGAAACTTAATTCACGAGGTATTTGTTCTTATTTACCCATTTTATATTTATCAAATCATTTATCATTTCTTAAGGCTGAATATCTAGGGTTATGAAAGTTCTAAATTATAGTTCTTAAACAATTAATTTTCATCGGAATATCTTACAGTCAAATTGTGCAATTCTAATCACAAGATATTCATATTTTAGTTTCACTAAGCAAAATTACAATCAATCCTTAACTTCTAACCCAAAAGAAAATAATATCCCCTTTAATATTTATAATACAAACCCAAGGTAAAATTATTTCATTTACCAATTTCTTTAAAACAAAATCACTTTCATAAAGTTAACAAATACGCACTCATATATATAATACTCTCATTACTCATTCAAGGGTGTTACTAACCCTATCTCTAATGAGTTACTCATCCTAGGATATTACTAATCCTATCTCTGATGAGACTTTACCCATAACAGAGCCAAGGTTCTCGCTTAACCTTCAGCTCTGATGCCAAATGTAAAGTCCCTTTTTCCCGTACTCTTTGGATCGACAATAAATCGCACATGTCCAACTCAAAATGCACAAAAAGACGGATCTTTATGGGTGACAAAGAAAACTAGACAGAACAGAATCTCACACGAATGGAATAATATATAATATGGAACAAATATTTTTACAGTGGAAAACTTTTAAATACATATATCAAAGTCTAACCTAAATTCATCTTAGACAGTTATAAAACCTGCCCTTACAAATGCTGACAAACATCAAACAAAATTCACTAAGTACAGCGGATAATAGAATATATCCATACGTCGACGAATATCTCCAGCTCTCCTCTTGAAACTCCAGCCATCTTTGACTATCCTGAAACTACTCGGATCTGATCCGAGTATTGAAAATACCCGGATCAGGCTTGATAAACCAGCAAGAGAAAAACTCAATAATAGATGACAGTGTCATATATCAGCCTTTGAATAAAAATCCTTTGAAATAAGGAGTATCTCATAAGACCACGTCCACACATAAACACGGATGGGTTTTTTACCTTATGATAACTAAAACACTTTTATATCAAAACCTTTGATATTATTTCTACTGACATTCTTTGAAAACATTTGCAAATAAACTTATTAATCTTAGCTGAAATTGTTACCTTTATTAAATTCCAACATACTAGGCTCTACAAACAAAACCATAGGATCTTATTGGAGAATGGATTTCCATACAAATGACCAGGTGCAGGATCTACCTTCCGAAAGGGGTACACCTCTAGATGGATGCCCCGAGGACCATCACAAAGGATCCACTACCAACACAAGACCGGCCTACCCCTGTAACTAGATAGTACCGAATATACATCCTCCGGTCGTTACCAACATTTATCGAGGGCCCTCTAGCATACAAACCACAATAATCAGATACGCGACGTCATAGCGTGCAAAGATATATCTAGAAGAGGATGACCATATCCTCATTGGGAATGACCCACTTAGCCTTGCCGCATCTAATCTTGGTTCGGTCACTTCCGGTTTGATGAGGCTTGAGGCACACTATTATCTTTTCACATAGCACATGTCACATCTTTGAATGCCACATTGCCATTTCCGTTAACTACTAATTGCCTTCCACAAAAATACAACCCTTGAGCTCATACGTCTCAAGGAGGGTGTTAAGCTAAGAGAAGTTGCCTTCTCCGCCAACACTAATGTATGTTTTTAAAAACCAATGTGCGTAATCGTTAGAAATGCAATGTTAGACAAACGTCCATAAAAGTTGTCCAGGAACAGGACAAATCGAAGGCACTTTCCTCGGCCATTATTAGGCGAGAAGCCCTTGCAATCCGAAAAATCTCCATCACGAGGAGACCACTATTATATATAACTCTATAATGGGTGCGACCCCGAGCAAATCAACAAGAAGTCCCCACGCTATGAAGATCCACGGTCTTTAATAATCAGCATCTTCAACATGTCTTCACGTTCAAACGTGTACATTGGTTCGAAGTGGTTTTCGGATGGGATTTACCCAAATCTGACCCGGGTTCCTTCGTAATCCAATATCGATATAAAGTGAATATGAGTATATAGGATTTATTAAGTCTCTTTTCGTTTTAATTCTTTTCGGATGATTTTGAATTCTCTTTCTTTTGACTTGAAGTAATTTCTAAAAAAATCATTCTTTTGCTTTGGAAAATATCTCCGATTTCCTTATTTAACTTTAAATCAAATCCTTTAACTTTTAGGAAGGTCAAAAACAATGTTATTTAAGACATCATTATAATAAACCCTAAAATAAATCTTAGCAAACATTTTTTAGTAAATTCGATCATAGAAATCATTTTTTCTGGAGATTGCTTAACTTTTGGATAATACCAATCTTCTTTTATTTTAGAAAGCTTAACAGAATCTTTTTATCTAAGAGCATCCGGGCTTTCCTTTCGATCTGTTCCACCCCTCATCTAAGAAAAGAAAACATAGGCCAGGTAAGTTCAAGGCATTGGTTGCTCCATCCCTAACCTTAACCTTAGTTAAACACCTTGTTTTATCTTCCCAGATCTCACAGGCGGGACAAATGTACTAGTCGTTTCCGCATACTCAGATTTTTCCACATAATTTTGTAATTGCTTATAAATGTTCCAAATTATCTTTCAAAATGCTTAATTATCCTTTTTAAAACATTCACAATTGATTCTGGAAAAATCATTATTACATTTAAACTCATTTCCAAAAGTTATAGAATTTGCAGCAGAAAAGTGCTGTGGAAAGTGCTATATAAGCTTATTTGAATTAAACAACTTTTAAATATTTGAAAATTGATATTTCCTAATCCAAATCCCTTTTGAATCACTTAAATAAATTTATCAAATTTATTTCATATTTTTTCATAATTAAAAACATTCTTTTAAACAGATTTCCTGTTATGATCACTTAACTGCAATAGTGCGATTTTTCTGGAAAATTGATTTGGACTTATTTCAAAATTTACTCAACGGAACTATGATTTTCTTTCTTCGTTCAGAAGATATGGATATAACAGTCTGGAATTTTCTTATCTCGAAGAATTTCTAGCTATATTCCACTCTACACATTCATTTGAACTTTTCGGCGCGAAATCGCGAACTACCGTTGCGCGACGCAGCTGGTTTTAACTTATTTTTCAATATTTGAAATAATCTATTAAAATTAGAATTTAACACTTATAAAATCATTACAAATCATTTTAAATCAATATTTTCACTTTTTAAAATATTTAAAATATATTTTCACTATTACCACATTATAATATTATTTTATTCCTATTATTTTAATATTAAATTTTAAATTCCAATTTCAATTCAAACTTCAAATTAAACACATTTAAAACTTAGATTTCAAATCTAATTTCAATTTAAACTTCAATTCAATCTCGAACTAAACTTCACTTTTTCAAAATCGATTTCAATTCAATTTCACTATTCATCTTAATTTCAATTTCTAATTAACTATCCTTTTCAAATCCGTTTCACTTCAAATTTCAAATTCTCTTTCATTTTAACTTTAATTTCACTTCTAAATGAAAAGAGACTTATTTTCCACAATATCTCATATTACTCAAATATTGTCTTTTTAAACAAAGGGATTACTAAATTAATAGAAATTTGATGTCCAAATTATCATCACAACCATACAACAATCATATAACATTAACATATTCAATACGGTAAATGTCATAACATTACTACGGATTATCCAATATATCCAAACAATCAACCAAACATCCATATCATAAAATTGTGATTATCTAACATAACAATAAAGCATGATAATCAATATAATTCAAAAAGCAGTGACAATTTCTCACCTTCATATCCACTCCGTCAAACTTTAACGTAAGATTTCCGTCTCTCGCTAACGTGCTATTTCCAACGTTTCGCCTTTTGTCGTTTCCTTTCCAAACGCTTTTGTTTTCCTTTACTTTTTCTTTTTCTTCTCTTTTTTTTATATATGGAAGAGAGGGAGTACGGCCTTGGTGTGGAGGAGGGTGTGGCCTTGGGTATGGCGTGTAGGAGGTTGTAGCAGTGTATGGGGTTGGGTTTTTGGTGTGTGGTGCTCGGGTTTGGAGTGTAGGGGCTCGACTTGGCTAGGGTGGCTCGGGTTTGTGGTGTGTGGGCTCGGCCGTGGGGGTGTAGGAGCTTGGTCGTGGGTTTTGGGGTGAGGAGGAGGTGGGTAGGTTGAAGTTGAGTTAGGTTTTGGTGATGTAAGGTGATGGTTTGGAGTATGGAGGTGATAGCTTGAAGATAGAAGGGAAATGGTGTAAGTAGAGAAGGTTTTTTTTGAAATTTTGTGAAATGAAAGTGAAGTGAAAATGAAAAGATTTGTGGTTGTATTTATACGTGAAGATTTTTAGTGGTAAATGACATAAATACCCCCTTCATTTTTTGGATTTAAATATACATTTCTTTTTTATGTGAAAGGAGAGATTTGATATGCATTTATGGTGATGGTAAAAATAGAAATGATTACTTTCTTAAATTTTGCATTTTAAAGAGAAGACTTTGTATTGATTTGATTTGCATTAAATGCATGGATGTATGTGTCATTAATTCCTTAAGTTAGCTTTCTTTTCACTTTTCCATTTGCTCCTTTCCTATGCATAAGTATAACAACTCATTAATGAGATGAGAAGTAAGGTAATGATGTTGTTTTATAATAGTTTTAATAATTTTTAAATTTTTCAAATCATACTTTCCACTTTTTATACATTTGTTTAAACTTTTCAAAAGTAAACTCCTTTTGTCTTTTAGTGCTAAATATAAAGTGTTTAAATAGTTTGTAAACTTGTATTTATAAGTTAGAAAATGTATTAAATTACAACAACTTGTTTTGGTTGGAAACAGTGTTTTTGACGATAAATTATACAGTCAAAATTTGACGTTTTTATTAATCTATATATCGAAGTGAACCAAACTTTAAATTGAAATTTTTACTTCTTTAAATAAATTAAAACATGTCTCTTTATATTTTAAAACCAAATTTAATTAATATCAAAATCTCTAATTTTACAGTGTATGTAAAACTGACAAAATGCGGCAAATTTTGGTCATTTTTGTAGAACAATTATTAACAAACTTCTAGATCTTTTAACATACTTTTATTATCTTTATTAGATGTTTTAAATAAGATTTACATTTTTAAATAAATATTTAAATCCATTTATTTAAGCCTTTATTTATTTTTAACTTTTGTCGATTTGTATAAAAATCCAAATTTATACTTTTTAATTTATTAATTGTAAGAATAGATAATTATTTATTATATATAACATATTATTTAAGATTTAAACTCCTTTTTAAATTTACATCGAACAAAATCTCTCATTTTCGAAGTAGCGAAATTACGGGTCTTTACATCTTCCCTAAACATAAAACTTCGCCAGACATCAAAGGTGCACCGTGTACGTGCACGGCGAACCACGCGACGCCGATCAACTACGAAGGCTCCAACACATCACCGATGACTTCGGTAAGCCTTCCCATCGTCCAGATTCAACTGTCCTACCTCGAATCGAAATCGAGTGCTTCAACCCCAACTGGAACCCCAAACTCGAAATGAAGAACCACCCATCGCCGACGATTTTGATCGTCAGACCCCTCGTCGTACCTCACAGAGACGTGCCACAACACCACTCACCCATCCCCCATCATGCGATCGAGTCCGGTTCAACTCTGACACCGCAAAATCCCTTGAAACAACGTCGATTAAAGCTGGGTGTATAACCCTATATGGCCGACGTTCAGCCACCTCCGTGCTTTAAATTTTCACCTAATAATTTTCCTAGGTTCGCCGACTCCTCCACTTCATCCAACCGTGATTCCGACCCCTCAGACTTCTTCGTTCACCAAAAAATGCCCAAATTACAAACCATGTTCAACTCCAAATTGCTCGATGATTACACCCTTAAAAATTATGAAATGAATTCCTAAATTCATAATTTTGAAATACGAATAAGTTCATATGATCAAAGCTTGAAAATCTTAAAATCAAATCTTCGACTTGAATTTATTTTTACTAATATTCCTACTTTCCATCAATTCTACTTACTATTTATACTTTAATGTATTTTTAAAATTAAGTTTACACTCCACCATCATCTTTTATTTAGAAACCAAAGTCTAGAATTGATTGTATATGGAGAAATTGATTTTCTTTTGAGCATGCTTGAGCCTGTGAGTATGATAGAACAGTCTGTATCTATATACAGATATACACACATTTAAACAGAGGAATTTCAAGCATATATCCAAGTAAAATCAAACATGCAAACCAGATTTTATATATGAAGGTTGAAGAGTTTGCTCATCTTTCAAATGAAGACAGAGACTTGGAAATGTAATTTTGAGTTTGAATGCTGGCATTTGTTTTTGATCTGAATTTTATATTTAAACTGATCTGCAGCCTGTATTTGCTTTGATATTAAATTTGATCCTTGGCCTTTGATTTATACGAATTTGCTTTGCTTAGATTTCTCAGATTTGAATCCTTTGTGTTTTGATTTGTTTTGAATTTCCAGATTTGAAAACTGAAGCTTTAAATTTGTTTAAACTTTCTTTTGAATCAGGTTAGTTTCCAACTTCGACTTTTCAGATTTTTGCTTTGAGGTTAAAACAGATTTCGCTGAAGTTGTTTGCTTGACCCTGATACTTGTTCCAGGTATGAACTCAAATTGTTTTGATCTGTGTTTTTTTTCAGATTTGTTTTAGTTTGTTTCAAGCTTGAGAAAGCCTGATTTATCTAATTCTTTCACACATATATGTTTATGTAATTAAATTTTCAAAAGAAAAGAAATGACTTTGCTACTTGTTCATTTGCATATCAAAATTACTACACTTGTTTATGCATGTTTGTCTTTAACTCACATTTGTTAATTTCTTGTTTTAAAATGTTACATTGGTTAAAACAAATTCAAATTATGTTTAAATCCTTAACTTTAAATTAATTTACAAATTGTGTTTTAAACCTTACTTTATTATGTAATATGTTTTATATTTTCAATTGTAAATGAATATGTTCCTTTTATATATATCTATATAATCTTAAGAAAATGATTTTAAAATAAATTATACATTAATTTATTTATTATGTATTTAAATTAAAAATATACATTCAAACTATTTTTTAAAAGAAGGCAAAAAAATGAACCCTTTATAAAATCTATATTAATGTCTTATTAATTTCAAAATAAATATACATATATATATTAAAATTAGAAAATAAACTTTTATTATTTTTAAAATAAAGAGTTTTCAAATTCAATTTATTTCAAAGTTACATTTTCGTTCTAGGATGAAATTAAACAAAAGGATTTGCAAATAAAAGTGCTAATGCCACAACGAGCCCATAAATGGTTAAAGCTTCCATAAAAGCTAGACCAAGAAACTAGCGGACTCATCACTAAATAGATAAAAATAGGTGAAAATTCCGACATCACCAAAGTGGAATATTTTTGAAATTCAAAAAATCCAATTTTACAATTAACTCATATACATATATATAAAGTTTTAAATTCAACCTTACAAATGTTCAAGACATTCATTTTTGAATTTCAAATCAAAATTCTATTTCAATCATATTTATATAAATAAACAAGCACATATCTTGTTAAATTTGAAAATTCAAATTAATTCTCAATTTAATCCAAAATTTTATTAATTATCAAATTAAAATTTGACTCAAAACCAGGATCGTTACATATTCCCCCTTAAGAAAATTTCGTCCTCGAAATTTGCCAGGGAGACAACCAAGAACAGATGGACAGACAAAGATAGAGAAACAATTTCCAAATCAAACTGAAATATCCATTCTGCATTTGGCTTACCAAATCAGAACATCAACAATAGATATGAGAACAAACTTATTCGATATTTTACCAAACACCCGGGTCACTCAGATCTACGAAATATGCAGGGCATTGGTCAGTTCGATGGGTAACTAACCGTTCGTAGAATATATCAAGACCCAAACAATAGATAAATGGATTTAATCTTCCACAACTCTTAAACACTAGGTATGGATTCCAAACTCAGGTCGGAATACCCCAAAGTACATATTAACTTGTCCCTCTTCGGACTTTGATACTCACCAAAAATTACAATAGATTTTCAAATTTGGTTTTAATCGAAATTGTTTTTTCGATACAGATTAATCTATCTTCATGTGCTAACCAGTTTATTTCAAACAATATCTCAAATTCATAAAGTTAAAAATGGAAAGATTGATAAGAAACCGATGAAGAGAATATGAATTAAGAACCTATCTATAACGATTCGCAGAGCCATCATACCAAGAATTCATTCTGGAGCTGCTACGAAGCCATCGAAGAATTTAAACTGGGTCAAAGGAGATTGATAGAGAAAAGTTATTTTCGTTGTTGCAGGGTATTGACCATTATAGTGGTACTCCCCTATCCCCTATCTCGTCCTCTTTTTGCACTCATACTCACTATCAGTGGATAGTAAGAGAATTTACTGAGGCATACAGACGGATATCTTAGGGAATACTCATTCTAGGGTATATTTCACCCTATCTCTAATGAGTTACCTAATGTGTTATACTCCTAAGCTAAAGTTTCAACCTTCAATTCTGATACCACTTATAACGACCCTGACTCGACCTTCGAAAATCGATACAAAATACATCACCCATAATCAAATGCAGCATATTCAAATGTCGAATCTGGTTCACCGAAGCTTATAACACATTAAGTACAACAACACAGCGGAAGAAAAGATAATATCATTGATACAACAATGAATACAATATCTGATACAATATGATAAACAATATCAGAGACAATAACAACAGCGGAAAAGATAACAACGGAAGAGATAACTTAAATATGATCTTCGATAAAGGGTGAATCCAAAATCTACAACTCCAAACCAAAAGCTCATCCCAAAAGCTATGAGGACACCAATCCATTAAGCTCGAACCACCATCACGATGACTTAAGCAAGGTCATCCCGGAATGTTGAAGAGAAACAAATGCTATCGCCAAAATCCAAAGGCTGGATGCTATCGAATCTACTCCTACTATTTCATTATCTGAAAAACCCAACTCTAGACTGCCCGTGTGGAAAATTGTGGGCACACAGAATTTAGGAAGGAATAATAAACTCCGGGTCAGTTATGAGACTGGTATGAGCAAACAAAACAGTTTTCTTTAAAACAAACAACAAAAGAATTTTAAAACATCGAAATCCGCAATGCTTTTTCGAAAACGAAACTACCATAAGGCCTCCCGCCGCATACACCATGAAAACGACGAATTGGAGGAGATTTCTCCTTATGATAGTCAAAAATGCTTGATACGTGAAAAACCATTTGATATTATTATTAGTGCATAGTGCAGAAAACCTTTCGAAGGTATAATATTAATCTTAGCCTACATAGACATTTCGAACTATGCCTACTATAGCTACCATCCAAACAGTGGTGACCACCATAAGTAAATGGCAGGTTATACAAATAAAACCGTACAAGGCGCGTATTGGAGATTGGATTTCCAATAAATGGTCAGGCAAAGGAACTTCCTGGGCCATATGGGTACGCCTCTGGAGGGACGCCCGAGAACCTACCCCGCTCTCTACCAACAGAAGGCCGGTTTACTTCCTTCCCGGGAGTAACACCTAAGATATGCCATCCCAGGTCATTTCTGACCTTTATCCAAGGATCCTCAAGCACAAAGCAACATCGCACAGTAATAATTTTTCAATGTCCACATGAGTTAAGTATCTGGGCTCCATACCATGATACCACCCTTTTCCAGAAGGAATGGACATACCCTAAGGGCGCAACCTCTACAACCTTGCCGCATCTTTCATATTTCGACCATTTTCGAGGTGTGAGGTCCTGATGCAGTCTTGTCCACAAAGCTACGCTTTTTCACAAAGCCATGCTTCGATCAACAAATGATCAGCAGCACTTCGTATGCCACATCACCAAATTGAGAATGTATCA
The DNA here is from genome assembly GCA_030765085.1 of Allium cepa. Taxonomy (NCBI): domain Eukaryota; kingdom Viridiplantae; phylum Streptophyta; class Magnoliopsida; order Asparagales; family Amaryllidaceae; genus Allium; species Allium cepa. Next base: position 363,529,341 of record CM060934.1, on the reverse strand, counting down.
CTAGTAACTATCAATTACATAACCTCCAAGCTCATATGTCTCAGAGAAGGTGTTAAGATAAGAGAATAAATCTCCGCCACCAAGCAGAAATGTATTTGATAGAAACCAGCTTTACATCTCAAAGTGTAACGTCAGACACACATCCATACAAGTCTGTTCCGGGTTCCATCAGAACCGAATGCACTTCCAAAGAAGCCCTTGCACTCCGGGTATTCACAATCCCAATCGAACTCCCCATCACATATGGAGATCTCTATACCGCTGCGACTCGGTGTAGAGACGTTCGATGGGTTATCCTTTCATTTTTGAAAATACCCAACCTTCACCGTCGGTCTTCAAATGCTACCCGTAACGACGTATCATTATTCGGAATGGGTTATATGACACAAGGTCCTCTTCCGGCTAAACCGATTAATGAGCGCAATAGTTAAAAACATATGGATATTGGAATCTTAGTTAAGTCACACTTTTAAATTTCCAAACCCTTTTCTTCAAATGGTTTGAATAAATTACCATTGCCAAATCTTTAAACCAAAAAGATTCACTTTACAAAGTTCACCAATATTTCACGAAGATCCATTCACAGCTTTTCAAAATAATTTCCTTTTCAAATTGGATTATCTCATCCAATTATCAACCCAAAGACTCAATTTATAGCTTTCAAAATTATTTCCAAAGATCCATTCATAACTTTCAAAACAATTCCCATTTCAAATCTTTTATATATGAAAGATACACCATTTAAAATCTTCTTCGATTTCAAAACAAGGTTCGACCATCTTTCACAAAGATAAATTCATAGCTTTCAAAACTATTTCAATTCAAACTTGAAATCTTTCAACACAAATTGGAAATCCTTTCCTTATATGAAAGCTTTTATTATTTGAAAACAAATAGTTTTCGTTTTTGAAAAAATCCGATTACATTTGTACAAGTTAAAACTCTTGGGTTAAATTAAATTTCCTAAAACAATACTTTTTAAAATGGTTTAAATCCATATAAACACATTTACAACTTGTATAAACATTTTTAAACTATAATTTCCAAACATAGAATTCAATTTCAAATTTTGAATTCAAATTCAAATCAAATTATTTAAATTTCAAAACTTTATCAAGTTATTCAAAATAACTTTTATCTTTAAAACTTCTTTTCAAAGGCTTTTCATATTAATCCAATTCCATTTCCAAAACCGTTTGGATTCAAAACTCAACTTTAAAACTATTTCGAAAATCTGTGACTTAACCAATTTCCTCGTGCAATTCATATTTATGTGTGTATGGTGTAGTCTAGGGGTTTTACCCAATAGTGCAACAACATCAATCATCACAGATTCAAGCAACATCAATATTGGTAAGCGGTATAATTTATAACGCTTATCTTCATTCACAGATTCACAGATAAATAATATACAATCATCACAAAAAAAATTACATTCATCACGGCTTAATTCATATCACAAAGCATCACACATTAGAGATATCAAACAATTCAGCATTCAATAAAATCCAAACATTCTTAAAGAGGATCAATTAAGCATCAGATTAATTATTTATCCAGGTTAATTAACATTAATTAATTATAAACTATTTTAATTAATTATCTTTTAATAATAAATTAATTAAACTTAATGATTAATTAATTAACCTTAATTAATAAATCAATTAACCTTTAATTATTTATTAATTAATTAACCTTAATTAATCAATTAGCTTTTAATTATTAATTAATTAACCTTCAAATCAATTAATTCTTAAATTAATTACACTAAGTAATTAATTCTTAATTACTCCCACTGAGTAATTATCCTTCTTATTAATTACACAAAGTAATTAAACTCAAGCTATTATTATTCTTCAATTAATTACACCCAGTAATTGCCTATTAATTACTTCACTAAGTAATTTCACTTTATTAATTACATTAAATAATTATACTTCACAATCATCAAACGATTATCTTAAATTAATTAAACTAATTAATTAACTTAAACAAATCAAATTAATTTAATTAATTACATTGACTAATTAATCCCTTTAATTACTTTTATTAATTAATTATACTTAACCAATTTCATAAATGATTATCCTTAATTAATTTAATCAATTATAAAAAAAATTAATCGCATTAATTAGTTATTTAATAATCCCTAGTTAATGTCTTCATTAACTATTAACAAATCTTTAATTACTTGATTGATTGGTTTCTAACCATTAATTAATAATCTTAACTTATCTAATTAGTGATCCTTAATTACACATTAATTAACCTCTAATCAATTAACTAATAATCCTTTAATTAATTAATTATTTATTCTTAATCATTAATAAATTAAATTAATTACTCTTTAATTACCTTATCCATTAAATGAATCAAAAATCATTAAATCTTAATTAACTTAAGATAAAATATTTTCCTTGTTAACGACTAAATTATCGTTAATATGTTTATTTAAAACATTACACTTTAAAACTTACTTTTATATTTCATTCAAAAATTAAGTTTTAAAATATTAATAAATTAACAAAATTAAAACAATTTTACCAACCTCTTCAACTAATGTAAATGAAACACTTACCTTATATAAAGGAAATTTATATAAGAATTTTAAATCAAATTCCCTTAAAAATTTCAAAATCTTTTTCTTAAATTTTTTTATTTAAAACAGGTTTTGAATCCAGCTTCAGGTTCAACCCGAACTATACTCGCGTCTGGACTTGAGAAACCTTTTTCTTTTTTTCTTTTCAAAATTTGGTTAAGTTTTAAAACTTAAAACAGGAAACTAAAACACTTAATTACTCGAGCCACTCGTATCCTCACTCTTCGAGACACACACGTAAAATACTCGAGAACAACTCGAGAAAACAGTTCTTCCCCAAACATAAAACTTCGCTAGACATCAAAGGTGTACCGTGTACGTGCACAGCGAACCATGCGACGCTGGTCAACTGCGAAGGCTCCAACACATCACCGATGACTTCGCTAAGCCTTCTCATCGTCTAGATTCAACTGTCCCACCTCGAGTCGAAATCGAGTGCTTCAATCCCAAATGGAACCCCAAACTCGAAATGAAGAACCACCCATCGTCCACGATTCTGATCGTCAGACCCCTGGCTGTTCCTCCCAGAGACGTGCCACAGCACCACTCACCCATCCCCTATCATGCGATCGAGTCTGATTTAACTCTGACACCGCAAAAGCCCTTGACACAATGTTGATTAAAATTGGGTGCATAACCCTATATGACCGACTTTCAGCCACCTCTGTGGTTTAAATTTTCACCTAATAATTTTCCTAGGTTCGCCGACTCCTCCACTTCCTCCAATCGTGATTCCGACCCCCCGGACTTCTTCGTTCGCCAGAAAATGCCCAAATTACAAACCACGTTCAACTCCAAATTACTCGACGATTACACCCTTAAAAATTATGAAATGAATTCCTAAATTCATATTTTTGAAATACGAATAAGTTCATATGATCAAAGCTTGAAAATCTCAAAATCAAATCTTCGACTTGAATTTTATTTTACTGATATTCCTATTTTCCAGCAATTCTACTTACTATTTATACTTTAATGTATTTTTAAAATTAAGTTTACAATCCTACCATCATCTTTTATTTAGAAACCAAAGTCTAGAATTGATTGTATATAGAGAAATTGATTTTCTTTTGAGTGTGCTTAAGCCTGTGAATATGACAGAACGGTCTGTGTATATATATACATAGATATATAAACATTTAAACAGAGGAATTTCAAGAATATATCCAAGTAAAATCAAACATACCAACCAGATTTTATATATGAAGGTTTAAGAGTTTGCTCACCTGTCAAATGAAGACAGAGACTTGGAAAGGTAATTTTGAGTTTGAATGCTGGCATTTGTTTTTGATCTCAATTTTATATTTAAACTAATCTACAGCCTGTATTTTCTTTGATATTAAATTTGATCCTTGCCCTTTGATTTATTCGAATTTGCTTTGCTCAGATTTCTCAGGTTTGAATCCTATGTGTTTTAATTTCTTTTGAATCTCCATATTTAAAATTGAAGCTTTGAATTTGTTTAAACTTGCTTTTGTATCGGGTTGGTTTCTAGCTTCGATTTTCCAGATTTTTGCTTTGAGGTTAAAACAGATTTTGCTGAAGTTGTTTGCCTGACCTTGATACTTGTTCCAGGTTTTAACTCAAATTGTTTTGATCTGTGTTTTTTTAGATTTGTTTTAGTTTGTTTCAAGCTTGAGAAAACCTGATTTATCTAATTCTTTCAAACATATATGTTTATGTAATTAAATTTTCAAAAGAAAAGAAATGACTTTGCCACTTGTTCATTTGCATGTCAAAATTATTACACTTGTTATGCATGTTTGTCTTTAACTCACATTTGTTAATTTCTTGTTTTAGAATGTTACACTTGTTAAAACCAATTCAAATTATGTTTAAATCCATAACTTTAAATTAATTTACCAATTGTGTTTTAAACCTTACTTTATTTATGTAATTTGTTTTATATTTTCAATTGTAAATGAATGCTTTCCTTTTATAAATATTTATATAATCTTAAGTAAATGATTTTTAAAACAAATTATGCATTAATTTATTTATTATGTCTTTAAATTAAAGATATACATACAAACTGTATTTATTTTAAAGAAGGCAAAAGAAATGAACCCTTTATAAAATCTATATTAATGTCTTATTAATTTCAAAATAGAAATACATATATATATATATTAAAATTAGAAAATAAACTTTTATTATTTCTAAAATAAAGAGTTTTCAAATTCAATTTATTTCCAAGATGTTTACTATTGAATTCAATTTCAAAAATCCAATTTTACAATTATTTCATATACATACATACTTATTTATATATATATATATAAAGTTTTAAATTCAACCTTACAAATGTTCAAGACATCCATTTTTGAATTCAAATCAAAATTCCATTTCAATCATATTCATATAAATAAACAAGCACATATCTCGTTAAATTTGATAATCCAAATTAATTCTCAATTTAATCCAAAGTTTTATAAATTATCAAATTAAAATTTGACTCAAAAACCGGGATCGTTACAAATAAGCTCCAAATTCCTCCACTCTACGAACAAAGGACTAAGGGTTGCTTTCTTTCTACTAATGCATCTGCAACCACATTACCCTTGCTAGGGGTATAAGCTATCTAAAAATCATATGAGGCTAAAAACTTCATCCATCTCTGTTGCCTCAAGTTCAAATCCTTTTGTAAGAATAAATACTTCAAAGATTTATAGTCGGTAAAAAGCTCAAACCTCTCTCCAAGCAAATAGTGCCTCCAAGATTTGAGTGCGAAAACTATGGCAGCCAACTCCAAATTGTGGGTAGGGTAGTTCTTCTCATGTGTCCTCAACTACCTACTAACATAACACACTACCCTCCCTTCTAGCAACAACACCGCTCCTAGACCTGTTCTGCATGCATCAGTGTATGCAGTGAAAGGCTTAGCTCCGTCGGGTAAAACTAACATTGGTGCACTAGTAAGGACTCTCTTAAGCTTTGCGAAGGAATCCTCACAATCCACGTCCCACACGAAAGCTTTATCCTTCTTAGCAAGGTGCGTGAGTGATGTTGAAATCTTGGCAAAGTCCCTAACGAACTTCCAATAGTAGCCAGCCAATCCTAGGAAGCTTCTAATCTCGGTAACGTTCTTGGTGGCCCTCCAATCTTGCACTACAATAACCTTGACGGAGTGAATAGACAAACCTTCCTTCAAGACTATATGCCCCAAGAAACAGACTTCCTCTCTCCAAAAATACACTTCGAAAACTTAGCTCTTAAATGATGACTACGAAATGTGTAAAGAACTACTTCCAAATGAACAGGATGCTCCCCCATATTCTTGGAAAATACCAAACTGTCATCCACGAATACCACCACAAACTTATTTAGGACATCCCTAAAGACGCGGCTCATCAAATCAACGAAATAGGCTGGGACATTGGTTAGCCCAAAAGGCATAACCAACCACTCAAAGAATCCATCTGGTGTCCTAAAGGCAGTCTTATCTATACAGTCATCAGCGACTCTAAGCTGATGGAATCCTGTGGCTAAATCAAGATGAGAGAAACCAAAAAACCTGCCAACTTTTAAAAAGATCATCAATCCTAGGCAGTGGATAACATTTCTTCTTGGTAAGCTTATTTAATTTCTTATAATCTACGCAAAGTCGGAGAGAACCATCTGCCTTAGTGGCGAAGAAGAATGGCGCTCCCCACTCCGATATGCTCCTTCTTATGAATCCCTTTCTCCAAAAGCTCATGAATCTGCTTACTCAATTCTTTCCTCTCCCTAGGTGTCATGTTCCTCACAGGTAATGCTACCGGCTTAGCATTCTCGGTCACATGAATGCTGAAGTCAATCACTCTCTTAGGAGGTAGTCCCATAACCTCCTCAAAGACGTTTGTAAAATCTCTGATGATAGGAACCAAATGCAACTCCGATGACGATGAATTGAGGGAATAGAGAAAACTCAACATGACTGACCCTTGCGGGTCACAAGATACCTCCAGAGTCCTACCACTGCAAGTCTCAAATCTAATGACTCTCTACTAGTAGTCAAAGGTAGCTCTGTAAGTGGATAGCCAATCCATCCCTAAGATCATCCCATACCCTGAGAATCCCAAAACGTAGGCGTCGCAGTCAAACTCTACGCCTAGGATAAAGATTTTCAAACCCCTACAAACTATAGATAAGTGTGCCGATCCTCCTATGGGGTTTGAAATAATAATGGGCTCTATTACTAATGATAGGTCCAAGTGCAAACAATCTACTTGAGAGCTAGAGATAAAAGAATGTGATGCTCCAGAATCGAATAAAATCCAAATGGGAAAATCAGATATAGAAATCAAACCTTCAATGGTGACTTTCCTACCTCTATCTGTAATGCTACTAGAAGATGTTATGTCTAATGCCTGAATCTGTGCAGCTGGTGCACTCGCTCCCTGGGGACAACTTCTACTCATATGATGGGCTGTCAACAAATATAACACTTACCCTTCATCTTCTCCTTCCAGTAATCCTTGACCATATGTCCAACCTTCCCACAATCATGGCACTTTATTCCTTTCTTAATCTGCTTCTGAGGACCATCACCTTTCTTTTTCTTCTTATTCTTTTTCCTACCACTTCTTCTTTGGATCTTCAGACTTAACCGCCTCTTTAGACTCTCTATCCTTAACCGTATTTGACATAAGCGCCATCTCGACCAAAGACTCATAAATAGCTCTCATTGGTACATGAGTCAACAGTAATCCCCGAAGGGGTTGATTCAATCCCTTCTTAAACTTCATAGCTATCTTATGTTGTGTGTTCACCAAATCCATACTGTGACGACCAGCCCTTCTACTACCAGAAAGACGTATCATCATTAAGAAAGAAAGAGATAGAAATAGAAAAGAATAGAAAAGAAAGAATAACAACATCAGAATCTCACAGCGGAATGGAACAAAATATAATACATCACATAGTTATTACATAGTTTTACATCTATAAGAGTTATACAATATCAATACACATGACGGTTATACATACATCTTTCACTACATACATCAGAGGTATATCATACATCAACTACTGACAAAACGGAACTAGATAGATATCTACATACGTCTGGAAACTCGTGCTCCAAGCTTCTTCAGAAATCAATACTCCTGAAACCTATCACTTGGCTACTCGTAAAAATTTGAGTACCCAAGAGTTTATGAAAAACAAAATATAAACTCCGGGTCAGACAAGGGCCTGGTATGAGTAAACGGTTTAAAGTTGTTTAACTTTGAAAAACATTTGAAAATAAGGTATCACGTAAGACTCCCCACACATAAACACGGGTAAGTTTTTACGTTACGCTAACCAAAACATTTCATAAGAAATTCAGTGATATTATAATAATGTCTAGGGTTTTCAAGTAAATAGAAAATAACCGAAATTGTTACATTTATTAAATTCCAGCTACTAGCCACAAAAGTGGGTAATACAATCAAATCCGATGGCGCTTATTGGAAAATGGGTTTCCATCAATGGCAGGGCTACTGGGGTACTGCCTGTCACAGTACGGGGCCTAGATCACCGTAACGAGGATCACTCCCGACCCCCTACAACACAAGGCCGGAACCATTCCTTACTGAACAGTCTCAAAAAAGATAACCCCGCGGTTGTAGCTAGCAACCGCCCACACAGCCGAAATAAAAAGGGACATCTAGACAGGGGTATATCTCGTCCTGCTTGGGCATGACCCACCTAACCTTGATGCACCTCCCATGTTTTAGCCATTCCCGGTTGATGAGGCTTGAGGCTACGATTACCTTCAGAGATCATATCTCTTAGAATGCTCATCGTCCACCTAGCGATGTGCTGAAAGCATTTAATCCATACAAGTTCTTTCCGGGTTCGAACGAAACCGAAGGCATTCTCTCGTTACACTCATTTTGGAATCACCCTCAGAGTTAACGAAGACAACCCTTGCGCTTTGAATCTTCATCTTCACTTCAGATTCACGACCTATCGTTAATTTGGATCGATGTGGTTTTCGGATATCCAAATATGGAAACCCGATCCCGGTCTCATCGAAATCCAAAACGTATCTTTTAGGGCCAAGTTGTTTTAAAGTTTAAAATGATTCAATTCTATTATCCATATACACACAGATAGATAATTCGCAATATCACAATAGATAATCAACATTATCATCATAAACAGATAATCAATATTATCATCACAACAGATAATCCATATTATCATCATACTTCAATCAAAGCATACATTTCATACAACATCATTTATCTCATATTTGAGATCTCAAACCATTCAAGGTAAACAATATCATCCATCCATACATAAGTAATCATATCAGCTATAATTAATTTAAAATGAATTAAATTAGTTACTTGCATCTCTAATTAATTTAAAGTAAATTAAATTATTTACTTCACCATTATAAATCTTGCTTATATAACTAATAATCAATTAATAATTAATCATCATCCAATTATTCAATTTAATTAATCATCCTTGATTAATTAACTTTAATTACATTCAGGTATTATCCTTTAATTTATTTTCACAAATAAATTATCCTAACTAAACACAGAAATTAACCTTAAATTACTAACATTACATTTCTTCATAATTACACTAATTAATTACTCTTTAATCTCTTATTATTAATTATATTTATTAATGATTACTAATTACATTTTAATTTCATTATCCTGTATTAAATTAATTACCTTAAGTAATTAATCTTTAATTAAAACACATTTCTTAATCACCCCTGATTAATACCATTCAGTAATTCCATCAAATAAATTAATTTCTCCTTAATTAATTTTTTTTAAATTAATCCCTTGATTAATTTCACAAAGTAATTATACTCAAATTACTTTCATTATTAAATCATCCTCAGTCAGTTGCATCCAGTAATTATTAATTACTTCCCTGGGTAATTATACTTATCACGTCATCAAATAATTAATTAAAATAATTAACTTAAACAATTCATATTTAACTACATTAATTACAATGAGCAATTAATTCCCTTATTTACTCAATTATTTAATTATTTTATTTCACGCTATTTAATTTATTACTTCCTAATCCATTTATTTTACCTTAATTAACTTAATTAACTATTCTTTAATCATTAATTAACAACCTTAATAAAATTTAATTATCCATTTATTAATTACTAATTACTTAGTTAATTATTAATTTATTCTTAATGAAATTACTTAATTAATTAACTATTAATTCATTCATTAATTACCTTAAGTAGTTAATTACACTTTATTTATTACTTAATCATCAGTTGATCCATCACCAATTACAATTAAAAGTAATTACTTTTATTTACTTTCTAAAATCATCAATTAATATTAATTATTCAACTTAATTAATATTTTAAAAAGCCTTCATTAAATTTGGAAATCAATTATGTTACTAACTACAACATAATTGCTAATTAACTTTATACTTAATTAAAATAATTACTGGATTAAAATAATAATTAAGAGTTTAAACATTTTAAAGTATTGATTAAAATAATTAACTTGTACCTAAATTTTTAACTCTAAAACTGTTTAACATTTTAAGATTAACAGTGTTTACAGTTTGTTAAAAACTATTTGCTTAGCTTTACTTTTAAAACAAAATACAACTGCAGATTTGAAGGAAACCCGAGATTTCCTTACTAAAACTCGAGTAGCACTTCGAGTAAATCCCTAAATCACCCGAGTCATTCCTGTACGTCCTTCTTCTTCTTCTCCCCTGTTTTTTTCTTTAATCTGTAGTTTTAAGTTTTAAACTAAGCTATAAATTACAACATCAGGAAACTATCTCACGCACTTCAACGCACGAACCCGAAGAAATCATCCCAAATGCTCGAGCACGACTCGAGACACATACAATTGACATCGCTGACACCTCCTTTCGCCGTACACATGCACGGCGGCCCGCAAGGTTCTGGCGATATCCCAAGATCATCAGCAAGTCGCATATCACCCCAAAGTACGAAATCTAAACTCAAATCACCTACAGAAATTTCGAATCGAAATTCAACAGTTCGACCCAAAAAACAGAACTTGAACCAATCAACAAGAATCACCTCGTCATCGCCACACAAGGCACCAGAGTCGCCTAAACTTCATCCACACAACGTCAACACTCCAAGCAACCACCCACCTGAGTTTCGAACAACTTGATCATGAATAGATGACGAACTCGTCGCGTTCACAGGCATGACCAAATCCTTAAACAAACCCTAAAATGATCCAGATTCTTAAATTTACTCAATAGAAAAATTATTGCATATTTTTCTCGAGATCACTGATGTCCATACTATCATCATACCAAATTTCAAATTTTTAAATTGATTAAAATGTCTGGAATTTGTAAAAATGTAAATTTTTTTAAATTCAAATTTCTCTTTAAATACTAATTTAAAAATCCTAATTTTTGTTTTAAAAATCATGACTTGCAGTATGAATTCGAGATATAATCTCGAATTAATATTTTACAACAATCGATATTATCAAATTTCTACTTACTTACCTGTTAAACAAAGTTACAGTGAATGTTTCAACAGGATTTCAAAATAACCTTTTAAATCTAAATTTAAAGTTTAAATCTCTTGTTCGAATTGAAAAATTAAACTTAACAATAAATAACAGCAAATAGATTTAAGGTTTGAAATCAAATATACACACTCTATCAATTACAGAGGAACACAGAACAACACATAATCATATGCAAACTAAAGTATACACAAACCAAATTATCAATGAAGTTTGAACTGATTTTAATTAACTTAAAACTTAAAAAAATTATGTTTACTCACTAGTAAAATTCCAGAACAAAGAATAAACTAAGGTGATGAAAACTACAGTTGAATCTGCTCCTAATCCCTGATGTTTTGAAACTGTTTTTGAATCTACCCTGTTCTTGTTTTGAATTAAATTTTTGATTTTACTTCCTATTTCCTTCTTTTTGTTTCCTCTGGTTTACTATGGCTTACTGAACGAACTAAATAAAATATGAATACACATATATATAGAAGATAACAGTTGTAATATGGGTAGGTATTAACTGGTACTGTTATTTTCTTTATTTTGTTTTGTATTGACCAGATTTTGCTTACTGAAATGTGAGATTTGAAAATATTAGCATGGACCAAATAGTAGGCTGAGTTGATTTTTTGAATTTGACCAAATGTTTGCTGAGATGATAAAACATTTAATGCTAATGTACTTAATGTCTACCACTTTATCTTATTAGTACATAAATTTTCATTTACTTGCCTTACATAATTATTTACAAGTTACATATATACAAGCCTGTTTTGTTATACATATCTCATTTTTGTTTTTATATTCATAGATATTTATTTATACTATGTTCTAGCCTAGCATATTTTCTTACAGGTTGCATACAAACACAATCTTACTTACTGGAAGCTTTATACTTTATGTACATACTATTCTTTTGTTTTAGTTATGTTGATCAGATCTTTATTACAGCAAGGCAAGGATTTGTAATATTTTGAACTGACAAAATATTAGGCTGAGATGAAAGCAAATTAATGTCTTGTTTTCTTAATTAGTTTACATATCATAATTATGTTTGGTTGTATAAAGATATTTGTATAAAAATATATATTTGCAGGTAAGCATTTGTCTTGTATGTGAAGATATTTTGTTTTACATTTTCCTAGCTTTCACAATTCATGTTGGCTTGTAGATGAAGATATTTTGCATAAGAATATTTGTCTTCTTGCTTGATTCAAATAAAAATGTTTGACCTATTACTTCTAGCTTGATAATGTTTATCTGGTATTATGTTATACTATATTTTACAATTTCCAGTTTTATGTTGCAAGCATACACTAACACTTAATTCTTATTTTTATTTCTATTTGTATTTTAACTTTGACTATCATTATTTAAGTTATATTCAATATGGTTTACTTATACTTTATTTACAAACTTATTCATTTGGCTTTTATTTTCATTTTTATTTTGTAATTCAGTCATCAACATTAAATTATATTCATATGCTTTACTTACATCTAATACATTTTTTATATCGATAGCCCTTGATTTAATTTTAAACATTATCATCCATATATATTTATTTACCAAATGTTAACAGGATAGAACATTTTAATTCAATTGTATAAGATAAATATTATTAAGAGATTTTATTTAAATTTCCAGAATCAAATTTCCTTTTAAAATACAAATTTATATAAACAAATGGCAATTATTCCAAAATCATATTCATTTTAAAGTGATCAGTTTACTTTTTATTTAAATTAGGGGCAAAATCCAGGGTCATTACATTCCTCCCCCTTATAAGAATTTCGTCCCCGAAATTTAAAACAAGGATAATTTAAAAGTTGTTATGCCGACCATTCAAACATATATATCATTCATACATTAAAAACAACCATATAATCTATCCTAACAAACATCACTAGTTATCCGAACACAAATTTGAATAAACATTCCTAGAACTATCCAGAGTTTCCCAGGTGCAATCACTGGGATTCTCGCTCCATTGCACTTTGACAAGCTTCGTTACTTACTCCTGAGTTGCCTCTCGTCTTGATCAACAGTCCGAGCTGGATTCCTGACCATAGTCAAATTCGACTCAACTTCCAAATCTCCCTGAACTACTGGTTCTACAAATAATGATGGATCCTGAACAAATTTCTTAGATGAGATGCATGGAATACATTATGAATTTCAGACATCCGTTCTGGCAATTCAATTTTGTAAGATACAACGCCAATCCTTCCCAATACCCAAAATGGTCCTGTATATCTTGACAAGTTTTCCCGTCTTTCCGAATCTTACAGATCCTTTAATCGGGAAACTTTGACAAAAACAAAATCACCAATCTCAAATTCCAATTGTCTCCTGACGGTCCTAGGCAGCTCTCATTCTTTCCTTGATAAACTCAGATTTAGCAGAAGCTTCTCGAATCAAAACTGGTCCAAGCTCAAGACGATCTTTCGATTCTATCCGATAGGATGGGGATCTTCGCAGCCTTCCAAATAAAGCTTCATAAGGAGCTATTTAATACTTTCTTGGTAACCATTATTATAGGAGAATTCTACCACATGAAGATAGTCTTCCCTCGATCCAACAAAATCCAAAACACCAGCTCGCAGCATATCTTCTAGAATACGATTCAGCCTCACCATCTGTTCATCCGTCTGAGGACGATAGGCTGCACCGGTTAGCCTCGTCTTTAATTCTTGAAAAAGCTTCTTCATACTGGGTATCCATTTAAACTTAGCTTCTTTCCTCATCAACTTAGTCAGATGTGAATAAATCTTAGAATAGCCCTTGATAAACTTCCTGTAGTAGCCAGCTAAACCCAAAAAACTACGAACTTCCATCAGTGACTTCGTTCGCTTCCATTCTAGAATAGTCTCAACCTTCGCTGGATCTGCAGAGATACCTTCACCAGAAACAATGTGCCCCGAAATTTTACTTCTGATTTCCAGAAATGGCACATAGAGAACTTTGCCTTCAAAACATGTCTCCACAGTGTCTCCAACACTACCCTCATTGAATACCAAAACAAACTTATCCAATACATCTCAAAAGACTCGATAATCCACATAGAACCTTAGCGATCCATCCGATTTAGCGACAACACTGCAGCAGAATCCCCCAACAAGAAAAACTGCGCCTAAACAATCCCTTCTCCAAAAGATCCTGAGTCTGCTTAGCTAACTCTTCTCTCTCTCTTGGAGCCATCTTCCTACCAGGCTGAATCACCGGCACTGCTCCTGGAATAAAATAAATACGAAACTCTATCTCTCGATGCGGAGGTAAACACTAGACTTCCTCGAATACCTCGGGGAAATATTGGACCACATCGATATCTTCAACCTTTTCTTGAGAAGTTTCAACTCCATGTAAAAAATTACTCAAGTGAATTCCAAAATTATCACAAGACACTCTAGCAATCCTATCCAAATCAGTTTCCAACGAAACTGTTCTCTCATCACAATCCAGAACAGCCTTAAACTTATCGAACCAATCCATCGAAGAAATGGAACCACTCCGCTGCTCTTGAAATTACCTCAAGGAAAACGGCTAAGCCAGAAAATCTCTCGATGGCACACAGAACACTCCGGGCTACACTGCTGACTTAGATGCCCAAAGATTTCCTATCCAAAGGTCTTCGAGAAACTCGGATCTCAAACCAAACAAAAACACCCTACTGAGCTTAGCCACAACACTGAAACAAACATACTTCCTTAAGTCGTTCCAAAGAAACATCTTCGAAGACATCCATAGTCACTGTGTCTCATCACACAGCTAATACATCCAGCGGTATCAAGATATCATGACTTGCTTCTGTCCAAACGACCGATCCAAATTCTAGCTTACACTTCAAAGATGAACTCCGAACCTTAAAAGGTTTTCTTCAGAGATCGATGAAATCCTTACACCACCCAAAGCTCACTCGAGACGGTAATAGGTCTACAGCCTCGACAAATACACTTCCAACCTCAACTATTCAAACTCCAACTATTGGTAGTCGTGTTACACACACCACTACCCTATCTACCTTTATAACTTATATTGGAATACCCGAACAGGTAACCCAACAAATCGGTAGAATATATATATATATACATACATATATATATATATATATATCAAAATTACAAATAGCTCTCTCAAGAAAGAAATCACTCAAGAGCTTAGGTATTTGCTCAACCTAGCACTCTGATACCAACTGTGACGACCAGCCCTTCTACTACCAGAAAGACGTATCATCATTAAGAAAGAAAGGGATAGAAATAGAAAAGAATAGAAAAGAAAGTATAACAACATCAGAATCTCACAGCGGAATGGAACAAAATATAATACATCACATAGCTATTACATAGTTTTACATATATCAGAGTTATACAATATCAATACACATGACGGTTATACATACATCTTTCACTACATACATCAGAGGTATATCATACATCAACTACTGACACAGCGGAAATAGATAGATATCTACATACGTCTGGAAAATCCTGCTCCAAGCTTCTCCAGAAATCAATACTCCTGAAACCTATCACTTGGCTACTCGTAAAAACTTGAGTACCCAGGAGTTTATGAAAAACAAAATATAAACTCCGGGTCAGACAAGGGTCTGGTATGAGTAAACGGTTTAAAGTTGTTTAACTTTGAAAAACATTTGAAAATAAGGTATCACGTAAGACTCCCCACACATAAACACGGGTAAGTTTTTACCTTACGCTAATCAAAAGAATTTATAGGAAATTCAGTGATATTATAATAGTGTCTAGGGTTTTCAAGTAAATAGAAAATAACCGAAATTGTTACATTTATTAAATTCCAGCTACTAGCCACAAAAGTGGGTAATACAATTAAATCCGATGGCGCTTATTGCAAAATGGGTTTCCATCAATGGCAGGGCTACTGGGGTACCGCCCGTCACAATACGGTGCCTAGATCACCGTACCGAGGATCACTCCCGACCCCCTACAACACAAGGCCGGAACCATTCCTTACTGAACAGTCCCGAACAAGATAACCCCGCGGTTGTAGCCAGCAACCACCCAAACAGCCGAAATAAAAAGGGACATCTAGACAGGGGTATATCTCATCCTGCTTGGGCATGACCCACCTAACCTTGCTGCACCTCCCCTGTTTTAGCCATTCCCAGTTGATAAGGCTTGAGGCTACGATTACCTTCAGAGATCATATCCCTTAGAATGCTCATCGTCCACCTGACGATGTGCTAAAAGCATTCAATCGATACAAGTTCATTCCGGGTTCGAACGAAACCGAAGGCATTCTCTCGTTACACTCATTTTGGAATCACCCTCAGAGTTAACGACGACAACCCTTGCACTCTGAATCTTCATCTTCACTTCAGATTCATGACCTATCGTTAATTTGGATCGATGTGGTTTTCGGATGTCCAAATATGGAAACCCGATCCCGGTCTCATCGAAATCCAAAACGTATCTTTTAAGGCCAAGTTGTTTTAAAGTTTAAAATGATTCAATTCTATTATCTATATACACACAGATAGATAATTCACAATATCACAATAGATAATCAACATTATCATCATAAACAGATAATCAATATTATCATCACAACAGATAATCCATATTATCATCATACTTCAATCAAAGCATACATTTCATACAGCATCATTTATCTCATATTTGAGATCTCAAACCATTTAAGGTAAACAATATCATCCATCCATACATAAGTAATCATATCAGCTATAATTAATTTAAAATGAATTAAATTAATTACTTGCATCTCTAATTAATTTAAAGTAAATTAAATTATTTACTTCACCATTATAAATCTTGCTTATATAACTAATAATCAATTAATTAATTAATCATCATCTAATTATTCAATTTAATTAATCATCCTTGATTAATTAACTTTAATTACATTCAAGTATTATCCTTTAATTTATTTTCACAAATAAATTATCCTAAATAAACATAGAAATTAACCTTAAATTACTAACATTACATTTCTTATTAATTACACTAATTAATTACTCTTTAATCTCTTATTATTAATTATATTTATTAATGATTACTAATTACATTTTAATTTCATTATCCTGTATTAAATTAATTACCTTAATCTTTAATTAAAACACATTTATTAATCACCCCTGATTAATACCATTCAGTAATTCCATCAAATAAATTAATTTCTCCATAATTATTATTTTTTAAATTAATCCCTTGATTAATTTCACAAACTAATTATACTCAAATTACTTTCATTATTAAATCTCCCTCAGCTAATTGCATCCAGTAATTATCATTATTTACTTCCCTAAGTAGTTATACTTATTACATCATCAAATAATTATTTAAATTAATTAACTTAAACAATTCATATTTAACTTCATTAATTGCAATGAGTAATTAATTCCCTTATTTACTCAATTATTTAATTATTTTATTTCACGCTATTTAATTTATTACTTCCTAACCCATTTTTTTTACCTTAATTAACTTAATTAACTATTCTTTAATCATTAATTAACAACCTTAATAAAACTTAATTATCCATTTATTAATTACTAATTACTTAGTTAATTATTAATTTATTCTTAATTAAATTACTTAATTAATTAACTATTAATTCATTCATTAATTACCTTAAGTAGTTAATTACACTTTATTTATTACTTAATCATCAGTTGATCCATCACCAATTACAATTAAAAATAATTATTTTTATTTACTTTCTGAAATCATCAATTAATATTAATTGTTCAACTTAATTAACATTTTAAAAAGTCTTCATTAAATTTGGAAATCAATTATGTTACTAACTACAACTTAATTGTTAATTTACTTTATGCTTAATTAAAATAATTACTGGATTAAAATAATAATTAAGAGTTTAAACATTTTAAAGTATTGATTAAAATAATTAACTTGTATCTAAATTTTTAACTCTAAAACTGTTAAACATTTTAAGATTAACAGTGTTTACAGTTTGTTAAAAACTATTTGCTTAGCTTTACTTTTAAAACAAAATACAACTGCAGATTTGAAGGAAACCCGAGATTTCCTTACTAAAACTCGAGTAGCACTTCGAGTAAATCCCTAAATCACCCGAGTCATTCCTGTACGACCTTCTTCTTCTTCTCCCCTCTTTTTTTTCTTTAACCTGTAGTTTTAAGTTTTAAACTAAGCTATAAATTACAACATCATGAAACTATCTCACGCACTTCAACGCTCGAACACGAACCCGAAGAAATCATCCCAAATGCTCGAGCACGACTCGAGACACATACAATTGACATCACTGACACCTCCTTTCGCCGTACACATGCACGGCGGCCCGCAAGGTTCTGGCGATCTCCCAAGATCATCCGCAAGTCGCATATCACCCCAAAGTACGAAATCTAAACTCAAATCACCTACAGAAATTACGAATCGAAATTCAACAGTTCGACCCAAAATACAGAACTCGAACCAATCAACAAGAATCACCTCGTCATCTCCACACAAGGCACCAGAGTCGCCTAAACTTCATCCACACAACGTCAACACTCCAAGCAACCACCCACCAGAGTTTCGAACAACTAGATCACGAATAGATGACGAACTTGTCGCGTTCACAGGCATGACCAAATCCTTAAACAAACGCTAAAATGATCCAGATTCTTAAATTTACTCAATAGAAAACTTATTGCATATTTTTCTCGAGATCACTAATGTCCATACTATCATCATACCAAATTTCAACTTTTTAAATTAATTAAAATGTCTGGAATTTGTAAAAATGTAATTTTTGTTTAAACTCAAATTGCTCTTTAAATACTAATTTAAAAATCGTAATTTTTGTTTTAAAAATCATGACTTGTAGTACGAATTCAAGATATAACCTCGAATTAATATTTTACAACAATCGATATTATCAAATTTCTACTTGCTTGCCTGTAAAACAAAGTTACAGTGAATATTTCAACAGGATTTCAAAATAAACTTTAAAATCTAAATTTAAAGTTTAAATCTCTTGTTCGAATTGAAAAATTAAACTTAACAATAAATAACAGCAAATAGATTTAAGGTTTGAAAGCAAATATACACACTGTATCAATTACAGAGGAACACAGAACATCACACAATCATATGCAAACTAAAGTATACACAAACCAAATTATCAATGAAGTTTGAACTGATTTTAATTAACTTAAAACTTATAAAAATTGTGTTTACTCACTAGTAAAATTCCAGAACAAAGAATAAACTGAGGTGATGAAAACTGCAGTTGAATCTGCTCCTAATCCCTGATGTTCTGAAACTGTTTTTGAATCTGCCCTGTTCTTGTTTTGAATTAAATTTTTGATTTTGCTTCCTATTTCCTTCTTTTTCTTTCCTCTGGTTTACTATGGCTTACTGAACGAACTAAATAAAAGATGAATACACATATATATAGAAGATAACAGTTGTAATATGGGAAGGTATTAACTAGTACTGTTATTTTCTTTATTTTGTTTTGTATTGACCAGATTTTGCTTACTGAAATGTGAGATTTGCAAATATTAGCATAGACCAAATAGTAGGCTGAGTTGATTTTTTGAATTTGACCAAATGTTTGCTAAGATGATAAAACATTTAATGCTGATGTACTTATTGTCTACCACTTTATCTTATTAGTACATAAATTTTCATTTACTTGCCTTACATAATTAATTACAAGTTACATATATACAAGCCCGTTTTGTTTTTGTACTTATCTCACTTTTGTTTTTATGTTCATAGATATTTATTTATACTATGTTCTAGCCTAGCATATTTTCTTACAGGTTACATACAAACACAATCTTACTTACTGGCAGCTTTATACTTTATGTACATACTATTCTTTTGTTTTAGTTATCTTGATCAGATCTTTATTACTGCAAGGCAAGGATTTGTAATATTTTGAACTGACAAAATATTAGGCCGAGATGAAAGAAAATTAATGTCTTGTTTTCTTAATTAGTTTACATATCATAATTATGTTTGGCTGTATAAAGATATTGTATAAAAATATATATTTGCAGCTAAGCATTTGTCTTGTATGTGAAGATATTTTGTTTTATATTTTCCTAGCTTTCACAATTCATGTTGGCTTGTAGATGAAGATATTTTGCATAAGAATATTTGTCTTTTTGCTTGATTCAAATAAAAATGTTTGACTTATTACTTCTAGCTTGATAATGTTTATCTGGTATTATGTTATACTATATTTTACAATTTCCAGTTTTATGTTGCAAGCATGCACTAACACTTAATTCTTATTTTTATTTTTATTTTTATTTAACTTTGACTATCAATATTTAAGTTATATTCAATATGGTTTACTTATACTTTATTTACAAACTTATTCATTTGGCTTTTATTTTCATTTTTATTTTGTATTTCAGTCATCAACATTAAATTATATTCATATGCTTTACTTACATCTAATACATATTTTTATATCGATAGCCCTTGATATAATTTTAAACATTATCATCCATATATATTTATTTACCAAATCTTAATGGGATAGAACATTTTAATTCAATTGTATAACATAAATATTATTAAGAGATTTTATTTAAATTTCCAGAATCAAATTTCCTTTTAAAATACAAATTTATATAAACAAATGGCAATTATTCCAAAATCATATTCATTTTAAAATGATCAGTTTACTTTTTATTTAAATTAGATTAAATATTTATTAAAATAAATAGGGGCAAAATCCAGGGTCGTTACACATACCGAACCGTGACATCTCGTTGTGTTGATTGATTTACTCCTTAGTAGACAATCTTCATTGCTTCAAATTAATAAACCTCTCCAACTGAACACTCTCTTTTGCCTGAGATAGAAATTTTCTATTGAATTGCTCCCTGAATCCATCCCAAGTAATATTACTTCCCTCCAACTCGATTACCTCCTACCAATAAGATGTCTTCTCCTTCAGCTGCCAAGCGGCTAGCTGAACTCGCCATGGGTTAATGGCAAAATCTTTAACCGCCCAAGCTGAGCTAGCTGAACTTGCCGGAAAAAGTCTTCCCGACCAAACTTGCAAAATCTTTACAAAGCATGGAGAAATTGATAGCAGCAGGTGGGTTAATGGCATTCCCACCCGCTGGTGCAATATTGGGCGCAGGCCCGTGCACCTCTGGAGTCGTGGCTTGTAAGTACCTATGAAACCAAGCTAGGACTAGAATGCCTTCAGGAAGGTTCAGGGCATCAACCATTCTGCAAAAAGAAAAAGGTAGTTTAGGAAAGAGTCAAAGGGAAATTGAACTGGACTCATGAGGGCATTTTTATAAAGACTCTTTCATACATAAAAATCATTTCTTAAAGTTCTTTTCTGAAAAATACTTTTAAAACAAGTTATTTTGAAAAATACTTTACTTTTTTTTAAAAACTTTTGGAATCCTATAACCTTAGGCTCTAATACCAAGTGAAACACCTCACACCCTTTAGCATACCCTAATGGATACACTAAAAGATGTGGTGCATTGTTGGCATAACTAAGGCTAGTAGAGACTAAGATTCACAAGACAAAAATTAAATAATAATAACACAGCAGATAACAATTTGTTCAAAACCAAACTTCATAAAAATTCATCACATACTAAATACTTCAAATGTCAAACTACCTATATGTCTTTAATCAAAAACCATAGTCTCCATAAAATCAGAGTACAATTATTCCTTATTATAGTGCCAGTACAACATAAGAACTAAAACAGGAATAAAAGAACTACATATAAGAAATCTCCTCCAAGAGAACTCCAAGCTGCAGCAACCTACCGACTTCCTCCTTAATTGCCTAAGGGGGAAAGGGGAAAAATAGAGGAGTGGGACAGACTAAAAGTCGGATGAATGATAGTAATTACTAGAGTCTTTAAGCAAGATAAAGTAATAGACTCTTCAACAGTTCTAGTATAAATAAGGATAAAAAAGAAAATATAAAAGATAAAAATTGGAAATAAGTACGATTAAATATTACTCGATTCATGAGATAGGTCAACTTTTCATTACTTGCACTTGTTCCTGATTTCTGCTTTGATTAGGCTGAATTCCTAATCCTGTAATTAGGATGTAACCCTAATTCAACCCTTTTTAATCGGCCTGCTACTCTATAATACATTTCTATGGACTAGCCGCTATATAACTCTCTATACAAAATGTTACTGTGGCCAAGACGACATATATAGAACCCTGCATAGAAGGCAATGTTGTCTACTAAAGGCACCCCTATTAAGCGCTTGGAACTCATAGGTGTTACTGAGCACCCGAAAATGGAAGTCGCACGCTTAACTTCCACCATGCTCATGCTACCTTTTGCACCACCTATTGGGTCTACTTATTACCTCCAACGTCCAGCATAGCATGCCCCTCATCTCACTTCAGGCTAATGTGAGATCACAGTGTGTCCATAGAAACTATAGGAGAAATGCTGTTGGTACTGGTCCTTTATCCAAACAATATCTAGTTGCACCTCTTATCCAAATCCCCCCATGATTTGGACTTCTAATTGACCAATTACTACCCTTTTTAGCATAAACATGCCCTCGTCTCGCTTCAGGCTAGTGTGTATCGTTTTGTCTAATAGGGAATGCTATCAGGTATAGGTCCTACTTTTTGCTTTGCTTATTAACTTAGATAAGTTATTTTAAATAAGCCTTTATTATTATCTTTATTATCTTTGCTTATTAATTTATCCTAAGTCTTAAAATAAGCCTCATTCCGTTCTTTTTCTTATTATAACCTACGTTATAATCATGCTTATTACATACCCCATGGTCAAGTGTGAAAATAAGCTTCTTTCATCTTTTACTCTTTTTAGTTACAATTCTAGGTTATAACAAGGCCAACTCTTTTTTAATTCGGTCCAATTAACGTAATTTTAGTCCAATTCCATTTATATTACAGTCTATGAAATTTACATCTTATGTTCCATTATTTCAGTTTCCTTACAATTTAATCCATACTCACGTTAATCCTACTCTAATCCATACGCGAAGAAAAATGAGGAATAAAAGAAAACCGAAAATAGAAGAAATTCCAAAGCGTAGAAAAAAGATGTAAATAACGTAAAAATAACAGTAAATAAACTAAAATACTGTAAATAAACTATAAATAAATGAAAAAAATATAATTAATAGAAATAATAAAAAAATACTGAAAAGAATAACTAAAAGGAAATAGACTGAAAAATAATTCTAATAAAACTATAATAAATTACTGAAAAGGCTATTACAAAAATCGTAGTAAAACTACAACTATTGGAAACCTTATTATTTTAAATTACTTAAAGAAATCTTAAAATAATTACAATCAATCACCTCTAGTCCTAAGCTTTCTCTTCGGTCTTCCTGGATCCACTTGGCATTGTAAAATAATTTAATTTGATTTCTTTGGAAAAATTATTCCGTTTAGGGTCATTCCTAGAAAGGTGAACCCAATTGGAGAAAACCAAGAATGAGAAAAAGTGTTAGGTCTAGGAGTCTATTTACAAGTGTGGAAGTGGATCTTAGATCATTGGATTTGGAGATTGAATAGGATGCAACCACGTCATAAGCTGAATAGGGGTCATCAGATGCAGAAACGGAAGAAACAGATTAAACTAAAGACTGTAAAACACATGTTCGGTGGCTATTGATTCGTTTGAACGAATTAACATTCGTTCACCTGCCAAATTGCAATGCTGGTCGAGTGGGCGGTCGATCGACCCCTGCCCGAGTCGACCGGTCGGTCGACCTAACCATATTTTTTTGTTTCATTTCTGCTTATTTTGTATATTTTGTAATTGGTCATATTAGCTCGGTTTCTGACATTTTATATATGGAAAATGACCAGAAAATTACCACTAACACGATGGCGCAACTTCTGTGGCTTAATTCTAATAATTTCACAAAGTTATTTTATTATTTAATTAATTAACAAATTAATTATTACGGGTTAAATTTCAGGTTGTTACAATCCCATACTTGAGAAGGTCATTTACTCTGTGACTCTTTTAGAAAATGTACAATCCGGACCTTGCCAGCCTTACTAAGTATCCAGGTATTTCACATCTCCATTCGCATACAGCTGAATCCAAATCTAATCTAGAGTAGATGTGAAGATACACTAATGGGAGCAACACCACATAGCTTGACGTCTACTCCCTTTTTGGTTTTCGTCATTTTTGAAAAACGATATCGATGCTTAAATGAGCAACAAATCGTCTTAGGTTGACGATACATAAAAAAGATAGTGGAATCAATATCCAATAAATCAACTATCAGGAACAATCAAAATGATCATATATGGAAATTAAATCTCGTGCCCTTACCCATACACGCAAATTTCAAAATTGTACTATCCCTTGGTTGAAAATGAAGTCAGGCAAGTTAAAGTAGTGTTACCTCAAAGCCTTGCCTTCATGACATTTTTAACCTTCGATGTAACGACCCGTTGAATTTGATAATGTTAAATGAATTAAATTAATATGTTTCTAATCTAATTTAGAATAAAATAAAGGTCTTAAGATTTTATTTGAGAAAATGTAGTAATTTGTTATAGTAATTGGAATTTAATGTAACAATTTAATAGTTACATGGAAATAGATTTGAACTATGTAAATTTGCACACCTTGTTATAAGTTAAATATAAGAAACCAATATAAATGTGAATCAGTGAATATTAATAAAAATATTTACTAGAATGGAATTATTTAATATAAAATAAATAGTGGAGATTGTACATTTGGTTGTAATAATAAATAGTGACTAAATAAAAGTGTCCGTTGGAATAAATCAATGCAATAAGATATGGAACTGAATGTATGAATATAATTTTGTAGAAATAGTTAATTAACAACTTATTTGTGCATACCCAATTTAATATAAATAACAAAAGGGCTAGCACTTGATGTGCCTAAGTATTAATATATTGGAACTATAATAAAATAGAGAGTTTGGTAGTAAATAAAAATAAAAAGACCGTTATTAACTAGTAAATTAATAAATGGATTCTAACAATAGGTAGTAATTAATGCGTGTATATTGGGCATTTGCGGATTACCAATTTTTCTACCTATTCATATAATTTATTTATGTAAATCTAAACCTATGGCAACATTTTGTTAATAAATGTTGGAAGTGAATTTGAATATATCAAAGGATAACAAGTGTTTAGGTTAACCATTTATTTTATTTAGTTAAGAAGGGAAATAGATTGAAATAAAGCTAATTTAATTTTTTTTGGTTGTTAATGGGTATAGTTAAATAAGGAGAAGTTATAGGAAATAAAACGCGCACTAATGAGATGTAATATAATTCCAAAGTTATTTATACCCACAAATAGGTTAATTACTGTATAGAAAGAGTCTAAATCAATAAATGAATTTATTAAGATTACATTTATAATTTTATAACCTTTATGCTGATTTAAGTTCAATTAATTTATTTGATTAAATAGTGCAGTAGCGTAGTTTTGTGCGGTAGTTGAAATAGCTAATTCTTTTAGGTGAAGTTAAGGCTAATTCTATGTATATATTTGACCTATTGTTGATATAGATTCTAGGAAGCAGGATCTATTAATTAAATGGAGTATTAGATTCAATAATTGCATTTATCGCATAAATAAAGAGAATATAACGGTTAAATTTGGCGTTATTGAAATTAAAAAGGAATGGGGGAATAATAATTTGAAATCATTGCAATAGATATTAATTTAAGGTTACCTTAAATAATTAAGGTAATAAATGGAGGATAGTGTAAATATCTTTATAATACGATGATTTGTGTAGTTAGGGTAGTTTTGATTTGTCACTTAAGATGGAGGATTTTTATAAAAATGTAATAAATGCAGTTTAAATTAAGGCATTGACGTTTGGGTATTTAAGAAGTGATAAACTAAAATTTATTTATTTATTTGAAAATTTGAAATCCAATTTGTGGATTTATTGCAAATAAGTGAAATTTGTGTTTAACCATTACATCGATAGGAATAAATTAAATTTAAGGTTGTATTAATAAAATTTGGACTAGAGAATGATATGAATCGGTTTTAGAAGCCTTAAATATAAAATGGGAAGTAGACGAGATTTCACGTTACAACCATTTTTAAAAATCCTGATGTATGTAGAAATATTTATGAAATATAACGTAAACCAATGTTGAATCAAAAAAATAGAGTCAACACTTATTTATTCATTTAATGTGATATAACTACGAGTATGATTTATTGCAAATTACATGGAAATCTAATATATAGGACATTACCTAAAAAGGAAGAGTAGATAAAATTTATGATAAACATATTTGTATATGAAGGTTATTGATTTAAGGAGAAATTGGACAAGTTTTATGTATTTGGGTTAAGTGCAACCTTTAATAGATAAATTTAGTGCAATTAAAGAAATTGACATTTAATATTTCGATAACTTAAAATTTGATGGGATAAGAACATTTGGGTAATGAAGGGATGACAAATATTAGCTATGATTCTAGAAGGAATTAAATAGATAATGGGAAGATTAAAACCAGGTTCTAAGCAATAATTATTAAATAACAGAAGTTTAGGAGTAAAGTGAGATAATTGAAAATTTTAATCATTCATATAAGTCATTTGTTTATTAATATGAGTTAGCTAATAAATTTAACTTGGGCAATACCTATATATTGGAAACACATTTGTAAAATGTAATTAATTGAATTTGGTGAATTGGGAATGAATCCAAGGTTATAGGAATTGATGTAATACTACGCAAATAAAAGGTAACTGCATAAAATCAATGTTTCCTAATAAATTGTAATTGATAATTAAGTAGGAATGGGTTTGAATTTGACAAAAAGGAAAATTTATTATTTTCTTACCCATCTATTCAATCGACTAAATTTGATCAGATCCATTTGCAATTAAACGAATTTATTTACAAGTTAGTATGTATTTAGCTGATAACTATAAACCAATTAGGGCAATTGGGTATATATATTACCAGTTAAGTTATATAAGATAATGGTTGACTTAATTAAGGGTGTTTATGTAATAATTTCATTTATTTTGTAAGTGGAAATAAAACGTTAATGATAACAAGTATTCAAAATTTACCATATATTTAGTATATTAAGTATAATTGACAATCAACTGCAGCAAGTAATAAATAATAAATACGTAACGTTAAATGAAGTAATATTTGAAATTTAATATTTAGAAACTATGTAAATATAAGTGCAGATGAAATTGGGGATATTTACATATTAAAATATGAATCCAATGATAAATCAATCTAATTGACAATAAATAATGGAAAGTAAATTTAATTAAATTTTGGAAATTTAATATATATATACAGTTATAAACCCTAGCTCCATCCTATTGTCATTTGCTGTATATTCATTTCTTCATCTCCTTCTCCTCCTCAAATGGTTGCAAAACCTAGATCTACTTCAATCCAAATTTCAATGAAAATGCAAACACTTCAGAAAAATTCCACAAAAAAAATATATATGTTAATGTCTCGAGGCACGTAATCTACTGGTGCAATTCGTTTTCTGTTTTGAACATTCGTTTGACCAGAATTAATTCAAACAGTCCGTGACCATTCATTATCGTTGTCACAAACTTCGTCGGATCGTCAAACCTTTTCTGGGTTTTGTAGAGTGGACGATGGGGATCGCATCTATATGGTTTGTGTGTCGTTTTATTTATTTTCAATTTTGAATTCAATCATCATTTTTCGCCATAACTTTCTCATACGAAGTCGGATTCACAGGAAATTTCTTTTGTTGGGATCGTAATTTAATTCCGGATTTGATGACGCTGGTTTGGACAAATTTGGAGACCGTCAAATTTTTGGGTTTAAATCGAATTTAAATTCGATTTAAATTCAAAAGGTGAGTGTTTTAACCCACTCACAACTACTAGAAGCTTTTATGTTTGTTTAAATTAATTATAGAAATGAATAGAAATTTATTTATGAGTATTTGGCATGTTTATTTTATTCATATCTGTTGAATTGCATTTATTTAATTTAACTATTAATTTAATTAATTTATTGCGTATAAATTTACAGTTAAAATTTATTTGTTTGTATGTGAACTGCTAGTTAACAGTTATATAATTTATTTCTGAATATAGACTGTAGATTAATAGCTGTTAAATTTAATTTGAATAAAATTGCCAGTATTACCTGTTATGTAGTACCAAAAATAATATTGTTATTGATTGATATTGATTGATGATTGCGATTTGGATGATGGATGATGTTGATGAATGGATGTTTATTGTATATCATTAAATTGCAAATTATCATGCATATTTCATTTCATTCGGGATTGTGGTTTGAAATGATATAATACCGCAAAATTTTATATCTTTTAAATTGCGGATTGAAATGATAAATATCCGTATCACTTGACCATAGGATAGAAAATTATATACAGGCACTGCGGTCTATATATAGCTATTTTAATGTGATTTCTATGGTTTGGATGGAATACGGTTTATAATAATCTTAAATTTTATATTGTATAAATATTTTTCTTCCATATATATATACATATGAAGTTGAAAATTTTGACATTAAACGGTGTATAAAAATCTTTAATAAAAATGGAAGAAAATTAAGAAAATGGAGTTTAATAATTTATATCATATGTTTAAATGTTAAGTTTGGAAATTTTAAGATATGATATTTATAATTGGATTTTTCCCAAAATAAATTAAAATGAATATTCTAGTATAATTTGAATTGGGAAAAATATATATATTTTATTACTAGAAATTGAAGTCTTATTATTTATGGATTTTATATGAATATTCAAGACTAATTAATAGAACAATTGATTTGTTGAAGAATAAAATCCAACTTTAGTTTGAAATATTGATACTCAAAATGGATATACGTATATATAAATAAATTGAAGTGGTTTTGGAACATGAGAGAGATAATATAAATTTTGGTTTAGACTTTAATAAAGAAATGTATTTGTAAAGACATGAGAACTATTTTCTTTACAAAGTAACATTTAAGTTAAACCATTTAATTCATATACCGTTGAATGTCCAAACCATTCAAGTTTTAGTAGTTATGGTTTTAAATTATGATTTTCAAAATACTATGCTTTGAAAATATTTGATTTTCAGACGTTATGAAGTTAAAGCATTTTGATTTTGGAAAAGAATTATATTTGGGATAAGTGATAAAATATGGTTTTGGGTTTTGAAATGATATCGTATTCATGGTTATGAAATGGAATGTTTATTCTGATTTTTAAAGTATAACCTATTTTTAAATGACCGCGGTGTTATAATAACGATGGGTTGGCAAAGAGACCGGGATCGGATATCTGACATACTCTCTGTCGATACCGAAAACCACTTTGACTAACCGTGTACGCGGTGGAGATTCCAGAATGAAGTAGGTGGTGGCGACGTTTCCTGTAAGGTAAATACGTGGACCCGACTCCCGTGAGTTGGCATAAGGTGTCTAAAACAGGAGCTATTCCCAGGCCAATGAGGTCATACCTCTGATCGGACACTCCTCTTCGATATTATACTATGACTTTGGATTGATTCAGTGGCCACTTTTATTTTGATTTTGGGGAGTTTGTTCGAGGTGGGCGGTAACTGCGGCTACGCGTTTCCACCAGCCTGGGTACGCAATTGGTATATCTACCCTGGCATTGCCTAGTTGTGCCGTGTCACCTACCATACCGAGCCTTGTACGAGTTTGGATTTCTCCCGTAGCCCGTGTGGTATCCTCTGGTGGCTTCCCGATCAGGAGGGACTATGATATTGGATGGACTACTGGGACTATTACGTGTTAAGGGCTATATGGGTAACCCCTTAACGCTATTAAAAAGTAAGTTTATTTTATAAATAGACATTATTATAATAGCGTAATATACTACATAGTAAATAGTTTAACGGATCCTTAGGAGATGTAAATCCCGAGCATCTCTTGAGTTACTGTACTCATATTTATTTCTGTTAATTTAACTCACATGAGATCTTTTAGTTCTGACTCGAGTGTTTTTGTCTTTTCAAATTCGCTCGGGTCAGTCCGAGCGTTTCAGGATCGAAGACTTTAGCTTTAAAGGACGAAGACGAAGGAGTCGTATTATTATTATCTATAGTATTGCACCACACTCATACTGTTCCGCTGCATTGTTTGTATTGGTATGTGTAACTCTGATATTTATTGTATAAAGAAGAATTAACTGTTTTGTAACCGTTTATGAACTGTATATTTATTATTATATTTTATCCTTCCGCTGCGAGATTCTATTTTGTTTTATTTCTTCTCTGTTTTTCTTATTTACCCCATAACAATCCGCCCTTTGCGTATGCTTTTAATTGGCACGTGTGTCGGTTTAAAGTGTGCGAAAAGGCGGGATGTTACAGTTGGTATCAGAGCTTTGGTTTAGCGATAAACTTTGGCTTTGTGGGGTTTGACTCTTTGTTAATAGGGTAGTAATACCCTATGGGAGTCACTGAGCGTATATATATGAGAGAGCGTACTTGTTAGTGTTATAAAAAGATTTTGATATTGTGTTAATCTGTTCCATTTTGTATTTATAAATTCTGGTTGGTGCATGGGACGCTATGACATCAATAGGGATTTCTAAACACTTAATAGGACAGACCGACATAATATTTGTTTTTAATATAGGTGAATGAAATAATTTTGCCTATTATATTTTCTATATATAAAAAATATTTTTATAAAGATATATATATATTTGGTTGCTATAGATTGGGTGTTAGGAAATAAAAAAATATTTATAACAATTGAAGCTAAGTTGGAATTATAATAAATCAAATTGGAGATTTTAGAACTTATGTCCGGGATTTTGAAAATCTGTTTTCAATGGATTTATGGGATATAGGGATTTGGTTTATAAGTATTTTCTTATATAAATATTTAGTATAGTTCGGAAAAATTATTTTAAAGAAGATTTTGGAGAATATAAATTTTGTACTTTCCTCTCTGTCGCTAGAAAATAATTTCGGTGATGGCGGCCGCATCATCGACTTCTATTTTCGAGTTTCGAAGGGAAAGGCCACTGTAGTAAATTCTACTGTAGATTTTTTTTGAAATTATTTAAAATTTTAATTGTTTAAAGGTAATTAGAGATATAAAAGTTGTAAGAAATTAATTATCTATTATTTTAAAGAAATTTTGGAATTTGACCCGGTATTAATTCTTGAATTTCCATTAATTAGTGTAAAAATTTAGGTTAGTGAAATAAAGGTTAAGTAATCAATGAATTAAAAGGGTTGAGATTAAACTTGTATAAGTTCTTTTGCTTTTTCTTTAACATAAATAACTTACCAAGTATAAAAAGTTGAAATGTAAATTAAGAGTGGAATAGAATATTATGCAAGTAGAATTTTGGAAAAATGAAGTATTCAATAAATTACTATTATAAATAAGAATTTAATGGTATTAACTTAAGTGATGATTGGAATTTTACTAAAATTAAAGGTTGTATTATTAATAGGTGATTTTAACCTTAAGAAAGTAAAAAATGAAATTCCTTAATTTATAAAGTTTGATTGTAGGGTTATTAACTTAAGTACGCCTTAATTTCCCCTATTCCAATATAATGGAAAGTAGGAAAAATATAAATGACTGCAATCCATAGTTAATGAATGAGTAAAATCTTTCACTTATAGGAATGCAAGTTATAAGGTTAATAAATTAAGTGTAAGTAGAGGGTTACTGTAATTAAATATAATGGAAACTTCAACATTAAATAAATGAATGAGATTAAAGGTAAGTCGAAATTGTAATTTATAAAACAAATATATATTAATTAAAGGAATGGAGAAGAAACTTGTAAATTTTCACTTACATTCTTAAAACATACATAACCTACCATATAATAAAAGTTGCAATGTTATTAAGAAAACGAAAGGGAAATCTTACAAGTGAAGCTTGAGGTAATTAAAGTATTCAATTAATTGCTGTTAAAACTTAAGCTAAATCGGAAATTTTACTATATAAGAAAGGTAAGTAGAATAAATGGGTGATATAAACTTTAGTCAATAAATTGGAACACAAATATGATAATTTTGTAATAAATGAAAATGAAAATTGTAAGAAGTAAAGGGATCACTCCATAAATGAAAGAAAGAAAATCAAACCATTGAAGCATGAGATAAATGTATAATAAATAAATTTGGGTGTTGGTTTGAATTGTGTTGTTTGATTTATGTTGTTGGGTAAGAAATTTGAAGTGGTTAAATGAATAAGTATCTATCTTTTTTCCATCTAAGACTGTTGAGTAAAGGATGCACTTGATAGTTAATTTCATTTCATACAAATTTCAAGTTTGAACCCAAACAACTATTTGTTTGATGGATTAAATGGTTGCTTTGTTTGTGTATGTATGTTGTCTGTAAGGTTGATGGTTGTTGAATTGTTTGGTTGATTAATGATTGAATCCACTTGAATAGTTCACTTTAAAACAAATAATATTTGAAATAAGATGTACTGTTTTATTCTTCCTTCTCCCTTCTTTTTCCTTTTCGGGGACGAAAAGTTTTGAGTGGGGGAGATTGTAACGACCCGTTGAATTTGATAATGTTAAATGAATTAAATTAATATGTTTCTAATCTAATTTAGAATAAAATAAAGGTCTTAAGATTTTATTTGAGAAAATGTAGTAATTTGTTATAGTAATTGGAATTTAATGTAACAATTTAATAGTTACATGGAAATAGATTTGAACTATGTAAATTTGCACACCTTGTTATAAGTTAAATATAAGAAACCAATATAAATGTGATTCAGTGAATATTAATAAAAATATTTACTAGAATGGAATTATTTAATATAAAATAAATAGTGGAGATTGTACATTTGGTTGTAATAATAAATAGTGACTAAATAAAAGTGTCCGTTGGAATAAATCAATGCAATAAGATATGGAACTGAATGTATGAATATAATTTTGTAGAAATAGTTAATTAACAACTTATTTGTGCATACCCAATTTAATATAAATAACAAAAGGGCTAGCACTTGATGTGCCTAAGTATTAATATATTGGAACTATAATAAAATAGAGAGTTTGGTAGTAAATAAAAATAAAAATACCGTTATTAACTAGTAAATTAATAAATGGATTCTAACAATAGGTAGTAATTAATGCGTGTATATTGGGCATTTGCGGATTACCAATTTTTCTACCTATTCATATAATTTATTTATGTAAATCTAAACCTATGGCAACATTTTGTTAATAAATGTTGGAAGTGAATTTGAATATATCAAAGGATAACAAGTGTTTAGGTTAACCATTTATTTTATTTAGTTAAGAAGGGAAATAGATTGAAATAAAGCTAATTTAATTTTTTTTGGTTGTTAATGGGTATAGTTAAATAAGGAGAAGTTATAGGAAATAAAACGCGCACTAATGAGATGTAATATAATTCCAAAGTTATTTATACCCACAAATAGGTTAATTACTGTATAGAAAGAGTCTAAATCAATAAATGAATTTATTAAGATTACATTTATAATTTTATAACCTTTATGCTGATTTAAGTTCAATTAATTTATTTGATTAAATAGTGCAGTAGCGTAGTTTTGTGCGGTAGTTGAAATAGCTAATTCTTTTAGGTGAAGTTAAGGCTAATTCTATGTATATATTTGACCTATTGTTGATATAGATTCTAGGAAGCAGGATCTATTAATTAAATGGAGTATTAGATTCAATAATTGCATTTATCGCATAAATAAAGAGAATATAACGGTTAAATTTGGCGTTATTGAAATTAAAAAGGAATGGGGGAATAATAATTTGAAATCATTGCAATAGATATTAATTTAAGGTTACCTTAAATAAATTAAGGTAATAAATGGAGGATAGTGTAAATATCTTTATAATACGATGATTTGTGTAGTTAGGGTAGTTTTGATTTGTCACTTAAGATGGAGGATTTTTATAAAAATGTAATAAATGCAGTTTAAATTAAGGCATTGACGTTTGGGTATTTAAGAAGTGATAAACTAAAATTTATTTATTTATTTGAAAATTTGAAATCCAATTTGTGGATTTATTGCAAATAAGTGAAATTTGTGTTTAAC
Source organism: Allium cepa (assembly GCA_030765085.1). Lineage (NCBI taxonomy): Eukaryota > Viridiplantae > Streptophyta > Magnoliopsida > Asparagales > Amaryllidaceae > Allium > Allium cepa. The sequence goes on along the minus strand of CM060934.1, from coordinate 363,495,183 downwards.
CATTACATCGATAGGAATAAATTAAATTTAAGGTTATATTAATAAAATTTGGACTAGAGAAATGATATGAATCGGTTTTAGAAGCCTTAAATATAAAATGGGAAGTAGACGAGATTTCACGTTACAACCATTTTTAAAAATCCTGATGTATGTAGAAATATTTATGAAATATAACGTAAACCAATGTTGAATCAAAAGAATAGAGTCAACACTTATTTATTCATTTAATGTGATATAACTACGAGTATGATTTATTGCAAATTACATGGAAATCTAATATATAGGACATTACCTAAAAAGGAAGAGTAGATAAAATTTATGATAAACATATTTGTATATGAAGGTTATTGATTTAAGGAGAAATTGGGCAAGTTTTATGTATTTGGGTTAAGTGCAACCTTTAATAGATAAATTTAGTGCAATTAAAGAAATTGACATTTAATATTTCGATAACTTAAAATTTGATGGGATAAGAACATTTGGGTAATGAAGGGATGACAAATATTAGCTATGATTCTAGAAGGAATTAAATAGATAATGGGAAGATTAAAATCAGGTTCTAAGCAATAATTATTAAATAACAGAAGTTTAGGAGTAAAGTGAGATAATTGAAAATTTTAATCATTCATATAAGTCATTTGTTTATTAATATGAGTTAGCTAATAAATTTAACTTGGGCAATACCTATATATTGGAAACACATTTGTAAAATGTAATTAATTGAATTTGGTGAATTGGGAATGAATCCAAGGTTATAGGAATTGATGTAATACTACGCAAATAAAAGGTAACTGCATAAAATCAATGTTTCGTAATAAATTGTAATTGATAATTAAGTAGGAATGGGTTTGAATTTGACAAAAAGGAAAATTTATTATTTGCTTACCCATCTATTCAATCTATTAAATTTGATCAGATCCATTTGCAATTAAACGAATTTATTTACAAGTTAGTATGTATTTAGCTGATAACTATAAACCAATTAGGGCAATTGGGTATATATATTACCAGTTAAGTTATATAAGATAATGGTTGACTTAATTAAGGGAGTTTATGTAATAATTTCATTTATTTTGTAAGTGGAAATAAAACGTTAATGATAACAAGTATTCAAAATTTACCATCTATTTAGTATATTAAGTATAATTGATAATCAACTGTAGCAAGTAATAAATAATAAATACGTAACGTTAAATGAAGTAATATTTGAAATTTAATATTTAGAAACTATGTAAATATAAGTGCAGATGAAATTGGGGATATTTACATATTGAAATATGAATCCAATGATAAATCAATCTAATTGACAATAAATAATGGAAAGTAAATTTAATTAAATTTTGGAAATTTAATATATATATACAGTTATAAACCCTAGCTCCATCCTATTGTCATTTGCTGTATATTCATTTCTTCATCTCCTTCTCCTCCTCAAATGGTTGCAAAACCTAGATCTACTTCAATCCAAATTTCAATGAAAATGCAAACACTTCAGAAAAATTCCACAAAAAAAAAATATATGTTAATGTCTCGAGGCACGTAATCTACTGGTGCAATTCGTTTTCTGTTTTGAACATTCGTTTGACCAGAATTAATTCAAACAGTCCGTGACCATTCATTATCGTCGTCGCAAACTTCGTCGGATCTTCAAACCTTTTCTGGGTTTTGTAGAGTGGACGATGGGGATCGCATCTATATGGTTTGTGTGCCATTTTATTTATTTTCAGTTTTGAATTCAATCATCATTTTTCGCCATAACTTTCTCATACGAAGTTGGATTCACACGAAATTTCTTTTGTTAGGATCATAATTTAATTCCGGGTTTGATGACGCTGGTTTGGACAAATTTGGAGACCGTCAAATTTTTGGGTTTAAATCGAATTTAAATTCGATTTAAATTCAAAAGGTGAGTGTTTTAACCCACTCACAACTACTAGAAGCTTTTATGTTTGCTTAAATTAATTTTAGAAATGAATAGAAATTTATTTATGAGTATTTGACATGTTTATTTTATTCATATCTGTTGAATTGCATTTATTTAATTTAACTGTTAATTTAATTAATTTATTGCGTATAAATTTACAGTTAAAATTTATTTGTTTGCATGTGAACTGCTAGTTAACAGTTATATAATTTATTTCTGAATATAGACTGTTGATTAATAGCTGTTAAATTTAATTTGAATAAAATTGCCAGTATTACCTGTTATGTAGTACCAAAAATAATATTGTTATTGATTGATATTGATTGATGATTGCGATTTGGATGATGGATGATGTTGATGAATGGATGTTTATTGTATATCATTAAATTGCAAATTATCATGCATATTTCATTTCATTCGGTATTGTGGTTTGAAATGATATAATACCGCAAAATTTTATATCTTTTAAATTGCGGATTGAAATGATAAATATCCGTATCACTTGACCATAGGATAGAAAATTATAAACAGGCACCGCAGTCTATATATAACTATTTTAATGTGATTTCTAAGGTTTGGATGGAATACGGTTTATAATAATCTTAAATTTTATATTGTATAAATATTTTTCTTCCATATATATATACATATGAAGTTGAAAATTTTGACATTAAACGGTGTATAAAAATCTTTAATAAAAATGGAAGAAAATTAAGAAAATGGAGTTTAATAATTTATATCATATGTTTAAATGTTAAGTTCGGAAATTTTAAGATATGACATTTATAATTGGATTTTTCCCAAAATAAATTAAAATGAATATTCTAGTATAATTTGAATTGGGAAAAATATATATATTTTATTACTAGAAATTGAAGTCTTATTATTTATGGATTTTATATGAATATTCAAGACTAATTAATAGAACAATTGATTTGTTGAAAGAATAAAATCCAACTTTAGTTTGAAATATTGATACTCAAAATGGATATACGTATATAAATAAATTGAAGTGGTTTTGGAACGTGAGAGAGATAATATAAATTTTGGTTTAGACTTTAATAAAGAAATGTATTTGTAAAGCCATGAGAACTATTTTCTTTACAAAGTAACATTTAAGTTAAACCATTTAATTCATATACCGTTGAATGTCCAAACCGTTCAAGTTTTAGAAGTTATGGTTTTAAATTACGATTTTCAAAATACTATGCTTTGAAAATATTTGATTTTCAGACGTTATGAAGTTAAAGCATTTTGATTTTGGAAAAGGATTATATTTGGGATAAGTGATAAAATATGGTTTTGGGTTTTGAAATGATATCGTATTCATGGTTATGAAATGGAATGTTTATTCTGATTTTTAAAGTATAACCTATTTTTAAATGACCGCGGTGTTATAATAACGATGGGTTGGCAAAGAGACCGGGATCGGATATCTGACATACTCTCTGTCGATACCGAAAGCCACTTCGACTAACCGTGTACGCGGTGGAGATTCCAGAATGAAGTAGGTGGTGGCGACGTTTCCTGTAAGGTAAATACGTGGACCCGACTCCCGTGAGTTGGCATAAGGTGGCTAAAACAGGAGCTATTCCCAGGCCAATGAGGTCATACCTCTGATCGGACACTCCTCTTCGATATTATACTATGACTTTGGATTGATTCAGTGGCCACTTTTATTTTGATTTTGGGGAGTTTGTTCGAGGTGGGCGGTAACTGCGGCTACGCGTTTCCACCAGCCTGGGTACGCAATTGGTATATCTACCCTGGCATTGCCTAGTTGTGCCGTGTCACCTACCATACCGAGCCTTGTACGAGTTTGGATTTCTCCCGTAGCCCGTGTGGTATCCTCTGGTGGCTTCCCGATCAGGAAGGACTATGATATTGGATGGACTACTGGGACTATTACGTGTTAAGGGCTATATGGGTAACCCCTTAACGCTATTAAAAAGTAAGTTTATTTTATAAATAGACATTATTATAATAGCGTAATATACTACATAGTAAATAGTTTAACGGATCCTTAGGAGATGTAAATCCCGAGCATCTCTTGAGTTACTGTACTCATATTTATTTCTGTTAATTTAACTCACATAAGATCTTTTAGTTCTGACTCGAGTGTTTTTGTCTTTTCAAATTCGCTCGGGTCAGTCCGAGCGTTTCAGGATCGAAGACTTTAGCTTTGAAGGACGAAGACGAAGGAGTCGTATTATTATTATCTATAGTATTGCACCACACTCATACTGTTCCGCTACATTGTTTGTATTGGTATGTGTAACTCTGATATTTATTGTATAAAGAAGAATTAACTGTTTTGTAACCGTTTATGAACTGTATATTTATTATTATATGTTATCCTTCCGCTGTGAGATTCTATTTTGTTTTATTTCTTCTCTGTTTTTCTTATTTACCCCATAACAATCCGCCCTTTGCGTATGCTTTTAATTGGCACGTGTGTCGGTTTAAAGTGTGCGGAAAGGCGGGATGTTACATTCGAGATAGAAACGAGTTTTCATATCTCAACGTATAGTGCTAAGAATATGACTAAAACTTTTCCATATTAGCAACATCATTTACGGAAATGTAAGTTCCTATCCTTTCCATAACCGAATAAAATTTTAAACTTTTAAAAAACGAACTTGTGCTTGGTTTTCATGTAACAAAACATTAGTAATACACATTAAAAACCATTGGGAATAAGTTAAAAATATCCATATCTTAGGAATAGAAAAATAAGTTAGAACCATTTTTATAAAAATTAAAAAAGCATCGCAAAATGTGTCACTAAATTTTATTGAAAACTTGACTTTCCATGAAATCGATAAAGAAAAATCCATTTCTAACTTTCAAAGACATTTGTTTTAGGGGTTTTAACTTTTTTTCGAGCGTCGTGCTTTTGCACTAAAAGTGCAAAAATGGGACTAAATATTTATTTGGATAAAAAATCCAAGCACGAGATCAACAAAAAGATTTTCGGGAAAAGTGATATTTTTGAAGTGTCAATTCAGCGATAATTATTACAACGACACTTCCTTAAAATATTATATATGTCATATACATTCATCTAAACATTTTGCAGCCATGATAAATATGAAAGTGAATTAACATTGATAAAAAAACCTTTTTGGTTCTATGTAACTACCCTGTTTTTGAAGTTGTAATATTAAATTAATTTAATTGAAATAGTAGTGCTTGAATTCGATTTTTTGACAATTTTTGTTTTTGTAACCAAATTATTATTATTTTTAGTTTATTTAAAATTTAATTAATCAATAAATTCCTTTTTGATAATATTTGGAAACTCAGATAAAATGTTTTGCCAAAGATAAAATATTAAAAGTGTAAATAAAGTTTATGTACTTGAAATAAATGAAGAGAAGTTTTAGTCGATATTCAGTAAAGTAAATACATCAACGAAGATGAGTAAATTTATTTTATGTCAATACAATGAATTATTGAATAGAGCTAAATAATATTAGATTGCATGGAACTGTACAGTTGTCAAAATAAATATGCGTGCTTAGTAAATTGAAGTGAAATCAATTTAAAATTTAAATTTAAATATAGCTATAAATATATTTAAAATGTGTTACTTATACGAGGAGAAAAGAAGAGGAAAACTTATTAATTAAAAACAAGACTCCAGTTAAGCCAAGCCCAATTAAGAAATTAAAAGACCATCTCTTTTACCCATCATCAGCCTATGACTAAATCCACTTCGGTTCAAAGTAAGTATCAACTTTCAATCTATGCCCTAGTTCCCAAATCCTATTTCACGCGGAAAATTTTTTTTATAGCCACGCTTGCAATAGGAAGTCGATGGAAATGGAGGTTGCTAGCGAGGAGACAGCGAGTGATCATCATCGGCGAGGGGATGCGGCGCCTGGGAGTTCGCCATTTTGTCATTGGCGCCTGGGAATTTCGATGGTGGTTGCTATTTTGGTTGACTCGTGGTCGAGGACGCCGCGACCTAGGTTCTGGCAACGTGCGACGTAGACACGGCCTTTAGGTGTTGGTCGAGGCAGTCGATTGCAGGGGAGGAGCTAAGGCGCGCGGTTGCATTTTGACGTTGGCGTTATTGGATATAAGCAGAAGTCGGAGGCATAATTATGGAGTAGCGACAGTGAGAGGCTGCTAGTGATTGGGATGTTGGCTGTGGTGATTTTTTTGCCGTGGCCGATGCATGGACGAAGGAGGCAGTGGTCGATGTAGGCTTTGTGTGATCGTTTTCTTCGTATTGTTAAGGTAAGTTATTTTATAACTCACAAACCTATATCTATGTAAGTTTATTCTCTCTCTCTCTACACACACATACATATATACGCTTCATTTGGAATTTTGTTAATTAATTGATAGGGAATGATTGAATTGCTTGTGAATTGCAATTAATTTTAATAGCAGTTGGATGAAATTATGAAAATAAATTGCATGCTACGAGTTCAATTTGTTAGATGGATGAATTGGTTGAAATATGAGTTTTAAATATTGGATTGAAGCGATAATTGAAAAATGAATCAAATGACTGAAATGAAATTACATGTTAAAACTATATTGTTACTGCAAGTTTGGGTCAACGGTTGAAATTGCATACATTGTTGTATGATTGGATTTTGCCGGAAAGCAACTCGGATTGATAACTAAATTCATATTATGAAATGATATTTTATAGAGCGTCGTTGGCTCTAAAAGTTGCACTATGATGAATTTATTGTATAAATTATTTAAATGTTTTTAAATGAATTTCAAAAATGAGATTTATCTAATTTGATCCATATTGGGATTTTGTTTACAGAATATATGGTTAAAGTACAATTTATTTTTAACTTATTTCTTATTCAAAAATTTCTATTCAAAACTTTTTAAAATGAGTAATATATATTTATAAAACCTTTTAAAAAATTCAGTAGCATAAGTATCTTAAAATTTTGGAAATGTTTTAGAGGCAAAAGTTAAAATATAGTAATATTTATAAAAGTGATTATGAAAGTAATAAAATTCAATTTCAAATAATTTTAGTTATAAAAGCTATTTAAATGATTTTAAAAGGAGTTTGAAAGCCTTTGAGAAAATTATATATTTATTTGTATGTATATGTATTTAAATAGATTTCAAAATAAAGTAATAAATTATGAAAAGTAAAGCATTATTTTAATATAAAATTTAACTAAGATTTTTAAGTTGAGAACTAGTTTATGGTTTATAGTGTTTATGAAGTAATATTATCTATATTTATATAAATTTGAAATAAAGTGAATTATTGAAAATATTTTAGAAATCATTTTCTATATGATAAAATTATATCAATTACTTTCAACTTATAAACTATTGTTGGCCTTTATTGTATTTAGCTTTTGGCTATTTTTATGCAAGCTTGAATTGGATTTCTGTTGAATTTTGTGATTTTCTATGAAACAAATTTTTTAATAAACGGTTGAATAGTTGGGTGGTATGTGACACTTTATACAATTCCTTCAATTATTATTATAATTTTTTAAATAGAATTTGAATGGAAATTACTAGCTTTTAGTAAATACTTGAATTTACTTTCTAGTCTGAAATGGTTAGCTAAATTCTTGTAATTACTAGAGTGACAGTGATTAACACTTAGAGCTGTATTACCTTAGGGTGTTCAGATTTCAGACCGATAGATCCCCCAGAGAAGACAACTCATCTTTCATCATTCTGAGAATCAATACATTTTAGATTTGGGTAGGTAGACCTATTTTTGGGGTTAGGTCTATTATGATATAACTTAGCTATCCTTTATGTTGTTTAGATGGGTGTTATATTACAGCCTTATCGGTTTATTTTACAGTTGGACTATATTTACCTATTTATTTTCATTAGGTAAATTCACATAGTTTTGTCATAAACACGGCTACCTTTTTCTTTAGGAGTCGGGATTTTTACCTGATAGTCTATCTTTTCGTTAGACTTTTGCGCTATGTGGCAGGGTTATTTATTTTAGTTAGGCCTTATGTCGCACAGTATCACATTGATAGTTGACTACTATTATTATTTCGTTATGATTATTTCGTCAGAGGTTTTAGGGATATATATTTATTATCTTTTTGGTTTTGAAGAATTTTGAATTTGGTTACCATCATATTTTGATATGATAGTCCATTAGAGACTGGATATGAATTTATGAAATGGTGATTTTGATCAATATACTTTATTTTAATTATTGGGTTTTTTTACGCATATTTTGAGATGACTTATTTTAGAGTTAAGTCATTTATGGAATTATAAAGTAGTGGATTAAATTAATATGCCTTATTATGATTGTTTATTTGTCCGACATATTTTATATGGCTTATTATTTTAAGTCATAAAATTATGATATTAGTATCTCACCTATTATTTAGATATAGTCTGACTCGTTTATTATTTTATTACTTGAGTCAGGCCGAAACTTTACTAGCACAGAGACCCATTGACCTTTGGATTTTGGGCTAGCATTGAAGTAGACTATTTTAATAGTTTTAGTTTGCTTCATACTTGTATGTATTGACAGTTAGGAGTTTATGTCATCTATATTATATAGTAGTGACTATGTACCTAATACAAGATTTTGGATATGATGTATATATTTATGTGGGTCTAGTATTCATATTTTGTAGACTCACATTCTATTATGTATATGATGATGATGTATATTATTCTGCTATGATTTGTGACTTTGGTTCTAATTTATTTATATTATATATTGTTTTGAATATTTTAATCGATGTGTTTATTACTTTGTATTAATACTGCACATGTTAAATTTTTAGTTCAGATTCTCAAAAAGGTAATGAGACATGTCAGTGTTAGTATAAAATATATTCACATTCGATCGTCCTTAACTAGTCGTATTCTCTGGATTAGCAGACAATATTACTTGTAATGTTCTTTGTTAAACTGAACATATCGGCGGGGTCGTTACAGCTAGGTATCAGAGATGCGTTCAGAACATTATAGAATATAATTGATACAGAATCGAGATCTAAACCTAGATGACCTAGAGTCCCATCCCTTGGGGGCATAGTTGTTAGTAATTTAATTAACTATTTAGGAATAGGAATATAAATGATTATTGGGAATAATCATGGGAATGTATTTGAAAAATCTTTTGATAATACTATATAACTTATTGTTATGAAAATATTGAAACCCACTTCTGTAAAGCGTGAGATGTAATGGATATTATAAATAAGTAGAAGTAGATGACTTAGAATTAAATTATTGTGTTTTGATTTGTTAGTGATCAGAATGCGCAGCGGAAGCTGGAAAATAGCTTTCCGCTGAAGGTGATTGTTTGTTTGTTTGATTGAAATGTATGTTATTTGCATTTATCTTTGTTTTTGTTTAAGCTTAGTTTAAATGGTGGAAGTGAATAAAATTTTATAATTCAAAGAATTTATAAACCCATTTGAATTTGGATGAACTCAATTATTATTAAAAGTCAGCGGTTTCTCCAAAATAGAATCGTCGAGGAATAATAAAAATGTCTAAGCAATTAATAATTATAAAATATAAAATGATGAATAATACGTATCTAATTAAATTGGGAATTTAAAAAATATATACTTGATAAATAAAATAAGATATAATTATATTTGAGTGGTTGCTTACTGTTGTGAATAATAGAATATGATGTGATATACTGTTTTGAATGAAAATGGTCGATGATGAATGTGTATCAATATGTAACATCATAAGTTAATAATTTTGTGTAAGAAAGCAAGTAAGCATGAATATTATTTTCTGAAGTGGTCAAAAATAATTTTAATGGTATATTTTGTGTTAATTTGTCCGTTGAGTATTTTAAGAATTTTGGTCGATGTGTTTGACCAATATTATCGAGAGAGATTCCTAAACAGTAGAACAAGGCATTTCGACACGATAGTTTGAAAAGAATAATATGTTTTGGAAACAAGAAAAAGACATTTTGAAAATAATACAAGGCATAGAAAAATAATAATAATATACAATGTTGGAAAAATAAAACATTAGGAGCATGAAGACATATAACAGGTAACAAACAAAACTTAATATATCTGTACATGCCTTGTTGAAAAATATGGATATATTAGCCTGAAGAAGAAACATATGGCTGTATATATGGCTTACTATATAAATATGCATGCACCTGGTTGCTTAAATATTTATGGTTGTCAGATTTTATAAATTACTTAATTTTGAGGAGTTTACATTTAAAAGGATGTTTATACTTAAATACAACATGTACAAACAATTTGTTCATGTGTGGTTGTCATTCCTGAACTTTCTTTGGAAATGAAAACCTTAAATAAAGCAGCACTACACTTGCTGAAATGTATATAGGAAGATAAAGTTACTTGTTTACTTTATATATGTCCTTATACGTGTTCCTTACCTTATATAAGTGGTTGAGATGAAAATGTTTTGGAATAGATTTAATAAGAAATAAATACAATGGAATATATATAATTATTATGGAAAAATAGTAATAATATAAGTATGTGGAAGGAGGAAATTTCTTTTGACATTATAAGTTAGACTACTAAAGTGAATTTGAATTTATTTTTTATTTGCAACTCTCAATTTTTGAAAGTAAGATTTCAAAAATATGTAACTTGATTTATTATTGATGTGATATACTTATATGGTTTTTTACGAAATAGCATCTTGAAAAAAAAATGAGTTAAGAAATAGATATTTTATATAAGTGTTGATAAAAAGAATTTAATAGGCGAGCTTTTCAAAATGAAATGAAGCAGAATATTAAGTGGAGACAGAAGTAGATAAATAGTTCTTAAATAAAGAAGGAATAACTTTTGTTTGACTTACAAGAATAATGGTCAATGTGTTTACGATTTTTTCGTTTCCACGTCCCTTTTATACATATGCTCAACCTGAATTGGGAGTATATGTTAATTAACTAGAATGGAGAACAACCAAAGATGTGTGATTCAGATTTTCATATTGATCAACACATTCCAAAAATATTATTTAGCTTTCATTTACCATAATAGTAATCTTAATTATGTCAATTAATTACATACTAAAGTTAACATACATGATAATCAGAGGATGTGTGGGTACAATGTATAAATAGCCCATTTAAGAATTTTTGTTAATTTATTTACATATATTGCATTCCTCTTTTTGTAAATGCATGTAATGTAAAATTTCTAACTTTCAAGTGATGGGATGACCAAAACCCTAAAAAACTCGAATATCACTGTACACCTCTTAATAACTGATTAGATAATAAATACATGCATCTCTCCTCATTTATCTCATTAATTTGCCAATTGTATCTCCACTGGCATTAATTTCGTTTTAGTTTTTGGCTTTGACTTTTGATTATATATACACAAGTAGCTGCTTTGAATGAATGAATAGGTAGGTTTCAAATATGTTTGTTCTTGAAAATATAGCTTTGGATGCACATATAACATGTATGATTTCATTTATATGCTGATTTCTAAACGAATAAAGGATCATAAAATTTTGAATGCAAATATATGGGAACTAATTGATGCGGCACGACCTACGGAAGCACAAGGCTTAGGTCGTTCATGAGTTAACAGGTCGCATGGGAAGGAGCAACGAGTTAACAGGTCGCATGGGAAGGAGCAACGAGTTAACACAGCTTCGGTTTTAGGTCGTTCAGAAATTTTAGGTCGGCAACGACTTAAGAAAGAAGATTTAGGTCGGCAACGACCTATTGAAGATGTTTTAGGTCGGCTACGACCTAGTGGGATTTCGCGACTTAATGAAGAACGAGTCAACTTGATAAGTCGTTCGGAGTTAGGTCGTTACAAGGAAGGACGTTCAGATAGCTACAAAGTGATAGGTCGTTGTAACGACCTACGACCTAGTTAGGTCGTATGAAGAGGATTGGGAAGAATTCTGGTTACAGCTTCTTTAGGTCGCTATGCTTAAGTCGTTGGGATGTTCTTAAGTCGTAAGTCGTTAGGTCGTATACGACCTAGGTGTATGTGTTGTAATTGTGGTAACATGTGTTGTGATAAGTCGTAGGTCGGCATGTAGATAAGTCGGCCGACGGTGTACTGTGTTGTAAGGGGGTTGAGTCGTGAGTCGTGAGTCGTGAGTCGTGAGTCGTGAGTCGTGAGTCGTGAGTCGTCATGAGTTGTAAGTCGTGTACGACTTAAGGCACCGGTTGTGGAATGCTATAAATAGGGAGTGTGTTGTACATTTGAAGTAGTTGATTGTTGAATAAAATTTTGTTTTGATTGCTGTGTGCTTTCATCTAAATTGGTAGTTGAGTGTGATCTCCTATCTCCACTTTTGGTTAATCGAGTGCGCTCGATTCAATGATTGTTGATGCCAATTCACGGTATCAAGTGCGCTTGATCAACGTTTGAATAATTGTAGATCTTCTTTCACGGTATCGTGCACGATCAACGTGTCAAAGATAGCTAGAATTCGGTATCTTTGTGATCAAAGAATTTGGGCATTTCAGTATCTTCAATCCACCGTTTGCTACTATCATCGATCTATATCGTTTTGTTAATATCCGCTGCGTCAGTTTGGTATCAGAGCTAGACTTAGCCAATCATAGCTAAGCCGAGTCTTGGAGCCAAGGAGTTTGAAGTTGGTGTTCATCGTGTTCATCTTGAAGTTGCAACAAGTTAGAAGTTTTCGATCCATATTCTTTTGGATCAAAGTATGGAAGTTGTTTGAATTTGATTTGTGTTGAAGTGTTGAGGCCGAGCCAAGTTGAGTTAGAGCCGTGCTTGTTGGACTTGTGTTGATGATTTTTGAAGTATTTGTTGAAGTGTTGTGAAGTTCAATCATGCCGCCAAGGAGAGCTAATCGTCATCAAAATGTGGAAGCGTTGTATAGAAGGGAAGAGGCCGAGCAAATGGAACAACATATTAATGAGAAATTTGATGAAGGCATTGGAAAGTTAGAGAAGTTGATGAATGATTTGAATCAAAATCAAAGGAGGAGATCGCCAATCTCGAACCATGGAGGAAACCGAGTTTCACCATCGGTTACGGAAGCGAGAAGGGTATCACCACAATTTTTTAGAGAGAGAATAGAAACATCAATTTCATCGAGAAGAGATCACCATGATTATGGACATGAAGAAAGGAGAACTCCACGAGAGTTTGAAGATGAGCCATATCGAGATGAAGAGAGACATAATAGAAGAGACATGCGTGATCGAAGGGATGATGGTCGAGATCGATATAGACATACATTTGATTTTAATGAAGAGGGTGATAGAGCTAGCATTCATTATCGAGATCGAGACCAAGTACGAAATGTATATCGGGATGTTGAAGATGATCGACGTTGGGAATCGGGTATGAAGATGGAAATTCCAAAGTTCAAGGGTGGAATGGTAGCTGAAGAATTCCTTGATTGGTTGTCTAATGTTGAAGAGATCTTTGATTTCAAAGAGGTCCCGGAGAATCGTCGAGTAAAGTTGGTTGCTACTAGGTTGAGGGGAAGAGCTATGGCATGGTGGCAGCAGACTAAACTTACACGAGAACGGATGAGGAAGTCAAAATTGAATCATGGGAGAAGATGAAGAAGTTAATGAAGGCTACATTCTTACCTTACAATTTTCAATCACTTATGTATCAGAGGTTGCAAAACTTGAGGCAAGGAACGAAGACTGTTAATGATTATGCTGATGAATTTTATCAACTGATTGCTCGAAATGACATTATGAAGACAGAGGAACAGCTGACTGCTAGATTTGTTGGAGGGTTGAGGATGCAGATTCAAGATATGGTGAATATGTTTGATCCAAGATCTGTAGCAGAAGCACATCAGAAAGCGTTGGCTTGGGAGAAGCAGGGAAGGCGTGGAGGTGGTGTGTTTACTAATTCCAACAATCAAGTGAAGGGTGTTAGTGGAAGCTCTAATGTTCCTAAATCTATCGGTAAACCAGTTGTGAATGAAGTTGCGAAGACGAAGGTCAACAACAGTTTCAAGTGTTACAATTGCCAAGAAATGGGTCACAAGAGTAATGAATGTCCGAAGCCGAAGAAACGAACTATGATTGCTGAAGTTGAAGGTGAGGATGTTGATGAAGGTTATTCTAGTCCAGCTGAGGAGGATGAACAGGATATTACGTCAGGAGATGAAGGATGTAATCTAATGATGAGGAGGTCTTGTTTAATACCGAAGCAAGAAGAAGAAGCTAGTTGGTTGAGGAGTAACATCTTTCAGTCAACATGCACTATTCTGGGAAAGGTTTGTAAGTTTGTGATTGATGCAGGAAGTTGTGACAATATTCTTTCTACTGAAGCCGTAAGAAAGTTGAAGCTGAAAACGGAGAAGCATCCAAATTCTTACAAGATAGCGTGGTTAAGAAAAGGAGGAGAGGTGAAGGTGGATAGACGAGTTCGAGTTCCATTTTCTATTGGGAAGAAGTATAAAGATGAAATTTGGTGTGATGTTGTGGAGATGGATGTTTGCCACTTACTTTTGGGAAGACCATGGCAGTATGATCGAGCAGTGCAACATGACGGTCGGACCAATGGTTACAGCTTTATGTTCGAGGGTGTTAAGATCATTTTGGTTCCAAAGAAGCGACAACAAGAAGAAAGCAAGTCAGAAGAGATTAAGGAGCTGAAAACTTTGTTGACTTTGAAGGAATTCATCGAAGAAGTAGAGGAGAGTCCAGAGGTGTTTTTGTTGGTTGGGAACGAAGCTACTGAATCCGTTGAAGTTCCAGAGGAAGTAAACCGGTATTGGAAGAATTCAGTGATGTGCTTCCTGAAGAGTTGCCAACGGAGTTACCACCGTTGCGGGATATTCAACATCAGATTGATCTTGTGCCAAGGGCAGTATTACCACACATGCCACATTACAGAATGAGCCCTAAGGAGCATGAGGAACTGAGAAGGCAAGTGGAGGAGTTGTTAGAACATGGGCGTGTTCAAGAGAGCTTGAGTCCTTGTGCAGTGCCAGCCTTATTGGTGCCAAAGAAGGATGGTTCGTGGAGAATGTGAACGGATAGTCGGGCTCTAAACAAGATCACTGTGAGATACAGATTTCCTATGCCGAGGTTTGATGATTTGATTGACCAGTTGAGTGAAGCTGTTGTGTTCTCAAAGATTGACTTGAAAAGTGGATACCATCAGATTCGTATTAGACCGGGTGATGAGTGGAAGACTGCTTTCAAAACCAGGGAAGGTTTATACGAATGGTTGGTTATGCCATTTGGTTTATCGAATGCACCGAGTACTTTTATGAGAGTGATGAACCAGATTTTCAGACCATTCATTGGGAAGTTCGTGGTTGTTTACTTTGCTGATATTTTGATCTACAGTGGAAGTATGGAAAAGCATGTCCAGCATTTGCGTGAAGTACTGTTGATTCTACGGCAGGAGAAATTTTACGCTGCAACGAAGAAGTGTGTGTTCATGACGCATAGTGTTTTGTTTCTGGGATATGTTCTATCAAAGGAAGGAATTCGAGTGGATGAAAGTAAAATAGAAGCTGTCAGGAGTTGGCCACAGCCAAAGACAATTACTGAAGTCAGAAGTTTTCATGGGTTAGCATCATTCTACCGAAGATTCATTCCACACTTCAGTAGCGTGATGGCACCAGTTACGGATTGCATGAAGGGAAAGAAGTTTGTATGGTCAGAGGAAGCAGGGGTTGCTTTTGAGAAAATCAAGACACTATTGACGTCAGCGCCAATTCTTGTATTACCAGACTTTCAGTTGTTATTTGAGCTACATACGGATGCATCTAAGGTTGGGATTGGTGGAGTATTGAGTCAGAGTGGAAGACCAGTTGCTTATTTCAGTGAGAAGTTGTCAGGAGCGAAGATGAGATATAACACGTATGATGTGGAATTTTATGCTGTGGTTCAAGCTGTAAAACACTAGAGACACTATCTCTTTCAGAAAGAGTTTGTTCTTTACACTGATCATGAAGCGTTGAAGCACTTACAAGGGCAGGATAAGATTTCAACAAGGCATGCATCGTGGATTGCTTATCTGCAGCAATTTACGTTTGTTGTGAAACATAAATCGGGAGTTACGAATCGTGTAGCAGATGCATTGAGCAGAAGGAGTCACCTGTTGACTACAATGAAGATTGAGGTGACAGGGTTTGAATTGTTGCCAGAACTGATTGAAGAAGATCCTTACTTAATGAAGTTTGTTGAGAAAGTCAAGGATGGAAGTACTGATGAATTTGTATTGGTAGATGGATTCTTATTCAAAGGGAGTCAATTATGTGTACTATATTGCAGCTTGAGAATGAAAATTGCGAAAGAGTTGCACGAAGAAGGACATGTGGGTAGAGATCGAACATTGCAGTTGATTTCTCAGTCTTATTATTGGCCGTCAATGAGAAGGGAAGTTGAAAGGTTTGTGCGTAGATGTCATGCTTGTCAGGTTTCGAAAGGGACAGCTACAAATGCAGGATTGTATATGCCATTACCTGTTCCTACAAAACCGTGGGTAGACATTAGCATGGATTTCGTGTTGGGTTTGCCGAGAACTCAAAGGGGAAATGACTCTATATATGTTGTGGCGGATCGTTTCTCGAAGATGGTACATTTTATTGCTTGTAAGAAGACATCGGATGCTGTTCATGTTGCTCAGTTATTTTTCAAAGAGATCTATCGACTTCATGGATTGCCAGAATCTATTGTGTCGGATAGAGATACTCGTTTTCTGAGTCACTTTTGGCTAAGTTTGTGGAAGATGGTCGGAACGAAGCTGAATTTTAGTAGCACTTACCATCCGCAAACTGATGGGCAAACGGAGGTAGTTAACAGATCGTTGGGAAATTTATTGCGATGTCTTGTGAAAGATAATCTGAAAAGTTGGGATGTGAAGTTATGTCAAGCAGAGTTTGCTCATAATCATGCGGTGAATCATAGTACAGGTTTCAGTCCATTTCAGATTGTATATTCAAATTTACCAAAGGGACCGTTGGACCTATCGATAGTGCCACAACCGAAGGGGACGGTTAAAGGAGCTGTAGATTTTGTTGATGGGTTAACTGAATGTCATAAAATCGTTCAGGAACGATTGGTGAAGGCAAATGAGAAGTATAAGCGGACTGCAGATTTGAAGCGACGAAGTGTTGAATTTAACGAAGGTGATTTGGTTTACGCAGTATTGATCAAAAGATCGTTTTCCGGTGGGAACGTACAATAAATTGAAGGTGCGGAAAATTGGTCCAGTTGAAATTCTAAAGAAAATCAATGAGAATGCGTACCAGTTGAAGTTAGCAGAAGATGTTCATACTTCTGATGTTTTCAACGTCAAATATTTAATTCCGTACCATGGAGCTGAACTTGTTGTGGAAGAAGATGGTGAAAATTCGAGATCGAATTTCTGTCAACCAGGGGAGGATGATGCGGCACGACCTACGGAAGCACAAGGCTTAGGTCGTTCACGAGTTAACAGGTCGCATGGGAAGGAGCAACGAGTTAACATGTCGCATGGGAAGGAGCAACGAGATAACACAGCTTCGGTTTTAGGTCGTTAAGAAATTTTAGGCCCGCAACGACTTAAGAAAGAAGATTTAGGTCGGCAACGACCTATTGAAGATGTTTTAGGTCGGCTACGACCTAGTGGGATTTCGCGACTTAATGAAGAACGAGTCAACTTGATAAGTCGTTCGGAGTTAGGTCGTTACAAGGAAGGACGTTCAGATAGCTACCAAGTGATAGGTCGTTGTAACGACCTACGACCTAGTTAGGTCGTATGAAGAGGATTGGGAAGAATTCTGGTTACAGCTTCTTTAGGTCGCTATGCTTAAGTCGCTGGGATGTTCTTAAGTCGTAAGTCGTTAGGTCGTATACGACCTAGGTGTATGTGTTGTAATTGTGGTAACATGTGTTGTGATAAGTCGTAGGTCGGCATGTAGATAAGTCGGCCGACGGTGTACTGTGTTGTAAGGGGGTTGAGTCGTGAGTCGTGAGTCGTGAGTCGTGTACGACTTAAGGCACCGGTTGTGGAATGCTATAAATAGGGAGTGTGTTGTACATTTGAAGTAGTTGATTGTTGAATAAAATTTCGTTTTAATTGCTGTGTGCTTTCATCTAAATTGGTAGTTGAGTGTGATCTCCTATCTCCACTTTCGGTTAATCGAGTGCGGTCGATTCAACGATTGTTGAAGCCAATTCACGGTATCAAGTGCGCTTGATCAACGTTTGAAGAATTGTAGATCTTCTTTCACGGTATCGTGCGCGATCAACGTGTCGAAGATAGCTAGAATTCGGTATCTTTGTGATCAATGAATTTGGGCATTTCAGTATCTTCAATCCACCGTTTGCTACTATCATCGATCTATATCGTTTTGTTAATATCCGCTGCGTCACTAATGTATTATATACTCTAGGATTTGAAAGTACAGGAGCTAAAGGCGTACATAGTATATTTCAGGAGTGTTAAAACTCAGCTATAAGCAAATTTCAGGTTTTGAATATGAAGTTTATAAAGGTTGGCGAGATAAATTTTGGCCTCAAGTATTTATAATATAAAGAGTTAATATTTGGAAGTTGTATTAACATTTAACTTCTTACCAAACATTCTTGTTTTTCATGTCATTATCTCAGCTGTAAGTTTGTAAATCATATTTTAGTGTTATTAACTTAAGTTTAAATTTATAGTTAACTTGAGTTTACAATTGTAATTAACTCACCTTTGAGCGGTATCAATTTGTTATATGACACCATTGTCAAACTTGTCCTAATATTTGATTGTACATGGATATGTAAAAATAATAGTTTGGATATGTACATGAATTCACAAGCTTGCTAATTTTTAGCCTAATTAAAAAAAAAGGGTGTCGTTGCCACTAGAGCGGCGGCGGCGGCAATAGGCTACAGCCACCAGAGCAGCAGCAAGCTGCTGCAAGGAAAAATAATATATAAAGAAGAATGAAAGACATTCTTTAATATTAGGAGAGTGTTGATGCAACTTTTTAGTAAACTCACACTTTCTTTGTCGTTTTCCTTTTAGGCTAAAATCTGAAACGTCAATCAAGTATATAATAGATTTGCATTCCAAGCTTCATACTACCAGTTATATTTATTTCTGTCCCATTGAAACTAATCGAACGATCTTTTCCGCTCTTGCTAGTCAAATTCTTATTTTATTCTCAAGTGTTGTCAGTTTAGTAGTACGGATGGAAATTCATTGTTACATGGCCTTGCAAGTTTACAAATGTGTTAACTGACAACAATTAAAAAAAAGAAAAACAAAGAAAAAAACGAAAAAAAGAGTTACACATAGTGAATATGTTGGACATATTAGAATATGTATGTTCATTCATTTTAAGAGACTATCAGGATTAAAAGGACGAATGACATAGTTATCTGATTTTATCCTAAGTAAAATTGTTGTTTTTAAAGAAAGTAGCATATTCATTGCCTATACACTCATATTTACTTCCTGTATTAAGATTTGTATTGCTACTACAAGCAAAACAAAATAATGGATCTTGAAGTACATGATTAGTTATAAATATTTCAGTGAACTGCATGTATAGGGTACACTACAGTCTGCAGGGTTGCTCACTTTTTAACTCAATATAGTAATATACCACCAAGACCAACACAATGATACATCCAAATATCTGTTCTTATATTACAAATAATAACAATGACTTGGATAGCAAGTGGGTTTTAATGTTAAAGTAGTGTGTTTCTACATTCAAAAGAATGTATGCATTTTGTATATCTCTATATGCAACTAATACTTGTACTTAAGTTGAGATTAGGTACTCTCAAAGCATATTTGGACTAAATGGTGGCGATAGCTTGCTTTGGCCACTTTAAAAGTTAACCGCTTTGGTTTAATGCTAAAATAAAGGTACGCTTTCGGATTAAATACAACAATGATAGAAATATTGTTATATATTGTGTTTTCAAGTGTGTGGTCGATGTATATCATATATATCATATTTGTGAAATTGCAAATTGCTTTCCGTACAAAGAAGACTCTACCGAATATTTTTTAAACATTTTAACACATAGAAAATTTTCAATAAATTTTCGTATATGAAAAAACGGAAATTAATAAATGAGCCTTATTTAAGTTAGAACTTACGAAAAGTTGATTTCAATATTAATCAATTAGAAAATTGAACGAGTTTTAATTTGATTGTAGTTGTTAAAAGGGAATTAACGATTGTTTTTTATGCTACGTCTCCCAATAAGAAATTGCGAGGACACAATTTTCACAAGATGGGAGGTCTGTAACAACCATGTTTTTGAAGTTGTAATATTAAATTAATTTAATTGAAATAGTATCCCTTGAATTCGATTTTTTGACAATTTTTTTTGTTACCAAATTATTATTATTTTTAGTTTATTTAAAATTTAATTAATCAACAAATTCCTTTTTGATAATATTTGAAAACTCGGATAAAATGTTTTACCAAAGATAAAATAATAAAAGTGTAAATAAATTTTATATACTTGAAATAAATGAAGAAAGGTTTTAGTCGATATTCAGTAAAGTAAATAAATCAATGAAGATGAGTAAATTTATTTTTGTTATAATATATGTATATTATAAAGTGAATATGCTTGTACATTGTTTTGTTTAGTACCACATCGTGAGATAAGTTCAGTCCTTACTTCTGAAGACTTTATATAAAGTAGGTGATGCAGCGCACTATGATTGCGATAGGTCGCTTGGAATAAGTCGTTCTCGACCTAGGCATAGCGAGTTATGGGATAGCGAGATAAGAGAAGAAGGAGATGCAACGCCAACCGCCAACGACCTATGTGTTGAGTCGCGCAACGAGTTACGACCTAGCGAGGTATCAAGGTTGTGCAGTGAAGCGAGTTATGCAGGGAAAGGGGAACCAGCGACCTACGATAAGTCGCTCAACTTTAGGTCGCTAACTCATTAGAAACTAGTTCATGAAGCAGTAATGTTTAGGTCGCTCGAAGATTTCCAGAAGCCACTTCTTTAGGTCGCTCAAGCGAGATAACGACCTTATGCCACATGAAGCAAGCCGCTGTTGGTTAAGTCGTTTGGTGTCGTATGTTGTTAGGTCGCGTAAGTCTTAAGTCGCGTATGTGCTGTGTTGCTTAGATCGCGACTTGTGTTCTGTTGTTAAGTCATTCATTGTTATGTCGTTATGTGTACATGTTGAGTCGTTATTTGTTAAGTCGTGTACTGTGTTGTATGTACTAGGTCGCTTACTTGTTGTAACTTGTATTTTGTTAGGTCATTTAATCTGTTAGGTCGTTAGCGACCTATGTTAGGTCGGTAAAGAGTGTGTTGTATGAGTTGTAATCTCTATAAATAGCGGAGTTTTGTCATTTGTAAAGTAGGTTGATTTTGAATAAAATTTTGTTTGAGTGCTTTGTGCCTCTTTGAAATTGGAAGTTGAGTGTGAGTCCCTTTCTCCATTTGCGGTATTCGAGTGCGCTCGAATCAACGGATTTGAAGCTGATTCACGGAATCTCGTGCGCGAGATCAACGTAGAAGAATCGTAGATCTTTTAACACGGTATCGTGCGCGATCAACGTGTTGGAGATAGCTAGAATTCGGTATCTCTCGAGATCAACGAATCTGGGCATTCAGTATTTTCCAATCCATCGATTTATCTTGTTTCATCTAATCGTTTTTTCGATTAGTTTGACACGAAATGCACATTTCGTCGTTATCGTCATAATCCGCTGCGTCAGTTTGGTATCAGAGCTAGACTTAGCCAATCATAGCTAAGCCGAATCTATTGGGAGAAGATTTGAAGTTTTGGAGTTGTGCATCACATTGTTTGATCAAGGCCGAGAGTGGGAGTTGTTGTTTGATCAAGGCTGAGTTATGTACAGGCCGAAAGTTCAGTTGCTGAAGTGAAGGCCGAGTTAAGTGCAGCCGAGCCAAATCCTTTTCAAAGCTAAGTATTGAAGTGTGTGTTTGAAGATTCTACAATGTCGCCGAGAAGAGCTAATCGTCATCAAAATGTTGAAGCGTTGTATAGAAGAGAAGAAGCTGAGAAAATGGAACAACGCATCAATGAAAAGTTTGATGAAGGAATTGAAAAGTTGGAGAAATTGATGAATGATATGAATCAAAGTCAAAGGAGAAGGTCACCAATCTCGAACCATGGAGGAAACAGAGTTTCACCATCGGTTGCGGAAGCGAGGAGGGTGTCACCACAATCCCATCGAGATCGAAGAGAATCATCAGTTTCTATGAGGCAAGAACATCATGAGTATCGAGGTGAAGAGAAAAGAACCCCACGTGGATTTGAAAATGAGCCATATCGTGATGATGAAAGATATAGTAGAAGAGATATGCGTGATCGTAGGAATGTTGATGGTCGAGATCGATATCGAAGTACATTTGATTATGATGAAGATGGTGATAGATGTAGTGTTCATTATCGAGATCGAGACCAAGTACGAAATCACTATCGGGAGGTAGAAGATGATCGTAAATGGGAGTTAGGGATGAAGATGGAAATTTCAGAATTCAACGGTGGAATGGTAGCTGAAGAATTTCTTGATTGGTTATCTGAAGAAATTTTTGACTTTAAGGAAGTTCCTGAGTCTTGCAGAGTTAAGTTAGTTGCTACTCGTTTGAGAGGAAGAGCTATGACATGGTGGCAGCAAACAAAACTTACACGAGAGAATGGGCAGATCGAAGATTGTCACATGGGAGAAGATGAAGAAATTGATGAAGGCTACTTTCTTGCCTTATAATTATCAATCTCTTATGTATCAGCGATTGTAGAACTTGAGACAGGGAACGAAGTCGGTGAATGATTATGCAAATGAGTTTTATCAACTTATTACCAGAAACGATATCATGGAGACGGAAGAGCAATTAACAGCTAGATTTGTTGGAGGGTTGAGAATGCAGATTCAGGACATGGTGAATATGTTTGATCTGAGATCTATTGCAGAAGCACACCAGAAGGCATTAGCTTGGGAGAAGCAAGGCAGAAGAGGTAGTGGTGTGTTTACAAATTCCAACAATCAAGTGAAAGGGGCTAGTAGCAATGCGGATGTTTCCAAGGCTGTTAATAAACCGGTTGTTGATGAAGTTGCTAAGACCAAGGTCAACAATAATTTCAAGTGCTATAATTGTCAGGAGTTTGGTCATAAGAGCAATGAATGTCCGAAGCCTAAGAAACGAGTGATGGTTGCTGAGGTTGAGGTTGAGGATGAAGAAGTAGAATATTCCCATTCACCACAAGTCGATGAGGAAGTAGAATTAGTGTCAGGAGACGAAGGACGTAATTTGATGATGAGGAGATCTTGTTTGACACCAAAACAAGAGGATGAATCTAGGTGGTTGAGGAGCAATATTTTCCAGTCAACGTGCACTATTCTGGGAAGGGTTTGCAAGTTTGTTATTGATGCGGAAAGTTGTGACAATATCATTTCTACAGAGGCTGTAAAGAAGTTGGAATTAAAGACTGAGAAGCATCCTAAACCTTACAAGTTAGCTTGGTTGAGGAAAGGTAGAGAAGCGAAGGTTAGTAGAAGAGATTGTGTAACTTTTTCAATTGGGAAGAAATACAAAGATGAAATTTGGTGATGTGGTTGATATGGATGTATGTCATCTGTTGTTGGGAAGACCGTGACAATATGATAGAGCTGTGAAACATGATGGTCGTACCAACAGCTACAGTTTCATGTTTGAAGGTACTAAAATCACTTTAATTCCTAAAAAGCAACAACAGAAGGAAAGCAAGTTGGAGGAGATTGAAGAGCTGAAAACTTTGCTATCTTTGAAAGAGTTTGTTAAAGAAGTCGAAGATGAACCTGAAGTATTTTTGTTGATCGGACGTGAGTGATGAAGTGGTTGAAATTCCTGAAGAAGTAAAGCCAGTGCAGGAAGAATTTGAAGATGTATTTCCTGAAGAGCTGCCAAAAGAGTTACCACCGTCGAGGGACATACAACACCAAATAGATCTTGTTCCACGAGCTGTGTTACCACATAGACCACATTACAGGATGAGTCCAAAAGAACACGAGGAGTTGAGAAGGTAGGTGGAAGATTTGCTTGAACAAGGGCGTGCACAGGAAAGTTTAAGCCCTTGTGCAGTTCCAGCCTTGTTAATGCCGAAAAAGGATGGAACGTGGACGATGTGTACTGATAGTCGGGCACTGAACAAGATTACCGTAAGGTATAGATTTCCAATGCCAAGATTGGATGATTTATTAGACCAGTTGAATGGAGCTGTTATCTTTTCGAAGATTGAGCTGAAAAGTGGATATCATCAAATTCGAATTCGACCAGGGGACGAATGGAAGACAACATTCAAGACACGTGAGGGGTTGTATGAATGGCTGGTTATGCCGTTTGGTCTTTCGAATGCACCTGGTACGCTTATGCGGGTGATGAATCCGATCTTTAGGCCATTTATTGGGAAGTTCATGGTGGTGTATTTTGATGATAAACTGATATACAGTGGAAGCCTAGAAGAACACTTGCATCATCTGAGAGAAGTGTTGAGGGTACTGCGAGAGGAACAATTTTATGCTGCAACGAAGAAATGCGTATTCATGACGCATAGTGTTTTATTTTTGGGATATGTTATATCAGAAGGTATACAGGTGGATCAGAATAAAGTTGAAGCAATCAGAAATTGTCCACAACCCAGGACGATAACAGAAGTTAGAAGTTTTCATGGTTTGACATCATTCTACCAAAGATTCATTCCACACTTCAGTAGCGTGATGGCACCAGTTACTGATTGTATGAAGGGGAAGCAATTTTCATGGTCAGAGGAAGCAGGATTTGCTTTTGAGCGGATCAAGGAACTTTTGACGTCAGCGTCCATTCTAGTATTACCAGATTTCAGTTATTGTTTGAACTACATACTGATGCATCTAAGGTTGGAATTGGAGGGGTGTTAAGTCAGAGGGGTCGTCCTATTGCTTATTTCAGTGAGAAGCTTTTGGGAGCCAAGATGAGATATAATACTTATGATGTAGAATTTTATGCTGTTGTGCAAGCCGTGAAGCATTGGAGACACTATTTGTTCCATAAAGAATTTGTTCTGTATACTGATCATGAAGCATTGAAACATTTGCAGGGACATGACAAAATTGCAGCCAGACATGCTTCGTGGATTGCATACTTACAACAGTTTACATTTGTTGTGAAACACAAATCGGGAGTTACAAACCGTGTTGCAGATGTATTGAGTAGAAGGAATCATTTGTTGACTACAATGAAGGTTGAAGTGACAGGGTTTGAAGTACTTCCAGAATTGTTTGCTGAAGATCCTTACTTTGCGAAGATGGTAGATGAAGTCAATAAAGGGAAGACGGATGAATATGTGATGATAGATGAGTTTCTATTCAAGGGGAATCGATTGTGCATACCAGAGTGTAGCTTGCGAATGAAGATTGTGAAGGAATTACATGAAGAAGGACATATGGGTAGAGACCGTACGTTACAGTTGATTTCTCAATCTTATTTTTGGCATTCGATGAGAAAAGAAGTTGAAAGATTTGTGGAGAGATGTCACATATGTCAAGTTTCTAAAGGGACAGCTACGAATGCAGGATTGTATATGTCATTGCATGTGCCTACCAGACCATGGGTTGATATCAGCATGGATTTCGTTTTGGGTTTGCCAAGAACTCAACGTGGAAATGATTTCATATATGTGGTGGTAGATAGATTTTCGAAAATGTCACATTTCCTAGCTGGCAAGAAGACCGCTGATGCAGTCCGTGTTGCTCAGTTATTCTTTAAAGAGATTTATCGATTACATGAGTTACCTGAGACCATTGTTTCTGACAGGGATACTCGATTTCTAAGTCATTTTTGGTTGAGTTTGTGGAAGATGGTTGGAACGAAGCTGAATTTTAGTAGCGCCTATCATCCGCAAACAGATGGGCAAACGAAAGTGGTGAATAAATAATTGGGAAAGTTGTTGAGATGTCTTGTGAAAGATAATTTGATGAGCTGGGATATGAAATTATGTCAGGCGGAATTTGCACATAATCACGTTGTTAATCGAAGTACTGGTTTCAGTCCATTTAAGGTTGTTTATTCAACGATTCCAAAGGGACCATTGGATTTATCGATAGTTCCATTTCAGAAAGGGATTGTTAAACGAGCTAGTGATTTGGTGAATGATTTGCAAGAATGCCACAAAGTTGTACATGAACGATTGCTTAAGGCGAACGAGAAATATAAGCAATCCATGGATATTAAACGACGACAGGTTGACTTCAAAGATGGAGATTTTGTGTATGCAGTGCTGACCAAGGATCGATTTTCTGCTGGAACTTACAACAAGCTAGTCGCTAGAAAGATTGGTCCTTTAGAGATTGTGAAGAAGATCAATGAGAATGCGTATCAGTTAAGATTGTAAGATGATGTTCATACCTCTAATGTTTTCAATGTCAAATACTTGATTCCGCATCATGGGAAAGAGCCTGTCGAGGAAAAAGAAGGTGCAAATTCAAGGACGAATTCTTGTCAACCCGGGGGAGGATGATGCAGCGCACTATGATTGCGATAGGTCGCTTGGAATAAGTCGTTCTCGACCTAGGCATAGCGAGTTATGGGATAGCGAGATAAGAGAAGAAGGAGATGCAACGCCAACCGCCAACGACCTATGTGTTGAGTCGCGCAACGAGTTACGACCTAGCGAGGTATCAAGGTTGTGCAGTGAAGCGAGTTATGCAGGGAAAGGGGAACCAGCAACCTACGATAAGTCGCTCAACTTTAGGTCGCTAACTCGTTAGAAACTAGTTCATGTAGCAGTAATGTTTAGGTCGCTCGAAGATTTCCAGAAGCCACTTCTTTAGGTCGCTCAAGCGAGATAACGACCTTATGCCACATGAAGCAAGCCGCTGTTGGTTAAGTCGCTTGGTGTCGTATGTTGTTAGGTCGCGTATGTCTTAAGTCGCGTATGTGCTGTGTTGCTTAGATCGCGACTTGTGTTATGTTGCTAAGTCGTTCACTGTTATGTTGTTATGTGTATATGTTGAGTCGTTATCTGTTAAGTCGTGTACTGTGTTGTATGTACTAGGTCGTTTACTTGTTGTAACTTGTATTTTGTTAGGTCGTTTAATCTGTCAGGTCATTAGCGACCTATGTTAGGTCGGTAAAGGCTGTGTTGTGTGAGTTGTAATCTCAGTAAATAGCGGGGTTTTGTCATTTGTAAAGTAGGTTGATTTTGAATAAAACTTTGTTTGAGTGCTTTGTGCCTCTTTGAAATTGGAAGTTGATGTGAGCTCCTTTCTCCATTTGCGGTATTCGAGTGCGCTCGAATCAACAGATTTGAAGCCGATTCACGGAATCTCGTGCGCGAGATCAACGTAGAAGAATCGTAGATCTTTTAACACGGTATCGTGCGCGATCAACGTGTTGGAGATAGCTAGAATTCGGTATCTCTCGAGATCAACGAATTTGGGCATTCGGTATTTTCCAATGCATCGATTTATCTTGTTTCATCTAATCGTTTCTTCGATTAGTTTGACACGAAATGCACATTTCGTCGTCATCGTCATAATCCGCTGCGTCAGAAGGCCATGTAATGTAAATAGATATCTATTCTCTGAATGAATAAAATTATTCTCTCTTTAATGGCTTCCATTCTCTTTATTCTATAACACGTTATCAGGACGATGTTTTATTTTTAAGATTTTCTTTATGCATTTAAGATCTATTTCTTTTCTCTTGGGATCTAATTTTATTTTCATAGATCAAATTTCATTTTGTAAACATTTGCTTTGATCTCATTTCTTTTTCCTGGATCTCATTTTGTATATCTTATAATGTTGATCTAATTATGTGAATCTAATATTATTTATTTGTATAGATCTAACTTTGTAGACTTCATTTTTCAGATCACATTTGTAGACTTATTAAATTGATTTTATTTGTAGATGTTATTATGTTGATCTCAATATGATCTAATTTTTCTAACCTAATTCTATTATAGATCTAATTTTATAGATCTATAACATTTTATATTTTATATACTGTTGCTTTTCTTTTCGATCCACAGCCTTGATATGGTATAATGATTGATTTTAGATCTCATTGATCTTTCATTATTTTTAATTGATATTCTTTGTTATGAAGGATTTTATATAAAAATTTCTACCAAATTAAAGTTGATTATCAAATATCTACATGAAATAGTTTTGGTATTTGTAGCGTGTATAATTATATATATTATTGCTGATTTAATAATACAGAGAGGTTTGAGTTGCAGGAGAAACAAACAGATTAATTTCAAATGACTCCAGTAATGAGAATCGAATCAATGGTACTTATATTTTTGACTTGTTCCATTTTTCATTCGTCGATGTATAAAACACGTTTCCTTTTAGTGGAAACAAGCACTTTTTCTCTTGCTATGAGATTTTCGGTTTCATTCACGCATTGAGTGAAACAAAGTTCCGTGATGTTCATATTTTCGTTTAGAAATAATTTAAAATTTATATGATTATGTATGTTTTTTTGTTTAGGAATTAACCATATTCAGATGAGGTATTCCATTATGTTCAGCTTACAAAGTTCTATTAAATTGATTCTTCATTCTTTATAAAAGCTGTGCATATATTATGGACATTATATTCCATTTCTAGCATTTGATTTGAATTATACGGCTAATGGTAATAATTACCATACCATCTTGCTTTATTTGGTACTTGACATTCATTGAAGTATATATATAAAAAAGTTGGTTCGTCCACTGTTTGATCAATGAAATTAAGCAACACAAGAAACAAAGTTTCTTCAGGTTTCTATTTTATTGTATGGTACAAGTCATGTCATTTTTTTTCTTAATCATATGTTTCAGGATACATACTCACGTCATTCATATTAGTGAGTATTGAAATTGATTCCATGCAAATATATATTTTTATTCAACATTTTTTTTGTTGCCAAATTTTCTATACTTGGTTAACTTGACTTGCATATTACACAGACTTAACTGAAAAAGATTATCTTTACCTATGGAACTCCCTGAAGGAGCGTTATGACCACCAAAATATGGTCACACTTTTAAACACTAGACATGAGTGGTTGAACTTGAAGTTTTAAGTCTTTAAATCTACTAGGAAATACAATTCCTCTATATTAAAAATTACTTCTAAACTAAAATTATGTGAAAGGATTGTCTAGTAATACTAACCTGAAGTTAGATCATTTCTTCGAAGATGAAGGAGACTTCATTAATGATGAAAATCTAAGTGCAGTAATAAATGATATGGTTGAATTGATCAATAATAACAGCCTGAAGTCTGCTATGTGGATTTTATTTTATTTCAGTTCAATAAATCAGTTTGAAGTTGGCAAAACCCAAGTTTTGATAATCTTTGGGTGCGTTTGCCAAACTATATATTTGAAGAAGTACATTTTAATATTCTCCAGAAGAGATAATCCATATGACATACTCTTGAAGAGATGTTTTATGATTTGTATATTTCAAAATCCAAACATCCTAGAAGAGAAGTTGTAAAATTATGTCAATTATGTAAAAAAGATATTGATTATTGATGACATCCCAAAAACAATGCATATAAAGTATCTTTAGAAGTGATATGTACCACTCTAAAAGTGGTGTTTATGAAATATCCCAGAAGTGATATTATATCATCATATAGCACTATAAAAGAATTGCCTATAAAATAGTCAAATGTGATAATAAATTATCTAAAATTCAATCGTCTATTGTCATGCACCCGTAGCTCCATTAGACAAATAGTGATATGTAACCTTTTACTTTTCAGAACTTACGATGAATCAAATATTATATGCACAACTATTCTTGAAGAAATATCTTTAGATATGCTCCTAAAGAGATAATCTATATGTCGTATCATAATTTTCACTAAAGCTATATAAATACGGTCTTGAACAAATCGGTATGTGCAACCATTATAATTTCTTATTTTTATAACATTTCAAGGGTCCAGAAGATACTCTTATTTATGTTGTAAATATATCTATTTTACTGAACTCTCTAGAGGAGATGTTTATATATAATTATAACTTAGTATATATACTCTAATAAACAATCATAATTAATGTTCAATAGTAATATTAGAGATATAATCAAGGAATAATGATATAATTTTTTTTTGAGTAATAACAATAATTTGTTCAAAAAAAAAGAATAATGATATTGTATACCAATGTTGCACTTCAGAAGTAGTGGTTTTATCTCTTGCATCTTATTTTCAGTTGGTGAATCTAATTTTGTCACTGTATTTAAAGTTTGATATGCCATTTTAAAAGCAATTACAACAAAAATCTCCAACATGGATATTTTATGCTACTGTAAAAGTAGTAATTATATAATATATATAAAATAAACAGTGTATATTGATATGGCATTCAAATAGTGCATATATATATATATATATATATATCTAGAAGAGAAAGATCACTCCAGAAGTGGTGATACTAATATATCTCTAGAAGAGATTTATAAATTTGAAAATGATAACATATCTCTAGAAGAGATTTATTTATATATTTGATAATTTTATTAAACCAAATAAGTGTACATAAATTTGATTATAAAGGATCCTAATTTAGCTTAGATTAGATCATAAAAGTTTGAGAGCTATACATACGGTCCTGAGGAAATCTGTATCTGTAACGTTCCAAGTATCTAGAAGATACTATTATTATTTTTGCTATAATTTTTTTTTACAGAACTCTCAATAGAGATGTGTAGAAATGTCTATATGCAATTATAAATTATTCGTGGATAAGTAATATAATCAATGTTCAAAACTTATACTTGAGATATAATTGAGGAAAAAAAACTTAACGACTTGAAGTTGTTCGAACCAGAAGTTCGATATGATTTCAAACCAAATGTTTTGAACATTATCATGCGGTTTTGACAGGTTTGCATTGACATTGATTTATAAATAGAAATTAATAATTTGGATCCTTGTAATAGTATGTTCTAAAAATCACTAATTCAAATGAGAAAGAATATGAAAATTTTATAATATATATGTGATACGTGGACGCACGTATACATCCATATATGTAAATATTTAGCTAACAGTCTGAAGCTTGTTATAAGCTCATCTTATAGATTACGTATAGATATTATTTTGTGATTTAAAATTCAATCAACATAAATGTTGAATGACCTGAAGTCATGTATGTAGTCAAATGATCTATACAATAAGTAAATTCCTCCAATTGCTTAAATCAATGAATGAGAGCTGTGACGCCCCACCTCTTTACCCACGCTAGCCAAGAACACTACGGAGTAATGCTGTCGACTAGCACGAAGAATAAGGCTGTTGAGTAGCGACCATCCGTGTAATTGCTTTGCGAGAGCATCGATATGTCAGATAGTATAACATGCATTTCTTTATCAAGAGGGAAATCCGACATACCGACACAAACTCAAAGCTACTACACAGTGGCTACAATATCTTCAGAAACAAATATAGTAATAAACATAACATAAATCAGTCACAGACAATTCATATCACAAAGGCGGATGAAGATGTGAATGAATAACTAACACATGAAAGTGTACATCAGAGTAGTGGTCTAAAAAGATCCGCAATATCACAAAAGAATAGTTACACGAACTACACAAAAGAATAAGTATACATTATGGAGTCTATATCTCAAATGTATACAACAAAAAATACTAATCTAAGTAGTTAACCAAAAGTCAAGGAGGTAATCCCGAATGTAAAGTCAAGCAGAAACACCTGTAACATCTCGGTCTGACCCGAGTATTATTTAATAAGAAAATAATGAACGGATCAGTCTAACTATAAATATCAGATGAAACGATATAGAGTAAGAGATATGACTAAACACATAATAATCACAATGCCAAGCTGTGATATATTTAAGTAATTGAAAATCAACAAGAGATTAATCAATATCACCAAATCTACACAAGAATCAAAGGAAATGTCATACTCCTTATTTCGTTCACCAAACCATAAATATTGACGATTATATCAATGTCAATCACAAAAGTCAATGGCAAAAATTCACCAATGCACAAATATTGATAAAACTTATCAATGGAAATCATGAAAATTGGTGAAGCACAAATTCTAGAAATCATCTCAAGAAATCCAGTCAATGACACACGAATTCACCTATGCACAAAAATTGGTAAATCATATCAATAGAAATCACAAAAATAGGTGAAGAAGAAAGTTTCAGAATTCGACACACGAAATCCAGAAATCACACAAAATAGGAGGGAGGCACATCACACGAACGAGAGCATGAAAACTCACCAACATATGTATCACACGAACGAGACGCTATCTCATGGTAGCTAGCCATTAATTTTTGACATACGAATGGCCCGAAGACTATGGGGCGCTACCCCATCAATTTGAGTCGAAACTCCACAAAACGGGGTTTAGTCTCCCTCGCAAACAAAGAGACATCGCACATTGCTAGTCTAAATCACAAAAATGATCGTCATGATCATCAAGAAATGTCAATTACAGTAAGCAAGTAAATATATGAGCTTAGCTTCATGTCCCATAACCACTAGCTTAACTTAAATATTTACGAACAAATTGTAGATCTCCACTAGAAAATTGTCACAAGAGTTTCAATCGAACGAGTCCAAAAATTAACCGACGAAGTAAACGCAAGCGTTTCATACCACTTTTTTTACTAAGTCGTTTAATTAGATTTCTCATACGTGTGAGGTAAAGGTTTGTATATACTAATAGATTGGAAATCGGTTTGAGAAAACGAGCTTTGTTATAAAATAGTGTCGAAATCATTTGAAGAAAGAGTTTTGATATTTACTACTAGTATAGAAACCTTTATATTTTTAAAGTGACAAATCACAAAGAAGATTATAGGAACAATCAATCACTAAAATTCACATACGAAGATGTGAATAAAAATCCAACGAAATCGATAAAGAATCCATCGAAATGGATATTCAAAAATCCCTAGAAAGGAGTCATCAAAGTCGTAGCAAATGATAACAACGCATAGGAAACAACACGAATCGATTAAAGTTGCAAATTCAAACAACTAGGCGAATTAGGCAAAAATGCACCAAGTCGGTCGGCCGGCTATAGAGCTCGGTTGATCGGACCCTGTTCCAAAAAAGTCTCGGGAAGCAGGTCGGTCGGCTGAGCCCTGTAGCCAGTCGACCGGACCTGAGACAGAAAGGTGCCTATGCACCTTAGTAGCAGGTCGATCGACCGGCCAGAGGGCTCGGTCGGCCGAACCTGTTCCCAGTCCCTTCCTAGCCCATCGAATACTATGGCCAATCACGACCAATTTGCAACCACTCGAGCATCGGCACTAAGGATTTATGCCAAT
The DNA here is from genome assembly GCA_030765085.1 of Allium cepa. Lineage (NCBI taxonomy): Eukaryota > Viridiplantae > Streptophyta > Magnoliopsida > Asparagales > Amaryllidaceae > Allium > Allium cepa. The sequence goes on along the minus strand of CM060934.1, from coordinate 363,462,030 downwards.
CGACTACCCGACCCTATGAGCTCCTCGTTGCATCACCAAAAACACATTTGAACATCAAAGCTATGGTTTTTAAGAATTTGGCTTTCAAAACACCAAAATTGGAATATTCACAAAACCATTCCAAACCAAAAGCAAATGCACACGAATAAGTGTTAGGAATTCATACCTAATAATCGAAGATCATTCATAGACTTAGATGTGAGATTAAAAATCTCACCTTTGAACCCAAGCAATTGAAAAAGAAGCTTGAAAGCAAAAGGAGAATCAACCACTCTTCAAATTCAACTCAAGAAGCTTGATTCTAGGCTTTTAAAAGAAGAACATTCCCAAAGTTAGGTTTAGGAATTTCTGAAATTGATAAGAGAATGAGTTGGAGAAGAAGAAGAGAAGCTTACCAATGGGTTCTTCTATTAGTTTGGAGCTAGAGCTTGATTTGCAAAAGGAAACTAGGGTTTTGGAGCTCTAATTTCCAATCTCTCCCACCATCGATGTTTTAAAACTGAAAAGAGAAGAAAGTGAGGGTGAATGGGGAGGAGTGGCTCAGATTTGGGTATAAGTTAAACATAGGGCTGAACCGAAACCCAAACCCAAAGTGAAAAAATAGCAAAAATCAACTTTCTCCAAACATATCGAAGCTTATACTCAAAAAGGTCACAAACGGCATTTTAAACTCAATGGGAGTGGTCCCGAGTCCTAATTCGACCGTATTCAAAAAATAGCTTTTCGGACTAAATTCCGAGTATCGATAAAATATTTAAATATAAAATCGACAAATATGCGGGTTGTTACAGACTCCCCTCCTTAAAGAAATTGCGTCCTCGCAATATTTAAGAAGAAGATATACAGTAACAACCATAAAAGCATATTCAACACAAAAGAAGTTTGAAATAAGAAGTTCACCTCAAAGAGCACGAGAAAGTAAGTCCGGATGTGTTCGCTCGATGAACTCTCTAGATTCCCAAGAACAATCCTTAGGATTTAAAGACCATTGAACTTTAACAAGCGGAACATCTTTATTTCGAAGTCGTTTGACTTCCGAAGCAATGATACGAGTAGGATGCTGCTCATAAGTTAAATTGGGTGAAACTTCATTCTCTTCCATAACACCGGGCACAAGAATAGAATCGGAATCTCGAAGGCACTTCCGTAATTGAGAAACGTGAAACACGTCATGAATAGCAGAAAACTGAGCCGGTAATAAAAGGCGATAAGCCATGGAACCAATACGTTCAGTGATAGGAAATGGCCCAATATATCGAGGCACCAATTTTCCCGATCGGCTGAAATGCACAACACCTTTCATAGGTGAAACACGAATAAAAACAAGATCTCTAACAGAAAATTCTAATTTCCTTCTTCGGTTATCGGCATAGGATTTTTGTCTACTCTGGGCTTCTTTCATTCTATGTCGAATAAGGTCAATTTTCTCTATGGAATCACGAATAAAATCTGGACCTAAAACCAGCTTCTCACCGGCCTCAAGCCAACAAGAAGGAGATCGGCATGGCCTTCCATAGAGTGCCTCGAAAGGTGCCATACCAATACTAGATTGGAAGCTATTATTATAGGAAAATTCAACAAGTGAAATATGATCTTCCCAACTTCCACTAAAATCAAGAACACATGCACGAAGAAGATCTTCAAGAATTTGATTCACACGCTCGGTTTGTCCATCGGACTGAGGATGATAAGCGGTGCTAAAATTAAGCTTCGTTCCCAAAGCTTTTTGAAGACTCTTCCAAAATCCACAAGTAAACAATGGATCACGATCACTAACTATAGAAGTAGGAACTCCATGTAATTTAACAATCTCTTTAACAAAGAGTTTGGCCAAAAGAGGAATGGTTCGATTGGACCGAACGAGAATAAAATGGGCAGATTTAGTGAGTCTATCAACAATCACCCATAAGCTATCATGACCCGAACGAGAACGGAGAAGGCCATTTATAAAGTCCATGGAAATCTGGTCCCACTTCCAAATTGGAATTTCTAAAGGTTGCAACAACCCACTTGGCCTTTGATGTTCGGCCTTAACGAGTTGGCAAGTCGTGCAATACTTAACGAAGTTAGCGATGTCAAGTTTCATTCCCTCCCAATAATAAAGTCGCTTCATATCCACGTACATTTTACTACTACCAGGATGAATGGTAAATTTAGAATGATGGGAATCTTCTAAAATATCTTTACGAAGATCACCAATATTTGGTACGATAAGTCTACCAAATTTCCGAATGCCGCCACGAGAATCGATATTAAAGTCTTTCAAACCTTCAATATCAATTTTATCCTTAATATTTTGGCCAAGAAGAGCCAATTTAGGATCTAGCCTTTGAGCTTCAAGAATGCGGTCTAAAAGAGAAGGATGAGCCTTAAGGCTACATAAAACAAGAGATGAACATAAATCGGAAACACGGTCTCGAATTTCACAAGTGGATAAAATCTCGAGATCGTTCCATTCGGATACCATCATAGAAACAACAGCTTGTTGTTTACGGCTAAGAGCATCAGCGACACGATTACCCTTACCGGGAGTATAAAGAATATCAATATCATATGGTGCAAGAAATTCGAGCCAACGCTGTTGACGCAAATGAAGTTCCTTTTGAGAGAATAAATACTTCAAGGATTTATGATCGGTATAAAGAACAAATTTCTCTCCTAAAAGATAATGACGCCAAATACGAAGTGCGAAAACAATAGCCGCGAGTTCTAAATCATGAGTGGCATATCTAGTCTCAGCAGGCTTTAATTGCCTAGAAGTATAAGCAATAACACGTTCTTTTTGCATAAGAACGGCACCCAAACCAACGCGACTAGCATCGGTATAAACAACGAAATCTTGATTCCCCTCGGGAATAACAAGAATAGGAGCATCTGAAAGGAGTTCTTTTAATTTCTGGAAAGAAGTTTCACATTTGTTCGACCAAATGTATTTAACACCTTTCTTCGTTAAGCTAGTGAGAGGCATGGCAATCTTAGAAAAGTCTTTGATAAAACGGCGGTAATAGCCCGCCAATCCGAGAAAACTACGAATCTCTATCACACTCTCCGGTCACTTCCAATCTTGAATCGCTTCAATCTTTGAAGGATACAGGGAAATTCCGGATTCGGAAATAATATGACCGAGAAACTTCACACGAGATTGCCAAAAATGGCATTTAGAAAATTTTGCTTTCAAACGATTACTCCTAAGAGTTTCCAACACAATCCGAAGATGCTTCTCATGCTCCTCCTCGGTTTTTGAATACACAAGAATATCATCAATAAAGATGAGGACAAACCGGTCGAGGAAGTCTTTGAAAACTCTATTCATAAGGTCAACGAAATAAGCCGGAGCATTCGTTAGACCAAATGGCATAACAAGCCATTCATAAGATCCATAACGAGTACGGAACGATGTCAAAGGAATGCTATCCTCTGCAATACGAAGCTTATGAAATCCAGTAGCTAAGTCTAATTGTAAAAAGACTCTAGCACTACTAAGTTGATCGAACAGATTATCAATCCGAGGTAAAGGATATTTATTTTTGATAGTAAGATCATTAAGCTTGCGGTAGTCAACGCAAAGCCTAAGTGTTCTATCGGATTTCTTCACAAAAATAGCTGAAGCTCCCCAAGGCGAGGAACTAGAGCGAATAAATTGCTTCGTCTCCAATTCGGATAATTGTTTACGCATCTCCTCGTTTTCTTTATTGGACATACGATAAGGAGGGCGAGTGATAGGTTGAGCTCCAGGAATGAGACTAATTCTGAACTCAATTGCTCGCTTAGGTGGTAATCCTAAAACGGGCTCGAATATGTCGGAAAATTCACGAACGACGTGAATAAGAGAAATAATATCACCCTCATCATCATCATCATCGTGATCACGAGGATTTAAAGAATATAAAGATGCAACCAAGCTGGAATCCGAATCTTTAAGATTAATAGAAATCTGCTTAACAGATTGAGGATGTCGAAGATGAATAGTCCGCTCAGGACATAGGATATGAGCTTCATAACGTTAAGCCAATCCATTCCCAAAATCATTCCAAAGCCTAAATAACGCATGACATGCAAATCGGCTCGGAAAGAAAAATCACACAAAATAATCTTGACATCTTTACACAATAAACTGATCGTCGCGGATCCACCAACCAGATTCGCAATTCTCAAAGAAGTCATTAAACACAAAACATCGAAAGAAAAAGTATGAACAAGTTCTTTTGATATAAAAGAATGGGACGCACCCGTATCAAAAAGAACTCGAATAGGATGATCACGAAATAAAATAATTCCATCCAGAATAGAATGAGAAATACCTTGGCCACGAGATGTGTTGCCAGGGGCTTGAGCAACATTAAGCTTTCCCTCCTTCCTATTTTGAAGTTTGGGACATACATGCATAAAATGGTCCAGGTTTTTACAATAGCGACAAGTACGAGGCTTTGAACACTTGTTCGCAAAATGGTCTCTGGAACCACAGTTAAAGCATTTCCCTTTAGTAGAGGAAAAGGTCTTTGCAGCAGGAGTTGCTTGCCTCCCTTTCTTATTGGGATAGGGGCCTTTGAATTTGTTTGGCCTCTTCTTGTTGTTGAAGTTTGGTTTGGAACCCACCACTTCAACATCATTCTCCCTATCCGCCTCTTCAAGACGAAGAGAGATATCAATGAGTTGGTCGAAAGAAACTTCTAACTTTAGAAGTAATGGCTTCTTGAGATTTTTGTTTAAGCCATAGACGAATCTCTGATTTTCTTTAAAGGGGTGTTGATGTATTCAACCCCGCATTTAGAAAGCGACTCGAAGGAGGCGACATAATCAGTCACGGAAGAATCACCTTGAACAAGGTCTATAAAACGGCAAGCCAAAGTCACCTTCTCAGCTTCTGGTACGAATTTTAACTCGAAGCGCTCTCGGAATTTCTCCCAGGTGAGATCCGCTTCATTAATCTCAGAAATAAGAAGTTCGTACCAGTCCAATTCTCTTTCTTGGAGCATACTAGAGGCCACCTGAACTCGGTGAAGGTCAATTAGATTCATGCGAGAAAAGATTCGATCGCATGACCTTAGCCAAGCCTGTACTTCAATAATAGTTTCGGAACCTTTGAATGACTCCCCACCCAAATTAGTGTAATCGCTGCACAAGAGTGCAAATCCCGACTTTGGGTGAGTAGGTTCCGGGTTAGCTCCAGCTGCTTGAGCATTTGTCACTAAATCAAGAAGCTGTTGAGCAGTCATAAAAACTCCATCCTGGGGTGGAGTGCTAGATGGTACGGCCCTAGGGCGGCCTGGTCTGGACATTTCTCTTCCTTTAGTAAGAAAGAAGAAGAAGAAGAAAAAAAAAGGTTATTCACCAAATTGAATATCAAGCGATCTTGATAGATAAAACAAGGAATCATAAAAGAAAATAGGATGAATCGGTACGAAGACTCGAATAAAATCCTAAAGCACGACTCCTAAGATGGTCTTAGGACGATGATCCTAGTTATAATATTCCATATTGTTCCGAAGTTTGGCTCTGATACCATGCTGTGACGCACCACCTCTATACCCACGCTAGCCAAGAACACTACGGAGTAATGCTGTCGACTAGCACGGAGAATAAGGCTGTTGAGTAGCGACCATCCGTGTAATTGCTTTGCGAGAGCATCGATATGTCAGATAGTATAACATGCATTTCTTTATCAAGAGGGAAATCCGACATACTGACACAAACTCAAAACTACTACACAGTGGCTACAATATCTTCAGAAACAAATATAGAAATAAACATAACATAAATCAGTCACAGACAATTCACATCACAAAGGTGGAAGAAGATGTGAATGAATAACTAACACATGAAAGTGTACATCAGAGTAGTGGTCTAAAAAGATCCACAATATCACAAAAGAATAGTTACACGAACTACACAAAAGAATAAGTATACATTATGGAGTCTATATCTCAAATGTATACAACAAAAAATACTAATCTAAGTAGTTAACCAAAAGTCAAGGAGGTAATCCCGGATGTAAAGTCAAGCAGAAACACCTGTAACATCTCGGTCTGACCCGAGTATTATTTAATAAGAAAATAATAAACGGATCAGTCTAACTATAAATATCAGATGAAACAATATAGAGTAAGAGATATGACTAAACACATAATAATCACAATGCCAAGCTGTGATATATTTAAGTAATTGAAAATCAACAAGAGATTAATCAATGTCACCAATTCTACACAAGAATCAAAGGAAATGTCGTACTCCTTATTTCGTTCACCAAACCATAAATATTGACGATTATATCAATGTCAATCACAAAAGTCAATGACACAAAAATTCACCAATGCACAAATATTGATAAAACTTATCAATGGAAATCACGAAAATTGGTGAAGCACAAATTCTAGAAATCATCTCAAGAAATCCAGTCAATGACACACGAATTCACCTATGCACAAAAATTGATAAATCATATCAATAGAAATCACAAAAATAGGTGAAAAAGAAAGTTCCAGAATTCGACACACGAAATCCAGAAATCACACGAAATGGGGGGGAGGACTATCACACGAACGGGAGAATGAAAACTCAACAACATATGTATCACACGAACGAGACGCTATCTCATGGTAGCTAGCCATTAATTTTTGACACACGAACGGCCCAAAGACCATGGGGCGCTACCCCATCAATTTGAGTCGAAACTCCACAAAACGGGGTTTAGTCTCCCTCGCAGACAAAGAGACATCGCACATTGCTAGTCTAAATCACAAAAATGATCGTCATGATCATCAAGAAGTGTCAATTACAGTAAGCAAGTAAATATATGAGCTTAGCTTCATGTCCCATAACCACTAGCTTAACTTAAATATTTACGAACAAATTGTAGATCTCCACTAGAAAATTGTCACAAGAGTTTCAATCAAACGAGTCCAAGAATTAACCGACGAAGTAAACTCAAGCGTTTCATACCACTTGTTGTACTAAGTCGTTTAATTAGATTTCTCATACGTGTGAGGTAAAGGTTTGTATATACTAATAGATTGGAAATCGGTTTGAGAAAACGAGCTTTGTTATAAAATAGTGTCGAAATCATTTGAAGAAAGAGTTTTGACATTTACTACTAGTATAGAAACCTTTATATTTTTAAAGTGACAAATCACAAAGAAGATTGTAGGAACAATCAATCACTAAAATTCACATACGAAGATGTGAATAAAAATCCAACGAAATCGATAAAGAATCCATCGAAATGGATATTCAAAAATCCCTAGAAAGGAGTCATCAAAGTCATAGCAAATGATAACAACGCATAGGAAACAACACGAATCGATTAAAGTTGGAAATTCAAACAACTAGGCGAATTAGGCAAAAATGCACCAGGTCGGTCGGCCGGCTACAGAGCTCGGTCGACCGAACCCTGTTCCAAAAAAGTCTCGGGAAGCAGGTCGGTCGGCTGAGCCCTGTAGCCAGTCGACCGGACCAGAGACAGAAATGTGCCTATGCACCTTAGTAGCAGGTCGGTCGACCGGCCAGAGGGCTCGGTCGGCCGAACCTGTACCCAGTCCCTTCCTTGCCCATCGAATACTATGGCCAATCACGACCAATTTGCAACCACTCGAGCATCGGCACTAAGGATTTATGCCAATCGACTACCCGACCCTATGAGCTCCTCGTTGCATCACCAAAAACACATTTGAACATCAAAGCTATGGTTTTTAAGAATTTGGCTTTCAAAACACCAAAATTGGAATATTCACAAAACCATTCCAAACCAAAAGCAAATGCACACGAATAAGTGTTAGGAATTCATACCTAACAATCGAAGATCATTCATAGACTTAGATGTGAGATTAAAAATCTCACCTTTGAACCCAAGCAATTGAAAAAGAAGCTTGAAAGCAAAAGGAGAATCAACCACTCTTCCAATTCAACTCAAGAAGCTTGATTCTAGGCTTTTAAAAGAAGAACATTCCCAAAGTTAGGTTTAGGAATTTCTGAAATTGATAAGAGAATGAGTTGGAGAAGAAGAAGAGAAGCTTACCAATGGGTTCTTCTATTAGTTTGGAGCTAGAGCTTGATTTGCAAAAGGAAACTAGGGTTTTGGAGTTCTAATTTCCCATCTCTCCCACCATTGATGTTTTAAAACTGAAAAGAGGAGAAAGTGAGGGTGAATGGGGAGGAGTGAGTAACGACCCAACTTTTATCTCCAGGAAATTGCATCGCTAATAAGAAAGAAACGGATAGAGAATAGAAAAAAACAGAAGAAAGAAGAAGAAACACATCAGAATCTAAACAGCGGAACGAATAAATTATATTAATAAACATAAAATATTTACATAGTATACAAAATTATCAGAGTACACAGATAATACAACACATACTAGACAGTTATAAACACCTGTCTAGTTATTACAACTCAGTACAACATCACAAATAACTCAGATATACCAAACACAGCGGACTACTTATATAACTACAACGTAGAAGCCTCCTGCTCCATTTGCTCCTCCACAATTCGTCAAAGCTAACCTGAATCCTAACCTGAATTCCCTTGGCTACTCGTAAAAATTTGAGTACCCAAGAGTTATAGAAAAACAGAAATAACTCCGGGTCAGACATGGGTCTGGTGTGAGTAACAGGTTAAAGTTGCTTAATTTTCAAAAACCTTTAAAAGAAAGGTATCACGTAAGACTTCCCACACATAAACATGGAAAAGTTTTTACCTTACGCTAACCAAGACATTTGATAGGAAATCCGATGATATTATAATAGTATCTAGGGTTTTCAAATAAATATGAAATAGCCGAAATTGTTACATTTATTAAATTCCAGCTACTAGCCACAAAAGTGGGTAATACAATCAAAACCGTTGGCACTTTTTGGATTTTGGATTCCATACAATGGCAGGGCTACTGGCGTACCGCCCGTCACAGTACGTGGCCTAGATCACCATACCGAGGAGCCACCCTAACTCCCATGCAACACAAGGCCGGACCCGTTCCTTACTGAACAGTTCCGAACAAGACAACCCCGGGAGTTGTCGCGAACCACTGCCCCACACAGCCGAATATAAAGGGACCTCTAGACAGGGATCAATCTTGCTCTCCAGTGGAAGCTACCCACGAAGCCTTGCTGCACCTCCCCTGTTTTAGCCATTCCCGGTTGATGAGGCTTGAGGTTACGATTACCTTTATAGAACATCAAATCTTAGAATGCTCATCGTCCGCCTGACGATGTGCTGAAAGCATTCAATCCATACAAGTTCGTTCCGGGTTCGAACGAAACCGAAGGCACTATCTCGTTGCACTCATTATTGGAATCACCCTCAGAGTCAACGACCATAGCCCTTGCACCCTGATTCACCATCTCGAATCTATAAGCACTATTCCGTCAACTCATTAGGGAATCACCCACAGAGTTATACTGACGTATAGCCCTTACACCTCGAGTCTTCACTTGCTCCATTTGGATTAACGACCTAACGTTAATTGGAATCGATGTGGTTTTCGGATTCCAAATATGGAAACCCGATCCCGGTCTCATCGAAATCCAAAGCGTGTCTTTTAGGTCCAAGTTGTTTTAAGTTTAAAACAATTCAATTCTAATTATCCATATACACACAGATAGGTAACTCATATCATCATAATAGAAAATCAACAATATTATCAAAAACAGGTAATCATCACAAATTGATAATCTATATATTATCATCATCAATAGATAACTCATAACGTCAACACAGTGCAACCAATGCATCCATATCACACAATACTAATCTCATATCTGAGATTCAAACCATTCAAGTCAAGCTATAACATCCATTCATAACCAAAGATCTATAATCACATCATCTATAATTAATTTAAAATGAATTAAATTAATTCCTTCTATCTCTAATTAATTTAAAGTGAATTAAATTAATTACCTATCTTTAATTAATTTAAAATGAATTAAATTAATTACTTCACCATTTAAAACTTGCTTACTTAACCCTTAATTGATTATCAATCAATTAAATAATTATCCTCAAATTAATCACCTTAATTAATTACCCTTGATTAATTATCCGTTAATTACATTCAAGTAATTATCTTTAATTAATTTTACAAATTAATTATCCTTAACCAAACCAGTAATTAACCTTTAATTATCTCATTAATTAATTAATTACATTAATTAATTACTTCCTTAATCCCTTATCATTAGATTAATTAATCCTAATTAATTAATCCTTAATTACATCATTAATTATATTAATTAATGATCCTTAATTAAATTTAAATTAATTACTTCTAAATTAATACATTCTATAATTATTTATATTGATGAATCAATCTTGATTAACCTCATTAGTAATTAATCACTCTTAATTAATTTCATCACTTAATTATTCAAATAACTTAATTAATAAATGCTTAAATTAATTAAGTAATTAATTATTAATTCACTTCATAAAGAAATTATCTTCACATTAATTACACAAAGTAATTAATCCCAAAATACTATGCTTCAATTAATTATCTTTAGTAATTTACTTATTTTAATTACCTATCTAAGTAATTATTTCTCATTGATTACTTATCAATCCATTTAATGATTATTCTAAATTAATTAAACTTAATTAATTAATTTAAACTAATCTAATTAATAAATTAATTACAATAAGTAATTAATATCTTTAATTATTTCCATAAGTAATCATACTTAATTAAGTTTCATAATTGATTATTTAAATTAATTAATTAATCCAATTAATTATCAAAATTAATTACATTAATTAATAATCACAAGCTAATAACCTTTATTAACTCATCACCAATTCTTTAATTACCTTTTCTAAGTAATTAACTTAAATTAATTAATATTAATTACAAATTTAATTAACCTTAATTAATTTCAAATCTTTAATTGATTAAACAAATTAATTAATTACATTATTTAAATTACCATACTAATTTAATGAAACAAATATCATTAAATCTTAAATTTACTTTTTAAAATAAAACATTTCATATTAATGATTGCTTTATCATTAACAAAGTAACTTAAAACAATTTAACTTAAAAATTGTTTTCAAGTTACATTTTAAATTTTAAATTTCAATTGAAATCAAACTTAACTTTATCAAAATTTTAAAAACATTCTAAAAACCTTTAAACTTATACTAAGTAATTCCTTATTTGTAAAAGAAATTTACAATCATATTAAATTTTAAGATTACAAATCATAATTAGAATATGTTTCAACAATTAAAACATTTTAAACATTTTCAAAATTTTAAAAACTACTTTTATTTTCAAAAACATGATTCCAATCTGAATCATATTTCTAGATTTAAACTTGTTTTTTTAAATCTTCTAATTAAATTCAATGCTTTATTTTAAATTTCAGACTTTTAAACCCTTATGATAGATGTTTAAAACATTTTAAATTAAAGGATTTAAATTAAATTTTCAAACCTGGAATTCAAACTCAGTTTGAAATACCGACTTTAAGTTTCATTTCTGTTAACAACTTGCTTCAGATTCAAACTAAACTGAATTTTGAACTTATACAGGTTTTCAAAAAAAAACCTGTTAACATCAAAAAATGCCCCGAGTTCCCCCTGATTTACTTCGAGTAAATCCTTGCTCTGCTTCGAGTCACAACTCGGACTACTCGAGTTTTAACCCGAGTCAAAAATTTCTGCAATACCAAACTTTCCCCCCGACACCTCACTGCACCGTGCATATGCACGGGAATCCTGACCACCTCCGGCCAGTACCCTGACCACAAGCACGACGACGATCATCACTGAAGTACTTCGCGACCATCCAAAACCATTCAATCCACTTGAAGTCAAATTCGAGTTTTTCCCCCAATTCAAACCTGGCAACACAGGCATCCTTCAACCCAAACCTGAAAATACCTCATCCTCTTCCCTCCGACCATCGGAGACGATGGAACCCCATCCACCTCTTCTTATACACCCGAGCTACCCTCTCTCCAAAAATAGTTGCACTCGAATAACTGAATCTTCCCACAGATTGAATCATGCAGTCACTAAATTAGGTTAAGCACTTCCCCTTTTTACTACCCAGAGAAAAATAGCACTGCACACAAATCCTAATTCTAAATATTTAAATTTTGGTTTTACAAATCTCAACTTAGTTTTAGCTTCAAATCTATACACCTGAAACTAAGAAAAATCAACTTGGATTTATATGATTTTAGTTTTCTTTGTTGTTAGCTTGTTCCAACAAAACTACAGGTATTTTTTTTCTTCTTACACAAAATCTTAAACTTATTATTTATACTGCATTGAACAGATATTGTTCAAATCTCTTGTGTTATTTCAGATTAATTTAGGAGCTCTTAAGTTTTTGGACCTGGAACTAAGTAAAACAAATACTGTATAAAACAGTAAGTTTATACTCAATACAAATCATACTATAGGAACAACATACATCATCATAACTCTTCTTGAGTTTTAATCTAATGTGGTAAATCATACAAATCAACATGAAATTCAAGTAACACACATAATCAAAATCAGGCAACTTTTTAATACTTAAAATTTTGAAAATAAAAAGTTACTCACAAACATACCAATCAACATGCAATTCAGGTAACATACACAACATACTTATTTAAGCAACCAACTTATGTTTAAATTTTAAAAAGTGTTACTCACAAACATACCAATCAACATGCAATCCAGGTAACATACACAACATACTTATTTAAGCAACCAACTTATATTTAAATTTTAAAAAGTGTTACTCACCTGCAGTAGAGATGGAACAGAGCTTTTGTTTTGAATTAAAAACCAGTGCTTTGCTGTGAAAACTTGTATGCAGGCTTGAAGAAATTTGAATGTTGCTGTTAAAACTTGCATTGCTTTACTTCTTTGAATCTTTAATAAAACTTGAGTAGCTAGCTGTTTAAAACTTGTATGCAGGCTTCAGGTTTAAAGGATGCAGACAATCATGTTTTGATATGAATTCAGGTTGCAGGCTTGATCTTGTTTCAATTGGAAATGCAGGCTTTACATTTGCTATTGAAAAGGTTTCAGGTGCAGGCTTTTTAAAAATGAATTTGGTTGCTGAGGAAAATTTGTACAGAGGATTGCAGGCTAACATGCAGGCATATGCTTTTGCATTTGGAAATGGAATTTACAGTTGCATGTTTGAAAAATGGATTACAGGTTGGAGATTGAAAACAATTTGTAGGAGGTGAATTACAGGATTAAACATGGAAGTTTTTGAAAAGAAGAGTTACAGATTTGATTTTGGCTGAGAAAATTTCTTCACTTAGAAAAAGGAAGAAATGAGGGTGAAGAAAAACATATTTTATATAAGTGTGAATGATTTAAAAAAAAAATTAAAAGAAAATCAAAATAAAAGACACTTGTAAGAAGAGATAACACTTGTCATAAACACAACTTGGTTTAGTAACATGTGTCTTAAGTATATTTAATTTATTTGTTTTCATTTATTTTAAGGGTAATTGAAATCTCCTTAATTTATTAAACACATATAAAGTAGTTTCATAACAAATATATATGTATTTCTCTTTAAATGAAATGAAACAATTTATAAAAGTGAAAACTTATTTACAAGATTCATATAGGTTTATTTATTTGAATTTCAAAATGAATTCAAATTCAAATGCTATTTACATTTAAAATCCAATTTTAAAACTAATTTATATTAACATATTTATTTTGACAATAATAATTTTGTCTTTTAAAACATATCTACATTTATACATTTATTATTATTAGAAAATACTCATTTATCAATTTTAAATCATTTATAAAGAAATTATAAATTTCTTATCTTATTTATCTATATTTAAAAGAATTAATGTTTAATATTTAAAGGGTATTTTAAATTTACTTATATAGTACCAAATTATAATTATTAAGCTATATTTAAAATAAACTTTTATTTATCTTATTAAAATTCAAACTATATTTTAAAATACAATGGTACAAATTTAAAACAATTACTTTAAGTATTTTAAACAATTAGCTATTTATTAAATAAAATAAAAATCTTAAAATTATCAAATGAATATTAGAATTTGAAAACAATATTTTATTTGTTTATTTAAATTCTAATCATACTTATCTATTCACAATATATATATATATATATATAAATATATATACATACATTATAAATAGGAAAACAATTATTAGCTTTTAAAAGATAAAATTTATAAATTACACATTTATTTAATTGGATTATTAAATCAAGTTAATTTTTATTAAAATTTTATCAAATCAATTTAATTTTAAATTCAGATTATTAAATTGATATTGCTAAAATTTCCGGGATATCACATTCCTTCCCCCTAAAAGAATTTCATCCCCGAAATTTAAAAGCAAAAGTAATTTAATAACCCATTTAAAATTTTAAATTTTAAATCACAAACATACATCAATCAATCAAATGCTAACAACCATAGCAACCAATTTATCTAATCAAACAAATTAATTATCCAGATAAAATTCTGGATAAAATTTCCCACGAGTTTTCCCCAAGTATATATATATATACCGGGATACTCGCCCTACAATATACAAACAACTTAAACTACGAAGCTACAGAGCTTCTACTCATCTAGATCTATAGAAATAGACAAGATATCAGACTACAGACGAGTCTGAATCAACAACCAAACCTTCCTGAACAGCTGGTTCCACTTCTAGAGATAACTCATACACGTACTCCCTCAGAGACACGTGAATCTCAAAAATCCAATTATCCAAACTGGCAATTCAACTCTTGAAAACCAAGCACCAATCCAACCAAAATACAGAAGAGGTCCAAAACAAATCTCCGACTCCGGAATCCAATTTCCTTCGTCTCTTATCCAAACTGATCAGCTCAACTCTTGCTGATTCTTCTAAAAACAATCTAGACCAAAAACAATCCAACACAACGATCTCCTCAAATTCAATCCAAAATCAAATACACAACTCTACTCTTCAAACCTCAAAAGAACAAACTCACTTCTTATATCCGGAAAAGACAACACAAAAACATTCCCAAACTGCTTCCGCTGCACAACTATGATCTGGAATAGAAGACAATGCTGATGAAGAACACGAGCACAATCTAGACATCACTTCCCAGAAATATGGCTCAACATATCCAAAGAAAACTCAGATGTTCACCAATCCTGAGCTGCCTCACCAAACCTATCTCGAGAAATCCTCCTTCTACTAAGCCGAACCACCAATAGCACTCCTGGAATCCGGTCGATAAGAAAACTAAATCTTCAGAAGTAGAAAAGCCTTCGACTTCTCAGAAGACAACTAAAAATTCTTCAATACCTCAAAAGAACACTCAAACTATCGCAAGTCACTGTTGCGATCAATATAGACCAATTCCAAAGAAAACTGTTCTTTCTTTACCAAACAGAACAGCTTACTCTTAATTAGCCAATCCAATAAAGTATTGGGTCCACTCTGCTGCTTCTGAACTCCACCTTCAGAAACTACTCAGCCAGCCAACTTCTGCCAACACAGACACTCCGAGTTGCACTGCAGACACCAAAACCAAAACTTCCTTAGCTGAAGTTCTTCGAGAAACTCGGACCTCAAAGCCAACCACCACATCCTGCTGAACCCAGCCACAACACCGAAGCAGACACACTTCCCAAAACTTGTTCCAAAGAAAACATCTTCGGAAATAATTCAAAGTCACTGCATCTCGTCACGCAGCTACTACTTCCTTAGGTATTAAAATACCATCACACACTTCTGCCAACCAACAGATCCAAACTCAACTCATCCATCTACAAAGACGAACTCTGAACCTTTACAGGTTTCCTTCAGAGATTGATGAAATCTCTACACTCTGCACAACTCACTCGAGACGGTATTAGGTCTACAGTCTCGACAAATACACTTCCAACCCCAAACATCCAAACTCCAACCAATGGTAGTAATTGTGTTACACACACTACTACCTTATCTACCTTTATAACTTATATTGGAGAAACCTGAACAAGTATCCCAACAGATTGGTAGAAATACTAAATATATAGAGATATATATCAAAACTACAAATACGCTCTCTCAAGATAGACACCACTCCAGAGCCTAGGTATTCACTCAACCTAATGCTCTGATACCACAGTAACGACCCAACTTCCTATCTCCAGGAAATTGCATCGCTAATAAGAAAGAAAGGGATAGAGAATAGAAAGAAAGAGAAGAAAGAAGAAGAAACACATCAGAATCTAAACAGCGGAACGAATAAATTATATTAATAAACATAAAATATTTACATAGTATACAACATTATCAGAGTACACAGATAATACAACACATATTAGACAGTTATAAACATCTGTCTAGTTATTACAACTCAGTACAACATCACAAATAACTCAGAGATACCAAACACAGCGGACTACTTATATAACTACAACGCAGAAGCCTCCTGCTCCATTTGCTCCTCCACAATTCGTCAAAGCTAACCTGAATCCTAACCTGAATTCCCTTGGCTACTCGTAAAAATTTGAGTACCCAAGAGTTATAGAAAAACAGAAATAACTCCGGGTCAGACATGGGTCTGGTGTGAGTAACAGGTTAAAGTTGCTTAATTTTCAAAAACCTTTAAAAGAAAGGTATCACGTAAGACTTCCCACACATAAACATGGAAAAGTTTTTACCTTACGCTAACCAAGACATTTGATAGGAAATCCGATGATATTATAATAGTGTCTAGGGTTTTCAAATAAATATGAAATAGCCGAAATTGTTACATTTATTAAATTCCAGCTACTAGCCACAAAAGTGGGTAATACAATCAAAACCGTTGGCACTTATTGGATTTTGGATTCCATACAATGGCAGGGCTACTGGGGTACCGCCCGTCACAGTACGTGGCCTAGATCACCGTACCGAGGAGCCACCCTAACTCCCCTGCAACACAAGGCCGGACCCGTTCCTTACTGAACAGTTCCGAACAAGACAACCCCGGCAGTTGTCGCGAACCACTGCCCCACACAGCCGAATATAAAGGGACCTCTAGACAGGGATCAATCTTGCTCTCCAGTGGAAGCTACCCACGAAGCCTTGCTGCACCTCCCCTGTTTTAGCCATTCCCGGTTGATGAGGCTTGAGGTTACGATTACCTTTATAGAACATCAAATCTTAGAATGCTCATCGTCCGCCTGACGATGTGCTGAAAGCATTCAATCCATACAAGTTCGTTCCGGGTTCGAACGAAACCGAAGGCACTATCTCGTTGCACTCATTATTGGAATCACCCTCAGAGTCAACGACCATAGCCCTTGCACTCTGATTCACCATCTCGAATCTATAAGCACTATTCCGTCAACTCATTAGGGAATCACCCACAGAGTTATACTGACGTATAGCCCTTACACCTCGAGTCTTCACTTGCTCCATTTGGATTAACGACCTAACGTTAATTGGAATCGATGTGGTTTTCGGATTCCAAATATGGAAACCCGATCCCGGTCTCATCGAAATCCAAAGCGTGTCTTTTAGGTCCAAGTTGTTTTAAGTTTAAAACAATTCAATTCTAATTATCCATATACACACAGATAGGTAACTCATATCATCATAATAGAAAATCAACAATATTATCAAAAACAGGTAATCATCACAAATTGATAATCTATATATTATCATCATCAATAGATAACTTATAACGTCAACACAATGCAACCAATGCATCCATATCACACAATACTAATCTCATATCTGAGATTCAAACCATTCAAGTCAAGCTATAACATCCATTCATAACCAAAGATCTATAATCACATCATCTATAATTAATTTAAAATGAATTAAATTAATTACTTCTATCTCTAATTAATTTAAAGTGAATTAAATTAATTACCTATCTTTAATTAATTTAAAATGAATTAAATTAATTACTTCACCATTTAAAACTTGCTTACTTAACCCTTAATTGATTATCAATCAATTAAATAATTATCCTCAAATTAATCACCTTAATTAATTACCCTTGATTAATTATCCGTTAATTACATTCAAGTAATTATCTTTAATTAATTTTACAAATTAATTATCCTTAACCAAACCAGTAATTAACCTTTAATTACCTCATTAATTAATTAATTACATTAATTAATTACTTCCTTAATCCCTTATCATTAGATTAATTAATCCTAATTAATTAATCCTTAATTACATCATTAATTATATTAATTAATGATCCTTAATTAAATTTAAATTAATTACTTCTAAATTAATTACATTCTATAATTATTTATATTGATGAATCAATCTTGATTAATCTCATTAGTAATTAATCACTCTTAATTAATTTCCTCACTTAATTATTCAAATAACTTAATTAATAAATGCTTAAATTAATTAAGTAATTAATTATTAATTCACTTCATAAAGAAATTATCTTCACATTAATTACACAAAGTAATTAATCCCAAAATACTATGCTTCAATTAATTATCTTTAGTAATTTACTTATTTTAATTACCTATCTAAGTAATTATTTCTCATTGATTACTTATCAATCCATTTAATGATTATTCTAAATTAATTAAACTTAATTAATTAATTTAAACTAATCTAATTAATAAATTAATTACAATAAGTAATTAATATCTTTAATTATTTCCATAAGTAATCATACTTAATTAAGTTTCATAATTGATTATTTAAATTAATTAATTAATCCAATTAATTATCAAAATTAATTACATTAATTAATAATCACAAGTTAATAACCTTTATTAACTCATCATCAATTCTTTAATTACCTTTTCTAAGTAATTAACTTAAATTAATTAATATTAATTACAAATTTAATTAACCTTAATTAATTTCAAATCTTTAATTGATTAAACAAATTAATTAATTACATTATTTAAATTACCATACTAATTTAATGAAACAAATATCATTAAATCTTAAATTTACTTTTTAAAATAAAACATTTCATATTAATGATTACTTTATCATTAACAAAGTAACTTAAAACAATTTAACTTAAAAATTGTTTTCAAGTTACATTTTAAATTTTAAATTTGAATTGAAATCTAACTTAACTTTATCAAAGTTTTAAAAACATTCTAAAAACCTTTAAACTTATACTAAGTAATTCCTTATTTGTAAAAGAAATTTACAATCATATTAAATTTTAAGATTACAAATCATAATTAGAATATGTTTTAACAATTAAAACATTTTAAACATTTTTAAATTTTAAAAACTACTTTTATTTTCAAAAACATGATTCCAATCTGAATCATATTTCCAGATTTAAACTTTTTTTTTTAAATCTTCTAATTTAATTCAATGCTTTATTTTAAATTTCAGACTTTTAAACCCTTTTGATAGATGTTTAAAACATTTTAAATTAAAAGGATTTAAATTAAATTTTCAAACCTGGAATTCAAACTCAGTTTGAAATATCGACTTTAAGTTTCATTTCTGTTAACAACTTGCTTCAGATTCAAACTAAACTGAATTTTGAACTTATACAGGTTTTCAAAAAAAAAACCTGTTAACATCAGAAAATGCCCCGAGTTCCCCCTGACTTACTTCGAGTAAATCCTTGCTCTGCTTCGAGTCACAACTCGGATTACTCGAGTTTTAACCCGAGTCAAAAATTTCTGCAATACCAAACTTTCCCCCCCGACACCTCACTGCACCGTGCATATGCACGGGAATCCTGACCACCTCCGGCCAGTACCCTGTCCACAAGCACGACGGCGATCATCACTGAAGTACTTCGCGACCATCCAAAACCCTTCAATCCACTTGAAGTCAAATTCGAGTTTTTCCCCCAATTCAAACCTGGCTACACAGGCAACCTTCAACCCAAACCTGAAAATACCTGATCCTCTTCCCTCCGACCATTGGAGACGATGGAACCCCGTCCACCTCTTCTTCTGCACCCGAGCTACCCTCTCTCCAAAAATAGTTGCACTCGAATCACTGAATCTTCCCACAGATTGAATCATGCAGTCACTAAATTAGGTTAAGCACTTCCCCTTTTTACTACCCAGAGAGAAATAGCACTGCACACAAATCCTAATTCTAAATATTTAAATTTTGGTTTTACAAATCTCAACTTAGTTTTAGCTTCAAATCTATACACCTGAAACTAAGAAAAATCAACTTGGATTTATATGATTTTAGTTTTCTTTGTTGTTAGCTTGTTCCAGTAAAACTACAGGTACTTTTTTTTCTTCTTACACAAAATCTTAAACTTATTATTTATACTGCATTGAACAGATATTGTTCAAATCTCTTGTGTTATTTCAGATTAATTTAGGAGCTCTTAAGTTTTTGGACCTGCAACTAAGTAAAACAAATACTGTATAAAACAGTAAGTTTATACTCAATACAAATCATACTATAGGAACAACATACATCATCATAACTCTTCTTGAGTTTTAATCTAATGTGGTAAATCATACAAATCAATATGAAATTCAAGTAACACACATAATCAAAATTAGGAAACTTTTTAATACTTAAAATTTTGAAAATAAAAAGTTACTCACAAACATACCAATCAACATGCAATTCAGGTAACATACACAACATACTTATTTAAGCAACCAACTTATGTTTAAATTTTAAAAAGTGTTACTCACAAACATACCAATCAACATGCAATTCAGGTAACATACACAACATACTTATTTAAGCAACCAACTTATGTTTAAATTTCAAAAAGTGTTACTCACCTGCAGTAGAGATGGAACAGAGCTTTTGTTTTGAATTAAAAACCAGTGCTTTGCTGTGAAAACTTGTATGCAGGCTTGAAGAAATTTGAATGTTGCTGTTAAAACTTGCATTGCTTTTACTTCTTTGAATCTTTAATAAAACTTGAGTAGCTAGCTGTTTAAAACTTGTATGCAGGCTTCAGGTTTAAAGGATGCAGACAATCATGTTTTGATATGAATTCAGGTTGCAGGCTTGATCTTGTTTCAATTGGAAATGCAGGCTTTACATTTGCTATTGAAAAGGTTTCAGGTGTAGGCTTTTTTAAAAATGAATTTGGTTGTTGAGGAAAATTTGTACAGAGGATTGCAGGCTAACATGCGGGCATATGCTTTTGCATTTGGAAATGGAATTTACAGTTGCATGTTTGAAAAATGGATTACAGGTTGGAGATTGAAAACAATTTGTAGGAGGTGAATTACAGGATTAAACATGGAAGTTTTTAAAAAGAAGAGTTACAGATTTGATTTTGGCTGAGAAAATTTCTTCACTTAGAAAAAGAAAGAAATGAGGGTGAAGAAAAACATATTTTATATAAGTGTGAATGATTTTAAAAAAAAATTAAAAGAAAATCAAAATAAAAGACACTTGTAAGAAGAGATAACACTTGTCATAAACACAACTTGGTTTAGTAACATGTGTCTTAAGTATATTTAATTTATTTGTTTTCATTTATTTTAAGGGTAATTGAAATCTCCTTAATTTATTAAACACATATAAGTAGTTTCATAACAAATATATATGTATTTCTCTTTAAATGAAATGAAACAATTTATAAAAGTGAAAACTTATTTACAAGATTCATATAGGTTTATTTATTTGAATTTCAAAATGAATTCAAATTCAAATGCTATTTACATTTAAAATCCAATTTTAAAACTAATTTATATTAACATATTTATTTTGACAATAATAATTTTGTCTTTTAAAACATATCTACATTTATACATTTATTATTATTAGAAAATACTCATTTATCAATTTTAAATCATTTATAAAGAAATTATAAATTTCTTATCTTATTTATCTATATTTAAAAGAATTAATGTTTAATATTTAAAGGGTATTTTATTTACTTATATAGTACCAAATTATAATTATTAAGCTATATTTAAAATAAACTTTTATTTATCTTATTAAAATTCAAACTATATTTTAAAATACAATGGTACAAATTTAAAACAATTACTTTAAGTATTTTAAACAATTAGCTATTTATTAAATAAAATAAAAATCTTCAAATTATCAAATGAATATTAGAATTTGAAAACAATATTTTATTTGTTTACTTAACTTCTAATCATACTTATCTATTCACAATATATATATATATATATATATATATATAAATATATATACATACATTATAAATAGGAAAACAATTATTAGCTTTTAAAAGATAAAATTTATAAATTACACATTTATTTAATTGGATTATTAAATCAAGTTAATTTTTATTAAAATTTTATCAAATCAATTTAATTTTAAATTCAGATTATTAAATTGATATTGCTAAAATTTCCGGGATATCACAGAGTGGCTCAGATTTGGGTACAAGTTAAACATAGGGCTGAACCCAAACCCAAGCCCAAAGTGAAAAAGTAGCAAAAATCAACTTTCTCCAAACATATCGAAGCTTATACTCAAAAAGGTCGCAAACGGCATTTTAAACTCAATGGGAGTGGTCCCGAGTCCTAATTCGACCGTATGCAAAAAGTAGCTTTTCGGACTAAATTTCGAGTATCGATAAAATATTTAAATATAAAATCGACAAATATGCGGGTTGTTACAAGAACAAACTCTAATAATCAATATCAATTGAATGCATCTTATGAACTAATAAAAGAATTATCCTCCTATTATTAATATGTATGATGTATTTGCTAGTAGCAATATCATAATGGATCAAAATGAGAGTCCAAAGATGATTATTATTTAATGTGACAATGTTTGTCAACATTGAGGGGGAGGATAAAGCGATACAAGCTCATTTTGATCATCGGTATTAAATATTTGTTAAAATATACAATGATGCAAGATATTAAGTAACTTGAATAAATTATCAATAATATCCCTAGTAGACTTTCTCCAATATAGATTTGAATCCCTGAAGGATCAAAATTTGTAAACCACATTTGAAATATGGTTCCAAAGTCAGTTCAAAATATTTTTGGAGTAAGCAATAAAGGTGCCAAATAAAGGAGGCGAGTGTTCTTAAAGAAACACTTAAGGATGCTCTGAAAGAGATCCATGATATGATTCTCAAATAACCCTAGAAGTGGATTAGGTATCTAAAATATGATAATTAAAGAGATCTCAATAAATCATGTTTAGAACTGACAAGAAATAATCTTCGATGATAAATTTATAAATAATAAAGCGCTTATGTTTATAAATGGATTGAAGATCCTGGATTAGAGAAAAACATGATTGGCCATCATGAAATTCTCCTAAATAAGAAATGTGAACCTGTAGTTCGCAACACACACACACACACACATATATAATAAAAAAACACACTAAAATTACTGAAGCACATGTAGTGCTTCATCGTGTTAAATGCTCTAGGCATCATGTTTTTATAAATAATTGAATTGATTGAAGCAGCGAAAGTGTTTGAAACACTTAAAATACCCCGAAGGTATAAATATTGTTCAAAACATTATAAATAATGAAAGTATACAAATTCCTGAAGAATATAAATAACTTTCATTGTTATAAAGAATGCAAAGAACAAGGAGAGTAGATTTCAACCTACTTTTAAGTATTGTTGTATTGAAAATCTTGATATAAATTCATGATGAGTAGATTACTTCCTATTTTTAAGTATTGTTGTAATGAAACTCTTAATATCCATTGAAGTGATAGTTGCGATATGCAAATACTTATTATAGCATACAAATTTCTAAAGAATATATATAACTTTTGTAGTTATAAAGAATGCAAAAGACATGAAGTGTAGATTACAAATTTCTTCAAAGTATTGTTGTAATGAAAATCTTGATACATCAAGATGAGTAGATTACTTCCTGCTTTTTAGTAATGTTGTAATGAAATTTTAAATATTTATGAAAGATGTATAGTTGCAATGCGCAAAACTAATTTGAAGCACAAAAATGAAAGCACATGAAGTGTTTTTCATAAAAGTAGCATTCAAATGCATAAAATGCAAACCATATTTGAAGAAACAATCTTAGAAAATTTGATCGTATTGAAGGAAACTATTAATAAATTGTATTATTAATGAGATACATATTTATGGATCCAGAAGTATCTATAACCAATTTAAGTTATCGAAAGACGAATACGAATTCAGAGGAAACTTTAAATCAGGAGGAGCATCCATAAGTATTTTATAATGCACTCTTTTTCCTTAACTAAGATTTTTCCCACTGGGTTTTTATTAGTAAGGTTTTAATGAGGCATTATCTTGATCCACAAGTATCAACTCCCTAGTAACATTTGAAATAAGCTATAATGTACTCTTTTTCCTTATTTAAGATTTTTCCCACTGGGTTTTTCTTATTAAGGTTTTAATGAGGCATTATCTTGATCTAGAAAAATCAAACGTCTTTTCAAGAAATAACATCTCAAATATGTTATTTAAGTTAAATTATATTTTTATCCTTGACTAAGGTTTTTCCCATCGGCTTTTCCTTTGTAAGGTTTTTACCGAAGTATTAAATTGATCCAGAAGTATCAAATTCTATATGATGCAGTAAATTATTGAAATATGACATACTATATTGTACTCCTTTTCCTTCACCAAGATTTTTCCCATAGGGTTTTACTTAGTAAGGTTTTAATGAGGCATTAGTTTGATCCAGAAGTATCAAGCTTTATTTAAAGAAATAAGAAAATAAAATATGTCATTGTACTCTTTTTCCTTCACTAAGATTTTTCCCATTGGGTTTTTCTTAGTAAGGTTTTAATGAGGCATTATTTTGATCCTGAAGTATCAAACTCTTATAAGGAATACCATTTTTAGTATGATATTTATGATTTCACAAGTTGCACTCTTTTCCTCGTTCAAGGTTTTTTCCCACTGGGTTTTTCTAATAGAGGTTTTTAATGAGGCAACAGGCAATTTCTATATCGATTGAATCGATAAATGCAAGCAAGATAATAATGATGGGGAGCAATCATCATACACGTTTTGAAACGGAAATTTCCAAATTATCCGAGCATTCAAGATTTTGAAGACGCATATTCAAGAGGGAGTGTTATAATATATGTATATTATAAAGTTTGAATATGCTTGTACATTGTTTTGTTTAGTCCCACATCGTGGGATAAGTTCAGTCCTTACTTCTGAAGCCTTTATATAAAGTATGTCATGTAATGTAAATAGATATCTATTCTTTGAATGAATAAAATTATTCTCTCTCTAATGGCTTCCATTCTCTTTATTCTATAACAATTTTATATTAGTACAATGAATTATTGAATAGAGCTAAAAAATATAGGATTGACTGAAATTGTACAGTTGTCAAAATATATATATGTATGCTTAGTAAATTGAAGTGTAAATCAATTTAAAATTTAAATTTGAAAATACCTATAAATAAATTTAAAATGTGTTACTTATAGAATGAGAAAAGAAGAGGAAAACTTATTAATTAAAAACAAAACTCTAAAATAAGCCAAGCCCAATTAAGAAATTAAAACACCTTCTCTTTTACCCATCATCAGCCTATTACTGAATCCACTTCCGTTCAAAATAAAGGATCGTCTTTCAATCTATGCCCTAGTTTCC
Source organism: Allium cepa (assembly GCA_030765085.1). Lineage (NCBI taxonomy): Eukaryota > Viridiplantae > Streptophyta > Magnoliopsida > Asparagales > Amaryllidaceae > Allium > Allium cepa. The sequence continues at coordinate 363,436,549 of CM060934.1, read as the reverse complement.
AAATCCTATTTCAAACGGAAAAGAAAAATTATAGTCGCGCTTTCATAAGGAAGTCGACGACAATGAAGGTTGTCGACGAGGGGATGCGGCGCGTGGTCATCATCGGCGAGGGGATGTGGCGCCTGGGAGCACGATTTTGTCATCGACACCTGGGAATTTTGATGGTGGTTGCTATTTTGGTTGACACGTGGTCAAGGTGGCTACGACCTGGGTTCTGGCAATGTGCGACGTAGATACGACCTTCAGGTGTTGGTCGAGGCAGTCGATTGCAGGGGATGAGCTAAGGCATGCGGTTGCATTTTGACGTTGGCGTTATTGGATATGAGTAGAAGTTGGTGGCATAATTGTAGAGTAGCGACAGCGAGAGACTGCTAGTGACCGGGATGTTGGCTGAGGTGATTTTTTTTGCCGTGGCCGACGCATGGACGAAGGAGGCAGTGGTCGATGCAGGCTTTGTGTGATCATTTTCTTCGCATTGTTAAGGTGAGTTATTTTATAACTCACACCTATATCTATGCAAGTTTATTCTATATATGTATGTATGTATGTATGTATGTATGTATATGCTTCGTTTGGAATTTCGTTAATCTATTGATAGTGAATGATTGAATTGCTTGTGAATTGCATTAAATTTTAATAGTGACTGGATGAAATTATGAAAATAAATTGCATGCTACGGGTTCAATTTGTTCGATGGATGAACTGGTTGAAATATGAGTTTAAAATATTGCATTAAAGCGATAATTGAAAAATGAATTAAATAACTAAAATGAAATTGCATGTTAAAACTATGTTGTTACTGCAAGTTTGTGTCAATGGTTGAAATTGCATACATTGTTGTATGATTGGGGTTTGCCAGAAAGCAACTCGGATTGATAAATAAATTCATATTATGAAATGATAGTTTATAGAGGGTCATTGACTCTAAAAATTGCATTCTGATGGACTTATTGTTAAAATTATTTAAATGTTTTTAAATGAATTTCAAAAATGAGATTTATCCAATTTGATCCTTATTGGAATTTTGTTTACAGAATATATGGTTAAAGTATATTTTATTTTTAACTTATTTCTTGTTCCAAAATTTCTATTCAGAACTTTTTAAAATGTGTAATATTTATTTATAAAACCTTTTAAAAAAATTAATATCACAAGTACACTAAAATTTTGGAATTTTTTTATAGACAAAAGATATAATATAGTAATATTTATAAAAATGATTATGGAAGTAATAAAATTCAATTTCAATTAATTTTTGTTATAAAAGCTATTTAAATGTTTTTAAAAAGAGTTTGAAATCCTTTGAGAAAATTATATCTTTATTTGTATGTATATGTATTTAAATAGATTTCAAAATAAAGTAAGATATAAATTATGAAAAGTAAAGCTATATTTTAATATAAAATTTAAATAAGATTTTAATTTGATAATTAATTTATGGTTTTATAGTGTTTATGAAGTAATATTATATATATTTATATAAATTTGATATAAAGTGAATTATAGATAAAATATTTTAGAAATCATTTTCTATATGATAAAATTATATCAATTACTTTCAACTTATAAACTATTGTTGGCCTTTATTGCATTTAGCTTTTGGCTATTTTTATGCAAGCTTGAATTGGATTTCTGTTGAATTTCGTGATTTTCTATTAAACAAAGACTTTTAATAAATGATTGAATTGTCGGGTGGTATGGGGCACTTTGTACAATTCTTTTGATTATTATTATAATTTGTTAAATAGAGTTTCAGTGAAAATTACTAGCTTTTAGTAAATACTTGAATTTACTTTCTGGTATGGGACGGTTCGCTAAATTCTTGTAATTAATAGAGTGACGGTAATTAACACTTAGATAGGGTGTTCGGATTTTAGACCGATAGATCCCTAAGAAAAGATAAACCATTTTTCATCGATCTGTACATTTCTAGATTTGGGTAGGTAGACCTATTTCTTGGGGTTAGGTCTATTCTGGTATAACATGACTATCCTTTTTGTTGTTTGGATCGGTGTTATATTGCAGCCCTATTAGTTTATTTTAAAGTTGGACAGTATTTACCTATTTATTTTCATTATATAAATTCACATAGTTTTATCATAAACACGGCTATCTATTTCTTTTCGTTAGGAGCCGGGGGTTTTTACCTGGTATTCTATTTTTTTCGTTTGACTATTGCGCTATGTGGCAGGGTTTATTTATTTTAGTTAGGCCTTGTGTCGCAGTGTATCACACTGTTAGTTGACTACTATTATTATTTCATTGGTGATGATTATTTCGCCAAAGGTTTCGAGGATAGATATTTATTATCTTTTTGGCTGTGACGAATTTTGAATTTGGTTATCGTCATATTTTGAGATGATAGTCCATTAAAGACTGGATATGAATTTATGAAATGGCGATTTTGATCAACATGCCTTATTTTGATTATTTTGGTTTTTTAGGCATATTTTGAGATGACTTATTTTAGAGTTAAGTCATTTATGGAATTACAAAGTAGTGAATTTAATTAATATGCCTTATAATGATTGTTTGTTTGTCTGGTATATTTTATACGGCTTATTTTTTTAATTCATAAAGTTATGATATTAATATCTCACCTATTATTTAGATATGGTCTGATCCGTTTATTATTTTAACACTCGGGCCAGGACGAAACTTTACAGGTACATGGACCTATTGATCTTTGGATTTTGAGCTATCATTGAAGTAGACTATTTCGATAGTTTTAGTTTACTTCATACTTGTATATATTAACAGTTAGGATTTTATATCATCTATATTATATATATAATAGTGACTATGTACCTGGTTCAAGATTTTGAATATGATGTATTAATTTATGTGGGTTTAGTATTCATATTTTGTAGACTCGCATTCTATTATGTATATGATGATGTATATTATTCCGCAGTGATCTGTGACTCTAATTCTAATTTATCTGTATTATATAATGTTCTGAATATTTTAATCGGCGTGTTTATTACTTTGTATTAATATTGCATACGTCAAATTTTTAGTTCAGATCCTCAAAAGGTAATAAGATGTGTTAGTGTAAGTATAAATATATATTCACTTTCGATTGCTTTTAACCAATCATATTCTCCGGATTAGCCGATGACGTTACTTGTGATGTTCTTTGCTAAACTGTGTATAGCGGTGGGGTCATTACAGTCTCACTACAAAAGTCCCCTGTAAATTACCTATGTGTATATGCATTTTAAAGTGTTCCACATGACCTATTCTCTATGAAAATACTTTGATTTCCTTTTTTTGTCCCCATCAAAACAATAGTTACTTATACCGTCCGCTTTTAAGCTGGAATCAATTTCAAAACATGTAAACACACTAGTATAAATAAAAAATCAACTTTTCATGTTTTACAAAATTTTTCGATTTTAAAACTATTTAAAAATGAGTTTAGCTAACCTTAAAGAAAGCTACGACCAAACCAAAAAAACACAATCCCTTCTTAACGTAGCAACACCGCTACTCAACACCCTATATCTCGATTCAACTCGAAAAGCTTGGAAAATTTCCCCAAAGCTCACGCACTATGCTAATAGGGAGGAATTTGACTTTAAAACTTATGACTCGGGAATGTTGTTGATATTTGCAATATTATTATGGTTTGTTTTATAATTTAGAGCAGAAAATAGTATTTTTTTTGGCTTAGTTATAATCAAGAAAGCAAGAAGGTAAAGACATTAGAGTAAAAAGAGAAAACGAATAAGGAAATGATATAAAGTGAAAAGGTGGAAATGTGATAATGTTTTATCGAAATGGTAAATTACTAACATAACATTTTCTATTATCCTCCATTATAATATAGACAACACACCACTTCCAACATGATCCCATTACTTTCTTATTTTGTGTGCTTTGTCTCAAATTTTATGCTATAATTCTTTTTTAATTATATAAAAAAAGTCAAACTTAATTAACTTAAGTAATCTTTTAAACTTATTTTTAGCTTAAACTACTCCATTAGTAAAAGCATTTGTTATTGGTGTACATATGTACACTTTTATGCTAGTGTACACAACTTTTTTTCGACAACTTTTGATTGATGAAATGTCGAATATCCGAAAAACGGTTTTCGGTCACATTTTCTACTTTTCTCCGAACTACTTATTTATGTAAACGAATTTTTAAAAGAAGTTTTCCTTCATTATTTATCACACAAAACATGTGTATTTATGTTATAAAATCCATTATATAAATACTTAATTTTTTTTTTAAATATTCAAGTTCGAAGTGATTAAATTACAGGTCGTTAAATCCTCATCTCTTAAAGGAAATTTCGTCATCGAAATTAGTCAGATGAACACAGGATATAAAAGAAACCCAAATGATTTGATAAATACCACACATAAATATAAGGAAAGTGACTTCGCCACATCCCATGATTATATTGAAAAGAAACAACAAAATACAAATAACTACTACATCAACTCTGGGTAAGAATCCCTAATATAGTTATCAGTTTTCCATGTATAATCTCTATCATCTCCACCCCACTGAACCATAACAAGATCCATATCCTTTTTCCTTAATTGCTTATATCTCGAATGGCGATACGAATAAGCCACCTAAGGATGGTTAGGTTAGTTTGAACCTCCAAATCAACTTGTTGTGCCAGTTCCACTATTGTCGAAGGGTCGTTTACATACTTACTGTTAACCCAAAAATGGATCAACACCCTAGATTGAGTGTGAAAGCACCAACTCTGTTTATCAAGGCAAATAAAATAGAAAAAGAAATTGTAGATCACAGAAAAGTAAAGAAACAAGAAGATTTTTATTGTGGTTCGATTGTTAATGAAGCCACCATCCACTTTATAACTTTCTATCAACTGACTACTATTACAAGTGGAATCAGATTGCAATTGAATCTCCTAAGTTAGATTAAGTCGCAAGTGCAAGAGTTCAGTGGTGAATCACAGTTAACCCTTAGATGACTATTTTGTAGGAGAAGAAGAGTGAAGAATAACTTCTGCGGAGTTCCAGTAGCCAGTCCAGAAGATCCTTTTTTTTTTCCAGATAGGTGAGTATTTATAGGGATTGAAGAGCTATTGGGCTAGGCTGCTTTGCCAGAAGCCTATACTTGATGATACGAAGATGCTCCATAAATTTCACAACGAGTCAACCTATCCTGATGGATCGCTCGCGATCCATAGGGCATGGATTGCTAGCGATCCATATAATTTACATATTTTTGGAACATTTCACCTGGATTGCGCTCTTTGCCTTATGTTGATGTTCTCTATATAATTTCATAACTAGTTGCCATGTTTCGATGGTGATTCGTATACAGGTTGCATTGAACTATGGATGGAATCAAATGAATGCCCACTTCTCGAACTAGCTTGCTTGGAATATCATGACACTTGGAGGATATCCTTAGATAAGGTATTGGTTCATGATGCAAAGGGTTTGGAGGATCCATGAGTAATCATTATGGATCGCTAGCAATCCATCCCCTTAGCCTAATTTTGCATCTTTCCTTTTGGGTCCTTCTTAGCTTCTTCTTCTGGTCCTTTTGGTTGATTCTTGAGTCGTTTTGATTTGACGTGGATGTTCTAACTCTCGTTGAATTTTTTGTGTTAAAAACCTAGTTAACATTTTCCCCCTAGAGCATGCCTTCATTGGAAACAAGTGTGCTCTGGAAGTAACTGCTTTTGAGTTCCCATTTTGTAAAGTATAATTGATCATGTTGAGGCAATCATGCGAATTTGGCTTCGGTTATTAGGCCGTCTGTTGAGTCTTTAATGTGAACTGTCGTTGCTCGTAACGATAAATCAATTTCAATTTCACAACTCTCCAAATGCTTGCAAACAACACTTGGATCATACTTGGTGAGTTTGAATAAAATCGACTTTAGCTTTGATGGATCACTAACGATCCATAGTCCGTCGGTCGCTAGCGATCCAAGGACATAGCAAATTTTTTCATTCAATCTCCTTCTTAACTTTATTCGAGCCAACCTTCCATCATTTCACGTTTTCCCTTGCGAATCGGGCTAACCTCTCTACGACCCAATCCAAATGCGACCGAACCCTAAGCTCACTCACTCCATCGCCCTCGTCGATCTCCATCGTCGAAGCTTCTTGCTATCGACCCCGCATAACCTCGCTATCACTTCGAGCCAATTTTCAGCACCTAAATCATTGCTTGCCAGAATTGCTATCGAGCTTGCCCACTTTGGATTGTCGGCAACTTGAAATTGACCATGTTTGCCTTCTGACTTGAGGTTGGTAATGTGAACTTTGGCGTAGTATTAGCGATTGGTGATGAAGTTATGTTGGTGATGGATGTAGTGCCTTTGTGGAAGAAGATAGTAAATCGAGTCTTGAATTCTTCATGGAACAAAGTTAGGGTTTTGCCCCGGTGCTTGACATGTTTTGCTATCTTCATCCACAGAGTCAGAATTAACTTGCACCAGTTTACATTGTTGATCCCGGCACGGGTCCCGCGGATTGATTTTGGTATTTCTAGGAGGTGATAATAGCTTAGGTTAGCATCTTATATGTAGCTCATGCTGTTATCACTTTCTAGAGAACTGAAATAGACTTATGTTGAGAGTTCTCTACTCAATTCGGACACATTGATCTATAGTTGCTCACTTTGGATTGGTCATGCCATTGAACAGTTGGTGTACCTGACCAATTTAGACACAAGTTATGTTATATAGAATGAAGCACCCGTCATCTCGTCATGAAATCTAGTGGAGGAAGTCCGGCACCCTCGGAGGCCAAATCGACATCAACTATGCCTTCACAAATAGTTTCAGCAGCGCCTACTTCTTCAGCACCACCTGCTGAATATGGTCAACTGGTTGCAGTTGGTCCGGTTGTAGATCAAACTCCTCCAAACTTTAGAGTTTTACTCAACCCTCCGGAGAGAGCTTCCACCATAATTTCTACTAAAGTCTTGCATAACGTTATCATGGCATCCCAGATGATGAAGTACGCCTTCTATTGAAAAACGAGTTTGCACACATGCCGCCTTTGAGGTACACCGCCTGCCATCGATACATGTGCTTTAATAGAGCAGTGCCCCCTTCAGTCCTTTCTTGAGAAAGACTCTTCTAAACTTGGAAATTGCTCCATTTCAGATTCACCCCAAAGAATATGCGATTTTGACTTGTCTTCATGTTTTGTTTATGCAAACATTCAATCGTGCCCCAAGTTTTGATGAACTGAGATACTTCCTCTCATTCAAGAAGAGAGATGAATGTCTATCTCTTGTGATCATCGAGGCTCAAAGAAATCATAAAAATGTGTATTAGCTTTAAAGTAATTTATCCCACTCCAAGATCCAATTTTTTTTTGTTAGGTATCCCAAGGGATTTAATCGACTTTGGACGACAGTGGGTAAGTCTTTCTCTCTTACTCGTTGATATTTAATACGATGACGCGGGATTTTTAATAAACTGAATACTCCTTGTAGTTATTCCAATGCCAAACAAAGATCCATCACCTAATCCTATCTTCCATACTCTAAAGACTATAAACGTTAAAGAGAGATCGGTCAAGTCTTTGCTAACGACTGAGAATTTGCTTCGGTACGGGTTGTCGCATCTCGGGAGATCGACCATTGCAATTGAAATTCCATCTACTTCCCATTCTAGGATTCGAACACACTCCACTTCTTCATCGCATAAATCCAAAAAGGGTAGTCTACCAGAAGGAGAAGGTACATCTGATAGATCCATCGAAGATATTCATAAAGGAAAAGGCGTTATGACCAGAGCCATTTGCCCAACTATGATGCCCTCGATCCCCAAGGAGGGGGAAGAGGAGTTCAAGCAGCATGAGGGCAAGGATGCAGTGATCATGGAAAAGAGGAGAGTGAAATTGAAAATAGTAATAGCTAGGATTCCTCCTCTAATGATGAGGAATTTGATGCAAGTTCCAGTGAAGGAAACTTCGAATCATGCAATAAAACTCTGGGAATGAGTTCTATTCTCCCGGATTCGCATCCCTAAGAGATTATTGCTAAAGATGCTCCTCCAACAACCGAATGACTTCATGGTTCTCCGCCTAGGGAAACTGATATCAGCTATGGGGACTTGGGCAAAGTTTATGTAAACATCAATGAACTCATGGGAGATGATTTCGAGTTCGAGGGATTTTCTTCTCACCCCGGTTATGTTGTGTCTAGAGTTAGCCTGACTCCCACTGTAATGGCTTCCTAATCCGATTTGTGAAGTCCTTTTAGGCTGCCCATGACACGTTACACATTTAACTAGGGCCACGTACACTTAAATATGCATTATTTGAGTTCATTTTCTATTGCTAAAGTTCTTCATATATTTTTTATATCACGCACTATAAGAGGTCGTGGACTTTGTGAGGACCTTGAACAATTTACATACGCACAATGTGGCTCAAGAATGACTTCAAGCCGCCATAAGCCACGAAAAACTGAGGAAGAGTGAAGGAGGAAAGATTTGAATGCTCGAAGTTCATCGTCGGGATGACAGGCATAGAGGCAGAGTATATAGAAATGGTTATGAAAAGAGGAAAATTCTTGACAATCATGAAAAACCGTTCAAGAAATCGAAGGTAGATCGTGGTTCTCAACCTTTCGAGTACCAAGAATTTACCCTGGCTCTAGTCTCTATTGGAATTGAAATTCTGACTTTTACTTTTCTAGTCGCTCCATCAACCCAGACTCCATCCACCCACGTAATGCTTGCTTCTAGTTCTTCACGCGCTCGCAGGAGGCCAAATTTTCCCGTCTGGTCCTCCTATGCTCAAAGTCACACTCCCCGAATGGTTTTTGAAGGGAGTTAAATTTGATCATAACTGCATCCGATTCGTAAGGATTCTTATATACCCCATCTCTAGACGATTCAAAGCGATTTAGATCAAGCTGAAGGATGGTAGAAATTATGTAAACAACTGGCGGACACAAACCTTAACAACTACAAAGAGATCCTTTCCTTCGAGTCAGAAAAGGATGATTACGAGAGGATGATAATGGAATGTGACGCCAGAATTGAGCAACTAACAAAGGAGTGGGATGCTGCAATTCGGGAGAGTAAGAGCAATACTGGTTTGCCGAAGGAATTGAAAAAGTCCAACACAAAAATTGATATCATGTGTAGAGACAAAATCAGTAACGCCCATGCCAATGAGGTTTAGCTGAAAAAGGAGCTTGAAATTTGAGATCAGATCATCGAAGCTCAGAAGAGAACTATTGTTGGTCATGACGAAGCCATCGAAGCTCATAAAAATATAGTTTCTGATTATGTGGGAATGGTTGAATCCCGTGACAAGACCATTTCTAACCAGGCTCAAATGATTGCTTCGCTTTAAGAAAGTGTCACACAACCTAACGTTGAAAAGACCCAAGTTGAAGTTGAGAATGTGTGTTGACGGCGGACTACTTAGAGCTACATGATACCTTCGAAAGGAAGATGGATGAAACTATCTTGAATTTGTACATCAACTCCCTGCTGCATCAGGGCAGCCTCAGTTATTTGGACCCTAAATTCCCATGAACTCTTGCAGTGCTTTGGGAAGAAGTTGCGCCCATTTTCGAGAAAATGGGAATGTATACACTAAGCACGAGTTGGAGGATGCCTATTTCAATGAAGAGTCGAAGAGGGCTTTGGTAGAGGGCCGAGAGATTATTCGGATTGAGAGGGAGCGAGAGACCGTCGGTGCTACTAAAACTACTAAAGTGCTATCATGACCTTTCAGTTCCAAGCCTGGAAAATCATCAAAGTAGCTTCGTGATCAGTCACGAACTATTCTGGGTACATCCGGTACTGCTCAGTTGTCTGCCCCTTCAGCATCTGTTTCAGAAGCCTTGGGTGGTCCTGGAACTTTACCAGTGATCGTCCAGCCATCCAGATGGTGGGGACTATGAGATTGAAATTATAAGTCACACTTCTAATGTAGGTAACCTTTTTGTTTCTCTCGAGCTTGAGAATTTTCAGCTAACACCTAAGAACAAGACGAATCGAATGATTTTATTTTTGATCTTATAGGTATGCCTTCTTTGCCTATTAAACTGCCAGTTTCTTTGATCCTAGGGCCTGTTGCTATTTCGACTGCTTCGATGCTTGTTTCTGTAACAACTTCGATCACCACGCCCGTGTCTGGCTCACAACCAAGGTCGAACTCTGTGAAGATTGCTACGTTGCATGTCCTGGACGACCCTTCAAGCAAGCCGCTAAGTAAAAATGAATAGCAGATGGTGGCAGTTAAGAGGGAAAAGATTAAGGAGAGAAATTTTTCGAAGTGCTCCCGCAAGTCTCGAAATTGCAAGACCAAGAAGGAGTCTTCCGAGTGGGTCAAAGAACAAGAAGGAGACACGGGCACAGAGGCGATAATTGATATCTTTGGCAGCGATACAATACCTGGTAGGGATGCTAAGAGGAAGAAGAAACTTTCGACCAAAGGCAGGAAGGCAAGTGGTGGAAAGAAACATTAATAGGCTCGAATGACAGTGGAGCCGAATACTGAAACATCTGATTTGTTTGGCATGTATTTTGGAAAAGTGTAGAGTCTGCACTTATTACTTTTGTTGTTGTAGTATCTATGCTTTTCTTTTTATTGGCCGATATTGTGTGGATACGGCCCCCACATTTTGACTATGAACAGAAAATATTATAAGGAATGAAATGACTGATGTTTCTACTGTCATCTCTTCTATGTTCTTCCTTATTTATCACGTATTTTTCTCGTTTTATACTACTTTTGTGTGCACATGGCACGTTTGCTTTTTCTGCAATTTCTATACTTCACATTATCGTGCCGTGTTTCGTGCTATACGATGCCTTTATTTCCATCATTTCATGCATTATGTATGCATGTTTTAATTTTATAACTAGATCCCTGGTGATTGCCAAAATTCTGTGTTTGGTGAAATGGGCCTGTGGAGTAGTTTTCCTTTCAAATAAATGTTGGTAAGTGTGTTCCCCCTACTTTACAAGGTTGTTTTATCTGAAAACTTGACAAAAGACCTATAGATCCGATCGATTCTTCAGATGTCTAGAGCCGAATCTACCTTGTGGTTCCTATCTTCTAGAACTTATGACTCGAGTGTCTCGACCCTAACGATATTGTTGGTCAATGATCGAAGTTCTTTGTCGATTTTTAGATTTGCGACATTGCTAGATACATGTCAATTACTTTTAATTGTGGGAGTAGAATCTTGTTTATCCTTCAATAGACAAGTTTCCTTGTGTTGTCAGGAGAATACCAGTACTTATAAGATCTTAATGGTTCGTTGATGGTGTTGGAGCAACATCAAGTAGTGGTTGCACGAATGCATGGCTTTTAAGAATGCGCAGCTTTTGAGAATGCTTGGCTGGCGAAATGCGCGGCTTTTAATAGGGCGTGGCTTACAAAATGTATGGCTTATGGGATCGATACGACCTGTCGATCCGGAACGATTTCGAACTTCTTGACATTGCCGATATTCGGGAAATGCGAGGAGTTAGTGCTTCGAGAGCGTGGTTCCATGGCTCAAGAAGTGATGCGCGGCTTATGAGAGTGCACGACTTAAGTAATTATATTTGGTTGGGTATGATTCCACAACCCAAGAAGCGGTGCGTGGCTTTGGTTTGGGCCTTCCCGGTGTTGCCGAAGCAACACCAGTTCTTAGAAGGTAGGGATGGAGTTCCGTCGATCCAACGGTTTTGAGTCAGTTTGCTTCTATCGACTCGGCAGGTAGGTGGGATGTACTTGAGCTTGGTTCCACCATGTCAAGCAGCGATTAGATGTTTTTGAGACAATCTGACCCCATCAACTCATCAGGTTATTTTTGTGAATGTGGTTTTATTGGTTCAAAAGGCAAAACAATTTTATTAATAAAAGTTGGGCAAGTTTTGTCAATTTACAATGCCTTCGTATTTCGGGATGGTTTGTCCACGAGAAATAGGAAATACATAAGATAGTCTTAGATAAAGTAACGACACAACAATTCGCTGTTCCAAGCTCGGGGAATTTGGGTTGCATCAACAGTTGTTAGCTTGAATGTTCCATTCCTTATCTTCTGGCTGATCATATAAGGCCCTTTCCAGTTTGGTCCGATTGTTCCTAGTACTGGATAGACCCATTTGAGGACATGGTCTGCCACTTCGAAAGTACAGTTATGGACATTGGAATTGAAATATTGTGTGACCCTTTCCTGGTGAGCAACAGTCTTTAATTCGGCTTCTTCCATTTTCTCATCGACCATATCGAATGACTCTAATAGGAGCTGCTCGTTTTGCCTTGGAGTGAAGTTTTGCCTTCAATGAGAGAGGAATTCTAGCTCGACTGGGATCATTTCTTCTGAACCATATGCCAAGGCAGATAGGGAGTGCTTGGTTGCAGATTTATGCGTTTGTCCTGTAAGCCCATAGCGGGAATGGATGTTCATCAACCCAATTTCCTTTAGCTTTAATTAGCCACTTTTTGATGGTGGACTTGACGATCTTGTTTACTACTTCCACTTACCCGTTTTCCTATGGATGTGCAACGGCAGAAAAGCTTTTCTCGATTTGGAAGCATTTCCAAATCTTTGAACTCAGCGCATTTGAATTGAGTCTCGTTATCCATGATGATTTTTTGTGGCATTCTAAACCTGCAAATAATGTTATTAGTGACAAAATTAATAACTTTCTTTATGGTAATAGTGGCTAGCGATTCTGCTTTGGACCATTTTGTGAAATAGTCAACAAGAACGATAGAATATTTGGCTCCTCCCTTGGCCATTGGTAATACACCAATCAGATCGATTACCCTGATCGCGAATGGCCATGGACAGACCATCCGTGCTAGCTCTGTCGAAGGAGTTCTTTGTTCTTGCCGAATCTTGGGCATTGGTCGCACCATCTGGCATAATGTACTGCATAACGGTTTACTATTGGTCAAAAATACCCATATCGGAGAACTTTCTTTACAAGGGTTTGTCCTACCACCTAGTGTGATCTTCACAGTCACCTTTATAAACTTCTATAAGGATTCTTCGGGCTTCGTCATTGATCACACAACTGAGTAAAAGTGTAGAGAATCGCCTTCGATAAAGCATCCCATCTTGTACTTTCGAAGGAGCTTTTTCCATTGATTATTGTCTGCAGGGAGTGTTCCTCTGAGTAGGTAGTCGTTAATCAGTGTCATCCATGTTTCTAGTTCTTCGGTTGTTTCAAAATCCAGTTGATATCCATCTCGCTTATGCTTAGAACAATCAGAGTTTCGACTGGGACTAACCCGGAGGACTAAGCTTCTCCGGTACTGGTCAGTTTCGGTAGATAGTCTGCCCTTATGTTTTGTTCCCTCAAGATATGAGTTATGGTGTAATGTTTGATGTCATTATGCAATTCCTGCACTTATGATAGATATTTTCCTTTCACCTGGCAGACGACTAGATGAGAGTTGTTATAGATGTGTATGGAACTTTATCCCAAGTTCCTTCACAACTTTCAGCCCAGTTATCAATGCTTCATATTCCGCTTCGTTATTTATTGTAGGGGATTCCAAGCGTAAGGCTTCGCAAATGGATCATCCTTCGGGAGTTTCGAGCACTACCCCTGCCCCCGGAGTAGAAGTTGTTAGATGCAGCGTCGATGAACAACTTCCAACATATCTCCGCTTCTAGAGTAATTTCTTCTTCATTATCCCGTATCGTAAACTTGGCAATGAAGTCTACCAAAGCCTGCTCATTGATCGGCCTTCGAGGGTGGAAGTGATTTCATATTGACTCAATGCGATTTTCCATTTGATAAGTCATCCAGTGGTTTCAAGACGGTACAACACTTGCTTCAAGGGTTAATCTGATCGGGTGTGCCTGGAAGTATGATCGTAATTTTCTGAACGCGATCAAGAAGTATGTGCTAATTTTTCCAATTTAGGATAGTTCTTTTAAGCTTCAGTGAATCATTTACTAATGTAATATATGGGTCACTGGATCTTAGCTTCTTCTCGTACGAGCACAACACTTAATGCATAGGGCGAGACTGCTAAGTAGATAAACAAGTCATCTCCATCTACTGGCTTGGACAGGATTGGCGGGGTTTCCATATGTTACAACAGCTTTTCAAATGCAGTTTAACAAGCTTAATTCCATTCGAAGTTCTTTCCCTTCTATAGCACATCAAAGAATAGTATACATTTGTCTATTGCTTTTGAGATAAACTGGCTTAATGTTGCATCTTTTCCATTCAAGCTTTGCAACTCCTCCTTGTTCCTTGGGGCCTCGACTTTCCATAAAGCGGTAATTTGTTTAGGATTTTCTTTGATGCCTTTGGTGCTTACAATGAATCCCAAGAACTTTCCAGAGGCTACCCAGAAGTGACATTTAAATGGACTGAGTTTCACTCCATATTTGCGGAGTATTTCAAACATTTGGGCAAGGTTGTCCAAGTGATTTGCAGCTATGCGCGATTTAACCAACATATTGTCTATATAAACTTTCATAGTCTTCTCGAATTGATGTTTGAACATGGCGTTCTCTAGACGTTGGTAGGTTGCCCCAGCATTCTTTAAGCCGAATGGCATTACTCTGTAGCAGTGCAATCCCAGATGAGTAATGAAATTGGTATTTTTTCGGTCAGGTTCATGCATCATGATCTGGTTGTACCCCGAGTAAGTATCCATAAATGATAGTAGTTCATGTACAGCTGTCCCATTCATAAGTTGGTCGATTCTACGCCGCGAAAAGCTGTATTTGGGCACACTTTGATTAGGTCCGAGTAGTCGATACAAGTTTGCCATTGTCCATTAGACTTCTTGACCAAGACTGGGCTGGATACCCATTCGGGGTAGTTGCATCGTGGATAAATCCATTTGCCATCAGCTTATCCACTTCTTCTCTCAGCGCTTTCGACAGTTCGGGTCCTAGGTTACATCTCTTCTGCTTTACTGGTGTATACTTTGGATCAATATTAAGTGTGTGGCATGCAATCTTTTGTGAAACCCTGCACATATCGGAATGTGTCCAAACAAATACGTCAAGGTTGGCGTGAAGAAATTTGATGAGTTCTATTCGCATCTTGTTTCCAAAATGTGATCCAATTTTTAGGACCCGTGTTGGGTCATCCATATCGATTGGAACAGACACTGTCAATTCTACCGGTGCTGCCCATTCCTTCCCTGAACTCTTCTAGGGTCCAAAGACTTGTCGAATCGGCTATGGTCCCTAAGCCAGGGGCGGCTCTGTAGTTGCAATTCAATAGATTCATGAATGTGGAGAGTTCTCCACCATTCTTCCCTATTTCTTTTCTTTTAGACTTATAGTGTTCTGCAGTGTACCATTCTCTAGAGGCACTTTGGTCTCCTTTGATCACCCAACTCCATTCTCTATCAAAAATTTCATGGTTAAACACCACTGAGCTAAAGCAATCCTAAAATCTACCAAAATAGGCCGACCCAAGAAAGCATTGTAGTTTGATATTTCATCTACAATCATAAAGGTTTGGACGAGGACGACTCTTCGGTCACCTTCTCTGAGTTCTACAGGTAAATCGACTGTTCTACAGGTTGGTTAAGTTCACCAGTGAATCCCTGGATCTTTGTCCAGCAAGTGGATACATCTTTCATACAGATCTTCATCCAATCAAACGTGAATTTGAAAAGGATATTCACAGAACTGCCATTGTCCAGCAATACTCGTCGGACCATGGCTGGTCCGATTCCTACCGTCATGATCATGGGGTCAAGGGTCGGAGCTTCTATTCCTTCAGTTTCTCGACTCCGGAATACTATGTCATTATTCAAGGTTTACTGCTGCTTGGTAGGAGTTGTACCTTCGATCGCGAAGCATGAATCTTTCGAAACATGTCTTGGTGAGCTTGCATATCGTTCCATTTCTCCCCAACCCTTCTGCACGGTGAGGTTCTCCAGATATTGTTCGGATAATGAGTCTTTAGTCGATCCATCTAGATCCCTCTTCACTAGTTCTAGCTCGGTTTCCCCGGTCCCTAGGAGCTTGGAGTGGTGCAGGATGGTCAGGATTTTGCAGTTTCCTCACATACTACTGAAGCTTGTTTACCTGAATCAGCTCCTCAATCAGGTTCTTCAAGTGACGGCACTCAATCGTGTTGTGACCATGTGTTTCATGGAAGTGGCAGTTCTGTTCGTAGATCTTTTACTGTTCAGTTGCTTCCATTTTAGGTAGCTTCGCGCATTCCTCTGTCCCTTGTGTCGCAAGGTAGATGTTATGTAGAGTATCAGTCAGTGGGGTGTAATCTTCAAGCCTCAAGCCTTTAAGTCTCTTGTTACCTCCGTTTTGCTTATTGGAATTTTGGTTCTTCCTTTTCTTATTCCCATCCTTTCCCGCGTTTCCTGCACCAGTCTCGAAGGTATTTGCATCTTGGTTCATTGCCATACCATTATGCCCAACATTGATTGGTTGTTGGTTAGCAGGTTTTTCTTTTAGTTCTTCTGCTTCTTGCAATCTCAAGTACCAGCTCTCCTTTTGATTAAAGTCCTTCCTAGTGGTAGCTTGTTTCATTTTGATCCATTTTCCAAATTTAGTGTCGGGATATATGGCGCGGACCAGGGCCATTAAGACCATATCTTTGTTTGGGTTACTTACTTTAGTGACCATGGTGTTAAATTGACTCATAAAGGTTTCAAAGATTCATTTCATCCTTCGAATAGGCCCGATACGGACATCACGTTGGTACTACGGTGTGAAGCCTAAACTGATCATGGAACCTTGTTGCTAATTCACCGAAAGTGGAGATAGATTTAGGTGGGAGCCCGGTGAACCAAATGGAGGTAATCCCTCCATATTGATTGGAAAACATCCACATCAAACACCATTTGAAGCATTCGCTCCGTCCATGCACCAACTGTACTGGTATAAGCGAGGTTTTGGGTCTCTAGTTCCATCCTAGTACGGAATAGTTAGCATAGTGAACTTTTAGGATATTGTTCATTCATAATGTCATCAATGAATTGAGTCCGGCTTGGAGTGGATCCCCATTCATCATCTCTCCTACTCTTACTTTCATCCATTAGGCACTTGATCATGTCCGCAATATATGCCTCTAATGTCTGTTAGTCTGCGGGTTGGCTGTTAGTGACTACACCAAGTGTTTGATCTTGCAAACAATCTTGGTAAGTGGATTGAAGCCTAGGCTCTCCAATGTTAGAGAAAGCCAACCCCTCGTAGTTTCGTTGGCTTGCGGTTGGTCGGGTAGAGAAAGTTTGCACCTTCTGTCGGTATTGAGTACGTTAGTGTTTACTTCCACCTCATCATCATCAAGTTGTTCACCATTTCCAAAGTTGTAGAGATCCACTGCTATATCTTCCCGTGAGGTTTTCGTCCCCAGATTCAAGTTCATTGGCGGATTGTCTTGCAATTGGTGGAGTGCTTGCATTTACTTCTATGGTTATTCCTACAACTCCACCTGATACTCCTATTCGCTACTATTTTCAGTTTTTCTTGTTTAGGTCAGAAAAGGAAGAGTTTTCCTACTCCATGGCAGCCGTGGGCTTTGGCATGGTTCTCGAAGAAGCAAATGATTGCAAGATCAGGAGTTTATTTAATTTTTCCACAAGAGCTTTGGCTATTCTCTATCTTTTGATTGATTTCATCAACCATCTTGTTTAACTCGCATCTAATGACAACTTCATGCTGGATAGAAAATCATGGTATCTAATCTCTAATGTTAGCCATTGACTTCAACTTGCTGAAGATTGGTTTCCTCTCCAGCTATTACAACTCCTATGGATCTTCTGCAAGTAGTTCTCTTTCTTCCTAGTGCCATTGATTCTCAACAACAAATCTTCTAAGCGAAGATTGATTATCTAACTTCTGGGCTTATCTGATCCAAAGTAGATAGCTAGACCTGAGGCTGAGTTGGGTTCTTGGTGGAAGCACCAAAATGCTAATTTAAAAAATGGATCAACACATTGAATTGTATGTGAAAGCACCAGCCCTGTATATCAAGGCAAATAAAATAGAAAAAGCCATTGTAGATCGTAGAGAAAGTAAAGAAACAAGAAAACTTTTATAGTGATTCGACAGTTAATGAAGCTTTATCCACTTTATAACTTTCTATTAACTGACTACTCTTACAAGTGAATCAAATTACAATATGATTGAATCTCCTAAGTTAGATCAAGCCATAAGTGCAAGCATTCATTAGAGAATCACAGTGAACCTTTAGTTGACTATTGTGTGGGAGGAGAAGAGTGAAGAATAACTTATGTAGAGTTCCAGCAGATAGTCCAGAAAATCCTTTTTATGTTGCAAATAGGTGAGTATTTATAGGGATTGAAGTGATATTGTGCGAGGCCGCTTTTCTAGAATCCTATACTTGATCATAGAAGACGCTTCAAAAATTTCACAACTAGCGACCTATCATGATGGATCACTAGCCATCTGTAGGGCATGGATCGCTAGCGATCCATGTAGTTTACATATTTTTGGATCATTTCACTTGGATTGTGCTCTTTGCCTTATGTTGGTGTTCCCCATATAATTTCATAATTAGTTGCCTTCTTTTAATGGTGATTCATATACATGTTGCATTGAACTATGATTGGAATCCAATAAATGCTCACTTCTCGAACTACCTTGCTTGGAAAATCATGGAACTTGGTAGACATCCTTAGAAAATATATTGGTTCATAATGCAAGGTGTTTGGAGGATCCATGAGCAATCTTTATGGATCGGTAATGATCTATGGGTGATTGATCGCTAGTGATCCATCCCCTTAGCCTATTTTTGCATCTTTCCTTTTGAGCCCTTCTTAGCTTCTTCTTCTGGACCTTTTGGTTGATTCTTGAGTCATTTTAACTTGATATGGATGTTCTAGTGAATTCCGTTGGGTTAAAATCCCAATTAACAATTACGTAAATGAGATACGTGAAATATGTTATGCACTTCATATAGCCTAATCGGTGACTCCATTTTATATGCAAATCTACCAACCCGGTCCAGTATGGGACGATGGTCAATATATCGAGGGGCTAACTTCCTTGACTTCCCAAAACTCACAACACTTCTCAAAGGGGAGACTTTTACAAACACCAAATATCCAATTGAGAACTCTAGATCCCAGCGCCTTCGGTCGGCATAACACTTTTGTCGATCTTGCACTTCCTTCATCTTCCTTCTATATCAACTACTTCTCATTGGATTATTATATCATGTCGGGTCCAAGAACAAGTCTATCTTCAAATTAAACCAACACAAGGGGAATGACATGTACGACCATAAAGAACTTCAAAAGTAGCTATACTGATGCTTTCTTGATAGCTATTGTTTTAAGTGAATTCAACTAAGGGAAATGATCTTCCGAAGAACCCTCGAAGTCTAAAATGAATGCTCGAAATAAATCCTTCAAGTTCCGATTCACCCTCTCCTTTTCCCCATCTGTCTAAGGATGGTAAGTTGTACTCAGGCTTAGCTCAGTGCCTAAAGCAGCTTGCAGTCCCTCCAAGAACCTGCTGGCAACTATCGGCTCTCGGTCACTTATAATAATACAAGAAATCACATGGAGCCTCACATTCCCCTTCACATATAAACTCGCCAGACTCGTAGCAGTACTAGTTGGCTTAACAGGAATGAAATAGGCACATTTGGTCAGTCGATCGACTATAATCTAAATGCCTTCGTTGCCTTTTCTTGACCTAGGAAGCCCACTAATAGAGTCCATAGAGATCCGCTCCTACTTCCACTCTAGGATCTCAAGTTGCTGAAGCTATCCAACTGTCTTCCGCTGGTCAGTGTTAACTTACTGGCAATTTGCACAACAACTCACGAAGATCGAAATATCTCGCTTCATCCCCTTCCACCATAATACCTCTTCATATCATTGAACATCTTGTTCACTCCTAGATGAAAAGATAACCTTGAACAGTGGCATTCAAGTAACACTTCTTGTCTAAGTCCATCAAAATCTAGAACACAAATATGCCCGTTTAATTTTAATATGTCCCGAGGATCAACCTCAGAGCTAGAAACAACACCTTCTTCAACATCTTTCTTTACTCAAGTCAAAATAAGATCTTCCTCTTGACTAGATGCAATCCTTTCCACAAAACTGGCTTAACTTCTAAGTTTGCAACCATTTCTACATTCCCACTCAGCGCATCAGCAACGACATTTACTTTTCCAAGGGTATAAAGAATCTCTAGATCATAAGAAGTGAAAAACTCCAGCCATCTCCGTTGCCTCACATTTAAATCTTTCTGGGTAAATAGGTATTTTAAGGATTTGTAGTCCATGGATAACTCAAACTTTTCACCTAAAAGATAATGCCTCCATATCTTAAGTGTGAAGACAATGGCCAAAAGCTCCAAATCGTGCGTAGCATAATTTTACTCTTATGGATTTAGCTGTCGACTCACTTAAAGAATAACCTTCCTTTGCTGCATCAGAACTGCTCCTAATCTGGTTCCATATGCATCATATACACGGTTAAACCTTCGCTCCCATCTGGAATGGTTTAAACAGGAGCACTAGCCAACTTTCTTTTCAATTCATTGAATGCCTAATCACACTCAGAAGTCCAAATGAACTCAACATCTTTCTTTGTTAACTTTGTCAAATGAGAAGCAATCTTCGAGACTTCCTTAATAAATTTGTGGTAAACACCTACCAATCCTAAGAAATTTCTAACTTCCATCGCACTTTTGGGCATTTCCCAGTCTTGAACCACAACAACTTTAGCTGGATCCACTGATATGCCTTCCATCAAAACAAAATGCCTTAAAAATCTAACTTTGGACTTCTAGAAATGGCACTTAGAAAACTCAGCCTTCAACACATCGCTTCTTAAGATATCGAGTATAATATGGAGATAATATTTGTGCTCCTCCTCCATTTTTGAATAGATAAGAATGTCACCAATAAAGACAAGATTTTTTTTATTAAGAGTATCTCAAAATACTCGATTCATTAAGTCCACAAAATAAGCAGGTTCATTAGTCAGCTCAAACAGCGTAACGAACTATTTGTAGAAATGTTCTAGAGTCCAAAAGGCTATTAAGGCACACTCTCCTCTACTACCCTTAATTGATGGAAACTGGTGGTAAGATCTAGTTGAGAAAATATCCAAGCTTCGTGGAGTTGTTTAAACATATATCGATCGTTGGTAAAGAATTTTTATTGTTGATAGTCCTTCTGCTCAATTTTTGGTAGTCTACTCATAAACTTAGAGAACCATCCGCCTATGTAACAATGACGATTGGCAATCCCCAATTCGAGGCCATCCTTCCTAGGGTTGTACTATAGGTCTGGTTCCTGAAACAAAGTCAATACGAAACCCTGCTTCAACGTGAGGAGGTAAACCTTGAACCTCATCAAAAATATCAGAGAAATCCCGAACAACCAGTATATCTGCAAGCTTTGCTTTAGCCACTTCGAGTGAATAGAGAAAAACAACTTATTAACTTGTTAGGTGCTTCACAAAATACACCAATGCTTCTTCCTACCACATCTTTAATCATGGCCCTACTTCTACTAAAATCCAAGATAAATTAAACTTAGATAACCAATCCATTCCCATTAATACCCTAAAACCCATGAAACTAGGAAGAAACAAATCAAAAGGAAAGAGATGATTTCGACAAGAAATATGCACATTTAGAGACATAGTTCAAGATTTATCGGACCCCCAATTGGGTTTGACGCACAAAGAGAATTACTTAAATAGCATATTTAAAGTTTAGTTTGTTCGTCAAATCATCAGAAATAAAACTACGGAACGCATGTGTATTAAATAATGCCCTTATAGGAATATCATAGATGGATAATGTAGCTTGCAACACTAAATTCCCCATTTTGACCTAAAGAAGTGGATGGTATCTCTTCAATGGAAAAAGTCTGACTTTAATATCCCTTCTTTGGACAAGGGCACTCATTCTTCTTGTGTCCATGCTTATGATAATTGTAGAAGATTGGCTCACTAGGGGTGTCAGTGCATTGATTCACGAAGTGACCCATTTTATTGCACTTATAACAAAGAATATGGGACAAGTTGAGCTGCTTCTTCTATGGTGGAACCCTATCTCTGGGTTTCTTCCCTGCCAAGTGCTTCTTTCCTTTGAACTTACACTTGAAGTTTGACTTGCCTCCAACCGGTATAACCGATAAAGGCTTGACACTAACTGTAGGTACTACTCCCTTCTAGAATCCTTCCTTAATATCATGAGCTTCAAACCTCAAAGATAAACATAAGTATTTGTACTTAGACACTATTATAATATCATTGGATTTTCTATAAAAAGTGTTTTGGTTACCGTAAGGGAAAAACCAGTCGTGTTTATGTATGGCATGGTCTTATGGGATACTTTTGATTTCAAAAGGATTTGAAAATTAAAATGAATAAAATTCCTTGTGATTTAAATTCCCACGCTGGTGTTACCAGACTGACTCGGGTGTGGTTTTTCCTATATGCTCGGATTAGACCGAGCATATTTCCTGGTTGACTGGAAGGAGTGGAGCATCAGGAGAGGAGCTGGAGGCCTAGAGTCATATTCTCATAGATGATTATTTTCCGTTGCATTTTAGTTGTGTTTATTAGCAATTGTAAGGACGGTGTGATATAACTGTCCGTGCTGTATAGGATAGTGTACTCTGATTATTAACTATTATGTAAATATTACAGTTTTGTTTTATGTAAAGATTTGTTCTATATTATAGATTATTCGTTTCCGCTGTGAGATTCTGTGTTGATCTATTTTCTTTCTATCTTCTTTCTACCATCTTTCTTTCCTATCTGCCTTTTCGTTCAAATTTGGACTGGACAAGTGTGGTAAAGTGTCAGTTCGAACTGTATGGAAAAGTGGGTCATGACATCATGGTATCAGAGCTTAGGTTGAGCGAATACCTAGGCTTTGGTAGGGTTACTTATTAGAGACAAGGCCAGTAATACCCTAGAATGAGTCCGAGTGTGTATATATATGAGAACGCGTATTTATAGTGATATAAAATGCTTTATATTGTGTTAATTGACCTGTTGAGTGGCATGTGGATTTAGCTAATGTTGTTGATAAGGATCTCTAAACACTTGAACAAGGCCAACCGACACAATATTGTTTTGAGTAGGTAAATGAAATAATTTTGTCGGAATATATTTTATATATTAGAGGCATGATTTTCAAAATATGTAGTATTTTAAGGTGTTGTTTGATAAATGATGATAATATTTTATGATCTAGGATTTGAGTGGTCGTAGCCATCTAGTTTTGAGTACCCTCTATTGCCTGACCTTCTGACTTGAGTATTTCCATAGAATTTGGGCCTTGTAGATAGAAGCCTGGGAAAATTTGAAATTTTGAGTAAATTTTGGTTACTAAAGAAATTTTAAATATATTAAGATAAATATTTAGGAAGATTTTTCATATATATATAAGCTAATTATATAATAATAAAAAGAGATATTTGAGAATTAAAAACTTCAGTGATTTCGAAAAATTATTTTAAACAAATTTTTAGGAAAATGATTTTGGTATTGCTTAAGTAAAGTTTTTGAACGGTAGTAATTTAAAAAGGAAGAGTTATGTGAAACGTGTATCTATATATGTGCTCTTTAGCATATATGAATTCCTAAAGCCTTAGGATCTCATTCTTAGCTCTTGTTAATTGATTGTAGAGAGCCCATAGTATCGTCCAAAGGGGAGCACATTCGAAAGCTAGAAGAGATGGCGATCATGATTTAGTTAGAAGGATTCTGAAGGATCTTAATGAGCCATCGATATATGAGGAGGAGATAGAGGAGGAAATAGAGCCTATCGAGCAGCCATCGCATTAAGAAGAGAAGCCTGAGGAGGAAGCAGAAGAGGAATTCGAGGAGGAATTCAAGGATGAAGGGGAGGAAAACAAGGGTGAAGGGGAAGAATTTGAAGATGATAAGGAATTTAAAGAAGAAGAGCCCAAATCGAAAAATGATGACGCTGTCATTTGAGAAATGGGCGAGGTTGAAAATGAGCCAATTGCAGATGGGGATAACGGTCAGTGGGAACCAAGCCCGTTGTTTGCATGAGTTCCGGATAACGATGTTGAATCTATGGAATTGAAAGGACCCGAAGTGGAGGTCTCTGATAGAGGGAGTCCGCAGTGAGTGTTGGTTTGGATGGTCTCTTGGTAGTGTATACCCTATTAGTATATATATGAGTAGCCTATAGACGTCATGTTCGTTAGATTGTAGTCCAGTAAAGTATCTCAGTAGATATTTTAGTATGACTATATATATGTGTATGTGTATATGATGACGGTAATTGTGAAAGAATTCTAGTTGATACTAGGTATAACTGATATTGGGAATATATATAAATATATATATTGACTTGTGTGATATAGGTGTTTACTAATTTTAATAAGTTAAAATTTGATTAGTTATGTTTACTAGCCTGGTTATTGAAATTTCGGTGATGAAATTATTTTAAGGGCGGAGGAATGTAACGACCCGGAATTTTTGTTGTCTTGAGTTTTGAATATTAATTTTTAATATTCAATAATACGGTATTTTAGTAAAAATAAAATCCCTGTTAATGATAATTAGTAATAATATACAGCTTTTAAGCCAAGATAATATTTTGAATTCCCATATTTTTATTTGTAAAATACAAAATTGATTTAATTGGAACTTCTTCTATATATATATATATATTCAAGACAACAAAATATATATATATATATATAATTTAGAAAGAAATTCATAGAAAATAAATGCAAGTGAATAAGAAGGATATATTATAAATAGAAATGGTATGACTTATGGAAAATACAATGTATTATAAATAGAAAGAGTTTAAAATTGGATTTTCCTATATACATATATACATATTTGTTAAGAAGAATGTGTATATATATGTATAAGTTCAAAAAGAATTTTTTTAGTATTTATAAACAAATAAATATTGTATGCTAAAAACAATATATAGTATGTTAAAAGAAGTAAATATATATAAGAATGTGTGTGTGTGTGTGTGTGTATATATATATATATATATATGATATAAATGAGGAAATTAAATAAAATCATTTTAAATCATTTTTAAAAGGGATCTTTTACCAGAAAAAGTTTTGAAAAAAATGTTATTTTATACACTTAAAATAAAATAGCAAAATTTTCATTTTGCATTGAGTGTATATATTTTAATAGAAGTATATATATTGGTATGATGACTTGAAGTTTGTTTTAAACCACTTTATATTTCTTGTGTTTCAAAATATGTGTATGAAGCTTGCTGTACAAAACAAAAAGAAAATTCAGCAAAGTAAAATACAAAGTAAATAACATAAGTAAAAAGAAAAAAAAAGTAAAAGAGGTAAAAACTTATATATGTACATATAAGCATGTTTGGTTAAAAAGAGGAAAGGTTAAAAACATTTCCTTCTTCTTTTCAACCTCAAACCAAAAATCAATTCAAAATCACCATAAGTTTTTCAACCCATCAAAAACAAGTCCTTGTGCAGATTGCAAATCTTTTCAGCCAAATCCATGATCAAAACATATCATTTATGTCCAAAACATGTATATATATATATATATAGGCTTGTATGTCTATGCTTAGTTCTATAAAGCCTGTAATCAAAATTATACTCTATAAAATAAACACCGTAAAACAAAGCCTGTAAACAAAGCACAGTAAAAAAAGAAAGAAGCAATTTCTGTTCAAAGCCAAGGGAAAGTAAAATTTATCAAGAATTTAAAATTTGAAGATTTGATCTTAAACTGGAAGTTTTCAAAAGTTTCAAGCATGTGGAAGGCGAGGGTTTAAATTCGAAATGCCAGGAAATGTTTAAAAATTTGCTCTGTCATGTTAACAGGGTTGAGATTTCATATATGCTCTGTTATTGAAATCCTTATCCAGGTTGAATTTGCGGATGATGTAAACTAAAGAAATGTTTTTTTTCGAATGTAGTTTTCATTAAAAATGGTTTGAAGCTTGTTTGTTTTGTATATTGTGAAAAATATCAAAAATACAGTAGACAACTTGGTTTTCGACGAAAATCGATATGTTTAAAACATTGAATCATGTACATATTTGTGGTCGTCATATAAAAGTAGGAATTTTAGTGAAGGAATCGTAATTTTTAATGGTCAAGGCTGTGTGAAATCTTGAGATGACCGAAAATTACTTAAAAATTTATTTTCGAAGTTTGGTTCGTCGATGGGGTGTGCGGTTTGGTCGAGGAGGAGCACGACGACGAGGGGGAGGGGTTGACCATGGTGGAATTTTGATTTAGGCATTGTTTTTAGTAGGTGTAGCATTTTAGGGTTTAAAGAGGGGTCTGAAGGGATGTCGAATGCGATGGAACTGTGTTAGCACCATAATTGGTCACCAACACCCTTAAGAGAGATTGTGTAGAGAGATTAATGAAGAAAGTAAGTTAAGCAATGGATAATATGTAGATTTAAATGTAGAAAATATGAACACCAGATTTATAGTGGTTCGGCGTAATTGCCTACGTCCACTTTAAGGTTAATCTTTATTGCTTTTCTCGACAATCGATTACAGATATAATCCGTATACCAATTATATTGAATACAAGTGCTAAGCAAAAAAGATAAGTCTTGAATGAATCTCGAATGCGGCAGAGTCTCCCCGCTGTTCTCCAAAAAAGGTCCATTTCACTGTGCCCCTGCCTCTCTATTTATAGACGAAGGTAGGTTGGACTTCTCTGGTGGGCCTAGCAGCTTGGTATCTCGGCCCAAAAAGAGTGATCTCTGTGTGCCGACCCAGAGAGGCCGAATGGCAAAATGCCGAGCAAGGCATAAATGCCGAACAATATTCTCATGCCGAACGAAGTGATGCCGAACAACCTGAATGCCGAACGAAGTGACGCCGAAGAACCTGAATGCCGAACGAGGTATTTGTGTCGAACAATATTCTCATGCCGAACGAAGTGATGCCGAACAACCTGAATGCCGAATGAGGTATTTGTGCCGAACAAGGTTAGGATGCCGAGCAGTATGGAGTGCCGAACGACCCTGCCATGTCGATCATCCATAGATGCCGATCGATATTCAATACCGAACATCTCTCAGTGCCGAACGCTCTCGCATGCCGAACACTCTCGCATGCTGAATGTCCCCTAGGTGCCGAATGATATACAATACCGAACGTTTCTCAATGCCGAACGCTCTCATATGCCAAACACTCTCGCATGCCGAACACTCTCGCATAGATGCCGAACAAACTTTAGTGCCGAATGAATCATACGTGCCGGACAACTTTGGAAACCGAGCACTTTCTAATGCCGAACGCTCCTAAATGCCGAGCGTTCCTGATTGTCGAGCGTTCTTCTAATGTCGAACGATCCGGATGCCGAACGAATCATAAATGCCGAACAGTATGTTAATGTCAAGTACTTAGTTGCCTGGCCAAGTCTCTAGGTAACACTTACCCTCCAAAGTGCATCATGTGGTCAAACGTGATGCGCTTTGAATCACGTGTCCACTATGCTTTACTTCGAGATGTGGTTTGGTTTCCTCGATGGTGACTTCCCTTGATCACTAGCTAAGGTGATGCGTGCAGAACGTCATGCAAATGCCGAACGGTACAGCCGAAACCGAATGCTCCATGTATGCCGAACGAATTTTAAAGCGAAAGCCGAATGAGGCCGTCTTGACCGGTTCTACCGGTCATAGTATCTTCGACTTCCCCTCTTCTCCTATAAAAGTCAGCGTTTTCCTTCTTCTTCTCTTTTTACTTTTTACCACCGTTACTTCCAAGAACTCGCAACTTACCTCCCTGGAATCCATCAAGCCTTTCCTAAGTTAGGTTCTAACAACCTTCAATCCTAAACTCACAGATCCCTGAGCTCTCTCCGTACTCTTCAGTAAGAAGCTTTCGATCACCCTCTCAAATTAGGAGACACTAGATATTACTCGAATTTGCGAACTTTTCATAGGTCGTAGAAAATAGGGGGCGTGTGAATAAGGGTGATGAATTGAGGCTCAGTCGTGTTCTAGGGATGGAACTTAGTACGCTCTTAGGTGGTTTCGAGGTGGATGGATCAGAGAAGAGAAAGGTGGAAGGTGCGTTGTAGCGGCTCGGCATGATCTTTCAATGCCAAGCGGTCCTATGGTAGCATGAAAATGAAGTTAGAGGTCAGGTCTGTTGGTGTAGGTCGATACAGCCATAGTTCGACATGACCTCCCCATGCCGAACGAAATTGGAGTGGAAAAATTGAAGGGAAGAGGGGAATGGACAAGATGCCGAACGATATCTAGGTTGAATGATATTTCAGCCGAACGATACTTAGGCCAACCGATAGTTTGGCCGAACTACACTTAGGTCGAACAACATTTAGGCCGAACGATACTTAGGCCGAACGACACTTAGGCCGATCAACATTTAGGCCGAACACTTAGGCCGATTAACATTTAGGCCGAACGATAATTTGGCCGAACGACACTTAGGCCGACCAACATTTAGGCCGAACGATAATTTGGCCGAATGACACTTAGGCCGACCAACATTTAAGCCAAACAATAATTTGGCCGAACAACACTTAGGCCGACCAACATTTACTTTGCCTAATCCTATGACAAAAACAAAGACAAGGACCTAAGCCAACTAGCATATCGAGCGAATTTGGACTGATAACTTCCTAGTTTCAGCAATCACAAGCCTGAACCTAAATCGACAGAAATGGATGATTTCCTCTAACATATAGCACCAATGTTTGAGTTCGAAATTGAAAACACCATAGGGCAGGCTTTTGGAGACGGTCAGCGATGACGGTCTTCGAAGGCGATGATTCGGAGCTCAACTTTATACCATTAACTCCGTGACTTTCAATCTTTCAGCACTTATACTTGAATTATCACATTAGTCCACACACCACACGGGGGAATACTTGTGTTGATAAGTCTAACGTCGATTATTTTTCAAGTATAGTTCAAACAAGTACTCTACTAGATTCAATTTCTATCAAAGATGTTTAAGAAATCTAGCTCCGCTACGATCTCGGATAGACCTGGGCCGTCTTCTAAACAAGGAGTCGTAGATACTTTGAACCGGTCAACTTCCCCTACTCATAACTTAGCCCCCGACGCCCTGGAGGCATTGGGCAACCCGGTCGATTCGCAGGCTTCGAAGATCAATGAAAGTGCACTCCGTCGGATATGCTCCGTCCATGGAATCCCCTTCGACGATGTATTAGTTCCATCGGGGCACGATCGTCCACATCTTCCCCCAGTTGGATATACAACTTGTAATAAGTTTATGTGTTGGGTCGGCGGTGTGCCATCATTCAACTTATTTCTTCGGGACGTCTTGCAATACATCGACATTGCCCCATCATAATTGCACCCGAACGGTCACGCCTTCATCTATGGTACCTACATCCTCTTCATGACTGTCCTCTCTAGGCCTCCAACCCCGGGTGACATCAGATATATATGATCAAGAAGCGGAGAGATAGGCCCTCTTTCATGTTTCTCAAGCCGCACAACAAATGCAAAATCTTAACTGGGGCATGCAGCAAGTTCGCCCTGTATAAACAGGAATGGTTTTATGTGCGTTGCCCTCCTGGTTTCGCAAGGAGATGGGTGGACGAAAGTAATCTTTTCTCTGGATCGACATTCATACTTGGTCAAAGTCGTGCCTCTTCTAACTCTTTTTTCCACCTTTTCAGGTATCAATCCACGTCCTGACGATCGCGGGTATTCTGAAGCCGTCAAAGCCATTAGAGACCTTCCTGCCGATGAATGGGACATTCGAACTCTCATTTCAAATGAGTCATTTTCGAGGTTTGGACTGTTAGTAGAAGGTCGTCGGATAAGCCTGCCTGAGGGCGTTTCCATACCTAGGCCCGCTCAGGTAAAGGGAAAAAACAAGCCGAGTCTTCAACACGCAACGCTCCTGGCGCACTAGAAGAAGGAGAAATCAAAGAAAATGAAGCACCCGAAGCACAAGATGAGAATGGTTGGCCTACTTAGGACCTGCTAGTTGAATTTCATGACATCGAAACGTCATCCTCCCCTTCGAAGAAGAAAGAGAAACTAACGTACAAGATAAGGAGGGAAAAAGTTGGTGCAATCTCAAAAGTTACTCATATTCCAATAGAGAAAGAGGCCTCCTCACAACGTTTGGAAAGTTCTTTAAAGGGCCTCTCGAACCTCTCGATACTTGACGATCTACTTAATTATGATTTCGATGATCCGGAGGCACTTAAACTTCACTCGCCCATCAAAGGCGATGCAGGCATTCAAGCCCACACTCAGGGAGAAAAAACTCCCATTAGTAAAGAAGTTGGTCCGTCGGGGGGAAACACTAGGACACAAACACATGCACTTTGCCTCGCACTTAAATTTTCGTCGTCACACTACTCTTTGCTAATTTGTTATTATTTAAATTCTATGAAGGTGACATGGGGCGTACACATGGAATTGATTGCCTTCGTGGGTCATCTGTCTTCCATCACTCTGGTCGTGACTCAGGTTCCGGGAGACGTCGGGACAGAGACGATGATGGCGATAGGGATTATCACTCCCGGGACTCATCATCTTGGAAGAAAACATATTATCAGCCCAAGTACCACCAACTTCCCTATTCTCACTCGGAACAAAGCAAAGATAAGCACGGTTATAAGGGGTCGCAACCCGATGTCCCCCGAGACCAACACTTCGATTCCTCATCCACACAACAATCCCATGATCCTCACAGGAGAGATGAACTTTCAAAGCCGTCTCCTCCTGTTCCCGCAATAGATCCAACAGTATTGGAGAGACTGGCGGAGCTTAAAGCTAAATTTCCAAAGATTTGCTTTGATGGTCTAAAGTTCCTCCCGACGATCCACCATATACCTGGAGATGTTAAACAGAGCGCCATCGCCTGCACCAACGACGTCTATGTTCAACATGACGTATTTGTTCATTTGGCTGAAAAAATTTCAGAAGTCTCCATGGAGCGCCAACATGAGATCGACCGCCTGAACCTTGAGGCTATCCACGACAAAGATATCATTAAAGCTAAGGACGAAGAGATTGCGACTTATAAATCTAAACTTGAGGCCGCCCAGCTGAGCGTCAAGGATACCGCCATAGCCGTAACTCATCTGGAATCGACTCACAAAAAAGAACTCGATGAGGCGGTACAACGCTGTAGGGCTTTGGCTTTGGAAAAAGATTCGTTGCAAAAAGTGAGAGATGCATTCTGTCTCCGGGTTAAAGAACTTGAGGAGCGACTCCGCAAAGAACAAGAGGAGAAGGTTCCTGCCCAAGAAGAGTCGCAACGGTATTGCGACGAGATTGTTGCAACGCGACTCCTAAAGGAAAAATTTGAGGGCGAGCTTTCTAAAGTTGAGGCGTTGAAGAATGAAGCCCGCGAAGAGGGCAAAAAGATAGCCACTGCGGAAATCGACTCCCGTCTTGAGGCGGCCAAGGAAGAAGGTAGAGAAGAAATCAAAACCATGTTCGACCCGCTTATTGCCGAATTCAATACCCGCATTCTCATGCATTGGGACTTAAACTTTTCTGGGCGAGGGCTATCTCGAATCTTTAGCCGAGGCATGGGAGACTTTAATTGAAATCAAGAATTCCAAACACGGTATCGAGGAGGTTGATGAGGGGGCCTTGATAAAAGAATTCCTTAAGGGAAATGAGCCTTCGGACCTGTCAGCGGCTAAAGCTATTTATTGCAAAGGATCCCCTCCAACAAAAGGGAAAGAAGTTATCGCCGGTCCATCCGGGATTGAGTCTCCAGCTCGTGTGCCTACCCAACCAACCAGTCGGTCGATACTCGATCCTTTTGAATAGCACATCGGCTATGACCCGGAGGACCCCGACCTTGGTGTTCATGTTTTGTCACCTATTACAGAGGTTGAGACCCCCTTAACGTTGAGAGCCAGCCGGAACCTGTAGGCAACTCTTTCGATTTAACATGCCAAGAGTTTTCGCTTTCCACCAGAAGCTATCGCATTCTAATACTTGCCTTTTGTGATTTTAAGCAGGCCGTTCTGATCTTGAGCCCACTCCGAGGAGAGATGTCGCCAAGGAGGTTAGGGGAAAAACGAGTGAAGCCATTCATGCAGGAGAGGCTCCCGGTCCCGATGCTCAGGTGATTGGAGCGTTTGATATGGACAAATCTGAGACTTCCTCCCCCATCAATGGGAGTTATGAAGTTGAAATTACAGGCGTCTCCGAGCACACATCCGAACTGAGCATGAAGGAGCAGCTTGATAAAGAGAAGGAAAAGACGATCAAGATCAAGGTCGAACCTCAAGCTGTGGACCCAGACGATCCTTTGAACAAGCCGTTGAAGGTCATTCTCCCAGGCGGGTCCAAACCCATGGATGTTCCTCATATTTCTTCGGCTGCCACTCCCCCGTCAAAGAAAGCCATCAAGGGTAAACGTACCGAGGAG
Organism: Allium cepa; assembly: GCA_030765085.1. Taxonomy (NCBI): domain Eukaryota; kingdom Viridiplantae; phylum Streptophyta; class Magnoliopsida; order Asparagales; family Amaryllidaceae; genus Allium; species Allium cepa. The sequence continues at coordinate 363,404,264 of CM060934.1, read as the reverse complement.
GAGTCATCGGGAAAAAAGTCGAAGAAGTCAAAGAAATAGTCTTCGCTCTCGTTCAACAAGAGCTAGTTTAGATTATGCAATTATTTTTGTTTTCGTAGTTTATGTAAATGAACTTTTGACTCCGAGCTTCGGAGGAGTTCTAGTAGAAACTTATTTTTGATGAATAAAACTTAGTTCTCTTTGCCATTCAGAAGATTTCTATTGTCCGATTTTCGGTATAATTATGGTCGGAACCCAAGCTATTCGAGTTACATAAGCTTCTCGATTCATCTTCAAATAACTTGATAATCTTTTGGTATTGCACATTCTTTATTCCATGCTCCGGGTACTTAGAATATTTTCTAGTCCATACGCCAAGGGCTCGATGACTTCAAGTCATTTATATCCAGTCCGCCTTCAGGGGACTTGGACATTTAAATCGTTTATGCTCGAGTCTGCACTCTAGGGACTTAGAGTACTCCAGTCCGCACTCTGGGTACTCGGAGTTTCGAGTCGTTTATACTCGAGTCCACACTCTGAGGACTTAGAGTAGTCCAGTCCGCGCTTCGGGGACTTGAAGATTTCAAGTCGTTTATACTCGAGTCCGCACTCTGGGGATTTAGAGTACTCCAGTCCGCACTCCAGGGACTTGGAGATTTCGAATCGTTTATACTCGAGTTCGCACTCTGGGGACTTGGAGATTTCAAGTCGTTTATACTCAAGTCCTCACTCTAGGGACGTAGAGTACTCCAGTCCGCACTCCGGGGACTTGGAGATTTTGAGTCATTTATACTCGAGTCCGCACTCTGGGGACTTAGACTACTCCAGTCTGCACTCCGGGGACTTGGAGATTTCGAGTCTTTTATACATTCCGTGGACTTGGAGATTTCGAGTCGTTTATACTCGAGTCCGCACTCTGGGGACTTAGAGTACTCCAGTCCGCACTCCAGGGATTTGGAGATTTCGAGTCATTTATACTCGAGTCCGCACTCTGGGGACTTAGCGTACTTCAGTCCGCACTCCGGGGACTTGGAGATTTCGAGTGCTCGTGCGCGTTCGTACGTCAGATAGAGTAATGTATCTTTTAGTCATATGTTACAGCGTTATCATACTCAAAAACATCGACAATTCATGGGAAAAAGAAATGGCTTAAGCCTTTATTAATGCAAATAAGCTAAATTGTCTTTTTACACGCCGTAAGCTAGGAATAAAAACTTGATGGAAATAAATACAACTAAAATATGATAGAAATGAACTAAGTGTAATAGTGCCGCAAATGTTCACTATTCCATGCTCGGGGAAGTGTCGCACCATCAACGGTCGCTAGCTTGAAAGTTCCTTCTCCAAGCTTCCATTCAATGATGTATGGACCTTCCCATGCGGGGCTCATGTGTGACGGAACTGGGAAAACTCATTTCAAAACGAGATCACCGACTCCAAAGATTCTCAGTTGGACTTTTTCATTGTAATATCGAGCAACTCGGTGCCTGTACCCGGCCGCTCTTAAATTAGCTTCTTCGCGTTTTTCATCAACGAAGTCCAATGATTCCAGCAAGAGATCTTGGTTTGACTCAGGGTCATAATAACTTACCCGATGTGATGGAACTTCAAGTTCCACGGGTATGACAGCTTCCATGCCATATGCTAATGTGAACGATGTATGGCCAGTCGTGGACTTGTGGGTGGTTCTATAAGCCCAAAGTGCTGTTGGAAGCTCATCCACCCACTTGCCTCTAGCCTTTTCTAAATGGTTTTTCAATATGGATTTGATTATCTTGTTTACGGCCTCCACTTGTCCATTAGCTTTTGGATGAGCAACTGCTGCAAACTTTTTCTCAATACCATATTTTTGGAAAAACTCTTTGAACTCTTTGCTTTCAAACTGAGTTCCGTTGTCTGTGACGATGGTTCGTGGAAGTCCAAAACGACATATAATATTTCGTACAACGAAATTAATGACCTTTTTGGTGGTGATAGTGGCCAAAGGTTCTGCTTCTGCCCACTTGGTAGAATAATCGACCGCAGCAATGCGTACTTTGCACCACCTTTGGATAGAGGCAAGGAACCAACTATGTCGATTCCCCATATTGCAAATGGCCAAGGACTAACCATTTGTGTGAGTTCCTTCGGCGGAGCTCTTGGGATTTTTGCATACTTCTGACATTTGTCACATCTTCTCACGTAGTCTGCGACATCCCGATTTACAGTTGGCCAATAGTATCCATAGCGGAGGATTTTCTTTGCTAACGTTTGCCCTCCGGTATGGTCGCCACATTCACCTTCATGGACTTTCTTCAGGACTCGTTTTATCTCATCATGGGCAATGCATCAGAGTAATGGGGTTGAGAATCCCCTCTGATACATTATTCCATCCTGCATTACATAACGAGAAGCCTTACGAATGACTTGTCGTCTTTCGCTCCTTCTCTCGGGCACGGCCCCGTGTAGCAAGTACTGCCTGAATGGGGTCATCCATGACTCCTTCTCGATTTCTATTTCTAACATGAAATCTACCTCCATCATATTTATGCTTGGAACATGTAAGGTTTCAATGGGAAACAAACCCATCTGCTGCGCATCGCCAATGCTTGTAGATTTTGCCAATGAATCAGTTGCCCTATTCTGTTCACGCGGAACATGTGAAATATCATAATATTCGAGATTCCCTAGCAGCTCCTCAACTTGGGCCAAATATGGGGCAAGTCTCTGCCCCCTTTCTTGGTAGTCTCCATGCACTTGATACACCACCAGTTGCGAGTGGCAAAAGATTTCAACCGATCTTATTCCCAGTTCTTTGACGAGTCTTAAGCCGGCAATCAATGCTTCGTACTCGACTTCGTTATTTGTTGCTGTGAATTCGAGCTTCAAAGCGTAGAAAACTGATCGGTTTTCAGGAGTTACCAGAACTATGCCAATCCTCAAACTACGGTCGTTAGATGCCCCATCGATGTACATCTTCCATCGGACGGGAGGTATGACATTGCGACCATTTGTGTAACCTCCCACCCTTTCGCACGCTTCAAATCGACACATGTGCTGATTCAAACCATACGGAAGGGCGGATTGTTATGGGGTAAATAAGAAAAACAGAGAAGCAAAAAACAAAAAACAAAAACAAAAACAAAAACAGAATCTGACAGCGGAAGGATAAAGTATAATAATCAATATACAGTTCAAAACTGATTACAAAACATTTGATTCTTCTTTATACAATAAATATTAGAGTTCGCATACCAATAAATATCAATGCAGCGGAATAGGGTGTGTAGTGGAACCATATATAATAATAATAATGAAATCTTCGCCTTCGTCCTCCATAAATAAAGTCTTCAAATCCTGAAACGCTCGGACTGACCCGAGCGAATTGAAAAGACAAAACACTCGAGTCAGAACTAAAAGATCTTATGTAAGTTAAATTAACAGAAATAAATATGAGTGCTGTAACTCAAGAGATGCTCGGGATTTACATCTCTTAAGGATCCGTTAAACTATTTACTATGTAGTATATTTCGCTATTATAATAGTGTCTATAGTAAAATAAACTTACTTTTAAATAGCGTTAATGAGTTACCCAATCTCTCCCTTAACACAATAATAGTCCCAGTAGTCCATCCAATATCAGCGCATCTCCAGATCGAGAGACTACCCTAAATATTCCACGGGCTACGGGTGAAAACCAAACTCGTACAAGGCGCGATAGGGTAGGTGACACAGCACAACCAGGCAATGCTAGGGTAGATATACCAATTACGCATCCGGGCTGGTGGTAACGCGTAGCCGTAGCTACCGCCCACCTTGAGCCACACCCTCAAAAAGAAAAATCAAAAGTGCCACCGAATCAATTCAAAAGTCAAAGTATAAAATTGAAGGAATGTGTCCGATCAAAGGTGCTACCTCAATTGGCCCGAGAATCGCTCTTGTTTTAGCCACCTTATGCCAACTCACGGAAGTTGGGTCCACGTATTTACCTTAAAGGAAACACCGCCACCATCCTACTTCATTTTGGAATCTCCACCACGTATACAGTTGTTAAAGTGGTTTTCGGAGTTGGCAGAGAGTATGACAACTTCCGATCCCGGTCTCTTCAACAACCAAACGTTATTATAACACCGCGGTTATTTCAAAATAATTTATACTTTAAAACCAGAATATAATATCCCTTTCAAAACCATATAAATACGATATCATTTTTATTTTTTAAAACCCAAATCAATATGATATCATTTTTATTTTATAAATACCCCTTTTTTCCAAAATCATAATATTTTCAAATATATATATCTTAAACCCCATAGCTTTGAAACAAAATTTTCAATACTTAAATGGTTTGATAATAAGTTACTTTATAAAGTAAATTAGCTTTTTAATTTCTTAAATCAATTCCAAATACAGATTTGAATTCCCAAATAAACCATTTAAATTTCCATATATTCCAAAGTTTCAAATATTCCACAATTTCAAACTAAATTTCTAATTCATATATATATGTCAAATTCCTTTTACTATTATTTAGTTTTGAAATACTTGCTTAATAAGTCCAGTAACCTTTAAATAAAACTTCCAAATTCAAAAATTGAATATTCCTCAATTTATGTAAACTAGATATATTCACTTAAATCATCTTAAACCCGAATTTAGTTATAACTCCATATTCTTTTTAAATCCAAATTTCAATAAGATTTTAACTAAATGAAATCTCAAATCAATTTCAAACTATCTCCTCAACTTTGATTTATAAAAATCAATATAACTCTATATTAGAATATAATTTTAGTAATATTTAGCCATAATATATTTTAATGAAATCCACTTTATTATTTTACTTCATACTTTAAGCAATTTTATACATAGTTTTAAACCAAGAATTTAACTATATATAAAATAACCTTTATCAAATATCCATCATCAATATTTCATGAGACCATATATTTATTCCTTTGCAAAACCATAGGAAAATTATTTTAAAAATAATTATATATATATATATACGGTGCCTGTATATAATTTTCTATCCTATGGTCAAGTGATACGGATATTTATCATTTCCATCCGCAATTTAAAAATAAAAATGCGGTTGTATATCATTTCAAACCGCAATCCCGAATGAGATGAAAATGCATAATAACTTGCAGTTTATAACAATATACAATACAACATCCATTCATCCAGTATCATCCATCAACCATTTATCAAAATCATCATCAAATTCAAACAATACATCAATATATAACAGGTAATAAATAACAGGCATTTACTGGCAGTTTATTATGCAAATTAAATTTGCAAAATAAATTAACTAAAAATTTAGCTATCAGTTTATATGCAATCATAAATTTGACTAGAAATTTAACTAGCAGTTTATATGCAATAATGAATTAAATAACAAGTAAATTAAATGAATGCAATTTAACTGAGATAATGATGAAATATATGCCAAACAACCATAAATAAATTTTTAAACACATCATAAATCAATTTAACAAACATAAGAAATCTTAGAAGTTGTGAGTGGGTTAAAACACTCACCTTTTGAATTTAAATTGAATTCAAATCCAATTTAAATCCAAAAATTGAACAGTCTCCAAATCCGTCCAAACCAGCGCCAAAATGTCTGGAATTTTATTAAGATCCTAACGGAAAAAATCGTGCGTGAAACAGAATTCGTATGTAAAAGTTATAGCGATTTAATCGTTTGAAAACAAAACTAAATTAAAACCAAATATTAAATAACTCACCCTTAATTAAAGAAAGCCACGTCATCTATTTCTTCCATTACGCGTGCACAGGAGATTTACGAACGAGCCCACATATTCGAACCCATGCAGCGCCCCCTTCTTTGACCGTGAACTACGGCCGCCGCTGGCCACCAGGGGACGTCACACCGCCGCCGTTGAACTCGCCACCACGTCGCCTCCCACCTCGAGCCGGTCCGGTCGCCTAGAACGTCGAGCCCCGCCACCCAAAACTAAGGTTTCAAAACCCTAAAATGCAAACTCCTGATGCCACGTCGATCAATAGAAGGCACGGCTACCACCAAACCACTCCCAACGCCGAGCTCTTCGATGCCCAGGAACCGATTTCAATGATTATAGCTTAAATCAAAAAAACCTAAAATTGAATTAGGGTTTTCGAGATAACAAGCTTTGACCATGATTTCAGGTTTACTCGATCACCAATTGCAAAAACAGAAGCTAGGCATAGATTCGTGACGACGAAATCTTCGATATATTTTTTTTTTCAAATTTTTCTGAGTAGTTTGAATTTTTGAAGTTGATTTTGATTTGTGTTTGGATCTAGAATTTGTTTGTCTGCCATCGAGGAAGAAGGAGAATAGAATGACTTGTATGTAAAGACAAATGAGAATTAGGGAGGCTAGGGTTTATAGCGGGATATTTACAGGCAGGTTTGAAAATAGAATAGATGGATAAACAGATATACGCGCTAACGCCAAAGTGGCCCAAAAAGCCCGTTCTGACCCCGGAACGAAATTGGGTAAACCCATATATCAAAATAAATGTTTTAACATATTTTAAACGCAATGGAAAAGGTTCCAGGTCCAAATCCCATCGTATGAAGAAGTTATGCTAAAATCAATAATTTCAAATTGATCTCAATTGATTTCAATTAAATTGGTTTCAAGGCGTTTCAAGCCCATACGATCAAACGACAAGTCTGATCGCTACGAAACTTGAAACTCTACAATAATTCACCGCTACGGATCTGATGAAACTGTTCGTCGAAATCCGAGTCAGTGGGCAAAATGGCTATTTTTATATTAATTAAATAAATAAAATTTAGTCAATTTAATCAATTTTTCAAATTTAAATTTGATAATTACCAATTCTTAGCATTTTAAATTTTCCAATCATTTACAATGGTTTAAACAAATTTAAATGTAAATTTTGAGTTGATTAATTCATAAATCCAAATGTTAAACTTAATTTCAATATTTATTAAATTTTGAAATTATAAAATAAAACTCCAAAAATCCATTTATTAAATTCTTAACCCTTGTTATTTGAGTCTTATTACAATAAGAATGTAGCTAACATTGCTTTTAAGTCTTGGTTCCTAAAATCCACCCATTTTGACTTAATTTCAAATATCGTACAAATTAAATTACCTTTAATTGCAATTAATCCTATTATTACAATTTAAATTCCAAATAAATTAATAAATAAATTAATAATAAGTTAATTAAATCAAATTTACAATTCAATTTTAATTATTTGCAAATTTTGTCAGTTTGGATTACTTGGTAAATTTAGAATCCTTTAAACAACTTTCTACATCAATTTATCATTGAATAATTCACAATTTACAATATTAAATTACATTTTCATTTTATCCATAAATTAAAACTTAAATTCCTAAGGAATTTATTTATTTAGTTTTTAAATCCTGTTATTCACTAGATTGTCATCTCATAGTTACAATTCACATGGGTTTGTATTTATTATATTCACACCTTTAGTTATAACGTAAATTCTCATTAATATACATTAAAGTTCATTTAATTCCAATTGATTCCTATTTTAATTATTAAACCAAATAAACGGGTAACTTATAACATGTGTTGCCATGATTTTAGTTACACCTATGAATCTCCTATTATCAAGCAAATGTTACAATTCTTAAATACTTCTGGTTTCATTTAATTACCCTTTACTATACTATTATTATCCCATTAACAATTTAGTAATTACATTCGTTTCTTACATTTCAAACTCATAACCAATTATGAAAAATTTCAAAAATTCCCCAGACCTTCCCTTACCATTTATCCATTTATTAATAATTTACTTCCATTTATACAGTTGCAATTCATTTTAGTTATTATTTCATTAATACTATTTACAATTTTATTTTTTTCAGTATTAATTACACAATCATATTTAATTAAAAAATTATAATGTTTTCCACTATTTCTATTTACACTCCATTATAACCTAAACAGTCGTTTCAATCACATTTGAATTGCATTAAATTGGTTATTCATCAACTGCCATTTACATTACTACCTTAATTCACATACAGTTAAAGTTTTATCAATATATTAATACATAGGTAAATTAAATTCTTGTCTTTAATTACTTATCTTAAATTTTATCCAAGTGCAACAATTAACACTATTTCTTTATTGAGATTTCACTTAAATTTTCAAAAACTAGGTTCAATTACCGTTTCTACAATTTATTATTAATATTTATTTCAATATACATTATAAATTTTTTATTCCTTTCTAACTTGATTTTGGAAATGTAATTAATTTAACCAATTTCATTTATCAAAATTTACGGGTCGTTACACTCTCCCTCACTCAAAACTTTTCGTCCCCAAAAAGAAAAAAGAAGGGAAAAGAAGAATTAAGAAATTAATATCTCTTATTCAAAACATTAATTTTATGAACAATTAAATTTACCAAATTAATTAATTTAGATAAAATATATCAGTTTATAATCATTAAATCTTTTTATACTTAAATTTATAAAGTTTGGAAAACATTTTTTCAAAATTTTTCTAAGTCCAAAATTTACGGAAAATTTCGACAGAGTCTTCTTTTACGGGTAGGCTCGGGAGAAAATATAATATCCATTATAATAATATACAACATATATTTTTCAAAATAATATATCCCAACACGGGAAAAATAATATAATAGCGCTATAAACTATAATCCGAAAACGTACCTATTTGTCGGGCAATCACGCTTATATTATGAAACCAAATGCAGTAGCAATTGCTTCCATAACCTGTATTTCACTTATATAATCCAAAAGGTTAACAGTTATATAAAATGAAATATCTAAAGTGGTTTCAACCACAACAAACACTCAATGCAACAACAATCAATTTCAACAAACATCATAAACACAAATCAACCATCCAAGCATATCAAACAAAACAAATAGTTGTTCGGGTTCAAAGCTTTAAATTGTGCGGAATGAAAAATAGGCTACTAAGTGCATCATTTACTCAACAGTCTTTGATGAAGCTAAATAGATTTATTCATTCAATCCAGACACTTTTAAAGTATCCTTAACCAAACAACCATAGACCAAACAACACAAATTCCAAACAATAAATCAAGTTAATTTCATTTCAAACTATTGTTGTTTGATTTCCTTTTTATCCATATTCTGATTTATCTTTTTAATTTTACATTATTTCTTGCAAATTTTCATTTTTAATTCAATTCTTTTGCATACTACTTCATTTATTTACTGCTTAATTTCATTTATTTACGGTATTCATCTTTCTGTTTATTAAAATAATTAACTTCAACATTTACTTAAGTCTATAATTACTTACTTGCAACATTTACCTTCTATCATATTTCATTATAGTAAGATTTCCATTATAACTTAGGTTTATAACAATTACAACATCAATTCTTAAGAATAAAAGAAATTTTATTGAACACTTCATTGCATACTTTTACTTGTACCACTTCCATTACATTTTCTTATTAAACATTTCAACTTTTAATATTCGGTAAGATATATATATGTTTTTTTAAGGATGTACTTTGAAAGTTATATAAGTTTCCTCATTTCTTTTAATTTATTCAATGTTCAATGATTATATCCTTTATTTCATAACTTACAATTTGAAATTTCATTTAATACCATTAATAACCTAGCATTAAATCTCTTATTTCATTTAGGGTTTCAAATAGTAGTTAAATTTTGTTTCACTACATTAATTAAAACTATTAATTAATGGAAACTTAATAATTAAATACCGGGTTTATTTCAAATTATTTTAAAATAATAGATAAATATACTTATAACTTATCTATGTCCAAGTATATTTAAAACAGATTAAAAATTCCCTTTTGTTTATCAAAATAAATCTGTAGTAACATTACTACAGTGGCCTTCCCACTTCGAAACTCGAAAACGAATGTCGATGATGCGTGCACTCATCACCGAAATTATTTTCCAGCGACAGAGAGGGGAGTACAAAACTTAAATTTTTTCAAAATTTCCTTTAAAACATTTCCTTCAAATTATATTGAAATATTTATATCAGAAAAATACTTCTAATAATGTAACAACCTGCATATTTTACTATTGAATATTTAAATATTTTATTTAAAATAATTCATCATTAGTCGAATTATTGTCCGAAAAGCTACTTTTTGCAAACAGTCGAATTAGGACCCAAGACAACCCCCATTGAGTTCAAAATGATGTTTGTGACCTTTTTGAGTATAAACATTGATATTTTTTGAGTTGGTGGAATTTTGCTACTTTTTCACTTAGGGCTTTGGTTTTGTTTCAGCCCATTAGACCCAAGCTTCACCCTTCTTCTCTTCATTACTTCATTTCTATTTCCTAATACTCAAGCTTTAGCAACAATGGAGAGAGGAATGGGAAATTAAAACTCCAAGCCCTAGTTTCCATTTGCAAATCAAGTTCTAGCTCCAAATTTATAGAAGAAGCTTTGGTAAGCCTCCTCTTCTTCTTCTCCAACTCATTCTCTTACCAATTTCAGAAATTCCTAAACCTAATTTAGGAAATTTTTCTCTTTTAAGCTTAGATTCAAGCTCTTTAGGTTGGAATTGAAGAGTGATTGTTCTTGCCATTGCTCTATAGCTTCTCTTCATAGTTTTGGGTTTAAAGGTGAGATTTTTATCTCACATCTTAGTCTATAATTATCTTCGATGGTTAGGTATGAATTCCTAACACTTATTCTTGTGCAATTGATTTTGGTTTGGATTGATTTGGTGTATATTCCAATTTTTGGTGTTTTGAAATCAAAATCTATGAAAATCCTATTATGGATATTTGGACATTGATATTTGAGGTGTATCGAAGAGTCGTTAAGGCTGGGTTGTCGCGTGGCGTAAATCCTTAGTCGTTATTTGCTCGTTCGATCGCTTCCGATATTCAATTGGCCATTTTTGGTCGAGGTTCAGGAAATGCTCTGAATTCCAGTTTCAGACGTCTGAATCTGGAAATTCAGACGTCTGAATTGGCTCGATTTCAAATAGAAAGGAAATAGGCTAAAAACACCTATTTCAGACGTCTGAAACATTTGGTTCAGACGTCTGAATTACGTTCTGGAAAACTTCTAATTTTCCAGATTCAGACGTTTGAACCACCTATTTTAGACGTCTGAATCTGCTGTGTTTTGCCTGCTTGCCTATTTTGTTTAAGAATTCAAATTTTATCGATTCGTGTTGATTTCCTTTTGTTGTTATCATCTATTATCGACTTTGATGACATTTTCTTTGGGATTTTTGGAAATATGCATTTTGATGGATTTGATATCGATTTCTTTGGAATTAATTCACGTCTTCGTATGTGAATTTTAGTGATTGATTGTTTCTACAATCATTTTTGGTGATTTGTTACTTTAAAAATATAAAGGTTTTCTATACTAGTAGTAAATATCAAAACTCTTCCATTAAAACGATTTCAACACTATTTTATTACAAAGCTCGTTTCTTAAATCGTTTTCCAATCTATTAGTATATATAGACCTTTATCTTACTCGTATGAGAAATCTAATTAAACGGCTTAGTAAAACAAGTGGTATGAAACGCTTGCATTTATTTCATCGGTTAATTCTTGGACTTGTTCGATTGAATCTTTTGTGACAATTTTCTAGTGGAGATCTACAATTTGTTCCTAAATATTTAAGTTAAGCTAGTGGTTATGGGACATGAGGCTAAGCTCATATATTTACTAGCTTAGTGTAATCGACACTTCTTGATGATTGATGGTGATCATTTTTGTGATTTAGATTAGCGATATGCTATGTTTCTTTGTCCATGTAGGGGACGGTACCTCGTTTTATTGAGTTTCGTCTCACGTCTTTTATAGGCTAACGACCTATGTATTATTTGGTGTTTCGACTCAATTTTTGTGGGCTAGCGACCAATGTTCTTTTATGGAGTTCGGTCCATCGGACGTACCTTTGTACTACGTTGTTGCACCAGCTTATCAGGATCATCGGGCGTACCGTTGTACTACGTCGTTGTTCCGAATTATTCGAGTTTCAGGTTCCTCGGGCGTACCGATATTGTACTATGTCGTTGCACTGGCTCTATGGTTAGCGACCATGGGATAGCGTCCCGTTTGTGATACACCTGTTGGTGAGTTTTCATGCTCCCGTTTTGTAACGACCCGGAATTTTGGGCAATACTAATTTAATAATCTGTAATAATAATTAAATTGGTTTGATGAATTTTCTTTATACTTTTAATTTAAATTGGTGAAATTAATCTTATTAAGAATAACAAATATTTAATCTGGTAAGTGTGATCAATATCTTTTAACACTTTAAAAATTGGTTAGAATTGTTTTTCAAGAGCTAATAAATTTTATTCTATTTATAATACATATGTTTGATATATATTGTGAATGGGAATATCTTTTGTTTTAAATTAAAAATTGAATTTTCAAATTGTAATATATGTAAGCATATGTTATAGTTTGATATTGTTTTGAAAATTTAAGTTAATCTATTAATAATTTATGTATGAATGAATATTGCAATTTTAAAGTTTTGTTTTAAATTCAATAAGATTTTTCAAAAGATAATTTAGATTAATTCATTTGTTTTCAAAATTATAAGATAATTGTTATTTTAAATAAGACAGTTTAAAAATGATTTAAACAAGTTTTGTTTTATTCTCTTTTAAAATGTTTAAATTTTAAAAAGTTATAAAATACATGTATAAGGAATTTGTTTATATTTTAATTAGTTTTAAAACATTTTTCTTTTAAAGGTAAATTTATATTTATATATGTAGGCATTTATTTATAAATTAACATAAATAAGTAAGTTTATATTATCATTTAAATGAAATAACATTTTATTTAAAATGCTAAAATACATGTGTAAACATGTTAAGGCTCTCTAAACACATGTAAGTAAATTAAGCAAGCATATGACAATTGTTTGAATTTAAGGACAAGTGGCAACATTCCTATTTTAATTTTAATAAAAATTTTAAGAAGAAAAACTTGTTTTTACAAAACACTTTCTCCTTTGTTTTATTTCTTAGTTCAAATCAGAAATTTATTTCCAAAACCTGAAAACTGCACATCTCCAACCTTCAAAAAAACAAATCAAAAGTAAATAAAAACTCAAACCAAATTACTACAATATCAAGTTCAAACCTGAGATTTTCAAAAGCTAATAAGATTGCAAATGAAGATCTGTTTCAGCAAATTCAAAATCTGCAACCAAACTGCAACTTTCTAACCTGCATTTCAATGGAATTCAATCTGCATTGTACAAAGTTACAACCTGCAAATCAAAACCTGCAATTTCATGTCTTCCCAGCAAGTTTCAATCTTTTAAAGTCTCAAATTAAACATGCAAGGAGTCAGTTTCTTCGACAAAGCAAATCAAAATCTTTTTTTTCCAGTTAAAGTGATCAGGCCTAGAAATGTGCTCTACAATATTCAAAGAGGTGAGTAAATCTTTTAAAAATAGATTAAACATGAGGTTTAATTAAATGCATGTGGTTGAAATTGTGTGACAATATTGATTGAATACATTCTGGATTTAAATGCATGCATGATTATCTGCAGTGCTTGTATTTATATATAAAAATGTACCTCTATTGCATTACAGGATTGAATTCCACTAAATAAATTCAAATACACTTCATATATTTGGTTTTCGTTCTTGATCTCTAAGCAGAAATTGTGTATGTTTGTGTAATATAAGTTTTAAAAATAGTTTGGGAAATTTTTAGTTTACAAATATTTTTTAAAAATATGTACAACCGTAAAGTTACTAATTCAGATGAAAAACTAATAACTTCAATAGTTGTTTTGGATTGTATAACTGAATTGGATGTTAGGAATCATGAATTTTAACAGGCAATTTATAATTTTAAAATTGATAAATTGTTTTGAATTTGGGATTTGTTCGTATTGGGGTTTTAAGAGATTGCCAAAGATCAAGGTAATTATGGTAGCTGGATTTTGGATCATAGCTTGTTTATGGGTTGTTGATTTTGGGAAAAATCCAATTGAATTTTTCCAATGTTCGTTTTGTTCGAATTAAATCGTTTTAGGGTTTATGTCTGCAGTTTGCTTTCGGCATGAATGGTGAGGCTTTGCCTCGTGTATGTTGAATCGAACTCGCTCGTTTTTGGGGTGGACGTTGTGCTTGGGTATGGTGTCTCTATGGTGGGATCGGAGAGGTTGAACGGCGATGAGATGTCGGTAATGGGGTAAGATTTGTAGTCGAGCTTCTCTGCAGGTTTGAGCTTAAGAGCGAAATTTCGATTCGAATGACTTTTGTTCGATCTGGTTGTTCGATCGTGTTCGTGGGTGGATGAGTGATGGACGGCGATAGGCGCGACCAACCAGTGTAGCCGGAGGCGCGTGGATATGTGCACCGTGCACGATTGGTGTCAGGTGAGGTTTTGTGTTTGGAGAGGTCGAATGGAGCTCGGGTAGGTGTTCGAGTTGTACTCGGAGATGACTCGAAGAAATTGGTGCCAAGTTGCTTCGGGGTTGACGCGAGTGGTGCCTGGATTGTACTCAGGTTGTTTGATTTTGGTCCTGTAGTGTTTAATGGCAGTTAATACTTGGGTTTTGATTGAAAGAAAATAAATTGTTGGAACTTGTTTTGTGTAAGTAGGAAGTTAATCAACTTTTAAAAGAGAAAAATATTAATTGAATTCAATTTCAAATTTAAAATGTTGAGAAGTTTTAATTTGAAATTAATTATTTAAGTGGATTTTGAATTTCAACTTTAAAAAAAATATGTGTGTTTTGAAATTTAATTTAAAAGGGATGTTTTCATTTTAAAATATTAAATCAAGTTATTAAGTAATGATTTAAAGACTAAGTTTAAATTTCTATTGGAAATTTATAAGTTTAAATTAGATGTTTTAAGTTTTAGAATTTATTTCCAAATGTTATTTTTTTCCAATTAAGTTATTGATATGAATTTTGTAAACCTATAGAAAAGGCTTATTTTTAAGTTATTAAAATTTGAATTAATTTCAAATAATTTATCTATGTAGATAATTACGAATAATTTATTTTGATATGAACTTAAAGGTACTTAATTAAATTATGATTTATTAATAAGTAAAAGTTTAATTAAGAATGATGTTTTCTTAATTAATTAAAGATTTTGAAATATAATAAGAAGTTAATTAATTAATTTTTAATTAATTTTAAATAATTAGTTAATTGTTTATTAAATTTTAAATAATCACTTAATTATGGATAAATTAAGTGAGATTACTTAATGAAGTAATCAATGGTTAATTTTTGAATGAAATTAGAATGGTAATTACTTATAGAAGTAATTAGTAGAAATTACTCATGGGAGTAATTAATTGAAGTGATAAATGTATGACCACTTAATGTTATCAATTAAGGATGTTGATTTATTTATTTGTTTTGAAGTTAATTAATTATGGGATAATTAATTAATTAAAGAATTAAGGATTATTTAATAATGGAATTTATTTATTTTTAAATTAATTAAGAACTAATCAAGTAATTAGAGATAATTACTTGTTAAGTAATTAAGAGTTAATTACTTAATTATTGTAGTTAATTAATAAATATGATTAGTTAATTAATAAATATGATTAATTTAAGATTAATTATCAAGTGTAATTAATCAAAATGTAATTAATTAATTAATTAAGTAATTAATTAAGGATTAATTGTAAATTTAAATTGATTAATAATTACTTAATAAAGTAATTAAGGATTAATTAATTGGAGAAATTTATCAAGAATTAATATAATTAATTTAAAAGTTAATTAATTTAGATAAGTAATTACAAATTGTTAATTACTGATTATGATTAATTGAATAATTAATTATAAGTTAATTATTTAATTAATTAAAGTGATTATTAATCAATAAGGATCATTTGTTAATTTATCATAGTTGATTAATATAAGTGATTAATGTAAGTGTGATTAATCAATTGTAATTAATTAAAGTTTATCATTAAGTTACAAACTCTTTTATAAATTTATTTTAATTATTTAAAAGTATCTTTTTCAAATGATTCATTTGTATATTGTTTTATTTATATTAACACTTTGCTTATCCTTTATAAATTAATTTTATACATAACTAGAAACTAATTAATTAGGTTTAATTATCTTTAACCTTAACTAAAATAACAAAACATTTAAAAGACATGTGTAGATAATTTAAGATATAAGTTAACATGTGTTATGAATTTAGGCATGAGAATTTACAAGTGTCCATTTCTTTTACAAGTGTCATTTTTTTTCTTTGATTAAACCATAAATAAGATATATACATTCTTATAATCTTTCATATTTTTCTTTTTCTTCATTTTTCAATTCCAAAACAAAGAACTTTTCAGCTGAAAAACATTCCATTTTAAACCATCTACAAATTCAAATTCCTGTAAAATTAACTTGCATTCATTCTCCTCAAAAAGCAAATCTATTCATCAAATATTTTCTACATTCAACTCTTCTAAAATCTGTAAATCAAAACTCTACAAACCTGCAACTTATGTTTCTTCAATCTGGAAACAAAAAGGACCTGCATGCAACATAACTAAAGCATGCACTCATTTTTTTCAAAAATCTGAAAATGCAAGATTCTGCATTTCTAAATCAAGTATGAGGCCTGCATTCAATTCATTTTTCAAAAAGCTGGAAATTTGTCACTGCAATTTCAAGTTTGCATCTGCATTCAAACAACCTGCATGTAAGATCTGAGAGCAAGTTTCAAAGAGCAATAGCATTTTTAAAGCAACATCCAAGTTTTTAAAAGCTTGGGCAATTCTGTCTTAAAGATTCAAAAGAGTTTTTCAAATTCTGGACAGTGCTCTGCATTTTGCAAATTCAGCTGAGTAACTCATCTTTTAAAATCTGCTTAATAGGTAAAGTTGTGCATGCTTATAAATTACAAATGAACTTATATGAAATTGCTGAAATACTATACCTGTGAATATGTGTCTGTAAACATGTTGATGACTGTTGCATATTGTTCTTCAAAATTTCAAACTCATGTTTGATCCCTGAATTCTTTCTTTGACTTGTTTGCTGATTAGGACTTAGAATTTTGAACAAAACATGTTTGTTCTAGAATAGTGTAAGTTTAAATTTTATATGAATTTAATTAAATTGTCTGTAACTTGAAAAATCAAGTTATACAGAGCAACAATTAGCATAGAGAGAAATTCAAACTTTATAATTTAATGTTTCAGGTTTATTAATAGAAACATTAAGTAAAATCATGAATTTTAAATCAAATATTATAATTTATAGTGTTGTAAACAAAGTGCAGTGATGAATTTATTGTATTTTACATTTTGGTCAAGTTTAGTTGATGCTTGCATTTGATTTGAGTGAATTTGCTTCTGAAGATAGTGTAACTATCAGAGATTATAGGAAAATTATGAAATTGGGTTACTTTCCATTGTTGATGCTTAAATTTGGATTTTGGTTTTAGCACCCTAGTTTTATTTGGGTCACTGTTTTGTTCGAATGGGGTCTCCTGGGTTGATCGAGTTCAAAGATCTTTTGGGTATGGTTAGATGATGTATTGATGAAGTCTTCACCGGAGTTTCAAGAGTGATAGTGGCTAGAGTTGTGAGTTCTCGCCGTTGACAGTCGAGCTTGGAAAGGGGGAATGCTATTTCCAGGTTTTGGTTTTAAAACTTAAATTCAAATTCAAGTTGAATTCTGGGAATCTGAGGGTTTAAAGTTGAAGTGGGGTCACTGGTCGATGGGGGATGGCCGTTGATGATAGCCAGTGATGGCCGGAGTTGGGGAGTGGGTGCACAGTGATGGGTTGTGCATGTTGGTGTTGAAGTGGGTTTCAGGGTTTATTTTCTCGGGATGGTCTCGGGTATTTTGAAGGGAGACTCGAAGCAAAGGGTACTTGTGACTCGAAGTAAACTGGGTAGGCTCGGGTTCATGTATTGTTTCAGGTTTCAGAGTTGATCATAAACTTGTTTCCAGGTTTATAAAATTTAAAGTAAAAGAAAATTGCAAACAAAATCTGAAAGTAAGTTGGAAACTGGAATTGAATTTGAATTCAATTTGTTTAAATTTTAGATCTTTGAATTAAATTTGAAATGCTTTTAAATTCAAGTTTGGTTTTAAACTAAAAACAGAAACTGTCTTTCTGTTTTAAAAATTTAAAAGTAAAGTTTAAAAATTAAAAGATGAAGTTCAATCTGAAATATATTTTTTAACTTGAATCTAAAATATGAGTTCAAATAAGTTTGAATTCTGGTTTTTAGGAATAATTTAAATTTTTAAAAAATTTAAGATTTGTTTTTAAATGAAATAGAAACTGTTTTCTGTTTTTATTTAAATTTAAAAGTAAGTTTAAAATTGTAAGATTAAGTTCAAGATTTGAATTTTTAAATCTGAACTTTTATATGTAATCAATAGTTAGAAGATTGGATTTTGAAACATTTTTTTTTTCAAAATTTAAGATGTTTTAAACTAAAACAGAAAACTGTTTTTCTATTTTAAATTTAAAAGCAAATTTTAAAAATGCAACTGAAAATTTAAAACAAGTTTAAAATCTGGAAAACAGAAATATGGAACCCGAGTTTGAATTTAAATCTGGAATTTAAATTTAGATTTTAAACTTTTTAAAGTATAAAAGAACATTGATTTGAATTTAAAACTATAAGTTTTAATTTATGAAATAAAGTTTAAAATAAGTTTAAATTCAGTTTTAAATCTGAAATTTGATTTTTAATGTCAGTTTTAAAAATAAAATAAGTTTTTAAAATTTAAATTTGTTTTAACCATTTTTAGAAAAGGTTAAATAACTTGAATTTAAAATGAAGATGGAGATGTAAGTAATGTTTTAAATTTTTAAGTTTTAATTTGGAATGAAAATTTAAATTGTGTTTCAGTTTGAAATTTAAAAAGAAAATTTTAAATTAAATTTGTTTGAAACAAATTGTTTAAAAGACTTTATATAAGAAGAATGTTCTTAATTTAGAACTTAAGAAATTGGTTTCATTTAAATTATTAAATTAATTTAAATGGAATATTAATTATTATTTAATTATTAACGTGGATGATTAATTAAGTAATTAATAGTTTTTAAATTGATTAATTAAGATTTGGGATTAATTAATTATGGTTAATTAATCTATAATTAAAGATTGTTAATTAAATTTTAATTAATTATTAAGATTTACTTAATCAAGTGATTAATGATAATTTAGATTTTAATTAACACTTAATTGATTAATAATTAGAGATTAATTAAATGATATTAAATATTAATTAATTGATAATTAATAATGGTTAATATAAGTTAACTCTTAATTAAGTAATTAAGAAATGTTAATGCAGGTCATTAACTTAAGATTATTTAACAATTAATTAATGTGATTAATTTTTGATAATTAATTAAATTAGTTAATTAAATAATAATCAATTGTTTATGTTAAATACTTAATGAAAGTAATTAAAGAATTAATTACTTAGTGTAATTAATTTAATGAATATGATTAGTTTAGATTAATTAAGTTAAATTAATTTAAACATTTGTGGATTGATGAATAATTACTTTATGCAATTTATGAATTTGTAATTACTTAAGGAAGTAATTAATTAATAATTACTGAATATAATTAAGGATATTTATTATAGAAGTAATTTGGATTTAAATTACTTTGAAATTAATCAAGTGATTAATGGGAATAATTAATTAAGAATAATTAATTTATGGGATGATGTAATTAAAGTAGTTAATTACTGAATGGTTATTAATCAAGGGTGATTAATATATATGTATGGATTAATTTTAGATTAATTACTTATGTAATTAATTTATATTGAGAGATTGATTAATTGTAATCAGAAATCATTAATTAATTAATGATGTAATTTGGAATTGATTAATAAGGTACAATTAATAATGAATAAATGATTGATGTAATTAATTTTAGCTTATTAATTAACTAAGCAATTACAAGTTAATTATTTGCAAAGGGTTTAATATAATTAACTTATGTAATTAAAATTAAATGCTAATTGCTTATTGTAATTAGAGATGGTTAATCAATAATGATTAATTAAAATGAATATTGAGATGGTGGTTATTCAATTGATTTGCAATCAATTGAAGATTAAATTAAGCAGGATTTCAATGATGAAGTAATTAATTTAATTTATTTTAAATTAGTTAGAGATTAAGTAATTAATTTAATTCATTTTAAATTAATTATAGAAGGTGTGATCATTAGATCATTGCTTATGTTTGATGAAATGTATTGGTTGCCTAGTATGGTTTGTAATCTCAGTTATGAAATGAGTAGTATATTCGATATGGGTGCATTGGTTGCTTTTGGATGATAATATGGATTATCTGATTATGATATGAATTATCTGTTGATAATGATAAGTTGATTATCTATTGTGTGGTGAATTATCTATCTGTGTGTATTTAGATAATGAATTGAATTGTTTTAAACTTAAAACAACTTGGACCTAAAAGACACGCTTTGGATTTCGATGAGACCGGGATCGGGTTTCCATATTTGGATATCCGAAAACCACATCGATTCCAATTAAACGTTTGGTCATTAATCCAAGTGGAGCAAGTGAAGACTCGAGGTGTAAGGGCTATACGTCAGTATAACTATGTGGGTGATTCCGTAATGAGTTTGACGGAATAGTACTTATAGATTCGAGATGGTGATTCAGAGCGCAAGGATTATCGTCGTTAACTCTGAGGGTGATTCCAAAATGAGTGTAACGAGATAATGCCTTCGGTTTCGTTCGAACCCGGAACGAACTTGTATGGATTGAATGCTTTCAGAACATCGTCAGGTGGACGATGAGCATTCTAAGATAATGTGTCCTATAAAGGTAATCGTAGCCTCAAGCCTCATCAACCGGGAATGGCTAAAACATGGGAGGTGCAGCAAGGCTTCGTGGGTAGCACCCACTGGAGAGCAAGACTGATCCCTGTCTAGAGGTCCCTTCATATTCGGCTTACTGGGCAGTTGGATATGCGCACCAACTGCGGGGTTGTCTTGTTCGGAACTGTTCAGTAAGGAATGGGTCCGGCCTTGTGTTGCAGGGGAGCGGGCGTACTCCTCGGTACGTTGATCTAGGCCACGTACTGTGTCGGGCGGTACCCCAGTAGCCCTGCCATTGTATGGAATCCAAAATCCAATAAGTGCCAACGGTTTTGATTGTATTACCCACTTTTGTGGCTAGTAGCTGGAATTTAATCATGTAACAATTTCGGCTATTTCATATTTACTTGAAAACCCTAGACCTATTATAATATCACTGGATTTCCTATCAAATGTTTTGGTTATCGTAAGGTAAAAACTTTTCCATGTTTATGTGTGGGAAGTCTTACGTGATACCTTTCTTTTCAAAAGGTTTTTGAAAGTTAAGCAACTTTAACCTGTTACTCACACCAGACCCATGTCTGACCCGGAGTTTATCTTTTGTTTTCATAAACTCTTGGGTACTCAAATTTTTACGAGTAGCCAAGTGTAACGTACGCGATTTTTCGTTGCCGAAAAACCGAATAGTTAGGGTTTTAAAAAGAATTTAAGAAAAGAAAAAGAGAGAAGAAAGAGAAGAAGAAGAGAGAAAATAGAGAAAAAAAATAGGAGAAAATAGAAAATAGAACAGAAAGAAAATAGAACGGAACAGAACACAACAGAACAATAACAGAATCTCACAATTCGCAGCGGAACAACATATAATAATAAATGAATAATCTTTAAACAAAGAACTATATCAGTTATTACATTACATCACATTTCATTACATCATATCATCAGAGTGTACAACATCATACAACAATGCAGCGGAAAAAGAAATACTATATAACTAGTAATACGCCATGCCATCCAGCTTGCCTCCAGCAACTCCAGAATATCCAGAATATCCTGCTAAACCTAACTCTTGACTGCCCGTGTGGAAATTGGTGGGCACCCAGAGTTTAGGAAGGAAAACAATAAACTCCAAGTCAGTCATGTGACTGGTGTGAGAACTCAAAACAGTTTATTTATCTTTAAAAACAAAATAGAGGAATATTTTTAAAGTCAATTCGCAATGCTTTTAAAAATGAGACTACCATAAGGCCTCCCGCACACACACACAATGCAAACGCAGAATCGGAGGAGATTTCTCCTTATGAAAGTCAAAGATGCTTGATACGCATTTAAAAGAACATTTGATATTATTATTAGTGCATAGTGTAAGAAATATTTCGAAAGTAGAATATAAATCTTAGCCAACATACGACCATTATCGTATGCCTACTATAGCTACCATCCAAACAGTGGGGCGCCACCATAAGTGAATGATAGGTTCTACAACTAATACCGTACAAGTCACGTATTGTTTCTTTGGATTTCCAACGAATGATCAGGCCAAGGAACTTCCCATTGCCACATGAGAATGCCTCTGGATGGACATCTCCGAGAACCAAACCGGATCTCTACCAACACAAGGCCGGGTTACCCCTAACTGAGTAACAACTGACCGAATATGCCATCCCCGGTCCTTTGGGACCTTTCACCGAGCGCTCGTAATCAATTCACACAATCATAACAAAGTGTTTTCAACATGAGTAAGTATCTGGGCTCCATACCATGATACCACCCTTTTCCAGAAGGAAATGCACACATCCTAAAGGGCGCTACCCCTCATAACCTTGCCGCATCTTTCCTGTTTTGACCATTCACGGGGTGTGAGGCTCGACGAAGTCATGTCCACAAAAACATACTTTATACAAAAGCCATGCTTTGGGTCAACAAATAATCGTAGAAATAATCACAAAGATAGACGATCAAATAAACGATCCTATCACAAATAATCAACACAATGATCATTTACAGCAACACTCAGCATGTCACATTACCAAATTGGGAATATATCACTGATAACATTCAACTACATAACCTCTGAGCTCGTACGTCTCAGAGAAGGGTGTTAAGCTAAAAGAATAAATTCTCCGCCACCAACAGAAATATATTTGAAAGAAATCTGCTTTATATCTCAATTTGTAATGTCAGACATACAATCCATACAAGTCTGTTCCGGGCTCGAACAAAACCGAAGGCACTTACAAAGAAGTCCTTGCAATCCGGATATTCACGATCCTGATCGGATTCACCATCACATATGGAGAACTCAATACCGTAGCTACTCGGTGCAGAGTCAATCGATAGGTCATCCTATCGTTCTCGTAAATACCGGGTCTTCAACACCGATCTTCAATGCAATTCACAACGACGTATCACATATTCGGAATGGGTTATACGACCCCATGGTCCTTTCCCGGTTAACCCGAATAGTGAGCGCTTATTCAAAAATAAGTGTGGCATTCAAATTCAAACAAATCACATCAAATACCCATTCAAAGAGAAATATTGATAGTTGTTTATTGAACTATCAATGGATATGCACACATCACCAGTTTCCAAAAAAATTTCCAAATTATTTATTTTCCAAAATATCTTTACAAGATATATAATTTTCACACTTCAAAGATAAATCAATATTTATTTTTAGACAAATTCCCCTTTCCTTTATAAATTCCTTAGTGAATTTATAATCCAAAATATCTATGAATATTCGATTCCAATTATTCATTTCAATTTATCTTCAAAAAGATAAATTCTCAAAGTATTCACTTTATATTGGAAAACATTTCCATACTTATTAAATAAGTAATTCACAAATTTTATTTATTTTCAACACTTAGAAAATATTCAATATACTTAAATCGAGATTAAGTATATATTTCATTCTTTAAGGAAATCATTCTCTTAAACATATTTATTTGGGCCAAAACGAATGTTGCGTAAAACATCGTTACGACAACCCAAAATCACTAGTATAGGGATTCGAAATTAAAATAGATATATAAATCCCAATACTATACAAACATTTCCTTTCGAAAATCGTTTACTATAACAACAGTGTTATAGTCCACTATTTCCTTTTATTTCTCGAAAACGTCTATTTCAACAATTAATGTTGAAATCTATGGTTTCGAATCTCAATCCAATTTAAAACATCGTTAGATCGTTTTAATTCTATTTAAAAACATCACATTCAAAACAATTTCTTTAACATATTATTCACTATTCAAAAACGTGAATAAACTACGTTAACAATTTTCATCCTTTTATACATTTTATTTTAAAGGATTATTCACAGTCTAAAATGTGAATATAACTCCATTAATAGGTTTCAACAATTTACTTATCAAAAGAAGTTGTTTGCGAATTTATAAAACAACGTTTATAAATTCCATTTCTATTTATTTTATAGCAACTTCCTTTTATAAATTCCTTTATTAACCTATTCACTTTATAACTCAATTATAAACCAAAGATTCATATTATAAGTTAAATGCTTATAAAACGATTATTTTACAAAATCGTTTCTTTGAACTTCATAATTATAAATCTTATAACTTATAAGATTCAATTATTTATTCAAAACTATTCTTTTAATAACTTTATAAAATTTATAAATCTTACTATTTATAAATTTCATTTATAACTTCACCATTTTTAATTTTATAAATTCCATTCATTTACAAAAATTTCAAAAATCCCGATTTTACTATTTTATAAAATCATCAGCATCATATTCTCAAAATCAGTTTTTAACTATATTTCTCAAAAATCATAATTTCTATAACTTTAAAAATTATAACGTTTATTTATTTAAAATGGATCAATTCCAAAATTATTTTATAAAACGTATACTTTTCAAAAATCACTTTAAAAATCATTTTAAAGTTTTAAAATTTGGTCCAATGATGCTACATACCAAATAGTCAATCACGACAACAACGATATCATATATCGATATGACAATCCGTCAAATATCAAAATATCTGAAATCAAATAAAAACTGTTGAGGAATCCAGTTGGATCCCTCCAACCTGTTTTCCTGCATCCAAAAACATTAGTACAATACCAATTTCGCTCCAGTACGAAATTATCGCGGTATATGGGATTTAAAATATTATCCGCTTAATAACGGCGCAATAGGGTCTCATCCGCTAAAAAATACGGGAAATCAATAACTCCAATATATACATATGCCAATATATATATATATTGCTATTATATATAATACCAATTTCACTGTTTATGAAATATTCGCGGTATATGTTTTTAATAAATAACATCCGCTTACTAACGGCGCATAATGTCTATTTTAACAATCAATAGATAACAATCAACATTCAAACATGCATTCAAATATTTTAAATCTAACTATTTAAAATAAAATCGAAACTGATTCGATTGAGTGAGAAGTTCTCACCTTGATTTTATTTCCGTTTTAGCGATTTATTTCGAATAAAATTAAACGGACGTTTAATTTTACCCAAAATTTTAACTAACTCCAAACGACTCCAATCCAATTTCATCGCGTAGTGCTCATCCATACGATTCCAACGCAACTGGTTTCGCTCGTTTTCGACCTCGTATGAAAAAGATATGGATTTTACAAATTTACACAATTTTAATAACTAATTTACAAAATAAATTTTAAATATTTAAGCCTACACTAAAATCTGGCCGTAGGATCTTGCTTCCATGCAATCACCACCGCACCCTTCATCTTCCCAAACCCACGTCCTCCTCTACAGATCGAACACGAGATAAAGGAACCCAAAGTCACTACTTAGGGTTTGAAATCACGGCCACCACAACGCCCTCCGCATCGATCAACAACTTCCAACTCGAAGCCCCACGCGAGCACTATACTCGGCTGCCCTATGGTGGAGCTCGGCTGCCCCTCTAGCCTCGTTTTGCATGCGCAGCTGGCCATGAATGGCCCCCCTAGCTCCCTCCACACGACACCAAACTCCATCATCACCGTATAGATCGAAAGCTCTCGCCTTGCTCTTCATCTTTGTAGTTGATCACTTCGCTTGATTGTGAATGGATTTGGAGAGATTAAGGAATGAATTTCGACAATTTCTGGCCTTCCATTATAAAAGAGGCGGCTAGGGCAAATAGATTAGGGTTTTAGTATTTATTTTTTATTTTTTTTAGAATGGTGGGCTATTTATAAGGAACCGACGAAACACTATTCATCCCGGAAATTCCGAACTCCGATTTACGCACCGTAACCAGCGTTTCTAGGGTTTACCCCACATTCCGGACACAATGGAACAGGTTTCGAAAGCTAATTCGGACATCTGTGCGAGTTATGGCAATAAACGCTCAATTTAAATTAAACCGATTTAAACGATTTTCTAGGCGTTTTAGCTTGTACCGGACAAACGGTAAATCCAATTGACACGAAATTTGAAATCTTACAATAATATCACATTACGGATCCGATGAAACCGGTTTCGTCGAAATCCGAGACTTTTTGAAAAATGGCTATTTTAACTCGCCAAATTAAAATTAAAAATAAATCGATGCGTTTCGAGCTGCCACGATCAAACGATAGCTCCGATTGACACGAAAATTGAAATCCGGTAATAACTAACTATTACGGATCCAATGGAACTGGTTTCGTTCAATTCTGAGACTGTTCAAAAATTGACTATTTTCACTAGTCGATTTTAATATTAAAATATTCAATTTTCACAAATTAACTTTTAATTCGATTTTAAAAGTTCTAAAATATCATTCTAACTCGATATGATAAAATAAAATTTTACAAATCATTTTCAATCATATTTAACTCAATTTTCAATTATTTCCATAATTTAACATATTGAATTATCGATTTAATTATTCAATTAAATCCAATAATTAAAATTAAAATTTATTTGACTTATAAATTCACTTATTAATATTTAAAATTAATTAAATATCCAAATTTTAATTAAATAAAATTCTGGGTCGTTACAATCTTCCCCCCTTAAAAGAATTTCGTCCTCGAAATTATCAAGTAAGAAAAGTTATAGAATTTATTAATTTTTTTCCAAAATCCATAGTTAAACTTCTTATAATAACTTACTAAGTTTTCAAATCATACTTAGTTATTTTTTCAAAAACAACTACTATTGTTTAACTTTCAATTCCAAATCAAAGTTATAGTTTTTTTTTTCCAAAAATTTTCCAATTTTCTCAAATTTTTCTAACGCCTTAAATTTTCGGAAAAATTCGCCATAGTCTCCTTTGCACGGCTCGATCCGAAAAAAAAAATGACAGTATATATATCACAAATATACATCTCATCAAGTAATGAGGCATCCCGAAGGGTAAAAATGTAAAAGTACGGTATGTAATCCGAGATATGTACCTTATATTTTATTAGCGAGCATATACGGCTAATATAGCGCGAAAGCGAGCTCCAAATGCGAAGCAAACGCGATCCGCACCTACTAAACACTCAACAAACAACATGAGAACATGCATATATGAAAATAATCTCAATATACAACATATATCTCCATAACAACTATACATGCTAACATAACAAATGCAACTAAACAACAAATGTAATATATATTCAACCATCCACCAACTAACATCTATAACCAATAAATATTCATTCATATTCTCATAATATTAAATGAAATGGTTTTCAATTTAATCACATTTGATTCATATACAGTGGATTTACTAATATTCATTCTCAATTAGTTTATATTCACTAATTCATATTCAAGTTGGTTCACTTCCAATTCAAATTCAATTCCATTCAAATTTATTTACCTTTAATTTGAATTCAGTTATATAGCTTTCAATTTCTCTAATTTACTTTCATTAACACTTAATGAATTATATACAATCAATCAACTAACAACCATATAACAACCAATGTTTATTAATTTCAACCAAATTCCTTTGCTTATATTCATTCAATTTAGTTTCAACACCATCACTTTCAATTGGTTTAATTAAATTGATCTTCATTCAATTATTCAACTTCCAATAACATTATATTTTAATGAATTAACACTTATATTCATTATTTCATATCAATTTAATTTACATTTAATTGATTAACATTCAATCCATTAATTCAATTCAATTTACCAAAAGTTGAATTTCATTTATATAATCTAAGTTCATATCTATCACTTAACTTTATTAATTTACTTTGATACCAATATCAACTTCATTCAATCGTCAATTGAGTTATATTCCATTTTATAAACATCACTTGGTTTTACTTAACTTAAATTCATTTTTATTTATAACTCATATTCATAAATATTTTCATTAATATAGTTTCACTTCTTATATATATAAGTTTATTTCTCAATTGTAAATCACTTTAATTATAATTCAATTCTTATAATTCTTTTGCTTATACAATTATTCTTTTATTTAGATTATTCAAACATCTAAACAATCAACTTATATACACTTTAATAATTTTGAAAAATTATTTCTTTATATATAAAATATAATCAAGGCAAAATTATTTCATTTACCCAATTTTAAAATCAATATTGTGCCGAATTGTTCTATTCAAGTGTTTAGAAACCCCTTCGGCATAGTTGTCGAGACCACGTTGACGAAGGTTCATATGCCACTCAACAAACCAATCATCACAATATAAAACAATTTTATATTCACTAACAATTACGCTCTCATAGCTATTATTACACTCAACTCATTCTAGAGTACTGCTGACTCTATCTCTAATGAGTAATACCCAACAGAACCATGGTTGTCGCTTAACAATATGCTCTGATACCACCTGTGAAGACCCGCAAATCCGTACCCCTTGAATATACACTAATCTCCATAGATTAATTCAAGATGAACAGAAATACGAATTATCAATGTTTTAGAAAAAGAAAAAGACAGAAGAAGAGATAAGAAGGTAGGAAATGGAGAAGATGGAGAGGAAAGGAAATAGAAAATAGAAAATATAGAAAATAGAGAAAGAAAATGGAAAATCATTGTCAGGACCCGATTCTTCGTCTTCCGAAAATTCAACATCGATACTCACTTTATCGACTGCCGAGCAATCGAACGACGGAAAACCGAACACTGAGGGTTTTAAGAAAGAAGAAGAGGGAAAAGAAGATAGAAAATAGAGAGAAAAAGAAAAATAGAAAGTAGAAAATAGAACAGAAAGAAAATAGAACGGAACAGAACACAACAGAACAATAACAAAATCTCACAATTCGCAGCGGAACAACATATAATAATAAATGAATAATCTTTAAACAAAGAACTATATCGGTTATTACATTACATCACATTTCATTACATCATATCATTAGAGTGTACAACATCATACAACAATGCAGCGGAAAAAGAAATACTATATAACTAGTAATACGCCATGCCATCCAGCTTGCCTCCAGCAACTCCAGAATATCCAGAATATCCTGCTATACCTAACTCTTGACTGCCCGTGTGGAAATTGGTGGGCACCCAGAGTTTAGGAAGGAAAACAATAAACTCCAAGTCAGTCATGTGACTGGTGTGAGAACTCAAAATAGTTTATTTATCTTTAAAAACAAAATAGAGGAATATTTTTAAAGTCAATTCGTAATGCTTTTAAAAATGAGACTACCATAAGGCCTCCCGCACACACACACAATGCAAACGCAGAATCGGAGGAGATTTATCCTTATGATAGTCAAAGATGCTTGATACGCATTTAAAAGAACATTTGATATTATTATTAGTGCATAGTGTAAGAAATATTTCGAAAGTAGAATATAAATCTTAGCCAACATACGACCATTATCGTATGCCTACTATAGCTACCATCCAAACAGTGGGGCGCCACCATAAGTGAATGATAGGTTCTACAACTAATACCGTACAAGTCACGTATTGTTTCTTTGGATTTCCAACGAATGATCAGGCCAAGGAACTTCCCATTGCCACATGAGAATGCCTCTGGATGGACATCCCCGAGAACCAAACCGGATCTCTACCAACACAAGGCCGGGTTACCCCTAACTGAGTAACAACTGACCGAATATGCCATCCCCCGGTCCTTTGGGACCTTTCACCGAGCGCTCGTAATCAATTCACACAATCATAACAAAGTGACATGAGTAAGTATCTGGGCTCCATACCATGATACCACCCTTTTCCAGAAGGAAATGCACACATCCTAAAGGGCGCTACCCCTCATAACCTTGCCGCATCTTTCCTGTTTTGACCATTCACGGGGTGTGAGGCTCGACGAAGTCACGTCCACAAAAACATACTTTATACAAAAGCCATGCTTTGGGTCAACAAATGATCATAGAAATGATCACAAAGATAGACGATCAAATAAACGATCCTATCACAAATAATCAACACAATGATCATTTACAGCAACACTCAGCATGTCACATTACCAAATTGGGAATATATCACTGATAACATTCAACTACATAACCTCTGAGCTCGTACGTCTCAGAGAAGGGTGTTAAGCTAAAAGAATAAATTCTCCGCCACCAACAGAAATATATTTGAAAGAAATCTGCTTTATATCTCAATTTGTAATGTCAGACATACAATCCATACAAGTCTGTTCCGGGCTCGAACAAAACCGAAGGCACTTACAAAGAAGTCCTTGCAATCCGGATATTCACGATCCTGATCGGATTCACCATCACATATGGAGAACTCAATACCGTAGCTACTCGGTGCAGAGTCAATCGACAGGTCATCCTATCGTTCTCGTAAATACCGGGTCTTCAACACCGATCTTCAATGCAATTCACAACGACGTATCACATATTCGGAATGGGTTATACGACCCCATGTTCCTTTCCCGGTTAACCCGAATAGTGAGCGCTTATTCAAAAATAAGTGTGGCATTCAAATTCAAACAAATCACATCAAATACCCATTCAAAGGGAAATATTGATAGTTGTTTATTGAACTATCAATGGATATGCACACATCACAAGTTTCCAAATAATTTTCCAAATTATTTATTTTCCAAAATATCTTTACAAGATATATAATTTTCACACTTCAAAGATAAATCAATATTTATTTTTAGACAAATTCCCCTTTCCTTTATAAATTCCTTAGTGAATTTATAATCCAAAATATCTATGAATATTCGATTCCATTTATTCATTTCAATTTATCTTCAAAAAGATAAACTCTCAAAGTATTCACTTTATATTGGAAAACGTTTCCATACTTATTAAATAAGTAATTCACAAATTTTATTTATTTTCAACACTTAGAAAATATTCAATATACTTAAATCGAGATTAAGTATATATTTCATTCATTAAGGAAATCATTCTCTTAAACATATTTATTTGGGCCAAAACGAATGTTGCGTAAAACATCGTTACGACAACCCAAAATCACTAGTATAGGGATTCGAAATTAAAATAGATATATAAATCCCAATACTATACAAACATTTCCTTTCGGAAATCATTTACTATAACAACAGTGTTATAGTCCACTATTTCCTTTTATTTCTCGAAAACGTCTATTTCAACAATTAATGTTGAAATCTATGGTTTCGAATCTCAATCCAATTTAAAACATCGTTAGATCGTTTTAATTCTATTTAAAAACATCACATTCAAAACAATTTCTTTGACATATTATTCACTATTCAAAAACGTGAATAAACTACGTTAACAATTTTCATCCTTTTATACATTTTATTTTAAAGGATTATTCACAGTCTAAAATGTGAATATAACTCCATTAATAGGTTTCAACAATTTACTTATCAAAAGAAGTTGTTTGCGAATTTATAAAACAACGTTTATAAATTCCATTTCTATTTATTTTATAACAACTTCCTTTTATAAATTCCTTTATTAACCTATTCACTTTATAACTCAATTATAAACCAAAGATTCATATTATAAGTTAAATGCTTATAAAACGATTATTTTACAAAATCGTTTCTTTGAACTTCATAATTATAAATCTTATAACTTATAAGATTCAATTATTTATTCAAAACTATTCTTTTAATAACTTTATAAAATTTATAAATCTTACTATTTATAAATTTCATTTATAACTTCACCATTTTTAATTTTATAAATTCCATTCATTTACAAAAAATTCAAAAATCCCGATTTTACTATTTTATAAAATCATCAGCATCATATTCTCAAAATCAGTTTTTAACTATATTTCTCAAAAATCATAATTTCTATAACTTTAAAAATTATAACGTTTATTTATTTAAAATGGATCAATTCCAAAATTATTTTATAAAACGTATACTTTTCAAAAATCACTTTAAAAATCATTTTAAAGTTTCAAAATTTGGTCCAATGATCCTACATACCAAATAGTCAATCACGACAACAACGATATCATATATCGATATGATAATCCATCAAATATCAAAATATCTGAAATCAAATAAAAACTGTTGAGGAATCCAGTTGGATCCCTCCAACCTGTTTTCCTGCATCCAAAAACATTAGCACAATACCAATTTCGCTCCAGTACGAAATTATCGCGGTATATGGGATTTAAAATATTATCCGCTTAATAACGGCGCAATAGGGTCTCATCCACTAAAAAATACGGGAAATCAATAACTCCAATATATACATATGCCAATATATATATATTGCTATTATATATAATACCAATTTCACTGTTTATGAAATATTCGCGGTATATGTTTTTAATAAATAACATCCGCTTACTAACGGCGCATAATGTCTATTTTAACAATCAATAGATAACAATCAACATTCAAACATGCATTCAAATATTTTAAATCTAACTATTTAAAATAAAATCGAAACTAATTCGATTGAGTGAGAAGTTCTCACCTTGATTTTATTTCCGTTTTAGCGATTTATTTCGAATAAAATTAAACGGACGTTTAATTTTACCCAAAATTTTCACTAACTCCAAACGACTCCAATCCAATTTCATCGCGTAGTGCTCGTCCATACGATTCCAACGCAACTAGTTTCGTGCGTTTTCGACCTCGTATGAAAAAGATATGGATTTTACAAGTTTACACAATTTTAATAACTAATTTACAACATAAATTTTAAATATTTAAACCTACACTAAAATCTGGCCGTAGGATCTTGCTTCCATGCAATCACCACCGCACCCTTCATCTTCCCAAACCCATGTCCTCCTCTACAGATCGAACACGAGATAAAGGAACACAAAGTCACTACTTAGGGTTTGAAATCACGGCCACCACAACGCCCTCCGCATCGATCAACAACTTCCAACTCGAAGCCCCACGCGAGCACTATACTCGGCCGCCCTATGGTGGAGCTCGGCTGCCCCTCTAGCCTCGTTTTGCATGCGCAGCTGGCCATGAACGGCCCCCTAGCTCCCTCCGCACGACACCAAACTCCATCATCACCGTATAGATCGAAAGCTCTCGCCTCGCTCTTCATCTTTGTAGTTGATCACTTCGCTTGATTGTGAATGGATTTGGAGAGATTAAGGAATGAATTTCGACAATTTCTGGCCTTCCATTATAAAAGAGGCGGCTAGGGCAAATAGATTAGGGTTTTAGTATTTATTTTTTATTTTTTTTAGAATGGTGGGCTATTTATAAGGAACCGACGAAACACTATTCATCCCGGAAATTCCGAACTCCGATTTACGCACCGTAACCAGCGTTTCTAGGGTTTACCCCACATTCCGGACACAATGGAACAGGTTTCGAAAGCTAATTCGGACATCTGTGCGAGTTATGGCAATAAACGCTCAATTTAAATTAAACCGATTTAAACGATTTTCTAGGCGTTTTAGCTTGTACCGGACAAACGGTAAATCCAATTGACACGAAATTTGAAACCTTACAATAATATCACATTACGGATCCGATGAAATTGGTTTCGTCGAAATCCGAGACTTTTTGAAAAATGGCTATTTTAACTCGCCAAATTAAAATTAAAAATAAATCGATGCGTTTCGAGCTGCCACGATCAAACGATAGCTCCGATTGACACGAAAATTGAAATCTGGTAATAACTAACTATTACGGATCCAATGGAACTGGTTTCGTTCAATTCTAAGACTGTTCAAAAATTGACTATTTTCACTAGTCGATTTTAATATTAAAATATTCAATTTTCACAAATTAACTTTTAATTCGATTTTAAAAGTTCTAAATATCATTCTAACTCAATATGATAAAATAAAATTTTACAAATCATTTTCAATCAAATTTAACTCAATTTTCAATTATTTCCATAATTTAACATATTGAATTATCGATTTAATTATTCAATTAAATCCAATAATTCAAATTAAAATTTATTTGACTTATAAATTCACTTATTAATATTTAAAATTAATTAAATATCCAAATTTTAATTAAATAAAATTTTGGGTCGTTACACCAAGGGATTCAGGTTAGCTATGACGAATATTGGAGGAGCAATGGAGCATGAGGCTTCTGCGTTAGATATTTGTATTCGGCTGTGTGTTATGTGTTGTCTATGAGTTGTATTATGTTGTAAATACTAGACAGATGTTTATAACTGTCTAGTATGTGTTGTATTTTCTGTGTACTCTGATAGTGGTTGTAAACTATGTAATATTTTATGTTATTAATATAATTTATTCGTTCCGCTGTTTAGATTCTGATGTATTGTTTCTTCTTTCTTCTCTTTCTTTCTCTTTTCTATCCCTTTCTTTCTTATTAGCGATGCGACTTCCTGGAGTTTGGAAGTTAGGTCGCTACAGGTGGCTCTGATACCAACTGTGACGAACGGGGGTTCTCGCTTTGCGTTAGGTGGAGGACGGGAGACTCTTACCCCTACATGCCCCCGGGGGTAGTATAAGGTCTTGCGGGGTTGGTTGCGAGTCGAGAGGCTGGCCGTAAAAGCAAATCTGAGGTACCACTGGGAGCCACGGCGGGGCTGGGATGGTTGAAAAGCCTACCAGTCGAGTGAGCCGCTGTTGGTGGTTGCAAAGCCTAGACTATCACATTTGGTATCAGAGCGTTAGGTTGAGTGAATACCTAGGCTCTGGAGTGGTGTCTTTCTTGAGAGAGCGTATTTGTAATTTTTATATATAACTATATATTTATATATATCTATATCTACCTAATCTGTTGGGTTATCTGTTCGGATTTTCCAACATTAGTTTAGAGGTAGATGGAGTAGTGGTGTGTGTGTGTGTAACACGATTACCACTGATGGAAGAGGTCCATATGTTAAGGTTGAAGTTTTTGTCGAGACCGTAGACCTAATACCGTCTCGAATAAGTTTTGTAGTTTGGAGTAAGGATTTCTTTGATATCCGAATGAAAACTTTTTAAAGATTCGGAGTTTATCTTTGAAGAATAAGTTTGAATTTCGCTCGGGTAAGCGAATTATTCTTGAGTTTGAATCTGTTGGTAGTGCAGAAGTAAGTGATGGTATCTTGGTAACTGCATGATGAGATGCAGAATCCATGGATATTCCAGAAGATGTTTTCTCTTGAAGCAGTTTTGAAAGTGATTGAGGAGCAGTCTTTACCTGCCTCAGGGAAGACTCGTCTGTGTAGAAGTTATCTGGATCTTCAGTATGGAAGTTGGCTGTTCTGGAATATGAGACTAAGGTCTATGAGTTACTTCGCTTCGGCATGGTCTCATTTGTCGTATCTTAAGGAGAGTGAGGTGTTGATGCTTGGTTTGGAGCCCGAGTTTCTTTTGGGTTGTCTGTCATCTCGGAGGTCTTTTATGTGGTTTGAAGATAGTTTTGGTTTTCGAGAAGCCTTGGGATTAGAAGTTTTTGGTTAGTTGTGGTAGGAGTACAACTCGAAGAGTTCGGTGTGCCGACGAGAAGGTCTTCTGCCTTTGTAGTATCATCAAGGTAGAGTTTGGAAGCAGCAGTGTAGCTTGTTTCTCCGATGGTTCAAAAATCTTGGTGGTTCTTCTATCAGCAGCCCGAGCAGATGGTGGAAGTTATCTTGAAGAATTAACCTTGTTTGGAAAAGCTTAGAGCTGTTCTAATTGGTAAAGAGAGGACAGTTTCTTTGGAATTCGAATTAGGTTGGACCGCAAAAGTGACTTGCGATTGGTTTGGAATTTTCTTGAGCATTCTTTTGTTCGAAACTGAGGATTCTCATGAGGAAGTAGGAGCTGCTGATGTAATCAGAAGGTTGTCTGCATCTGAAGTTAAGTTTCATATTGTTTTGGTTCCAGAAGCAATTTTGGGTGATTAGCCTAGTAGGAAGAGTTGGTATAGCAGCTCTGAAATTTTTAGAGTTTGGATTGGTTAGATCTAGTTTATGAGTTTGGATTTCTGCTATAAGGTTGTGTGACCGAGTCAGATGAGTCATTCAGATTGTATGGATTTGATGAACAAAGTTTTTCGGATATTGGATAAATTGTACTTGTTTTCATCAATGGTATTCTCCTCTATTTCAGAATCAGAGTTGTGCAGCAGAAGCGAGGTAGCAGCTGTGCAAGGAAGGAAACAAGTTCTGTTTGCCTTTGCTTGAGTAGTAGAGTTTGTGTTCTGGATTTCAACGGATCTTGGAAGATTTTTTTTTCTGTTGAATTGAATCCAGAAACTGGATTGCTTTGGTCTAGTTGTTTCTGGAAGTATCAGCATCGGTTGAGCTGATCAGGAAGAGATTGGCAGCCCTGGATTGTCTGTCGAGTTATACAGATATGAGATAAGGAGTTTTTGAATTCGAAGTTGGAGACTTCATTGTTGTTAAGATTTCTCTGGTTAAGAGAGTAGAAATTGAGTAAGATTGGTTGGGTAGTGCTATGGCATTTTAGATTTCTTATCTGTGTTCTAATAAGATAAGATCTGTTGTTTATGAGATAGAATTACCAGTTTGGATAGCTGGAATTCATTGAATATCACGTATCTCTGAGTGATTACGTGTGTGATTCATCGTTGGTTGTTGAATCTGTAGTTCGGTTGGAGTTGGATATTGAGCTGGATCTAAGGATAATCTGATGTTCTGTTCAGATTGGTGGATCTAGAGAAGAGAGAAGCTCTGGATTTTGGTAAGTGTAGTTAGTTTGTTAGCTTCTGTAGAGCGAGTCTCCCGATGATTTACACTTGGGAAACTCGAAATAGTATTAGAGTTTTATTCTGACATATGTCAGGATAATTAGTTAAGTTTGTTTGTGTGATTGATTGCTTTGGTTGTTAGTAACTAAATGATAAGTATGCTTTGCTGATTGAATTAAAATCTTTGCTGGGTTATTAAATTACCTTTGCTTTTAAATTTCGGGGACGAAATTATTTTAAGGGGGGAGGATTGTAACGACCCGGAATTTTAGGCAATACTAATTTAATAATCTGTAATAATAATTAAATTGGTTTGATGAATTTTCTTTATAATTTTAATTTAAATTGGTGAAATTAATCGTATTAAGAATAACAAATATTTAATCTGGTAAGTGTGATCAATATCTTTTAACACTTTAAAAATTGGTTAGAATTGTTTTTCAAAAGCTAATAAATTTTATTCTATTTATAATATATATGTTTGATATATATTGTGAATGGGAATATCTTTTGTTTTAAATTAAAAATTGAATTTTCAAATTGTAATATATGTAAGCATATGTTATAATTTGATATTGTTTTGAAAATTTAATTTGATCTATTAATAATTTATGTAAGAATGAATATTGCAATTTTAAAGTTTTGTTTTAAATTCAATAAGATTTTTCAAAAAATAATTTAGATTAATTTCAAACCTGAGATTTTCAACATCTGCAACCTTCAAAAAAACAAATCAAAAGCAAATATAAGCTCAAACCAAATTACTACAATATTAAGTTCAAACCTGAGATTTTCAGAAGCTAATAGGATTGCAAATGAAGATCTGTTTCAGCAAATTCAAAATATGCAACCAAACTGCAACTTTCTAACCTGCATTTCAATGGAATTCAGTCTGCATTGTACAAAGTTACAACCTGCAAATCAAAACCTGCAATTTCATGTCTTCCCAGCAAGTTTCAATCTTTTAAAGTCTCAAATTAAACATGCAAGGAGTCAGTTTCTTCGACAAAGCAAATCAAAATCTTTTTTTTCCAGTTAAAGTGATCAGGCCTGGAAATATGCTCTGCAATATTCAAAGAGGTGAGTAAATCTTTTAAAAACAGATTAAACATGAGGTTTAATTAAATGCATGTGGTTGAAATTGTGTAACAATATTGATTGAATATATTCAGGATGTAAATGCATGCATGATTATCTGCAGTGCCTGTATTTATATATAAAAATGTACCTCTGTTGCATTACAGGATTGAATTCCACTAAATAAATTCAAATACACTTCATACATTTGGTTTTCGTTCTTGATCTCTAAGCAGAAATTGTGTATGTTTGTGTAATATAAGTTTTAAAAATAGTTTGGGAAATTTTTAGTTTACAAATATTTTTTAAAAATATGTACAACGGTAAAGTTACTAATTCACATGAAAAACTAATAACTTCAATAGTTGTTTTGGATTATATAACTGAATTGGATGTTAGGAATCATGAATTTTAACAGGCAATTTATAATTTTAAAATTGATAAATTGTTTTGAATTTGGGATTTGTTCGTATTGGGGTTTTAAGAGATTGCCAAAGATCAAGGTAATTATGGTAGCTGGATTTTGGATCATAGCTTGTTTATGGGTTGTTGGTTTTGGGAAAAATCCAATTGAATTTTTCCAATGTTCGTTTTGTTCGAATTAAATCGTTTTAGGGTTTATGTCTGCAGTTTTCTTTCGGCATGAATGGTGAGGCTTTGCCTCGTGTATGTTGAATCGAACTCGCTCGTTTTTGGGGTGGACGTTGTGCTTGGGTGTGGTGTCTCTATGGTGGGATCGGAGAGGTTGAACGGCGATGAGATGTCGGTAATGGGGTAAGATTTGTAGTCGAGCTTCTCTGCAGTTTTGAGCTTAAGAGCGAAATTTCGATTTGAATGACTTTTGTTCGATCTGGTTGTTCGATCGTGTTCGTGGGTGGATGAGTGATGGACGGCGATAGGCGCGACCAACCAGTGTGGCCAGAGGCGTTTGGATATGTGCACCGTGCACGATTGGTGTCAGGTGAGGTTTTGTGTTTGGAGAGGTTGAATGGAGCTCGGGTAGGTGTTTGAGTTGTACTCGGGGATGACTCGAAGAAATTGGTGCCAATTTGCTTCGGGGTTGACGCGAGTGGTGCCTGGGTTGTACTCGAGTTGTTTTATTTTGGTCCTGTAGTGTTTAATGGCAGTTAATACTTGGATTTTGATTAAAAGAAAATAAATTGTTGGAACTTTCTTTGTGTAAGTAGGAAGTTAATCAACTTTTAAAAGAGAAAAATATTAATTGAATTCAATTTCAAATTTAAAATGTTGAGAAGTTTTAATTTGAAATTAATTATTTAAGTGGATTTTGAATTTCAATTTTAAAAAAAATATGTGTGTTTTGAAATTTAATTTAAAAGGGATGTTTTCATTTTAAAATATTAAATCAAGTTATTAAGTAATGATTTAAAGACTAACTTTAAATTCTATTGGAAATTTATAAGTTTAAATTAGATGTTTTAAGTTTTAGAATTTATTTCCAAATGTTATTTTTTTCCAATTAAGTTATTGATATGAATTTTGTAAACCTATAGAAATGGTTTATTTTTAAGTTATTAAAATTTGAATTAATTTCAAATAATTTATCTATGTAGATAATTATGAATAATTTATTTTGATATGAACTTAAAGGTACTTAATTAAATTATGATTTATTAATAAGTAAAAGTTTAATTAAGAATGATGTTTTCTTAATTAATTAAAGATTTTGAAATATAATAAGAAGTTAATTAATTAATTTTTAATTAATTTTAAATAATTAGTTAATTGTTTATTAAATTTTAAATAATCACTTAATTATGGATAAATTAAGTGAGATTACTTAATGAAGTAATCAATGGTTAATTTTTGAATGAAATTAGAATGGTAATTACTTATAGAAGTAATTAGTAGAAATTACTCATGGGAGTAATTAATTGAAGTGATAAATGTATGACCACTTAATGTTATCAATTAAGGATGTTGATTTATTTATTTGTTTTGAAGTTAATTAATTATGGGATAATTAATTAATTAAAGAATTAAGGATTATTTAATAATGGAATTTATTTATTTTTAAATTAATTAAGAACTAATCAAGTAATTAGAGATAATTACTTGTTAAGTAATTAAGAGTTAATTACTTAATTATTGTAGTTAATTAATAAATATGATTAGTTAATTAATAAATATGATTAATTTAAGATTATTTATCAAATTAAAATGTAATTAATTAATTAAGTAATTAATTAAGGATTAATTGTAAATTTAAATTGATTAATAATTACTTAATAAAGTAATTAAGGATTAATTAATTGGAGAAATTTATCAAGAATTAATATAATTAATTTAAAAGTTAATTAATTTAGATAAGTAATTATAAATTGTTAATTACTGATTATGATTAATTGAATAATTAATTATAAGTTAATTATTTAATTAATTAAAGTGATTATTAATCAATAAGGATCATTTGTTAATTTATCAAGGTTGATTAATATAAGTGATTAATGTAAGTGTGATTAATCAATTGTAATTAATTAAAGTTGAATGTAATTAATTATGATTGATTAATAAATGAAGTAAATGTATGATCACTAATTATTGTGATTAATGATAATAATTGAAGGTTAATTACTGAATATGGTTAAGGATAATTACTTGAATGTAATTAAAGGATAATTAATCAAGGAGGATTAATTAAGGAAGATCATTAATTGTTGATAATGAATTTGATTTGTAATAAATCAATAACCCAAGTGATTAAAGGATAATATTTAATTTAATTAGAAATTAATTAAATTAATTAAGAGTTAATCAATTCTGCTATGGGTGATTGATTAATATTGAATGGTTGTTATTGAGTGACTGATATTGGATGTTGAACGACATTGGATGATTGATATGTGGTGATTGGTTGATACTGGATGATTTGGATGACTATGAGATATGCTGCTTAGTGAGATGAATGTTTGACATGAATTATCTATTGTGATAATGTTATTCATCTATATGTTATATCATCCTGAATATAAGTTAATTGTTAAACCCTTAAGTACAACTTGGACATTAAAATGGCATTTGGTTTCGATGAGACCGGGATCGAGTTTCCATATTTGGATATCTGAAAACCACATCGATTCCAATTAAACGTTAGGTCGTTAATCCAAGTGGAGCAAGTGAAGACTCGAGGTGTAAGGGCTATACGTCAGTATAACTCTGTGGGTGATTCCGTAATGAGTTTGACGGAATAGTACTCATAGGTTCGAGATGGTGATTTAGAGTGCAAGGGCTATGGTCAT
Source organism: Allium cepa (assembly GCA_030765085.1). NCBI lineage: Eukaryota > Viridiplantae > Streptophyta > Magnoliopsida > Asparagales > Amaryllidaceae > Allium > Allium cepa. The sequence continues at coordinate 363,363,118 of CM060934.1, read as the reverse complement.
TGACTCTGAGGGTGATTCCAAAATGAGTGCAACGAGATAGTGCCTTCGGTTTCGTTCGAACCCGGAACGAACTTGTATGGATTGAATGCTTTCAGCACATCGTCAAGTGGACGATGAGCATTCTAAGATAGTTGTGTTCTATAAAGGTAATCGCAGCCTCAAGCCTCATCAACCGGGAACGGCTAAAACAGGGGAGGTGCAGCAAGGCTTCGTGGGTAGCTCTCACTGGAGAGCAAGATTTACCCCTGTCTAGAAGTCCCTTTTTATTCGGCTGTGTGGGGAGGTTGAATTCCGGACAACCGCCGGGGTTGTCTTGTTTGGGACTGTTCAGTAAGGAATGGTCCCGGCCTTGTGTTGCAGGGGAGTGGGAGTACTCCTCGGTACGGTGATCTAGGCCACGTACTGTGACGGGCGGTAACCCAGTAGCCCTGCCATTGATGGAAACCCATTCTTCCTACGAGACCCTACTGTTTTGTTTGTATTACCCACTTTTGTGGATAGTAGCTGGAATTTAATCATGTAACAATTTCGGCTATTTCATATTTACTTGAAAACCCTAGACACTATTATAATATCACTGTATTTCCTATCAAATGTTTTGGTTAGCGCAAGGTAAAAACTTTTCCATGTTTATGTGTGGGAAGTCTTACGTGATACCTTTTCTTTTCAAAGGATTTTCTAAAGTTAAGCAATTTTAAACCGTTTACTCACACCAGACCCCTGTCTGACCCGAGTGTTTATTTTCTTTTTTATTAAACTCTTGGGTACTCATATTATGTATGAGTAGTTGTGATTCAGGTTAGCTTGACGAATTCTGGAGGAGTAATGGAGCAGGAGGTTTCCACGTGTAGATATATATTGATTCCGCTGTGTTTGTTGTATCTGTTTCTCTTGTGCTTGAGTTGTATGAATTAGACAGATGTTTGTAGCTATCTAATATGTGTTGAATAAGTTGTATAACTCTGATGTAATAAGATACTATGTAATATTTTATGTTATATATTATATTTCATTCGTTCCGCTGTGAGTTCTCTGATGTTGTTGTTTCTTTCTTTCTCTTTCTTTTCTTCTTCTATCCCTTTCTTTCTTCAAGATGATGCGATTTCCTGGAGATAGGAAGTCGGGTCGTCACACGTTTTGTGACAGGCCTCCCCGTTTTGTGATTTCTGGATTTCTATTGATGATTTCTAGAATTTTTGTTCCACCAGCATCGATATGATGTCGATATTTGTGACTTGGTGAATAAAACTAAAGAGTATGACATTCTTTTGATCTTTGAGAAGATTCTTGTGATATTGATTAATCTCTGGTTGATTTTCAATTACATACTTATCATAGTATGGCTTTATGGTTATATTACGTTTTTGTCATATCTCTTATTCTATATCATTTTATCTGATATTTATAGTTATACTGATCCGTTATTATTTTCTTATTAAATAATACTCGGGTCAGACTGAGATGTTACAGGTGCTTCTGCTTGACTTCTCATCTGGGATTATTATCCTGACTTTTGGATAACTACTTAGATTAGTAGTTTTTGGCTGTTTACATTTGAGAAATTGACTCATTGATGTATACTTATTCTTTTGTGTAGCACTTGTAGCTATTCTTTTGTGATATTGTGGATCTTGTTTGCCACTACTCTGATATACACTTTCATGTGTAATATTCATATCTGTTTCCGCCTTTGTGATATGAACTTCTGTGACTGATTTATGTTATGCTTATTTCTATATTTGTTTCCGAAGATATTATAGCCACTGTGTAGTAGCTTTGAGTTTGCATCGGTACGTCGGATTCTTTATTTTTATCTGGCATATCGGTACTCGCACAAAGCAATTACATGGATGGTCGCTCCTTAACAGCCTTATTCTCCACGCTAGTTGATGGCATTACCCTGTAGTGTCCTTGGCTAGTGTGGGTATAGAGGTAGGCCGTCACAAATAGTATTATTATTATATTACAAAATCATTCAACAGAAATTTCAAAACCCCGAAATCTAAGTTCTAAAATTCCCAAATTTCATTTATTTTATTTTAGATCTTATTTCATTTCCAATTTATATTTTATAAATTTTACTACCTAACTACCAATACATTACACCCAAGTATATATATGTTTATGAAAATTTGTTTTATATATAGAAAATATAATAGGCAAAATTATTTCATTCACCTATATTAAAAACAAATATTATGTCAGTCTTTCCTATTAAGTGCTTAGAAATCCCTATTGATGTCACAGCGTCCCATGCATCAACCAGAATTTACAAATACAAAACAGAACAAATTAACACAATATTAAACCTTTTTGTAACACTAACAAATACGCTCTCTCATATATATACACTCAGCGACTCCCATAGGGTATTACTACCCTATTAATAAAGAGTCAAACCCCATAAAGCTAAGGTTTATCGCTAAACCAAAGCTTTGATACCAGATTGTAACCTCCCGCCTTTTCGCGCGCTTCAAATCGACACACGTGCCGATTCAAACCATACGGAAGGGCGGATTGTTATGGGGTAAATAAGAAAAACAGAGAAGAAAAAAAGGGAAAAAAAGAAAAGCAGAATCTCGCAGCGGTAGGATAAAGTATAATAATCAATATACAGTTCAAAACTGATTACAAAATATTTGATTCTTCTTTATACAATATATATCAATGCAGCGGAATACGATGTGTAGTGGAACCATATATAATAATAATAATGAAATATTCATCTTCGTCCTCCAGAAATAAAGTCTTCAAATCCTGAAACGCTCGGACTGACCCGAGCGAATTGAAAAGACAAAACACTCGAGTCAGAACAAAAGGATCTTATGTAAGTTAAATTAACAGAAATAAATATGAGTGCAGTAACTCAAGAGATGCTCGGGATTTACATTTCCTAAGGATCCGTTAAACTATTTACTATGTAGTATATTTCGCTATTATAATAGTGTCTATAGTAAAATAAACTTACTTTAAATAGCGTTAAGGAGTTACCCAATCTCCTCCTTAACACAATAATAGTCCCAGTAGTCCATCCAATATCAGCGCATCTCCAGATCGGGAGACTACCCTAAATATTCCACGGGCTACGGGAGAAAACCAAACTCGTACAAGGCGCGATAGGGTAGGTGACATAGCACAACTAGGTAATGCCAGGGTAGATATACCAATTACGCATCCAAGCTGGTGGTAACACGTAGGTGCAGCTACCGCCCACCTCGAGCCACACCCCCGAAAAAAAACTCAAAAGTGGCCACCGAATCAATCCAAAGGTCAAAGTATAAAATCGAAGGGATGTGTCCGATCAAAGGTGCTACCTCAATTGGCCTGAGAATTGCTCCTATTGTAGCCACCTTATGCCAACTCACGGGAGTTGGGTCCACGTATTTACCTTAAAGGAAACGCCGCCACCATCCTACTTCATTCTGGAATCTCCAACGCGTACACGGTTTTTAAAGTGGTTTTCAGAGTTGGCAGAGAGTATGACAACTTCCGATCCCGGTCACTTCAACAAACAAACGTTATTATAACACCTCGGTTATTTCAAATAATTTATACTTTAAGACCAGAATATAATATCCCTTTCAAAACCATATAAATACGATATCATTTATATTTTTAAAACCCAAATCAATATGATATCATTTTTATTTTATAAATACCCCTTTTTCCCAAAATCATAATATTTTCAAATATCTATATATATCTTAAAATCCATAGCTTTGAAACAAAATTTTCAATACTTAAATGGTTTAATAATAAGTTACTTTATAAAGTAAATTAGCTTTTTTATTTCTTAAATCAATTCCAAATACAGATTTGAATTCCCAAATAAACCATTTAAATTTCCATATATTCCAAAGTTTCAAATACTCCACAATTTCAAACTAAATTTCTAATTCATATATATACATATGTCAAATTCCTTTTACTATTATTTAGTTTTGAAATACTTGCTTAATAAATCTAGTAACCTTTAAATAAAACTTTCAAATTCAAAAATTGAATATTCCTCAATTTATGTAAACTAGATATATTCACTTAAATTATCTTAAACCTGAATTTAGTTATAACTCCATATTCTTTTTAAATCCAAATTTCAATAAGATTTTAACTAAATAAAATCTCAAATCAATTTCAAACTATCTCCTCAACTTTGATTTATAAAAATCGATAGAACTCTATATTAGAATATAATTTTAGTAAATACTTATCCATAATATATTTTAATAAAACCCACTTTGTTATTTTACTTCATACTTTTAAACAATTTTATACATAGTTTTAAACCAAGAATTTAACTATATATAAAATAACCTTTATCAAATATCCGTCATCAATATTTCATGAAACCGTATATATATTCCTTTACAAAACCATAGGAAAATTATTTCAAAAATAATTATATATATATATATACCGCGGTGCCTGTATATAATTTTCTATCCCATGGTCAAGTGATACGGATATTTATCATTTCGATCTGCAATTTAAAAATAAAAATGCGGTTGTATATCATTTCAAGCCGCAATCCCGAATGAGATGAAAATGCATAATAACTTGCAGTTTATAACAATATACAATACAACATCCATTCATCCAATATCATCCATCAACCATTTATCAAAATCATCATCAAATTCAAACAATACATCAATATATAATAGGTAATAAATAACAGGCATTTACTGGCAGTTTATTATGCAAAATAAATTAACTTATAATTTAATTGGCAGTTTGTATACAAAATAAATTAACTAAAATTTTAGCTATCAGTTTATATGCCATCATAAATTTAACTAGAAATTTAACTGGAAGTTTATATGCAATAATGAATTAAATAACAAGTAAATTAAATGAATGCAATTTAACTGAGATAATGATGAAATATATGCCAAACAAACATAAATAAATTTTTAAACACATCATAAGTCAATTTAACAAACATAAGAAATCTTATAAGTTGTGAGTGGGTTAAAACACTCACCTTTTGAATTTAAATTGAATTCAAATCCAATTTAAACCCAAAAATTGAATAGTCTCCAAATCCGTCCAAACCAGCGCTACAATGTCCGGAATTTTATAACGATCCTAACGAAAAAATCGTGCGTGAAACGGTATTCGTATGTAAAAGTTATAACGATTTAATCGTTTGAAAACCAAATTAAATTAAAACCAAATTTTAAATAACTCACCCTTAATTAAAGAAAGCCACGTCATCTGTTACTTCCATCACGCGCGCACATGAGATTTACGAACGAGCCCACGTATTCGAACCCATGCAACGCCCCCTTCTTTGACCATGAACTACGGCCGCCACTGGCCACCAGGGGACGTCACACCGCCGCCGTTGAACTCGCCACCACGTCACCTCCCACCTCGAGCCGGTCCGGTCGCCTAGAACGTCAAGCGCCGCCACTCAAAGCTAAGGTTTCAAAACCTTAAAACGTAAACTCCTGACGCCACGTCGATCAATAGAAGGCATGGCTACCACCAAACCACTCCCAACGCCGAGCTCTTCGATACCCAGGAACTGATTTCAATGACTATAGCTTAAATCAAAAACACCCAAAATTGAATTAGGGTTTTCGAGATAATAAGCTTTGACCATGATTTCAGGTTGACTCGACCACCAATTGCAAAAACAGAAACTACGCGTAGATTCGTGACGATGAAATCTTCGATATATATATATTTTTCAATTTTTTCCGAGTAGTTTGAATTTTTGAAGTTGATTTTGATTTGTGTTTGGATCTAGAATTTGTTTGTCTGCCATTGAGGAAGAAGGAGAATAGAATGATTTGTACGTACAGACAAATAAGAATTAGGGAGGCTAGAATTTATAGCGGGATATTTATAGGCAGGATTGAACATAGAATAGATGGATAAACAGATATACGCGCTAACGCCAAAGTGGCCCAAAAAGCCCGTTCTGACCCCGGAACGAAATTGGGTAAACCCATATATCAAAATAGATGTTTTAACATATTTTAAACGCAATGGAAATGGTTTCATGTCCAAATTCCATCGTATGAAGAAGTTATGCTAAAATCAATAATTTCAAATTGATTTCAATTGATTTCAAGGCGTTTCAAGCCCATACGATCAAACGACAAGTCCGATCACTACGAAACTTGAAACCCTATAATAGTTCACCGTTACGGATCCGATGAAACTGGTTTCATCGAAATCCGAGTTAGTGGCAAAAATGGCTATTTTTATATTAATTAAATAAATAAAATTTAGTCAATTTAATCAAATTTTCAGATTTAAATTTGATAATTACCAATTCTTATCATTTTAAATTTTCCAATCATTTACAATGATTTAAACAAATTTAAATGTAAATTTTGAGTTGATTAATTCATAAATCCAAATGTTAACCTTAATTTCAATATTTATTAAATTTTGAAATTATAAAATAAAACTCCAAAAATCCATTTATTAAATTCTTAACCCTTGTTATTCGAGTCTTATTACAATAAGAATGTAGCTAACATTGCTTTTACGTCTTGGTTCCTAATATACACCCATTTTGACTTAATTTCAATTAACATACAAATTAAATTACCTTTAATTGCAATTAATCCGATTATTACAATTTAAATTCAAAATAAATTAATAAATAAATTAATAATAAGTTAATTAAATCAAATTTACAATTCAACTTTAATTATTTGCAAATTTTGTCAGTTTGGATTACTTGATAAATTTAGAATCCTTTAAACAACTTTCTACATCAATTTATCATTGAATAATTCACAATTTACAATATTAAATTACATTTTCAATTTATCCGTAAATTAAAACTTAAATTCCCAAGGAATTTATTTATTTAGTTTTTAAATCCTGTTATTCACTAGATTGTCATCTTATAGTTACAATTCACATGGATTTGTATTTATTATATTCACACCTTTAGTTATAGCGTAAATTCTCATTAATATACATTAAAGTTTATTTAATTCTAATTGATTCCAATTTTAACTATTAAACCAAATAAACGGGTAACTCATGTGTTGCCATGATTTTAATTACACATATGAATCCCTATTATCAAGCAAATGTTAAAATTCTTAAATACTTCTGGTTTCATTTAATTACCCTTTACTATACTATTATTATCCCATTAACAATTTAGTAATTACATTCGTTTCTTACATTTCAAACTCATAACCAATTATAAAAAAATTCAAAAATTACTCAGACCTTCCCTTACCATTTATCCACTTATTAACAATTTACTTCCATTTATACAGTTGCAATTCATTTTAGTTATTATTTCATTAATACTATTTCCAATTTTATTTCTTTCAGTATTAATTACACAATCATATTTAATTAACAAATTATAACGTTTTCCACAATTTCTATTTACACTCCGTTATAACCTAAACAGTCGTTTCAATCACATTTGAATTACATTAAATTGGTTATTCATCAACTGCCATTTACATTACTACCTTAATTCACATACAGTTACAGTTTTATCAATATATTAATACATAGGTAAATTAAATTCTTGTCTTTAATTACTTAGCTTAAATTTTACCCAAGTGCAACAACTTACACTATTTCTTTATTGATATTTCACCTAAGTTTTCAAAAACTAGGTTTAATAACCATTTCTACAATTAATTATTAATATTTATTTCAATATACATTATAAATTTTTTATTCCTTTCTAACTTAATTTCGAAAATCTAATTAATTTAACCAATTTTATTTATCAAAATTTACGGGTCGTTACAGTTTGATTCGTCTGTCATGATGAATTCAGCGATGAAATCCGCTAGCGCTTGTCCCTGTATGGCCTTTTGCGGTAGGTTAGTAATATCGAATTGACTTAATTCGATGTTCCACTTTAACATCCTTCCAGAAGTTTCCGGTTGTTGGAGTACCTGTCGCAGGGGTTAATCAGTGTAAACACTGATTGAGTGTGCCTGGAAGTATGGCGAAGCTTGCGTGATGCAATCACTAAGAAATAAGCTAATTTCTCGATCTTGGGATAATTTCTTTCTGCCCCCGTCATGCGTTTACTGACATATATACTGGCTTTTAAACTCGGTCCTCCTCACGAACCAGAGTTGTACTAATAGCGTGTTGGGATACTGCCAAGTATACATACAACATTTCATGGTCGCTTGGTTTCGATAGCACCGGGGGCTCTCCAAATGCCTTAGCAGAGCTCGAAATGCTTCCTCACAGTCGAATGTCCACTCGATGTGATATCCCGGAAATTTTAGCAATATCAATTTAATAATCTGTATTTAAAATTAAATTGATTTGATAAAATTTTAATAAAATATTCCACTACCACCTTCACGAACCCCAAACTCTAAAATCAACTAGATTACCAGAGTTTGCCTAAAACTCAATTTTTGTTCAAATGATTACTGCAGCCTCAACTTTAAACTAATCAATATGATTTTAGTTCTAAAAATCATTATTTTGTTTAGGTTTTCAGTTTTCAATACTGCATTTAACATCTATAAGATTTGAATTTTCAAGTTTATTAATTATACCCTGATGTTTCAATATTTTACAGAGCAGATTACAAATTTTGGGTTTTTAATTGATAAGTTTTAAACTAAACTATAGCATCTTTAACAAAATTATTTTTGGATCTTAACAAAGTATTCAACTAGAGCAAAGGAATTTTCCTTTTTAATCTTTATTTAGAAACAGAACCTGGAACTAAAATCAAAAGAAGCACAGTCACATATATTCAAACTTATATATGCATGTATTCAGTAATATATTTAATTAATTAATTTTATTAAAATTTTATCAAATCAATTTAATTTTAAATACAGATTATTAAATTGATATTGCTAAAATTTCCGGGATATCACACTCGAAATTCCTTTTTCCCTTCTTTATCACATCGATGAAGGGAATGCATTTATCCATGGCTCTGGATATGAATCTGGTCAGCGCTGCCATCTTTCTGTTCAAGCTTTGTACTTGGTTTATAGTTCTGGGCACTTGTATGTCCCAAATGGCTTGAATCTTTTCCGGGTTAGCTTCAATTCCACGTGCATTCATAATGAAACCCAAGAACTTTCCTGATGCCACACCAAAAGAGCACTCCAAGGGGTTGATCTTCATACCATAATGTCTGAGTATATCAAACATTTCTGCTAAGTCTCGAATGTGGTCGTTTGACTACCGTGACTTCACGAGCATGTCATCTATATAGACTTCCATCGTCTTACCGATCTGGTCTTTAAACATTCGATTCAACAGACGCTGATAAGATGCTCCCGCGTTTTTCAATCCAAAGGGCATTACTACATAGTAATATAGCCCCATATTCGTGACAAAACTGGTGTGCTCTTGGTCTCGAATATGCATCGGGATCTGATTATATCCTGAATACGCATCCATAAATGACAATAATTCGTGTCCGGCGGTAGAGTCGATAAGCTGGTCGATTGTAACGACCCATAAAATTTTAGCAATTTTTAATTGGTATTTAACGTATTGAATTGGATTTTGAGAAATTATTAATAATAAAATTTTGAAAAAAAAAAGAAAATATGTTATGTATATTAATGATTTGTAGTACGAGCTGTGTACATATATTTTAAAGTTTGGTTGTGGTTATACCTATAAGATCTAGTACAAAAACTTTATAAACTATTATTTATACTATAATATAAGTTAAGTTTGATGTAAATTTGGTAGCATAGTTCATTTCTATTGGGTATAAATATCAATAGCGTGGGTAATAAATTTACGGTCTCCTTTTGCTTTTCAGCAAGGTGTGTAAATTTTAAGTATGTTGAGTACGTTCTATATATAGTTATTTTGGAAAACCACTGTATATGTATGATGGTCTATTTGAAGTGTATATATAGTAAAGCGTATTTATACCAAGTTTTATTTAATTTATATGTGTTATAATAGCTATATATATATATATGTTAGTCTTGATACTAGTATATAGTTTTACTGAAGTTTGATTTCTAGTCATGTTAAATATATATATATATTTGATTTTGGGTTTTTGTGTCACCATTTCCAGTTTATTTTAGTGCATATTTAGTATATCTATACATATGTCGTCAGCTATAAATACGATAGTTAAGGGTTTCATATATCATATGAACCAAAGAAGAAGAGAAGTATATACTATATTTAACTACATATATGAAGTATATGTTTTAAGGGTTGATTTAAGGTCTGCATTAAAAAAAGTAGTTGTGATTACCATTATTTCATATTGTACCTTCTATATTCCTGACTGACTTTCAGCGTTCATTCATTCATTTTAATTGTGGGTTTTTCTTTTCTCTCTCTTTTCTTATAAATAATTGTACGCATTCATCTCTTTCCCTTTCTTATATTTTGTCCCTTCATCATCTTTTAGCCGTTAATTTTGTTTCGAAAATCAAGAAAATTTGTATACGTTTTATTCTTTTTGAACGTTTAATAATAAAGATAAATCTGCATAGTATAATCAGATATGAATTGAGATTTAGGAAATAAATAAATATAAAAACGTATAACATGCCACTAATAAAAAATTGCTTTAATAGCTTCTCAATTAGCGTACAGCTGTTTCCATCCCATGCCATGTCAAAAGTTTGAAACGTAATAAATGCTATATGATTATTTCGCATTTATTTATTTTTTCCTTTATTATTTCCTGTACGTTTTCATTCCAATCTAAATTATAACTTTTTGATTTCCATGCCTTTTCGGATCTCAAACGCGCAGCCCAAGGAATATTTCTTTAATAATTTTCCTAAAAATCAGCTTTTGGCCGTTTTATTGCATTGATTTCAAATTGTGCCCGTTTGTTTTTCTCATTCCTCTCATACGTTACCACTTTTATTTATGCTCGGGACACAGCTCATTTTTTTTCCTTCGTTCCCTTTCTTTTATTTGCTTCCTTCGTTTCCATCGGTTCAATTATATAGATTTTTATATTCGTTGCACGTTTACATTCATTTATTTTGACCAGTCCTTTCCTTTGTTATTCCCCTAATTTTGTGCGTTACTTTACCATAACCAATGCTCCGTATTTATTCGCTTTAATCTTTTCAGCTGAATTTGACCATTACTATTCAAATCAATTCATATTTATTGTATACGTTTCGTATGCAACGGTTCTTTTCTTTATTTATTTTGCCTTTATAACCTTGTTTGACTTCGTTTCTTTCATATTGCAAACTGTTGTCACTTCCAATCTCATTCCTCATTTTAAGTTTTCTTCCTCCTCCTTCTTCCATTTTTCTTTCTACAGATCCACCTATTTTCTCCCTTCTTTTACCGTGCTTCCACCTCCCATCGCTTCGTCACCCACCACATCCAACTCATCCCTCTCCCTCCGCGTTTTTCTCTCCTCCTCTCATGCACATATCTCTCTACACGTGTTGTCATCGCCTGCATGCTCAGCCATCCTCAGAGCCTTCACCATCAACAATCATGCCACACGTTATCTTTGAGTAATAGGTTAGCATATATTTATAATATATATGTGTTATTGTATATTTTCTATAAGTCTGTATTTGGAATATGTGATCTGTCCTACATGATTTTAAATTCATGTTAGTTATGTATCATATGGTATTATATATATGAGTTCATAACAGTATTCTTTTTTTTTTTTTTTTCTTTTTTTTTTTTTTTCGTTCATAGCGTGTATGATATTATACTATGTATAGAGATTTGATAACTTGATTGTTTTATACTTTATGTGTCACGTTAGTATTCAATTTTAAAAGTTTGAAGGTTATATATTAGTTAATATATAGTTTAATATATGTCAGTAATGTATATCTATGCAGTAATATTGTATGTATTATAGCAAAGTAAGTTTTTTTTTTTTTTTTTGATTTAAGATATCATATATACATCTTATAAATATAGTATGGTTCCAAGTATGAAATGTTTGCAGTTTTCAGATTCTATATAATATAAAATTTTGTTCGCATGTTATAAAATTTGATAAGTGTATATATAAATATTATATAAAAAGTTAGTACATATATAAAACGTAAAGCATACTCATCTTATCAGTCGATTGTATATGTATTTAAATATATGATATGTTTAAAGCTATGTATTTTGTGAATAACTGGTTATAAGTATATATATACACATTTGATTTAAAGTTATAAAGGTATGCATATTGTGAATTAGACTATATTAATGGTTAGCTTACAAATATTTATATAGTTTTATAGGGAAGTACGAGCTATGTGGGTTATATTTTTAGCAAGCGTATTGTTACCACTTTAAAATGGGTGAAGTTTTACAGTTTACGGTCTATTTGTGTAAGTGTGTAATGTATGTTTAATTTAATAAAGTTATGATAGTTTTGTATAAAATGTTTAACTATTTATATATCTGATATAATGATAGTTCATATCTGATATAGCTTATATATTATAAAGTTACAGGATACGTTAGTTTTATACGCTAGTTAATATATATATTTAATAATTGACTAAAATGTTTTCAGTGTGAGTTTACTTTTTTTAGTGTTGGATTTTATACGGCATAGTATGTATACTTGTTCACAGTCTATATAAGTATATGAGTGCATGTGTCATTATAAGTATTTTGTTGTTTATAAATCTCGAGACATATATATGCGTTTAGGTGTTTGTTTCAGACTTACGTAATATATATATATATAACCGAATATAGGCTATGCATTTGGAATTTCTATATATACATTTTTATTATGAACATATATAGGTTGCTTTCATGGGTTTTTTTTTAAGTAATATATATTACAATAAGTGGTTATATTGTTTTTATAATAATTATTGACTATAAAATATAATACAATGGTTTTTTTTTGGACGAATTATGTTTAAATTACATATAGGTATATATAGATTTTAAATATACATTTTTAATTTGAAAATTGGTTTTGGGAGAATTAATATCATAATAATTTATATTTTTTTCTGTAATATCAAAATTGATTCGATTCATTCTCATCGATTTCCCATTATCAGCCTTGTCCGTCGTGCCTATTTTCTGCATCAAATCTTGTCCATCCAGCGTTGCTTTGGATTTCGTAGCTTATTTCATCATCATACATCTCTAGCCTCGAAAGGTGAGCAATCACTCACGATTAACGTTCTTTTATTTATTAAATTTAATTTCAATTGAAATGACAATTGAAATATGCTGCTGTTAGATTTAAATTGTTATATATGCTTTTATCGGTAACTGTTCACTTATGGGATATGATACCATATCTTATTGTTTATATTTATTTTGATGATATATGCTTGTTGTTATTATTATTTTCATATCTGTTATCACTCTGCAAGTTCCCTATTAGTATAGAAATCACTATGGGTTGAAAAGATACATACCCGAACGGACTTTAGAATAGGATAATTTCGTTACGGGTTGAAATGATAGACCCAAGCGATTTTTGATTTAATTTAAAATTTTGGATTTCGGGTTGAAATGATATCCACCCGAATATATTTAGTGTACGGATTGAAATGATAAATATCCGTAGCACTTGACTATATGGTAGGAAATATATATACAGACACCGTTGGTCCATATAAATATTTTGAAATTATTTCTATAATTTTGGAAAGAAATATACGGTTTAATAAATTTTGATTCTTAAGATATTATATAAATGGAAATTTTATATATAGATTTAGTCGTAATATTTGATTTAAATTAGATTGATTTAATACATATAATATAGTTGAGTATCTATGGAAATCTATATTTCAAATAGATCTTTCTCGTAATAAATTGAAAAAATAGGATTGGGAGGTACATTTGGGTTTATTAAAAATGGTATTTAAATAAGGATTTATTTAATTAAATCGACTTGAATTGAACTTGTAAATATTAAAGCTTTGAGCTATATTGGAATTTAAATGGCGATTTCGAGATTTAGATCTGTATTTGAAATAAATATAGTTGAATTTGTTATTTAGAAACTAAACTGAATTAAAATATAAATTTAGGTTGAACTAAATTTGAATTTATTATTTAGAAGCTAAATTGAATAAAAATTAGTTTGAAACGTTGAATACTTAAAGTTTGAAATATATTGGAATATAAAGGGGGTATTTTGTGATTTCAAATTTGAATTTGAGATTGATAAATTGGGATTTGAATTTAATTTGAATGGGAAGGTTGGGTTAATGTTGAAACGATTTGTTAAGTTGAGGGAATTGAAAATACTTTACTGTATAAATTATTTAATATATATAAACACTATTTGGGAAATATAGAGATATTTGGAGTGAAAATGATGTTTTGGTTTTGAAGTATAAATTAAGATGAAAGAACCACGGTGTTATAGTGTATATTTCTACCCTGTAGATAGTTCCATGGACCCTTAGAGGATGGTTATTCCAAACATTCTTTGAGTTAATTATATTTCAGTTGATATTTCACTTGAGTTAGATTTATAGATATAAGAATGTTAATCCTGACTCGAGTGTTTTGTGTTTTGCTTTACGCTCGGGTCAGACTGAGTAATACAGCATTTGAGACTCACCTTCGAAGTTGGAGCCTTGCTTGAAGATCCAGCTATCTATCCTTTCAGTCATCCTGTTGATTTGTTCAGAGAAGTCATCTGCGCATACTGGAGACTTCACTATATCTAAGATATTCAATTGTATTTATTTCTATCTCCAATGTATATAGTAGCTTCATAAACTACTATTCTTTATCTATTCCGCTGCATTGTATTACTCTGTGTAAGTGATCTATGATTGATTTATTTACTGTATATTTTAAGTTTTGCCAAATTTTTATTAACAATTCGGTATTTTGAATTATTCAAGTCGGACATGTACGGTTTTATTGTCGAATTTGAATGGTCCAAAATAGCGGGTCGTTACAGTTGGTATCAGAGCTTTGGCTCTAGGCAAAACTTAGCATATATAGTAAATTTATTTACAGAATCACTTTCGTTCGAGTTGAATCTCTTCCTTTTTGACTCAATTTCCTTTGAGTTTTGGAATGTCCCTCGGTTTCGAAATTCATTCTGTCTCTCCCTATTTATATTCGTTTGATTCTGGAGTATCCCATAACTCCATTGAATGATTTGTAAAGGGGGTGAAAACTCCTTTTCAATTGGCATTGACTCACCGAAGATTCCTGTATCCTCGGTTTACGATGCTGATATATCTTGTTATGCCGAATTCTATATCTCCGACGATCGAATGTCGAATTGCCTCAGAATTCTACACCGATCTAATTTTGGAATCACGGTTGACAGGTAAAGGTCGCCCGCGATTTATAGAAGTATATCCATCTTCTATTTTGTAACTTAATTATCTCATCTTCGATCGAGTCTATCTTCGAATCAGGATTCTATTGATTAGAGTTCCTTTAAATTAAATCTCTATCTTTGTTTTGAAATCCATCCTTAAATCATCCTTTGAAAATCGGGTTTTGTTTGTATTTTAGAAATTGTTTATACCGAAATTATTATTTTGATAACTATGATTTTATTCTATATATATAAAGAAAATGTTTTCGGTAGAGATTATATACCTATATATAAAGCAAATAAGAAATGTTATTCTATATAAAAAGGGTTTTGAAAGGATTTGAAATTTTGAAAAAAATTATAAGAAATTGATTTATATAAAAATGATTTATAATTGAAGTGTTAAATTTGAAATTCGAGAATTGAATTCCGGTATTTTGAAATTGGTTTTAAGATTTTGGAAATTATATATAAATAATACGATTTAAAAGTATTTTTCCGAATAAGAAATATTTCAAATGAATTCAAATGAATTACAATAATTTTGAAGAAATTTCAAAGAAGTTTTCAAGAAAATAGAAGTCCAGAACTCACTTATGTCGCTGGAGAATAATTTCGGTGATGAGTGCACGCATCATCGACATTGATTTTCGAGTTTCAGAGTGGGGGAGAGGCCACTTTAATAGCTTCGCTATGCGAGTGATTTTGTAAAACCGTTTTTGATTTCAAATTCCGAAGTATAATTTGATATTTTCGAAAGATATATGTATATATTTGAAACAATTTGAAGTAAGACTGGTGTTCAGTCCTCGAGTTTTTGATTTGACTTAGAATAACTCTATTTATAAAAATTGATTTCCATCTCTTGGATTTGAAATTGATTTTCACCGACTATTTTGAAGGTTCGAGCACTTCCAAATCAAGGTTTAAAGGTTTAAAAACCAAGATATTTCGAAAGGTATAAAATATTTGATAAAGTATGCAAGTTTTGTTGTATGAGGTTAAACCTTTTATTAAGTAAGAGAATATGGCTATTTTAATTATACTAATATGGAATTTAGTTTTTAAATGTTTTGAAAGAATTTTAGTTTTAAATAATGGTTTTCAAAAAGGTAAATTGGATATTTCAAATCGAAGTAAATAGTTTAAAGGTTTTAAAGGGATAATTATAAATTTGGAAACCATTTTGAATATAATTGATTTTGAGAAAAATATTTGGTTTTGAAAATTAAATTGAAAAAAAAAACCCAGTACTTATATGGTGATTTTGGAAATGAATTTGTTTGACTTGAATTATTTTAATTTGGAAACTGGGATAATTTTCTACACCTATTATTTTGGGAACTTTGAAATTCAGACATTTAATTTGGAAGAAAATTTGGTGAAATCATATATGATTTTGAAACTGAATTGGTATTGAAATAATTTGAAATTGAGAACCTTAGATTACTAAGCACTTGATTTGGGAGTGGTCGAACTTATATAAAATGGATTGTATAAGTATGAGGTTGATTTGAAATCTATTGATTTGAAAGGTACTCAATTTGGAAAGAGATTTTATTTAATCGAAATCTATATAAGTATGATTTGATCTACTATTGATTTGAAAAGTATTCGATTTGAGAAAGGAATCCTATATATATGGACTTTATATAAGTACAATATTTGAAAGTGATTTGAAAAGGTACTATATGATATATATTTTCGAAGTAAAGATATGGAAAGTGCCTTCTGTTTGATATCCGCTTTGTGGCCACATCGTGGATTCATTCTATCGATATTATTCTCTCTGATTTTCGGTTTTCCGGATGTAATACTCGAGTGTTTCCCACCGTGGCGTAACCCATGGTTTTTTTTCTCTCGTGAATGCACAGCGCAATTGCCTGGCTGAGTCTTGCCTAGGGGTACGGATTGTTTCCTGGGGGATCCAGGCGTAACCATTGTGTATCCTGCAATCTGTGTAGGTCGCGAATAGTAGCGCAAGTGCCTGGCTGAGTCTTGCCTAGGGGTACGGATTGTTTCCTGGGGGATCCAGGCGTAACCATTGTGTATCCTGCACTCTACTAGTCATCATGGCGTAACTCGCAGGGCTGAGAAAGCTTACGGATATGGATTGTTTCCTGGGGGACCCAGGCGTAACCATTGTGTATCTGCGAACCATGATCGGACAAAGGTTTTGGTTTGGTTGTTTTGTTTGGATTGTACTTTCCATATCTGTTTTTAAAGTTTTTTTCAAGTATTTTCACTGGTTGTTGAAACAGGTCTACTAAGTACTTGAAGAATTCTAGCTTTGCGCCTGATCAACGCATGGCCAGAGTCTGCAAGAACGAGGATAAACTTGTTGAAACATCGAGTTATAAAAATATTTTTGAAAGAAAAGATTTATTTCGATATAAAAGGTATTTATTATAAAAGTATTTCCAACAAAGAAATTTTGTGTTAATATTTGAAATTGAAACTCTCATGGTTTGAAATGTACGATTCTTGCCCGATTCTATTCTTTTGAATCTACCTTATCTGCCCTGCTTTATTTATTCAACTATATTCTCTTTTCCGAATCTATCTTCTTTCCTTCTTTCCTTCTTTTGAATATATCCTTTAAAACATTGTTTATTTATATTCTACCTGGTTTAATAAGAGAGAAAAATTAGTGTTTTATAAATAATTGATCTCATAATTAATTGAATGGATTTGATAAAATGAGTAATCTATTAAATATTAATCAATTTAAATAATAACAAAAGAAAAAGTATATGGTTTTAAATAAATTTTTTTAATTTGTTTTTCAAAGTCTAAATTTTTCATCTGGTTGTTTCTATTCTCCTACTTTATTCCTTTTCGGGGACGAAAAGTTTTGAGTGGGGGAGAGTGTAACGACCCATAAAATTTTAGCAATTTTTAATTGGTATTTAACGTATTGAATTGGATTTTGAGAAATTATTAATAATAAAATTTTGAAAAAAAAAAGAAAATATGTTATGTATATTAATGATTTGTAGTACGAGCTGTGTACATATATTTTAAAGTTTGGTTGTGGTTATACCTATAAGATCTAGTACAAAAACTTTATAAACTATTATTTATACTATAATATAAGTTAAGTTTGATGTAAATTTGGTAGCATAGTTCATTTCTATTGGGTATAAATATCAATAGCGTGGGTAATAAATTTACGGTCTCCTTTTGCTTTTCAGCAAGGTGTGTAAATTTTAAGTATGTTGAGTACGTTCTATATATAGTTATTTTGGAAAACCACTGTATATGTATGATGGTCTATTTGAAGTGTATATATAGTAAAGCGTATTTATACCAAGTTTTATTTAATTTATATGTGTTATAATAGCTATATATATATATATATATGTTAGTCTTGATACTAGTATATAGTTTTACTGAAGTTTGATTTCTAGTCATGTTAAATATATATATATATTTGATTTTGGGTTTTTGTGTCACCATTTCCAGTTTATTTTAGTGCATATTTAGTATATCTATACATATGTCGTCAGCTATAAATACGATAGTTAAGGGTTTCATATATCATATGAACCAAAGAAGAAGAGAAGTATATACTATATTTAACTACATATATGAAGTATATGTTTTAAGGGTTGATTTAAGGTCTGCATTAAAAAAAGTAGTTGTGATTACCATTATTTCATATTGTACCTTCTATATTCCTGACTGACTTTCAGCGTTCATTCATTCATTTTAATTGTGGGTTTTTCTTTTCTCTCTCTTTTCTTATAAATAATTGTACGCATTCATCTCTTTCCCTTTCTTATATTTTGTCCCTTCATCATCTTTTAGCCGTTAATTTTGTTTCGAAAATCAAGAAAATTTGTATACGTTTTATTCTTTTTGAACGTTTAATAATAAAGATAAATCTGCATAGTATAATCAGATATGAATTGAGATTTAGGAAATAAATAAATATAAAAACGTATAACATGCCACTAATAATAAATTGCTTTAATAGCTTCTCAATTAGCGTACAGCTGTTTCCATCCCATGCCATGTCAAAAGTTTGAAACGTAATAAATGCTATATGATTATTTCGCATTTATTTATTTTTTCCTTTATTATTTCCTGTACGTTTTCATTCCAATCTAAATTATAACTTTTTGATTTCCATGCCTTTTCGGATCTCAAACGCGCAGCCCAAGGAATATTTCTTTAATAATTTTCCTAAAAATCAGCTTTTGGCCGTTTTATTGCATTGATTTCAAATTGTGCCCGTTTGTTTTTCTCATTCCTCTCATACGTTACCACTTTTATTTATGCTCGGGACACAGCTCATTTTTTTTCCTTCGTTCCCTTTCTTTTATTTGCTTCCTTCGTTTCCATCGGTTCAATTATATAGATTTTTATATTCGTTGCACGTTTACATTCATTTATTTTGACCAGTCCTTTCCTTTGTTATTCCCCTAATTTTGTGCGTTACTTTACCATAACCAATGCTCCGTATTTATTCGCTTTAATCTTTTCAGCTGAATTTGACCATTACTATTCAAATCAATTCATATTTATTGTATACGTTTCGTATGCAACGGTTCTTTTCTTTATTTATTTTGCCTTTATAACCTTGTTTGACTTCGTTTCTTTCATATTGCAAACTGTTGTCACTTCCAATCTCATTCCTCATTTTAAGTTTTCTTCCTCCTCCTTCTTCCATTTTTCTTTCTACAGATCCACCTATTTTCTCCCTTCTTTTACCGTGCTTCCACCTCCCATCGCTTCGTCACCCACCACATCCAACTCATCCCTCTCCCTCCGCGTTTTTCTCTCCTCCTCTCATGCACATATCTCTCTACACGTGTTGTCATCGCCTGCATGCTCAGCCATCCTCAGAGCCTTCACCATCAACAATCATGCCACACGTTATCTTTGAGTAATAGGTTAGCATATATTTATAATATATATGTGTTATTGTATATTTTCTATAAGTCTGTATTTGGAATATGTGATCTGTCCTACATGATTTTAAATTCATGTTAGTTATGTATCATATGGTATTATATATATGAGTTCATAACAGTATTCTTTTTTTTTTTTTTTTTTCTTTTTTTTTTTTTTTTTCGTTCATAGCGTGTATGATATTATACTATGTATAGAGATTTGATAACTTGATTGTTTTATACTTTATGTGTCACGTTGGTATTCAATTTTAAAAGTTTGAAGGTTATATATTAGTTAATATATAGTTTAATATATGTCAGTAATGTATATCTATGCAGTAATATTGTATGTATTATAGCAAAGTAAGTTTTTTTTTTTTTTTTGATTTAAGATATCATATATACATCTTATAAATATAGTATGGTTCCAAGTATGAAATGTTTGCAGTTTTCAGATTCTATATAATATAAAATTTTGTTCGCATGTTATAAAATTTGATAAGTGTATATATAAATATTATATAAAAAGTTAGTACATATATAAAACGTAAAGCATACTCATCTTATCAGTCGATTGTATATGTATTTAAATATATGATATGTTTAAAGCTATGTATTTTGTGAATAACTGGTTATAAGTATATATATACACATTTGATTTAAAGTTATAAAGGTATGCATATTGTGAATTAGACTATATTAATGGTTAGCTTACAAATATTTATATAGTTTTATAGGGAAGTACGAGCTATGTGGGTTATATTTTTAGCAAGCGTATTGTTACCACTTTAAAATGGGTGAAGTTTTACAGTTTACGGTCTATTTGTGTAAGTGTGTAATGTATGTTTAATTTAATAAAGTTATGATAGTTTTGTATAAAATGTTTAACTATTTATATATCTGATATAATGATAGTTCATATCTGATATAGCTTATATATTATAAAGTTACAGGATACGTTAGTTTTATACGCTAGTTAATATATATATTTAATAATTGACTAAAATGTTTTCAGTGTGAGTTTACTTTTTTTAGTGTTGGATTTTATACGGCATAGTATGTATACTTGTTCACAGTCTATATAAGTATATGAGTGCATGTGTCATTATAAGTATTTTGTTGTTTATAAATCTCGAGACATATATATGCGTTTAGGTGTTTGTTTCAGACTTACGTAATATATATATATATATATAACCGAATATAGGCTATGCATTTGGAATTTCTATATATACATTTTTATTATGAACATATATAGGTTGCTTTCATGGGTTTTTTTTTTAAGTAATATATATTACAATAAGTGGTTATATTGTTTTTATAATAATTATTGACTATAAAATATAATACAATGGTTTTTTTTTGGACGAATTATGTTTAAATTACATATAGGTATATATAGATTTTAAATATACATTTTTAATTTGAAAATTTGTTTTGGGAGAATTAATATCATAATAATTTATATTTTTTTCTGTAATATCAAAATTGATTCGATTCATTCTCATCGATTTCCCATTATCAGCCTTGTCCGTCGTGCCTATTTTCTGCATCAAATCTTGTCCATCCAGCGTTGCTTTGGATTTCGTAGCTTATTTCATCATCATACATCTCTAGCCTCGAAAGGTGAGCAATCACTCACGATTAACGTTCTTTTATTTATTAAATTTAATTTCAATTGAAATGACAATTGAAATATGCTGCTGTTAGATTTAAATTGTTATATATGCTTTTATCGGTAACTGTTCACTTATGGGATATGATACCATATCTTATTGTTTATATTTATTTTGATGATATATGCTTGTTGTTATTATTATTTTCATATCTGTTATCACTCTGCAAGTTCCCTATTAGTATAGAAATCACTATGGGTTGAAAAGATACATACCCGAACGGACTTTAGAATAGGATAATTTCGTTACGGGTTGAAATGATAGACCCAAGCGATTTTTGATTTAATTTAAAATTTTGGATTTCGGGTTGAAATGATATCCACCCGAATATATTTAGTGTACGGATTGAAATGATAAATATCCGTAGCACTTGACTATATGGTAGGAAATATATATACAGACACCGTTGGTCCATATAAATATTTTGAAATTATTTCTATAATTTTGGAAAGAAATATACGGTTTAATAAATTTTGATTCTTAAGATATTATATAAATGGAAATTTTATATATAGATTTAGTCGTAATATTTGATTTAAATTAGATTGATTTAATACATATAATATAGTTGAGTATCTATGGAAATCTATATTTCAAATAGATCTTTCTCGTAATAAATTGAAAAAATAGGATTGGGAGGTACATTTGGGTTTATTAAAAATGGTATTTAAATAAGGATTTATTTAATTAAATCGACTTGAATTGAACTTGTAAATATTAAAGCTTTGAGCTATATTGGAATTTAAATGGCGATTTCGAGATTTAGATCTGTATTTGAAATAAATATAGTTGAATTTGTTATTTAGAAACTAAACTGAATTAAAATATAAATTTAGGTTGAACTAAATTTGAATTTATTATTTAGAAGCTAAATTGAATAAAAATTAGTTTGAAACGTTGAATACTTAAAGTTTGAAATATATTGGAATATAAAGGGGGTATTTTGTGATTTCAAATTTGAATTTGAGATTGATAAATTGGGATTTGAATTTAATTTGAATGGGAAGGTTGGGTTAATGTTGAAACGATTTGTTAAGTTGAGGGAATTGAAAATACTTTACTGTATAAATTATTTAATATATATAAACACTATTTGGGAAATATAGAGATATTTGGAGTGAAAATGATGTTTTGGTTTTGAAGTATAAATTAAGATGAAAGAACCACGGTGTTATAGTGTATATTTCTACCCTGTAGATAGTTCCATGGACCCTTAGAGGATGGTTATTCCAAACATTCTTTGAGTTAATTATATTTCAGTTGATATTTCACTTGAGTTAGATTTATAGATATAAGAATGTTAATCCTGACTCGAGTGTTTTGTGTTTTGCTTTACGCTCGGGTCAGACTGAGTAATACAGCATTTGAGACTCACCTTCGAAGTTGGAGCCTTGCTTGAAGATCCAGCTATCTATCCTTTCAGTCATCCTGTTGATTTGTTCAGAGAAGTCATCTGCGCATACTGGAGACTTCACTATATCTAAGATATTCAATTGTATTTATTTCTATCTCCAATGTATATAGTAGCTTCATAAACTACTATTCTTTATCTATTCCGCTGCATTGTATTACTCTGTGTAAGTGATCTATGATTGATTTATTTACTGTATATTTTAAGTTTTGCCAAATTTTTATTAACAATTCGGTATTTTGAATTATTCAAGTCGGACATGTACGGTTTTATTGTCGAATTTGAATGGTCCAAAATAGCGGGTCGTTACATCGATTCTAGGTAAAGGGAAACTATCCTTCGGGCATGCTTTATTCAGATCAGAGTAATGCACACAAGTTCTCCACTTTCCATTTTCTTTCTTCACTAGCATTGGGTTAGATACCCTTTCAGGGTAGAGGGCGTCGCAGTCGAACCCATTGGCTTTGAGTTTGTCCACCTCCTCTTTGACAGCCGCATACCTCTCCGGGTCCATATCTCTCCTTTTCTATTTTACGGGAACGTGTTTCGGGACAATGTTCAACATATGACTCGCAATTGCTGGAGAAATCCCGCACATATCAGAATGTGTCCAAGCGAAAATGTCCAGATTCGCCCGGAGGAAATCAGTAAGATCCTCGGCCACAGAGGGGTCGAGTTGTGATCCAATCTTAAAAACTCGTGATGGGTCATCCCGGCTGACTAGGATGTCAATCATCAGCTCAGTCGGTGTTGCATTCGTTTCCCTGGGTTCTTCACCATCATCTCTCGGATCTATATCTCTAAGGATCCGAGAATGCTGCCCGAGCTAGGGCTCGGGCACTACTTGTCAATCATCAGTCTTTAGGATGTGGACGGAGCTATCCACAACCTTTTCCCTCTCTCTCCGCTAAGCTTCTCTCAATTCCGCCACATAACATGCGCGACCGGTCGCCTGATCACCGTGTACAACACTGACTCCTTTGTCTGTCGGAAATTTTAATGTTAAACACCATGGGGCGAAAGCAGCTCTAAATTCTGCCAAGGCGGGACGACCCAAAAAGACATTGTATGGAGAGTCAACATCCATTACTATGAACGGTAGGACTCGCACTTTCCTACGCTCACCTTCTCCCAGTTCAACTGGTAGCTTTATATACCCCATTCGCGTCGGTTGCAGCACCGTTAAAGCCATGGATATGGGCTTTGCATGATTTCAAATCTTTCGTTTCCATCCTCATTTGGTCATAAGCCTTCTTGAAGATGATGTTAACAGAGCTTCCACAATCAATCAAGATTCTTTTCACGTAAGCTGGCCCGATTGTTGTAGATATAACCATCGGGTCGATAGTAAGAGCCTCCACCTTGTCTGCATCTCGACTCCTAAACACTACATTGTCAGTCATCATGCATTG
This sequence comes from Allium cepa, assembly GCA_030765085.1. Lineage (NCBI taxonomy): Eukaryota > Viridiplantae > Streptophyta > Magnoliopsida > Asparagales > Amaryllidaceae > Allium > Allium cepa. The sequence goes on along the minus strand of CM060934.1, from coordinate 363,338,498 downwards.
TTGCTTTGCGGGGGTTCCATCTTCCACATTCGAACAACATTCGTAATCCGCATGCCTCAAGGAGGTAGCGTATCGTTCCATCTCTTGCCAATTCTTGTCTGCAGGATGAGGTCCTCCGACAATAGTGTTTATAATCAATCTACCCACAGTTCGAGCAGGTTGTTCTGGTTGGCGTGGAGCCGGCCCACGTCCGGGGTCTAACTTTCCTTGCCTTCCATCTTGCGGGTTTTGACAAATTCCTGCATTTATTCTGTCTGATTAACTTTTCTATGGCGTCATGGAGGTGTCTACACTCCTCAGTGTTGTGCACATGGGTCTTATGGAAGCGACAGTACTTCCCTATCCGTTTCTGTTCTTCAGTGGACTTCTTTGGGCGTGGCTTTCCGTATTCAAATGTGTTACAGGTAGATAGATAAATGTTTTCGATAGAAGTATTCAGTGCGATGGATTCATTGTAAGTGGGAATCCTTGACTTCCTTTTCCCTGCTTCTTTTTTCGTTCAGGGATTTCCACCTCCAGATCCATTGGACTGTCCAGGCTTATTCTGGACGATGACTTGAACTTTTCCCAAACTATCGCCGGGCTGCTTCATGGCGATGTTACTTTTCGCAGTCTCCTGAACAGGCCCTGGTGCTTTATCTCGTCTCGTCCATCGAGCCTCTTCCCTCTGTATGAACTGATGATCTTTGGAATAGAATCGTTCCAATGTAGCTGAGGGCTTTTCTGCCAACCAATCTCCAAACTCCGAGTCTGGACCTACACCTGCATTACCGCCATCAAAATTGCATGGTCGTTAGGATTGCTAACTTCAGTGGCGGCAACATGAAACCTCTGTAAGTATGCTTTCAAAGACTCTCCCGGAGCCTGGATTACGCTTGATAAAGACATTACGTCCTTTGGACGGGTAGCATGTATCCTGAATTGTTCAACAAATTTCATTGCTAACTCGTCGAAGTTGGATATAGATCGTGGAGGAAGCCGAGTAAACCACATAAGGGAGATTCCGGACAGAGTGATTGGGTAACACCTACACTTAGTTGCATCATTTGCCCTTGCCGAATCCATCATCCATTCGTACCTCATCATGTGTTGCCTTGGGTCAGTCTTCCCTTCGTAGATTGGGATAGTCGGCATATTGAATTTCTTGGGGTACTCAGCTTGTAGGATAACATCTGTGAAGGGAGTACGACTCCTGGACACTCCACAATCTTCGTTGGTCAGGCCTTGGTTCTCTCTCATCAACTGCCTAACCATGGCTGATAAATCTGGAGTTTGTATGGAAGGTGGGAGGTTGAGTTCCGTTCCACGGTACCATGTGGGTTGATGTCCCGCTTGATTTGGGTCTTGGTGATCTGGGCGTCCGGCCTCATCACGTGCCTGATCCCTGGCGGATCAATCAGTGGCACCAGCTTGTGCAGCTTCATCCTTACGGCGTCTATGCCAAGGAGGTTCATAAGGTGAGGTCGAGCTATCAGATTCAGAATAAGGAGCAGGACTACTTCTAGCATTCTGATGCTGCTGCTGGGTAAGCTGAGTCATGAGATTAGTGTTGGCTTAAATCTGCTCAGCAAGTTGCCTTCTACTTTCCCTAAGTTCTCTTATCAAGTCGTTGAACTCTGTTCGAGAAACGACCTCCGCTTGGTTCTGGGTGGAGGTTCCTGCGCCTTGAATTGCTAGTTGGTTGCTAGGTCTTATCTGTTGTACACTAGCAGTTTCGTGGACATCTGCGTTGTGAGAGGCCAATCTAGTTCGTGGTCTCCCCATGGTAGAGTTGTTGGTTGTAACTCTGAGTAGAATCTACAGATATCTTGTGAATGATTTGAATCTCCTTCAAGGAATTTTTCAATCCAGTAGCTGCAAAGTAGATCCTATTGTCCCGAGAATTCGATTCTCGGTTAAAGCACCAAAATGTTAGCACCAGAATTGGTCACTAACACCCTTAAGAGGGATTGTGTAGAGAGATTACTGAAGAAAGTAAGTTAAACAGATGATAATATGCAGATTTAAATGTAGAAAATACGAACACCAGATTTATACTGGTTTAGTGTAATTGCCTACGTCCACTTTGAGGTTAATCTTTATTGCTTTTCTCGATAATCGATTACAGATACAATGCGTATACCAATTATATTGAATACAAGTGCTAAGCAAAAAAGAAAAGTCTTGAATGAATCTCGAATGCGGAAGAGTCTGCCCGGTGTTCTCTAAAAAAGGTCCATTTCACTATGCCCCTGCCTCTGCCAATCATCCATAGATGCCGATTGATATTCAATACCGAACGTCTCTCAATGCCGAACGCTCTCGCCTTCTGAACACTCTCGCATGCCGAACACTCTCGCATGCTGAACGTCCCCTAGATGCCGAGCGGATATACAATACCGAACGTTTCTCAATGCCGAACGCTCTCGTATGCCGAACACTCTCGCATGCCGAACGTCCCATAGATGCCGAACGAACTTGAGTGTCAAACGAATCATACGTGTTGGACGACTCTGGAAGCCGAGCACTTTATAAAGCCAAACGCTCCTAAATGCCGAGCGTTCCTGAATGCCGAGCGTTCTTCTAATGCAAAACGATTCGGATGCCGAACGACTCATAAATGCCGAACAATATGTTAATGCCGAGTACTTAGTTGCCTGTTCAAGTCTCCAGGTAACAAACTGCATCATGGTAGAGGTGGCGAACATGGTCACGATGGGTCAAGGGTAGTGCAGGGGATGGTGGTCCTTTTGGAAGTGGTGGTAGGCACTCTAGTGGATTAGGTGATGGGAAATCATTTTTGTTGTTGCGCGTTCATAAGCTGCAACTGAGCAAGATGAGTGAAAATAGGTAAGGGAGGCCATAGGCCCTAGTGGAGACGTGCCGTGAAATAATGGAGTGGGAAAGGCTGTGGGTGGCCAGGGGGGAGGGGGTTCGAACGGCTATGAAATTAGGATGTGCACGAGCACGAGCACACGTGCACGGGGTTGGGTTGCTTTGGGTTTCAAATGAAGAGGGAAGAAGAAGCTACAGGTGGTCGCGCTAGATGTTTGGGGTCGATCATGTGACCATGAGTTTAAGGTGGCTATTTTGATCGAGTTCGGGAGTATAGGTCGGTCGAAGTAAATAAGTTTTGGCTTGGTTGTTTTTTTTGTTTTCGGCTGGTAATTGGAAAGGGAAAGGGAGGAAGAAGAGAGAACAGGAGTAGGGGAGAATATGTTTCGATTTTTGGGCTTCGGCCCAGTCACATGAAAATAAGATATTTAGTTATTTATATCGTTTTAAACTATAAATTGTAGTAACTCGTTCATATGAAGCCCAATCAACCCGATTACTTTTGCGACGTAGCCGTATTGTCGAGTACTTCATTTTCATGAAGTTTGCTATTTGCTTTGTCTTAGTGATAATTTATGGTATTGTAAAACAGTCGAGTTTAAAATATGAAATGTAAATTATATATATTTTTTAAATTTTAAAACACTATAACTAATGCATACGAATTCCGATTGAAGCGAAATTCATTGCGATGAGTTCGTGTCAATGAACATTACATCGTCGTGAAATCTATTGTCAAGTCTGAAGAAGTGAAAATTTTAAGCAATTTAAAACAAATAGTTTTATTCACCGGTCTAAAACAAATAACGCCGTTTAAAATTATATGACCCATCTATTGAAGTAATTTTTTCCCAAATAAAAGTAACAAAAGGTTAATTTAATTTAATTACAATGTTTTGACATATAGATGTAGCGAAATAAAACACCGTTTCGCTAACTGTTTAAATAGACCCCCGTTGGCAGAATAAATCATCGTTCCACCATTATTACTTAATATATCTGTTTTGTGGACATTTACTCGCAGAAATAAAACCCTATTCTGCTATTATATTTGTACGGACATCTATTTATTATCTCGATAATTATATTAGGCAACGTGATGTTGAATTGATTATTAGAAACAGATCGATTTGAATATCTGTATCAGTTATTCTGGACTGTTATGGAACGAATGATAATTTGATTAGTTACCATCACCAAAACCAAGTCGTAGTTCCCATTTACACAATCACGACTTGCCCACGCATGCAACATCATGCCGTGGTCATCTTCATCCGAGTCGGCCTTGCTCCTCTATGCATTGCTCTTCTACCCGTAGCTTCCCAAGTTAATCGCGACCCTTTACTTGTCGACGGCGAGCGTTCAATCGAGATTCGATCGTTTTATTTTAAATCGTCCATATAATTTTGGGATATAAGGTTGGAAATAAAATAGGGGAAAACGGGTTTGGGTTTGATTCGAGAAGCAAAGAGAGTTTTCCAAAAGCATAGGGATAATAAGAATGGGTTCTGATTGATATAGTTTTGGGCCTTGTTTACCTTAGGGCTAGATTATAATTAATTTACTCTGCCCATTTATTCACTCTTTCCTTTTAAAAGTTCATTTAATTTACTTGCAATTAAAATTTAATTTACTTCAAACCAATTCACACCTTATTTTACAAATTACATTTCAATATTTGAATTTTTTTATTTAATTCGGCGCTCGTTTATCTTACTTAATAATTCATCGTACTATTACAAAGTAAATTTATTTTCCGACTATTTTAAAATATTTAATATTATTTATACTGAAAATATTTCATATCTAGTTAAAATAATTTATTCGATTCAATAAATCACTCTGAAAGAATTTATTAATTAAATTCAATTTATTTCAACAAAATTTCATATTAAATAGAATTTAATTAACTAATAATTTATCTTTTTTAAATATAATCATCACTATTCGAATTTAAATGATTCTTATTTTAATAGAATTTATTAATTTAAACGGCATAGAAAGCAGTGCTGCTACAGACTACCCTCCTTAAGAAAATTGCGTCCTCGTAATTTCTTGTACGGAAGTTGATATACACAACTCATACCCGGGATTTCATCGTAACTAACATTTTTTTGTCAAACTCAACTACTGATTCTCTATATGGCTCTGATACATCAAATTCTCTTATCGTATACTACTAATTTAAATAAATTCAATTAACCACTTTTTATTTTTTCGCATACAACAAATTTTTGTAAAAATATACTAAGTGTCGGAGTTTCAATTTTTTTTTTTTGGCAAATTCTCCTTTGTACGGAGAGCATTTCGAAAAATCAAAACATGATATAATTACAAAATAAACATCTTTAAAAAGGCATCCCAACACGAGGCATCCCGTCCACGAGGAAACAACATAATATCATAATATATATTCATATACCGCAAAAACATACTTTTATTTAGCATCTTTAAGCAAATTTGTTTATTATTAAGAAGAGAAAAGTATACCATCATCGCCTAATTGTCCAAGCATGCATCATGTGTATCTATCTCAACTCAAACAACTCATATAAATTAACATTTAAAAGGATAAAGCAATATTATGCTCATATGACTATGTAATAAAGTTGCATTTTACTTTTTGCCAATCTTGCATTAAAGTTTTAAGCCTAAAAAGCGATAATCTATTTAATACCTTTAAAGAAATGTTGTAGAATCTTTAATTTTTATTCCAAAACATCTTTTGGATCACCAAAACATTAAATATCCAAAAAATAATGCGATAATTCAAAAAACATCGAAATCCAAAATATCTAAGTAAATGCAGGCCCACCACGGTAAACCACTTTTTTAGCCTAGTATATTTCAAAATTTTACAAAAAACTTGAAATAAAAGTTTTTACATAAGTTCTAAGCTTTCCGTAGGTAGCAAAATCATTGAAATTGGACAAGCCATTAAAAAGTTATAAGCAACCGTGTTTAGCTCAATTTTAGGCAATTTACAAATTAGGACAGCGAACAACATATTTAGTAATTCATGTTTAAACCTTCACAAAATTCAAAACTTTAGGAAGTGATAGATAATAAAGTTCTTATTTATGTAATTTTCTAACCAATGAAAGAAAAATCGCTAAAATTGAATCAGACCATCTCAAGTTATGATCATATTAGTAAGGGTTATATGCTCTTTCTTTTCTTTTCAAATTGTCACATTTCTATTCTTAAAAATTTCTTGTTTACATATCACATTTTCAAACTTCCTCGCACATATCATATAATAGATGTTTTATCTTGATAATACTTATGTAGAATAAAATTTTCCTTTTTAGGTTTAAACTTAGTCATGAACCAAAACCAGCATTACATCTATCTCCATCAAAATCAAATCCATTATACATTTTGAAAATTAATGATTTCTAACACTAACATAAGAGACTTGAAATAAAAATTATTTTAAGCAACAAATGGATTCATTCAACTACCTCAATCACGTTTTAATCATTTATTCACATCTTAACAACAAACAAATCCGTCATATGATTTAAAAATATTCAAACCATTTTGCTATACTCAAGTCAAAATCAAAACAATTTCTAATCCTTCCAAAATATTATTAGTTTCGTATCACATACTTTACACCAAATCACCATATCAATATAATATTTCTTTTATCAAATTTTTTCCCCAATTTCATTTCAAAAGAGAGTTTCAAAACATCGTTATTATACTTGATTTCAATCCAAAAATTGATTGTTGTTGTTGTTGTTGTTGTTGTTGTTATTTTTATTATTATTATTTTCCAGTTTCATATCATTTTCTCCATAATGCATCACTTCATAAACATTTCCGCAACACTCATCAAAAATTCAAACAATCAGATAATAAGATACGCGTGAAGCCGCAAAACATCAAATATTATACAAATTCCGAATATATATATATATATATATATATATATGTATGTATGTATGTATATGTATATACACACAAAATTTAGTGATAATGCCATTTCTAGTGGTTTAATTCGCCATTTGGCTACAGTGTTGATCCTGAGATCAACATTAGCTTGCAATTGACTATAGATGTCTACTAATGCTCGATGGCTGCAATTATCACATCAAATATCTAAATATAGAAAAATAAGTTTATTACTTTTCAAAACAATTTGTTACCTCACTATAATAATACTTACTCTCATATGCATATATACACACACATATATATACTTAAGTAAAAATAATTTATAAAACCTCAAAACTTTATAAAATTTTCATATCTCATCTTTTCTAATTCATCTTCTCAAAATAACATTCCTCTTATCAAAGTTTATTTGTACATATATTTATATACTCTTTTAAAAACTTAAATACTTTTTTTTAATATCGTTGTCCATCCAAACTTTCTTTTCCGAAATATTAATAACACATTTCCTCAAATTAAATATGTCTTTGAAAATAATAACTCTTCATTTATAAAAAAATTGCTCGCTTCAAAATATTCTCTAAATCTCTCTAAGCTCTTCAAAATAATAAATAATATAATACTGCTTTCTTCAAAATACTATTTCAAATATTCGTTTATAATATAACTCAAAAAACATTCATCTCTTCAAAATAATTTGTTACTCCTTAAAGTCTTGTGTCATAAGTCTTGTTTTATTGTTTAGGAATCCTTTTGATAACGTTGGTCAAACGCATCGAGAAGAATTCTTAAACACTTAATGAACAAAATAACACAAAATCAACTCCAAAAATTACTTTTATAAAACCAATTGTTAACACCTAATAAAACATCTCTCTGTTAATTACAATATCTTTGATATTGAATAAGAAAATCACCTCAAAATTTATTGTCTATTTCTGAAAAAATTTCTAATTAACTTAAATATGCTTATATGAAAAGTTTCGTAAATAATCAATCGAGTACAACAAAAAATTACTCAGCTTATCAAATCACAAACATCGTTAATCATTTATTTTTAATAATAAACAAGCAAGTTTTCATCTTTACGTTCATTTCAATCCCATTTTAATTTTTATATAAAAATAAACTATTTTTATTTTATATAAAATAATTTTCATTTCTCTAGCGGTAATTTTGCAATCGAAGACACTGCCAGATTCAAATTACAACACATATGGGATACAAACTTGTAGTTTTGAACGAATACCACACCCAAGACGAGTCCTTCAAACTAAACATCATACCTCGATGGAACCATGCATAAGAAATCAAAATGTTAGTACCTTAGGTATTGGTTATTATGATAGCAACTATATGACATTATACAAAATATATATACTAATGTTTTATCAAGAGATATATGTAGTATATAGTACATGATATTAGATAGGTATGATTAAGAAGACTGTATAGTATCAAGATTTTGATATCAAGAGTAGATTCTAGATGTTGATATATAGTTTCAAGAGTTCAAGAATGAAGACTCATGAGTATTGAAGAGTTCAAGATTTTAAGGTATTCTAGATAAGTTATAGAGTCGTAGAATTTATGTTAAAAGTTAGATATCACTTTCCTGATCTCTCTCACCTTCTTTGATTTTATTTTAATTTTTTTTTACAAATATTTTATTTTTAAAATAATCTTTTCAAAATATTTTCAAAAATAATTTTCAGTCTCTTACTTACAAAGATATCATTTTAGTGTTTTTAAGTTTATATATATATATATATTAAACTTTTGTTTATATTTTAACAAGTTATAATTATATTGGTTTTTATATATATTTTGAATATATTAAATTTTCCAAAATTATTTTATAAAATTTTATTAAGTTATATTTTTATTAAAAGTGTATAAACTATATTTAAATGATACTACAAAGTATCAAATTATTTTACAGTGCAACAGATTTTCAAAATAATATTTTAAAGTGTTTTTCAAAATACAAAGGGTATGTCGACATATCCTATCCATTTATGTCGACATTGTGGCCATGAAATTCCAAATTCAAATTTGAATGGAAGTGTCTTTTTGTTGTATCTCTTCGCGAATGGACATGACCATATTTCCATATATATACCAGACTTCCAAACGAATTTTCATTAATCACTTTCTTTTTTTTTTCTCCTCTTTTCACTCTCTTGATTTATAAATCAATTTCTATCGAAACTCTGCTGAAATTCAACTAGAATCAAATTCAATCAATACTTGTTTGATTCTCTTTCATATACTATTATTTCTATCGTCTCTCCCAAGATCAAATTGCTATTCAAGAATCATAGGACCAATTGTAATCAAGATCGAAGATCTGAGCCTATAAACTCTATCAAATCATGCTATCATACTCTATGGTGTGCATGGTATCCCTAAAATCCAAGTAGGTGTGATTGTAGGCTGTAAAATCAATTGGGTGTGCTTAGCAGCCCGTTGCTTATACCCCGAAAATCAAGTAACTTTACCCAGAGGTTGAGATTCTGGAGGGTGTGTCTCGTTGCCTTAAAATCGAGATTGTATTTGCATTTACTAGTTGAAAAGAAATTCGTACAGGGAATTGTGCGGGACTGGATGCAGGGTAACTCCGAACCAGTATAAAATCTCGGTATGTTCTTTCCTTTTTACTTTTATTGCATTTACTTTTATATGTACTTTGATTCCATGATTGTTTACGTGATTGATAATTATGTCATTCCAAGTATAATCTTAAAGAATTTGAAAAATATTCATATAATCAATTAAACACTATTCTCTCCCCTCCTAGTGTTAATTTAGCTTTAAGATCCATATTCTGCCGACTCACATTTGGTTTCAGAGCATTGTTTTTCAAAATATTCATCATCTGATTTTCGAAAAAGTTTAAATGGTTACCAACACCGGTAATAGTACTATTAATAACACTATTAATACACTTGTTAGTAGCTCATTTTTCAAAGAACAATCAACTTCTAAACCTCCATTTTTTAATGGTAGTAATTACACATATTGGTCATGTAGAATGAAAATTTATTTACGGTCAATTGGTTCAGACAGTTGGAATATTACACAAACCGAGTACACTAAACCCGAGACTAATTTTGCACAGTGGACTGCTAATCAAATAGCAGTTGCACAAAGTAAGTTTATGGCTATGAATATAATATTTTGCTCACTAAATAGAAATGAATTTAATAGTGTATCTATATGTAAGTATGCATTTGAAATTTGGAGAACTTTGCAAGTAGCACATGAAGGGACAAGTAAGGTCAAATAGAACAAAATTTTCATGTTAACAAACTAGTTTCAATTATTCAAAACGAGTCCATTTCTGATATGTATAGTCGATTCCAAGATATAGTACACTCACATATTGCACCCGGTAAAAGTTTTTCTAAAGAGGATTAAGTTAGAAAAATCCTTAATTCACTTACTCACGATTGGATCAAAAGACTCTTGCAATCGAAGAGCCTGAAGACATTAGCACTCTTAAATTGAAGAGTTAGTTTGCAATAGAATGTCTTTTGAAGAACAAATGTAGCGCAGGGGAGAAAACAAAGCAATAGAGAAGAAATCTATAGCTTTTAATGCAATGATGGATAATCTGGATGTAGACAACATTGACGATGAATAAATTGCTTTCATGACAAGAAAATTCATAAAATTTCTAATATATAGGAAGATGAACAATTTTAGAAGAAATGACAACAAAAAATCTAGGAAGCGGAAACGAAAATGGAATTAGATGTTATAACTGCGATGACCCTGGTCATTTAAAACAAGACTGTCCACATTCCGATAAACTGAAAACAACACAAAATACTAATTCATCCAGAAAACAAAGAAGTGCCTATATTGTAACATTAGACGATTCAGATACATCCTCAAGTGGTAATGAATCAGATGTAGAAATTGCTAATATGTGCTTCACAGCAATAAATAATTCAGAACAAAATGGTGAAATGGGTCGAAAAAAGGTACGGTTTTAATATATCAATTTTTTTTAAATTTTGTGAATGAATTCTTTTCTTTTGGTTGCTTTCTTGGTTGTTAGGAATATCCTATAGATTAATAATAATATTGGTTGAACATTGTGTGATTATATATTTACTATAAATATTTTATATATTTTAATAATAAAATAATAATATAAAATAAATTTAAAATTATTTTAGAATTATTTTCTTGAAAATAGAATAACTATAAATAGATCTATATAATAAAATAAGTAGTTGAACAAAAATCATATTTGAAAATTTCGACCTATATGTCGACATACCCTATGAGAATATGTTGACATATGTAGACAGATTTTGAATTTCAATTTGTCCCTCCACCTTTTCACTAACTACTATATTATGCAATGTTGCCTGTTGACTAGATAATATGTTCTTTGATTCTCTATTTACTTACTATATCTTCATCCATTCATTTCTCACTTTCATTTCAAAATTAAAAATTTCGTTAACTCTATATCTCTTCAAACTCTTCATTAATGGCTTCCCAAGCACTGCCACATCTGCGACTTTCCAAAAGTATTGAGAATTTTCTCTTCCATAATCAAGAGGCTATTAAAGCATATATTAGTTATATGAATTATGGAAAGATTTCAACGAAAAAGTTTGATATTTTTAATGATTTTTTCTACTTACGAAATTGATTCTCTTTGTTTACAAAATGGAACACTTAGTTTGACTGATGTTTCTCAAAATGATTTTGTTTGGTATCCACACTTGGTCAAAATGTTTTATGCAAACTTGAAAGGAAAATTTCATGATGGAAGAAAAGAAGTATGGAGTAGTGTAAAAGGAACTTTAATTGTTTTAAATTATGAACTTTTGGGTACCATTCTTGGATGTAAATCTATGGAATAGGCCTTACATCTTCCAAAATTGATGATCAAAATTGTGAATTATTTCACAACATTTTCAAAGGCGATGATAATTTTTAGTTTAAAAACTGAAACTTTCATCCAAAAGAAAGAATTATCATTCTTCTGTTACAATATAATATCACTCCTCGATGATGAAATTTTAATAATCTAACTCTATTAGTTTGTAAAGCCCGTTTTCCATTTATGGTCAATATGAAATAAATTCGACTCAAGTCATTTTGGATGAATTTTATCCCAAAAATCTTTTCAATCATGAAAACACATTATTTTATGGTGCGTATCTTACCCGAATCTTCAATTACTTCGGTGTTGACTTTAAAGGATAAAAATTTGTCTCTCATAAAGTCTTTAATCAAGCCAACATCACTCTTTTGAAAATTCCACCCTTTTTTGAGCCATATGAAACTCTTACAGAGAAAGAGGAATGGTTAGCTTATGAAGAGGAGGAAGAAATTCAAGAAGAAGGTGAACAAGAAAGAGGAGATGGTATGGATATTGAAGAAGAAGAGGAGGAGGAGGAGGAAACCTCCTTAGAAAGCATCAACTTTCCACTCTGACCAACCAATCAAGACCTTCTCAACTATCGAAAGAAGATTGTTGAAAATCAAAAGATTCTTAAGTGTTTGGTTAGTAAGTAATTGAACAGTATTTCCAACAAAATGGATAAGTTCTTTGGAAAAGTGAGACGCAAGCTTAGGATATCTTCATCATCTTCCTCGTCTACATCTTTTTAGCTTATTATCTAGTTGCTTATGAGCGTGTGGTAGTTTAATTTGGTTTGAACTTATGTATCTTTTCATTTCTTTATATTTTATGTAATCTCTATCTAAGTATTAATGAAAAATATGTTTCGTTGCCGTTATACATTGTTTATCATCTCTGAAAAACATAAAAAGTATAATAGTATAAAGTAAATACATTAACATACCAATACAAAGTTTTTTCAATTTTTTTGCATACATGTTGACATACGCTAGGTATATATGTTGACCTATAACGGTAATTTTTCAAAAAAAAATTAATTTTGAAAATTTAACAAACAGCAAATGCTTATTCATTTCCAACGAATTTCCATCCCTTAAAATACCTGTTACGATCAGAGAATCATTATTTTCTACTCTCTTTCTTCTTCCTTTGCATTTCTAAACTCTAAAACCAAAATAATGGCTTCTCCTATCTAAAAACTAACTGAATTGAGTCAAATGCAGATGATCAAGGAGCAAGAGAGATATTTCGACGCAATTCAGTGGATGATTTCTACCTTGAACACAGAAGAACCAACCACCAATCTAGAGTGTACAATTAATAAAGATGATGAAGATTGAGATGCAATCAAAACATATCCAATCTTTGGCGCTGATAAATGGGTTGAAGTTCCAAAAAATATATATATATATATTAGGTTTGATTGTATATAAATAATAATACTTGATTTGGTTTGGATTTGATTGGTTTTGATTTATGTGGATTTGTTTGAATAGTATATAACGTTAACTTTGTTGAACTGGATGAAAAATTAAATAGATTATGGTTATGTCATTATTATCTAATTTTACATATCACTTATTATTTTATATAATCTTTCTCATGATCATCGTATATAATTCCTATACATATTGATTAGTATTTTATTTAGGGGGAGTTAGAGTTAGAATTAGAGCAAGAGACAGTGTTAGAGTTATAGTTTTAGTTAGTTGTTTTTGTCGATGACAAAAGAGAAGAAATATAAAAATTCTAGGCATATATTAAGGGCGGGTTTAGTAACTCAGGGGGAGTTATATTTTATTTTATATACAGAGTTGCCATCATCAAAAATGGGGAGATTGTTAGTACCTTAGGTATTGATTTTTATGATAACAACTATAGGACATTATATATAATATATATACACTAATGTTTTATCAAGATATATATTGTATATTGTAACATCCCAATTTTTATTAAGTTTAAAATTAGTAATTAATATAAAATTTTGGAATTCAATTGTAATAAATTTGAAAATTTTAAAATAAAATTAAATAAATATTGATTAATATATATGAATAACTTCTAATTTGAATTTGAACTTGAATTTGAAAATAAATATGTTAGTAAAATAATTTGAATTTAAAATAATACATGTGTGATTTATTTAATGTGTAATTAGTTTTGAACCCTTTTCTTTTAAATTCTATATATATAAATAAAGAAGAATGTGTTTATAAAAATAGAAAAATACAATTTAAAAGTAATATATAAAATATTTAATGCATGCGTAATACAAGTGTTAAGCTTTTAGCACATAGATTAACATGTGTAATCAATTTAAACATAGGAGTTAACAAGTGTCAATTTTTGTTTTATTTTTGAGAAAATTTATAAAAAGAATATAAAACTATATGACATCTCTTATCTCCTCCTTCTCATTCCTTTATCTTCATTTTCAAATTAAGCTTGTATAAAATCAAACCAGAGAATTTAAGAAAAAGTTAAACCTGAAACAAAGTGGCTAAAAATCAGATCTTCTTAAATACCCAGTATTCCAGTAAATCAAGAATAAAAAACAAAGCAAAAGAATTCAAATATCTTTCACAGTTTAAAAATATGAAGCCTGATTTCATTGCAAAACTGAATCAAGTTCAACAATCAAGCAAAGAGTAATTCAAATCAGCAAATCAAAGATTTCAAGATCAAGCCCAGATCAAATAAACACAACTCAGATTTTCAAATTAAATCAACTTCCAGGTTTAAAGAGCTCTCTATTCTTCTTAATCAAAGTAAGTAATTTTTTTTAAATCTGGATTTTACTTGTTATTTGAATCATGCTTGAAACAAAGTTGTAAAGTATTTACATGCATGCAAATATGTGTATATGTATATGCAGATATGATTGTGCATGTTTGATTTATAGGCAGAGATGCCTCTGTTGTTTCCAGGTTTCCAAAAAACCTGTTTAAAATTCAATTTCCCTTCCTCTGATCATTATTAGACTTTAGGATCAAAACAAGATTTGTTTGTTTAACCATGGTTTAAGTTTTAAAAATAAATTTAAGTAAATTAAACTAAAGCTTTTTTTGGAAATTTAAAAATATAGGCAAACCCAAATATAGGTTGAAAAGTCAATCATCATGATCTTTGATTTCAAATATATAAATTGAAACATCTTTGAAAACATTGGTTTTTAAAATTGAAATCAAGATTTTAAAATGTGTATCGAGTTAGCATTTCGATGATGATCAGAAAGTAGGTTTTAAGGTTTTTCTGACGATCGTGACACTCAGGGTGGTCGGGTTTTGGCTGGAGGTAGAGTAAGGCTTGGGGATCTCAACAAAAATGTCAGATGGGTTGAACATCCATCATGGTGCTGGTGTTGGGTCGGAATGGGGTTTGAGCCCTAGTTTGGGTCAAGGTCGGAAATCGAACTGCTGCGGCGTCTCTGGTGGATCGAGTGTCACCGGACCTAGGTGAATCGAGGCGTTGGACATCGAGGAAGATTTAAGTAGTTTCGCATGACCTTTGATGGTCGGACATGGGAGGTTGAGGTGATAATCTGTGGTTCATCATCAGTCCCGTTTTGGTCGAAGGGTTTGATTGCAAATCCATCGTCGTTTTGGAATTCTGGGTACTCGTGAGGCTCATGTCGATCGTCGCCGATGTGTGGAAGGTCGGAGAAATGGTCGTAGGTGGCCAGATCGACAGTGCATATGCATGATGCCGAGTTCGTATCAGTGGTACGGGTTTGGGGAAGAAGGCTATGGACTCAAAGTGTTCCTCGGGGAGTTTACGTACTAGCCCGAGTGTTTGTTCGGGGGTTTTCACGTACACATCGGGTATCCAAACTTAAACAAAATTCTAAGTTTCAAAAGAAAATTTGGGGAAGCACTTAGGGATGACTCGAAGTAAACATGCATTTGTCTCGAGAAGCTCTCGAGAAGGTCTCGGGTTTAACATGAAAATAGTTTCTAACTTTAAAAAACTAAATTCAAAATTTAAACATTTTCAATTCATGTTTTAAAAAATAATTGTTTTGATTTATATTTGGATTAATAAAGGTTTAAGAAAGTTATGTTTAAAGAAATTAAGTTTATTTTAATTATATAATCATTATTTATAAATAAATTCTTTATTTATTAAATAATGTAATTAAAAAGTTAATTAAGATGAAATGTTGTTTTAATTTTTAATTAACCTTAATTTCTTGAATTAATTTATGTGTTATATTAATTATGTGGGTTATTAATTTTAATAATAATGATTAATAAGGTAAATGATTTATAATTACTTAATAATTAAAGAATAATTGATTAAATGTTAATTAATTATAATTAAGGATTAATCAATTAATGTAATTAACTAAGGAATAATTAATTAATAAAGGTGATTAAGATTAATTAATTATTAATTAAGTACTAACTAATTTATAATTAAGAATAATTAATCATTAATTAAGGTTAATTAGTGAAAAATAATTATGTGTTTAGTTAGTTACAATCACACGATTAATTCATCTTAATTGTAGATGATTGATTATTTTTGAATGCTTTGTATTGATTGGTATCTCTGATATGTGATTGTGATACTTTGTGATATGAATTGCTTTGTGCTGAGCCGTGACATCTGTGAATATATTACCATGTGAATGTGAAAACCAATTGACCCGTAAAATGACTTTTTGATTTCAATGCGACAGGAAGTCGGATTCCAGTTGGTTATATGAAACCCACATCGAATCTTGTTGGTGAATCTTTGTGATTGACATATCCACGTGTTTTTAAATTATGCGCTCACTATTTGGTTTAGCTGGGAGAGGACTTTGTGTCATATAACCCATTTCGAATAGTGATATGACGAAATGGATAGCAATTGAAGACGGTGGTGAAAACCGGGTGTCTTCGAGAACGATAGGATAACCTATCGAATGACTCTGCAATGAGTTGCTTCGGTATAGAGATCTCCATATGTGGTGGGGAGTCCGATCGGGATTATGGATACCCGGATCGCAAGGGCTTCTTCCTTTATTGGACGAAGTGCCTTCGGTTCCGTTCGAACCCAGAACGGACTTATATGGTTGTATTCTGACATTACACTTTGAGATATAAAGCTGATTTCTTTCAAACACATTTCTGTTGGTGGCGGAGAATTTATTCTCTTAGCTTAACACCCTTCTCTAGACGTACGAGCTCAAAGGTTATGTAGTTGATGGTTATCAGTGATATGCTCCCAATTTGGTAGTGTGGCATGCTAAGTGCTGCTGATCATTTGTTGATCGAAGCATGGATTTTGTGAAAAGCGTAGCTTTGTGGACGAGACTTTGTCGAACCTCACAACCCGAAAATGGTCGAAACAGGAAGGATGCAGCTAGGTTATTGGGGGTAGTTTAATGACCCGGGATTTTGACCATATTATTATAATAAGAATTTAATCTAATTTAAATAAAATACGAGCTTTTCATTTATAAACAAATAAGATTTTTGGGCATTATCAGTTATATATATGTTGTGAAGGAAATTTTGATTTAAAATCTAAAATAGATTCTTTCAAAAATATTTACAATAAAATTTATCTTATTCAATTAAATTAAAGGTTTCATATTATTATTAGATATAATATATTTATAAATGTAGTCTGCAATAATAATGTTTACAATAAAACAATTCTATCCATATTAAATATAAATATAAAATATACTAATGCAAATATAGGTTATAAGTCAAATATTTGAAGATTAAACTCTAAATAAAAATTGAATTTAGGAGTTATTCTAACAACAACTTATATGATTAAAATAGAATAAATCTTATAAATATTGAACATAAGTATAAAATAAATATATTCTTATAAACATAAATATATGAACATAAGTATAAAACTATGATGTAAATATAAGATATAAATAGAAATATAAACTATGTAAATACAAACATATGTTATAAATTAAAGGTTTGAAAGTAAAATTACAAATAGAAATAAAGTTAAGAAGCTATGCTAACAAATATGATCAAGTATTGCTGTGTAATATATTTAAGTACAGAACAAAAACAAAATCTTTAAAAAGAGAAAAGTATAACACATATGGGCTATATCATACATAAATGCAATGCAAAAGAAAAGACAAACTAGTTATATTCAAATATCTGGACACAAATATGTGTAGGTAATGTCCAAGCTAAAAGATAATAAAAACAAAAGCTTTATACCAAAATCTATGTACAAATATGTAAATATCAGCAAATTATTAATTAGATGTAAACTTATTTGAAGACAATCTCATTTAATGCTTTCATCTCAACACCCTAAACATTTACTCAGATGAATTTATAATATCACTCCAAAAATTACAGTACAGTTACATAAAACAAAATATGCTCAAACAAGTTAAGGCTTGGGCTAGAAGCTGATATTCCTGTTCAAAGAGCTGTTCTTATATATAAACATCATACTGGTTCGTTTACAAAAAACTTAGCTAACCTGAGAAAGAAAAGATAAATAAACATCATCTTTATTTGCAAGCTCAAACAACTCTTTCAATAATAAAGCAGGGGGATTTTCAGAGGTTCAAGCTGTAGGTTTTCATCAACAAATTATCCTCTTTTTCAAACAGCATCTTAAGTGAGTAAACATACTTTTTGAAATTTAAATCTAAATTATAGGTTCATGAAAATATTATGTTGTTATATATTTGTTCTGTGATGTTGCTGTTTTACTGAAGTTCTGATATGAGATGCTCTTCAATATTTTCAAGTCCCTAAGCAAAGAATTGAAAAGAAAATTTATGTTCTTCATATAAAAACATTTTAAAACTTAGAAATTTAAACTAATTATGTTTGTATAAACAAACATAAGGACCTGGAAAATTATTTGAAGGATGATAGAGTAACATAGTTACTGTAAGAACAATATTTCAGCAAAAAAGAAATAATTTGTTAAATTCGAATATTCTAAATTGTGATTTTGATTATATATCTGAAATAAACACACAAAGATAAGATTTTTAAAGCCAGAATGATAATTTTTAGTTTAGGAACGTAAGAGCAGTTTACAGATGAACAAAAATCACTTTTTTTTCAAATTTCGGTTGATTTAATGAATTGTTGATGTTGAAATTTGTTATGGAGCTAGATTATTGATTCATGGACATAGGAAAAATACCAGAAAAATTATCGAATGCAAGAAATTTGGGACGAATCAAGAATAGGGTTTTGGGTTCATGTTTTCTGGGTTTTGTAAGTTCGATGATTTTGTTGCCTTGAATCAACCGAGCTTCACGATATTTTGGGAGATGGTAGAGGGAGATGATGGCGAGGTATGGCCGGAGCCACGTCGTCGCTGGTGGTCGAGGTTGTGTGGACGTGGCGATTTTCCATTGAGGCATTCGAGATGCTATTCGAACGAACATGCATATTTTGAATTTGAGCTTTACGTGATGAATTGGGATTTGTTTTCGAACGAGAGTTCGATTTACGGTTTGTAGGGGGTGCCGTGGATGGCCGGAGTGGTGGCGGCGCGCCATGCACGTACACGGTGGCGCGAGTGGTGTCAGCGTTTCAGGTGGTTGTCGTCTCGACTAATCACTCATCGTGGGGTTTCTTCGAGTTTTGGACTGGGTGTGTACACGAGTGCTTTCGCGTATTACTGCAGTTTTAAGTTAGCCTAAAATTAAAAAAGAAGAAGAAAAGAAAGCGTGGAAGAAGAAGAACACGAGTAGGAGAGAGGAGGACGTGGGAAATTGCTGGGGGTAACTCGACTCTTACTCGAGTAAGCAACGTACTTGCCTCAGGTCATTTTTAAAGGGTTAAGCCAAAACTCTTTTTAAGTTATTTTTGTTAACAAAACTCAGTATTATGTAAGTAAACATTGTTGACAAGGTTTAAGCTGAGACTTGACTTAAAATTTATTAAGAAAGTTTTACAAAACGTAAGATGGTTAATTAATTTAAATTGAAAGTTAATTAAGATTTGTAATTAATTTATAATGGTGATTTAATAAATAGTTTAAGATTTAATAAATTTGTAATTAAAGATTGATAATAATAATCTTGTGTAAATCAATTTGAAACTAAGAATTTAATTAACCATTTAAAGTTAATTAATTAATTAATAAATAAATAGTAGTTAACTAATTAAATAATTAATTAAGTATTAATGATTAATTTAATTGGTAAGTAATGGTTAATTATGTAATTAGTGATGATTAAATGGGTAATTAAGGTTTATAAATCAATAATTAAGATTATTAATTAAGAATTAAGAATTAATTAATTAAGTTAGTAATTAAGAAGAAATTAATAAATTTAATAAGTCGATTAATTAGTAATTAACTAAGCAGAATAAAATGGTTTACTCTTAAGTAATTAATTAAGTTTAACTTAATCAAAAAAATTTGATATGAATTGATGATTCTGTTTGATTTACTCTGATATCTATTGGATGATATTCTATGATATTTTGTGAGACATTCTGAATATATCTATGATGACTATGCATGATTTATATGTGATAAATGTTATGTGAATTCCGAGTATTGAATTTAAATTGTTTAAACTATTTAAAGAACTTGGCCTCTAAAATGGCGTTTGGATTTCGACGAGACCGGGATCGGGTGTCAATTTGATATTTCGAAAACCACGTCGATCCAAATTAAACGTTAGGTCATGGTGTTTGCACAAAAAATGGGCAAACACCTCCAAGTCGTACGATTTAGTTGATTATGTGTTGTTCTTAGTGATTTGGTTTATGCAAATATATAAATAGATGGACTAAACTATAAAAGACACACAGATTTATAGTGGTTCGGCCAGAATGTGCCTACGTCCACTTTATATGTTATTCTCCTTTTCTGTTCAGATTACAAGTACAAAGCTTTGATTACAAGTATCTAAAAGTTGTTTGAAAGTTCTATCTGTGCTTGAGCTCTCAAACTTGTTCCCCATTGTTGTACCCCTGCCCCTCTATTTATAGAGTGAGGCTGGGTGCAGGGGTCTTGGATGTATATAGCTGCTGGTGGGCCTGGGCTGAAGCAATCTGGCCTGGCAGAGTTGGTCCGGTCCTGTCCTCCCTTGCTTCTGGTTCGGCAGCGCGTGGAGGTGGGTTGGTTCGGTGGGACATGGTCCGGTGATGTGTAGAGGTAGGTTGGTTCGATGGGACATGGTCCGGTGGTGAGTGGATGGAGATGGTCCAGCGGTGAGTGGATGGAGCCTGGTTCGGCTATGCTTTGGTCCGGTAGTTGTTGGAGGTGGGTTGGTTCGGTAGGTGTTTGGTTCGGCAGGGTGGTCCGGTAGTTGTTGGAGGTGGGTTGGTTCGGTAGGTGTTTGGTTCGGTAGGGAAGTGGATGGAGATGGTCCGGTGGTGAGTTCCTTTCCTTTGGTTCGGTGGGGGTGGAGACGCCCTCAACATTTGCCCCCCAAAGTGGGGCATATGTTAATATATGTCACGCTTTCTTTTAGCTTGGGGGATTCTTGCCCGGTCTTGTATGCCGAGCCAGTTGGTCCGGTTGTTGATTTTTGCCTATAAGTATTGGCCTTAGGCCTCCTTCATTCCTTACCCGCTGAATTGGTTATAGTGCCGAACCAACTATAGTGCTGAATCAGTCTCGTTTGCCGAACTATTTAAAGTGCCGAATCAATTCTGATTGCCAAACCAGGTGAGTCATCTTTTTGCCGAATGATCTTATGTTCTTGAATTACCGGATGCACTCGTGGATTCCGAGTACTGAATGATCCCTTATATTTGACTTACCGGATGGACTCGTGGGTTCCAAGTACCGAATGATCCCTTATATTTGACTTACCGGATGGACTCGTGGATACCGAGTACTGAATGAACTTGCCGAATGATCTTTTACTCTTGAGCTGCCGAATGGACTTTAGGTTGGGACTCCTGAATGAACTCGGGGATTCCGTGTGCTGAATGAATCTTTAGCTTTTTATGTTTCGACATATGAATGAAATTCTAGACTGTACGTACTTGTTTTTTATATCTCTACTTCTAACAATGTGCTTCCTTGTGTTGCAGATAAATGTCTCATATGGTGGAAACTCGATCAGATAAGAGGAAATCTACGGACAGAAGGGAGTCCCCTGTGGTGCCCCCAGCCCAGCCAGGACCGCGACGACAAGGACCCACCCCGAGATCACTAGTGGACGGATATGGTCCTCAAGAGCTTCTGAACTCTCCTCCTGATTTCTTTCCAAGCTCCCTCAAAGAGGAGCAGCTTGATGTCATCTCCCGCTCCTTTGGGATTGATAGAGCACGCATGCTGTTGCCAGGGAAGGGGGTCATGCCATATAATCCCCCTGAAGGATACTTCGCTTATAGTTGGTACCACTGCATGCGTGGGGCCATTCCTCCAATCAATGCTTGGATAGTTAGCTTCGTCACCGATTTGAAGGTGGCCCCTTTCCAGCTCCAGCCCAACTCCTACGCTATCTTGGTGTGCCTATTCATGATTTTCCAGAGAAAGTACGGGCGCCCCCCTTCCAACCGGGAGATTCGATACCTATATAACTTGAGAGGTTACAAGAAGTGGTCTCCATACATCAGCCTGGAATCGGCCGTGTCCTTCAAGTCGGTCCTGGACTTGTATTCAAAGTTCACCATGTTTAAGAAGGAATGGTTCTTCGTCCAAGATGACTCTGTTTCTATCCACCGCTTCACTCTGGCTGTAAGTTGAAGTTTACTTGTAATTTCTATTTTGACTGCAATGCTTCTCCTCATGTGCTTTACTATTTGCTAGCGACAGGTGGCTTTGCGGTAGAGAATGATCACTTGGTTCAGATGGCCGCGGAGATAGAAGCCATTTCGGGAAGGGAGAGGTCAGCTTCTTACCTGATCAGAAACGCTACTCTTCTGGAGCACAACTTGATTCTACCACATCAGTCTGTGGTCAAGCAGAGGGATACAGCTGAGGAAAGAGCTGCCAAAGCCAAAGGAGGGGCTATGGCGAAGAGCAACAAGAGAAAACCCTTCTCGATACCTCCCATCGTCGGGGGGAAGAAACTCAAGAAATCTGATGGACCCTCTTCCAGCACATGCCCAGATGCTCCGGAGGAGGAGAGCGCGGAGGAGGAAGGAGGCGAGGGTGAAGGAGGTGAGTCGGAGAGAGGAAGTAGTAGAGAAGGTGATGGTGGTGATGATGGACAGAGTGGTAGTGGCGTTGGTGCCTTGACCTCTGGGCAAGCAGGTGAGATTCAAGAGTGGACGGCTGATGCTTTCCGCCAAGCTTTTGAGGGGCTGGAGGGAGGATCGGCTCCGGAAAAGGAGTCCGAGAGAGCTGACAAGGCCGGGACTGGTGCCGGTTCATCCTCTCAGAGTATTCCGGCTAAGGAGACTCTGGTGATCCAAGGTGAATTTTTGACTTCTGCAGACTCCCTTTATGATAAGGACTTAGGAATATTTTATGGCCAGCTTCCGTCCTGGAATGAGATTCAGGACTTATTGCAGTATCCCACTCCCCCTCAGGGTTTGTATAATAAATGCGTCTTCTTACTCCCTTTCACTTAACATATTTCTTGAATTATGGATTAGTGTATGCTCGTAACACTTGTCCTTTATTCCAGGGGCAGGCGAGGTGGCCAATACATCAGATGTTCGACATCGCCTCGAACAATACAAGCTACTCAGAGCCTCTGCTAGACCGAAGCCTCCTACTAGCCGCCCCGGGGATGTAGTCGGCTATCGTCCACTTCTCGGGATTATTGAAGAAGACATCCAAAGGAAGAAGAGGGGCCGCTCCTTGTTCGAATCTCCATCTCGTTCTCAATCTCCAACTCAGCCGCTTCAGGATATTACGGAGGAGACTACTGATTTTGTACCCTCTCCGCATCTATCTGAGAATCCTACCGTTACTCCGATAGATCATCCTAGCTTGGCTCGCAACCTATTCGCGGGTCATCCGGACCTAGACCCGAACCCCCATGATATTTCCTTCGATGAAGTTACCGGTGAGCACCTCCTACCCCGCAATCCTATGGTAAGGGTACTTGATGAGACTAAGTCTTTAGATCTCGATTTGTTGACCACTCGGATCGTGACTATGGGGGATGAGGCTAAGGCAAACATCGATCGGGTGGCTGAGGAGACCAGGAAGCTGATGGCGCATCATGCCCAACTGGTCAAGGCTGGAGAGGAAATCGAAAGTGCTAACATTCGGTTGCGGCTAATGGTTTCCGATCAGGCCAAACAGCTTGCCGATCAGGCCATCCAGATCTCCCAGCATGAGGCAGCCTCCAGACGACTAAAGTAAACCATGGAGAAGGCTAGCAAGGCAGAGTTGCGAAAGATGGAGGCTGCTTGCAAGAAACGAATTGACATGGCCATCGCAACGGTGGATGAGGTTTGGAGAGCGGATCTTGAGCAGGTAGAGGAGTTATCTGGAAGGCTTCAAGCCGCAGGGCTTGCTCAGGCCAAGCTAAAGGAGGAGACGGAGGCGATGAGGAGATCCCTCCAAGATGACTGCTCGCGATACCGAATGGAGAGGGATGCCGCCATTGCTAAGTTGTCGGCTTCTGAGGCCCGCATGAGGGAGTTTGAGGAGAACGAGGGGATGATGGATGATATGCTGTAGGATATGTATTTTCGTACTTGGAAGAAGGGCAACCTATCCTGGATGGACGATTACCCCCGGGTCATGGCTAGGATATATCTCCGGGCTTTGGAGGAGGCCAAGGCTGATGCGGATAAAGAGGATGGCACGGCCTTCAGAATGGATGTGGTCACCACTCAGTTCACCAAGGAGGAGAAGGTGGCGGTGAAGGAGGGCATGCGGCTGCTTACCGCCGAGGAAGTGGGTGTGCAGTTGGAGGATGATGATCACGGAGCAGACGCTGGTAAGTCTTCCCCTTTAATCTTTCCTTAACTTTTTTGCTTATCGTTTTTTCTAATAGATTCTTCTCCTGAATTGGACAGGTGGGACCTCTGGTCAGCATGCTGGGAGTTCTGATCCTGCGGTCAAGTAGATCTTGGGGGCTTGGAAGGATAGAGATGAAATTCTGATGCTGCCGACTATTTTGACTTGATCCGGGCATTTTTGGTTTTACTTGACATTCCTGTATATACTAGCTCTAAAACATTAATTTACTTTCAGGTTGTAATTATGTTATTGCAACGAACGACTTTATTTTTAACATGTAATTTTATAACATAAGCTGATTCTGTCATATTAGGATGCTGTCATTACTTTGATGTGTTGCACAAGAAATATAGCCGTGCATGTGCTAGTGATTCAATTGCGTTTTGATGTCAAGTTCTCGCTTTAAAATATAATTTCATGTCTTGCAATGTTAATGTGATGTGTGAATATATCGGAGCTACTTATTTGTATACAAGAGAAGGGAGTACTGCTCTTTCAATTTTTAGTAGTAGAAGCTTTGAATGCCTTGTGTGATCGAGTACGGAATGCAGTTGAGTGACCCGTCATCCAGTTGTGAGTTCTTATTCCCATTAGCGAGTGCTTCTTACTTGGTGTCCTGTACTTTAAGGGTTTTTATAGAGGATATGAGGAAAGTTTTTAAATAAAATGGAAATATGAGAAAAAGCAAAACTTCCAATCACGGAAGGCCTTCGATGTGCTTAAGTTCGTGGCAAACGGGTTTTGTAGTCACTTTCCCTAGCTGTGGGTCTTGGAGACATTCGTCACCCATCTTACGCCTCCGCGGGGAGTTTTCTTTTTTACCACAGTCGTACTTAAGACACATCGGAGCCGAGATCGCGCACAGTAACTACCCGGGCCATTATGGCCCGTAATCGTGGGTATTATTCGATTTACCATGGCCGGCTAGCGTGGGTGCCGATCGTCAACTGTGAACTGCCCCTGGTAGGCCACACCTTATGTTGGGGCTTATAATCGGTTCACAGTCGCCGGTGAGCCGAACGCCGTAATGAGCTGCCTCGGCTATAGTCGGCGTTATCGGTGTCTTATGATCGGTTCATTACAGTTGGCTTTAAGGGTCGTCGCGAGCAATGAGTTAACCCACAGCAGAGGGATGCTGGAGCAAAAGTGTCTCATTGGCGAGGGCATAGATTCGTACAGTACCTGTTGGGTTTTGTCTAGGTGAGGTTGTGTCGTGGAGCGTCCAGAATGGAAATGCCGTTTCATAGGATTTTGTTCAACAGAAAAGGATAAAGCTTAACAAGCAGCCAAGATATAAAGGAACAAGTTAAAAAGAGACAAGATTTTTAAAGTGGTTCGGCACGAAAATGCTGTGATTCTCTTTGTTAATTCACTTCATATGGGCAGTACAAGTTAAGAAAAGTATCGACGAAGGTGTTGGATGTTCCATGCCCTCTGGAACACCTCTCCGTCCACTGTTGACAAAATATAAGCTCCGTTGTGGAGATCTTTATGAATTACATAGGGTCCGTCCCAGATTGGATCTAGCGCTCCAGGGCGCGGGAAGATCCGCTTGAGGACAAGATCTCCTTCTTGTAAGCTGCGGTGCTTGACTTTGGAGTTGTATTGTGCTGCCACTTTTTGCTTGTATGCTGCCGCTTTGAGTGCTGCATCGTTTCTTCTCTCTTCGATTAGGTCCAAAGACATGTGTAGGAGTTCTTCATTCTCTTCTGGGTTGTAGTGGATCCTACGGTGGGAGGGCACTACAGTTTCAACTGGGAGCATGGCCTCCGATCCGTATGCCAAAGAGAAAGGAGTATTTCCTGTTGATGTTCTGTAAGATGTGCGGTAGGCCCAAAGTGCCGTAGGAAGTTCATCCACCCAAGCGCCTTTTGATTTTTCAAGTTTCTTCTTGATTAGAGTTTTGAGAATTTTGTTAACATCTTCGACTTGTCCGTTTGCCTGGGGATAAGCTACAAATGATAAGCTTTTGTGAATTCCGTGCTCTTGGCACCAGTCGGTGAATTCCTTGCTGTCAAATTGAAGTCCATTGTCCGATATGATTTTGAGTGGAACCCCGTACCTGCATAAAACATTTTTGATCAAGAAGTTAATAACTTTGCTAAAGATACTTCATTTAGAGGCTCCGCTTCCACCCATTTGGTGAAATAGTCAACTTCCACTATGGCATATTTGGCTCCGCCTCGGCCCATTGGCAGTTCGCCAATCAAGTCAATTCCCCATATTGCAAACGGCCAAGGGCTGGTCATCTGAGTAATCTCATTGGTTGGTAGTCGAGGAATTTTAGCAAATTTCTGACATCTGTCGCATTTTTTGACAAAGTCCAAGGCATCTTTGTTTAAGGAGGGCCAGAAATACCCATATCGCAGTATCTTCTTTGCCAGAGTCTGCCCTCCAGTGTGGTCTCCGCAACTTCCTTGATGGATGTTGGATAAGATTTCCTTGGCTTCCCTTCCAGCGACACATTTTAATAAGGGGTTAGATAAGCCGCGCCGATAGAGGATGCCTTCTTGTATTGTGTAGCGGGAAGCACTCCTCAAGATTTTTCTGACTCCGTTACGCTCGTTGGGTAGTGTGCCATCTTGCAAGTATTTTCAGATAGGAGTCATCCAAGTTTCTTCTTCGATTGCAGCTATCAAATCCTCTTGTTCGAAACTTGGGGCTAGTTGTTTTGAGATGGCGACTGTTCCAGAAATGGTGCTGTTCTTCATGCTAGCTTGCTTTGCCAGTTCGTCGGCCTCTCGGTTCTCCTCTCGAGGAATGTGTTTGATTAAATAGTGGTCCAACTGATCAAGTAGCAGCTTGGTCTTCTTTAGATATGCTGTGAGTCGTTCCCCTCGAGTCTGGAATTCCCCCAGTATTTGATTTACAATAAGTTGAGAATCACTATAGAGACATAAAGAACCGACTCCGATCTCTAGGGCAAGTTCTAATCCGGCTATCGCTGCTTCGTATTCTGCGTCGTTGTTGGTGGCAGCGAATTCCAACCTTAAGGAATAGTGGAGCTTCCTTCCCTTGGGGGTCATTATCATAACACCTGCCCCGAGCCTTGTTCGTTTGATGCTCCATCTACAAAGAGATTCCACTTGATATCTTTTGTTATTTCAGATCGATCTTTACTTTCGTTGGAAGTGAATTCAGCAATGAAATCGGCCATGGCTTGTACCTTGATGGCGGTGCGAGGATGGTAGGTGATATCATACTGACTCAGTTTAATGCACCATTTAAGTAGTCGCCCAAAAGTGTCGGGGCGGTGGAGTACTTGCCTTAGCGGTTGATCGGTTAAAACTCTGATGGAATGAGATTGGAAATAGTGTCGCAGTTTCCGTGACATGATTAGCAAACAATATGCTAGCTTTTCAAGTTTAGGGTATCTGGCTTCTGCCCCTGTAAATCTCTTGCTTACAAAGTATACGGGACGCTGTGCGCGGTTGTCTTCTCTCACCAAAGCGGCGCTTAAAGCATGGGATGATACAGCAAGGTATATGTATAGTTCTTCGCCTTCATTTGGAGTTAAGAGTACTGGTGGTCTCTGAAGGTGTTCGATTAGGTTAAGGAAGGCTGTCGAGCATTCGTCAGTCCATTCGAACTTTCCTTTGTCTTTTTTTAGAGGTTCGAAGAAGGGGATGCATTTGTTGGTTGCCTTAGAGATGAACCTGCTTAGGGCGGCCACTTTCCCATTTAGGCTTTGCATCTCTCTTCAAGTGGATGGTATCTTGATATCTTGCAAAGCCTGGACTTGTTCGGGGTTTGCTCCAATTCCCCTGGCATGGACGATGAATCCCAAGAACTTTCCCGACGATACTCCGAAGGAGCACTTTAGAGGATTCAACTTCATTCCATATTGGCGAAGTACTTGAAACATCTCGTCCAGGTGGTTTATATGATCGTTGGCTTTCCTCGATTTTACCAGCATGTCATCCACATAAACTTCCATAGTTCATCCTATTAGTTCCGCAAACATCTTGTTGACGAGGCGCTGATAAGTAGCTCCGGCGTTTTTAAGTCCAAAAGGCATTACTCTATAGCAGTACAATCCCCGGGCAGTGATGAAACTAGTGTGGTCTTGATCGGGGGCGTGCATAGGGATATGGTTATATCCTGAGTATGCGTCCATAAAGGATAAGAGTTCGTGTCCGGCTGTGCTGTCCACGAGCTGATCGATTCAGGGGAGTGGGAAGCAGTCCTTTGGGCAAGCGTCATTTAAGTTGGAGAAGTCGATGCATGTTCGCCATTTCCCATTAGCCTTCTTTACCAGCACCGGGTTGGCGATCCATTCCGGATAGATGGCTTCTCCTATGAAGTTATTGGCAAGTAGGTTCTTTACTTCTTCCTCGAGGGCGGCTGATCGTTCTTCCCCCATGCTTCTCTTTTTCTGCTTTACTGGCACCTTGGTGGGATCGATGTTCAGTATGTGGCACGCTACGTCTGGGGAGATTCCAGTCATGTCAGCGTGCGCCCATGCAAATACATCCAAGTTGTGGCTAAGAAAACTGACGAGTTGATCATTCAATTCCGCTCTTAACTGAGACCCGACTCTCAGCAGTCTACTTGGGTCGTGTTTGTCTATAGATACAAATTCCATAGCCTCTGCAGGCTCGGTGGTGGCCTCCTCCTCCTTGTCCCTAGGGTCTAATTCGTTGAAAGGATCACTGGTATATCGAAGAGGAGGGGCTTTCTTTATTTGCTATGCTTCCAAGTTTTTCTTGCAGAAAGAGGTCTCTGCGTCCTTCCCTTTATCCTTCCTGCGGTTATTGCGAAGTTCAGTTACATAGCAATCTCGAGCGGCATCTTGATCTCCCTCTATTTCTCCTATTCTGTTATCTGTTGAAAATTTCATCTTCAGACACCACGGGGCTAGGACAATTTGGAAGTCAGATAAGGCTGGTCTTCCCAAAAAGGCGTTGTAGGCCGAGTGGTTCTCTATTAGCACAAATGTTTGTTTTCGCACAACAGAGCGGGGATGACTTTCTATTTCGACAAAGAGGTCCAGTTGCCCGAGGGGCATCTTCGCATCCCTAGTGAAACCATGTAGCGGTTTGCTACAGGGAGACACATCCTTCATTGACAACTTCATTTTGTCGAAATCATGCTTGAATAGGATATTTACTGAGCTTCCAATGTCTACTAGAATTCGAAAAACTTTGGCTGGACCGAACCAGGCAGAGATGACCATAGGATCCATGTGAGGGTACTACCTTCCCTCTAGATCACGCCTACTGAATGTGATGTCATCATTCTCTTTCCTCTTCGGGTGGCGTTCTTCTGTAACAGAATTAACGTAGCCTTCATTATTTCTAAGTGACTTACCGTATCTTTCCATCTCTGCCCAGCTTCCGTCGGTGATGTGTGGCACTCCTGATATGGAAAGGACCACTATCTTCTCTTGACTGGAGCCGCTGGTGTTGCGATTTCCTCCGCCTACTTCCGGGAGGGGTAGCCCTGGGTTTTCATTGGCGGGAGTTGAATTCCTGTTATGACTGTTATGACCTTTCACATAGCGCTGCAGTCTCTTCCTTCTGATGTGCTCTTCAATCAAGTCCCGGAGATGATGGCATTCATTAGTGTCATGCCCATGAGATTCGTAGAAGCGACAGAACTTTCCAGATTTAATTGCATTATCTGATTCCTTCTTGTGTGGGGGGCGCTTGTATCTGACTTCGTCTTGGGTTCCCAAGAAGATGTTTTCGATCGTTTCATTTAAAGGAGTATAGGATTCAGATCTCGGTCCTGGCCTATACAAACGCTTTTCTCCCTTCTTGCCCCCAGCACTATCTCTGTAGTCATTTCTTCGAACATCCTTTGCTACTGCGGGAGTATTGCCATGAGCTGCCTTGGTCTGCTGCCCTGTCTGCCTTTCAATGGCAGCGTCTTCAAGTCTCATATATTTCCCGGCTTCATGGAAGAAATCGGGTAAGGTGGCTGGCTTTTCTTTCGTTAATCTTCTAGCAAATTTAGTATCCAGATGCACACCACTGCAGAGGGCCATTAGGATAAGTTTCTCGTCGGCATCTTGGCTGCGGCCACTGCGGCGTTGAATCGGGTTAGATATTGCTGCACTGTCTCTCTGGGTTTCTGTTTGATATTAGATAAGGAATAAGCGTCCTTGGGTTGTTCCACATGAATGCGGAACTGGCTGATGAACTTTTCTTTCAACATTTCCCATGAGCTGATGGACCCCTGGGGTAGATGGCAGAACCAGGAGGTAGCTAGATCTGCCAAGAATAGTGGGAAGCATTTACACAACACTCCCTCTGTTGCTCCGCTCATGAGCATATGCTGTGTGTATCTCTGCAAGTGTACAACGGGGTCAGAGGTTCCCTTGTAGGGCTCCATTGTTGGCATTTTCCATTCTCGGGGGGTGATGGCGATTTCGATATTGCGGGTGAAGGGGCTGGTTACCCTAGCGCCTATCCCTCGATCTCTTTGATCCCGTCAGACGCACTCTCTGAACAATCGCGCCATCCTTTCATCAGAACTTGGAGCGGATAGAAACGAGTTTGGTTCTTCCCTGCGGGATTGATTCCGTCCAGATGACTTGTAAGGATGGTACCGTCTATCACTCCTAACATTCTCCAATGGCTACCTCTGGTCTTCCGTAGGCACGCTAGGGTCATCCATAGTTGGCCCTTGCCTTGATCTTCCCCTGCTGGGTTCTGTTCTCAGCACTTCCTCGGGTCCAACTTCGGGCTGGACTCCAGTTCGGCCCCGTCTATTGGTGTTTCCATGGTTAGGTAGCATGGCCGGCTCAGCTACATCCGACCCCTGCCTGGTACCTCCCCCGTTGGGTTCGGTTCCAAGTGTTTCCTCGGGTCGGAACTCGGGCTGAGTCCGAGCTCGGCCCCTACCATAGTTGTTTCTGTTGTTAGCTTCTTCATAGAAGAAAGACCTTTGTCGTCTCCCAGATCCTCTAGACCAGGACTCACCCCATGATTCAGTGTTGCGATTGGATTCTTCAGCATCCCTTAAGCGTGACATGAGTTGGTCCACCAAGGCTTCTTGTTGAGATGCGAAGCGGTTAGTTACTTCAGCCACAACCCTGTCCAGATCCGTCCTTGTAATTGGTTGTTCCGTAGCAGGGGCTGTCGGACTTGCCTGATTTTCATTTGCTATTGGAACCGGACGATTGTCTTGAGCTCTGATCACTGGGTCTAGGATACTGCTAGTTGCGATGTTCTTTCCTTTGTTAGCATCTCTCTTCCGTCCGGGAGGCATGTTTTCCGAGCAATGAACGATGCTGATAGAAAAAGGGTTAAGTGGGGGAAGCTGAAGCTTCGACCTCAGCTCTCAATGAAAGCACCAAAAATGTTTGCACAAAAAATGGGCAAACACCTCCAAGTCGTACGATTTAGTTGATTATGTGTTGTTCTTAGTGATTTGGTTTATGCAAATATATAAAATAGATGGACTAAACTGTAAAAGACACATAGATTTATAGTGGTTCGGCCAGAATGTGCCTACGTCCACTTTATATGTTATTCTCCTTTTTTGTTCAGATTACAAGTACAAAGCTTTGATTACAAGTATCTGAAAGTTGTTTGAAAGTTCTATCCGTGCTTGAGCTCTCAAACTTGTTCCCCATTGTTGTACCCCTGCCCCTCTATTTATAGAGTGAGGCTGGGGGCAGGGGTCTTGGATGTATATAACTGCTGGTGGGCCTGGGCTGAAGCAATCTGGCCTGGCAGAAATGGTCCGGTCCTGTCCTCCCTTGCTTCTGGTTCGGCAGCGCCTGGAGGTGGGTTGGTTCGGTGGGACATGGTCCGGTGATGTGTGGAGGTAGGTTGATTCGGTGGGACATGGTCCGGTGGTGAGTGGATGGAGATGGTCCGGTGGTGAGTGGATGGAGCCTGGTTCGGCTATGCTTTGGTCCGGTAGTTGTTGGAGGTGGGTTGGTTCGGTAGGTGTTTGGTTCGGTGGGGAAGTGGATGGAGATGGTCTGGTGGTGAGTTCCTTTCCTTTGGTTCGGTGGGGGTGGAGATGCCCCCAACACATGGCATCTCAAGTGAAGGTCGAGATGGTGTTTTCAGAATGCAAGGGTTATCGTCGTTAACTCCGAGGGTGATTCCAAAACGAGTGTAACGAGATAATGCCTTCGGTTTGTTCGAACCCGGAACGAACTTGTATGGATCGAATGCTTTCAGCACATCATCAGGCGGACGATGAGCGTTCTAAGAGATATGTTTTATAAAGGTAATTGCACCCTCAAGCCTCATCAACCGAGAATGGCTAAAACAGAGGATTTGCAGCAAGGTTAGGTGGGTCATGCCCAAGCAGGACGAGATATACTCCTGTCTAGATGTCGCTTTTTATTCGGCTGTGTGGGCAGTTGGATCTGCAGCCAACTGCGGGGTTATCTTGTTCGGGACTAGTCAGTAAGGGATGGTTCCGGCCTTGTGTTGTAGGGGAGTTAGGGTGGCTCCTTGGTACGGTGATTTAGGCCCTGTACTATGACGGGCGGTACCCCAGTAGCCCTACCATTGTATGGACTCCAATCTCCAATAAGTGTCGTACGTTTTGATTGTGCCCAACTATGTTGGAATGTGAGATGTAAGCATTTTAGCTATTTCTGTATTTTACTTGAAAACCCTAGACACTATTATAATATCACTGGATTTCCTATAAAATGTTTTGGTTAGCGTAAGGTAAAAACTTACCCGTATTTATGTGTGGGGAGTCTTACGTGATACCTTTATTTTCAAATGTTTTTCAAACTTAAACAACTTCAAACCGTTTACTCATACCAGACCCATGTCTGACCCGGAGTTTATATTTTTTTTTTCATAAACTCTTGGGTACTCAAATTTTTATGAATAGCCAAGTGATAGGTTTTGGATTCTGATTTCTGGAGGAGCTTGGAGCAGGAGTTCCAGATGTATCTATATATCTATCTAGTTCCGCTGTGTTAGTTGATTATGCTGTATATCTGATGTATATAGTACAGATGTATGTATGACTATCATGTGTATTGATATTGTATAACTCTGATATATGTAAAACTATGTAATATTTGTTTGATATATTATATTTTGTTCCATTCCGCTGTGAGATTCTAATGTTGTTCTTCTTTCTTTCTATTCTTTTCTATTTCTAGCCCTTTCTTTCTTAATGATGATACGTCTTTCTAGGAGTAGAAGGGCGGGTCGTCACAGGTAGCGCCCTTTAGGGTATGTGCATTTCCTTCTGGATAAAAGTGGTATCATGGTATGGAGCCCAGATACTCAACTTATGTGGATATTGCAATTATGTTGCTTTGTGGTTGTTGTTGTTGGGTCCTCGGATAAAGGTCGGTTACGACTGGGGGATGGCATACTCGTGTAGTAGTTACCTAGTTACAGAGGTAACCCGGCCTTGTGTTGGCAAAGATTCGGTTAGGTTCTCGGGGCGTCCCTACAGAGGTGTACCCATGTGGCATGGGAAGTTCCTTAGCCTGACCATTTGTTGGAAATCCAATCAATAATATGCGCCCAATACGGTTTTAGTTGTAGAACCTGCCATTTAATATGGTAGCTATAATAGGCATACTATAATGGTACGTATGCTGGCTAAGATTAATATTATACTTTCAAAATGTTTTCACACTATGCACTAATAATAATATCAAAAGAGTTTTCTTCTATTAAGCATATTTGACTATCATAAGGAGAAATCTTCCCCAAGTGTGCGATTACATTGTGTGTGTGCCAGGAGGCTTTATGGTAGTTTCATTTTCCAAAAAGCATGAACGAATTTCTTTTATAAATTATTTTTGTACAAACAACTGTTTTTGTTTACTCATACCAGTCTCATGAGTGACCCGGAGTTTATTGTTCCCTTTCTAAACTCAGGGTGCCCATAATTTCCACATGGGCAACCTAAAAGCAGGTTACCCATGTTTTGGGAGCTAGCTTGGATTTAGAAGTCTTTTGGTAGCTATCGTATTTTGGAAGCTTTTGGTTTGAAATCTTGGAAGCATTGAAGTTTGGAAGAAGGTGCTTAGTTTGGATTCTCGCTCTTTCTTTTTGAAGACTCTGTTGTTTCTCCGCTGTGATGTTCGCGTTTTATTGTTGTATCATGTGTAGTACTTTGATGTTGGTGTTAAACCATTGTAATCAAATATTATATCGAGTGTTGTATCTGTGTCTTTTATTAATGAAATCATCTTTTGTTTCCACTGTTTATATTCATCTAATGTTGTTATAACCTCCATTGAACTGGAGTTCAACGTTTGAATCTCCGACAGTCGAATACAAGTGAGGTATTTGAAGTCGATTTTTAAACACTGGATTTCGAGTCGTGACATATATAGTGCAGGATATTAAACAAGTATTGATTAAGGAGACTATACAGTATCAAGATGCTGATATCAAGAGTAGATTCTAGATGTTGATATAAAGTTTCATGAGTTCAAGAATGAAGACTTGTGAGTATTGAAGAGTTCAAGATTTCAAGATATTCCAAATAAGTTATAGAGTTATAGAATTATGTTAAAACCTTACTAACACTTTTCTGATGTCTCCCACCTTCTCTAGTTTTGTTTTAATTATTTTTCAAATATTATATTTTAAAACAATCTTTTCAAAATATTTTCCAAAATAATTTTCAATCTCTCACAAAGGTATCATTTTAGTGTTTTTTAAGTTTATATATATATACACATATTGAATTTTCATTTATATTTTAATAATTTATAATTATATTGATTTTTCTATATATTATTGAATATTATTATTAAAACTTTCAAAATTATTTTATAAAACTTTATTAAGTTATATTTTGATTAAAATGTATATAAACTATATTTAAATGATTCTACAAAGTATCAAATTATTTTACAAAGCAACGAATTTTTAAAATAATATATTTAAATTATTTTTCAAAATACAAAGGGATATATCGACAAAGCCTATCCATGTATGTCGACATAGTGGCTGTAAAATACAAAATTGAATGGAAGTGTCTTTTCAATGCATCTCTTAGAGAGTGGACATGACCATTATTTCCCTATGTATACAGGACTTCCAAACAAATTTTTATTAACCACTTTCTTATTTTTTCCCTCATTTTTCACTCTCTTGATTTCTAAATCATTTTCCATCGAAACTCTACCAAAATTCAACCAGCATCAAATTCAATCATTATGGTTTGATTCTCTTTCATATACTCTTTGGTTTCTCTCATCTCTCTCAGGATCAAAGTGTTATACAAGAGTTATAAGATCAATTGTAATCAAGATCGAATATCCGAGTCTATAAACTCTATCATATCATACTCTTATACTCTGTGGTGTGCTTGGTGTACCTAAAATCCAAGTAGGTGTGATTGCAGCTTGTTAGGTGTGCTTAGTAGCCCGTAAATATAGTTGGTGTGCTTGTAGCTTGGAAATCGAGCGACTCTACCCAGAGGTAGAGATTCTGCAAGTTGTGACTTGTAGCATTGAAAACGAGATTGTATTTGCATTTACTAATTGAAAATACAAGGAATTGTGCAGGACTACATGTAGGGTAACTGCGAACCAGTATAAAATCCTGGTGTGTTCTTTCTTTTTTACTTTTACTTCATTTACTTTTATCTGTACTTTGATTCTGTGATTGTTAATTACATCATTCTAAGTAAAATCTTAAAGAATTTGAAAAATATTCATATGATCAATTAAAGACTATTCACCCCCTCGCCCTCTAGTGTTAACTTAGCCTTAAAATCCCTATCCCCCTGGCTCACAAAAACATCAATTACCCAATCAAAACAGCATAGCAATCAAAATATTTAACGGAAAGCAATCTATATGCTTTTGCTATGTCACTTTGATCACTGCTGGATCTTATCACTCATCTTACCTTAATACAATTTATAATCATAAAGTATTTGGTTCCAAATTCAAATTAGAGTCTTTTACAACTTCTCTAACCGAAGAACTTCATTCTCACTTCAAAGCCACGTAGAGTTTTAACATTCTTCTTTAATACTAACACTACTGGTCAGACTAATTACTTCTACTTCTTCAACCTCCATTTGTTCCTCTGTTCCTCGTATAGAAATTTACACTTGGATATAATAAGAAAAATACAAACACATTCCCAAATAATTACCCCTATAATCATCGTATACTCCCACTACCAATTAAGTATAAATAATAATATACCTCACACCCACAGGCATAGGGACTCTAAGTCTTATATAAGGCCAGAATTCGTGTCTTTTATACTCTGTATTATTATAAAACTGCTCTGACACCAACAGTCATCCGTATATACATCAATATTTTATTCAATTATTATTTAACGAGATGAAGCGTTTTATTTCAATATATTTCACTTCATTTTTATTTCCATCTTATTATAAAGATACTTCATTTAACTTTAATCACAAAACATTTCATTTATTTATTCCTTCTCCTTTAATATAGTAATTATTGATTCTCACGTCTAATTTCCAATTCCATAATTCAAAACAGTTCATTTGGTTACGAAGAAACCTTTATTCAAACTTGTTAATGAATTTTAAAACCTCAAAATTACTTTCACTTCAAATGTCCTTTTTAATAAGATATTCAAGATATTTGCAAACCCAAATATATCACTTCGAAATGATTATTTATAATCCTCCGTTATTTCAAATACTTCTTTTTAAGCTATTAATCCATTAAAAAAATATTGCTTCCAAAATTAACTTCACATTTTATAACAAATGTTACTTTCCATTCAATAAATAAAATAATTTGCATTCATCTAACCATTACTTCTAATTATCCATTTATAAACTTTCCATTCTTTATTCTAAATTATTCAACATTATATAAATATAACTTTCAAACTTCGTTTCACAAATATCTTCATAATATTTTTATAATCATCAGTGTAAAGAAATATAAATCTTCAAAATTTCCTTATTTTATCCGAAATCCCAAAATTCATCTTTTTTCTAAAATAATTTCTCATTTCAAAATCCGTGAAGTTATTACACCTATATACTTTATTTAAAATTATTCTCTTTCAAATTCTTCATTGATCCGAAATCTCAATATTAAATAAAACATCATTCCAAAATTCACTATTTACTTTCAAATTATTTCTCATCTTTTATTAATAACAAATTATTGAAAATTCACTATTTATTTTCAAATGTATAAGTTTATTTCAAATTTTACTCTTTTAAATTTATTTATCTCCTTTCTAAATAATTTCAAATTCCATTCAGTTATCTTCAAACCTCTACTTCTTACTCAATAATCACAAATCAACAACCTAGCGTTAATCATCATAAAATCAAGAAAATCATAACTCATAACACAATTCCATCGAATTCAAACTACATCAATCATCGATCATCAATAAACAGTCAATCACATCTAATAACCAATCATCGATTCAACCAAGCAATCAAGTAATATATGGGGAATTACACATTAAATAAAAAGAAATAGGAATAGTTGTAAGTGAGATTAGCTCACCAGAATGATGCTCGAGTTCCAAAATAGCAACCATCCTCGACTCGGTGCAATCGTCATTAAGATAATGCCAACATCGTCTCCTTCAGCCTTCAACCATGCTCTACCCTGCCAAAGTTATAGTCATCCTAACACAGCCAAAAACATCCAAATGGTGCCTCATAGATCTCTTTCGCCACTACCAAAACTCACATACGTCACTGCATCACCTCATCTGCCCACTACTATCACGAATGCCAACAATACAACTTCACATGGTCATCATTCATCAAGAACGCAGCAACTCCAGGCACACAAAATCACAGTCAACCTAGCCTCTAGCCAATCCTATCACCAACGTCACCAAAGGTAACAACCGAGGTTTTCAACCCTCAAAAATCGACACTAATACATCCTCGCGATGTAAATCCAAGTGCCGAAAATTCCGATTGTTAGGGGCAAAAGAAAATAAAGATAGAACAGAATCTCACACGAATGGAATAACATATATTATTTCAATATAAAATCTTTACAGTGGAAAATTTTGAATACAATATCAAAGTCTAACCTAGATTCAGCCTGGATAGTTTTAAATCTCTATCTTTACAAATGATAAAAACCAAACAAACCAAATGCAATAGATGCAACGGATAATAGAATAAGTTCATACGTAGACGAAGATCTCCAGTTCTCCTTTGAAAACTCCAAGAATCTTCAACTAAACGTGAAGATCCGATCCAGGTATTGAAAATACCTAGATCAAGCATGATAAACCAGCATGAGATACTCGAAATTTTAAATGCCGATGTAAATCAAAACCTTTGAAAAGAAGGGTATCTCATAAGACCACGCCCACACATAAATATAGACTAGTATTTATCTTATGATAACCAAAACACTTTATGCTGAAAAACAATTTGATCTTTTATTAATGACACTTATAATGAAAAACAATTTGTATTATTATTAATGACATTCTTTTGAAAACTCTTTTCAAGTAATATATCAAAATAAATTATCAATAATCGAACTAAGTCTACGGTAATATATTGTAACAACCCTGAATTTTTGTGATTTATTTAATTGATTATTTTGATTATTTTATTTGAAAACTTTATTATATTTATTAAAATGAATAAATTTTGTTATTTTAAATATAAATTTTAATTTTGTGTGAATGATAATTTCAAACCTGAATAAATTGTATATTTTCCAAAAATGTGGATTTTTGGTCAATCTGGTCAAACTTTGACTTTTAATTTTAAATTTAAATATTTGAATTCTTAAATTTTATCTTTTATTATGAAAATATATTTCATATCATGAATACTGCTTTTCGTTTCGTTGAAATTGGATTTAAATTGTGAAAGTTATACCCTTTACAATATTGTGTGTATATTGAGTTATTTAACAATATTCTTCATTTCAAATTATATAAATAATATTTTTATTTGTCATATCTTATTCTAATTTTTATTATATGTTATTTTACATAAAAAAAATTCTTTTAAATATATTTTTTAAAGTGATGATAAGATTTTTCAAAAGTTTATTGAATTTATTTTCTATTTTTAAAGGCCAGTTTCTATTTTTCTGCTATTTTCTTCAATTAAATTTTATTTAATTAAAATTTATTTATTCATTTTTGTGAATGCGTATTTATTTTATGTTCTTATCTTTATTTATAAGTATTTTCAAGTACATATAAATTTTTCAAAGTTTGTTCCATTTAATTTCAAATTTTCTAGACTAGTTTTCATTTTCTATGCTATTTTCTTATTTTAATAATATCTAATTAATATTTAATTATTAATATTTTGTTTATCTGTTATATTTTCGAATTTTAACTGAAATTATAAATATTTTCAGTTGTTTAAATGTATACAAATATATATATGAGAAATTTGAAAAGGTTTGTGGCCTTTTATTTTCCTAAGGCCTTTTATATTCCACCTTTTCACATTCTAACTTAACTCTTCATTCAATTGGCCATTACTTCCCACTTCTTTCACCGCATACTTCATTCTCATTCATGTAAACTTTCTTTTTATCATTCCAGAAGAAAATTTTCGGCCTTCCTCTTTTGAAGATTTTTTTGGTAAAACTTTATTTCTTTTTTTCACTTTTGTTGCTTCAATTCATTAATTTTTCCCTTGTCTTCATCCCTATATGGCTCGGCTCCTCTCTCCTCCACCATCTTGGCCACCTTCACCACCATCCCTTCTGACCAACATCACCACCAGTCCCTTGCCATGCCATAGCTGTGCCCCTATATGATGAAGAACCACCTTAAAATGAAGCAACATCACCTACATATGTACAAGCCGAGCACTTAGGTCTAGCACCACCTCTCTCAACCACCTAGGCTGACCAACCACCACCACC
Organism: Allium cepa; assembly: GCA_030765085.1. Lineage (NCBI taxonomy): Eukaryota > Viridiplantae > Streptophyta > Magnoliopsida > Asparagales > Amaryllidaceae > Allium > Allium cepa. The sequence continues at coordinate 363,298,263 of CM060934.1, read as the reverse complement.
ACTGGCCTGATCTCAACCTAACACACCTTTGCACACCCTCACCTAACCATACCTGAGGTGGCCGTGCCCTCCATAGCCTTGGCCGAGCCCAAAGTTGCATAGAAACCCTTGCTTTTTTCCTTTTAACTTTAGCCTCTTGCCTCACAAACCTTTGCACCACATTCTCTAGGATAGGCCGACCCTATAGGTCCACAACCAGACCTTAGAGCAAGCTTTAGTCGTGAAATTTCCAGCCATGGCTGAGCCTATGCTGGATGAAGGCAAGTGCAATTGGTTTGGATTTGTTTTGTGCTTGAATTTATAAGTTGTTTAAAAGTATGTGTAGTGTTTATTAATGTATATTTGAATTGTTTTGTCTCATGTATTCAAGGCATTATTCTTTTCTCTCTCACACTCAAATCATTATCGTGCTCTCGTACTTTTATGGACCTCTGTTGGGTATAGTTGTTTTCCATCTTCAGCTTAAACAGGTGAGTTATTCTCACCAGGCATCATGTACATATATAACTAGTAAATTGACCCCTTTTGAATCTGTAAAATGCATTATCATGTTACACCTGCTATATTGTGATTATTTGATGTTCACCCATGCTTAAACACCTGTTATAACATCTGTTACTGTTATATTATGCTGTTATGTTATTTTTATCAGTTTATCACACTGCCAGTTCCCTTTAGATTAGAATCACTATGGGTTGAAATGATACAAACCCGAACGGACTTTAGAATATGAGAAAATCGTTATGGGCTGAAATGATAGGCCTAAATGATTTTCAATTATTTTCAGTTACTTGGGATTGTGGGTTTGAAATGATCAAACCCGGGTTTTCTTTGTAAATTACGGGTTGAAATGATATATTACCCGTATCACTTTACCTAGGCTAGAAAATGAAATACAGACCCATAGTTAAAATATGTTTTTCTAAAAAATTTAAAATATTTTAGAAATGTAAATATTGTAATATTTTGATTTAAATTTGATTAAAAATGATTTTTCTAAAGCATTATTGATTTTCTGAAAATTTATAAGTGAAATAAATTAACGGTAAAGTTAGAAATTTTGAAATGTAAGTTATCTTGGGAAATTTTAATTTGGTGATAATTGGAATTTAAATTAAATATGAAATGTGACAAATTCATGATTAATTGGATTAAACTGAATTTATATGATTTTTGTATTATATTAATGATTTTGTAAAGTTAAAATGTGAAATGAATGAATATTTAAGTTGAAATATAACAAAAATTGAAAATTTGTGAATATGGCTTAAAAGTGAATTTTAAGAAGTAAATAAAAATGAAATTAAGTTATATTTGAAAATTTAAACTTAAGTGTTAAGTTAAATTTAATTTAATGAATTTAAATTTAATGTTGGAATTTAATAAGTGAATTATTATTTAATCTTGATTTTTGAATGTAAATTTAACTTTATAAAATCATGGATATAAGGGTATTTGAATGATTGTTTTTAAAAGTGAAATATGTGATTTGATAAGTTAAAAATGATTTAAATAAAAATATAACTGTTTGTGAAATTATATTGAATATTTGAAGTTAATTAACTGCATTTTTTTGAAATGCTATTATTTCTAATGTAAATGATATTATAGCATTCGTAAATGCTGTAGTTGATAATAATGAACCACATGGTTAAATTTAATTAAAGGCTATTATAGTATTTTGTAAGTTCTATAGTTGTTGAATTTAACTAAGTTTATTTGAAACTAATGTAACCCTATTACAACATTTTTAAATGCTGTCTTTTGTTAAATTGAATTGTTTTGAATGTAACTTTCTGTAGCTTTTTCTAAATGCCGCGAAAGTTGAATTTTCATTTGTTTTATTAAATTAAGTGAATAAATGAATTTTGAAAGATTAAAATTTTGGAAATTTAATAATTTAATTATTAAATATAGTAACTTCATTTTATGATTTAAAATAGAGTAATTTGTTTTGAAATATAAACTATTTGAAATGTGTGTTGAAATGGTATTTTAAATAAATGAATGGGGTTTTGGAATATATGATATTTTGAAATGGATTTTGAATGGTATTGAATTTTGACATGATATTTGATTTCAAAGTACAAATTACCATTTTGAAATTTTAACCACGGGATGTATTTGATTTATAGTTTAACTAATTCTTAAAGGATGGGCGATCCCAAGCATCCTTTAAGTTATTGTACATTATTACCACAGTTCACTTGAGTTGGTTTACAGTATATAAGTATATATTGTCCTGACTCGAGTTTTTTGTGTTTTACTTTACGCTTGGGTCAGCCTGAGTATTCACTGTTTGCGCCAAAATTGGTCACAAACACCCAATATCACGAAAGCACCCGTTTACGTACTCAACTCGATAATAATCAACACAGAACTCAGCAACAATCAATATAGAATTCAGCTCTAAGTAACAAATCACAGTAATTCACAAGCAACAATCACAAACACAGGATTTATAGTGGTTCGGCGTTCGTGCCTACGTCCACTTTGAAGGGTTTCTCTTTATTGCTTTACTCGATTCAATCGATTACAATGGATTACAGCTGACAATTGCTTTGAAATATGAATACAACAGCGATTCTGATAGTTAAACTTGAATCCGGCAGAGTCTTGGCGTTCAATGGCAGAAGTTCTCCGAAGATCCCCTTTCTGAAGGCTTCAGGGTGCTATTTATAGGCGTCGGAGGCCCAGATCTTGCTGAAACTTCGTGAGACTCCTTCTGGCACGTGAGTGGGCCCACGCGACCGACCCCACCAAGTTTCGTCTCGATCTGACATCGGTTCGAAGTGATTTCGAACCCATCAAGAAATGGTCCAATCGAGCTGAAACTTGGCAGGGACAATCTTTACCTCATATGGAAACTACTGTGAAAATTTGGTTGCATTTGGATTTGTGGTTAAGGAGATATGCTCGGTTCGAAATTAGCATTTTCGGTTGGCTGTGTCGTTCGAACCCATGAGTTCGAACCCATGATTTCGAATCCATCAGTGCACGTGGGCTTGCAGTGACGTGTTGCGCATTTCTCGAATCGATCCTAACTTATCTCCGAATGGACCGTTTCGACTCCGTGAACTACGGCGAACACGTCATCCAAACCAATTGACTCGGTGGATTCGAAATAGGAAGTATTCCTGGTTTCGAACGTGACTGATTCGAATCCAGGAATCCTTATGGGTTCGAACTTGATTGGTTCGAACTGGGTCACTCGATGGGTTCGAAGTGAGGATATGAGGCCGAGTGAAGTCATGGATTCGAAGGTAGGCCACTGTGGTGGATTCGAAGGTGATGGAGTCGAAGGCGATGGAGTCGAGGCAGGTACTAGCTGATGGGTTCGAACGTGGCTTGGGTTCGAACTTCATGGCTTCGAAGGCAAGGACGTGGATGGGTTCGAACTAGGTGGGTTCGAAGGAGAGGGCGTGGATGGTTTCGAACAGGATGGGTTCGAAAATGATGGGTTCGAACTTCATGGTTTCGAACCAGACAATGACTATTTCTCTTCACACTGAATCCATCATATCTTGAGCATACGAACTCGGATTGACTTGAAACTTGAAATGATGGCTCCTACAACCTTTCTTGTCGTGTCCTATCAATTGTGGCCTGATCCGGACTCGGGCAAAATTCATCGATATCCATAGCTAAGTGAAGTATAACCAATCTCTGAGATGAACTGTTTCCCGTTTTCGACCAATCTTTTGGTATCACGGCTTTGCCAAAAAGCGGGATAACACTTTGCCCCCCAAAACATGCCTTGCTGTAGGAAGGTGTGTTTTGTAATGCCTTGAGTTGGATGTTCGTATCCGACTATCAACCTGCAAAGAACTCAATAGTTTCATATGTCCTCAAATGACGATCGTTCGTGATCGAGCCATTTGGGATGAAGTGCGGCCGTTCGTGGTCAAGCGCTCAACTTCAAATGACGATCGTTCGTGATCGAGTCATTCGAGGTGAAGTGCGACCGTGCGCGGTCGAGCGTATAAATTCATGCTTCGATCGTTCGGGATCGTATGCTGCTTGAAGTGAATCGGGACCGTTCGCGGTCCATGCCGTTCGTGGCATAAGATGGAATAGGACCGTTCGCGGTCGATGCCGTTCGCGGCGAATGATGAGATGGGACCGTTCGCGGTCGACTGCCGTTCGTGGAAAATGATGATCGTTCGCGACCAAGTGCCGTTCAAGGCGAATGGTGACCGTTCGAGGTCGGATTTCATAATCAGTGAGCCATGACCGTTCGCGATCGATGGCGTTCGAGGCAGGAAGTGATCGTTCGCGATCGTGTGCCGTTCAAGGCGAATCTGTGACCGTTCGCGGTCTGTGCCGTTCAAGGCAGAAAGTGATCGTTCGCGATCGTGTGCCGTTCGAGGCGAATTCGTGACCGTTCGTGGTCAGATGTCGGACCTCAAGTGACGACCATTCGCGATCAAGCCATTGAGGTAAGGCGAGTTATGACTGTTCGAAGTCGGGTGCCGTTCGAGGCGGATTGTGACCGTTCGAGGTCGGATGCCGTTCGCAGCGAATTGTGTGTGTGCCCGGGAGGGCTTGCTGTTATCGATGCCAGGGTCACGTTCGGGTGAGTTCCTGGATCGCTTATAGGGGCGGTTTATCGCCGTCTCAGAGCATACCTAGGGATCGTTCGCGACCCCATACATGTGCAAGTAGCCTAGCCATTTCAGAGTTATCAGAATCAAATATCTATTAAACGGATGAGTTCCAGAAACAATGTCCAAACAAACAAAGTCTAAATGTTCAAATCAAAACGAAATGAAAGCAAAGCATGGACGTCAAAGTGTAAGTTCCCACTACGAAACGGTCAATGATCACTCAGAGCATGCTTGGAGATCGTTCGCGATCTCGCACATGTGTAAATGATTTATTTGCGGTAGTGGAAGCTTACAACTTGTTCATCGTTATTTCATTCAATTGATAACCATACGGTGCCTTGATTCGGGGTCGCCTCTAGCTGATGTGGACGGCGGCCGTTCTGGTTCCGCCACAGGGGCTCGCCTCCTTACATATTGAAGGAGCATACCGTTCCTGATATGCCCTTCCACCTCGTCCTTCAGGTGCCTACAATCATTAGTATTATGACCGTTTAATTCATGGAATACACAGAACTTATCTGATTTCCTTTCGTCAGAAGTAGGATCCCTTCGCATTGGCCTACGATACGGAATCTGTTCTTTGGTATCCTGATAAATTCGTTCCAGGCTCTCGTTCAACTCAGCGTAGGTGGTGAATCGCGGCTCCCTCCGTTGCCGCTTCGATCTGTCTCTGTCATTCTCAATCTTTCTTTTGCCTTTATCCGAATCTTTTTTAAGAGGCTTTTCGTCTCTAAATGCAAAAACTTCTATCCCATCTCCTTCTTCTCTCTCGGCATTCGCATCTTCTAATCGTAAAAACTTTTCTGCTTCATGATAGAATTCCTCTAGATCAATGGGTGGATCTTTGGTCAATGAATTCTTGAACTCTGTGCCGTCAGCTATTCCGGACACAGCTGCCATTACCACCATGGACGGATCCGCTCTATCCACTGAAGCTGCTGCTGCATTAAATCGTGCTAGATAACTTCTCAAGGTCTCTCCGGCTTTTTGCTTTAGGGTTGCCAAAGTCATCACGTTTTTGGGTCTGGTAATATGAACCCTGAATTGCCTCATAAATCTCTCAACTAAGCCATTCCATGTTCCGATGTATCCATTCTCCAACTGTCTAAACCATAGTGCAGCGATATCTGTCAAGTACAATGGAAAACACCGGGCCATAACCTCCTCCGATGCCCCCAGTACTTCCATATGCCTCATATATTTTGTCAGATGGACCGTGGGGTCCGTTCTCCCGTCATACATATCCAATGATGGTAGTTTGAAATCAGGTGGGTTCCTAGCTTGCCTGATTGCTGAAGTAAAAGGACTTCTATTAACATCTTCCAAATCTTTGTTCACCATACCGCCTCTCAAAGCTCTCCTAACTATCTCTGCTAATCGGTCATTGTCTCCGAGATGTAATCCTTGTTCACTACTTCCAACCTGCCCCCCGAGTTCACGAGGTAACTCCGGGATCTGCCCCCTTGACGGAGCGTTCACTCCTCTACTGCTCCTAGGTTGCGCAGATCCTTCTCTCTCTCTTTCCAAGATTGGGTCAACATTGTCCCTATGTGTGCCCCCTAGCTCTGGTGCTACGCCGGACGGTCCCGCTCCGTTCTGGACTCCATTGGCTTCCCTATTTTGTGCTCCAAGCTGTCCTATCTGTTGGAATAAACTCTGGATCATTTCCTCTTGCCTCTTCATCATAGTTTCCATCTCGTCCCTAGTAATGTATATCGATGGTTGATTTGCTCCTGAGGAAGCCTCTTGGCTTCCTTGTGGTTCGCTTCTCTCAGGCCTTGGCCTCCTACTCGATTGTCTTGTCATAATTCCTAGATCTGAACTCCTGAATTTTCAAATTCAACTTCTTCCTGAATTAGTTTCTCAGTGAAAGCACCAAAATGTTTGCGCCAAAATTGGTCACAAACACCCAATATCACGAAAGCACCCGTTTACGTACTCAACTCGATAATAATCAACACAGAACTCAGCAACAATCAATATAGAATTCAGCTCTAAGTAACAAATCACAGTAATTCACAAGCAACAATCACAAACACAGGATTTATAGTGGTTCGGCGTTCGTGCCTACGTCCACTTTGAAGGGTTTTTCTTTATTGCTTTACTCGATTCAATCGATTACAATGGATTACAGCTGACAATTGCTTTGAAATCTGAATACAACAGCGATTCTGATAGTTAAACTTGAATCCGGCAGAGTCTTGGCGTTCAATGGCAGAAGTTCTCCGAAGATCCCTTTTCTGAAGGCTTCAGGGTGCTATTTATAGGCGTCGGAGGCCCAGATCTTGCTGAAACTTCGTGAGACTCCTTCTGGCACGTGAGTGGGCCCACGCGACCGACCCCACCAAGTTTCGTCTCGATCTGACATCGGTTCGAAGTGATTTCGAACCCATCAAGAAATGGTCCAATCGAGCTGAAACTTGGCAGGGACAATCTTTACCTCATATGGAAACTACTGTGAAAATTTGGTTGCATTTGGATTTGTGGTTAAGGAGATATGCTCGGTTCGAAATTAGCATTTTCGGTTGGCTGTGTCGTTCGAACCCATGAGTTCGAACCCATGATTTCGAATCCATCAGTGCACGTGGGCTTGCAGTGACGTGTTGCGCATTTCTCGAATCGATCCTAACTTATCTCCGAATGGACCGCTTCGACTCTGTGAACTACGGCGAAGACGTCATCCAAACCAATTGACTCGGTGGATTCGAAATAGGAAGTATTCCTGGTTTCGAACATGACTGATTCGAATCCAGGAATCCTTATGGGTTCGAACTTGATCGGTTCGAACTGGGTCACTCGATGGGTTCGAAGTGAGGATATGAGGCCGAGTGAAGTCATGGATTCGAAGGTAGGCCACTGTGGTGGATTCGAAGGTGATGGAGTCGAAGGCGATGGAGTCGAGGCAGGTACTAGCTGATGGGTTCGAACGTGGCTTGGGTTCGAACTTCATGGCTTCTAAGGCAAGGACGTGGATGGGTTCGAACTAGGTGGGTTCGAAGGAGAGGGCGTGGATGGTTTCGAACAGGATGGGTTCGAAAATGATGGGTTCGAACTTCATGGTTTCGAACCAGACAATGACTATTTCTCTTCACACTGAATCCATCATATCTTGAGCATACGAACTCGGATTGACTTGAAACTTGAAATGATGGCTCCTACAACCTTTCTTGTCGTGTCCTATCAATTGTGTCCTGATCCGGACTCGGGCAAAATTCATCGATATCCATAGCTAAGTGAAGTATAACCAATCTCTGAGATGAACTGTTTCCCGTTTTCGACCAATCTTTTGGTATCACGGCTTTGCCAAAAAGCGGGATAACATTCACAGCTTTGGATTCTCTTTCTGGAGCTGGTCTTTGCTGGAGTTTCTGCTTATCTACATTTATATCTACTTTCTGTTTCAGCTGTTCTAGTTTATCTCATGTATTAGTAAAGTTCTATGTATTGGGATTTCTATTATGTTGTTTCCAGACTGTATTATGTATTTTGTTTGAGACTCTGCCGTAGTGGCTTAATGAACTACTATGTATTTTATATTCCGCTGCGAGGTACTCTGTTTGTTCTGTGTATGTGATTCTGTGACTTGTATTTCATTTGCTCCAAATTTATTTACAATGCGGTATTTTGAGCAATTCAAGTTAGGCATGTGCGGCTGCGAATGGCTGAAAATATCGGGTTGTTACATTTGGTATCAGAGCTTTGGTTTTTAGGCAAACCTTAGCCTGCGGAGCAAAAACTTATTAGAGGTAGGGTAGAAATACCCTAGAATGAGTGAAATCAATCTCAGAATCCTTTCTTTGTGAGAGAATGTATTTTCAAAGTATAAAATGATTTCCAAATGATTTTTAAAGGAGTTTCAAAGATTATTTTGGTATAAAAATTTTCTTATTTTGAAACCTAGATTTTCTAAACTTCATTCCTTCTATATCCAAATCTCTTGGTTAAGATTCTTATCGATTAGGATTCCTTGAATTTTGGAACACTTCCACTTGTTCTGAAATCCAGTCTTGTCTTCCCTATTTTATCCTTTTGATTTTGGGGCATTCCGTAACTCCACTTTGGAATAACCTCTTTAAAGATTGGTGATTCCGCAAATTTTTGAATGATGTGTAAAGGGGTGAAACTCCTTTACAATTGGCATTGATTCACCGAAGATTTCTGTATCCTCGGTTTACGATGCTATCTATCTCCGGCTATAGCTGGATTCCATCTCTGGCGATCGAATGTCGATTTGCCTTAGATTTTCGAATTGATTATATTCCTGAAGTCACGGTTGATCGGTCAAGGTCGCCCGCGATTTATAAAGGCTTATCCACCTTCTACTTTGTAATTAAATTATCTCATCTTTGTTCGAGATTATCTTCAAACCAGAATTCTATTTGATTAGAGTTTCTCTAAATTCGAATCTCTGTTTGTTTGAAATCTATCCTTGAATCCTTCTTTGGAAATTTGAATTTGGTTGTATTTTGGAATTTGTGCATACATCGAAATTATTATTTTGATAAAGATGACCATATTTTGTATATAAAAGTGAAATGTTTTCGATAAGGATTATATACCTTTCAAAATGAAAAGTTGAAATTTCGAAAGGATTTGAAATTTGAAAATTTTATAAGAATTTGACTTATATAAAAAAATGATTTATAACTGAAAGGTTTTGAATTTGAATTTCGAGGAATCGAACTCCGGTGTTTTGAATATGGTTTTAAGAATTTGGAAAATATACAATAACAATAATACGATTTAAAGATATTTTCCAAATAAGAAATGTTTCAAATGTATTCGAATGAATTCCAATGATTTCGAAGAGATTTCAAAGAATTTTCAAGAAAAAAAAAGTCCAGAACCCACTTATGTCGCTGAAAATTAATTTCGGTGATGAATGCATGCATCATCAACATTGATTTTCGAGTTTCTAACTGGGGGAGAGGCCACTCTAGTAGCTTTTCTTTACGAGTGATTTTGTGAAACCAAATTTTTGATTTCATATTTTGAAGTACGGTTTGATATTCGAAAGATATATGTGTTTATATATATATTTGAAATGATTTAAAATAAGCCGATGTTCAGTCCTCGGAATTTAGATTTGTTTTGGTATAACTTTATCTATTGGAATTGATTTACTAATTTGTTGGTGATTTCCAACTCTTGAATTGAAAATATGATTTCTTCGACTAATTTGAAGGTTCGAGCACTTCCAAATCAAGGTTAACTTTTCAAAGCTAAGAAATTTTGAAAGGTATAAAGTATTTGATAAAGAAATATACTGGTTGAAACTGTTTGTTGAGTGAAATAAATAAGACTACTTTTATTTACACTGGTATGAAATATAGATTTTTTAAATGTTTTGAATAAAGTATATATAGAATAAAAATCATTTCAATGGTAAATTGGATTTTTCATATGGAAATAAATAGTTTGAAGGTTTTAAAAAGAGATGGTTTTAAACTTTGCAACCATTTTAGATATTTTGATGATTGAAATGGTTTAGAAATTATTTAATCTTTATTTTGATAAAGAATGAGAATTTGAAATGATAATTGATTTTGATAAATGAATATTGAAGTTCATATTTGTATGAAAGGATATTTGGTTTGCTAGTAATTTGAGTTTATTTAAAAATGATGGATTTATGAAATGAATATTTCAAAACTAAGTAATAATGAAGTAAAATTTGAGATATATGAAATTATAAAATTTAGTTTAGGAATATGGTATATTTAAGCTTTGAAATATATTAAAGATTGAATAGTTTATCTTATGGATCAAATCTTTATTTGAAATTTGATAATATTTGAAATGGTTTTATTGGAATACAAAATTGAATTGAAACTGATGGTTTGAATTGAATTAAAATTGAAAATTTTAGATTTGGGTTTAACTGATTAAATTTGTGAAATGTAAAGAATTAAAGGAATGTTTTATGATTTCAAATGTATGATTTCGAAAGGTTATGATTTTCAAAGTGTAATGATTTCAAGTATTTTGGTTCGAAAGATTTATAACTTTGGAAGTATTATGATTTTTGAAAGTGAATATATGTTTGAAATGGAAATGAATTTGTTTGACCTAAAATTTTATTGATTTGGAAATTTGGATTATTTTCTAAACCTATTATTTTGAGAAACTTTGAAACTGAATATATGTAATTTGGAAGAAATGATTTGGTGAAATCATATATGATTTTGAAACTGAATTGATATTGAAATGGTTTGAAATTGAGAACCTTGTTTATTTAAATACTTTGATTTCGGAGTTATCGAACTTATATAAAATTGATTTGTATAAATATGAAGTGATTTGAAACTATTGATTTGTAAAGGTACTCAATTTGTAAATTGAAATTTTATATAACCGAAATCTGTATAAGTGTGATTTGATATACTATTGATTTTTGGAAGTATTCGATTTGAAATGAAATCTTATATATAATGGACTTTATATAAGTATGATATTTGAAAGTGATTTTGAAAGGTACTATATGATACATATTTTCGAAGTAAAGATATGGAAAGTGCCTTCTGTTTGATATCCGCTTTGTGGCCACATTGTGGATTAATTCCATCGATATTATTCTCTCTCTGATTTGGGTTTTCCGGATATGATACTCAAGTGTCCATCGAATTCCATGGCGATCTCCATGGTCTTACGAACGCGATTGCATGGCGCAACTGCCTGGCTGAGATGGCCTAGGGGTACGGATTGTTTCCTGGGGGATCCAGGCGTAACCATTGTGTATCCTGCACTCTATGTAGGTCGCATTAGTAGAGAAACTGCCTGGCTGAGATGGCCTAGGGGTACGGATTGTTTCCTGGGGGATCCAGGCATAACCATTGTATATCCTGCACTCTACTAGTCATCATGGCGTAACTCGCAGGGCTGAGAAAGCTTATAGATACGAATTATTTCCTGGGGGATCCAGGCGTAACCATTGTGTATCTGTGATCCATGGTTAGACAACCTTTTTGGTTTGATTGATTTGTTTGGATTGTACTTTCCATATCTGTTTTTTTAAAAGAGTTTTCCAGTATTTTCACTGGGTGTTGAAACAAGTCTATTAAGTACCTGAAGAATTCTAGCTTTGCGCCTGATCAACACATGGCCAGAGTCTGCAGGGATGAAAGTAAACTTGTTAAGACATCGAGTTATAAAAGTATTTTGATAAAGTATTATATAAAGGATATTTTATTCATATAATATAAAAATGTTTACAAATGTTTTAAATATTGTTTACTTCGAACTATCAAAATTGAATCAAATGACTATTCATCATATTATAAACGTTTAAAATGTTGTAAATATTTTTAAAAAAAATTGAAATGTATATTGTTTTAAAATAATGGTCCATCCTTGTGTTCCAACCTACTTTTCCTCCTAGATATTCCTACCTTTTCCTCTTTGAGGGTTCTTTCTACATTATGGAAAGAGTTGGTTCTTTGGCTTATCGTCTAGATTGGCCGAGAAGCTGTTTGGAATGCAAGATGTATTCCACGTCTCACATCTTCTCTGGTATCTTCATGATTCATCTCTTATTGTTTAGCCTTCTGCTCTTGATAGTTTGGATATTTAACCTAAATCTGACTGTCGAGAGTAAGCCACTTCGTATTGTCGATAGAGGTACGAAGCAGCTAAGAAGGAAATCTGTTAGTCTGATCAAAGTGCGATGGGGTACTGATGATCGAGGATGTAACTGGGAGGCGGAGGAGAGCATTCGTGCTTCGAATTCGGAATTTTTTTTTAGGTACTATTTGATATTTTCTATCTTGCTTTTCCTTATTTTCCTTGTTCGTTCTTTTCGAGGACGAAAAGATTTGAGTGGGGGAGAGTGTAACAACCCTGAATTTTTGTGATTTATTTAATTGTTTATTTTGATTATTTTATTTGAAAACTTCATTATATTTATTAAAATTAATAAATTTTGTTATTTTAAATAAATTTTAATTTTGCGTGAATGATAATTTCAAACCTAAATAAATTGTATATTTTCCAAAAATGTGGATTTTTGGTCAATCTGGTCAAACTTTGACTTTTAAATATTAAATTTAAATATTTTAATTCTTAAATTTTATCTTTTATTATGAAAATAGATTTTATATCATGAATACTTCTTTTCGTTTCGTTGAAATTAGATTTAAATTGTGAAAGTTATACCCTTTACAATATTGTGTGTATATTGAGTTATTTAACAATATTCTACATTTTAAATTATATAAATAATATTTTTATTTGTCATATATTATTATAATTTGTATTATATGTTACTTTACATATATTTTTGTCTTTCAAATTTTTTTTTTAAAGTGATGATAAGATTTTTCAAAAGCTTATTGAATTTATTTTCTATTTTTAAAGGCTAGTTTCTATTTTTCTGCTATTTTCTTAAATTAAACTTTATTTAATTAAAATTTATTTATTAATTTTTGTGAATTCATTTTTATTTTATTTTCTTATCTTTATTTATAAATATTTTTCATGTACATATAAATTTTTCAAAGTTTGTTCCATTTAATTTCAAATTTTCTAGACTAGTTTTCATTTTCTGTGCTATTTTCTTATTTTAATCATATCTAATTAATATTTAATTAATAATATTTTGTTTATCTGTTATATTTTCGAATTTTAACTGAAATTATAAGTATTTTTAGTTATTTAAATGTATATAAATATATATAAGAAATTTGAAAAGGTTTGTGGCTTTTTATTTTCCTAAGGCCTTTTATATTCCACCTTTTCACATTCTAACTTAACTCTTCATTCAATTGGCCATTACTACCCACTTATTTCACCGCATACTTCATTCTCATTCACGTAAACTTTCTTTTTATCATTCCTGAAGAAAAATTTCGGCCTTCCTCTTTTGAAGATTTTTTTGGTAAAACTTTATTTCTTTTTTTTCGCTTTTGTTGCTTGAATTCATTAATTTTGCCCATGTCTTCATCCCTATATGGCTCGGCTCCTCTCTCATCCACCTTCTTGGCCGCCTCCACCACCATCCCCTCTGACCAACATCACCTCCAGCCCCTTCCTATGCCATAACCGAGCCCCTATGTGATGAAGAACCACCTTAAAATGAAGCAACATCACCTATATGTACAAGCCGAGCACTTAGGTCTAGCACCACCTCTCTCAACCACCTATGCCGACCAACCACCACCACCACTAGCCTGATCTTGACCTAACACACCTCTGCATACCCTCACCTGACCATACCTGTAGTGGCCGTGCCCTCCATAGCCTTGGCCGAGCCCAAAGTTGCATAGAAACCCTTGCTTTTGCCTTTGAACATTAGCCTCTTGCCTCACAAACCTTTGCACCACTTTCTCTAGGATATGACGACCCCTATAGGTCCACAACTAGACCTTAGAGCAAGCTTTAGTCATGTATTTTCTAGCCATGGCTGAGCCAATGCTGGATGAAGGAAAGTGCAATTGGTTTGGAATTGTTTTGTGCTTGAATTTATAAGTTGTTTAAAAGTATGTGTAGTGTTTATTAATGTATATTTGAATTGTTTTGTCTCATGTATTCAAGGAATTTATTCTTGTCTCTCTCACACTCAAATCATTATCGTGCTCTCTACTTTTATGGATCTCTGTTGGGTATCGTTGTTTGCCATCTTCAGCTTAAACAGTTGCGTTATTCTCACCAGACAATATGTACATATATTACTAGTAAATTGACCCCTTTTGAATCTGTAAAATGCATTATCATGTTACACCTGTTATATTATGATTATACGATGTTCATCCATGCTCAAACACCTGTTATAACATCTTTTACTGTTATATTATGCTGTTCTGTTATTTTTATCTGTTTATCACACTTCAAGTTCCCTTTAGATTAGAATCACTATGGGTTGAAATGATACATATCCGAACGGACTTTAGAATAGGAGAAAATCGTTATGGGCTGAAATGATAGGCCTGAATGAATTTCAATTATTTTCAGTTACTTGGGATTACGGGTTTGAAATGATCAAACCCGGGTTTTCTTTGTAAATTACAGGTTGAAATGATATATTACCCGTATCACTTTACTTTGGCTAGAAAATGTAATACAGACCCGTTGTTAAAATATGTTTTTCTAAAAATTTTAAAATATTTTAGAAATGTAAATATTATAATATTTTGATTTAAATTTGATTAAAAATGATTTTTGTAAAGCATTATTGATTTTCTGAAAATTTATAAGTGAAATAAATTAATGGTAAAGTTAGAAATTTTAAAATGTAAGTATCTTGGGAAATTTTAATTTGGTGATAATTGGAATTTAAATTAAATATGAAATGTGATAAATTCTTGATAATTTGGATTAAAGTGAATTTAAATGATTTTTATATTATATTAATGATTTTGAATGAAGTTAAAATGTGAAATGAATGAATATTTAAGTTGAAATTTTGAAATATAACAAAAATTGAAAATTTGTGAATATGGCTTAAAAGTGAATTTTAAGAAGTAAATAAAAAGGAAATTAAGTTATATTTGAAAATTTAAACTTAAGTATTAAGTTAAATTTAATTTAATGAATTTAAATTTAATGTTGGAATTTAATAAGTGAATTATTATTAAATCTTGATTTTAGAATGGAAATTTAACTTTATAAAATCATGAATATAAGGATATTTGAATGATTGTTTTAAAAAGTGAAATATGTGATTTGATAAGTTAAAAATGATTTAAATAAAAATATAATTGTTTGTGAAATTATATTGAATATTTGAAGTTAATTAACTGCATTTTTTTGAAATGCTATTATTTCTGATGTAAATGATATTACAGCATTTGTAAATGCTGTAGTTGATAATAATGAACCACATGGCTAAATTTAATTAAAGGATATTATAGCATTCTGTAAGTGCTATAATTGTTGAATTTAACTATGTTTATTTGAAACTAACGTAACCATATTACAGCATTTTTAAATGCTGCCTTTTGTTAAATTGTACTGTTTTGAATGTAACTTTCTGTAGCATTTTCTAAATGCTGCGAAAGTTGAATTTTCATTTGTTTTAATAAATTAAGTGAATAAATGAATTTTGAAAGATTAAAATTTTGAAAATTTAATAATTTAATTATTAAATATAGTAACTTCATTTTATGATTTAAAATGAAGTAATTTGTTTTGAAATATAAATTATTTGAAATGTGTGTTGAAATGGTATTTTAAATAAATGAATGGGGTTTTAGAAAATATGATATTGAAATGGATTTTGAATGTCATTGAATTTTGAAATGATATTTGATTTCAAAGTACAAATTACCATTTTGAAATTTTAACCACGGGATGTATTTGATTTATAGTTTAACTAATCCTTAAAGGATGGGCGATCCCAAGCATCGTTTGAGTTATTGTACATTACTACTATAGTTCACTTGATTTGGTTTAAGTATATATTGTCCTGACTCGAGTGTTTTGTGTTTTACTTTACGCTCGGGTCAGCCTGAGTATTCACAGCTTTGGATTCTCTTTCTAGAGCAGGTCTTTGCTGGAGTTTCTGCTTATCTACATTTATATCTACTTTCTGTTTCAGCTGTTCTAGTTTATCTCATGTATTAGTGAACTTCTAGTATTGGGATTTTTATTATGTTGTTTTAGACTGTATTATGTATTTGGTTTGAGACTCTGCCGTAGTAGCTTCATGAACTACTATGTATTTTATATTCCGCTGCAAGGTATTCTATTTGTTCTGTGCCTATGATTCTGTGATTTGTATTTCATTTGCTCCAAATTTATTTACAATGCGGTATTTTGAGCAATTCAAGTCCGACATGTGCAGCTGCGAATGGCCGAAAATATCGGGTTGTTACATATATCCAAGCTAGGTCAATGAAATACACTAGGCGGAATATATGATACCAAATGGGTGGCTGAAATATTTGCAAAGCATTATAGTTATTTTGGGAATACAATCAAAACTGTATACTGGATTTGGAATTTCCCACATGATAGGGAACTGGTTGTCTTTTCTTTCAGTCCATGCATAGCAAACATAGTTCCCACCCTACCTTAATCGCATTTCTCAAGCAAGTCACTTGGAACTGCACTTACTACACTACCAATATCCAGTAACCCTACCACTTTTTGCAAGCTAGCTACTATATTCAAATAAATGGGGCAACAAATGCCATGAGGATTCAGATTCCACTAGACTCCACCATACTCATACAACCGATAGCCTGAAATATATGTCGTACAAACCACATAATTACTTGTGTCGTCTCTGGGATGTGAGGCTTGTGAGGCTACGCTCAATCCCGACAAAGCCACGCTTTATTCTTCCATAAAGCACAATCCACTTAGAATGCCATGTGAGAAATGCAGATTAAGGAACTTAAGGCTAGGATAAACACTAGAGCGGGGTGAATAGTGTTTTACAGAATTGTTAAATCTTTTTGAGTTTTTGTTAATTTAAACACAAATGAATGCAATATTCAGACACAGATATGATAACAGAATCAAACACAAATGCAAATATAAAGTAACAACAGTAAAGGAAAGAACACACCGGATTGTATACAGGTTTGGAGTTACCCTACATTCAGTCACGCACACAAGTACGGATTTCCTTTCAAATTTTTTTTTACAATTACACCCTCGATTTCAAGGCAATGAGGTACACCCTCCAGAATCACAATCCTCTGGGTAGAGATACTTGAATTCCCGGGCAACAAGTTCACCCAATTGATTTCCAAGGCTACAATCACATCTTATCTCGCTTGATTGATTTCCAAGGCTATAATCACAACTTTCCTCGTTAAGTTGATTACAAAAAGCCTATAACTCTGAATAGCACTGAGGATCTTGTTGAGATAGTGATAGAGAATCAAACTAGAGATAATCTACGTAGATTCAATGTTGATTTCGGCAGAGTAATGGTAAGAATATGTATATAGAAATATGGTAGAAGAAAAGGAGTGAAAAACCAGAAAAACCGAACTAAAATTCGTTGAAACTAACCCCTATTTATAGAAGAACAACAGCCATGTCCATTGGTGAAGAGTTATGACGAATAAACACTTCTTTTGAAATTTAAATTTTGAACTCAACTGACACCATGTCGGCATGGGGTACTTGAGTATGTCGACATCCCAAAGGGATTTTTGGTGTTTTGGTTTTCTTTGAAAATAACCTTAATTTTATATTAAAACTATTTTAAACTTTATAGATATACTTGACTACAATTAAAATACATAAGTAAATATAAAGAATAATATATACAAAAATTTACTACAATTTTATATTTAAAATCTAAATATTTAAAAGTTAAATATATTATATTTAAAAGATAGTTTAAAAATAAGGATAATTTGATTTTGAAATTAGAGATTATTTTGAGGCTAAAAGTATTTGAAATCAGGATAGATGTTTTTGATGCTTTTTAAAAGGAAGGTTTTGAAATCATTTTGAAAGTAAGATATAATTTTGAAAAATCATTTTGAATAAAAAGTTAGCGGATACAAAACAATGTTCAACTAGATTTTTCGTAGGTTCCATCCTACTTAGGGTTCCATCCCTTTAACAGGCTCGAAGTGGATTCCATTCCATGAATAAATTGGATTTTAAGATGCCAGCTCTTTTCTAGGAGTTTCAAAAAAAATTAATTAAAGAATAAATTACTTGAATTCTTGAACTCTTGATAATCTTGATATTCTTGTTACTCATGAGTCTTCAATCTTGATATCTTGAATCTTTATACTGTACAATCTTCATTCTTGGTACCTGCATGGTTAAATCCTGCATATACATATATATCTAAACATATACTGTTAGTGTTTATATTTTATAATCTATTCTAAGGTTGTTGTCATCAAAACCATCATCTCAAGGACTAACAATCTCTCCCTTTTCGATGATGACAACCTTTGTTTATAAAATATTACTTCTATCCAATAACGCCCCTTTAATCTATGCCTAACTACCCTATTTATACATCTCCCCCTTTGTCATCAACAAAAACTAACTCTAAACTATATAACACCAAACTATAGAACTCCCCCTAAATCTAATACTCTATGACATGTGATTATAATGATAGTGTTATCATAAATAATCAACACTTAGATCTAATAATAAACCTAATCCTAAACTACTACTATCCTAAGTATATATAATAACCATATAGTTATTAATAGGGAAAAATACATATAAGAATATAATTTATTTATTAATCATATAATTATATTTACATTTTCGTGGCAAAAGTAAGAAGAAACATACAACAATGGTAAAGAAAGAGAAGAAACTAATGTGTGTTTTTGAACATAGGAGATCTATGAATTGAACAGTTTGGATAGTGGAAACAGAAATTTCCACGTTGTTCGACAAGATTCCCATCTTTGTCACAACACACTTCTCCAATGCACATGAATTTGTCCTCATCTTCCGCATGCGCTTCTTCCATGGGTTCTTCTTCTTCGCTGGCCTCCTGTTCTTGATCTCCTGAAGAGTCTTCGTCAATCAAGATTGGGTTAGCATGATTGTCCATTAGAAATTTTTGCAAATTCCTAAGGACTTTGCCTTGTCTCTCTTGTTCCTTGGCCATTCGAAGTTGCATTACTTGGATTTCAGTCATTAACTGGAGTGCATCCTTTAGAGAATCCTCCATTTTAGTCACATGAGCGAGAGTAATATGTTGAAATGGACCAGACGTAGGAGAGGGAAACTAAAAGGTTGATTTTATATGGAAGAGGAGGCCATTGATTATTTGATTTCAGAGAAAAGAACAGAGAGATAACAGAAAGTATGAATAAAATTTCTAAAATGTGAAGAATATATAACCAATTATTTGAATTTTGGTGGGAAAAATTTCAAAAATTTAAAAACGTTGTATGTCGACATAGGGTAGAGGGGTATGTCGACATGGTTCTTAAATTTTTGCCTATTTAATTTATTTTTAATTAATTTTTAATTATATTTTGTTTATTTATATTTTATTTTTCAGTTATTGAACAAATACCTAATTCTCTTCTTAATTTAGTAAATATAGATTCATTTAATGGTTTTGTTAAGATATCACCAATTTGATTCTCAGAATTGATATAATTTAGAGTGATTACTTCCTTACTTATATTATCTCTGAGAAAATGATGTCTGATATCGATATGTTTAGTTCAAGCATGTTGAGTAGTATTTTTGGATAAATTTATCGTTCTAGTATTATCATAATAAATTGGTAATTTTGAAAATTTTAAACCATAATCTTTTAAAGTTTGTTGCATATATATTACATGAGAACAAGCCAAAGCAACAAAAATATATTATGCTTCAGTTGTTGATAAAGAAACTGTGTTTTGCTTTATGCTAAACCAAGAAATTAGGGAATGCCCCAAAAAGTGACAAGTTCCACTTGTACTTTTTCGGTCTGATTTACAACCAGCATAATCAGCATCACAGTAAGATATTAAGTCAAAAGAAATATTTTTAGGGTAAAATAAGCCATAATCAGAGGTGTGTTTAACATATCTTATGATACAGTTTACCACTTTTAAGTGGGTCTCTTTAGGTTGGGATTGATATCTTGCGCAGAGACAAACACTATGCATGATATCAGGTCTACTAGTGGTAATATAGAGTAGTGATCCAATCATTCCTCTATATAACTTTTGATCTACATCTTTCGAGAGATCTTGTTTACTAAGGTACTATTTGGTTGCCATAGGAGTGGATTTTCCACTCGCAATAGTCAAACCAAATTTATTAATTAGGTCTTTAGCATATTTTTCTTGACTAATAAAGATACCATTATCTAATTGTTTTATTTGTAATCCTAAAAAGAAATTTAATTCACCCGTATGACTCTTCTCAAACTCTTTTGCCATTATTTTAGAAAATTCTTTATTCATTTCAAAGTTAGTTGATCCAAAAATGATATCATCTATGTAAACTTGTACTAGTTGAATATCCTTTTTATTTCTTTTAATAAAAAGAGTGTTATCTACTTTACTAATTTTAAAATTTGATTGTAATAAATAAGATCTTAGTCTATCATACCAGGCTCTAGGAGCTTGTTTTGGGCCATATAAAGCTTTCTTAAGTTTGTAAACATGATTTGGTAATTTTTCATTTTCAAAAAGTGGTGGTTGTTCAACATATACTTCTTCTTTTACAAATCCATTTAAAAAGGCACTTTTAACATCCATTTGATATAATTTAAAATTATTATGATTTGCGAAAGCAAGTAGAATCCTAATGGCTTCTAATCTTGCTACGGGAGCAATGGTTTCATCAAGATCTATTACTTCTTCTTGACAAAAACCTTGAGCGACTAAACGTGCTTTATTTCTAACTCCCTCTCCTTGTTCATTCATTTTATTTTTATAAACTCATTTAGTTCCAATTATAGTTTCATTTTTAGGTCTAGGAATAAGTCCCTAAACTTCATTTCTAGTAAATTGATTTAGTTCTTCTTGCATAGACAAAATCCATGAATCATCATTTGATGCTTCTTTTGGACTTTTGGGTTCAATAGTTGATATAAAAGCTACATTATTCATTTGACTTAGTTGATTTGTGACGCCCCACCTCTATACCCATGCTAGCCATGGACACTACAGGGTAATGCCGTCAACTAACACGGAGAATAAGGCTGGTTAGGAGCGACCATCTATAGCCTTTCTCTAACTATCTATTGAATATATCGACAATAGTCATACCAAACAGATCGACATATCCAATGAATACTTAAAACAAAACCATAGGTGGTTGGAGGATCTATCAGAACAGAATATAATAACTCAAATGTAATATACATCACATAACAGTAAATCATCGTATACACATATACAGATACATAACCGAGTATACAAACTAATACATGTCAAGTGGTATAACAAACCACAATATACAGACGAGTCAAAAGAATACATATCAGAGTTACTACAAAATGGGACTACACAAAAAGCTATGACAAAAAGAAGCTAGCGGAGTAGTCCATGCGGAAGCAAAATAGGCTAAGTCCAAATGCACCTAACCTGAAACATCTCGGTCTGACCCGAGTATAAAATACACGGGTCAGTCTAGCTAAACAAATCGGTTAGATAAACTGAACAACAATAAACCTGCAAGGTTACAAAGCATAACAAATATCTCTAAAGGAGATAACACAATCATCTAACAAAAGATGAATCATATGATAACAAGCCTCATATCATCGGCAACATATAGAAACAAAGGATACAAATATCCCAAATCAAGCCAAAAAGGCAAATAACAAATACCAATAAGGTATACAAGTTCCACAAGGTAAACGCTACGCATCATGCGACTCAAAAAGACCAACACCGAAGGGCGATACCAAGGGAATATACATATGAATGAAACATCAGAAAATTTGCTAGAGCTTAGTACTGTACAAACAAGGATCCATGAGCCCGAGGACACCAAACCCAATATCACCCATGCGGCTCATAACGACCAACATCGAAGCGATACTAAAGGGCAACCCAATATCCCCCATGCGGCTCATAACCACCAACATCGAAAGCGATACTAAAGTGCAACAAACCCGAAGGCACATACCCGAAGGCAACAAACCGTAGTGGCGAAGGTCGGAGACCCAGTACTGGACACCATTAACTGGCGGAATGTGTCATAACTCTCAAAAAGGAATCCGAAAAGTGGTAACGCGAGTCCCATAACCACTCGTTCGCACTAAACGGTTTACTATCCGTTAGTTAATTTCACACTCAAAGCAGTACAAATTCACCTCATATCATCGGTAAACCAAACCCGAAGGCTAAAACGATCAATTGAATAGGTCGGGGATTAATCAGAAAGATAACGCACAGATTCATGGTCCGTGTTTTGCCCAACCATTTGATCACCCTTCCACTTCGCTCGAAGTGTGAAATTGTGCGTGTGTTTAAATAGAATTTATAAATTGGAGAAACGAGCTTTTAATATGATTAGAAAGATTATTTTATAAAAACCCGTGGATGAAGTCAAAAATAAGTTATCAAAGTCAAAGAGGCAATAACAACCACTAAGAACCAACATGAATCGATAACATTCGGGAAACCAATCAAAATAAGCATAAATAGGCAAAACAGGAAAACAGGAGCAGGTCAGTCGACTGAAATCCCTGTTCAATCGACTGAAAATTATCCAGAAAAATTTCGGGCTTCAGCTCAGTCGAATGAACAGAGGATCCAGTCGACTGAACCCCATTTCCTACATTTCCTACTTATTACCAATGAAGTTCAAACTCTCCCAACCTTCAATTGGACGAGCACGGACGCTAGGGATTTACGCCACGCGGCTACCCGCCCCTATAAGCACTTCGATTCATCACCAAAAACATGATCAAAACATCAAAGTTAGGATTTCTAAGAATTGAACCCAAACACTAAAAATTTGGATATTCACCAATTCAATCCAAACTAAAAGCAAGTGCATATGAACAAGTGCTAGGAATTCATACCCAACATCAATGAAATCAAGAGAAGTAGATGTGAGTTCAAACTCACCTTTAACCCAAAAACGAAGAAGAAAGAGCTCAATAACAAGGAGAAGACCAACCTAACACTACTTCAACTCAACAAGCTTTAATCTAACAATAAAACACATATTTCCCAATTTAGGTTTAGGAAATTTTCTGAAATTGAAGAGGAGAAGAGTTGGAGAAGATGAAGAAGAGCTTACCAATGGCTTCTCTTTGATTTTGGAGAAAGAATTTGGAGTTTGCAAATGGAATTAGGGCTTGCAATTTCTATTTCTCTTTCCCTTCCACCATTTTCAGTTTTAAGCTTAAGTTTTAAGAAATGGAATAAGTGAATGAGAGGAGAGGGTTGACTTAGGGTTAATTAGATAGTTAGTGGGCTGAACCCAAACCCAAAACCCAATAGAAAAGGGTCAAAATTTCACAAACTCCAAACATATCAAAGCTTATACTCAAAAAGATCGCAAACGACGTTTTGAACTCAATGGAAGTGGTTTCGAGTTCCAATTCGGCCGTTTTCAAAAAGTAACATTTCAAACCCAAAAATCCGACTAACGATGCTATATTTAAATAAAACATTTAAATATATAATCGTTAAATATGCGGGTTGTTACAAATCTCCCCTCCTTACAAAATTGCGTCCCCGCAATTCCTAGAGACGATATTTGTAACAACTACATACATACAATCAAAAGAAAAAGGAAATAAGCTCGAGATGAAAAGACATACTCACCGTTCACAAGCTAAGATAGAAAACCCAGATAAGATCGCTCGATAAACTCTCTGGTTTCCCAAGTACAGTCATTGGGATTGGCGGACCATTGATCCTTAACGAGCGGCACGTCCTTGTTCCGAAGGTGTCGCACCTCCGTGTCAAGTACACGAATAGGTTGCTTACAATAGATAAGTCCGGTGAGACCTCAAGCTCTAGCAAATCAGGAGAAGCAATAACAGAATCCGACTCCCGAAGACACTTCCGAAGTTGCGAGACATGAAACACGTCATGAATGCCAGATAAATGAGTTGGAAGTGAAACTCTATAAGCCACAGGGCCAATACGTTCAGTAATAGAAAATGGTCCTATAAAGCGAGGAGCCAATTTCCCAGTCGTACTGAAACGCATAATCCCTTCAAAGCAGAAACATGAATAAAAACAAGATCACCAATCGAGAACTCGAGAGGCTTCCTACGGTTGTCCGCGTAGGATTTCTGGCGACTCTGTGCCTCTTTCATTCTCAACAGGATAAGATCAATCTTCTCAGAAGAATCACGAACAAAATATGGACCAAGAATAAGCTTCTCTCCAGATTCCAACCAACAAGAAGGTGATCAACATGGCCTTCCGTATAAGGCTTCGAAAGGAGCCATACCGATACTAGATTGAAAACTATTGTTGTAGGAGAACTCTACAAGAGATAGGTGATCCTCCCAACTTCCACCAAAATCAAAGATACAAATACGAAGAAGATCTTCCAAGATACGATTCACCCGTTCAGCCTGTCCATCGGACTGCGGATGATAAGCTGTAGAAAAATTAAGCTTTGTTCCCAAAGCTTGCTGAAGACTCTTCCAAAAATGACTCGTGAATAAAGGATCACGATCACTCACAAGAGAACTAGGAACACCGTGAAGTCTCACGATTTCCTTGACATATAACTTAGCCAAATGAGAAGCAGTTCTATTAGACTTAATAGGAACAAAATGAGCATACTTAGTGAGGCGATCAACAATAACCCAAATGCTAGAATGGCCTAATCTCGAGCGAGGTAGACCGTCAATGAAATCCATAGATATCTGATCCCATTTCCTTAATGGAATCTCAAGAGGCTGAAGAAGACCCGAAGGACGCTGATGCTCGGCCTTAAAACGCTGACAAGTTATGCAATTACTCACATAACTCACTACATCGCGCTTCATGCCTTCCCAATAATAAAGGCGACGCATATCGGCATACATCTTGCTACTACCGGGATGAATAGTATACTTAGAACGGTGACAGTCATCAAGAATGTCATGCCTAAGTGCAAGATCAAAAGGCACAAAAAGACGGTTCTTCTTACGAAGACACCCATGAGAATCAATGCTGAAATCTTGCAAAGCCTCATCATAGGATCCAAACTCACAAAGATGAATAAGATGCAACAAATCAGGATCACGCCGTTGGGCATCGGCAATACGATCCAATAAAATAGGTCGAGCTCCCAAACTAAATAATAGAATAGGAGAATTAGAAGATGAACCTCGATCTCGAATTTCACAAAAAGATAGAGTCTCAAGAACATCCCATTCGACAAGCATCATAGAAATAACAGCCGAATGTTTGCGACTAAGCGCATCAGCAACACGGTTACCCTTTCCAGGGGTATACTGGATATCAAAGTCATAGGAAGCAAGAAACTCGAGCCAACGCTGTTGTCTCATATTGAGTTCCTTCTGAGTGAACAAATACTTCAAGGATTTATGATCGGTATAGAGAATGAAGCACTCCCCCAACAAATAGTGTCGCCAAATCTTCAAGGCAAAGACAATGGCGACAAGCTCAAGATCATGAGTGGCATAGCGTACTTCATTCGGACGCAGTTGCCTAGAAGCATAAGCAACTAACCGATCCTTCTGCATAAGAACAGCACCGAGACCACTACCACAAGCATCGGTGTAGACAACAAGATCATGATTCCCTTCGGGAACCACAAGGATAGGAGCATTAGTGAGAAGTTCCTTCAATGAATGAAAGGAAGCTTCACACTTGTCGGACCAATCAAAACGAATGCCTTTCCGAGTAAGGCAAGTGAGAGGAAGCACAACACGGGAAAAATCCTTAATGAACCGACGGTAATAACCCGCCAATCCAAGGAAACTACGAATCTCATGAACATTCTCGGGCCTCTTCCAATTCTGGATGGCTTCGATCTTTGAGGGATCGATAGAAATGCCATCTGAAGATACAACATGGCCTAAGAACTTAACCTTATTCTCCCAAAAGTGGCACTTGGAGAATTTGGCTCTAAGCTGATGATGACGGAGGGTACTCAAGACAATTCTCAAGTGATTAGCATGCTCAGCTTCCGACTTAGAATAAATAAGGATATCATCAATGAACACAAGGACGAACCTATCAGATATTCCCGGAATACCCGATTCATGAGATCAACAAAGAAAGCAGGAGCGTTCGTCAACCCGAACGACATAACGAGCCACTCAAAAGAACCATAACGAGTGCGAAAGCAGTAAGCGGTATGCTATCCTCCGCGACTCGTAACTGATGAAAACCCGTGGCAAGGTCAAGCTGAGAAAAGACCTTAGCACCACTCAATAGATCGAACATATCATCGATCCTAGGCAATGGATACCTATTCCTGATGGTTAACTCATTAAGCTTGCGATAGTCAATGCAAAGCCTAAGAGTTCCATCGGACTTCTTCACGAAGACGACCGCGGATCCCCACGGAGAAAAACTGGACTGAATCAACGGCTTGGACTCAAGCTCTAAAAGCTGCTTCTTGAGTTCCTCATTTTCCTTTGTAGACATCCTCGTAGGAGGACGACTAACTGGCTGTGCGCCTGGAATGAGATCAATGCGGAACTCAATTGCCCGCTTAGGTGGAAAACCCGATACAAGTTCAAAAACATCAGAAAAGTCACAAGCAATAGGAATACGAGATATATCATCATCATCATCTCGCGAATCAAGAGAATATAAAGCCATTTCGGAATTATCCACATCCCGAAGAACAAGAGATAACTGAATAGGCGAATACAGAAGATATATAATTCTCTCCGAACAAATAATCCTGTCATCATATCTCACTAGCCAGTCCATACCCAAAATCATATCAAATCCCAGACAAGAAATAACGTGCAGATTCGCACGAAAAGAAAAGCCACATAAAACAATCTCAATATCATCACAAAGCAAGCTAAGGGTCACGGATCCCCCAATAGGATTCGCAATCCTTAAAGAAGTAACCAAATAAGAAACATCCAAAGATAAATCATCAACGAGCTTTTTCGATACGAAAGAATGTGAAGCACCCGTATCGAAAAGAACTCGTATACTATGATCATGAAATAAAATAGAACCTTCCAAAATAGATGGAGATATACCTTTGGGTTGAGAAGGACCTTCAGAAGCCTTAACAGCATAAAGCCTGCTAGACTTGGCACCAGCCGGAACAGTAGGGCAAGCTGAAACATGATGACCTTCCTTCTTGCAATAACGGTAGAAGAGAGGCTTAGAACAAGCTCGAATAATATGATCCGGAGAACCACAATTGAAACACTTTCGAACGAAAGGTGTTCCAGAAGACTGAGGCTGAGAGCTAGGACCACCAGTCTTCTTCTTCTTAGAAGGAAAAGGCTTCTTCTGAATTGGAAACGGCCTCTTGTTGGGGTTCTTGGAAACCTCAACATCAACATCACTATCACACTCCTTCTCGACGGTCTCGAGGTGAAGTGCCGAATCAACCAACTCCTCAAAAGAAAGTTTAAGCTGGAGCAACAAAGATTTCTTAAGATATTTCTTAAGACCAGAAACAAACTTCAAATTCTTCTTATAAGAAGTGCTGATGATTTCAAGACCATACTTAGATAAAGCCTCGAATAATGCAACATACTCAGAAACAGAAGATTTCCCTTGCTTCAACTCAAGGAAGCGACGGGTCAATAAAACTTTTTCAGATTCAGGAATGAACTTGAGTTCAAAACGCTCCCGAAACTGAGTCCAAGAAAGAGTAAACTCATCAATCTCGGTTACAAGAAGCTCATACCAATCATGAGCACGCTCTTGTAATAACCTAGAAGTTACAAGAACTCTATCATGGTCAGAAAGATCCATGCGAGAGAAGATACGCTCGCACGTGTGAAACCAAGCTTGGACTTCAAGAACAGACTCGGAGCCCTTAAACGGCTTCCCTCCAAGATGAGAAAAATCACTGCACTGACGTGCAAAGGCAGACTTGCGAGGTGGAGAAACTCAAGGAGGAACTGGAGGCTGAGTGCTCCTAAACAACTCCAAAAACTGATCAACAGACATATAAACGCCATCCGGATGTGAGCCACTGTATCGCCCAGCATCCGAACGTCGTCCCCTGCCTCTTCCAGCCATACGCTGAAAGCAAGATAAGAACAAGATTATTCACAAGGTAGATATTGCAATATGGAATACTACGGAATAGAATGCATTCCTAGACGTATTCCCAATATCTATCTAACCTTGATGGAATAAAGAGACACGATGGATCAAAGATCTGTATCACTTGTACACTTTGATGTACCGTAATATGTGCTCTATTATGTGTTCATCATATTTTGTTCCGAACTCAGCTCTGATACCACGCTTTGACGCCCCACCTCTATACCCACGCTAGCCAAGGACACTACAGGGTAATACCGTCAACTAACACGGAGAATAAGGCTGGTTAGGAGCGACCATCTATAGCCTTGCTCTAATTATCTATTGAATATATCGACAATAGTCATACCAAACAGATCGACATATCCAATGAATACTTAAAACAAAACCATAGGTGGTTGGAGGATCTATCAGAACAGAATATAACAACTCAAATGTAATATACATCACAGAACAGTAGATCATCATACACATATATACAGATACATAACAGAGTATACAAACTAATACATGTCAAGTGGTATAGCAAACCACAATATACAGACGAGTCAAAAGAATACATATCATAGTTACTACAAAATGGGACTACACAAAAAGCTATGACAAAAAGAAGCTAGCGGAGTAGTCCATGCGGAAGCAAAATAGGCTAAGTTCAAATGCACCTAACCTGAAACATCTCGGTCTGACCCGAGTATAAAATACACGGGTCAGTCTAGCTAAACAAATCAGTTAGATAAACTGAACAACAATAAACCTGCAAGGTTACAAAGCATAACAAATATCTCTAAAGGAGATAACACAATCATCTAACAAAAGATGAATCATATGATAACAAGCCTCATATCATCGGCAACATATAGAAACAAAGGATACAAATATCCCAAATCAAGCCAAAAAGGCAAATAACAAATACCAATAAGGTATACAAGTTCCACAAGGTAAACGCTACGCATCATGCGGCTCAAAAAGACCAACACCGAAGGGCGATACCAAGGGAATATACATATGAATGAAACATCAGAAAATTTGCTCGAGCTCAGTACTGTACAAACAAGGATCCATGAGCCCGAAGACTCCAAACCCAATATCACCCATGTGGCTCATAACGACCAACATCGGAAGCGATACTAAAGGGCAACCCAATATCACCCATGCGGCTCATAACGACCAACATCGGAAGCGATACTAAAGGGCAACAAACCCGAAGGCACAAACCCGAAGGCACATACCCGAGGGCAACAAACCGTAGTGGTGAAGGTAAGAGACCCAGTACTGGACACCACTAACTGGCGGAATGTGTCATAACTCTCAAAAAGGAATCCGAAAAGTGGTAACGCGAGTCCCATAACCACTCGTTTGCACTAAACGGTTTACTATCCGTTAGTTAATTTCACACTCAAAGCAGTACAAAGTCACCTCATGTCATCGGTAAACCAAACTCGAAGGCCAAAACGATCAATTGAATAGGTCGGGGATTAATCAGAAAGATAACGCACAGATTCAGGGTCCTTGTTTTGCCCAACCATTTGATTACCCTTCCACTTCGCTCGAAGTGTGAAATTGTGCATGTGTTTAAATAGAATTTATAAATTGGAGAAACGAGCTTTTAATATGATTAGAAAGATTATTTTATAAAAACCCGTGGATGAAGTCAAAAATAAGTTATCAAAGTCAAAGAGGCAATAACAACCACTAAGAACCAACATGAATCGATAACATTCGGGAAACCAATCAAAATAAGCATAAATAGGCAAAACAGGAAAACAGGAGCAGGTCAGTCGACTGAAATCAATGTTCAATCGACTGAAAATTGTCCAGAAAAATTTCGGGCTTCAGCTCAGTCGACTGAACAGAGGATCCAGTCGACTGAACCCCATTTCCTGCATTTCCTACTTATTACCAATGAAGTGCAAACTCTCCCAACCTTCAATCGGACGAGCACGGACGCTAGGGATTTACGCCACGCGGCTACCCGACCCTATAAGCACTTCGATTCATCACCAAAAACATGATCAAAACATCAAAGTTAGGATTTCAAAGAATTGAACCCAAACACTAAAAATTTGGATATTCACCAATTCAATCCAAACTAAAAGCAAGTGCATATGAACAAGTGCTAGGAATTCATACCCAACATCAATGAAATCAAGAGAAGTATATGTGAGTTCAAACTCACCTTTAACCCAAAAACGAAGAAGAAAGAGCTCAATAACAAGGAGAAGACCAACCAAACACTACTTCTACTCCACAAGCTTCAATCTAACAATAAAACACATGTTTCCCAATTTAGGTTTAGGAAATTTTTTGAAATTGAAGAGGAGAAGAGTTGGAGAAGATGGAGAAGAGCTCACTAATGGCTTCCCTATGATTTTGGAGCAAGAATTTGGAGTTTGCAAATGGAATTAGGGCTTGCAATTTCTATTTCTCTTCCCCTTCCACCATTTTCAGTTTTAAGCTTAAGTTTTAAGAAATGGAATAAGTGAATGAGAGGAGAGAGTTGAGTTAGGGTTAATTAGATAGTTAGTGGGCTGAACCCAAACCCAAAACCCAATAGAAAAGGGTCAAAATTTCACAAACTCCAAACATATCAAAGCTTATACTCAAAAAGATCGCAAACGACGTTTTGAACTCAATGGAAGTGGTTTCGAGTTCCAATTCGGCCGTTTGCAAAAAGTAACATTTCGGACCCAAAAATCCGACTAACGATGCTATATTTAAATAAAACATTTAAATATATAATCGTTAAATATGCGGGTTGTTACATGATTTCTAGTTTTAACTACAGATTGCATATCTCCTAGTATATTTTCAATAGGATGATCTTTTGAAAGTTTAGTCCTTTTATTAGGATGATTAATTTCATTATTAGTTTCAGTTGACTCTTGATTTTGAGTAATTAAATCATCTTCATCATTTGTATCTTCAAAATTTTTGAAATTTTCATCGAATGACACATGCATTGTTTCTTCAACGGTGTTAGTTCTTAAATTAAATACTCTGTATGCTTTACTTTTATTAGAATATCCGATAAAGATACCTTCGTCGGATTTAGGTTCAAATTTATCTAAGTTTTCTTTAGTATTTAAAATAAAACATTTACTTTCAAAAATTCTAAAATAAGATACTTTAGGTTTCTTTGAGTGAAGAAGTTCATAAGAAGTCTTATTAGTTAAAGATCTAATTAAAATTCTATTTAAAATATAACAGGCGGTAGCAACTGCTTCTGCCAAAAAATTCTTTAGTAATTTACTGTTTGAAAGCATAGTTCTCGCACACTCTTGAATCGTTCTATTTTTACGTTCTACTACTCCATTTTGTTGTGGAGTTCTTGGAAATGAAAAATTGTGAGTTATTCCCTTTTTATTACAGAATTCCTCAAACTTTTCATTTTCAAATTCACCACCGCGATCACTACAAATGGTTATAATTTTTAGAGAAAGTTGATTTTGAATCCTTTTTGTAAAGTTCTTAAAACATTCAAAAGTATCACTTTTATGTTTCAAAAATATTGTCCATGTAAATCTAGAATAATCATCTACAATTACAAAAACATATTTACTATGATTTATTGACAGAATTTGAGATGGACCAAATAAATCAAGGTGAAGTAATTCAAGAGGTTTGGAAGTTGAAATCATATCTTTTAATTTAAAGGAACTTTTTCTAAGTTTTCCTAATTGACATGCATCACATAGACTATCTAGTTTAAAATTCATTTTAGGGAGACCTCTTACTAGATCATGTTTTGATAGTCTAGATAAGAGTTTGAAATTCAAATGCCCAAATCTCTTATGCCAAATCCAAGGGTCACTTGTATTTGCCAAAAGACATAAGTTATCATTTGAAACTTTCATACTAAGAATATAAATATTCTTTTTCCTAAATCCCTCAAATATTATGGTTGAATTGTTATCTTCAATGTGACATTTATCTTTTTCAAATTTAATTTATATCCTTTATCATAAAGTTGACTTATACTTAGCAGATTATGTTTCAGATTTTTAACTAGCAAAACATTAGTAATAATAGGAGTTTCAGAGTTACCAACTTTGCCGATGCCAATCACATATCCTTTTGAATCGTCTCCAAAGTTAACCAGTTCTCCGTCTATGTATATTATATCATTTAACATATCAGGATTGCCAGTCATGTGTCTAGAACATCCACTATCGAGTATCAATTTGTCCTTTCTGATATGCACAATTTGTCCTTTGTGTGTTGATTCCTCAATAGCCATAAAGCATGATTCCTGCACATCAAACAATTTTGGTAGACAACTTGAATTTGAACATTGATTATATGCAGACTCAAAAGACAATGATGATCTGAATATTTCCAAACTAGTATTAACAAACATAGCCATTTTAAAAAAAAATTCAAAAATCAGATTATGAAACTTTGAAAAACTTGCTCTTATGTGATAAATGCGGATTAAGGATTTTAAGGCTAGGATAAACACTAGAGGGGGGTGAATAGTATTTTAGAAAATTGTTAAATCTTTTTGAGTTTTTGTTAATTTAAACACAAATGAATGCAATATTCAGACACAGATATGATCACAGAATCAAACACAAATGCAAATATAAAGTAAAAGCAGTAAAGGAAAGAACACATCGGATTTTATACTGGTTCAGAGTTACCCTATATCCTGTCCCGCACACAAGTTCAGATTTCCTTCCCAAAAAATAATCTTTACAATTACATCCTCGATTTCAAGGCAACGAGGTACACCCTCCAGAATCCAAATCCTCTGGGTAGAGATACTTGATTTCCTGGGCAATCAGTTCACCCAATTAATTTCCAAGGTTACAATCACACCTTATCTCGCTTGATTGATTTCCATGGCTACAATCACACCTTTTCCCGCTAAGTTGATTACAAAAAGCCTATAACTTTGAATAGCACTAAGGATCCTGTTAAGATAGTGATAGAAAATCAAACCAGAGATAATCTAGTTAGATTCAATGTTGATTTCGGTAGAGTAATGGTAAGAATATGTATATAGAAATATGGAAGAAGAAGAGGAGTGAAAAACCAGAAAAACTGAACTAAACTTCGTTGAAACTAACCCCTATTTATAGAAGAACAACATCCATGCCCATTCATGAAGAGTTATGATGAATAGACACTTCTTTTGAAATTTAAATTTTGAACTCAACTGACACCATGTCGACATAGGGTACTTGAGTATGTCGACATCCCAAAGGGATTTTTTGTGTTTTAATTTTCTTTGAAAATAACCTTTATTTTATATTAAAACTATTTTAAACTTTATAAATATACTTGACTATAATTGAAATAACAAGTAAATATAAATAATATATACAAAATTTTACAATAATTTTATGTTTAAAATCTAAATATTTAAAAGTTAAATATATTATATTCAAAAGATAGTTTAATAACAAGGATAATTTGACTTTGAAATTAAAGATTATTTTGAGGCTAAAAGTATTTGAAATCAGGATAGATGTTTTTGATACTTTTTAAAAGGAAGGTTTTGAAATCATTTTGAAAACAAGATATAAGTTTGAAAAATCATTTTGAATAAAAAGTTAGCGGATACAAAACAATGTTCCACTAAATTTTTCGTAGGTTCCATCCTGCTTAGGGTTCCATCCCTTTAACAGGCTCGAAGTGGATTCAACTCCATCAATAAATTGGATTTTAAGATGCCAGTGCTTTTCTAGGAGTTTTAACAAAATTTCTAATTAAAGAATAAATTACTTGAACTCTTGAACTCTTGATAATCTTGATATTCTTATTACTCATGAGTCTTCAATCTTGGTATCTTGAATCTTTATACTGTACAGCCTTCATTCTTGGTACCTACATGGTTAAATCCTGCATATACATATATATATCTAAATTTATACTATTAATATTTATATTTTATAATCTATTCTAAAGTTGTTGTCATCAAAACCATCATCTCACGAACTAACATGCCGCATTGCCATTCCTTAATCACACAACTGATTTCTACCAATGTATAACTCCTGACCTCGTATGTCTCGGGAAAGAGTGTTAAGCTAAGAGAAGTTGTCTTCTCCACCACCAAACAGATAATACATTGATAGAAATTAATTAATGTGATCATAAATGCACTGTCAGTGTCACGACCCGGCTTCCACTATCTAGAAAGACACATCATAAATTAAGAAAGAAAGGGTTAGAAAGAGAAAAGATGGAGAAGAAGAAGAAACAACATCAGAATCTCAACAGCGGAACGAATAAATTATATTAATAACATAAGATATTACATAGTATCATACACAACATCTATCAGAGATACACAGCTTATACATCACATACTAGACAGTTATAAACAACTGTTTAGTTATCACAACTCAATACAATACAAGGAAACTACTCAGAGAAACCAACATAGTGGAATACTAGATAACTACAACGCAGAAGCCTCCTGCTCCATTGCTCCTCCACAATACGCCAAAGCTAACCTGAATCCCTTGGCTACTCATAAAAATTTGAGTACCCAAGAGTTTAATAAAACAGAAAATAAACACTTGGGTCAGACATGGATCTGGTGTGAGTAAACGGGTTAAAGTTGCTTAACTTTTGAAAAACCTTTGAAAAGAAAGGTATCACGTAAGACTTCCCACACATAAACATGGAAAAGTTTTTATCTTACGCTAACCAAAACATTTGATTGGAAATCTGGTCATACTATTATAGGTCTAGGGTTTTCAAGTAAATATGAAACAGCCGAAACTGTTACATTCATTAAATTCCAGCTACTAGCCACAAAAGTGGTTAATACAATCAAAACCGTTGGCACTTATTCGATTTTGGATTCCATACAATGGCAGGGCTACCGGGGTACCGCCCGTCACAGTATGGGGCCTAGATCTCCGTACCGAGGATTACTCCCAAATCCTTGCAACATAAGGCCGGAACCATCCCTTACTAGGCAGTCTCGAACAAGACAACCCCGGCAGTTGTCGCAAATCAACCGCCCCACATAGCCGAATATAGAGGGACTTCTAGACAGGGGAAAATCTCGTCCTACTTGGGCATGACCCACTTAGCCTTGCTGCACCTCCCCTGTCTTAGCCATTCACGGTTGATGAGGCTTGAGGCTACGATTACCTTTAGAGAACACATCTCTTAGAATGCTTATCGTCCACCTGACGATGTTCTGGAAGCATTCAATCCATAGAAGTTCGTTCCGGGTTTGAACGAAACTGAAGGCATTACCTCGTTACACTCATCTTAGAATCACCCTCAGAGTTAACGACGATAACCCTTGCACTCTGAATCTTCATCTTCACTTGAGATTCACGACCTATCGTTAAGTTGGATCGATGTGGTTTTCGGATATCCAAATCTGGAAACCTGATCCCGGTCTCATCGAAATCCAAAACGTATCGTTTTGGTCCAAGTTGTTTTAAGTTTAAACAATTCAATTTAATTATCTATATACACACAGATAGATAATTCACATCATCATAATAAATAATCAACATTATCATCATAAACAGATAATCCATATTATCATCACAAATAGAACCTACATCACCAATAGATAATTCATATCACAATGCAACCAAAGCATCCATATCACACAACATTATTTCTCTCATATCTGAGATTTAAACCATTCAAGGAAATCTATATCATCCATATATAAACAAGGATTAATAATCACACGCTTTATAATTAATTTAAAATGAATTAAATTAATTATTCCATCACTAATTAATTTAAAGTAAATTAAATTAATTACTTCATTCTATAAATCCTGTTTATATAACCATTAATTAATTACAAATCAATCAATTAATTAATTAAACGCTAATTAATCTCCTTAATTAATCACCCTTGATTAATTATCCTTTAATTACATTCAAGTAATTATCTTTAATTAATTTCACAAATTAGTAATTCTTAACCAAATACAGTAATTAACCTTTAATTACTTTATTAATTAATTAACTATAATTAATTACATTAATCCTTAATTAATTACATTAATTAATTACTTTAATCACCTATCATTGATTAATTAATCTTAATTAATCAATCTTAATTACATCATTAATTATATAAATTAATGATCCCTAATTACGTTTTAATTAATTACATTTAGTAATTAATTTAATTAAACCACAATTATTAATCACTCTTGATTAATCTTACTCAGTAATTAACTACCTTTTTACTGCATCAAATCAACTAATTACTCCTTCATTAATTATCTGAATTAATCCCTTGATTAATTGCACAAAGTAATTGTACTCAAAGTACTTCCTTTAACAAATCATCATTTAATTAATTACATCCAGTAATTATCTACTAATTACTTCACCAAGTAATTATACTCATCAACTTATCAAATGGTTATTCTAATTTAATTAAACTTAATTAATTAACTTAAACTAATCAAATTTATCTAAATTAATTATCTTGAGTAATTAATCCCTTTTATTTACTTTCATTACGTAATTATAGTTAACCAATTTCCATAAATGATTATCTTTAATTAACTAATCTAATTAATCATTAAAATTAATCACATCAATTAATTATTAAATAATCTTAAGTTAATGACCCTTACATTAATTACTAACAATTCTTTAATTACTTCCCTAAGTAATTATTCTTTAATTAACCATTATTATTTACCAATTAATTAATTTTAATAATCAATTAATTCATCTCTAATAACTTAATAAATTAAGTGCTCAACTGTAACTTAATTAATCCTTAATTGCTTGATTAATTAATTTCTAATCATTAATTAATAATCTTTAGTTATCTAATAATGATCCTTAATTACAAATTAATTAACCCTTAATTAATTATCTAACAATTCCATAATTACTAATTTATTTATCCTTAATCATTAATTAATTACATTAATTAACGATTCTTTAATTATCTTATTAATTTAATGAATCTCAAATCATTAAATCTTAATTAACTTTAAGATAAAATATTATCCTTTTCAATGACTAAATTATCATTTACAAAGCCTTTGAAACAGTTTTCTTTTAAGTTTACTTTTAAATTTACTCTTAAATTTCATTTAAATTTTAATATTTCAAAATATTAACAAATTTAATTTTAACAAAATTTAAAACAATTTACAAACCTTTTAAATCAAATGATAAAGAAACACCTATCTTATAAAAGAAATTTACAGGTAAAACCAAATTATTTAAATTCAAAATCTTGTTTTTATTTTAAAAAAAAACTTTTTTTTTAAAAAAAATCTGTTTTCAAATACTGCTTTGGGTTCGACCCGTAGCCTACTCGAGCACTTACCCGAGAGAACCCATATTTTCTTTCCTTAAAACTTTGAACTAGTGCATTTATTTGAAAACACCTTTGAATTTAATTACAAAATTAATCTAACTTATAATTACTTTTAAAAAAACAACATCCTTCAATATTTTTGAATCTTTGAAAACATATTCAAGTTAAAACAAACTTTTAATCTTGACTAACATTCTTTGGAAATTTAATTTATACTTTTAACTTTGACAAACTTGTATTTGTCTTTGCTTTTAAATTATGCAACTTCTTCTTAAAGCTTAAAAACTTGAATTTTCCTTGCTTTTTAATACACCAGTTCATTTACACAAGAAACCCGAGCCAAATAAATGAAAACCCGGAGCAAACACGAGTCATTCACGTTCACTATCTACCCCGAGTCGACCCCGCAAAAATCTCGAGCAACACATGAGAAAACTTCATCATCCCCAAAGCCCAAACCAACCCAGATACGAACGAAAACGCATGCACATGCACGATCGTGCTGACCACCGTGGATCGACGCCTCGACTCTCGACAAGTCGCACACCACCTCGCCATCCTCCACAACCTCCCAGATTGTTGATCCCACTAAGCAATCAAAATTGAATAGTACGAACGCACACAGGAACCCACCTCGATCGGGAAAAAACTCCTAGCCATCACCTCTGATCATCGGTATTCCCGCCGACCACACCGGATCCACACCACTCCATGATGAACTATTCCCCACACATGCGAATGCGTCCAGTCCATCCTTGCGACGCACCAACCTCGATTATCCCGACATCCCAATCAGGTCATCGAACCCTAAATCACCTTCGTCAACTAACTAGGACCATCAGAAAATCTCCTACCCAATTTTCCCGAGTTCCCCTACTCCTCATCCTCCTCTAGCCTAAGTTTCGACCGCTAACTTGCCTCTGATCGACTATGATCGCTCAAAAACTAAATATTGATCCTCACAACATAACCCAACAATTACCATACTAAAAATCCTAATTTTACTTCCTAAAATCAACATCTTCGATTACTAATCTGATCTGAAATTCAAATTACTAAATTATGATGATTTATTTTTGACATATATATTTGTATTTACTGTAAAATCCAAATTTGAAATAATGTCTTAATATAACCTTTTGAAATTATTTTTAAGAATAAGGTTATAACCCTTCAATCATCTTTTATTTAAAGATCGAAGCTTAAATTCAGTCACTGGAAGAGATTTGAAAATTTTTCTCTTTATTTTTTATCTGTAGCCTGCAAATAGACAGAGGAGTATATATAGACATATCATAAATACATGCATTCACATTTTTATGCATATACAAAACATATTTCAAAATAAATTCCATTACAACATTTAAGTAGCATCATAGATATAAAATGTCTTTAAAAGGGATGTTTACTCACTTTTTTTTTCAAAAAGCAGAGGTTTTAATTTTCTGGAAATTTTGGAAACAGGGAAACTTGAATGCTTGAAGAAGAAATATAAAACTAGAAAGCTTGCTTCAGGTAAGCCAATCTGAAGATGTTCCAGGCTTTGAAAATTGGTTACAAATTGCTTGAAAACTGCTACAGGACTTGAAAAAAATGATTACTCGAAATCTTTAGAATCTGAAAATGTCTAACTGCTAAAGATTTGATTGTTAGTTGTAGATCTGATCTTGTTTGATTTAGTTCAGGTTTTAGATTTTTGGAGAGTGTTGTTTTAGTTAAATTTTCTTGCTGGTGTGAGAATGTTATGGTTACAGACTTTTAATTTTCTTTCTTAGATTTGATAAAAAGAATGAGAAGAAGAAGGTTAAAGATATATATAGCCTTGATTTTATGAAAAATAAAAGAACATTAGGAAAAAGATGACACTTGTCTTTAACTTATATGAATATGCTAACACATGTACTTAAGAGATTATAACTTTAACACTTGTCATTATACCACTTAATATATTAACATGTTTTTATAAATAATTTTATTTTTTTTATTTAATTTAAAGGTAAATAAAATCCTTTCTTTATTTGTTAAATACTTATATATATATAAATCATTTTCATATGTAAATGTATATGTGCATTCCTTTTTAAAGATAATGGAATGAAACAAATTATATAAAAATGAAAACTTATCCAAACAATTTAAAAATGTTTATTCTTCTGAATTCAAAATTAATTCAATTTCAAATCTAATCATAAATTTAAAAATCCAATTTAAAGCTAATTTATATCAACATATTTAATTTAAAAATAATAATAATAATGTCTTTTAAAACCTATCTATATTTATACATTTATTAATATTGTTTGAAAATAACATATTTATCAATTTAAATAATTTATAAAAGAAATTATAAATTACTTATCACTTATCTTATTTAAATGAATTAATGTTTCATTTGAAAAAATTGTATTTTAAACTTATATATAATTCAAATCATATTTATCAAACTATATTCAAAAAGGAAATAAAATAAACTTTTGTTTATCTTATTTAAAATTTAAACTTATGCTTAAAATATATTTAAACAATTTAAAACATTTTCCTTAAGTATCTTAAAATCATATAGTTACTTATTAAATAGTCTTGAATAGTTATATATTAAATAAAATAATAATTTCCAAATTATCAGAATGTATATTAGAATTTAAAAACTAGATTTATTTATTAAATTCAAAACTTATTTATTCACAATATATATAAATATATACACACACACACACACATTATAAATAGGAAAATATTTTATTAGCTTTTAAAAGATAAAATTCACCAATTAAACATTTATTTAATTAGATTATTAAATCAAGTCTAATTTTATTAACAAAATTTATCAAATCAATTTAATTTTAAATACAGATTATTAAATTGTTATTGCAAAAAAATTTGGGATATCACATTCCTTCCCTCTTAAAAGAATTTCGTCCCTAAAATTTAAAACAAAGGTAATTTAATAATCTCTTTAAAGATTAAATTCTAAAACACAAGCATATATCAATCATATGTTAACAACCATAGCAACCAATTTATCAAATCAAACAAATTTTACTACCCAGACAAAATTCTGGATAAAATTTTCTCGAGTTTCCCAAGTATATATATATATATATATATACCGGAATACTCGTTCTACAAAATCCAAACAATCAAAAC
Source organism: Allium cepa (assembly GCA_030765085.1). Taxonomy (NCBI): domain Eukaryota; kingdom Viridiplantae; phylum Streptophyta; class Magnoliopsida; order Asparagales; family Amaryllidaceae; genus Allium; species Allium cepa. Next base: position 363,257,663 of record CM060934.1, on the reverse strand, counting down.
TACGAAGCTACAGAGCTCCCACTCATCTAGACCTACAAAACTAAACAGGATATCAGACTACACTAAAGTCTACACAACCACCAAACCTTCCTGAACAGCTGGTTCCACAACCAGAGATAGATCAAACACGTACTCCTTCAGAGATACGTGAAACACACCGAATCCCTGTTATCCAAACTGGCAATTCAACCTTGCAGACGAAAACACTTAACCTCACAAGAACACAGGAAAGATTCAAAACACCTCTGAGCTAGCTTCCCAGACTTACCAAACTTATAGCTCCTTGGATCGGAGAAAACTTATTCAAAACCCAATCTCCGATTCCGGAATCCCAAATTCCTTCATCTCTTATCCTTAAAACCATTCAGACGATCCTGGGCTGCTATAGCCTCCATGATCAGCTCATCCTTTGCTGATGCCTCTAGAAACAAACTTGACCAGAAACAACCCATCAAAATGATCCCCTCAAGATCAACCATCAACCAAGAACACAACTCTACCCCACAAACAACAGAAGACTGAACTTACTTCTCCTATCCGGAAAAGACAGAACATGATCACTCGCCAACTTGCCTCAGATCTTGGAAAACTCCAATAGAAACTCTCTAATCCAAAACACTGCAACTTCCAGTTGCTTCCACTCTAGAACAGCTGCCACCTTGCTTCCGCTGCACAACTCTGATCTGGATCAGATGAGAATGTCGTCGATAAACACGGGCACAGACTAGACAACACACCTTGGCAATAAGGTTCAACTTATCGATAAGAGAAAACTTAGAAGTTCCAAGAAATATAGAGCTATTTCACCAAAACCCCATCCTACGAGACATCCTTCTACCTAGCTGAACTACTGACATCACTCCTGGAATCTGGTTGATAAGAAAACTTAATCTCCAGATGCGGACAAACCACTGTCTTCCCAGAAGACATCCAGAAAAATCTTTAATAACTTAAAAGAACACTCAAACTATCGCAAGTCTCTTTTGCGATTGACCAAGCCTAAGATCCAAAGAAAACTGTTCTCTCTTTACCAATCAGAACAGCTTACGCTGGTCTAGCCAATCCATCGAAGACATGGATCCACTCTGCTGTTTCTGAACTCCACCTCCAGAAAAAAACTGCTATGCCAGAAAACTTCCTTGCCAGCACACAGAACACTTCGAGCTGCACTGCTGACACCAAAGCCAAAGACTTCCTAATCCAAAATTCTTCGAGTAACTAGGACCTCAAAGCCAACCACCCCATCCTGATGAACCCAGCCAGAACACCGAAGCAGACACACTTCCTTAACCTTGTTCCAAAGAATACATCTTCGGAAACATCCATAATCACTGCATCTCATCACCCAGCTACTACATTCTGAGGTATAAAGATACCATTACTCACTTCTGCCAACTAACAGATCCAAACTTTACTCATTCATCTTCAAAGATAGACACCGAACCTTAACAGGTTTCCTTCAGAGATTGGTGAAATCCCTTCATCACAGCAAAGCTTACCCGAGACGGTATTAGGTCTACAGTCTCGACAGAGATACACTTCCAACCTCAAACATTCAAACTCCAACCAATGGTAGTAGTTGTGTTACACACACCACCACCTTATCTACCTTTATAACCTATATTGGAAAACCCGAACAGGTAACCCAACAAATAGGTAGAAATAAATATATATAAATATATATCAAAATTACAAATACGCTCTCTCAAGAAAGAAAACACTCCAAAGCCTAAGTATTCACTTAACCTAATGCTCTGATACCAACTGTCACGACCTGGCTTCCACTATCTAGAATGACACATTATGAATTAAGAAAGAAAGGGATAAAAAGAGAAAAGATAGAGGAGAAGAAGAAGAAACAACATCAGAATCTCAACAGCGGAACGAATAAATAGTATTAATAACATAAGATATTGCATAGTATCATATACAACATCTATCAGAGGTACACAGCTTATACATCACATACTAGACAGTTATAAACACCTGTCTAGTTATTACAACTCAATACAATACAAGGAAACTACTCAGAGAAACCAACATAGTGGAATACTAGATAACTACAACGCAGAAGCCTCCTGCTCCATTGCTCCTCCACAATACGCCAAAGCTAACCTGAATCTCTTGGCTACTCGTAAAAATTTGAGTACCCAAGAGTTTAATAAAATAGAAAATAAACACTTGGGTCAGACATGGGTCTGGTGTGAGTAAACGGGTTAAAGTTTCTTAACTTTTGAAAAACCTTTGAAAAGAAAGGTATCACGTAAGACTTCCCACACATAAACATGGAAAACGTTTTACCTTACGCTAACCAAAACATTTGATAGGAAATCTGGTGATATTATAATAGGTCTAGGGTTTTCAAGTAAATATGAAATAGCCGAAATTGTTACATTCATTAAATTCCAGCTACTAGCCACAAAAGTGGGCAATACAATCAAAATCGTTGGCACTTACTGGATTTTGGATTCCATACATTGCAGGGCCACCGGTGTACCGCTCATCACAGTACGGGGCCTAGATCACGTAAAGAGGATTACTCCCAATCCGCTGCAACAAAAGGCCGAAACCATCCCTTACTGGACAGTCTCGAACAAGACAACCCCGACAGTTGTCGCGAATCAACCGCCCCACACAGCCGAATATAAATGGACTTCTAGACAAGGGAAAATCTCGTCCTACTTTGGCATGACCCACTTAGCCTTGCTGCACCTCCCCTGTTTTAGCCATTCTCGGTTGATGAGGCTGGAGGCTATGATTACCTTTAGAGAACACATCTCTTAGAATGCTCATCGTCCACCTGACGATGTTCTGGAAGCATTCAATCCATACAAGTTCGTTCCGGGTTCGAATGAAACCGAAGGCATTATCTCATTAAACTCATTTTGGAATCACCCTCAGAGTTAACGACGATAACCCTTGCACTCTGAATCTTCATCTTCACTTGAGATTCACGACCTATCGTTAATTTGGATCGATGTGGTTTTGGGATATCCAAATCTGGAAACCCGATTTCGATCTCATCGAAATCCAAAACGTATCTTTTAGGTCCAAGTTGTTTTAAGTTTAAACAATTCAATTTAATTATCTATATACACACAGATAGATAATTCACATCATCACAATAAATAATCAACATTATCATCATAAACAGATAATCCATATTATCATCACAAATAGAACCTACATCACCAATAGATAATTCATATCACAATGCAACCAAAGCATCCATATCACACAACATTATTTATCTCATATCTGAGATTTAAACCATTCAAGGAAATCTATATCATCCATATATAAACGAGGATTAATAATCACACCCTTTGTAATTAATTTAAAATGAATTAAATTAATTATTCCATCACTAATTAATTTAAAGTAAATTAAATTAATTACTTCATTCTATAAATCTTGCTTATATAACCATTAATTAATTACAAAACAATCAATTAATTAATTAACCTCTAATTAATCTCCTTAATTAATCACCTTGATTAATTATCCTTTAATTACATTTAAATAATATCTTTAATTAATTTCACAAATTAATTATTCTTAACCAAATACAGTAATTAACCTTTAATTACTTCATTAATTAATTAACTATAATTAATTACATTAATCCTTAATTAATTACGTTAATTAATTACTTTAATCACCTATCATTGATTAATTAATCTTAATTAATCAATCTTAATTGCATCTATAAATTAATGATCCCTAATTACATTTTAATTAATTACATTTAGTAATTAATTTAATTAAACCACAATTATTAACCACTCTTGATTAATCTCACTCAGTAATTAAATACCTTTAATTACTGCATTAAATCAACTAATTACTCCTTCATTAATTATCTTAATTAATCCCTTGATTAATTTCACAAAGTAATTATACTCAAATTACTTCCTTTAACAAATCATCATTCTATTAATTACATCCAGGTAATTATACTCATCAAATTATCAAGTGGTTAAGACATAGTGGAGTTGCTACATGTGGTTGTAGTGGCACCGGTTCAAATCCCAGCGGCCACAATAATGAGACATAGTGCACGGCCACTTATAAAACCGGCTAACCGAAGGCCCGGGCAAACATAGTTTCCTTGGCCCCAAAGTTTAATTATTTTGTCTTTTTTCCACTGCAATGGTGCCCCATCCCTGTCCTTTCCCTTCTTTCCCGTTTCCTGTCCTTTCTGCTCCTCCCTTACCGTCCTTCCCCCCAACTGTTTCGAACTGTCCTTCGTTCCTTTCCACCTCTCAGTCAACCACCCCCACTCTGCCACCGCTGCCGGATCCGCCGCCTAATCCATCATCTCTCTCTTTACTTGGACCTATACCTCCTCCTCCACGTCCACCTTCTCCCCCTCCACCTCTTTCTCAACCTCGATGGAATTCCCTGTTCAAGGCTAAACCACGCAATGCAGGATGTTTTGAGCCAATCCAGTTCTCGTTGGTATTTGACAAGGGTGTTCTTGTTCCACCAGCTGAAGTTATTGATGAAGGAAACGTGGTTTGGGGACAAAGCCTTGTTGGTTTTTTCCTCGATAATCCACTACCATACATGGTTGTACTTCACCATCTCAAACGTGCATGGCGTCTTAAGTGCTCGATTGAAGTGAAGTCAGATGGTAGTTTGTTCCTCTTCAATCTGTCATCTGAGGAAGATAGAAGGAAGATTATCCACTCCGACCTGATTGTGATGAGGAACAAACTTTTCATTGTCAAAGAATGGGATCCAACTATTGGTAACAGCGTGAGCACTATTAAGTCAGTGCCAGTTTGGTTGAAGCTTTCGAATATACCACTCTACTGCTAGTCCCACGTTGGAATCAATTGGTTAGCGTCACGAATAGGTAATTTTCTTTGCATGGACGAAAAAACTGAAAAATTGGAAAGAATTGGATTTGCGAAATGTTTGGTTGAAGTTTCAGCAAGCTCTGAGTTGCCTGATTCGTTTTTGGTCAAGCTTCTGGATGGATCTGATGAGCTAGTTTTTTTTTATTATCTTTGGAAGCCTCAGATTTGTAGTGATTGTAAAATTTTTGGTCACCTGACGTCGTGTTGCCAAGTGAAAAACAAAATAAGTGCTAGAACTGATGTGGAAACTCCAGAAGTTTTTGCTGGTCAGTACTCAAAAACAGAAGAAAAAGAAAAAATTGCCGTTGGAAAAGGTGAGCAAACTAATGCCAATGCACAAGGGGGATGGAAGAAAGTTCAATCAAGAAAAGGCAAGGAACTCAAGAATAAGAAAATGAATAGTGCCAAAGTAACAAATCTTTTTGAAAATGAAGTAGAACATAACTTGGACAAGTCTCTGGCATTGCCACTGAACCCTGATGCAAATTATGAAAGTATCACTGCTGTGAATACTCTTGAGCACAACAATTCAGGAGTTGCAATGAAAACTGCAGGAGGGTGTATAGCAGACCACATGCAAGAAGTTCCAAATGATTACTTGCAAGTAGAAGGATAGAGGGTAGAAGCACAATTGAATGCAAACCCTTTTTCTGCACTATTGCATGAAACAACTGAATCTGCAGTTAATGATTTTAATGCAAGCACCTTTTTGGAATGCCCTGATGCTCCACCTGCTGGTAATACCATTTTATCTCCATTTTTGCATGTGGTGGATTCCTCTACATCCTTTGGCACTGCAACAAATCATCAAAAATCTAGGTTGGCTACTGAAGATGTGCTTTCTAACCCCCTCACCTCTGGCCAATCATTATCTTCCATTTCCAATACTCATGCAAAGGTGGTAGAAAATAATACAACAGCACTTGAACAATCTTTCATTAACCATATTGAGAGTTTTGTTTTTGATCTTTTTAAACCAATATCACTCTCAAATAATCCCTCCACTTTAGTGATTCTATCAAACTCCCCCGACCCATAACCTCTCCATATTCTTATCTTGGTTCCATTCCTGGATGGATCTCACCAACCTCCCATCTGAATAAGCAAAATTCAAGTGCCACAAGAATTTCCTCTTTAACAGCAAAATTAAAATCTGTAAGATCTTCCCCTCCTACAACTAGGAGTAAGGCAAGTGAGAACCACCTATAAATTGTTTTTCATGTATAAAATTGCATCTTGAAATATCAAAGGAGCACACAACCCAGTTAAGCTTGATCAAGTTAAGATTTTGATTCTTGAGCACAACATAAAGATTTTTGCGATCCTTGAAACCAAACTTTCTTTGATTTCATTGCAAAAAGCAGCCTCCTACATTAATCCTGCATGGCAAATCCATCACAATCTTGATAGTGCAACGTATGGTAGGATCCTTATTGTTCATGATCCTCTTTCCTACACACTCACTCCCATTCTTTTATCTTCCCAGTTTATCCATTTTCATTCTCTTTACCTTCCTCTCAACTTATCTTTCTCCTTAACTTTTGTTTATGCTCATAATGCTAAATCAGCGAGGCTCTCTCTCTTTAATACTCTCCCTTCTTTAAGACAGAACTCTCACCCTTGGTTAGTAGTTGGTGATTTCAACTGCTGTTTTAACTTAAATGATAAAGTTGGTGGTCTGCCATTATTGCCTAGGGACATTGCCCCCTAAACGTCTCCATATCTGATTCTGACCTTTACCCCATAGTACGAACTGGTGTGCCTTTTTCTTGGAGCAATAGAAGTCGGTCTGGACATCGTATTTTCACCAATATTGACTTATCTTTTTGCAATGCTCCTGCCCTTTCCTTATGGTCTTCCATCAATGCTCATCTCCCTCATCCCATCCTCTCTGATCACTCTCCTTTAATTGTTTCTCCCATCCCTATGCCTCCCAGAGGAAAAAAGTCCTTCAAATCTTTTAATGTTTGGGTTAAAGACCTGTATTTCTTAACAATTGTAACATCACAATGGAATAACACTAAACATGGTAACCCTATGTTTACCTTGTGCAGGAAATTGAAGACTGTTAGGACTGTCCTTCGACAATGGGCATCAAGTAATTTTGGTAATGGTTCTCTTGCGTCTAACACTCTTAGGGATAAACTAAAGAAAGCTCAAATCTTACTTGATAGGGATCCTACTAACCCTAACCTTGTCCAGAATGAGTCCAACCTCTTTTTTCAGCTTAGTCAGGTCTTGGAAATTGAAGCCAGTATGTTAAAGCAAAAGGTCCATCAAAAGTGGTTCAGAGAAGGAGACAGAAATACTGCTTTTTTCATGCTTCTTTAAAGAACAAGCGATCTTGTGATCATATCCATTCTCTATGGGTTGATGTGGGAAACTTTCTTACTACCTCTGATGACATTGACGAGTACCTTGTCCAACACTTTACTAAGCTGTTAGGTAATCAAGACAACTTCATTCCCAACCTCGATATTCTCAATAATCTGCCTCTTCCCCGCATAAGCACGGTTATGTATAACAAGCTTGTCGCCAAAGTAACTGACAATGAGATAAAGGACTCTTTTTTTTTCTCTTAATGCCTCATCGTGTGGGGGCCCGGATGGTTTCAATGTAGTCTTCTACAAATCTTGTTGGGAAATAGTAAGTGCTGATTTCATAGCTGCAATTCATAATTTTGTTTTATCATTTCAAGCTGCTGGGTGAGGTTAATGCTACTAATCTTGTCCTGATTCCCAAAGTCAGGCCTCTTCAAAACGCATCTTCATATAGACTAATATCCTGTTGTAATGTAATATATAAGTGCATATCCAAAATTCTAGCCACCAGGCTAGTGTCAGTGCTTCCTGACATTGTTTCTTCCAATCAGTCTGCGTTTCTTCCTTCTAAGAGCATTCTTGATAACATCATGTTGGCTCATGAATTAATCAATGGTTATGGCAGAAGTCAAATCTCCCCAAGAGCAATGCTGAAGCTTGATATCTCTAAAGCTTATGACAGTCTTCAATGGTCCTCTATTGTTCGAGTTATGGCACTGATGGGGTTTCCAAAAGTTTTTGTTGCATGGCTCTATATCTGTATATCCACTCCAACTTACTCCTTATGCTATAATGGGAAAATAACTGGTTACTTTAAAGGGAAACAAGGAGTCAGGCAGGGAGATCCGATCTCTTCTTACATTTTTATCATTGTAATGGAAGCTCTAAACTTTATGTTAGCAATGAAATTCAAGCATAAATCTATATCTTACCATCCTAAGTGTTCTCATCAACAAATTTCCTCCCTATTTTTTTTTGACGACATTGTGATTTTTACTAAACCTAATGACCACTCTATAGCTAGTATTCTTCATTGTCTTCACAACTTTTTTCTGGCAACTGGCCTTAGGATTAATCAGTCAAAATCTCACATTCTCCTGTCTGGTATTAGTTCAGGTGAAAAGGTTAGGCTCTTGTCTTTTTCTGGTTTGCAGTCTATGGATAATTCTATGACATATCTTGGCCTTCCTCTTTGTACTTCTAGAGTTTCCAAAGCTCAATTCATAACTCTATATAACAAAATCACCTCTAAGTTAAGCTCTTGGACTACCAAGTTGCTATCCATGGCTGGTAGATTGGTTTTGGTCAAGTCAGTCTGTTTCTCCATCACTGTGTATTGGGCAAGAGTTTTTATTCTACACTATCGGCTTATTGCAATGTTAAGAAACGCCATGCTTAGATTCCTCTGGACTGGATCAATACATAATAGGAAGATTATTCCCTTGTCTTACAATTCCATAGAGAAGCCTCTTTTTTTTGGAGGGTTAGGTATCATCAATATCTCAACATGGAACAAGGCTGCTGTCAGTGCCCATGTGGATGCACTGTTGAATAGGAAGGATAGTCTCTGGGTGAATTGGGTCTGGAAATATCGTATTAAGACTGAGGATTTCTGGACTATGAAAGTTGCTCAAAACTCTAGCTGGATTTGGAGGAAATTGCTTGGAATCCGAGGATCTCTCCTACCTTATGCTAAGTATTCTATTTCCCCTGGTTGCGCTGTTAAATTTTGGAATGATCCTTGGATTGATGATGGTTTGGTGCTATCTACTAATTTGAACCATCATCATCGTTTGCAGTCGCTAATTCAAGAGAAAGCTTGTGCATATGGGTGTATTATTAATGGGAAGTTGTCAACAGTTCTAGTAATCAGTTTGTCAATGTGTTGTGGAGGAGATTTCGTGACTACGTGATCCCTATCAGTCATGTCTCTACTATGCAGTGGAGGGGAAGATCACACAGTATTGGATGGGTTAACAGTCTTCTTCGGCAAACTAATTCTCTTCCTAGTTTTCTCTGGAAAAAAGTTTGTTGGAATAATATATCAATGGCTAGCGATAATTTAATGTTTTGGCGTATCATTCACAAGGCTGTACTTACCAGAGATAAGTTAGTTTCTGTGGGTATGGACATTGATCAATGCTGCCTTTTCTGTAACATGCTCCCTGAAACTATTGACCATTTATTTTTTGAGTGTGTTTATCTCTCTGATATGGTGAGCTCTCTCTTCTATAATATAGGTATGGTTAGCTATGCTGGTTCCACTGTGGCTATATGGGATGAGTTAAAGAATGCTGCGAGAGGGAGGAATGGGAAAACAAATATTACTTTTTTTGTGCTCAAAATATACTTCAGGACAGTTTGGCATGAACGCAATTCTAGATGTTTCAACTCTGTTGATGCTTCTTCTCCTGACCTATGGTTCAAAATTATGAAGAAGATTGAGACGGGAATTAGGTTCTCTTGTCATGGTTTCTCGCCACACAGTAGTGGTTTTTGGAATTGACTTGGCAGCTCTTTGATTTAGTTTCGTTTATTGTGGTTCCACTGCCCTTTAGCTGGGTGGTTGTATTTTTCCTTTGGTTTTTGCCTTTGTGCGGTGTGTAGTTTTTGCTTTTCCTTTCTTCTGTTTGTGCTGTGACAAAAGTATGTTTTTGTCACATTTTACTTTGTCTTTCTTTTTGTCTAATAAACTCTGGTAGGGGTCCAGTCAACCTCGCTTGCATTTCAAAAAAAAATTTAATTAAACTTAATTAATTAACTTAAACTAATCAAATTTATCTAAATTAATTACCTTGAGTAATTAATCCCTTTTATTTACTTTCATTAAGTAATTATATTTAACCAATTTCCATAAATGATTATCTTTAATTAACTAACCTAATTAATCATTAAAAATAATCACATCAATTAATTATTAAATAATCTTAAGTTAATGACCCTTACATTAATTATTAACAATTCTTTAATTACTTCCCTAAGTAATTATGCTTTAATTAACCATTATTATTTACCAATTAATTAATTTTAATAATCAATTAATTTATCTCTAATTACTTAATAAATTAAGTGCTCAACTATAACTTAATTAATCCTTAATTGCTTGATTAATTAATTTCTAACCATTAATTAATAATCTTTAATTATCTAATTAATGATCCTTAATTATAAATTAATTAACCCTTAATTAATTATCTAAAAATTCCATAACTACTAATTTATTTATCCTTAATCATTAATTAATTACATTAATTAATGATTCTTTAATTATCTTATTAATTTAATGAATCTCAAATCATTAAATCTTAATTAACTTTAAGATAAAATATTATCCTTTTCAATGACTAAATTATCATTTACAAAGCCTTTGAAACAGTTTTCTTTTAAGTTTACTTTTAAATTTACTCTTAAATTTCATTTAAATTTTAATATTTCAAAATATTAACAAATTTAATTTTAACAAAATTTAAAACAATTTACAAACCTTTTAAATCAAATGATAAAGAAACACCTATCTTATAAAAGAAATTTACAGGTAAAACCAAATTATTTAAATTCAAAATCTTGTTTTTATTTTCAAAAAAACTTTTTTTAAAAAAAAATCTGTTTTCAAATACTGCTTTGGGTTCGACCCGTAGCCTACTCGAGCACTTACCCGAGAGAACCCATATTTTCTTTCCTTAAAACTTTGAACTAGTGCATTTATTTGAAAACACCTTTGAATTTAATTACAAAATTAATCTAGCTTATAATTACTTTTAAAAAAACAACATCCTTCAATATTTTTGAATCTTTGAAAACATATTCAATTTAAAACAAACTTTTAATCTTGACTAACATTCTTTGGAAATTTAATTTATACTTTTAACTTTGACAAACTTGTATTTGTCTTTGCTTTTAAATTATGCAACTTCTTCTTAAAGCTTAAAAACTTGAATTTTTCCTTGCTTTTTAATACACCAGTTCATTTACACAAGAAACCCGAGCCAAATAAATGAAAACCCGGAGCAAACACGAGTCATTCGCGTTCACTATCTACCCCGAGTCGACCCCGCAAAAATCTCGAGCAACACATGAGAAAACTTCATCATCGCCAAAGCCCAAACCAACCCAGATACGAACGAAAACGCATGCACATGCACGATCGTGCTGACCACCGTGGATCGACGCCTCGACTCTCGACAAGTCGCACACCACCTCGCCATCCTCCACAACCTCCCAGATTGTTGATCCCATGAAGCAATCAAAATCGAATAGTACGAACGCACACAGGAACCCACCTCGATCGGGAAAAAACTCCTAGCCATCACATCCGATCATCGGTATTCCCGCCGACCACACCGGAGCCACACCACTCCATGATGAACTATTCCCCCCGCAAGCGAATGCGTCCAATGTTAACGCTAAAATTTGAACGCTAACACCCCAGTGTATGAAGTGTAATTGTGAAAGCACCACCCGATAGCTCGGGAACAGATTATAAGCAGATAATAGCGAAAAAGCAGTAAACAACAGCAATTTTATAGTGGTTCGGCTTAAGAGAGAGCCTACGTCCACTTTGAATATCTTTATTGACGATTTGATTACAAGTCAATGCAACTACACTTTGATTACAACACACTTCGAGTTACAAGTGACTTAGAACAAGTAGCCTAAACTTCAATGTCGATCAAAGTCTTTGAACTCATGTAGGATATGTATGATTTCTTCGTGAAGTTCCTTGAGGCGTTCTTTGTATCTCAAAAGCTTTGAGTGTTGAAGTAGTTCGGATTGCAGCAGAGTAACGGCGCTTGAAATGAATGAGCCAAAAGTCCCTTGAATGTTGGAGGTGGCCATGTATTTATAGGCCAATTTCTGGGTTGGAATTGTTGACAAAGTCATGAGTCGCGACCGACTCAGGATGAACCGTGGCCGACTCAAAATGAGCCGTGACCGACTCACATATCACGAGTCAGCAGGCAGCGGCATAACTGAAACGGCATTGAGCTTGTTCCTCATATGCTTAGGTCGCTAGCGACTTATGATAGGTCGTTAGTCGCCTTGAGTCGTTGGAAACCCTGCGTCGGTCTGCCCCATAAACCACTAACCAGTTAAGCCACTCTGCTCCTCTAAGGCATTAACTCGTTGAGTCGTTCATCCCCATAAGTCGTGAGTCGTGCAATTCTTTAACTCGTGCAACTCCTCAGTCCAGTTGAGTCGTTGATCCACTGAGTCGTTACAAGCCTTGAGTCGTTGAGTCGGTCTAGGCCTTGAGTCATCTCATATGAGTCGTAAACTTCGTTGAGTCGGTAACTCACTGTGTCGGCCTGTCTCATGAACCGTTAATCCCCATGAGTCGTTCCATTCATTTAAGTCGCCTTGATCCTTAACTCGTCAGCTAATTAAGTCGTAACCAGTTGAGTCGGCCTGAGTCTTAACTCGTTGGTGAAAACGGGGTTAACATTTGCCCCTCGAAGTACACGCCTAAGTCGTAGGTCGTGTGCTTCGACTCATCTTGACTCACATGTGCCGACTCATGTTCCACTATCCTGGTATAAAAGGCATGAATCGTCACTTTTATCTTCTTCTTATACCAATCTCGTAAGTCATTTTCTGCCATTAACATTCCTCCGAGCTTTCGAAAGCAATTCTATTCCAACTTCCTACTAATAATCTTTGTTGCGTAAGTGAGTCTGATTTTCTCTCGATTCCTTACTGCTATTGCTCGCGATAACATAATAGCGCGTCAGATTCGTCGCAAACTTGAAGCGATTCGGATTGGTCCTTTGAGTGATTTTCTGATGGCGTGAGGTGAAGACAATGGATTATAGTGCCTCGAATTATCTGGTCTGCGAGTTTGGGAGAGATGAAATGATCCCTAACGGTTTAAAGGGTTAGAGAGAAGATGACCAGTTGAGGAAATGACCTAGGATTCTCATGACCTAGTTGGTTTTTTGATGACTTAGGTTTTTGGTCGTACGAGCGACTCAGCCCTTTAGATCCTCACCGCGACTCATCCGTTGAACCGTGAACGACTCAAACCATCTGCCGCGAACGACTTAAGCCATAGGCCATGAACGACTCAAGTCATAGGTCGTGAACGACTCAAGTCATAGGTCGTGAACGACTCAGCACTTGGACTATTTTTCATACCGAGTTGCTCCTTGTGGTTTGAACCTATGACCGGCTCAATTAGATGCAACCTAGGATTTGAGTCGCGGCCGAGACAGGACTTGAATTTCACACTGCTTTGAACTAAAAAATTTCTCCTTTTACCATGCCTTACGACTCAGAGAACTAGTGACTCGATGCATTAACGACTTGGAGCATAAACGACCTAGCTTAACTTGCTTCATAACCTTTAAAACGTGGACGAGTAATCAAATTGTACTGCTTTGAAGCATAATTCTGACTCGGTCTTTGACTTGGATTGCTGAAATAAACTGCCTGAATATTGAATTGTCTGGACTTTAACCTGTTAAACTTTATTGCATACTTTAGTTTTACAGATTGCTTCAATTTGCAAGTATACAACCTGTTTAATACAACAATCACAGAAGATTGGGACGAATATACTGCCATTGATTGCCCACATCTAATGACAGATTAGTCAATAGAAGATAATTAATTTAAATGGATTGTGTGAATGAAGTACTTTAAACCAACGAATCCAAGTAGAGTGCTAAAGCAACGTTGAAATAGTCAACTGAAATTGACCGGTTTGCACTAACACTATACCTGAAACTTTAAATTAACAAGTCCTGAAATTTAGTAATTGATCAATTGCCAATTAGCTTAACTTCAGTTATATTTACTTGTTTATCTTCATTAGTTCTACACAACACTTCACACTTTTAGGAAACGTGCACCTTCGCATTTGAACATCCAGTTGCTTGTGTAGAATGACTTCTCAACAAGAAGAACTGATGGGCCAGGCTGAAGATGTCTTCCCAATAGCTAACCCATTGGATAACCCTCCGGAGAGAACTTCCACAACTCTGAATCAGCGGGTGTTTAACCAATTGCGCATCCAGTTTGGCATTGCCGAAGCTGATGCCTTACTGCCGGGGCCAAATGATACTGCAGATAGGCCCCGTCTTGGCTTTATTGCTGTCAATCGCCAAATGTGCTTGAGCGGTGCCATCCCACCTTTTAATGACTTCCTTCAGCAGTTCTTGCTTCGGTTATCTATCTCTCCATTCGAATTGCACCCCAACGGCCATGCCATTCTGATAGGGTTATGTGTGCTATTTAGGAGAGTTTTGGACCGATTACCGAGCTTTGGGGAAATCTGCTACTTCTGCTCATTCACGAAAATTAAAGATCATCCCTCTATCGTAGTTATAAGGAGTGCTCGAAACCGCAAACTCATCACTGATCTTCCTGAAAGCGTTCATGGATTTCTAAATCAGTTTTTCTTTGTTCGCTGTCCTCCAGGGTTTTATGCCATCTGGAGAGTAGGAAGTAAGATTTCCTGTTTTTATTTCTCCATTCTTGAGCTTTTCGAAATCTGAGTTGCTAAATGCTAACTTCGCTTCTTTTTTCCTGTTTTAGCACTTCCTCCTCCCTCTAGAGATCCATGCCATAAGCAAATTTTTGAAAGACTGAATGCCGTGGCGGCAGAAGAGAGGAGTATAAAGTTTTTGTTAAATGATGAATTTTTACATCAATATGGGCTTCTTCATTCCTCTCGCTTCACTCAGCCTCATGAAGTTCCAACTGAAATTCCCGATTCTCCGATGGAAACTCCTGATGCCCCGGTCTCTACTAAAGAGCACATGCGGGGAGGAACCTCTATAGAAACTTCACTAGTGAAGTGTTCAACTCCGAAGGATGCTGCGGGGCCGTCTGACAAGTCTGTACGTGCCCCAGTTATTGAAGAGGAAGAACCTCCACGATCTTCCGGGAGATCTGCTGACGAAAGAGTTGAGAAAGCAAGTCCCAAAAAGCATGATGGTGATGATGTTTTTGAGGGGTTGAGCGACCTAATTGTGACTTCACAAGAACTTTTTAAAGATGATGTTTCCAAAACTATCTCTTCTGTAATCGAGGCGACATCTTCTCTACAACAAATGTCAACTCCTCCTACTCAAGTTATCACCACCTCTACTCCACAGAGTGGTCTATAGCTTGATGCGTGTAGTTTACACATTACACAACACTTAGGATTTTTCAGCACTTCTACGCACTTACCTTCTTATACTTTAAAGATTTCTAAAGCTTATCTTTTTTTATTTCAGATTCTCCAATGGGGCGCAGCAGCTCGTATTACGATGATTTCCAGCGCTACGGGAGGCATAGCCAATATGATTATAGGCGTTACCTCCCCTCTTACAAAGAATCCGATGAAGAAAGAGCTGCCCGAAAGGCTCAAGAGAAGAGGGCTCAAGAGAAGCGCTACGAAAGAAGGGAGAGGGAAGAGCGCCATGATTCTTCACAGAGAGGTGACGATTCCCATAAAAGAAAAACCCATGATGACAGAGGAAAAGGTCATGTGGTTGAAGATTCGAGCAAGCGAGCGTGACATGGTGAGAAGCACACCACTATAACTCCTGAGAAGGTTACTGCCCCTGCCTCGCTTGATATTCCTTCCGGCTCTCCCGCTCTCGGGAAGTCGGACATCCAAACTATAATTAGCAGACCCAAATTCCAAGTTGGACCGGGTCCTGCCACTTTGCAAAGCCGATTTCTTCAGTGGTGTCTGAAGGGAGTAAGGTTTGATCTTGACTTGGTCCCCATTGACAAGTCTGCCATGTTACAAAACCTTGACGCTGTTAAGCTTGACATTGAGAGGATGTCGAAATGGCAGAAACTTGTTGACGAGCTTCAGAGGGTTAATCGTGCGAACATAGAGGCCATGCTCACCATGGAAAATGATAAAGCCGAATGGCAAAAGGTGCTCGAGCAACATTACACCGAGATGAGAAGCATTACTTCTTACAATGAGGAGCTTGAAGCGAAAGTTGAAGAACTGAAACAAGAGCTTGTTGCTTCCTCTACTTCTTATTCTCAAAAAGAAGAAGTGCTCCTCAAACAAGTGAGAGATGCCCACGCTAGCCAAAGGGATGCCGAAGACAGGCTCGAAGTGCAAAAAAGAATTAGTGAGGGCTATGTTGCCGACATTGTAGAGCTTCGGAAGAAAAATAGCTCCCAAGAGGCGGAGATTCAAATGCTTAAGCTTCAACTTTCTAAAGCTGAAATGGAGCGTGATGAGGCCGTTGCCGGCAAAATTGCGGCTGAAGATTCTCACGAGGCAACGAAAGCCAACATTAGCTCAACATTATTTGATTTCTATCTGCACAGCATTTTGGGGCGTGGTAGCCTTGCCTTTCTAGGCCCTAAGTACGAAATTACACTAGCTGAAGTTTGGGAGGCAGCACTCGATATGCTCGGTGGTAAAGGCGTTGGCTACGCTGAGTTAGCTCTTGAAGAGCATTATCTTGATGATGATGCCCGCGCCGCTCTTGCCAAGGGGAGAGAACAGCTTGCAAGATTGAGAGCCGAAACAGCGGCAGGAGAATATTCAGGAAAAATCACCTCGACTACTCCAATACAACCTTCTCCTTCAGCCGAAATTGATATTATCGGTTCTAGTTCTCATTCCCCTTCTCCTACTAAAGTCACCACTGATATTACAAGCATACAAGGTGGAGATGAGGGCGGCGAGAGTGCTGAGGCACAGGCTTACGAAGTTGACACCAGGGAACCGACTTCTGCAGGTAACCCAATGACAATCTTGCCCAAGTAGACTGCTCATCTGTTTCTTATGAACTTGATGGGCTTTTCGACTACTTCTTGAATCTCGGCGAAAACGTTGGGCATTGTTCAGGCTTCTCCTCCTCCAATTGTTCCTTCTCCGCTTCCTAAGGTCACTCCTCCTTCTGCCTCGCAACCCGGGTCACAGGAAGAGCAAATAGAAGCCCTTCACGGCTTAGATGATCCCGTTGCTTCTCAAGATCCGAAAGGAGAAGAAACTGAAGGAAGCGAGAGGACGCCAGAACCCACTAGCTCCGACGCTGAACCGTTATCCAAACTTTTTTCTCCAGGGAGTGGGCCTTCCTCCAAAAAGAGAGGGAAGCAGGGAGTTTCCAAGAAGAAGGATAAGAAGGAATCTCTAACTGGCGAAAGAGAGACGGAAGAAAGTCCGATCGAGCCTCTTTATCCTTCATCCCCTACCCTTACAAGCCGACCTAAAAAGTTGGTCATTCGGCCAGGTGCGGGCTCAAAAGGTGGGCGGAAGAAGAAATGATGGCTCTGGTTCTGTGGCTTTCATATCGCTTTTTTGCCCTTTTTGCATGCAATGACCGGAAATTGTGCGGGTACCGGCCCCCCGCTTTTCTTTTGTTGGAACCTGTACCTGTATATAAAATAGTGTTGAATAAAATGATTCTTTTTCCTTTGTATAAACTCCTGTTTGAATTTGAGAATGCGTTTATTATTCATTTTTGCACAAGTTTATTTATATGATATTGCAGCGGGCTTATGGCATGTTGTTTGAGCATTACTTTCGCCGGTGTGGCTATACTATATTGTATGTAACTATACCCTGTTGCCCCCGTACCATAAGCTTGCTGCAATATTTTATACTTCGAGGGGACTTGCACTCTTATTTTCTGAAGAATAATTATTTTATTCTTGAAGAAATTTTTCGTAGAGTACAACTCCCTTCATATAAGTTTTTACGCTTTGTCCTTCGAAGAAATCACTTTTTCTTTTGCTTATGTACACGTTTTACCAAGTGAATTCTTCTATGAGGTAAAGCGGGCCTCTGAAGGGTACTTTAACTTTCTTTTTTTTTCTTTTTTTTGAGGAAGGTTATTTTCCAGAATAGGTAAATCACTCTTCCTTTGAAAGTTAAAGTGTGCTCTTGATGAGGATTTTTTTTTTTACATAGAAAGTTGTACCTCTAAGGAGGGATTTTTTCACGTTTCAACACTTGGAAGTTTTATTTCCATCTTGATGAAACGTGTACCTCCAAAGAGTTGTGCCTCTGAAGGAAGCCTTTTCACGTTTCAACACTTGGAAGTTTTATTTCAATCTCGGTGAAACGTGGGCTTCCGAAGAGGTCTTTCTTCTTGATTGTGTCTCCGGGAGGAGGTCTTTTTTTTGTTTGCATTTCATCTCTGGTGAAGTGAAATTCCGAAGAGCGGCTGTTACACTTCAACTCCTGGTGAAATGTGCCTCCGAAGAGGTCTTTATTTTGTTTGCATTTCAACTCTGGTGAAGTGAAATTCCGAAGAGCGGCTGTTACACTTCAACTCCTGGTGAAATGTGCCTCCGAAGAGGTCTTTATTTTGTTTGCATTTCAACTCTGGTGAAGTGAAATTCCGAAGAGCGGCTGTTACACTTCAACTCCTAATTGCCTGGAAGTTACTCTCTCATGGTTGAAGGGTCATGACTCCTCCAATCTTTTTTGGTTGAGTAGAGAACTTTCTTTTTTACGGCATATGCTTCGTTAGAGGTCTTTATCCTCCGAAGAGTTGTGACTCCGAAGAGGACTTTAGTTGTTCCTTGTCCACTTGCTTGTGCCTTTTCAGTGATCCTCTATTTTTTTTTATTTTTTTTTTAAGCTTGCACTCCCTTCTCTTACAAGTAGCCTGTTTAATCCAAAGAAGTGTACTTCATTGCTAGGCCAGTTCACGAGAACGGACATAAGCTTCTTAATTGGATGTTTGTTTGTTCAAACTTCTCAATTTATTAGCTAAAGCCCGTTTTCGGCGAAATCATTGGCCGTTCAATTGAAGCACTTCTTATCTAGGATTTAAACTCGGGAATTTTGCGACTTGGAATTTGTTTGTTGAATGATAACGAGAATCACTTGGTCTTGTAATGTGCAAGTTTTGTTTTCGTTGCCTGCAAAAATTTAAATCGATATTTCAGTAATACATTTAATGTATTTTTCATATCGAAAATAAAGCAAACATGTAATAATAATAAGGAACACAAGATTTATAGTGGTTCGGCGAAGAATTTGGGCCTACATCCACTTTATAGTCTTTCATTGTTCACTTGCATCAGTTTTACAATCGCTTTCAATTACAGGAATCATACATTCATAATTCTTTTTACAATATTTCAACAAAGCTATCAAGTAAAGTATGGACGCAAGTGATTGCTGTTCCAAGCTCTTGGAATTTGATCTCCTTCGACAGTAGTAAGTTTGTATGTGCCGTCCAGAAGCTTTTGACCTATGACATATGGTCCTTCCCAATTTGGCCCAAACACACCTGTTGCTGTCATAATTCTCTTTAGGACTAGATCTCCAATTTCAAAGCTGCGTTGGCGAACTTTGGAATTGAAATGTCTGGCTATCCTTTGCTGATGAGATGCGATTCTGAGCTCAGCCTCTTCCCTTTTTTCATCAAGGAGATCTAGTGCCTCAAGCTGTAGTTTCTCATTCTCCGTTTGATTGAAATGGATTCTTCTATGTGAAGGGACCTCTGTTTCTACCGGAATCATTGCCTCTGATCCGTATGCCAATGAAAATGGAGTATGCCCAGTCGCAGTTTTGTGGGTAGTTCTGTATGCCCATAGTGCCAGCGGTAGCTTATCGACCCAACCACCTTTTGCTCTTTCAAGTTGCTTCTTGATGGTTGACTTGATAATTTTATTTACTGCTTCCACTTGCCCGTTTGCCTGCGGATGGGCTACTGCTGAGAAGCTTTTTCGGATTTTGAATCGTTTGCAAAAATCTTGGAATTCTTCACTTTCAAACTGAGTTCCATTGTCTGTAATTATTTTTTGAGGCACACCGTATCTGCAAATGATACTTTTAGTCACAAAACTTATCATCTTTTTTGAGGTGATAGTAGCCAGTGGTTCAACATCTACCCACTTAGTAAAATAATCTACAGCAACAATGGCATATTTAATTCCAGATTTGGCAGTTGGTAATGGTCCTACAAGGTCTATCCCCCATATTGCAAACGGCCATGGACTGACCATCTGTGTGAGTTCAGTGGAAGGAGCTCTAGGAATTTTGGCGAATCTTTGGCATCTGTCACATTTTCGGGAATAGTCTGCTGCATCTCGATTAATTTCTAGCCAAAAATATCCGTATCGGAGAATCTTTTTCGCTAAAGTTTGACCACCTAAATGATCACCACATTCTCCCCCATGCACCTCAGCTAGGATTATTTTGGACTCTTCCCTGGATACACATCGAAGTAACGGCATTGAGAACCCCCCTCTGTATAACTGGCCATCCTGGACTATATAGCGAGAGGCTTTCCTCAGTAGCTTCTTTCGTTCTTTTGAACTTTCCGGTAAAGATCCATTGAGCAGATATTTTGTTATTGGAGTCATCCATGATTCTTGCTCTTGAGACACGCTCATAATCCAATCAATATCCATCTCATCAATACTCGGAGTCGACAGGACCTCCATTGGAGTTAACCCCAGAAATTGAGCTTCTCCTGTGCTAGAGTACTTTGCGAGAGAATCTGCTTTCATGTTTTCTTCTCGAGGAATATGACTTATCATGTAATGATCGAAATCACCCAGGAGTTCCCAAGCCTTTGACAAGTAGGCGGGCAGATTTCCTCCTTTCGCTTGGAATTCCTTCTTGACTTGGCATACAATAAGTTGAGAGTCACTGAAGATCTGTAATGCTCGGATGTTTAGTTCTTTAGCAATCCTTAGGCCAGCGATAAGGGCTTCGTATTCTGCTTCATTGTTTGTTGAAGGAAATTCCAATCTTAGTGCATAGCATAATGATCGACCTTCAGGGGTCTCGAGTACAACTCCAGCTCTAGAACAGTAGTCGTTTCTCGTGCCATCGACATATAACTTCCATTGGATTGGGGAATCGTCGATCGTTTCCTCCTCACTGTTACCCTTATCTGTGAATTCTGCGATGAAATCCGCTAAAGCTTGTCCATTGATTGCTTTTCGGGGATGATAAGTGATGTCATATTGACTGAGTTCAATATTCCACTTTAGAAGACGACCCGAAGCCTCATGGCGAAACAGGACTTGCTTTAAAGGTTGATCAGTGAGGACTCTGATAGGATGAGCTTGGAAATATTGCCTCAACTTCCTAGATGCAATTAGTAGGCAATAGGCGAGTTTTTCCAACTTAGAGTAATTCATCTCTGCCCCAGTGAGTCTTTTGCTGATATAGTAAACTGGATGTTGAATCCTCTTGTCTTCTCGTATCAGCGCTGCACTTAAAGCATGAGATGATACTGCCAAGTATATAAGAAGATCCTCGCCATCGCCAGGCTTAGAAAGTATTGGAGGCGTTTCCATATGGCGAATCAATTCATCAAAGGCTTTTTGGCATTCGGGAGTCCAATCGAAGTTTTTCTTTCCTTTCTTTAGGGCGTCAAAGAATGGGATGCATTTATCTGTGGCTTTGGAAATGAACCGACTCAAGGCGGCGACTTTTCCATTGAGACTTTGCAATTCCTTCTTTGTTCTAGGAGCTTTGATTTCCTTTAAGGCGGTAATTTGAGCTGGACTAGCCTCAATGCCCCTTGCGCTCACGATGAAACCTAAAAACTTGCCGGATTCCACTCCAAATGAACATTTTAAAGGATTGAGCTTCATTCTGTATTTTCGGAGGACTGCGAACATGTCTGCTAAGTGTTCAATGTGATCCACTGCTTTCTTAGACTTTACTAACATGTCATCGACGTAGACTTCCATAGTCTTGCCCAATTGCGGTTTGAACATAGCATTAACAAGTCTTTGGTATGTTGCCCCTGCATTCTTCAGCCCGAAGGGCATAACTCTGTAGCAGTAAAGACCAACGTCGGTGATAAAGCTCGTGTCCTCCTGATCTGGCTCATGCATCATGATCTGGTTATATCCGGAGTAAGCATCCATAAAAGATAACAATTCGTGTCCCGCTGTTCCGTCTACCAGTTGATCGATTCTGGGTAATGGAAAGCCGTCTTTGGGGCAGGCCTTGTTTAGATCTGAAAAATCGATGCATACTCTCCATTTTCCGTTGGCTTTCTTAACCAGCACTGGATTTGAAACCCAATTCGGATAGGTAGATTCTTTGATAAAATTGTTCTCCATGAGCCGATCAACTTCTTCTTTTAACGATGCCGACCTTTCTGGACCTTGAGTTCTCCTTTTCTGCTTCACAGGTGTAAATTCTGGATCAATATTTAGAGTGTGTACTGCAACTTCTGGGGATATTCCGCACATATCAGCATGAGTCCAAGCAAAAACATCCAAATTTGCCTTTAAAAAAGATATTAAGATATTCTGAATTGACGCATTAAGTTGTGAACCCACATTCAACACCTTGTTTGGGTCCTTTGGGTCAACACGTATTGGTATTGTCGTTTCCACTGGTACCACTCTATTCTCCCCTGCACTGACTTTTCTAGGATCCATTTCTTTCCTTGCTCCGCTGTGCTCGCCAGTGCAGGGTCCGCCCTGTAATTGCTACAAGGCTGGTTCTTTGATGCGGACTGGGGCAGTCGCATCCTTTCCCATTTCTCTTTTTCTGGTTTCTCGTAGCTCTGTTAAATAACATTCCAGCCCCGCATTTTGATCCCCTTTTATAACTCCCACTCCATTATCTGTGGGAAATTTAATGGTGAGGCACCATGGGGCCAGAACAACTTTGAATGCTGCGAGGGTTGGACGGCCAAGGAAAGCATTGTAAGCAGAAAATTCGTCGACAATCACAAAAGTTTGCTTGCGGACCACTTTTCTCTCTCCTTCTCCAAGTTCCACAAACAAATCAACGGTTCCTATCGGCTGTTTTGGCTCCCCAGTGAAGCCAGCGATTTTCTGCGATGAGGCTTGCACATCAGCCATAGGGATCTTCATTTGGTCGAATGTTTTCTTGAAGAGGATATTGCAGGATGCACCACAATCAATGAGAACTCTTCTGACAATAGCTGGCCCGATACCAGCCGAGATGACTAAGGGATCCAAGGTAGGAGCTTCAATACCTGCGGAATCCCTGGCTCTGAACACAATATCATCATTGAAAGTTCTTTGTTGCTTCAGGGGCATAGCACCTTCCAAAACGAATACATCTTTCTCGGTCGGTACATACTTCAAAGCTCGGGTATACCTTTCCATCTCACCCCAGCTTCTGCCTGCTGGGTGAGGTCCTCCTGTAATGACATTGATAATGGGCCTTCCAGATTCATGCCCTGCAGCCTTCTCACCTATCCTAGGATGATGAGCTGGAGCTTGTTGCCCTTGACTAGACGAAGCAGGAATGTTGCTATTCTTTTTCACAAATTGCTGCAGCTTGTTTTCCCTTAGCAACTCTTCAATCGGATTTTTCAACTGGCGGCATTCGTCGGTCTCATGACCGGGTTGATTATGGAAGCGGCAGAACTTGCCACTCTGTATAGCCTTTTTCCCGGTCCTCAGAGTAAGAGGTTTAGGAAAATCAATAGAATCTTTAGTGGCAAGGTAGATACACTCCGGCGTATCTGATAAAGGAGTATACTCTGATGGCTTGAAGGATCGAGGCTTCTTCAGATTACTCTGTTTCTTCCCATTGTTATTTTCCCTTTTTTGCCCTACAGATTCATTCTTGCGTGGAGCAACAGTGTTATCTTCAGCTTTTTCCAACACTGCCTTTACCGGTACGGGATGGCTTTCCAGGCGTATGAATTCATCTGCTTTTTTATAGAATTTTTCAAGGGAATTTGGTTCCTTCATGTTTAGCCATTTCCCAAATTCGCTCGACTTGTCAATAGCCCTCATCAGATAAGTCAATATCATTCGTGGTTCTGCATTGTCCACCTCAGCCAGTGCTATATTAAAGCAGTTTAAGAAAGATCTGATAGTCTCCCATGGATTCTGTTCTAAACTTGACAACGACATGATGTCCTTGGCTTTTGAAGCATATAGTCTGAACTGCTCCTTGAATTTCCGGGTCAAGTCCGAAAACTGATCAATAGATCGAATTGGTAGCTTGGTGAACCACAGTAGAGCCACACCTTCTAGATATACAGGAAAATATCGGCACTTTATCCCATCAGAGGCTCTGGCACCTGTCATGTGCCAATCATACTTGTATAAGAATTCGTTCGGATCGCTTGTCCCCTTGTAAGCTGGAATGGTTGGAGGGACAAACTTCCTTGGGAATTCAGCCTTTAAGATTTTCTCAGTAAATGGAGTTTTACTTGGGGTGAAACCCCATTCTTTCTCGTCTTCAACCCTCTGCATACTCTCTTTCATGATTTGTCGGACCATTCCAGAAAGATACTCCTCATCATGTCGAGTTCTAGATCCACCAACCTCAGGAAGTGTTTGTTCAAAGGGGCTAGCAGCCTTTTCAGGAGCATTCCTTTCTTCAGCATCATGAATGTTGCCAGCAAAGTTCCTTTCATTACCTGCCGGTTGACGGTTTGCCCCAAGCAAATCGTTCAACCTATTCAGAATTAGGGCATTTTGGGCATTCTGAGCCTCGAATTGTGCATTTTGGGCATTTATCTGCTGGTTCAGCCCTAAGATTGCAGCATCCAGCTCTGCCTTTGTAACTCCGACAGCTGGAGTGGCTTGATTCGATACAGGGGAAGCGGAGGTTCCCTCTTGAACATTCCCAGATCTGACAGATCTAGTTTTCCTTCCAGGAGCCATAATCTCGGATAGACTTCTGGTTTTCAAGGAAATTCTCTCTACAAATCTCTGCGAAGCAATGATGATAATTCACCTGAGTTCGTTTCTCAGTGAAAGCACCAAAAATGTTAACGCTAAAATTTGAACGCTAACACCCCGGTGTATGAAGTGTAATTGTGAAAGCACCACCCGATAGCTCGGGAACAGATTATAAGCAGATAATAGCGAAAAAGCAGTAAACAACAGCAATTTTATAGTGGTTCGGCTTAAGAGAGAGCCTACGTCCACTTTGAATATCTTTATTGACGATTTGATTACAAGTCAATGCAACTACACTTTGATTACAACACACTTCGAGTTACAAGTGACTTAGAACAAGTAGCCTAAACTTCAATGTCGATCAAAGTCTTTGAACTCATGTTGGATATGTATGATTTCTTCGTGAAGTTCCTTGAGGCGTTCTTTGTATCTCAAAAGCTTTGAGTGTTGAAGTAGTTTGGAATGCAGCAGAGTAAGGGCGCTTGAAATGAATGAGCCAAAAGTCCCTTGAATGTTGGAGGTGGCCATGTATTTATAGGCCAATTTCTGGGTTGGAATTGTTGACCAAGTCATGAGTCGCGACCGACTCA
Organism: Allium cepa; assembly: GCA_030765085.1. Lineage (NCBI taxonomy): Eukaryota > Viridiplantae > Streptophyta > Magnoliopsida > Asparagales > Amaryllidaceae > Allium > Allium cepa. Next base: position 363,232,322 of record CM060934.1, on the reverse strand, counting down.
GGATGAACCGTGGCCGACTCAAAATGAGCCGTGACCGACTCACATATCACGAGTCAGCAGGCAGCGGCATAACTGAAACAGCATTGAGCTTGTTCCTCATATGCTTAGGTCGCCAGCGACTTATGATAGGTCGTTAGTTGCCTTGAGTCGTTGGAAACCCTGAGTCGGTCTGCCCCATAAACCACTAACTAGTTAAGCCACTCTGCTCCTCTAAGGCATTAACTCGTTGAGTCGTTCATCCCCATAAGTTGTGAGTCGCTCAATTCTTTAACTCGTGCAACTCCTCAGTCCTGTTGAGTCGTTGATCCACTGAGTCGTTACAAGCCTTGAGTCGTTGAGTCGGTCTAGGCCTTGAGTCATCTCATATGAGTCGTAAACTTCGTTGAGTCGGTAACTCACTGTGTCGGCCTGTCTCATGAACCGTTAATCCCCATGAGTCGTTCCATTCCTTTAAGTCGCTGTGATCCTTAACTCGTCAGCTAATTAAGTCGTAACCAGTTGAGTCGGCCTGAGTCTTAACTCGTTGGTGAAAACGGGGCTAACATCCAGTCCATCCTTGCCGATGCAACAACCTCGATTACCGCGACTTCCCAATCAGGTCATCGAACCCTAAATCACCTTTGTCAACTAACTACGGCCATAAGAAAAACTCCTGCCCAATTTTCCCAAGTTCCCCTACTGCTCATCGTCCTCTAGCCTAAGTTTCGACCACTAACTTGCCTTCGATCGACTATGATCGACCAAAAACCAAATATTGATCATCACAGCATAACCCCACAATCACCATACTAAAAATCCTAATTTAACTTCCTAAAATCAACATCTTCCATTACTAGTCTGATCTGAAATTCAAATTACTAAATTATGATGATTTATTTTTGACATATATATTTGTATTTATGGTAAAATCCAAATTTGAAATAATGTCTTAATATAACCTTTTGAAATTATTTTTAAGAATAAGGTTATAACTCTTCAATCATCTTTTATTTAAAGATCGAAGCTTAAATTCGATCACAGGAAGAGATTTGAAATTTTTTCTCTTTTTTTTATCTGTAGCCTGTAAATAGACAGAGGAGTATATACAGACATATCATAAATACATGCATTCGCAGTTTTATGCATATACAAAACATATTTCAAAATAAATTCCATCACAACATTTAAGTAACATCATAGATATAAATTGTCTTTAAAAGGGATGTTTACTCACATTTTTTTGTCAAAAAGCAGAGGCTTTAATTTTCTGGAAATTTTGGAAACAGGGAAACTTGAATGCTTGAAGAAGAAATATTAAAACTAGAAAGCTTGCTTCAGGTTGCCAATCTGAAGATGTTCCAGGCTTTGAAAATTGGTTACAGATTGCTTGAAAACTGCTACAACACCTGAAAAAAATGATTACTCGAAATCTTTAGAATCTGAAAATGTCAAATTGCTGAAGCTTTGATTGTTAGTTATAGATCTGATCTTGTTTGATTTAGTTCAGGTTTTAGATTTTTGGAGAGAGTTGTTTTAGTTAAATTTTCTTGCTGGTTTGAGAATGTTGTGGTTACAGACTTTTAATTTTCTTTCTTAGATTTGATAAAAAGAATGAGAAGAAGAAGGTTAAAGATATATATAGCCTTGATTTTATGAAAAATAAAAGAATATTAGGAAAAAGATGACACTTGTCTTTAACTTATATGAATATGCTAACACATGTACTTAAGAGATTATAACTTTAACACTTGTCATTATACCACTTAATATATTAACATGTGTTTTATAAATAATTTTATTTGTTTTTATTTAATTTAAAAGTAAATAAAACCCTTTTCTTTATTTGTTAAATACTTATATATATAAATCATTTTCATATGTAAATGTATATGTGCATTCCTTTTTAAAGAAAATGGAATGAAACAAATTATATAAAAATGAAAACTTATCCAAAAATTTAAAAATGTCTATTCTTTTGAATTCGAAATTAATTCAATTTCGAATCCAATCATAAATTTAAAAATCCAATTTAAAGATAATTATATCAACATATTTAATTTAAAAATAATAATAATATTGTCTTTTTAAAGAAATCCTGTTATGGATTCCAAACTGCAAAACCTCGATTTTTTCAAAAACTTGTCTTATCATATCTCAAAATCTACATATCGAAATCTCGATTTTCTTTCTTCATTTGAAAGATAAGGATATAATAGTTCGAAAATTCTTATCTCGAAGAATATCAAGCTATATTCTACTCTCTACATTTGTTTGAATTTTAGGGCTCAAAATCACGAACTACTGTTACGTGACGCGCCTATTTTTGACTAAATTTCCAGTTACCTTTCATACTTCACCAAAACACTTTCATATGTTTATAAAACGTTTATACATCATTTTTAAACAGTTAACAAATATTTTTCCACATTAAATCTCCTTTTCACTTTTAAATAATTTCATAATATTATATTATTATAATATTCATTTTTAACCTTTTTATATTTTCAAAACCATTAAGAGGCTAAATAACTTCATATACACATCCATATGGATTTATTTTTCATTAATTAATCATGGTTAATTTCCTAGCCATATTTATTATTATTTCTCATAATTTTTCACAATCAAATTATCAACCATATCAACAAACATATAATCAACCATAAAATCAACAAAGATATCAAACAAGCATTTAAATTTATAATTTAAACTTTCAGATAATTAAATTCTAAATGTAAATAAATCGAGTACTCATCGTTTCTAAACAAACTTCCTACCAATATTTAATCGAATCAACACTTCACTAATATACCACCTAAACAACTCCACTTCTCCTTGATGCTTCCTAAAATCATTTCGACGGCATTTCTCTCCATAAATTTCACTTCAGAGCTCCTCGAATCTCCTCCTTGAATCTTAGTGGGCTCGGCCTCCTCTTGGGATGAGGTGATGCATGGACAAACATGGATATGGGGTATGATCATGGGTTATAGAAGGTGTAGGATGGAGTTTGAGCTTCTTTTGAGGAGGTGGCAACATAATTTGCATCTGTATACAATTATGACATTTCTTTGCCGTTACTTTACTAACCTTTTTTAAGACTTTGAAGCCATTGAAGAGGAGTCTTGGAGCTTAATAAGAAGGAAGAATAAGTAGGAATGAATTTTGGAAATATGAGAAGGAGGGTGGTATTTATAGGGAAAATGTTGTAATAAAATATCATGATATTTTCATGATACTTCACATCACCATTTTGCATCCTTTCCTCCATCATCATACATGTTCGTACTCTCTACCCATATGCTCCATCACCTCAAATCACTTCCATGCCATATGCCTTTGACTTAACTATGCTTAACAATGAAATTATATAAAATATCTTAGATATTTGTTCATATTTAAATGTATGTGTATGTATGTAATTTGTATTTATACATGTGTAAGGGTGTGCATTACTATGTTATATATGTATTCAAGTCATATAAACAACGATATACAAATTATATTCATCAATCCGACACATATTACGATTTTGATTCCCGGTCGTATTTTCACTTATTAGTTAATATATATATATATATATATATATATATATATATATTTGTAAACAAAGTTTGAAAACCAATTTCTTATCAATTTTAATTAATCAAAATGATCTCATTTGAACTATAAAATAACATAAATTAATATTAACAATTATTAAAAAAATTGCTATTTTACCGATAAAGCGAAATCTATATTCCTTATACTTTCAAGCGATTATATATCTTTACAAAACTATTATATATTATTTATTATTACTTTATAATTATTTAAATTGAATTAAATAATATAACTTGTTATAATTATATCTAGTCACATCACAAATCTTTTATAATATACATATATATATTGTAACAACCCATAAATTTGAATGGTTTTAATAACGTAAATAACTGAAATTTTGTGAAATTTTAAATAATTGAATTTGGAAATAAAAATTTAATATTTTGAGTACGTCTTTATAAACATAGAAAATTATAAATTTTCATGTGATAACATTTAAGTTTATTTATTGTGTAATTTTATTTAAATTTAAATAAGTTAATATTTGATCATAATAAGATGTTTTCCAAACCTGAATATTTTTATATAATAAATTTGTAGATCATTTGCTGAGGGAGACGTCATATTTCATTTCTCCAAATTTGGACCACTATTACTTCGTTTATTTTATTTCTGGTAGATTAGCAGCATTTTCGATACTGATTATCGACTTTTGATAGGACGATCCTACCACTGATATGTGTATACCGCTTTGATCATCTCGTCGTGCCGATCTCTACGGTATATTCAATTCTGTGCTTTGAAGTCCGGTACGCGACAAAACCGTGCAACGGTTCATCGTATTGGTACGTTTTGATCCTTTTGCATTCCCCTGCCCATTCAATTGCCCAACAGTCGAATTTCAAACAGTAACTTTCTTTGTTATTCCCTAGAATCTTTGCTTGACTTTTACCATTCCATATTTTCAATTGATATTTTCTGTTCCTTTTCGGTTCGTAGAAAATTTATGAATAGTGTATCAGTTACTTTTATCATTTTGACAAATAATATATATAAATTATTTATAACGACTAAGCATCCTCTTCCGTTTGAAATTTGAACCCGTTCCTATTCTTCGCCACATATGAAATAATTACTTTCACATATATTTATTTTCCTAAGCCCACTCGTTCACAATCTCTTCTCCTCTATTTTTTTTCTTCTCTTTTGTTTGCTCTTTTCCTTTCCCACTGCTCGACTGTGACCCTCAAGCTAGGCTACCCGTGCCTCCGCTGTTCTCCATGCCGTAACCCACATCATCAGCCAACCGAACCCAGAGCCACCCCATGACCTAACACCATCGCCATTCCCTATCAGCGCCGCAGCCGCCGCACTCCTCTCCATCCCCACGTCGTTAAAACCCAATTGCTCGACCTTCCTCTCCACCAAACATCAGAACCAGCCAACTTCCCCTTCCTAACTCTCGTCGTCACCCAGCCGACGCCCCTCCTTCCTTGTGCAGCCGAGTTGCTTCTCCACTTATATATTTAGGTAATGTGTACATTTTTATAGTAAGTTAAAATGTTACTTTAACTATGCTGTATTTGAAAAAGGTTTTAATAATAATAATATAATTTGTATAGATATAGTAAATATCAAGCTTGCAGGTTGCATGCATATTTCATTTTTCTTCTTTTGCATAGTTCCTAAACTTGCGGATAATTGGCTAAAAGTATATATATCAATATTGTTTTAAAAGGTTACTTTGTACTATTCATTTTATATACATGAGTGATATGTGCAAGTTATATACGGATCTTATATATATATATATATATATATATATATATTGTTGCCTTGAATTACATGCATATTTAGTGTATGCGTTAGTTATAGGAAAGTTACATTATATATGTTTTCAAATCTGTCATGAATTATATGATATATATTATTTTATCTTGGGTACATGTTATGTATAAGTTGATAACGTATACTATATATAGATGGTATATACAAGTGTGCAGTGTTGTGTATATATATAGGTTCTGCAAGGAAGGTTATATTGATTTTTATGACAACTGATTTTAAAATAAATGTTATATATTCATAAACTAGGTTGGAACTATTTAAAATCTACTGGTATGAGTGTAGATTTGTATTATATCTATAACCTACTGCATATATATATGTTTTATAATAACAGATTTGAAATACAAATTTTAACCTGTTTAAGTGTTGTACTATATGAGTCTTATATATATGTATATTGGTATATTCTTTTGGGTTTAAGCTATAATAATCTATTATATGTATATGTTGAATTATGTTTCTATATATAAGTTAGGTAAATTATTTTAATATATGTAAGTGGTTGTTACAGTATGAATTTATTACTGTGATATATATATATATATATATATATATATATATATATTGGATTGTAAAATTTTGGAAATGGTTGTTTCTTTATTTTTGTAAGGGTATAGGATATATTTAAAAATATTTACTTAAAGTTTATGGGGTTTTGTGATTGATTTAATATATTGTATTTTGATCTGAGTATATAAATATATATATTGTCATGAGTATTGTTTTAAAATATAGTATATATATTTTTCCATTTATATCAAGTTGATTGATTGTTCTCATCGACTTCTATCAGACTTGTTCGTCAAATTCGCGTTCAAATCTTGCCTTGTTTTGAGATTCGTGCCAATCCTGATTTGCTTTGGTATTCTTGCTTGGATTCGTAACTCATTCCATTGTCATATTGCTCTGGTCTCGGAAGGTGAGCTATCACTTACGATTAACGTTCTTGAATTTATTAAATTTGATTTCAATTGAAACAAAAATTGAAATATGCTGCTGTAGTTATTTAAAATTGTTATATATGCTATTATCTGTAACTGTCCACCTATGGGATATGACACCATATCCTGTTGTTTATATTATATTGTTATTGATGATATATGCCTGTTATGTTATTATCGTATCTGTTATCACTCTACAAGTACCCTGTTCGTATAGAATTCCCTATGGGTTGAAATGATACATACCCGAGCAATCTGTAGAATAAGGGAAAATCGTTATGGGTTAAAATGACAAAGCCAAGCGATTTTCGTTGAATTGAGTTTGAGATTGCAGGTTGAAATGATATATGCCCGTATATATTTTAAATTGCGGATTGAAATGATAAATATCCGTATCACCTGACCATAGGAGAGAAAATTATATTGTAACAACCCGCATATTTATCGATTTTATATTTAAATATTTTATTTAAATATTTTATCGTTAGTCGGATTTTATTCCGAAAAGCTACTTTTTGCAAACAGCCGAATTAGGACTCGAGACCACTTCCATTGAGTTCAAAATGCCGTTTGCGACCTTTTTGAGTATAAACTTCGATATGTTTGGAGAAAGTTGATTTTTGCTACTTTTTCCCGCTTAGGGCTTTGGTTTGGGCTGAGCCAATTAACCACTTACTAACTCAGTCCCAATCCCCCTCTCCTCTTCATTACTTCATTCCAACTCCTAACTCCCTAGCAAAACTGAAAATGGAGGTGGAGAGTGGAAATTAAAACTCCAAGCCCTAGCTTCCTTTGCAAATCCATCTCCTAGCTCCAAAGTTCAAGAGAACCCATCGGTAAGCTTCCTCTTCTTCTTCTCCAACTCATTCTCTCTTTGATTTCAGAAATTTCCTAAACCTAATTTAGGGAATGTTTCTCTTTTAAGCTTAGATTCAAGCTTGTTGAGTTGGAATTGAAGAGTGCTTGTTCTTGCCATTGCTTCATAGCATCTTCTTCATTCATTTAGGTTCAAAGGTGAGATTTTTATCTCACATTTATGCTTATATTTATCTTCGATTGTTAGGTATGAATTCCTAACACTTATTCGTGTGCATTTGCTTTTGGTTTGGATTGATTTGGTGAATATTCCAATTTTTGGTGTTTTGAGTTCAATTCGTTAAAAATCCTAACTTTGATGTTTGAACATGTTTTTGGTGATGCATCGAGGAGCATATAGGGCCGGGTAGTCGATAGGCATAAACCCTTAGCGCCGTTGCTCGAGCGAATGCAATTTGATCGAGTTTGCACCTCTTTTGAAATAGGGCAGGGGAGTGCCGGCAACAGGTTCGGCCGACCGAGCCCCTGGGCCGGTCGACCGACCTGCTACCCAGGCACTTCCTGCCTCTGTTTGGAAGTGCCGGTTACAGGCTTCGGCCGACCGAGCCCCTAGGCCGGTCGACCGACCTGGTGCCCCGTGCACTTCCAACCCCCGGTTCAGTCGACCGAGCTCTATAGCCGGCCGACCGACCTGGTGCATTTTTGCCTATTTCGCCTAGTTGTTTGAATTTCCAACTTTAATCGATTCGTGTTGTTTCCTATGTGTTGTTATCATTTGTTATGACTTTAATGACTTATTTTCTTCGGGAATTCTTGGAATATCCATTTCGATGGATTCGGTATCGATTTCTTTGGATTTTATTCACGTTTTCGAATGTGAATCTTAGTGATTGATTGTTCCTACAATCTTCTTCGTGATTTGTCACTTTAAAAATATAAAGGTTTTCTATACTAGTAGTAAGTATCAAAACTCTTTCTTCAAATGATTTCAACACTATTTTAGTACAAAGCTCGTTTCTTAAACCGTTTTCCAATCTATTAGTATATACAAACCTTTACCTCACTCGTATGAGAAATCTAATTAAACGACTTAGTAAAAGGAGTGGTATGAAACGCTTGCGTTTACTTCGTCGGTTAATTCTTGGACTTGTTCGATTGAATCTCTTGTGACAATTTTCTAGTGGAGATCTACAATTTGTTCGTAAATATTTAAGTTAAGCTAGTGGTTATGGGACATGAAGCTAAGCTCATATATTTACTAGCTTACTGTAATCGACACTTCTCTTTCATCATGACGATCATTTTATGTTTTAGACTAGCATTGTGCAATGTCTTTTTGATTTGGTTCATCGAATGTCACGCTGTACGACGTCGTTGTTCCCTTTTGATTGTTATTTGGTTCATCGGATGTCACGCTGTACGACGTCGTTGTTCCCTTTGATTGTGTTTTGGTTCATCGGATGTCACGCTGTACGACGTCGTTGTTCCCTTTGATTGTGTTTTGGTTCATCGGATGTCACGCTGTACGACGTCGTTGTTCCCTTTGATTGTGTTTTGGTTCATCGGATGTCACGCTGTAGGACGTCGTTGTCCCCTTTGATTGTGATTTCTGGATTTCGTGTGTTTAATTCTGGAATTTATGTTTCACCAACTATTACGATTGGCATGGATATGTATGTCATTTATTGTGGCTTGGTGAATGAAATTAGGAGTATGACATTTCCTTTGATTCTTGTGTAGATCTTTGCGATATTGATTAATCTCTTATTGATTTTTCAATTACTTATTTATCACAGCTTGGCATTGTGATTATTATACGTTTTGTCATATTTCTTATTCTATATCATTTCATCTGATATTTATAGCTAGAATGATCCGTTTATTATTTTCTTATTAAATAATACTCGGGTCAGACTGAGATATTACAGATGCTTCCTCATGGCTTCCTATCTGGAACCATCTTTTGACTTTTGGATAACTTCTTTAGTTTAGTTGTTTTTGTTGTATACATTTGAGATACAGACTCTATGATGTATACTTATTCTTTTGTCTAGCACTTGTATCTATTCTCTTTGATATTGTGGATCTTGTTTGACCACTACTCTGATGTACACTTTCATGTGTTATATTCATATCTATTTCCGCCTTTGTGATATGAATTATCTGTGACTGATTTGTGTTATGTTTATTTCTATATTTGTTTCCGAAGACCTTTATAGCTACTGTGTAGTAGCTTTGAGTTTGTGTCGGTATGTCGGATTTCCTTGAAAAGTTATATTTTTATCTGGCATATCGGTGCTCGCACAAAGCAATTATACAGATGGTCGCTCCTAAACAGCCTTATTCTCCGTGCTAGTCGACAGCATTACTCCGTAGTGTTCTTGGCTAGAGTGGGTATAGAGGTGGGGCGCCACAGCTTGGTATCAGAGCCAAACTTCGGAACAATATGGAATATTATAACAGGGATCATCGTCCTAAGTCTTTCTTAGGAGTCGTGCTTTAGGATTTAATTCGAGTCTTCGTACCGATTCATCCTATTTTCTTTATGATTCCTTGTTTTATCTATCAAGAATTGCTTGATATTTATCTTGAGAATAACTTTTTCCTCTTCTTTCTTTCTTTCTTAAAGAAGAGAAATGGTTAGACCTGGCCGTCCCAGCGCCGGTCAATCTAGTGCTACTCCCCAAGATGGAGTTTTTATGTCTGCCCAGCAGCTTTTAGATCTTGTTAAGAACGCTCAAGCTGCCGGACCCAATCCAGAGCCTACTCATCCTAGATCCGGTTTTGCACGCTTGTGCAGAGACTACACCGATTTGGGTGGAAGGCCATTCAGGGGATCCGAGAGTGTTATTGAAATTCAAGCTTGGCTCAAATCATGCGATCGCATCTTTTCTCGCATGAACCTTATTGACCTTCATCGAGTCCAAGTGGCTTCTAGCATGCTCCAAGAAAGAGCATTAGATTGGTATGAGCTTTTAATTTCTGAAATCATTGAAGCGATCTCACTTGGGAGCAATTCCGGGAAAGGTTCGAATTGAAATTTGTGCCGGAGGCCGAAAAAGTAACTTTGGCCCGGCGTTTTATTGACCTTGTTCAAGGTGAATCTTCTGTGATAGACTATGTCGCATCTTTTGAATCTCTTTCCAAATACGGGGTTGAATACATTAACACCCCAATGAAGAAAAATCAGAGATTTGTCTATGGCTTGAATAAGAATCTTAAGAAGCCATTACTTCTGAAACTTGAAGTTTTATTTGATCAGCTTATTGATATCGCTCTTCGTCTTGAAGAGGCCGATAATGAAGGTGATGTTGAAGTTGTGCGTGCCCAACAGAACTTCGACAATAACTTGAAGAGGCCTATCAAATTCAAAGGCTCCAATTCTAATAAGAAAGGGAAGCAACAAATTCCCGTAGCAAAGACTCCTATCTCTAGTCATGGACGATGCTACAATTGTGGTTCCACGGACTACTATGCAAAGGAGTGTCTGAAACCTCTCTTTTGCCGTTATTGCAAAAGTTCGGGTCATCTTATATCTTCATGTCCCATTCTTCAAAGCAGGAGAGAGGGAGAGCTGAATATTGTGCAAGCTCCTGGTAACACTTCTTTTGGTCAAGGTATTTTACATTCAATCCTAGATGGCATTGTTTTATTTCGTGATCTTCTTATTCGAGTTCTTTTTGATATGGGTTCCATCTCACTATTTTATATCAAAAGAACTTGTTAATTCTTTTTCTTTAAATATTTTGGGCTTGATGACTTCTTTGAGAATTGCGAATCCGGATGGTAGGTCCGCAACACTCAATTTGCTTTCTATTGATGTCGAAATTATTTTATGTGATTTTTCTTTCCGAGCCAATATTTTTGCTTAGGCTCCGGAATTGATTTGTGCGATAGGATTGACTTATCCTTATGAAGCCCATATCCTATTTTCTGAGTGGACTCTTCATCTTCGACAATTTTCTATCCGTTAAGCAGATTTCTATTTTTCCTTTGTGATTTTAATTCCAATTTGATGGCATCATTTTCTTCCTTAAGCCCACTTATAAGGAAAGTGTTATTTCTCTCATTTATGTAGTTAGAGAAATTTTCTGGTATTTTTGACCTTGTCTTAGGATTATCACCTAAGTAATCTTTTGTGTAGTGCTAAGATCTTTTCAGTTTGACCTAGCCACCGATTTTCATTTGGCTACGAGTCGCGTGAGTTAGCATTCCACTTACGCACTCCGCACTCGTTATGATTCTTATGAATGACTTATTTTGTCATTCAATTTGTCCAGCTTATTTCATCCATTTTATATATCGAGTATTCTATGAATATTTCGGTGAGACCATTCTTGTATTTACTGATTTTGGATGAAAATAGTAATTTAAAATTTTGCAAATCTTTTTCATAAGATTTATTTATAAGTAAAACTGGATTTTTGTTCTTGAAACGAACAAAGAATGTTCTTAAAACTTTTTTAAGAGATTTAATTATCCTATAAAAGATGATTTTGTGATTGTATTGCCCGTTGAGTGCTTTAAGAATTTTGGTCGATGCGCTTGATCAACGTTATCGATAGGAATTTCCTAAACGCTTTGATGAGACAATCAGACACAGTATATTGACTTGAAAATAGTAAATTTTTCTAGAAAGATTATTACATAATGATAAATGTAATTTTGAAAGTTTTAACTTTTCAGGGAAGAAGATTATTTAAAAGAAATTCTTTCTTTTCGATACTCTTGTTCTTGTGATTCCCGAGGGGAACCAAGACTTTATCTTTTGTACCAATGCTTATCGTATTGGTTTGGATGCCGTTCTCTTACATAAGATAACGTGCTATCACTTGTGCTTCTTAATCATTATAGCTTATCGAGACTAGATATGCCACTCATGATCTGGTGCTCTCGGCTATTGTTTTTACTTTTGGAATTTGGCATCATCATATCTGGATGAGAAATTTGTTCTCTGCCTCGATCATAAATCTTTGGAATATTTACTTTCTCATAAGGAACTTCATGTCGACTCGAGCTCCTAGCATCTTATGATCTTGATATTCTTTTATTCCCGAAAGGGGAAATAGTGTTGCCAATGCGTTTAGTCGTAAGCAACAAGTGGTTGATTCTTTGGTGATGTCTGAATGGGATTATCTTTTTATTAAGTTCATCAGACGTTTTGATGTACTTCGTTTTATTGAGTTTCATCTCATTTCTTTTATGGACTAGCGTCTGATGTTCTTTTTTGCTATTTGATTCATTGGATGTACCGTTGTACTACATCAATGCCTTTTCTATTTGATTCATTGGATGTACCGTTGTACTACATCAATGTCTTTGCTATTTGATTCATTGGATGTACCGTTGTACTACATCAATGTCTTTGCTATTTGATTCATTGGATGTACCGTCGTACTACATCAATGCCTTTGCTATTTGATTCATTGGATGTACCGTTGTACTACATCAATGCCTCTGCTATTTGATTATTTGGATGTACCGTTGTACTACATCAATGCCTTTGCTATTTGATTCATTGGATGTACCGTTGTACTACATCAATGTCTTTGCTATTTGATTCATTGGATGTACCGTTGTACTACATCAATGTCTTTGCTATTTGATTCATTGGATGTACCGTCGTACTACATCAATGCCTTTGCTATTTGATTCATTGGATGTACCGTTGTACTACATCAATGCCTCTGCTATTTGATTCATTGGATGTACCGTTGTACTACATCAATGCCTTTGCTATTGGATTCATTGGATGTACCGTTGTACTACATCAATGTCTTTGCTATTTGATTCATTGGATGTATCGTTGTACTACATCAATGCCTTTGCTATTTGATTCATTGGATGTACCGTTGTACTACATCAATGTCTTTGCTATTTGATTCATTGGATGTACCGTTGTACTACATCAATGTCTTTGCTATTTGATTCATTGGATGTACCGTTGTACTACATCAATGTCTTTGCTATTTGATTCATTGGATGTAACGTTGTACTACATCAATGCCTTTGCTATTTGATTCATTGGATGTACCGTTGTACTACATCAATGTCTTTGCTTCTGGAATCATTGGACGTACCGTTTTTGTACTACGTCGGGGTTCCGAAATTATTCGGGCTTTGGTTCATTGGGCGTACCGTTTTTGTACTGCGTTGATGTCCCAAATTATTTGAGTTTCTAGTTCCTCGGGCGTACCGTTTTGTACTACGCTGTTGCACCGGCTCAATTTTCTGCTATTCTTGACGATCCCCACGTCTTTTATCTACGGAAATGCCTTAGGGATTCCGGTTTTCATTCTTGAGCCCGGTGATATTGTGGAAATTGAAGTTTCACCAGATTTGATTTTGAGCAACATCCTATTCGAATTATTGCTTCGGAGCTCAAACGACTTCGAAATAAAGATGTTCTTCTTGTGAGAGTTCAATGGTTCTCAAATCCTAGGGATTACTCTTGGAAATCTTGAGAATTCATTGAGCGATCCCGTTCTTGCTAACTCTTTCGTGCTCTTTATGGTAAACTTCTTATTTCAATTTTCTTTTGTGTTGATATGCTTCCATGGTTGTTACTTCTTATTTTCCTCTTAAGTATTGCGAGGACGCAATTTCTTTAAGGAGGGGAGTCTATAACAACCCGCATATTTATCGATTTTATATTTAAATATTCTATTTAAATATTTTATCGTTAGTCGGATTTTAGTCCGAAAAGCTACTTTTTGCAAACAGCCGAATTAGGACTCGGGACCACTTCCATTGAGTTCAAAATGCCGTTTGCGACCTTTTTGAGTATAAGCTTCGATATGTTTGGAGAAAGTTGATTTTTGCTACTTTTTCCCGCTTAGGGCTTTGGTTCGGGCTGAGCCAATTAAACACTTCCTAACTCAGTCCCAATCCCCCTCTCCTCTTCATTACTTCATTCCAACTCCTAACTCCCTAGCAAAACTGAAAATGGAGGTGGAGAGTGGAAATTAAAACTCCAAGCCCTAGCTTCCTTTGCAAATCCATCTCCTAGCTCCAAAGTTCAAGAGAACCCATCGGTAAGCTTCCTCTTCTTCTTCTCCAACTCATTCTCTCTTTGATTTCAGAAATTTCCTAAACCTAATTTAGGGAATGTTTCTCTTTTAAGCTTAGATTCGAGCTTGTTGAGTTGGAATTGAAGAGTGCTTGTTCTTGCCATTGCTTCATAGCATCTTCTTCATTCGTTTAGGTTCAAAGGTGAGATTTTTATCTCACATCTATGCTTATATTTATCTTCGATTGTTAGGTATGAATTCCTAACACTTATTCGTGTGCATTTGCTTTTGGTTTGGATTGATTTGGTGAATATTCCAATTTTTGGTGTTTTGAGTTCAATTCGTTAAAAATCCTAACTTTGATGTTTGAACATGTTTTTGGTGATGCATCGAGGAGCATATAGGGCCGGGTAGTCGATAGGCATAAACCCTTAGCGCTGTTGCTCGAGCGAATTCAATTTGATCGAGTTTGCACCTCTTTTGAAATAGGGCAGGTGAGTGCTGGCAACAGGTTCGGCCGACCGAGCCCCTGGGCCGGTCGACCGACCTGCTACCCAGGCACTTCCTGCCTCTGTTTGGAAGTGCCGGTTACAGGCTTCGGCCGACCGAGTCCCTGGGCCGGTCGACCGACCTGGTGCCCCGTGCACTTCCAACCCCCGGTTCAGTCGACCGAGCTCTATAGCCGGCCGACCGACCTAGTGCATTTTTGCCTATTTCGCCTAGTTGTTTGAATTTCCAAATTTAATCGATTCGTGTTGTTTCCTATGTGTTGTTATCATTTGTTATGACTTTAATGACTTATTTTCTTTGGGAATTCTTGGAATATCCATTTCGATGGATTCGGTATCGATTTCTTTGGATTTTATTCACGTTTTCGAATGTGAATCTTAGTGATTGATTGTTCCTACAATCTTCTTCGTGATTTGTCACTTTAAAAATATAAAGGTTTTCTATACTAGTAGTAAATATCAAAACTCTTTCTTCAAATGATTTCAACACTATTTTAGTACAAAGCTCGTTTCTTAAACCGTTTTCCAATCTATTAGTATATACAAACCTTTACCTCACTCGTATGAGAAATCTAATTAAACGACTTAGTAAAAGGAGTGGTATGAAACGCTTGCGTTTACTTCGTCGGTTAATTCTTGGACTTGTTCGATTGAATCTCTTGTGACAATTTTCTAGTGGAGATCTACAATTTGTTCGTAAATATTTAAGTTAAGCTAGTGGTTATGGGACATGAAGCTAAGCTCATATATTTACTAGCTTACTGTAATCGACACTTCTCTTTCATCATGACGATCATTTTATGTTTTAGACTAGCATTGTGCAATGTCTTTTTGATTTGGTTCATCGGATGTCACGCTGTACGACGTCGTTGTTCCCTTTTGATTGTTATTTGGTTCATCGGATGTCACGCTGTATGACGTCGTTGTTCCCTTTGATTGTGTTTTGGTTCATCGGATGTCACGCTGTACGACGTCGTTGTTCCCTTTGATTGTGTTTTGGTTCATCGGATGTCACGCTGTACGACGTCGTTGTCCCCTTTGATTGTGATTTCTGGATTTCGTGTGTTTAATTCTGGAATTTATGTTTCACCAACTATTACGATTGGCATGGATATGTATGTCATTTATTGTGGCTTGGTGAATGAAATTAGGAGTATGACATTTCCTTTGATTCTTGTGTAGATCTTTGCGATATTGATTAATCTCTTATTGATTTTTCAATTACTTATTTATCACAGCTTGGCATTGTGATTATTATACGTTTTGTCATATTTCTTATTCTATATCATTTCATCTGATATTTATAGCTAGACTGATCCGTTTATTATTTTCTTATTAAATAATACTCGGGTCAGACTGAGATATTACAGATGCTTCCTCATGGCTTCCTATCTGGAACCATCTTCTGACTTTTGGATAACTACTTTAGTTTAGTAGTTTTTGTTGTATACATTTGAGATACAGACTCTATGATGTATACTTATTCTTTTGTCTAGCACTTGTATATATTCTCTTTGATATTGTGGATCTTTTTTGACCACTACTCTGATGTACACTTTCATGTGTTATATTCATATCTATTTCCGCCTTTGTGATATGAATTATCTGTGACTGATTTGTGTTATGTTTATTTCTATATTTGTTTCCGAAGACCTTTATAGCCACTGTGTAGTAGCTTTGAGTTTGTGTTGGTATGTCGGATTTCCTTGAAAAGTTATATTTTTATCTGGCATATCGGTGCTCGCACAAAGCAATTATACAGATGGTCACTCCTAAACAGCCTTATTCTCCATGCTAGTCGACAGCATTACTCCGTAGTGTTCTTGGCTAGATTGGGTATAGAGGTGGGGCGTCACAGCTTGGTATCAGAGCCAAACTTCGGAACAATATGGAATATTATAACAGGGATCATCGTCCTAAGTCTTTCTTAGGAGTCGTGCTTTAGGATTTAATTCGAGTCTTCGTACCGATTCATCATATTTTATTTATGATTCCTTATTTTATCTATCAAGAATTGCTTGATATTTATCTTGAGAATAACTTTTTCCTCTTCTTTCTTTCTTTCTTAAAGAAGAGAAATGGTTAGACCTGGCCGTCCCAGCGCCGGTCAATCTAGTGCTACTCCCCAAGATGGAGTTTTTATGTCTGCCCAGCAGCTTTTAGATCTTGTTAAGAACGCTCAAGCTGCCGGACACAATCCAGAGCCTACTCATCCTAGATCCGGTTTTGCACGCTTGTGCAGAGACTACACCGATTTGGGTGGAAGGCCATTCAGGGGATCCGAGAGTGTTATTGAAATTCAAGCTTGGCTCAAATCATGCGATCGCATCTTTTCTCGCATGAACCTTATTGACCTTCATCGAGTCCAAGTGGCTTCTAGCATGCTCCAAGAAAGAGCATTAGATTGGTATGAGCTTTTAATTTCTGAAATTATTGAAGCGGATCTCACTTGGGAGCAATTCCGGGAAAGGTTCGAATTGAAATTTGTGCCGGAGGCCGAAAAAGTAACTTTGGCCCGGCGTTTTATTGACCTTGTTCAAGGTGAATCTTCTGTGATAAACTATGTCGCATCTTTTGAATCTCTTTCCAAATACAGGGTTGAATACATTAACACCCCAATGAAGAAAAATCAGAGATTCTTCTATGGCTTGAATAAGAATCTTAAGAAGCCATTACTTCTGAAACTTGAAGTTTTATTTGATCAGCTTATTGATATCGCTCTTCGTCTTGAAGAGGCCGATAATGAAGGTGATGTTGAAGTTGTGCGTGCCCAACAGAACTTCGGCAATAACTTGAAGAGGCCTATCAAATTCAAAGGCTCCAATTCTAATAAGAAAGGGAAGCAACAAATTCCCGTAGCAAAGACTCCTATCTCTAGTCATGGACGATGCTACAATTGTGGTTCCACGGACTACTATGCAAAGGAGTGTCCGAAACCTCTCTTTTGCCGTTATTGAAAAAGTTCGGGTCATCTTATATCTTCGTGTCCCATTCTTCAAAGCAGGAGAGAGGGAGAGCTGAATATTGTGCAAGCTCCTGGTAACACTTCTTTTGGTCAAGGTATTTTACATTCAATCCTAGATGGCATTGTTTTATTTCGTGATCTTCTTATTCGAGTTCTTTTTGATATGGGTTCCATCTCACTATTTTATATCAAAAGAACTTGTTAATTCTTTTTCTTTAAATATTTTGGGCTTGACGACTTCTTTGAGAATTGCGAATCCGGATGGTAGGTCCGCAACACTCAATTTGCTTTCTATTGATGTCGAAATTATTTTATGTGATTTTTCTTTCCGAGCCAATATTTTTGCTTAGGCTCCGGAATTGATTTGTGCGATAGGATTGACTTAATCCTTATGAATCCCATATCCTATTTTCTGAGTGGACTCTTCATCTTCGACAATTTTCTATCCGTTAAGCAGATTTCTATTTTTCCTTTGTGATTTTGATTCCAATTTGATGGCATCATTTTCTTCCTTAAGCCCACTTATAAGGAAAGTGTTATTTCTCTCATTTATGTAGTTAGAGAAATTTTCTGGTATTTTTGACCTTGCCTTAGGATTATCACCTAGGTAATCTTTTGTGTAGTGCTAAGGTCTTTTCAGTTTGACCTTGCCACCGATTTTCATTTGGCTACGAGTCGCGTGAGTTAGCATTCCACTTACGCACTCCGCACTCGTTATGATTCTTATGAATGACTTATTTTGTCATTCAATTTGTCCAGCTTATTTCATCCATTTTATATATCGAGTATTCTATGAATATTTCGGTGAGACCATTCTTGTATTTACTGATTTTGGATGAAAATAGTAATTTAAAATTTTGCAAATCTTTTTCATAAGATTTATTTATAAGTAAAACTGGATTTTTGTTCTTGAAACGAACAAAGAATATTCTTAAAACTTTTTTAAGAGATTTAATTATCCTATAAAAGATGATTTTGTGATTGTATTGCCCGTTGAGTGCTTTAAGAATTTTGGTCGATGCGCTTGATCAACGTTATCGATAGGAATTTCCTAAACACTTTGATGAGACAATCAGACACAGTATATTGACTTGAAAATAGTAAATTTTTCTAGAAAGATTATTACATAATGATAAATGTAATTTTGAAAGTTTTAACTTTTCAGGGAAGAAGATTATTTAAAAGAAATTCTTTCTTTTCGATACTCTTGTTCTTGTGATTCCCGAGGGGAACCAAGACTTTATCTTTTGTACCAATGCTTATCGTATTGGTTTGGATGCCGTTCTCTTACATAAGATAACGTGCTATCACTTGTGCTTCTTAATCATTATAGCTTATCGAGACTAGATATGCCACTCATGATCTGGTGCTCTCGGCTATTGTTTTTACTTTTGGAATTTGGCATCATCATATCTGGATGAGAAATTTGTTCTCTGCCTCGATCATAAATCTTTGGAATATTTACTTTCTCATAAGGAACTTCATGTCGACTCGAGCTCCTAGCATCTTATGATCTTGATATTCTTTTATTCCCGAAAGGGGAAATCGTGTTGCCAATGCGTTTAGTCGTAAGCAACAAGTGGTTGATTCTTTGGTGATGTCTGAATGGGATTATCTTTTTATTAAGTTCATCAGACGTTTTGATGTACTTCGTTTTATTGAGTTTCATCTCATTTCTTTTATGGACTAGCGTCTGATGTTCTTTTTTGCTATTTGATTCATTGGATGTACCGTTGTACTACATCAATGCCTTTGCTATTTGATTCATTGGATGTACCGTTGTACTACATCAATATCTTTGCTATTTGATTCATTGGATGTACCGTTGTACTACATCAATGACTTTGCTATTTGATTCATTGGATGTACCGTCGTACTACATCAATGCCTTTGCTATTTGATTCATTGGATGTACCGTTGTACTACATCAATGCCTCTGCTATTTGATTCATTGGATGTACCGTTGTACTACATCAATGCCTCTGCTATTCGATTCATTGGATGTACCGTTGTACTACATCAATTCCTTTGCTATTTGATTCATTGGATGTACCGTTGCACTACATCAATGTCTTTGCTATTTGATTCATTGGATGTACCGCTATTTGATTCATTGGATGTATCGTTGTACTACATCAATGTTTTTGCTATTTGATTCATTGGATGTACCGTTGTACTACATCAACGTCTTTGCTATTTGATTCATTGGATGTACCGTTGTACTACATCAATGTCTTTGCTATTTGATTCATTGGATGTACCGTTGTACTACATCAATGCCTTTGCTATTTGATTCATTGGATGTACCGTTGTACTACATCAATGTCTTTGCTTCTGGAATCATTGGACGTACCGTTTTTGTACTACGTTGGGGTTCCGAAATTATTCGGGCTTTGGTTCATTGGGCGTACCGTTTTTGTACTACGTTGATGTCCCAAATTATTTGAGTTTCTAGTTCCTCGGGCGTACCGTTTTGTACTACGCTGTTGCACCGGCTCAATTTTCTGCTATTCTTGACGATCCCCACGTCTTTTATCTACGGAAATGCCTTAGGGATTTCGGTTTTCATTCTTGAGCCCGGTGATATTGTGGAAATTGAAGTTTCACCAGATTTGATTTTGAGAAACATCCTATTCGAATTATTGCTTCGGAGCTCAAACGACTTCGAAATAAAGATGTTCTTCTTGTGAGAGTTCAATGGTTCTCAAATCCTAGGGATTACTCTTGGAAATCTTGAGAATTCATTGAGCGATCCCGTTCTTGCTAACTCTTTCGTGCTCTTTATGGTAAACTTCTTATTTCAATTTTCTTTTGTGTTGATATGCTTCCATGGTTGTTACTTCTTATTTTCCTCTTAAGTATTGCGAGGACGCAATTTCTTTAAGGAGGGGAGTCTATAACAACCCGCATATTTATCGATTTTATATTTAAATATTCTATTTAAATATTTTATCGTTAGTCGGTTTTTAGTCCGAAAAGCTACTTTTTGCAAACAGCCGAATTAGGACTCGAGACCACTTCCATTGAGTTCAAAATGCCGTTTGCGACCTTTTTGAGTATAAGCTTCGATATGTTTGGAGAAAGTTGATTTTTGCTACTTTTTCCCGCTTAGGGCTTTGGTTTGGGCTGAGCCAATTAAACACTTCCTAACTCAGTCCCAATCCCCCTCTCCTCTTCATTACTTCATTCCAACTCCTAACTCCCTAGCAAAACTGAAAATGGAGGTGGAGAGTGGAAATTAAAACTCCAAGCCCTAGCTTCCTTTGCAAATCCATCTCCTAGCTCCAAAGTTCAAGAGAACCCATCGGTAAGCTTCCTCTTCTTCTTCTCCAACTCATTCTCTCTTTGATTTCAGAAATTTCCTAAACCTAATTTAGGGAATGTTTCCCTTTTAAGCTTAGATTCGAGCTTGTTGAGTTGGAATTGAAGAGTGCTTGTTCTTGCCATTGCTTCATAGCATCTTCTTCATTCGTTTAGGTTCAAAGGTGAGATTTTTATCTCACATCTATGCTTATATTTATCTTCGATTGTTAGGTATGAATTCCTAACACTTATTCGTGTGCATTTGCTTTTGGTTTGGATTGATTTGGTGAATATTCCAATTTTTGGTGTTTTGAGTTCAATTCGTTAAAAATCCTAACTTTGATGTTTGAACATGTTTTTGGTGATGCATCGAGGAGCATATAGGGCCGGGTAGTCGATAGGCATAAACCCTTAGCGCCGTTGCTCGAGCGAATGCAATTTGATCGAGTTTGCACCTCTTTTGAAATAGGGCAGGGGAGTGCTGGCAACAGGTTCGGCCGACCGAGCCCCTGGGCCGGTCGACCGACCTGCTACCCAGGCACTTCTTGCCTCTGTTTGGAAGTGCCGGTTACAGGCTTCGGCCGACCGAGCCCCTGGGCCGGTCGACCGACCTGGTGCCCCGTGCACTTCCAACCCCCGGTTAAGTCGACCGAGCTCTATAGCCGGCCGACCGACCTGGTGCATTTTTGCCTATTTCGCCTAGTTGTTTGAATTTCCAACTTTAATCGATTCGTGTTGTTTCCTATGTGTTGTTATCATTTGTAATGACTTTAATGACTTATTTTCTTCAGGAATTCTTGGAATATCCATTTCGATGGATTCGGTATCGATTTCTTTGGATTTTATTCACGTTTTCGAATGTGAATCTTAGTGATTGATTGTTCCTACAATCTTCTTCGTGATTTGTCACTTTAAAAATATAAAGGTTTTCTATACTAGTACTAAATATCAAAACTCTTTCTTCAAATGATTTCAACACTATTTTTGTACAAAGCTCGTTTCTTAAACCGTTTTCCAATCTATTAGTATATACAAACCTTTACCTCACTCGTATGAGAAATCTAAGTAAACGACTTAGTAAAAGGAGTGGTATGAAACGCTTGCGTTTACTTCGTCGGTTAATTCTTGGACTTGTTCGATTGAATCTCTTGTGACAATTTTCTAGTGGAGATCTACTATTTGTTCGTAAATATTTAAGTTAAGCTAGTGGTTATGGGACATGAAGCTAAGCTCATATATTTACTAGCTTACTGTAATCGACACTTCTCTTTCATCATGACGATCATTTTATGTTTTAGACTAGCATTGTGCAATGTCTTTTTGATTTGGTTCATCGGATGTCACGCTGTACGACGTCGTTGTTCCCTTTTGATTGTTATTTGGTTCATCGGATGTCACGCTGTACGACGTCGTTGTTCCCTTTGATTGTGTTTTGGTTCATCGGATGTCACGCTGTACGACGTCGTTGTTCCCTTTGATTGTGTTTTGGTTCATCGGATGTCACGCTGTACGACGTCGTTGTTCCCTTTGATTGTGTTTTGGTTCATCGGATGTCACGCTGTAGGACGTCGTTGTCCCCTTTGATTGTGATTTCTGGATTTCGTGTGTTTAATTCTGGAATTTATGTTTCACCAACTATTACGATTGGCATGGATATGTATGTCATTTATTGTGGCTTGGTGAATGAAATTTGGAGTATGACATTTCCTTTGATTCTTGTGTAGATCTTTGCGATATTGATTAATCTCTTATTGATTTTTCAATTACTTATTTATCACAGCTTGGCATTGTGATTATTATACGTTTTGTCATATTTCTTATTCTATATCATTTAATCTGATATTTATAGCTAGGCTGATCCGTTTATTATTTTCTTATTAAATAATACTCGGGTCAGACTGAGATATTACAGATGCTTCCTCATGGCTTCCTATCTGGAACCATCTTCTGACTTTTGGATAAATACTTTAGTTTAGTAGTTTTTGTTGTATACATTTGAGATACAGACTCTATGATGTATACTTATTCTTTTGTCTAGCACTTGTATCTATTCTCTTTGATATTGTGGATCTTGTTTGACCACTACTCTGATGTACAGTTTCATGTGTTATATTCATATCTATTTCCGCCTTTGTGATATGAATTATCTGTGACTGATTTGTGTTATGTTTATTTCTATATTTGTTTCCGAAGACCTTTATAGCCACTGTGTAGTAGCTTTGAGTTTGTGTCGGTATGTCGGATTTCCTAGAAAAGTTATATTTTTATCTGGCATATCGGTGCTAGCACAAAGCAATTATACAGATGGTCGCTCCTAAACAGCCTTATTCTCCGTGCTAGTCGACAGCATTACTCCGTAGTGTTCTTGGCTAGAGTGGGTATAGAGGTGGGGCGTCACAGCTTGGTATCAGAGCCAAACTTCGGAACAATATGGAATATTATAACAGGGATCATCGTCCTAAGTCTTTCTTAGGAGTCGTGCTTTAGAATTTAATTTGAGTCTTCGTACCGATTCATCCTATTTTCTTTATGATTCCTTGTTTTATCTATCAAGAATTGCTTGATATTTATCTTGAGAATAACTTTTACCTCTTTTTTCTTTCTTTCTTAAAGAAGAGAAATGGTTAGACCTGGCCGTCCCAGCGCCGGTCAATCTAGTGCTACTCCCCAAGATGGAGTTTTTATGTCTGCCCAGCAACTTTTAGATCTTGTTAAGAACGCTCAAGCTGCTGGACCCAATCCAGAGCCTACTCATCCTAGATCCGGTTTTGCACGCTTGTGCAGAGACTACACCGATTTGGGTGGAAGGCCATTCAGGGGATCCGAGAGTGTTATTGAAATTCAAGCTTGGCTCAAATCATGCGATCGCATCTTTTCTCGCATGAACCTTATTGACCTTCATCGAGTCCAAGTGGCTTCTAGCATGCTCCAAAAAACAGCATTAGATTGGTATGAGCTTTTAATTTCTGAAATCATTGAAGCGGATCTCACTTGGGAGCAATTCCGGGAAAGGTTCGAATTGAAATTTGTGCCGGAGGCCGAAAAAGTAACTTTGGCCCGGCGTTTTATTGACCTTGTTCAAGCTGAATCTTCTGTGATAGACTATGTCGCATCTTTTGAATCTCTTTCCAAATACGGGGTTGAATACATTAACACCCCAATGAAGAAAAATCAGAGATTCGTCTATGGCTTGAATAAGAATCTTAAGAAGCCATTACTTCTGAAACTTGAAGTTTTATTTGATCAGCTTATTGATATCGCTCTTCGTCTTGAAGAGACCGATAATGAAGGTGATGTTGAAGTTGTGCATGCCCAACAGAACTTCGACAATAACTTGAAGAGGCCTATCAAATTCAAAGGCTCCAATTCTAATAAGAAAGGGAAGCAACAAATTCCCGTAGCAAAGACTCCTATCTCTAGTCATGGACGATGCTACAATTGTGGTTCCACGGACTACTATGCAAAGAAGTGTCCGAAACCTCTCTTTTGTCGTTATTGCAAAAGTTCGGGTCATCTTATATCTTCATGTCCCATTCTTCAAAGCAGGAGAGAGGGAGAGCTGAATATTGTGCAAGCTCCTGGTAACACTTCTTTTGGTCAAGGTATTTTACATTCAATCCTAGATGGCATTGTTTTATTTCGTGATCTTCTTATTCGAGTTCTTTTTGATATGGGTTCCATCTCACTATTTTATATCAAAAGAACTTGTTAATTCTTTTTCTTTAAATATTTTGGGCTTGACGACTTCTTTGAGAATTGCGAATCCGGATGGTAGGTCCGCAACACTCAATTTGCTTTCTATTGATGTCGAAATTATTTTATGTGATTTTTCTTTCCGAGCCAATATTTTTGCTTAGGCTCCGGAATTGATTTGTGCGATAGGATTGACTTAATCCTTATGAAGCCCATATCCTATTTTCTGAGTGGACTCTTCATCTTCGACAATTTTCTATCCGTTAAGCAGATTTCTATTTTTCCTTTGTGATTTTGATTCCAATTTGATGGCAACATTTTCTTCCTTAAGCCCACTTATAAGGAAAGTGTTATTTCTCTCATTTATGTAGTTAGAGAAATTTTCTGGTATTTTTGAGCTTGTCTTAGGATTATCACCTAAGTAATCTTTTGTGTAGTGCTAAGGTCTTTTCAGTTTGACCTTGCCGCCGATTTTCATTTGGCTACGAGTCGCGTGAGTTAGCATTCCACTTACGCACTCCGCACTCGTTATGGTTCTTATGAATGACTTATTTTGTCATTCAATTTGTCCAGCTTATTTCATCCATTTTATATATCGAGTATTCTATGAATATTTCGGTGAGACCATTCTTGTATTTACTGATTTTGGATGAAAATAGTAATTTAAAATTTTGCAAATCTTTTTCATAAGATTTATTTATAAGTAAAACTGGATTTTTGTTCTTGAAACGAACAAAGAATATTCTTAAAACTTTTTTAAGAGATTTAATTATCCTATAAAAGATGATTTTGTGGTTGTATTGCCCGTTGAGTGCTTTAAGAATTTTGGTCGATGCGCTTGATCAACGTTATCGATAGGAATTTCCTAAACGCTTTGATGAGACAATCAGACACAGTATATTGACTTGAAAATAGTAAATTTTTCTAGAAAGATTATTACATAATGATAAATGTAATTTTGAAAGTTTTAACTTTTCAGGGAAGAAGATTATTTAAAAGAAATTCTTTCTTTTCGATACTCTTGTTCTTGTGATTCCCGAGGGGAACCAAGACTTTATCTTTTGTACCAATGCTTATCGTATTGGTTTGGATGTCGTTCTCTTACATAAGATAACGTGCTATCACTTGTGCTTCTTAATCATTATAGCTTATCGAGACTAGATATGCCACTCATGATCTGGTGCTCTCGGCTATTGTTTTTACTTTTGGAATTTGGCATCATCATATCTGGATGAGAAATTTGTTCTCTGCCTCGATCATAAATCTTTGGAATATTTACTTTCTCATAAGGAACTTCATGTCGACTCGAGCTCCTAGCATCTTATGATCTTGATATTCTTTTATTCCCGAAAGGGGAAATCGTGTTGCCAATGCGTTTAGTCGTAAGCAACAAGTGGTTGATTCTTTGGTGATGTCTGAATGGGATTATCTTTTTATTAAGTTCATCAGACGTTTTGATGTACTTCGTTTTATTGAGTTTCATCTCATTTCTTTTATGGACTAGCGTCTGATGTTCTTTTTTGCTATTTGATTCATTGGATGTACCGTTGTACTACATCAATGTCTTTGCTATTTGATTCATTGGATGTACCGTTGTACTACATCAATGTCTTTGCTATTTGATTCATTGGATGTACCGTCGTACTACATCAATGTCTTTGCTATTTGATTCATTGGATGTACCGTCGTACTACATCAATGCCTTTGCTATTTGATTCATTGGATGTACCGTTGTACTACATCAATGTCTTTGCTATTTGATTCATTGGATGTACCGTCGTACTACATCAATGCCTCTGCTATTTGATTCATTGGATGTACCGTTGTACTACATCAATGCCTCTGCTATTCGATTCATTGGATGTACCGTTGTACTACATCAATGTCTTTGCTATTTGATTCATTGGATGTACCGTTGTACTACATCAATGCCTTTGCTATTTGATTCATTGGATGTACCGCTGTACTACATCAATGCCTTTGCTATTTGATTCATTGGATGTACCGTTGTACTACATCAATGTCTTTGCTATTTGATTCATTGGATGTACCGTTGTACTACATCAATGTCTTTGCTATTTGATTCATTGGATGTACCGTTGTACTACATCAATGTCTTTGCTATTTGATTCATTGGATGTACCGTTGTACTACATCAATGCCTTTGCTATTTGATTCATTGGATGTACCGTTGTACTACATCAATGTCTTTGCTTCTGGAATCATTGGACGTACCCTTTTTGTACTACGTCGGGGTTCCGAAATTATTCGGGCTTTGGTTCATTGGGCGTACCGTTTTTGTACAACGTTGATGTCCCAAATTATTTGAGTTTCTAGTTCCTCGGGCATACCGTTTTGTACTACGTCGTTGCACCGGCTCAATTTTCTGCTATTCTTGACGATCCCCACGTCTTTTATCTACGGAAATGCCTTAGGGATTCCGGTTTTCATTCTTGAGCCCGGTGATATTGTGGAAATTGAAGTTTCACCAGATTTGATTTTGAGCAACATCCTATTCGAATTATTGCTTCGGAGCTCAAACGAGTTCGAAATAAAGATGTTCTTCTTGTGAGAGTTCAATGGTTCTGAAATCCTAGGGATTACTCTTGGAAATCTTGAGAATTCATTGAGCGATCCCGTTCTTGCTAACTCTTTCGTGCTCTTTATGGTAAACTTCTTATTTCAATTTTCTTTTGTTTTGATATGCTTCCATGGTTGTTACTTCTTATTTTCCTCTTAAGTATTGCGAGGACGCAATTTCTTTAAGGAGGGGAGTCTATAATAACCCGCATATTTATCGATTTTATATTTAAATATTCTATTTAAATATTTTATCGTTAGTCGGATTTTAGTCCGAAAAGCTACTTTTTGCAAACAGCCGAATTAGGACTCGAGACCACTTCCATTGAGTTCAAAATGCCGTTTGCGACCTTTTTGAGTATAAGCTTCGATATGTTTGGAGAAAGTCGATTTTTGCTACTTTTTCCCGCTTAGGGCTTTGGTTTGGGCTGAGCCAATTAAACACTTCCTAACTCAGTCCCAATCCCCCTCTCCTCTTCATTACTTCATTCCAACTCCTAACTCCCTAGCAAAACTGAAAATGGAGGTGGAGAGTGGAAATTAAAACTCCAAGCCCTAGCTTCCTTTGCAAATCCATCTCCTAGCTCCAAAGTTCAAGAGAACCCATCGGTAAGCTTCCTCTTCTTCTTCTCCAACTCATTCTCTCTTTGATTTCAGAAATTTCTTAAACCTAATTTAGGGAATGTTTCTTTTTTAAGCTTAGATTCGAGCTTGTTGAGTTGGAATTGAAGAGTGCTTGTTCTTTCCATTGCTTCATAGCATCTTCTTCATTCGTTTAGGTTCAAAGGTGAGATTTTTATCTCACATCTATGCTTATATTTATCTTCGATTGTTAGGTATGAACTCCTAACACTTATTCGTGTGCATTTGCTTTTGGTTTGGATTGATTTGGTGAATATTCCAATTTTTGGTGTTTTGAGTTCAATTCGTTAAAAATCCTAACTTTGATGTTTGAACATGTTTTTGGTGATGCATCGAGGAGCATATAGGGCCGGGTAGTCGATAGGCATAAACCCTTAGCGCCGTTGCTCGAGCGAATGCAATTTGATCGAGTTTGCACCTCTTTTGAAATAGGGCAGGGGAGTGCTGGCAACAGGTTCGGCCGACCGAGCCCCTGGGCCGGTCGACCGACCTGCTACCCAGGCACTTCCTGCCTCTGTTTGGAAGTGCCGGTTACAGGCTTCGGCCGACCGAGCCCCTGGGCCGGTCGACCGACCTGGTGCCCCGTGCACTTCCAACCCCCGGTTCAGTCGACCGAGCTCTATAGCCGGCCGACCGACCTGGTGCATTTTTGCCTATTTCGCCTAGTTGTTTGAATTTCCAACTTTTATCGATTCGTGTTGTTTCCTATGTGTTGTTATCATTTGTTATGACTTTAATGACTTATTTTGTTCGGGATTTCTTGGAATATCCATTTCGATGGATTCGGTATCGATTTCTTTGGATTTTATTCACGTTTTCGAATGTGAATCTTAGTGATTGATTGTTCCTACAATCTTCTTCGTGATTTGTCACTTTAAAAATATAAAGGTTTTCTATACTAGTAGTAAATATCAAAACTCTTTCTTCAAATGATTTCAACACTATTTTAGTACAAAGCTCGTTTCTTAAACCGTTTTCCAATCTATTAGTATATACAAACCTTTACCACACTCGTATGAGAAATCTAATTAAACGACTTAGTAAAAGGAGTGGTATGAAACGCTTGCGTTTACTTCGTCGGTTAATTCTTGGACTTGTTCGATTGAATCTCTTGTGACAATTTTCTAGTGGAGATCTACAATTTGTTCGTAAATATTTAAGTTAAGCTAGTGGTTATGGGACATGAAGCTAAGCTCATATATTTACTAGCTTACTGTAATCGACACTTCTCTTTCATCATGACGATCATTTTATGTTTTAGACTAGCATTGTGCAATGTCTTTTTGATTTGGTTCATCGGATGTCACGCTGTACGATGTCCTTGTTCCCTTTTGATTGTTATTTGGTTCATCGGATGTCACGCTGTACGACGTCGTTGTTCCCTTTGATTGTGTTTTGGTTCATCGGATGTCACGCTGTACGACGTCGTTGTTCCCTTTGATTGTGTTTTGGTTCATCGGATGTCACGCTGTACGACGTCGTTGTCCCCTTTGATTGTGATTTCTGGATTTCGTGTGTTTAATTCTGGAATTTATGTTTCACCAACTATTACGATTGGCATGGATATGTATGTCATTTATTGTGGCTTGGTGAATGAAATTAGGAGTATGACATTTCCTTTGATTCTTGTGTAGATCTTTGCGATATTGATTAATCTCTTATTGATTTTTCAATTACTTATTTATCACAGCTTGGCATTGTGATTATTATACGTTTTGTCATATTTCTTATTCTATATCATTTCATCTGATATTTATAGCTAGACTGATCCGTTTATTATTTTCTTATTAAATAATACTCGGGTCAGACTGAGATATTACAGATGCTTCCTCATGGCTTCCTATCTGGAACCATCTTCTGACTTTTGGATAAATACTTTAGTTTAGTAGTTTTTGTTGTATACATTTGAGATACAGACTCTATGATGTATACTTATTCTTTTGTCTAGCACTTGTATCTATTCTCTTTGATATTGTGGATCTTGTTTGACCACTACTCTGATGTACACTTTCATGTGTTATATTCATATCTATTTCCGCCTTTGTGATATGAATTATCTGTGACTGATTTATGTTATGTTTATTTCTATATTTGTTTCCGAAGACCTTTATAGCCACTGTGCAGTAGCTTTGAGTTTGTGTCGGTATGTCGGATTTCCTTGAAAAGTTATATTTTTATCTGGCATATCGGTGCTCGCACAAAGCAATTATACAGATGGTCGCTCCTAAACAGCCTTATTCTCCGTGCTAGTCGACAGCATTACTCCGTAGTGTTCTTGGCTAGAGTGGGTATAGAGGTGGGGCGTCACAGCTTGGTATCAGAGCCAAACTTCGGAACAATATGGAATATTATAACAGGGATCATCGTCCTAAGTCTTTCTTAGGAGTCGTGCTTTAGGATTTAATTCGAGTCTTCGTACCGATTCATCCTATTTTCTTTATGATTCCTTGTTTTATCTATCAAGAATTGCTTGATATTTATCTTGAGAATAACGTTTTCCTCTTCTTTCTTTCTTTCTTAAAGAAGAGAAATGGTTAGACCTGGCCGTCCCAGCGCCAGTCAATCTAGTGCTACTCCCCAAGATGGAGTTTTTATGTCTGCCCAGCAGCTTTTAGATCTTGTTAAGAACGCTCAAGCTGCCGGACCCAATCCAGAGCCTACTCATCCTAGATCCGGTTTTGCACGCTTGTGCAGAGACTACACCGATTTGGGTGGAAGGCCATTCAGGGGATCCGAGAGTGTTATTGAAATTCAAGCTTGGCTCAAATCATGCGATCGCATCTTTTCTCGCATGAACCTTATTGACCTTCATCGAGTCCAAGTGGCTTCTGGCATGCTCCAAGAAAGAGCATTAGATTGGTATGAGCTTTTAATTTCTGAAATCATTAAAGCGGATCTCACTTGGGAGCAATTCCGGGAAAGGTTCGAATTGAAATTTGTGCCGGAGGCCGAAAAAGTAACTTTGGCCCGGCGTTTTATTGACCTTGTTCAAGGTGAATCTTCTGTGATAGACTATGTCGCATCTTTTGAATCTCTTTCCAAATACGGGGTTGAATACATTAACACCCCAATGAAGAAAAATCAGAGATTCGTCTATGGCTTGAATAAGAATCTTAAGAAGCCATTACTTCTGAAACTTGAAGTTTTATTTGATCAGCTTATTGATATCGCTCTTCGTCTTGAAGAGGCCGATAATGAAGGTGATGTTGAAGTTGTGCGTGCCCAACAGAACTTCGACAATAACTTGAAGAGGCCTATCAAATTCAAAGGCTCCAATTCTAATAAGAAAGGGAAGCAACAAATTCCCGTAGCAAAGACTCCTATCTCTAGTCATGGACGATGCTACAATTGTAGTTCCACGGACTACTATGCAAAGGAGTGTCCGAAACCTCTCTTTTGCCGTTATTGCAAAAGTTCGGGTCATCTTATATCTTCATGTCCCATTCTTCAAAGCAGGAGAGAGGGAGAGCTGAATATTATGCAAGCTCCTGGTAACACTTCTTTTGGTCAAGGTATTTTACATTCAATCCTAGATGGCATTGTTTTATTTCGTGATCTTCTTATTCGAGTTCTTTTTGATATGGGTTCCATCTCACTATTTTATATCAAAAGAACTTGTTAATTCTTTTTCTTTAAATATTTTGGGCTTGACGACTTCTTTGAGAATTGCGAATCCGGATGGTAGGTCCGCAACACTCAATTTGCTTTCAATTGATGTCGAAATTATTTTATGTGATTTTTCTTTCCGAGCCAATATTTTTGCTTAGGCTCCGGAATTGATTTGTGCGATAGGATTGACTTAATCCTTATGAAGCCCATATCCTATTTTCTGAGTGGACTCTTCATCTTCGACAATTTTCTATCCGTTAAGCAGATTTCTATTTTTCCTTTGTGATTTTGATTCCAATTTGATGGCAACATTTTCTTCCTTAAGCCCACTTATAAGGAAAGTGTTATTTCTCTCATTTATGTAGTTAGAGAAATTTTCTGGTATTTTTGAGCTTGTCTTAGGATTATCACCTAAGTAATCTTTTGTGTAGTGCTAAGGTCTTTTCAGTTTGACCTTGCCACCGATTTTCATTTGGCTACGAGTCGCGTGAGTTAGCATTCCACTTACGCACTCCGCACTCGTTATGATTCTTATGAATGACTTATTTTGTCATTCAATTTGTCCAGCTTATTTCATCCATTTTATATATCGAGTATTCTATGAATATTTCGGTGAGACCATTCTTGTATTTACTGATTTTGGATGAAAATAGTAATTTAAAATTTTGCAAATCTTTTTCATAAGATTTATTTATAAGTAAAACTGGATTTTTGTTCTTGAAACGAACAAAGAATATTCTTAAAACTTTTTTAAGAGATTTAATTATCCTATAAAAGATGATTTTGTGATTGTATTGCCCGTTGAGTGCTTTAAGCATTTTGGTCGATGCGCTTGATCAACGTTATCGATAGGAATTTCCTAAACGCTTTGATGAGACAATCAGACACGGTATATTGACTTGAAAATAGTAAATTTTTCTAGAAAGATTATTACATAATGATAAATGTAATTTTGAAAGTTTTAACTTTTCAGGGAAGAAGATTATTTAAAAGAAATTCTTTCTTTTCGATACTCTTGTTCTTGTGATTCCCGAGGGGAACCAAGACTTTATCTTTTGTACCAATGCTTATCGTATTGGTTTGGATGCCGTTCTCTTACATAAGATAACGTGCTATCACTTGTGCTTCTTAATCATTATAGCTTATCGAGACTAGATATGCCACTCATGATCTGGTGCTCTCGGCTATTGTTTTTACTTTTGGAATTTGGCATCATCATATCTGGATGAGAAATTTGTTCTCCGCCTCGATCATAAATCTTTGGAATATTTACTTTCTCATAAGGAACTTCATGTCGACTCGAGCTCCTAGCATCTTATGATCTTGATATTCTTTTATTCCCGAAAGGGGAAATCGTGTTGCCAATGCGTTTAGTCGTAAGCAACAAGTGGTTGATTCTTTGGTGATGTCTGAATGGGATTATCTTTTTATTAAGTTCATCAGACGTTTTGATGTACTTCGTTTTATTGAGTTTCATCTCATTTCTTTTATGGACTAGCGTCTGATGTTCTTTTTTGCTATTTGATTCATTGGATGTACCGTTGTACTACATCAATGTCTTTGCTATTTGATTCATTGGATGTACCGTTGTACTACATCAATGTCTTTGCTATTTGATTCATTGGATGTACCGTCGTACTACATCAATGCCTTTGCTATTTGATTCATTGGATGTACCGTTGTACTATATCAATGCCTCTGCTATTCGATTCATTGGATATACCGTTGTACTACATCAATGCCTTTGCTATTTGATTCATTGGATGTACCGTTGTACTACATCAATGCCTTTGCTATTTGATTCATTGGATGTACCGTTGTACTACATCAATGTCTTTGCTATTTGATTCATTGGATGTACTGTTGTACTACATCAATGCCTTTGCTATTTGATTCATTGGATGTACCGTTATACTACATCAATGTCTTTGCTATTTGATTCATTGGATGTACCGTTGTACTACATCAATGTCTTTGCTATTTGATTCATTGGATGTACCGTTGTACTACATCAATGTCTTTGCTATTTGATTCATTGGATGTACCGTTGTACTACATCAATGCCTTTGCTATTTGATTCATTGGATGTACCGTTGTACTACATCAATGTCTTTGCTTCTGGAATCATTGGACGTACCCTTTTTGTACTACGTCGGGGTTCCGAAATTATTCGGGCTTTGGTTCATTGGGCGTACCGTTTTTGTACTACGTTGATGTCCCAAATTATTTGAGTTTCTAGTTCCTCGGGCGTACCGTTTTGTACTACATCGTTGCACCGGCTCAATTTTCTGCTATTCTTGACGATCCCCACGTCTTTTATCTACGGAAATGCCTTAGGGATTCCGGTTTTCATTCTTGAGCCCGGTGATATTGTGGAAATTGAAGTTTCACCAGATTTGATTTTGAGCAACATCCTATTCGAATTATTGCTTCGGAGCTCAAACGACTTCGAAATAAAGATGTTCTTCTTGTGAGAGTTCAATGGTTCTCAAATCCTAGGGATTACTCTTGGAAATCTTGAGAATTCATTGAGCGATCCCGTTCTTGCAAACTCTTTCATGCTCTTTATGGTAAACTTCTTATTTCAATTTTCTTTTGTGTCGATATGCTTCCATGGTTGTTACTTCTTATTTTCCTCTTAAGTATTGCGAGGACGCAATTTCTTTAAGGAGGGGAGTCTGTAACAACCCGCATATTTATCGATTTTATATTTAAATATTCTATTTAAATATTTTATCGTTAGTCGGATTTTAGTCCGAAAAGCTACTTTTTGCAAACAGCCGAATTAGGACTCGAGACCACTTCCATTGAGTTCAAAATGCCGTTTGCGACCTTTTTGAGTATAAGCTTCGATATGTTTGGAGAAAGTTGATTTTTGCTACTTTTTCCCGCTTAGGGCTTTGGTTTGGGCTGAGCCAATTAAACACTTCCTAACTCAGTCCCAATCCCCCTCTCCTCTTCATTACTTCATTCCAACTCCTAACTCCCTAGCAAAACTGAAAATGGAGGTGGAGAGTGGAAATTAAAACTCCAAGCCCTAGCTTCCTTTGCAAATCCATCTCCTAGCTCCAAAGTTCAAGAGAACCCATCGGTAAGCTTCCTCTTCTTCTTCTCCAACTCATTCTCTCTTTGATTTCAGAAATTTCCTAAACCTAATTTAGGGAATGTTTCTCTTTTAAGCTTAGATTCAAGCTTTTTGAGTTGGAATTGAAGAGTGCTTGTTCTTGCCATTGCTTCATAGCATCTTCTTCATTCGTTTGGGTTCAAAGGTGAGATTTTTATCTCACATCTATGCTTATATTTATCTTCGATTGTTAGGTATGAATTTCTAACACTTATTCGTGTGCATTTGCTTTTGGTTTGGATTGATTTGGTGAATATTCCAATTTTTGGTATTTTGAGTTCAATTCGTTAAAAATCCTAACTTTGATGTTTGAACATGTTTTTGGTGATGCATCGAGGAGCATATAGGGTCGGGTAGTCGATAGGCATAAACCCTTAGCGCCGTTGCTCGAGCGAATGCAATTTGATCGAGTTTGCACCTCTTTTGAAATAGGGCAGGGGAGTGCTGGCAACAGGTTCGTCCGACCGAGCCCCTGGGCCGGTCGACCGACCTGCTACCCAGGCACTTCCTGCCTCTGTTTGGAAGTGCCGGTTACAGGCTTCGGCCGACCGAGCCCCTGGGCCAGTCGACCGACCTGGTGCCCCGTGCACTTCCAACCCCTGGTTCGGTCGACCGAGCTCTGTAGCCGACCGACCGACCTGGTGCATTTTTGCCTATTTCGCCTAGTTGTTTGAATTTCCAACTTTAATCGATTCGTGTTGTTTCCTATGTGTTGTTATCATTTGTTATGACTTTGATGACTTATTTTCTTCGGGAATTCTTGGAATATCCATTTCGATGGATTCAGTATCGATTTCTTTGGATTTTATTCACGTTTTCGAATGTGAATCTTAGTGATTGATTGTTCCTACAATCTTCTTCGTGATTTGTCACTTTAAAAATATAAAGGTTTTCTATACTAGTAGTAAATATCAAAACTCTTTCTTCAAATGATTTCAACACTATTTTAGTACAAAGCTCGTTTCTTAAACCGTTTTCCAATCTATTAGTATATACAAACCTTTACCTCACTCGTATGAGAAATCTAATTAAATGACTTAGTAAAACGAGTGGTATGAAACGCTTGCGTTTACTTCGTCGGTTAATTCTTGGACTTGTTCGATTGAATCTCTTGTGACAATTTTCTAGTGGAGATCTACAATTTGTTCGTAAATATTTAAGTTAAGCTAGTGGTTATGGGACATGAAGCTAAGCTCATATATTTACTAGATTACTGTAATCGACACTTCTCTTTCATCATGACGATCATTTTATGTTTTAGACTAGCATTGTGCAATGTCTTTTTGATTTGGTTCATCGGATGTCACGCTGTACGGCGTCGTTGTTCCTTTTTGATTGTTATTTGGTTCATCGGATGTCACGCTGTACGACGTCGTTGTTCCCTTTGATTGTGTTTTGGTTCATCGGATGTCACGCTATACGACGTCGTTGTTCCCTTTGATTGTGTTTTGGTTCATCGGATGTCACGCTGTACGACGTCGTTGTTCCCTTTGATTGTGATTTGGTTCATCGGATGTCACGCTGTACGACGTCGTTGTCCCCTTTGATTGTGATTTCTGGATTTCGTGTGTTGAATTCTGGAATTTATGTTTCACCAACTTTTACGATTGGCATGGATATGTATGTCATTTATTGTGGCTTGGTGAATGAAATTAGGAGTATGACATTTCCTTTGATTCTTGTGTAGATCTTTGCGATATTGATTAATCTCTTATTGATTTTTCAATTACTTATTTATCACAGCTTGGCATTGTGATTATTATACGTTTTATCATATTTCTTATTCTATATCATTTCATCTGATATTTATAGCTAGACTGATCCATTTATTATTTTCTTATTAAATAATACTCGGGTCAGACTAAGATATTACAGGTGCTTCCTCATGGCTTCCTATTTGGAACCATCTTTTGACTTTTGGCTAACTACTTTAGTTGAGTAGTTTTTGTTGTATACATTTGAGATACAGACTCTATGATGTATACTTATTCTTTTGTCTAGCACTTGTATCTATTCTCTTTGATATTGTGGATCTTGTTTGACCACTACTCTGATGTACACTTTCATGTGTTATATTCATATCTATTTCCGCCTTTGTGATATGAATTATCTGTGACTGATTTGTGTTATGTTTATTTCTATATTTGTTTCCGAAGACCTTTATAGCCACTGTGTAGTAGCTTTGAGTTTGTGTCGGTATGTCGGATTTCCTTGAAAAGTTATATTTTTATCTGGCATATCGGTGCTCGCACAAAGCAATTATACAGATGGTCGCTCCTAAACAACCTTATTCTCCGTGCTAGTAGATAGCATTACTCCGTAGTGTTCTTGGCTAGCGTGGGTATAGAGGTGGGGCGTCACATATATATACACCGTTTGTCTATATATATATATATATATATATATATATATATATATATATATATATATATATATATTAAAATGATTTCCAAGGTTTTAAAAATGAATTTTTTGTTTTAATAAATAATTGATTTTAAGATATTATATATATATGTTATTTTATAAGGGTTTAAAATTTAGATTTTAAAATTTATATGTTTTGAAAATTGTTTATTATAAATGAATTTTGAAATTATATTTCAAATATAAGGTTTATAATAGAAATTGGTTTGACATTATATTTATTTAAGAATTATACTTAAATAGGTTGATTTGAAATTTATTAAATTTGAGATTTTAAACATGTGATTTTATAACTTGAATTTGATTAAAAGCGATTTAAATGAATATTTGAAATTTACATACTGTGAACTGGTGTATTTAGTTTTATTTTGAATTTGGAAATTCAAGGTTTATTTAAATGATATTGGATTTATTAAGTGAATATTTCAAAACTAAATAATAACGAAGTTAAAATAAAGAGATATATGAAATTATCAAATGTAGTTTTGAATTTGTGGAATATTTAAAGTTTTGAAATATATTGAAAAATAAATGGTTTATTTGGTGGTTCAAATCTGTACTTGAAATCAATTTAATTTGAAATGGTTTATCGACACACTGAATTGAATTAAGAATTGATGAATTGAGACTTAATTTGAATTTTGGAGTTTGAGTTAATTTGAATTGATTTGTGAAATTTGAGAAAGATATTTTATTATATAAAGTATTTTTAAATTATATTTAAAACTATTTATTTATTTTACTTTATAAATTATTTTAATATAAACTATTTTATTATAAATCATTTTAATATAAAACTATTTTAACTATTTTATACAATTATTTTAATGTAAACTATTTTAACTTGTAACTATTTTATATAAACCAATTTATTTTATAAACTATTTTATTATATACACTATTATTAATATCTAAACTATTTAAAGGAAAGAATTATGATTTCAAAGTGTTATGATTTCAAAGTGTTATGATTTCCAAAGTGTTATAAATTTAAGTATTTGGCTTCGAAAATGTTATAACATTGAAGTGCTATGATTTTGGAAATAGATATATTTGAAAGGGAAATGATATTCTATTGATATGGTTTTGAAATGGAAATGATATTTTGGTTTTGAAGTATAAACTATTTTGAAATGACAATGGTGTTATAATAACGATTAGTTGTTAAGGAGACCGGGATCGGATATTGTCATACTCTCTGCCAATACTGAAAACCACTTTAACAACTGTGCAGGTGATGGAGATTCCAGCATGAAGTATGATGGTTTGGTAATGGTTCTGTATGGTATTTACGGAGCCCTGACTCTCGTGAGTCAGCTTGATGCGGCTAAAAAAGGAGCTATATCGGACCATGTGAGGTCATTCCTCCTATCGGACACATTTCAATGATACCATTCTATTGCTTTTGTGATTTATTTGGGTGCATCTTTGATTTGAGAGTGTTCCACGAGATGGGCGATAGTAGTTGCTATGCGTTACTACCAGTCAGGAAGTGCAAATGGTATATCTACCCTGGATTGCCTCGAGTGCCATGTCGCAAGCCCTATCGCGCCTTCTACAAGTTTGTTTTGTACCATACCTATGGAGTACCCTCTGATAGCCCTCTGGTTTACAGAGGAATTACGGTACTGCATAGACTATGAGAATATATAAAAATGTGTTAAGGGGGATATGGATAACGCCTTAACGCCATTTTAATAGTTTACTTTACTATAGACATTATTATAATAGCATATATTACTACATAGTAGATAGTTCCATGGATCCTTAGAGGATGGTTGTCTGAAACATCCTTTGAGTTACTTGTATTTCAGTTGATATTTCACTTGAGTTGGATTTATTAATATAAGAATGTTAATTCTGACTTGAGTGTTTTTTGTTTTGCTTTACGCTAGGGTCAGATTGAGTGATACAGCATTTGAGACCCACCTTTGGAGTTGGAGCTTCATCTAGAGATCCATCTATATCTATTCAGTTTTCAGCTATCCAGTTGTTGGTTCAGACTTGTCATCTATTTGTATTCGAGACTACATTGTATTTGAGATATTCTGTTGTATTTTATTTAAACTCAGTTGTTTTTTATAGTAGCTCCATGAACTACTATTTATCTATTCCGTTGCTTATTGTTGTAATACTCTGTATCTGTGATTATGTGACTGATTTATTTATTGTATATGCTGGGTTTTGCCAAATATAAATTAACAATATGATATTTTGAGCAATTCAAGTCCGATATGTGTGGATGCGAATGGCACGAAGTACCGGGTTGTTACAGTTGGTATCAGAACTCTGGTTTTAGGAAAACTTAGCATATAAACTAAAAATTAATTACAGAATCACCTTCGTTCGTGCTTGAGTATCTTCTTCTTTGGTTCAGATTTTCCTTGAATTTTGGAACCCTACCTTAGTTCTGAAATCCATTCTAGTCTCTCCCGGTTCGTATTCTTCTTGATTCAAGAGTATCCCATAACTCCACTTCGGTTGATATCTATAATAAATCGACGACTCCGCCAATCTTATGATGATTTGTAAAGGGGTGAAAATCCTTTACAACAGGCATCGATTCACCGAAGATTTCTGTATCCTCGGTTTACGATGCTGCTTCCTCTTACTAGGCTCGAATGTTTTTATAGTAAACGACCAGGGTAATTTTCATGTGATCGATCTTATCTTGCACCGATCTTATTCTTGAAGTCATGGTTGACCCGGTTAAGGCCACCCGCGATTTATATTAGTCTATCCATCTTTTCTCTTTTTTTT
Source organism: Allium cepa (assembly GCA_030765085.1). NCBI lineage: Eukaryota > Viridiplantae > Streptophyta > Magnoliopsida > Asparagales > Amaryllidaceae > Allium > Allium cepa. The sequence continues at coordinate 363,192,573 of CM060934.1, read as the reverse complement.
ATTCAATTATTTTACCTTCGTTTCAAGTCTATCTTCTTAGTTATAATTTATTTGATTAGGGTTCCTTTGAATTTGAATCTCTATGCTTGTTTTGGAATCCATTTTGGAATCATCGAGTGAGGGAGTGTATTTGTAATTAGTATAAATGTTTTGTATTGTGTTATTTGACTTGTTAAGTTTAAATTTTGGGTTTCGATCGATTCGTCTTATCAACGCTACCGATAGGAATTCGAAAACACTTGAACAGAGCAAACTGACACAATATTGTTTTTCAAAATTGGTAAATGAAATAATTTTTGTATAGTTATATTTTTGATATATATAAGTATAAATTTTCTGAAATTTAATAGTTAACTGAATTGTTAGAAATGATAATATGTGATTTTTATTTATTGTTTGTATACCATTGACTATTCCAACATATAAATAAATGAATCATAAAATATGGTTTATAAATAGATTTGGAAGCGAAATGAATCTAAATTAAGACTTTGGGAATAAAATTTCTGGTATTTTAGAAAATTTAGTTTAAATATTAGAGTATATTGTTTTAAAGTATTTTCGAATAGAAATTATTTCTAAAGAATTTTAAAGGTTTTAAATTAGTACTCTTCTCTTTTGTCGCTGGAAAATAATTTCAGTGATGACAGCTGCATCATCAACATTCATTTTCTAGTCTCAAAGTGGAGAGGCCCTTTAGTAGCTTTGCTACACTTTTGTTCTGTAAAAAGAAAAATGGATTTGATTTAAAATTTCTTATGGATAAATTATTTTAAATATATATGTATATAATTATTTCAAAATAGTTTGAAGTGAAACCAGAAATTTGAACCTTAAGTTTTATATTAAGAAATGGTTTTAATTATTGAAATAAAGTGAAATTTTGAATAAGTGGAATATCTAAAAATGATAAATGAAAATTTAACCCACTTGAAATAGTTGAATTTGAAAGAAAAAAAACTTATTTGTATAACACTAGATTACATTCTAATATATATAACTTGCCTAAAATATTCAGAAGTTAAAATGTTAGGATATAAAATGGGGTTGTACAAGAAGAAAACTTAAGTAATAAATTGTTCAAACTAAACTCTGGCTTAATATAAATCTTGTAGATAGAAGGAAAATTATGTATATTGTTTAATTACACTATGGACATTAATATAACTCACCTAGAGAAGTTTAAATGTAATTAGAATGTAAATTAGATAGTATACACCAGGATAAGAAATAGAATATCATAAATGATATTTGTTAAGGAATTGTATAAATAATAAATTAGATAATTAATTGAATAAATAAAAGAGAATTAATTTGTTGAATAGTAAATGGTTGTAATAAATGTTTATACACGTAATATACGTTGCAAAATATATATTAAGTGGAATAAATTTAATAAATAAAGGAAAATGCTAGTTAATCAAATAAATAGGAACTTAAGAATAGTTAATTTGAAATTTTAAGGGAAATAAACTTAACTTTGGTCGAACGGATTTAATAAATGGGTAAATAAATGAGTTAAATCAAATAAATTTTGTTTTGAAAAGGAAATTTTGTAATAAATGCTAATAAATAGAAATCAAATCTATTTATTTAAATACATTAAATTGAATCAATAAAATATGGATATAATTAATAGTTATTAATTTAATAAAATGGATTAAACCAAATTATTGAATATTAATTGAAATCTATATGGTTTTGAACAGTTGAAGTTGAAGGTTGAGGTGGAATTAACTGTGGTTGATCAAATAGATTTAATAGATAAAACAAATTTGGTTGTGAAGTTTTTTGGAATAAATTTTAATAAATGGGAAACAAACCAATTGAATAAAAATATATGAAAATGAAACCAATCAAATGTGAACACAATAAATTTGATTGATTAAATTAAATAATTTGGAATCAATTAATTGAATATAAACCAATTTTAAAATAAATGAAATTTATATGGGTTCAATAAATTGTTTTATTTTGTTTATCAGTTTATCTTTCTCTCTAGTTGGTCATATTCTCCTACCTCCTTTCTTTTCGGGGACGAAAAATTTTGAGTGGGGGTAACAACCCATAAATTTGAATGGTTTTAATAACTTAAATAACTGAAATTTTATGAAATTTTATATAATTGAATATGGAGATAAAATTTAATATTTGGAATACGTCTTTATAAACATAGAAAATTGTAAATTTTCATCTGATAATATTTAAGTTTAATTTATTTTGTAATTTAAATTTAAATCAGTTAATATTTGATGATAATAAAACGTTTTCTATACCTGAATATTTTTATATAATAAATTTGTAGATCATTTGCTGAGGGAGACGTCATATTTCGTTTCCTCAAATTTGGACCGTTATTGCTCCGTTTATCTTATTTTGGTAGATTAGTAGCATTTTTAGTACTGATTATCGACTTTTGGTGGGACGATCCTACCACTGATATGTGTATATCATTTTGATCACCTCATCATGCTATCTCTACGGTATATTCAATTAGGTGCTTTGAAGTCCGATACGCGACGAAACCGTGCAACGGTTCATCGTATCGGTACTTTTGATCCTTTTGAATTCCTCAGCCCATTCAATTGACCAACGGTCGAATTTCGAATGGTTACCTTTGTTATTCCCTAGAATCTTATGCTTGACTTTTACCATTCCATAGTTCCAATTGATATTTGCTATTCCTTTTCGGTTCGTAGAAAATTTATAAATAGTGTGTCTATTACTTTTATCATTCTGACAAATAATATATATAAATGATCAATAACGGATGTGCATCCTCTTCCGTTTGAAATTTGAACCTGTTCCTATTCTTCGCCACATATGAAACAATTACTTTCACATATATTTATTTGCCTAAGCCTTCTCGTTCACAATCTCTTCTCCTCTATTTTTTTTCTTCTCCTTTATTTGCTCTTTTCCCTTCCCACCTACTCAACTGTGTATCTCAAGCTAGGCCACTCGTGCCTCCGCTTTTCTCCACACCATAACCCATTGCATCAGCCAACCGAATCCAGAGCCACCCCATGACCTGACACCGTCATCGTTCCTTATCATCGCAGCAACCGCCGCACTCCTCTCCATCCCCACGTCATCAAAACCCAATTGCTCGACCTTCCTTTCCACCAAACATCGAAACCAGCCAACTTTCCCCCTCATAACTCTCGTCTTCACCCAGCCGACGCCCCTCCTCCTTTGTGCACCGAGTTGCTTCTCCACTTATATATTTGGTAATGTATATATATTTTATAGTATGTTAAAATGTTATTTTAACTATGCTATATTTGAAAACGGTTTTAATAATAATATAATACGTATATATAGTATATATCAAGCTTATAGGTTGCATGCATATTTCATTTTATTCTTTTGCATGGTTCCTAAACTTGCATATAATTGGCTAAAAGTATATATATCAACATCGCTTTAAAAGGTTACTTTGTACTATTTATTTTATATACGTGAGTGATATGTGCAAGTTATATAAGGATCTTTTATATATATTCTGTTGCCTTGAATTATATGCGTCTTTAGTACATGCGTTAGTAATATGAAAGTTACATTATGTATGTTTTCAAATCTGTCATGAATTATATGATATATATATTACTTTATCTTGGGTACATGTTATGTATAAGTTAAGTTGATAACGTATACTATATGTAGATGGTATATACAAGTGTGCAGTGTTGTGTATATATATAGGTTCTGTAAGGAAGGTTATATTGATTTTTATAACAACTAATTTTAAAATAAACGTGTGTATATTCATAAACTAGGTTTATATCGGAACTATTTAATATCTGCTAGTATGAATTTAGATTTGTATTATATCTATAGTCTGCTGCATATATATACGTTTCAAAATAACGGATTTGAAATATAAATTTCAACCTGTTAATTGTTGTACTATATGAGTTTTATATATATGTATATTGGTATATTCTGTTGGGTTTAAGCTATAATAATCTGTTATATGCATATGTTGAATTATGATTCTATATATAAATTAGGTAAATTATTTTAATATACATAAGTGGTTGTTACAGTATGAATTTATTACGGTGATATATATATTAGATTGTAAAATTTTGGAAATGGTTGTTTCTATATTTTTGTAAGGGTATAGGATATATTTAAAAATATTTACCTAAAGTTTATGGGGTTTTGTGATTGATTTAATATATTGTACTTTGATTTGAGTATATAAATATATATATTGTCATAAGTATTGTTTTAAAATATAGTACATATATTTTTCCATTTATATCAAGCTGATTGATTGTTCTCGTCGATTTCTATCAGCCTTGTTCGTCAAATTCGCGTTCAAATCTTTCCTTGTTTTGAGATTCATGCCAATCCTGATTTGCTTTGAAATTCGTGCTTGGCTACGTAACACACTCCATTGTCATATCGCTCTAGCCTCGGAAGGTGAGCAATCACTCACAATTAACATACTTGTATTTATTAAATTTGATTTCAATTGAAACGATAACTGAAATATGCTGCTGTAGTTATTTAAAATTGTTATATATGCTATTATCTGTAACTATCCACCTGTGGGATATGACACCATATCATGTTGTTTATATTATATTGTTATTGATGATATATGCATGTTACGTTATTATCATATCTGTTATCACTCTGCATGTACCCTGTTAGTATTGAATTCCCTATGGGTTGAAATGATACATACCGAACGATCTGTAGAATATGGGAAAATCGTTGTGGGTTGAAATGATAAATGTCACGATCCGAAATCCAGCGTCCGAAAATCGACATTAAATACCTCACTTGTATTCGAGTGCCGCAGATTCAAATGTCGGACTCTAGTTCGGATGGAGCTTATAACAAGATTAGGCGATAATAACACAGCGGAAACGGAATGAAATTTATTGATACACAACATTTGACACAACAATGATACAAGTGATATGATCAACACAATCAGAGATAGATACAACAGCGGAAAGAAACAACAGCAGAAGACAAAAGGCACAATAGTGGATCACAACATCTTTAATGCCAAAGCTCCAAACCACAAGCTCGAACCACCCCAATGCTGAACTGAAGCAACTTGGTCCACATTGCGATTGCCAAAATCCAAAGACTCCAAAGATCCATATCTACTATTTATTGATAACATGACTCTAGGCTGCCCGTGTGGAAAATTATAGGCACCCAGAGTTTAGAAAGGGAACAATGAACTCTAGGTCAGTCATGGGACTAACCAAAACAGTTTATTTAAACCAAAAACAATCAAAAGAAATAAAAATAAATTCGCAATGCTTTTTGGAAAATGAAACTACCATAAGGCCTCCCGGCACACATAATGCAATCGCACACTTGGGGGAGATTTCTCCTTATGATCATCAAACATGCTTGATACGCAGAAATCCTTTTGATATTATTATTAGTGCATAGTGTAGAAAACTTTTGAAAATATAATATTAATCTTAGCCAGCATAGGTACCATTATATTATGCCTGCTATAGCTACCATCTGAGATGGCAGGTCATACAACTGCAATCGTAAAGGGCTCGTATTAGGTGATTGGATTTCCAACAATGGCCTGGCTAAGGAACTTCCTCACCGAATGGGTACGCCTCTGGAGAGATGCCTCGAGAACTTAACCAGCTCTCTGCCAACACAAGGCCGGGTTACCTCTGTAGCTAGGTAATTACTGACACGAGTATGCCATCCTATAATCGTGACCAACCTTTATTTGAGAGCTCTCAACACCAACGAATTCCAACAACCACATAAGTTAAGTATCTAGGATCCATACCATAATACCACTTTTTATCCAAAAGGAAATGCTCATACACTAAGGAGCGCTACCCCCGTAACCTTACCGCATCTTTCCTGTTTCGGCCATTTTCGGGTTGTGAGGTTCGATGAAGTCTCGTCCAAAAAGCTACGCTTTTTACAAAAGTCATGCTTCAATCAACAAATGATCAGCACTCCGCATGCCACACTACCAAATTGGGAGTATATCGCTAATAACCATCAACTACATAACCTGTGAGGACCCGCAAATCCGTACTCCTTGAATAGACACTAATCTCCATTAATTAACTCAAGATGAACGGAAATACGAATTATTAGGCTTTAAAAAAAGAAAAAGATAGAAGAAGAGAGAAAAGATAGTAGAACGGAACAGAAAGAAAACAGCAGAACAATATCAGAATCTCACAATCGCAGCGGAACAACATATAATAAATGAATGAATAATTTTTAAACAAAGAACTATATCAGTTATTACATTACATCACATTACATTACATTTCATTATCAGAGTGTACAACAATCAAACAACAACAAACAGCGGAAAAGAAATACTATATACTAGTGAATACACCATGCCATCCATCTTGCCTCCAGCAACTCCTGAATTCTAGGATATCCTGATAAACCTTAACTCTTGACTGCCCGTGTGGAAATTGGTGGGCACCCAGAGGTTAGGAAGGAAAACAATAAACTCCGAGTCAGTCATGTGACTGGTGTGAGAACTCAAAACAGTTTATCTTTAAAAAAAGTACAGGATAATTTTAAAATAGATTCGCAATGATTTTTAAAAAAATGAGACTACCATAAGGCCTCCCGCACACACATACAATGCAAACGCAGAATCGGAGGAGATTTCTCCTTATGATAGTCAAAGATGCTTGATACGCATTAAAAAGAAACATTTGATAATATTACTAGTGCATAGTGTAAGAAAAATCATTTCGAAAGTAAAGATATAAATCTTAGCCAACATACGACCATTATCGTATGCCTACTATAGGTACCATCTAAACAGTGGTGACCACCATAAGTAAATGGCAGGTTCTATAACTAAAACCGTACAAGGCTCGTATTGTTTCTTTGGATTTCCAACAAATGGTCAAGCCAAGGAACTTCCCATTGCCACATGGAAACGCCTCTGGAATAACGTCCCGAGAACCAAACCGGATCTCTGCCAACACAAGGCCGGGTTACCCTTAACTGGGTAACTACTGACACGAATATGTCATCCCCCGATCGTAACCGATCTACATCCGAGGATCCTCGATTTCCAACAACCACAAAGTAATAAGTTTGCAGCAACAACATAGGTTAAGTATCTGGGCTCCATACCATGATACCACCTCTATCTAGAAGGAATGACATACACTAAAGGGGCGCTACCCCCTAATAACCTTGCCGCATCCTTCCTGTTTTGACCATTTCCGGGGTGTGAGGTCCGACGCAGTCTCGTCCACAAAGCTACGCTTTATACAAAAGCTGTGCTTTGATTACACAAATGCTCAACAGCACTTAGCATATCACACTACCAAATTGTGACTATATTACTAATAACCTTCAACTACATAACCTCTGAGCTCGTACGTCTCAGAGAAGGGTGTTAATGCTAGGAGAATAAATTCTCCGCCACCAACAGATACGTATTTGAAAGAAATCAGCTTTATATCTCAATTTGTAATGTCAGACATACTATCTATACAAGTCTGTTCCGGGATCGAGCAGAACCGAAGGCACTTACAAAGAAGTCCTTGCAATCCGGATATTCACTAATCACGTCCGAACTTCCCATCACATATGGAATCTCTATACCGGGGCCATTCGGTGTAGAAACATTCGACGGTAATCCTTCCGTTTTCAAAAATATCCGGTCTTCAACACCGGTCTTCAAATGCAATTCATAACGACGTATCACATATTTAGAATGGGTTATACGACCCCAAAGTCCTTTCCCGGCTAACCCGAATAGTGAGCGCTTATTTAAAAATAAGTGTGGCATTCAAATTCAAGCAAATCACAACAAATACCCATTCAAAGGTAAATATTGGTAGTCGGTTATTGAACAATCAATGGATATGCACAACATCACCAGATTCCAAATAATTTTCCAAATTATTTATTTTCCAAAAATATCTTCACAAGATATATATTTTCCACACTTCAACCATTTGAAAAAAAAATTCAAATCACTTTTCATCTTTACCACTTTTGAAAACAAATTTCAATCTTTTTCCTTACGCGAAAATACTTTCATTTCAACATGGTTCATTTAAACCAATTAAATAAATCCTTAACGATTTACTTTATATTTACGTTCCAAATCCGTAAATTAATTCCCACACTTCAAAAATAAATCAACGTTTGTTTTTAAGCAAATTTCCCTTTTCATTTATAAATTCCATAGTGAATTTACATTCCAAAATATTTATGAATATACGATTTCAATTATTCATTTCCAATTTATCTTTAAAAGATAAATTCTCAAAATGTTTCATTTCACATTGAAAAAAAACATTTCCATACTTATTTATTAATAAGTAATTCACAAATCTTTTTATTTTCCACACTTGGAAAATATTCAATATACTTAAATCGAAATTAAGTATATATTTCATTCTTTAAGGAAAACATTCTCTTAAACACATTTATTTGGGCCAAAACGAATGTTGCGTAAAACATCGTTACGACAACCCAAAATCACTAGTATAGGGATTCGAAATTAAAATAGATATATAAATCCCAATACTATACAAAACATTCCCTTTCGGAAATCATTTACTATAACAACAATGTTATAATCCACTATTTCCTTCTATTTCTCGAAACGTCTATATCAACAATGAATGTTGAAATCTATGGTTTCGAATCTTAACACATTTTAAAAACATCGTTAGATCGTTTTAATTCTATTTAAAACATCACATCCAAAACATTTTCTTTAACATATTATTCACTATTCAAAACGTGGATATACTTCGTTAACCAATTTCATCATTTCTATACCTTTTATTTTAAGGATTATTCACTGTCTAAAACGAGAATATAACTCCATTAATAAGTTATAACAATTTACTTATCAAAATAAGTCGTTTGCGGATTTATAAAACAATGTTTATAAATTCCATTTCTATTTATTTTATAACAACTTCCTTTATAAACCTCCTTTATTAACCTATTTCAATTTATAACTCAATTATATACCAAAAGTCCATATTATAAGTTAAATGCGTATAATTTATTTGTTTACAAAATCGTTCTTTTAAACTTCCCAAATTATAAATCTTATAACTTATAAGATTCATTTATTTACCCAAAACTATTCTTTAAATAACTTTACAAATTTTAAAACTCTACTGCTTATAAAATTCCATTTATAACTTCACCGTTTGTAATTTTATAAATTTCATTCATTTATGAAATTCATTTAAACTTCATTCTAACATTTATAAAAACTCGTTTTATAATTCCTATATTTTAATTTATAAATATCAATTTATAAATCCTTTATATAAATCAATTTGTATTATTATTTAAAATACGTCTTTAAACTCCTTTATAATTTCACCATTTTCTTTGATTTATAAAATAATCAAATCTCATAAATCCTATATTTAAACTTTTCATAATAAATTCAAAAATCCCGATTTAAACTATTTTATAAAATCATTAACCCCATATTTTCAAAAATCAACTTTTAACTATATTTCTCAAAAATCATAATTTTTATAACATTAAAATTATAACGTTTATTTATTTAAAATGAATCAATTCCAAAAATATTTTATAAACGTATACTTTCAAAAATCACTTTAAAAATCCTTTTAAAATTCCAAAATTGGCCCAATGATGCTACACACCAAATAGTCAATCACGACAACAACGATATCATATATCTGTATATGATAATCAACGAATATCAAAATATCCATAATCAAACAAATACTGTTGAGGAATCCAGTTGGATCCCTCCAACCTGTTTCCCTGCATCCAAAAACATTAGCACAATACCAATTCCATTCCAGTACGGAATTATCACGGTACATGGAATTTATAAAATATTATCCACTTAATAGACGGCGCAATAGGGTCTCATCCGCTATATAATGCGGGAAATCAACTCCAAGTACATAAATAATACCAATTTCACTGTACTGTGAAATATTCGCGGTATATGTTTTTAATAAATAACCTCCGCTTACTAACGGCGTATAATGTCTATTTTAACAATCAATAGATAACAATCATCATTCAAACATGTAATCAAGAATTTTAAATCTAACTATTTAAAATTAAAATCGAAACCGATTCGATTGAGTGAGAAGTTCTCACCTTGATTTCAATTTCGTTTTCAGCTTTTATTTCGAATAAAATTAAACGGACGTTTAATTTTACCCGAAATTTTCGCTAGCTCCAAACGATTTCAATCCAGCTCCATAGCGTAGTATTCGTCCATACGAACCCAATGCAACTTGTTTCGTGCGTTTTCGACCTCGTATGAAAAGGATATGTTAATTTAAAGTTGACACGAATTTATAATTATAAATTTACAACATTTATTATATTTTCTAAACCTAATTAATTCCAGCCGTTGATCCCTGCATCCCCAAATCTCGGCCGTCCATGGAGCTTCTCCCTTCCATCTTCGTTCCCAGTAACAAGCACGAGAACCCAATATGCCGTCGACTTAGGGCTTGATGCCGCGACCACCAACATCGACAAAAAATGGATCAGAGACCTTCATTCGAAAGCTGCAACCCCCCTCCACCCTCGACCAGAACCGTGGCGCACTCGGCTCTCCCCTTGCCTCGTATTGCGAGCGCGAACTGTAGCCATACGTGGCCCAATAACTTCCTCTACACCGCATCAATCACGATCTTAACCGTTGGATAGCTTCGTCTCGACAAGATCTATGTTTTCCTAGTTGAAAGTTTCTTGAATCAATGCTTGGATTTGAAGAAATTGGAGGGGGAAGAAGATTGAGTTTCGGCCATTGGTTTATGAGGCCGGCGGCTGAAGGTTTTTAGGGTTAGGTTTCTTATTTTTTTGCAAATGTGAAAACATAGGGCCTTTTATAGAAAATTTTCTCAAACACTATTCATCCCTGATTTTTCGAACTCCAAACGAAGCGTGTCGATTGGCGTTCCTAAGGTTTACCCCGCGTTCCGAGCACAATAGAATGTGTTTAGGGAGCTAGTTCAATCATCTGTGCGAGTTATGGCAATAAACGATTGATTTAAAATTAAATCGATTTAAACTAATTTCTAGGCGTTTTGGCTTGCCCCGGACAAACGGTAAATCCGATTGACACGAAATTTGAAATCAAACAATAATATTACATTACGGATCCGATGAAACTAGTTTCGTCGAAATCCGAGACTATTTGAAAAATGACTATTTTAACTCGTCAATTAAATATTAAAATATTCAATTTTCACAAATAAACTCTAAATTCAATTTTAAAAGTTCTATAACATCATTCTAACTCCAATATGATAAAATAAAATTTTACAAATCATTTTCAATCATATTTAGCTCAATTTTCAATTATTTCTGTAATTTCAACTATTAAATTATCGATTTAATTATTCAATTAAATCCAATTATTCGAAATAAAATTTATTCGACTTATAAATTTCACTTATTAATATTTAAAATTAATTAAATATAAGAATTTTAATTAATAAAAATTCTGGATCGTTACATAACCTCTGAGATCGTACGTCTCATAGAACCTAAGAGAATAAATTCTCTGCCACCAACACAAATGTATTTGATAGAGATCAATTTTATATCTCAAAGTGTAATGTCAGACATACAACCTACAAGTCCATCCTGGGTCTGAATGGTGTGAGAAATGCGGATTACGGATCTTAAGGCTAGAATTAACACTAGAGGGGGGGTGAATAGTGTTTAAAGGAATTACTAATTCTTTTTGAGTTTGTATTAATTCGAACACAAATGTATGCAATATTTAGAACAAATATGATTACAAATCAAACACAGATGCAGATATAAAGTAAAAGCACTAAAGGAAAGAACACACCGAAATTTATACTGGTTCGGAGTTACCCTACATCCAGTTCCGCAACACAAGTACAGATTTCCTTTCAAAATCAATTCTTACAATTACACCGACGATCAAATACACATGTCGATTCCAAACCATTCCAAAGTGCAGATAGTTATTGGGGTAAATAAGAAAAGAAAAGAAAAGAAATAAAGGAAATGAAACAACACAGAATCTCGCAGCGGAACGATAAAATATAATAGTCAAATAAACAGTTCATGAAGCTGTTTGCTATACTTTGACAATTATTTATACAACATTTATCAGAGTTATACATATACAATAGAACAATTAAAATAATGCAGCAGATAGCATGATGCAAGGGTAATAATAGTAATAGTATACCAAATCTTCGTCTTCATCCTCCAGAATAGATCTTCAAAAAATCTGAAAACTGAGGACTGACCCGAGCGTAATGAAAAGACAAAACACTCGAGTCAGGACTAAAATATCCTTATGAAAGTTAAATCAATCGTAAATAAATATGAGTGTAACGGCGTCAGAGATATTTACGGGGTTTGACATCTCATATCTAGTGTCAACGTGCGTGCAATAACTCAAGAGATATTACGGGATTTTCCATCTCTTAAGGATCCGTTAAACTATCTACTATGTAGTAATGTACGCTAAGTATATAATGCCTATCAGTAATATAAAGTATCAAAATAGCGTTAAGGCGTTACCATAATCCCCCTTAACACATTTTTATAATGCCATAGTCTATACAGCACCGTAAGCCCCACCGTAAACTGGTGGTTATCAGAGGGTACCCCATAGGTATAACACAAAACATAACGTAGTGGTCGCGAATAGGATAATTAGTATGACAAGGTACATGAGGCGATACCAACTAGGATACTAGTAGTTGCGTGATCCAGACTGATGTTGAGCATAGCCAGCAGCTATCCCAACACCGCGAAACAACACTCCCAAATCAAGGGGTGCACCCAAATCGAATCACAAATGTAATAGAAATGGTATCGAAGAAGCGTGTCCGCTAGAGGTGGCGAACCTCAATGGCCCGGCGCGACTCCTATTTTAGTCATGTCAGGGGTCATCCAATATCGTTCTCTTTCTTCAGTCAACGCGTTCACCAAATCATCCACTTCATTCTGGATTAACACTCTCCTTATAATAGTTATTAAAGTGGTGTTCGGTATCGACAGAGAGTATGTCCATATCCGATCCCGGTCTCTTTAATAACTACGTATTATTACACCATTGTCTCTTTTACATTTCAAATCGATTCATAATTGATATCAAAATATCATATTCGCTTCAAAAATCATATCCATTTCAAATATCATCGCATCTATTTAAAATGTAAGGTTCCGTTTCAAAAATCATTTTCGCCTCAATATCTCATTTCGATTTCCAAAATCATTTCGAATTTCACTTTAGGTTGCAACTTCATTTAACCAAATTCATATTTAAATTCAAGATTTAAACATAAACATTTCACTTTATTGCTCAGCTTGAAATTTTTGAAAATAGTTTTAAGTAGTTTAAAAGTAGTTTTAAATAATTAAAATAGTTAAAAATACTTAAAATCTTTAAATGGATTTCAAATAGATAAATTAATTTAAAATAATTAATGTAGGTTAAAATAGTTTAAGTATTTAAAGATGGTTTATATAACAGAGTAATTTGGAAAACAAAATGAAACAGCTTCAAAACCAAAACATTTCAATTATAACTTCTCAATTCAAATCAATTTCAATTTCCATTCTACCGATTCAATTTCGATTTCAATTCAAATCAATGTCAACTTTGACTTCAAATCAATTCGATTCTATATTCATCTCCAATTAATTCAATTACAATTTATATCGATTTGGAGCTTGATTTTTCAAAATATCAATTTATAACACTTAACAAAATTTTCCTTTAATATTCAAATTCAAATCCAAATTTCAAATATGATTCAATTCCAAATTTCAAATATGATTCAATTCCAAGCTCAATTTCAAAATATCATTTTTATATCACTTTTACTTAGTAATATTCAAAGCTCGAAATAATGTTCAATCTTTAAACAAATAAATTTCGAAATACAATCATATCCCAATTTTTTTTTTCAAATTCTCAACTTAAATTATTTAACAATTTCCTTTAACCAAAATTTATTTCAACATTCCAAACTCAAATTTTCGATAAATTCGAATTCTATAAATTGATTTTACTTGTAACTTTTAAATCAAAACATTTAAATAAATTCCAAATCAACGATTTTAAAAATATTAAATTTAGCCAATCCGGTGTCCGTATATAATTTTCTATCCTATGGCCAAGTGATTATTTATTTCAATTTAAATGTCAGGGATGAATATATATCACTTAAATTAAATCACAGTATCATATGTATGCATAACAGGATATATATAAGCAAATAAACATCCAAACATTTAAATATCAACCAATAGCATCCATCGAACTACATCATCCAATAGGCAATACAATTCACGGCAATTTCATAGTTATCAATGTTAGGTAATTTAATCGCAATTCAATTCTAATTTTAACTTGACCGTCAATTTAATTTTCAACGGTGAATTCAAATGACAATCTATAAGACAATTAAATTTTATCAAACAATGACAAATAAAATTCATATTACTTCATAATATTAAACTTAACTAGCATAAAGATATTCAGTACGTTGTGAGCGTTATAAAACACTCACCTTGATTTTTACGATTTTAAATCAAATCGAACGACGTTCGATTTAATCCAAAATTTTCTCTAGCTCCAAACGATTCCAATCCGTTTGCATTGCATAGTGCTCGTCGAAACGATTCCAATGCAAAAAGTTTCGTCCGAATCCGACCTCGCAGCAAAAAGTTATGTTATTTCAAAGTTACACAAATTAAAATATAATTCAATTCACATTTCCTTTTATATTTTTATAACCTTTCAATCCAGGCCGTTTCTTTCCTTTCTCCAGATCTGGGCCCTCCCACGCTACTTCTCCTTCTCCACATTCTTTTTTCCAGGCATTCACGCAAACGACCTAACCCATCAGCCGCCATCTTCATCGATTTTTTGCCACCACCTCGGTCCACTTGAGGACGATCAGGTTACACCACTTCGAAGCCACCGCCTTACTTCACCTTCACCCCAAATAGATCCAAGCTTGGCCTCATCCTCTGCCTCAAATTGCGTGAAAAACACAGCTGCTTCCATCGCGTTTTGCCGTCAATCCGTGGCTCCGTTTCCGATCTCCACCGTTGGATAGCTAGCTTGATGCCCTCTACAACTTTGCAGTTGAGAGTTTTTTCTAATTGTTGATGGATTGAGAGGAAAATGAGGAAGAAGTTTTGAAATTTCTGGTCATTCATCTCTATAGTGGCGGCTAAGGGCTGAAACCCTAGCCTTTGTTTGCAAATTGTGAAATGGAGGGCCTTTTATAGAAAATTGCAAAAACACTATTCACCGAAAATTTTCCGAACTCCAAACGAAGCGTGCCGGCAGGCGTTTCTAAGGTTTACCCTATGTTCCGAACACAATGGAACATGTTTCGAAGGCTAATTCGATCGTATGTGCGAGTTACGAAAATAAACGATCAAATTTAAATTAAACCGATTAAAAGAATTTTTATGCGTTTTGGCTTGCCCCGGACAAACGGTAAATCCGATTGACATGAAATTTGAAATCTTACAATAATATCACATTACGGATCCGATGAAACTAGTTTCGTCGAAATCCGAGATTGTTTGAAAAATGACTATTTTAACTCGTCAAATTAATATTAAAACAATTTCGATGCGTTTCGAGCTGCCACGGTCAAACGAAAACTCCGATTGCTACGAAAATTGAAATCCGATAATAACAAACTATTATGGATCCAATGGAACTAGTTTCGTCCAATTCTGAGACTGCTCGAAAATTGGCTATTTTTCAGTCGATGATTAAATATTAAAATATTCAATTTTCACAAATTTACTTTTAATTCGATTTTAAAAGTCCTACAACATCATTCTAACTTTAATATGATAAAATAAAATTTTACAAATCACTTTTAATCATATTAAACCCGTTATTCAATTATCCAATAAATTCCATTTTTAAAATCTTATTAACTCTATTATAATCCCGATATAACTTACATTCACTTTGGAAACCAATTTGAATCATTTTAAATCAAATTTCAATTGTTCGCTCTATTTCCATATATTAAATTTCAATATCAAATTAATCATCTCAAGTTCGGAATTTAATTATTCAAACATTTGTAATATTAAATTTAAACAATTTTTATTATTCTTGAGTCACTGTCTTTTGAGATATTCAAAACGAACTTAAAAATTTAACTTTTGAAACGAATTAAAATTATAGAACAACCATTTCATTATACAGTTATTCAATCCCCATTATTAAATTATTCAATAAATTCCATAAGTTCTAAATATTTAATTTAAACAATCTACCTGTTCAGTATTCGATATTTGATTTGAATAGATTTTACTTATCGATCAATTACTCTATTATACCCAATGAATTCAACATTTATTATTATTCCAAGCGACTTAATTTTTTTTTCTAACACTAAATCACGAAATCTTATTAAATTAGCTATTCTAATTATCGAAAATTTACGGGCCGTTACACTCTCCCCCACTCAAAACTTTTCGTCCCCGAAAAGGAAAAAGAAGGGAAAAGGAACTAAGTATAGAATTCAACATTTGATATATTTTATTCAAAGTTACCAACTTATAAAACAATGAAATTCCACTTATAAAGTCATAACAATGCTTCCACTAAGTTACTCCGAACGGCTTTCTAACTCTAAAAGTTAGTTAACAAAACAAGTTATAAAAATTTTAAAACTTGAAAATTTTCTAACACCCGAATTTATAAAAAAATTCGGCAGAGTCTCCTTTACGCGGCTCGATTGAAAATTTTTACAATTCAATATTTAACATAAATATAACCAATATATATCAAATATACATCTCATCTCAATGATGAGGCATCCCATATCTGGGGAAACAACATATATATATATCACCAATACCATATAAAACCATAAGCGTACCTTTTATTTAGCATTTATTAGCAATTTACTTACATTCTGCATTTAGCGCAGAAGCGAGCTCCACAACGAAGTGCAGCCCCTTTGCTACCTACTAAAATGCTCAATAACTAAGTTAGAACCATGCATATAAAGATAGATCGATATACTTAGCCTACACAACATATATATAACATATTTAGCTTCAAAACTGAGATTCCAATTTTAGGACAGCAAACAAATCTCAGTTTTAGGTCACTTAGCGATAAAATTCGGCAACAGAATCTAAACAAAAGTTGTTGAATTCATTTCAGGCTTTCCGGAATGTCCAAAAATCATCGAATTCGGACCATACGTTCAAAATTTATGGCCGTTTTACTTAGAGGATACGCCTCAGCCTGGGCAATGAATTGTGCAGGTCAGCGACGTTCACCCGCGTTTTCGATCTTCTAAACGACATCAAAACACAAAACACTTAAAACAAAAGTTTTAGCTTAAGTTCTTAGCTTTCCAGAAAGTGAAAGATCATAAAAATCCGATAAACCAGTCAAAAGGTATGGCGAAATTACTAAGGGTATATACTACTGATTTTACTTATTTTTACACAGGACAGCAAGTAATATTCAAGTTTTTAACCTAGTAGACGAAGGAATTTTCTCAAGACACTCTAAATAAAAGTTGTGCTATAGTTTCTAAGCTTTTTGAAAAGTCCAAGATCGTTGAATTCCATTCAGCCATTAAAAGTTATGGTTGTTTTCGTTTCAGCATATATTGGACAATTTTGAATTTTTCCCAAAATTTGCTTTTATTATTTCAAAGTATAAACCATCAAAACTTCAAATTTTCTAAAGAACAATCATAAACACAAAGTCAATTATTTTCTTATTCATCCATGCAATAGGTTTACATTCAATTTGTTTCCGATTTATTCAAGTTTGTTTCATTCACATTTTAAATTCAAGTCAATTTGCTTCAATTTAAATTGAATTCAATTATATTTAATTTCACTTTGCTTCAAATTTGAATTTAATTATTTTAAAATTTTATTCCGTTTATTCAATTCCATTAACACTAATGAATTCTACTTAATCAATTATCATCCATCTAACGACCAATGCATATCAAACATTAACATCCATCCAAAATCTACACTAAATCAATTATACATTTCCAAGTCAATTTTAATTTCATACACTTCCAAGTTTATTGATATTTAGTTATATTCAAATTTAATTATTTTCCATTTCCCAATTTTATATTTCATTAATTTTAAATTTTATTCATTCACTTATATATATCATTCATTTTACAGCTTAAATTTCTTTTATATTTACAACTATCAATAGATCTTCACATTTTATTATTCACTCTCACACTGGTATATTATTTCTCTACTTATCCTTATTAGCATTTTAAACCTTTTAAGTGTTTGGTAAGTTATAGTTATGCAAATAGAATGTAGTTGAACAACATACAACTTCTTTTCATTTAAAATTGAATTTTCAATTAATTAATTCTTAAGTCATTACTTAAATTTCACTATAATTTAATTTCACATTTACATTCACATATAGTATTTCCATTTTATATTAACATAATTGTGAATCACCTTTAAATGTTAATTTAAATTCCAATTATTTACTAACAATTTTATTTATGTTTGCAAACCATTAATTAAATGCATATTTTATTATTCAAACCTATACTTGTATATTATCCAATTAACAATTCATATAACATTTTTGAACTTCTTAAATATTTTGGTAAGTTATATCTATGCTATAGAATGAAATTTAATACTATGCGAGTTTTACAGTTTCAATTTTATTTTAAGTTCGTAATTTCCTAATTCTAAGGATTTCTACTTCAATTGATATTTTCACTTAGCTCTTAGTTTCATTTCTCATTTCACAATTCAGAAGTTCCTTAATGATTCAAGTCTAAATTCATTTCAATCATTTAAAAAAAATCATTAATTATTAAAGGTCTTAAGAATTCCAATCCCGGTTTCATTCCAAATCAAGTTTTAAAATAATATATACTTATATAATTTATATATCAAATCATACTATAGAGAATACAAAATAAAATAAAATTTGAATCAAAACAAGGTTTAGACAAGCTATTAAGTGGTCTCCCCCACTCAGACTCTCGAAAATAAACGCCGATGATGCATGCACTCATCACCGAAATCATTTTCTAGCATCAAGAGAAGGGAATATAACACTTATCATTAAAAAAAATCCTTCGAAAACAATTTCAACTCAATTATACTATCATATAATACTCATATTATATTTTTCAAATTCTTGTAAGTCAATTTCAAATACCGGAATTTAAATTCCCAAATCCAAGTTAAAATTCATTTATATTCATTATCAATTGTGTTTACAAGATTTCATTTTCCTAAATCCATTGTTATTTAATCAATTGTTGTAAATATTGACTGATCAAACAATAACGATAATAATCTAATATTATCATCTCCTAACAATCAATTCAATCAAAATGAATAAATATTCAAATAATTCTTTTATATAAAATATATTCCAAAACGATATTGTGTTGGTTTGTCCTATTCGAGTGTATAGAAATTCCTATCGACGCCTTGGCGTCCCAAGTGTCGACCAGAATTCATAAATACTCAACGGAACAATGTTAACACAATATAAAACCATTTTATATCTAATAACAAGTACGCTCTCTCATATACACTCAACTCATTCATATAGTTTACCTCTATTTCAATGAGTTATTCCCCACTAGAGCCAAGGTTTATCGCTAAACCAAGGCTCTGATACCAACTGTAATGACCCGCCTATTTGGACAGTTTAAACCGACGATCAAATACACATGTCGATTCCAAACCATTCTAAAGTGCAGATAGTTATTGGGGTAAATAAGAAAAGAAAAGAAATAAAGGAAATGAAACAACACAGAATCTCGCAGCGGAACGATAAAATATAATAGTCAAATAAACAGTTCATGAAGCTGTTTACTATACTTTGACAATTATTTATACAACATTTATCAGAGTTATACATATACAATAGAACAATTAAAATAATGCAGCAGATAGCATGATGCAAGGGTAATAATAGTAATAGTATACCAAATCTTCGTCTTCATCCTCCAGATAAGATCTTCAAAAAATCTGAAAACTCAGGACTGACCCGAGCGTAATGAAAAGACAAAACACTCGAGTCAGAACTAAAATATCCTTGTGATAGTTAAATCAATCGCAAATAAATATGAGTGTAACGGCGTCAGAGATGTTTACGGGGTTTGACATCTCATATCCAGTGTCAACGTGCGTGCAATAACTCAAGAGATGTTACGGGATTTTCCATCTCTTAAGGATCCGTTAAACTATCTACTATGTAGTAATGTACGCTAAGTAGATAATGCATATCAGTAATATAAAGTATCAAAATTGCATTAAGGCGTTACCATAATCCCCCTTAACACATTTTTATAATGCCAAAGTCTATACAGCAACGTAAGCCCCACCGTAAACTGGTGGTTATCAGAGGGTACCCCATAGGTATAAGACAAAACATAACGTAGTGGTCGCGAATAGGATAATCAGTATGACAAGGTACATGAGGCGATACCATCTAGGATACTAGTAGTTGCGTGATCCGGACTGATGTTGAGCATAGCCAGCAGCTACACCAACACCGCAAAACAACACTCCCAAATCAAGAGGTGCACCCAAATCGAATCACAAATGTAATAGAAATGGTATCGAAGAAGCGTGTCCGCTAGAGGTGGCGAACCTCAATGGTCCGGCGCGGCTCCTATTTTAGTCATGTCAGGGGTCATCCAATATCGTTCTCTTTCTTCAGTCAACGCGTTCACCAAATCATCCACTTCATTATGGATCAACACTCCGCGTATAATAGTTATTAAAGTGGTGTTCGGTATCGACAGAGAGTATGTCCATATCCGATCCCGGTCTCTTTAATAACTACGTATTATTACACCATTGTCTCTTTTACATTTCAAATCGATTCATAATTGATATCAAAATATCATATTCGCTTCAAAAATCATATCCATTTCAAATATCATCGCATCTATTTAAATTGTAAGGTTCCGTTTCAAAAATCATTTTCGCCTCAATATCTCATTTCGATTTCCAAAATCATTTCGAATTTCACTTTAGGTTGCAACTTCATTTAACCAAATTCATATTTAAATTCAAGATTTAAACATAAACATTTCACCTTATTGCTCAGCTTGAAATTTTTGAAAATAATTTTAAGTAGTTTAAAAGTAGTTTTAAATAATTAAAATAGTTAAAAATACTTAAAATCTTTAAATGGATTTCAAATAGATAAATTAATTTAAAATAATTAATGTAGGTTAAAATAGTTTAAGTATTTAAAGATGGTTTATATAACCGAGTAATTTGGAAAACAAAATGAAACAGCTTCAAAACCAAAACATTTCAATTATAACTTCTCAATTCAAATCAATTTCAATTTTCATTCTACCGATTGAATTTCGATTTCAATTCAAATCAATGTCAACTTTGACTTCAAATCAATTCGATTCTATATTCATCTCCAATTAATTCAATTACAATTCATATCGATTTGGAGCTTGATTTTTCAAAATATCAATTTATAACACTTAACAAAATTTTCCTTTAATATTCAAATCCAAATTTCAAATATGATTCAATTCCAAATTTCAAATATGATTCAATTCCAAGCTCAATTTCAAAATATCATTTTTATATCACTTTTACTTAGTAATATTCAAAGCTCGAAATAATGTTCAATCTTTAAACAAATAAATTTCGAAATACAATCATATCCCACATTTTTTTTCAAAGTCTCAACTTAAATTATTTAACAATTTCCTTTAACCAAAATTTATTTCAACATTCCAAACTCAAATTTTGCGATAAATTCGATTTCTATAAATTGATTTTACTTGTAACTTTTAAATCAAAACATTTAAATAAATTCCAAATCGACGATTTTAAAAATTATTAATTTAGCCAATCCGGTGTCTGTATATAATTTTATATCCTATGGCCAAGTGATTATTTATTTCAATTTAAATGTCAGGGATGAATATATATCACTTAAATTAAATCACAGTATCATATGTATGCATAACAGGATATATATAAGCAAATGAACATCCAAACATTTAAATATCAACCAATAGCATCCATCGAACTACATCATCCAATAGGCAATACAATTCACGGCAATTTCATAGTTATCAATGTTAGGTAATTTAATCGCAATTCAATTCTAATTTTTAACTTGACCGTCAATTTAATTTTCAACGGTGAATTCAAATGACAATCTATACGACAATTAAATTTTATCAAACAACGACAAATAAAATTCATATCGCTTCATAATATTAAACTTAACTAGCATAAATATATTCAGTACGTTGTGAGCGTTATAAAACACTCACCTTGATTTTTACGATTTTAAATCAAATTGAACGACGTTCGATTTAATCCAAAATTTTCTCTAGCTTGAAACGATTCCAATCCAGTTGCATTGCGTAGTGCTCGTCGCAATGATTCCAACGCAAAAAGTTTCGTCTGAATCCGACCTCGCAGCAAAGAGTTATGTTATTTCAAAGTTACACGAATTAAAATATAATTCAATTCACATTTCCTTTTATATTTTTATAACCTTTCAATCCAGGCCGTTGCTTTCCTTTCTCCAGATCTGGGCCCTCCCACGCTACTTCTCCTTCTCCACGTTCTTTATTCCAGGCATTCACGTAAACGACCTAACCCATCAGCCGCCATCTTCATCGATTTTTTGCCACCACCTCGGTCCACTTGAGGACGATAAGGTTACACCACTTCGAAGCCACTGCCTTACTCCACCTTCACCCCAAATAGCTCCAAGCTCGGCCTCATCCTCTGCCTCAAATTGCGTGAAAAACGCAGCTGCTTCCATCGCGTTTTGCCGTCAATCCGTGGCTCCGTTTCCGATCTCCACCGTTGGATAGCTAGATCTTGATGCCCTCTACAACTTTGTAGTTGAGAGTTTTTGCTAATTGTTGATGAATTGAGAGGAAAATGAGGAAGAAGTTTCGAAATTTCTACCCATTCATCTCTATAGTGGCGGCTAAGGGCTGAAACCCTAGCCTTTGTTTGCAAATTGTGAAATGGAGGGTCTTTTATAGAAAATTGCAAAAACACTATTCACCGAAAATTTTCCGAACTCCAAACGAAGCGTGTCGGCAGGCGTTTCTATGGTTTACCCCATGTTCCGAACACAATGGAACGTGTTTCGGAGGCTAATTCGATCGTATGGGCGAGTTACGGAAATAAACGACCAAATTTAAATTAAACCGATTAAAAGAATTTCTATGCGTTTTGGCTTGCCTCGGACAACCGGTAAATCCGATTGACATGAAATTTGAAATCTTACAATAATATCACATTACGGATCCGATGAAACTAGTTTCGTCGAAATCCGAGACTGTTTGAAAAATGACTATTTTAACTCGTCAAATTAATATTAAAACAATTTCGATGCGTTTCGAGCTGCCACGGTCAAACGAAAACTCCGATTGCTACGAAAATTGAAATCCGATAATAACAAACTATTGTGGATCCAATGGAACTAGTTTCGTCCAATTCTGAGACTGTTCGAAAATTGGCTATTTTTCAGTCGATAATTAAATATTAAAATATTCAATTTTCACAAATTTACTTTTAATTCGATTTTAAAAGTTCTACAACATCATTCTAACTTTAATATGATAAAATAAAATTTTACAAATCACTTTTAATCATATTAAACCCGTTATTCAATTATCCAATAAATTCCAATTTTAAAATCTTATTAACTCTATTATAATCCCGATATAACTTACATTCACTTTGGAAACCAATTTGAATCATTTTAAATCAAATTTCAATTGTTCACTCTATTTCCATATATTAAATTTCAATATCAAATTAATCATATCAAGTTCGAAATTTAATTATTCAAACATTTGTAATATTAAATTTAAACAATTTTTATTATTCTTGAGTCACTGTCTTTTGAGATATTCAAAACGAACTTAAAAATTTAATTTTTGAAACGAATTAAAATTATAGAACAACCATTTCCATTATACGGTTATTCAATCCCCATTATTAAATTATTCAATAAATTCCATAAGTTTTAAATATTTAATTTAAACAATCTACCTGTTCAATATTCGATATTTGATTTGAATATATTTTACTTATCAATCAATTACTCTATTATACCCAATGAATTCAACATTTATTATTATTCCAAGCGACTTACAAATTTTTTTCTAACACTAAATCACGAAATCTTGTTAAATTAGCTATTTTAATTATCAAAAATTTACGGGCCGTTACACTCGATTTCAAGGCCATGAGGTACACCGCTTCAGATTCACAATCCTCTGGGTAGAGATACTTAACTTTCCGGGCAACAAGTTCACCCGATTGATTTTCCAGGCTATAATCACACCTTTTTCGCTCGATTGATTACAAAGAAGTCTATAACTCTGAATAGCACTGGGATCTTGTTGATATAGTGATAGAGAATCAAACCAGAGATGATCTTGTTAGATTCAATGGTGATTTCGGTAGAGTAATGGTAAGAATGTATATAAAGAAACGTGGAAGAAGAAAAGGAGTGAATCAGAGATTATATATGAATGTAAATTCGTTTAAAATAGCCACTATTTATAGTAGAACAACAGCCATGTCCATTCGTGAAAGGATATGACGAATAGACACTTCCTTTGAAATTCAAACTTTTGAAATAAACTATCACCTTGTCAACAAGGGTTCCTTAGGGTTGTCGACAGGCCTAAGTTATTTTTGGTAGTTTGTTTTTCTTTGAAAATAACTTCTATCTTGAATTAAAACTATTTTAAACTTTATAAATATACTTAACTATATTTAAAATACATAAATAATTGTAGAGAATAATATTTTGGTATATATAAAATTTTACTATAATTTTATATTTAAATCTAAGTATAAATATTAAAAGTTAAATATATTATTGAAAAAAATAGTTTAAAACCAAGGGTAATTTGATATATAAAGATTATTTTGATGCTAAAAGTATTTAAAAACCAGGATGGATATTTTTGATTTAAAAAAGAAGATTTTGAAATCATGTTGAAAACAAGATATAATTTTGTAAAACATTTGAATAAAAGTTAGTAGATACAAAACAATGTTCCACTAGATTTTTCGTAGGTTCCATCCTATTTAAGGTTTCATCCCTCGAAGTGGATTCCATTCCATGAATAAAATGGATTTTAAGATGTCAGTGCTCTTCTAGGAGCTTTGACAAAATTCCTAACTAAATTACTTATATTGAAATCTTGAACTCTTGATAATCTTGATACTAATGAGTTTTGAATCTTGATACCTTCGATCTTGAGTTTATCGGTTCTTGAATCTCTATACTGTACAGTCTTCATTCTTTGGTATCTATATATATATCCTTCATATAAATATATATCTAAACAATAATGTTAGTATTTATATTTTATAATCTTATTCTAAGGTTGTAGTCATCAAAACTAACATATCAGGGAGTAACAATCTCCCCCTTTTTGATGATGACAACCTTTGTTTATAAAATATTACTTCTAACCTAATAACTCCCCTTAAAACTAATAACTCCCCCTTAATCTATGCCTAACTATCTTATTTTATACTTCTTCCCCTTTGTGATCAACAAAAAACAAAGTTTAAATCTATACAACTCCCTCTTAATCTAATACTATATGACATGTGATTATAATGATGGTGTTATCATAAATAATCAGCACTTGATTCTGAAACTAAAACTTAGCCCTTAATTACTAACTATCCTAACTAAGAATCCACATATGATAATACATATAATAGTGATAATGTGAGAATTCAAATAAAAGAACACAAATCATTTATTAATTATATATTGTTATATTTGCATTTGCGTAAAAAACGTAAGTAAGATCAAACAACGATAAATGTAACAAATGCGATTTTATCGGGATCCGAAGGTCGGCATTCTTACGTCCACTGTATCAAATGCCGCATAATCGAATGCCGAAAAACCGAATTGTTTGGGTTAAAAAGAAGAGGTAGAAGCAAAGGATAGAAGAAGTGAGGAAACGGAACAGAAACAATATCAAAATCTCACATATCGCAGCGGAACAACATATAATAGATAAATGAATAATCTTTAAACAAAGAACTATACATTTATTACACTACATCATCAGAGTGTACAACAAAAATATGCAACACAACTGGACAATGGACAGTTATACAAACATGTCCCTACAAGTGAATTTACAGCGAAAAAGATAATATCATATACAAGTAATACGTCTCGCCATCCAGCTCGCCACTTGAGCTTCATAGCACTCCTGAATCCAGAATGATCTGATAACCTGACTCTAGGCTGCCCGTGTGGAAAATTATGGGCACCCAGAGTTTAGGAAGAGAACAATAAACTCCAGGTCAGTCATGGGACTGGTGTGAGAACTTAAAACAGTTATTTATCTTTTAAAACAACAACAACAAGGGAAGTGTAAAAAAATATCCCCAATGCTTTTGGAAAATGAAACTACCATAAGGCCTCCCCGCACACACACAATGCAAACGCAGAATTGGAGGAGAATTCTCCTTATGATAGTCAAAGATGCTTACTACGCAAAACAAATCATTTTTGATATTATTATTAGAGCATAGTGATGAAAGCATTTCGAAAATAGAATATTAATCTTAGCCAGCATAGGTACCATTATAGTATGCCTACTATAGCTACCATATTAAATGGCAGGCTCTACAACTAAAACCGTACAAGGCTCGTATTGTTTCTTTGGATTTCCAACAAATGGTCAGGCTAAGGAACTTCCTACTGCCACGTGGGATCGCCTCTGGCGGGACGTCCCGAGAACTTAACCAGCTCTCTGCCAACACAAGGCCGGGTTACCTTTGCAACTAGGTAGGTACTACATGAATATGCCCCCCCCCCGGTTCTTTGGGACCTTTATCCGGGGACCCTCGATCACAAAGCAACAACCACGCAGAAAATGAGATTGGAGCAACCACATATGCTAAGCATCAGGGCTCCATACCTGACACCACCCTTTTCCAGAAGGGAATGACATACCCTAAAGGGCGCGACCCTCATAACCTTACCGCATATTCCTGTTTTGACCATTTCCGGGGTGTGAGGTCTGGCGAAGTCTCGTCCACAAAGCTACGCTTTTTCACAAAGCCACGCTTTGATCAACAAATGATCAATAAATAATCATCAGAAAGCAACACTCAGCATGCCACATTATCAAATTGGGAATATATTGCCGATAACCTTCAACTACATGACCTCTAAGCTCGTACGTCTCAGAGAAGGGTGTTAAGCTAAGAGAATAAATTCTCCGCCACCAACAGAGATGTATTTGAAAGAAATCTGCTTTATATCTCAAAATGTAATTTCAGACACGTAACCATACAAGTCTGTTCCGGGTTCGAACAGAACCGAAGGCACTTCAAAAGAAGCCCTTGCAATCCGGGTATTCACAATCCCGATCGAATTTCCCATCACAAAGGAAATCACCATACCGTAGCTAACGGTGCAGAGACAATCGATAGGTCATCCTACCGTTTTCACAAATACCCGGTCTTCACCACCGGTCTTCAATGCTATCCATTACGTCGTATCACTATTCGGAATGGGTAATCCGAATAACGAGCGCAATAATTTAAAAATAAGTGTAGCATGCAATTTCAACCAATTCAAAACAAATAGCCATTTAAGGGTCAATATTAATAGTCGGTTATTTAACTATCAATCAATATTTACAACATCGCCCGATTTCAAATAATTTTCCAAATTATTTATTTTCAAAAAATATCTTTGCAAGATATAAGTTCCACACTTCAACCATTTGAAAACAGATTTCAAATCAATTTTCACCTTTACAACTTTCATTTCAAAATGGTTCATTTAAACTAATCAAATAAATCCTTACCGGTTTACTTTAAATTTACGTCCCAAATTCGTAAATTTATTTCCACACTTTTAAAAATAAATCAATGTTTATTTTTAAAACAAATTACCCTTATAAATTTCCATTGTGAATTTACATTTCCAAATATTCACTTTTTTATACGATTTTTCAAATCGATTTCAATTATTCACTTTCAATTTATCTTTAAAAGATATAATCTCAAAACATTCACTTCATATTGGAAAACATTTCCATGCTTATTCAATAATAAGTAATTCACAAATCCATTTATTTTCAACATTTTGAAAATATTCAATATACTTAAATCACCAGTAAGTATATATTTTCATTCTTTAAGGAAAACATTCTCTTAAACACATCTATTTGAGTCAAAATGAATGTTGCATAAAACATCGTTACGACAACCCAAAATCACTAGTATAGGGATTCGAAATTAAGATAGATACATAAATCCCAATACTATATAAAACATTTCCTTTCGGAAATCATTTACTATAACAACAGTGTTATAGTCCACCATTTCCTTATTTCTCGAAAACGTCAATTTCAACAATGAATGTTGAAATCTATGGTTTCGATACTTAATACATTTTAAAACATCTTTAAATCGTTTTAATTCTATTTAACATATCACTTTCCCAAAAAAATTCTTTAATATTCAATTCACTGTCCAAAATCGTGAACATACTTCGTTAACCAAATTCAACATTTCTACATTTTATTTAAAGGATTATCCACTGTCCAAAATCGTGGACATACTTCCTTTAATAAGCTATAATAATTAAACTTATCAAAATAAATCGATTTCGGATTTATAAAACAATGTTTATAAATTCCATTTATACTTTATAACAACTTCAACTTATAAAATCACTTTATTAACAAATTCTATCCATATCCCATTTACATGCCAAATCCAATTTATGAGTTAATTACTTATAAAAAAATTATTTTACAAAATTCTATTCATTTTATAATTTCACAATTTATAAATCTATAGATTTCATCCACTTATGAAATCCATTTATACTTCATTTTAATACTTATAAAAACTCATTTTATAATTCCAATATTTTAATTTATAAATATCAAATTTATAAATCTTTTATATAAATCATTTATAATAATTCAAAAATCCCAATTTAAACCATTTTATAAATTAATCAACTACTTATTTCAAAAATCACTTTTCGGTTATATTTCACAAAAATCATAATTTTATAACATAAAAATCTCAACGTTTATTTATTTAAAATGAATCAATTTCAAAAATTAAATTTTATTATGAATTCTCAACTTAAATTTTCAGAAATCCAATTTTATTTATTTTCGGCGCCTAACGATACCCAAATATATATTCGGCTAAATTTTAGCCTTTAACGATTTCAATCACAAAGATAATCACGCAGATTATAAATAGATCAACACACAACATTGAAACCAATTCAAATGTTTGAGGAATCCAGTTGGATTCCTCCAACCCGTTTCCCTGCATCCAAAGATGTTAGCGCAATACCAATTCCACTTCGAGGTGAAATATCGCGGTATATGTTTTTAATAAATAACATCCGCTTAATATACGGCGTATAGGGTCTATTTCAACACAACAGATAATAATTATCATCCAATCACACAATCAAGAAATTTTAAATCTAACTATTTAAAATTAAATCGAAACAATTCGATTGAGTGAGAAGTTCTCACATTGAGTTTCCGATAACAGTTGTAGCGTTTTGTTTCGAATAAAATTAAACGTGCGTTTAATTTTATCCGAAATTATCACTAGCTCCAAACGACTCCAAACAAGCTCCATTGCGTAGTGCTTGAAAAAACGATTGCATCGCAATTCGTTTCGTAATTTTCCGACCTCGTATGAACAAGTTATAACATTACAAAGTTTACACAAATTTTAGTATAATTAATTTACATTTTCCTTTAAATTTTTAAACCCTCACTCTTTCTGGCCGTGCATTTTCTTGATGAAATCAGGGCCGTGTTTTTACTTTCTTCTCCAACTCCAGGAAAACACGTTCGTCTTCAAACCCATTGCTGCCCTCACCCTTGAATTTACGCCACCACCATAAACGTCGAGGCAAAGATCAGGGACCTCCATTCCATGCGCCTACCAGAGACTCACCCACGGCCAGAGCTAGGTGGAGCTCGGCCTCCCCTAGGCCGTGACAAACGTGCACGAACACACAGCGTTCCGTGCCAAATTGCCGTCAATCGGGTGCGTTAAAATTGGTCTCCACCGTAGAAGTCGTCGAGCTCGTTACGATCTTCAATGTTGTAGTTGAAAGCTTTTGATATAAGTGGATGGATCTAAAGATATTGAGGGAGAAAGTATGGAGCATTTCGGTCATTGATATAGAAGTGGCGGCCTGAAGCTTAAAACCCTAGCTAGGTTTTGTTTTGTGAAAAATAGCAAAATGTAGGTCCTTTTATAGAAAATTGCAAAATACTATTCATCTCCAAATTTTTCGAACTCCAAACGAAGCATGCCGGCTGGCGTTTCTAGGGTTTACCCCACGCTCCGGACACAATGGAATATGTTTCGGAGGCTAATTCGATCATATGTGCGATTTACGGAATTAAACGATCAAATTTAAATTAAATCAATTAAACCAATTTCTATGCGTTTTGGCGAGCCCCGGACAAACCGTAAATCCGATTGATACGAAATTTGAAATATTATGATAATATAACATTACGGATCCAATGAAACTGGTTTCGTCAAAATATGAGACTGTTTGAAAAATGACTATTTTCACTAGTCGATTAAATATTAAAATTTTCAATTTCTGCAATTTAACTTTTAATTCAATTTTAAAAGTTCACAAACATTGTACTAACTCCAATATGATTTAATATAACTACATAAATCATTTTTAATCACATTAAACCCAATTTCCAATTATTTACGCAATTCAAAATATTAAATTATCGATTTAATTATCCAATTAAATCTAAATATTCGAAAAATAAATTATTTGACTTACAAATTTTACTTGTTGATATTTAAAATCAATTAAATATCTGAATTTCAAATAACAGAAATTCTAGGTCATTACACACTTCCCCCCCTAAATGAATTTCGTTCTTGAAATTACCAAGTAAGAAAAAATTTTGAAATCCATTTACTTTTCAAAACAAACCTGTTCAAATTTGATTTACAAATCTCTTAAGTGTTTAACTTTTCCAAACATCCAATAGTTAAACCTCTTACAATAACTTTACTAAGTTTTCAAATCCACATATAGTTATCTTTTCAAAATCAACTATATCGTTAAACTTCAACTTCAACTCAAAACTTAGTTTTCACAAATTTTTTCCAAAATTTCCCGAAAATTTTCTAACGCCTTAAATTTTTAGAAAATTTCTCCATAACCTCCTTTGTACGGAGGAGCATTTACAATATCACAATAGAGATAAATATATATACATCGACCCACACGGTCGGAAAACAGAAAAACAGTTCATATTTCCTATTTTTATTGCGTAGGCGTACCTTTTTAGCATTTTGAAGCAAAGCAGTTATTTATTTAGCATTTTGCACAACCCAAATCCCGCAAACGGTAGCTCCGGTACCTGTACTTACTCAATATAAACACGTAAGTGGCATATATAAGAAGTTATTAACATTTTACTCTTTTAAACAACTACAACACATGTATATTAAAAGAAATGCATACTAAACAAGGTCTATAAACAACTTATATGATTCTGTTGGGTGTGTTTCGACCGGCTACCACCAAATCCATCCCTACCACCGAGTCAACATCCCACCAAACCAACTCACTCCCAAGCCACCACCGGTCCAATTCCCCTCACCACCGAACCAACTCACTCCCAAGCCACCACCGGTCCAATTCCCCTCACTACCGAACCACCTACTACCGAACCACCTACTACCGAACCAACCCACACTCCACCCATTGCCGAACCAAGTGCCACCGAACCAAGTTCCACCGGACCAAGGCATACCGGACCAACACTACCAGGCCAGATTGCATCTGCCCAGGCCCACCAGCATCTATATACATCCAAGACCCCTGCCCCCAACCTCATTCTATAAATAGAGGGGCAGGGGTACAACAATGGCGGACAAGTTTGAGAGCTCAAGCACGGATAGAACTTTCAAACAACTTTCAGATACTTGTAATCAAAGCTTTGTACTTGTAATCTGAACGGAAAAGGAGAATAACATATAAAGTGGACGTAGGCACATTCTGGCCGAACCACTATAAATCTGTGTGTCTTTTACAGTTTAGTCCATCTATTTTTATATATTTGCATAAATCACCCAAATCATTAAGAACAACATATAATCAACTAAATCATACGACTTGGAGGTGTTTGCCCACTTTTTTTGCAAACATTTTTGGTGCTTTCACCGAGAATTTCGAGCTTGAAGCTTCAGCTTCCCCCCTCAACCTTCTTCCTAACAGCTTCGCTCATTGCTTGGAAAACATGCCTCCCAGGCAGAAGAAAGATGTTAACAAAGGAAAAGACATCGCGACTAGCAGTATTCCGGATCCAGTAATCACAGATCAAGGGAATCGTTACGTTCCAACAACAAATGGAAATCAGGTGTAACCACCCGAGTCAATTCGATGTTTAAAATGAATTAAATTAATAGGATTTTAATTTAATTTAGAAAGGGATGAAAATATTATTTATTTATATAAAAGAGAATGTTGAAATTTGATGTATCAAAGGTAATTAAAATTTACAAATTAAATTATATATTGCAATTAATTGTAATAATGGAAATGGTTGCAATTGGATATAAGGTTAGAAATAAGTAGATAAAGGCAAGTATTGAATTCATCAATGAAAATAAATTTTATTTAGTACAATCCCTTTTTATTAACTATTGTAAGGTGTTAATAAATTGAAATGTAAAAATTTGGAAATAGATTCAAAAATTTATGTTAGTTAAATAAATTGCAATAATTAAAGTTAGTAATTAATGGGTAAAAGGGAATACCAATTTATTCATAAAGCGAATATAAGTGAATGTGACAAAATAAATAGGAAACGTTAATTATTCATAAGTGATGGTTGATGTAAAAGGAATAATTAATTGGATTTAGAGTCTTAATTTGTATATGTGCATATATTTATAATGGAATATAAAAGGGCAAATAGAAATCAATCAATGAATGTGTATAAATTGTAAGCTATAATAACAAATAGAAATTGGATGACCTTAATACAAGATAATGGATTGCAAATTTTAGGTTTTTAATAAAGTGTGAATGGAAACTGATTGGTTATATTAATTTGAGGGAATTCAAATTTGATGGGAAAGGTAAATGGATATTTATTAACAAATTTAAACGGACTTAAATGTGGAATTTATTTAATTAATAGGCATAACGGATAAGGATATACTTATAAATGTGGGATTAATAGTTTTACCACAACTATTATAAGTTATGTACTTAGTTCCTTCAATTAAATCGGAAAGCATTGCAATAAATATAAATTAAATGTTACGTTAAATAAATTAAAGGGATTAATGGGGAATAACGTAAGTGTCTTCATAATATGATGATTTATGTATAAAGAAGAATGGAAATAAAGTTTATTAATATATCGGAATTTAATTTATGACAAAATGTTAATTGCAATCAAATGAGTTGAATATTTAAATGGGAATCAAGCTTTATTTATTCATTTGGATTGAAAATATGATAACTTGAATCTATTGAAATTTATGAGAATTGAATATAACATTTTACGTTAATTGGAAATAAAGATGGAAATAGGAAGTTTTTTGTTTTACTAAGGGAGGAATATGTAATAATTGCATTAATTTGTAAGTAGAAATAAAACGCTAAAGAGAATAAGTATTTAAGATGAACCATCTATTTAGTATATTAAGTTATAACGGATAATCAATTCCAATAATTAAAAATATATTTATTACATTAACTATAATGAAGTAATATTTGAAATTTAATATTTAGATATTATACAAATATAAATTTAGATGAAATTGGAGAGATTTACGTAATGAAGTATGAGTACAATGATAAATTTATCTATTTGACAAAAATATATGGAAAGTAAATTTAATTAAATTATTGGAAATTTAATTTATAATTGGTGAATTTAATGAAATTTGAGAATTTATAGATTTTAATTCGACAGTTAAATTTTGTTTAAGTTAGTAAAGATGATTGAAAATTTATGATGATAAGAATCGTCAATTATCGAAGTGAAATGGGAAATTTGATTTAATTAACTAATTTTGAATTTATTAAATTAATATAAAAATAGCCATTTTGGTCACGGAATCGGATTTCGACGAAACCAATTTCATCGGATCCGTAATAGTGAATTATTGTAGGGTTTCAAGCTTCGTAGCGAATGGACTTGTCGTTTGATCGTACGAACGCGAAACGACTTGAAATCGATTTAATTGAAATCAATTTGAAATCAATTTGAAAATATTGTTTTCAGCATAACTTCTTCATACGATGGAATTTGGACGTGAAACTTTTTCCATCGCGTTCAGAATATTTTAAAATACCTATTTTGATATATAGGTTTATCCAATTTCGTTCTGGGGTCAGAACGGGCTTTTTGGGCCAACTATCGGTTAGCGCGTTTATAATTCGTGTCCACCTATTCTATTGCAGTTTGTCTATAAATAGGCTGTTATAAACCCTAGCAGCCTCTACTCCTCATTTTTATAAGTATAGGAACTTCTGTACTCCTCTTCTTCAATGGCAACAAACAATTCTAGATCCAAATTCAAAATTCAAATCAGATCCAAAGCTGAAAATTAAAAGTCCTCAGAAAATTCTCAAAAAAATATATGTTGTAGATTTCATCGACACGATTCTACTGGTGGTGTTCGTTTTTCAATTGGATGCATTTTTTGCCCATAATTTCAGAATCATTTCCGGCCGTCCATTCTAGGGTTTAAATTTTTCAACGGTGGATCTTTGCCCAGTCGACGATCGGAAGGTGGCGTTGGGAAGATGGTGGAGTGCAGATCACGGATCTCATAGTCACTTGGCTCAAGATGGGCAAAATTCGCCGTGATTTGTGATAATTAGGGGCGGCGGCGAGCACGGTTTGGGGAGCCAGGGGAGGCCGCTCGGCCTTGGTAGGTGCGGCCGGTGGTGGTCTTCATGTTGGTGAAGATCGATCAGGGTGCAGTGGCAGGATCATCGACGAGGGTGGATAAATGGGTGGCGGCTCGTTTGGTCTAGGGTTCGATACCCTGTAGATGAAGACGCGTGAATACTGTAGGAGAGAGATGAGGTATTGGTGACGTGGCCAATTTTTTGTGTGAGTTTGTTTAATTTGATTTTTGAATTTCAAATCGTTTTATCGCTATAATTTTCACATACGAACTCCTATTTACGTGCGATTTTTTTGTTAGGATCGAAATTTAATTTCGGATCTGTTGATGCTGGTTTGGACAGATTTGGAGACCGTCGAATTTTGGGTTTAAATCGGATTTAAATTCGATTTAAATTCAAAAGATGAGTGTTTTAACTCACTCACAACTTCTAAAATTTCTTATGTTTGTTAAATTGATTTTTGATATGAGTAGAAATTTATTCATGATTGTTTGGCATGTTTTAGTCATCATCTCAGTTATATCGCATTTATTTAATTTAACTGTGAATTAATTTTTATTATTGCATATAAATTGACAGTTATAATTTATTTATTTGCATATGAACTGCTAGTTAAACAGTTATTAAATTTATTTCTGAATATAAAATGTTAGTTGATACCTGTTATTTATTACCTGTTACATTTATATGCTCTATATTGATGTTGTTTAAATTGGATGATGTTTGTAATTAATGGTCGATGATTGTTATTTGGCTGTTTGGATGCTGTAAATTTTTTCGTATAAACTGCAAGTTATCATGCATTTCATTCATTCGGGATTGCGGTTTGAAATGATATACAACCGCATTTTTATTTTTAAATTGCGGATTGAAATGATAAATATCTGTATCACTTGACCATAGGATAGAGAATTCTATACAGACACTGTCGGTCTATATTTAATTATTTTCAAAATGATTTCTATGGTTTGGATAGGATACGGTTTAATAAATATTAAGTTTTGATATTTTTAAATAATTTATATACATATATAGTTAATTGTGAATTTAAGCTATGTATAAATATGATAAATAAAAATTGAATGAGTGAAAATGGAGTTTGATAATTCATATTATATGTTCAAGGACAGGTTTAAGTTATTGTATATATATACAGAGTTTTAAATGATTCAACTCAATTTAAGATTTGAAATATAAATTGGAAATTGATTTGGGATTGGGCTATTTAAAAATTTAACTCCATAAGTTGATGTAAACCGGTTAAACTTGGAGATTTTAAAGGTATGATATTTGTAACTGGATTTTTATTTCAAGATGAATTAAATGAATATTTCTATTATAAATGGATTAAAAGAAATATTTGGTTAAAGAAATTGGAGTTTTATTTAAATGATTATGGACTTAATATGCGATATTTCAAACTAAATAATAGGACATTAAATGGTTGAATAATAATTTCCTATTTTAATTTTTAGAAGTGTAATACTTAAAGTTTGAAATATGTAGAATTTGTAGTGGTTTGGAACGTTGAAGAGAGTTTAAAAATTATGGGTTTAGTCTTAATTTAAAGTGAATAAAATTGTAAAGGCGCGGAAATTATTTACTTTATAAAGTAATTTAAATTCAACTATATTCTTTATATACTGTTGAATATCCAAACCATTCAAGTTTTAGAAGTATGGTTTTAAAGCTATGAATTTCGTAATATTATGTTTGAAAATTTTAATTCAAATGTTTGGTTTCAAGATATGATAAATTTTAAAGCAGTATGATTTTTTGAAAAGAAATATATTTGAGAGATGATATTATTGATTTGGGTTTTATAAAAATAATATCAAATGAGTTGTTTTGGAAATGAAAATGATATCGTATTTATATGGTTTTGAAATAGATGTTTTATTCTGGTTTTGAAAGTATAATTATTTTCAAATGACCGCGGTGTTATAATAACGTTTGGTTGTTGAAGAGACCGGGATCGGAAGTTGTCATACTCTCTGCCATCTCCGAAAACCACTTTAACAACCGTGTACGCGGTGGAGATTCCAGAATGAAGTAGGATGGTGGCGGCGTTTCCTTTGAGGTAAATACGTGGACCCGACTCCCGTGAGTTGGCATAAGGTGGCTAAAACAGGAGCGATTCTTGGGCCAATGAGGTCATTCCTCTGATCGGACACTCCTCTTCGATACTATACTTTGACTTTGTATTGATTCGGTGGCCACCTTTACTTTTGATTTTAGGGGGAGTTTGTTTGAGGTGGGCGGTAGTAGCTGTTATGCGTTTCCACCAGCCCGGATAGCAATTGGTATATCTACCCTGGCATTGCCTAGTTGTGTCGTGGCACCAACCATACCAAGCCTTTACTACGAGTTTCTATTTGTGTCGTACCTATGGAGTATCCTCTGGTAGCCTCCCGATCAGGAGGTATTACGGTACTGTATAGACTATTGGCATTATTTGTGTTAAGGGCTATATGGGTAACCCCTTAACGCTATTAAAAAGTATGTTTACTTTACAATTAGACACTATTATAATAGCGCAATATACTACATAGTAAATAGTTTAACGGATCCTTAGGAGATGTAAATCCCGAGCATCTCTTGAGTTACTGTACTCATATTTATTTTTGTTGATTTAACTCGCAAAAGTTCTTTTAGTTCTGACTTGAGTGTTTTGTCTTTTCAATTCGCTCGGGTCAGTCCGTGCGTTTAAGGATTTGAAGAATTAGCTCTGGAGGACGAAGACGAAGATTTGTATTACTATTATCTAGTATATAATTCCACTACAACATTTTATTCCGCTGCTTTGATATTATTGATATGTGAACTCTGATATTTAATTGTATAAAGAAGAATCAAATGTTTTGTAAACAGTTTTATAAACTGTATATTTATTATTATATTTTATCCTTCCGTTGTGAGATTCTATTTTGTTTATTTCTTCTTTGTTTTTCTTATTTACTCCATAACAATCCGCCCTTTCGTAGAGTTTGAATCAGCATGAGTGTCGATTTAAAGTGTGCGAAAAGGCGAGATGTTACATCTGGTATCAGATCTTTGGTTTAGCGATAAACCGTAGCTTTGTGGGATTTGACTCTTTGCTAATAGGGTAGTAATACCC
This sequence comes from Allium cepa, assembly GCA_030765085.1. Classification (NCBI taxonomy): domain Eukaryota; kingdom Viridiplantae; phylum Streptophyta; class Magnoliopsida; order Asparagales; family Amaryllidaceae; genus Allium; species Allium cepa. The sequence goes on along the minus strand of CM060934.1, from coordinate 363,154,477 downwards.
TATGGGAGTCGCTGAGTGTATATATATGAGAGAGCGTATTATTAGTGTTATAAAAAGGTTTTTATATTGTGTTAATCTGTTCCGTTTTGTATTTATAAATTCCGGTTGGTGCATGGGACGCTGTGACATCAATAGGAATTTCAAAACACTTAATAGGACAGACCGACATAATATTTGTTTTTATATAGGTGAATGAAATAATTTTGCCTATTATATTTTTCTATATAAAATAAATTTTTCAAAATATATCTATATTTGGCTGCAATAGATGGGTTGTTAGGTAATAAAGTGTACAAAAAATAATAGAAATAAGATTTGAAAAATAAAATAAAAGAAATGGGAATTTAGGAATTAAGTTCCGGGGTTTTGGAAATTCTTTCAGTTTATTTTGAAATATAATATTAATACTATTAGAAGTATTTTTGGATATGAATATTTTGATGTAATTTGAAAGAATTGTTTTAAAAAGGAATTTTGAAATGAAAAATTTCTGTACTACCCTCTTTGTCGCTGGAAAATAATTTCGGTGATGAGTGCACGCATCATCGACATTTATTTTCGAGTTTCGAAGTGGGAAGGCCACTGTAGTAATTTACTACAGAATTGTTAAGAAAATTTTATCGTTTTAATTATAATTGGATATATATGTTAAGTGTAGATATCTATCTATTATTTTAAATAATTTAAAATTAAACCCGGAATTTGGTTCTTAAGTTCCAGTTAATTAATAGTACTATTAAGTGTAGCCAACTTGAACCTTTAATTAAAGTAAAAATTTAGTACAATAGGGAGAGAAGTAACGTAAATAAACGATTGTAAACCTTAGTAAATGGATAAAGGAAATTCTTTATTTATAAAAATTGATGTTATAAGGTTACAAATTTGGTGTAATTAAAATGTTACTATTATAAAATATAATAGAAATATTAGCATTAAATAATTGAATGAAATTAAAAGTGAGTTGAAATTATAACTTATAAAACGAATATATAATTAATGAACCTTTAATTAATTAGAGGAATTGAGGAGAAACTTGTATAAATTTCACTTACATTCTTAAAGCATATATAACTTACCATATAATAAAAGTACAGTGTTAGTAAGAAAATGTAAGGGGGAAATCTTACAAGTAAAGCTTGAGGTAATGAAAGTATTCAATGAATTTGCTGTTATAAATGGGAATTTAATGTTATAAACTTAAGTTGTAAATTGAAATTTTACCATAATTAAAGGTAAGTATTATAATTAGATGATTTTAAAACTTAAGTAAATAGAATGAAATTATATAATAAATGAAACTGTGAGAAATAAATGAATAAAATTTAGAAATGCATAAATGGAATGCAATAAAAAGAAACTTACATGACATTAAAATGAAAGATGAATATTGTAAGTAATAAATAAAAATAAATGAGGTAATCACTCAATGAATGAAAGAAAGGAAATCAAACAACTAAAGTATGAAATAAATTTTATGATAAGTTAAGTTGATTTGTTGGGTTGAAATGTTATTGTTTGATTTATGGTTGGTCTGGTAAGGAAATTCGAAATTGGTGAATGAATAAATAATTTATTTTGTTCCATCTAAGACTGTTGAGTAAAGGATGCACTTGATAGTTATTTTTCACTCCGTACAATTTCAAGTTTTGAACCTGAACAACTATTTACTTGTTGATTGAATGGGTGTTTTGTTTCTTGTGTATGTTGTTTGTTGAAATGGGTGGTTGTGTATTGATTTGTTGTTAGTGATGGAACCCACTTAAATATTTCACTTTATATAAATTGTTAACCCTTTAGATTTTATAAGTGAAATGCAGGTTATGGAAGCAATTACTTCTGCTTTTGGTTCCATAAAATTTGTATAAATTGCCCGACAAATAGGTACGTTTTCGGATTTCGGTTTATAGCGCTATTTTATATATTTTCCCGTGTAGGGATATATATTATTTGGAGAATGTTTGTGTATATTTTCAAATTTATATTATATTTTCTTCTGAGCCTCTCCGTACAAAGGAGACTCTGCCAAAATTTTCCGTAAATTTTGGACTTAGAAAAATTTGAAAATGTTACAAACTTTAACAATTTATGTATAAAGGATTTTTATGGGCATATTTAGTTAAAGTAATAAATTTTGAAAATTATTGTTTATAAATTAAATATTTTGAATAAGATGTATTGTTATTTAATTCTTCTTTTCCCTTCTTTTCCTTTTCGAGGGCGAAAAGTTTTGAGTGGGGGAGAGTGTAACGACCCGAGTAAATTCGATGTTTAAAATGAATTAAATTAATAGGATTTTAATTTAATTTAGAAAGGGATGAAAATCTTATTTTTTATATAAAAGAGAATGTTGAAATTTGATGTATCAAAGGTAATTAAAATCTACAAATTAAATTATATATTGCAATTAATTTAAATAGTGGAAATGGTTGCAATTGGATATAAGGTTAGAAATAAGTAGATAAAGGCAAGTATTGAATTCATCAATGAAAATAAATTTTATTTAGTACAATCCCTTTTTATTAACTATTGTAAGGTGTTAATAAATTGAAATGTAAAAATTTGGAAATAGATTCAAAAATTTATGTTAGTTAAATAAATTGCAATAATTGAAGTTAGTAATTAATGGGTAAAAGGGAATACCAATTTATTCATAAAGCTAATATAAGTGAATGTGACAAAATAAATAGGAAACGCTAATTATTCATAAGTGATGGTTGATGTAAAAGGAATAATTAATTGGATTTAGAGTCTTAATTTGTATGTGTGCATATATTTATAATGGAATATAAGGGCAAATAGAAATCAATCAATGAATGTGTATAAATTGTAAGCTATAATAAAAAATAGAAATTGGATGACCTTAATACAAGATAATGGATTGCAAATTTTAGGTTTTTAATAAAGTGTGAATGGAAACTGATTGGTTATATTAATTTGAGGGAATTCAAATTTGATGGGAAAGGTAAATGGATATTTAGTAATAAATTTAAACGGACTTAAAAGTGGAATTTATTTAATTAATAGGTATAACGGATGAGGATATACTTATAAATGTGGGATTAATAGTTTTACCATAACTATTATAAGTTATGTACTTAGTTCCTTCAATTAAATCGGAAAGCATTGCAGTAAATATAAATTAAATGTTACGTTAAACAAATTAAAGGGATTAATGGGGAATAACGTAAGTGTCTTCATAATATGATGATTTATGTACAAAGAAGAATGGAAATAAAGTTTATTAATATATCGGAATTTAATTTATGACAAAATGTTAATTGCAATCAAATGAGTTGAATATTTAAACGGGAATCAAGCTTTATTTATTCATTTGGATTGAAAATATGATAACTTGAATCTATTGAAATTTATGGGAATTGAATATAACATTTTACGTTAATTGGAAATAAAGATGGAAATAGGTAGCTTTTTTACTAAGGGAGGAATATGTAATAATTGCATTAATTTGTAAGTAGAAATAAAACGTTAATGAGAACAAGTATTTAAGATGAACCATCTATTTAGTATATTAAGTTATAACGGATAATCAATTGCAATAATTAAAAATATGTTTATTACATTAACGATAATGAAGTAATATTTTAAATTTAATATTTAGATATTATGCAAATATAAATTTAGATGAAATTGGAGAAATTTACGTAATGAAGTATGAATACAATGATAAATTTATTTATTTGACAAAAATATATGGAAAGTAAATTTAATTAAATTATTGGAAATTTAATTTATAATTGGTGAATTTAATGAAATTTGAGAATTTACAGATTTTAATCCGACAGTTAAATTTTGTTTAAGTTAGTAAAGATGATTGAAAATTTATGATGATAAGAATCGTCAATTATCGAAGTGAAATGGGAAATTTGATTTAATTAACTAATTTTTAATTCATTAAATTAATATAAAAATAGCCATTTTGGTCACGGAATCGGATTTCGACGAAACCAGTTTCATCGGTTCCGTAATAGTGAATTATTGTAGGGTTTCAAGTTTCGTAGCGATCGGACTAGTCGTTTGATCGTACGAACGCGAAACGACTTGAAATCGATTTAATTGAAATCAATTTGAAATCAATTTGAAAATATTGTTTTCAGCATAACTTCTTCATACGATGGAATTTGGACGTGAAACTTTTTCCATCGCGTTCAGAATATTTTAAAATCCCTATTTTAATATATGGGTTTATCCAATTTCGTTCTGGGGTCAGAATGGGCTTTTTGGGCCAACTATCGGTTAGCGCGTTTATAATTCGTGCCCACCTATTCTATTGCAGTTTGTCTATAAATAGGCTGTTATAAACCCTAGCAGCCTCTACTCCTCATTTCTATACGTATAGGAACTTTTGTACTCCTTTTCTTCAATGGCAACAAACAATTCTAGATCCAAATTCAAAATTCAAATCAGATCCAAAGCTAAAAATTAAAAGTCCTCAGAAAATTCTCAAAAAAATATATGTTGTAGATTTCATCGACACGAATCTACTGGTGGTGTTCGTTTTTCAATTGGATGCATCGTTTGTCCATAATTTCAGAATCATTTCCGGCCGTCCATTCTAGGGTTTAAATTTTTCAACGGTGGATCTTTGCCCAATCGACGATCGGAAGGTGGCGTTGGGAAGATGGTAGAGTGCAGGTCACGGATCTCATAGGCGCTTGGCTCAAGATGGGCAAAATTCGCCATGATTTGGGATAATTAGGGGCGACGGCCAGCACGGTTTGGGGAGCCAGGGGAGGCCGCTCGGCCTTGGTAGGTGCGGCCGGTGGTGGTCTTCACGTTGGTGAAGATCGATCAGGGTGCGGTAGCAGGATCATCGACGAGGGTGGATAAATGGGTGGCGGCTCGTTTGGTCTAGGGTTCGATACCCTGTAGATGAAGACGCATGAATACTGTAGGAGAGAGATGAGGTATTGGTGACGTGGCCAATTTTTTGTGTGAGTTTGTTTAATTTGATTTTTGAATTTCAAATCGTTTTATCGCTATAATTTTCACATACGAACTCCAATTTACGTGCGATTTTTTTTGTTAGGATCGAAATTTAATTTCGGATCTGTTGATGCTGGTTTGGACAGATTTGGAGACCGTCGAACTTTGGGTTTAAATCAGATTTAAATTCGATTTAAATTCAAAAGGTGAGTGTTTTAACCCACTCACAACTTCTAAAATTTCTTATGTTTGTTAAATTGATTTTTGATATGAGTAGAAATTTATTCATGATTGTTTGGCATGTTTTAGTCATCATCTCAGTTATATCGCATTTATTTAATTTAACTGTGAATTAATTTTTATTATTGCATATAAATTGACAGTTATAATTTATTTATTTGCATATGAACTACTAGTTAAACAGTTATTAAATTTATTTCTGAATATAAACAGTTAGTTCATACCTGTTATTTATTACCCGTTATATTTATATTCTCTATATTGATGTTGTTTAAATTGGATGATGTTTGTAATTAATGGTCGATGATTGCTATTTGGATGTTTGGATGCTGTAATTTTTTTTTATAAACTGCAAGTTGTCATGCATTTCATTCATTCGGGATTGCGGTTTGAAATGATATACAACCGCATTTTTATTTTTAAATTGCGGATTGAAATGATAAATATCCGTATCACTTGACCATAGGATAGAGAATTCTATACAGACACCGTCGGTCTATATATAATTATTTTCAAAATGATTTCTATGGTTTGGATAGGATACGGTTTAATAAATAATAAGTTTTGATATTTTTAAATAATTTATATACATATATAGTTAAATTGTGAATTTAAGCTATGTATAAATATGATAAATAAAAATTGAATGAGTGAAAATGGAGTTTGATAATTCATATTATATGTTCAAGGACAGGTTTAAGTTTATATATATACAGATTTTTAAACGATTCAACTCAATTTAAGATTTGAAATATAAATTGGAAATTTGTTTGGGATTGGGTTATTTAAAAATTTAACTCCATAAGTTGATGTAAACCGGTTAAACTTGGAGATTTCAAAGGTATGATATTTATAACTGGATTTTTATTTCAAGATGAATTAAATGAATATTTCTATTATAAATGGATTAAAAGAAATATTTGGTTATCGAAATTGGAGTTTTATTTAAATGATTATGGATTTAATATGCGATATTTCAAACTAAATAATAGGTCATTAAATGGTTGAATAATAATTTTCTATTTTAAATTTTAGAAGTGTAATACTTAAAGTTTGAAATATGTAGAATTTGTAGTGGTTTGGAACGTTGAAGAGAGTTTAAAAATTATGGGTTTAGTCTTAATTTAAAGTGAATAAATTTGTAAATGCGCGGAAATTATTTACTTTATAAAGTAATTTAAATTCAACTATATTCTTTATATAATGTTGAATATCCAAACCATTCAAGTTTTAGAAGTATGGTTTTAAAGCTATGAATTTCGGAGTATTATGTTTGAAAATTTTAATTCAAATGTTTGGTTTCAAGATATGATAAATTTTAAAGCAGTATGATTTTTTGAAAAGAAATATATTTGAGAGATGATATTATTGATTTGGGTTTTATAAAAATAATATCAAATGAGTTGTTTTGGAAATGAAAATGATATCGTATTTATATGGTTTTGAAATAGATGTTTTATTCTGGTTTTGAAAGTATAATTATTTTTAAATGACCGCGGTGTTATAATAACGTTTGGTTATTGAAGAGACCGGGATCGGAAGTTGTCATACTCTCTGCCAACTCCGAAAACCACTTTAACAACCGTGTACGCGGTGGAGATTCCAGAATGAAGTAGGACGGTGGCGGCGTTTCCTTTAAGGTAAATACGTGGACCCGACTCCCGTGAGTTGGCATAAGGTGGCTAAAACAGGAGCGATTCTCGGGCCAATGAGGTCATTCCTCTGATCGGACACTCCTCTTCGATACTATACTTTGACTTTGGATTGATTCGGTAGCCACCTTTACTTTTGATTTTAGGGGGAGTTTGTTCGAGGTGGGCGGCAGTAGCTGCTACGCGTTTCCACCAGCCCGGATAGCAATTGGTATATCTACCCTGGCATTGCCTAGTTGTTCCATGGCACCTACCATACTGAGCCTTTACTACGAGTTTCTATTTGTGTCGTACTTATGGAGTATCCTCCGGTAGCCTCCTGATCAGGAGGTATTACGGTACTGTATAGACTATTGGCATTATTTGTGTTAAAGGCTATATGGGTAACCCCTTAACGCTATTAAAAAGTAAGTTTACTTTACAATTAGACACTATTATAATAGCGCAATATACTACATAGTAAATAGTTTAATGGATCCTTAGGAGATGTAAATCCCGAGCAACTCTTGAGTTACTGTACTCATATTTATTTTTGTTGATTTAACTCACATAAGTTCTTTTAGTTCTGACTCGAGTGTTTTGTCTTTTCAATTCGCTCGGGCCCGTCCGAGCGTTTCAGGATTTGAAGAATTAGCTCTGGAGGACAAAGACGAAGATTTGTATTACTATTATCTAGTATATAATTAACATTTTATTCCGCTGCATTGATATTATTGATATGTGAACTCTGATATTTAATTGTATAAAGAAGAATCAAATGTTTTGTAAACAGTTTTATAAACTGTATATTTATTATTATGATTTATCCTTCCGCTGTGAGATTCTATTTTGTTTATTTCTTCTCTATTTTTTTTATTTACCCCATAACAATCCGCCCTTCCGTATAGTTTGAATTGGCATGAGTGTCGATTTAAAGTGTGCGAAAAGGCGGGATGTTACATCAGGCAAATCCGACGGTCCCTGCCACGGAGCAACCAATTACTAGGGCAGATCTGGACAGGGTTGTGGCTGAAGTAACTAACCGCTTCACATCTCAACAAGAAGCCTTGGTGCACCAACTCATGTCACGCTTAAAGGATGCTGAAGAATCCAACCGCAACACCGAATCATGAGGCGAGTCCTAGTCTGGAGGATCTGGGAGGCGACAAAGATCTTTCTTCTTCGAGGAGGCTAACAACAAGAACAGCAATCGTAGGAGCCGAGCCCAGACTCAGCCCGAATTTCAACCCGAGGAAACACTTGGAACCGAACCCAAACGGGGAGGTACCGGGCAAGGGTCGGATATGGCTGAGCCTGTCATGCTACCTAACCATGGGAACACCAATGGACGGGGCCGAGCTGGAGTCCAGCCCGAAGTTGGGCCCGAGGGAATGCTTAGAACAAAGCCTAGCAGGGGAAGATCGAGACAAGGGCCAACTGTGGCTGACCCCAGCATGCTCCCAGAAGACCGGAGATAGCCATCGAAAAATGTTAGGAGTAATAGACGATACCATCCCTACAGGTCATCCGAACGGAAACAATCCCACAGAGAAGAACCAAACTCATTTCTATCCGCCCCAAATTCTGATGAAAGGATGGCACGATTGTTTAGAGAGTGCGTCCGACGAGATCAAAGAGATCGAGGGATAGGCGCTAGGGTAACCAGCCCCTTCACCCGCAATATCGAGATTGCCATCAACCCCGAGAATGGAAAATGCCAACAATGGAGCCTTACAAGGGAACCTCTGACCCCGTCGTACACTTACAGAGATACACACAGCATATGCTCATGAGCGGAGCGACAGAAGGAGTATTGTGTAAATGTTTTCCACTCTTCTTGGCCGATCTAGCTACCTCCTGGTTCTGCCATCTACCCCAAGGGTCCATCAGCTCATGGGAAATGTTGAAAGAAAAGTTCATCAGCCAATTCCGCATTCATGTGGAACAACCCAAGGATGCTTATTCCTTATCCAATATCAAACAAAAGCCCGGAGAAACAGTGCAGCAATATCTAACCCGATTCGATGCCGCAGCGGCCGCAATCCAAGATGCCGATGAGAAACGTATCATAATGGCCCTCTGCAGTGGTGTGCATCCGGATACTAAATTTGCTAGGAGATTAATGAAAGAAAAGCCAGCTACCTTGCCCGATTTCTTCCATGAAGCCAGAAAATATATGAGACTTGAAGACACTGCCATTGAAAGGCAGACAGGGCAACAAACCAAGGCAGCTCATGGCAACACACCAGCATTAGCAAAGGATGTTCGAAGAAATAACTCTAGAGATAGTGCCGGGGGCAAGAAGGGAGAAAAGCATTTATATAGGCCAGGACCAAGATTTGACTCTTACACTCCTTTTAATGAAACAATCGAAAACATTTTCTTGGCCACCCAAGACGAAGTTAGATATAAGCGCCCCCCGCACAAGAAGGAATCAGATAATGCAATTAAGTTTGGAAAGTTCTGCCGCTTCCACGAATCTCATGGGCATGACACCAATGAATGCCATCATCTCCGGGACTTGATTGAAGAATACATCAGAAGGAAGAGACTGGAGCGCTATGTGAAAGGTCAGAACAGGACCTCAACTCCTGCCAATGAGAACCCAGGGCTACCCCTCCCATAAGTAGGCGGAGGAAATTGCAACACCAGCGGCTCTAGTCAAGAGAAGATAGTGGTCCATACCATATCAGGAGGACCACACATCGCCGACGGAAGCTGGGAAGAGATGGAAAGATACAGTAAGTCACTTAGAAACGATGAAGGCTACGTTAATTCTGTTATGGAAGAACGCCACCCGAAACGAAAAGAGAATAATGACATCACATTCAGTAGGCGTGATTTAGAGGGAAGGCAGTACCCTCACATGGATCCTATGGTCATCTCTGCCTGGTTTGGTCCAGCCAAAGTTTTTCGAATTCTAGTAGACACTGGCAGCTCAGTAAATATCCTATTTAAGCATGCTTTCGACAAAATGAAGCTGTCAATGAAAGATGTGTCCCCCTGCAACAAACCACTACATGGTTTCACTGGAGATGCGAAGATGCCCCTCGGGCAACTGGACCTCTTTGTCGAAATAGGAAGTCATCCCCGCTCCGTTGTGCGAAAACAAACATTTGTGCTAATAGAAAACCACTCGTCCTACAACGCCTTTTTGGGAGGACCAGCCTTATCTGACTTCCAAATTGTCCTAGACCCGTGGTGCCTGAAGATGAAATTTCCAACAGATAACGGAATAGGAGAAATAGAGGGAGATCAAGACGCTGCTCGAGACTGCTATGTAACTGAACTTCGCAATAACCGCGGAAGGGATAAAGGGAAGAATGCAGAGACTACTCTCTGCATGAAAAGCCTGGAGGCATAGAAACTAAAGAAAGCCCCTCCTCTTCGGTATACCAGTGATCCTTTCAATGAATTAGACCCTAAGAACGGGGAGGAGGAGGCTACCGCCGAGCCTGCAGAGGCTATGGAATTTGTATCTGTAGACAAACACGACTCGAGTAGACTATTGAAAATCGGATCTCAGCTAAAGGCAGAATTGAAGAGTCAACTCATTGATTTTCTCCGCCATAACTTGGATGTATTTGCGTGGACACACGCTGACATGACTGGAATCTCCCCAGATGTAGCATGCCACGTACTGAACATCGATCCTACCAAGGTGCCGGTAAAACATAAAAAGAGAAGCATGGGGGCGGAACGATCAGTAGCCCTCGATGAAGAAGTAAAGAACCTGCTTGCTAATAACTTCATACAGGAAGCCATCTACCCAGAGTGGATCGCTAACCCGGTACTAGTAAAGAAGGCTAATGGGAAGTGGCGAACATGCATTGACTTCTCTAACTTAAATGACGCTTTCCCAAAGGATTGCTTCCCACACCCTCGGATCGATCAGCTTGTGGACAGCACAGCCGGGCACGAACTCTTATCTTTTATGGACGCATACTCAGGATATAACCAAATTCCTATGCACGCCCTCGATCAAGACCACACTAGTTTCATCACTGACCAGGGATTGTACTGCTATAGAGTAATGCCTTTTGGACTTAAAAACGCCGGGGCTACTCATCAGTGCCTTGTCAACAAGATGTTTGCGGAACTAAAAGGACGAACCATGGAAGTTTATGTGGACGACATGCTAGTAAAGTCAAGAAAATCCAACGATCACGTAAGCCACCTGGACGAGATGTTTCAAGTACTTCGTCGATATGGAATGAAGCTGAATCCTCTAAAGTGCTCCTTCGGAGTATCATCGGGAAAGTTCTTAGGATTCATCGTCCATGCCAGAGGAATTGAAGCGAACCCTGAACAAGTCCGGGTTCTGAAAGAAATCAGGATACCTTCCACTCGAAGAGAAATGCAAAGCCAAAATGGAAAAGTGGCCGCCCTGAGCAGATTCATCTCTAAAGCAACTGCAAGTGTATCCCCTTCTTCGAAGCTATAAAGAAAGACAAGGGAAAGTTCGAATGGACTGACGAATGCGTAACAGCCTTCCACAACCTAATCGAACACCTCCAGAGACCACCAGTACTCTCAACTCCAAATGAAGGCAAAGAGCTATACCTATACCTTGCTGTGTCATCTCATGCTCTAAGCGCCGCTTTGGTAAGAGAAGACAACCGCGCGCAGCGGCCTGTATACTTTGTAAGCAAGAGGTTCACGGGGGCAGAAGCCAGATATCCTAAACTTGAGAAGTTAGCATATTGTTTACTGATCACATCACGGAAATTGCGACACTATTTCCAATCCCATTCCATCAGAGTTCTAACCGATCAACCGCTGAGGCAGGTACTCCATCGTCCCGACACCTCTGGGCGACTGCTTAAATGGTGCATTGAGCTAGTCAATATGATATCACCTACCACCCTCGCACCGCCATCAAGGGACAAGCCATGGCCGACTTCATTGCCGAATTCACTACCAACGAAGGAAATGAGCCATCTGAAATAGCAGAAGACATCAGGTGGAATCTCTTTGTAGATGGAGCATCAAACGAACAAGGCTCGGGGACAGGTATTGTAATAATCACTCCCAGGGGAAGGAAGCTACACTATGCTCTAAGGTTGGAATTCACTGCCACCAACAACGATGCAGAATACGAAGCAGTGATAGCCGGATTAGAACTTGCCCTAGAGATTGGAGTCGGTTCTTTATGTCTCCATAGTGATTCTCAACTTATTGTAAATCAAATACTGGGAGAATTCCAGACTCGAGGAGAATGACTCACAACATATCTAAAGAAGACCAAGCTACTGCTCAATCAATTGGATCACTATTTAATCAAACACATTCCTCAAGGAGAGAATCAGGAGGCCGACGAACTGGCAAAGCAAGCTAGCATGAAGGACAGCACCACTTCCGAAACAATAACCATCTCAAAGAAACTAGCCCCGAGTTTCGAGCAAGTGAGTCTGATAGCTGCAATCGAAGATGAAACTTGGATGACTCCCATCCGGAAGTACTTACAAAGTGGCACAATGCCCGACGGGCGTAACGAAGTTAAGAAAATCTTGAGGAAAGCTTCCCGCTACACAATACAAGAAGACATCCTCTATCGGCGCGGCTTCTCTAACCCCTTATTAAGGTGTGTCACTGGAAGGGAAGCCTAGGAATTCTTGTCCAACATCCATCAAAAAAGTTGCGGAGATCACACTGGAGGGCAGACTCTAGCAAAGAAAATACTCCGATATGGGTATTACTGGCCCACTTTAAACAAAGATGCCTTAGACTTCGTCAAAAGATGTGACAGATGTCAGAAATTTGCTAAGATTCCTCGACTACCAACAAATGAGATTACCCAAATGACCAGCCCATGGCCCTTTGTGTTGAATATGCGCTTTGCGCTTATATGATTTTTGTTTGATGATAATAAACATATATACATTCGTTTAAATGTATTTGTTAATATACTATTCTATTTTTCACAGTTTAAAAAATATTTGTTGAATAAAATAAATTACACAGAATTTGAATTCAAACAGATATTTTATTCAAATAAATATTTATTACATTTTTGAATAGTACAATTTCAAGCTCTCACTATAACTATACAACTTTGATTATAATTACATCACATTTCATATTTACAGTTCATCTTACTACATATCACTCACACTCGTATTTATCTTCAACTTTCTTCCAGTTTGAATCCAGCATCTGAGCAATCTGCAAAAGTATAAACTAACGCAGTAAAATTGAAAAAGAAATATTTTTGCAATTCAAAAATAAAAGATAATTTTTGAAAATATGATTTGCCTCAGTTATTTGGGTTGTTCGTCATAATTTGAATTCATCATACACGAACAACTTGTGACATACACAGTGTATTACTGTATATGCCACAAGGCCGTGCACACCGATATATACACTTGATAATGCTACAGGGACAGGTGAGCGCAGGTCAAACCCAAATACAGGATTCAACTCAGGTGCGACATAAATTAAATCACGACACGAGCACAAGGTCAAATCCGAGTTTTGAAACTGGATTCAACATAAGGCAACTTGAAGAATGCAAAGCTTCGACAAATCAAAACTCCATCAAAGCACATGTATGCAGATCAGTGCAAGTGCCAACCAAAATAAAATCCAACACAGTTACAACCAACTACATGCAAGAGGCAACAAAGACCAATCAGTAGCATGCTAATGAATCATCAACAATGCAACAATGTGCACAGGTCAGAGACAACACAGTTCATGTACAAAGCTCAAGTACAATGTCAACAGCAATGAAATCACAAAGACCAAAATGCACCAGTGATGCAAGCTGCAGCGTACCAGAAGTGTATTTATCAAGTACATAATGATGCAATATCAAACTTCACAAGCAATGACCCGTGCAAATGACCAAGAAATGACAAAACAAAACCAGTTCAACAAGTATGAACCAGACAAGGCATAGCAACTACAACATGGCAGCAATGCACCAATACAAGTTCGACTAAAAGTGCAGACGACACCTACTCAATGATACAGTAGCAAGCTACAAGTGATGCAGAACAAAGATGAATACAACAGAGATCAAGTTCAATGCCACAGCAATCATGACAACAGCCAGTTCAACAAAGATCAAGTCATGGAGTCGCAGTCACAATGAAACTGCAGTGGAACAGTTGCAACATGAATGAAAAGACCAGACACTACAGCATGTACAAGCCAAATAATTTAGACCAACTAATCAACAGTGCACAACCAACTCGAGAATATACACGATCAAGACCAAATGCAAACTGCAGTAGTACACTTGAACAAAATGAACAATTGAAGCATCTGTGTAAACTGGGCAAGTATGGACAGAAGACAATGCCAACAACAAAGACTACAAAAGAAATGCCACCAGATCAGACCAAAGTGTAACAGACAAATTCCAAATGCATCAGTACATGAATGCTGTAACAAATGCAAGCTCGACCAACATAATACAAACAAGCATGCAATAGCAAGCATGTAACAGAGACGAAGACTACAAGATGAAAAACGATCATGCTACAGAAATGCATGTATGCAGCAGAAATAATAACAATGATTCACGGTAAAGTCGAAGTGTTTTTAAAACCAAGTCAAAGCGGGTAAAATTCGAAACATCTCAAAATTCAAAGCCAATACAGAAAGTCAAAGCCGTAATTCACAGGAAAGCCATGCGCATCAAGCAAATTGAACAAGTCACAATTCAAAATCGTGGTAGCCAAGCAATTTGAATTAGTCAGTAAAAATCTCAAGCATCAATACCAGATCGAACGGCCAAAGACAAATTCAAATGAACTTATACGAACGTAATTCAAGGAATACGAACGCATATAAAAGCCCAATCATCATCGGCAATCAAATCATCGAATTCCAGAAAGCACAAAATCAGTAAAGCAAAAGGATATAATTACATAACGGAATTCGATCAAAGAAGCAGCCGCGGTGAGAAAATTAAAGAGCATCGAAGTCGAACAGTATCAAAGGTCGGCACTTCGAAGGCCCCAATTTGGATCGCAAGCCCTAATTTCTGAACGAACAAAGCAAACAGAGGCCTCCATTTTTCTTCACGAGTCAAAAGAAAGAGAAGTGGATTGGGTGGAAAAGATTAAAAGGGTCGGCTTTATTTTGTTAAAATGGAGTTAAGTTTTATTAGGCTTTAATTTTATAAAAGGGGGTCTTTAGTTTTTTATTTTGAGCAAAAAAATTGTGGAGTCAAGTTTATACTTTAATTTTTGCTCCTGGGTTTATCTTTGAAGTTGTTTTTACTTTTCGAGTCAAAGGAGTTGTAAATCACCACCTAGGGTTTAGGTAGTGTCAGATTGTCTAGTTAGAATTAGTTCAGTGAGCAGGGTATGCGAGTATGCAAAGCTCTGTAGGCGGGAGCAGTGTTTGTGAGTGATCAAAGCTCTATAGGCGGGAGTAGAGTTTGCAAGTAAACGAAACTCTATAGGAGGGAGCAGGGTGTGCGAGTCTAGTAGAGTGTTTCTGAGCGGGAGCAAATGTTTGCGAGTCTAGTAGAGTGTTTGTGAGCGGGAGCAAAAGGGTCTGCGAGTCTAGTAGAGTGTTTGTAAGCGTGATACTGTTTAATTCTAATAGAAATCTGGGAACGCAGCAGCAGGCAGGGGTTGCCGAAGCTGGGTAAATTTTGTGTGCGATTTATTTTTCAGCATATTTATTTCTGCAGTTTATTTCTGTGTTTAAATCGAGAAAATTTGCTATAAACCTATTCACCCCCCTCTAGGGTTAATCTAGATCCTACAAGTGGTATCAGAGCCCGGTATTTTGTTTTTAACTCTAGAGTCATGAATCCACCAAATAATATTTTTGTTGAGGGTCGTTTCAATATTATTCCTTCTATTTTCGATGGAACGGATTTTTTGAATTGGAAATTGAAAATGGAATTTTATTTAAAATCTCTTAATATTAAATGTTGGGATATTATTGAAAATGGGTGTGATATGACAAAGAAGGAAATTATCTCGATTAATGCTCTTGCTATGCATATGTTATATTCTCATATTAATCGTGATAATTTTTATTTCGTCTCTCATTGTGAAAATGCACAGAAAATTTGGAAAACTCTCGATGCAATATATGGTGCAAAAGTCAACAGCAATGAGAAGTCCTCCACAACCTACTCAGTTAAAGAAATATGCTTAACAGGATTGGTAAATAGCAATTGTGATGAGCATGATGATGATAGAGCAGCCGAGCTGGCATTACTAATGAAGAATTCAAAAAGGAAATTTGTAGCCACGTGGAATAAAAGCGATAGCAGTGAAAGTGAGAAAGCAGATATGTACCTTCATGGGAATATAACCGATAGCGACGACGACGAGCCAAGCGAGGTATCAAAACTTACTCACTCTGAATTACTTATTTATTTCCACAAAGTAAATGACTGTTTTGAACGACTTAGGGAAAAATACGCTAAACTTGAATCACAAAAAGACACTTTGATAGAATTAAATGAACAACTTGACCAATTAGTTAAAACCTATCAAAGTAGGATCCCTAAGTGTGATAAGTGTCCAACATTTGAAGAAGAAATTAAAAAATCAGAAGTTAAAATGAAATCACTTGAAAATGAAATTCTGATTTTAAAAATTGAAAATACTAGAAGAGAGAATTCTATTAAAAAGTGCACACAATTGTTAAACGAAAATGAATCTCTCAAAATACAAGTCCAACAATTGTCAACGACTTTAGATAAATTTTCAAAAAGCGAAAAATCGTTGAATATGCTATTAGGAAAGCAAACTGTTAACACGGATAGAAAAGGACTTGGATATAATCAATCTAAAATTGTTGAAAACAAGATTAATCAAGAAAATTCAATATGCACGATTTGTAGAAAATATGGACACAATCACAATAATTGTTGGTATAGACCCAAACATGTGAAAACTATACCAATTTGGGTTCCAAAAGGCACAAATATAAAATCTTTGAAAGTCAAACAAATTTGGGTGCCAAAAGGAACATACATAAATAGTTTTGGGTCTCCACATACATATTTTTCATATTCTGCCACTAACAATCATGGACCTATAAAAACAAATAGGTTACATAAATCTTTTCCCGTGTAGGTATGGTGGCAGGCTAAGGAACAACAATAGTGTTCTCTGGATTTTGGCTGTTCCAGAAACACAACGGGCGACAAAGCAAAGTTCCTTAGCCTAGTATAAAGGTGACAGAATCACAATGGACAACAACGAAAAATTATCGTAAAGGTAAAACAGGTAAAAAAAAATTTAACGATATATTAAATGTGATTATCTGCACCATACCCTAAATTAAAATCAGCCAATATTGAGATGAACAAAAGATGATGATTTTGATTCTATGATTTTTTGACTTGTTCTTATTTATAACCTTGATTTGTGCTTAAATGATGACCAATCAGATTTTCAACTTTGAACTAATCCATATAAATTTGTTCGGTCAAATGATGGTTACTCATGCTACACGTAGATATATTTGTTTTGACATTTTGGTTACTGCTTATAAATTTGCACGATTTCAAATTTCATGTGAAAGCTGTTAAAAAGGATTTTAAGAAATTGTTGAAACTTCAAGAAATTGTTTTTGAAATAATTATGATGTTGATTGACTGTTGATTACTCATGAATATAACTGTTTATCCAACGGTTTCTGAAATTAACACTATTTGTTTGAGTGTTAACATGGCTTCGTTTCAAATTTCATTCTGAGATAGCTTGTTAAAATTTCACAATCTGGTCTTTGACATCCAACGAGTGAATATTGAGTGAAACTTAAATTCAGATACAGATTACACTGGTAATATAGTTGATAGAAAAATTACTAGTGGAACGTGATTTTTGTTGAAACATTTAGTAACTGCATCATTTTTCAAAGAAAATATCTGCATATTTTTCACTCGAAATAATTTTTCAAATGGCAGATTTTTCTCATATAACCCCTTCGAGAAAATCTTTGTTGACCATATTTTCAAATTAGTCATTCTTATTTGATTTTAAATGACTATTTTGACTAATCTAACTCCCTAATGATTATCGAAAAGATCAATAGTGATTGAAAAAGTAACGAGTGTCGATATTTTTCATACATCACTCAAGACAATATATTTAGAAAAATTTCTTTAGAATTTCATAACAAGAGTTATAAAAACTTTTTGTTGGGTAAAAGTTCGATGACCATTTCTATTTCTATCATCTTTCTATTGACCATCACTCATCAAAGTTACATATAGTATGTAAAATTGTGGTAGTTTAAAAAGGAAATCATTCGTTCTTCAATATCTTTAAATTTGTGAAGGTAATTATTTGTGCTTCAATTTATTATATTTGGCAATAAAAATAAATATCCAAAGTATTCACTCTCATTTAAAAGTCCTCACGGTTATGCGTGGGTGAATTACTTGGATTTTTGATTATGTGCTTCCATGCTCATTTAAAAGTCCTCACGGTTATGCATGTATGGAACGCATATCAAAATTAATTGATTTAATAGACAAGTTGATTCTAATCCCATTTAAAAGTCCTCACGGTTATGCGTGCTTAGAAGATAATTGAATTTTTTTAGAAATAAAAATTGTGAATACTACTAATCTCATTTAAAAGTCCTAACGGTTATGCATGGTTAGTAGATATTGAAATTTCCTGAAATAAATATACCACAAATAGACAGAACTGTATTTTTTTTGATGATTGTATCTCCATCACTTCTGAAAGTGGAATATGCGTCTAACAAGGGTAATTATGATTTTTGTTTGAGTTTTATTGAAATTTGATATTTATATTCAATTGAGTTAAATGTTTGATTCATGTTTGTCACTTCATCCCTATTTTTATAACACGATTATTCTTTTGCTGATAACAAAAGGGGGAGAGAAAAGTTAAGATTTTGTCAAATAGAATCAAGCAAAGGTCAAATAATTTTCCATTTGCATATAGGCTCATTTACATATTTTTATGCATATATGTAGGGGGAGTATCATGTAGAGAGGAAGCATTTAAATAGGGGGAGAAAATTGAACGATCAAATACATTTAATACATTCAAAATCTTAAATATATGTTTGTTATCATCAAAAGGGGGAGATTGTTGAATATGCGCTTTGCGCTTATATGATTTTTGTTTGATGATAATAAACATATATACATTCGTTTAAATGTATTTGTTAATATACTATTCTATTTTTCACTGTTTAAATAAATATTTGTTGAAGAAAATAAATTACACAGAATTTGAATTCAAATAGATATTTTATTCAAATAAATATTTATTACATTTTTGAATAGTACAATTTCAAGCTCTCACTATAACTATACAACTTTGATTACAATTACATCACATTTCATATTTACAGTTCATCTCACTACATAACACTCACACTCGTATTTATCTTCAACTTTCTTCCAGTTTGAATCCAGCATCTGAGCAATCTGCAAAAATATAAACTAACGCAGTAAAATTGAAAAAGAAATATTTTTGCAATTCAAAAATAAAAGATAATTTTTGAAAATATGATTTGCCTCAGTTATTTGGGTTGTTCGTCATAATTTGAATTCATCATACACGAACAACTTGTGACATACACAGTGTATTACTGTATATGCCACAAGGCCGTGCACACTGATATATACACTTGATAATGCTACAGGTACAGGTGAGCACAGGTCAAACCCAAATACAGGATTCAACTCATGCTACAGAAATGCATGTATGCAGCAGAAATAATAACAATGATTCACGGTAAAGTCGAAGTGTTTTTAAAACCAAGTCAAAGCGGGTAAAATTCGAAACATCTCAAAATTCACAGCCAATACAGAAAGTCAAAGCCGTAATTCACAGGAAAGCCATGCGCATCAAGCAAATTGAACAAGTCACAATTCAAAATCGTGGTAGCCAAGCAATTTGAATTAGTCAGTAAAAATCTCAAGCATCAATACCAGATCGAACGGCCAAAGACAAATTCAAATGAACTTATACGAACGTAATTCAAGGAATACGAACGCATATAAAAGCCCAATCATCATCGGCAATCAAATCATCGAATTCCAGAAAGCACAAAATCAGTAAAGCAAAAGGATATAATTACATAACGGAATTCGATCAAAGAAGCAGCCGCGGTGAGAAAATTAAAGAGCATCGAAGTCGAACAGTATCAAAGGTCGGCACTTCGAAGGCCCCAATTTGGATCGCAAGCCCTAATTTCTGAACGAACAAAGCAAACAGAGGCCTCCATTTTTCTTCACGAGTCAAAAGAAAGAGAAGTGGATTGGGTGGAAAAGATTAAAAGGGTCGGCTTTATTTTGTTAAAATGTAGTTAAGTTTTATTAGGCTTTAATTTTATAAAAGGGGGTCTTTAGTTTTTTATTTTGAGCAAAAAAATTGTGGAGTCAAGTTTATACTTTAATTTTTGCTCCTGGGTTTATCTTTGAAGTTGTTTTTACTTTTCGAGTCAAAGGAGTTGTAAATCACCACCTAGGGTTTAGGTAGTGTCAGATTGTCTAGTTAGAATTAGTTCAGTGAGCAGGGTGTGCGAGTATGCAAAGCTCTGTAGGCGGGAGCAGTGTTTGTGAGTGATCAAAGCTCTATAGGCGGGAGTAGAGTTTGCAAGTAAACGAAACTCTATAGGAGGGAGCAGGGTGTGCGAGTCTAGTAGAGTGTTTCTGAGTGGGAGCAAATGTTTGCGAGTCTAGTAGAGTGTTTGTGAGCGGGAGCAAAAGGGTCTGCGAGTCTAGTAGAGTGTTTGTAAGCGTGATACTGTTTAATTCTAATAGAAATCTGGGAACGCAGCAGCAGGCAGGGGTTGCCGAAGCTGGGTAAATTTTGTGTGCGATTTATTTTTCAGCATATTTATTTCTGCAGTTTATTTCTGTGTTTAAATCGAGAAAATTTGCTATAAACCTATTCACCCCCCTCTAGGGTTAATCTAGATCCTACAAGTGGTATCAGAGCCCGGTATTTTGTTTTTAACTCTAGAGTCATGAATCCACCAAATAATATTTTTGTTGAGGGTCGTTTCAATATTATTCCTTCTATTTTCGATGGAACGGATTTTTTGAATTGGAAATTGAAAATGGAATTTTATTTAAAATCTCTTAATATTAAATGTTGGGATATTATTGAAAATGGGTGTGATATGACAAAGAAGGAAATTATCTCGATTAATGCTCTTGCTATGCATATGTTATATTCTCATATTAATCGTGATAATTTTTATTTCGTCTCTCATTGTGAAAATGCACAGAAAATTTGGAAAACTCTCGATGCAATATATGGTGCAAAAGTCAACAGCAATGAGAAGTCCTCCACAACCTACTCAGTTAAAGAAATATGCTTAACAGGATTGGTGAATAGCAGTTGTGATGAGCATGATGATGATAGAGCAGCCGAGCTGGCATTACTAATGAAGAATTCAAAAAGGAAATTTGTAGCCACGTGGAATAAAAGCGATAGCAGTGAAAGTGAGAAAGCAGATATGTACCTTCATGGGAATATAACCGATAGCGACGACGACGAGCCAAGCGAGGTATCAAAACTTACTCACTCTGAATTACTTATTTATTTCCACAAAGTAAATGACTGTTTTGAACGACTTAGGGAAAAATACGCTAAACTTGAATCACAAAAAGACACTTTGATAGAATTAAATGAACAACTTGACCAATTAGTTAAAACCTATCAAAGTAGGATCCCTAAGTGTGATAAGTGTCCAACATTTGAAGAAGAAATTAAAAAATCAGAAGTTAAAATGAAATCACTTGAAAATGAAATTCTGATTTTAAAAATTGAAAATACTAGAAGAGAGAATTCTATTAAAAAGTGCACACAATTGTTAAACGAAAATGAATCTCTCAAAATACAAGTCCAACAATTGTCAACGACTTTAGATAAATTTTCAAAAAGCGAAAAATCGTTGAATATGCTATTAGGAAAGCAAACTGTTAACACGGATAGAAAAGGACTTGGATATAATCAATCTAAAATTGTTGAAAACAAGATTAATCAAGAAAATTCAATATGCACGATTTGTAGAAAATATGGACACAATCACAATAATTGTTGGTATAGACCCAAACATGTGAAAACTATACCAATTTGGGTTCCAAAAGGCACAAATATAAAATCTTTGAAAGTCAAACAAATTTGGGTGCCAAAAGGAACATACATAAATAGTTTTGGGTCTCCACAAACATATTTTTCATATTCTGCCACTAACAATCATGGACCTATAAAACCAAATAGGTTACATAAATCTTTTCCCGTGTAGGTATGGTGGCAGGCTAAGGAACAACAATAGTGTTCTCTGGATTTTGGCTGTTCCAGAAACACAACGGGCGACAAAGCAAAGTTCCTTAGCCTAGTATAAAGGTGACAGAATCACAATGGACAACAACGAAAAATTATCGTAAAGGTAAAACAGGTAAAAAAAAATTTAACGATATATTAAATGTGATTATCTGCACCATACCCTAAATTAAAATCAGCCAATATTGAGATGAACAAAAGATGATGATTTTGATTCTATGATTTTTTGACTTGTTCTTATTTATAACCTTGATTTGTGCTTAAATGATGACCAATCAGATTTTCAACTTTGAACTAATCCATATAAATTTGTTCGGTCAAATGATGGTTACTCATGCTACACGTAGATATATTTGTTTTGACATTTTGGTTACTGCTTATAAATTTGCACGATTTCAAATTTCATGTGAAAGCTGTTAAAAAGGATTTTAAGAAATTGTTGAAACTTCAAGAAATTGTTTTTGAAATAATTATGATGTTGATTGACTGTTGATTACTCATGAATATAACTGTTTATCCAACGGTTTCTGAAATTAACACTATTTGTTTGAGTGTTAACATGGCTTCGTTTCAAATTTCATTCTGAGATAGCTTGTTAAAATTTCACAATCTGGTCTTTGACATCCAACGAGTGAATATTGAGTGAAACTTAAATTCAGATACAGATTACACTGGTAATATAGTTGATAGAAAAATTACTAGTGGAACGTGATTTTTGTTGAAACATTTAGTAACTGCATCATTTTTCAAAGAAAATATCTGCATATTTTTCACTCGAAATAATTTTTCAAATGGCAGATTTTTCTCATATAACCCCTTCGAGAAAATCTTTGTTGACCATATTTTCAAATTAGTCATTCTTATTTGATTTTAAATGACTATTTTGACTAATCTAACTCCCTAATGATTATCGAAAAGATCAATAGTGATTGAAAAAGTAACGAGTGTCGATATTTTTCATACATCACTCAAGACAATATATTTAGAAAAATTTCTTTAGAATTTCATAACAAGAGTTATAAAAACTTTTTGTTGGGTAAAAGTTCCATGACCATTTCTATTTCTATCATCTTTCTATTGACCATCACTCATCAAAGTTACATATAGTATGTAAATTTGTGGTAGTTTAAAAAGGAAATCATTCGTTCTTCAATATCTTTAAATTTGTGAAGGAAATTATTTGTGCTTAAATTTATTATATTTGGCAATAAAAATAAATATCCAAAGTATTCACTCTCATTTAAAAGTCCTCACGGTTATGCGTGGGTGAATTACTTGGATTTTTGATTATGTGCTTCCATGCTCATTTAAAAGTCCTCACGGTTATGCATGTATGGAACGCATATCAAAATTAATTGATTTAATAGACAAGTTGATTCTAATCCCATTTAAAAGTCCTCACGGTTATGCGTGCTTAGAAGATAATTGAATTTTTTTAAAAATAAAAATTGTGAATACTACTAATCTCATTTAAAAGTCCTAACGGTTATGCATGGTTAGTAGATATTCAAATTTCCTGAAATAAATATACCACAAATAGACAGAACTGTATTTTTTTGATGATTTTATCTCCATCACTTCTGAAAGTGGAATATGCGTCTAACAAGGGTAATTATGATTTTTGTTTGAGTTTTATTGAAATTTGATATTTATATTCAATTGAGTTAAATGTTTGATTCATGTTTGTCACTTCATCCCTATTTTTATAACACGATTATTCTTTTGCAGATAACAAAAGGGGGAGAGAATAGTTAAGATTTTGTCAAATAGAATCAAGCAAAGGTCAAATAATTTTCCATTTGCATATAGGCTCATTTACATATTTTTATGCATATATGTAGGGGGAGTATCATGTAGAGAGGAAGCATTTAAATAGGGGGAGAAAATTGAACGATCAAATACATTTAATACATTCAAAATCTTAAATATATGTTTGTTATCATCAAAAGGGGGAGATTGTTGAATATGCGCTTTGCGCTTATATGATTTTTGTTTGATGATAATAAACATATATACATTCGTTTAAATGTATTTGTTAATATACTATTCTATTTTTCACAGTTTAAATAAATATTTGTTGAATAAAATAAATTACACAGAATTTGAATTCAAACAGATATTTTATTCAAATAAATATTTATTACATTTTTGAATAGTACAATTTCAAGCTCTCACTATAACTATACAACTTTGATTACAATTACATCACATTTCATATTTACAGTTCATCTCACTACATACCACTCACACTCGTATTTATCTTCAACTTTCTTCCAGTTTGAATCCAGCATCTGAGCAATCTGCAAAAATATAAACTAACGCAGTAAAATTGAAAAAGAAATATTTTTGCAATTCAAAAATAAAAGATAATTTTTGAAAATATGATTTGCCTCAGTTATTTGGGTTGTTCGTCATAATTTGAATTTATCATACACGAACAACTTGTGACATACACAGTGTATTACTGTATATGCCACAAGGCCGTGCACACTGATATATACACTTGATAATGCTACAGGTACAGGTGAGCACAGGTCAAACCCAAATATAGGATTCAACTCAGGTGCGACATAAATTAAATCACGACACGAGCACAAGGTCGAATCCGAGTTTTGAAACTGGATTCAACACAAGGCAACTTGAAGAATGAAAAGCTTCGACAAATCAAAACTCCATCAAAGCACATGTATGCAGATCAGTGCAAGTGCCAACCAGAATAAAATCCAACACAGTTACAACCAACTACATGCAAGAGGCAACAAAGACCAATCAGTAGCATGCTAATGAATCATCAACAATGCAACAATGTGCAATGGTCAGAGACAACACAGTTCATGTACAAAGCTCAAGTACAATGTCAACAGCAATGAAATCACAAAGACCAAAATGCACCAGTGATGCAAGCTGCAGCGTACCAGAAGTGTATTTATCAAGTACATAATGATGCAATATCAAACTTCACAAGCAATGACCCGTGCAAATGACCAAGAAATGACAAAACAAAACCAGTTCAACAAGTATGAACCAGACAAGGCATAGCAACTACAACATGGCAGCAATGCACCAATACAAGTTCGACTAAAAGTGCAGACGACGGCTACTCAATGATACAGTAGCAAGCTACAAGTGATGCAGAACAAAGATGAATACAACAGAGATCAAGTTCAATGCCACAGCAATCATGACAACAGCCAGTTCAACAAAGATCAAGTCATGGAGTCGCAGTCACAATGAAACTGCAGTGGAACAGTTGCAACATGAATGAAAAGACCAGACACTACAGCATGTACAAGCCAAATAATTTAGATCAACTAATCAACAGTGCACAACCAACTCGAGAATATACACGATCAAGACCAAATGCAAACTGCAGTAGTACACTTGAACAAAATGAACAAGTGAAGCATCTGTGTAAACTGGGCAAGTATGGACAGAAGACAATGCCAACAACAAAGACCACAAAAGAAATGCCACCAGATCAGACCAAAGTGTAACAGACAAATTCCAAATGCATCAGTACATGAATACTGTAACAAATGCAAGCTCGACCAACATAATACAAACAAGCATGCAACAGCAAGCATGTAACAGAGACGAAGACTACAAGATGAACAATGATCATGCTACAGAAATGCATGTATGCAGCAGAAATAATAACAATGATTCACGGTAAATTCGAAGTGTTTTTAAAACCAAGTCAAAGCGGGTAAAAATCGAAACATCTCAAAATTCAAAGCCAATGTAGAAAGTCAAAGCCGTAATTCACAGGAAAGCCGTGCGCATCAAGCAAATTGAACAAGTCACAATTCAAAATCGTGGTAGCCAAGCAATTTGAATTAGTCAGTAAAAATCTCAAGCATCAATACCAGATCGAACGGCCAAAGACAAATTCAAATGAACTTATACGAACGTAATTCAAGGAATACGAACGCATATAAAAGCCCAATCATCATCGGCAATCAAATCATCGAATTCCAGAAAGCACAAAATCAGTAAAGCAAAAGGATATAGTTACATACCGGAATTCGATCAACGAAGCAGCCGCGGTGAGAAAATTAAAGAGCATCGAAGTCGAACAGTATCAAAGGTCGGCACTTCGAAGGCCCCAATTTGGATCGCAAGCCCTAATTTCTGAACGAACAAAGCAAACAGAGGCCGCCATTTTTCTTCACGAGTCAAAAGCAAGAGAAGTGGATCGGGTGGAAAAGATTAAAAGGGCCGGCTTTATTTTGTTAAAAGGGAGTTTAGTTTTATTAGGCTTTAATTTTATAAAAGGGGGTCTTTAGTTTTTTATTTTGAGCAAAGAAAATTGTGGAGTCAAGTTTATACTTTAATTTTTGCTCCTGGGTTTATTTTTGAAGTTGTTTTTACTTTTCGAGCCAAAGGAGCTGTATATCACCACCTAGGGTTTAGGTAGTGTCAGATTGTCTAGTTAGAATTAGTTCAGTGAGCAGGGTGTGCGAGTTTGCAAAGCTCTGTAGGTGGGAGCAGTGTTTGGGAGTAATCAAAGCTCTATAGGCGGGAGCAAAGTTTGCAAGTAAACGAAACTCTATAGGCGGGAGCAGGGTGTGCGAGTCTAGTAGAGTGTTTGTGAGCGGGAGCAAATGTTTGCGAGTCTAGTAGAGTGTTTGTGAGTGGGAGCAAAAGGGTCTGCGAGTCTAGTAGAGTGTTTGTAAGCGTGATACTGTTTAATTCTAATAGAAATCTGGGAATGCAGCAGTAGGCAGGGGTTGCCGAAGCTGGGTAAATTTTGTGTGTGATTTATTTTTCAGCATATTTATTTCTGCAGTTTATTTCTGTGTTTAAATCGAGAAAATTTGCTATAACCCTATTCACCCCCCCCCCCTCTAGGGTTAATCTAGATCCTACACTTTGCAGTATGGGGAATTGACTTGAATGACGAACTACCGATGGGCCGAGGCGGAGCCAAATATGCTATAGTGGCAGTCGACTATTTCACCAAATGGGTGGAAGCGGAACCTTCAAATAAAATATCTTCGGCAAAATTTATTAATTTCTTGATCAGAAATGTTCTATGCAGGTATGGGGTTCCACACAAGATTATATCGGATAATGGACTTCAATTTGACAGCGAGGAATTCACCGACCGGTGCCAAGAGCACGGAATTCACAAAAGCTTCTCATCTATAGCTTATCCCCAGGAAAACGGATAAGTCGAAGTTGTCAACAAAATTCTTAAAACTCTAATCAAGAAGAAGCTTGAAAAGTCGAAAGGCGCTTGGGTGAATGAACTTCCTACGACACTTTGGGCCTACTGCACGTCTTTTAGAACATCAACAGGGCATACTCCTTTCCCTTTGGCATACGGATCGGAGGCCATGCTCCCAGTTGAAACTGTAGTGCCATCCCACCGTAGGATCCAATACAACCCAGAAGAGAACGAAGAACTCCTCCACATGTCTTTGGATCTAATCGAAGAAAGAAGAAATGATGCAGCACTTAAAGAGGCAGCTCACAAGCAAAAAGTGGCAGCACGATACAACTCCAAAGTCAAGCACCGCAGCTTACAAGAAGGAGATCTTGTCCTCAAGCGGATCTTCCCGTGCCCCGGAGCGCTAGATCCAATCTGGGACGGACCCTATGTAATTCATAAAGACCTCCACGACGGAGCTTATATTTTGTCAACAGTGGACGGAGAGGTGTTCCAGAGGGCATGGAACATCCAACGCCTTCGTCGATACTTTTCTTAACTTGTACTGCCCATATGAAGTGAATTAACAAAGAGAATCAGTGGACGTAGGCATTTTCGTGCCAAACCACTTTAAAAATCTTGCCTCTTAACTTGTTCCTTTATATCTTGGCTACTTGTTAAGCTTTATCCTTTTCTGTTGAACAAAATCCTGTGTAACGGCATTTCCATTCTGGACACTTCACAGCACAACCTCATCTGGACAAGACCTAACAGGTACTATACGAATCTATGCCCTCGCCAATGAGACACTTTTGCTCCAGCATCCCTCTGCTGTGGGTTAACTCATTGCTCGCGACGGCCCTCAAAGCCAACTGTAATGAGCCGATTATAAGCCACCGAGAAGCCCGACTATAGCCGAGGCAGCTCATTACGGCGTTCGGCTCGCCAGCAACCGTGAACCGATTATAAGCCCCAACATAAAGTGTGGCCAGCCAGGGGCAGTTCACATTTGACGATCGGCACCCGCGCCGGCCGGCCACGGTAAATCGAATAATACCCACGATTACGGGCCATAATGGCCCGGGTAGTTACTGTGCGCGATCTCGGCTCCGATGTGTCTTAAGTACGGCTGTGATAAAAAAGAAAACTCCCCGCGGAGGCGTAAGATGGGTGACAAACGTCTCCAAGACCCACAGCTAGGGAAAGTGACTACAAAACCCGTTTGCCACGAACTTAAGCACATCGAAGGCCTTCCGTGATTGGAAGTTTTACTATTTCTTATATTTCCATTTTATTTATAAAAACTTTCCTCCTATCCCCTATAACAATCACTAAAGTACAGGACACAGAATAGGAGGCACTCGCTAATGGGAATAAGAACTCACAACTGGATGGCAGGTCATTTAGCTGCATTCCATATTCGATTACATGAGGCATTCAAAGCTACCGTCTACAGCTAAAACTTGAAGGGCGGTACTTTCTTCTCTTGTATACAAATACATAGCCTTAATTTATTCATCACATTAACATTGCAAGATATGGAATTATGTTCTAAGCAAGAGCGCGGCATTAAAACACAATTGACTCACTAGCACATGCACGGCTATATTTCTTATGCAACACATCAAAATAACGACAGCATTCAAATATGACAGAATCAGCTTATGTTATAAAATTACATGTTAAAAATAAAGTCGTTCATTAAAAATGACATAATTACAGCCCAAAATTACATTAATGATTTAAGACTAACATAGGTAGCAATGCCAAGTAAACTAAAAAATGTCCAGATCAAGCTAAGGAGCCGACTGCATCGGGGCTTCGCCTCTACCCTGCTAGCCCTCCGGGGTCTACTTAGCCGCCGGATCAGAGCTCCCAGCATGCTGACCAGAGGTAGTTGGCGTTTCAGAGGTCCCGCCTGTCCAATTCAGGAAAGGAATTCATTGAATAAACAATAAGCAACCAAGCTATGAAAAGGCTGAAAGGGAAAACTTACCAGCATTTGTTCATTGATCGTCATCTCCCAACTGCACACCTACCTCCTCGGCAGCGAGCAGCCGCATGCCCTCCTTCACCACCACTTTCTCCTCCTTAGTGAACTGGGCCGTAACCACATCCATCCTGAAGGCCATACCACCCTCCTTATCCGCATCAGCCTTGGCCTCCTCCAGAGCCCGGAGATAAATCCTGGCCATGATCCGGGGATAATCATCCATCTAGGATAAGATGCCCTGCTTCCAAGTACGGAAATACATATCCTGGAGCATCTCATCCATCATCCCTTCATTTTCGTCAAACTACCTCATTCGAACCTCGGAAGCCAACAGCTTTGCAACGGCAGCATCCCTCTCCGATCGGTATCGCGAGCGGTCAGCCTGAAGGGATTTCCTCATCGCCTCCATCTCCTCCTTCAGCTTGGCTTGGGCAAGCTCCACGGCTTCAAGCTTCCCAGATAACTCCTCTACCCGCTCGAGATCCGCTTTCCGAACCTCGTCCACCGTTGCAATGGCCATATAGATTCGTTCCTTGCAGATGGCCTCTATTTTCCGCAGCTCGGCTCTGCTAGCCTCTTCCATAGTTTTCTTTAACCGTCTGGAGGCAGCCTCATGCTCAGAGATCTGGATGGCCTGATCGGCGAGTTGCTTGGCCTGGTCGGCAACCACTAACCGCAATCTTATGTTGGCGCTCCCAATTTCCTCCCCGGCCTTGACCAATCGGGCATGATGCCCCATCAACTTCCTAGTCTCCTCAGCAACCCGGTCGATATTTGCCTTAGCTTCATCCCCCATGGTTACAATCCGAGAAGTAAGCAAATCAAGGTCCAGAGACTTGGCCTCATCAAGCACCCTTACCATAGGATTGCGAGGGAGAAGGTGCTCACCTGTAACCTCGTCAAAGGAGATATCATGAGAACCCGGATCCAGATCGGGATGACCCGCAAAGGGATTACGGGCCAAGCCGGGACGATCAATCTGAGCAACGGTAAGATTCTCAGACGGATGCAGAGAGGGTATGAACTCAGTATCCTCTCCCGTGATATCATGGATAGGCTGGGGTGGGGGCTGAGGACCAGGTGAAGTTAAAAGAAGAGTCAAAAATTCACCTTGACTCGCCGGGGTTGCCCTAGCCGAAATGCTCTCGAAAGATGGACCAACACCAGTCCCGGCCTTATCAGTTTTTTTTGGCTTCTCCACCAAGGCCGATCCTTCCTCCAACCCCTCAAAAGCCTGGCGGAAAGCATCATCCGTCCACTCTTGGATCTCCCATGCTTGCCCAGAAGACAAAGCCCCGGCGCCGTCACCGCTCCGTCCTTCGCCACCATCACCACCATCACCTTCTCCATCACCTCCGCTCTCCTCCTCGCCTCTTTCCTCCTCTACATTTTCCTCCTCTGGGACATCTGGGCATGTGCTAGGGGAGGGTCCATCGGATTTCTTGAGCTTCTTCCCCCCGACGACTGGAGGTATCGAGAAGGGTTTCCTCTTGCTGCTCTTTGTCGTGGCCCCTCCTTTGGCTTTGGCAGCCCTTTCCTCAGCTGTGTCTCTCTGCTTGACCACAGACTGACGTGGTAGAATCAAGTTGTGCTGCAGAAGAGTAGCATTCCTGATCAGGTAAGAAGCTGACTTCTCCCTTCCCAAAATGGCTTCTATCTCCGCGGCCATCTGAACCAGGTGATCGTTCTCCACGACCGCAAAGCCACCTGTCGCTAGCAAGAAATAAAAGCACATAAGAAGAAGCATTTCTGTCAGAACGGAAATTATAAATAAGCTTCAACTTACAGCCGGAGGTGAAGCGACGGATAGAAACGGAGTCGTCCTTGACAAAAAACCATTCTTTCTTGAACATGGTGAACTTCGAATATAAGTCCAGGACCGGCTTGAAGGACACGGCCGATTCCGAGCTAATGTACGGAGACCCTTTCTTGTAGCCCCTCAAGTTGTACAAATATCGGATCTCTCGGTTGGAAGGAGGGCGCCCGTATTTTCATTGGAAAATGATAAATAGGCTCACCAAGATAGCGTAAGAGTTGGGCTGAAGCTGGAAAGGGGCCACCTTTAGGTATGTGATGAAGCTGACTATCCAAGCATTGATTGGGGGAATGGCCCCACACATACAATGGTGCTGTAAGCAAAATATCCTTCAGGGGGATCATACGCCATGACTCCGTTCCCTGGCAGCACCATGAGTGCTCTATCAATCCCGAAAGAACGAGATATAACATCAAGCTGCTCCTCTTTGAGGGAGCTAGGAAAGCAGTCGGGAGGAGAGTTCAAGAGCTCCTGAGGGCCATATCCATCCACTAGTGATCTCGGGGTGGGTCCCTGTCGTCCCGGTCCTGGCTGGGCTGGGGGCACAACGAGGGACTCCCTTCTGTCCATAGATTTCCTCTTATCTGATCTAGTTTCCACTTTATGAGACATTTATCAGCAACACAAGAAAGTATATCGTTAAAACATATAAACTATGTAGTCTGGAATTTCGCTCGTAATCCGAAACATAAAAAATTCAAGGTTTGAGATCATTCGATACTTAAGATCCCCGAGTATCATTCAGTAACCCAAGATTCGAGTTCATTCGGTAATTCAAGATTTGAGTTCATCCGGTAATTCGAGTATATAAGTTCATTCGGCACTTATACTCCACGAAGTTCATTCAGAGAGTCGAGTCCCCGAAACCATTCGACAGTCCAGAGAAAAAAAACATTCGGCAGAAAAAGATCTCACCTGGTTCGGCAAAAATAAGATTCTGGTTCGGCTAACACGTTTGGTTCGGCAGAAATGAATGGTTTGGTTCGGCTGATAAGGAGAAACGAAAGCGTTAGGCCCCTATTTATAAGCAAATATCAATGACTGGACCAGTTGATTCGGCATTAGAGACCGGATGAAAGCGTCCAGGAAGAATCACTTAAAACAAAGCACGCCATATATAGGCATATGCCCTAGTTTGGGGGGCAAATGTTGGGTGTGTTTCGACCGGCTACCATCGAATCCATCCCTACCACCGAGTCAACATCCCACCGAACTAACTCACTCCCAAGCCACCACCGGTCCAATTCCCCTCACCACCGAACCAACTCACTCCCAAGCCACCACCGGTCCAATTCCCCTCACTACCGAACCACCTACTACCGAACCACCTACTACCGAACCAACCCACACTCCACCCATTGCCGAACCAAGTGCCACCGAACCAAGTTCCACCGGACCAAGGCATACCGGACCAACACTTCCAGGCCAGATTGCATCAGCCCAGGCCCACCAGCAGCTATATAATCCAAGACCCCTGCCCCCAACCTCACTCTATAAATAGAGGGGCAGGGGTACAACAATGGCGGACAAGTTTGAGAGCTCAAGCACGGATAGAACTTTCAAACAACTTTCAGATAGTTGTAATCAAAGCTTTGTGCTTATAATCTGAACGGAAAAGGAGAATAACATATAAAGTGGACGTAGGCATATTCTGGCCGAACCACTATAAATCTGTGTGTCTTTTACAGTTTAGTCCATCTATTTTTATATATTTGCATAAATCACCCAAATCATTAAGAACAACATATAATCAACTAAATCATACGACTTGGAGGTGTTTGCCCACTTTTTATGCAAACAGATTTCAACATTACTTGTAATTGTTTACAGCCAATTCATATACAACGACATTCAATTATTCATTTGCAATTAGTTTACATTCACTAATTTACATTCACATTTGGTTCACTTTCAATTCAAACCAATTTCCATTCAATTTAAATTTACTTAACTTCCAATTTGAATTTAATTGCTTTAGCTTTCAATTTTATTCATTCAATTGCATATGAACTTCTATTCAATCAATTGGCAATAATCTAACAACCAATGTATATCCAATACAACCAAATTTATCTTACTTTACATCCAACATTCATATTCACTTTGTTTACCTTCAATTTGGTTTAACATTCAGTTAGCCTTAAATGAATTTACACTTATATCCATTATTCTACATCAATTCATTACATTCAATTGATTAACATTCAATCCATTTATTTATTCAATTGCTAATTCATTTTGCAAATAAAGTTGGGTTTCATTATATAACTCAAGTCCACATCCATTTAATGACTTCATTTCATTAATTCATTTTGATACCAAAATCAACTTCATTCAGCATCACTTAAGTTATATTCCATTTCAAGTTTCCACTTATAAATCCAATTCAGATTCCAACACCAAAGTAAATTCTATTTAACTTATACCAAAGTTAATTTTATCACTTATTCAAATTCATACTTCGTTTTGCTTAACAAAGTTGTTTAACCATTTTAATAATTGGTTTTACTTACATCTTCACATTTAATAAGTTATACAACTCATTATTCAACTTCCAAATCTAATTTAATTTATTTAACTTCCCTTAGTTAAATTTCACATCATATATTTTATCATACTAATTCAAATTTATTTCAAGTTTACTAAAGTTAAAACTTTATTATCTCATATTATAAATTCAAAACTTGATAACTTATATTCATCAATTTCAACTTGGATTTTAATTTCAAATATGTTTATCACAACAAAGTTCAATTTTCAATTTATTTATACTTACTTAAATTTTCCTGCAAATTTAAATCATTTTTATTTAACTCACAATTCAAGTTTTAATTTAACTAATTCAACTTTTTCTATATCATGGATTAATTAGTTATCATATTAATTTAGTTGGATTTAATCCATTCTATTTTTATTTTTCCCAAGTTTGGATTTTTATTCAACTTAATCCCAATCAAATCTCATTTCAATTTATAATACTCATTTATACATTCACACTACCAATTTCATTCCATTAATGAATTTTATCCCAAATTACAAATCACATTTTTTTTAGTTTACATGCTCAAATTCCATTTGTATATAAATTCATTCCTTTGGTTATTATTTCAATTCCTATATAATAATGATAATACTTCAATATCATCACTTCCAAACAACCAAGCAATCATATATTATAAACATTTCAGAAAATCATTTCCTTTATATACAAAAATAGCTTTGGGTAAAATTATTTCATTTACCCTATTTAAAACAATACCGTGTCAGTTTATCTTGTTTAAGAGTTTAGAAATCCCTATCGAAACAGTTGGCTAGACTGCACCGACTAGAATCTATAAACAATCAACCGATAAGTCAACACAATACAAAACAATTTCATATTCACTAACAAATACGCTCTTATACCTATTACTACACTCAACTCATTCTAGAGTACTACTGACTCTATCTCTAATGAGTAATTCCCAACAGAGCCAAGGTTGTCGCTTAACCATATGCTCTGATACCACATGTAACAAATGCGATTTTATCGGGATCCGAAGGTTGGCATTCTTACGTCCACTGTATCAAATGCCGCATAATCGTATGCCCAAAAACCGAATTGTTAGGGTTAAAAAGAAGAGGTAGAAGAAAAAGATAGAAGAAGTAAGGAAACGGAACAGAAACAATATCAGCATCTCACATATCACAGCGGAACAACATATAATAGATAAATGAATAATCTTTAAACAAAGAACTATACATTTATTACATACATCATCAGAGTGTACAACAACAATATACAACACAACTGGACAATGGACAGTTATACAAACATGTCCCTACAAGTGAATTTACAGCGGAAAAGATAATATCATATACAAGTAATACGTCTCGCCATCTAGCTCACCACTTGAGCTCCATAGCACTCCTGAATCTAGAATGATCTGATAACCTGACTCTAGGCTACCCGTGTGGAAAATTATGGGCACCCAGAGTTTAGAAAGAGAACAATAAACTCCAGGTCAGTCATGGGACTGGTGTGAGAACTTAAAACAGTGATTTATCTTTTAAAATAACAACAACAACAAGGGAAGTGTAAAAAAATATCCGCAATGCTTTTGGAAAATGAAACTACCATAAGGCCTCCCCGCATACACACAATGCAAACGCAGAATTGGAGGAGATTTCTCCTTATGATAGTCAAAGATGCTTACTACGCAAAACAAATCATTTTGATATTATTATTATTAGTGCATAGTGATGAAAGCATTTCGAAAATAGAATATTAATCTTAGCCAGCATAGGTACCATTATAGTATGCCTACTATAGCTACCATATTAAATGGCAGGTTCTACAACTAAAACCGTACAAGGCTCGTATTGTTTCTTTGGATTTCCAACAAATGGTCAGGCTAAGGAAGTTCCTACTGCCACATGGGATCGCCTCTGGCGGGACGTCCCGGGAACTTAACCAGCTTTCTGCCAACACAAGGCCGAGTTACCTTTGTAACTAGGTAAATATGACACGAATATGCCATCCCCCGGTCCTTTGGGACCTTTTTCCGAGGGCCCTCAATCACAAAGCATCAACCACACAGAAAATAAGATTAGAGAAACCACATAAGTTAAGCATCAGGACTCCATACCTGACACCACCCTTTTCCAGAAGGGAATGACATACCCTAAAGGGCGCGACCCTCATAACCTTGCCGCATATTCCTGTTTTGACCATTTCCGGGGTGTGAGTTATGACGAATCTCGTCCACAAAGCTACGCTTTTTCACAAAGCCACGCTTTGATTAACAAATGATCAATAATTAATCATCACACAGCAACACTCAGCATGCCACATTACCAAATTGGGAATATATTGCTGATAACCTTCAACTACATGAACTCTGAGCTCGTACGTCTCAGAGAAGGGTGTTAAGCTAAGAGAATAAATTCTCCACCACCAACAGAGATGTATTTGAAAGAAATCTACTTTATATCTCAAAATTTAATGTCAGACGCGTAACCATACAAGTCTGTTCCGGGTTCGAAAAGAACCGAAGGCACTTCAAAAGAAGCCCTTGCAATCCGGATATTCACAATCCCGATCGAATTTCCCAACACAAAGGAAATCTCCATACCGTAGCTAACGGTGCAGAAACAATCGATAGGTCATCCTACCGTTATCACAAATATCCTGTCTTCACCACCGGTCTTCAATGCTATCCATTACGTCGTATCACTATTCGGAATGGGTAATCCGAATAACGAGCGCAATAATTTAAAAATAATTGTAGCATTCAATTTCAACCAATTCACAACAAATAGCCATTTAAGGGTGAATATTGATAGTCGGTTATTTAACTATCAATCAATATTCACAACATCACCCAATTTCAAATAATTTCCCAAATTATTTATTTTCAAAAAAATATCTTTGCAAGATATAAGTTCCACACTTCATCCATTTGAAAACAGATTTCAAATCAATTTTCACCTTTACAACTTTCATTTCAAAATGGTTCATTTAAACCAATCAAATAAATCCTTACCGATTTACTTTAAATTTACGTCCCAAATTCATAAATTTATTTCCACACTTTTAAAAATAAATCAATGTTTATTTTTAAAACAAATTTCCCTTATAAATTTCCATTGTGAATTTACATTTCCAAATATTCACTTTTTTATACGATTTTTCAAATCGATTTCAATTATTCACTTTCAATTTATCTTTAAAAGATATAATCTCAAAACATTCACTTCATATTGGAAAACATTTCCATACTTATTCAATAATAAGTAATTCACAAATCCATTTATTTCCAACATTTTAAAAATATTCAATATACTTAAATCACCATTAAGTATATATTTTTATTCTTTAAGGAAAACATTCTCTTAAACACATTTATTTGAGTCAAAACGAATGTT
The DNA here is from genome assembly GCA_030765085.1 of Allium cepa. Classification (NCBI taxonomy): domain Eukaryota; kingdom Viridiplantae; phylum Streptophyta; class Magnoliopsida; order Asparagales; family Amaryllidaceae; genus Allium; species Allium cepa. The sequence continues at coordinate 363,117,525 of CM060934.1, read as the reverse complement.
GCGTAAAACATCGTTACGACAACCCAAAATCACTAGTATAGGGATTCGAAATTAAGATAGATATATAAATCCCAATACTATATAAAACATTTCCTTTCGGAAATCATTTACTATAACAACAGTGTTATAGTCCACCATTTCCTTATTTCTCGAAAACGTCTATTTCAACAATGAATGTTGAAATCTATGGTTTCGATACTTAATACATTTTAAAACATATTTAAATCGTTTTAATTCTATTTAACATATCACTTTCCCAAAACATCTCTTTAATATTCAATTCACTGACCAAAATCAGGAACATACTTTGTTAACCAAATTCAACATTTCTACATTTTATTTAAAGGATTATCCACTGTCCAAAATCGTGGATATACTTCCTTTAATAAGCTATAATAATTAAACTTATCAAAATAAGTCGATTTCGGATTTATAAAACAATGTTTATAAATTCCATTTATACTTTATAACAACTTCAACTTATAAAATCACTTTATTAACAAATTCTATCCATATCCCATTTACATGCCAAAATCCAATTTATAAGTTAATTACTTATAAAAAAAATATTTTACAAAAATCTATTCATTTTATAATTTCACAATTTATAAATCTATAGATTTCATCCACTTATGAAATCCATTTATACTTCATTTTAATACTTATAAAAACTCGTTTTATAATTCCAATATTTTAATTTATAAATATCAATTTTATAAATCTTTTATATAAATCATTTATAATAATTCAAAAATCCCAGTTTAAACCATTTTATAAATTAATCAACTACTTATTTCAAAAATCACATTTAGGTATATTTCACAAAAATCATAATTTTTATAACACAAAAATCTCAACGTTTATTTATTTAAAATGAATCAATTTCAAAAATTAAATTTTATTATGAATTCTCAACTTAAATTTTCAGAAATCCAATTTTATTTATTTTCGGCATATAACGATACCAAAATATATATTCAGCTAAATTTTAGCCTTTAACGATTTCAATCACAAAGATAATCACACAGATTATAAATAGATCAACACACAACATTGAAACCAATTCAAATGTTTGAGGAATCCAGTTGGATTCCTCTAACATGTTTCCCTGCATCCAAAGATGTTAGCGCAATACCAATTCCACTTCGAGGTGAAACATCGCGGTATATGTTTTAAATAAATAACATCCGCTTAATATACGGCGTATAGGGTCTATTTCAATACAACAGATAATAATTATCATCCAATCACACAATCAAGAAATTTTAAATCTAACTATTTAAAATTAAATCGAAACAATTCGATTGAGTGAGAAGTTCTCACATTGAGTTTCCGATAACAGTTGTAGCGTTTTGTTTCGAATAAAATTAAACGTGCGTTTAATTTTATCCGAAATTATCACTAGCTCCAAACGAATCCAAACAAGCTCCATTGCGTAGTGCTCGAAAAAATGATTGCAGCGCAATTCGTTTCGTAATTTTCCGACCTCGTATGAACAAGATATAGCATTACAAAGTTTACACAAATTTTAGTATAATTAATTTACATTTTCCTTTAAATTTTTAAACCCTCACTCTTTCTGGCCGTGCATTTTCTTGATGAAATCAGGGCCATGTTTTTACTTTCTTCTCCAACTCCAGGAAAACACGTTCGTCTTCAAACCCACTGCCGCCCTCACCCTTGAATTTACGCCACCACCATAAACGTCGAGGCAAAGATCAGGGACCTCCATTCCATGCGCCTACCAGAGCCTCACCCACGGCCAGAGCTAGGTGGAGCTCGGCCTCCCCTAGGCCGTGACAAACGTGCTCGAACGCACAGTGTTCCGTGCCAAATTGCCGTCAATCGGCTGCGTTAAAATTGATCTCCACCGTAGAAGTCGTCGAGCTCGTTACGATCTTCAATGTTGTAGTTGAAAGATTTTGCTATAAGTGGATGGATCTAAAGATATTGAGGGAGAAAGTATGGAGTATTTCGGCCATTGATATAGAAGTGGCGGCCTGAAGCTTAAAACCCTAGCTAGGTTTTGTTTTGTGAAAAATAGCAAAATGTAGGTCCATTTATAGAAAATTGCAAAATACTATTCATCTCCAAATTTTCCGAACTCCAAACGAAGCATGCCGGCTGGCGTTTCTAGGGTTTACCCCACGTTCCGGACACAATGGAATATGTTTCGTAGGCTAATTCAATCATATGTGCGAGTTACGGAATTAAACGATCAAATTTAAATTAAATCGATTAAACCAATTTCTATGCGTTTTGGCTAGCCCCGGACAAACCGTAAATCCGATTGATACGAAATTTGAAATCTTACGATAATATAACATTACGGATCCGATGAAACTAGTTTCATCGGAATCTGAGACTGTTTGAAAAATGACTATTTTCACTAGTCGATTAAATATTAAAATATTCAATTTCTGCAATTTAACTTTTAATTCAATTTTAAAAGTTCACAAACATTGTTCTAACTCGAATATGATTTAAATCATTTTTAATCACATTAAACCCAATTTCCAATTATTTACGCAATTCCAAATATTAAATTATCGATTTAATTATCCAATTAAATCTAAATATTCGAAAAATAAATTATTTGACTTACAAATTTTACTTGTTGATATTTAAAATCAATTAAATATCTGAATTTCAAATGACAGAAATTCTGGGTCGTTACAATAAGAAAGAGAGAAAAGAAACTAAAGTGCATCCTTGACAATGGGAGATCTATGAATCGAGCAATTTGGGTAGTGGAAAAAGAAATTTCCACGTTGTTCGACTAAATTTCCATCCTTGTCAAAGCACATTTCGCCAACGCAAACAACTTTGTCGTCCTCTTCAGCGTGCTCTTCTTCCAAGAGGGCTTCTTCTTCCTCGCCGTCCTCTTGCACTTGAACACCTGAAGATTCTTCATCAATCAAGATGGGATTGGTGTAACGACCCAGAATTTTTGATAATTTGAATTTGAGTATTTAATTAATTTTAAATATTAATAAGTGGAATTTTTAAGTCGAATAATTTATTTTTCGAATATTGGATTTAATAGGGTAATTTAAATCGATTTATTTAATAGTGAAATTCTAGAAATAATTTAATATTGGGTTAAATATGATTGAAAATGATTTGGAAAATTTTATTTAATCATATTAAAGTTATAGAAATGTTTTAGAACTTGTAAAACTGAATTTGGAATTTATTTGTAAAAATCGAATATTTTAATATTTAATTATCGACTGAAAAATAGCCAATTTTTGAACAGTCTCAGAATTTAACGAGACGAGTTCCATTGGATCCGTAATAGTTAGTTATTATCGGATTTCAAATTTCGTAGCAAACGGAGTTGTCGTTTGACCGTGGCAGCTCGAAACGCATCGATATCGTTTTAATTTTAATTCGGCGAGTTAAAATAGCCATTTTTCAAACGGTCTCGGATTTCGACGAAACCAGTTTCATCGGATCCGTAATATGATATTATTGCAAGATTTCAAATTTCAAGTCAATCGGATATATCGTTTGTCCGGTACAAGCCAAAACGCCTAGAAATCGTTTAAATCGGTTTTAATTTAAATTGATCGTTTAATTCCATATCTCACACATACGATCGAATTAGCTTACGAAACCTGTTCCATTGTGTCCGGAACGCGGAAAAACCTCAGGATAGCCTGTCGGAACGTGAGAATTTGAGGTCGTTTGCATAAACTGTTAAATCGAGAAATTATATTCATTAAATAATATTAAAACTAATTTATATATTCATTATCATCTCTAACCCTAGCTTATTTTACCGGCCGCCGCTAGGGCATATGTCAATGGCCGAAATCGATTTACATTCTTCTTCCCAAATCTCTCAATCCTTGCTTTCATTTCGAAAACTTCCAACGGAAGAAAGGTAGATCTCTCCGAGCTCGTGAGATCCAACGGTTGAGATCGACTATCGTCGACCAGAGGAGAGGCAGGAGGGCCGCGTTCGTATGGGGCTTACGTGCGTTTTGCCGAGCCTTGGGGCCACCGAGCTGCTTGTGTTCGTGGGCGAGGGTGGAGATGGTGGAGGCGACTGAGGTGGCAAGCTCCGATCGAGCTCGAAGGCTTCGGTGATGCGGCGATTTCGTGCCCTAGGAGATGAGCATGGGTTCGATTATTACCTGAGGGCGCGCGTGATTGTTGAAGGAGGACGAAGCGGGCCTTGGGCCGTGTCGTTTTGGTGAAGCTATTTAATTTGAAAAAGAATTTGTTTTCAATTTAATTCAAACTTTGTAAAAATCATAACGAATTCATACGACCTCAGATTTCGATGATTTTGGAAGCGTTGGAATCGCAGAGTCGAGCACTACGCGATGGTGCAGATCCGGATCCATTCCGGGCAAGTAGAAATTTAGGTTAAATCGGACACCGTCCGGTTTAATTTGAATTTCGAACGCTCGCCGAAACCAAGGTGAGAACTCCTCACTCAATCAAACTGTTTGGTTTAAAATTTTAAATAGTTAATATTGATTGATAATTGTTGATTGATTGTGGTAGTAGATATAATAGGATATATATTATATATAGCAATATATATATATTGGCATATGTATATATTGGATTTGATTTCCCGCCTCGTATAGCGGATGAGACCCTATTGCGCCGCCTATTAAGCGGATATTTATAAAATCCCATATACCGCGATATTCCACCTCGAAGTGGAATTGGTATTGTGCTAACGTCTGTGGTTGCAGGGTAACAGGTTGGAGGGATCCAACTGGATTCCTCACATATTTATTTGTTTATAAATATTATGTTGATTGTTGATAATCATATTGATATATGACACTTATCCCCGTGATTGACCATCTGATGCTGTTGCATCATCGGATTCAATTTTTAAAATTAAAAATAACGGTTTTGAATTTAAAAGGGGTTTTAAATCGATTTTTCAAAGAGTATGGTTTATTAAAAATTTTGAATTGATTAAATTTTAAAATAAATAGATGGATAAAATTTTATGTTTTAAAAATTTATATTTTTATAAAATATAACTTAAAAGAAATCTTTAACAATAATAGGTTTTTATAAAATAGTTAAATTTGGTTTTTTGGGGAGTTATTATTATTAATGGTTTATATAAAGGATTTTATAAATGGATGTTTTTAAATAAAAATTATTGAAGTTATAGGATAAATTTATAAAGTGTTAAGTTGATGTATAACATGAATTTCACTAGGATTTATAGATTAATAAATGTGAAATTTATAAAACGAACGGTTATTGGAAAAATTTAAGTTTATAAGTTATTAACTTATAGAAATGGATTTGGGCATTAAAAAGGGGAATTTTATAGAAATTGTTAATAAATGAAGATTTCATTAGTTGAAATTATTATAAACCATAAAGAAATCTTGTAAGTGATAAGATTTTAAATTGGTGAAGTTCAAAGGAACGATTTGGTAAATAAATAATATTATAAGTATTTAACTTACAATATGGCTTTTGGGTATGAAATTGGGTTATGTAAATTGCATCGGATTAATAAAGGAATTTATAAAATTGGGGTTTATAATAGAAGTGGAATTTATAAACTATGTTTATAAATTTGAAATCCATCGAATTTGATAAATTGAAATATGGGAATTTGTTAAGTGGGCTATATTCACTATTTTGAATATTGAATAGATTATTAAATAAAATGGGTTTGTTTTTAGGAAAGGAATGTTTTAAATGGAATTTAAAACGAATTAAAGGTGTTTGAAAATGTATTGAGTATTGAAAACATAGATTTCAACATTGATTGTTGAAATAGACGTTTTCGAGAAACAGAAGGGGATAATTTGTATAGTATTGGATTTATATATCTATTTTTAATTTCAAATCCATATACTAGTGTTTTTGGGTTGTCGTAACGATGTTTTTCGCAACATTCGTTTTTAACCCAAATAAATGTGAATAAAAGAATGTTTTCTCAAAGAGAATGGAATAAAATACTTAACGGTAACTTAAGTATGTTGAATATTTTCAAAATTGTTGAAAATAAATTAAAGTGTGAATTACTTATTATTAAATAAGTTTAGAGATGATTTTCTAATATGAAATGGAACATTTTGAAAATTCACCTTTTAAAGGTAAATCGAAGTGAATAGATGGAAATTGATTTGAAATCGTGTATGTGTAGATATTTGGGAAATTGGAAATTCACTTTGGAATTTATAAATAGGAAGGGAAATTTGTTTAAAAATAAATGTTGATTTATTTTGAAGTATGGGATATAATTTTACGAATTTGAAACGTAAGTTAAAAAAATAAATCGGTAAAGATTTATTTGGTGATTTGAAATTTGTTTTCAAAAGGTATATATGGTTAAGGTGATTTGAAATTAGTTTTCAAATGGTTAAGGTTATTTGAAATTGGTTTGCAAATGGTTAATGTAATTTGAAATTTGTTTTCAAATGGTTAAGGTGTTTAATTTGAAATGGGTTTTCAAATGGGTAAAGTGTGGAAAATTTTATTGTGAAGGTGTTTTGGTAAAGCAAATAAATTGGGAAATTATTTGGAGATTGTGTATATATATCTTGTAAAGATATTTTGGGACTTAATAATTTTGGAAAAATTATTTGGAATCTGATGATGTGGCGCATCTTTATTGATAGTTAAATAACCGACTATCAGTATTTACCCTTGGATGGTAATTGTTGTGATTGTTTGAAATTGAATGCACACTTATTTTTAAAATAAGCGCTCGCTATTCGGTTTAGCCGGGAGAGGACCTTTGTGTCATATATCCCATTCCGAATATGCGATACGTCGTTTGGATTGCATTTGAAGACCGGTGTTGAAGACCGGGTATTTGTGAAAACGATAGGATGACCTATCGATTGTCTCCGCATTGTTAGCTACGATATGGAGATTTCCTTTGTGATGGGAAATTTTATCGGAATTGTGAATACCCGGATTGCAAGGGCTTCTTTGGAAGTGCCTTCGGTTCTGTTCGAACCCGGAACAGACTTGTATGGTTACGTGTCTGACATTACATTTTGAGAGATAGAGCAGATTTCTTTCAAATACATTTCTGTTGGTGGCGGAGAATTTATTCTCTTAGCTTAACACCCTTCTCTGAGACGTACGAGCTCAGAGGTTATGTAGTTGAAGGTTATCAGCGATATTTCCCAATCTGGTAATGTGGCATGCTGAGTGCTGCTGTGTGATGATCATTGGTTGGTCATTTGTGATATGATCATTTGTTTGATCATTTATCTTTGTGATTATTGCTTTGGTCATCTGTGGACCCGAAGCATGGCTTTGTTACACAAAGCGTAGCTTTGTGGACGAGACTTCGTCAGGACCTCACTCCCCGGAAATGGTCGAAACAGGAATATGCGGCAAGGTTATGAGGGTCGCGCCCTTTAGGGTATGTCATTTCCTTCTGGAAAAGGGTGGTATCATGGTATGGAGCCCAGATATTTACTCATGTGGAAACACTATATCTATTTCTGTGTGGTGTTGTTGGTATCGAGCGCTCGGATAAAGGTCCCAAAGGACCGGGGGATGACATATTCGTGTAGTAGTTACCTAGTTACAGAGGTAACCCGGCCTTGTGTTGGCAGAGATCTAACCGTAACGTTAGTTTCTCGGGACGTCCCGCCAGAGGCGATCCCATGTGGCAGTAGGAAGTTCCTTAGCCTGACCATTTGTTGGAAATCCATTCCTCCAATACGCGCCTTGTACGGTTTTAGTTGTATTACCTGCCATTCACTTATGGTGGTCACCACTGTTTGGATGGTAGCTATAGTAGGCATAGTTCGGAATGTCTATGCTGGCTAGGATTTATATTCTACTTTCGAAATTGTTTTCTACACTATGCACTAGTAATAATATCAAAAATGATTTGATTTTCGCGTAGTAAGCATCTTTGACTATCATAAGGGGAAATCTCCTCCAATTCTGCGTTTGCATTGTGTGTGTGGCGGGAGGCCTTATGGTAGTTTCATTTTCCAAAAAAGCATTGCGGATTTAAAAATTTAAATTTTCTTGTTGCTTGTTTAAAGATAAACTATTTTTGAGTTCTCACACCAGTCCCATGACTGACCTGGAGTTTATTGTTCCTTTCCTAAACTCTGGGTGCCCACTATTTTCCACACGGGCAGTCTAGAGTTAGGTTATCAGGTTATTCTGGATTCGGGAGTTGCTGTGCAGATCTGGAGGCGAGCCAGATAGCGTAGTCTATTATCTATTGTATATATATCTTTTCTTTTTCCGCTGTTGTTGTTGTACACTCTGATTGATGTAATGTAATGTGATGTAATGTATAAAAATGTATAGTTCTTTTGTTTTAATGAATATTCATTTATCTATTATATGTTGTTCCGCTGCGACTGTGAGATTCTGATATTATTTCTCGTTCTGTTACTTGTTTTTTTTTTTTTTTTTTTCTGTTTTCTCTTCTCTTTCTTTTCTTTCTTCTTCTACCTCTTTCTTCTTCTAAAACCCTAACGGTTCGATTTTTCGGCAACGAAAAATCGCGATCGTTACATTTGGTATCAGAGCATATGGTTAAGCGACAACCTGCTCTGTTGGGTATTACTCATTAGAGATAGAGTCAGCAGTACTCTAGAATGAGTGTGAGTGTAATAATAGATATGAGTGCGTATTTGTTAGTGAATATAAAATTGTTTTATATTGTGATGATTGGTTTGTTGAGTGGTATATGAACCTTCGTCGGCGCAGCCTCGAAAACTGAATCGAAGGGGTTCCTAAACACTTGAATAGAACAATTCGACACAATATTGTTTTAAATTGGGTAAATGAAATAATTTTGCCTCGATTATATTTTATATATAAAGAGAAAATAATTTTTCAAGAATTATTGAAGTGTGTATATAATTGATTGCTTGGTTGTTGTAAATGATATATATATATAAAATAATTAAAAGTTGTTTGAATAAGCTAATAAAAGCAACTATTGTAAAAGAATAATGGTATAAACCAATGAATCATAAGATGAAATTATAATTAATAATGATTTACAATTGTAAGATAATCATGTATGTATATAAGAACTAAAAATTATATAAGTAAAAAGGTTTATAAAAGTGATTTATGAATAGAAAGAAAACTTTTTGAAAGAATATTTAGCATTGATTTCACTATTGTCACTGGGAAATAATAAGGGTGATGACTGCAGCATCATCAGTATCATTTTCGAGTTTCTATGTGATGGATTTGCTACAAAAATGAATTTAAAATTGAAGTTTTGTTGTAATAAATCAATTTGAAATTAAAATTCAACTTGAAGTTGATAAGTATAAGTGAAAAAGGTTTTGAACTTATAATATAAGTTAGAAGTTGAATAATAAGTTTTATAACTTATAGAATGGGAAAATGTAAGTGAAACCAGTTATTGAAGTGGTTAAACAATTAAGTTAAGTAAAATGGAATATGAATTTGAATATTGATATGAATTTGGCTTAAGTAAAAGTTAAATAGGATTTACTTTGGAATTTAAAATCCGAATTGAATTGATAAGTAGAACTTAAGTTTAATTAACAAATGATGTTTAAATGGAATAACTTAAGTGAAGTTGAATAAAAAAATCGATCTTTGCATCAAAGTTAAATAATCAAGTGAATTAAATGATGTAAATAAAGTTGAAATGGAATATAACTTAAGGAATATTGAAAGAATTGATGTTAATATCAAAGTAAGTGAATAAAGTGAGTAAATGAAATTGTTAAAGATGTGAACTTAAGTTATATAAATGAAATTCAATTTTATTTGTAAAAAAGAACTAGCAATTGAGTTAAAGTATGAATTGAATGTTAATCAATAGAATATGAATAAGTTGATATGAAACGATGTATGTAAGTGTAAATTCATTTGAAAATAGTTGAATAATAGAATGAAAATCAATTGAATGTTAAACCAATTGGAATTAAAACAGTTGAACCAAATTGAATGTAAGTAAAATGGATAAAATTTGGTTGTATTGGATGTGCATTGGTTGTTATTTGCTTGTTGGTTGATTGTATGAAAATTCCTTAAGTGTTAACGAAATTGAATCTACTAAATTGAAAGCTATGTAATTGAATTCAAATGAAAATTGGAATGCAAAGTTGAATGAAAATGAATATGCAACTTCAATAGTAAACTAAAAGTGGTATAAGAAGCATGTATTGGAAATTTTATAATTGAATTGGCAAATTGGTTTGAATATTATAATTGGATATTATGCTAGCAGGATATACAGGTTATAAAGGAATTGGGATTTTGATTTCAAAGTTAAAAAAATTTGTAACGCTCGACAAAAAGGTACGTATTTCAGTTTTTATATGAGATTTGATGATTTCCTTCTCCAGCCACTTGGCTTTCTTCTTTTCTTTTTGATTCTGAGGGGCCGTAGAGCCGTTTTGTAGTCGTACCGATCTAGCCGCGCAAAGGAGACTCTGGCGAAATTTTTCGAAAATTTAGGGAGTTAGAGAAATTTTGAGAAATTTTGAAAGTTTGAAATTTGAATTTAAATTTAAATTTGAATTGTTGAGTAAACAATGTTGTTTGAAACTTATAATTGGAGTTGGAAAGCTAATTGAAATGATAGTATATCTTTAATAAAAAGATTTGTTTGAAAGGTTAATAAAACTGATTAGCTTTGGAAAAATAATAAACGGATTATGAATCATTCTCCTTAACTTGCAATTTCGAGGACGAAATTCTTTTAAGGGGGGAAGATTGTAACGACCCAGAATTTTTGATAATTTGAATTTGAGTATTTAATTAATTTTAAATATTAATAAGTGGAATTTTTAAGTCGAATAATTTATTTTTCGAATATTGGATTTAATAGGGTAATTTAAATCGATTTATTTAATAGTGAAATTCTAGAAATAATTTAATATTGGGTTAAATATGATTGAAAATGATTTGGAAAATTTTATTTAATCATATTAAAGTTATAGAAATGTTTTAGAACTTGTAAAACTGAATTTGGAATTTATTTGTAAAAATCGAATATTTTAATATTTAATTATCGACTGAAAAATAGCCAATTTTTGAACAGTCTCAGAATTTAACGAGACGAGTTCCATTGGATCCGTAATAGTTAGTTATTATCGGATTTCAAATTTCGTAGCAAACGGAGTTGTCGTTTGACCGTGGCAGCTCGAAACGCATCGATATCGTTTTAATTTTAATTCGGCGAGTTAAAATAGCCATTTTTCAAACGGTCTCGGATTTCGACGAAACCAGTTTCATCGGATCCGTAATATGATATTATTGCAAGATTTCAAATTTCAAGTCAATCGGATATATCGTTTGTCCGGTACAAGCCAAAACGCCTAGAAATCGTTTAAATCGGTTTTAATTTAAATTGATCGTTTAATTCCATATCTCACACATACGATCGAATTAGCTTACGAAACCTGTTCCATTGTGTCCGGAACGCGGAAAAACCTCAGGATAGCCTGTCGGAACGTGAGAATTTGAGGTCGTTTGCATAAACTGTTAAATCGAGAAATTATATTCATTAAATAATATTAAAACTAATTTATATATTCATTATCATCTCTAACCCTAGCTTATTTTACCGGCCGCCGCTAGGGCATATGTCAATGGCCGAAATCGATTTACATTCTTCTTCCCAAATCTCTCAATCCTTGCTTTCATTTCGAAAACTTCCAACGGAAGAAAGGTAGATCTCTCCGAGCTCGTGAGATCCAACGGTTGAGATCGACTATCGTCGACCAGAGGAGAGGCAGGAGGGCCGCGTTCGTATGGGGCTTACGTGCGTTTTGCCGAGCCTTGGGGCCACCGAGCTGCTTGTGTTCGTGGGCGAGGGTGGAGATGGTGGAGGCGACTGAGGTGGCAAGCTCCGATCGAGCTCGAAGGCTTCGGTGATGCGGCGATTTCGTGCCCTAGGAGATGAGCATGGGTTCGATTATTACCTGAGGGCGCGCGTGATTGTTGAAGGAGGACGAAGCGGGCCTTGGGCCGTGTCGTTTTGGTGAAGCTATTTAATTTGAAAAAGAATTTGTTTTCAATTTAATTCAAACTTTGTAAAAATCATAACGAATTCATACGACCTCAGATTTCGATGATTTTGGAAGCGTTGGAATCGCAGAGTCGAGCACTACGCGATGGTGCAGATCCGGATCCATTCCGGGCAAGTAGAAATTTAGGTTAAATCGGACACCGTCCGGTTTAATTTGAATTTCGAACGCTCGCCGAAACCAAGGTGAGAACTCCTCACTCAATCAAACTGTTTGGTTTAAAATTTTAAATAGTTAATATTGATTGATAATTGTTGATTGATTGTGGTAGTAGATATAATAGGATATATATTATATATAGCAATATATATATATTGGCATATGTATATATTGGATTTGATTTCCCGCCTCGTATAGCGGATGAGACCCTATTGCGCCGCCTATTAAGCGGATATTTATAAAATCCCATATACCGCGATATTCCACCTCGAAGTGGAATTGGTATTGTGCTAACGTCTGTGGTTGCAGGGTAACAGGTTGGAGGGATCCAACTGGATTCCTCACATATTTATTTGTTTATAAATATTATGTTGATTGTTGATAATCATATTGATATATGACACTTATCCCCGTGATTGACCATCTGATGCTGTTGCATCATCGGATTCAATTTTTAAAATTAAAAATAACGGTTTTGAATTTAAAAGGGGTTTTAAATCGATTTTTCAAAGAGTATGGTTTATTAAAAATTTTGAATTGATTAAATTTTAAAATAAATAGATGGATAAAATTTTATGTTTTAAAAATTTATATTTTTATAAAATATAACTTAAAAGAAATCTTTAACAATAATAGGTTTTTATAAAATAGTTAAATTTGGTTTTTTGGGGAGTTATTATTATTAATGGTTTATATAAAGGATTTTATAAATGGATGTTTTTAAATAAAAATTATTGAAGTTATAGGATAAATTTATAAAGTGTTAAGTTGATGTATAACATGAATTTCACTAGGATTTATAGATTAATAAATGTGAAATTTATAAAACGAACGGTTATTGGAAAAATTTAAGTTTATAAGTTATTAACTTATAGAAATGGATTTGGGCATTAAAAAGGGGAATTTTATAGAAATTGTTAATAAATGAAGATTTCATTAGTTGAAATTATTATAAACCATAAAGAAATCTTGTAAGTGATAAGATTTTAAATTGGTGAAGTTCAAAGGAACGATTTGGTAAATAAATAATATTATAAGTATTTAACTTACAATATGGCTTTTGGGTATGAAATTGGGTTATGTAAATTGCATCGGATTAATAAAGGAATTTATAAAATTGGGGTTTATAATAGAAGTGGAATTTATAAACTATGTTTATAAATTTGAAATCCATCGAATTTGATAAATTGAAATATGGGAATTTGTTAAGTGGGCTATATTCACTATTTTGAATATTGAATAGATTATTAAATAAAATGGGTTTGTTTTTAGGAAAGGAATGTTTTAAATGGAATTTAAAACGAATTAAAGGTGTTTGAAAATGTATTGAGTATTGAAAACATAGATTTCAACATTGATTGTTGAAATAGACGTTTTCGAGAAACAGAAGGGGATAATTTGTATAGTATTGGATTTATATATCTATTTTTAATTTCAAATCCATATACTAGTGTTTTTGGGTTGTCGTAACGATGTTTTTCGCAACATTCGTTTTTAACCCAAATAAATGTGAATAAAAGAATGTTTTCTCAAAGAGAATGGAATAAAATACTTAACGGTAACTTAAGTATGTTGAATATTTTCAAAATTGTTGAAAATAAATTAAAGTGTGAATTACTTATTATTAAATAAGTTTAGAGATGATTTTCTAATATGAAATGGAACATTTTGAAAATTCACCTTTTAAAGGTAAATCGAAGTGAATAGATGGAAATTGATTTGAAATCGTGTATGTGTAGATATTTGGGAAATTGGAAATTCACTTTGGAATTTATAAATAGGAAGGGAAATTTGTTTAAAAATAAATGTTGATTTATTTTGAAGTATGGGATATAATTTTACGAATTTGAAACGTAAGTTAAAAAAATAAATCGGTAAAGATTTATTTGGTGATTTGAAATTTGTTTTCAAAAGGTATATATGGTTAAGGTGATTTGAAATTAGTTTTCAAATGGTTAAGGTTATTTGAAATTGGTTTGCAAATGGTTAATGTAATTTGAAATTTGTTTTCAAATGGTTAAGGTGTTTAATTTGAAATGGGTTTTCAAATGGGTAAAGTGTGGAAAATTTTATTGTGAAGGTGTTTTGGTAAAGCAAATAAATTGGGAAATTATTTGGAGATTGTGTATATATATCTTGTAAAGATATTTTGGGACTTAATAATTTTGGAAAAATTATTTGGAATCTGATGATGTGGCGCATCTTTATTGATAGTTAAATAACCGACTATCAGTATTTACCCTTGGATGGTAATTGTTGTGATTGTTTGAAATTGAATGCACACTTATTTTTAAAATAAGCGCTCGCTATTCGGTTTAGCCGGGAGAGGACCTTTGTGTCATATATCCCATTCCGAATATGCGATACGTCGTTTGGATTGCATTTGAAGACCGGTGTTGAAGACCGGGTATTTGTGAAAACGATAGGATGACCTATCGATTGTCTCCGCATTGTTAGCTACGATATGGAGATTTCCTTTGTGATGGGAAATTTTATCGGAATTGTGAATACCCGGATTGCAAGGGCTTCTTTGGAAGTGCCTTCGGTTCTGTTCGAACCCGGAACAGACTTGTATGGTTACGTGTCTGACATTACATTTTGAGAGATAGAGCAGATTTCTTTCAAATACATTTCTGTTGGTGGCGGAGAATTTATTCTCTTAGCTTAACACCCTTCTCTGAGACGTACGAGCTCAGAGGTTATGTAGTTGAAGGTTATCAGCGATATTTCCCAATCTGGTAATGTGGCATGCTGAGTGCTGCTGTGTGATGATCATTGGTTGGTCATTTGTGATATGATCATTTGTTTGATCATTTATCTTTGTGATTATTGCTTTGGTCATCTGTGGACCCGAAGCATGGCTTTGTTACACAAAGCGTAGCTTTGTGGACGAGACTTCGTCAGGACCTCACTCCCCGGAAATGGTCGAAACAGGAATATGCGGCAAGGTTATGAGGGTCGCGCCCTTTAGGGTATGTCATTTCCTTCTGGAAAAGGGTGGTATCATGGTATGGAGCCCAGATATTTACTCATGTGGAAACACTATATCTATTTCTGTGTGGTGTTGTTGGTATCGAGCGCTCGGATAAAGGTCCCAAAGGACCGGGGGATGACATATTCGTGTAGTAGTTACCTAGTTACAGAGGTAACCCGGCCTTGTGTTGGCAGAGATCTAACCGTAACGTTAGTTTCTCGGGACGTCCCGCCAGAGGCGATCCCATGTGGCAGTAGGAAGTTCCTTAGCCTGACCATTTGTTGGAAATCCATTCCTCCAATACGCGCCTTGTACGGTTTTAGTTGTATTACCTGCCATTCACTTATGGTGGTCACCACTGTTTGGATGGTAGCTATAGTAGGCATAGTTCGGAATGTCTATGCTGGCTAGGATTTATATTCTACTTTCGAAATTGTTTTCTACACTATGCACTAGTAATAATATCAAAAATGATTTGATTTTCGCGTAGTAAGCATCTTTGACTATCATAAGGGGAAATCTCCTCCAATTCTGCGTTTGCATTGTGTGTGTGGCGGGAGGCCTTATGGTAGTTTCATTTTCCAAAAAAGCATTGCGGATTTAAAAATTTAAATTTTCTTGTTGCTTGTTTAAAGATAAACTATTTTTGAGTTCTCACACCAGTCCCATGACTGACCTGGAGTTTATTGTTCCTTTCCTAAACTCTGGGTGCCCACTATTTTCCACACGGGCAGTCTAGAGTTAGGTTATCAGGTTATTCTGGATTCGGGAGTTGCTGTGCAGATCTGGAGGCGAGCCAGATAGCGTAGTCTATTATCTATTGTATATATATCTTTTCTTTTTCCGCTGTTGTTGTTGTACACTCTGATTGATGTAATGTAATGTGATGTAATGTATAAAAATGTATAGTTCTTTTGTTTTAATGAATATTCATTTATCTATTATATGTTGTTCCGCTGCGACTGTGAGATTCTGATATTATTTCTCGTTCTGTTACTTGTTTTTTTTTTTTTTTTTTTCTGTTTTCTCTTCTCTTTCTTTTCTTTCTTCTTCTACCTCTTTCTTCTTCTAAAACCCTAACGGTTCGATTTTTCGGCAACGAAAAATCGCGATCGTTACAATTGGCGTAATTTTCCATTAGAAATTTTTGCAAGTTTCTAAAGATTTTGCCTTACTGTTCTTATTCTTTGGCCATTCTGATTTGCGCCACTTGAATTTCAGTCATAAGTTATTGTGAATGCTTCAAGGAAACCTCCATTTTTATCACTCGTGTAAGCGTAGTTCGTTAAAATGGTCCAGTAGAAGGAGAAGGAAAAGAAAAGGTTGAATTTTTATTTGATTTGGAGGAAGAGGATATTGTTTTATTGTTTTCAGAAGTTAGATCAGAGAAAGAACAGAAAGAATGAACAAAATTTCGAAATAAGAAGAATATATAACCATGCATTTGAATTTTGGTGGGAAAATTTCAAAAGAAAAAAATTCGTTATATGTCGACAGGGGTAAAGGAGGGTTGTCGACAAGGTATTTAGATTTTTGCTATTTTATTTATATTAATTTAATTTTTAATTATACTTGTTATTTATATTCTATATTTTAGTTATTGAACAAATATCTAATTCTCTTCTTAATTTTGTAAATATTAATTCATTTAAGGGTTTTGTTAAGATATCAGCAATTTGGTTATTGGATTTGATATAATCGAGAGTAATTACTTCCTTACTTATATTATCTCTGAGAAAATGATGTCTGATATCAATATGTTTAGTTCGAGCATGATGAGTATGATTTTTGGATAAATTTATTGCATTAATATTATCACAATAAATTGGTGATTTTGAGATATTTAAACCAAAATCATTTAAAGTTTGTTGCACATATATTATTTGAGAATAAGCCAAAGCAGTAGAAATATACTCTCCTTCGGTTATTGATAAAGAAACTGTGTTTTACTAAACAAGGAAATCAGAGAATGCCCCAAAAAGTGACAAGTTCCACTTGTACTTTTTCGGTCTGATTTACAACCAGCATAATCAGCATCACAGTAAGATATTAATTCAAAACAATCATTTTTAGGATAAAATAAGCCATGATCAAAGGTGTGTTTAACATATCTGATGATACGTTTTACAACTTTTAAGTGGGTTTCTTTAGGTTGGGATTGATATCTTGCACAGAGACAAACACTATGCAGGATATCAGGTTTACTAGCAGTGATATAGAGTAGTGATCCAGTCATTCCTCTATATAATTTTTTATCTACATCTTTCGAGAGAACTTCTTTACTTAGGTACTCATTGGTTGCCATGGAAGTGGGTTTTCCACTTGCAGTAGTTAAACCAAATTTACTAACTAGGTCTTAAGCATATTTTTCTTGACTGATAAAGATACCATTATCTAATTGTTTTATTTGCAATCCTAGAAAGAAGTTTAATTCACCCATATAACTCATCTCAAACTCTTTTATCGTTATTTCAGAAAATTCATTATTCATTTCAAAATTTGTTGATCCGAAAATGATATCATCTACGTAAACTTGTACTAGTTGAATATCATTTTTGTTTCTTTTAGTAAAAAGAGTATTATCTACTTTACCAATTTCAAAGTTTGATTGTAATAAGTAAGATCTTAGTCTATTATACCAGGCTCTAGGAGCTTGTTTTAGACCATATAGAGCTTTCTTAAGTTTGTAAACATGATTTGATAATTTTTCATTTTCAAAAAGTGGTGGTTGTTCAACATATACTTCCTCTTTTACAAATCCATTTAAAAAGGCACTTTTAACATCCATTTGAAATAATTTGAAATTATTATCATTTGTAAAAGCAAGTAGAATCCTAATGGCTTCTAATCTTGCTACGGGAGCAAAGGTTTCATCACAATCTATTCCTTCTTCTTAACAATAACCTTGAGCGACTAACCGGGCTTTATTTCTAACAACCTCACCTTGTTCATTCATTTTATTTTTATAAACCCATTTAGTTCCAATTATAGTTTTATTTTTAGGTCTAGGAACAAGTTCCCTAACATCATTTCTAGTGAATTGATTTAGTTCTTCTTGCATAGCCCAAATCCATGAATCAGCAGTTGATGCTTCTTTTGGATTTTTGGGTTCAATAGTTGATATAAAGGCTACATTGCTCATTTTACTTAGTTGATTTCTAGTTGTAACAACAGATTGCATATCTCCTAGTATATTTTCTATAGGATGATCTTTTAAAAGTTTAATCTTTTTATTAGGATGATTAATTTCATTATTAGTTTCAGTTGAATCTTGATTTTGAGTGATTAAATCCTCTTCATCATTTGTATCTTCAAAAAATTTCAAACTTTCATCGAATGAAACATGCATTTTTTCTTCGATGGTGTTATTTCTTAAATTAAACACTCTGTAGGCTTTACTTCGATTAGAATATCCGATAAAGATACCTTTGTCAGATTTAGGATCAAATTTATCTAAGTTATCTTTTGTATTTAAAATAAAGTATTTACTTCCAAAAACTCTATAATAAGATACCTTAGGTTTCTTTATGTGAAGAAGTTCATAAGATGTCTTATCAGTTTCTTTACTATCATCCTATTTTTACCAAATCTGAAAGCATAGTTCTCGCACACTCTTGAATCATCCTATTTTTACGTTCTACTAGTCTGTTTTGTTGTGGAGTTCTTGGAAATGAAAATTGTGAATTATTCCCTTTTTATTGCAGAATTCCACAATCTTTTCATTTTCAAATTCACCACCGTGATCACAATGGATAGTTATAATTTTTACTGAAAGTTGATTTTGAATCCTTTTTGTAAAGTTGTTAAAACATTCAAAAGTATCACTTTTATGTCTCAAAAATATTGTTCATGTAAATCTAGAATAAACATCTACAATTACAAAAACATATTTACTATCATTTATTGATTGAACGACCTGATATTTTAGACCACTCAAATCGGCAATAATCCACACATGTCAGACTTGAATTACTCAAAATATCGGATTTCTAATTTAAAATTTGGCAAAGCTCGGCATATACAGTAAATAAATCAATCACAGAATCACAGACACAGAGTAATATAATGCAGCGGAATAGATAAATAGTAGTTCATGAAGCTACTATATAAACGTCAAAGTTAGAAATAAAATACAACAGGATAACTCAAATACACTGAAGTCTCGAATACAGACAGATGACATCATTAAACCAATCAACTAGAAAAACTGAAAGCTGAATCGATAGTTGGATCTCCAAATGAGCTCCAAACTCCAAAGGTGAGTCTCAAATGCTGTATCTGTAACAACCCGCATATTTATCGGTTTTATATTTAAATATTTTATTTAAATATTTCATCGTTAGTCGGATTTTTAGTCCGAAAAGCTACTTTTTGCATACGGTCGAATTAGGACTCGGGACCACTCCCATTGAGTTTAAAATCCCGTTTGCGACCTTTTTGAGTATAAGCTTCGATATCTTTGGAGAAAGTTGATTTTTGCTACTTTTTACTTTGGGTTTGGTTTTTGGGCTCAGCCCTATGTTAACTTATACTCCAAAACTGAACCACTCTCCCCATTCTCCCTCACTTCTTTCTCTTTTCAGTTTTCTTAGCTTTAATGGTGGGAGAGATTGGAAATTAAAACTCCAAAACCCTAGTTTCCCTTGCAAATCAAATTCCTAGCTCCAAACTCAAGAAGAACCCATTGGTAAGCTTCTCTCCTTCTTCTCCAACTTATTCTCTTACCAATTTCAGAAATTCCTAAACCTAATTTCGGGAATGTTCTTGTTTTGAGCTTAGATTCAAGCTCAATTGAATTGTGTTGAAGAGAGGTTGATTCTCCATTTGCTTTCAAGCTTCTTCTTGTTTGATTTTGGTAAAAAGGTGAGATTTTTATCTCACATCTACGACTATAATTATCTTTGGTTGTTGGGTATGAATTCCTAACACTTCTTCATGTGCATTTGCTCTTGTTTTGGATTGGTTTTGTGAATACTCCAATTTTTGGGTTTTTAAGTCAAATTTGTGTGAAATCCTTTTATGGATGTTTGATCATGCTTTTGGTGATGCATCGAGGAGCATATAGGGTCGGGTTGCCGATTGGCATAAACCCTTAGAGCCAATGTTCGTCCGGTTGCATTTTGGAAGAGTTTACTCTTCATTTGAATAAGGATGAAAAACAGCCCAGGCATGATTCAGTCGACTGAAAACTCTGTTCAGTCGACCGAACCTGAAACCCGAGAGTTTCCAGGCATGATTCAGTCGACTAAAAAACTCTGCACAGTCGATTGAAACTGGAAACAGAAAGTTTCCTGAACCTGGAAGATTTCCAGTCGCAGGGTCAGTCGACTGAAAACTCTGTTTAGTCGACTGAACCTGCTGTTTGAGTCCAATTTGCCTTTTTGGATTGAATTTCCAATTTAAATCGATTCGTGATGATCCTATTTATTGTCATCATTTATTATCATCTTTGATGACTTATTTTCTTTGGGAATTGAGATATATCCACTTCAATGGATCCTTTATCGATTTCATTGGATTTTTACTCACATCTTCGAATGTGATCTTTGTGATTGATTGTTTCTACAATCCCCCTTGTGCTTTGTCACTTTAAAAATATAAAGGTTTTCTATACTAGTAGTAAATATCAAAACTCTTTCCTCAAACGATTTCAATACTATTTTAATACCAAATTCGTTTATAAACCGTTTTCCAATCTATTAGTATATATAAACCTTTACCTCACTCGTATGACAAATCTAATTAAACGACTTAGTAAAACAAGTGGTATGAAACGCTTGCGTTCACTTTGTTGGTTAATTCTTGGACTTGTTCGATTGAAACTCTTGTGACAATTTTCTAGTGGAGATCTACAGTTTGTTCGTAAATATTTAAGTTAAGCTAGTGGTTATGGGACATGAAGCTAAACTCATATATTTACTAGCTTAGTGTAATTGACACTTCTCGTTGATCATGACGGTCATCTTTGTGATTTAGACTAGCAATGTGCGATGTCTCTTTGTCTGCGAGGGAGACTAAACCCCGTTTTGTGGAGTTTCGACTCAAATTGGTGGGGTAGCAACCCATTGTCTTCGGGCCGTTTGTGGAGCTTCGGCTCAATTTGTGATGGTTAGCAACCATGGAATTAGCATTCCGTTTGTGATACACGTGTTGGTGAGCTTTATGCTCCCGTTTGTGATAGGCCTCCCCCCCCTTTTGTGATTTCTGGATTTCTTGTGTAGATTCCTAGAATTTGTGTTTCACCAATTTTCGTGATTTCCATTGATAAGTTTTATCAATATTTGTGCATTGGTGAATTTGTGTGTCATTGACTTTAGTGATTTCTGGATTTCCTGTGTAGTCTTCTAGAATTTGTGTGTCATTGACTTTTGTGATTGACATTGATATTATCGTCAATATTTATGGTTTGGTGAACGAAATAAGGAGTATGACGTTTCTTTGATTCTTGTGTAGATTTGGTGACATTGATTAATCGGATTGATGATTTTCAACTAATTATATATATCACAGCTTGGCATTGTGATTATTATGTGTTTAGTCATATCTCTTATTCTATATCGTTTCATCTGATATTTATAGTTAGACTGATCCGTTTATTATTTTCTTATTAAATAATACTCGGGTCAGACCGAGATGTTACAGGTGCTTCTGCTTGACTTCTCCCCTGGGATTGACTTCTCTGACTTTTGGCAAACTACTTAAATTAGTAGTTTATTTTGTTATATACACTTGAGATATAGACTCATTGTTGTATTCTTTTGTATAGCACGTGTTGCTATTCTTTTGTATTATTGTGGATCTTTTTGGCCACTACTCTGATATACACTTCCATGTGTTAATTATATATTCATATCTTCTTCCGCCTTTGTGATATGAATTATCTGTGACTGATTTTTGTTATGCTTATTTCTATATTTGTTTTCCTAAGGATTTATATTGCCACCGTGTAGTAGCTTTGAGTTTGTGTCGGTATGTCGGATTTCCTCTTGAAATAGAATGCATGTTATATTATCTGACATATCGGCGCTCGCGCAAAGAAATTACACGGATGGTCGCTCCTCAACAGCCTTATTCTCCGTGCTAGTCGACAGCATTCACCGTAATGTTCTTGGCTAGCGTGGGTATAGAGGTGGGGCGTCACAGCTTGGTATCAGAGTCAAACTTCGGAACAATATGGAATATTATAACAAGGATCATCGTCCTAAGTCTTTCTTAGGAGTCGTGATTTAGGATTTTATTCGGGTCTACGTACCGTCCTATCCTATTTTCATTTATGATTCCTTGTTTTGTCTATCAAGATTGCTTGATATTTATTTTGAGAATAACTTTTCACCTTCTTTCTTTTCTAAAGGAAGGGAAATGGTTAGTTCTAGCAATCCTAGCGCTGGTCAATCCAGTAGACCTTCTCTGGATGACGCATTCATGACTGCCCAACAACTTTTGGATCTTGTAAAGAATCAAAAGTTTATCTGTGCTTTGAGTAAGAACCCCGATATGGTTCTACCTTTGAAACTTGAAGTTTCTTTCAATCAGCTTGTGGATGTTATTCTTCTTCATGAAGAGGTTGGTAAAGGAAGTGTTTGTGATATTGGGACTTCCAAGAAGAGGAATATTAAGTTCAAGAGCCTTAATCCAAATAAGAGAGTGAAGCAAACTACTTTTGTAGCAGAGACTCCAATCCCTTATCGTGGAGGATGCTACAATTGTAATTCTAAGGACCACTATGCAGAGGAGTGTCTGGAGCCACTCTTTTGTCGCTATTGCAGAAATACAGGTCATCATATTTCTGTCTGCCCCATACTTCAAAGCAAGAAGAAGGTGGAACAAGAAACTTCGGTAGCCAAGACTCCTACCCCAAGTCGTAAACAATGCTACAATTGTGGTTCCACGGACCATTATGTAATTAAGTGCCTGAAACCCCTCTATTGCCGCTATTGCAAAGGCTTGGGTCATTACTTATCTACATGTCCCAAACTCCCTAGCTAGAGGGAGGGAAAGTCGAAAGTCGTGCAAGCCCCTTGTGACACTTCTCTTGGTCAAGGTATTTCTTATTCAATCCATGATGACATTTTCTTTGTGATTATCTTGTTCGTGTTCTTTTTGATATGGGTTCCACCTCACTATTTTATATCAAAAGAACTTGTTGATTCTTTCCCTTTAAACAATTTTGGGCTTGATGTCTTCCTTGAGAATTGCGAATCCGGATGGTAGATCCGCAACACTCAATTTGCTTTCTATTGATGTCGAAATTATTTTATGTGATTTTTCTTTCCGAGCCGATATTTTTACTTAGGCTTCGGGATTAATTTGTGTTAAAGGATTGGCTTTTTCATTACGAAGCCATATCCTTTGTCCCTAGTGGACTATTCATCTTCGACATTTTCTATCTGTTAAGCAGATTTCTATTCTTCTTGTGATTCCGATTTCAAATTTTTGAAGGCCTCATTTTATTCTTTAAGCCCGCATGATGAAGAAAGTGTTGTTTCTCTCATTCATGTAGTTTGAGAATTTTCCGGTAATTTTGAGTTTGTCTTAGAATTATCACCTAAGAAATCATTTGTGTGGTGATAAGGTCTTTCTAGTTCGACCTTGCCACCGATTTTCGTTTGGCTACGAGTTGCGGGAGTTAGCATTCCACTTACCGCATTCCGCACTCGTTACGATTCTTATGAATGACTTATTATGTCATTCGATTCGTCTAGCTTATTTCATCCATTTTATTAATCGAGTATTCTATGAATATTTCGGTGAGACTATTCTTGAATTTATTGATTTTGGATGAAAATAGAAATTTAAAATTTTGAAAATCTTTTTCATAAGATTTATTTATAAGTACAATTTGATTTTTTTGTTCTTAAAACGAACAAAGAATATTCTTAGAAGTTTTTGAGAAACTTACTTATCCTATAAAATATGATTTTGAGATTGTATTGCCCATTTAGTGTTTTAAGAATTCTGGTCGATGCGCTTGATCAACGTTATCGATAGGAATCTCCTAAACGCTTTGATGAGACAGTCAGACACGATATATTGACTTGTAAAAATGTAAATTTTTGTAGAAAGATTATTACATAAAAATAAAAATGTAATTTTGAAAGTTTTAACTTTTCGGGAAAGAGGATTATTTAAAAGAACTCTTCCTTTCGATACTCTTATTCTTGTGATTCCTGAAGGAGAACCAAGACTTTGCTATTTGTACTGATACTAGTCGTATTGGTTTGGATGTCATTCTCTTGCAAAGAAGAACGTGTTATTGCTTATGCTTCTAGGCAATTAAAGCCTGCTGAGACTAGATATGCCACTCATGATTTAGAGCTCGCGGCTATTGTTTTTGCTCTTCGGATTTGGCGTCATTATCTCTTAGGAGAGAAATTTGTTCTTTACACAGATCATAAGTCCTTGAAATATTTATTCTCTCAAAAGGAACTTAATTTGCGTCAACAGCGTTGGCTCGAATTTCTTGCACCATATGATCTTGATATTCTTTATACTCCCGGTAAGGGTAATCGTGTCGCCGATGCTCTTAGCCGTAAACAACGAGCTGTTGTTTCTATGATGATATCCGAATGGAACGATCTCGAGATCTTATCCACTTGTGAGATTCGAGACCGCGTATCCGATTTATGCTCATCATTTGTTTTATGTAGCCTTGAGGCTCATCCTTCTCTTTTGGACCGCATTCTTGAAGCTCAAAGGCTAGATCCCGAATTGGCTCTTCTTGGCCAAAATATTAAGGATAAAATTGATATTGAAGGTTTGAAAGACTTTGATATCGGTTCTCGTGGCGGCATTCGGAAATTCGGTAGACTTGTCGTGCCAAATATTGGTGATCTTTGTAGAGATATTTTAGAAGATTATCATCACTCTAAATTTACCATTCATCCCGATAGTAGTAAAATGTACGCGGATATGAAGCGACTTTATTATTGGGAGGGAATGAAACTCGATATTGCTAACTTTGTTAAGTGTTGCATGACTTGCCAACTCGTTAAGGCCGAACATCAAAGGCCCGGTGGGTTATTGCAACCTTTAGAAATTCTAATTCGGAAGTGGGACCAAATTTCCATGGATTTTATAGATGTCCTTTCCCGTTCTCGTTCGGGTCAGGATAGCTTATGGGTGATTGTTGATAGGCTTACTAAATCTACCCATTTTATTCCCGTTCGGTCTAATCGAACCGTTCCTCTTTTGGCCAAAATATTTATCAAAGAAATTGTTAAATTGCATGGTGTTCCTACTTCTATTGTTAGTGATTGTGATCCATTGTTTACTAGTGGATTTTGGAAGAGTCTTCAAAAAGCTTTAGGAACGAGGCTTAATTTTAACACCGCCTATCACCCCCAGTCCGATGGACAAACTGAGCGTGTGAATCAAACTCTTGAAGATCTTCTTCGTGCTTATGTTCTTGATTTTGGTGGAAGTTGGGAAGATCATATTTCACTTGTTGAATTTTCCTATAATAATAGCTTCCAATCTAGTATTGGTATGGCACCTTTCGAGGCACTCTACGGAAGGCCATGCCGATCTCCTTCTTGTTGGCTTGAGGCCGGTGAGAAGCTGGTTTTAGGTCCAGATTTTATTCGTGATTCCACAGAGAAAATTGAACTTATTCGTCATGGGATGAAAGAAGCCCAGAGTAGACAAAAATCCTATGCCGATAACCGGAGAAGGAAGTTAGAATTTTCTGTGGGAGATCTTGTGTTCATTCGTGTTTCACCTATGAAAGGTGTTGTACGTTTCAGTCGATCGGGAAAACTAGCGCCTCGATATATTGGGCCATTTCCTATCACCGAACGTATTGGTTCCATGGCTTATCGCCTTTTATTACCGGCTCAGTTTTCTGCTATGCTGACGTGTTTCACGTTTCTCAACTTCGAAAATGTCTTCGAGATTCCGATTCTATTCTTGAGCCCGGTGTTGTGGAAGAGATTGAAGTTTCGCCTAATTTAACTTATGAGCAACATTCTATTCGTATCATTGCTTCGGAAGTCAAACGACTTCGAAATAAAGATGTTCCGCTTGTTAAAGTTCAATGGTCTTCAAATCCTAAGGATTGTTCTTGGGAATCTAGAGAGTACATCGAGCGTACACATCCGGACTTACTTTCTCGTGCTCTTTGAGGTGAACTTCTTATTTCAAACTTCTTTTGTGTTGAATATGCTTTTATGGTTGTTACTATATATCTTCTTCTTAAAATATTACGAGGACGCAATTTCTTTAAGGAGGGGAGTCTGTAACAACCCGCATATTTATCGGTTTTATATTTAAATATTTTATTTAAATATTTCATCGTTAGTCGGATTTTTAGTCCGAAAAGCTACTTTTTGCATACGGTCGAATTAGGACTCGGGACCACTCCCATTGAGTTTAAAATGCCGTTTGCGACCTTTTTGAGTATAAGCTTCGATAACTTTGGAGAAAGTTGATTTTTGCTACTTTTTACTTTGGGTTTGGTTTTTGGGCTCAGCCCTATGTTAACTTATACTCCAAAACTGAACCACTCTCCCCATTCTCCCTCACTTCTTTCTCTTTTCAGTTTTCTTAGCTTTAATGGTGGGAAAGATTGGAAATTAAAACTCCAAAACCCTAGTTTCCCTTGCAAATCAAATTCCTAGCTCCAAACTCAAGAAGAACCCATTGGTAAGCTTCTCTCCTTCTTCTCCAACTTATTCTCTTACCAATTTCAGAAATTCCTAAACCTAATTTCGGGAATGTTCTTGTTTTGAGCTTAGATTCAAGCTCAATTGGGTTGTGTTGAAGAGAGGTTGATTCTCCATTTGCTTTCAAGCTTCTTCTTGTTTGATTTTGGTAAAAAGGTGAGATTTTTATCTCACATCTAAGACTATAATTATCTTTGGTTGTTGGGTATGAATTCCTAACACTTCTTCATGTGCATTTGCTCTTGTTTTGGAATGGTTTTGTGAATACTCCAATTTTTGGTTTTTTAAGTCAAATTTGTGTGAAATCCTTTTATGGATGTTTGATCATGCATTTGGTGATGCATCGAGGAGCATATAGGGCCAGGTTGCCGATTGGCATAAACCCTTAGAGCCAATGTTCGTCCGGTTGCATTTTGGAAGAGTTTGCTCTTCATTTGAATAAGGCTGAAAAACAGCCTAGGCATGATTCAGTCGACTGAAAACTCTGTTCAGTCGACTGAACCTGAAACCCAAGAGTTTCCAGGCATGATTCGGTCGACTGAAAACTCTGCACAGTCGACTGAAACTGGAAACAGAAAGTTTCCTGAACCTGAAAAATTTCCAGGCACAGGGTCAGTCGACTGAAAACTCTGTTCAGTCGACTGAACCTGCTGTTTGAGTCCAATTTGCCTTTTTGGATTGAATTTCCAATTTAAATCGATTCATGATGATCCTATTTATTGTCATCATTTATTATCATCTTTGATGACTTATTTTCATTGGGAATTTTAGATATATCCACTTCGATGGATCCTTTATCGATTTCATTGGATTTTTATTCACATCTTCGAATGTGATCTTTGTGATTGATTGTTTCTACAACCCCCTTGTGCTTTGTCACTTTAAAAATATAAAGGTTTTCTATACTAGTAGTAAATATCAAAACTCTTTCCTCAAACGATTTCAATACTATTTTAATACCAAATTCGTTTATAAAACCGTTTTCCAATCTATTAGTATATATAAACCTTTACCTCACTCGTATGAGAAATCTAATTAAACGACTTAGTAAAACAAGTGGTATGAAACGCTTGCGTTCACTTTGTTGGTTAATTCTTGGACTTGTTCGATTGAAACTCTTGTGACAATTTTCTAGTGAAGATCTACAGTTTGTTCGTAAATATTTAAGTTAAGCTAGTGGTTATGGGACATGAAGCTAAACTCATATATTTACTAGCTTAGTGTAATTGACACTTCTCGTTGATCATGACGATCATCTTTGTGATTTAGACTAGCAATGTGCGATGTCTCTTTGTCTGCGAGGGAGACTAAACCCCGTTTTGTGGAGTTTCGACTCAAATTGGTGGGGTAGCAACCCATGGTCTTCGGGCCGTTTGTGGAGCTTCGGCTCAATTAGTGATGGTTAGCAACCATGGAATTAGCATTCCGTTTGTGATACACGTGTTGGTGAGCTTTATGCTCCCGTTTGTGATAGGCCTCCCCCCTTTGTGATTTCTGGATTTCTTGTGTAGATTCCTAGAATTTGTGTTTCACCAATTTTCGTGATTTCCATTGATAAGTTTTATCAATATTTGTGCATTGGTGAATTTGTGTGTCATTGACTTTAGTGATTTCTGGATTTCTTGTGTAGTCTTCTGGAATTTATGTGTCATTGACTTTTGTGATTGACATTGATATTATCGTCAATATTTATGGTTTGGTGAACGAAATAAGGAGTATGACGTTTCTTTGATTCTTGTGTAGATTTGGTGACAATTGATTAATCGGATTGATGATTTTCAACTAATTATATATATATATCACAGGTTGGCATTGTGATTATTATGTGTTTAGTCATATCTCTTATTCTATATCGTTTCATCTGATATTTATAGTTAGACTGATCCGTTTATTATTTTCTTATTAAATAATACTCGGGTCAGACCGAGATGTTACAGGTGCTTCTGCTTGACTTCTCCCCTGGGATTGACTTCTCTGACTTTTGGCAAACTACTTAAATTAGTAGTTTATTTTGTTATATACACTTGAGATATAGACTCATTGTTGTATTCTTTTGTATAGCACGTGTTGCTATTCTTTTGTATTATTGTGGATCTTTTTGACCACTACTCTGATATACACTTCCATGTGTTAATTATATATTCATATCTTCTTCCGCCTTTGTGATATGAATTATCTGTGACTGATTTTTGTTATGCTTATTTCTATATTTGTTTTCCGAAGGATTTATATTGCCACCGTGTAGTAGCTTTGAGTTAGTGTCGGTATGTCGGATTTCCTCTTGAAATAGAATGCATGTTATATTATCTGACATATCGGCGCTCGCGCAAAGAAATTACACGGATGGTCGCTCCTCAACAGCCTTATTCTCCGTGCTAGTCGACAGCATTCACCGTAATGTTCTTGGCTAGCGTGGGTATAGAGGTAGGGCGTCACAGCTTGGTATCAGAGCCAAACTTCGGAACAATATGGAATATTATAACAAGGATCATCGTCCTAAGTCTTTCTTAGGAGTCGTGCTTTAGGATTTTATTCGGGTCTACGTACCGTCCTATCCTATTTTCATTTATGATTCCTTGTTTTGTCTATCAAGATTGCTTGATATTTATTTTGAGAATAACTTTTCTCCTTCTTTCTTTTCTAAAGGAAGGGAAATGGTTAGTTCTAGCAGTCCTAGCGCTGGTCAATCCAGTAGACCTTCTTTGGATGACGCATTCATGACTGCCCAACAACTTTTGGATCTTGTAAAGAATCAAGAGTTTATCTGTGCTTTGAGTAAGAACCCCGATATGGTTCTACCTTTGAAACTTGAAGTTTCTTTCAATCAGCTTGTGGATGTTATTCTTCTTCATGAAGAGGTTGGTAAAGGAAGTGTTTGTGATATTGGGACTTCCAAGAAGAGGCATATTAAGTTCAAGAGCCTTAATCCCAATAAGAGAGTGAAGCAAACTACTTTTGTAGCAGAGACTCCAATCCCTTATCGTGGAGGATGCTACAATTGTAATTCTAAGGACCACTATGCAAAGGAGTGTCCGAAGCCACTCTTTTGTCGCTATTGCAGAGATACAGGTCATCATATTTCTGTCTGCCCCATACTTCAAAGCAAGAAGAAGGTGGAACAAGAAACTTCGGTAGCCAAGACTCCTACCCCAAGTCGTAAACAATGGTACAATTGTGGTTCCACGGACCATTATGTAATTAAGTGCCCGAAACCCCTCTATTGCCGCTATTGCAAAGGCTTGGGTCATTACTTATCTACATGTCCCAAACTCCCTAGCAAGAGGGAGGGAAAGTCGAAAGTCGTGCAAGCCCCTTGTGACACTTCTCTTGGTCAAGGTATTTCTTATTCAATCCATGATGACATTTGCTTTGTGATTATCTTGTTCGTGTTCTTTTTGATATGGGCTCCACCTCACTATTTTATATCAAAAGAACTTGTTGATTCTTTCCCTTTAAACAATTTTGGGCTTGATGTCTTCCTTGAGAATTGCGAATCCGGATGGTAGATCCGCAACACTCAATTTGCTTTCTATTGATGTCGAAATTATTTTATGTGATTTTTCTTTCCGAGCCGATATTTTTACTTAGGCTTCGGGATTGATTTGTGTTAAAGGATTGGTTTTTTCATTACGAAGCCATATCCTTTGTCCCTAGTGGACTATTCATCTTCGACATTTTCTATCTGTTAAGCAGATTTCTATTCTTCTTGTGATTCCGATTTCAAATTTTTGAAGGCCTCATTTTATTCTTTAAGCCCGCATGATGAAGAAAGTGTTGTTTCTCTCATTCATGTAGTTTGAGAATTTTCCGGTAATTTTGAGTTTGTCTTAGAATTATCACCTAAGAAATCTTTTGTGTGGTGATAAGGTCTTTCTAGTTCGACCTTGCAACCGATTTTCGTTTGGCTACGAGTTGCGGGAGTTAGCATTCCACTTACCGCATTCCACACTCGTTACGATTCTTATGAATGACTTATTATGTCATTCGATTCGTCTAGCTTATTTCATCCATTTTATTAATCGAGTATTCTATGAATATTTCGGTGAGACTATTCTTGAATTTATTGATTTTGGATGAAAATAGAAATTTAAAATTTTGAAAATCTTTTTCATAAGATTTATTTATAAGTACAATTTGATTTTTTTGTTCTTAAAACGAACAAAGAATATTCGTAGAAGTTTTTGAGAAACTTACTTATCCTATAGAATATGATTTTGTGATTGTATTGCCCATTTAGTGTTTTAAGAATTCTGGTCGATGCGCTTGATCAACGTTATCGATAGGAATCTCCTAAACGCTTTGATGAGACAGTCAGACACGATATATTGACTTGTAAAAATGTAAATTTTTGTAGAAATATTATTACATAAAAATAAAAATGTAATTTTGAAAGTTTTAACTTTTCGGGAAAGAGGATTATTTAAAAGAACTCTTCCTTTCGATACTCTTATTCTTGTGATTCCTGAAGGGGAACCAAGACTTTGCTATTTGTACCGATACTAGTCGTATTGGTTTGGATGTCATTCTCTTGCAAAGAAGAACGTGTTATTGCTTATGCTTCTAGGCAATTAAAGCCTGCTGAGACTAGATATGCCACTCATGATTTAGAGCTCGCGGCTATTATTTTTGCTCTTCGGATTTGGCGTCATTATCTCTTAGGAGAGAAATTTGTTCTTTACACAGATCATAAGTCCTTGAAATATTTATTCTCTCAAAAGGAACTTAATTTGCGTCAACAGCGTTGGCTCGAATTTCTTGCACCATATGATCTTGATATTCTTTATACTCCCGGTAAGGGTAATCGTGTCGCCGATGCTCTTAGCCGTAAACAACAAGCTGTTGTTTCTATGATGATATCCGAATGGAACGATCTCGAGATCTAATCCACTTGTGAGATTTGAGACCGCGTATCCGAGTTATGCTCATCATTTGTTTTATGTAGCCTTGAGGCTCATCCTTCTCTTTTGGACCGCATTCTTGAAGCTCAAAGGCTAGATCCCGAATTGGCTCTTCTTGGCCAAAATATTAAGGATAAAATTGATATTGAAGGTTTGAAAGACTTTGGTATCGGTTCTCGTGGCGGCATTCGGAAATTCGGTAGACTTGTCGTGCCAAATATTGGTGATCTTCGTAGAGATATTTTAGAAGATTCTCATCACTCTAAATTTACCATTCATCCCGGTAGTAGTAAAATGTACGCGGATATGAAGCGAATTTATTATTGGGAGGGAATGAAACTCGATATTGCTAACTTTGTTAAGTGTTGCATGACTTGCCAACTCGTTAAGGCCGAACATCAAAGGCCCGGTGGGTTATTGCAACCTTTAGAAATTCCAATTTGGAAGTGGGACCAAATTTCCATGGATTTTATAGATGGCCTTCCCCGTTCTCGTTCGGGTCATGATAGCTTATGGGTGATTGTTGATAGGCTTACTAAATCTGCCCATTTTATTCCCGTTCGGTCTAATCGAACCGTTCCTCTTTTGGCCAAAATATTTATCAAAGAAATTGTTAAATTGCATGGTGTTCCTACTTCTATTGTTAGTGATTGTGATCCATTGTTTACTAGTGGATTTTGGAAGAGTCTTCAAAAAGCTTTAGGAACGAGGCTTAATTTTAACACCGCCTATCACCCCCAGTCCGATGGACAAACTGAGCGTGTGAATCAAACTCTTGAAGATCTTCTTCGTGCTTGTGTTCTTGATTTTGGTGGAAGTTGGGAAGATCATATTTCACTTGTTGAATTTTCCTATAATAATAGCTTCCAATCTAGTATTGGTATGGCACCGTTCGAGGCACTCTACGGAAGGCCATGCCGATCTCCTTCTTGTTGGCTTGAGGCCGGTGAGAAGCTGGGTTTAGGTCCAGATTTTATTCGTGATTCCACAGAGAAAATTGAACTTATTCGTCATAGGATGAAAGAAGCCCAGAGTAGACAAAAATCCTATGCCGATAACCGGAGAAGGAAGTTAGAATTTTCTGTGGGAGATCTTGTGTTCATTCGTGTTTCACCTATGAAAGGTGTTGTACGTTTCAGTCGATCGGGAAAACTAGCGCCTCGATATATTGGGCCATTTCCTATCACCGAACGTATTGGTTCCATGGCTTATCGCCTTTTATTACCGGCTCAGTTTTCTGCTATGCTGACGTGTTTCACGTTTCTCAACTTCGAAAATGTCTTCGAGATTCCGATTCTATTCTTGAGCCCGGTGTTGTGGAAGAGATTGAAGTTTCGCCTAATTTAACTTATGAGCAACATCCTATTCGTATCATTGCTTCGTAAGTCAAACGACTTCGAAATAAAGATGTTCCGCTTGTTAAAGTTCAATGGTCTTCAAATCCTAAGGATTGTTCTTGGGAATCTAGAGAGTACATCGAGCGTACACCTCCGGACTTACTTTCTCGTTCTCTTTGAGGTGAACTTCTTATTTCAAACTTCTTTTGTGTTGAATATGCTTTTATGGTTGTTACTATATATCTTCTTCTTAAAATATTGCGAGTCAATTTCTTTAAGGAGGGGAGTCTGTAACAACCCGCATATTTATCGGTTTTATATTTAAATATTTTATTTAAATATTTCATCATTAGTTGGATTTTTAGTCCGAAAAGCTACTTTTTGCATACGGTCGAATTAGGAATCGGGACCACTCCCATTGAGTTTAAAATGCCGTTTGCGACCTTTTTGAGTATAAGCTTCGATATGTTTGGAGAAAGTTGATTTTTGCTACTTTTTACTTTGGGTTTGGTTTTTGGGCTCAGCCCTATGTTAACTTATACTCCAAACTGAACCACTCTCCCCATTCTCCCTCACTTCTTTCTCTTTTCAGTTTTCTTAGCTTTAATGGTGGGAGAGATTGGAAATTAAAATTCCAAAACCCTAGTTTCCCTTGCAAATCAAATTCCTAGCTCCAAACTCAAGAAAAACCCATTGGTAAGCTTCTCTCCTTCTTCTCCTACTTATTCTCTTACCAATTTCAGAAAATCCTAAACCTAGTTTCGGGAATGTTCTTGTTTTGAGCTTAGATTCAAGCTCAATTGGGTTGTGTTGAAGAGAGGTTGATTCTCCATTTGCTTTCAAGCTTCTTCTTGTTTGATTTTGGTAAAAAGGTGAGATTTTTATCTCACATCTATGACTATAATTATCTTTGGTTGTTGGGTATGAATTCCTAACACTTCTTCATGTGCATTTGCTCTTGTTTTGGAATGGTTTTGTGAATACTCCAATTTTTGGTTTTTTAAGTCAAATTTGTGTGAAATCCTTTTATGGATGTTTGATCATGCATTTGGTGATGCATCGAGGAGCATATAGGGCCAGGTTGCCGATTGGCATAAACCCTTAGAGCCAATGTTCGTCCGGTTGCATTTTGGAAGAGTTTGCTCTTCATTCGAATAAGGCTAAAAAACAGCCCAGGCATGATCAGTCGACTGAAAACTCTGTTCAGTCGACTGAACCTGAAACCCAAGAGTTTCCAGGCATGATTCGGTCGACTGAAAAACTCTGCACAGTCGACTGAAACTGGAAACAGAAAGTTTCCTGAACTTGGAAAATTTCCAGGCACAGGGTTAGTCGACTGAAAATTCTGTTCAGTCGACTGAACCTGATGTTTGAGTCCAATTTGCCTTTTTGGATTGAATTTCCAATTTAAATCGATTCGTGATGATCCTATTTATTGTCATCATTTATTATCATCTTTGATGACTTATTTTCTTTGGGAATTTTAGATATATCCACTTCGATGGATCCTTTATCGATTTCATTGGATTTTTATTCACATCTTCGAATGTGATCTTTGTGATTGATTGTTTCTACAATCCCCCTTGTGCTTTGTCACTTTAAAAATATAAAGGTTTTCTATACTAGTAGTAAATATCAAAACTCTTTCCTCAAACGATTTCAATACTATTTTAATACCAAATTCGTTTATAAAACCGTTTTCCAATCTATTAGTATATATAAACCTTTACCTCACTCGTATGAGAAATCTAATTAAACGACTTAGTAAAACAAGTGGTATGAAACGCTTGCGTTCACTTTGTTGGTTAATTCTTGAACTTGTTCGATTGAAACTCTTGTGACAATTTTCTAGTGGAGATCTACAGTTTGTTCGTAAATATTTAAGTTAAGCTAGTGGTTATGGGACATGAAGCTAAACTCATATATTTACTAGCTTAGTGTAATTGACACTTCTCATTGATCATGACGATCATCTTTGTGATTTAGACTAGCAATGTGCGATGTCTCTTTGTCTGCGAGGGAGACTAAACCCCGTTTTGTGGAGTTTCGACTCAAATTGGTGGGGTAGCAACCCATGGTCTTCGGGCCGTTTGTGGAGCTTCGGCTCAATTTGTGATGGTTAGCAACCATGGAATTAGCATTCCGTTTGTGAAACACGTGTTGGTGAGCTTTATGCTCCCGTTTGTGATAGGCCTCCCCCCCCCCTTTGTGATTTCTGGATTTCTTGTGTAGATTCCTAGAATTTGTGTTTCACCAATTTTCGTGATTTCCATTGATAAGTTTTATCAATATTTGTGCATTGGTGAATTTGTGTGTCATTGACTTTAGTGATTTCTGGATTTCATGTGTAGTCTTCTGGAATTTGTGTGTCATTGACTTTTGTGATTGACATTGATATTATCGTCAATATTTATCGTTTGGTGAACGAAATAAGGAGTATGACGTTTCTTTGATTCTTGTGTAGATTTGGTGACATTGATTAATCGGATTGATGATTTTCAACTAATTATATATATCACAGCTTGGCATTGTGATTATTATGTGTTTAGTCATATCTCTTATTCTATATCGTTTCATCTGATATTTATAGTTAGACTGATCCGTTTATTATTTTCTTATTAAATAATACTCGGGTCAGACCGAGATGTTACAGGTGCTTTTGCTTGACTTCTCCCCTGGGATTGACTTCTCTGACTTTTGGCAAACTACTTAAATTAGTAGTTTATTTTGTTATATACACTTGAGATATAGACTCATTGTTGTATTCTTTTGTATAGCACGTGTTGCTATTCTTTTGTATTATTGTGGATCTTTTTGACCACTACTCTGATATACACTTCCATGTGTTAATTATATATTCATATCTTCTTCCGCCTTTGTGATATGAATTATCTGTGACTGATTTGTGTTATGCTTATTTCTATATTTGTTTTCCGAAGGATTTATATTGCCACCGTGTAGTAGCTTTGAGTTTGTGTCGGTATGTCGGATTTCCTCTTGAAATAGAATGCATGTTATATTATCTGACATATCGGTGCTTGCGCAAAGAAATTACACGGAACAGCCTTATTCTCCGTGCTAGTCGACAGCATTCACCGTAATGTTCTTGGCTAGCGTGGATATAGAGGTGGGGCGTCACAGTATCACTCAGTCTGACCCGAGCGGAAAACAAAACACAAAACACTCGAGTCAAGATTAACATTCTTATGTCAATAAATCTAACTCAAGTGAAATATCAACTGAAATACAATTAACTTAAAGGATGTTTGGGATAACCATCCTCTAAGGATCCGTGGAACTATCTACAATGCAGAAAGTATAAACTATAACGCTGCGGTCGTTTTTAATTAATTTATACATCAAAACTAAAATATCAATTTCATTACAAATATATCTATTTCCCAAAAAAAGTGTGTGTATATATTAAGTAATTTATAAAGTAAAGTGTTAGTAATTTCACAAATCGCATCAAAATCAACTTGACTTTCCATTCAAATTAAATTCAATCTCAATTTATCAATCTCCGTTTTCTAAATAGCCGATTCAAATTATATTGTTTTCAATTACAGATCTAAATCATAATTTAACCATTAAATTCTAGTATATTTCAAAGCTTAATATTCAACATTTCAAAGTTTAATTTAACAGCTTTCTATAGATCTCGATTTAACCTTATATTATTTAGTCTTGAAATATTAACTTAATAAATTCAGTATTATTTAAATAACCTTAATTTACCCTTAAACTAAATGTTCCTTTCGATTTGTTTAAACTTGAAATATCCATTTAGTCACTTTAAATTAAAAATCAAATTATAAAATCAATCTTAAACTTCAACTTTAATAGTTCAAATCGATTAAATTTAGTAGAATTCTTAATTAAATACAATCTCAATTAATTCAGCTTTATCTTCTCAACCTTAACTTATTCAAATTATCACAACAATCTATTTTGATATGTAGATTTAAATAAATACTTAATCATATTATATGTATTAAATCAATCTCAATAATATTATTATTAACTCTTTATATAAAATTATCATATATATATAATATTTTAAGAACCAATACTTTTTAACAACCATATATTTCTTTTCAAAACCATAGAAATAATTTTCAAACATTTATATATGGACCAACGGTGTCTATATATATTTTCCTATCTATGGTCAAGTGATACGGATATTTATCATTTCAATCCGTAATATATACGGGTAGATATAATTTCGACCCACAATACAAAATTCAATTCAATGAAAATCGCTTGGGTTTATCATTTCAACCCATAACAATTTTCTCCTATACTAAAGTCCATTTGGTTATGTATCATTTCAACCCATAGTGAATTCTATACTAATAGGGAACTTGCAGAGTGATAACAGATAATATAAATATAACAACAAGCATATATCATCAATAACAATATAATATAATATAAACAACAGGATATGGTGTCATATCCCACATGTGAACGGTTACAGATAATAGCGTATATAATAATTTAAATAACAACAGCAACATATTTCAGTTGTCGTTTCAATTGAAATCAAATTTAATAAATAAAATAACGTTAATCATGAGTTATTGCTCACCTTTCGAGGCTATATAGATTTGAAAATGAAACGAGCTATGAGTCCAGGCACGAATTTCAAAGAAAAGCTTGATTGAACACAAATTCAACGATTAAAGCTAAAAATGAGGAATCGATGAGAAAATCAATCAGTTTAACATATACAGAATATATATATATATATATATACATATATTATTACTTGATAAAAATCAATATCTTAATTTCAGAAAAATATTAAAATAATATGTATATATATACACAATTAAAACACGATCCTTAAAAAATATTATAACCAAAATATTATATACATATATATATATATATATATATATTCAAACTATATATAATACAATATATACACAGACCCATATTTTAATAAATATATGTAGTGCGAATATACATATATGCATAGCAAAAGAAGAGAAAGCTTTATATTCAATATACAAATATGCATAGATATTAGAGCTACAAACTTTACTGTATCCTAAACATATAATATATGTATATAATATGGGAAAAATCTAAACCCATTATATGTAGCAGCAATTGAAAATAAAATAGAAGAATCAAAACAGTCTAAAATTCACATACTTATGAATATATAAGTTGCTGATAAAAATCTCATATACCCTAACAGACGTGTTATATAACTCATTAACACAAATACTCTAAGCAAATTTTTATTACACATATAAATAACTCACAGATTATGCGTATAGGCTTTTACATAAATGAATAATGAATGATATAAACTTATATAGTATATGGAAACTATATATATAATATATCAGTACCAAAATCTGCTATAATACAACCTATCATAAAATGAAAATATTTGAAACACAAATATAGTAAAATTATAAACTTTGAAACAGCTTTAGATATATATGTGTTGTATATATCCTGAAACCACCTGCCAATATATAACACAAAAATCACAAAAATCTTCAGATCTAACTTAAATAAAATCAAGTAACTCATTTTATTAAAGCTTATATCCATTAACCGATCCAGTACCAACTTATAAAATTTATATACTTTAAAACAATAATTTAAAGGCATGGATTGACAGAGAAATATATATATAAACCCATTATAATTATACACATACCTCTATATATATATATACACAGATAAACATGGCAAGGACAGATGTGGAGGATGGCATAGCACACGAGGAGATGGGTAGGCGGAGAAGGTGGTGGTGGTTGAGGTGTTTAGGCCGAACAAAGCACAAGAGATCAAGAAAAAAAATGTAAAATTTCAATAGAAAAATGAATAGAAAACTAGAAAAAAGGGAAGAAGCCATTACCTAATATTCTTTTATGGCCGTGGGAAATGAAGATGGGAAGAAATTTTTTTCAGGTGAAGAAGTGATGTAGGCAGCTAGGGTTAAGGAATGTATGGTAAAATTTGTGCAGAAGTTATGGTAGGAAATCAAAGGGGTGGAAAGATATAAAGGAAAGAAATCAAACGTAACGTATTGCCTATAATTAAAACAGGTAACTTATCTTAATTTGATGCGTTTCCTATATATTAAAGAAAGATATATACAAAAAGCTTCACTAAACAAATAAATACAATAACATTTAATAAATACATTTTAAAAGACATGCCCTTTAAGGCAATAACGTATATCTATTTGAAATTTCTTTCCAAGAAATAAATAAGGAATCTAAACACTTAACCATTTAATTAATAAATAAATGTCTAAATAGAAAAATAAGGTAGAGATAGATATTATGAAAAATAAATAAATAGTTTTAGGAAAAGTAGGAAATAAATAAATAAAATACTCTATTTAATGGAAACTAGAATTAAAAATTGTAAATAAAATTCAATAGACTTTGGAAAATTTCAACAACACTTCTAAACAAATAAAAATCAAGTAAATAAAATAGATGCTGAACAAAATAAAGTGTAAACGAAAATAAAATAAGGTCTTAAGAAAATAGAAAAATAAATAAAGAATTACTTTAATTAATTGAAACTAGAAATTAAAAAGTGTAAACAAAATACCACCGACATTGGAAAATTTCAATTACACTTTTAAAAATGTTTCTTAAACAAAAATATATGCATCACATGTCATGTTACACATCTAAAAATAAATTAGAAAATGACATGACAAGCAAAAAAATTATTTATATAAAAATAAAATAAACAATTTTGTTAAATACAACAAATGACATCCAATAGTGTAAAAAGCATAACTTTCACAATATTAATCAGATTTCAACGAAACGAAAAGCAGTATCCTTATAAATTTATTTACTTTCATAAAATAAATATAAAATTCAAAATTTCAAAATTTAATTTTTTTTAAAATTAAAATCAAAGTTTGACTATATTGACCAAAATTCACCTTTTTGGAAAATATTCTATTTATTCATGTTTGGAATTCTAATTCACATCAAAATCAAAATTTATATTTAAAATAACAAAATTATATATTTTAATAAACAAAATAAAGTTTTTAAATCAAAATTCAATTTAAAATAATTAAAATATGCAATTAACATAACCACAAAACACAGGGTTGTTACACTTTCCCACACTCAAAACTTTTCATCCCCAAAAAGGAATGAGGTACGGGA
Source organism: Allium cepa (assembly GCA_030765085.1). NCBI lineage: Eukaryota > Viridiplantae > Streptophyta > Magnoliopsida > Asparagales > Amaryllidaceae > Allium > Allium cepa. The sequence goes on along the minus strand of CM060934.1, from coordinate 363,077,317 downwards.
AAACACAGAAAAGATAAAAATGGAATAAGATCAAGACAAGATGACAAGAAGATTGAAATTATATCTGATACTGTGGTTATAGGTAAGTTTATCAAGGTGGAGAATAGGAATAGCTAGAAGGGAAAATAGGAGAATAGGAATATCTAGGAAGAAAAATAGGTTGAAAGACAAGGATGAACCATTATTTTTAAAACTATATAATTTCAATTAGAATGTTTTTATATTTAAAACAATTTAAACAATTTATAATATGATGAATAGTCATTTGCAAATTTGTTACTTTGAAGTAAACAATATTTAAAACATTTTAATTTATTTAGAAATGTAAAATAAATGATCAAAATATCCTTTATATAATACTTTATCAAAATATTTTATAACTCGATGTCTTAACAAGTTTATCCTCGTTCCTGCAGGCTCTACCTATGCGTTGATCAAGCGCAAAGCTAGAATTCTCCAGGTACTTAGTAGACTTGTTTCAACACCAAGTGAAAATACTGGAAAAACTAACAAAACAGATATGGAAAGTACAATCCAACAAAACAACCAAAACCTTTGTCTAACCATGGATCGCAGATACACAATGGTTACGCCTGGATCCCCTAGGAAACAATCCATATCCGTAAGCTTTCTCAACCCTGCGAATTTCACCACGATGACTAGTAGACCGTAGATATACAATGTTACGCATGGATCCCCCATGAAACAATCAATATCTGTAAGCTTTCTCAACCCGACGGATTTTGCTACTAATACGACCTACATAGATCGCAGGATACACAATGGTTATGACTGGATCCTCCAGGAAACAATGCGTACCCCTAGGCCATCTCAGCCAGGCGAATTGCGCTATGCCGTCGCACTCAAAAGACCATGGGTTATGCCATGGTAGGACACTCGAGTATCACATCCAAAAAGCCAAAACCAGAAAGAATTATATCGATGAAATGAATCCACAATGTGGCCACAGAGCGGATATCAAGCAGAAGGCACTTTCCATATCTTTATTTCGAAAATATATATCATATAGTACCTTTCAAATCAATTTTAAATACCGTACTTATATAAAGTCCATTATATATAAGATTTCATTTTCAAATCGAGTACTTTCCAAAATCAATAGTATATCAAATAACTTCATATACCTTAATATAAGTTTGATAACTTCCAAATTAAGTATTTAATGAAATAAGGTTCTCAATTTCAATTCCTTTCAATATTAGTACAGTTTTCGAAAGGAAAAACATGTACGATTTCACCAAATCATTTCTTCCAAATCAATTATCTTCAGTTTCAAGTTTCCAAAATAATAAGTTCAGAAAATAATCCAAATCAACATCATTTATGTCAAACAAATCTGTTTCCCAAAAATCATCATAAATATACTGGGTTTTAAAATTTCAATCTATTTCCGAAACCAAATCTTTTCCTCAAGAATCACTTATCCTCAAAACGATTACAATTCTATACCTTTGAAAATTATTATTATTATTATTATTATTATTATTATTATTATTATTATTATATAGTTTTATAAAAGATGTTACTAAGTTAAAACATTTAAACTAAATTTTATTCAAAATATTTTGAAAACTAAATTTTTCTTCAAAACGTTTCAAAACTAAATTTCATATTAGTATAATTCAAAATAGTTTTATTCATTTCTTAACAAACCAGTTTCAAACTTATTTAAATCATATCACTTCATACTTAAACATACAAAACTATACTTAAAAACTTTATCAAATAATTTATACTTTTCAAAATTACTTAGCTTTGAAAAGTTAACCTTAACTTGGAAGTGCTCGAACCTTCAAAATAGTTGAAGAAATCATATTTTCAATCCAAGAGTTGGAAATCACCAACAAATAAGTAAATCAATTCCAAAAGATAATGTCATATCAATAAAAAAAGAAACTCAAGAACTGAACACCGGCTCATTTCAAAACTATGTCACACACACACACACATATATATATATATATATATGCATATCTTTTCGAAAATCAAATTATACTTCGGTATTAGAAATCAAAATTGGTTTCGCAAATCAATCGCATAGCAAAGCTACCGAAGTGGCCTCTCCCCCACTCAGAAACTCGAAAATCAATGTCGATGATGCATGCATTCGTCACCGAAATTATTTTCCACCGACATAAGTAGGTTCTGGACTTCTATTTTCTTGAAGACTTCTTTTGAAATTTCTTCGAAATCATTGGAATTCATTTGAAGTCATTTGAAAAATTTCTTATTCAGAAAATACTTTTAAATCGTATTATTATATATTTTCCAAAATCTTAAAACCAATTTCAAAACACAGGAATTCAAACTCTAGAATTTCAAATTAAAATCCTTTGGTTATAATAATTTTTATACAAATACATTTCTTATATAAAATCTTCAAAATTTCAAGTCCTTTCGAAATTTCAAATTATCGTTTTTAAAAGGTATATAATCCTTGTTGAAAACATTTTCACTTTTATATATAGAATAAAATCATACTTATCAAAATAATAATTCGATATATAAAATAATTTCTAAAATACAGACAAACCCGATTTTCAAAGGATGATCCAAGAATGGATTTCCAAAATAAAGATAGGATCATCTGAACCGAGGGTATAGAATTCTCCGGTGAATCAATACCAATTGTAAAGGAGTTTCACCCCTTTACAAATCATTCAAAGATTGGCGGGATCGCCTATTCTTATAGAGATCATTCGAAGTGGAGTTATGAGATACTCCAGAATCAAGAAACACGAATAGGGAGAGAAGATAATGTATTTTGGAACCGCAGGTCACGTTCCAAAGTCCAAAGGAAAAAAACCAAATCAAGAGGAAGAAATTCAAGCTCGAACGAAAGTGATTCTGCAAATAAATTTATTATATATGCTAAGCTTGCCTAGAGCCAAAGCTCTGATACCAACTGTAATGACCTGATATTTTAGACAATTCAAATCGACAATAATTCACACATACCAGACTTGAATTGCTCAAAATATCATATTGTTAATTTAAAATTTGGCAAAGCTCAGCATATACAGTAAATAAATCAATCACAAAATCACAAACACAGAGTAATATAGTGCAGCGGAATAGATAAATAGTATTTCATGAAGCTACTATATAAACATCAGAGTTAGAAATAAAATACAGCAGGATAACTCAAATACACAGAAGTCTCGAATACAAACAGATGACATCTTTGAACCAATCAACTAGAAAAACTGAAAGCTGAATCGATAGTTGGATCTCCAAAAGAGCTCCAAACTCCAAAGGCGAGTCTCAAACGTTGTATCACTCAGTCTGACCGGAGCAAAAAACAAAACACAAAATACTAGGGTCAGGATTAACATTCTTATATCAATAATCCAACCCAAGTGAAATATCAACTGAAATACAATTAACTTAAAGGGTGTTTGGGATAACCATCCTCTAAGGATCCGTGGAACTATTTACAATGCAGAAAATATACACTATAACAACTTGGTCATTTCAAATTAATTTATACTTCAAAACTAAAATATCAATTTCGTTGAAAATATATCTATTTCCCAAAATAGTGTGTATATATATATATATATATTAAGTAATTTATAAAGTAAAGTATTAGTAATTTCACAAATCGCATCAAAATCAACCCGACTTTCCCGTTCAAATTAAATTCAATCTCAATTTAACTCAATTTATCAATTTCCGTTAAATTCAGTTTTCTAAATGACCGATTCAAATTATATTGATTTCAATTACAGATCTAAATCACAAACTGACCATTAAATTCCAGTATATTTCAAAGCTTAATATTCAACATTTCAAAGTTCAATTTAACAGCTTCCTATAGATCTCGATTTAACCTTATATTGTTTAGTCTTGAAATATTCACTTAATAAATTCAGTATTATTCAAATAACCTTAATTTACCCTTAAACCAAATGTTCCTTTCGATTTGTTTAAACTTTAAATATCCATTTAGTCACTTTAAATCAAAAATCAAATTATAAAATCAATCTTAAACTTCAACTTCAATTGTTCAAATCGATTAAACTTAGTATAATTCCTAATTAAATACAATCTCAATTAATTCAGCTTTATCTTCTCAACCTTAACTTATTCAAATTATTACAATAATCTATTTTGATATATAGATTTAAATAAATACTTAATCATATTATATGTATTAAATCAATCTCAACAATATTATTATTAACTCTTTATATAAAATTACCATATATATATAATATTTTAAGAACCAATTTTTATTAAAAACCATATATTTCTTTTCAAAACAATAGAAATTATTTTCAAACATTTATATATGGACCAACGGTGTCTGTATATATTTTCCTATCCTATGGTTAAGTGATACGGATATTTATCATTTCAATCCGTAATATATATAGGTAGATATCATTTCGACCTGCAATCTCAAATTCAATTCAATGAAAATTGCTTGGGTTTATCATTTCAACACATAACAATTTTCTCCTATTCTAAAGTCCATACGGGTATGTACCATTTCAACCCATAGCGAATTCTTTACTAATAGGGAACTTGCAGAGTGATAACAGATAATATAAATGTAATAACAGGCATATATCATCAATAACAATATAATATAAACAACAGGATATGGTGTCATATCCTACATGTAAACGGTTACAGATAATAGCATATATAATAATTTAAATAACTACGGCATCATTTTTCAATTGTCGTTTCAACTGAAATCAAATTTAATAAATAAAAGAACGTTAATCGTGAGTGATTGCTCACCTTTCAAGGCTAGATAAATTTGACAAAGAAACGAGCTATGAATCCAGGCACGAATCTCAAAGCAAAACATGATTGAACACAAATTCAACGATCAAAGCTGAAAATGAGGAATCGATGAGAAAATCAATCAGTTTAATATATATATAGAAAATATACATATTATTATTACTTTATAAAAATCAATATCTTAATTTCAGAAAAATATTAATACAATATATATACACACAATAAATCACTATCCATAAAACACATATTTTTAAAATATTATAACCAAAATCTTATATATATATATATATATATATATTCAAACTATATATATATATATATGCTGACCCATATTTTAATAAATATATGTAGTGCGAATATACATATATGCAGAACAAAAGAAGAGAAAGCTTTATATTCAATATACAAATATGCATAGATATTAGAGCAACATACTTTCCTGTATCCTAAACATATACTATATGTATATAATATGGGAAAAATCTGAACACATTACATGTAGAAGCAGTTAAAATAAAACAGAAGAATCAAAGAAGCCTAAAATTCACATACTTATGAATATATATGTTGTTGATATAAATATCATATACCCTTAACAGATGTGTTTTTTAACTCTTTAATATTAAAACTCTAAGCAAATTTTTATTACACATATAAATAACTCATAGATTTATGCCTATAGGCTTTTTTACATAAATGAATAATGAATGATATAAACTTATATAGTATATGCAAAATATATATATATATATATATATATATATATAATATATCAATACCAAAATCTGCTATAATACAATCTATCATAAAATGCAAATATTTGAAACACAAATATAGTAAAATTATATACTTTGAAACAGCTTTAGATACATATATGCTGTATATATCCTGAAACCAATTACCAAATATATAACACAAAAATCACAGAAATCTTCAGATCTAATTTAAATAAAATCAAGTAACTCATTTTATTAAAGCTTATACCCATTAACCGATCCAATACCAACTTATAAAATTTATATACTTTAAAACAATAATTCAAAGCATAGATTGACAGAGAAATATATAAACATTAACCCATTATAATTTTACACATACCTCTATATATATACACACAGAGAAACACCGCAAGGACAGATGTGGAGGATGGCACAACACATGAGGAGATGGGTGGCGGAGAACGTGGTGGTGGTTGAGGTGTTTAGGTCGAACAAAGCACAAGAGATCAAGCAAAACAATGTAAAATTTCAATAGAAAAATGAATAGAAAAGTAGAAAAAAGAGAAGAAGCCATTACCTAATATTCTTTTGTGGCCATGAGAAATGAAGATGGAAAGTAAATTTTTTCACGTGAAAAAGTGATATAGGCAGCTAGGGTTAAGGAATGTACGGCAAAATTTGTGGAGAAGTTATGGTAGGAAATCAAAGGGGTGGAAAGATATAAAGGCAAGAAATCAAACGTAATGTATTGCCTATAATTAAAACAGGTAACATATCTTAATTTGATTGGTCCTATATATAAAGAAAGATGTATACAAAAAGCTTCACTAAGCAAATAAATACAATAAGGTTTAATAAATACATTTTAAAAGATATGCCCTTTAAGGCAATAACATATATATATTTGAAATTTCTTTCCCAGAAATAAATAAGGAATCTAAAGACTTTACCATTTAATTAATAAATGAATGTCTAAATAGAAAAATAAGGTAGAGATAGATATTATGAAAAATAAATAAATAGTTTTAGGAAAAGTAGGAAATAAATAAATAAAATACTCTATTTAATGGAAACTAGATTGAAAAATTCTAAATAAAATTCAACTGACTTTGGAAAATTTCAACAACACTTCTAAACAAATAAAAGTCAAGTAAATAAAATAAATGTTGAAAAAAATAAAGTGTGAATGAAAATAAAATAAGATCTTAAGAAAATAGAAAAATTAAGAATTACTTTAATTAATTGAAGCTAGAAATTAAAAATTGTAAACAAAATACGACTGACATTGGAAAATTTCAATTACACTTTTAAAAATGTTTTTAAAACTAAAATATATACATCACATGTCATGTTACATATGTAAACATAAATTATAACATGACATGACAAACAAAAATATTATTTATATAAAAATAAAATAAATAATTTTGTTAAATACAACAAATTACATCAAATAGTGTAAAAACTTCCACAATATTAATCAGATTTCAACGAAACAAAGTAGTATCCTTAGAATTTTATTTACTTTCATAAAATAAAGATAAATTTCAAAATTTAATTTTTTTAAAAATTAAAGTCAAAATTTGAACATATTGACCAAAATTCACCTTTTTGGAAAATATTCTATTTATTCATGTTTGGAATTCTAATTCACATCAAAATCAAAATTTATATTTAAAATAACAGAATTATCTATTTTAATGATTAAAATAAAGCTTTGAATCAAAATTCAATTTAAAATAGTTAAAATATGCAATTAACATGAGCATAAAATACAGGGTTGTTACACTGAATTTGAGATGGACCAAATAAATCAAGATAAAGTAATTCAAGAGGTTTTGCAGTTGAAATAATATCTTTTAATTTAAGGGAACTTTTTCTAAGTTTTCTTAATTGATGTGCATCACATAAGCTATCTAGTTTAAAATTCATTTTAGGGAGACCTCTTACTAGATCATGTTTTGACAGTCTAGATAAGAGTTTGAAATTCAAATGTCCAAATCTCCTATGTCAAATCCAACGGTCGCTTGTATTTGCCAAAAGACACAGGTTATCATTTGAAACTTTCATACTAAGAATATAAATATTCTTTTTCCTAATTCCCTTAAATATTATGGTTGAATTATTATCTTCAACGTGACACTTACCTTTTTCAAATTTAATTTTATATCCTTTATCGCAAAGCTGACTAATACTTAGCAGATTATATTTCAGATTCTTAACTAACAAAACATTAGTAACAATAAGAGTTTTAGAGTTACTGACATTGCCAATGCCAATCACATATCTTTTTGAGTTGTCTCCAAAATTAACCAGTCCTCCGTCTTTGTATATTATGTCATTCAGCATATCCGGGTTACCAGTCATGTGTCTAGAGCATCCACTATCGAGTATCCATTTATTCTTTTTGATCTGCACAATTTTTCCATTGTGGATTGATTCCTCAACACCCATAAAACATGTTTCCTACACATCATACAATTTTGGTAGACTACTTGAATTTGAATATCGATTATATGCAGACTCATGAGACAATGATGATCTAAATATTTCTAAACTAGTATTAACAGTTTTTTTAAACATAGCCATTTTAAAAGCTTTTTCAAAATTCATATTATGAAACTTTGAAAACCTTGCTCTGATACCAAATGTGAGAAATGCGGATTATGGATCTTAAGGCTAGAATTAACGCTAGAGGGAGGGTGAATAGTGTTTAAAGGAATTACTAATTCTTTTTTAGTTTGTATTAATTTGAACACAAATGTATGCAATATTCAGACACAGATATGATTACAGAATCAAACACAGATGCAGATATAAAGTAAAAGCAATAAAGGAAAGAACACACCAAATTTTATACTGGTTCGGAGTTACCCTACATCCAATCCCGTAACACAAGTGTGGATTTCCTTTCAAAATCAATTCTTAAAATTATATCCTCGATTTCAAGGCCACGAGGTACACCGCTTCAGATTCACAATCCTCTGGGTAGAGATACTTGATTTTACGGGCAACAAGTCACCCGATTGATTTTTCAGGCTACAATCACACATTTTCTCGCTCGATTGATTACAAAGAAGTCAATAACTCTGAATAGCACTAGGATCTTGTTGAGATAGTGATAGAGAATCAAACCAGAGATGATCTAGTTAGATTCAATGGTGATTTCGGCAGAGTAATGGTAAAAATGTATATAAAGAAATGTGGAAGAAGAAAAGGAGTGAAATCAGAGAATATATTTATATATATATGAATGTAAATTCGTTTAAAACAGCCCCTATTTATAGTAGAACAACAGCCATCTATTCGTGAAAGTATATGATGAATAGACACTTCCTTTGAAATTCAAACTTTTGAAACAAACTGTCATCTTATCGACAAGGGTTCCTTGGAGTTGTCGACAGGCCTAAGTTATTTTTGGTAATTTGTTTTTCTTTGAAAATAACTTCTATCTTGTATTAAAACTAATTTGATATATAAAGATAGTTTAAAACCAAGGATAATTTGATATATAAAGATTATTTTGAGGCTAAAAGTATTTAAAAACCAGGATGGATATTTTTGATTTAAAAAGAAGATTTTGAAATCATTTTGAAAGCAAGATATAATTTTGTAAAACATTTGAATAAAAGTTAGTGGATACAAAACAATGTTCCACTAGATTTTTCGTAGGTTCCATCCTATTTAGGGTTCCATCCCTCGAAGTGGATTCCATTCCACGAATAAAATGGATTTTAAGATGTCAGTGCTCTTCTAGGAGGTTTGACAAAATTCCTAACTAAATTACTTATATTGAAATCTTGAACTCTTGATAATCTTGATACTAATGAGTCTTGAATCTTGATGCCTTCGATCTTGAGTTTATCAGTTCTTGAATCTCTATATTGTACAGTCTTCATTCTTTGGTATCTGCATATATATCCTGCATATACATATATATCTAAACAATAATGTTTGCATTTATATTTTATAATCTTATTTTATGGTTGTAGTCATCAAAACCAACTTCTCAGGGACTAACAATTGGAACCGAAGGTAATTCGAAAGATGCCCTTGCAAATCCGGGTATTCACAATCTCGACCGGACTGCCCATCACATATGGAGATCTAGAACGAAGCAACCCAATGCAGAGTCATTCGATAGGAAATCCTATCGTTCTCGAAAATACCTGGTCTTCATCACTATCTTCAAATGCTATCCATTTGGTCGTATCACTATTCGGAATTGGTATTATGACACAAAGTCCTCTCGCCGCTAAACCGAATAATGAGCGCTTATTTTAAAAGCATATGGATATTGGGATCTTAGTTAAGTCACAACTTTTAGCCCAAAACCTTTCTTTTTGATGGTTTAAAAAAATTTCCATTTTAATCTCTTTAAACAAAAGATTCACCCATTTAAGATCCTTTTCAATTTGAAACAAGATTTATCAATCTTTAACAAAGATTCATTCATAGTTTTCAAAACTATTTTCAATTTGATTAACCAATAACTTGAAATCCTTTTCAACAAAAACTGGAAATTCTTTCATTATATGAAAGCCATTATCATTTGAAAACAAATGCTTTTCATTTCGGGAAAATCCGATTGAATTTACTCAAGATATAACTTTTCAAAGTATACATTGAAAAATCAACGAACTGCCGTATACTCGGCAAGTTCTTTTTGAATTAAATTTAAAGTCCCAAAATAATTTATTTAATATACTTCAAAATGGTTAAAAATCCATATATGTACTGCATAACTTGTACAACCTTTTCAAACCATAATTTCCAAAATAATTTCAAAACTTAAACAAGATATATTATATTCAAACTAAATTTCAAATTTCAAAATTTCCTTTTCAAAAGCTTTTCATATTCAACTCAATTTCATTTTCAAAACCATTTGGATTTAAAATTCAACTTTTAAACTTTTCACCACTTGTCACAACCCACACTTCGACCTTCGAAAATCGACATCCATGCTTCACCCGTATTCGAATGCCATAGATTCAAACGTCGAAGTCGTTTCGCGCTGGAGCTTATAACACATTGAGTAAAACAACACAACGGAAATAGAAATGAAATTTTATTTATACACAACATTTGATACACCAATGATACAAATGAAATGATCAACATATATCAGAGATAGATACAACAGTGGAAAGGATCAATAGCAACAGCAGCGGAAAACAACATCTTCAATGCCAAGCTCCAAACCACAAGCTTGAACCACCATAATGCTAAAGTGAAACAAATGCGATTTCCAAAATCCAAAGACTCCAAAGATTGCCAAAACCTACACCTATTGGTTGACTGTCTGATAACGTGACTCTAGGCTGTGCGTGTGGAAAATGGTGGGCACCTAGAGTTTCTCTAATAAGCCACCTAATGTGTTATACTCCTGAGCTAAAGTTCTTACTCAACCTTCCACTCTGATACGACTTGTCACGATCCAAAATCCAGCGTCTGAAAATGGACATCCAATATCTCACTTGTATTCGAATGCCGTAGATTGGAATGTCGGACTCCAGTTCGGATGGATCTTATAACAACATTAGGCGATAACAACACAGTAGAAACAGAATGAAGTTTATTGATACACAACATTTGATACAACAATGATATAAATGATACGATCAACACAATCAGAGATAGATAAAACAGCGTAAAGAAACAATAGCAGAAGACAAAAGGCACAGCAGCGGATCACAACATCTTCAATGCCAAAGCTCCAAACCACAAGCTCGAACCACCCCAATGCTGAACTGAAGAAACTTGGTCTGCAATGCGATTGCCAAAATCAAAAGAGTCCAAAGATCCATATCTACTATTTATTGATAACCTGACTCTAGGCTGCCCGTGTGGAAAATTGTGGGCACGTAAAGTTTAGAAAGGGAATAATAAACTCCAGGTCAGTCATGGGACTGTGTGAAGACCCAACACTTTTGAGATAAAAATAATTTAGAAATGAAAAAAAAATTAGTTAACAGAAAATAATTAAAGAATAAAATAATTTGAAAATAAATATCAAGAAGGTATGGGATAAACAAGTAAGGGAATAACTATTCTAATAGACAATGATGGAAAAAAAACTAAGTATGAATGAATTTTAAATTCACATATCTCATGAATATTATATATATATATATAGTTAAAAAAATGTGTAGGGTGATACAATAACTTCCCTTGGTAATTAAAATGCATGAAAACCAGTTAAGCAATTTTTATGAGTATGAATGCATTTTTGAAAATAAATCAAGAGAGAAACAAATGATAAAATATGATAGCTAGAAATCAAACTTTCAAAAAGAAATATGAGAAACAACTCGGGTATAACAAAATGCACTATGAAATTGATCCACATGAGAATAAGGTGCAGGTAAATCATGCAAGTAGCATGTGCACAGAAAAGCAGTGAAGTAACTGCTTTTACCAGAAATAGAAATCAAAAGAAGATGGCACATTTAGCCATAACTATACACACATAATTCTCTGAGTGATGTGAGGATAAAATGGGTTTTTCCTCTAGTAAAACCCTAGTTAAATGATTTAAATCAAAGGGGAAAGCAAAGGTTTTCTCTGAGGGAAAACAGAAACATATTTCAAAAAAAAACAAGAAGAGCTCACACTATTTTCAAGCCTAAGCATTCTCGGGGGAAAAGAAGAGGAAGGTGAGTGATAATCACTTATGAGATTTAAGGCATTAAGACCCATGCTAATGGCAACCAAGTTATTTTTCTTATATAAATAAAATTATAATATGGTTTTCTGTTTGATGATATTTTTCTGAATGAATGTTTGTTGATCATGGATGTTTTTTTTGGTTGATCTTTTGGCTGATACTTTAATTTATTTTGGTCTGTTAAGATGGTTTTGATTTTTGCTTTGAAATATATTTGATCCAACACTTACCTTGACCACAGAAATGGAATTTCATAATCTAGTTTTTTATAAGAGAATGAGTTAAACATTTTACTGAGAAATACGGTATTAAAGGATAAATGAAGTAGGCAGTATGAATAAGGAGTTTCATGCTCATGTCTAGTTCATTCAAAAATTGATATGAACAAAGCAATATTATATATGTGCTGATTTGTTCAGATCATGTCAATATCTTTTATGGGTTTTTCTCAAAAACCATATCCTATGTTCACAGTAAAAATAAATCCAGATTTTTATGAGATTTTATCAAATTTAGGCAAGAAATGGAAAAATTATTAGAAATAAATATATGAGCGGGTTTTGGAAAATTTGATTAAGCAAAATTACTTGAAATATGAGTTGGAATTTTATATGAATGCTTGCATGTCTGGATGTATACCTTGAGTGAGATCAATTATTTTTTACTTATGAAATGAAGAAAAGAACACAAGTATTTCTGGAAATTAAAGAGAAAAGTTCCCCAAAAAATAAATAATCATGGTCTCTAAATTATAAAATAATTTAGGAGAAGTGCCTTGATCTGCTCATTATTAGGAGGATGATGGGTATGTGCATGACTTGCTTAAGTCCTGTAGGCCTCTGTGTAAAGGGTTAACAGAATTGAGCCCCTTTACAATGCACACATGGTGTTCAATGGCAAGGAGTCAGACCAAACAAAAATGTAAAAATGAGATTGAGAAATCAAGCTATGGAAATTAGGGGTAAATCCATAAGAGCATGTACATGAATGTCCGAATGAAGTGAATGGATGAATGTTTGGGTGTATGTTAGTTAGATAAGTTTAAATATACATATGCTCAGGACTAACATAAAAAATGAATGGTACTAAATATATAAGTTTTCTGCATAATCTTAAGAATTTAAAGTTATTTTAAAATACTTGATTTCACTCACACCAGAATTTATTTTGACCCTATTTGTTGCCTTTGCAATATTTGGGTTGTCTCATTTTATTGAGGCATCTCTAAATGTTGATGCAGGAAAAGAGGCATGAGAAACTTGCTTGCATGGATATTTGAAGATTTACTTGAATTTTAAAGGCTTAAGGAATATGGCAGAAATATTGTAATAAATAAGTTAGGCAAAACTCTATTATGTTCTAAGTATTTTCAGAATTAATGTTTGCTTGTTTTTCTATGTAAACACTATGTAAAAGCTTAAGTATCATATGTGTGGTTGTGGTTTCTGTTTTAAGCATCTGATCTGGATATTCTCTGGTGAATCATGGTGCATGAAATTATGCCATATAATTTGATATGTGGACATACTTTCCTTGGCAATGTCTGGTGAATTTTTGATTGTAAAGTTGAAATAGTTTTAGGAAAAGCATGTATAAATCTGTTAAATGTTGAGTTGAACCTGGTCTGGGCTAACCAGTATAGCTTGATCATGATTTGTAATTGATATAAGTATATGTCAAGCTTAAAAACAAGGCCTATAATTCTTAATCTGGGCATTAGATTTTTCAGTAGGGATTTGTATTGCTTTGTGTAGTAAGTCAATATGTATGTTTGGTACTTGTAGGCTTCACTGCAACTATACTTACAAATCTTATTATTTAAAATACATGACTCAAGCCTGGTTGCATTTGGCCATGAACAACCAAAAGTAGTCTGAAGTAACATGTGGTCTTAATTGCAATGAGCATGTCCATCAGTCCACAGCACCTTAATCACCGCCATTTGTTATTTTCTTAAGAGAATATCAGAGGTCTACATAATATGTTCATCTAGGAATTTTGTATTGGTTTGATTTTGACATTGCTTTAATTAAGCAGTTTTCATGAAAATGCTAAACTTTCATTTGGAAGGTTAGACTAAGTTTGCAATTAGTTTACTTACACTGTTTTATCTGTTTGACCTTTTAATCTAGTAATGCCACAATTTATTCTTATGGTCATTACATTCTTCATAAATCAGATAATGAGTATTGAATCTGACATAAAATTGTTTGAATTTAAAAGTAAGAACCCCGGGCTAAACAAATATGTATGAGTTGATCTAACACCCTGTATCAATCAGAAATATTTAGTATCAAATCCTTAAATTCTATGGATCAAATGAATAGGTTGTAAATTCAGAAATTAATTAATTTAAGTTAATACAAGCTGGTAAATTAGACAAGAAAACGGTATGAGGTCATTTTTGAATAGAATTCAAATCAAGCCTGAGTTCAATTTTTTTTTGATAAAATGGCTATGTGACACAAAAAATATCTCAAATGTGAGAAATATTGTGTGATTAAGTTTCTTTGCAATTTTTAATTTCTCTGATAAGCAAAGAATCATTTATATATCTTCACATATATAAATGACAAGATTTGAATGATATACTGATATTTTTATATTGGTAAAAAAAATTATGGATCTTGGGAGAAAGAATTAAAAGAAGTGACCACTTAAAAAAACTCACTAAAAATCACTAAAATGAATGAAAAGAGAAGTGGGTCACTTCAGACTGGTGTGAGCAAACAAAAACAGTTTATTTAAACAAAAACAAACAAAAGAAATAAAAAGAAATTCGTAATGATTTTGGAAAATGAAACTACCATAAGGCCTCCCGACACACACACAATGTAATCGCACACTTCGGGGAGATTTCTCCTTATGATAGTCAAACATGATTGATACGCAAAAATCCTTTTGATATTATTATTAGTGCATAGTGCAGAAAACCTTTCAAAAATATAATATTAATCTTAGCCAGCATAGGTACCATTATATTATGCCTGTTATAGCTACCACTTGAGGTGGAAGGTTATACAACTGCAATCGTAAAGGGCTCATATTGGGTGATTGGGCTTCCAACAATGGCCAGGCTAAGGAACTTCCTCACCGAATGGGTACGCCTCTGGAGGGACGCCCCAAGAACTTAACTAGCTCTCTGCCAATACAAGGCCGGTTTACCTCTGTAACTAGGTAACTACTAACACGAGTATGCCATCCCCTGGTCGTGACCAACCTTTAATCGAGTGTTATCAACATCAACAAATTCCAACAACCACATAAATTAAGTATCTGGGCTCCATACCATGATACCACTTTTTATCCAGAAGGAAATGCATATACCCTAAGGGGCAATACCCCCGTAACCTTGCCGCTCTTTCCTGTTTCGACCATTTTTGGGTTGTGAGGTTAGACGAAGTCTTGTCCACAAAGCTACGCTCTTCACAAATGCCATGCTTCGATCAACAAATGATCAGCACTCAGCATGCCACACTACCAAATTGGGAGTATATCACTAATAACCATCAACTACATAACCTCTGAGCTCGTACGTCTCAGAGAAGGGTGTTAAGCTAAGAGAATAAATTCTCCGCCACCGATAGAAATGTATTTGATAGAGATCGGTTTTATGTCTTAAAGTGTAATGTCAGACATACAACCATACAAGTCCATCCTGGGTCTGAATGGAACCGAAGGCACTTTAAAAGAAGCCCTTGCAAATCCGGGTATTCACAATCCCGATCGAACTCCCCATCACATATGGAGATCTCTATACCAGAGCAACTCAGTGCAGAGTCATTCGATAGGAATTCTATTGTTCTCGGAAATACCCGATCTTCAACACTGTCTTTAAATGCTATCTATTTCGTCGTATCACTATTCGGAATGGGTTTTATGACACAATGTCCTCTCCTGGCTAAACCGAATAATGAGCGCTTATTTTAAAAGCACGTGGATACATCGGAATCTTAGTTAAGTCACAACTTTTAGCCCAAAACCTTTCTTTTTAAATGGTTTAAAACAAATTTACATTTTAATCCTTTTAAACAAAAGATTCACCCATTTAAGATCCTTTTCAATTTGAAACAAGATTCACCAATCTTTAACGAAGATTCATTCATAGTTTTCAAAACTATTTTCAATTTGATTCACCAATAACTTGAAATCCTTTTCAACAAAAACTGGAAATTCTTTCATTATATGAAAGCCATGATCATTGAAAACAAATGCTTTTCATTTCGGGAAAATCCGATTGAATTTACTCAAGATATAGCTTTTCAAAGTATATAATGAAAAATCAGCAAACTGCCATATACTCGGTAAGTTCTATTTGAATTAAATTTAAATTCCCAAAATAATTTATTTAATATACTTTAAAATGGTTTAAAATCCATATATATATAATGTATAACTTGTATAATCTTTTCAAACCATAATTTCCAAAATAATTTCAAAACTTAAACAAGATATATTATATTCAAACTATTTTTCAATATTTCCTTTTCAAAAGCTTTTCGTATTCAACCCAATTTCATTTCCAAAACCATTTGGATTCAAAATTAAACTTTTAAACTTTTCACCATTTGAATAAAATAATATTAAATTCAAAATATCTGTGACTTAACAAATTTCTTCGTGAAATCCATATTTGTGTGTGTGTGGTGTAGTCTAGGGGTTTTACACACAATAATAGAATATCATAACTATCATTAATTCAAGCACAACAATATAGATAAGCGGTATACTCTTATAACGCTTATCTTCGTTCACCGATTCATAGATAAATATGTAAATTCATCATAGATAAATAAATCACAGTTCATAGCTCAATCATATCATAGAACATCACACATCAGGGATATCAAACAATTCAAAGCATTCCATACAATCCAAACATCCATAAGTAAGATCAATTACTTGTTTAATCCTTAATTAATTCAATTTAATTTCCAATTAAATTAATTACTTACGAATTAATTACTTAATCCCGCTTAATTGTCATTAGTCAATTGCAAACCAATTAACCTTAATAAATAAATCAATCAACCTTTAATCATTAATTAATTAACCCTTAATTACATAAAGTAATTATCTTTCGATCATAAAGGAATTCACCTTTAATCATTAATTAATTCACTTTTAATCATTAATTAATCGTTAATTATTCGCTATAATTAATTACATTATCCATAATTAATTTCATTCAGTAATTATTCATTAATTACTAATTAATGATCCTCTGATTAACTAACCTCTAATTAATTACATTAAGTAATTAGTTCTTTAATTAAGTAATTAATCCATAAATTTAGTAATTATCCTTTAAATAACTTTCATCAAATAACTTTTAATTGCTTTCATTAAGTAATTACATCAATTAATGATTCTTAATTAACTATCCTGATTAATTATCCATTAATCACTTCGTCTAAGTAATTATTCTTTAATCACTTTCATTTAAGTAATTATCCTTAATTACTTCTATAAATTTATTATACCATAATTTATTACATAAATTGATTACCCCATAATCACTTACACTGATTAATTATCTTTTAATTAATCACATTCATTAATTAACCCAATACTTAACTATATAATCTAAATAATTTTGAAAACATTTAACTTTAAATTTAAACCTTTAAAACTTGATACATGTTTTCTTTTTAACTTTAAAAACTTAGTTACTTTACCTATTTAAAACCTGATTCAAGTTTTCCTTTAAATATTTAAAACCCGGTACAAATCACTTCAGATTTGAACATGATTTATTTTTAAATTTTAAAAACCTGGTACAAATCTTTATTTTCAAGAATTTTAAAACCTAAAAACATTTTTTCTTTTAAATTTTGAAAACCTGGTAACCAACATAAGAAAAACCCGAGCTCAACCTCAAATTTCCCGAGCTCGTCCCCGTACAAACCTCGCATCGACCCTACTTCGAATCAAACCCCATCGAATTCTAGCGCAAACCCGATAACATCTTACTTTCCCAAACAACAAAGCAAACCCAGATACTCATACTCACGCGTGCACATGTACCAGTGCTCCGACGAACTGCAGTCGACCTCGCCATCTTCAACATTTCGACGACCATCTACTCACACCCTAAGACCACCCAGATCGATGAATGCACGACGAATTCAAAATCGAGGAATTTAACCCAACTTGGAACAAAATTCGATCGCCCAAAACTGCCTCGTCCCGTCACCTCAGGCCACCCGAGGTCATGAAACTTCGGTCAAAGTCCGCCTACTCCAACGTTTCGATTGCCACCGGTGCGATCAACTCTGGCTCTGTGACGACGCCGCAGCCACTCAAAATTTGACCTTGACTAAAACATGGGCTTAAACCCTAAAATGTTGTCGTTCGACCACCACGGTGGCGGATAAATCCACCCACCATTTTTTTCCACACCACAGACCTCCTCACAAACTCCACCCACGATCCCGAGGTCCAAACATCCTTCGATCACCAGAATTTACCCAAAATAGACTTTCCATTCATCTCACGAATGCTCGTGATTTCCCAACTTAAAAATCATGAAATTATTATTAAAAATCATGTTTTATGAAGACGAACAGGGTCATGCAATCAAAACCCAAATTTTGATCAACTAAATTTTGAACAAATTTTGATTCTACTGTGTTTTTATATTTCCCAGTAAAACTATTTATTTTTAGTACTTAAAAATATTTTTAGAACTAAGATCTTGATAATTCTAACATGTTTTATTTAAACATCAAGGTCTATAGAGGAATAGAGAATGAGATTTGGATTTACAAACAGGTTTTGAAACCCGTTTACCTGGAACAGAGCAAATTATTCATATACCAGACGTGCGCATCCATATCCACAGTATACATGCAAACCATTTTACAATTTTTACTTCAACCATGATTACAACAACAAGTTATAATCTGGATTTGAAAGAGTTTACTCGCCTATTTTAAAACAGAGAAGCCTGGAATGATATTTGAACCTGATTATTTGCTCTGTTGTTTGATTTAAATCCATAGCTTGGTCTAGTTGAGATGATTTCCGAATTCACTAAGGTTGAAGTTGTTTTGATTTCCAGTTGAATTTGAACTAGGCTTGTTGATGTCCATCTGTACTTGTTTTTGACATTGAGTTTGAGTTCATCTTTTTCAGATTGAAGCTTTTAATTTTTTGAGTTTTTTCTTTGTTTTGATCTGGATCTTGTTTCCAGGTTTCTGAAGTTTTGATTTTGATCTGTACTTGCTTGAATCTTTTCTGGTTTTAATTTTCATTTGTCTCAGGTTTCTTCGCTTTAAGTTTTGAATAGAAAAAAATAATGAGAAGGAAGAGTAGAGATGTGTTTATAACTTGTTTTCATCTTTATCATATTTTTTATTCAAAATGATAATAAAATTTAAAATCATGACACTTGTTAATATTGCATATTAAATGATTTACACTTGTTAATTATTCTTACACATGTAATTACATAAAATGATAAGCCTACACTTGTTAAAATATAAGCATTTTATGTTTAAATCCTTAATGAGTTTTATATTTACACATGTTTTCATATAGTTTTTACAATAGATTCCCTTTTTATATTAACAAATGTTTTATGTTTATGTATACATATATTTTAAAACTTTTATCCATTCTTGTTGTATCTTTTATTTATTATTTATACTTATGTCAATTTTAAAGAAAAAGTGATTTTTTTTAAAGTCTAATTACACATTAATAAATAAGCATGTATATATATATTACATATGTATATTATAATTAGAAAATAAAATTTATTAATCTTAAAATATAGAGTATTTAAATTCAGTTTACTTTCTAAAATATTTATTTTTTGAGTTTCAAACTCAAAATTAAAATTAAAATCAATTTGTATAACATATATTATTTATTTTGGAAAATTTCAAATTCAAATTTCAAATTACAATATATATATATATATATATACACACAAATATATATCTTATTTATTTTGGAAAATTTCAAATTGATTCACAATTTGACCCAAAATTTTATATAAATTATCAATTTAAATTTGACTCAAAATCGGGATCGTTACAATAAGCACAAGCAATTTTCATTGAATTGGGTTTGAGATTGTGGGTTGAAATGATATATACTCATATATATTTTAAATTGCGGATTGAAATGGTAAATATCTATATCACTGGACCATGGGATAGAAAATTATATACAGACACTGTTGGTCTACATATATATATATATATATATATATATATATATATATATATATATATTAAAATGATTTCCAAGGTTTTAAAAATGAATATTTTGGTTTTAATAAATAATTGATTTTAAGATATTATATATATATATATATGTTATTTTATAGGGGTTTAAAATTTAGATTTTAAAACTTATATGTTTTGAAAATTGTATAGTTATAAATAAATTTTGAAATTATATTTCAAATATAAGGTTTATAATAGAAATTGGTTTGACATTATATTTATTTAAGAATTATTCTTAAATAGGTTGATTTGACATTTATCAAATTTTAGATTTTAAAGATGTGATTTTATAACTTGAATTTGATTAAAAGCGATTTAAATGAATATTTCAAATTTACATAAATTGAAATGGTATATTTAGTTTTATTTAAAATTTGGAAATTTATAGTTTATTTAAATGATACTGGATTTATTAAGTGAATCTTTCAAAACTAAATAATAATGAAGTTAAAATAAAGAGATTATGAAATTATCAAATGTAGTTTTGAATTTGTGGAATATTTAAAGTTTTGAAATATATTGAAAAATAAATGGTTTATTTGGTGGTTCAAATATATACTTGAAATCGATTTAATTTGAAATTGTTTATTGAGAGACTGAATTGAATTAAAAATTGATGAATTGAGATTTAATTTGAATTTTGGAGTTTGAGTTAATTTGAATCGATTTGTGAAATTTGAGGAAGCTATTTTATTATATAAAGTATTTTTAAATTATATTTAATACTATTTATTTATTTTACTTTATAAATTATTTTGATATAAACTATTTTATTATAAATCATTTTAATATAAAACTATTTTAACTTATAACTATTTTATATAAACCATTTTATTTTGTAAACCATTTTATTATATATACTATTATTAATATCTAAATTGTTTAAAGGAAAGTATTATGATTTCGAAGTGTTATGATTTCCAAAGTGTTATAAATTTAAGTATTTGGTTTCGAAAATGTTATAACTTTGAAGTGCTATGATTCTGGAAATAGATATATTTGAAAGGGAAATGATATTGTATTGATATGGTTTTGAAATGGAAATGATATTTTGGTTTTGAAATATAAACTATTTTGAAATGACCACGGTGTTATAATAACGATTGGTTGTCAAAGAGATCGGGACCGGATATTGTCATACTCTCTGCCAATACCGAAAACCACTTTAACAACCGTGAACATGGTGGAGATTCCAGAATGAAGTAGGATGGTTTGGTGACGGTTCTATATGGTATTGACGTAGCCCTGACTCTTGTGAGTCAGCTTGATGCGGTTAAAACAGGCGCTATACCGGGCCAAGTGAGGTCATTCCACCTATCGGACACATTTCATCTATACCATTCTATTGCTTTTTTGATTTGTTTGGGTGCACCTTTGATTTGGAAGTGTGTCATGAGGTAGGCGGTAGTAGCTGCTATGCATTACCACAAGTCCGGGAGTGCAAATGGTATATCTATCCTGGCATTGCCTCGAGAGCCGTGTCACGTGCCCCATCGCGCCTTCTATGAGTTTGTGTTGTACCATACCTATGGAGTGCCCTCTGAAAGCCCTCCAGTTTATGGAGGAATTATGGTACTGTATAGACCATGGGAATATATAAAAATGTGTTAAGGGGGATATGGGTAAAGCCTTAACGCTATTTTAATAGTTTACTATAGACATTATTATAATAGCATATATTACTACATAGTAGATAGTTCCACGGATCCTTAGAGGATAGTTATCCCAAACATCCTTTGAGTTACTTGTATTTCAGTTCATATTTCACTTGAGTTGGATTTATTAATTGTAACAACCCGCATATTTATCGATTTTATATTTAAATATCTTATTTAAATATTTTATCGTTAGTCGGATTTTAGTTCGAAAAGCTACTTTTTGCAAACAGCCGAATTAGGACTCGAGACCACCCCCATTGAGTTCAAATTGCCGTTTGCGACCTTTTTGAGTATAAGCTTCGATATGTTTGGAGAAAGTTGATTTTTGCTACTTTTTCCCGCTTATGACTTTGGTTTGGACTGCACCCTTATTAGCTCAGCCCAACCCCTTCTCTTCATAACTTCTCCTCTTTAATTAAAACACTCAAGATCAAGCAAAAATGGGGGAAGAGAAAAAAAATTAGGAAATCCTAAGCCCTAGTTTCCATTAGCAAATCCATCTTCTAGCTCCAAACTCAAGAGAACCCATTGGTAAGCTTTCTCTTCATCTTCTCCAACTCATTCTCTCTTTGATTTCAGAAATTTTCTAAACCTAATTTAGGGAATGTTTCTCTTTTTTAGCTTAGATTCAAGCTTGTTGAGTTGGAATTGAAGAGTGCTTGTTCTTGCCATTTCTTCATAGCATCTTCTTCATTCGTTTGGGTTCAAAGGTGATATTTTTATCTCACACCTATGGCTATAATTATCTTTGGTTGTTAGGTTTGAATTCCTAACACTTCTTCATGAGAATTTGCTCTTGATTTGGATTCGTTTTGTGAATATTCCAATTTTTGGGTTTTTAAGTCAAATTTGTGTGAAATCCTTTTATGGATGTTTGATCATGCTTTTGGTGATGCACCGAGGAGCATATAGGACCGGGTTGCCGATTGGCATAAACCCTTAGAGCCAATGTTCGTCCAGTTGCATTTTGGAAGAATTTGCTCTTCATTTGAATAGGCTGAAAAACAGCCCAGGCATGATTCAATCGACTGAAAAGTCTGTTCAGTCGACTAAACCTGGAACCCGAAAGTTTCCAGGCATGATTCAGTCGACTGAATCCTCTATTCAGTCGACTGAAACTGGAAACAGAAAGTTTCCTGAACCTGGAAAATTTCCAGGCACAGGGTCAGTCGACTGAAAACTCTGTTCAGTCGACTGAACCTGCTGTTTGAGTCCATTTTGCCTTTTTGGATTGAATTTCCAATTTAAATCGATTCGTGATGATCCTATTTGTTGTTATCATTTATTATGACTTTGATGACTCCTTTTTAGGGATTTTTGAATATCCATTTCAATGGATTCTTTATCGGTTTCTTTGGATTTTATTCACATCTTCATATGTGAATTTTAGTGATTGATTGTTCATACAATCTTCTTTGTGATTTGTCACTTTAAAAATATAAAGGTTTCGATACTAATAGTAAATATCAAAACTCTTTCTTCAAATGATTTCAACACTATTTTATTACAAAGCTCGTTTTCTCAAACCAATTTCCAATCTATTAGTATATACAAACCTTTACCTCACTCGTATGAGAAATCTAATTAAACGACTTAGTAAAACAAGTGGTATGAAACGCTTGCATTTACTTCGTCGGTTAATTCTTGGACTTGTTCGATTGAATCTCTTGTGACAATTTTCTAGTGGAGATCTACAATTTGTTCGTAAATATTTAAGTTAAGCTAGTGGTTATGGGACATGAAGCTAAGCTCATATATTTACCAGCTTACTGTAATTGACACTTCTCTTTGATCATGACGATCATTTTATGACTTAGACTAGTATGTGCAATGTCTTTGCTTTTGATTCATTGGATGTACCGTTTGCACTACATCAATGATATGCTTTTGATACATTGGATGTACCGTTTGCACTACATCAATGTATTGGCCATCTTTTTATTGTGATTTCTGGATTTCGTGTGTTGATTTCTGGAATTTATGTTTCACCAACTTTTACGATGGGCATTGATATATATGTCATTTATTGTGGTTTGGTGAATGAAATTAGGAGTATGACATTCCTTTTTATCTTGAGTAGATTATTGTGATATTGATTAATCTCTTGTTAATTTTCAATTACTTATTTATCACAGCTTGGCATTGTGATTATTATATGTTTATGTCATATCTCTTATTATATATCACTTCATCTGATATTTATAGCTAGACTGATCCGTTTATTATTTTCTTCTTAAATAATACTCGGGTCAAACTGAGATTTTACAGGTGCTTCTGCTTGACTCCTTATCGGACCATCATCTGACTTTTGGCTAACTACTTAGATTAGCAGTTTTTGTTGTATACATTTGAGATACAGACTCTATGATGTATACTTATTCTTTTGTCGAGCACTTGCATCTATTCTTTTTGATATTGTGGATCTTGTTTGACCACTACTCTGATGTACACTTTCATGTGTAATATTCATATCTATTTTCGCCTTTGTGATATGAATTATCTGTGACTGATTTATGTTATGTTTATTTCTATATTTGTTTCCGAAGACATTATAGCCACTGTGTAGTAGCTTTGAGTTTGTGTCGGTATGTCGGATTTCCCTCTTGATAAGAAATGCATGTTATATTATCTGACATATCGATGCTCGCGCAAAGCAATTATACAGATGGTCGCTCCTCAACAGCCTTATTCTCCGTGCTAGTTGACAGCATTCACCGTAATGTTCTTGTCTAGCGTGGGTATAGAGGTGGGGCGTCATATTAATATAAGAATGTTAATTCTGACTCGAATGTTTTGTATTTTGTTTTACGCTCGGGTCAAACTGAGTGACACAGCATCTGAGACTCACCTTTGGAATTGGAGCTTCATCTGGAGATCCATCTATATCTATTCGGTTTTTAGCTATCTAATTGTTGGTTCAGACTTGTCATTTATTTGTATTCGAGACTGCATTGTATTTGAGATACCCTGTTGTATTTTATTTAAACTATGTTGTTTTTTATAGTAGCTTCATGAACTACTATTTATCAATTCCATTGCTTATTGTTGTGGTACTATGTATCTTTGATTCTGTGATTGATTTATTTGCTATATATGATGAGTTTTTTCAAATATAAATTAACAATCTGATATTTTAAGCAATTCAAGTCCGACATGTGTGGATGCGAATGGCACAAAATAACGGGTCATTACATATATATATATATAGTTATGTTTAGTCACATCACTCTCTTTTAAATAATAATTATGTTTAGTCACATCACTTTCTTATATATATAATTATTATGTCTAGTCACATCACTTTCTTATATATATAATTATTATGTTTAGTAACATCACTTTCTTTTATATATACATCACTTTCTTTTATATATATGATTATTATGTCTAGTCACGTCACTTTCTTTTCCAAATTTAGTATAAGATAATTTATTTCTAAGTGTATTGTTATCTAGTTAATTAACTATTATACAAATGTATATATAATACACAAAGATGAACAACGTTCTCGACAACTTTCTGGTGTCAAAAGGTCGAAATTTCTGAAGACGTTCTTCGGTCATATTTTCTGTTTTTCTATGAACTATTTAATTTGGTTAACAAATTTTGAAAATAATTTAACCATCATTATTAATTAAATTAAATGAGTTTATCTTCATTATAAATCTTATATATTGAATATTTAAAACTAACTAAATATTCACTAAACAAAGCAGTGAAATTCCTAGTCGTTACATTCTTCTCCCCTTAAAAGAATTTTGTCCCTGAAATTACTCCAAAACAGAACCCAAAGGTATTTATCCAAAATATTTATTTTTAAACTTAAATTTGCATGATGTATATAGATCATCTGTATGTAATATCTTATTCGATCTACTATTTGAATCTACAACTTCATTTCCGAAATAGTATTGATCCCCCGATCCTCTAGTGCGGACTCTGATCAGGCTTCTTGATAAGAAAACTTTTTTTTCCTTACATAGCCCTCAACTATGATAGAAAACTCAAGTATCCCAATCACAAACCCTAATCAATGCCCGTCGTCAAGAATCAAGTGATAAATCCTTTTTCGGATCGATGTAAACACCTCAAAGTTCCATACTTGAGTCTTAGATCAAAATCATGTGACGAAATGATCTACTTACAACCCCTTTTTTTAAAATCTTTATGGAAACATTTCACAAAACTTTTATCTTTTAAAAATGCTTCTTTATATATATTCACACTAAATCTTTATTTTCAAATGTTTTTCTTAAATGAAAACATCACATCCTAAAGTAATCGTTTCAGTTTAAAAGATAATTTACCTTTTATTTTCCAAAATTACAACGAACTTTTCTCCTCATAATATATTCCTTTTTTAACCAACCTTGGTATCAACCTATCAAATACTAATTTAAAATTACATTTTTAACTTAAGGAAAATTATATAGATTAAGTAACCCCAAAATAATAGTAAGGAACTGGGTACTACCAATAATATCTTATATCCCCATAACAAGAAGAGTAATACTTAAGAGAAGTGTTTATCATCAGAACATAACTCTTGCCAATTTTTAGTTATTTTTGAGCCACTCAAACTATTTATCATTAGAGATTTTCTTACTTTTTAAATATCTTATTCGAAATTTCTTTTCAAAAATCCATTAGACATTATTTTGTTTATAAAATCCATTTTACAAATCACTTCATAAAATCATTTTATATTAATTTACTCATTTTAGAAATTTTATAATTCTTCTCCAAAATACCCAAAATTTAGTTTCAAAAAATTTGTATAACAAATCTTTTATATCCAAATTTTTACAAAAATAAATTTATAAAATAAATTTTTTATACTACATCTTATTTATTATTCATTAGCCTTAACCCAATATTATTATCAAACATCTTATAGTCAAATCGTAAAACTTAATTCACAAGATGTTCATTCAATCAACAAATGGTAACAACTAAATATTATCATTTCCTCAACCATAAACCGTCCCATATAAATATTTATATCTTTCAAAAGATATTCCTTTACACTTAAAATATAATCCTTTTGAAAAAAATATTAGTTTTCCTTGTTTAAGTGTTTAGAAATCCCTATCGATAACGGTGATTGTAACGATCCCGATTTTTGAGTAAAATTAAATTTGGTAACTGATATAAATTTGTAAATTAAATTGATAATTAATTAAATCTTTGGAATTTAACTTTGAAATATTTGGTAAATAATATTAAATTGTGGATTTAATTGATAATTAATATGAAAATTTTCAAATTTAATAAACAATATGTGTTGTTTATTTATATATATACATATCTGGTTTTTTAAATTGAATTGTGAATTTGAAATTTAAAATATATATATTTGAAAATATTATAAAAAGTTTGTTCTTTTAATTTTAATATATATGTATATCTATATTTTACTTAGAAGTTATAATTTGAAATTAATTTTTTTTAAAAAAGGTTAGCCTAAGTTAAACTCTTATATATAATTATTTGAAAGTTAAACTTTGTATAAGCATATAATTTGATTTCAAATTTTATTTCTTAAGATTATTTATAAATTTATAAGAGTATAAAATATAATGTATGAATGTAAATTTAAAATAAGAAGTAAAAGTATAAAACACACATATCTCTTGAAAATTAATAAGATTTGAATAAAATATTAATAAACGAATAATGTTCTTTCTTTTGAAATTATATTTGAACTTAGTACAATTTGCTTAAAATTAATAAAAGGTATAAAACACTTATCTTTTTATAAAATATGATTTGTATATACACTGAACATATAAGGATATAAACATAAATGTAGATGTAGACATAAGTACTCAATATAATAGGGTTTAAAATAAAATTATAAACGTTAAACACATACAAAAGGGATGGAGTAAAGAAATTAACATATATTGGAAGCTCATGATTACTTTTTACATATGTCATTCAATATAATTAATTGAATAAAATAATAAGATTTAAAAATTACAAAAAAAATTTACATATCCCCATATTCAAATCATATAACCTCTCACCAAATCTCTCAAAAGTACAGTAAAAATAGATTAAGTATCTCATGTCTTAACACCAAAGGAAAAAATAGAAAAAAATCAGAAAAAAAGCTCTGCCAACTTTTCTTCAATTCAAAGTAAAAAGTTAAAATCTGGAAATCTTCTTAAAGCATCAAGCTGTAATGTATGTTCCATCACTCAAGTAAATATTATACTTTATAGTTAATGAATTTGTAATTTTTAAAATCAAGTTTTAATAAACCAATTTAAACTGCAGATTTGAAAAAAAGAACACAGCTTCAGGGAACAGTGCAGTTTTCTCTGAAATAAATTAAGGAAAGTACATATCTTTTAAAAGAATTTTAATTTGAAGTTGTTAATCAGTAATAAAGAAAAGGATTGAAGCAATGGTATCAATCAATTGCAGGGATCAAATCAAGTCAAAAATTAAAATCAATTTCTGGTTTCAACTGCAGATCTGCTCTCTGTAGTATGAAAAAATTCAAACAGTAAGTTATTAAGAATTGTTTGTTATTGATGAAGTAAATAAATGAATACAATAGAAATTAAGCAAAGTTTTGTATTAACAACCTTTGCAGATTTAACTTCAAAATTTAAAGAAGGAAAAAAGAAATACAGGCTCAAATTCATCTTTTGCTCTCTGTTTCAACATACACAGGTGAGCAAACCACCCATATTTATTTCTTAAAGCTTGTTATATTTGATTAGCATGTGGAGATATTTGAAGTATGATCTAGATTAGGGTGTGCATATTGATTTTTATGCATATGTATGTGGGGCAATATCTGTATACATGCTTGGGAACAGGCAAACCATGCTTCTGTTTAACCATAACAGGTTCTAAAACCTGTTCAAAATTCTAAATCTAATATCCTAATCCCCTTTAGGCATTGAGGCTTGAATAAAATGTGTTTGAATGATCATAATCTAAATTTTAAAAATATTATTAGATACTATCAACATATAGAATTACTGGATATAAGAAATGTCAGAGAAAATCAACTCAAGTCAAAATTTTGATTGTTACATTTTCAAATTTTGAATTCATATTTGAATTCATGTTGGTAAATCATGATTTTTGGTATAGATATTAATATTTTTAAGTGAGTGAGTGAAGTGAATTCACGAGATGCACAGAAGATATATTTTTGGGAAACTCGGGTCATCGGCGAAGCGTGGGTCGGCGCGATCAGGGGTGAGGCTCGTTGGGGGATCTTGGAGCTTGGGAAAAATGCTCGCTTAATTTTTAGTTGATCATGGAGATGGTATGATTCGAAATTAGGGTTTAAGGTACTTTGGGCGATGTCGGAATAGGGGGAACTGCGTCAATGTGGGTAGGCCGGGCTGGATCGCAAGGTGGGGAATCGAGCGAGGGGACGTCGATGCATCTCTAGGCGGTTTCCAATGGCGAGTAACGGACCGAGGTGGTGATGCGGTGAATTTTTGAATGATCGACTTTTGTTGCTGGGTTCGTTCGAATTGCACATTTTCGATTTGGTTGGGTTTCGAATTTTCTGGGTAGCTTGGTGGATCGAGGGGATCAACGGTGACTTGTGAGCGTCGATGAAGTACGTCGGTGGGTCACAAACGACGTGTACACGTGCACGTTGCATGGTGTAACGTTGATGTGTTTGGTTGTGGCTGTTAAAATGAAGAAGAAGAAGGACTCAGGTATTTGCTTGGGTTCGAGTACAGGAAATCGATGGGTTGTCTCAAAGAAAATTTGAATTAAGTTTGCTCAGAGAAAAAATGATTTGGCTCGGGTAAATCATGGGATCAGGTTTTTGTTGTATCCAGATTTTAAAAGAAAAGAGGAAAAATATATATAACCAGAGTTTCAAAGTGAGAGGTTAAACAAGTTTTAAACAAATTTCCAAGTTTAAAATTTGAAAGCTAAATGTTTTTAAAGGGAAATTGTTTTGATATTGGAAAATTTCACATTCGTTAATTTATTAATTAACAAGTGTTTTTGAAAGTATAACGATGTGGTATTAAACTTAATTAAGAAGTTAGTTTAAAAGATTTAAGTTTTTATAGTTGTAATTAAATTAGAGGTGTAAGTTAAGAGTTAATAAATTTATTGTTAGAAGTTAGATTAATTAATGATTAAAGTTGATTTATCAAGTGATTAGGGATAATCACTTATTGTAATTAATTTAGGATAATTAATTAAATGGTAACTGGTTAAGGATAATTTAATGATAATTGATTAACGGTTAATTAATTAATGTAATTAAGAATAAATTAATTAAGATAATTAATTAAGAAATGATTAATTAATGAAGGTGATTGAGGAACGATTGTTAATTAAGGATTGATTAATTAATCATTGTAATTTATAAGGTTAATTAAATTTATAATTAAGGATTAATTAATTAATGTAATTAATTAATGAAAATTAATTAATGAAATTAATTAAATTTCTTAAAGATAATTACTTAATTAAAATTAATTAATGATTAAAAAGTGAATTAATAAAGTGATTAACATTGGTTTAAGATTAGGGATAATTACTTATCGTAATTAACTAAGGATAATTAATTTAATGGTAATTAATTAATTAAGGGTTAATTAATTAAAGATAATTTATTAAATGGTGAATAATTAAAGGTTAATTATTTAATAATTAAAAGTTGATGAATTATAATTAAAGGTTAATCTATTTATTACTAATGGTTAATTAATAAATGATTAAAGAATAATTAATCAAAATGATTTGTAATTTACTAATGTTAATTAACCCAGATTAGTAATTCATAAATAATTAATCCGATTTGAATTAATCAGACAATTAACTGATTTTACTTATGGACGGTTGGATTCTATGGGATGATTGAATTTCTTGATATCCCTGATTGTGATGCTATGTTTTGATTTGAGATGTGTTTAATGTAATTCATTATCTGTGATATATATGTGTGATTTGAGAATGAAAGACAAGTGTTATAGTTTATACCGCTTATCAAAAATATATTGCTGTATATGAATATGTACTGATAGATGATGTTGCACTTCTATTGTGTAAAACCCCTTGACCAAACTTATGCACACACAAATATGGATTGCACGTGGAAATTGGTTAAGTCACAGATTTTTGAAATAGTTTTAAAAATTGAATTTTGAATCCAAATGGTTTTGAAAAATGCATTGGGTTTAAAGTAAAAAGCTTTTGAAAGGGAATTTCAAAGATAAAATTTAGTTTAAATAACTTGATTAAGTCTTATAATTTGATTTAAATTTAAATTTGAAATTTGAAATTGAATTCTATATTTGGAAACTAGGGATTAAAGATGTTAACAAGTTATATGTGGGTTAAACCATTTTAAGGGTATTGTATTTGGAATTTGAACTTAATTCAAGGGCTTTAACTTGTGCAAGTATAATTGGATTTTTCAAAACGAAAACTATTTGTTTTCAAATAATAAAAGCTTTCATATAAGAAACGAATTTCCAATTTTTGTTAAAGGGATTTCAAGTCTAAAATAAAAATGGTTTTCCAAGTTATGAATAAATCTTTGGAAACGTGTTTTGGAAAGCTATAAATCTTTAATTTAAAGATTGGATTAGTTAATCCTAATTGAAATGGAAATTATTTTGAAAGTCTATGAATAGATCTTTGTGAAACTAGGTGAACTTTGTGAAACGAATCTTTTTGTTAAAAGATTTGATATGGTAATTTTTTTAAACCATTTGAAGAAATTTTTTGGGTTTTTAAAAGTTGTGACTTAACTGAAATCCCATATCCATATGTTTTTTAATATTGCGCTCATTATTTGGTTTAGCCGGGAGAAGACCTTGTGTCATATAACCCATTTTGAATAATGATACGACGTTATGGATTGTATTTTAAGACCGATGTTGAAGACCGGTCGAGAACGATAGGATAACCTGTCGATTGACTCTGCACTGTGTTGCTCCAGTAAAGAGTTCTCCATATATGATGGGGAGTCCGATCGGAATTGTGGATACCCGAATTGCAAGGGCTTCTTCGGAAGTGCCTTCAGTTCTGTTCGAACTCGGAACAGACTTGTATGGTTATATGTTTGACACTACACTTTGAGAAATAAAATCGATCTCTATCAAATACATTTCTGCATGGTGGCGAAGAATTTATTCTCTTAGCTTAACACCCTTCTCTGAGACGTACGAGCTCAGAGGTTATGTAGTTGATAGTTATCAGTGATATACTCCCAATTCAGTAGTGTGGCATGCTGAGTGCGGCTGTGTATCATTTGTTGATCAAAGCATGGCTTTTGTATAAAGCGTAGCTTTGTGGACGAGACTGCATCAGGACCTCACACCCCGAAAATGGTCGAAACAGGAAAGATGCGGCAAGGTTATGAGGGTCGCTCCCTTTACGGTGTGTCATTCCCTTCTGGAAAAGGGTGGTATCATGGTATGGAACCCAGATACTTTACTCATGTGGACACTGCAAATCTATTACTTTGTGATTACTTTGTGGTTGAGAGGCACCTCGGATAAAGGTCCCAAAGGACCGGGGGATGGCATGCTCGAGTAGTAGTTACCTAGTTTCAAAGGTAACCCGGTCTTGTGTTGGCAGAGATCCGGTTAGGTTTTCGGGACGTCCCGCCAGAGGCGTACCCATGGACGGTAGGAAGTTCCTTAGCCTAACCATTTGTTGGAAATCCAAACAAAACAATACGCGCCTTGTACGGTTTTAGTTGTATAACCTGCCATGGAATGTGGTGGTAACCTGCTATTGAACATGATAGCTATAGTAGGCATAAGTGCGAAATGCCTATGCTGGCTAGGATTAATATTATACTTTCGAAATGATTTTTCTACACTATCACTAGTAATAATATTAAAGAAATTTTCTCGTATCAAGCATATTTGACTACAATAAGGAGAAATCTCCTCCAATTCTGCGTTTGCATTGTGTGTGTGGCGGGAGGCCTTATAGTAGTTTCATTTTCTAAAAAGCATTGCGGATTTAAATTTTAAATTCCTCTGTTGTTTGTTTCAAAGATAAATTGTTTTGTTTGCTCACACCAGTCTCATGACTGACCTGGAGTTTATTGTTCCCTTCCTAAACTCTGGGTGCCCACAATTTTCCCACACAGGCAGTCTATAGTTGGGTTTTTCAGATAACCAGGTTTAGTAGATTATCTGAAGCTAGTTCAGTCTTTGGATCAGGACTGCACTAGCATATCTTTATGCATCGTTATTGGGAGTTCGAGCTATTTCTAGATTGGTGCCTTGGAGATGGAGATTACCGATACTGGAGTTCTCTCTTGAAGGCCATATTGGAGATTTTGTTCCGCTGCTGGTGTTATCTTTTCTTTCCGCTGCTATTGTCTTGTATCATATCTCTGATGTATATTGATATTCATTGTATCATTCAGTGTATCAAATGTTGTATATCATATTTATTTATTCTTTTTCTTCCGCTGTGTTGTACTTAATGTGTTATAAGCTCCGACGAACCAGATTCAACGTTTGGATCTGCGGCATTTGAATACGAGTGTCGTATTCGGTGTCGATTTTCGAAGGTCGAGTCAGGGTCGCTACATTTGGTATCAGAGCTGAAGGTTGAAACTTTAGCGCAGGAGTATAACACATTAAGTAACTCATTAGAGATAGGGTGAAGTATACCCTAGAATGAGTATATCCCTAAGATATCCGTTCGAATGCCACAGTAAATTCTCTTACTATCCACTTATAGTGAGTATGAGTGCAAGAAGAGGACGAGATAAGGGTGAGGGGAGTACCACTACAAATGGTCAATACCCTACAATAGCGGAAATAATTTTCTCTATCAAATCTCCTTTGATTCGATTTCAAAATTCTTTTGATTGCTTCGTAGCACCTACAAGAAGAAGATTCAGTGTGATGATGGCCCTACGAATCGTTGCAGAAAATACTTACTTCGTTTCTTCATCGGTTTCTTATCAGTTTTTCCATTTAAACTTTAATGAATTTGAAATTTGAAATTGAAAATTTTAAGCAAATTGGAAATTTTAAATTGAGTTAAATTGGTTAACAAATATAAGGCTAAATTTGAATTGAATCAATAAAACGATATCGGTTAAGGCCAAATTTAGGATTCTATTGTAATTTCTTGTAAGTATCAAGGTCCGAAAATGGACAAGTTATTTGTGTTTAGAGTATTTCGACTTGAATTTGGAATCCATATCTAGTGTTTGAGAATTATGGAAGATTAAATCCATCTATCTATTCTCTGGGATCTGATATATTCTACGAATGATTAGTTATCCCTTCGAACAAATCAATGCCCTTGCATATTGGTAGACCGGTGGACCCGAGTATCTTGTGAAAAATTGTATGAGTTTGTTCTCATATTATTGATATTCTAATTTGGTAAACCGTATGCGGAATAAATATTTCGATCTGATCGGATCAATCATTTCTTTATCTATCATCTATTCTTCCTCGTCTCCCTTGCAAATTTCGGGGACAAATTTTTTTTAAGAGGGGGTTAATCTGTAACGATCCTGATTTTTTAGTAAAATTAAATTTGGTAACTGATATAAATTTGTGAATTTAAATTGATAATTAATTTAATCTTTGGAATTTAACTTTGAAATATTTGGTAATTAATATTAAATTGTGGATTTAGTTGAGAACTAATTTGAAAATTTTCAAATTTAATAAACAATATGTGTTGTTTATTTATTTATATATATACGGGTTTTTTAATTGAATTGTGAATTTGAAATTTAAAATATATATGTTTGATAATATTATAAAAAGTTTGTTCTTTTAAATTTAATATATATGTATATCTATACTTGGAAGTTATAAAAAAAATTAAAAAAAAGGTTAGCCTAAGTTAAATTCTTATATATAATTATTTGAAAATTAAACTTTGTATAAGTATATAATTTGATTTCAAATTTTATTTCTTAAGATTATTTAGAAATTTATAAGAGTATAAAATATAATGTATGAATGTAAATTTAAAATAAGAACTAAAAGTTTAAAATACACATATCTCTTGAAAATTAATAAGATTTGAATAAAATATTAATAAAGGAATAATGTTCTTTCTTTTGAAATTATATATGAACTAAGTACAATTTTCTTAAAATTAATAAAAGGTTTAAAACACTTATCTTTTTATAAAATATGATTTGTATATACATTGAACATATAAGGATATAAACATAAATGTATATGTTGACATAAGTGCTCAATTTAATAGGGTTTAAAAATCAAATTATAAATGTTAAACATATACAAAAGAGATGGAGTAAAGAAATTAACATACATTGGAATCTCATGATTACTTTTTACATATGGCATTCAATATAATTAATTGAATAAAATAATAAGATTTAAAAATTACAAAAAAAAATTCATCTCCCCATATTCAAATCATGTAACCTCTCACCAAATCTCTGAAAAGTACAGCAATAATAGATTGAGTATCTCAAGTCTTAACACCAAAGGAAAAGATAGAGAGAGAAAATTAGAAAATAAAGCTCTGCCAACTTTTCTTCAATTCAAAGTAAAAAGTAAAAATCTGGAAATCTTCTTAAAGCATCAAGCTGTAATGTATGTTCCATCTCTCAAGTAAATATTACACTTTATAGTTAATGAATTTGTAATTTTTAAAATCAAGTTTTAATAAACCAATTTAAACTGCAGATTTGAAAAAAAGAACGCAGCTTCTGGGAACAGTGCAGTTTTCTCTGAAATAAATTAAGACAAGTACACATCTTTTAAAAGAATTTGAATTTGAAGTTATTAATCAGTAATAAAGCAAAGGATTTAAGCAATGGTATCAATCAGTTGCAAGGATCAAATCAAGACAAAGATTAAAATCAATTTCTGGTTTCAACTGCTGATCTGCTCTCTGTAGTATGAAAAAATTCAGACAGTAAGTAATTAAGAATTGTTTGTTATTGATGAAGTAAACAAATGAATACAATAGAAATTAAGCAAAGTTTTGTATTATCAAACTTTGCAGATTTAACTTCAAAATTTAAAGAAGGAAAAAAGAAATACAGGCTCAAATTTATCTTTTGCTCTCTGTTGCAACATACATAGGTGAGCAAACCACCCATATTTATTTCTTAAAGCTTGTTATATTTGATTAGCATGTGGAGATCTTTGAAGTATGATCTGGATTAGGGTGTGCATGTTGATTTTTATGCATATGTATGTGGGGCAATATCTGTATGCATGCTTGGGAACAGGCAAACCATGCTTTTATTTAAGCATAACATGTTCTAAAACATGTTCAAAATTCTAAATCTAATCTCCTAATCCCCTTTAGGCATTGAGGTTCGAATAAAATGTGTTTGAATGATCATAATCTAAATTTTAAAAATATTATTAGATATTATCAACATATAGAATTACTGGATATAAGAAATGTCAGAGAAAATCAACTCAAGTCAAAATTTTGATTGTTACATTTTTAAGTTTTGAATTCGTGTTGGTAAATCATGAATTTTGTTATAGATATTAAGATTTTTAAGTGAGTGAGTGAGTGAAGTGAATTCAAGAGATGCACAAAAGATATATTTTGGGGAAACTTGAGTCACCGACGAAGCGTGGGTCGGCGCGATCAGGGGTGAGGCTCGTTGGGGGATCGTGGAGCTTGGGAAAAAATGTTCGCTAAATTTTTAGTTGATCGTGGCGACGGTAAGATTCGAAATTAGGGTTTAAGCTACTACTTTGGGCGATGTTGGAATTGGGGGAACTGCGTCAACGTGGGTAGGCCGGACTAGATCGCGAGGTGGGGAATCGAGCGAGGGGACGTCGACGCATCTCTGGCGGTTTCCGGTGGCGAGTAACGGACCGAGGTGGTGATGCGGTGGATTTTTGGATGATCGACTTTTGTTGATGGGTTCGTTCGAATTGCACATTTTCGATTTGGTTGGGTTTCGAATTTTCTGGGTAGCTTGGTGGATCGAGGGGATCAACGGCGACTTGAGAGCGTCGATGAAGTTCGTCGGTGGGTCACCAACGACGTGTACACATGCACGTTGCATGGTGTAATGTTGATATGTTTTGTTGTGGCTGTTAAAATGAAGAAGAAGAAGAAGGACTCGGGTATTTGCTTGTGTTCGAGTACAGGAAATCGATGGGTTGTCTCAAAGAAAATTTGAATTAAGGTTGCTCAGAGAAAAAATGATTTGGCTTGGGTAAATCATAGGATCAGGTTTTTGTTGTATCCAGATTTTAAAAGAAAGGAGGAAAAATTTATATAACCAGAGTTTCAAAGTGAGAGGTTAAACAAGTTTTAAACAAATTTCCAAGTTTAAAATTTGAAAGCTAAATGTTTTTAAAGGGAAATTGTTTTGATATTGGAAAATTTCCCATTAGTTAATTTACTAATTAATAAGTGTTTTTGAAAATATAACGATGTGGTATTAAACTTTAATTAAGAAGTTAGTTTAAAAGATTAAGTTTTTATAGTTGTAATTAAATGAAAGGTGTAAGTTAATGGGTTAATAAATTTATTGTTAGAAGTTAGATTAATTAATGATTAAAGTTGTTTTATCAAGTGATTAGGGATAATCACTTATTGTGATTAATTTAGGATAATTAATTAAATGGTAACTGATTAAGGATAATTTAATGATAATTGATTAACGGTTAGATAATTAATGTAATTAAGAATAAATTAATTAAGATAATTAATTAAGAAATGATTAATTAATGAAGATGATTGAGGAATGATTGTTAATTAAGGATTGATTAATTAATCATTGTAATTAATTAAAGATAATTAATTATTAATATATGGTTAATTAAATTTATAATTAAGGATTAATTAATTAATGTAATTAATTAATGAAATTAATTAAATTTCTTAAAGATAATTACTTAATTAAAAGCAATTAATTATTGATTAAAAAGTGAATTTATAAAGTGATTAACATTGGTTTAAGATTAGGGATAATTAGTTATCGTAATTAATTAAGGATAGTTAATTTAATGGTAATTAATTAATTAAGGGTTAATTAATTAAAGATAATTTATTAAATGGTGAATAATTAAAGGTTAATTATTTAATAATTAACAGTTGATGAATTATAATTGAAGGTTAATTAATTTATTTCTAATGGTTAATTAATAAATGATTGTAGAATAATTAATCAAAATGATTTGTAATTTACTAATGTTAATTAACCCGGATTAGTAATTCATAAATAATTAATCTGATTTGAATTAATCAGACAATTAACTGATTTTACTTATGGATGGTTGGATTCTATTGGATGATTGAATTGCTTGATATCCCTGATTGTGATGCTCTATTTTGATTTGAGCTGTGTTTAATGTAATTTACTATATGTGATATATATATGTGATTTGTGAATGAAAGATAAACATTATAGTTTATATCGCTTATCAAAAATGTATTGTTGTATTTGAATATGTACTGATTGATGATGTTGCTCTTCTATTGTGTAAAACCCCTGGACCACACTTATACACACACAAATATGGATTGCACGTGGAAATTGGTTAAGTCACAGATTTTTGAAATAGTTTTAAAAATTAGATTTTGAATCCAAATGGTTTTGGAAATGGATTGGGTTTAAAGTAAAAAGCTTTTGAAAAGGAATTTCAAAGATAAAATTTATTTTGAATAACTTGATTAAGTCTTATAAGTTGATTTAAATTTAAATTCAAAATTTGAAATTGAATTTTATGTTTGGAAACTAGGGATTAAAGATGTTATACAAGTTATATATGGGTTAAACCATTTTAAGGGTATTGATTTGGGAATTTTAACTTAATTCAAGGGCTTTAACTCGTGCAAGTATAATTGGATTTTTTTCGAAAAGAAAACTATTTGTTTTCAAATAATAAAAGCTTTCATATAAGAAACGAATTTCCAATTTTTGTTAAAGG
Source organism: Allium cepa (assembly GCA_030765085.1). NCBI lineage: Eukaryota > Viridiplantae > Streptophyta > Magnoliopsida > Asparagales > Amaryllidaceae > Allium > Allium cepa. The sequence continues at coordinate 363,038,371 of CM060934.1, read as the reverse complement.
GATTTCAAGTCTAAAATAAAAATGGTTTTCCAAGTTATGAATAAATCTTTGGAAACGTGTTTTGGAAAGCTATAAATCTTTAATTTAAAGATTGGATGAGTTAATCCTAATTGAAATAGAAATTGTTTTGGAAATCTATGAATGGATCTTTGTGAAACTAGGTGAACTTTGTGAAACGAATCTTTTGTTAAAAGATTTGAAATGGTAATTTGTTTAAACCATTTGAAGAAAGGTTTTGGGTTTTTAAAAGTTATGACTTAACTGAAATCCCATATCCATATGTTTTTTAATATTGCGTTCATTATTCGGTTTAGCCGGGATAGGACCTTGTGTCATATAACCCATTCCGAATAATGATATGACGTTATAGATTGCATTTGAAGATCGGTGTTGAAGACCGGGTGTCTTTGAGAACGATAGGATAACCTGTCGATTGACTCTGCACTGAGTTGCTCCGTTATAGAGTTCTCCATATGTGATGGGGAGTCCGATCGGAAGTGTGGATACCCAGATTGCAAGGGCTTCTTTGGAAGTGCCTTCGATCCTGTTCGAACCCGGAACAGACTTGTATGGTTGTATATCTAGCACTACACTTTGAGAAATAAAATCGATCTCTATCAAATACATTTCTGCTTGGTGGCAGTGAATTTATTCTCCTAGCTTAACACCCTTCTCTAAGACGTACGAGCTCAAAGGTTATGTAGTTGATAGTTATCAGTGATATACTCCCAATTTGGTAGTGTGGCATGTTGAGTGCTGCTATGTATCATTTTTTGATCAAAGCATGGCTTTTGTATAAAGCATAGCTTTGTGGCGAGACTGTATCAGGACCTCACACCTCGGAAATGGTCGAAACAGGAAAGATGCGGCAAGGTTATGAGGGTCGCTCCCTTTAGGGTGTATCATTCCCTTCTGGAAAAGGGTGGTATCATGGTATGAAGCCCAGATACTTTACTAATGTGGACACTGCAAATCTATTACTTTTTGATTGCTTTGTGGTTGAGAGGCGCCTCGGATAAAGGTCCCAAAGGACCGGGGGATGGCATGCTCGAGTAGTAGTTACCTAGTTACAGAGGTAACCCGGCCTTGTGTTGGCAGAGATCCGGTTACGTTCTCGGGACGTCCCGCCAGAGGCGTACCCGTGGACAATAGGAAGTTTCTTAGTCAGACCGTTTGTTGGAAATCTAAACAAAACAATGCTCGACATGTACGGTTTTAGTTGTATAACCTGTCATGGAATGTGGTGATAACCTGCTTTTGAACATGGTAGTTATAGTAGGCATAAGTGCGAAATGCCTATGCTGGCTAGGATTAATATTATAATTTCGAAATGGTTTTTCTACACTATGCACTAGTAATAATATCAAAGAAATTTTCTCGTATCAAGCATATTTGACTATCATAAGGGGAAATCTCCTCCAATTCTGCGTTTGCATTGTGTATGTGGCGGGAGGCCTTATGGTAGTTTCATTTTCTAAAAAGCATTGCGGATTTAAATTTTAAATTCCTCTGTTGTTTGTTTTCAAAGATAAACTGTTTTTTTGCTCACACCAGTCCCATGACTGACCTGGAGTTTATTGTTCCCTTGCTAAACTCTAGGTGCCCACAATTTTCCCACACGGGCAGTCTAGAGTTAAGTTTTTTAGATAGTCAGTTTTAGTAGATTATCTGGAGCTAGTTCAGTCTTTGGATCAGGACTGCACTTGCTTATCTTTGTGCATCCTTATTGGGATTTCGAGCTATTTCTGGATTGGTGCTTTGGAGATGGAGATTACGGATACTGGAGTTCTCTCTTGAAGACCATATTGGAGATTTTGTTCTGCTGCTGGTGTTATCTTTTCTTTCCGCTGCTATTGTCTTGTATCATATCTCTGATGTATATTGATATTCATTGTATCATGCAGTGTATCAGATATTGTATGAAATGTTGTATATCATATTGATTTATTCTTTTTCTTCCGCTGTGTTGTACTTAATGTGTTATAAGCTCCGGCGAACCAGATTCGATGTTTGGATCTGCGGCATTTGAATATGAGTGTCGTATTCGGTGTCGATTTTCGAAGGTCGAGTCAGGGTCGCTACAGTGACCGGGCACATCGACCAGAATTTATAAACCACTCAACAGATAAATCAACACAAAACAGGTTTATATCAAATAACAAATATGTGCTCATATATATAATACTCTCAAAGCTCATTCTAGGGTTTTACTAACCCTATCTTTAATGAGTTGCTCATTCTTGGGTATTATTAACCCTATTTATAATGAGTTTTACCCCACCGAAGCCTAGGTGTTCGCTCAAGCTAAGCTCTGATACCAAATGTAAAGACCGGGGTTTTCAACCCTCGATAGTCGACTCCAATACATCCTCATGCCGCAAATCCAACTGTCGAAAAGCCAGATTGTTAAGGGAAAAAGAAAAAAAGATAGAATAGAATCTCACACGAATGAAATAACATATATTATTTCAATATAAAATCTTTATAGAGGAAAATTTTGAATACAGTATCAGAGTCTAACTTAGATTCAGCCTAAACAGTTATAAATCTCTATCCTTACAAATGCTGAAAACCTAACAAACCAAATGCAATAGATGCAATGGATAATAGAATACGTCCATACATAGATGAAGATCTCTAGTTCTCCTCTGGAAACTCCAAGCGTCTTCAACTGAACCTGAAACTACTCGTATCTGACTCGTGTAATAAAAATATCTGGATTAGGCTTGATAAACCAGCATGAGATACTTAAAATTTTAAATGTCGATGTAAATCAAAACCTTAGAAAAGAAGAGTATCTCATATGACCACACCCACATATAAATACGAACCGGTTTGTATATTATGATAACCAAAATACTTTATACTAAAAAGTACTTTGATATTATTATTAATGACATTCTTTTGAAAACACTTTTCAGATAATATATCAGAATAAAGAATCAATATATGGACTAATTCTATGATAATATGTCCAGACTAGGTCAATGGAATACACCGGATAGAATATATGATAACAAAGAGGTAGCTAAAATGTTTGCAAAGCATTACAGCTATTTCGAGAATACAATGAAAACCGTAAAGCTCGTATTGGAATTGGAATTTCCAACATGATAAGAAACTGGTGGCCTTTTACTTCACTCCATGCATAGCAAACATAGTTCCCACGATGCCTTAATCGCTTTTCTCAAGCAAGTCACTTGGAACTGCACTTACTACACTACCAATATCCGGTAGACTTATCACTTTTTACAAGCTAGCTACTATATTCAAATAAATGGGGCAATAAATGTCTTGAGGATCCAGATTCCACTAGATCCTCTATACTCATACAACCAATAGCTTAAAAAATATGTACTGCAAACCACATAGTTACCTGTATAACCTCCAGGATGTGAGGCTCATGAGGCTATGCTCAATTTTAAAAAATCCATGCTTTATTCTTCCATAAAGCACATTCAGCTTAGAATGCCACATTGCCATTTCTTAATCACACAATTGATTTCTACCAACGTATAACTTCTGAGCTCGTACGTCTCAAGAAAGGGTGTTAAGCTAAGAGAAGTTGCCCTCTCCGCAACCAAGCAGATAATATGTTGATAGCGATCAATTAATATGATCAGAAATGCACTGTCAGACATTCATCCATACAAGTTCATTCTGGGACTAAACGAACCCGAAGGCACTTCTCCTACTACCATTAGTAGTGAGTAGTCCTTGCAATCAAAAGATTTCAAAACATGATGGGATCACTGCTATAATAAATGTCTCTATATTAGGAGCTACCCAGAGAATGTCAACAAGCAGTCTTTTCGCTATGAAGATCTTCGGTCTTCAATAATTATCATCTTCAATATGTCTTCACTTTCGAACGTATACATTGGTTTGAAATAGTTTTCGGATAGGAGTTACCCAAATCTGACCCCGGTTCCTTCGAACCAATCATCGATAAAAAGGCATTTAGGTATATAGGGTGATTACCATACATCATTCAATTTATTAACTTTTATAATTAAATCCAATTTCTCTTAGAGATATATTAATTTAATCTAGCTTTCTCAGAGTATATGGAATCATTAAGCCTCATTTATAAAATCATTTTGTTAATTTGAAAACCTTTTTAATCTTGGAATAATTCCCGTTTATTTCATCCTTTACTTTAGGAAAATATTTCTAAAACATTAATTTAAATCTTTGCAAAGATTTCTTAATTCAAAGCTCAGAACTTTGATTGAGTTAAAACCATGTTATATAAAATGTTAATCCAAACCAGTAAATATAAAGTGAGTAGAATCTATAGAAATCATCTAATTCTACTCAATATCAATTCCAATACTCAACCAGAACTAAGGGTGGAATAACGGTGAAATCACCTTTTAAATTTCACGAATAGTATGGGTTCTCTCTTCGGGCTTTAACACTGAGTACAAGAAGAATATCTCCATAAAATCCAGGTTCTTTATATTCGTAAAATCATATCCTTTATACATTGGAAAATTTTGATCCGAGTAAATCAAATTTACCATCCCATCCGTCGGGCCAATCCGGATAGCCAGGGAGAGCAAGAAACTGGTTTTCCAAACTCAAGCCTAGACACTATCTTTTTGTCACCCATAAGGCGGTCAAGTTATTTGATCAACTCTAAATTATTAAAACTTTAATCATTCCATAAATCTTTTAAAATTACCTTTAAAATACTTTGTTAACCATTTGAAAACATTTACAAAAGATTTGGAAAAGAACGGTTATGTTTAAAACTATATTTTAAAAGTTATAGAAAAGTGTTGTGGAAAGTGTTTTTTAAACTATATTGACCAAAACGACTTTTTATCATTTGGGAATTCATTTTTATAACTAAAATCACATTTAAAACATTTTTAAAGATTTCTAGAATTTATTTCATATTTTTAAACAATTTTAATATATCAATTTTAAAGAAATCCTGTTATGGATTCCGAACTGCAAAACCGTGATTTTTTCAAAAACTTATCTTACTCATAACTCAAAATATACTTATCGAAATCTCGATTTTATTTATTTATTTGAATGCTATGGATATATTAGTTTGGAAAATTCTTATCTCGAAGAATTCCGAGCTAAATTCCACTCTCTACACTTGTTTGAATTTTACGGCGCGAAATCGCAAACTACCGTTATAGACGCACCTTTTTTTTATATACTACATTTCCATTTACCTTTCAAACTTCACCAAAACACTTCAAATGTTTATAAAACATTTATAAATCATTTTCAAATATTTAAACCAATATTTTTCCATATTAAATCTTCTTTTCACATTTAAATCATTTCATAATATTATATTATTATAATCTTCATTTTTAACTTTTTTATATTTTCAAAACCATTAAGAGGCTAAATAACTTCATATACACATCCGTATGGATTTATATTTTATTAATTAATAATGGTTAATTTCTAAACCATATTTATTATGATTTCTCATAATTTATCACAATCAAGTTATCAACCATATCAACATCCATATAATCAACCATAAAATCAACCAAGTTATCGAACAAGCATTTAAATTGATAGTTTAAACTTTCATATAATTAATTTCTAAATGTAAGTAAATCGAGTGCTTACCATTTTAAAAACAAACTTCCTACCAACATTCAATTGAATCAACACTTCACTAATGCACCACCTAAACAACTCCACTTCTCCTCGATGCTTCCTAAAATCATTTCAATGGCATTTCTCTCCTTAAATTTCACTCCAGAGCTCCTCAAATCTCCTCCTTGACTCTTAGTGGGACCGGCCTCCCATTGGAATGAGGTGATGTACGACCAAACACGAACATGGGCTATGGTTGTGGGTTATGGAAGGTGTAGGATAGAGTTTGAGCTTGTTTTGAGGAGGTAGCATCATAATTTCCATATGTATATAATTTTGATATTTATTTGTCATAACTTTGCTAACTTTTTTTAAGGCTTGGAAGCCATTAAATAGTAGCTCTTGGAGCTTAAAAAGAAGGAAGAAGAAGTAGGAATGAAGTATGGAAATATGAGAAAGGAGGGTGGTATTTATAGGGAAAAGGTTGTAATAAAATGTCATGATACTTCACATCACCATTTCACATCCTTTCCTCCATCATCATACGTCGGTACTCCCTACCCATGTGCTCCATCACCTCAAATCACTTCTATGCCATGTGACTTTGACTTAAGTATGCTTAATGATGAAGTTATATAAAATGTCTTAGATATTTGTTAATATTTAAATGTATGTATATGTGTATGTATGTAATTTGTATGTATACATGTGTAAGGGTGTGTGTTACTATGTTATATATGTGTTTAAGTCATATAAACAATGTTATACAACTGATATATATCAAACCGTTACGTATTCTTATTTCGATTCCCGGTCGTATTTTCATTTATTAGATAATATACGTATATTTGTAAACAAAGTTTGAAAACCAATTTATTATCATTTTTAATTAATGAAAATGATCTCATTTGAATTATAAAATCATATAAATCAACATTAACAATTATTTACAAAAATTGCTTTTTTACCTATAAAGCGATATCAATTTTCCTTATACTTTCAAACCGATTATATATCTTCATAAAAATATTATAAACTATTTATTATCACTTTATAATTGTTTAAAATGAATTGAATAATATAGCTTGTCATAATTATATCTAGTCATATCACAAATCTTTTATAATATATATATATATATATATATGTTTGTGTGTGTACACATATATATATATATAATTATGTTTAGTCACATCACTTTTTTCTATAATTATTATGTTTAGTCACATCACTTTCTTTTATATATATATAATTATTATGTCTAGTCACATCACTTTCTTTTATATATATGATTATTATGTCTAGTCACATCACTTTCAGTTCAAAATTAATATAAGATAATTTATTTCTAATTTTATTGTTTTCTAGTTAATTAACTCTTATATAAATGTATATATAGTGCACAAAGATGAACAACATTGCCGATAACTTTCTGGTGTCGGTAGGTCAAAATTTTGGAAAACATTCTTCGGTCACATTTTCTGTTTTTCTATGAACTATTTAATTTGATAAAAAAAATTTGAAAACAATTTCACCATCATTACAAATTTAATTAAATGAGTTTATTTTCATTACAAAACTTATATATTGAATATTTAAAATTAATTAAATATTCGCTAAACAAAGCAGTGAAATTCCAGGTCGTTGCACCAAACCCAAGTCACAGTCCCCATTTTCACACTGTGACTTTCCCACGCACACGACGTCGGGTCACAGTTGTTTTCATCCAACCGAGCATGGCCTCTCTCCTCTATGCATCACTCTTTTACTGTGGCTTCCCAAGTTAATTGTGACCCCTTGCTTCGTCGACGGCAATCATTCGATCAAGATTCGATTGTTATTTTGTTTTTTTAATCGTGCATCTGATCCTGGGATATATAGTTAGGATAAAAAAGGGAAAACGGGTTTGGGTTTGAGTCAAGAAGCGAAGAGAGTTTTCCAAAAGCACGAGAATAATAAGAATGGGCTTGAACTGATATCGTTTTGGGCCTTGTTTGACTAAGGGCTAGATTATAATTAATTTACTTTGTTTATTTATTCACTCTTTCCTTTTAACAACTCATTTGATTTATTTGTAATTAAATTTCATTTTACTTCAAACAATTCAAAGCTTATTTTATAAATTACATTTCAGCAATTGAACATTTTATTCAATTCGATGCTCGTTTATTTTACTTAATAATTCATCATATTATTACAAAATAAATTTATTTTCCAATAGCTTCAGCATATTTAAGATTATTTATACATCTAAATATTCCATATCCAATTAAAATAATTTATTTGACTCAATAAATTGCTCTGAAAGAATTTATTAATTCAATTCAATTTATTTCAACAAAACCTCATATTAAATAGAATTTAATTGGCTAAAATTTTATCTTTTTTGAATATGATCATCATTATTCGAATTCAAACACTTTTTATTTTAATAAATTAGTTAATTTAAACGGCGTAGAAAGTAGGGTTGTTACATGGGATCAGAAGACTTTGGCTATGGAAAAATCTAATTACATCAGTATAATTGGAGTAGAGGAATTAATAGATAATTTAATATCATATGGAGTTTAATTGTAGAAACGAAAGTTGGTCAAGTGAGAATAAAACATTGGCATATGATGCTAACTATGGTGATGAAGGATCAGAGGACGACGAGCAAATGAATTTTATCTCTAGGAATTTCATATAATTCCTGAAGTATCAAAAAGAAACAAATTCAAAAGGACTAGTAAAAACCCAAACAAATAAGGGAGCGAAGATATCGTTAATACATTAGATGCAATAAAACTAGACACTTTCAAAGGGATTGTTCAAATCAAAGGAAATCAAAGTTCTCTCCCGATTCAAACTCCTTAAACAAAAAGAGGAAACATGCTTACAATGCAATATGGGAACATTAAAACACCATGTCAAGCAGCAATAACCCAGAGACAGAAAATAATGATGTATGCTTAAAGTGTTGAAAAGAAGGACAAATGGATAATTGATAGCGGTTGCTCATAACATATGATAGGAAATCCAGAATTAATAACAAACATTATCTACAAAGATAGAGGTACACTAAACTTTGGTGATAATTCAAAATGATACTTCATCGACATCGACAATGTCAATAACTCTGAAACTTCTACTATTTCTAATGTTTTACTACTTATGAATTTAGAATATAACCTGCTTAATATTAGTTAACCGCGTAACAAAGGATTTAGGACAAAATTTGAAAAAGATAGTTGTTGTATTTTAGATTGTGACTCTAAACTATTTTTGAAGAGAATTAGGAATATGCTTGTTCTCCTAACTATAATTAAACTATAGCATTATATGATCTATAATAATTTTATAATTTTTTTCACTAAGTATAGAAATATAATAACTCCTTATCTAACTCATTATTCATCTACTTCACCCAGTTTTTTGTTGATGACAAAGGGATAGAAATTGTGCAAAATATAGTAGGCAAAAAGATAGTTGGAGTCATATAGCATATATTCAAGGGGAGTTAAAGGAAGTTTGTACTTAACATTATTATATTTTATAACAAAATATTTAATTATTATCATCAATAAAGAGAAGATTTTTAATGCCTAAGTATTAATTTTGATGCAATGACTATATAAATATTGTTACTAATGTTTTCTCGAGTTATATAGTTTATAGTGTAGAATAATAGAAATATTAAACATGTTTATAAGTGTTAATTGAATGAAAGCTTGGAGAACTAATGAGTATAAATCATAAGTAGATCTATATACTAAGTTGATCAAGATATATCTAACGGCTCATGAGTTCTGAAGAAAACAAGAATAAAAGCACGATGAGCTCAAGACAAGTGTGCCAGTATTATATCGAGTCTTATAATAAATGTTAAAGACCTGGGTAGTATCATTTCTTTGATATCTTACCTTCGAAAATAATTTTAAACATGTTTTTATAAAGAATAAATATTTAATTTATTTATAAAATCCTTTTAATATAGTTTTTATAAACAAAAATAGTTTAAAACATTTTCTAAGTGGTTTTAAAATATACAAGTAAAAATGTATATGTCACAAATCATTTTCTATATGTCGACATATAGAGCGTTAAGAATTTTTTTTAAGATTTCAAAAGAAGCAACTTTTTGTGCCATCCTTTCAAATATGGACATAACTCTTCAACATTTTTTTAATGGCCTTTTATTCAAACTATAATTCCGTCTACTTGTTGGAACCATGACAGTCAAAAGCGAATTATAGGGCAATTTCGAAAAAATTCCCTTTTGATTTTTATTGGGCCTGTATGATTTAAATATGCATTATATCCAATCTAATAAAATTTTACATAAAATCTTATTTTATTTAAGTTGTTAAAATGGAGATTTAAATATAATTTAAATTTATATGTATTATGATGAATGTATTAAATACATTCATTTATGTAAAGTGTAAGTGTGGTATATAAGTAGTTATATATGTGTTGATGAAACATGCATAAATGAATCTAAAGAAGGAAACCATTTGTTTTCCTCCCTTAGCCTATGCAATTGATAAAGGGAAGATATGACAATATAAGAAGAGAGAGAACTTTCATCTCTCTCTTTAATTGTAATAATCGACATATTAAATGACATTTATAACTTATTAACTAAATTTACACATGCCTTTATTGTTTAAGTTTTAACTAATGAAATATATCTATACATCTATAATAACTATAGATAAATACATATAAATATAAATATAGAAAACTAATTAATTATTTTAAATAGTTTGAAATTCAAATTAACTTTAATGAGAATGATTTCAGTTAAAGAAAGTTTTGACAACAAAAGGTTACATATCTACACAAAACCGTCTTCAAATTTTAATTAAACTACACATTTATATTTCCGTATACATGATTATTACAATTTAATAATTTAGATCTAAACAACATATATTTGCAAACAATGTAGCATATGATATATTTTATACATACACCACCCTTCCCAATAAGTTTGTTTTTAAGATTAACAATTCTAATTAAACTTTTAATCTAGGAATAAAACTATAGTTTAGGATTTTACATGAGATTTAGAATATATAAAACCACAACGAATTAAAATTAGCACTAAAGTCTATTTATTAATTTAAAATCAAGTTTTTTTAAACAACGATTGAACATTTATATTCGAGTATTTACCATATCAAATTAAAGACTAATTTAGAAGAATAGTAGATAACTGAACATCTAAAATTCATTTGCATTTATGTAATAACCCGGAATTTTGAGCAATATCAATTTAATAATCTTTGATAATAATTAAATTGATTTGATCATTTATATTATAAATTGACAAGTTAAAATTCTGTTAAAGGCTAATAAATTATTAATATCTATTACATTTTTCTTAATAATATAAATAGGCAAGTTTAATTCTTTTTAAAATTAATGGTTTAAAATGTTTTCTATTTATAATGTAAAGGTATATATATATAATTGGAAATGGGAAAATTGTATTGATTTGAATTTAATAAGTATTTGCAAACTTTAATAGATATACAATTTGTAATTTGAAATGTTAATTTGATTTAATGCTTTTTAATTTTTAATAACAAAGTTAATTCTTATTTATTATAAACATATACTTTAAGCTTTTGGTTTTAAATAAGATTTAAATTAAAAGTTCATTTGTTTTAATATTCTTTCATTTTAATTTTAACATAAGATAAATTGTTGTAAATTTTTATATATAAAGAGTTAAACTCAATTTCTCAAATTTATAAACATATGTTATAGATTTGAATCAAAAGCATAAGTTATTTGTTAATAAATGTTTATTTGAATGCACATGAATATTTTATTAATTTAGATTTATACGATAGTTTGAATAGAATTTAATAGAGGGTTGAATTTAATAAAGATATGTATTTTAAGTAAAATTTTGGATTGAAATTCAACAATAAAAATCTGAAAATCAGAATAGAATTTAAAGTATAAGATTAAAGTGTAAATTTATTAACAATGGTTTAAAATATAAAACAAATATTATAAAAGAAAGGGTTCAAACACAATTTATAAATTAATTTAGAAAGATTTAAACATAACATTTTTGGTTTGTGACATTTGTAAATTAATTGAATCATACATTTAACATGTGTAGGCTTAAGAGTACTAAATATTAACAAGTGTTTGTAGAAGATAACAAGTGGCAATATGAAAATCTTTCAAAATTTAAATTATGAATAAAAGGCTTAAGTAAAAGAATCAGGATATTCTCAAACCTAAAAAAAAAACATCTCAATATCAAAGCAAAACTAGGTTCAAACCTGGAAGAGAAAATTCAAAACAAGATCAAAATGTCAAACTGAAAAGGAAAAAAAAAGAGAAAAGAGAAAAAGGGTTCGACCTGGAAACATAAACCCGAGGAAGAAAAAAAAACTGAAACAAGAAATCAAATGCAAAGATTAGTTTCAGACTCAAATTCAAACAAGCTGAAGATAAGTTCAAATCAAACTTTCCAGATTTCAAGTTTTTGTCTTGTTCTCTGTTCTAATTATGTTGATAACACAGGAATACTGCCATCTGAAATATTAAAACTAATCTAGCCACTTAACTAAACAGAGAAGATTAAAATCAGGATTTGAAAGCTGATAGCAAATCCATGGCCAGGGCCTCTACTCAATTGTCAATGTGAGTAACTCAACTTTTAAAAATTAAGTAGCTAAGAATTTGGTTGCATGCTAGTTAAATTATGATGAATGTGTATGGTATAATACCTGTTGTGAATATATGTATGGACATATATGGGTGTTCATGCTTGTTTTACATATAGCTTGGTTCTCTGTTTTGAGATTTCTTGGTGAGTAAACTTTGAAAATCTAGTATATCTGGAAATTGCATGTGTGGATTAATGGAATATGATATGAATTCTGCTGTGCATGTTCAAGTAAAAAGGATTTTGTAAATATATGTGTGTTAAACTCTGTGTATATGTTTGGATTAGGCATGACATGCCTCTATCTGGACATCCAGGTTTTAAACCTGGTTATAAAATTTTAAATCATTCATCTAAATGATTTCTAGGCCTTGATTCCTAAGTAAAGGTGTTTGCATTTGTATAACAACATAAATAAAATATATATCGAGTAGAATAACTGGTAAATATTTTGGAAATTTAAGTTTACAGTAAAAATTCAAACAATGTCACAAATCTGACTTTTAAATTTTCATGCTTTGATTTTATAATCAGATTCATTAGCAAAATTGATGAATTTTAAAAATAATTTGGAGATTTTAAAGTTGTTGGGTTTGGAGAATTTTTGGGTGGAATGGAAAACACGTTTCGAACAAATTCAGGTGATCATTGTGGCTTGGGTGGTCAGGGTTCATGTCAGTGGTGGCTAGTGTGTCAACGAGGGTAGGAAAAATGGTTATTGGAGTTTTAAACTTCGGTGGTGGCGGGGCGTTGTCATTATAGGGTTTTGGAAGCTGATGGTATTATCTGGTTTCTCGAAGTTTGAGTGACGTCGATGGAGTTTGAGCCGCGATCGGTCAAGGGGGATTGAGTGGAGGGTTTCACGGTGAAGCAGTGAAAGAAATCTTGAGGCGTCAGGTGGTGGAAGACGACGGGGCGAGGGACATTTGTGGGTAATGGTTTCTATATAGCTTCATTTCTTGGGTCTGATTATGCTCGAATTTTACGTCGTGGTCAAAGGAGGATTTTGGATGGTCGGATGGTTTGAAGAAGTTGAAGTCGACTTGCCAGTGGTGGTCGAGGTGGCTGGAGCACCGCCAATGTTCAGTACATGTGCACGGCGTGTACAGAAATTGGGTACGAAACCAGAGAATTGAAGTTGGGGAAGATGACAGTTTGTACGGGTAGAGCTCGGAGTGGTATGCCAACTGACTCGAAGTAGTAATTATGCGAATGGTGAATGGGGTGGGCTCGGGTATTCTCTCGGGTAAGACTAAAGTTGAACCCGAAGTTTTTTTTTATTTAAAAAAAAACAGTTTCTAAAGTTATATGGGAACAAGGTTTCAGATTTTAAAGTAAATCAAGATTAAACTGATTTTAAAGGAAATATTATTCCTTTGTATGATAATATCTTAAATATTGGTTTAAGAAATTTTATGATATTCTACTTAAATATTTTAAGGTAGGATTCTTAAGTTTATTTAAAAACTTAAATTAAATATGAAATCAAGTAGGTAATTAAAGGAGTTTATGTTTTATATTATAATGATAAATGATTAATTAAATTAACGAAGTAGTTTAAGTGGAAATTAGTTAATTTAAAAAGTAATTATTTGTGGAATTGTTTAAAATATATAATTACTTAATGGGAGTAAATAAAGGAATTAATTACCCTATGTAATTAATTAATGTGATTTGTTTAAGTTAATTATTTGGTTTAAATAAATTTAAAATAAAATCACTTGATGATGGGATTGAGACTAATTACTTAATGAGGTTTATAAAGTATAATTACTAAGTGAAGTAATTAGTTTAGGGTTAATTACAGGGTGTAAATTATATGAAGAATAATTACTTAGTAGAAGTGATTAAAAATTAATTGTTTAGTGTAATTAATCTAAGAATTGACTAATAAAAGTTACGAGAAGTTAATCAAGTAATGTAATTAATTAAAGGCAATTAATTACAAAATGAGATTAATCAAGGGTGGTTATTAAATATAATTAATTAAAGATTAAGTATAATTACTTAAGGTAATTAATGAGATATAATTACTTAGTGAAGTAATTAGTGAATAATTACCGGATGTGATTAATTTAAGGAAATTACTTGATGGGTAGTAATTAAAGAATAACTACTTGATGGAAGAAATTAAGTAATGATTACTCGGTGTAATGGGAGGATTGATTTATATAATTAATCAAGGAGATGTTTAATAGATGAAGTAATTAAGGAAAGTAAATTTATGATTGCGATTAATCAAGATTGATTAATAAATGTGATTTAGTTAAAGCCAAATTATTATATGGAATTTAAGGATAATTGACTAGTGAAAGTAACTAGAGGATCATTAATTAATGTAATTGATCAATCTTGCTTATTAATGATTAAATGATGATGTGTGCTTGAATTGGTTGATATCTTTGATATGAATTGCTTTGCAATATGATATGTTGGATGGTCAATGATAATGTGATTATCAATCAATTATGAATTGTTGTATAGTGTTATTCGACAATTAAAGTTGAATTGTATTCTAATTGGATAACTTAGGTTTAAATGACATTGGATTCGAAGAGACCGGAGTCGGGTATTAGTAAATACCCGAAACCACTTCGATTCTTTACCCTTTAATATGTGGAATCAATAAGCCTGTTTGGAATGATTTAAGTGAATTGGACCATTTAATAAGTTTGGCACTTAGGAATGGATGTGTGAAATAAGCAATATCTATAACAGTTTGTGAAGTTGTATATGATAAGTTACCCGGGTTTATATAAGTTGTATGCTTTTGTATTCCAAGATAGATGGGTTTACTCACGCTGGTTTCCAGCCTGACCCGGGTGTTACTTTGATGTAATGCTCGGGTTAGACCGAGTATTACAGATTTCCAGGTAAGGACGTTCTGGAGCTCAGGAGGCGAGCTGGATAGCAGAAACGTATGGAGAGTTTCCACTATGTTATTATATATATCTCTGAGACATGTTAAATTGTATCTGTCTAATGTTGTATAAAATTGTTGTATCTTTGATATATCGATGTAAAATTGATAGATACAGTTTTCTTTGGTATAATTATCATTATTGATATTATATTTTATCCGCTGCGAATGTGAGTTTGTGTGTTTCTTTTCTGTTCTTCTTCTATCTCTTTTCTTCTTCTTTTTCTAACTATCTGGAAATTTCGGGATCGGAATTTCCGGGTCGTTTCAATTTAAGTATGTATATGATATATATTTATATGAAGGAAAAAAATCTCATTCAAAATTAACTTTCATGTTCATAAATTTCCAAAACAAATAAGAGAAATTTGGATAAAGTGGGCATATGTAAATTTTGTGAAAGAACTTATAGATCTTGACAATTTACAAGTAGTCAAAAATAATACGGGATTCAAAACATATCTATTTATCATGGACATATATTAAATGGAGATGATGAACAAACATGGATCTGAATCAAAACAATAAAATAAACATATTTTAATCAAAATAGACATAAGCGAGGTTTATTTACATGTGGTAAGATGATTAAATAAAACATTAGATGCATAATATAAAGTCTAGTTATATCGATGATATAAATACATAGGTGGATTTAAATTAGAGAATTACCTTGGATGTAGCCAATAAATCACACCTTGGACAATGAATCAAAGCTCCTAGATTTAGAAATCAGCCTCTAGTTTTGCAAGGACTAAGAGGGATAAACCACTTTTAATGAACTAATTTGATTTGTATTTGTTTTAGGATATTTTTACCATGGAAGCTCTCCAAATTTCGGCCATTAGAGTGGAAGGAGAGAACCATAGAGTTATCAAAAGAATGAATAGCCAACAAGTTTTGAAAAGAATGAAATAAAGAAGGTAATCAATTCCCAATTAAAGAGAGACCTTTTTGCCTTCTTTATATCATTCCTGTCCCTTTATTAATTAGTCCAAAACTTATTATGTGACGCCCCACCTCTATACCCACACTAGCCAAGAACACTACGGTGTAGTGCTGTCAACTAGCACGGAGAATAAGGCTGTTGAGGAGCGACCATCCATGCGATTGCTTATCACACGGTGGCTATAAATAATCTTCGGAAACAAACATAGAAATAAGCATAACACAAATCAGTCACAGACATCCATATCACAAAGGCAGAAGAAGATACGAATATATAACTAACACATGAAAGTGTACATCAGAGTAGTGGTCAAAAAGATCCACAATAATACAAAAGAATAGCAACACGTGCTATACAAAAGAATAAAACTATGAGTCTACATCTCAAGTGTATACAACAAAAACTGCTAATCTAAATAGTTAGCCAAAAGTCAGAGTAGCAAATCCCGGGAAGAAGTTAAGCAGAAGCACCTATAACATCTCGGTCTGACCCGAGTATTATTTAAGAAAATAATAAACGGATCAGTCTAGCTATAAATATCAGATGACATGGTATAAAATAAAAGATATGGCATAAACATAAAATATCCATCCTGACATACTACTATAGGTATGCAAATGATGATCAACAGAAGATCAATCAATAAGAGATAAATCGATATCACAAGAATCTTCTCAAAGATCTCAAAGATCCAAAGAGGGCATCATACCCTAAACTTGTACTCATAACAAGTCAATGACATAAATTACAGAAATCAACACAAGAAATCCAGAAATCACAGAAAAAGGGAAAGAGGCCTATCACATGACGGTCCGAAGACCATGGGGAGCTACCCCATATGGGTGAGTCGGAATCACCCAGATGAGGTCTAGGCTAACCAAAAAGCAAAAAGGTATGTGTGAGTGGAATCACACAAATGGTGTCTAGCCTAACCTCGCAACAAAAAGGTATGTGTGAGTGGAATCACACAAATGGTGTCTAGACTAACCTTGCGGACAAAGAGATATGTGTGAGTCGGAATCACACCCATGAGGTCTAGTCTAACCTTGCAAACAAAGAGACATCGCACAATTGCTAGTCTAAATCATAAAATGATCGTCATGATCAACGAGAAGTGTCAATTACACTAAGCTAGTAAATATAAAAGTTTATCTTCGTGTCCCATAACCACTTGCTTAACTTAAATATTTACGAACAAACTGTAAATCTTCACTAGAAAATTGTCACAAGAGGTTCAATCGAACAAGTCCAAGAATTAACCGACGAAGTGAACGCAAGCGTTTCATACCACTTGTTTTACTAAGCCGTTTAATTAGATTTCTCATCCGAGTGAGGTAAAGGTTTGTATATACTGGTAGATTGGAAAACGGTTTAAGAAAAGAGTTTTGTTATTGAAAATAGGGTTGAAATCATTTTGATGAAAGAGTTTTGATATTTACTACTAGTATTGAAACCATCATATTTCTAAAGTTGTTATCCCGCCTTTTTAGCAAGGCCATGATACCATAAAATCGACCGAGAAGCCAAAGATAGTTTGTTTCGAAGAATGGTCAACTCAGCATCTCAATAAAGCAAGTTCTGTTGAATGTGTTTCAGATAAGATCCCGTACGGAGGGGGGTCCGGGGGGGTGGTAACCCCCCAAGGTGGGGGTGCGGGAGCAACACCCCCGCTACGGGGTTCAACCTGCCCGGTCAAGTCGCGGGGGTCCAGGGGGCAGCGCCCCCGGCGGGGTGCGGGGCAGCGCCCCGTCCAAAACGGTACGACCTAGTGAAGACCTAAGGGAGGATAGGATCGAGCGACCTATTGATTGCGACCTAGAGGTGTTCGCGAGTTAGCAGAAACGAGCGACTTAAGGGACTCGCGGCCTAACAAAAGCACAGGCCAAGCGACCTAACATTTTAAGGCCGAACGACCTAATTAAACTCGCGACCTAACAGGGTACACGACCTAAAGGTATAAAGGTCATGCAACCTAACGGTATTAAGGTCTAATGTGACGCCCCACCTCTATACCCACACTAGCCAAGAACATTACAGTGAATGCTGTCAACTAGCACAGAGAATAAGGCTGTTGAGGAGCGACCATCCGTGTAATTGCTTTACGCGAGCACCGATATGTCAGATAATATAACATGCATTTTATTTCAAGAGGAAATCCGACATACCGATACAAACACAAAGCTACTACACAGTGGTTATGATAATCTTCGGAAACAAATACAGGAATAAGCATAACACAAATCAGTCACAGATAATTCATATCACAAAGGCGGAAGAAGATATGAATATATAACTAACACATGAAAGTGTATATCAGAGTAGCGGTCTAAAAAGATCCGCAATATCACAAAAGAATAGTTACAAGAACTACACAAAAGAATAAGTATACATCATGGAGTCTATATCTCAATTGTATACTTCCAAAAACTACTAATCTAAGTAGTTAGCCAAAAATCAGAGAAATCAATCCCGAGTGAGAAGTCAAGCAGAAGCACCTGTAACATCTCGGTCTGACCCGAGTATTATTTAATAAGAAAATAATAAACGGATCAGTCTAGATATAAATATCAGATGAAGCGATATAGAATAAGACCATTGAACTTTAACAAGCGGAACATCTTTATTTCGAAGGAGTTTGACTTCCGAAGCAATGATACGAATAGGATGTTGCTCATAAGTCAAATTAGGCGAAACTTCAATCTCTTCCACAACACCGGGCTTAAGAATAGAATCGGGATCTCGAAGGTATTTCCGTAATTGAGAAACGTGAAACACGTCATGAATACCAGAAAATTGAGTCGGTAATAAAAGGCGATATGCCATGGAACCAATACGTTTGGTGATAGGAAATGGCCCAATATAACGAGGCGCTAACTTTCCCGATCGTCTGAAACGTACAACACCTATCATAGGTGACACACGAATGAACACAAGATCTCCCACAGAAAATTCTAACCTCCTTCTCCGATTATCGGTATAGGATTTTTGTCTACTCTGGGCTTCTTTCATCCTATGACGAATAAGGTCAATCTTTTCTGTGGAATCACGAATAAAGTCTGGACCTAAAACCATCTTCTCACCGGCCTCAAGCAACAAGAAGGAGATCGGCATGGCCTTCCATAGAGTGCCTCGAAAGGTGCCATACCAATACTAGATTGGAAGCTATTATTATAGGAAAATTCAACAAGTGAAATATGATCTTCCCAACTTCCACCAAAATCAAGAACACATGCACGAAGAAGATCTTCAAGAGTTTGATTCACACGCTCGGTTTGTCCATCGGACTGAGGATGATAAGCGGTGTTAAAATTAAGCTTCGTTCCTAAAGCTTTTTGAAGACTCTTCCAAAATCCACTAGTAAACAATGGATCACGATCACTAATAATAGAAGTAGGAACTCCATGTAATTTAACAATCTCTTTAATAAAGAGCTTGGCCAAAAGAGGAACGGTTCGCTTAGACCGAACGGGAATAAAATGGGCGGATTTAGTAAGTCTATCAACAATCACCCATAAGCTATCATGACCCGAACGAGAACGGGGAAGGCCATCTATAAAATCCATGGAAATTTGATCCCACTTCCAAATTGGAATTTCTAAAGGTTGCAATAACCCACCGGGCCTTGATGTTCGGCCTTAACGAGTTGGCAAGTCATGCAACGCTCAACGAAGTTAGCGATGTCAAGTTTCATTCCCTCCCAATAATAAATTCGCCTCATATCCGCGTACATTTTGCTACTACCGGGATGAATGGTAAATTTAGAACGATGGGAATCTTCTAAAATATCTTTACGAAGATCACCAATATTTGGTACGATAAGTCTACCAAATTTTCGAATGCCGCCACGAGAATCGATATCAAAGTCTTTCAAACTTTCAATATCAATTTTATCCTTAATATTTTGGCCAAGAAGAGCCTATTCAGGATCTAGCCTTTGAGCTTCAAGAATGCGGTCTAAAAGAGAAGGATGAGCCTCAAGGCTACATAAAACAAGTGATGAACATAAATCCGAAACACGGTCTCGAATTTCGCAAGTGGATAAAATCTCGAGATCGTTCCATTCGGATATCATCCTAGAAACAACAGCTTGTTGTTTACGGCTAAGAGCATCAGCGACACGATTACCCTTACAGGGAGTATAAAGAATATCAAGATCATATGGTGCAAGAAATTCGAGCCAACGCTGTTGACGTAAATTAAGTTCCTTTTGAGAGAATAAATACTTCAAGGACTTATGATCAGTATAAAGATCAAATTTCTCTCCTAAAAGGTAATGACGCCTAATACGAAGAGCGAAAACAATAGCCGCAAGCTCTAAATCATGAGTGGCATATCTAGTCTCAACAGGCTTCAATTGCCTAGAAGCATAAGCAATAACACGTTCTCTTGCATAAGAACGGCACCCAAACCAACGCGACAAGCATCGGTATAAACAACGAAATCTTGATTCCCCTCGGGAATAACAAGAATAAGAGTATCGAAAAGAAGGAACTTCTTTTAAATAATTTTCGACATCAAATAAAAGCAAATTGAGTGTTGCGGATCTACCATCCGGATTCGCAATTCTCAACGAAGACATCAAACCCAAAATATTTTTAAAGAAAAAGAATCACAAATTCTTTTGATATAAAATAGTGAGATGAAACCCATATCAAAAAGAGCTCGAAATGGAAAATCATAAAACAAATGCAATCAAGGATTGAATGAGAAATACGTTGACCAAGAAAAGTGCCACTAGGGGCTTGCACAATATTTAGCTTTCTCATGTCCTTGTTCAAAAGTTTAGGACATGCAGAAAAAAGATGACCCGGTTCTTTGCAATAGCGACAATAAAGGGGTTTCGGGCACTTAATTACATAATGGTCCGTGGAACCACAATTGTAGCATGGTTTACGACTTGGGGTAGGTGTCTTGTCTACCGAAGTCTCTTGTTCCACCCTCTTCTTGCTTTGAAGTTTGGGGCAGACAGAAATATGATGACATGTACTTTTGCAATAACGACAAAAGAGTGATTCCGAACACTCCTTTGCATAGTGGTCCTTAGAATTACAATTGTAGCATCCTCCACGATTAGGGATTGGAGTCTTTACTACCAAAGTAGTTTGCTTCACTTTCTTATTGGGATTAAGGCTCTTGAAGTTAGTATGCCTCTTCTTGGAAATCCCAATAGCACTAACACTTCCTTTACCAACCTCTTCATATCGAAGAGTGATATCCACAAGCTGATTGAAAGGAGCTTCAAGTTTTAAAGGTAGAACCATTTCGGGGTTCTTACTCAAAGCATAGATAAACTCTTGATTCTTCACAAGATCCAAAAGTTGTTGGGCAGACATGAATGCGCCATCCAGAGAAGGGCTACTGGATTGACCAGCGCTAGGATTGCCAGAACCAACCATTTCTCTTCTTTAAGAAAGAAAGAAAATAAGAAGAAAAAGTTATTCTTAGAATGAATATCAAACAATCATGATGATAAAACAAGGAGTCATTAAAGAAGATAGGATTAGACGGTACGAAGACTCGAATAAATCCTAAGGCACAACTCCTAAGAAAGACTTAGGACATGATCCTTGCTAGATTATTCCATATTTTTCCGAAGTTTGGCTCTGATACCAAGCTGTGACGCCCCACCTCTATACCCACACTAGCCAAGAACATTACAGTGAATGCTGTCAACTAGCACAGAGAATAAGGCTGTTGAGGAGCGACCATCCGTGTAATTGCTTTACGCGAGCACCGATGTGTCAGATAATATAACATGCATTTTATTTCAAGAGGAAATCCAACATACCGATACAAACACAAAGCTACTACACAGTGGTTATGATAATCTTCGGAAACAAATATAGGAATAAGCATAACACAAATTAGTCACAGATAATTCATATCACAAAGGCGGAAGAAGATATGAATATATAACTAACACATGAAAGTGTATATCAGAGTAGCGGTCTAAAAAGATCCGCAATATCACAAAAGAATAGTTACAAGAACTACACAAAAGAATAAGTATACATCATGGAGTCTATATCTCAATTGTATACAATCCAAAAACTACTAATCTAAGTAGTTAGCCAAAAATCAGAGAAATCAATCCCGAGTGAGAAGTCAAGCAGAAGCACCTGTAACATCTCGGTCTGACCCGAGTATTATTTAATAAGAAAATAATAAACGGATCAGTCTAGATATAAATATCAGATGAAGCGATATAGAATAAGAGATATGACTAAACACATAATAATCACAATGCCAAGCTGTGATATATATAAATAATTGAAAATCAACAAGAGATTAATCAATATCACAGGAATCTTCTCAAAGATCCAAAAAGGGTATCATACCCAAAACTTGTATTCATAACAAGTCAACGACACACGAATTCACCAAGGCACAAAAATTGATAAGCATATCAGTAGAAATCACAAAAATAGGTGAAGGATAAAATTTCCAGAAATCAACACACGAAATCCAGAAATAATAAAAAGGGAAAGAGACCTATCACCTGACGGTCCGAAGACCATGGGGAGCTACCCCATATATGTGAGTCGAAATCACACAGATGAGGTCTAGACTAACCAAAAAGCAAAAATGTATGTGTGAGTCGAAATCACACAAATGGTGTCTAGTCTAACCTCGCAGACAGAAAAGATATGCGTGAGTCGAAATCACACGAATGGTGTCTAGGCTAACCAAAGAAGCAAAAAGGTATGTGTGAGTCGAAATCACACAAATGGTGTCTAGCCTAACCTTGCAAACAAAAAGATATGTGTGAGTCGAAATCACACATTTGGTGTCTAGACTAACCTCGCAGATAAAGAGATAGGCGTGAGTCGAAACCACACAGATGAGGTCTAGTCTAACCTTGTAGTCAAAGAGACATCGCACAATTGCTAGTCCAAATCAAAAAATGATCATCATGATCTAAGAGAAGTGTCAATTACAGTAAGCTAGTAAATATATGAGATTAGCTTCATGTCCCATAACCACTAGCTTAACTTAAATATTTACGAACAAATTGTAGATCTCCACTAGAAAATTGTCACAGGAGATTCAATCGAACAAGTCCAAGAATTAACCGATGAAGTAAACGCAAGCGTTTCATACCACTCGTTTTACTAAGCCGTTTAATTAGATTTCTCATACGAGTGAGGTAAAGGTTTGTATATACTAATAGATTAGAAATCGGTTTGAGAAAATGAGCTTTGTAATAAAATAGTGTTGAAATCATTTGAAGAAAGAGTTTTGATATTTACTACTAGTATAGAAAACCTTTATATTTTTAAAGTGACAAATCACAAAGAAGATTGTAGGAACAATCAATCACAAAAATTCCCATTCGAAGACGTGAATAAAACCCAAAGGAATCGATACCGAATCCATCAAAGTGGATGTTCCCATAAATCACGAAGAAAATGTCATCAAAGTCGATAACAAATGATAACAACAGATAGGGAAATAATACAAATCGATTAAAGTTGGAATTTCAGACAACTAGGCAAAATAGGCATAGTTGGCAAATAGCAGCAGGTCGGTCGACCGGACTCCCTGAGTCGGTTTACCAAACCAGGGGTTGGAAGTACTCGGGGCACCAGGTCGGTCGACCGGCCCAGGGGCTCGGTCAGCCGAGGCCTGTAATCGGCACTTCCAAACAGAGGCAGGAAGTGCCTGGGTAGCAGGTCGGTCGACCGGCCCAGGGGCTCGGTCGGCCGAACCTGTAGCCAGCACTCCCCAGCCCTATTTCAAATGAGGTGCAAATCTCGATCAAATTGCATTCGCTCGAGCAACGGCGCTAAGGGTTTATGCCAATCGACTACCCGGCCCTATAAGGTCTTCGATGCACAATCAAAAACTCATTCAAACATCAAAGTTAGGATTTTTGAAGATTTGAACCCAAAACACTAAAAATTGGAATATTCACCAAATCAATCCAAACCAAAAGCAAATGCACACGAATAAGTGTTAGGAATTCATACCCAACAATCGAAGATAAATATAAGCATAGATGTGAGATAAAAATCTCACCTTTGAACCCAAATCAATGAAGTAGAAGCTTTAAGACAAGCTAAGATCAATTCCTCTTCAATAGCAACTCAAGAAGCTTCAATCTAAGCTTAAAAGAGAAACATTTCCTAAATTAGGTTTAGGAAATTTCTGAAATCAAGGAGAGAATGAGTTGGAGAAGAAGAAGGAGATGCTTACCAACGGGTTCTCTTGAGTTTGGAGCTAGGAGATGGATTTGCTAAAGGAAACTAGGGTTTTGGAGTTTTAATTTCCAATCTCTCCCACCATTATTGCCTTAGAACTGAAAAGAGAAGAGAATGAGGGTGAGTGGGGAAGAGTGGCTCATATTTGAGCATAAGTTAAACATAGGGCTGAACCCAAAACCAAACCCAAAGTGAAAAGTAGCAAAAATCAACTTTCTCTAAACATATCGAAGCTTATACTCAAAAAGGTCGCAAACGGCATTTTGAACTCAATGGAAGTGGTCCCGAGTCCTAATTCGACCGTATGCAAAAAGTAGCTTTTCGGACTAAAATCCGACTAATGATAAAATATTTTAAATAAAATATTTAAATATAAAATCGATAAATATGCGGGTTGTTACATCTAACGACCTAAGGGTCCACGCGACCTAGTGGAACACGCGACCTAACAAACGGCATAGGCCGAGCGACCTAGTGGTCATGCGACCTAAAGTTAATAAGGTCAAGCGACCTAACGGCCTACCGGTGTAGCGACTTAAGGGTCGAACGACCTAATGAAATGAGGTCCAGCGACCTAAAACCCAAAGGACTCAAAAACAAGTCGAGCGACCTAGGGGGATAAGGTCGAGCGGCCTGCGACCTACGACCTAGCGGCCCACGACCTACGACCTAGCGACCTAACTCCGAAGTGGCATTTCGTGGCAGTGCGACCAAAGTGCAGGAAATCTCCAAGGTCGAGCGACCTGCGACCTACGACCTAGCGACCTAACGAGCCAGAGTCGAGCGACCTAGGGCTGTAGAAAGTTTTAAGGCCAGAAACGAGATAATTGAAGGCCGAGACTTTTCCACGCGAACGACCTAGCATTGGCAGAACGACCTAAGTGCAGAATTTTACCAAAAACACTAAAAATTGGAGTTTTTCGCCAATCCAATCCAAACCAAATGCAAATGTACATGCTAAAGTGATGGGGAATCATTCCCAACAGTCCCATATAGTTATAGACTAGAATTGTGAGATAAAAATCTCACCTTTGCACAAATTCAATGAAGAAGAAGCTTGAAGTCAATAGAGAAGCAACTACAAGATTGAATCTAATGTCTTTACTTTGATTTTGGAGTTGGATGTTGAATTTGCTAATGAACTTGGGCTTGGAATTTTAATTTCCCTTTCCACTCACCATTAATGCTAAAACTAGAGTTATGTAAGAATTTATGAAGAGATGAGGAGAAGGGGTTGGAACTTAGGTTTAATAGGCTAAACCAACCCAAATTTCAAAGCGGGAAAAGTTAGTGAAATTCCACTAACCCCAAACATATCAAAGTTTATACTTAAAAAGATTGTAAATGGCATTTCGAACTCAATGGAAGTGGTCTCGAGTCCTAATTCGACCGTTTGCAAAAAGTAGCTTTTCGGACCAATATCTGAATAACGATAAAATATTTAAACAAAATATTTAAATATATAATCGATAAATATGCGGGTTGTTACATATTATCTCCTCTTCTTTTGTGGCTGGCCAAACATTGAGGCACCACGGGCCTCAAATGATCCTAAAACCATTTGGCATTTATTTCATTTAAATCTAATTTAAACAATCTATTGATATCGTATATCGATACGTGTGTTTATAACTTTTATTTATGCACTTTATTAAATGATAATGGTATAAAAATAAATATAATTAAATATAATAATCAATATTTTAGAAATATGAATTAATTTAATTAATTTATAATGATTAAAACTTAATTAAATCATGTGGTTTATTCGGAGAATTCATCATTACCGTTGTGCGACTCAAAGGTGTAAATTCAATCTGCAATTAATATTGAACAATTTGAATATTAACATTCACACGTCATCTTAGCTAATGGTGTAACATTTTGGCTGAATTTACTACTTACACACCTTTTAAGTAAAATCCAAATTTACTTATTTAAGCGTTACCCAGTAGCGACAATCATTTCCACCAATTCCCTTTGTCAAAACTATGTTACTTTGGACTTATGAAATTTGGTAATGGCTGAAATTTTGATATCGTCCATTTTCAATTCTATAGTCTAAGCACAAAGTCTTTGGTTCAATAATAACAATTATTATTTACTATACTTCCTTGGCTAGGGACTTTGACTTTGACTTGACTTCACTTGATCGTGATAATAACCTCATATAACTAAGGAGACGGATCCTCTTTTGATTTGTATATTACTTCCATTGTTTCCACTTGCCCCAAATATAGTCGTTTGATGGACATCATGTTACGATTTAATTATAATCAAAGTGGAGCTTTCACATTGAAGATATATAGTATTCTCAAGTCAAAAGAATTGTATAGCTTTGTCACATCAATATATTCTGTTTGACCTTAGTTATATTAATCAACAAAAAACAATCGAGTAAGTCATTCCATAGTTATTCAATAACTATCAGTACATAATCCCAGGTTCCCTAATAGCCATGAGTAATAAATTGTCTAACATTTGAAGAGTGTTACATACTTAAGACTCAATATTGCTCAATACTGACTTCGAGATACTTTGGTTCTTATGTGCAAATAGTTTATTCTAAATCATTATTTAGAATTTTTTATTTTAACACGTATGTACCAAAACACAAAGTCATACCAAGCGATAAATTTTATGAGAAAATCAGATTTTCTAAAGTACATGAAATGATGAATCTATTATGTTAACTTCAATAATTAATATTGACGATTTTATTCTTATCAATGTTGCTTATTTTATTCCACCTGCATTAGACTTGCTCTTGAAGACACATTCACGGTCAATGGATCATATTCCTTTGGGTATAACTACCAAATCATATTATGATAACGTACTCGGAATCCACTTTAGATTTGCATATCATATCTTATCATGGAGTCAATACCCTTAATGGTTTGGTTCATAGCTGGTGATTGTCTTTTTCGAATTGATAAGATTCATAGTTTCTCTTCAATATGTTAGGAATATTTACTAGATATTCTAATGTGTTGTATTCAATTTAGGTTTGTTTAGTTTCATTTCATCCCTCATAGTCAGTTTTATCTTTGGGTCGTATCCAAATCCCTTTTACTACCAAAAATTTCTAAAAGAAATTCCTTCGCTACAAAGTTGGTATTTCTTGGAACAACAATTTTTTTCAGTGCAATAGAATGAGTATTCATAAACACTTTACGAATTGCCTAATACATAAAATTGATTCAGTTTTAATTTACGATGCTTATGTTTAAAACATAAATTGGTCATCCAATGATCATCATTTCCAAACTCCTTTTGGGGTGATTAATACGAGATCCATCACGAACAATTATTACGTGCGGTCTTTCGATTCACACAACCTGCCAACTCCTTGACCTAGGATATGTTGGGGCTTCTTATAAACATTTATCTTGTATGATTTTGTAAACTATTCTTTAGACGATATTAATGTTAACCTTCTATACTACTCGTACACAACCTTATACAAAGAAGTTAACTCAACTTCACTCGCCATTAATCATACTTTGTTCAACAAAGTTTGATTACTCCTCATCGATACATCATTATGTATCATAGGAAGGAATGACTTTTAAAATTGAATCTTTATAATTTTTCGGTATATTCGAAACTATTTCCAATATACTTAAACTGAATTAATTTTATTTTTTATTGAACATTATTTTATGTATTTCCATCTATACTCTATGAGCTTATTATAGACATACTACATGTGCATCAAATACATATATCAATATCAGTGATAACTCGTCGATGAATATAATGAAGAACGTGGAACCGTTTTGGTATTAATAGACTTGTGATTGCATACATCTATATGTACCAATCTAAAGAGTTCATTAAGTCTTATGATAGTCCCATTGAATGGTTGCTCTATCCTTAATTGTTTGAGACATAATTTACTAGTACCATATGATTCATAATCATATAATCGAAAATTATTTCTCAAAACTATGGCTTAGTCCATATTCTAAAATAATTAAAAATAAATTTAGATACTTCTGCATTTTCCAATGCATCACGAATAATAGTACCATAGTTTTATTTTGTAAAAAATAATTATAATATTCATATTGAAATAAAATTGTTTATTTTTCAGTCAATGCTGAAAATGATTATTATTTTATAAATAATGTTTAGTGTGTTTTACAAAAACAATTTTTTGTTTAATGTGTTTTACAAAAACAAATTTCGTAACTTGATGCGACGAATAAGTGTTATATGGCATGCTTCCATTATTTCCGCCATTACTATAATAGCATATGAAACACGAAGCTCCATTCAACCACTTAATATATGCTATTTATTTCATTTACTCAAACTAATTTACAATCGAGAATTTTCAGATCAAGTATCTTAAATTCAAAGAAATAAATCTTATAGAAAATAGTTTTCTATATGAAAATACATTTGGAACAAATATCGTATTTGTTATTTCTTATTAAGTATCTATTATTATTTTCCAATTCTCGTTTTCAATGTTTCTTTATGAAGCAGAAGTGACCATTTACTTTCTTCATCCCACTCATGCCTTAAGTTATAACCACTCTTATCCATTCGATTTCTTTTCTGAATGAACGGACCATTCAAAGGAAATCCTTACTACCATATCATTACGAACTCTTTACAAAAGTGCATTTAGTCATCCTTAACATTTAAGGATTAAATAAATTGCAATTTTCATAAACTAATCAAACTAACATTTTAGTGATTGAATTCTTAGATCTATCTTATACTCTTTGGTCTAATGTTACATTTAACATAACAAGATCATTATTGTAATCAATTATATTGAATACACGAGCTCACGCTATAGTTTACTTGCTTGTTTCAATGAACAAATTTTGTCGAGGTTTCGTACATTACAAATTATATGACCGCCACCATATAAATATTTATATGTGATCGTATATAGATCAAACATCTATATTCTTATATTGCTATTAGAGTTTAAAACTCATCGAAGATTATACACATTCTTGGGCAAGTAAACTCATAAGCAACCAAGTTATGAACGTATTTAGTGGTTGTATCATTAGGCATTTGCATGGGTCAACATGCAAAAATTTATGGTTAAGTATATTTTATATTTCTATTTATCAATATTAATTCAGTCTATTTGTATATTTTAATTGATAAATATTTTATCAATTATATTAATTGCACAAATATATCAATGTGGATTATTATAACATTATGTAGCAAATGTTCTTACAATATTGTTAAATGCTACCATTTTATTTTTCTAATAAGGCTTCCGCTAGATTTTTATGTTTATCAAAAACCTAAGAATAAATATAGAAATAATTTGATTTCTCTATTGGATGTTAGGACTTACTTGCCATGGGATTTTGATCTTGAGGAATATCAACAAATCATTGGTCCACAAGCGATGGATAACACTTTACCGATTGTATCAAATTCAACTCGCAGCCTATGGTCTTCGTTCTTATCTTATCTTGACCTTAGAGAATATCAGCAAATTGAAAGTATTTATTCATTCATACCCACCATTTTGCAGCAGCAAAAGTATAATGCATGTATCTTAAGGTACATCAACAAATACATGGATGTATTTTACCTCATCTAGTCAATGTACTGACATTGCAATACATAACATCTCTAGCTTAAGGAATATCAACAACCAAAGAGTATGCAAACAATCTATTAATATATAAATAGTGGAGGATAACTTTATACTAACGACCCATAATCTTTAATATATTATATTTAGTGATGTCGACATATTGAATAATGTATTTCTTATGAAATACCCTCGTGATTCAAGTGTCAAACACATCAGAAATCACGGCATACATACTATACATATGTACTAATCCCTCAAGTCTATTGGGTTTTTTGTTGTTCCGTTTTTTTTATACATTAATATTATGTAAGTTTAATTATTATATAACTTTTATAATATAATTAACTTATATAATAGTCTTATGTAAATTACATTAATTAAATCTTATTTAATTAATTTAATTAAATATTATTTAATTAATTTAATTGATTAACATTTCAATTAATTTATGTTATTCATTTAAACATTTTAATTAAATATGTATGCCATAAAATTTATGGTTATACACATATATCCATATATATGCATTTTATTATTTATCAATCAACTTTTAATTAAATTACTTAATTTGACAATTTAATTAAAATTAATTTCGAAAATTTCATTTTTTTAAAGAATCTATTCTTGAAAGTAGAGCTAGGGAATTCGGTAGGCTTGCCCCAACCAGCCCTCCTTTTTAGCTGGGCTCTCACTGAGGTACTTTTTGATCATGAGATTTTCAACTCATTTTAACGATAGTTACACGCCTCCACAAATTACAAGCTGCTAAAGTGTAGTTACCGAAGCTCGAACCTCCCCCCTATATGTATATGCATATATACTCACATCATCTTTGTAACGACCCGGAAATTTTGATTCCGAAAATTTCAGATAGTTAGGAAAAGAAGAAGAAACAGAAACAATTCACAAAAACCTCACATTCGCAGCGGATCAAAATATAATATCACATAAATAATAGTTTTACAAAGAAGAACTGTATCAGTATACTTATATTTTTCACATCAGAGTTACAACTATTACCAATCACTGGACAGTTAAAATAACTCGTCCAAATAGATAATAATAATATACACAACGGAATTCTTCCCATACGTTTCTGTCATCCAGCTCGCCTCATGAGCTCCAGAACGTCCTTACCTAAAAATCTGTAATACTCGGTCTGACCCTAGCATTATATCAAAGTAACACCAGGGACAGGCTGGAAACCAGCGTGAGTAAACCCATCTAAAAAGTATCCAACTTATATAAACCCGGGGTAACTTATATCAATTTACAACTTCATAAGTTGTTATAAACATCAATTATTCCACACATCAATTTCTAAGTGCCAGATCTTAGATTATATGGTCCAATTCATTTAAATCATTTCATTGCATCCCATTGATTTCACGTATCAAGAATCGAAGTGGTTCGGGTATTTAACCAATACCCGACCCCGGTCTCTTCGAATTCAGTTCATCTTAACAAAGTTATTCAAGTGAAATGCAATTCCACTTTTATATAAAAGATGACACTCTTTTTACTCAGCAATTTATCATGACAGATAACCACATTATCATTGCCCACCTAACACATCATATCACGAACCATTTCAAATCAGGGGTATCAATCAATTCAGGGCATTTAATTATCATTTAATCATACATAATCAAGATAAATCAATCACACCATCTTAAATAAACCTAATTATCCTTAATTGAATTAAATCAATTACCTTTAAGTCCAGCTTATTAATTAATTTCAAGCCAATTAATTAACCATCCCATAATCATTCATCTCAATTAATCCTCCTTGATTAACTATTCTCCAATTATATTAAGATGATCATCATTATCTATGTACTTCCATTAAATAATTATACTTAACCAACTTCCATGAATGACTATCCTTAATTAATTTATTGAACTTAATTAATTGTATAACAGTCTTCAGTTAACGTTCTTCATTAACAATTCCTTAATAACTTCTCTATAGTAATTAAATTTAAAGTACCATTATTACTTACAGATTTATTATCCTCGATTAATTTATCTTAAACCATAATTAATTAATTTAATAAATTATCCCTTTTAATTACCTGAATAAATTTAAGAAATCTCAAATCCTACTTAATGTTAAGATAAATCTTATTCTTACTTATGATTGAATTACCATTAACAAAGTATTAAAAATAATTATGAATTATTCACAAATCTGAAGTCTTTTTATGATACCCCAATATCGCAAATTCCCAAATCGATAATCTCCTCTTCATTATCTTTAAAATCAATAAATTAACCTAAATTAATAATCAATTTGTGACATTAATTACCAATCAATACAACCTAATCACCCATTTATTAACCACTAATTACTTAATCATTCAATTATTAATTCATAATTAAATTACTTAATTAGTTAACTACTAGTCATACATTGGTTAACCTCAAGTAGTAAATTACAAATTTATTTATCACTCAATCAATAATTAATCCAAACTCTAATTACGATTATAAAGTAATTATTCTTAATTTCTTTCCCAAAAAGAATCAATTAATATTCATTAGAAAATCTTCTTAAAATATTGAAAATCAAATTATTATTAACTACAAAACTTAAATGTTAGTACTCTTTGTACCTAACTTAACTTAATTATTTAATTAAAATAATTAACTAAGAGTTTAATACATTTTAAAATATTAACTAAAATAATTAAGACTTAATTCAAATTTGTTAAACCTTTATTTTGTTCGCAGTGCTTAAATTGGTCGTAATACAATTTGCTTAACCTTGTTTTATAATATCACATTTCTGCAAAAAACCCGAAACCCCCCTAGATCAAACTCGAGTTACACTTCGAGTTGCTCTTCCATATTCTCGAGCTCAACCTTCCCTTTTTGGATGAAACTTGAAGTAGTCTAGTAGATCAAGATCTGAAGGGGTTTCAATATCTACAAGCAGCTTCCAGATTCTCTAATTCTTCTTCATCCTCTGTTCAAAAAAGAAAAAGAAAAATATAGGTGAGTAATCTCTTAATATCAGGCATACATTGAATTGGCATGTGTTGATTTTTGAAATGTGATTGAATTACGTTGAGCATATAATTTTTTTTGACATGATCATTTTTTTTAATGTGTAATTTAGCACCTGTGAACTTGACTAGAACAGGTGGATAGGCCTCTGTTCAATATTTTCAGACTTAAACTCTGATTAAAAATTCAAATTTTCTGCATGCAAATTGTTTTTAGGCATTAGAGTTGATAGCAGTAGAATAACAGGATTTAAAGTGGATACCAGAATTTTTGTTTCGTAATTAACTCGGGATTTAGAAATAACAGAAAAAACTGTATAAATCAAAATTTGGGAACATGATTTCGTGTTTGAATTTCGTGAGTAGATTCATGTTGGGAAAACATGATTTTTGATATAGGTATCATGAATTTAAAGATTTGGGTTTGAGAGAATTGTCGAGATAAACGGAATTGGGAATTTGGACAATTTCAGGTGATCGTGGAAGATTTGAGCAGTGGGGTTTTGGTCGAAAGAGGCTACGGGGCGGGCGAACTTGGCAAAAATGGTGGTTGAACCCATAGGTTATCGTGGTGTCGATAGTTTGACGAACTATGGTTTGACCGGTTTTGGATCAGGGAAGAAAATCGTACTGTCGCGCCATCGTTGATGCATCGGAGAAGGCCAGTCATAGGGAAATGGGGGCGTTGGACTTCGGCTAAATTTTGGGTGAAGTCTCGTGACCTCCGGTGGTCAGAGGAGACTGGACAAGGTGGTTTTTGGTCAGGGTGTGTTGTTCCTGTAGGTTCGACTATGTTGATTCTCGTTTTCTTGTTAGTTTTGGAGGATTGACGGTCGGAATAGGTAGGGTGGGTCGACGTCATCTTGTCGACGGTGGATGGGCAGACCGGAGCATCGCCGTGGGTTGGTGCAAGTGCACAACGTATCCGCTGTGTCAGTTTGGGTTTGAGAGTTTTTGTCGAGTTTAACCCGGGAAAAGAAATGAGTTATCTCGGGTTCAACTTCGAGTACGCGTGAGTGCTGAGAGTTTATCGGTTAAAATGTAAAGGAGAAAAAAAAGATGAAGAGGGAAGGTTGAGCTCGAGAATATGGAAGAGCAACTTGAAGTGCAACTCGAGTTTGATCTAGGGGGTTTCGGGTTTTTTTGCAGAACTGTGATATTATAAAACAAGGTTAAGCAAATTGTATTTCGACCAATTTAAGCACTGCGAGCGAAATAAAGGTTTAACAAATTTGAATTAAGTCTTAATTATTCTAGTTCATATTTTAAAAAGTATTAAACTCTTAATTAATTATTTTAATTAAATAATTAAGTTAAGTTAGGTACAAAGAGTATTAACGTTTAAGTTTTGTAGTTAATAATAATTTGATTTTCAAAATTTTAAGAAGATTTTCTAATGAATATTAGTTGATTCTTTTTTCGAAAGAAATTAAGAATAATTACTTTATAATCGTAATTAGAGTTTGGATTAATTAATTATTGAGTGATAAATAAATTTGTAATTTACTACTTGAGGTTAACCAATGTATGACTAGTAGTTAACTAATTAAGTAATTTAATTACGAATTAATAATTGATTAATTAAGTAATTAGTGGTTAATAAATGGGTGATTAGGTTGTATTGATTGGTAATTAATGTCACAAATTAATAATTAATTTAGGTTAATTTATTGATTTAAAAGATAATGAAGAGGAGATTATCGATTTAGGAATTTGTGACATTGGGGTATCATAAAAAGACTTCAGATTTGTGAATAATTCATAATTATTTTTAACACTTTGTTAATGGTAATTCAATCATAAGTAAGAATAAGATTTATCTTAACATTAAGTAGGATTTGAGATTTATTAAATTTATTCAGGTACAAAGGGATAATTTATTAAATTAATTAATTATGGTTTAAGATAAATTAATCGAGGATAATAAATCTGTAAGTAATAATGGTACTTTAAATTTAATTACTATAGAGAAGTAATTAAGGAATTGTTAATGAAGAACGTTAACTGAAGATTGTTATACAATTAATTAAGTTTAATAAATTAATTAAGGATAATCATTCATGGATGTTGGTTAAGTATAATTATTTAATGGAAGTAAATAGATAATGATGATCATTAATGTAATCGGAGAATAGTTAATCAAGGAGGATTAATTAAGATGAATGATTATGAGATGGTTAATTAATTGGCTTGAAATTAATTAATAAGCTTGACTTAAAGGTAATTGATTTAATTCAATTAAGGATAATTAGGTTTATTTAAGATGGTGTGATTGATTTATCTTGATTATGTATGATTAAATGATAATTAAATGCCCTGAATTGATTGATACCCCTGATTTGAAATGGTTCGTGATATGATGTGTTATGTGGGCAATGATAATGTGGTTATCTGTCATGATAAATTGCTGAGTAAAAAGAGTGTCATCTTTTATATAAAAGTGGAATTGCATTTCACTTGAATAACTTGTGTTAAGATGAACTGAATTCGAAGAGACCGGGGTCGGGTATTGGTTAAATACCCAAACCACTTCGATTCTTAATACGTGAAATCAATGGGATGCAATGAAATGATTTAAATGAATTGGACCATATAATCTAAGATCTGGCACGTAGAAATTGATATGTGGAAAAATTGATGTCTATAACAACTTGTGAAGTTGTAAATTGATATAAGTTACCCCGGGTTTATATAAGTTGGATACTATTTAGATGGGTTTACTCACGCTGGTTTCCATCCTGACCCAGGTGTTACTATGATGTAATGTTCGGGTCAGACCGAGTATTACAGATTTTCAGGTAAGGACATTCTGGAGCTCAGGAGGTGAGCTGGATGACAGAAACATATGGGAAGAATTCCACTGTGTATATTATTATTATCTATTTGGACGAGTTATTTTAACTGTCCAGTGATTGGTAATGGTTGTAACTCTGATGTGAAAAATATAAGTATACTGATACAGTTCTTCTTTGTAAAACTATTAATTATGTGATATTATATTTTGTCTGCTGCGAATGTGAGGTTTCTGTGACTTGTTTCTGTTTCTTCTTCTTTCTCTTTTCTTCTTTTCCTAACTATCTAGAATTTTCGAAATCGAAATTTCCAGGTCGTTACAATCTTAAATAATTAAGACCCTGTAATAATTATATATATATATGTTATATAAGTATATACTTTAATTAATTAATTATTTGATTTATTTATTAATCTTATTAATGAATATTAAGTTTTTTGAGATATGTTTATTATATTTTCAAATCACTTTTGGAAACTCTATTATAACATTTATAATATACATTGTTTTCAAAGCTAAATTTGAAAATCAAATTATAACATTTATAATGTAATTCTTATTTTAAATTCAACTTTTAAATTTAAGACATTTTTTAAATTTTAGATTACATTTATAATTTACTTTTTATTTTAAATTTAGCTTTTCAATTTAAAATTTAATTTAATTTTTTAAAATAATTTTGAAAATTAGCCCAAGGCCCAATTCAAATTGGGCCTTTTTATTAGGGGCAACCTTTGGGCTCACTTCATTTTCAAACTAGGCCGATAGCTAAGGAGTCCAAAATACTTGATTACCTAAACCGAAGCCTAGACACTTCTTTTCTAGACACTCTACTAAATTGATAAGATTAATTGGTTAGTCTTAATATGACTAGTTTAGACCATATAGAATATTTGGCTCCGATACTAATTTTGGAACACGACCAGTTGACAACAGTTTAATTGGGTAAATTTCAAAAAAAGTTTCCTTTTGGTTTCTTACTGAGCTAATTGGTCTAAACGTACATTAGATCTAATCTAATAAAAATATGAATTAAACCTTATTTTATTTAAATTATTAAAATGAAGATTTAAATTTGTGTGTATTATGATGGATGTATCAAATATATTCATTTTTGTGAAGCGCAAGTGCGGTATATAAGTAGTGTATACATGTGTAAGTGAGACATGTATAAATTAATTTAGAGAGGAAAACCTTTTGTTTTCCTCTCTTAACCTATGCAATTAATAAAGGAAAAATGTGGCAATACAC
This sequence comes from Allium cepa, assembly GCA_030765085.1. NCBI lineage: Eukaryota > Viridiplantae > Streptophyta > Magnoliopsida > Asparagales > Amaryllidaceae > Allium > Allium cepa. Next base: position 363,001,406 of record CM060934.1, on the reverse strand, counting down.
GAAAATAGGGAAATCTTTCATATCTCTCTCTCTCTATGTGTGTGTGTAATTGTGATAATTAATATTTGACTGAAATTTATAACATATGAACTAAATTTACACATGCCTTTATTATCCAAGTTTAGACTAATAAAACATATGTATACATCTATAATAATTATAGATATATACATAGGTATGTAAATGTAAATATAAAACTAATTAGTTGTTTTAAACAATTTGAAATCCAAAATTAACATTAATGGGATTGATTTTAATTTAAACAAAGGTTGACAACATAAGGTGACATTACTACACAAAATCCTCTTACAAATTTGAATTAAACTACACATGTATAATTCCATATACATGATTATTACAATTTAATTATTTAGATCTAAACAACATGTATTTGCAAACATTGTAGCATACGATATATTAATACATACATACAAACAAACATACATACATACATACATATAATATATATATCTAAAGATGCAAATAAGTTTGATTTTAAGGCTAATAGTTTTATTAAACTTTTAATTTAGGAATGAAACTATAGTATAGGATTTAACATGAGGTTTTAAATACATAAAACCACAAAGAATTAAAATTTGCACCAAAGTCCATTATTACTTTTAAATCAAGTTTTTTTAACAATGATTGAAACATTTATATTCAAGCATTTACCACATCAAATGAAAGATTAATTTAAAAGAACAGTAGATAATTTAATACATATATAATTCATTTGCATTTGAGTAAGTATATGATAAAAATATATGAAGAAAAAATTCCATTCAAAACTAACTTTCAATTTCATAAATTTCCAAGAATAAATAAAAGAAATTTCAATAAAGTAGACATATGTAAATTTTGTGATAAGAACTTACAAATCTAAACAATGCAAAGAATAATAACAAGTTGTCAAAAGTAACATGGGATCCAAAACATGTCAATTTATCAAGAACATATATTAAAGGGAGATGATGAACAAACATGGATCAGAATCAAAGCAATATAATAAACATGTTTTAATCAAAATAGACATAAAGGAGGTTTAATTTACATGTCGTAAGATGATTAAATAAAACATTAGATGAATAATACAAAGTCTATTTATATAGATGATATAAATACATAGGTGAATTTAAATTAGAGAATTGTCTTGGTGTAACGACCCATAAATTTCAATGATTAAAATTAGTTAAATTAATAAGATTTTTGTAATTAAATTTAGAAAGAAATAAAAAATTTATAATTTATATTGAAGTAAATGTGAAGAACGAATTGTAGCAATGATTATTAAGAAAATAATTATTGACAATTGAAGTGAAATCACAATAATAATGAAATAGTGTAAATTGTTGCACTTAGGTATGAAATGGAAAATAAGTAAATAAAAGTAAGCATTGAATTAACCAATGAAATATTATATTGATCAATATAGACTTAATAAAAGAGTTAAATTGAATCAATCTATCTATTTGAAACTAATTAATTGGTATTCAAATTTATAATAAATGGGCTTATTGTAAGAAATTGAAATTTAATACTACAATGAATTGGAATTAAGATGAAAAAGGAAATATTGAAGTATGTAATGCAAGGGTATCATAAATAGTAATGGAATAAAATTAGTGTTATATATGGAATTATAACCTGAGTTGATAAGTAACAAACTTATAGGTGCAATTAAAAGCAAATGGGTGACAATTAATATAGGTTGTTTATTTATTTAATGGGTTAAATAAACTTTGGCAGTCAATTGAAATAATCTAAATTTAACGTTTTGTTAATGTAAATTTAAGCAATAATCGGAAATAATATTAATTTTATTCATAATATGACAATTGGTTGGATAAAAAGAATGGAAGTTAAGATTTATTTATTTATTGGAATTTAAATCTTTATAAATGGATTAATTGCAACTAAATGGAATTAAATATTTAAATATTAATTTAGATGAAATTTTAAGATATTTGTGTAATAAAGCATGAACCAATGTTAATTTTATCTATTTTATGATAATGGATTGAATAACAAGAATTATAATCAAATAAATGGATTTATTTGGAATTTCAATTGATGTTTAGTGAATTTATAAAAATTAAAATTGAATATAGAAGTTAGTAAATTAGTTAACTTTAAATTGATATCTGAATTTTTTTTTAAAGGATTGTAATTGTTTAGGAAATCAAAAAATGATAAGATTTGTTAATTTTGGAGTTAAAATTAAAAAAGTGATTTAATTAATTAATTATTAATTTATTTAATTAACTGGAAAATAGCCATTTTGGCCACTGACTCGGATTTCGACGAAACCAGTTTCATCGGATCTGTAATGGTGAATTATTGTAGGATTAAGTTTCGTAGCGATCGGGCTTGTCCTTCGATCGTACGGACTCGAAATGCCTTGGAATCAATGAAATTGAAATCAATTTGAAATAACTTAATTTTAGTATAACTTCTTTATACGATGGAATTTGGAGCCGAAACCTATTTAACATCGATTTTAAAATATTTAAAAACATTTATTTTGATATATGGGTTGACCCAATTTCGTTCCGGAGTCAGAACGGGCTTTTCAGGCCATTTTATCTTTCAACGCGTATATCCAATCGATCTGGTCCATTCTAATTTCAGCTTGCCTATATGTACCCTGTTATAAACCCTAATTCATTTCTTATTCCTCATTTATGTACGTTCAGTTCTATTAGCTCCTCCTTCTAATGGCTGCAAACCCTAATTCCCAAATACAATTCCAAATCAAATCCAAAGCCAAAAATTCAAACTCCACAAACTATATCGAATTATATATGGATTTGAAGCTCTCGACGAGCGCAAGTCAAATATATGATTCATTTTTCAATCTAGGATTCAGTGTGGCCGAAAATCGATGAACTATCCACGGCCGTTCATCACGCCGCGACCAAAAACGACCGATCTTCGAATCTATTTCTGGGTATTGTAGAGTGGATCGAGGGTACTTCATCTATGCAGTTTATTTGGCAAATCGACTATTGGATTTTCATACAAAATTCGATTAGGGTTATGGAATTAGCGGCAGCGGTGGAGTCCGGGCTTTGGGGGTTTCGGCGTTGCCTAGAGCGGCGCGCGTAGGCCGCGTCTGGCCGTGGTTGATCGTGCGGCAGCGAACGGGGCGAAGGCGGCTTTTGTCTACGTGTTCGAGCGTGTGTTCGATGGCCAGGGAAGTATTAGTGCGTGCGAACGATAGTAGAAGGTGACATGGCACTGGGGATGGGTTAGTTTGCTTTGTTTTATTTTATTTTAATTTAAATTTCATTCGTTTAATCGATATAACTTTTGCATACGAGGTCCAATTCACGCACGGTTTTCTCCACTGCGATCCTAGCAGGATTCCGGACATTTTGGCGCTGGTTTGGATAGATTCTAAGACTGTTCAAATTTTGGGTTTAAATTTGATTTAAATTCAATTTAAATTCAAAAGGTGAGTGTTTTAACCCACTCATAACTTCTAAAATTTCTTATGTTTGTTAAATTAATTTCTGATGTGATTAGAAATTTATCTATGACTGTTTGGCATATTTCTATCATCATTCTAATTAAATTGAATTTACTGAATTAAATGGTTTTTTAATTTATTATTGCATATAAACTGCCAGTTAAATTAATTTACTATTGAATATAAACTGTCAGTAATTACCTGTTATTTATTATCTGTTCTATATTGATGTTATTGTTTGAATTGGATGATGATAGTGATAAATGGTTGATGATTGATATTGGATGAATGGATGCTGTATTTTATATTATTATAAACTGCAAGTTATTATGCATTTTTATTTCATTCAGGATTGCGGTTTGAAATGATATATAACCGTATTTTTATTTTAAATTACGGACTGAAATGATAAACATTTGTATCACTTGACCATAGGATAGAAAATTTATATACAAACACCGTCGGTCTATATATATAAATATTTTGAAAATGATTTCTATGGTTTATGGTTGTTTGGGCAAGAAATGCTTTAAATTTGTTTGGATGAATGAATAATCTATTTCGTTTCATCTAAGACGGTTGAGTAAATGGTGCACTAAGTAGTTTATTTTCCATTCTATGCAATTTAAAGTTTTGAACCCGTACAACTATTTGGTTTGTTTGATGTGAATAGAAAATTGATTTGTGTTGATTTTATGTGATGGTTGTGTGCTTTGTTGCAATTGATTGTTGTTATATTGATTTGTTTGCTATTGACTGAAACAACGTTAAATATTTCATTTTATATAATTATTAACTCCTTTTGGATTATATAAGCGAAATGCAGGTTATGGAAGCAATTGCTACTGCTTTTGGTATCATAATATAAGCGTAAATTACCCGACAAATAGGTACGTTTTCGGATTACAGTTTATAGCGTTATTATATTGTTTTTCCCGTGTTAGGATATATATTATTTTGGAAAATATATGTTATATATTGTTATATTTGATATTATATTTTCTCCCGAGCCTCTCCGTACAAAGGAAACTATGCCGAAATTTTCCGTAAATTTTGGACTTAGAAATTTCTTGAAAATGTTTACCGAATTTTATTAATTTGAGTATAAAAAGATTTAACGGTGATAAATAGGTATATTTTATCTAAATTAATTAATTTTGTAAATTTATTTGTTTATAAATTTAATGTTTTAAGTAAGATATATTGATTTCCTAATTCATCTTTTCCCTCCTTTTTCCTTTTCAGGGACGAAAAGTTTTGAGTGGGGGAGAGTGTAACGACCTATAAATTTCAATGATTAAAATTAATTAAATTAATAAGATTTTTGTAATTAAATTTAGAAAGAAATAAAAAATTTATAATTTATACTAAAGTAAATGTTAAGAATGAATTGTAGCAATGATTATTAAAAAAATAATTATTGAAAATTAAAGTGAAATCACAATAATAATGAAATAGTGTAAATTGCTGCACTTAGGTATGAAATAGAAAATAAGTAAATAAAAGTAAGCATTGAATTAACCAATGAAATACTATATTGATTAATATAGACTTAATAAAAGAGTTGAATTGAATCAATCTATTTATTTGAAACTAATTAATCGGTATTCAAATTTATAATAAATGGGCTTATTGTAAGAAATTGAAATTTGATACTACAGTGAATTGGAATTAAGATGAAAACGGAAATATTGAAGTATGTAACGCAAGGGTATCATAAATAGTAATGGAACAAAATTAGTGTTATATATGGAATTATAACCTGTGTTGATAAGTAACAAACTTATAAGTACAATTAAAAGCAAATGGGCGACAATTAATATAGATTGTTTATTTATTTAATGGGTTAAATAAACTTTGGTAATCAATTGCAATAAATCTAAATTTAACGTTTTGTTAATGTAAATTTAAGAAATAATCGGAAATAATGTTAATTTTATTCATAATATGTAACAACCGTGATTTTTGTCTACCGTCGAAATAAAAATTTAAAATGGAAATTTTAAACTAAAATTGAAAAAAAATTGCAATGCAAACCATTTCATAGTCAGTTGGAACATTATTGCATTGCCTTCATGTAAGAGAAATTGGTCCAATTAAAACAAATTTGAACAAGTGTTGTCACCAATTTTATAAAGCAATGTTTGATCATTTTACTATCACAAAGTTCGAACCCATCTTTGCAGCCATCAGCATAAACTATACAGCATGTCCTTTATTTCCCTGAAGCACATTTCTGTTAAATACTTGTTGTGTCCTTGTTCTCCACTGAAGCACGTCCACTTTAATGCATATGTACCATAAAAGATGCCAACACACTTCATACGTTGACTTGTACACAAATTTGAGAAAAGAAAATTATGTTGCAACTTTCTTTCGTTTTCAAATTCTAGTAGCCTTCATCCATTTTTTTGGTTGGTTTCATTTTGTCAAATTTCTAGTTGCTCTGCAAACGCATTAATGGAGGTTCATAAATTTCTTACTCTCTTTTGGATCCGGGCTGCTTACTGATTTTAAAGCGAATTTAAGGTGAGTTCAAAACTCACACATCTAATTTATTCGCCGTTCATTTTTGCGTGCGAAAAATTTTGTTGCCTGGTGTTATTAATTTGTTCCATTCCTATTTCATTTTTTTTACATGCAAAAATTATATGGCCAGATCTTTATGCGCGAGTATCACATTACACATTTGTTTCGTGTGTCCAGGCTAGTGTGCAGAATGTAGTTCTGACCATTTTATAAATTCATGCATGCAAAAAGTATAAGTTGCATTGTGATGCCCCACCTCTATGCTCACAATAACAAAGTGTATTGAAAGAAATACTGTCTGTTATTACGAAGAATAAGGCTGGATAGGAGCGGCCATCCGTAGTTAGGCCTTACACTAGTATTGGTTACTTCGATAGGAGTGGTATATATATATATATATATATATATATATATATATATATTTCATCTCTTATTTATTTACTCCCATCGACGTCTCCAATTCCAGTATAAACGAACTACGATGGTTCATAATAGTTTAGGACAATATATATAATAATAACATGGATAACAAAATGCGGAACACATATAACAAAAGTCTTATATATATATATGTATATATATATATATATAACTGATGATATTTACAATACATGTGATACAGTACATATGATACAACTACAACTGTCAGCTCTGGAAGTTACATATACATGTACATTATCGTATGTAATATACAAGAATACATATCTTCCTATACTAAGACAACGACTACTCCAAAAGGTATGAAAAGACTTCATAGCTCTAGCAGCAACCCAAAGTAAGATATCTACAACCTGTAATAACTCGGTCTGACCCGAGTATCAAATTCAAAAGAAAATAATACATGGGTCAGTCTAATTCAAACTCGGTTATTAATGCACAGAAGCAATAATAATTAAATAACAATTAGACGACAGTAAAAATAAATTCTCCTATCCGTTTCTTATATAAGGAAATCGGATAACGGTAAGTATAACACGTAAAAGTGTTAAACAACAAATCAACAAATTCAAATTATCAACGAAGATACATAAAAGGGTTATCAATGAAGATAATTTAGAAAACAACAGAATTGCCTAAACGGCAATTATCAACAGATTCTAATTATTAAACAAATAATTAGAAACTCATAATCTAATTATCAAAAAGATAATTAGATACCAACAAAATAATCAAATTAAACCAAATCAAAATGCAATTCAAAATATTGAATTGGACACACGAAACAATTCAAACAATTGAAATATCAATTAAAACGTCAATTCGGGTAAGGCTGAAGTACACGCATGCGTGTACTGCCTCGCCACTACGGCCTATGGAATGCGCAAAAGATCAATAAATCAAAACAAAATAGAATATCGATAAAAGCCATACCGTGTGGCTGCAGTACACGCTTGCGTGCACTGCCTTGCCACTACAGTGATGATGTACACAAAAGCTCAAAGGAAGTTCACAACGAACACAAGGTCAAACCAAAGCATTTAAGCTGGATTCAACACAGGTGTAATTCTGAAAAACAAGCAAAATGCAAAGGTCAAGTCACTGCTATCATGACTCAACTCAATGCAACGTGACACTACAATCTCAAGTGAAATCAAAACTCATATATGCAAGTGAATACAGTGGTCAGTGCAATGCACAACCCAATCTAAATGGCAGCCACCACAAGAATACAAGGGCAAAACTGCAACAAGTACCGCAGCCACCACAAGATCCCAAGGGCGCATCAAATACAAACTGCAACAACAATATGTTGCAACTATACTTGAAACCACATGCACAACATACATATAAAGGAATACATCAAGGCACAAAGGCCACAGGTTGGCAACAATTGATTTGCATGCAACCAGAACCAACAGAGCAAAAAGGCTCGAATGACCAAGTGCACCGAACAATTTCAAGTGAAGTCAAATGAAAATCAAGGCATCAAGTGTACACAAATTAATACAAACCAGTACAGGTTGCATATTGAAACCAAGTGCATGAAGACTACTATGTCCAGAGATTTCAAAGGAAAGTAAATCAATTACAGGAATACACCCGAGGGTATGCAACTCAAACTTGAATATCTAACGTACAGTAAAGTTCGCACTGCACTACGAATCACCCAAGTTGATATGCAAATATGTACACAAGCATCAGGTCAAAAAGTGCACTAGGAACTTCAAAATGATATAAGTGAATAGTGCAGGAGCAAATGTCACTGAGAAGCAGTGAACACAAATGTACAGAATGTCAACAGTCAGTGTTGAGGCAGTACAAATTGTCTACAACAGTTCAAGAGAGTCATTAAATGGCACCACAACCCGAATCAAACAATCAATGACCAGTGGACAATGACAGTGCCGAAGTCATCAAAGTTAAAGCCGATGCCAACAGAAAAATGCAGTTCAATCAAACTGCAACGAACTAGAAATAACAACACCAAAACATCAATTAAGTTCAAATGGTCAAGACAGCGGTAACTCAAGGTGAAACTGCTCATATACACAAAGCACAGTGCACCACTGATCATACAGCAAAGTCAATACTCTAACACAATTAAACCAAATAGAATATGTACATAATTACATATCAGTAAACATATACAAAACAATGAATCCAACAATGCAACAAGCTACAAGAGTCAAGCTAATGATCCATGTACTCAAACAAGCTCAAGTCAACAAAGTAGTTCGGGCTTGAAGCTATCAAGTGAACAAAGTACAAACTCTAATGAGTGAACACACCAAAGATTCGGCAACAAAGCAACAAAGGTCAAGCAACAAACATTCATGAAACAAAAGTGCTCACTGACTAAAATATGACAAAATATAGCAACAACCAAAACCAATACCATTGCAATGGTGATGGTCGAAGGCCTGGAATTGCATAAAAATCAAGTGACCGAAGTCAAACATTATCACAAGCCGAAGTCAGGTGATAAACAAAATGAAGCAGAAGACAAAATTCACGTTACAGCTGAAGACTACATAATGCAACAAGAAAACTCTGCATCATGAGAGCAACTGCAGACTGTCTCGAAGACAAACTCAAGTGTGGTCGAGACAACAGAGCTGGTTAAGCATGATACAGCAAGTATAAGTGGATATGCAAGCAGTGTAAGCCAATATCAAAGCAAGATAGTTCGAATCCAAACGTAGTTGCAAGTTCGAACAAATTAAGATCAAGCCAACAAACCCAAATTACTTTCAAAAAACAATTTTAAGCTATAAAATTCAAGGTCGATGCCAACTGAAAATCAACACCGTGATGGCCAAGGCGAAAAGAGCGAACAAACCAGAAATCATCCCCAATATTAAAACGAAATCGAATGGCCAAGAAAAATCAAGTGACGAATTCAAACAGTTTCATACGAACGAAAATTACAAAATTTAGACTCTACAAACCTGAGATTGAACTATATGTGAATAATTAAAATTACTCGCCTTTGACTCGACGCGCACAACAATTGATCGGCTTCATCGAATTTGCCAAAAAAACCCTAATTTGAAGAAAAGGGGAACGAACAACGAGCCGCCATTTTTTTGATGGTTTAGGGTTTCGAAATAAATGAACAAGGGAAACGTGCAATCGGCCTTAAATTTATCACAGCACCACGAAAAATAAACTTGGCCCAATATTAAATTTTAAAGCCCACACCCCTTAACAATTTACAAAAGAATATCAACTTGATTTTAAAAACGACCAACAGCAATTTACCAACAATATTAATCGTCAAATGACGAAAATTAATTAATGCGAAATCTCGGGTCGTTACATGCATTCTCCAAAAATATGAGTCAAGCCACCTTCCTTTGCATTTTATATGTGCGTATGAGTGGAATTTAATTCAAGTTCCAGGCCATCATTTTTTGCTTCAATTGTGCATGCGCATATACTATATTGCCCAGGTTGATCATGCGTGAAAATGTCATACTGTGCATGCAAATTGTTTAATGTCCAGGTCAATTTTTACGTGCGCTTATAGTATTGTCCTGGTATTAAAAATTTAATCCATGCATGCTCATACTACGGGCTATTATCATTACTTTATTTTTTCAAGTTGTATAGTATAGAAAATATGGTTCAAGAAAATATTGCATACACGTGTTTGCGTGTTGTAATGTCGTCCAGAACATCCCTTTTTCATGCGTGTGTGAATATGGTTACTAAGCCCAGGCAGTGCCAAGTTAAAGTGCACGAACAAACCCCGTCATTGATATTTTTAGTACTCTATGCGTGTGAATAATTCAAGCATTTTTTTTGTTTTTATTGAAAGGTGTGTGCATGCATATTATATTGCCCAGGTTATTCTTCAAATGCATTAGTACGTGCATGGTCCGGGTTACTTTAAAACTTTGTAACTTCCATTTTTATGCAAAAATATTCTTCACGTAAGTGTAGTCTAGACCTTTTGTCAACTTATGTGTTGCACGCAAACTAAGTCTAGGTTATTTAATATTTGATGAATATATAGTAGTGCAGTTTACTGTTTAATTTACGTTGAACCGGTGTTTGGTTATAAAACGCATTTTTCGCCGTTATTTTTATAACGGAATTTTTAATCCGGTGCTATATTTTTGAAGCGTGTTGTTTTGATGAGATTTTTGACGAATAAAAATTACTGTTGATTTGACTACAGTGACCGTCAATTTAAAGTGAATTTTCGAGCGGCTATCCTGAAACGCTGATTTGGTATCCGTTTTTACGGTGTTTTGTGAAGCGCAATTTCTTTGTCGAAATTGCTATAGATGTTGCTGTTTTAATCACGTATTTTAAAAATCGTTTTAAAATAAAATTGTTTTCAAAATTTTTATAGTTTACGCTTTCAAAAGAATGAGGAATCGATTTAAACGCTTCAGCAAAATTAAGGACTATGAACCCTTACTTTTACTGATCCGATTAATTCCGGACTTGTCCATTTGAGAATGTAAATTTTATTTATATAAAATACATAATTTTGCACTTTCAAGGAAACGATGAAGAGATTTAAACGATTTAGCAAAGTGCGGAATATGGAACCACGCTTTTACTAATTCGGTTAATTCCGGACTTGTTAATTGAAATATTTGCCGTGGAATTGCTGTTTGATGATTTTGATGATTTTGTTGAGCTTTCGGGCCACTATGATGGACCTTCGGGTCAATTACCAGTACTAGACCTTCGGGTCATATGTTGGACCTTCGGGTCATTTGTTCGGCGCCAAATATTATGATGACAGTATTTGGTAGGCTTCAGCCATATGAGATGCACATGCGGCGTAGCTTAGACTCGCCATATGCTGGGATCGATCCACTTTTATGCAGATTTTTCTAGTTATCTATTTTTTATTTCTAGACTTTTGTGTATTGCTGTTTTGAATTCAATTTTGAATTTGAAAGTTGATTTTGATGGAGTTTAATGAGATTTCTTCATTTAAACTATGTTGATTATTTATGTCGAATAGTCTCATTCGAGACTATGATTGATTTGCTTTGATGTTGTTTAAGATGCATTCATTTCTAAGTTTAAATTAGACTGATCCGTTTATTATTTTCTCTTAAATAATACTCGGGTCAGACCGAGTTATTTCAGGATAATTGCTATCTCTGATTCTGTTGCTGCTTCAGCTTTTGGGATTTCACATCATCTTTTGTTTAGACTTCGAGGTGTTACTTTTGGTGTATTGACTCTCATCTCATATATGTATTGATGAATATGTATAGTATATTTGGTTCATGTGAACTGTCGATTGTTGTAGCATGTATCCAGACTTATCTTCCGCTATATATCTGATATTTCTGTTCTGATGTGATTATACTTACCTATGTTGTTGTTGTTATGATTTTTTCTGAATTTTTTTTAAGCCACCGTAGTTTCGTTTTAGATTTGGATTGAATATATATCATTGGAATTAATTTACACAACTCCTATCGATGTAATCAATACTCGTCTAATGCATAACTTACAGATGGTCGCTTCTAACAAGCCTTATTCTTCACAATATCAGACGTTATTCCTTATAATAACCTTTGTTATTGTGAGCATAAAGGTGGGACGTCACAGCTTTTTATCAGAGCTGAAATTCAGAACAAATTATAATAAACACATAACAGAAGCAGAATGGAACATGTGTTACAACTATTCGAGGGTTTATTCATGTCTTTCTAATCTATTTCTTCGTTGTTCTTAAACTTATGTCCTCTCTAACAAGTTGGAGTATGTCTAGGAATAAATTTCATATTCCATAGTATTCCATTTGTTAAATTTCTTATCAATCGTTTGTTGTTTTGACTAATCCTTATCTTCTCTTATTCTCTCAGCCTATGGCTAGAAGAGGTAGAGGGAAGCGTTCTTCAACAGGTCCGTCTAGTGGTTCTCATCCGGACGGAGTCTATATGTCAGCTGATCAGTTTATGGAGCTATGTCGAGGTACTCAGCCTTCTGTTGCTACTCCCACAGCTCCCTCTCATAAGTCTGCCTTTGCCCGCATGTGTAGTGACTATTCCCACCTTGGAGGCAAGCCTTTCAAGGGATCGGAAAGTGTATTGGAGGTTCAGACTTGGTTGCGCGCTTGTGAACGCATATTTTCTCGGATGGATCTTTCGGATCGTCATCGCGTTCTCGTGGCATCTAGCATGTTGCAAGAACTGATTGGTATGAGCTTTTTATTGTGGAAGTTGATGAGTCCTCTCTCTCGTGGATTCAGTTTAAGGAACGTTTCGTACTTAAGTTCGTTCCTGAATCGGAAAAGGCTAATCTTGCTCGTAGTTTCCTTGAGTTGAAACAAGGAAAGTCCTCTGTTTCTGATTATGTTGCTTCTTTCGAGGCCTTGTCCAAATACGGAGTTGAGTTCATTAACACTCCGCGTAAGAAGAATCTAAGATTTGTTGATGGTTTGAAGAAGTATTTGAAGAAAGTTCTTTTGCTTCAGCTTAAGCTTTCTTTTGAGGAACTTGGTGATTCGGCACTTTGCCTTGAAGCTGTCGAAAAGGAACGTGATAGCTGTGATGAGGTTGAGGTTTCTAAGAACCCAACAAGAAGAGGTTTCCATTTCATAAGCCTAATTCTTCCAACAAGAAGAAGAAGCAAGCTACCTCTAGTTTTCAGCCTAGTAGTGCACCTTCTATTCAGAGGGCGTGCTATAATTGTGGTTCTCTGGATCATCTTCTTCATAGTTGTCTTAAGCCTCGCATTTGCCGCTATTGCAAGAAAGATGGTCATTGGGTTTTAGATTGTCCTATTGCTCCTAAGGGTTTCAAATCTGGGAAGCTTAATGTTGCTAATGCTTCTGGTAATTCTTCTCAGCCCAAAGGTATTACTCCTTTTGTTTTGGAAGGATTTATTTTATTTCATGGCCGTTTTATTAGAGTTCTTTTCGATAAGGGTGCATCACATTCATTCGTGTCAAAGGAGCTTGGTGATGTTATTCCTATGGATGTTGTTACTCTTTGCGGCCCTTTGAGGATTGTGAATCCTATTGGTGGATCCGCTACTCTTGGTTTTATATGTGTTGATGTTGAGATTATTCTATGTGGTTTCTCCTTTTATGCGAATCTGCATGTTATGGATCATTTTGGTTTTTATATGATTTTGGGTATGGATTGGCTTGTCCGTTATGAAGTTCAAATCCTATGTCTCGAAAGAACTTTATATCTCAAGCATCCTGATGCTATCGAGCAGTTATCTATTGTATTTCGAGATATGGATCATACTTCGAATGCTCTCATTTCTTCCTTCGAATCAGAGGATGGCATAGCTAATATTCCAGTTGTTTGTGATTTTCCTGATGTCTTCGAGCCTATTTCGAGATTGCCGCCGAAGAGGGCAATTGAGTTCCGTATTGATCTTATCTATGGTGCTCATCCTGTCAGTCGTCCTTCCACGAGGATGTCTGCTATGGAAAATAAGGAACTCAAGCAGCAATTATTTGAATTGGAAGCCAAACGATTTATTCATTCTAGCTCATCTCCTTGGGGCGCCGCCATTGTCTTTGTTAAGAAGCCAGATGATACTCTTAGGCTTTGCATTGATTATCGCAAGCTTAATGAGCTCATTATTAAAAATAGGTATCCATTACCTAGGATCGATGACATGTTCGATCAGTTAAGTGGCGCTAAGCTTTTCTCCCAACTCGATCTTGCTACCGGTTTTCATCAGTTACGAGTTGCGGAAGATAGCATTCCTCTTACCGCATTCCGTACTCGTTATGATTCTTACGAATGGCTTGTTATGACATTCGGTTTGACGAACGCTCCAGCATATTTTGTCGATCTTATGAATCAGATATTTTAGGAATACCTCGATAAGTTCGTTTTGGTTTTTATTGATGATATTCTTATTTATTCCAAATCCGAAGCCGGTCATATTCAGCATTTGGAGATTGTTTTGAGCACTCTTCCTCAGCATCAGCGTTATCCCAAATTCTCCAAGTGTCACTTCTGGGAGAATAAGGTGAAGTTTCTCGGTCATATTGTTTCTTCTGATGGTATCTCTATCGATCCTTCCAAGATCGAATCTATTCAAAATTGGAAGAGCCCCGAGACCATTATTGAGATCTGTAGTTTCCTTGGATTGGCAGGATATTATCGCCGGTTCATTAAGAACTTTTCTCGTATTGCTTTACCGCTTACCACTCTCACGAGAAAAGATGTTCCTTTTATTTGGTTGGATAAGTGAGAGATTTCTTTCATGAAGTTAAAAGATCTTCTTACTCATGCTCCTATCTTAATGGTTCCCAAAGGGAATCATGATCTTGTTGTTTATACGGATGCTAGTGGTTATGGACTCGGTGTTGTTCTCATGCAAAAGGATAGAGTAGTTGCCTATGCTTCTAGACAACTAAATCCTAACGAGATTCTTTATGCTACCCATGATTTGGAGTTAGCCGCTATAGTCTTTGCTCTAAAGATTTGGCCACATTATTTATTGGGCGAGCATTTTGTTCTCTTCACTGATCACAAATCTCTGAAATATCTATTCACTCAGAAAGAACTAATATGAGGCAACAACGTTGGCTCAAATTTCTTGCTTCATATGATTTTGATATTCAGTATACCCCAGGTAAGGGTAATCGAGTTGCTGATGCGCTTAGTCGCAAGCAGCAAGTGGTTGTTTCCATGATGCTAGCAGAGTGGAATATGTTGAAAGCTTTATCTCATTGTAATATTAGAGACCGTCCTTCAGTTTTCGATTCTCCCATGCTTTTATTTAGCATGAAGGCTCGCCCTAGTTTGTTGGATCATATTACGGATGCCTAGAAACAAGATCCAGATCTCTCTTGTTTTATTCAGAGTTGTAAATCGGAATCCCGAAGTGATAATGTAAAGGATTTCGATATTGATATTCACGGTTGTATTCTAAAGAAGGGAAGGTTGATCGTGTCTAATGTTCCTAATATTAGAAATGACATTCTTAAGGACTGTCATCGTTCTAAGTATACTATCCATCCAGGCAGTAGTAAGATGTATGCTGACATGAAACGCTTATACTTTTAGGAAGGTATGAAGCGTGATGTTGTAAGTTATGCGAGTCGTTGCATGACTTGTCAACTTATTAAAGCAGAACACCAGCGTCCTAATGGTCTTTTGCAGCCTCTTGAGATTCCATTATGGAAATGGGATCAAATTTCTATGGACTTCATTGATGGTCTATCTCGTTCGAGGTCTGGCCATACTAATGTTTTGGTGATTTTGACCGATTGACCAAATCAGCCCATTTTATTCCTATCAAGTCCAATCGGACCGCTCCTTTGTTGGCTAAGCTTTTTATTAAGGAAGTCGTTCGACTTCATGGTGTTCCTAGTTCCATTGTTAGTGACAGAGATTCGCTTTTTACTAGTGGTTTCTAGCAGAGCCTTCAGAAAGCTTTGGGCACTAAGCTGAATCTCAGTACAGCTTATCATCCAAAGTCTGATGGTCAGACTGAAAGGGTGAATCAAGTTTTAGAAGATCTCCTTCGCGCTTGTATTCTTGATTTTGGAGGTAGTTGGGAAGACCACTTATCTCTTATTGAATTTTCTTATAATAACAGTTTTCAATCCAGTATCGGTATGGCTCCTTTCGAGGCTCTTTATAGAAGACCGTGTCGATCACCATCTTGTTGGTTGGAATCCGAGGAAAGGATAGTTCTCGACCCCGATTATATTCCTGAATCTTCTGAGAAGATTGACATTATTAGACAGAAAATGAAAGAGGCTCAGAATAGGCAGAAATCTTATGCCGATCATCGTAGGAAGCCTTTGGAATTTTCTGTAGGCGATCGCGTATTCATTCGTGTTTCTCTGATGAAGGGTGTGGTGCGTTTGAGTAGCTCCGGGAAATTGGCTCCTCGATATATTGGACCATTTCCTATTACGGAACGCATTGGCCCAGTTGCTTATCGTGTATCGCTACCTATCCATTTTTCGGCAATTCATGACGTATTTCATGTATCCCAGCTTCGTCGATGCCTTCGAGATTCGGATTCTATTATCGATCCTCATATGCTGCAAGATCTTGAGATCTCACCCGACTTGTCTATGGTGCAAAATCATATTCGTGTGCTACTTTGGAGGTTAAACGCCTTCGAAATAAAGAAGTCCCACTTGTGAAAATTCAATGGTCCGCAAACCCCAAAGATTGCACTTAGGAAACCAAAGAATTCATCGAGCGTTTTTATCCCGATTTTCTCTCCTCTTCGGGTGGGGGTGAGCAATCATTATCCATCTTTTCTATTTTAAATCTTTGTTGTGATTAATAATTTATGTTATAAACAACTTCTAGTATGAAAATTTTGGGGGCACAATTTTTATAGGGGGGAGTTTGTAACAACCGTGATTTTTGTCTATCGTCAAAATAAAAATTTTAAATGGAAATTTAAAATTAAAATTGAAAAAAAAATTGCAATGCAAACCATTTCATAGTCAGTTGGAATATTATTTGCATTGCCTTCACGTAAGAGAAATTGGTCCAATTAAAACAAATTTGAACAAGTGATGTCACCAATTTTATAAAGCAACGTTTGATCATTTTACTATCATAAAGTTTGAACCCATCTTTGCAGCCATCAGCATAAACTATACAGCATGTCCTTTATTTCCCTGAAGCACATTTCTATTAAATGCTTGATGTGTCCTTGTTCTCCAATGAAGCACGTCCACTTTAATGCATATGTACCATAAAAGATGCCAGCACACTTCATACTTTGACTTGCACACAAATTTGAGAAAAGAAAAATATGTTGCATCTTTCTTTCGTTTTCAAATTCCAGTAGCCTTCATCCATTTTTTTCGTTGGTTTCATTTTGTCAAATTTCCAATTGCTCTGCAAACTCATTAATGGAGGTTCATAAATTTCTTACTCTCTTTTGGATCCGGGTTGCTTACTGATTTTAAAGCGAATTTAAGGTGAGTTCAAAACTCATACATCTAATTTATTCACCGTTCATTTTTGCGTGCGAAAATTTTTGTTGCCTGATGTTATTAATTCGTTCCATTCCTATTTCATTTTATTTTTTACATGCAAAAATTATATGGCCAGATCTTTGTGCACGAGTATTACATTACACATTTGTTTCGTGTGTCCAGGCTAGTGTGCAGAATGTAGTTCTGACCATTTTATAAATTCATGCGTGCAAAAAGTATAAGTTGCATTCTCCAAAAATATGAGTCCAAGTCACCTTCCTTGGCATTTTATATGTGCGTGTGAGTGGAATTTAATTCAAGTTCCAGGCTATCATTTTTTGCTTCAATTGTGCATGCGCTTATACTATATTGCCCAGGTTGATCATGCGTGAAAATGTCATACTGTGCATGCAAATTGTTTAATGTCCAGGTCAATTTTTACGTGCGCATATAGTATTGTCCTGGTATTAAAATTTTAATCCATGCGTGCTTATACTATGGGCTGTTTTCATTGCTTCATTTTTGCAAGTTGTATAGTATAGAAAATATGGTTCAAGAAAATATTGCATACACGTGTTTGCGTGTTGTAATGTCGTCCAGAACTTCCCATTTTCATGCGTGCGTGAATATGGTTACTAAGCTCAGGCAGTGCCAAGTTAAAGTGCACGAACAATCCCCGTCATTAATATTTCTAGTACTCTATGCGTGTGAATAATTCAAGCATTTTTTGTTTTTATTGAAAGGTGCGTGCATGCATATTATATTGCCCAGGTTATTCTTCAAATGCATTAGTGCGTGCATGGTCCAGGTTACTTTAAAACTTTGTAACTTTCATTTTTGTGCAAAAGTATTCTTCACATAAGTGTAGTCTAGACCTTTTGTCAATTTATGTGTTGCACACAAACTAAGTCTAGGCTATCCAATATTTGATGAATATATAGTAGTGCAGTCTACTGTTTAATTTACGTTGAATCGATGTTTGGTTTTAAAACGTATTTTGCGCCGTTATTTTTATAACGGAATTTTTACTCCGGTGCTATATTTTTGAAGCGTGTTGTTTTAATGAGATTGTTGACGAATAAAAATTACTGTTGATTTGACTTCAGTAACCGTTAATTCAAAGTGAATTTTCAAGCGGCTACCCCGAAACGCTGATTTGATATCTGTTTTTACGGTGTTTTGTGAAGTGCAATTTCTTTGTCGAAATTGCTATAGATGTTGCTGTTTTAATCACGTGTTTTAAAATCGTAAAATAAAATTATTTCCAAAAAATTTACAGTTTACGCTTTCAAAAGAATGAGGAATCGATTTAAACGCTTTAGCAAAATTAAGGACTATGAACCCTTATTTTTACTGATCCGATTAATTCTAGGCTTGTCCATTTGAGAACGTAAATTTTATTTATATAAAATACATAATTTTGCACTTTCAAGGAAACGATGAAGAGATTTAAATGATTTAGCAAAAGTGCGGAATATGGAACCACGCTTTTACTAATTCGGTTAATTACAGACTCGTTAATTGAAATATTTGTTATGGAATTGCTGTTTATTGATTTAGATGATTTTGTTGGGCTTTCGGGCCATTATGATGGACCTTCGGGTCAATTACCAGTACTAAACCTTCGGGTCATATGTTGGACCTTCGGGTCATTTGTTGGGCGCCAAATATTATGATGACAGTACTTGGTAGGCTTCGGCCATATGAGACGCACGTGCGGCGTAGTTTAGACTCGCCATATGTTGGGATCGATCCACTTTTATGCTGATTTTTCTAGTTATCTATTTTTGATTTCTAGACTTTTGTGTATTGCTATTTTGAATTCAATTTTTAATTTGAAAGTTGAATTTGATGGAGTTTAATGAGATTTCTTCATTTAAACTATGTTGATTATTTATGTCGAATAGTCTCATTCGAGACTATGATTGATTTGCTTTGATGTTGTTTAAGATTCATTCATTTCTAAGTTTAAATTATACTGATCCGTTTATTATTTTCTCTTAAATAATACTCGGGTCAGACCGAGTTATTTCAGGATAATCGCTATCTCTGATTCTGTTGGTGCTTCAACTTTTAGGATTTCACATCATATTTTGTTTATGCTTCGAAGTGTTACTTTGGGTGTATTGACTCTCATCTCATGTATGTATTGATGGATATGTATATGTACATTTGGTTCATGTAAACTATAGAGTGTTATAGCATGTATCCAGACTTATCTTCCGTTATATATCTGATATTTCTGTTCTGATGTGATTATACTTACCTGTGTTGTTGTTATTAGGAGTTGTTCTGAATTTTTCTTAAGCCACCATAGTTTCGTTTTAGATTTGGATTGAATATATATCGTTGGGAGTAATTTACACAACTCCTATCGATGTAATCAATACTCGTCTAAGGCATAGCTTACGGATGGTCGCTTCTAACAAGCCTTATTCTTCGCAATAGCAGATGTTATTCCTTATAATAACCTTTGTTATTGTGAGCATAGAGGTGGGGCGTCATATGACAATTGGTTGGATAAAAAGAATGGAAGTTAAAATTTATTAATTTATTGGAATTTAAATCTTTATAAATGGATTAATTGCAACTAAATGGAATTAAATATTTAAATATTACGTAAATATTAATTTAGATGAAATTTGAAGATATTTATGTAATAAAGCATGAACCAATGTTAATTTTATCTAATTGATGATAATGGATTGAATAATAAGAATTATAATCAAATAAATGGATTTATTTGGAATTTCAATTGATGATTAATGAATTTATAAAATTGAAATTGAATTGAATACGGAAATTAGTAAATTAGTTAACTTTAAATTGATATCTGATTTTTTTTAAAAGGATTGTAATTGTTTAAGAAATCAAAAAATGATAAGATTTGTTAATTTGGAGTTGAAATTGAAAAGGTGGTTTAATTAATTAATTATTAATTTATTTAATTAACTGGAAAATAGCCATTTTGGCCACTGACTCAGATTTCGACGAAACCAGTTTCATCGAATCCGTAACGATGAATTATTGTATGATTTCAAGTTTCGTAGCAATCGGGCCTGTCGTTTGATAGTACGGACTCGAAACGCCACGAAATCAATGAAATTGAAATCAGTTTGAAATAACTTGATTTTAGTATAACTTCTTCATACGATGGAATTTGGAGCTGAAACATGTTCCATCGATTTTAAAATATTTAAAAACATCTATTTTGATATATGGGTTGACCCAATTTCGTTCCGAAGTCAGAACGGGCTTTTTGGGCCATTTTATCGTTCAACGCATATATCCAACCAATCCGGTCCATTCTAATTTCATCTTGCCTATATATACCCTGTTATAAACCCTAATTCATTTCTAATTCCTCATTTCTGTACGTTCAGTTCTATTAGCCCCTCTTTCCAATGGCTGCAAACCCTAATTCCCAAATACAATTCCAAATCAAATCCAAAGCCAAAAATTCAAACTCCACAAACTATATCGAATTATATATGGAATTGAAGCTCTCAACAAGCGCAAGTCAAATATATGATTCGTTTTTCAATTTGGGTTTCAGTGTGGCCGGAAATCGATGAACTATCCACTGCCGTTCATCACGCCGCGACCAAAATCGTCCGATCTTCGAATATATTTCTGGGTATTATAGAGTGGACCGAGTAGACTTCATCTATGTAGTTTATTTGGCGAATCGACGGTTGGATTTTCATACAAAATTCGATTAGGGTTACGGAAATAGTGGTGGCAGGTGGAGTTATTGGCCATCGTCGACGAGGCAGCGGGCTTTGTGGGTTTCGGCGTTGCCTGGAGCGGCGCGCGCAGGCCGCGTCTGGCCGTGGTTGATCGTGCGGCAGCGAACGGGGCGAAGGCGGCTTTGGTCTACGTGTTTGAACATGCGTTCGGTTGTCTGGGAAGTATTAGTGCGTGCGAACGATAGTAGAAGGTGACATGGCACTAGGGATGGGTTAGTTTGCTTTGTTTTCTTTTATTTTAATTTAAATTTCATTCGTTTAATCGACATAACTTTTGCATACAAGGTCCAATTCACACGCGGTTTTCTCCACTGCTATCCTAGCAGAATTTCGGATATTTTGGCGCTTGTTTGGACGAATTCCGAGACTGTTCAAATTTTGGGTTTAAATTGGATTTATATTCAATTTAAATTCAAAAGGTGAGTGTTTTAACCTACTCACAACTTCTAAAATTTCTTATGTTTGTTAAATTAATTTCTGATGTGATTAGAAATTTATCTATGACTATTTGGCATATTTTTATCATCATTCCAGTTAAATTGAATTTATTGAATCAAATGGTTATTTAATTTATTATTGCATATAAACTTCCAGTTAAATTAATTTATTATTGAATATAAACTGCCAGTAATTACCTGTTATTTATTATCTGTTCTATAATGATGTTATTGTTTGAATTGGATGATGATTGTGATAAATGGTTGATGATTAATATTGGGTGAATGGATGCTATATTTTATATCGTTATAAACTGCAAATTATTATGCATTTTTATTTCATTCGGGATTGCGGTTTGAAATGATATATAACAGTATTTTTATTTTAAATTACGGATTGAAATGATAAATATCCGTATCACTTGACCATAGGATAGAAAATTTATATACAGACACCATCGGTCTATATATATAAATATTTTGAAAATGATTTCTATGGTTTTGGATAGAATTACACGGTTTAATAAATATTGGTTTTTTTTGATATTGTATAAAAACTATATTTTATATATAGTTAAATTCATGTATTTAAGCTATGTATAAATTTGTTTAATAATAATAAGTTTAATAATGGAGTTTGATTTTATTAAAATAAAATATGGTTAAGTATTTAAATCATACTTTAATATAGAGTCTATAATGATTTAAATAAATTTAAGGTTGGAAGTTAAAT
Source organism: Allium cepa (assembly GCA_030765085.1). Classification (NCBI taxonomy): domain Eukaryota; kingdom Viridiplantae; phylum Streptophyta; class Magnoliopsida; order Asparagales; family Amaryllidaceae; genus Allium; species Allium cepa. Next base: position 362,979,145 of record CM060934.1, on the reverse strand, counting down.
TGGAAATTTATTTGAAATTGAGCTTATTTAAGAATTAAACTCCATAAGTTGATGTAAAATTTATTAAACTTGAAATTTTAAAAGGTAGGATTTTTATAACTGGATTTTTGTTCAAGATGAATTAAACGAATATTTCGAGTATAAATAAATTGAAGGAAATATTTAGTTATTTGTAATTTGAGTTTTATTTAATTGATAATGGATTTATTATGCAAATATTTCAAAACTAAATAATAGAACATTGAATTGTTTAATCGTAATTATCAACCTTAGTTTTGAAATTGTTTAATACTCAAAGTTTGAAATATATTGAAATTGAAATGGTTTATTGAAACTGAAAGTGAGTTAAAAGTTATGAATTGAGATTTTGTATAAAGTGAATAAAATTGTGAAGTCGAGGAAACTATTTTACTTTATAAAGTGATTTTAAATTCAAACTATTTTATGTTATATATTGTTTGAATATCCAAACCATTTAAGTTTTGGAAATTACGGTTTAGAAGCTATGAAATTCAAAGTATTATGTTTTGAAAGATTATATTTTAAGCGTATGGTTTCGAAATATTAAAATTTTGAAAGTGTTATGATTTTGGAAAGGATATATTCGAAATAAAAATGATATTATATTGATTTGGGTTTTATAAAAATGATATTATATTTATTTGGTTTTTGAAAGGGAAATGATATTGTATTTATATAGTTTTGAAATGGATACTATATTTTGGTTTTGAAGTATAATTATTTTGAAATGACCATGGTGTTATAATAACGTTTGGTTGTTGAAGAGACCGAGATCGGAAGTTGTCATACTCTCTGCCAACTACGAAAATCACTTTAACGACCATGTACGCGGTAAAGATTCCAGAATGAAGTACGATGGTGGCGGTGTTTCCTTTGAGGTAAATACGTGGACCTGACTCCCGTGAGTTGGCATAAGGTGGCTAAAACAGGAGCGATTGATAGGCTAATGAGGTAGCACCTTTGATCGGACACATTCGATATTATACTTTGACTTTTGGATTGATTCGGTGGCCATTTTTGATTTTTTTTATTTGGGGGTGTGGCTCGAGGTGGGCGGTAGCTGAGGCTATGCGTTACCACCGGCCTGGAAGCGTAATTGGTATATCTACCCTGGCATTGCCTAGTTGTGCCGTGTCACCTACCCTAGCGCGCCTTCTACGAGTTTGGTTTTCTCCCGTAGCCCGTGTGGTGTCCTCTGGTGGCTTCCCGATCAAGAGGGACCATGATTCTGGATGGACTACTGGAACTATTACGTGTTAAGGTGGAAAATGTAAAGCCTTAATGCTATTTAAAAGTAAGTTTATTTTACTGTAGACATTATTATAATAGCAAAATATTACTACATAGTAAATAGTTTAACGGATCCTTAGGAGATGTAAATCCCGAGCATCTCTTAAGTTACCGCACTCACGTTTGACACTGGATAGGAGATGTCAAATCCTATAAACATCTCTAATGTTGTTCCAGTCATATTTATTCCTGATGATTTAACTTACATAAGATCTTTTAGTTCTGACTCGAGTGTTTTGCCTTATCAATTCGCTCGGGTCAGCCTGAGCATTTCAGGATTTGGAAGACTGTATCCTGGAGGACGAAGGCGAAGATTTATTATTATTTACTATATTATTCCACTGCATTACATTATTCTGATGCATTATTTTATTATTCTCTGCTATGTAACTCTGATATGTATTGTATAAGTAAAATCAAAGGTTTTGTAAACAGCTTCATGAACTGTTTATTTGATTATTATATTTTATCGTTCCGTTGCAAGATTCTATTTTGTTTTTTTTCCTTCTCTGTTTTTTCTTATACCCCATAACAATCTGCCCTTCTGTATGGTTTAAGTCTGACTAGTGTGGTTTATCTTCGATTTAAGACATACAAAAAGGCGGGATGTTACACTTGGGATGTAACCAATAAATTACACCTTGAACAATGAATCACTGATCCTAGATTCAGGAATCAGCCTCCAGATTTTGGAAGGATCAAGAGGGATAAACCACTTTTAATGAACTAATTTAACTATTTGTTTTGGGATATTTTTAGCCATGGAAGCTCTCAAAATTTCGGCCATTAGATAGGAAGGAGAGAATTGTAGAGTCATCAAAAGAATGAATGGCCAAAAAGTTATGAAAAGAATGAAATAAAGAAGGTAATCAATTCCCAGTTAAAGAGAGACCTTTTTCCTTCTTTACATTATTCTTTTCCTTTTATTAATTAATTCAAAACTTATCATCTCCTCTTCTTTTTGTTGCCAGACAATCATGGAGGTAACATGGGCCTCAAATGATCCCAAACCATTCAACATTTATTTCATATAAATCTAATTTAAACAATCTATCGATACCATATATCAATACGTGCATTTAAAACTTTTATATATGCATTTTATTAAATGCTAATGGTATGCAAACAAGTCAAACAAAATATAATAATTAATATTTCAAAAATATTGATTAGTTTACAATGATTATAAATTAACTAAATCGTGTGGTTTATTTGAAGTATTCATCATTATGGTTGTTCAACACAAAGGTGTAAATTCAGTCAGGGATCAATATGTAAAACTCAAATATTAACATTCAAATATCACCTTAGCTTGTGGTGTGACATTTTGGCTGAATTTATCGCTTACGCATATTTTCGATAAAATACAATTTTACTTATTTAAGCGTTACTCGGTAATCACAATCATTTACATCAATTCTCTTCATCAAAACTATATTACTTTGGACTTATGGAATTTGATAATTGTTGAAATTTCGATATCTTCCATATTCAACTCTATAGTCCAAACATAATCATTTGGTTCAATAATAACAATTATTATTAACCGTACTTCCTTGGCTATAGACTTTGACTTTGAGTTGACCGTGATACTAACCACATATAACTGAGGAGATGAATCCTTTCTTGAATAGTGTTTCACTTTCAACGTTTCAACTTGACCCAACTATAGTCGTTCGATGGACTTCATGCCACGATTTAACTATAGTCAAATCAAAGTTTTCACATTGAAAATCAATAATATTCTCAAGTCAAAAGAACTATATAATTTTTTCATAGTGATATTTTCTGCTTGACCTTAGTTATATTAACCAACATAAAACTATCAAGTGAATCATTCCATAGTTATCCAATAACTATCAATACGTAATCCCTTGGTGTCCCCAACAACCATGAGTAATACAATGCCCAACATTTGAAAAGCACTACATACTCTAGTCTCAGCGAATGTATCAATATCCAATCTCGATACATCTTAACCAGGAATATTTAAAATGATATGTTTATGTTAGATAAATCACACATGGTCATAACACACTATAACTACTATCACAAAACATACCACTTATGGATTTTCTACTAATCATACTTTTAATCAAATTAATTAATTAATATAACATATTATGTAATCTATATAATGGAAAGAAAAAACCATTTAATTCCAAATAAGATTGATTATCAAGTTAGACATATGTAATAAGCTAAATAATTACCTCTAGGGCATACCCATAACTCTATCACTATTCTCTTCATCTCTCTCTTCTCTCTTACTTTGGAATTTCAATGAAGTGCTATCGATTTTTGAATCTCTCTTTCTATATTCATATAAAAGATAAGAGAAGATTCACTTCTATTCTACACCATTAACTCTCTAATATCCACTCAATTGCAATTAAATACAAAGATATTTACCAACTGAAGGTCTGCAAAAAGATTGTATCAATAAATTACTTGGAATTATAATCGAAAGATTCGAATACTTCTACTCCACTATTGTTACTTGTAAAATGGTGATACTAACCATCCGAGTGAAAGTTAAGATGGGACTGTAAAGGGAATTGTCTTGCCCCCTGACCGAAAGGCAGGATAGATGTTATGGTTACCTGAGTAATATTCCAAAGGGTGTTCTAGTTGCCTAAATCAATCCAAAAGGTTTGTTGGTTACTCGAATCAAATTCCTATAGGTTTCCTTGCCACTCGAGTTAAAGTCAAGTGTAAAGAATGTTCTTTCCATCTAATTGAAAGCCAAGATGTGATTAGTGAAATTCTGCAGGACTAAGTAGGATTGGAAATCTGAACCAGTATAAATTTTTTGGTGTCCTTTACCTTTAGAACATTTACTCGATATTACCTAATTGTTCTATGAATATACTACCTGTTCATATTTAAATTCTCTATGATAAAGTTTAGAATATGCAAGTATATTGATAAAAAGTTTAAATACACTATTCACCCCCCTCTATTGTGAACTAGCCTTAAGATCCATTCCTATGTAGCATAGATTATGTTATCACACCTATCACCATATCTCCTCTTACATAGTATGTGTAACGACCCAGATTTTTCGTCGTTTGATTTTGATTTTTTAACGGTTTAAATATTTAATTTGGAATTGTAATTTAGTTAGTAAGATCTTAAAACTAGAATTTAAGGTGATTTCATAAATTTTGAAAATCATCGATTTAATCGAGCATTAAAATAGCGATCCGGAGCACATTCTCAAAATTCGACGAAACCATTTCCATTGGATCCATAATATTGTATTATTACCGAATTTCAAATTTCGTAGCTTTTGAGATTACAGTTTGGTCATATGGGATAGAAACGCGTTGAATTTTATATTGAAAATTCAATAGATTGGGTTCAAAAAGCTCTTCTCCATACGATCAAATTTGGACTCGAACTTGTTCCATTGCGTTCGGAATAGGGGTATAACATCATAAACACCAGACGGCACGCCTCGATAGAGATTCGGGATTTTCAAATGCCATTAACAAGATATTTTGGAAATTTTATAATATAATAAAATTGGAAGGTCAAACCAGTCAAAACATTTCAACCGTACTCGAGAAGCTTTATTTAGTTAAAATCGTGTAGGCCTTCTCTTCTTCTTCCTCCAGAGGCAAATCAGCTCGAGGCTATGGAAAAAAAAAGAAGGTCGCAAAGGCTGGGCTAGGGACAACGCGGCAGGTGGAGATGCGGTTGTTCCAGGAAGTCAAGGTTGACTTCGATCAGTAGAAAAAGAGGTACAAAAGGCTGCTCGTGTGTGTACGCTACCTGGAATTGCAGAAGGGAATTTAGAATTAAGGTAATTTAATTAGTTTAAACAGTTTTGAATTTTAAGTTAATTTTAATTTAATTGATTTAATTATCTCGATGTTAATAAAATTCGTATATTGGTTGTACATGGTCGGAATTTTGCGAGACAGCGGTGTTTGATCCATAATGATGTGAGCTACACTAGGAAATAAATTTAAAGTGGAAACAGTTTGCAACTATAAAATCAATGTGAGAAATTCTCACTCATTTGGATTGCCGAGTTTAATTTTAAATGGTTAAAATTAATTATTGGATGCTTGTTCGAATTTTTAAATTATTATCTATTATATATATATATATATATATATATATAGTAGTATATATATTAGTAGTTGGATTGATATTCCCATATATTTAACGGATGAGACCCTATGCACCCTGCATAATAGTGGATGACCCAATATACCGCGATATCCCCCTCAAAGTGGGATTGGAATTTTTATGTTGTATTAACATCTATGGATGCAGGGAAAAAGGTTGGAGGGATCCAACTGGATTCCTCAAATTTATATTGGTTGTTTTTCATATTTAAAAAATATAATGTGTTAGAATAATCTGTTATAGATTATTATTATGATGTAAATTTTTGGATGCTAAAGTAGCATTGGCCTGAATTTTTGGTATTTAAATACCATAAATATTATTTTTGAATTCTAAGGAATATAAAGGAGGTTTTTAATATAAAAATATTTAATTGAAATTTAGGTTATTTCAAGGAAATTAATTTGGATTAAACGAAACTTTATTTTGAATTTGTATTTAACTATTCGTAAAAAAAATTAAGTTGAGATTTTAAAATTGATTATGTAAAGGATTTTAATTGTAGATTCTTAAGTAATATATCTGGATTATGGAGAGGAAGTTGAAATCGATATTAGAGAAAGATCTAAAATAAATGGAATTTTATTAAGAAATGGATTTATAAAATGAGATTTGATGAATCAGATTTAATTTTATATACAAGTGAGACTCGAAGGAATTTATAAATTTATAACGATGTTAATAAATAAGGAAAAATGATTATTAGTGAATAAATTGGAAATATAATTTTACAGTGTAGATTTATATCGAGTTATGGAAATTGTTTAGTCAAAAATAGTGGAATCTGTTTTGAATAGGAGAATGGTCATGAATGATATGGATCGAGAGGGATTTATAAATTGAAATCGAAATATTTGATTTTAAGAAAAATTAATTATTGTTGAGAATTTAAAATTGCTTTTAAAATGAATTCCTATTTAATAAACTATATAGTTAAAGCTTTTTAGTATTAAAATGCTTCAGAAAAATAGATTATCAAAATATTTTAAATTTATTGAAATTAATTTCCATTTTTTTAAAATAAGCTGCGGAAATCGATTGGTTTTATCAAAAGGAATTGAAAGGAGTTATTGATGTTCATATAAGATGTGTGATATTTAAGTAATTTTCTTAAACGTGTCTTAAAATTAAATTTTTATTATTTAATAATACTTATTAGTTTGAAATGATTTTAAATTTACTCATAAATTCCTTCAAGGTGGTAAACGGAATTATTGAATGGAGATGATTCCTATAAGGGAATCTTATAGTTATATTTTGGGACTTAAAGGAAATTTCCAAAGTATTTAAATATGGAAACTTCGAAAATGAATTAAAGTTCACAAAATGAAGTTAGAATGGCTAGTTGAGATTATAAATTAGTATAAATCGATTTTGGGAAATTTTAAAGGAAATAGATTAGTGAATTCCGAAAATTCGTAGAATCCACTATAAATGAATTAAAGGATTTACAAGTCAATCGTAAAGAATTTGGAGAGATAGGAAACTAATAAGATTATTTTCCTAAGTATTGGGAATAGAAGGGTTTTAGAGGAAAAATTAAAATTTTGCATTATTTTTCTAAGTATTGAAATAGAAGATTTTGAAAATATTTTAACAACGAGATGAGTTGTGTAGGAATATTTTCCTAAGTAATGAAATTTTAAAGAAAACTTGGAAATATTTCTAACTGTTGGATGATTTGAAAATATCCTGTTATGGATAAGTATTTGAGTTGTTTCCGAATATTCAAATAATAGAAGAAATTGGGATATATATTTGATAAAAATATTTTGAAATAAATTTTTGAAAAAAAATATAATAAGGCTTGATGTCTGCTTATGGATGTTTTATTGATAGATAAATAACTGACTATCAAATATTGGCAAATTTCCTTAATCGTTTCGAAGAGACCGATGTCAGATTTAATTATTCGAAAACCACTTCGATCTGGTTTGAACGTTACGAATGGATATCGTAAAGATAAGTGATGACGGTGATTCAGTTTGTCCAGACCTAGAACAACTTATATGGACGAATGCTATCAGAACATTGTCATTGGAGGACGATGAGCATTCTAAGTGGAATTGTTCTTCAAAGTTAATGTTAGCCTTAAGCCTCATCAATCGGAAATGACTAAAACAAGGAAGATGTAGCAAGGCTAAGTAGGTCGCACCCAATTAGGGTATGTTATCACTTTTCTAGATACCCTCAAAAATATATATAAATTATGGATATGGTTGTACATGAAAAAGGAAGCACTTGATTTTTTTAAGGGTGGGAACACCCGAGATGATAACATATTCGGTTGTATCGAGGTTAGGAGTAGGCCGGTTTTGTGTAGCAGGGGATCCCGGCGAGGTACTCGTTATATTTTTCTAGAAGTGTACTGTGATGGGCGGTACCCCAGTAGCCTAGTCATTGTATGAGATCTATTCTCCAATACGAGCCTTTACAGTTTTGTTTGTAGAGTCTAGTATGCTGGAATTTAATTAATGTAACAATTTCGGCTATTTGGATAAGTATTTGTACTTAGACACTATTATAATATCACTGGATTTGCTATAAAATGTTTTGGTTATCGTAAGAGAAAAACCCGTCGTGTTTATGTGTGACGCGGTCTTATGAGATACCTTTATTTTTCAAAAGGATTTTGATAAATCTAATAATTCAAATAGAGTGTGTTTTCTTACGTTGATTTTCCAGACTGACTCGGTTGCTATTTTATTATAATGCTAGGGTCAGACCGAGTATTATAAATTCAGGATAGGATGCTAGGAAGCTCAGGAGATGAGCTGGATGACAGAGATGTATTTTCGTACTTGACTTATATTTCTGCTGTATGAGGAAAAGTTATTATAACTATCCAGACTGATGTATTGATTGTTGTACTCTGATGATTGTAAGTATAAAACAGTTACAAATTCTTTTGTATAAAAATCTATTATTATATATTATATTTTATTCTACTGCGACTGTGAGATTATGTGTTGTTGTTCTTCTATTTTTTGTCTACCCCTTTCTTCTTTACCCCTAGCAATCGGTATTTCCGGCACTTAAATATTCGGCATGTTATACAGTGAACGTATTGATGTTGATTTTCGAGGGACGAAAATGCCTGTTGTTATAGTATGGTTAATAATAATTGTTATTATTGAACCAAAGATTTTGTGTTTGGACTAATCAAGTTGAATATGAATGATATTTGAACTTTACCTAAAATCAAATTACATATGTCCTAAAGTGATATAGCTTTGATGAAGAGAACCGGTGTAAACAATCGTTGCTAATAGTATAACTTATAATACTAAAATGGGATTTTTACCGAAATGTGTGTAAGCAATAAATGCAGCCAAAATGTCACACCACTAGCTAAGGTTACGTGTAAATGTTAACATCGAATTGTTCAGTACTTACCGCTGATTAAATTTATACCTTTGAGTCGCACAACCGAAATGATGAATACTTCGAAAAAACACATGGTTTAATTAATTTATAATCGTTATAAATTAAGTAAATTAATTGAAATTTATGAAATATTAATTATTATATTTGATTTGATTTGATGTTTGAATGCCATTAATATTTAATGAAAAGCATATATATAACAGTTTATATGCACGTATCGATATATGATGTCGATAAAATATTTTTCAGCCTTTATTATTGATGGTTGCTAATTAAGAGACTAATTTCGAGTCAGTTGATAGTTGTGAGGCAATCAAAGTGCTCAAGGAGGATGTCCAGGTTGATAATAATGATGATTAGCCCATTGTTCATTGTGCTACTCTCTGTTATGATAATGTTTGCTTCTGTTGATTTTTGTTCTTCTTACAGTGATGACTACTTGTATATATATGTTATCGGATGTAGAACTTGTAAGACAATCTAGTCGATCTATTTTGTTACCGTCGATCATGCATGTTGATTGGAGATGCTTTAAATATTTGGTATGCATTCTGGGTTATGCGATCTTCACTACACACCCATTCGGCTCAAAAAAGAACATCGATAAAATATTTAAATTTGATTAAAAGCGATCAATATTGCGATTAATATTTTGTGTAATATTAGTTTATAAAATATTTAAATGGTTTTGAAATTATAAGGGCCCACGTAGCCCCTATCTTAGCCAGCCATGCATGATAAGGGCAGGGGGATTTGATTTAGATTTAACGAGAAATTAAAGAGGGAAAGTTTGAAGGAAGGAATTGGAAAGGTTCCGATCATTCTTTTAAAACAAAATTCCTTTCATCCATTCATCCATTCTCTAACAATTCTTTTTCTCAACTCTCTCTCCTCTCACTCTCTCCTATGGTCAAAAATTTCAAGGTTTCATGAAAGAGAAAATTCTCAAAATAAAATCAAAACAAATAAAATAAAATAAATAAAAAAGTGGTGCATCAGATCATTACAATTTCTGAAGGTGATTCAATCGGATCAAGGCATTTTTATACATTCAATGTGCAAATGATAAGCAATTTTTTTGGTAAGTTTTCAATCTCAATTTTGTTTACATACATCATTATATTAATGTAGATTGGATCCTATGTGCTTTATAATGAATTTATATGTGCTGATGTTGTTGGATGTAATATATACATATGTATCCATGTTCAAATTGATTTGTAAAAAAACAACATAATGTTATCATAATATGTATATGTATCTAAGTCATTATAGTTTGTTTAACTGAATAATAATTTTGATTCTAAACAATTTTATTACATAGAATAATTTTATAACATCATATGTTTATAAGCATACATTTATATCAAACACATTTTAAATAGCTTAAAATAGCTTTGTACGTATATGTGTGTGTGTGTTTATAGATTAACAAAATTGGAATTTTATTGTAGCCTAACATGTGTATAATGTAATATACGTTAATGTGTGTTATATATTACAATATGTTTTCTAGTTTATAAATAATATACACATGTGTGTGTATTAAAATTCAATTGCATTTGAAATATACATATGTTTTATAACATCTTATTCAACTTGAAAACAGATAAGTTGTTTGAGATTGTAAATCTAAGTTTGCTTTTCAAAAAAAAATAGATTCTTAAGATATTGCTTTAATTTCAAAATAAATGTAATTAGTTGAATTGATTTTAATATATATATATATATATATATTCATAATTATTATTGTCATTACAATTAGAAATTGATTTTTATATATATATATATACACACACACAATTTAATAATAATAACTAAGGACAATAAAGACATATATAAAGCGGTAATGTGTCCATTGCAGTGTAGTTCCCAATACCTATCACGTTTACATTAACTATATACACCGTCCATTTATTGCACGTGCCCACTGTACATACATGAGTTTATTTGATACACTTGTAATATCATAATCAAATTTAAAGTAACATAAAACCTTCTTAAACAAATAAGTAAAACATGGTGAATTGTTTGTAATAGTAATAATTGTAACTCCTAATTAATTGTACCCTCTTAACTTTTATGCCATATTAATTTGCCTCCCACAAATAACATCTTGACTCTTCACTTTTCAAAGTAATAATATAAAGTAAACAACTATTACAAACATATACACAGAAGTATATTTGATATACTCTATTTTATATAAATCTCAAATTAATTAAAATGTAACTCAAATTAATTAAAATGTAAATTAATTAAATTGTAAATTAATTAAATCTTCTTTTAAAACAAAATTAAATAAAATATGATTTTATTTAAAAATATATTAGATTGGATCTAATAAACAATTTAGACTTTATTGACCCAATATATTCAAAATAGGAATTTTTTTGAAATCTGTCTTTTCAGCCGCTTTCGACGCCCAGTTCCTTCAAAACTAATCATATAACTAAGAAGACAAATTCTCCATTGAATAGTGTTTCACTTCTGATGCTTCAACCCAGATCCAACATAGTCGCTTGATGGATTGTCATGTCAAAATTTAAATGTAATCAATGTGGAATATCACATTGAATTTCCACAGCATTCTCAAGTCGAGTGAACTATGTAACATCGTCACTCTGAGATTTCATGTTAACCTTGTTTTATTAACCAACAAAAAATTTTCAAACGAGTCGTTCCAAGGTTATCCAATAACTACAAGTACGTAACCCATTGGTGCCCTCTGCAGCCATGAGTAGAACAAATGTCCAATATTTGCAAAGCGTTATGCACTCCGATCTCAACAGATGTATCGATATCCTTTCTCAAAACATCTTGATCAAAAATATTTAAAACAAAATATCATTTTAATTGTAATTAATTACTCACGATTGGAATTATAATCACATAACATATTTTAAGGATTTTCTTATTATATATTTTAATTAGTTGCTTAATTAATTATATCATAATATAACAAAGTATATAAAAGAAAAACACAACCATTAGTACTAATAAGATTGACTACAGAGTTAGAAATATGTAACAAATTACATTATTGCACCTAGACCATACCACTAACTCTTTCACAAACATTAATCTTTCAGCCATGTGAATATCTAAATGATTTGTTTTATTTTTATTTTTTTAGGATATTGTTAAAGGGATATCCATACGTACCAAGGATGAATTATAAAGAAACCTAGTTGAATATTGAAAATGTTAAAGAGGCACTAAACTCAATTTAAAAAATTTAACATATTTTATGGATGTGCCAACATAGCCTTTCATATTTATATCTCTATTTTATTTTCGGTAAAAAAATCTTTTTGGTTCTTTTGGAATTAAATCTGAACATTAATCGTCTTTTTTTATTATCGAAGTTATCTTTTTATTTTTTCTTCTTTTGAAGAAACGCAAACATTGGTAGACTTTTCTACAAATATGCTTACACTTAAAACAAAGGTTTGTCAGTAGAAAATTTTGCCTTTTACGGAGGGACGGATGGTATTTTAAAACTTAGGAGGTATTTCCTTTTGTTTTTTATTTACTACCATTAATAATTATACCGGGGTCTCTTACTAATACTTTTTTTAAACATGTTTTTTTTTTCACACCAAGCGAGAGTAGAAAATAGTAGTAGCAAGTAGCAATAGGTATCAATTAACTCACAGAAAACGCCTGCACAAAAAATGGCGTCTTCCTCTTCCTCTTCGCAGTTCAATCTTAACCCTACTACTAATATTGAAATTAACGACGGCGAAAACAATAATCTGGACAGCCCCAGTAGCGTCGAAGCAATCGCCGATGACTACGATTGGTCGCACCTGAATGACGATGACGTCAACAATGAAGTTGGCTTTCTATCTTCCGAGCCTTCAAATTTGATCCCCTACGTTGGCGACAAAGTAAGCGATTTTTGGATTTGTTTCTTTTTGTTTGGGATTATTTGTTAGTTTTTAGATTTAGGACGATGTTTTTGTCAATCCATGTGAATTCTCAAAATGAGATGTAAATCTTATTTACTTTCTTGACTGTTGGTAGGTGGATTGTGTTTCTGTTTCTGTTTCATATAATCTTGAATTTCATGACATGGAACGTTGTACTGTAATTGATTGGTGATGAAAACAACTGAAGAGGTTAATCTGAAATTTGTGCTGTTTATGCTGCTACTTCTTGATGGGATCCAGCAAATTACAGTATGCAAGTTCAACTGTCATATGAGTCAGTTGTATTGTAGAACGAGGGACATGTACAGATCAAGAATTCAAATGAAATGGTTGCCATCAAATTAGTTATCAAATATACACAGTATGATCGTATTGTTTGCCTTTGCTAACAGTTTAAATTCACAAAATTATTATTCTATAGATGGCAGAATGTTTTGATTTCATAATTGTATATTCAAAATATGATTATAGATCAGTGCAAATGTAATAACATAAACAATACGAACATAAGTCACTAAGATCAGAGTAACGGCAATTATTTGATGTGCTTATTAGCTACAAGGCATAACATGATTCTCATCCTATATTTTCCTGTAAGTTTGCCATGAGCAATTGAAATTGATGATGTTTGGTGATACAGGAACCTCTTTCTTCCCTAGCCGAGGAATTCAAGTCAGGAAGCCCAATTCTACAAGAGAAGATTAAGGTTTGTTAGAAACACAAATAGTTAGATTTCCTGGTTTTGTTCCCTTTTGATTTTGCCCTATTCTGCATGTCCTGTTTGTTTCGTTGCGTGCGTGCGTTATATGTATATGTGTGTATCTCTCTCTCTACACACACATATACACATATATACATACACACATACACATACACACATATCTACACACACATAGTTCAATAAACATATATAGTTAACACATATTATCTAGTCTAAAATGCTGTTATATTGTTTTTCTCAATTTGCAGTTGATTGGCGAACAGTATGTAGGCTTAAGACGCTCAAGGGGAGATGGAAATTGTTTCTTTCGAAGCTTCATGTTCTCTTATTTGGTATCACGATTTGACATTTGTTCAATCATATGCATTAAATTTACACTAAAACAGTACTCTATTGGCTGAATTTTTGGAAACAGGAGCATATTCTTGAAACGCAAGATAAATCTGAGGTTGAGCGAATCACAGTAAGCATTGAGCAATGCAGAAAGACGCTACAGTCTCTTGGATTTGTTGATTTTACATTTGATGACTTCTTTTCGGTAAGACATCATATAAGTACATTCCTCTTTATGTTCTTTTGTTTCAATTGGTGTCCTTCGTAACTAATTATCCAGTTTAGTCTGCATCTTAAAATTATCTTCAATATCACGTTCCAAGAAGTATTTACCCTCCTTTTTATAAATTGATATAAAGACTTTTACATTCATGGTAATTGGTACCATAAAATCATAGTTATCAAGGCGTGCCTAGGCTTAAAAAAGGCTCAGGCGCACGTTGTGCGGCTTTTTGCAGTTTGAGTGCGCCTTTTAGCAATTTAAGGCGCCTTTCTGCCAAATTCAAATTTTAGTTTACAAAATAGTTAAATAAATTTTTTAATAGTTAAATGAATTAGAAAATATGCTTAAATTTTAGATAATAAAATATTTTAATAGTCGAATGAATTATAAAATATGGTTTAAAATTTAATTTGTAGCCAATAAAATAGTAGATCAAATGTATAAAAGGCACACAAAAAGGTCCAAGACTCAAAAAAGCCCAGGGCTCAAGGCTTGCTCCTTTTTGCGCCTTAGCGCCTTAACTACTATGCATAAAATTACGTTTGCTTATTTTGACAATTGTCTGCATTTTATTCGAACAACATGACTGAAAATTTGACTCCTACGGCCAGTATCATACCTGGCTGTCACTTGAGGTGCTCTAATTTCTTCTTGTTAAACATGTTCCCTTCCTGGAGAAAATAGGTTTTTTCTGCTTCCTCCTCCTTCTTACGATGTATTCAAAGTGGGAACATATAGAAGAATGATATGCTGAGCTGTCTAGTTAAGATGGCAGTTGATGTACCCTGAAATTGCTTAGCTTAACTTTGGGTTGTCTATTATGATTTTAATATGTATTATTTTTGTCAGAAAAAGTTGATTATATACATATTATTATGATTTACATATCAACTAGTTTCACTTATTGTTTAACATCAACTGAAAACAAAGTAGAAATACAATCACACATCATGTAAATCAATAAATGATGCAAGTTATTTAAATAGCTTCAATAAATATTTAAGCTAGCACCACAAAACTTAGCTTTATTCTCAGATTAAGCACAACTATTTATTTCCCGTCTCTACTAGATGAAAACA
The DNA here is from genome assembly GCA_030765085.1 of Allium cepa. Classification (NCBI taxonomy): domain Eukaryota; kingdom Viridiplantae; phylum Streptophyta; class Magnoliopsida; order Asparagales; family Amaryllidaceae; genus Allium; species Allium cepa. The sequence goes on along the minus strand of CM060934.1, from coordinate 362,964,016 downwards.
GTCCACTAAGGAGGTAGCCTTAGAAACTTGAGATTAGTAAAGAGGTAAGTATCAATCAAAAATATGTAACTTGTCTTATGATGCGATGCCTTGATGCTAAAACAACACCATAATCTGCAACTTTATTAATTGGAATCAAGAGCACCGATGTTTTAGCAATAAACTAAATGTTAGCCTTCATTCATGAAAACTTAGAATTCTCAATATAATGTATGCTTTGTTGATTTTGTTATATTTTTAGATATTCATGGAGCAACTTGAAAGTGTGTTGCAAGGTCATGATACCTCCATAAGGTTTTTGCATTTTTAGCTTCAGCTTTTGGTTTTATAGTTGTTTTCCCTCACTTCAATATTATTTTCCTCCAATACTTCAATACCGTCTGTTTAGATTCAAGACTTCTGCAACTGACTTGAATGAATTATTGCTTATATACTTTCAGTCATGAGGAGCTTCTCCGTAGGAGTCGTGATCAGAGTGTCTCAGACTATGGTGGGCAACATTTAATTCCAGTTTGAATGTTGTTTGTTTCTAGTGAGAATAGCTTTAGTCATGTTTCTTACTGTATCCCCCTGTTTCTGAATCTATTTATTTTTTGAGCAGTCGTCATGTTCTTCAGATTTGTTACTTCTGGCGAAGTACGCAGGCGTGCTGAATTTTTCGAACCATTTATTGCTGGATTAACGAATTCAACTGTGGATCAGGTTTCTTTCTCTTTTATTCTTCTTGAGCTCCAGTTACTTTGTGTTTGAACTCCTATATCTTCATGTAATCTGTTTACCAATATCACAGTATGTTACCTCTCCTGTAACTTTGATTTTAAGAGAGCATCGTTTTATCATTCATTTCCATCTTAACTTCCATACCAGTTATGTTATGCCATAATTAGAATACATGGAGGACTGAGGGATGTATGTTTATCCTTTAATATTTGCAGTTTCAATGTTCATTGTGCAATAACATCAAATAAGTAAAATAAATAAATATGCTCAAAGTTGTTCCTTATCCAAACTCCCAAGCTTTTGTGACAAAAGCGATTTTTTTTCCTCATAGAGTACTAGTAGTGCGAATATCGAAGTGCGAATATTTGTGGTGCAGATAATTTCCATAAAAAAAGGACCTGAACCATTCATATATGGCATGATAAAATATAACTGAATAAAAGTCCAGGGAATGAATATTTAGGGTTTCTCTTTAACATATATCTACATACTTGAAAGGGTGTATTTATGTTGTCACTATCACTTGAATTTTGCAACCTCCTCATTCAATCACCCAGCCACCCTTATTGGGCTGAATATACCCAAAATAGTTATACATACGTGTACATGTACATGTATGTATGTATTGTGTATACATGTAAGTGTGTACACACATACATATATGTATGTATGTACATACATTTATGTATGTGTGTACACGCATACATAAATGTATGTACATACATACATATATGTACACGCATACATAAATGTATGTACACGTACATACATTTATGTATGCGTGTACATATATGTATGTATGTACATACATTTATGTATGCGTGTACACACATACATAAATGTATGTACACACATACATAAATGTATGTACATACATACATATATGTATGTGTGTACACACTTACATGTATACACAATAGTGTACACACATACATAAATGTATGTACACACACATAAATGTACACACACACATAAATGTATGTACACACACACATAAATGTATGTATGTATGTACATATATGTATGTATGTACACACATGTATACACAATACATACATACATGTACATATGTACATGTATATGTATGTATGTATGTATGTAAGTGTGTATGTGTGTATACATACATATACATATAGATACATACATACATACATACATACATACATACATACATACATACATACATACATACATACATATATATACATACATATATATATATACATACATATATATATATATATATATATATTTGTGTGTGTGTATGTATGTGTGTGTGTATGTACATATGTACACACACACATACATACACACACACATACATACATACATACATATATATACATACATACATACATACATACATATATATATATATATATCTGTGTGTGTGTGTGTATGTATGTGAATATGTATCTACATATGTACACACACATATATGTCTATATGTATGTATGTATGTATATGTGTGTGTTACAACGATACTTGTTTTGTGCATCTATATGATTTTGAAACCAACCCAGGGTTAATTCTTGTTCTCTTTATATATACTTGAAATAGTTTTGCAAGACATCAGTGGAACCGATGGGGGAAGAGAGCGACCACGTGCACATAACGGCCTTATCGGATGCATTAGGCGTCGCTATAAGAGTCGTTAATTTAGACCGCAGCTCTTGCGAAGAAGCAGGAGCTCTAACCGTGAACCATCACGATTTCATCCCTCCTTCTGATGGGAACAGCAGCAACCCACCTCAATTCTTTGTGACCCTGCTTTATCGACCTGGTCACTATGACATTCTCTACCCAAAGTAGCCCACTAGTACATTGAGGTTTTGTTGATATAATGAGCTATCTGGAGCATTAATGCCTATAAAATGCTTGTGAGGAAGGAAAGGGCATTTGAAATCCGTATTATGTTTTTCTTCAGTGCTGCAAAGCATGTATCAAATGTTTTTGCCCTTTCTTGTTGGGTTTTGCTTGTCAAACTTTCTTTTCTTTTGTTGAACTGTGCAATTTGGTGAGGGGAATGGATATTCAAAGGTTAAACCCTGCGGAACATATTGCTTCTTTTTTACAATATGCTTTGGACGATGTTGCTAAATGCTTTTAGGTTATCTTTTCATTCTTTGTTTATGTTAGCTTTATCGGTGGCGGTTCAAGTCTGTCACATTACTGTCATTGAAGTTTAGTACTTTCTACCGATGCTGTTGGATTCAATCGCTACTGTTAGCGTCTAAGACATTGATTTTTATCGGTTTGTAAAATAATTTTATTTGGACATAGGTTAAACCTAATCAACCAATATTTATGTTGCCGTGAGCAAATTGATGATGGAACTATATTGTTATATGTTGGCTGCTTAAATTTAGTAATATTTATAGTAACATTAAATATCATATTATTTGACAAATTTGCAAAAAGTATGACTTGATTATGACTTGATGATGTGGTTCATATATTGATTATTTGAATCATTAAAAACGAGTAAATCCTTAAATTCATGGTGTAACTCTACTATATTAAAAATCGATCAAATTAACCCAGAATTAGTTTGGTTTGGTCGGTTCCGTTTGGGTTTTCTGGTTTTAACGAAATTTGAAATATTTTACCAAGTACTCAACCAAATACTTGCATGCAGTTACCGTTTAAGACTTTTATTTTCAATCGGGGTAGCATATAAAGTATTGCTACTCATGCTATCTAGTGTAGCTTTTTGGGCAGTAATTCCTAAAAAGCTGTTGTTACTTGATAGCAGTACTTAATCGGTGTTTGCAACACCGTGTAAGGTGATTCAAATTTTGTACGTATGAAGTAGTGCGTATGTGTTTTAGTGCATCCAAAGAAAAATAAAAAATAAAAATAAAAATAAAAAATGATTTACTTGAACCCTCTTTGGGTAGCAAGAAGTATGATGTTATCATCTTTCACGCCATAACCATTGCTGACGGTTATAAATTTTCTAATTAATATCATAACGTTTATAATTGTTAACGACTATATTTCTAAGTTTGGAACTTTTTATACATTTATTATCTATTGTACATGTTATTGTTTAAAAATATCTAGGATCCTAACGTTTTTCATGAACTGGTTTGTTCATAAATTAAAACATGTATGCGCGTGTTATTAGTGCATGAATGCTACATGTTATTGGTGTATGAATGTTACATATCATTAGTGTACATGTTATTTTTTCTAACTCATATTCGTAAATTACATGTTTTATTGTAAAATATAAAATTAGAAACTTTCATGCAAGATTGGTATGGTTAACCACCGTTATCTAAATTTTTAATTGTTACCGTAATATAGGGGTTGCGATTAGAGCCGATCCGATGGACTCGAAACCAATATGATGGATCATGATTTTAGACGGGTCAAATTTTGTCGTTTTCAAACTAAATATTTTAAAACCTAGACCTGATCCGAGCTTGGGATCCGATCGGATCAGGTCGGATTGGATCGATCTGGATCCAGTTGAGTAATAATACTAAAAATACATGTGTTTAAATATATTTTAGGCGGATCTTTCGGATCAGGTTTTATCGGATCTTTATGGTATTTTGCATCATCTAGAACCGATACGAGATCCATCAGATTCGGTTTAGGTTCAGGTCTTCTCAGATAGGCTCGGTTCAGATTTGCGGTTCTCGGTTCTAATTGTGAGTCCGATCGTAATAAATGGTAACAACATTAACAATGGATTACGGGTTAGAAATTAGTGATTCATGGAGATGTGGTAAGAACTATGTTCATTACGGTTTGTATTGGTGTATGAAAGTGATAGTTTGACTTACTACGAGGATGTGTGCTTCGAGGGCTTTTAAATCGAGACTCGATGGCCCATTAATCTACCCTTTAAACACTCTTTAACTTATTCTAACACCACCTAACACACACCTTAAATTAGCATACGGAGAGACAATAAATAAAACAGAGAGAGATCGGAAAACAAATCAAATTAAATCAAGAACTTGGAAAGTCGGTTTCACACAAATTAATAGAGCCTGGAGAGAGAAGCCCAAAAAGAGAAAGGCACTTAGGTTCTATTTGGAAGCAAGGTGTAGAGTTAAAGTGTTTTAATGGTTATATAGTGGTGGAAGTGGAAAAAGATTATAGCGACGATAAAGTAAGGATATGTCGGAATATAGCGAAAGTGTAAAAATATTTATTGGAGATAAAATCAAAACTTTAAAGTTGATTTATTTTCATTCTCACTTTATTTTTATAGAAAAACAAAACACTGTTCACTCATATATAACAAAGTATGAGAATATCATAATTCACGCAATGATTGAGTGAGTAAAAAAAAGTTCTAATTTATGTTGACAATTAAGACATGAACTTAGATCTATACATTAGATTTGTTGATTTGATTTATAAGAGAACCGGTCAAATTAACCTTTTTTAAAATAAAAGTTGCTAAAGCGGATGCTAAATGATAGAGTTAGGGGTATGTCCTAAGGGCAATTATATAATCTTTACATATATTTAACTCGATAGCTAACTTGTTCGAAATAAAAGGCGGTTTCTTTCTATTATATACTTAATATAATATGTTATATTAATTAAATAATTTAATTAAAAGTATATTTAATGGAAAATCCATGAATTGTATGTTTTTTGATAGTAGTTACAATGTGCTGTAATCATAAGTGATTTGTCATAATAAAATAAACATATCGTTTTAAATATTCTTAGTTAAGATGTATCGAGCTTGGATATCGATACATCCATTGCACTAAAGTATGTAATCATCTCCAAATGTTGGACAGTGTATTGCTCATGTCTGTTGGGATACCAAGTGGTTGTGTGCCGATAGTTATTGAATAAATATAGAATGACTTACTCGATATTTTTCTTTTGGTTAGTATAACTAAATCAAACAAAAAATATCCATGTCAAAAAATTACACAGTTCTCTTGATTCGAGAATACTGTTGACCTCCAATGTGGAAGCTCCACTTTGATTATAGTTAAATCATGACATGGTGTCTATCAAACAACTACAGTTGGGTCGAGTGGAAACATTGGAAGTAAAACACTATTCAAGAGATGATTCATCTCCTCGGTTATATGAGATTAATATCATACTAAAATGAAGTCGAAGTCTTTGGCCATACTAGTATGATTAATAATAATTGTTATTACTGAACTAAAAACTTTATGTTTGGACTATAAAGCGAAATGTGGACGATATTGGAATTTTGACTATTACCAAATTCCATATGTCCTAATGTGATATAGTTTTGACGAAAAGAATTGATGTAAATAATTGTCACTATCGGGTAACGTTTAATAAAGTAAAATTAGATTTTACCGATGCCAAGTAAGAGTCATAATTTCACACCACCTACTAAGTAAAGGGTAAATGTTAATATTTGAATTGTTTGATATTAATCACTGACCAAACTTACACCAAAGAGTCACACAAGCAAAACGTTGAATACTCTGTTACCACATAATTACATTAAATTATAATTGTTGTAAATTAATTAATTAATATTTTTGAAATATTAATTATAAATTTTTTATTTGATATATGTTGATTAATATTAAATAGCATGTATACAGTAGTTATAAATACACTTATCGATGTACGATATCAATACACATTTAAATTAAATTTATGTGTGTTAAATATTGACATCGTTTGAAGTGATTTTGGGGTCCATTTGGGGCTTGTAATAGCCGACCAAACATAAGCTAAAAGAGGCTGGCCACTAGATGGCTAAAGAGGTTAGTTTTGGAATTAAAAAAGGAAGAATTAGCAAGAGAAGAATAAGAATCTAGATTCTTGTTTTTCTGCTTGAGGTCTCCTTTATTTAATGACCTATAACCCCGCAATTATTGCTCGACTATTGCCTATCCTTTAGACCTGATTAGGCCAGCCATATCCCCTCTCTATACCTCAAATTATCAAGCTTTAAAACATCAAGTTAAACACAATTTGATTGTCGGTGGTAGTTGTGTTCGGGAAGCTAGCAACTTCTAGATATGAGATTCGATTCGAGGAGTTTTGTTCTTCGTTTCAAGGTGTAACAACTAGGCTTTGGTAAAAAGTTCAATTCCTTATTCATAATCACACATAAATGTTTATTATATTACTATATTTATCATATTGTTCAATTAATTAGTTAGTTAATCTTTACTAATAGTTATAATACCATTGGTGTCAAATTTTTTGATTTAAGCGTGAACTACTAAAAGCCTATCTATAATATTTACCAAATCTTAATATCACCTAAAAATAGAATCTAACAAATAAACTTTCGTTACAAATTCAAAATGCCCCTTTATAAAATTTACTAAATCTTACTATCACTTTAAAATAGGTTCTAATAAATAAGCATCCTTTACAAATTCAAAACACCCATTTACAAGTATTACCAAATCTTAATATCACTTAAACAATATAATCTAATGAATAAACTTCTTTACAAATTTGTTCTTTATTAATTGATAATAGAAATAAAAATTCAAACTAACAAAAAAAATTAGAGGTTGCAACATAGAAATAAAAACTCAAACCAACGATACATGATTTCATCGTAAAAATATGGCTAAATATTTTTGCAAATCATTTCTCTTGAATGTGTTAAACATTTACAATTTGTAAAAAAATATTTCACGTGCAAAATACGTGCCATCTTCACATGTGAAGCATGTGATGTAATGCTTGTTATTATAACAAATCTGTATATGTTGGTGTTGTCACATTGAATGAATTGTATAAATGTATACATATTTTTTTTTAATCTTTGCATGCTTAGATGCTCACGGAAAAAATGAAAAAACAATTTTCTGAATTATTTTAATAATAAATTATTTGATAATCAAGTATTGAATAATAATAAATAATGTAAGATTTATATTGGCAAAATGTTTGTTTACACTTATAATGTTTTGAGATTTAATAAAAAAATTCATATATATATATATATATATATATCATATATGTATGTTATACATATGTATAAGTATATATTTTATGTATTTTATTAACTTTAATATAGTTATGCAATTATATATATAGAATTACACAAAATATTTTACATGAAAGTTTAATATAAAAGTATATAATAATTTTGCTTTCAGAATTTTTTTTAAAGGATTCCTGTATAGAATTTCAAAAAATATTAAATGTTAAATAAACATTAAGGCGAATTTTTATTTTTATTTTTGGCTGTGAGCATGAAAGGGTGTGCGTGTAATTTTTTAATTATTATTTATATTATAATATATATTTACATGTGTATATTGTTAGAACTACGATTCTCAGTTTTGATGGTGGCAACTCCATACAAGAGCTTAAATTAGATTAGTCGGAGAAATATCGCTACAGCTTCAGAACAAGGTAAAGAAATCATGCTCAGCTTCAAAGGTCGTCTATGGACATTTATTAGAAGAGCACTTGAAGATTATTAATTTCGTGAGTCGTTCCGTCTTCAAATTTGTATTGTTAAAACTCACAAGAACTTCACTCCACTTTTCCAATTTTGTTTAAATAAATTTATAAATTTTATATATTAAAAGCATTTAAAAAATGCTTTGGAACTCAAATTGAATTGCCTACCGATGGGCCGGTGGAAGGTCACAGGTGCACCGGTGGAAAAAAATTAGGATTTTATAAACGAATTTTTAAACCTCTTTCTTTTGAATGGTCGCATTTCTAAAGTCTAAATTTAGATCTTCAAACGCGATCTTCAACTCTATAAATAACTATGATTTTAATGAGTTTTAATCACTGCAATGTTCAATTCCTTATTCTGATTTTCATACCTCCAAAACTCTTACTCATTCATCTACAAATTAGTCTTGTGAGTTATAGGATATTGTACTTTATTGGATAAATTTGTGTATTGAAGACACAACTACTGCCAAAGGTATGTATTCTATCAAGTTAGTGCAAAAGAGCTGTTTAGCAGCTCAGATAAGTGTATAGGCATATTCATTCGGGCAAAGCGAGGGTGTTAGTGAGTAAAAGCCAAAATAAGAGATTCTGGGACTAGATGTTAGACAGTGTTCCGAATTAGTATAAAAATTCCGGTGTGCAAACTTCTTACTTAACTTTATTTATATTCAGCTTATAACATTATTTATATACTTGTTATATAGTTTAACCATAAAATATACAATCCTACAAACTTTCATATATATATATATATATATATTCTTATATATTTTATGTATAATAACTTTAAAGTTATTTAGATATATGTATATTTTAAATTTTTTCTTCAAATTTTGATATATACGTATCATTATATTAAATTTTGTTAAAAATTAGTTTGTTAAATTAAATTTCAAATTAATTTGATAAATGTAATTATACTTATTTTATTTATATAAATGTATTATATGAATTTTATTTATAAACTATATTTCATATTATACAACATTATATTAAGACATGCGTGCGTGTCTATTATTTGTATGTACACACACACACATTGATGACAAAATGTATACAGAAGCGCAAACATGTTCGTTGCGGTACAAATCACAGCATCTATATACTAACGTGTCAAACAATGTACACTTTACTACGTCGCACGTGCACGTACACATATTTGTATATGATACACATGCATATTATATAATCAAATTATATAATAATAAAACCTTATTTTTAAAGTAGATGAAATACTGATTCTACTTAAAACAAAATTTAGATAAGATCAAAAAAAATTTAGACTTCATAGACCCAATAAAGATCTAAATGGTTAAAATATTGTAATTTACCTATTTACCCCCATGCATGCTGATCTGGTTCTAATAATGGTATCAGACCCAAATAACCTACGTGGTCTAAATTAGCAGTATTAGGGCTAACTTATTAAAGCCTATCCTTATAATAGGATTTAGAAAAGTAGTGCCTAAGGTTGGGTTTGGGTAATTAAGTACTTTGCACATCCAAGCTAATGACCTGGCCTAAGAGAATAAGGTAAGCCTAACAATGATCACCAATATAAAAGGTTGGAATTGGTTTGGGCCTTAGGCTAATTTTCAAAACCTATTTTGAAATTAAAATAAAAATTTAAAGTTAAAGGTTGAATTTAAAATAAATAAGAATAATATTTTAAGTTTAAAGGTTAAATTTAAAATAAGTAATGATTTATAAATGTTTTAAAATAATTTTCAAAATTTTCTAAAAATAAAATAATTATTTTTGAAAATTATTAATTAGTAATTAGATTAATAAATTGAATAATCAATTAAAAGTTAATTAATTAAATTAAAATAACATATATGTTGATATATGTAACATTATCTTAAGATGTTAAGGTAATATATAAATATATAATTTTCAGAATTAATTATAATTAGTTAGTTTTATTAAATAGATAAATTAGTTAAATTTTAATTAATAATTAATATAATACAAATATAAGGTATATGTGTATAACTACAAATGTTATATGAAAATATTCAATTTAAAATGTTTAAAATGAGCAAATAAAATAAATTAAAATGTTAATTAATTAAAAAAGATTTAATTAATATAATGTTGTATATAATACTATTATATAAGTTAATTAAATTATAAAGGTTATATAATAATTAAAATTTATATAATATGAATGTATAAAATTAAAGTGGAACAATAAAATGCCAACAGACTTAAGGGATAAATACATACGTATAGTACGTGTAACGACCCAAAATTTTAGTTATCTGAAATTGGAATATTTAATTGATTTTAAATATTGGAAGGTCAATTTATAACATAAATAACTTGAACTTCAAATATAGCGATCTATTGTATAATTTAATCATTGAATTTAATAATCGGAATCGTTTAAATAATTGAATCTTGGATTTTTATTTGGATAAAAATGACTTAAAAGCTTATTTAATTTCTGTTTAATAAGAATGAAGATAATAAAACTTCTAAATTGGATTTAAAAGTGATTTAATCGATTTTGAAAATAACTCGTTCTAATTAACATACAAAAATAGCCTTCCGGGGCACTGTCTCGGATTTCGACAAAACCAATGCCATTGGATCCATAATGATGAATTATAATAAACCATCAAATTTCATAGCGATCAGACGTATCGTTTGGTTGTGTGAGATCGAAATGTTTATAATTTAATATTGAAAATTTAATAAATAATTGGGTTCAAAAAGCTATCTTTTACATATAATCGAACTAGGGCTCGAGACTAGTTCTATTGTGTTCAGAATAGAGGTATAACATATAGAACACCAGGCGACACGTCTCGATTGGGGCCTGAAATCATATAGCTAGATATTTTGAATTTAAATAATAATAATTATAGATTTAACGATACCAAGCCATGACCCATCAACTTCAAAATCAGACCCATACACAGTCCTATCCCTTCCACGCACTTCCTCCCTATTTAAAATAACGCCTGCAACGATTATTTTTCATTTCAAAATTTAAAATAAAATTAAATACCTTATGGAAAATCCTAAAACAAATTTTATTGGTCTTATCTTTCTTCGATCTCCATTTTGATAAGGGTTTGATGGAGTTTGGTGATGGGGGTGAGTGTGGCAGTCCAGAACAACGAGTTTGTGAGTTTTAGGGGCTAGATTTAAGGATTTATGGAATTGTGGCCGATGATTTGATGCACGGAGCACGGAGTTGGACTCGCGATGAGAAGGAGCATCTCGGGTTGAAATTTTGGGTGGTCCAATCACCATTGAGGGGGTCGCGATGTTGCACAGCAGCTCCATGGGGATCAATCGCTTTTTTAGGGAAGCTCGGGTTGGAGTAAACGTATTTGGAAAGATCGAGCTCGCGAGGAGAGGAGTTTTGGTCTTGGTCTTGGGGCACGGTGTGGATGGATGGAGGAGCTTGGGAGTAGGCGTGCACGGTGATAATGCATGCACAGGGGATACTCTGAAAGGGGAAGATGGCATTATATGTATTTTAGGTGATCTTGTAAATAGTTTATTTTATTTTAATTTAAAAAGTAATCGTTAATTTAAAATTTTCATAGCTCTCTCATATAGGGTCCAATCGAGACAAAACTTTTTGCATTGCGCTCGTAACGATGAGAGCTTCGCAATGGAACTGGTTTGGACGAATTTGAAGATTGTTGAAATTTAGGCTAAAATCGGACGTCGTTCGGTTTTAGTTCCAAACCGGAACACCTTGGCGACAACAGAAAATTTCGATAAGTTCAATTCACTTTTTTGGATAACTAGTATGATATATAGTTGATAAAAATTATTGAATAATTGTTTGGATGAATTACTGTATTTATTAGTTGGTTTGGATATATTCCGCCCAGTGGAGCGGATGAGACCCTATTACGTTCCCGTGTAAGAGAGGATGACCCTTTGTATACAAATTCCACCTCAACCAAGTTGATTTATATTTTAAGATTATATAACGTTTGTGATGCAGGGGGATAGGCTGGAGGAATCCAACGGAATTTCTCATTATTCTTGAGTTGTTTTCAATAATATTTCTTTTATATGGATTATTGAATGATGAACATGATTGTAGACACTGTGGTTATAACATCGTTATATGTTTGAAAATAAACGCTGTAGTGACAGAAAATCAATATCGATATTGGTTAAGTGTTAGGTAGCTATGGGCCTCAATTAGTATTTTAAAAATACTATAAATTGCCGATTAAGTTAGAATTGATTTTTGAGACAAGAAACGATTATTAAATCAGAAATTGGGTTTCAAAAATATTTTGTTTCAAAGATTATCTATTTATGTCAATATACTGTTTTAAAGGAATATCTACTTATATCTATATAAATTTAAAGTATCGATTATATTAATATCGTTTTAAAGTATTAAATTACATTAGTATTGTTTCAAAGCTATTTAATTATAATTAATATTGTTGTAAAATATTTATCAAATTGTTAATATCTTGAAAAGTAATTACTTAAGAATAATTATGGTTTGGAATTAATAACAAGGATTATTAATAATGTTTTGAAGTTAAATTATTACTATGTATAAAAATGGTAAGGATTAATTATTAGTGTTTCTTAAACAATATTTGAAATTATTTATTTTTAAGATGTTTTAAATTTGATAAATTACATTTATTTATGATATTTTATTTTTAATAATCGTTATTTTGAAATGATGTTTTGAAGTAAAAGATTTTTAATTATTTATAAATGTTTCCGAGACCCATGAATGGAGTTGAAGACTTGGATTTTATAAAGCAGTTTATAAAATGGTTTGGGAAGGGTTGGGAAGGGTTATTTGCAAGGTGAAAGAGTTTATAAATGGTTAAATATTTATAAACGAATTTTTAGAAATGGGGTTATAGATTATAAAAGAAGTTCTATAAATTGTTTATGGGTTCATAAGGGATTTATAAACGATTTTTGAAATGTACAAGAAGCTTATAAGTGATTGAAATTTTATAAAGGGATTATAAATGGTTTTTGAAGATTTAATAAATGAGTTATAAATTTTTTAAGAAGAATTATAAGGATTTTTATAAATGATTGGAGAATCGAATAAAAAGAAGATCATTCTAAATTTTGTGGATATACATATACCGTTGAGATAAGTATATGGATGTTTCTAAGTATTGAAGCATAAGGATCAGGGAGTATTTTTGTAAAGGTGTTTATATATAAGCAATCTACAAAATGATTTTTTATGCATAAAAGATTTATAAAAGGAGGCTAGTGATAGCTCATATGCTAAACCAATGTTAGTTTTCCATATGGAATAAATCCTTGATTGAATGTTGTTATTCGATAGTTAAATAACCGACTATCGAAAATTAGATCCAAACGTAACTTTGGAAATATCTAGGAGAAACACATGAGTTATATGGCACAGTCATCTTCGATTATGTTGTACCGTGCCTATAAATCTCATTTCGTTCTTCTAGGATAATGATAAGGGAATCCATCCACTAACGGTTATAAGGTAATCTCCAGAACTTATCTTTGGCTGTTTATTTCCTAAAGAATCAGGGTTGAGTTTACCGAAAACTATCGAACATTGTTTCGAAGAGACTAGGATTGGGTATGTTATCTAAAAACCACTTCGATCCAACTTAAGCATTTCGAAGTAAAGACATCTTGAAGATGGCAGAACTGGAGATGGAGCTCTCGGGTGTTTCGTCAGTCTCAAAATGGACTTGTATGGATGAACGCTGGTATTGCATTGCCGCTTGGAAGGCAGTATTAGCATTCCAAGTGGGAAGTGCTATATAAAAAGGTAAAATGTAGCCTCAGACCTCATCAACCGAGAAATGACAAAAATTGGGCATGCAGCAGGGCCAAATGGGTAGCTCCCAAGTAGGGTATTGTCTTTCCAAATTAGATCAGTTATCATCTCTCATTTGTATCCTTCGGGGCCCATTAACGGAGGGATGATCATATTTGGTACTGCTAATCAAGTGGTAGGCCAGTCCTGTGTGGCAGGGGTATAAGATGTTCTTATCAAACCCTAGTGCATTTATCTAGAGATGTACCTTCGGAAGGTAGTTCCTTACCTTGTCACAGTATAAAATCCAATCTCCAATACATGCCTTACGGTTTTGATTATAAAACCTATTATGCTGAAATTTAATAATGTAACAATTTCGGCTAAGATTAATAAGTATTTGTATCTAGAACCTATTATAATATCAGAAAATTTCATATGAAATGTTTTGGTTATCGTAAGGTAAAAACCCGTCCGTGTTTATATGCGATGTGATCTTACGGGATATCTTTTGACTTCAAAGACTTTTACATAACTTTAAAATCCAGTTGGGTGTGTTTTCTCGTACTGGTTTTCCAGACGGGCTTGGGTGTTATTTTATTATAATGCTCAAGTCAGACTGAGCAAATTATAGTTTAATTTGGATGCTTGGAGCTTCAGAAGACGAGTTGGAGGCCCATAAACGTATTCACATAGGCGGTTATTTTCTGCTGTATTCATTGTTGTGTTATCAGCAATTGTGAGGACAAAATGTTATAAACGTCCAGGCTAAAATAGGTTAGTATACTCTGATTGATGTTTATATATACACATATCACCGTTTTTCTTGTGTGTAAATATTTTTGGTATATTATTGATTATTCATTCTGCCATGACATTTTGTGTGGTTTAGTTTTCTTTTTATCTTCTTCCTTCTTTCTTTTTACCTAAAAATCAGGTTTTCTTGGCATTTGATTGCTCAGCATGCGCTGCAGTGAACGTATTAGTGTCGATTTTCGAGGACCAAAAACTACGGCCGTTAGAGTATGAATACCATGATTTCTGATGTGTCTGACACTTGAACTATGAAGGTATTTCATAAGAAATACTTTACTCCATAAGTCGGCATTACTCAATTAAATATATTAACGATTTTGAATCTTTAATATAAAGTTGTCCTTTTCTATTTATATTTTAATACATTACTTGCATACTCTCTGGTTGTTGAATAAACTCAAACTAGAGATGTTATGTGTAGTATTATTAATATATTGAATTGAAGAGGTAAAACAACTATATATATTTGTTGTACAAACTCAAGGTATATATACTATACTTAGGACGTCATGAAATGATAGGCATGAGTGAATAATTTCTTTCGATTTATTGAGCAAACTCAAGATCGAAAAGATATTAGAACATGAAACCACATGTTAGGAGTTGTATATGAGTGAATAATTTCTTTTGATTCATTTGTGGGTCTTCGATTTGTTGAGCGAACTCAAGGTCGGAATCCCAAGACAAGCAAATCTTAACACCCACCAGATAAGTGAAAGACTTTTATGTTTTATCTTAAGGTTTTAAAAAACATAAAAGACTAGTGGAAGCTTATTAGTAAAATGAAATGCAATGTGAACCTTTCTAATATTCTAAAAAAATCTGTTATTTAAAATTAAAATAATCTACTTTGCTGAATTTCTACAATTAATATAATTGATAAAATATTTATCAATTAAAATATATTAATGAACTGAATTAAGATTGACAAATAGAAATATAAAAATACTTACCAATAAATTTTTGCATGTTGACCCACGCAAGCCCCTAATCATACAACCACTAAATACGTTCATAACTTGGCCACTTGCTTGTTTACTTGCATGAGACTTTGTGTTGACTTCAATGAGTTTTAAACTCTAAAAGCAATACAAGGATATGAATATTTAATTCATTTCAATCGCATATAAATGTTATATGGCGAACAATCACCATTAGTAACGTATGAAACCTCATTGAAAGTAGTTCTTTTGAATAAGAAAGTAAACCATAGGGTGAGATCGTGCATTCAATATGATTGATTGCAATCATGATCTTGTTGTATTGAATGTAACAATGGACCAAAAACTACAAGTTAGGTATAAGAATTCGATCACTGAAATCTCAGTTTGTCAGTTTACGTAAAGTGCAACCTATTTGATATCCTTAAAAGTTAAGGATAACCAAATGCACTTTTGTAAAGAGTTTATGTATCATAGTAAGGGTTTCCTTTGAATAGTTCGACCATTTTGAAAGGAAAGAAAATGTGTGAGAGCAGATGTAACCTAAGGCACAGTTGGGATGAAGAGAGTGAATTGTCGCTTCTACTTGATAAAGAAACATCAGAATGAGAATTGTAAATAATAGTAGATACTTAACAAGGAATAAGAAATATGATATCTATTTCAAATGTATTTTCACATTGAAATTTCTTTCTATGGTATTTGAATTTAAGATATGTGATGCCCACTCTGAGACCTACATTAACAAAGAGTATTACTATGTAATATTGTCTGCTAACACAGAAAATAGGGCTGTATAGGAGCGACCATCTATAGCCTTGTCTTAAATATCTATTGAATACGTCGACAAATGCCATACTTTTTTTAAAATTTTCTATCTCAAGTAGATCTACATATCCAATAAATAATTAATACAAAGCCATAGGTGGCTATAGGATCTATCAAAACAAAATACAACAATTGAATGTAAAACACATCACAGAATAATAGATCATCACACACGCGCACACACACATATGTATATATACATATACAAATACATCACAGAGTATACAAAATGATATACGTCAAGTGGTATAGCAACCACAAAATAGAAACGAGTCAAAAGAACATACATATCAGCGCAGCAACCCAAAAAGGACTACACAGAAAGCTATAATAAAAAGAGCTAGCAGAATAGAGTCCATGCGGAAGCAGAATAGGCTAAGTCCAAATGTACCTAACCGAAACACCTCAGTCTGACCCGAGTATAAAATACACGGATCTGCCTAGCTAAACAAATCAGTTAACATAGATAAGCGATTATATGATAATATTCTCGAGTGAGGAGAGACAACTAAAGCGTATGATTACATCAAGTGATAGTATGGTATCACTACACAAACTTATAATCTCAAAGAGAAAAAATAACCCATAAAACGCTAAAAGTAGCGAGCCTCATATCATCGGAATTCATAAAACATCAAATATGGGTTAGATGAAAACCTAAACCCGCCATCTAGGCAAACCCAAAACATGCATAAAAAGATCCCATCTCAAACATGCCATAAGGCAAATATATCTCCAAAGAGAAGAATAAAATCTCAAGTAAACACCAAAAGGAAAATATCATATAACGCCAGTGTAGGCAATTAAAATCTCAAAATAGAACTAGCAAGAGTTCAAATTCCCAAAAGGTAATCTCCACAAAGATATATCGAATGGTTCAGAGGACCAATTCTGGAAAGGGGCGATACACTAGAGAAAATAGTCAAAGAAATCATCTCAAAAGTTTAGCATGTGCATGTGGCCGAAGCCTTGCTGAGTACTGTTATCTCAAATAGGCACTTCGTCCGAAGGCAAAACATCACAATGACAAATACACCGCAATGGCAAATACTCCGTAATGGCAAACGCCATAATGGAAAACGTCTCGAAGACAATTACGCCGCAATGGAATACGCCGCAATGGCAATGACCCGAAGGTCCAGTACTAGCATGCAGCAATTAAAAATGTGTCACAAACTCTCGGATAGAAACCTGAACAGTGTTAACGTATGTCGCATACCACAAGTTCGCACTAAACGGTTTACTAACCGCTAGTAAATTTCACACTCAAAGCAGTAAAAAGTTTACCTCATCTCATCGGTAAACTCGACTCGAAGGCCAAGATCATCGAATGGAAAAGTCGGGAATTAACCAATAAGAAAAACGTACAAGTCCCATACCACGTGTTTTACCAAACCGTTTAATTCTACTTCTCATTCGCTCGAAATGGGCAAAAACGTGTAATATAAATATAAAAATCCATTCTTTGAAGTTTGTCTTGCCTTGGTGCAATTGTCTAGCAACTTGCATTTATGCGTTCGTTTGGTCGGTGGTATTGAGGAAACCAATTTTATAATCGATTCAGGATTGGAAATAAATTCTTACTTATAAAATCGGTTTGGAAAAATATTTATTTCAAATTCGGTTTTTAAATCGAAAAATCACCTTGAAATCGATTATAAAATCCATGCACGAAATCATCGAAATCAATTCAAATTCAATAGAGTCTTCTCAAATAGAACTCGAATTAATCAAAAACATTGCAACTTAAAATCATCACAGAATGTCGGCTTTCTAATGTGTAGAAATAGCCTTTTGAAAACATCATAATTCATCTCTGAAAATACAGAAGAAAACAGTGCAAAACAACAGAACAAAGGTCAGGAAAACACACAGTTAAATGCACTTAGGCCACTGACTCAAACTTTTTATAGTAGCTTTGAATATAAATTTATTTTATATGTAGAAAATTTGAAAGTTAAATTCCTAACCAAGTGGTGCAGATTTCGCATTCTTTAACAACCATTTTAAACTCAGATTTGTAAATCTCAGTTTACATATGTCCAATTTGCAAAAATCATATAAATTCAAAATTTAATCTTTTTCACTCAAAATTTTTATATTAGTTTTGAATATCAGTCTAAATTATATGTAAATAATTTCAAAGCCAAAATCCTAACCAACTGGTACATATTTCAGATTCTTCAACAACCATTTTCAGCTTAGACTTGTAAATCTCATTTTACATACACCCACTTTGCAACAATGATCTAAATTCGAAATTTAATCTTTTTCACTCCAACTTTTTATAGTAGCTTTGAATATCAATCTAAATTATATGTCCATAATTTTAAAGCCAATATCCTAAACAATTGGTACTGATTTCATATTCTTTAACAACCATTTTCAGTTCAGATTTGTAAATCTCAGTTTACATATACCCACATTGCAAAAATCACATAAATTCGAAAATTAATCCTTTTCACTCAATTTTTTTTGTGTAGCTTTGAATATTAATCTAGATTATATTTATAGAATTTCAAAGCCAAAAACCTAACCAGTTGGCACAGATTTCATATTCTTTAACCATCGTTTTCAGCTCAGTTTAATGAATCTAAATTGGCATAAAGCCAAATCAACCAATTTAACTCTTCTATCATAACAACCATCATACGATAACTTAACATACAGAAAAAAACCAATCATTTCATAGCCTAATCTTAGAGATAGATTTTGTGAGTGTTCAAAACTCATCTTATCATCTTCCAAATCGCATGCATCAACACATAAACAAATCACTGAAAAATCTACGTTTTCGTCCTCAGTGCAACAAGTATTTAGCATAATAAAAATAAGTGTTTTCCTACGAAATATTTAAAGAAGGTGTATACATGAGGTTAGAACAACATATCAAAATTTCGTATTTTTATGATTTCTATACAATTAGTTATGAATTTTCTATTGACCTTCGTTTTCAGCCCAGATCTAACCCAAAAACCACTAGAGGAAAGAAGAACTTTGACCCATCAAAACTAAACCAATTGCCATGAAATTTGGAGCAGAGCTGCTGGAACATATCAGCAACAATACATCCAAATTTGATAATTTTTAAGGGTTATTTGATTTATTATGATTTTCGGAGCAACTAGGGTTTGGGCAAAGATAGTTTAAGAAGGAGGAGTTAATGTTTCTTTCTTTTGTTTTAAGAAGTTTTGTGAAATAAAAATGAATGCACTATATAGGAGAAGGAGGAATTTCTCCTAGCTAGCTGGGCTGCCAAACATACTAAAGCCTAAACCCTCATTTTATTTAAATCAAACTTGACTTATATTACACACAAAACATGTTTTAAGTCTATCTTTGAAAAATAATATCTTCTAAAGCAAAGCTCATAAAAATACGAACTTATACTCTAAAATTAACACAAAACTTAATCTTTGCAGTGAAACCGAAATCACTCATTTTTATGGTCGTTAGACTCTTCAAATTATTTATTAAAAATGGACCTTTTTAGGCTTGTACAAAAATGTAAAACATGTTTAAAATAGATTTTAGCTCTCAAACTTATGATTTCTTCATAATGAAATTTATGAATTACTTTAACACCATGATTAATATTTTTAACCAAGTTTACATTGGTAGATTTACAATAAAATCTCTTATTTTATTATTTCAAAAATGCGATTGTTACAGACTTCCCACTTAAAGAAATTGCGTCCTCGCAATTCCAATTAAGAGAAAAGTCTATAATCTACTTTGTAATATCCACTTTGTACATTACTTATGATAATCTTATGAAAATAATATAAAGTTTTCTTATCAAATTTTAATAAGCAAAATTTCTCAAGTTCTAAAAAAAATTCTAACACCTTTATATTTTTGGAAAATTTTGCCATAGTCTTTTTTGCATGATTAATGTTTTGAAAATTCACTATATGTATATAGT
Source organism: Allium cepa (assembly GCA_030765085.1). Taxonomy (NCBI): domain Eukaryota; kingdom Viridiplantae; phylum Streptophyta; class Magnoliopsida; order Asparagales; family Amaryllidaceae; genus Allium; species Allium cepa. The sequence continues at coordinate 362,943,606 of CM060934.1, read as the reverse complement.
GATATAATATACATCTCATCATAGGGATGAGGCATCCCGTAGGGAAAAAAATTACGATATGTAATTTGATATACGTACCTTAAGTTTTGTAATATTAGCGAGTCCACTAATATTCCTTAAGCAATAATTTATAATCTCTCAAACGGTATGCATTTAACTTTAGATGCCTGCAATTATCTCAAACTAATATTAGTATTTTAATATCAATTTCATATCAAAAAGAAGAGAATAATAGTTCTCAATTATTATTGACATCAAACAAGTTTCTAACCATAACATTACAACTCATTCACAATGAATGTATAATGACGAATTTCATAAAATGAAGTGTTACATATTGAATTAACTTTCCAAACAACTTTCAGATCATATATATGATATGTGGTATGAGTATCACTTTACTTGGTTTAGATTTTTCAAAAATGCATATAAACGCTGTAGGACAGCGATAGAAAACTACGTTTTAGGCCTAGCAAATTTTAAAATGTTGCAATTTTCATCAAATTAAAAATGTTCATTAAGTTTCTACCTTTTCGGAAAGGGTAATATCTTTGAATTTGGATAAACCATTCAAAAGTTATGTCCAAGCCAATTCTCAGTTTCAAAATTGCAATATCTTTGTCGCTTTTCTCAGGACAGCGAAAAAGATGTGCAGTTTCGACCATCTTAATTCTAAAAATTTCAAAACTAAAAAATGAAACGTACATAATACTGTCTGAACTTCGCACAATATCAAAGATTTTTAAAATCCAATAAGAAATGAGGAAGTTATTCCCAAATTACAAACACTATTTTAGCACAGAAAATATTTTTCAAGGCAGCGATTATATCTCTGTTTAAAACTGATTTCAACCCAGAAAACTTCAAAACCAAAAATAGTGATAAAATAAAAGTTCTTCCTTAGAGAATTTTCTTTCTATTGCAAAAAGAATCAATATAATTGAATTTCTGGTTAAAAAGTTAGGGCCATTTTACTTTCAGGTATCATCTTAGAAAATTATTATATGGCCAAAATGCTATGGCCATTTTTCTCAGGCAATGCCAGCATAGATATACCAATTACACTTCTGGACCGGTGGTAAGGCGTAGCAGCTACTACCGCCCACCTTGAGCCATACCCTCAAATCAAAAGAATCAAAAATTGCCTCCGAATCAATCTCAATGTCAGAATATAACATCGAAGGAGTGTGTCCGATCAGAGGAATGACCTCATTAGCCCGTCAATTGCTACTGTTTTAGCCACCTTATGCCAACTCACAGGAGTTGGGCCCATATATATACCTCAAAGGAAAACCGCCACCATCCTACTTTATTCTGGAATCTCCACCACATACACGGTTGTTAAAGTGGTTTTCGGAGTTGGTAGAAAGTATGACAACTTCCGATCCCGGTCTCTTCAACAACCAACATTATTATAACACCGCAGTCTTTTCAAAATAGTTTATACTTTCAAAACCAAAATATCATTGCCATTTAAAACCGTATCAATATGATATCTTTTCCATTTCAAAACCATTTCAAAACATTATCATTTGGAAATCATAATACTTCGAAACTTGCAACTTTGAGACATAACTCCGTCACTTAAATGGTTTAAATATTGAAATACTTTGTATAATAAATAGCTTCTTCAATTTCACATATCAATTCTGAAACAACTCGAATTCTAAAATCTTGATTTAACAAATTCTCAAATCATAAATTTCGATTCAATCTAGTTTCCAAATAAACCATTCCAAATTATATTGATTTCAACAACATATTTGATCCACAAAACAAACCATTTAAAATTCAATATACTTCAAATTTTAAGTATTTAACAATTTCAAAACTAAGCTTGGAAATTACGATTTTACAATTCAGTTTTCTATTATTTAGTTTGAGATATTTTACTTAATAAATCCATTAACTTTTAAATAAATCCCAAAATTTCAAATACCAAATATTTCTTTCAATTTATTTATACTTGAAATGCTCCTTTAATTCACCTTAATCTACAGTCAAGTTATATAAGTCATACCTTTCAAAATTTCCAATTTAGAAATTTCACATCAAGCTTATTTGAATTTAATTCTTAAATAAATTCAATTACAAATAAATTTCCAACTTCTTTTCCAACCTTAATTTATTTAAGTCATTATAAACTCTATATCCAATATAACTTAAACAAATACTTAACCATTATATAAAAACAATCAAACTTTATTATTTGGCTTATTTTACATTTCCAAACAAATTTACACACAGCTAAAAATCAATAATAAAATAACATTTATATAACATCTAAAATCAATATTTATATAACCCATATATTTCTTTACAAAACCATAGAAATCATTTCAAAATATTTTTATATATAGACCGCGGTGTCTGTATAAAATTTTCTATCCTATGGTCAAGTGATACAGATATTTATCAATTCAATCCGTAATTTAAAACATAAATACGGCTATTTATCATTTCAAACCGCAATCCCAAATAAAATAAAATCCATAACAACTTGCAGTTTATAACAATATAAAATACAACATCCATTCATCCAATATCAATCATCAAACATTTATCAAAATCATCATCATCCAATTCAATCAATAACATCAATATATAACAGATAATAAATAACAGGTATTTACTGGTAGTTTATATGCAATAATAAATTAAATAACAATTTAATTCAATAAATTCAACTTAACTGAGATGATGATTAAAAATATGCCAAACTATCATAAATAAATTTCTAATCACATCAAAAATTAATTTAACACGCATAAGAAATTTTAGAAGTTGTGAGTGGGTTAAAACACTCACCTTTTGAATTTAAATTGAATTTAAATCCAATTTAAACCCAAAATTTGAACAGTCTCAGAATTCGTCCAAACCAACGTCATAATGTCCGCAATTCCATTACGATCCTAATGGAGAAAACCATGTGTGAATCCGAATTCATATGCAAAAGCTATAAAGATTCGAACAATTGAATTTCAAAGTTTAAAATAAAATAAAATAAAACAAAACAACTCACGTTTCAAGCAATGTCACCTCTATCTCCTCATGCACGCTACTGAGAAAACCCAATGATTCGTTTGTTCGAACGGCATGAAGCACCGCCACGTCAACACAGCCACACCGCCTCTTCGTAGCGCCGTGACCCATTAGACGACGCTGGCCACTTTGCCTCACCCTACACGCCGACCCCTGACCACCCACGACCATGCCCCCCCAAAACTCGAGCAACCGCCGCCTTTGAAACAAACCCTAGTTGAATTTTAATGAGCAATCCAACCATTAAAACGACGAACAAACCATACGGATGCACTCCTATCGGTCCTCTCTGGAAAACTACGCCTTCGATTTGTCGATCAGACAAGGATGATCATTGCGCGATGAATGGCCACGATTTATTCTCAATATTCTGGACAAACAGAGATTCAGATTGAAAAACGAATCACAGATCTGAGATGCACTCATCGAGAGCTTTCCGATGATATAAAATATGATACAGTTTGAAGAATTCAAATTTTGAAGTTGAAATTTTGATTGGAATTGAACTGAGGAGTTTTAGGGTTTTCAGCCATTGGAAGGAGGAAGAACGGAAATTTCTGTACGTACAGAAATGAGAAATAGAAGGCTGCTAGGGTTTATAATGACATATATATAGGCTGAACGAAATAGATTTGAATGGGCTCAATTGGGTTTGAAAAGTTGAACGATACACAGCCCGAAAACCCGTTTCGACTCCGGAACGAAATTGGGTCAACCCATATATTGAAATAGACATTTTTAAATATTTTAAATGCAGCAATTCCAAACTCCATCATATGAAAAAGTTATGCCAAAATAAAGTTATTTCAAATTGATTTCAATTGATTTCAATTTCATTGATTTCTAAGCGTTTCGAGCCCGTACGATCAAATGACAAGTCCGATCGCAACGAAACTTGAAATCCTATAATAATTCACCATTACGGATCCGATGAAACTGGTTTCGTCAAAATCCGAGTCAGTGCCAAAATGGCTATTTTTCAATTAATTAAATAAATTAATAATTAACTAATTAAGTCAAATCTTCAATTCAAATTCTATAATTAGCAATCTTTATCATTTTTGATTTCTTAAACAATTACAATACTTTAAACAATTTAGTTATCAATTTAAAGTTAATTAATTTACTAGTTTACAGTATTTCTTCAATTGTAAGTAAATTCAATTAATTCATAAGTAATTCCAAATAAATTGGTTTGGTTTAAATTTTCAATTCTTCTATTAGATCCATTGTTACCCTATAAGCCTATCAACATTTGTTTTACGTTTCATTACACTGATACACTTCAAATTTCATCTTTATTTGTATTAGCAATTTCAATTTCATTTATTGTGTAATAACTACTATAATTCAATTATATCGGAATTTGTCAACTTCACACCTAAATCAATCTTTTAATCCAATTAATCATTTTATGTTGGCTCCATTCCTTTATTACATCCATCATTACTTTATGCAATAAACTAATATTTCTATTCATCTTATTACATTTATATTTTGCAATTGTTGACTTAATCTCATTAATGTAGCATTAAATTTCATTTTAATTACAATTGATTCCCAATAGAATTTTTAATAACCTAAATAAATTGGTACATATAAAAATGGTCACTATCTGTGACGACCCGAAATTTTCAAGCATTTAAATCGGAATATTTAATCGATTTTGAATATTTAAAGGTTAATTTCTAACTTGAATTTCAAATGTCACAATTTATTTGATATTTAAATTATTAAATTAAATAATTTGGAATTGGGTAAAATATGAAATCTGAAGTTTTAAGCCTGTTGAAAATAATTTGAAGGCTTATAAAATTTATATTGATAACACTGAAGATAATAGAAGTTTTAAAATTGAATTTAACAGTGATTTATTCGGTTTTGAAATTTCATCGTTTAAATTGAATTTAAAAATAGCTTCCGAGGAACAGTCTCAGAATTCGACGAAACCAGTTCCATTGGATCCGTAATATTAAATTATTTTCGGATTTCAAATTTCGTAGTAATCAGAGTTGTTATGTGACCATACGGTAAGTAAACGCCTTGAAATTTTTATCGAAATATTTTGGAAATCTTTAATTTAAAATAGGCTAGTCAATTACTTTTCCTTTCTATGCTCGCCACCTTCCTGTCATTTAATCACATACTTTCCCAATTCTAAGCCGTTCAATCAACAATCAAAATGCTCGAACTAAAAATAAAAAAATAAAAAATAAAAATAAAAGAAGAAGCTTCAAGGGGAAGCTTTCAGCCGCGTTTATAAAAAAAAAACAACAAACACAACACAATAAGGGCCGAACCCTTTTCTTCTTTTCAAAACCCCAAAGCACTCGGTGATAAAAAAAATGGCAGAAATCTTTCGAGCCGAGATTTATGAAAAAAAGAGAGGATTTCGAAATCAAATCGAGGGAACGGCGAATGGGTGGAGCGCTCGCGCACGCGAGGGGTGTTCGACTCGACGACGCGGCGACACGGCATCGATTCATTCAACTTTAGGGAAGTCTCGTGGTTGGCACCGTGGCAGTCAAATCAAGGAATTCACGAATTGGTCGACTTCAAGGATGTCTCGTGGGTGGCACCGCACAATTCGCGCACACAGCAGGAGTGGAATCGAGTTAGGGTTTGCAGCTTGTGGTTCTTGATCGTGCGACCTCGACTTCTAGCTTTTATGGGTAAATTCCGGGTTTGTTTCTGTAAATTTGTTTAGTTAGTTTTAGGATCTAAAATGTTTAGTTATATAAAAATAATATAATTATAATAAGGATAATTTACAGTAAGTTTAAAACTTATGTTAGTTTTAATTATATATATATATATCTAGGAAGATTTGAAAAAAAAATGAAAAATGGAAAAAATAAATGAACTACAGCAAAGTATGTTTATATACAGTTTACATATTTCAATATTTAATAATAATATATGTAGATAGATATACATGGGTATACAGTAAAGCAGAAAGGCTTATATAAGATTTGGAAAAAAAATAAGGATTTTTAAATGTTGAAGTTTATATAAAAAAAAATCAGATTTTAACCTATATAGATTATAGGTATAGTTTCAAAATAAAATAAGTATACATCTCTACCGTTTAAATATTACTAGTTCATTTTAAAATAATGAATTATGGTGATTGACGTGTTTAACTAACATATTTTAATTATTTTAATAACTAAAAAGATATTTAGGGAAATTTTTAGTTTAAAACTAAATCATCTGTAAATTAAATTTATTAAAAAGAAAATAAATTGTTCGATTATTTCGAATATTAATAAATTATATAAATTGTTTATTTAAGGTCAAATATCAGGGAATCCAAGGCAACATTGAATTGGACTGCAAAACGATAAAGGTGAGTTAATCTCACCCAACTGAATTTAAATTTAAATTTAAATGATTAAATTTAAATAATTGTTTAAATGGTTGAATTGATTGATGTGCTATAGTATAGTATATTTTGGAATTGGCATTTTATATTGTGCCAATGTTTGTGGATGCAGGGAAAATAGGTTGGAGGGATCCAACTGGATCCCTCAACATTTATTTAAATTAATTAATACCCTCTGTTGTGATTATTTGATATTCTATGATGAATTATATTGGAATATTGATTGCTATGGTTCGACTGGATATAATTGGGTATGATGAATTACCAAAAATATATAAATTGAATTTTGGAAAGATAATAAAAGAAGTGAAACTGTAAGTAAAATAATTATAGAAATTTGAATAAATTTAAAAATGAATTGGAAAAGAAATAAAGTGGCTTTAAAATTCTAATAAATAAATCTTGAATATGGAAAGGAAATATGAACAAACAGGAAGTTAATGAATTTTAATCTTCAGTGATATTATTTAAAAGGACAAAACATTTATTTAAAATTTAAGAGTTAAATTATTGAAAAGAATAATGAAGAAATTGGGAATAACCTGAAAATTTGTATATTTCAGTTAAAAGTTTAAAATCAAACGGAAAATAATAATAATAATAATAAAGTCCATAATTAACGAACTTTGAAATGAATTAAGTAAGTAAAGAAATTTATTTCAAAGGGAGTAAATTGGAAATCAATTTGGGAAATTGATTAAGTGATTGAAGTTGGAATTTTTCTCTAGATAACCAAGTACGTTTTTAAAGTAAATTTTTGAATATAAGTTAAAAGTTTTAAAGTTGTGTTAAAAAGCAAATGTGGATAATTTATTATTTCTAATATTTAAATTCTAAAAGTAAGTATTTTCTTTAATCTATTATGGTAGTAATTATTTAAAAAGTGACTTAGTATTTTGTTTTCAAAAGTGAAAATTTAGTTTTATATTTTATTAAGTAGCCTTATTTTCAAATATTCATATGATATGTATTTTTAATAAATTATTGAAGCAGTTTTTAAAATAAATGTTTTAAAGTATATTTCAAAGTAAAGTGTTTTAAATTATTTTAAAAATCTAGTTTTGTGCTTGGTGATTTCAATGGAGATAGAAAATATTTGGGACAGTTTATTCTGAAAAGAAAGAAGATTTGAAACTGTTTTCAAAGGGTTGAAAATCGAAATATATCTTGTGAAGACATTTTGAGGTTAATAAATAATTTAGGAAATTATTTATTGGTTGATGGTTGTTTTTGAATATTAATTGATAGTTAAATAACCGACTATCAATATTGGACAAATAAGTTGATCGTTTCGAAGAGGGCGAGATCGAGATTTATTTCTCGAAAACCACTTCGATCCGGTTTGTATGTTTTCATGGAAAACGAGTTTGGATTCGAAGATGGAGCAGTAAAGTGCAAGGGCTAGTCGCTACTAATCCTGAGGATATTTTCAAATGGATGTAGTAGGAATAATGCCTTCGGTTCCGTTCGAACCCGAAACGGACTTGTATGGATGAATGCTTTCGTAAACATCGTCAGGGGGACGATGGGCATTCTAAGGGATAAGTTCTAAAAAGGTAACGCTTAGCCACAAGCCTCATCAAATAGGAATGACTGAAAATCAGGGGTTATGCAGCAAGGCTAGGTGGGTAGCACCCAAGCAGGGTGAGGTCATCCCTGCCTAGATGTCCCTTTTATTTCGGCTTAGTGGACGGTTGCTGATCCCAACCGTGGGGTGATCTCACTCGGGATTATCCAGTAAGGGGTAGTCCCGGTCTTGTGTTGCAGGGGAGCAGGCGTACTCCTCGGTACTGTGATCTAGACCATGTACTGTGACAGGTGGTGCCCCAGTGCCTGGTCATTAGTTGGAAATCCATTCTCCCTACGAGCCTTGTACGAGTTTTGTTTGTATTACCCACTCTGTGGCTAGTAGCTGGAATTTAATTGATGTAACAATTTCGGCTATTTTATAAGTATTTGCATTTAGACCCTATTATAATATCAGAGGATTTCTGTAAAAATTGCTTTAGCTATCGTAAGGTAAAAAACCGACATGTTTATTTGTGGCGTGGTCTTATGAGATGCTTTTGTTTTCAAAGGATTTTTGAAACTTTAATAATCAATTGAGTGTGATTTTCTCACGTTGGTATTCCAGACTGACTCGGGTGTTATTTAACTGTAATGCTCGGGTCAGACCGAGTATTATAGGATACACGATACGATGCTGTGGAGCTCAGGAGACGAGCTGGATGACTATACGTACATCCGTACTTGTTTATATATATATATATTCCGTTGTATTGAGTTGCTGTGTATCCATTTGTATGTTATTGATGTTGAACTGTGATTGATGTACTCTGATGATGTAATATATAAACATGTATATTTGATTTGATTTGTGTAAAGATCATTTATTATCTATTATATTTTATTCCGCCGCGATGGTTAGATTCTGTTGTTGTTTTCTATTTTCTTCTTCTACCTCTTCTTCTTTTAACCCAAATGGTTCGTATTTCTGTGCAACTTGAGTTGATTGTTGTAGAATAGTGTTGAATCAAGGGGTACGGATTTACGGGCTGTTATTGTTGGTATTAGAGCTTAGGTTGGTGATAACCTTCGCTCTGGTGGGAATTACTCATAAAATAGAGTCTATAGTACTCTAGAATGAGTTTGAGCGTATTAATAGATATGTGCGCATATTTGTTAGTGAATATAAATTATTTTAATATTGTGTTGATTGGTCTATTGAGTGGCATATGAACTTTCGTCGGCACAATCTGGACAACTATATCGAAGGGGTTTCTAAACACTTGAATAGAACAGTTCGACACGGTATTGTTTTAAATGTGGGTGAATGAAATAATTTTATCCAAAAATATATTTTGATATAAAGAAAAGTTTTTGTAAACTATTTAGCTAATATATGGTTGATTGGATGTTTGGAAGTATAATATTAAATTATTATCATTGTTGAGTAAAAATTTAACTAGAAATTGAAAATATAACCAAAGTTTAAGGGAATAAATTCATTATAAAATGAAATTTATGAATATGAATTATAAATGTAATTTATGAATTGAATTATAATCAAATAGGAGACTATACAAATGAATTATAGTTAAAATTTGATTTAAATTAAAATTGAAAAATAATATATATATGAGAAATATTTTTGAATCGGATGTGAAATCTAGAGAGATTTGGAATTTAAAAATACTTGAAGGGTTCTAAAAGAGAGAAAGGCATTGAACCCTTTACGGTCGTTGGAAAATAATTCCCATGATGATCGCGACATCATCGGTGTTCATTTTCGAGTTTCCAAAGGAGGGATTGCTACTAGGACGTTTTGGATCAAAGTTTGTTGGAGAAATTTGGTTGATTTGGAAAATGCAAGGAATTTTGGATATAGGTGATTTCAAAAGGAATTTTGAAGTGTTGAAAGATTGTTTAAACCTTGGAATTTTAACTAAGGATGTTTATGGCGTATAAAAAGTTTGATAACTTGTAAATTTGGAATTTGTCGAAATAAAATTCAAATGGATTGAATTAATGATATACAAGCATGAAAGGATGTTGAGCTCAAATAAAAATTTGGCGAGTATGAAATAGATTGTTTTTAAAAATCGATTAAATTTGATATTAGTTTGTTTCGATTGGAAACGGTTAGTGATATACAAAACATAAATTGTGTCGAGCTAAATAAAATGGGTTCGTATGGAACCTATGCACTATGAAATAAAATACAATGTAAGATAAAATAGAAATGAATTAAAAATAAATTGAGTTGGAGATAAATTTAAAATTTGCTATAAAACTTAAGAAATAAAAAAAATTCTATGAACTGGTAAATGTAAATAAAATTGATTTTAAAATATTTTTGGAATGATGTCGAGTATAATAAAATGGTTTGGAATCAAACTTTTTGGATATGAAAGAAATGCAATGAAAGTTTGTGAAATTTCAAAGGAAATTTGTTGGGAATAAAAGCAGGATTGGTTTAAAATTTTGAGAAGTGTGATTTTGAGTTAATGGAAGTTTCAAAATAATTTGAAACCAAAAGTCGGGTGTTTAAAAATGCTGATGAGATAGTTATAATCTTATAAATTAAGTTGATTTTTAAATCAGAAAGGAAATATAAACTTTGACTGTTAGAAAATCAAATTTAAAGTGAAAGGTTAAAAATGAAATTAACTTGGATTGGGGAATAAAATTTAACTGGATTGAAATTAATTGAATAGGCTGAAAATAATATCCAGTTATATTCGAATTAAGTTGAAATCGAATTGAGTTAAAATAAATCCGAGTTTAAATAAAATTGAATTGGAATAAAAATTCAATTGAGTTATCGAATGGAATTAGATTCTTACCTAAATAAATAGAAATTAGTTGGATAAGAAATAATTTGGATAAGAATTAGATCGAAATAAATAAATTAGAATAACTTGTAAAAGAATTAAAAACCCATGGTAATAAAAAATATGCTTGATTATAAATAAGCGTAAATTTCGAGTTAAAATAAAAGGAGAATATATTCAAGCCTAGAATGAATGAAATTTTGTAAATAATAAGTTGTGACTTATAAAATTAAAAGTGGGATAGAAAAACCCAAAATTAATATTTTGATGAATTGGAAAATGAAACAAAAATCCAAACTTGAATTATAAAATAAATTAAACTTAGCAAAATTAAATGAAATAACGATTGTTTTGGGATTAAAAATCAAGTATTGGACTATAAATGGGGGGAGAATTAATTTGGAATAAAATTTAGTTAATTGAATCTGTTAATGGAATTTAAATTGGTTAAGTAGAAATTGAATTGTGAGTTTGTAACATTCCTGAAAAGTTATCAAGTTTAACTTGGCAATTAAATTAATTTTTGTAGATAAATTGTGAATTAATTAAAGATTTCTAGAATAAATAAATAATTTTTGATTATAAATAGAAATTTAATTAGAAATTTAAGTATAAGTAGTTTACAAATAAATATTGGATTTAGGAAAATATAATGTATTAAAAATAAAAATAGAAATTAAAAGCTTGAGATTAATAAAAAAGATAATGATAGTTGTTTTCTAAAAGATTAATTATATTTGGAAGATGTATTAATTTTCATAATATTATTTTTGAGTTAAGATTTTCTTATATAAATAAATGTGACTAATTGTTAATATGAAATCAAAATTTTGACGTTCTTCTTTTCTTTTAAAAGTTGTACAAAAATAAATAGATAATTAATAAAAAAAATTTATGAATAAAAATTGTAAAAATATATAAGCATATAAACATTATGAACAAAAAATTAAATGTAAGAAAATAATTGAAATAAAATTTTGTTGTTTAAATATAAATATAAATATGAAGGAAAATGTAAATAATTTTGAAATGAAGGCATATGTATACATGTTTATACCAATGAATAAAAGTTATGTTTATTTATAAAAGAATATGATATAAAATTTATTTTTAAAATTCTTTTATCTTTGAAAATTACAAATGTAAACATACCTTTAGATCTTACATACACACACACACACACAAAATGACATCATTACTTTTTTTTTTAAATATTGAAATTTAAAATTACAAGAAACTATACATCTCCCCATAAGTAATCATATCACATCTTGGAAAATCTAAACGAAAAAGTAGAAAAGAGATTTGCCTCACACATTTCAACATCATAAAGCTGAACCTGTTTCAGTCCATATTCATCAAGCTCATCTTGTCTCAATTCGAAATGGAAAGCACAGTTAAATAAAAAAAAATCACCTCAAACTCGAAAGCTTCAGATCATCTTCCAGTTTGCCAGTTCAAACAAAACAAAGTATTCAAGAGCAACAGATCTGAAAGCAAACTAAAAAGAAATCTCAAGCCAAAGATTTAAATCAAAGTCTGGGGATTCATACAGCAACTAGGAAACTTAAAAACATCAAGGCAAGCAAAGTTTTCTTAAAAAAATAAATAAAAATAAATTGAGTTTGTTAAACATTAAGGAAATAAGGATTTAAACCACTGAAACCATCAATTATTTCCAGCAATGTTTTAAAACAAATCAAATGCAAAGGTTCAACTCAATGTGGATATCAAGTATCAGACCACAAATAAAGGTTTTCAAAATCAAAATGCTCGGTTTCAAAGCCATTGATCAAAAGTTCAAATCCAAGTTCCATTCCTGGCTCTGCTTTTAAACCATTCACTGTGAGCAATCCTTCATCCTCTTTTATCTGATGCATATATATAAAACTCTGTTGTTAATTGCTTCTCTGTCTTCATGCTTGTGAGAAAATTTTTCCACCCTGTTATATGTTGTTGTTTGTGACAAAATCATCCAAGCTTTCAATTAATGAATTTGTGTGGTAGGTTAATTGATTCATGCCTGAGTATATGTAGATATCCACCTCTGTTACATTCTACAGTTTATAAAAAAATAAAAATAAAAAATAAATAAATAAAAATAAACTGTGAGCAAACTATCCTTTTATTTATAGGTTGTGATGAATGCTTGACATATATACTGTGAAAATCTTTGGTATGCATGTGAATAGGGGTGTATATGTATAAAATGGATGTGCATGCTTTTGATAGGGGTCTGTTAGTGACAGGATAACCAAACTCAAGAGGAAAAAATTTATATCTCATATTTTAAATAAATTTAGATGATGATTTCCAAATGAAAGTTGATCATAACAGTGTAATGCTAATTTTAAAAAGTATTGCAAACATATTCATGGAATAAGTATTTTAAAATTTGAGCATTACAGTAATAAACACCTATTTTATTAGAAATTCAAGTGTCGAAATTCCTAGTTTCAGTTATAGGGCGTGATTCGTGCTGTAAATTGATGAATTTTGATAACAAGATTAAGATTTTTAAGTTACTATTTTTTGGGAAATCTCAAGTTGAACTGGAAAGAGATATTTCTCGTTTTCTGGTGATCCACAGCGTACTGTAGGTCGTGGTTCTCGGTGAAGCAAGCTGGAGTATTGGTGAACTTAGGAAAAATAGCCTAGAATTTTATGGAGTGTCGTGTTGGCCGAACTGTGGTAATATAGGGTTTAAGTATCAGTTTTGATAGCAGTTGTTCTCGGGGTGATGGCGACGCCAAGGGGAGATCGGACGAGGTCGAATTCGGTGGTATCGATGCTTTGCTTCATGGCGAGGTTTCGGATAAAAAGTTGAACCTTCTGGTGGCCGAGATCGGTGGTGCGAGGCAAATTCGTGTGATGGGTTTTGAGTTAGAAGTTGATCAGGAACTTAAATTTCGATACCGGACGAAATTGTTGGAACTGGGTTGGGGAGTTCGAACTCGGGGTCAAAGGTGACCCGGGGTTGGTCGCGACGTTGGTCAAGGAGGGTCGGAGTACCTGGACACGTGCACGGTGTCGCATTCGTGTCAGCATGTTGGGTTTTGGGGGAAAGACATTGACTCGAAGCTTAACTCGAGAAAGAGACGATGGAACTCGGATTCGAGTACGAGGAATTTAGGCAATTAACTCGAGTTTTACCGTGTTGTTCAAATTTTAAAATGTAAAAGGAAGAGGAGAAGGAGAACGCGAGTTTCCCGGAGTCTAGCCCGAGTGATTCGATTATGGCTTGGGATTTTTTTTGGTGTTCTACTCGGGTAGATGAACGTGTGGCTGGGGAAATGAATATACAGCAAGTTTTGTTTTAATGTTATTTTAGTCGATTATTTAACAAAGTTTAAGCTATTTAAATGATAAAACAAGTTTTGACAAACATAGGAGGATGAACTAATGTTGAATTAAATAAAGTTTTCAAAGTTATTAATCATATTTTGGAAGTCAAAATGAAAATTTAATGAGTTTTTAACAAAGCCTCAAATTTTTTTTTAAGTTAAACATTAAAAAAATTGATTTGTTTTTTTTAAAATAATATATATATTATGTACTTTATTTTTCATACCTTCAAATAGAATCTAATTATTAATTATGGGGATAGGTGATTAATTATCAATATAATTAAATTAAAGGTTATTTGTTTAATCAAAGTGATTTGTTAAATTTTATTAATCCATTAAGAATTAAGGTAAAATTATTACATGATTTGGGTTAATTAAATAACGACTTAAAGATCAATTAATGAAAGCAATTGAGGAATGATTTATTATTAAAGATAATTAATAAATTAATTAAGTAATGAAGGATAATTAATCAATGTAATTAAGGTAATTTAAATTAAGAAATAATTAATTTATAAAAGTAATCAAGAGTTGGTTAATCAACATTTAAGGATAAATTAATTTAGGTAATTAATTGATTACTAAGGGATAATTACTTAATTTAAAGTAATTAATTATTGATCAAAGTTAATAAACCAAGTGATAATTAAATTATGTGATTAGGGATAATCAATAATTATTATTAAAGGATAATTAATTAAATGATAATAAATCAAATGGTGATTAATTCAGGTAATTAAATTAAGGATAATTAATTTATTTAAAGTTAAATTAATTAATGAAGAATGATAATTAATTGATTAATCAAGGGTTAAATTAATTAATTAAAGATAATTAATTAAATGGTTAATTAAATAAATAAAGGTAAATTCTTTAATAATTAAAAGTTGATGAATTATAATTAAAGGTTAATTAATTCATTACTAAAGGTTAATTAGATAACTGATTAAAGAGCATTTAGTCAAAATGATTTGTAAATTATTAATATTAATTAACCAGGATTAGTAATTCATAGATAATTAAATCTGATTTGAATTAATCAGACAATTAACTAATTTTACTTATGGATGTTTGGATTCTATTGAATGATTGAATTGTTTGATATCCCTGATTGTGATGCTCTGTTTTGATTTGAGCTATGTTTACCGTGATTTATTATCTGTGATATATACCTGTGATATCTGAATGAAAGATAAGCGTTACAATTGGTTAGTACCGCTTATCAAATATAAGCGTTATAGTTTATACCGCTTATTAAATATATTGTTGTTCTTGTATCTATGCTGATTGATGATGTGGCACTTTTATTGTGTAAAACCCCTGGACCACACTTATATACACACAAATATGGATTGCACGTGGAAATGGGTTAAGTCACAGATTTTGAAATAGTTTTAAAGAATGAATTTTTGAATCCAAAATAGTTTTGGAATTAAAAGCTTTTGAAAAGTAAATTTCAAAAAATAAAAGTTAATTTTGAATAACTTGATTGAGTTTTGAAATTCAAATAATTTGATTTAAATTTGAATTCAATATTTGAAATTGAATTCTATGATTTGGAACTATGGTTCAAAAAGGTTATTCAACTTATAAATATGTTTATATGGGTTTTTAAACCATTTTAAAAATGTTGGTTTGGGAATTTAAATTTAACCCAAGATTTTAACTTGTATAAATGAAATCGGATTTTTCCAGAATGAAAACAATTTGTTTTCAAATAATAAAAGCTTTCACATAAGAAATGAACTTCCAATTAGTGTTAAAAGGAATTCAAGTTTGAAATGAAAATAATTTTCCAAGTTATGAATAAATCTTTGGAAACGAGTGTGAAAGCTATAAATTAAATCCTTGATTTAAAGATTTAATGAGTTAATCCAATTGAAATGGAAATTGTTTTGGAAATCTATAAATAGATCTTTGTGAAACTGAGTGAACTTTGTGGAATAAATCTTTTTGTTTAAAGATTTAGAATGGTAATTTGTTTAACCATTTAAAAGAAATATTTTGGGTTTTATAAGTTGTGACTTAACTGAAATCCCATATCCATATGTTTTTAAATATCGCGCTCGCTATTCGGTTTAGCCAGGAGAGGACCTTGTGTCATATAACCCATTCCGAATAGTGATACGACGTTATGGATTGCAATTGAAGACCGGTGTTGAAGACCGGGTGTCTTCGAGAACGGTAGGATAACCTGTCGATTGACTCTGCACTGAGTTGCTCCGGTATAGAGTTCTCCCTATGTGATGGGAAGTCCGATCGGGATTGTGGATACCCGGATTGGCAAGGGCTTCTTCGGAAGTGCCTTCGGTTCTGTTCGAACCCAGAACAGACTTGTATGGTTGTATGTCTGACACTACACTTTGAGATATTAAACTGATCTCTATTAAATACATTTCTTCTTGGTGGCGGAGAATTTATTCTCTTAGCTTAACACCCTTCTCTGAGACGTACGAGCTCAGAGGTTATGTAGTTGATATTTATCAGTGATATATTCCCAATTTGGTAGTGTGGCATGCTAAGTGCTGCTGTGTGTTGATGATCATTTGTTGATCATTTGATCAAAGCTTGGCTTTTGTATAAAGCGTAGCTTTGTGGACGAGACTGCATCAGGACCTCACACCCCGGAAATGGTCTAAACAGGAAAGATGCGGCAAGGTTATGAGGGTCGCGCCCTTTAGGGTGTGTCATTCCCTTTTGGTAAAGGGTGATATCATGGTATGGTGCCCAGATGCTTACTCATGTGGATACTGCAGATCTATTACTTTGTGATTGCTTTGTGGTTGTTGGATTAGAGGTACCTCGGATATAGGTCCCAAAGGACCGGGGGATCGCATGCTCGAGTAGTAGTTACCTAGTTACAGAGGCAACCCGGCCTTGTGTTGGCAGAGATCCGGTTAGGTTCTCGGGACGTTCCGCCAGAGGCGATCCCATGTGGCAGTAGGAAGTTCCTTAGCCTGACCATTTGTTGGAAATCCATTCTTCAATACGCGCCTTGTACGGTTTTAGTTGTATTACCTACCATCTACTTATGGTGGCGCCCCACTGTTTGGGTGGTAGCTATAGTAGGCATTCGATACTGGTCGTATGTTGGCTAGGATTTATATTTTACTTTCGAAAGATTTTTCTACACTTTGCACTTATAGTAATAATATCAAAGAAATTTCTCGTATCAAGCATATTTGACTATCATAAGGAGAAATCTTCTCCAATTCTACGTTTGCATTGTGTGTGTGGTGGGAGGCCTTATTGTAGTTTCATTTTTCAAAAATCATTGCGAATTTCAAATTCAAATTCTTTTGTTTGTTTTAAAGACCAATTATTTTTGTTTGCTCATACCAGTCCCATGACTGACCTGGAGTTTATTGTTCCTTTCCTAAACTCTGGGTGCCCACTATTTTCCTACACGGGCAGTCTAGAGTTGGGGTTTTCAGATAATCAATAGTAGGTGTGGATTCAATAGCTTTCAGCCTAGGATTTGGCAATCCTTTGCACACCAGACTTGCTTATCTTTGTGCATTGTGATTGGGAGTTCGAGCTATTGCTGGATTGGTGTTTTGAAGATGGAGTTCTTTCTTGAAGACTATATTGGAGATTTTTGTTCCACTGTTAGTGTTGTCTTTTTCCTTCCGCTGCTTTTGTCTTGTATCATATCTCTGATGTATATTCATTATATCATTCTGTTGTATCAAATGTTGTATATTGATATATTCTGTTTTTTCCGCTGTGTTGTACTTAATGTGTTATAAGCTCCGGCACGACTCGAAGTTCAACGTTTGAATTTGCGGCATTTGAATACGAGTGTCGTATTCGGTTCCGAATTTCGAACGATGGAATTTGGACCGTGACATTATGGTATCAGAGCTGAGGGTTAAAACTTCAGCTCAGGAGTATAACACATTAAGTAACTCATTAGAGATAGGGTGAAGTATACCCTAGAATGAGTATATCCTTAAGATATCCTTCGAATGCCTCAGTAAATTCTCTTACTATCCACTGATAGTAAGTATGAGTGCGAGAAGAGGACGAGATAGGGGATGGGGAAATACCTGTACAAATGGTCAATACCCTGTAATAGCAGAATAACTTTCTCTATCAATCTCCTTTGATTCGATTTCGGAATTCTTTTGATTGCTTCGTAGCAGCTACAAGAAGAAGCTTCGATGTGATGGTGGCCCTACGAATCGTTGTAGACGATCCTTACTTCGTATCTTCATCAGTTTCTTATCAGCTTTTCGTTTTAAGCTCTAATGAATTTGGAAATTGAAAGTTTTAAATAAATTGGAAATTTAAATTGAGTTAAAATTGGTTAATAGAATATAAAGCTAAATTTGAATTGTATCAATAAAACGATATCGATTAAAACCAAATTTGAAATTCTATTGTAATTTCTTGTGTAAACTGAAGTCCTAAGAGGGACAAGTTATATATACTTAGGGGTATTCCGACCCAAATTGGAAATCCCTATCTAGTGTTTGAGAAATTGTAGAAAATTGAACCCATCTATCTATTCTCTGGGATCCGATATATTCTACGAATGATTAGTTATCCCTTCGAACTAATCAATGCCCTTGCATATTCGTAGACCGATGGACCCGAATATCTTGTGTGATAATTGTATGAGTTTGTTCTCATATTGTTGATATCATGATTTGATAAACCGAATGCAGAATAAATATTTCGATCTGATTTGATCAATCATTTCTGTATCTATCGTCTTTTCTTTCTCGTCTTCCTTGCAAATTTCGAGGACGAAATTTTTTTAAGGGGGGAATCTGTAACATTCCTGAAAAATTATCAAGTTTAACTTGGCAATTAAATTAATTTTTGTAGATAAATTGTGAATTAATTAAGGATTTCTAGAATAAATAAATAATTTTTGATTATAAATAGAAATTTAATTAGAAATTTAAGTATAAGTAGTTTACAAATAAATATTGGATTTAGGAAAATATAATGTATTAAAAATAAAAATATAAATTAAAAGCTTGAGATTAATAAAAAAGATAATGATAGTTGTTTTCTAAAATATTAATTATATTTGGAAGATGTATTAATTTTCATAATATTATTTTTGAGTTAAGATTTTCTTATATAAATAAATGTGACTAATTGTTAATATGAAATCAAAATTTTTACGTTCTTCTTTTCTTTTAAAAGTTGTACAAAAATAAATAGATAATTAATATAAAAAAATGTATGAATAAAAATTGTAAAAATATATAAGTATATAAACATTATGAACAAAAAATTAAATGTAAGAAAATAATTGAAATAAATTTTGTTGTGTAAATATAAATATAAATATGAAGGAAATGTAAACAATTTTGAAATGAAGGCATATGTATACATGTTTATACCAATGAATAAAAGTTATGTTTATTTATAAAAGAATATGATATAAAATTTATTTTTAAAATTCTTTTATCTTTGAAAATTACAAATGTAAACATACCTTTAGATCTTACATATATATAGACACACACACACACACACAAAATGACATCATTACTTTTTTTTAAAATATTGAAATTTAAAATTACAAGAAACTATACATCTCCCCATAAGTAATCATATCACATCTTGGAAAATCTAAACGAAATAGTAGAAAAGAGATTTGCCTCACACATTTCAACATCATAAAGCTGAACCTGTTTCAGTCCATATTCATCAAGCTCATCTTGTCTCAATTCGAAATGGAAAGCACAGTTAAATAAAAAAAATCACCTCAAACTCAAAAGCTTCAGATCATCTTCCAGTTTGCCAGTTCAAACAAAACAAAGTATTCAAGAGCAACAGATCTGAAAGCAAACTAAAAAGAAATCTCAAGCCAAAGATTTAAATCAAAGTCTGGGGATTCATACAGCAACTAGGAAACTTAAAAACATCAAGGCAAGTAAAGTTTTCTTAAAAAAATAAATAAAAATAAATTGAGTTTGTTAAACATTGAGGAAACAAGGATTTAAACCATTGAAACCATCAATTATTTCCAGCAAAGTTTAAAAACAAATCAAATGCAAAGGTTCAACTCAATGTGGATATCAAGTATCAGACCAAAGATAAAGGTTTTCAAAATCAAAATGCTCGGTTTCAAAGCCACTGATCAAAAGTTCAAATCCAAGTTCCATTCTTGGCTCTGCTTTTAAACCATTCACTGTGAGCAATCCTTCATCCTCTTTTATCTGATGCATATATATAAAACTCTGTTGTTAATTGCTTCTCTGTCTTCATGCTTGTGAGCAAATTTTTCCACCCTGTTATATGTTGTTGTTTGTGACAAAATCGTCCAAGCTTTCAATTAACGAATTTGTGTGGTAGGTTAATTGATTCATGCCTGAGTATATGTAGATATCCACCTCTATTACATTCTACAGTTTATAAAAAAATAAAAATAAACTGTGAGCAAACTATCCTTTTATTTATAGTTTGTGATGAATGATTGACATATATACTGTGAAAATCTTTGGTATGCATGTGAATAGGGGTGTATATGTATAAAATGGATGTGCATGCTTTTGATAGGGGTCTGTTAGTGACAAGATAACCAAACTCAAGAGGAAAAAATTTATATCTCAGATTTTAAATAAATTTAGATGATGATTTCCAAATGAAAGTTGATCATAACAGTGTAATGCTAATTTTAAAAAGTATTGCAAACATATTCATGGAATAAGTATTTTAAAATTTGAGCATTACAGTAATAAACACCTATTTTATCAGAAATTCAAGTGTCGAAATTCCTAGTTTCAGTTATAGGGCGTGATTCGTGCTGTAAATTGATGAATTTTGATAACAAGATTAAGATTTTTAATTTAGTAGTTTTTGGGAAATCTCAAGTTGAACTGGAAAGAGATATTTCTCATTTTCTGGTGATCCACGGCGTACTGTAGGTCGTGGTTCTCGGTGAAGCAAGCTGGAGTATTGGTGAACTTAGGAAAAATAGCCTAGAATTTTCTAGAGTGTCGTGTTGGCCGAACTGTGGTAATATAGGGTTTAAGTGTCAGTTTTGATAGCAGTTGTTCTCGGGGTGATGGCGACGCCAAGGGGAGATCGGACGAGGTCGAATTCGGTGGGTTCGATGCTTTGCTTCATGGCGAGGTTTGGGATAAACAGTTGAACCTTCTGGTGGCCGAGATCGGTGGTGCGAGGCAAATTCGTGTGATGGGTTTTGAGTTAGAAGTTGATCAGGAACTTAAATTTCGATACCGGACGAAATTGTTGGAACTGGGTTGGGGAGTTCGAACTCGGGGTCAAAGGTGACCCGGGGTTGGTCGCGACGTTGGTCAAGGAGGGTCGGAGTACCTGGACACGTGCACGGTGTCGCATTCGTGTCAGCATGTTGGGTTTTGAGGGGAAGACATTGACTCGAAGCTTAACTCGAGAAAGAGACGATGGAACTCGGATTCGAGTACGAGGAATTTAGGCAATTAACTCGAGTTTTACCGTGTTGTTCAAATTTTAAAATGTAAAAGGAAGAGGAGAAGGAGAACGCGAGTTTCCCGGAGTCGAGCCCGAGTGATTCGATTATGGCTTGGGATTTTTTTTTGGTGTTCTACTCGGGTAGATGAACGTGTGGCTGGGGAAGTGAATATACAACAAGTTTTATTTTAATGTTATTTTAGTCGATTATTTAACAAAGTTTAAGCTATTTAAATGATAAAACAAGTTTTGACAAACATAGGAGGATGAACTAATGTTGAATTAAATAAAGTTTTCAAAGTTATTAATCATATTTTTGAAGTGAAAATGAAAATTTAATGAGTTTTTAACAAAGCCTCAAATTTTTTTTTAAGTTAAACATTAAAAAAATTGATTTGTTTTTTTTAAAATAATATATATATTATGTACTTTATTTTTCATGCCTTCAAATAGAATCTAATAATTAATTATGGGGATAGGTGATTAATTATCAATATAATTAAATTAAAGGTTATTTGTTTAATCAAAGTGATTTGTTAAATTTTATTAATCCATTAAGAATTAAGGTAAAATTATTACATGATTTGGGTTAATTAAATAACGACTTAAAGATCAATTAATGAAAGCAATTGAGGAATGATTTATTATTAAAGATAATTAATAAATTAATTAAGTAATGAAGGATAATTAATCAATGTAATTAAGGTAATTTAAATTAAGAAATAATTAATTTATAAAAGTAATCAAGAGTTGGTTAATCAACAGTTAAGGATAAATTAATTTAGGTAATTAATTGATTACTAAGGGATAATTACTTAATTTAAAGTAATTAATTATTGATCAAAGTTAATAAACCAAGTGATAATTAAATTATGTGATTAGGGATAATCAATAATTATTATTAAAGGATAATTAATTAAATGATAATAAATCAAATGGTGATTAATTCAGGTAATTAAATTAAGGATAATTAATTTATTTAAAGTTAAATTAATTAATGAAGAATAATAATTAATTGATTAATCAAGGGTTAAATTAATTAATTAAAGATAATTAATTAAATGGTTAATTAAATAATTAAAGGTAAATTCTTTAATAATTAAAAGTTGATGAATTATAATTAAAGGTTAATTAATTCATTACTAAAGGTTAATTAGATAACCGATTAAAGAGCATTTAATAAAAATGATTTGTAAATTATTAATATTAATTAACCAGGATTAGTAATTCATAGATAATTAAATCTGATTTGAATTAATCAGACAATTAACTAATTTTACTTATGGATGTTTGGATTCTATTGAATGATTGAATTGTTTGATATCCCTGATTGTGATGCTCTGTTTTGATTTGAGCTATGTTTACCGTGATTTATTATCTGTGATATATACCTGTGATATCTGAATGAAAGATAAGCGTTACAATTGGTTAGTACCGCTTATCAAATATAAGCGTTATAGTTTATACCGCTTATTAAATATATTGTTGTTCTTGTATCTGTGCTGATTGATGATGTGGCACTTTTATTGTGTAAAACCCCTGGACCACACTTATACACACACAAATATGGATTGCACGTGGAAATGATTAAGTCACAGATTTTGAAATAGTTTTAAAGATTGAATTTTTGAATCCAAAATAGTTTTGGAATTAAAAGCTTTTGAAAAGTAAATTTCAAAAAATAAAAGTTAATTTTGAATAACTTGATTGAGTTTTGAAATTCAAATAATTTGATTTAAATTTGAATTCAATATTTGAAATTGAATTCTATGATTTGGAACTATGGTTCAAAAAGGTTATTCAACTTATAAATATGTTTATATGGGTTTTTAAACCATTTTAAAAGTGTTGGTTTGGGAATTTAAATTTAACCCAAGATTTTAACTTGTATAAATGAAATCGGATTTTTCCAGAATGAAAACTATTTGTTTTCAAATAATAAAAGCTTTCACATAAGAAATGAACTTCCAATTAGTGTTAAAAGGAATTCAAGTTTGAAATGAAAATAATTTTCCAAGTTATGAATAAATCTTTGGAAACGAGTTTGAAAGCTATAAATTAAATCCTTGATTTAAAGATTTAATGAGTTAATCCAATTGAAATGGAAATTGTTTTGGAAATCTATAAATAGATCTTTGTGAAAGTGAGCGAACTTTGTGGAATAAATCTTTCTGTTTAAAGATTTAGAATGGTAATTTGTTTAACCATTTAAAAGAAATATTTTGGGTTTTATAAGTTGTGACTTAACTGAAATCCCATATCCATATGTTTTTAAATATCGCGCTCGCTATTCGGTTTAGCCGGGAGAGGACCTTGTGTCATATAACCCATTCCGAATAGTGATACGACGTTATGGATTGCAATTGAAGACCGGTGTTGAAGACCGGGTGTCTTCGAGAACGGTAGGATAACCTGTCGATTGACTCTGCACTGATTTGCTCCGGTATAGAGTTCTCCCTATGTGATGGGAAGTCCGATCGGGATTGTGGATACCCGGATTGGCAAGGGCTTCTTCGGAAGGGCCTTCGGTTCTGTTCGAACCCGGAACAGACTTGTATGGTTGTATGTCTGACACTACACTTTGAGATATTAAACTGATCTCTATTAAATACATTTCTGCTTGGTGGCAGAGAATTTATTCTCTTAGCTTAACACCCTTCTCTGAGACGTACGAGCTCAGAGGTTATGTAGTCGATATTTATCAGTGATATATTCCCAATTTGGTAGTGTGGCATGCTAAGTGCTGCTGTGTGTTGATGATCATTTGTTGATCATTTGATCAAAGCATGGCTTTTGTATAAAGCGTATCTTTGTGGACGAGACTGCATCAGGACCTCACACCTCGGAAATGGTCGAAACAGGAAAGATGCGGCAAGGTTATGAGGGTCGCGCCCTTTAGGGTGTGTCATTCCCTTCTGGTAAAGGGTGGTCATGGTATGGAGCCCAGATGCTTACTCATGTGGATACTGCAGATCTATTACTTTGTGATTGCTTTGTGGTTGTTGGATTAGAGGTACCTCGGATAAAGGTCCCAAAGGACCGGGGGATGGCATGCTCGAGTAGTAGTTACCTAGTTACAGAGGTAACCCGGCCTTGTGTTGGAAGAGATCCGGTTAGGTTCTCGGGACGTTCCGCCAGAGGCGATCCCATGTGGCAGTAGGAAGTTCCTTAGCCTGACCATTTGTTGGAAATCCATTCTTCAATACGCGCCTTGTACGGTTTTAGTTGTATTACCTGCCATCTACTTATGGTGGCGCCCCACTGTTTAGATGGTAGCTATAGTAGGCATACGATACTGGTCGTATGTTGGCTAGGATTTATATTTTACTTTCGAAAGATTTTTCTACACTTTGCACTTATAGTAATAATATCAAAGAAATTTCTCGTATCAAGCATATTTGACTATCATAAGGAGAAATCTCCTCCAATTCTGCGTTTGCATTGTGTGTGTGGCGGGAGGCCTTATGGTAGTTTCATTTTTCAAAAAGCATTGCGAATTTCAAATTCAAATTCTTTTGTTTGTTTTAAAGACCAAATATTTTTGTTTGCTCATACCAGTCCCATGACTGACCTGGAGTTTATTGTTCCTTTCCTAAACTCTGGGTGCCCACTATTTTCCTACACGGGCAGTCTAGAGTTGGGGTTTTCAGATAATCAATAGTAGGTGTGGATTCAATAGCTTTCATCCTAGGATTTGGCAATCCTTTGCACACCAGACTTGCTTATCTTTGTGCATTGTGATTGAGAGTTCGAGCTATTGCTGGATTGGTGTTTTGAAGATGGAGTTCTTTCTTGAAGACTATATTGGAGATTTTTGTTCCGCTGTTAGTGTTGTCTTTTTCCTTCCGCTGCTTTTGTCTTGTATCATATCTCTGATGTATATTCATTATATCATTCTGTTGTATCAAATGTTGTATATTGATATATTCTGTTTCTTCCGCTGTGTTGTACTTAATGTGTTATAAGCTCCGGCACGACTCGAATTTCAACGTTTGAATTTGCGGCATTTGAATACGAGTGTCGTATTCGGTGCCGATTTTCGAACGATGGAATTTGGACCGTGACAGAGTTCATAAAATTGGGTGGAATCAGAATTTGAGCTATAAATTAAAATTCAACTTGGAGTGTTAACACATTTAATGCATTTGGAAATGCGTCGAAAAAATGAATTTGGATTAAAATAATAATGGTTTAAATTGCAAATAAAATCCAAATAAGTGGAAATAAATTGGAAATGGCCATGTAATCAATTGAATGAGTTGAATCTGAAAAGTTAAAGTTTATAATAGCTAATCAAATGAAATTGTAAATTTAGAATGAGGTTTAATTGAGATAGAATTAAGTTGAATAGAAAATCAAATTTACTTGTAAAATGAAAATGAGCTTAAGAATAAAATTTGAATAAATTGAAGTAAATTAACTTAAAGTTAAATAAATGGAAGAGAGTTGAATTGAATTCAACTTAAACTAAATTTAATGATATTGGGTTGGATTTAAATCAAGTGAAAATAAATTTTAATCGAAATAAAATTCGGTGAGTTACAGATAATATTTAATGGAATGAAATGCTTAAATAAATAATTGTAAACCATTTAAATTGTTAAGGAATTGAAATAACTAGAGACAATAAGGAAAATAGAATGTTTTCAAGTTAATAGAATGGTTTTAAATAAATGCGGATAAGAAATGAATCGCAAATGAATAGATCGTGAATAAAATTGAAATGGTTATTGAGTGAAATAGCCTGTATTGTTTTCGAGCTAAATAAAATAGTTTGGAATAAACAATTTTGAAATGAATTGTAAATGAAAGGATTGTAAATGAAATTTAAACAGAATGTGTCGAGCTAGATCAAATGGTTTTTAATGGAACCTGTTTGAATAATGAAGTGAATGGATTCGAATTTGAAATGCAATGAAAATGAGAATATATGGATTGTGAATAAATTTAAAAATGGAATAGAATTAAGTATAAATTGTGACGACCCAAACTCGATGTCCAATAAACGACATCAGATTCGCATCGTCGGAGCTTATAACAACAATTAGATGAATATAAAACAGCGGAACAGAATCAATATCATAAATAACATCACTGTTACAACATAATATCCATACTATAACAGAGTACATAGTATATAAACCACAATCTCTAAATACAACATCCTGATAACATAACAGTGATCACATATCCAAAAGTCCTCAAATGAAAGAGGTGATAACGAACTCCCAAAAGCTAAACACCTGCAATCTCCAAAAGCTCCTAAGGTATCTCCAAGATAAAAGCTCCAAAATACTGCTACTCCAAAATAACCTAAACCTGCTACTAGGCTGCCCGTGTGGAAATAATGGGCACCCAGAGTTTAGGAAAGAAAACAATAAACTCCGGATCAGTCATGGGACTGGTATGAGTAAACAAAACAGTAGTTACTTTTAAGTAAAACAAGATTTATAAAAGAATTTTCGGAATGCTTTTAAAAATGGAACTACCATAAGACCTCCCGCCACACACACAATGCAAACGCAGAATTGGAGGAGATTTCTTCTTATGATAGTTAAATATGCTTGATACGAGAAAAGAAATTCTTTGATATTATTACTAATGCATAGTGAAGTAAATCATTTCAAAAATAGAATATTAATCTTAGCCAACATAGACATTCCGAACTATGCCTACTATAGCTATCATGTTTTGTGGCAGGTTACCGCCACGCTGCATGACAGGTTCTACAACTAAAACCGTACAAGTCTCGTATTGTTTCTTTGGATTTCCAACAAATGGTCAGGCTAAGGAACTTCCTACTGCCACATGAGATCGCCTCTGGAGGGACGTCCCGAGAACTTAACCAGCTCTCTGCCAACACAAGGCCGGGTTACCTTTGTCACTAGGTAACTACTACACGAATATGCCACCTCCCGGTCCTTTGGGACCTTTATTAGAGGGCCCTCTATCCAAAACAACAACCACACAGTAAATGAGATTGGAGTTACCACACAGGTAAATATCTGGGCTCCATACCATGACATCACCTTTTTCCAGAAGGAAATGACATACCCTAAAGGGCGCGGCCCTCATAACCTTGCCGCATTTTTCCTGTTTCGACCATTTCCGGGTTGTGAGGTCCGATGAGGTCTCGTCCACAAAGACACGCTTTATACAAAAGCCGTGCTTTGGGTCAACAAATGATCATAGAAATGATCACCAAGATAGACGATCAAACTAATGATCCTATCATAAACGATCAACACAATGATCATTTCACAGCAACACTCAACATGTCACATTACCAAATTGGGATTATATCGCTGATAACTTCAACTACATAACCTCTGAGCTCGTACGTCTCAGAGAAGGGTGTTAAGCTAAGAGAATAAATTCTCCGCCACCAACAGAAATATATTTGAAAGAATCTGCTTTATATCTCAATTTGTAATGTCAGACACACAATCCATACAAGTCTGTTCTGGGCTCGAACAGAACCGAAGGTACTTCCAAAGAAGTCCTCGCAATCCGGATATCCACAATCCTGATCGGATTCCCCATCACATATGGAGAACTCTATACCGGAGCAACTCGGTGCAGAGTCAATCGACAGGTCATCCTATCGCTCTCGCGAATACCCGGTCTTCAACACCGGTCTTCAAATGCTATCCAATTCGACGTATCACTATTCAGAATGGGTTATACGACACAAAGGTCATCTCCCGTTTAAACCGAATAGTGAGCGTTAATTTAAAAACAATGTGAATGTCATTCATAACAATTCACAGGTTCGATGTGGGTTTCGGATAACAAACTGAAATCCGATTCCCTGTCGCATCGAAGTTTTAAATGCCGTTTCACGGACAACAGGGTTTTCACATCAATACAGAACAAATCATAATCACAGTGCATCACGTGGCAATTACATCCTACAGAATTACAAACAGAACAAAGATATCAATGTAAATTAACAACAGTAGTTAATTACTTTCCAATGTGATTTATGTGCCACTAAATTAATTAAATTAAATGATAAGAATTTGGATAAATAAATTAAATTTTTGATTACTCAATTTATTGTTTCAAAATTTACAAATTCTTACTTACAAATTTATTTAAACACTTAATTGTTTATCAATCAATTTAATTACAAGTTTGTAAATCATTCTTAAAATTTCTTTTCAAAATCATTGATTAATGACAATTATTCACTTTAATTATCATTTTAAACTACAATTCAATTAGATCTCAATTGAATATATTAATTTATTATTCCTTAATAACTTATTTTAATGTAACTATCAATTTTGAATTAATCAATTTAAATTATCAACTTAATGATCTTTAAATTTACAACTTTAATTTTTAATTGCTTTTATCTATTTATTATTATTTATTAAAAAGTAATTTTAAATCATAAATTATTTAATCATTAATTTATTAACTTCACATTCCATTTACAAACGATCTTCATTTTATAAACAATGCTTATGAAAATAGTTTAAACTTAAATTGTTTATATTACAAAGCACCTATTTTCTCAACATGGTTGCCTTAAAAATTTTGAATGGGCTTAGCCCATTATAAACAACCCGAGTCGGTCACGCGTTTCACTCGCGTCAATCCCTTTCTTCCCACTCCCCAGTTTCTTATTTTCTTTCAGTTTCTTTTTTTTTTTTTTTTTATTTACGCGCATATAAATCAACACTGGAAATAAAGTCTCCGCCACATGCTTCGAGTTCGATCCCGAGTTCGAACCCCCTACGCTCGATAACACCCCCGAGCACCCAGGCCATACCCCCTCTACTGACACAGAGGCCAACGCGAAAATCTCCTGATACCCAAACCATCGCCGTGCACATGCACGGCGACTCGCCGCCGTTCTGGCGAACACCACCCACCTCCGCAAATCACAAACCACACCCATACTCGAAATCAAAGTTTGATTCGAAGCCATTCTCTCCAGAACGAAATTCGACTTTTCGTTCGACACTGCAATACGAACCCATTGAACAAAATCACTTCGCCGCCACGCCTCGAGCCACCAGAAAATCTACAACTCCGTCCATAGCTCGACAACACCCCAAGCTATCTTTCCCCAATTCCTCGTGAAGCTCGGTCAACCCAAAAATGCGCAATCCCCTTTTTGCTAAGCACGTTCAAACTGGAACAAAAACCCTAAAACGATCTCTTATTCCAAATCTATGCAATAGAAAATTTCTTTGAAAATTTTCATGAAGTCTCGGATATTCAAGCTTGCTACAAACCAGATTTTAGCATTTATAATTGAATCAATTGTTAAGAATTTAGAAAAATGCAAATTGATCAAAGTTTCAAACTGCTCTTGAAACACTTCATTAAAAATTCTCATTATTGTTTTAGAAATCATAGATTTTAGTATAGATTCAGATTATAACCTTGAATTAATATTTTTCAACCTTTCATTTTTATCAAATTTCAACTTGAAAACCTGTAAAGCATATTCCAGTGGAAAGAAATCTACTGCAGGTTAAAACAATCTTTACAAAAACTTGTTTTAAGATTAAAACAACTTGATCTATTTGAAAACCCAAGCTTGTCAGTGATTTAAAGTAAATAGACTTTAGTTTTGAAACAAATAAAATCCCTGTATAAAGGTTTACAGAGACATAGCATCACTGTGAAATCATGTGTAGCATGAACCAAAGCAGTTTATAATTGAAGTTTAAACTATTTTAAACAAACTTAAAATTCTTTACAAAAACATGTTTACTCACTTGGCAATATTTGAAACAGAGAATATGTTGATCTTCTTTGAACTGCAGTTCCAAATCTTATTCTCTGGTTTGTTTTTGTTTCCTTTTCTTTCTTCAGCAAGTTGTTTTGAACTTGTATATTTTTCAAAGTTTATTTTATGTTCTTTGCTAAGTTGTTGGCTGAAAGAACTGAAACAAATGTTCTTATTTATAGAGGGAATTGTGTACAGGTTCAATATATTCTGCATAGTTTCTAAATACAGGTTGATGTGATCTTTATCTATGCGAGACAGTAAATGCATTTAATGAAGCATGGATTCACAGTTGATGTCTTGCTTGAGGTTGCTAAAGTAATGGCATTAAATGAAGCATGTTTGTAATGCTTCCCTGCACACTTGTATATTACAGCATACTGTTTTGTTTATTATTATTATTTTTTTTATACAAATTTACCTTACTTTACTTTGTTATATGGGAGAGTCTTGTTTCAGTTTTATATTTTCCTTATGTCTACACATTAGTTTACTGCCCTTTTTTTATTTTATTTTTTCTTTCTTTATTACTTTGTTTTCTTGTTTATTTATTTGTTCATTTGTTTGATCTTTTGTTTAACTATTTGTTTATTTATTCTCTTATGTCTTTATAGTGTTTATAGCAACTTGTTTTAGTTATTAACTTTCAATATTTATGTGATTTTATTACAATATATATTTTCTTAAATTTTTATTTCTATTCAAGATTTAACTTATTAATATTAAATCTATAACTTATATTTTATTTTATTATTTATTTTTATAACTTTTCAATTTAAATTTCAAAAAGTTCAAATACATTACCAAATTTTAAATTCGAAATCCCCGGGATGTTAAAATATCCCCTCCTTAAGAAAATTTCGTCCTCGAAATTGAAAAAGAGAGAAACGTAAACAAATAATATACGAATTCAGAATTAAGGAAATGACTTACAGATTTAAGTCGAGATGTCAATTCTGCATTTGGGATACGATTTCTTCATATTATCTTCGGTCTCCCAAGTACAGTCCTTTGGATCGCCACTCCATTGAACTTTGACCAATTTCACAATCTTGTTTCTTAATCGCTTCTCATCACGATCAACAATTTTTATTGGTTCCCTTCTAACTGCCAAGTTAGGAGTGATCTCAAGATCCTGCTGAGCAGCTTCTTCAATAATATCATCTGGATCGTGCACATATTTTCGAAGATTAGAAATATGAAACACATCATGAACGCCAGACAACCAGTTGGGTAACTGCACTCTATATGCTAAAGAACCAATCCTTTCCAAAATAGGAAAAGGACCAATATAACGCGGTGCCAACTTTCCAGTTTTCCCGAATCTCAACACTCCCCGCATCGGAGATACTTTCAGAAATACAGAATCTCCAACTTGAAATTCCAAATTTCTCCTTCGACGGTCATAATAGCTCTTCTGTCGGCTTTGGGCAGTTAATAACTTCTTTCTAATAAAGTCTACCTTCTCAGTGGCTTCTTTTATCATATCTGGTCCAAGAACAAGTCTGTCACCTGATTCGATCCAGCATGTAGGTGATCGACACGGACGACCATATAAAGCTTCGAAAGGAGCCATTTCTATACTGGCCTGATAGCTGTTATTATATGAGAATTCAACCAGATGCAAATGGTCCTCCCAAGAACCACCAAAATCATGAACACAAGCACGCAGTAGGTCTTCTAGAATTCGGTTGACCCTTTCAGTCTGCCCATCAGATTGCGGATGATAAGCAGTACTGAAATTTAATTTCGTTCCCAATGCATCCTGAAATGCTTCCCAAAATCTACTAGTGAAGATCGGATCACGATCACTCACTATACTACTGGGAATACCATGGAGGCGAACAATTTCCTTTATATAAATACCTGCCAAGCTTGCTGCAGTCCGAGTAGATTTAACTGGAATGAAATGGGCATTCTTGGTTAGACGATCCATAATAACCCAAATCGCTTCATTGCCTTTCCTGGTACGAGGCAATCCATCGATGAAATCCATCGATACCTGATCCCACTTCCATTTCGGTACTTCCAAAGGTTGAAGTAAACCGGCCACTTTCCTTTGGTCGCTCTTGATTTGCTGACAAGTAGCACAACGACTCACATAAATAGATATGTCTCTCTTCATCGTCTTCCACCAGAATGTTCTTTTAACATCACGATACATTTTGTTGACTCCTGGATGGATGTTGAATTTGGACTTGTGGCATTCATTCAAAATTTCACGTTTCAGATCAGGAAAGTCTGGAACACAAATCCTGCCTTTTAATCTTATTACTCCTCTATTATCCATCTCGAAACTAGTGCCTTCTCCTTGGCAAATTCTTTTATAAATTCCCCGAAGAAACTCATCTTCATATTGCTTATTTGCGATCTTCTCAAAGAGAGTAGGAGTGATAACAAGATATGCAAGAACAGCATGTCTCCTACTTAAAGCATCAGCAACCACATTGGCTTTTCCCGGCGTATATTGGATATCTAAGTCATAAGATGCCAGAAATTCCAACCAACGTTGTTGTCGCAGATTCAGATCCTTCTGGGAGAAAAGATATTTCAAGTTTTTATGATCGGTGAATAATTCGAATTTTTCACCTAAAACAAAGAAAGTTTATTAAGTATATTTCTTTAGTTAATTTCGCAAATTATTTAGAAAGCTGAAAAGATTCTTACCCAGAAGATAGTGTCGCCAGATTTTCAAAGCGAAAACAACAGCTAACAGTTCCAAATCATGTGTTGGGTAGTTCTTCTCATGTGGACGTAATTGTCTACTCGCGTAGGCAACCACCTTTCCATTTTGCATTAATACTGCACCTACCCCTTCACCACTTGCATCAGTATAGACAGATAAGCCTTGGTTTCCGTTAACAATAGTGAGAACAGGAGCAGTGGTCAATCTCTTTTTCAACTCTTGAAAAACTTCTTCACATTTCGGAGTCCAATCAAATTCTACATCTTTCATTGTTAGCTTAGTCAATGGGCTAGCCAACTTGGAAAAATCTTGAACGAATTTCCGGTAATAGCCTGCTAAACCCAAAAAGCTTCGAACTTCTTTTGGAGTAGTGGGTTGTTTCCAATCAAGAATAGCGGAAATTTTGCTAGGATCTACTGAAATTCCTTCTTCGTTAACAATATGGCCAAGGAATTTGACTTCATTGACCCAGAAGTGGCATTTGGAAAATTTTGCATATAGAACATTTCTCCTCAAAATTTCTAAGACAATTCTAAGATGCTTGGCATGCTCATCTTCAGTTTTGGGAAAAATTAAGATGTCATCAATGAATACAAGCACAAATTTATTCAAAACTTCCCGAAACACACGAGTCATGAGATCTACGAAGTATGCTGGAGCATTGGTTAGTCCGAAAGGCATAACTAACCATTCATAGAACATATTAGGACCTCTGAAAGCGGTCAGATGTACACAATCTTCAGCGATTCGTAATTGATGAAATCCTTGGGCTAGATCCATTTTTGAAAAGAAACGAGCGCCGTGCAACTGATCAAATAAATCATCAATCCTGGGCAATGGAAATTTATTCTTGAGAGTTTGTTTATTTAGATCGCGGTAATCTACACACAATCTCAAGGATCCGTCTGATTTAGCAACAAATACGACGGCTGAGCCCCATTCAGAAACACTGGGTCTAATTAATCCTTTTGCTCGTAGCTCATCAGTTTGATGAACTAATTCAATCTTTTCCCTGGGTGCCATCCTGCGATTTGCGTGAACAACAGGACGAGTATTAGGTACAAGATCAATTCGGAATTCTATTTCTCGATGAGGAGGTAAAGATTTCACTTCTTCAAATACATCAGAAAAATCCCGAACAACAGGTATAGACTCCAAACTGGGTTCAGGATAACCCAAATTATACATCAACCCTTCCCTTTTAGGACTAGGGACCTCACAAGAAATTTCGATGAAATCCCCAAATTCGGTTTTAATCGAAATCAATCGATTGCTGCAATCCAATCTGGCTTCATATTTTTCTAGCCAATCCATTCCGAGTAAGACTTCAAACTCGTTAAAATCTAGAACGAAGAGACCAATGGGGAATTGATAATGAGAATATGAGATAGGAACGTCTCTACATCGAAGACAAAGATTTGCAGGACCTCCAACTGGATTCCTTACGCATATAGGCTCATCAACAAAATCAGGTTCAAGATTCAATTCCTTAATAGCTTGTTGAGAGATAAAACTATGTGTAGCGCCCGTATCAAATAGAACTCTAACAATATTATCATAAATGCTAAGATTACCTTCCAGAACTTCTTTTCCTTTTGCTGCTTTGGAAGTTGCAGGTTGGTCCTTGACTGCGTATACCTTTGCTGTCTGAGCTTGTTTCATGGTTGGACAGTCTTTAACTTCATGCCCCACCTTCTGACAGTAATAGCACTTCCTAGGTTGTTCTTGAGCGGATTGACTGACTTGTTTCTTAGGCTTCATACATCTGCTCGAATAGTGGCCCTTCTCCAAGCAATTATAACAAGTAACATTTTCTGCCGCGCTTCCCTGAATGCTCTTCTTCTTCTCGTTGCCTTGCCAAGGTTTCTTGCCTCCGAATTTTCGCTTCTTCCAATTTTGGTTGCCTGAATTACCTTTCTCCACAGTTGCTTCCTGTATATCAAGAGTAGCGTACCTGTAACCCATATCTACTAAATTTGAGAAAGATTCTTTAACATGACCCGTCATTCTTCCATGATATTTCTGGTTCATTCCCCGGATAAACCTTTCGTTCTTCTTCAGAGGTGTATTTAGCAATTCCGGACCAAACCGAGATAGTTCAGTGAATTTATTCAAGTATTCTTCAAACGACAAACTTCCTTGTTTCAAATCCAGAAATTCCTGATACATTCTAGAAACACCCGCCGATGGCATGTAACGTTTCTCAAACACTTCTTTAAAACGATCCCAAGTGAATTCTTCCTCGGGTTCATCTACAATGATGGTTTCCCACCAAGCTGAAGATTCTCCTTGGAGTTGCCAAGAAGCTATAAGTCTTTTCTGCTCATCCTGCAATTTTAGCCCTTTAAAAATCTTTTCACACGATCTTACCCAAGCTTGAGCGTCAATAATTGACTCTTTTCCAATAAATGGTTTGCCACCAAGCTTTTCAAACTTCTTATATAATTCAGCCAAGTCTGGCTGCTGTTGAATTTCTATTACTGCTTCCGCGGATGCGGGAATTTGATTGGGTGCTGCAGCATTGGCTTGACCCCTAATTCTTCCTCTGCGTCCACTCATTTTCACTATCTGAGATTAGTAAGAAAATTGATTTAGATATGCAGACGAAATATCTTAAGGAATATCAGCAGTAAAAATAACAGACTAAGAAATTTCAAAGTTTCAATTTTGATTATACTCATTCTAGGGTATACTTCACCCTATCTCTAATGAGCCATCTAATGTGTTATACTCCGTAGCTAAAGTTCTTACTCAACCAACAGCTCTGATACCACTTTGTGACGACCCAAACTCGATGTCCAATAAACGACATCAGATTCGCATCGTCGGAGCTTATAACAACAATTAGATGAATATAAAACAGCGGAACAGAATCAATATCATAAATAACATCACTGTTACAACATAATATCCATACTATAACAGAGTACATAGTATATAAACCACAATCTCTAAATACAACATCCTGATAACATAACAGTGATCACATATCCAAAAGTCCTCAAATGAAAGAGGTGATAACGAACTCCCAAAAGCTAAACACCTGCAATCTCCAAAAGCTCCTAAGGTATCTCCAAGATAAAAGCTCCAAAATACTGCTACTCCAAAATAACCTAAACCTGCTACTAGGCTGCCCGTGTGGAAATAATGGGCACCCAGAGTTTAGGAAAGAAAACAATAAACTCCGGATCAGTCATGGTACTGGTATGAGTAAACAAAACAGTAGTTACTTTTAAGTAAAACAAGATTTATAAAAGAATTTTCGGAATGCTTTTAAAAATGGAACTACCATAAGACCTCCCGCCACACACACAATGCAAACGCAGAATTGGAGGAGATTTCTTCTTATGATAGTTAAATATGCTTGATACGAGAAAAGAAATTCTTTGATATTATTACTAATGCATAGTGAAGTAAATCATTTCAAAAATAGAATATTAATCTTAGCCAACATAGACATTCCGAACTATGCCTACTATAGCTATCATGTTTTGTGGCAGGTTACCGCCACGCTGCATGACAGGTTCTACAACTAAAACCGTACAAGTCTCGTATTGTTTCTTTGGATTTCCAACAAATGGTCAGGCTAAGGAACTTCCTACTGCCACATGAGATCGCCTCTGGAGGGACGTCCCGAGAACTTAACCAGCTCTCTGCCAACACAAGGCCGGGTTACCTTTGTCACTAGGTAACTACTACACGAATATGCCACCTCCCGGTCCTTTGGGACCTTTATTAGAGGGCCCTCTATCCAAAACAACAACCACACAGTAAATGAGATTGGAGTTACCACACAGGTAAATATCTGGGCTCCATACCATGACATCACCTTTTTCCAGAAGGAAATGACATACCCTAAAGGGCGCGGCCCTCATAACCTTGCCGCATTTTTCCTGTTTCGACCATTTCCGGGTTGTGAGGTCCGATGAGGTCTCGTCCACAAAGACACGCTTTATACAAAAGCCGTGCTTTGGGTCAACAAATGATCATAGAAATGATCACCAAGATAGACGATCAAACTAATGATCCTATCATAAACGATCAACACAATGATCATTTCACAGCAACACTCAACATGTCACATTACCAAATTGGGATTATATCGCTGATAACTTCAACTACATAACCTCTGAGCTCGTACGTCTCAGAGTAGGGTGTTAAGCTAAGAGAATAAATTCTCCGCCACCAACAGAAATATATTTGAAAGAATCTGCTTTATATCTCAATTTGTAATGTCAGACACACAATCCATACAAGTCTGTTCTGGGCTCGAACAGAACCGAAGGTACTTCCAAAGAAGTCCTCGCAATCCGGATATCCACAATCCTGATCGGATTCCCCATCACATATGGAGAACTCTATACCGGAGCAACTCGGTGCAGAGTCAATCGACAGGTCATCCTATCGCTCTCGCGAATACCCGGTCTTCAACACCGGTCTTCAAATGCTATCCAATTCGACGTATCACTATTCAGAATGGGTTATACGACACAAAGGTCATCTCCCGGTTTAAACCGAATAGTGAGCGTTAATTTAAAAACAATGTGAATGTCATTCATAACAATTCACAGGTTCGATGTGGGTTTCGGATAACAAACTGAAATCCGATTCCCTGTCGCATCGAAGTTTTAAATGCCGTTTCACGGACAACAGGGTTTTCACATCAATACAGAACAAATCATAATCACAGTGCATCACGTGGCAATTACATCCTACAGAATTACAAACAGAACAAAGATATCAATGTAAATTAACAACAGTAGTTAATTACTTTCCAATGTGATTTATGTGCCACTAAATTAATTAAATTAAATGATAAGAATTTGGATAAATAAATTAAATTTTTGATTACTCAATTTATTGTTTCAAAATTTACAAATTCTTACTTACAAATTTATTTAAACACTTAATTGTTTATCAATCAATTTAATTACAAGTTTGTAAATCATTCTTAAAATTTCTTTTCAAAATCATTGATTAATGACAATTATTCACTTTAATTATCATTTTAAACTACAATTCAATTAGATCTCAATTGAATATATTAATTTATTATTCCTTAATAACTTATTTTAATGTAACTATCAATTTTGAATTAATCAATTTAAATTATCAACTTAATGATCTTTAAATTTACAACTTTAATTTTTAATTGCTTTTATCTATTTATTATTATTTATTAAAAAGTAATTTTAAATCATAAATTATTTAATCATTAATTTATTAACTTCACATTCCATTTACAAACGATCTTCATTTTATAAACAATGCTTATGAAAATAGTTTAAACTTAAATTGTTTATATTACAAAGCACCTATTTTCTCAACATGGTTGCCTTAAAAATTTTGAATGGGCTTAGCCCATTATAAACAACCCGAGTCGGTCACGCGTTTCACTCGCGTCAATCCCTTTCTTCCCACTCCCCAGTTTCTTATTTTCTTTCAGTTTCTTTTCTTTTTTTTTTTTTTATTTACGCGCATATAAATCAACACTGGAAATAAAGTCTCCGCCACATGCTTCGAGTTCGATCCCGAGTTCGAACCCCCTACGCTCGATAACACCCCCGAGCACCCAGGCCATACCCCCCCTTACTGACACAGAGGCCAACGCGAAAATCTCCTGATACCCAAACCATCGCCGTGCACATGCACGGCGACTCGCCGCCGTTCTGGCGAACACCACCCACCTCCGCAAATCACAAACCACACCCATACTCGAAATCAAAGTTTGATTCGAAGCCATTCTCTCCAGAACGAAATTCGACTTTTCGTTCGACACTGCAATACGAACCCATTGAACAAAATCACTTCGCCGCCACGCCTCGAGCCACCAGAAAATCTACAACTCCGTCCATAGCTCGACAACACCCCAAGCTATCTTTCCCCAATTCCTCGTGAAGCTCGGTCAACCCAAAAATGCGCAATCCCCTTTTTGCTAAGCACGTTCAAACTGGAACAAAAACCCTAAAACGATCTCTTATTCCAAATCTATGCAATAGAAAATTTCTTTGAAAATTTTCATGAAGTCTCGGATATTCAAGCTTGCTACAAACCAGATTTTAGCATTTATAATTGAATCAATTGTTAAGAATTTAGAAAAATGCAAATTGATCAAAGTTTCAAACTGCTCTTGAAACACTTCATT
Source organism: Allium cepa (assembly GCA_030765085.1). Taxonomy (NCBI): domain Eukaryota; kingdom Viridiplantae; phylum Streptophyta; class Magnoliopsida; order Asparagales; family Amaryllidaceae; genus Allium; species Allium cepa. The sequence continues at coordinate 362,904,499 of CM060934.1, read as the reverse complement.
AAAAATTCTCATTATTGTTTTAGAAATCATAGATTTTAGTATAGATTCAGATTATAACCTTGAATTAATATTTTTCAACCTTTCATTTTTATCAAATTTCAACTTGAAAACCTGTAAAGCATATTCCAGTGGAAAGAAATCTACTGCAGGTTAAAACAATCTTTACAAAAACTTGTTTTAAGATTAAAACAACTTGATCTATTTGAAAACCCAAGCTTGTCAGTGATTTAAAGTAAATAGACTTTAGTTTTGAAACAAATAAAATCCCTGTATAAAGGTTTACAGAGACATAGCATCACTGTGAAATCATGTGTAGCATGAACCAAAGCAGTTTATAATTGAAGTTTAAACTATTTTAAACAAACTTAAAATTCTTTACAAAAACATGTTTACTCACTTGGCAATATTTGAAACAGAGAATATGTTGATCTTCTTTGAACTGCAGTTCCAAATCTTATTCTCTGGTTTGTTTTTGTTTCCTTTTCTTTCTTCAGCAAGTTGTTTTGAACTTGTATATTTTTCAAAGTTTATTTTATGTTCTTTGCTAAGTTGTTGGCTGAAAGAACTGAAACAAATGTTCTTATTTATAGAGGGAATTGTGTACAGGTTCAATATATTCTGCATAGTTGCTAAATACAGGTTGATGTGATCTTTATCTATGCAAGACAGTAAATGCATTTAATGAAGCATGGATTCACAGTTGATGTCTTGCTTGAGGTTGCTAAAGTAATGGCATTAAATGAAGCATGTTTGTAATGCTTCCCTGCACACTTGTATATTACAGCATACTGTTTTGTTTATTATTATTTTTTTTTATACAAATTTACCTTACTTTACTTTGTTATATGGGAGAGTCTTGTTTCAGTTTTATATTTTCCTTATGTCTACACATTAGTTTACTGCCCTTTTTTTATTTTATTTTTTCTTTCTTTATTACTTTGTTTTCTTGTTTATTTATTTGTTCATTTGTTTGATCTTTTGTTTAACTATTTGTTTATTTATTCTCTTATGTCTTTATAGTGTTTATAGCAACTTGTTTTAGTTATTAACTTTCAATATTTATGTGATTTTATTACAATATATATTTTCTTAAATTTTTATTTCTATTCAAGATTTAACTTATTAATATTAAATCTATAACTTATATTTTATTTTATTATTTATTTTTATAACTTTTCAATTTAAATTTCAAAAAGTTCAAATACATTACCAAATTTTAAATTTGAAATCCCCGGGATGTTACATAAATTGAGTTGAAATCAATTTAAATTGGTTATAAAACATAAGTACTTATTTATTCACATAGATCTTGTCAAATTGCATAGAATAAATTGTCATTTGATGTAAATGGAAGTAATTAAAATGATATTAATTGATAGGAGTAAAATAAATTGATTTTGAGATCAATTGAATTAAATATGAGTTCGTATTGCTTAAAAATAAATTTAATGTAAGCGATTGAGTTTTAAACCCTTCAAATTGACGAAGTTGTATACGAATGGATTGAAAACCATTCAAGTTGAATGAAAGTGGTTTATAAATTAATTGAAAACAGTTGAATTAGTATGAATACTATAAAAATTGCTTACGGAAAGTGTTTGATGTGCATTTCTTCTAGAATTCATGTGTTTAACTATTGCAAATAAGTGAAATGTTGTTAAACTTCATATATTTGGCACTTACATGTTTAAATTGAGTAAGTACAGGTACCTGGAAGCCGTGTGGCTGGGTTTGGTTGTGCTGACTGCTAATTAAACAAGCTGCTTGCTTAAAAATGCTAAATAAGGTACGCCTACGCAATAAAAATAGGAAATATGAACTATTTTTGGTTTTTCCGACCGTGTGGGTCGATGTATATATTTATATCTTTTGTCAAATTGTAAAAGCTCCTCCGTACAAATGAGTCTCTGCAAAATTTTCCGAAAATTTTGGGAGTTAGAAAAAATTTTGGAAATTTTTGGGAAACTTTTGTTAACGACAAAACGATTTCAAACTGGAAATTGAAATAAATTAGTAAATCAAACTAATTTTAAATAATGATATGAATTAGTTATAAATGGAAAATAAAATTTATAATATTCAGAGTTGAAGAATAAATTGAATTCATATGGAAATGGAAAAATCAATTTGAATAGAAACATATATAAACTAAACTGGTAAGGTGAAATAAATATAAGAAACACATAAAATGCTTATACTAACTTAAGTAAGCAATGATAAATTCTTAATTGGAAATTGATATTACAAATATAATCTAGGTCAATATTTGAATAAATAGATATTGACATTTGTAAGAAAGTCGATAAAATGTTTTTGAATGTTGTGATTGGATATTATTGCTAAATAAGACATGTAGGTATTATAAAGGGAAAGGAGAATTGGTTTTGATTTCAAAAGATAAAATTGAATTGCCCGACCAAAAAGGTATGTGCTTAAATTTCTGTGAAATTTGATTGGGTTTTTGGATCTAGCCACTTGGTTTTTTTTTCTTTTGGAATTTGGGAGCCCGTAGAGGCCTTTTATAGTTGTACCAAGCTAGCCGCGCAAATGAGAGCTGGCGAAATTTTAGAGAGTTATAAAAATTTTGGAAAAATTTGATAATTCAAATTTTGATTTCAAATTGAAATTTGAATGATTGAGCAAGTAATAATATTTGAATAAGTAAAGTTATTTGGAAACTAAGCAAGGTTTTAGGAAGTTGTTTGAAGTAATAACGGGTCTTTAAAAAAGGAATATGTTAAGGCAAGTTAATTAAACTGTTGGTTTTGGAAAATAGTAATGGGTATTGGACCATTCTTCCTAACTAGTAATTTCGGGGACGAAATTCTTTTAAGAGGGAAGGAATGCGACGACCCGAAATTTTCCAGCATTTAAATCGGAATATTTAATCGATTTCGAATATTTAAAGGTTAATTTCTAACTTGAATTTCAAATGTCACAATTTATTTGATATTTAAATTATTAAATTAAATAATTTGGAATTCGGTAAAATATGAAATCTGAAGTTTTAAGCCTGTTGAAAATATTTTGAAGGCTTATAAAATTTATATTGATAACACTGAAGATAATAGAAGTTTTAAAATTGAATTTAACAACGATTTGTTCGGTTTTGAAATTTTATCGTTTGAATTGAATTTAAAAATAGCTTCCGAGGCACAGTCTCGGAATTCGACGAAACTAGTTCCATTGGATCCGTATTATTGAATTATTATCGGATTTCAAATTTCATAGTAATCAGAGTTGTTGTGTGACCATACGGTAAGTAAACGCCCTGAAATTTTTAACGAAATATTTTGGAAATCTTTAATTTAAAATAGGCTAGTCAATTACTTTTCCTTTCTATGCTCACCACCTTCCTGTCATTTAATCACATACTTTCCTAATTCTATGCCGTTCAATCGACAATCAAAATGGTCGAACTAAAAAATAATAATAAAAGATAAAAATAAAAGAAGAAGCTTCAAGGGGAAGCTTTCAGCCGCGTTTATAAAAAAAAACAACAAACACAACACAATAGGGGCCAACCCCTTTTCTTCTTTTCAAAACCCCAAAGCACTCGGTGATAAAAAAATGGCAGAAATCTTTCGAGCCGAGATTTGTGAAAAAAAAGAGGGGATTTCGAAATCAAATCGATGGAACGACGAATGGGTGGAGCGCTCGCGCACGCGAGGGGTGTTCGACTCGGCGACGCGGCATCGATTCGTTCGACTTTAGGGAAGTCTCGTGGTTGGCACCGTGGCAGTCAAATCAAGGAACTCACGAATTGGTCGGCTTTAGGGAAGTCTCGTGGGTGGCACCGCACAATTCGCGCACACAGCAGGAGTGGAATCGAGTTAGGGTTTGCGGCTTGTGGTTCTTGATCGTGCGGCCTCGACTTCTAGCTTTTATGGGTAAATTCTGGGTTTGTTTCTGTAATTTTGTTTAGTTATTTTTAGGATCTAAAATGTTTAGTTATATAAAAATAATATAATTATAATAAAGATAATTTACAGTAAGTTTAAAACTTATGTTAGTTTTAATTATATATATATCTAGGCAGATTTGAAAAAAAAAAAGAAAAATGGAAAAAATAAATAAACTACAACAAAGTATGTTTATATACAGTTTACATATTTCAATATTTAATAATAATATATGTAGATAGATATACATGGGTATACAGTAAAGCAGAAAGGCTTATATAAGATTTGGAAAAAATAATAATAAGGATTTTTAAATGTTGAAGTTTATATAAATAAAAAATCAGATTTTAACCTATATAGATTATAGGTATAGTTTCAAAATAAAATAAGTATACATCTCTACTGTTTAAATATTAATAGTTCATTTTAAAATAATGAATTATGGTGATTGACGTGTTTAACTAACATATTTTAATTATTTTAATAACTAAAATGATATTTAGGGAAATTTTTAGTTTAAAACTAAATCATCTGTAAATTAAATTTATTAAAAAGAAAATAAATTGTTCGATTATTTCGAATAATAATAAATTTTATAAATTGTTTATTTAAGGCCAAACATCAGGGAATCCAAGGCAACATTGAAGTGGACTGCAAAACGAGAGAGGTGAGTTAATCTCACTCAGCTGAATTTAAATTTAAATTTAAATGATTAAATTTAAATAATTGTTTGAATGGTTGAATTGATTGATGTGCTATAGTATGGTATATTTTGGAATTGGCATTTTATATTGTGCTAATGTCTGTGGATGCAGGGAAAACAGGTTGGAGGGATCCAACTGGATCCCTCAACATTTATTTAAATTAATTAATACCCTCTGTTGTGATTATTTGATATTCTATGATGAATTATATTGGAATATTGAATGCTATGATTCGACTAGATATAATTGGGTATGATGAATTACCAAAAATATATAAATTGGATTTTGGAAAGATAATAAAAGAAGTGAAATTGTAAGTAAAATAAATATAAAAATTTGAATAAATTTAAAAATGAATTGGATATGAAATAAAGTGACTTTAAAATTCTAATAAATAAATCTTGAGTATGGAAAGGCAATATGAATAAACAAGAAGTTAATGAATTTTAATTTTCAATGATATTATTTAAAAGAGCAAAACATTTATTTAAAATGAAGATTTAAATTATTGAAAAGAATAAAGAAGAAATTGGGAATAACCTGAAAATTTGTATATTCAGTTAAAAGTTTAAAATCAAACGGATAATAATAATAATAATAAAGTCCATAATTAACGAACTATGAAATGAATTAAGTAAGTAAAGAAATTTATTTCGAAGGGAGTAAATTGGAAATCAATTTGGGAAATTAATTAAGTGATTGAAGTTGGAATTTTTCTCTGGATAACCAAGTACGTTTATAAAGTAAATTTTTAAATATAAGTTAAAAGTTTTAAAGTTGTTTTAAAAAGCAAGTTTGGAAAATTTATTATTTCTAATATTTAAATTATAAAAGTAAGTATTTTCTTTAATCTATTATGGTAGTAATTATTTAAAAAGTGACTTAGTATTTTGTTTTTAAAAGTGAAAATCTAGTTTTATATTTTATTAAGTAGCCTTATTTTCAAATATTCATATAGTATGTATTTTTAATAAATTATTGAAGCAATTTTTAAAATAAATGTTTTAAAGTATATTTCAAAGTAAAGTGTTTTAAATTATTTTAAAAATCTAGTTTTGTGCTTGGTGATTTCAGTGGAGATAGAAAATATTTGGGAAAGTTTATTCTGAAAAGAAAGATGATTTGAAACTGTTTTCAATGGGTTGAAAATCGAAATATATCTTGTGAAGATATTTTAAGGTTAATAAATAATTTGGGAAATTATTTATTGATTGATGGTTGTTTGTGAATATTAATTGATAGTTAAATAACCGATTATCAATATTGGACAAATACGTTAATCGTTTCGAAGAGACCGGGATCGAGATTTATTTCTAGAAAACCACTTCGATCCGGTTTGTACGTTTTCGTGGAAAACGAGTTTGGATTCGAAGATGGAGCAATAAAGTGCAAGGGCTAGTCGCTACTAATCCTGAGGATATTTCCAAATGGATGTAGTAGGAATAGTGCCTTCGGTTCCGTTCGAACCCGGAACGGACTTGTATGGATGAATGCTTTCGTAAACATCGTCAGGGGGACGATGGGCATTCTAAGGGATATGTTCTAAAAAGGTAACGCTTAGCCTCAAGCCTCATCAAATGGGAATAACTGAAAAGCAGGGGTTATGCAGCAAGACTTGGTGGGTAGCACCCAAGCAGGGTAAGGTCATCCCTGCCTAGATGTCCCTTTTATTTCAGCTTAGTGAGCGGTTGCTGATCCCAACTGCGGGGTGATCTCACTCGGGATTATCCAGTAAGTGGTAGTCCCGGCCTTGTGTTGCAGGTGGTACCCCAGTGCCTAGTCATTAGTTGGAAATCCATTCTCCCTACGAGCCTTGTACGAGTTTTGTTTGTATTACCCACTCTGTAGCTAGTAGCTGGAATTTAATAGATGTAACAATTTCGGCTATTTTATAAGTATTTGTATATAGACCCTATTATAATATCAGAGGATTTCTATAAAAATTGTTTTAGCTATCGTAAGGTAAAAACCCGATATGTTGATTTGTGGCGTGGTCTTACGAGATGCTTTTGTTTTCAAAGGATTTTTGAAACTTTAATAATCAATTGAGTGTGATTTTCTCACGCTGGTATTCCAGACTAACTCGGGTATTATTTAACTGTAATGCTCTGGTCAGACCGAGTATTATAGGATACAGGATACAATGCTGTGGAGCTCAGGAGACAAGCTAGATGACGATATGTACATCCGTACTTGTTTATATATATATATATTCCGTTGTATTGAGTTTCTGTGTATCCATTTGTATGTTATTGATGTTGAACTGTGATTAATGTACTCTGATGATGTAATATATAAACATGTATATTTGATTTGATTTGTGTAAAGATCATTTATTATCTATTATATTTTATTCCGCTGCAGTGGTTAGATTCTGTTGTTGTTTTCTATTTTCTTCTTCTACCTCTTCTTCTTTAACCCAAATGGTTCGTATTTCTGTGCAACTTGAGTTGATTATTGTAGAATAGTGTTGACTCAAGGGGTACGGATTTGCGGGCTGTTACACTATCGACCCTTGATCACATTATAGGTTTACTGTTTACAAACAAATGTTACAATGACTCATAATATATTGATTTTATTCAATTACCATCAATTATATATATATATATTATCCATTAATTAATTCAATATTCACATTTGTTTTTCTTATATCCAATTAATAACCAGGTATAACATTTTCACTACTTCATTTATTAGAATTCCATTCAGTTTGTTAATAGTCAACTTATATTTACATTAATACCTTTAATTCTAATTATTACTTCATTCTTAATCCACAAATTTTATTTCTTTCAAAATTATATTACCAAAATCTCATTATATTAACAAATTTAAATCGTCGAAAATTACAGGTCGTTACACTCTCCCCCACTCAGAACTTTTCATCCCCGAAAAGGAAAAAGAAGGGAAAAGAAAGAATTAGTAAAAATACATCTTATTCAAAATATTACTTTATAAACAAATAAATTTACAAAATTAATTGATTTGAATAAAATATACCAATTTATGACCATTAAATCTTTTTATACTCAAATAAATAAAGTTTGGAAAATATTTTCAAAATTGTTCTAAGTCCAAAGTTTATGGAAAATTTCGGCAGAGTCTCCTTTGTACGGAGAGGCTCGGGAAAAAATATAATATCAGTTATAACAATATATAACATATATTTTCCAAAATAATATATCCCAACACGGGAAAACAATATAATTATGCTAGAAAACCATAATCCTAGAACATACCTATTTGTCGGACAAACAACGCTTAATTATGAAACCAAAAGCAGTAGCAATTGCTTCCATAACCTGTATTTCACTTATATAATCTAAAAAGAGTTAATAATTATATAAAATGAAATATTAATTTTGTTTCAACCACTAACAAACAAATCAATATAAACAACAATCACTTGCACAAAGCATACAACCATCACATAAAGTCAACACAAATCAATCACCATTCATATCAAACAAAAAAATAATTGTTCGGGTTCAAAACTTTAAATTGTACAGAATGAAAAGTAAACTACTTAGTGCACCATTTACTTAACAGTCTTAGATGAAAGTAAATAGATTATTCGTTCATCCAAGCAGTTTTAAAGTATCCTTGCCCAAACAACAATAAACCAAACAAACAACAATTCCAAACAATAAATCAAGTTTACTTATTATCAATTTCGTTTCAAAACATTTGTTGTTTGGTTTCCTCTTTTTATTCATATAATGGTTTATCTTTTTTATTTACATTTATTTCTTGCAAAATTTCAATTTCCATTCATTCATTTACTACTAAATTTCATTTATTCGTTTATTTATAATACTTACATTTCCATTACGTTAAGTTAGTAGCCTTCAATTATACTTAAGCTAATAACAACTACAACATCAATTTCTTATTTATTAAAGGATTTCATTGAATATTTTTATTTCTTCAAGTTTTATAGTATAATATCCTATTAAATTTCTTACAAGCATTAGAACTTTTAATATTTGGTAAGTTATATATATGCTTTTAAGGATGTAATTGAAATTTATACAAGTTTATCTCATTTCCTTTAACTAAATTTAATGTTCAATAATCATATCCTTTGTTGATAGGTTACAATTTCAACTTTCTTGAAACTTCATTTATAACTAGCATTTAATCTCTTATTTTAATTAGAGGTTCCAATTATTAATTAGTTACAACCCATTTCACTAAAATAATTGAAACTATTAATTAACGGAAACTTAAGAACTAAATACCGGGTTAAATTTCAAATCATTTTAAATTAATAGATAGATGTATATACTTACAATTTATATATCCAATTATATTTAAAACAATTTGAAACTTTTATCTATTTATCAAAATAAATCTGTAGTAGAACTACTACAATGGCCTTCCCACTTCGAAACTCAAAAGTGAATGTCGATGATGCATGCACTCATCATCAAAATTATTTTCCAGCGACAGAGAGGGGAGTACATAACTTATTTTTTCCAAAGTTTCTTTAAAATAATTCTTTCAATTTATATTGAAATATTTATATCAGAAAATACTTCTAATAATATTATTATTATATTTCAAAATCATTCGAAAGAAATTTTCAAAACCTCGGGACTTAAGTTGTAAATTTCCAATTTTCATTTATTTTATTTTTAATCTCATTTCAACTACGATTTATAAATTTCATTACCTAACGACTAATATATTGCAACCAAATATATTATTTATAAAAAGTTTATCATATATATATAGAAAATATAATAGGCAAAATTATTTCATTCACCTAAATTCAAAACAAATATTATGTCGGTCTGTCCTATTAAGTGTTTAGAAATCCCTATTGATGTCATAGCATCCGATGCACCAACCAGAATTTATAATTACAAAACGGAACAAATTAACACAATATTAAAACCTTTTTATAACACTAACAAATTCACTCTCTCGTATATATACACTCATCGATTCATCATAGGGTAGTACTACCCTATTAATAAAGAGTCAGACCCCACAAAGCTAAAGTTTATCGCTAAACCAAAGCTATGATACCAGATGTAACATCCCGCCTTTTTGTACGCTTTAAATCCTTTAAGTCAACAACAATCCACAAATGTGCCAACTCAAACCATACAGAAGGGCGGATTGTTATTGGGGTAAATAAGAAAAGCACAGAAAGAAATAAAACAAAAACAGAATCTCACAGCTGAATGACAAAATATAATAATCAAATAACAGTTCATGAAGCTGTTTTACAAACATTTGATTATACTTATACAACACATATCAAAGTTACACATACCGGAGAATAATTAATAATGCAGCGGAACAGTATGAATGCAGTGGAATAATATAATAAATAATAGTAATACAATCTTTGTCTTCGTCCTCCAGAAGTAAGGTCTTCAAACCCTGAAATGCTCAGGCTGACTCGAGCGAATTGAAAAGACAAAACATTCGAGTCAGAACTAAAAGATCTTATGCAAGTTAAATCTACAGAAATAAATATGAGTGGAACGGCGTCAGACATGCTTACGGGATTTGACATCGCCTGTCCAGTGTCTAACATGAGTGCAGTAACCTAGGAGATGTTCGGGATTCACATCTCCTAAAGGGTCCGTTAAACTATTTACATTGTAGTAATATTTCGCTATTATAGTAATGTCTATAGTAAAATAAACTTACTTTTAAATAGCGTTAAGGAGTTACCCAATCTCCCCTTTAACACAATAATAGTCCCAGTAGTCCATCCAGTATCAGCGCATCTCCAGATCGGGAGACTACCATAAATACTCCACAGGCTACGGGAGAAAACCAAACTCGTACAAGGCGCGCTATGCTAGGTGACACGGCACAACTAGGCAATGCTAGGATAGATATACCAATTACACTTCCGGGCCGGTGGTAAGGCATAGCAGCTACTATCGCCCACCTTGAACCACACCCCCGAATCAAAAGAATCAAAAATGGCCACCGAATCAATCTCAAAGCTAGAATACAATATCGAAGGAGTGTGTCCGATCAGAGGAATGACCTCATTAGCCCGTCAATTGCTCCTGTTTTAGCCACCTTATTCCAACTCACGGGAGTCGGGTCCACGTATATACCTCAAAGGAAAGCCGCCACCATCCTACTTCATTCTGGAACCCCCACCGCGTACACGGTTGTTAAAGCGATTTTCAGAGTTGGCAGAGAGTATGACAACTTCTGATCCCGGTCTCTTCAACAAGCAACGTTATTATAACACCACAGTCTTTTCAAAATAGTTTATACTTTCAAAACAAAAATATCATTGCCATTTAAAACCATATCAATACGATATCATTTCCGTTTCAAAACCATTTCAAAACGTTATCATTTGGAAATCATAATACTTCGAAACTCGAAACTCGAGACATAACTCCGCCACTTAAATGGTTTAAATATTGAAATACTTTGTACAATAAATAGCTTCTTCAATTTCACATATCGATTCTAAAACAATTCGATTTCCAAAATCTTGATTTACAAACTCTCAAATCATAAATTTCAATTCAATTTAGTTTCCAAATAAACCATTCCAACACAAAACAAACCATTTAAAATTTAGTATACTTCAAATTTTAAGTATTCAACAACTTCAAAACTAAGTTTGGAAATTACAATTCTATAATTCAGTTATCTATTATTTAGTTTGAGGTATTTTACTTAATAAATCCATTATCTTTTAAATAAATCCCAAAATTTCAAATACCGAACATTTCTTTCAATTTATTTATACTTGAAATGCTCCTTTAATTCATCTCAATCCACAATCAAGTTTTAAAATTCATACTGTAACAACCCGCATATTTAACGATTATATATTTTAATGTTTTATTTAAATATAGCGTCGTTAGTCGGATTTTTGGATCCGAAATGTTACTTTTTGCAAATGGCCGAATTAGGACTCGAAACCACCTCCATTGAGTCCAAAATGGTGTTTGAAATCTTTTTGAGTATAAGCTTCGATATGTTTGGAGTAAGTTGAATTTTGCTACTTTTTCTAGTTGGGTTTTGGGTTTGGGTTCAGCCCACTAGCTAACTAAATACCCTAACTCGGTCCCTCTCCTTCCATTCACTCATTTTCCATTCTAAAACTCAAGCTAAAACTGAAAATGGGGAAAGGAAGAGGAATTAGAAATTCCAAGCCCTAGTTTCTTCTTGCAACTTGAATTCTTGCTCCAAAATCAAAGAGAAGCTATTGGTAAGCCTCCTCTTCATCTTCTCCAACTCTTCTCCTCTTCAATTTCAGAAGTTCCCTAGACCTAATTTGGGGAAATATGTGTTTTATTCTTAGATTGAAGCTTGTAGAGTTAAAGTGAAGAGTGGTTAATCTCCTTCTTGTGTTGTGCTTCTCATCTTGATTGGTTTTCAGGATCAACTTTGGGACAGGACCTGTGTCCCAAAGTTTCAGGATCAGGTCAGCCGACCGACACAGGAAGTCCGGTCGACCGACCTGCTCCTATTTTTCCTGTTCTGCCTATTTTTTCTCATTTTGATTGGTTTTCCAAATTTTATCGATTCATGTTGGTTCTTAGTGGTTGTTATTGCATCTTTGGCTTTGATAACTTATTTTTGACTTCATTCACGGGTTTTCATAAATAATCCCTCTAAATCGTATTAAAAGCTCCCTTCTCCAATTCATAAATTCTATTTAAAACACACACAATTTCGCACTCCGAGCGAAGTGGAAGGAGAATTAAATGATTAGATAAAACGCGTGCAATGAACACGTGCGTTCATCTTTTCAATTAATTCCCAATCTATTCGTTTGAACGTTTTGACCTTTGGGTCTGGTTTACCGATGAAACGAGGTAAACTTTGTACTGCTTTGAGTGTGAAATTAACTAACGGATAATAAACCGTTTAGTGCGAATGAGTGGTTATGGGACTCACGTTACCACTTTTCGGATTTCGAGAGTTGTGACACATTCTTCCAGTTAGTGGTGTCCAGTACTGGGCCTCCGGACCTTCACCACTACGGTTTGTTGCCTTTGGGATAGTGTCTTCGGACTGTCTCCTTCAGGTTTGTTGCCTTCGGGTATGTTGCCTTCGGGTTTGTACCTTCGGGTTTGTGCCTTCGGGTTTGTGCCTTCGGGTTTGTTGCCCTAATAGTGTCACTTTCGGAGTTGGTCTTTATGAGCCGCTTGAGTGATATTTGGGTTTAGAGCCTTCGGGCTTATGGATCCTTGTTTATACAGCACTGAGCACGTGCAAATTTTATGATGTTTCATTGATATGTATATTCCCCAGGTATCGTCCTTCAGTGTTGGTCTTTTTGAGCCGCACGATATGTAGCGATTACCTTGTGGAACTTGTGTTACCTTCATTGGTATTTGTTATTGCCTTTTTGGCTTGTTTTGGAATTGTTTGTTGTGTTGCCGATGATATGAGGCTTGTTATGATATGATTCATCTTTTGTTAGATGATTGTGTTATCTCTTTTAGAGATATTTGTTATACATTGTGACCTTGCAGGTTATTGTTGTTCAGTTTATCTAACTGATTTGTTTAGCTAGACTGACCCGTGTATTTTATACTCGGGTCAGACCGACATGTTTCAGGTTAGGTGCATTTGGACTTAGCCTATTTTGCTTCCGCATGGACTGTCCAGCTTGTTCCTTTTTGTTAAAGCTTTTTGTGTAGTCCTTTTTATTGTAACTCTGATATATGTATTATTTTGAATTCGTCTGCATATTGTGGTTTGCTATACCACTTGATGTGTATCAGTTTGTAAACTCTGTTATGTATCAATATATGTGTATATGATGATCTATTGTTCTGTGATGTATATTACATTTGAGTTGTTATATTCTGTTCTGATAGATCCTCCAACCACCTATGGTTTTGTTTTAAGTATTCATTGGGTATGTCGACCTTCTTGGTATGTCTATTGTCAATGTATTCATTACCTTGTAGTGTCCTTGGCTAGCGTGGGTATAGAGGTGGGGCGTCACATCTTGGTATCAGAGCCAAACTTCGGAACAATGTAGAATAATTTAACAAGGATCATCGTCCTAAGTCCATCTTAGGAGTCGTGCCTTAGGATTTAATTCGTGTCTTCATACCGTTCTATCCTATTTTCTTTTATGATTCCTTGTTTTATTTATCAAGGGTGCTTGATATTCATTTGGTGAATAACCTTTTTTTCTTCTTTCTTTCTTTCTAAAGGAAGGGAAATGGTTAGACCAGGCCGTCCCAGCGCCGGTCAATCTAGTGCTACTCCCCAAGATGGAGTTTTTATGTCTGCCCAGCAGCTTCTTGATTTAGTTAAGAGTGCTCAAGCAGCTGTTTCTAATTCGGAACCTACTCATCCTAAGTCTAGATTTGCACGTTTGTGCAACGATTATACCTACTTGGGTGGGAAGCCATTCAAAGGTTCTGAAACTATTATTGAAGTCCAGGCTTGGTTAAGATCATGCAATCGAATCTTTTCTCGCATGAATCTTATCGATCTTCACCGTGTTCAGGTGGCTTCTAGTATGCTCCAAGAAAGAGCATTAGACTGGTACGAGCTTTTGATTTCTGAAATAAATGAAGCGGATCTTACTTGGGAGAAATTCTGGGAACGCTTCGAATTAAAATTTGTGCCAGAAGCTGAGAAGGTGACTTTGGCTCGCCGATTCATTGACCTTATCCAAGGTGAATCTTCCATGATAGACTATGTCGCGTCTTTTGAATCTCTTTCTAAATATGGGGTTGAAAACATTAATACCCCATTGAAGAAAAATCAGAGATTCGTCTATGGATTGAATAAAAATCTCAAGAAGCCCTTACTTCTAAAGCTAGAAGTTTCTTTTGATCAGCTTGTTGATATTGCTCTTCGACTTGAAGAGGCAGATAAAGAGAGTGATGCCGATGTTGTGGGTGCCAAACCAAAACTCAACAACAACAATGAAAGGCCTATTAAGTTCAAAGGGTCTTATCCCAACAAGAAAGGGAAGCAAGCAATTCCGGTGGCAAAGGCTTTTGCCCCTAGTAGTGGGCAATGCTACAATTGTGGTTCCAAAGACCATTATGCCAATAGATGTCCGAAACCTCTCTTTTGTCGCTATTGCAAAAGTTCGGACCATTATTTATCTTCTTGTCTTAAACTTCAAGGTAGGAAGGAGGGAAAGCTTAATGTTGCTCAAGCCCTTGGCAACGCATCTCGTGGTAAAGGTATTTCTCATTCTATCCTTGATGGCATTATTTTATTTCATGATCATCCTATTCGAGTTCTTTTTGATACGGTGCGTCCCATTCTTTTATATCAAAAGAACTTGTTGATACCTTTTCTTTGGATGTTATGTGTTTAATGACTTCTTTGAGAATTGCGAATCCGGTTGGTGGATCCGCAACAATCAGTTTATTGTGTAAAGATGTCGAGATTATTTTGGGTGATTTTTCTTTTCGAGCCGATTTGCATGTTATGCGCTACTTAGGCTTTGGAATTATTTTAGGGATGGATTGGCTTAACCATTATAAAGCCCAAATCCTATGTCCTGAGCAGACTATTCATCTTCGACATCCACAATCTGTTAAGCAGATTTCTGTTGATCTTAAAGATTCGGATTCCAGCGTGGTCGCATCTTTATATTCTTTAAATCCTCATGATGACGATAATGATGATGAGAAAGATATTGTTTCCCTTATTCACGTTGTTCATGAATTTTTCGACATATTTGAGCCCATTTTAGGATTACCACCTAAGCGAGCAATTGAGTTCAGAATTAATCTCATCCCTGGAGCTCAACCTATTACTCGACCTCCTTATTGTATATCCAATAAAGAAAATGAGGAGATGCGTAAACAATTATCCGAATTAGAGACGAAGCAATTTATTCGCTCTAGTTCCTCGCCTTGGGGAGCTTCGGCTATTTTTGTGAAGAAATCCGATGGTACACTTAGGCTTTGCGTTGACTACCGCAAGCTTAATGATCTTACTATCAAGAATAAATATCCTTTACCTCGGATTGATGATTTATTTGACCAAATTAGTGGTGCTAGAGTCTTTTCACAATTGGACTTGGCTACGGGTTTTCATCAGCTTCGTATTACAGAGGATAGCATTCCTTTGACATCATTCCGTACTCGTTACGCATCTTATGAATGGATTGTTATGACATTTGGCTTAACGAACGCTCCGACTTATTTCGTTGACCTTATGAATCGAGTTTTCAAAGACTTCCTCGATCGGTTTCTTCTCATCTTTATTGATGATATTCTTGTGTATTCTAAAACCGAGGAGGAGCATGAAAAACATCTTCGGATTGTGTTGGAAACTCTTAGGAGTAATCAGTTAAAAGAAAATTTTTCTAAATGCCATTTTTGGCAATCTCGAGTGAAGTTTCTCGGTCATATTATTTCCGAATCCGGAATTTTCGTAGATCCTTCAAAGATTGAAGCGATTTAAAATTGGAAGAGACCGGAGAGTGTGACGGAGATCCTTAGTTTTCTCGGATTGGTGGGTTATTACCGTCGTTTTATCCAAGACTTTTCTAAAATTATCGTGCCTCTTACTAGCTTAACAAAGAAAGGTGTTGTGCGTTTCAGTCGATCGGGAAAGTTAGAACCTCGATATATTGGTCCATTTTCCATCACCGAACGTATTGGTTCTGTGGCTTATCGCCTTTTGTTACCGGCTCAATTTTCTGCTATTCATGACGTGTTTCACGTTTCTCAATTGCAGAAATGCCTTCGAGATTTCGATTCTATTCTTGAGCCTGGTGTTGTGGAAGAAATTGAAGTTTCGCCTAATTTAACTTATGAGCAACATCCTATTCGTATTATTGCTTAAGAGGTCAAACGCCTTCGAAATAAAGATGTTCCGCTTGTGAAGGTTCAATGGTCCTCAAATCCTAAGGATTGCTCTTGGGAATCTAGAGAATTCGTCGAGCGAACACATCCGGACTTACTTTCTCGTGCTCTTTGAGGTGAACTTTTTATTTCAAATTTCTTTGTGTTGTATGTATGTAGTTGTTACAAGTATCGTCTCTAGGAATTGCGTGGACACAATTTTGTAAGGAGGGGAGATCTGTAACAACCCGCATATTTTACGATTATATATTTTAATGTTTTATTTAAATATAGCGTCGTTAGTCGGATTTTTGGATCCGAAATATTACTTTTTGCAAATGGCCGAATTAGGACTCGAAACCACCTCCATTGAGTCCAAAATGGTGTTTGCGATCCTTTTGAGTATAAGCTTTAATATGTATGGAGTAAGTTGAATTTTGCTACCTTTTCTAGTTTGGTTTTGGGTTTGGGTTCAGCCCACAAACTAACTAAATACCCTAACTCAGTCCCTCTCCTTCCATTCACTCATTTTCCATTCTAAAACTCAAGCTAAAACTGAAAATGGGGGAAAGGAAGAGGAATTAGAAATTCCAAGCCCTAGTTTCTTCTTGCAACTTGAATTCTTGCTCCAAAATCAAAGAGAAGCTATTGGTAAGCCTCCTCTTCATCTTCTCCAACTCTTCTCCTCTTCAATTTCAGAAGTTCCCTAGACCTAATTTGGAGAAATATGTGTTTTATTCTTAGATTGAAGCTTGTAGAGTTAAAGTGAAGAGTGGTTAATCTCCTTCTTGTGTTGTGCTTCTCATCTTTGTTTGTGCGTAAAAAGGTGAGTTTTGAACTCACATCTTTATCTCTTGATATCATGGGTGATAGGTATGAATTCCTATTACTTATTATTCATATGCATTTGATTTTTGATTGGATTGGTTTTATGAATATTCCAATTCTTGAGTTTCAAAGTCAAATTTTTATGAACATTCTCTTATGGATGTTTTGATCTTGTTTTGGTGATGAATCAAAGTGCTTATAGGGCCGGGTAGCCGCTAGGCGTGAACCCCTAGCATTCGTGCTCGTCCGATTGAAAGCTGGGAAAGTTTGCTCATCATTTGGATAGGCTGAAAACAGCCCAGGTTCCAGCTCCGGCCGACCGAAAACCCTGTTCGGTCGACCGAACCTGTGTCCCAAAGTTTCAGGATCAGGTCAGCCGACCGACACAGGAAGTCCGGTCGACCGACCTGCTCCTATTTTTCCTGTTTTGTCTATTTTTTCTCATTTTGATTGGTTTTCCAAATTTTATCGATTCAAGTTGGTTCATAGTGGTTGTTATTGCATCTTTGGCTTTGATAACTTATTTTTGACTTCATTCACGGGTTTTCATAAATAATCCCTCTAAATCGTATTAAAAGCTCCCTTCTCACATTCATAAATTCTATTTAAAACACACACAATTTCGCACTCCGAGCGAAGTGGGAGGAGAATTAAATGATTAGATAAAACACGTGCAATGAACACGTGCGTTCATCTTTTCAATTAATTCCCAATCTATTCGTTTGAACGTTTTGACC
The DNA here is from genome assembly GCA_030765085.1 of Allium cepa. Lineage (NCBI taxonomy): Eukaryota > Viridiplantae > Streptophyta > Magnoliopsida > Asparagales > Amaryllidaceae > Allium > Allium cepa. The sequence goes on along the minus strand of CM060934.1, from coordinate 362,886,545 downwards.
TTTGGGTCTGGTTTACCGATGAAAAGAGGTAAACTTTGTACTGCTTTGAGTGTGAAATTAACTAACGGATAATAAACCATTTAGTGTAAACGAGTGGTTATGGGACTCACGTTACCACTTTTCGGATTCTTTTTCGAGAGTTGTGACACATTCTTCCAGTTAGTGGTGTCCAGTACTGGGCCTCCGGACCTTCACCACTTCGGTTTGTTGCCTTTGGGATAGTGTCTTCGGACTGTCTCCTTCAGGTTTGTTGCCTTCGGGTTTGTACCTTCAGGTTTATGCCTTCGGGTTTGTTGCCCTAATAGTGTCACTTTCGGAGTTGGTCTTTATGAGCCGCTCGATTGATATTTGGGTTTGGAGCCTTCGGGCTTATGGATCCTTGTATATACAGTACTGAGCACGTGCAAATTTTATGATGTTTCATTGATATGTATATTCCCTAGGTATCGCCCTTCGGTGTTGGCCTTTTTGAGCCATATGATATGTAGCGATTACCTTGTGGAACTTGTGTTACCTTCATTGGTATTTGTTATTGCCTTTTTGGCTTGTTTTGGGATTGTTTGTTGTGTTGCCTATGATATGAGGCTTGTTATGATATGATTCATCTTTTGTTAGATGATTGTGTTATCTCTTTTAGAGATATTTGTTATACATTGTGACCTTGCTGGTTATTGTTGTTCAGTTTATCTAACTGATTTGTTTAGCTAGACTGACCCGTGTATTTTATACTCGGGTCAGACCGAGATGTTTCAGGTTAGGTGCATTTGGACTTAGCCTATTTTGCTTCCGCATGGACTATTCAGCTTGTTCCTTTTTGTTAAAGCTTTTTGTGTAGTCCTTTTTATTGTAACTCTGATATATGTGTTATTTTGAATTCGTCTGTATATTGTGGTTTGCTATACCACTTGACGTGTATCAGTTTGTAAACTCTGTTATGTATCAATATATGTGTATATGATGATCTACTGTTCTGTGATGTATATTACGTTTGAGTTGTTATATTCTGTTCTGATAGATCCTCCAACCACCTATGGTTTTGTTTTAAGTATTCATTGGGTATGTCGACCTTCTTGGTATGTCTATTGTCAATGTATTCAATAGATAGTTAGAGCAAGGCTATAGATGGTCGCTCCTAACCAGCCTTATTCTCCGTGTTAGTTGACGACATTGCCCTGTAGTGTCCTTGGCTAGCGTGGGTATAGAGGTAGGGCGTCACACATACCTTTTAAAATTTCCAATTTATAAATTTCACATCAAACTTATTTGAGTTTAATTCTTAAATAAATTCAATTACAAATAAATTTCCAACTTCTCTTCCAACCTTAATTTATTGAAGTCATTATAAACTCTATATCTAATATAACTTAAACACATACTTAACCATATTATATAAAAACAATCAAACTTTATGATTTGGCTTATTTTATATTTCCAAACAAATTTACACATAGCTAAAAATCAATAATAAAATAACATTTATATAACATCTGAAATCAATATTTATATAACCCATATATTTCGTTACAAAACCATCGAAATCATTTCAAAATATTTTTATATATATACTGCGGTGTCTGTATAAAATTTTCTATCAAGTGATACGGATATTTATCATTTCAATCCGTAATTTAAAACATATATACTGTTATATATCATTTCAAACCGCAACCCCGAATGAAACAAAATCCATAACAACTTGCAGTTTATAACAATATAAAATGCAACATCCATTCATCCAATATCAATCATCAAACATTTATCACAATCATCATCATTCAATTCAATCAATAACATCAATATATAACAGATAATAAATAATAGGTATTTACTGCCAGTTTATATGCAATAATAAATTAAATAACAATTTAATTCAATAAATTCAATTTAACTGAAATGATGATTAAAAATATGCCAAACAGTAATAAATAAATTTCTAATCGCATCAAAAATTAATTTAACACACATAAGAAATTTTAGAAGTTGTGAGTGGTTAAAACACTCACCTTTTGAATTTAAATCCAATTTAAACCCAAAATTTGAACAGTCTTATAATTTTTTCAAACCAGCATCACAATGTCCGCAATTCCAATACGATCCCAATGGAGAAAACCACGCGTGAATCCGAATTCATATGCAAAAGTTATATAGATTAGAACAATTGAATTTCAAAGTTTAAAATAAAATAAAATAAAAACTCATGTTTCAAGCCACGCCAGCTCTATCTCCTCACGCACGCTACTGAGAAAACCCACTGATTCGTTCATTCGAACAGCATGAAGCGCCGCCACGTCGACACAGCTGCACCACCTCTTCGTCGCGCTGCGACCCACCAGACGACGCTGGCCACTCCGCCTCACCCTAAACGCCGACCCCTGACCACCCACGACCACGCCCCCCCAAAAATCGAGCAGCCGCCGCCTTTAAACGAACCCTAGTTGAATTTTAGCGAGCAATCCGATCACCAAAATGACGAACAAACCATACAAATGCACTCTCCTCGGTCCTCTCTACAAAACTACGCCTTTGATTTGTCGATCAGACAAGGATGATCATTGCACGATGAATAGCCTTGATTTATTCTCAAAATTCTAGACAAACAGAGATTCAGCTTAGGAAACAAATCACAGATATGACATGCGCTCGTCGAGACCTTTTCGACGATATAAAATATGATATAGTTTGAAGAATTCAAATTTTGAAGTTGAAATTTGGATTGGAATTGAACTGAGGAGTTTTAGGGTTTTCAGCCATTGGAAGGAGGAAGAATAGAAATGAGAAATAGAAGGCTGCTAGGGTTTATAATGACATATATATAGGCTGAACGAAATAGAATTGAATGGGCTCAATTGGATTTGAAAATTTGAAAGATACACAGCCCGAAAAGACCGTTTTGACTCCGGAATGAAATTGGGTCAACCCATATATCAAAATAGATGTTTTTAAATATTTTAAATGCAATGGAACAGGTTTCAAATCCAAATTCCATCATATGAAGAAGTTATGCCAAAATCAAGTTATTTCAAACTGATTTCAATTGATTTCAATTTCATTGATTTCTAGGCGTTTCGAGCCCGTACGATCAAACGACAAGTCCGATCGTCACAAAACTTGAAATCCTCCAATAATTCACCGTTACGGATCCAATGAAACTAGTTTCGTCAAAATCTGAGTCAGTGGCCAAAATGGCTATTTTCCAATTAATTAAATAAATTAATAATTAACTAATTAAGTCATATCTTCAATTCAAATTCTATAATTAGCAATCTTTATCATTTTTAATTTCTTAAATAATTACAATACTTTAAACAATTTAGATATCAATTTAAAGTTAATTAATTTACCAATTTATAGTGTTCCTTCAATTGTAAGTAAATTCAATTAATTCATAATTAATTCCAAATAAATTGGTTTGGTTTAAATTTTCAATTCTTCTATAGATCCATTGTTACCCTATAAACCTATCAACATTTGTTTTACGTTTCATTACATTGATATACTTCAAATTTCATCTTTATTTGTATTAGCTATTGTATTTTCATTTATTGTGTAATGACTACTATAATTCAATTATATCATAATTCGTCAACTTCATACCTAAATCAAGCTTTTAATCCAATTAAACATTTTATGTTGGTTCCATTCCTTTATTACATCAATCATTACTTTATGCAATAAACTAATATTTCTATTCATCTTATTACATTCATATTTTTCAATTATTGACTTAATCTCATTAATGTAGCATTAAATTTATTTTAATTACAATTGATTCCCAATAGAATTTTTAATAACCTAAGTAAATTGTTGATACATACAAAAATGGTCACTATCGACCCTTGATCACATTTATAGGTTTACATTTTACAAACAAATGTTACAATGACTCATAAAATATTGATTTTATTCAATTACCATAAGTTATATATATATATTATCCATTAATTAATTCAATATTCACATTTGTTTTTCTTGTATCCAATTTATAACCAGGTATAACATTTTCACTACTTTATTTATTAGAATTCCATTCAATTTGTTAATAATCAACTTATATTAACATTAATACCTTTAATTCTAATTATTATTTCATTCTTAATCCATAAATTTTATTTCTTTCAATATTACATTACCTAAATCTCATTATATTGACAAATTTAAATCGTCAAAAATTACGGGTCGTTACAGTGGCGTCCCACGTCTCGACCGGAGTTCATAACACACTCCACGGGAAATTTAACACAATATTTTTTTTCAAAATTCATAAATTTCAAAATTCTCATAAAAATGAAAATCCATCAATAACAATTCAAAGATGCAAACATTTATCATGCATTCAATATTTAATTATAATCAAATAAACAACAAAAATATGGTGTTTGGCGGAAGTAGTTTATCCGCTTCCACTTCGCAACTCTGATTACTAATGGATTAAAACACTAATGGATAACCTTTAACTTTCAAAAATCATTTCACAAAAATAATTTATAAAATAATTTAAAATCTCTTCGAATATGTCCCAATGATTATTCCCAATAATCATTTATACTTCTATTTGGTATGGGATATAAATTCCAATATCAACCCGACACACCTAAGGGCTGGGACTCTAAATCTATCTAGGTCAAGATTAGTGCTTCTTATATTTTATATTGTTCTGAACCGAAGATAAAGATTATTCACAAGGAAAATATCATTAATTCCAATATGGAATACTATGGAATTAAAATGCATTCCTATGCATATTCCCAAACTTCTATCTACCCCAAAGGACACAAAAGAACAAAGGCACGATGATTCAGGAATTCGTAACACTTGTATTACAATTTGATGTATCGTAATATGTGTTTTTGTTCTTGTTTATCATATTTTGTTCTGAACTCAGCTCTGATACCCAGCTATGACGCCCTATCCCAAGACCTACATTAACAAAGGGTATTACAAGGTAATACTGTCTGCTAACGTAGAGAATAGGCTGGATAGAAGCGAGCATCTATAGCCTTGTCTTAAATATCTATTGAATACGTGACAAATGCCATACTTTTTTTAAAATTTTCTATCTCAAGTGGATCGACATATCCAATAAATACTTAATGCAAAGTAATAGGTGGCTATAGGATCTATCAGAACAAAATACAACAACTTGAATGTAAATACATCACAGAATAGTAGATCATCACATCCATATATACATATACAGATACATCACAGAGTATACAAAATGATACATGAAAATTGGTATAGCAAATACAAAATAAAAGCGAGTCAAAAGAATATACATATCAGCATAGCAAGCCAAAAAGGACAACACAAAAAGCTATAAGAAAAAGAGATAGCAGAATAGAGTCCATGCGGAAGCAGAATAGGCTAAGTCTAAATGTACCTAACTTGAAACATCTCGCTCTAACCCGAGTATAAAATACACGGGTTAGTCTAGCTAAACAAACCAGTTAACAGAGATAAGCGATAATATGTTAATATTCTCGAGTGAGGAGAGACAACTAAAGCGTATGATTGTAACGACCCGTATTTTACGTGTCGATGGATCGTAGAATTTGTAGGTCGTTAGTGTTGTTGTGTTGTCTCTAGCCTAAGTCATTCAGAATTGAGTCGTATAGGGGCATGAGTCGTGACCGACTTAGTGCTTAGGTCGCATGATAGCTTGAGTCGAGTGGCCGAGTTAGGATGGTGACCGACCGATAGTAAGTCGTAGCCGACTTAGGAGGTGAGACAAGGTAATGGGTTAAGGCTTGAGTCGTAACCGACTCATAGAATGGGTTGTGTATGAGTGACCGACTTATAGAAGCAACGGTTTATAGGTTGTGACCGAGTTAAGGTTGGCCGACTCATGGGGTTTGCCGAGTTAAGAGTTGGAGTGTTGGAACGACCTAAGTTAGTGGCCGACTTATAGGGAACCGACTCAAGTGTTGAGTCGCGCTCGAGTTAATAGGGTCTTAAGTCGTTAACGACTCATAGGGGACCGGCTCAAGGAGGGGTTGCGGTTTAGAATGTTGGCCGAGATAAGGAAGCGACCGACTTAAGAGTTTCTCGAGTTAAAACGTTGCCGACTTAAGGAGGTTGGTGGTTTAAGGGTTGGCCGACTCATAGGAGTTAACTCGTGACCGAGTCATAGAATTGCCGACTCATAGTATTAGGGCTTAGGTCGTGGGGTCCTGAGTCGGTAGGGGTTTGGGTCGGCATGGCGTTATTCCATGTGTCGTTAGGTCGGTGGGCCGACTTAGTGGATAAGTCGTTGGGGACTTAGGCTTTTGAGTCGTGTCTCGAGGGATAAGGATTAGGCTTAGGTCGGCAGGGATAAGTCGTGTGACCTTCTTGCTGTGATGAGTCGGTAGAATTTAAGTCGGCATTGGTTGAGTCGGTAGGAAGTAGGTCGGCACTTGGTTGAGTCGTAAGTCGACATCTGGGAGTATATGTTGTGTAGTTGAGTCGGTAGGTGCTAGGTCGTGAGTCGGCGAGGGATGAGTCGGGGGCGACTCAGGAGTTGGGTCGGCGGCGACTTAGGACGGCCGAGACATGGAGGTTTCAGCCTATAAATAGAGGCGTTCGGCTCACTTTTTGGCACCGGATTTCGAAGCGACGAAGTGCTGCCATTTTGGAAACTCGACTACGGTGTTTTCTTCACTTCTTTCTCTACTTCCATCAAGTGCTAACATCCATTGAAGATTGAAGATCAAGATCAAAGATCAAGAGCCAAAGTTGAAGATTTTCATCCGAAGAGGCTAGATTTCACCGTTTCAAGTGAAATTTCTCCGGATCAAGTCCAAGTCCTTGCTGTCCAGATCTGTAGTTGATTCATTTTAGGTTGTTTTGGTGATTTGGTGAGTGGTAGTTATCTCTCACGCGGACCCAAAGGAGTGTAGTGGATTGGTAGCTAGTTTATGTGTTTGAAATAGCATTTTCTCGCATTGTCCTTAAGTCTGCATGTAGATCCATCATTTTTGAAGATGTTGACCTATGCATATTTGTTTAACAAGTATTAGAGACAAAACCCATGTTTTATATTTGATAGATCTATGCTAAAAACCATGATTTCACATATGTTGGACTTTTGCTCGTTTATTTACGAAATTCCCATTATAGTTGATATTGCTTAAATTGCTTAATAGATCTTGTTTGAATGATTGATTATTTGAATGTATGATTGATTTGATTGTTTCCAAGTTAGCTAGTAGTTGATTTGGAACAAGATGATGAAAGAGGATTCAAAAGCTATGGAAGAAGGCTCTTGAATGGTGAAAGCTGCTTAAGGCATATGTAGCGGATGTTGAAGCTCATATGTATAGATTGGATGATGTTGAGATGGGACTTTGCCATGATTTGATGAGGCAAGCCATGTTGTTGAGTTGAGACTTTGCTTTGATGCGATGAAGCAAAGTATGATGTGAGTCTTGGCTTAATCCAAGCAGGGATCATTCCAAGCATGTTGATAACTTGAAGAGTAGTTCAAGTTGGTTGATAATGGATTGTTCAAGAGGTAGCTTGAGCTTGTATGAGGATAGTCGTCAAGAAGGATGGCTAGGAGGCTTGGATATCGTCGTTGTTGAAGGTTCTAGCATGCTCAAAAGCAAGAGTACATGGGGCGCCCATAACGACTACAGGTAGGTAGTCGGGACACCCAAAAGACTACAGGTAGGTAGTTGAGTACTCTGGGCAAAGTAGATAAGTCCTAGGCACAAGGCAGTGTGCGGAGTTATGGTTAGAACCGGGGTTACCATTAGCCCTTGACAGATGGTCATTCAACTAACGGTGATTTCGAAGCAAGGATAACAGTGATAGCCAGAGTCATGGATGTTTGGATGTTTGGTTGTATCATCATTCGGCTTCAAGAGCGGTGTTTTCTGGGTGCTTATCTGATCTTGGTTTAGGCCTTGGGGGTTTGTATTTGGAAAACATCGTCCTTGACTCGAGTGATTATTGCTTTACCTTACTTAACTGCTATATTATGCTTGCTTCTCCTTAGTGTGTGTCTGGGGGCTATCACTGTAGAAAGAGGTGGAGTGGGATGGTTTGGTTCCTATTCCTTTTATTCCTTATGCTCTTTTGGTATGTTTGATAGTTAATTTACTGCTCACTAAGACTTTGTCTGACTCAAGGTTTTATGTCTCCTCTTATTACCTTGGGCTGTTCATCCATGTTTGGGATGGGCAGACTAGGTAAGCAGGTGACAGGTGCTGTGCTAGGAGTTCTACGCTGAAGATGACGAAGACGAGCAGGAGGCTTTGCATATTAGTTTTCTTACTATATGTACTGGGTATCCGCTGCTGTATTTGATGAGTGTTTGTAGTGAGGTCTTGATGTATGCATTTGTTGAGATGATTGTATAAAACTACTGTGATGCTTATATGATGATTTTCTGTTTTGAGACTTCACTATATAATTCTCTATTATATTTTATCCATGCGCTGTGAGTTACGATAGAGATTCTGCGATTTTATTTTACCCTGACTATCGTCCATGGCTGCCTGGCACACCTTTCAGCGCACTATTCTCTTGTTTCGGTGCGGGAGTCATGGGCGGTCGTCACATTTGGTATCAAAGCTTTGGTTAATCGATATTAGTCAACGCTCGCTGACGTAATTACGTAAGAGAGACGTAATTGTATTTTGATGGATGATTACTATATATAATATAGTAGCTTAGATGGATTTGAACTCCTTATGCAGTTGTTTCTTAAGGTGTTCTAATCATTCTTTTTACAGATATTAAGAATGAGCCGAAGTGAGAGACAAGCTGCGAGGGATAGCCGTGCTGCTAGGGAGGCTGTTGATTATGCTCCTATGTTTGAGGCCATGATGACTTCAATCATGAGGAGGATGCCCGTTCCAGGGCCTACTGTTGATGTTGGGGTTCAAGTCCAAGCTCCAAGACCAGTGGATTTTGCCAAGCTTTGCAAGGATTATACTTCTCTTGGAGGAAAAGCTTTCTTAGGGACGGAGTCGACTATTGAGGTGCAGAGATGGATTGATGCTTGCCGAAGGATTTTTGGTGATCTAGGGATTGAGGATGCAACCAAGAGAAAGCTTGCATCGAGGCAGCTTCAAGGGAGAGCTGTGGATTGGTGGAATTCTATCACCATAGATACACCAGAAGAGGATATTACTTGGGAGCAGTTCCAAGTTAGATTTGAAGCCAAGTTCATCTCTACTGCTCAGAGGTCTGTTTTGTTCAAGAGATTTGTGGAGCTCAAACAAGGCGGAAGGCCTGTTCTGGAGTATATTTCTGAGTTCGAAGCTTTGTCTAAGTATGCCAGATCATATATTGATTCTCCCTACCAGAAGAATGAAAAGTTTGTGACTGGTCTGGATGCTTATCTAGGAAGGCAGTTAGTGGATCATCTGGACGATCCATTTGAGAAGCTGGTGGAGAAAGCTCTGAGGCATGAGAGTTTGTTTCCTAGGGAAAGTTCTGTTGTTGCTGTAACCAGGGAAGGATCTAAACCACAGCAGAGTGGGAATAAGAAGAGGAAGCAGCAGCAACAGAAGGGAAAGGATGGTCAGAAGAAGCCAAAGGGCGAGGTGACTTGTTATAACTGCCGTCAGAAGGGTCATCTTTCTCGGGATTGCAAGAATCCGAAGGTGCAGTTGAAGTGTTACAACTGTGATAAGCTGGGACACATTAAGAAGGACTGTCCAGAACCGAGGAAAGATAGGCAGGTTGTGCAAGCCTATGCTTTGGGGGCTGTTCCATCGTCTTCAAAAGCTCCGACTGCTGAAGAAAAGGGGAAGAGTGTGGTGGTTCAAGGTACTCTTTCTATTTGTGGTGTTCCAGTTAGAGTGTTGTTTGATACTGGAGCGTCGCATTCTTTTGTTTGTGATGATTTGGTAAGCCGGTTAGGTATGAAACCGGATATTGTTGATAGGCCATTGGTTGTGACTAATCCAGTGGGGGGTTCGTCATGTTTGTGTATGATATGCCGTGGTCTAGTTGTGTCGAGTCATGATTGCTCGTTTGTTTGTGATTGCTTTGTTCTGAACTTTGCGGGGTTCGGAATTATTTTGGGTATGGACTGGCTTAGGAAGTATGCGGCTAGGATTGATTGTGAGAGGCTTGAGGTGACAGTCGGGAATGTGGAAGGGCGAAAGGTTGTGATACGATGTAAGCATGAAGAAGGCGTCTTCATGAGCTTCATGTATTCGCTAGTTGTTCCACGGGATGGACTGTCATCGGTGCCTATTGTGAATGGATTTGAGGATGTCTTTGACGAAGTCAAAGGGTTGCCGCCGCATAGGGAGATCGAGTTTCGTATCGATCTAGTTGAGGGAGCCAGACCTGTTGTGATGCCTCTTAGGCGGATGGCACCGAGGGAGCAGCAAGAGCTGAAGGTGCAAGTTGATGACCTTTTACGGAAAGGATTCATTCGGAGGAGTGTGTCCGAATGGGGTGCGCCCGTTGTGTTCGCAACCAAAGCGGATGGATCGTTGAGGTTGTGTGTGGATTATCGTGAGCTGAATAAGGTGACTAAGAAGAACAAGTATCCATTGCCGAGAATAGATGACTTGTTTGATCAGCTTCACGAGGCTAAGGTGTTTTCTCAGATGGATTTGGCAACGGGATTTCACCAGTTGAGAGTGGCAAAGGATAGTGTGCCGAAGACTGCTTTCAGGACACCATCCGGGTTTTATGAGTGGCTGGTAATGCCGTTTGGATTGACTAACGCGCCAGCATATTTTGTGGATCTTATGAATAGAGTGTTCAGAGATCAGTTGAATAAGTTCGTGCTTGTGTTCGTGGATGATATTCTGATTTATTCCAGAACTGAGGGAGAGCACAAGACGCACTTGAGGATTGTTTTGGAAATTTTGCGGAAACATCAGCTGAAGGCTAAGTTTTCGAAGTGTCACTTCTGGAAGAGTGAAGTGAGGTTCTTAGGCCATGTTATCTCTGGAAATGGAATAGCGGTTGACCCCGCTAAGGTGGCAGTGATCCAGGATTGGGTTAGACCTAAGAATGCATCTGATGTGAGAAGTTTTCTTGGATTAGCAGGATATTATCGTCGGTTTATCAAAGACTTTTCCAAGATAGCTGCACCGTTGACAGGATTGACGAAAAAGAACCAAGTGTTCAAATGGGATGATAAGTGTGAGCAAGCTTTTGTAATCCTGAAAGAGCGATTGACGAGTGCTCCTGTTTTGACTATTCCAAGAGGGAATGATGAGATGGTGGTTTACACCGATGCATGTGGCACTGGACTAGGAGCGGTGCTAATGCAGAAGGATAAAGTTGTTGCGTATGCAAGTCGACAACTGAAGCCGCATGAAAGGAATTATCCGACTCATGATTTGGAGTTAGCGGCGATGGTGTTTGCTTTGAAGATGTGGAGACATTACCTATTGGGAGTTAGATTCGAGCTGTTTACAGATCATAAGTCGTTGAAGTATCTGTTCTCCCAAAAGGATTTAAATCTTCGACAGCAACGATGGCTAGAGTTCCTAGCATCTTATGATTTTGGTATAGCCTATACTCCGGGAAAAGGTAACGCAGTGGCAGATGCGTTAAGTCGAAGACATGCAGGATTAGGAGCCATGTTTTCGGAATGGAAGAGTCTTGAGTATTTGGCTGGATTTGACTTCAGGCCTAGATGTGAATTGGAACCTAAGATGTTGGCAAACTTATCGATAAGGCCTACTCTTGTGGAAAGGGTTGGCGAGAGCCAAAAGGGAGATGATAAGCTTGTCAAGATTATCTGTGATTTGGAATCCGGATTGGACCCGGAGAAGGATAAGGGATTCGAGGTCGATCGAGAGGGTTGGCTTCGAAAGCAAGGACGATTGGTTGTTCCCGATATAGATGGATTGAGAGATGAAGTTCTGAGGGAAAGTCATCACTCGAAGTTGACAATTCATCCAGGTGGAAATAAGATGTATCGGGATATGAAGAGAGCTTACTACTGGGAAAGTATGAAGAAAGATGTTGGAAATTTTATTTCCAGGTGCATGAACTGCCAGTTGGTGAAAGCTGAGCAGAAGAAGCCCAGTGGATTGCTTCAGCCATTAGAGGTTCCTACATGGAAGTGGGAGCAAGTGTCGATGGACTTTATCGATGGTCTACCTAGGACAAGAGCAGGGAATGAAGGGATTTGGGTCATAGTAGATCGTTTGACCAAGAGTGCAAGGTTCATTCCTGTTCGATCGACTAGGACTGCATCGAAGTTGGCTGAATTATATGTGAAGTGGATAGTTCGTTTCCATGGTGTTCCGAAGAGTATAGTGAGCGATCGAGATCCATTGTTCACTAGTAGATTTTGGAAGAGCTTCCAGGAAGTTTTGGGAACTGAGTTGTGTTTGAGTACAGCTTATCACCCTCAAACAGATGGTCAGACTGAGAGAGTCAACCGAGTTTTGGAAGATCTTCTTAGAGCATGTGTTTTGGACTTCGGAGGATCATGGGAAGATCACCTTCATTTGGTGGAGTTTGCTTATAACAACAGTTATCAGTCTAGCATTGGTATGGCACCATATGAAGCCTTGTACGGAAGACCGTGTAACTCCCCGACATGTTGGTTGGAAACTGGAGAAAAGCTGATACTTGGGCCAGAGATGATTCGTCAAACTACGGATTGTATAGAGATCATTCGACAACGAATGAAGGCAGCCCAAGATCGTCAGAAAAGTTATGCCGATAATCGTCGTAAGGATTTGGAATTCGACGTAGGTGATATGGTTTTTGTGAAGATTTCTCCTCTGAAGAGTGTCATTAGATTCGGGAAGAAAGGAAAGTTAACTCCGAGATTTGTTGGGCCATTCCCGATTATCGAGCGTATTGGAAAGCTCGCTTATAGATTGGAGTTACCGGAAAAGATGGCGGGTGTGCACAGTGTTTTTCATGTATCTTATCTACGGAAGTATGTGCACGACCCAACTACGGTGGTTTCTGCTGATAGCTGTGAAGACTTGGAGGTTTATCCAGTTGTTTCGAGACCTCGTAAGCCGCTTCGTATTGTTGAAACCGATACGAAACAGCTTAGGAGGAAGACGATTACGTTGCTCAAGGTACAATGGAGTGATGATGTTAACGACTGTACATGGGAGGAGGAAGAGAGGATGAAGGCAGCTCATCCCGGACTCTTCGAGGTATGGCCCTAAAGTGTCGTGACATCTCATGAATTTGTAGCTTGTTCTGAGTCTTAGAATTCTGCATGCTAGGCTAGAATTGGTTGCATGGTTTGTTGATTGCTTTGGATGGTAGGCATGCGGAATATCTTTGATTTCTGATTGTTTGCTTGGAATTTCGGGGGCGAAATTCCTAAGGGGGAGAGAATGTAACGACCCGTATTTTACGTGTCGATGGATCGTAGAATTTGTAGGTCGTTAGTGTTGTTGTGTTGTCTCTAGCCTAAGTCATTCAGAATTGAGTCGTATAGGGGCATGAGTCGTGACCGACTTAGTGCTTAGGTCGCATGATAGCTTGAGTCGAGTGGCCGAGTTAGGATGGTGACCGACCGATAGTAAGTCGTAGCCGACTTAGGAGGTGAGACAAGGTAATGGGTTAAGGCTTGAGTCGTAACCGACTCATAGAATGGGTTGTGTATGAGTGACCGACTTATAGAAGCAACGGTTTATAGGTTGTGACCGAGTTAAGGTTGGCCGACTCATGGGGTTTGCCGAGTTAAGAGTTGGAGTGTTGGAACGACCTAAGTTAGTGGCCGACTTATAGGGAACCGACTCAAGTGTTGAGTCGCGCTCGAGTTAATAGGGTCTTAAGTCGTTAACGACTCATAGGGGACCGGCTCAAGGAGGGGTTGCGGTTTAGAATGTTGGCCGAGATAAGGAAGCGACCGACTTAAGAGTTTCTCGAGTTAAAACGTTGCCGACTTAAGGAGGTTGGTGGTTTAAGGGTTGGCCGACTCATAGGAGTTAACTCGTGACCGAGTCATAGAATTGCCGACTCATAGTATTAGGGCTTAGGTCGTGGGGTCCTGAGTCGGTAGGGGTTTGGGTCGGCATGGCGTTATTCCATGTGTCGTTAGGTCGGTGGGCCGACTTAGTGGATAAGTCGTTGGGGACTTAGGCTTTTGAGTCGTGTCTCGAGGGATAAGGATTAGGCTTAGGTCGGCAGGGATAAGTCGTGTGACCTTCTTGCTGTGATGAGTCGGTAGAATTTAAGTCGGCATTGGTTGAGTCGGTAGGAAGTAGGTCGGCACTTGGTTGAGTCGTAAGTCGACATCTGGGAGTATATGTTGTGTAGTTGAGTCGGTAGGTGCTAGGTCGTGAGTCGGCGAGGGATGAGTCGGGGGCGACTCAGGAGTTGGGTCGGCGGCGACTTAGGACGGCCGAGACATGGAGGTTTCAGCCTATAAATAGAGGCGTTCGGCTCACTTTTTGGCACCGGATTTCGAAGCGACGAAGTGCTGCCATTTTGGAAACTCGACTACGGTGTTTTCTTCACTTCTTTCTCTACTTCCATCAAGTGCTAACATCCATTGAAGATTGAAGATCAAGATCAAAGATCAAGAGCCAAAGTTGAAGATTTTCATCCGAAGAGGCTAGATTTCACCGTTTCAAGTGAAATTTCTCCGGATCAAGTCCAAGTCCTTGCTGTCCAGATCTGTAGTTGATTCATTTTAGGTTGTTTTGGTGATTTGGTGAGTGGTAGTTATCTCTCACGCGGACCCAAAGGAGTGTAGTGGATTGGTAGCTAGTTTATGTGTTTGAAATAGCATTTTCTCGCATTGTCCTTAAGTCTGCATGTAGATCCATCATTTTTGAAGATGTTGACCTATGCATATTTGTTTAACAAGTATTAGAGACAAAACCCATGTTTTATATTTGATAGATCTATGCTAAAAACCATGATTTCACATATGTTGGACTTTTGCTCGTTTATTTACGAAATTCCCATTATAGTTGATATTGCTTAAATTGCTTAATAGATCTTGTTTGAATGATTGATTATTTGAATGTATGATTGATTTGATTGTTTCCAAGTTAGCTAGTAGTTGATTTGGAACAAGATGATGAAAGAGGATTCAAAAGCTATGGAAGAAGGCTCTTGAATGGTGAAAGCTGCTTAAGGCATATGTAGCGGATGTTGAAGCTCATATGTATAGATTGGATGATGTTGAGATGGGACTTTGCCATGATTTGATGAGGCAAGCCATGTTGTTGAGTTGAGACTTTGCTTTGATGCGATGAAGCGAAGTATGATGTGAGTCTTGGCTTAATCCAAGCAGGGATCATTCCAAGCATGTTGATAACTTGAAGAGTAGTTCAAGTTGGTTGATAATGGATTGTTCAAGAGGTAGCTTGAGCTTGTATGAGGATAGTCGTCAAGAAGGATGGCTAGGAGGCTTGGATATCGTCGTTGTTGAAGGTTCTAGCATGCTCAAAAGCAAGAGTACATGGGGCGCCCATAACGACTACAGGTAGGTAGTCGGGACACCCAAAAGACTACAGGTAGGTAGTTGAGTACTCTGGGCAAAGTAGATAAGTCCTAGGCACAAGGCAGTGTGCGGAGTTATGGTTAGAACCGGGGTTACCATTAGCCCTTGACAGATGGTCATTCAACTAACGGTGATTTCGAAGCAAGGATAACAGTGATAGCCAGAGTCATGGATGTTTGGATGTTTGGTTGTATCATCATTCGGCTTCAAGAGCGGTGTTTTCTGGGTGCTTATCTGATCTTGGTTTAGGCCTTGGGGGTTTGTATTTGGAAAACATCGTCCTTGACTCGAGTGATTATTGCTTTACCTTACTTAACTGCTATATTATGCTTGCTTCTCCTTAGTGTGTGTCTGGGGGCTATCACTGTAGAAAGAGGTGGAGTGGGATGGTTTGGTTCCTATTCCTTTTATTCCTTATGCTCTTTTGGTATGTTTGATAGTTAATTTACTGCTCACTAAGACTTTGTCTGACTCAAGGTTTTATGTCTCCTCTTATTACCTTGGGCTGTTCATCCATGTTTGGGATGGGCAGACTAGGTAAGCAGGTGACAGGTGCTGTGCTAGGAGTTCTACGCTGAAGATGACGAAGACGAGCAGGAGGCTTTGCATATTAGTTTTCTTACTATATGTACTGGGTATCCGCTGCTGTATTTGATGAGTGTTTGTAGTGAGGTCTTGATGTATGCATTTGTTGAGATGATTGTATAAAACTACTGTGATGCTTATATGATGATTTTCTGTTTTGAGACTTCACTATATAATTCTCTATTATATTTTATCCATGCGCTGTGAGTTACGATAGAGATTCTGCGATTTTATTTTACCCTGACTATCGTCCATGGCTGCCTGGCACACCTTTCAGCGCACTATTCTCTTGTTTCGGTGCGGGAGTCATGGGCGGTCGTCACAATGATACATCAAGTGATAGTATGGTGTCACTACACAAACTTATCAAGTGATAGTTAACGGACAAGTCGGGAATTAACCGATAAGATAAACGCATGTGTCTCATACCACATGTTTTACCAAACCGTTTAATTCTCCTTCTCATTCGCTCGAAATGTGCAAAAACGTGTAATTTAAATATAAAAATCCATTCTTTGAAGTTTGTCTTGCCTTGGTGCAATTATCTAGCAACTTGCATTTATGCATTCGTTTGGGTCGGTGGTATTGAGGTAACCAATTTTATGATCGATTCAGAATTGGAAATAAATTCTTACTTATAAATTCGGTTTGGAAAAATATTTATTTCAAATCCGGTTTTTAAATCGAAAAATCACTTTGAAATCGATTATAAAATCCGTGCACGAAATCATCAAAATCAATTCCAATTCAATGGAGTTTTCTCAAATAAAACTCGAACAAATCAAAAACATTGCAAATTAAAATCATCACAGAATGTCGACTTTCTAATGTATAGAAATAGCCTTTTGATAACATCATAATTCATCTCTAAAAATACAGAAGAAACAGTGCAAAACAACAGAATAAAGGTCATGAAAACACATAGTTAAATGCACTTAGGCCAGTGACTCAAACTTTTTTATAGCTTTTAATATCAGTTTATTTTATATGTAGAAAATTTCAAAGTTAAATTCCTACCCAAGTGGTGTAGATTTCACATTCTTTAACAACCATTTTAAACTCAGATTTGTAAATCTCAGTTTACATATGTCCACTTTGCAAAAATCATATAAATTCAAAATTTAATCTTTTTCACTCAAAATTTTTATAGCAGCTTTGAATATCAGTCTAAATTATAAGTCCATAATTTCAAAGCCAAATCCTAAACAATTGGTATAGATTTCAGATTCTTTAACAACCATTTTCAGCTCAGATTTGTAAATCTCAGTTTACATATACCCACTTTGCAACAATCATACAAATTCGAAATTTAATCTTTTTCACTCCAACTTTTTATCGTAGCTATGAATATCAGTCTAAATTATATCTTCATAATCATAAAGCCAAAATCCTAAACAAATGGTACTGATTTCATATTCTTTAACAACCATTTTCAGCTCAGATTTGTAAATCTCAGTTTACATATACCCACTTTGCAAAAATCATATAAATTCGAAATTTAATCTTTTTCACTCAAACTTTTTATCGTAGCTTTGAGTATTAATCTAGATTACAATTATAGAATTTCAAAGCCAAAAGCCTAACCAATTGGTACAGATTTCATATTCTTTAACCATCGTTTTCAGCTCAGTTTAATGAATCTAAATTGGCATCAAGTTAAGCAACCAAATCAACCAATTTAACTCCTATATCATAACAACCATCATACAATAAATTAGCACACAGAAAAAACAATCATTTCATAGCCTAATCATTAGAGATAGATTTTGCGAGTGTTCAAAGCTCACCTTATCATCTTCCAAATCGCATGCATCAACAAATAAACAAATCACTGAAAAATCTGCGTTTTCGTCCTCAGTGCAGCAAGTGTTTAGCATAGCAAAACTAAGTATTTTTTACAAATTTTTTATATAAGATGTATTCGTGAGGTTTGAAAAATATATCAAAATTTCTTATTTTTATGATTTTTACAAAATTCATTATGAATTTTCTATTGACCTTCGTTTTCAGCCCAAATCTAATACGGAAATCACTAGAGAAAAGAAAACCTTTGACCCATTAAAACTAAACCAATTACCACGAATTTGGAGCCGAGGTAATGGAACATATCAGCAACAATATATCCAAATTTGATATTTTTTGGGGATGTATTTGATTTGTTATTATTTTTGGAACAACTAGGGTTTGGGTGAAGAGAGTTAAGTAGGAGTTAATGTTCTTTCTTTCGTTTTAAGAAGTTCTGTGAAATGAAAATGAACACACTGTATAGGAGAAGGTGGACTTTATCCTAGCTAGCTGGGCTGCCAAATATACTAAAATCCAAACCCTCATTTTATTTAAATCAAACTTGACTTATATTACACACGAAACATGTTTTAAGTCTATCTTTGAAAAATAATATCTTCTAAACCAAAGCTCATAAAAATACAAACTTATACTCTAAAATTAACACAAAACTTAATCTTTGCAGTGAAATCGAAATCACTCATTTTTATGGTCATTAGACCCTTTAAATAATTAATTGAAAATGGACCTTTTCAGGTTTGTACGAAAATGTAAAACATGTTTAAAATAGATTTTAGCTCTCAAACTTATGATTTCTTCATAAGGAAATTTATGAATTACTTTAATAACATGATTAAGATTTTTAACCAAGTTTACATTGGTAGATTTACAATAAAATCTCTTATTTTATTATTTCAAAAATACAGGTTGTTACAAGATACTTGATCTAAAAAGTCTCGATTGTAAACTAGTTACAGTAAATGAAATAAATAGCCAATTTTAAGTGGTTGAATGGAGCTTCGTATTTCATATGCTATTATAATAATGGCGGAAATAGTAAGAGCATGCCATATAACACTTATTAGTCATATCAAGTTAAGAAAATTATTTTCGTAAAACATACCAATTTTTTTAGAGGAATGAGTGATCCTCTTATAGAAGAAGAGAACAATCGTATATTTTATTCTACGTAAAAAAATATATCTTTCAACATGCCTGGCAGGTAGCGATACCCGCCCTGTACAACAAAAATAATAAAATAAAAAAAACCTCACCCCAGAAGCTGAAGTCCATAATAAAATGAAACAAAAAACCTAATAATCTACTATAAATGATAAAAGATCATCTCAACATATCAACTAAATCATCCTGACCACGAATATATCTATAGATGCAAAAATACTAAACAAAAGTGTAAGACAAAAACATACATATG
The DNA here is from genome assembly GCA_030765085.1 of Allium cepa. Taxonomy (NCBI): domain Eukaryota; kingdom Viridiplantae; phylum Streptophyta; class Magnoliopsida; order Asparagales; family Amaryllidaceae; genus Allium; species Allium cepa. Next base: position 362,867,343 of record CM060934.1, on the reverse strand, counting down.
TATATAAATATATATATTTATATACATATGTATGCGATAATAATAAAACAAACAATAGAATGAATGAATACACAAAATAAAAAATAGTAAAGGCCATGATATAAATCAAACTACCTAAAAAATTTAAGACCAAGGAAAAAAACACCATGGTATTTCAAAATCAAAAAATATCTAATGATATTGAAACTAAACCATTACCTTTTCTTCTATTATTTAGAATGATTTTTTCCTTTAAAATATTAATGCGAAGTTTTACCTTTTTACGAAAGTCTTTTATGTATAATGTTTACTTAATTCATAACTCGAATTAGAAACCATTTAAAATAAAATAAACTAATACATTAAAATTTCCATGTTCTATTATTAAACTCTTTGGTTTCTTACAAACCAAATATACCAACGCGTAATCATGTAAATAATATCTAGTTCAAATCTATTTGAACCATTATAAGGAAATCTAAAATTATGCCAATATATTTTAACCATTAATATTCCTATTCATTATATTGAAATCGAATATACTAAAAATGTTTAAGAGAATAAATCTAGTATTACTACAGTCGAAGTATATATGCTTAATATCTTCTGTTCTATTATTATAGAAAAACAATTATTATTATTGAATATATTTTTCTTTTTTAATATTTAAATAGTATTTAATTTATCATGTATAATTAACCATATATATACTTTTGCTTTAGGTGGAGCATTAACTTTCCAAAGGCATTTAAAAATGTTTGATTTTTATCCCGAAAATTTTGTAAATTTATAAAATGAACTAGACCTATAAATCTTATTTCTATCCCAACACCATATTTTAAAATCATTTTCATTATCAATATTGTACAATTCCATATTAGCACATAATAAGGAAAATTGAGATGAAGTGGTTTCCTTTATCATACAATTAAAACTAAATTCCCATGGAAAACTCATATTTTGCCTATATATTTCTGATATCCATGAGTTTTTAAAATTACAAATTTTGGATAATTCTTGAAAATCTATTTTTAGGGGAATAACATTTATCCAAAAATCATGCTAAAATGAAGTGTTATCCCCTGAATGCACTGCATTACTAATACCTAATTTATAAGTATCAAAATTAACTAATTACCGATTTCCAAAAATGAGAAATATTATTTGGATTAGTAATAGAATATGATACAAATTATATGAACCGCTATGCCATTGATTAGGTTTTTTTTTATAATAAGTTTTTTTTATTATCATTAAATTTCCTTAACCATTTTCCTAATAGAGATATATTTATGTTGTGCAAGTTTATAGTCCAAATCCTTCCCTCATTTTTTAGATTTACAAAGCATTTGCCAATTAACATGACATTTGAAACTAATATTTACGTTATCACCACTCTATAAAAAATCTCTCCTAATTTTAACAACTTTATTAATTGCTCATTTAGGAAAAAGATAAAACAACATCCAATATATAGGAAATATGGATAAAACTAAGTTAATAGAACTATCCACCCGCCCTCGATAAATATTTACCATTCCAATTAGAATTTTTTTCTTCTAATTTTATCTATTATGGTTAGCCAATCATCATGTGTAACTTTTGGTAGCGCTATCAAAAGTCCTAAATATTCTATGAGAAATTTCATCGTTTTACAATTAACATATATGCAACTTTTTTCTCAACATTTCTATATCATTTAGTAGTAGTACTAAACTTTATCGAAATTATTTTTTAATCCCGAAAGTAATTTAGAACTATATAAAATAAATTTAAGCGCAACGATATGATTAGGCAAATGAGAAGTAAAAATCATAACTGGCAATTGTAAGACAGAAAGTCTGTTTCTTGTGGTCTCACATCATACATTATGTAAATTCCTATTATTGGTGGCCAGGTTTATAATTCTAGCAAAAACATCAACTGCTAAATTAAACAGAAGTGGTAATAATGGATCCCCTTGTCTAAGATCGTTTCGATTGAATTTTATTACCAATTATACCATTAAACATAATACTTGAATTTTCAGTTTTAAGTAAAGACATAATCCATCATACCCATCTAATACTGAAACCCCTAACTAATAATAAATCTTTAAGAAAATCCCAATCAATTAAATCAAAATCTTTAGCAAAATCAAAATTTAAAAGTGCATATGTAATATTATTTTTACAGTAATAATCAATAAATTCTTGTATTACGGCAACCCATTAGTAATATTTCTACGCTTAACGAATGTAGTTTGAGTATTATCTATTAATTCATTCATTTCAGTATTTAATCTATTAGTTGAAACCTTAGAAATAATTTTAAAAGAATAGTTTGATAATGGAATAGGTCTGAACTCCTTCAATTGATTACCCATTTTCTTACGCAGTAAGATTACATTTGCAAATTTAAATCTGCCTAACTGTAATGAACCATCAGAAAATTCATTAAACATTTTAATTATACCATCTTTTAAAACATCCCAAAAAGTTTCATAAATAAAATAGGAAAGCCATCTGATCCCGGTGATTTATCATTTGGCATATCTTTAATGGCCCTCAAATATCTCTTCTTCGACAAGCACCTTTGTCCAAGTGGTTAATTGATTTGGCTTTGGTGCAGGATGTCACAAGTTCGAAACTTGCTTTCGAACGTTTATTTGACATGGGATATGTTGTCCCAATGATTTGTTGTATATAAAGTACCAGTTCAAAAAAAAAAATCTCTTCTTCTGTAAAAGGAACATCCAACTCAATTAAATTAATCTTAGCGTCTTCAGTATACAACTCATCCCATCTTGCCCTAATTCTATATCTTTTCTTACTTCCAAAAATTCCTTTATAGTAATTGTAAACTTTTCCGTTAGGTCTTTTGATCAAAAATCTCAATATTGTTAATTATAATGAATTAATGGTATTCTACATTTCCAACCATTAGCTACTTTATGGAAAAATTTAGTGTTGAAATCACCCTTATCCATCCATTAGATTCCAGCCCTTTGTTTCCACACCATTTCTTCTTGTAAAATAATTTTATCTAATTCTTCTTTTAAATTTGAAAGCACATTTTTTCTACAATATTCAAATTTCTTGATTCTTCAATTTTTTTCAATTTTAAAATCTCATTTATTAATTTCTCCTTTTTACTTCTAATATTTCCAGAAACATCTTTACTCCATTTCTTGAGGAATATTCTTAATTCTCTAAGCTTATTAACAAATACTTCCGCTATATTTCCTGAAAATCTATAATTATAATTATTCATAGAAAACCATTTATTTGCTATTAAACCTTTGAAATTATTTTCTAACAAGCACATCTTTTTGAATCTAATTTTTTTATTTTCACTGGTTAGTACAAGATAAAATAATTGGACAATGATCTGAATAAATATTCGAAATCCAATAACTTTACAAATAGGAAATTTAACTTTTACTTCATCACTAATAAAAAAATCTATCTAAAAGTACCGTCCATGGGTTTTCTCTTCCATTAAACCAAGTAAACTACCTGTTACTTAATTCTATCTCGATTATGTTACAATCAACAATAAAATGATCAAACTCTTCCATGACGATAAAATCCTCTTCCCTAGGGGATCTTTCGCCTAAAAATCTAGTTACAATGAAATCGCCATCCATCACCCATAGACTTGGAGCAAGTAATTTAAACTTTAGACATTCACTCCATTAAATTCTATGATCTATCTTAGAATTTGGTTCATAAACATTAGTAACATATAGTAATGAACCATTACTAATATCACTAAAAATGAGATGCATCGAATGAATTTTAACAATAGACTGCAAAATTCCAATACAATATTCTTTCTAGCCCATCATTTGTCCTCCTCCACTAAACCCCAGCAAGAAGATAATCCTAGTGGTTTATATAAAGACCTCCTAGACTCCTATGTTAGCGAAATTAGGATTTTCTATTTTTTTTCTACCTGCAATAGAACAATGTCAATGTTATTATCTTTAAAAAAAGATTTGATTTTACTACACTTGCTTAAATCATGTAAACCTCTAACATTCTAACTAAGTATCTCATAATCCAAGTGTACTAACCCATTCTATTTCCTTACTTTTAGTATATTCAATGTTTATCTGAATATTATCAAAAATAAATCCAGATTGTTTAGCTAAATACTGCATTTCATAAGTGCATAAACTATTCAATGCACAACGACTGTATGTACTACTCAAAAGAAAATTCATGTCAGTGCTAAAGTTATCAGAAGCTCTAGTGGCTATTCTATAAAGATGAGCCCTCCTCCTTACCGATCTAGACATACTCGAACAAGGTCCAGTCTCTCTAGGCTTTATAGAATTGACCTCCCCCTGCATTGAACAAGAGACTATAGACATACTAGAGATCGCCATACAATTAATCTTACTCCTTCTCCTCGACTTTTGGAACACAATACTGACGTTCCACCATAACATGTATTATCTATTGATTCGATATTATGAAAATCATCTTCATTCCGATAACAAACTTGATCTATAGCATCTGTGCTGTAACGACCCGCCTTTTCAGTCCTCAAAGTCGACAATAATACATCCACAGTATTCATGTGCCGAGCATCCAAATGCTGGAAAGACGGATTATTGAGGGAAAAAAGAACACAATCTCACAACACAATTGATAATCTATAATATAAAATGATCTTTATATAAGAAAAAGTTTCATATACACAATTAGAGTAACTATCCTTAAATCAACCTAAATAGTTATAATAGTTTGTCATTATATATGCTCAATAAACAAAATGCAGAAAAGAAATAGTTAGATACGTCTTGGGCATCTAGCTCGTCTCCTAAACTCCAAAGCATCCAAAGCTAAATCTTTGAAAAACATGCTCGATTTGATCCAAGCATTTTAAGAAAATAATGCCTAGATCAGTCTGGTAAAACTAGAACGAAAAACAAAATCATATGGAAGATTAATGTAACGTTCCTGAAAATTTATCAAGTTTAAATTGGCAATTAAATTAATTTTTGAAAATAAACTGTGAATTAATTAGAGATTTCTAGAATAAATAAATAATTTTTGATTATAAATAGAAATTTAATTAGAAATTTAAGTATAAGTAGCTTACAAATAAATATTGGATTTAGGGAATATAAGACGTATATTTATATAAATGAATTATAAAAAGAAATTTGAGATTAATAAGATTTCATAATAAAATGCATTAAAAATAAAGTAGAATTTAAAAGCTTTAAAAAGCTAATGATAGTTTGTTTTCTAAAATTTTTAAATATATTAATATTTGGGAGGTTGTAATAAAAAGAAAAAAATTAGCGTACCGATTTTAAAAATATTATTCTTAAGTCAAATTCTCTTATATAAATAAATGTAACTATTGTTAATATGAAATCAAAATTTCTAAATGCTTCTTTTCCTTTTAAAAGTTGTACAAGAAAATAAATAAATTTTAATTCAGGTGAATTGGGAATTTGAATCTATATTAGAAATAAATGTTTTTCTTTAAATAAACATTTGGCTTTAAAATTTTTAAGATGAAATCTATATATTGTAAAGATTGGTTAAAAAAAAACAATTCTTCTTTCAACATTGTATACATGTATATACCAATGGATAAAAGTTATGTTTATTTATAAAATAAATATGATATAAAAATTTATTAAAGAAAATTCTTTTAGCTTTGAAAATTACAAATGTAACATACATAAGGAGATGAGTAAAGAAATAAATATACATATGTAAAGTATAAAATTGTATAAGGGTTAGATCTCATAATCAAATTCTCTTTACAAATGGCATTCATTACATTTAAATTGAATAAAAAAATGAAATAAAAAAATTATAAAAAAAACTTTTCAGTTTCCCATATGAAATTATTAAGTATCTTGGCCAAATCTGAAATATACAGTAAACAAAGATTTGAGGCATTTCAAATCTCAACCCCCAAGGGAAAAGATAGAAGAGAAAGAAAAGAAAAATCAGAAAAAAATTGCCATTCTCTTCTCAAAAATCTGAAACAAAATTCAGCAACAAACAGAAGGATCAAAACCAAACTGAATTCTGGAAAATCAGCATGCAAGTCCATCTTTCAAATCTTTAGCCTACAATTCTTCAATCTGCCTGCATGCACTCTGAAATTCCAGCGGCAATCAAAGCAAAGTATTTTGCTTCTTTTTTCAATTCCAATCATTATCTTTTTTCACCAATTTCAAGTGAGCAATGAAGACAGCAAGCAAAATTCAAGATTTAAAATAAGATCTGTTCAAAAGGATAGAATGCAAAAGTTTTCAATTTGAAAGCAAATGAACTTAAAGGCAAGTAAATTTCCTTTAAAAAAAAATTTGAGTTTAATGTTGTTGATCAGTAACAAACAAAAGATTTTAGCAATTGTATCAATCTAAGTTGCAGGAGAACAAACTAAAGAGAAATTTAAATCTGGAAGTTTCAAATCTAAAGCAAGTCAAAACTACAAATCAAAAAGGAAAAAAATATATCTGTTTCTAGGCTCAGTTTTCTTCTCTGCTTCTTCCCATCAAGGTGAGCAACCCCTTAACCTTATACACATTTTGGTTTGCATGAAGTTGGTATTGATGAATGCTTGTGAATAAGTTTGCATATGATTATGATTGCATGAATGTGAATATTGTGGTTTCCTGTGTATGTATGTTGAAGTTTAAAATATATGCCTGCCTGTACAAATGGAGTTACCCCTGTTCTTGTTTCTTCTAGACCAGCCTTGCAAACAAAAATTCTCATCCTTTGATTTAATAACTGATAGATCTAAGAATATAAACAAAGGTTGTTTGCTTGATTATAAGCTAAGTTTTGAAAATTTATTAGAGTTAAAACAACTTGTAAATACCCTTGGAAATCAAGACATCTGAGTAACACCTTAAATTAGTCAAAATACAAATGTTTTAATTTACGAATTCAGGTGTGTCAACTGAATTCTTGTACTCAAACACGATTTTTAAAGTTAAAATCATAATTTTTAGATTTAGGAATGAAGAGCAGTTTGGGTTTGTTTGAATCGTGTATTTTTGGTCGTCACGGTCGATCTCGTTTATAGGAGAGGTCGAGTTTCCTCCTGGAGGTGGAGGAGTGATCAGTGTCGATGGGAAAATTATCAGGTGTTCGTGTATTTCAGTGTGAAGGTAGGAATTTTGGTTTGAAATATGGTAACCTAGTTTTAGTCATTATCGGAAAATGGGTTTGTGCGGCGTCGTAGGTGGATCGAAATCAGTCGCAAGGTGGTGAATTGATGCATCATGGCATGGGGAAGCTTTGGACTTGGTGGCTCGTGTCCAGGTAGCCGGAATCGCTGGTGATGATGGTTATTGTTGATCGAAGTTAGGGGTTCTAGGTGCATCGTCATGCTCGATTTCGAGTATCAGGCGAGTTAGTGGTTCTGGGTGTTTGCCTAGCATGGGATGGTCGGCGTCGACATGTGGAGGGTCTCGGGGGTGGTCAGATCACTGGCGAGCAACGGTACACGTGCATATGCACGCAATTGTATCTGGGTGATGATGTGTGGGGGGGGATGGAGATGGTCTCGAGTTTGACCTCGAAGGGATGAAGTGATGGCTCGAGTGGTTTCGCGTGTTCATACGCGAGTGGTAATGTGCTTCGAAAAAAAAGGGAGAAGAAGGAAAGAAGGGTTGAACTGGGGACGAACTCGAATTCGATCTCGAGTATTTTGCAAATCTGCTCGAGAGTAGTTCGCGTGGTGACTCGGGTTGTTTCTAATTAACCAGATTTTTAAATTTTTGATTTTAAAGTAAAAAAAACGTGTTTAAATTTTGTAGTTAAATGCTTTCAAATTTGTTTGGGGTATATAATTAACTATAGGAATGAATGAGAGTTGAGGAATTGTTTTAATTTAAGTTTACTTAAATGTATAATAAATTGATAAATAAAAAGAAAAAGGGAAACGTTTAATTGTAATTTAACTTAAAAGTCTTTAGTTAATTTATGATAATAAATAAATCTATTTCAAAGGTTCATTAAAGTAAGATTTAAATGTTGTAATTAAGTAGTTAAAAAAATAAAAATAAAAATGGTTTATTATTAGAAATTTATCAAGTTTTTGATAAATTAAAGAATGTAATTAAGTGATTAAGGAAGAATAATTACCTTGTGTAATTAAAGTAAAGATTAATACTTTGTGTAATTAAATAAAAGACAATTACTTTATGTAATTGAATAAAAGCTAATTACTTAGTGAAATTAATAAAGGATAATTAATTTAGGGTCAATTAATTTATAACTAAGGATTAATTAATTAGTGTAATTAATTAATGAAAATTAATTAATGAAATCAATTAATTGCTTAAAGATATTTACTTAATTAAAAGTAATTAATTAGAGATAAAAGGTGGATTAATCAAATGATTAAAATTAATTGAAGAATAGGGATAATCACTTACCGAAATTAATTAAGGATAATTAATCTAATGGTAATAAATTAATAAAGGGTTAATTAATTAATTGAAGTTAATCAATTAAATGGCGAACTAAATAATTAAAGGTTAATTATTTAATAATTAAAGGTTGATGAATCAAATTTAAAGGTGAATTAATTTATTATTAATTGTTAATTAATAAATGATTAAAGGATAATTAATCAAAATGATTTGTAATTTATTAACGTTAATTAACCAGGTTAGTAAGTCATAAGTAGATAATCTGATTTGAATTAATCAGACAATTACTGATCTTACTTATGGATGTTTGGATTCTTTTGGATGATTGAACTGTTTGATATCCCTGATTGTCATGCTCTGTTTTGATTTGACTTGTGTTTGATGTTATCTATGTTCTGTGATATATCTGTGATATGTGAATGAAAGATAAGCGTTACAATTGGTTTGTACCGCTCATCAAATATAAGCATTATATTTTATACCACTTATCAAATATATTGCAGTATTTGAATCTGTGCCGATTGATGATGTGGCACTTTTATTGAGTAAAACCCATGGACCACACTTATACACACACGAATATGGATTGCACGTGGTAATGTGTTAAGTTACAGATTTTGAATTATTTTTAAAGATCGAATTTTTGAATCCAAAATAGTTTTGGAATTTGAATTGAAAGCTTTTGAAAATGAATTTCTAAAGTAAGAGTTATTTTGAATAACTTGATTGAGTTTTGAAATTTAAATAATTTGGTTTAAATTTGAATTCAATATTTGAAATCGAATTCTATGATTGGAAACTAGAGTTTAAAAAAGGATATTCAACTATAAATGGGTTTATATGGGTTTCAAATTATTTTAATAGTGTTGTTTTTGGGAACTCGAATTTAACCTAAGAATTTAACTTGTATAGATATAATTGGATTTTTCTGAAACGAAACCTATGTGTTTTCAAATAATAAATGCTTTTACATATGAAATGAACGTCAAATTTGTGTTCAAAGGGTTTCAATTCTAAAAATGAAAATAGTTTTCCAAGTTAGGAATAAATCTTTGAAAACGTGTTTTGAAATCTATAAGTTAAATCTTTAATTTAAAGATCTAATTGAGTTAATCCAAATTAAAATGGAAATTATTTTGGAAAACTAAGAATGGACCTTTGTGAAAATAGGTGTACTTTGTGATCTAAATCTTTTTGTTAAAAGATTTAAAATGGTAATTTGTTTAACCATTTGAAAGAAATATTTTGGGTTTTTATATGTTGTGACTTAACTGAAATCCCATATTCATATGTTTTAAATATTGCGCTCATTATTCGGTTTAGCCGGGAGAGGACCTTGTGTCATATAGCCCATTCCGAATAGTGATAGGACGCTATGGATTGCATTTGAAGACCGGTGTTGAAGACCGGGTGTCTTCGAGAACGGTAGGATAACCTGTCGATTGACTCTGCACTGAGTTGCTCCGGTATAGAGTTCTCCATATGCGATGGGAAGTCCGATCGGGATTGTGGATACCCGGATTTGCAAGGGCTTCTTCGGGAGTGCCTTCGGTTCTGTTCGAACCCGGAACAGACTTGTATGGTTGTATGTCTGACACTACACTTTGAGATGTTAAACTGATCTCTATGAAATACATTCTGCTTGGTGGCGGAGAATTTATTTTCTTAGCTTAACACCCTTCTCTGAGACGTACGAGCTCAGAGGTTGTGTAGTTGATATTTATCAATGATATACTCCCAAATTTGGTAGTGTGGCATGCTGAGTGCTGCTGTGTATCATTTGTTGGTCAAAGCACGGCTTTTGTATAAAGCGTAGCTTTGTGGTCGAGACTGCATCAGGACCTCACACCTCGGAAGTGGTCGAAACAGGAAAGATGCGGCAAGGTTATGAGGGTCGCGCCCTTTAGGGTTTCTCATTCCCTTCTGGGAAAGGGTGGTATCATGCTATGTAGTCCAGATATTTCACTCATGTGGATACTGCAGATCTATTACTTTGTGATTGCTTTGTGGTTGTTGGATTAGAGGTACCTCGGATAAAGGTCCCAAAGGAACGGGGGATGACACGCTCGTGTAGTAGTTACCTAGTTACAGAGGTAAGCCGGCCTTGTGTTGGCAGAGAGCTGGTTAAGCTCTCGGGACGTCCTGCCAGAGGCGTACCCATGTGGCAATAGGAAGTTCCTTAGCCTGACCGTTTATGGGAAAATCCAATCTTCAATACGTTCCTTGTACGGTTTTAGTTGTAGAACTTGCCATTTAACATGGCAGCTATAGTAGGCATAATATCATGATACCTATGCTGGCTAGGATTAATATTATACTTTCGAAAGGTTTTCCATATGCATTAGTAATATTATCAAAGAATTTTTGCATAGTAAGCATATTTGACTATCATAAGGAGAAATCTCCCCCATGTATGCGTTTGCATTGTGTGTGTGCCGAGAGGCCTTATGGTAGTTTCATTTTCTAAAAAACATTATGGATTTTCAAACTTAAATTCTTTGCTTGTTTTAAAAGACCAAATGTTTTTTTTCTCATACCAGTCCCATGACTGAACTGGAGTTCATTGTTCCTTTCCTAAACTCTGGGTGCCCACTATTTTCCCACACGGGCAGTATAAAGTTGGGTTTTTCAGATAATCAATAGTAGGTGTAGATTCGATAGCTTTCAGCCTAGGATTTGGCAATCATTTCTGGACGAGACTTGCTCATCTTTGTGCATCATGATTGGGAGTTCGAGCTATTGCTTGATTGATGTTTTGAATATGGAGTTCTTTCTTGAAGACTATATTGAAGTTTTGTTTTGCTATTGGTGTTACCTTTCCTTTTCCGCTGTGATTATCTTATATCATATCTCTGATGTATATTGATATTCACTGTATCATTTGTTGTATCATATTGTTTCAGATATTGTATCAAAGTGGTATATTGATATATGCTATTCTTTTCTTCCGTTGTGTTGTACTTAAAGTGTTATAAGCTCCGACACGAATCGAATTTCAACGTTTGAATCTGCGACATTCAAGTACAAGTGGAGTACGGATGTCAATTTTCAAACGCTGGAATTTGGACCGTGACATTTTGGTATCAGAGCCGAGGGTTAAAACTTTAGCTCAGGTGTATAACACATTAAGTAGCTCATTAGAGATAGGGTGAAGTATACCCTAGAATGAGTAATCCCTAAGATATCTGTTCGAATGCCTCAGTGAATTCTCTTACAATCCACTGATAGTGAGTATGAGTGCAAGCAGAGGACGAGATAGGGGACAGGTGAGTACCACTATAAATGGTCAGTATTCTGCAATAGCGGAAACAACTTTCTCTATCAATCTCCTTTGATTCGATTTCAAAATTCCTTTGATTGCTTCGTGGCAGCTCCAGAAAGAAGTTTCGGTGCGATGGTGGCCCTACGAATCGTTGTAGAAAATTCTTACTTCGTATCTTCATCGGTTTCTTATCAGCTTTTCGTATTAAACTTTAATGAATTTGGAATTTGAAATTGTAAATTTTAAATAAACTGGAAATTATAAATTGATTTAAATTGGTTAATAAAGTATGAAGTTAAATTTGAATTGTATCAATAAAACGATTTCGATTAAAACCAAATTGGAAATTCTATTGTAATTTCTTATGTATATCGAAGTCCGAAGAGGGACAAATTGGTATTACTTTGGGATATTTCGACCAGAATCTGGAATCTATATCTTGTGTTTGAGAATTGTGGAAGATTAAACCCATCTATCTATTCTCTGGGATCCGATATTGTAACAACCCGCATATTTATCGATTTTATATTTAAATATTTTATTTAAATATTTTATCGTTCGTCGGATTTTGGTCCGAAAACCTACTTTTTGCAAACAGTCGAATTGGGACTCGAGACCACCCCCATTGAGTTCAAAATGACGTTTGCGACCTTTTTGAGTATAAACTTCGATATGTTTGGAGATAGTAGAATTTTGACCTTTTTCACTTAGGGCTTTGGTTTGGGCTGAACCCATTAGCCACTTACTAACTCAGTCCCAACCCACTCCAACTCTTCATTACTTCATTTCATATTCCTAACACTCAAGCTCAAACAAAAATGGTGGAAGAGAATGGGAATTAGAAACTCCAAGCCCTAGTTCCTCTTGTTAGCTCAAGTTCTTGCTCCAAATTCAAAGAGAACCCATTAGTAAGCATCTCCTTCTTCTTCTCCAAACATTTCTCCTTCCAATTTTAGAAAATTCCTAAAGCTAATTTAGGAAATGTTTCTCTTTTAAGCTTAGATTCAAGCTTCTTGTGTTGAGATTGAAGTGTGGTTGATCTTCCTTCGTCTTCAAGCTTCTCATTCATTGTTTTCGGATTCAAAGGTGAGATTTTTAATCTCACATCTATGCTTACAATTCTCTTCGATTGTTAGGTATGAATTCCTAACGCTTATTCATGTGCATTTGCTTTTGGTTTGGATTGATTAGGTGAACATTCCAATTTTTATGTTTTGCGTTTAATTCTTTAAAAATCATAACTTTGATGTTTGAACATGTTTTTGGTGATGCATCGAGGAGCTTATAGGGCCGGGTAGTCGATTGGCATAAACCCTTAGCGCCGTTGCTCGAGCGAATGCAATTTGGTCGAGATTGGATCTCATTAGGATGGGCTGGGAAGAGGCTGGCATCAGGTCCGGTTGACCGAGCTCTGCTGCCGGCCGACCGACCTGCTGCCAAGTGCATAAGCACTTCTCTGTTTATGGTCCAGTCGACCGACTACAGAGCTCAGTCGACCGACCTGCTTCCCGAACTATTTCTCAGAACAGGGTCCGGTCGACCGAGCTCTGTAGCCGGCCGACCGACCTGTTGCACTTTTGCCCACTTCGCCTAACTGTTTGAATTTCCAACTTTAATCGATTCGTGCTGTTTCCTATTTGTTGTTATCAATTATTATGACCTTGATGACTCTTTTTAGGGATTTTTTGAATATCCATTTCGATGGATCCTTCATCGATTTCTTTGGATTTTATTCACTTCTTCGAATGTGAATTTTTATGATTGATTGTTTCTACAATCACTTCTATGATTTGTCACTTTAAAATATAAAGGTTTTCTATACAAGTAGTAAATATCAAAACTCGTTCTTAAAATGATTTCAATACTATTTTATTACAAAGCTCGTTTTCTAAAACCGATTTCCAATCTATTAGTATATACAAACCTTTACCTCACTCGTATGAGAAATCTAATTAAACGACTTAGTAAAACAAGTGGTATGAAACGCTTGCGTTTACTTCGTCGGTTAATTCTTAGACTTGTTCGATTGAAACTCTTGTGACAATTTTCTAGTGGAGATCTACAATTTGTTCGCAAATATTTAAGTTAAGCTAGTGGTTATGGGACATGATGCTAAACTCATATATTTACTAGCTTATTGTAATTGACACTTCTTGATGATCAATGATGATCATTTTATAGTTTAGACTAGCAATGTGCGATGTCTCTTTGTATACGTGGAGGACTGCTCCTCATTTTATTGAGCTTCGTCTCATTTCTTTGTGGGCTAACGACCCATGCACTTTCAAAGCGTTTTGATTCATTGGATGTACCGTTTGTACTACATCAGTGTATTTGATTCATTGGATGTACCATTTGTACTACATCAATGTCTTGACCATCCTTTTCTTGTGATTTCTGGATTTCTAATTATTGATTTCTGGAATTTATGTTTCACCTCCTTTTTCAGTTGGCATTGATATGTATGTCATTTTGTGGCTTGGTGAATTAGATAAAGAATATGACATTCTTTTGAAGCTATGAGATTCTTGAGATATTGTATGACTTTTATGGATTTTCTAATGTATACTTATCGTAGTATGACATTTTTGGCTATCATACGTCTTTTTATTATATCTCTTCTTTTATCTCTTTTTAATTGATAATTATAGCTAGACTGATCCGTTTATTATTTTCTTCTTAAATAATACTCGGGTCAGACTGAGATTGTACAGGTGCTTCCTCTTGACTTCCTATCTGGAACAATCGTTTGATTTTGGCTAACTACTCTAGATTAGTAGTTTATTGTTGTATGCATTTGAGAAATAGACTCCTTGATGTATACATATTATTTTGTCTTAGCACTTGTATCTATTCTTTTGTGATGTTGTGGATCTTATGTGACCACTACTCTGATTAACACTTTCATGTGTTATATTCATATCTATTTCCGCCTTTGTGATATGAATTGTCTGTGACTGATTTATCTTATGTTTACTTCTATATTTGTTTCCGAAGATATCATAGCCACTGTGTAGTAGCTTTGAGTTTGTGTCGGCATGTCGGATTTCCACTTGAAAAGATTTGCATGTTATACTATCTGACATATCGATGCTCACACAAAGCAATTACACGGATGGTCGCTCCTCAACAGCCTTATTCTCCGTGCTAGTTGACAGCATTCACCGTAATGTTCTTGGCTAGCGTGGGTATAGAGGTGGGGCGTCACAGCTTGGTATCAGATCCAAACTTCGGAACAATGTAGAATAATTTAACAAGGATCATCGTCCTAAGTCCATCTTAGGAGTCGTGCTTTAGGATTTAATTCGTGTCCTCGTACCGATTCATCCTAATTTCTTTATGATTCCTTGTTTTATCAATCAAGTTTGATTGAAATTTACTCTGAGAATAACTTTTTCCTCTTCTTTATTTCTTTCTTAAAGAAGAGAAATGGTTAGACCTGGCCGTCCCAGCGCCGGTCAATCTAGTGCTACTCCCCAGGATGGAGTATTTATGTTCGCACAACAACTTCTAGATCTTGTTAAGAATGCTCAAGCAGCCGGTCCCAATCAAGAGCCTACTCATCCTAGATCCGGTTTTGCACGCCTATGCAGAGACTATATCGATTTGGGTGGAAGGCCATTCACAGGATCCGAGAGCGTTATAGAAATTCAGGCTTGGCTCAAATCATGCGATCGCATCTTTTCTCGCATGAACCTTATTGATCTACATTGAGTCCAAGTGGCTTCTAGCATGCTCCAAGAAAGAGCATTAGATTGGTATGAGCTTTTAATTTCTGAAATCGTTGAGGCGGATCTCACTTGGGAGCAATTCCGGGAAAGATTCGAATTGAAATTCGAGCCGGTGGCTGAAAAAGTAACTTTGGCCCGGCGTTTTATTGACCTTGTTCAAGGTGAATCTTCTGTGACAGACTATGTCGCATCTTTCAAATCTCTGTCCAAATACGGGGTTGAGTACATTAATACCCCATTGAAGAAAAATCAGAGATTTGTCTATGGCTTGAATAAGAATCTTAAGAAGCCATTACTTCTGAAACTTGAGGTTTCATTTGATCAGCTTATTGATATCGCTCTTCGTCTTGAAGAGGCCGATAATGAAGGTGATGTTGAAGTTGTGCGTGCCCAACAGAACTTCGACAATAACTTGAAGAGGCCTATCATATTCAAAGGCCCAAATTCTAATAAGAAAGGGAAGCAACCAACTCCGGTAGCAAAGACTCCTACCTCTAGTCGTGGACAATGCTACAATTGTGGTTCCACAGACCACTATGCAAGGGAGTGCCTGAAACCCCTCTTTTGTCGTTATTGCAAAGGTTCGGGTCATCTTTTATCTTCGTGCCCTAGGCTTCCAAGCAAGAGAGAAGGAAAGCTGCAAGCCCCTAGCAACTCTTCTCTTAGTCAAGGTAGCCATTCTATCCTTGATGACATTTGTTTTATGATTTTCCTTTTCGAGTTCTTTTTGATATGGGTTCCATCTCACTAATTTATATCAAAAGAACTTGTTGATTCTTTTTAAACATTTTTGGGCTTGAAGACTTCTTTGAGGATTGTGAATCCGGATGGATCCGCAACAATTTGCTTTTTTTTAGATGTCGAAATTATTTTATGTGATTTTTCTTTCCGAGCCGATATTTTTGCTTAGGCTCCGGAATTGATTTGTGCGATAGGATTGGATTAATCATTATGAAGCCTATATCCTATTTTCTGAGTGGACTCTTCATCTTCGACATTTTCTATCTGTTAAGCAGATTTCTGTTTTTCCTTTGTGATTTTGATTCCAATTTGATGGCATCATTTTATTCTTTAAGCTCTTATGGCGAGGAAAGTATTATTTCTCTTATCTAAATAATTTGTGAAACTTTTCCAGTATTTTTGAGTTTGTCTTAGGAATATCTCCTAAGCAATCTTTTGAGTGGTGCTAAGGTCTTTTCAATTTGACCTTATCACCTGTTTTCATTTGCTACGAGTTGCGGAAGTTAGCATTCCACTTACCACATTCCGCACTCGTTATGATTCTTATGAATGACTTATTATGTCATTCAATTTGTCCAGCTTATTTCATCCATTTTATAAATCGAATATTCTATGAATATTTCGATGAGACCATTCTTGTATTTATTATTTTGGATGAAAATAGTAATTTAAAATTTTGCAAATCTTTTTCATAAGATTTATTTATAAGTAAAATTGGATTTTGTTCTTGAAACGAACAAAGAATATTCTTAAAACTTTTTAAGAGATTTATTTATCCTATAAAAGATGATTTTGTGATTGTATTGCCCGTTGAGTGCTTTAAGAATTTTGGTCGATGCGCTTGATCAACGTTATCGATAGAAATTTCCTAAACGCTTTGATGTGACAATCAGACACGATATATTGACTTGTAAATTGTAAATTTTTCTAGAAATATTTTTACATTGAAATAATTGTGATTTTGAAAGTTTTAGCTTTTCTAGAAAGAAGATTATCTAAAAGAACTCTTCCTTTCGATACTCTTGTTCTTGTGATTCCTGAAGGGGAACCAAGACTTTGCTATTTGTACCGATACTAGTCGTATTGGTTTGGATGCCGTTATCTTGCCAAAGAGAACGTGCTACCACTAGTGCTTCTAAATCATTATAACTTATCGAGACTAGATATGCCACTTATGATCTAGTGCTCTCGGCTATTGTTTTTGCTTTTGGAATTTGTCATCATCATATTTGGATGAGAAATTTGTTCTCTACCTCGATCATAAATCTTTGGAATATTTATGTTCTCTTAAGGAACTGCATGTTGACTCGAGTTCCTAACATCTTATGATCTTGATATTCTTTTTATTCCCGAAGGGGAAATCGTGTTGCCAATACGTTTTGTCGTAGGCAATAAGGTGTTGATTCTTTGATGATGTCGGAATGGAATCATCTTTTTACCAAGTTCATTGGGCATTTTGGTGTACTTCGTTTTATTGAGTTTCATCTCATTTCTTTTATGGACTAGCGTCTGATGTCCTTTTATTGTGTTCGGTTCATTGGATGTACCGTTTTTGTACTACGTCGGTGTTTCGAAATCATTCGGGCTTCGGTTCATTGGACGTACCGTTTTTGTACTGCGTCGGTGTTCCGAATTATTTGATCTTGGATTCATTGGATGTACCGTTTGTACTACATCAATGTCTTTGTTGTTTAATTCATTGGATGTACCGTTTGTAATACATCAATGTCTTTGCTTTTGATTCATTGGATGTACTGTTTGTACTACATCAGTGTCTTTGATTCATTGGATGTACCGTTTGTACTACATCAATGACTTTGCTGTTTGATTCATTGGATGTACCGTTTGTACTACATCAATGTCTTTGCTTTTGATTCATTGGATGTACCGTTTATACTACATCAGTGTCTTTGATTCATTGGATGTACCATTTGTACTACATCAATGACTTTGCTGTTTGATTCATTGGATGTACTGTTTGTACTACATCAATGTCTTTGCTTTTGATTCATTGGATGTACCGTTTGTACTACATCAGTGTCTTTGATTCATTGGATGTACCGTTTGTACTACATCAATGACTTTGCTGTTTGATTCATTGGATGTACCATTTGTACTACATCAATGTCTTTTCTTTTGATTCATTGGATGTACCGTTTGTACTACATCAGTGTCTTTGATTCATTGGATGTACCGTTTGTACTACATCAATGACTTTGCTGTTTGATTCATTGGATGTACCGTTTCTACTACATCAATGTCTTCGCTTTTTGATTCATTGGATGTACCGTTTGCACTACATCAATGACTTGGCTTTTTGGTTCATTGGACGTACCGTCTTTGTACTACGTCGGTGTTTCAAATTATTCGAGTTTCTAGTTTCTCGGGCGTACCGTATTTGTACTACGCCGTTGCACCGGCTCAACTTTCTACTATTCTTGACGTTTTCCACGTCTTTTATCTACGGAAATGCTTTTATGTTTTCGGTTTTATTCTTGTGCCTGGTGATATTGTGGAAATTGAAGTTTCACCAGATTTGATTTATGAGCAACATTCCATTCGCATCATTGCTTCGTAGGTTGAGCGCCTTCGGAATAAAGATGTTCTTCTTGTGAAAGTTCAATGGTTCTCAGATCCTAAGGATTGCTCTTGGGAATCCTGGGAATTCATCGAGCGATCCCGTTCAGGCTTACCCTTTCATGCTCTTTATGGTGAACTTCCTATTTCAAAATTTCTTTTGTGTTGATATGCTTCCATGGTTGTTACTTCTTATTTTCCTCTTAAGTATTGCGAGGACGCAATTTCTTTAACGAGGGGAGTCTGTAACAACCCGCATATTTATCGATTTTATATTTAAATATTTTATCGTTCGTCGGATTTTGGTCCGAAAACCTACTTTTTGCAAACAGTCGAATTGGGACTCGAGACCACCCCCATTGAATTCAAAATGACGTTTGCGACCTTTTTGAGTATAAACTTCGATATGTTTGGAGATAGTAGAATTTTGACCTTTTTCACTTAGGGCTTTGGTTTGGGCTGAACCCATTAGCCACTTACTAACTCAGTCCCAACCCACTCCAACTCTTCATTACTTCATTTCATATTCCTAACACTCAAGCTCAAGCAAAAATGGTGGAAGAGAATGGGAATTAGAAACTCCAAGCCCTAGTTCCTCTTGCTAGCTCAAGTTCTTGCTCCAAATTCAAAGAGAACCCATTAGTAAGCATCTCCTTCTTCTTCTCCAAACATTTCTCCTTCCAATTTCAGAAAATTCCTAAACCTAATTTAGGAAATGTTTCTCTTTTAAGCTTAGACTCAAGCTTCTTGTGTTGAGATTGAATTGTGGTTGATCTTCCTTCGTCTTCAAGCTTCTCATTCATTGTTTTCGGATTCAAAGGTGAGATTTTTAATCTCACATCTATGCTTATAATTCTCTTCGATTGTTAGGTATGAATTCCTAACGCTTATTCGTGTGCATTTGCTTTTGGTTCGGATTGATTAGGTGAACATTCCAATTTTTAGTGTTTTGCGTTTAATTCTTTAAAAATCATAACTTTGATGTTTGAACATGTTTTTAGTGATGCATCAAGGAGCTTATAGGGCCGGGTAGTCGATTGGCATAAACCCTTAGCGCCGTTGCTCGAGCGAATGCAATTTGGTCGAGATTGGATCTCATTAGGATGGGCTGGGAAGAGGCTGGCATCAGGTCCGGTCGACCGAGCTCTGCTGCCGGCCGACCGACTTGCTGCCAAGTGCATAAGCACTTCTCTGTTTATGGTCCGGTCGACCGACTACAGAGCTCAGTCGACCGACCTGCTTCCCGAACTATTTCTCAGAACAGGGTCCGGTCGACCGAGCTCTGTAGCCGGCCGACCGACCTGTTGCACTTTTGCCCACTTCGCCTAACTGTTTGAATTTCCAACTTTAATCGATTCGTGTTGTTTCCTATTTGTTGTTATCAATTATTATGACCTTGATGACTCTTTTTAGGGATTTTTTGAATATCCATTTCGATGGATCCTTTATCGATTTCTTTGGATTTTATTCACTTCTTTGAATGTGAATTTTTATGATTGATTGTTTCTACAATCACTTCTATGATTTGTCACTTTAAAATATAAAGGTTTTCTATACTAGTAGTAAATATCAAAACTCTTTCTTAAAATGATTTCAATACTATTTTATTACAAAGCTCGTTTTCTAAAACCGATTTCCAATCTATTAGTATATACAAACCTTTACCTCACTCGTATGAGAAATCTAATTAAACGACTTAGTAAAACAAGTGGTATGAAACGCTTGCGTTTACTTCGTCGGTTAATTCTTGGACTTGTTCGATTGAAACTCTTGTGACAATTTTCTAGTGGAGATCTACAACTTGTTCGTAAATATTTAAGTTAATCTAGTGGTTATGGGACATGATGCTAAACTCATATATTTACTAGCTTATTGTAATTGACACTTCTTGATGATCAATGATGATCATTTTATAGTTTAGACTAGCAATGTGCGATGTCTCTTTGTATACGTGGAGGATTTTTCCTCATTTTATTGAGCTTCATCTCATTTCTTTGTGGGCTAACAACCCATGCACTTTCAAAGTGTTTTGATTCATTGGATGTACCGTTTGTACTACATCAGTGTATTTGATTCATTGGATGTACCATTTGTACTACATCAATGTCTTGGCCATCCTTTTCTTGCGATTTCTGGATTTCTAATTATTGATTTCTGGAATTTATGTTTCACCACCTTTTTCAGTTGGCATTGATATGTATGTCATTTTGTGGCTTGGTGAATTAGATAAAGAATATGACATTCTTTTGAAGCTATGAGATTCTTGAGATATTGTATGACTTTTGTGGATTTTCTAATGTATACTTATCGTAGTATGACATTTTTGGCTATCATACGTCTTTTTATTATATCTCTTCTTTTATCTCTTTTTAATTGATAATTATAGCTAGACTGATCCGTTTATTATTTTCTTCTTAAATAATACTCGGGTCAGACTGAGATTTTACAGGTGCTTCCTCTTGACTTCCTATCTGGAACAATCGTTTGATTTTGGCTAACTACTCTAGATTAGTAGTTTATTGTTGCATGCATTTGAGAAATAGACTCCTTAATGTATACATATTCTTTTGTCTTAGCACTTGTATCTATTCTTTTGTGATGTTGTGGATCTTATGTGACCACTACTCTGATTAACACTTTCATGTGTTATATTCATATCTATTTCCGCCTTTGTGATATGAATTGTCTGTGACTGATTTATCTTATGTTTACTTCTATATTTGTTTCCGAAGATATCATAGCCACTGTGTAGTAGCTTTGAGTTTGTGTCGGCATGTCGGATTTCCACTTGAAAAGATTTGCATGTTATACTATCTGACATATCGATGCTCGCACAAAGCAATTACACGGATGGTCGCTCCTCAACAGCCTTATTCTCCATGCTAGTTGACAGCATTCACCGTAATGTTCTTGGCTAGCGTGGGTATAGAGGTGGGGCGTCACAGATATTTTCTACGAACGATTAGTTATCCCTTCGACTAATCAATGCCCATGCATATTCGTAGACCGGTGGACCCAAGAATCTTGTGAAATAATTGTATGAGTTTGTTCTCATATTGTTGATATTATGATTAGGTAAACTGAATGAAGAATAAATATTTTGATCTGGTCTGATCAATCATTTCCTTATCTATCGTCTATTCTTTCTCGTCTCCCTAGCAAATTTCGGGGTCGAATTTTTTTTAAGGGGGTAATCTGTAACATTCCTGAAAATTTATCAAGTTTAAATTGGCAATTGAATTAATTTTGGAAAATAAGCTGTGAATTAATTAGAGATTTCTAGAATAAATAAATAATATTTGATTATAAATAGAAATTTAATTAGAAATTTAAGTATAAGTAGCTTACAAATAAATATAGGATTTAGGGAAAATAAGAGGTATATTTATATTAATGAATTATAAATAAAAATTTGATATTAATAAGATTTCATAATAAAATGCATTAAAAATAAAGTAGAATTTAAAAGCTTTAAAAAGCCAATGATAGTTTGTTTTCTAAAAAAATTAAATATATTAATATTTGTGAGGTTGTAATAAAAAGAAAAAAATTAGTGTACTCATTTTTAAAATATTATTCTTAAGTCAAATTCTCTTATATAAATAAATGTAATTATTGTTAATATGAAATCAAAATTTCTAAATCCTTCTTTTCCTTTTAAAAGTTATACAAAAAAAGAAATAAATTTTAGTTCAGGTGAATTGGGAATTTGAATCTATATTAGCAATACACATTTTTCTTTAAATAAATATTTGGCTTTAAAATATTTAAGGTGAAATCTATATATTATAAAGATTGGTTAAAAAAAACAATTCTTCTTTCAACATTGAATACATGTATATACCAATGGATAAAAGTTATGTTTATTTATAAAATAAATATGATATAAAAATTTATTAAAGAAAATACTTTTATCTTTGAAAATTACAAATGTAAACATACATAAGGAGATGAATAAAGAAATAAATATACATATGTAAAGCATAAAATTTTATAAGGGTTAGATCTCATAATCAAATTCTCTTTACAAATGGCATTCATTACATTTAAATTGAATAAAAAATAAAATTATAAAATTATATAAAAAAAACTTTTCAGTTTCCCATACGAAATTATTAAGTATCTTGGACAAATCTGAAATATACAGTAAACAAAGATTTGAGGCATTTCAAATCTCAACCACAAAGGGAAAAGATAGAAGAGAAAGAAAAGAAAAATCAGAAAAAAAATTTCCATTCTCTTCTCAAAAATCTGAAACCAATTTCAGCAATCGAAATGAAGGATCAAAACTAAACTGAATTCTGGAAAATTAGCATGCAAGTCCATCTTTCAAACCTTTAGCCTACAATTCTTCAATCTGCCAGCATGCACTCTGAAATTCCTGAGGCAATGAAAGCAAAGTATTTTGCTTCTCTGATTCAATTCCAATCTCTATCTTTTTTCATCAATTTCAAGTAAGGAATGAAGACAACAAGCAAAATTCCAGATTTAAAATAAGATCTATTCAAAAGGATAGAATGCAAAAGTTTTCAATCTGAAAGAAAATCAACTCAAAGGCAAGTAAATTTCCTTTTAAAAAAAACTTGAGTTCAACGTTGTTGATCAGTAACAAACAAAAGATTTTAGCAATTGTATCAATCTAAGTTGCAGGAGAACAAACCAAAGAGAAATTTAAATACGGAAGTTTCAAATCTAAAGCAAGTCAAAACTACAAATCAAAAAGGAAAAAAATCTGGTTCCAGGCTCAGTTTTCTTCTCTACTTCTTCCCATCAAGGTGAGCAAACCCTTAACCTTATACACATTTTGGTATGCATGAAGTTGGTGTTGATGAATGCTTGTGAATAAGTTTGCAAACGATTATGATTGCATGAATGTGAATATTGTGGTTTCCTATGCATGTATGTTGAAGTTTAAAATATATGCCTGCCTGTACAAATGGAGTTACCCCTGTTCTTGTTTCTTCCAGACCAGCCTTGCAAACAAAAATTCTCATCCTTTGATTTAATAACTGATAGAGCTAAGAATATAAACAAAGGTTGTTTGCTTGATTATAAGCTAAGTTTTGAAAATTTATTAGAGTTAAAACAACCTGTAAATACCCCTGGAAATCAAGACATCTGAGTCACACCTTAAATTAGTCAAAATACAAACGTTTTAATTTACGAATTCAGGCGTGTCAACTGAATTTTTGTATTCAAACATGATTTTTAAAGTTAAAATCATAATTTTTAGATTTAGGAATGAAGAGCAGTTTGGGTTTGTTTGAATCGTTTATTTTTGGTCGTCACCGTTGATCTCATTGATCGGAGAGGTCGAATTTCCTCCTGGAGGTGGAGGAGCGATCAGTGTCGATGGGAAAATTATCAGGTGTTCGTGTATTTCAGTGTGAAGGTCGGAATTTTAGTTTGAAATATGGTAACCTAGTTTTAGTCATTATCGGAAAATGGGTTTGTGCTACGTCGTAGGTGGATCAGAATCAGTCGCAAGGGGGGTGAATCAATGCATCATGGCATGGGGAAGCTTTGGACTTGGTGGCTCGTGTCCAGGTGGCCGGAATCTTTGGTGATGATGGTTATTGTTGATTGAAGTTAGGGGTTCTGGGTGCATTGTCATGCTCGATTTTGAGTATCAGGCGAGTTAGTAGTTCTGTGTGTTTGCCTAGCATGGGATGGTCGGCGGCGACTTGCGGAGGGTCTCGGGGGTGGTCAGATCACTGGCGAGGAACGGTACACGTGCACGTGCACGCGATTGTATCTGGGTGATGATGTGTGGAGGAGATGGAGATGGTCTTGAGTTTGACCTCGAAGGGATGAAGTGATGGCTCGGGTGGTTTCGCGTGTTCATACGCGAGTGGTAATGTGCTTCGAAAAAAAGGGAGAAGAAGGAAAGAAGGGTTGAACTGGGGACGAACTCGAATTTTATCTCGAGTATTTTGCAAGTCTGCTCGAGAGTAGTTCGCGTGGTGGCTCGGGTTGTTTCTAATTAACCAGATTTTTAAAGTTTTGATTTTAAAGTATAAAAATGTGTTTAAATTTTGTAGTTAAATGCTTTCAAATTTGTTTGGGGTATATAATTAAGTATAGGAATAAATGAGAGTTGAGGAATTGTTTTAATTTAGTTTACTTAAATATATAATAAATTGATAAATAAAAAGAAAAAAAGGGAAACGTTTAGTTGTAATTTAACTTAAATGTCTTTAGTTAATTTATGATAATAAATAAATCTAT
The DNA here is from genome assembly GCA_030765085.1 of Allium cepa. NCBI lineage: Eukaryota > Viridiplantae > Streptophyta > Magnoliopsida > Asparagales > Amaryllidaceae > Allium > Allium cepa. Next base: position 362,842,421 of record CM060934.1, on the reverse strand, counting down.
TTCAAAGGTTCATTAAAGTAAGATTTAAATGTTGTAATTAAGTAGTTAAAAAAAATAAAAATAAAAAGGGTTTATCTTTAGAAATTTATCAAGTTTTTGATAAATTAAAGAATGTAATTAAGTGATTAAGGAAGAATAATTACCTAGTGTAATTAAAGTAAAGATTAATACGTTGTGTAATTAAATAAAAGATAAATACTTTATGTAATTGAATAAAAGCTAATTACTTAGTGAAATTAATAAAGGATAATTAATTTAAGGTCAATTAATTTACAACTAAGGATTAATTAATTAGTGTAATTAATTAATGAAAATTAATTAATGAAATCGATTAATTACTTAAAGATATTTACTTAATTAAAAGTAATTAATTAGAGATAAAAGGTGGATTAATCAAATGATTAAAATTAATTGAAGACTAGGGTAAACCACTTATCGAAATTAATTAAGGATAATTAATCTAATGGTAATAAATTAATTGATGGTTAATTAATTGATTGAAGATAATCAATTAAATGGCGAATTAAATAATTAAAAGTTAATTATTTAATAATTAAAGGTTGATGAATTAAATTTAAAGGTTAATTAATTTATTATTAATTGTTAATTTATAAATGATTAAAGGATAATTAATCAAAATGATTTGTAATTTATTAACGTTAATTAACCAGGATTAGTAAGTCATAAGTAGATAATCTGATTTGAATTAATCAGACAATTACTGATCTTACTTATGGATGTTTGGACTCTATTGGATCATTGAACTGTTTGATATCCCTGATTGTGATGCTCTGTTTTGATTTGAGTTGTGTTTGATGTTATCTATTTTCTATGATATATCTGTGATCTGTGAATGAAAGATAAGCGTTACAATTGGTTTGTACCGCTTATCAAATATAAGCTATAGTTTATACCGCTTATCAAATATATTGCCGTATATGAATCTGTGCTGATTGATGATGTGGCACTTTTATTGAGTAAAACCCTTAGACCACACTTATACACACACGAATATGGATTGCACGTGGTAATGAGTAAAGTTACAGATTTTGAAATATTTTTAGAGATCGAATTTTTGAATCCAAAATAGTTTTGGAATTTGAATTGAAAGCTTTTGAAAATGAATTTCTAAAATAAGAGTTATTTTGAATAACTTGATTGAATTTTGAAATTTAAATAATTTGATTTAATTTTGAATTCAATATTTGAAATCGAATTCTATGATTGGAAACTAGAGTTTAAAAAAGGGTATTCAACTATAAATGGGTTTATATGGGTTTCAAACCATTTTAATAGTGTTGTTTTTAGGAACTTGAATTTAACCCAAGAATTTAACCTAAGAATTTAACTTGTATAGATATAATTGGATTTTTCTGAAACGAAACCTATGTGTTTTCAAATAATAAAAACTTTCACATATGAAATGAATGTCCAATTTGTGTTAAAAGGGTTTCAAGTCTAAAAGTGAAAACAGTTTTCCAAGTTAGGAATAAATCTTTGAAAACGTGTTTTGAAAGCTATAAGTTAAATCTTTAATTTAAAGATTTAATTGAGTTAATCCAAATTGAAATGGAAATTGTTTTGGAAAACTATGAATGGATCTTTGTGAAACTAGGTGAACTTTGTGATCTAAATCTTTTTGTTAAAAGATTTAAAATGGTAATTTGTTTAACCATTTAAAAGAAAGATTTTGGGTTTTAATAAATTGTGACTTAACCGAAATCCCATATCGATATGTTTAAATATTATGCTCATTATTCGGTTTAGCCGGGAGAGGACCTTGTGTCATATAGCCCATTCCGAATAGTGATACGACGTTATGGATTGCATTTGAAGACCGGTGTTGAAGACCGGGTGTCTTCAAGAACAGTAGGATAGCCTGTCGATTGACTTTGCACTGAGTTGCTCCGGTATACAGTTCTCCATATGTGAAGGGAAGTCCGATCGGGATTGTGGATACCCGGATTTGCAAGGGCTTCTTCAGGAGTGCCTTCGGTTCTGTTCGAACCCGGAATAAACTTGTATGGTTGTATGTCTGACACTACACTTTGAGATATTAAATTGATCTCTATCAAATACATTTCTGCTTGGTGGTGGAGAATTTATTCTCTTAGCTTAACACCCTTCTCTGAGACGTACGAGCTCAGAGGTTGTGTAGTTGATATTTATCAATGATATACTTCCAAATTTGGTAGTGTGGCATGCTGAGTGCTGCTGTGTATCATTTGTTGATCAAAGCATGACTTTTGTATAAAGCGTAGCTTTGTTGTCGAGACTGCATCAAGACCTCACACCCCAAAAATGGTCGAAACAGGAAAGATGCGGCAAGGTTACGATGGTCGCGCCCTTTAGGGTTTGTCATTCCTTTCTGGAAAAGGGAGGTACCATGGTATGGAGCCCAGATATTTCACTCATGTGGATACTGCAGATCTATTACTTTGTGATTGCTTTATGGTTGTTGGATTAGAGGTACCTCGGATAAAGGTCCCAAAGGACCGGGGGATGGCACGCTCATGTAGTAGTTACCTAGTTACAGAGGTAACCCGGCCTTGTGTTGGCAGAGAGCTGGTTAAGCTCTCGGGACGTCCCGCCAGAGGCGTACCCATGTGGCAATAGGAAGTTCCTTAACCTGACCATTTGTTGGAAAATCCAATCTTCAATACGTGCCTTGTACGGTTTTAGTTGTAGAACCTGCCATTTAACATGGCAGCTATAGTAGGCATAATATCATGGTACCTACGCTGGCTAGGATTAATATTATACTTTCGAAAGGTTTTCCTGTAACGACCCAGAATTTTAATTAATTAAAATTTGAATATTTAATTAATTTTAAATATTAATAAGCGAAATTTAAAAGTCGAATATATTTTATTTCGAATAATTGGATTTAATTGGATAATTAAATCAATAATTAAATAGTTGGAAATACATAAATAATTGAAAATTGGGTTAAATATGATTGAAAATGATTTGTAAAATTTTATTTTATCACATTGGAGTTAGAATGATGTTATAGAACTTTCAAAATCGAATTAAAAGTTAAATTGTGAAAATTGAATATTTTAATATTTAATCGACTAGTGAAATTAGCTATTTTTCGAACAGTCTCAGAATTGGACGAAACTAGTTCAATTGGATCCGTAATAGTTTGTTATTATCGGATTTCAATTTTCGTGTCAATCGGAGTTTTCATTTGATCGTGGCAGCTCGAAACGCATCGAAATTATTTTAATATTAATTTGGCGAGTTAAAATAGCCATTTTTCAAACAGTCTCGGATTTGGACGAAACCTGTTTTATCAGATCCGTAATGTGATATTATTGTATGGTTTCAAATTTCATATCAATCGGATTTACCGTTTGTCCGGTGCAAGCAAAAACGCCTAGAAAATCGTCAAATCAGTTTAATTTTAAATCGAACGTTTATTGCCATAACTCGCAAAGATGACCGAAATAGCTCTAGAAATATGTTCCATTGTGTTCGGAATGCGGGGTAAACCTTAGGAACACTAACCGGCACGCTTCGTTTGGAGTTCGGAAAATTCGGGGTGAATAGTGTACGTCGATTTTTCTATAAAAGGCCCTTAACAATTCATTTTTTGCAAAAAAATAGAACCTAACCCTAATTCTTCAGGAGCCGCCACCCCCTCAATGAATGGCCGAAATTTTCTTTCCTTCCCCTCCAATTATCTTCCAATCCGTCAATCTATTCAAGAATCTTCCAACATAAAAAGCGTAGAGCACGGCAAGATCTTGCGAATCAACGGTAGTGATCAAAAATAATATGGTGGATCATCGGAAAACCTTGATCAAAGCCAGGCCGTTCGATCTCGATTTTCGAGGGGAATACTTAGCCGAGCACGACCGGTCTGAGGCCGAAGGAAGCTCTTGTCACGAGCTTTCTAATGGAGTAACCTGATCGACTTGGAAGTTGACGTGGTGGTCACGTGAATTAGGGCTAGGGGCCGGCCGATGGGTTTGAGCGTGTGCGTGTTACTGGGAGTTGTACGCGAAAGAAGGAAGAAGGAGATGGTGCGGCTAGGATCTGAGAAATGGAATATGAACGGTGATGATTTGGTTTAGGTTTAAAAATAGAAATAAAAGTTGTAAATTTATAATTATATAAATCGTGTAACTTCTAAATGTCATATCTTTTTCATACGAGGTCGAAAACGCGCGAAACCAGTTGCGTTGGGTTCGTATGGACGAGCACTACGCTATGAAATTGGATTGGAGTCGTTTGGAGTTAGTGAGTATTTCGGGTAAAATTAAACGCACGTTTAATTTTATTCGGAATAAAAGCTGAAAACGAAATTGAAATCAAGGTGAGAACTTCTCACTCAATCGAATCGGTTTCGATTTTAATTTTAAATAGTTAGATTTAAAATTCTTGAATGTATGTTTGAATGATGATTGTTATCTATTGATTTTTAAAATAGACATTATGCGCGGTTAGTAAGCGGATGTTATTTATTAAAACATATACCGCGAATATTTCATAAACAGTGAAATTTGTATTATTTATGTACTTGGAATTGATTTCCCGCAGTATATAGCGGATGAGACCCTATTGCGCCGTCTATTAAGCGGATAATATTTTAAATCCCATATACTGCGAAAATTCCGTACTGGAACGGAATTGGTATTGTGCTAACATCTTTGGATGCAGGAAAACAGGTTGGAGGGATCCAACTGGATTCCTCAACAGTATTTATTTGATTTCAGATATTTTGATATTTGATTGATTATCATATCGATATATGATGTCGTTGTTTTCGTGATTGACTATTTGGTGTGTAGCATCACTAGGCCAATTTTGGAATTTTAAAAGGATTTTAAAATTGATTTCTTGAAAGTATACTTTTATAAAATATTTTTGGAATTGATCCATTTTAAATAAATAACGATATAATTTTTAAGGTTATAAAAATTATAATTTTTGAGAAATATAGTTAAAAGTTGATTTTTGAAAATATAGGGTTAATGATTTTATAAAATAGTTTCAATTGGGATTTTTGAATTTATTGTAAAAAGTTTGAAATATAGGATTTATAAAATTTGATTATTTTATAAATCAAAATGGTGAAATTATAAAGGAGTTTAAAGACGTTTTAAAATAATAGTATAAATTGATTTATATAAGAAATTTATAAATTGATATTTATAAATTAAAGTATTGGAATTATAAAACGAGTTTTTATAAGTGTTAGAATGAATTGTAAATGAATTTCATAAATGAATGAAATTTATAGGATTATAAACGGTGAAGTTATAAATGGAATTTTATAAGTAGTAGGTTTATAAAATTTATAAGGTTATTAAAGGAATAGATTTGGGTAAATAAATGAATCTAATAAGTTATAAGATTTATAATTTGAGAAGTCTTAAAAAAAGAACAATTTTGTAAAATAATCGTTTTATAAGCATTTAACTTATAATATGAACCTTCAGTTTATAATTGAGTTAAAGGAGATTTATAGAAGGAAGTTGTTATAAAATAAATAGAAATGGAATTTATAAACGCTGTTTTATAAATCCGCCAACGACTTATTTTGATAAGTAAATTGTTATAACTTATTAATGGAGTTATATTCACGTTTTAGACAGTGAATAATCCTTTAAAATAAAATGTATAGAAATGATGAAATTGGTTAACGTAGTATATTCACGTTTTTGAATAGTGAATAATATGTTAAAGAAAAATGTTTTGGATGTGATGTTTTAAATAAAATTAAAACGATCTAACGATGTTTTTAAAAGGTGTTAGGATTCGAAACCATAGATTTCAACATTCATTGTTGAAATAGACGTTTTCGAGAAATAGAAGGAAATGGTGGACTATGACACTGTTGTTATGGTAAATGATTTCCGAAAGGAACTGTTTTGTTTAGTATTGAGATTTATATATCTATTTTAATTTCGAATCCCTATACTAGTGATTTTGGGTTGTCGTAACGATGTTTTACTCAACATTCGTTTTGGCCCAAATAAATATGGTTAAGAGAATGATTTCCTTAAAGAATGAAATATATACTTAATTTCGATTTAAGTATATTGAATATTTTCCAAAGGTTGAAAATAAATAGATTTGTGAATTTCTTATTAATAAGTAAGTATGGAAATGTTTTTCCAATGTGAAATTAAACGTTTTGACAATTTATCTTTTTGAAGATAAATTGAAAATGAATAATTGAAATCGTATATTCATAGATATTTTGGAATATAAATTCATTATGGAATTTATAAATGAAAAGGGGATTTTTTTTTAAAGATAAGCGTTGATTTATTTTTGAAGTATGGGAATTAATTTACGGATTTGGAACGTAAATATAAAGTAAATCGTTAAGGATTTATTTAATTGGTTTAAATGAACCATGTTGAAATGAAAGTATTTTCGCATAAGGAAATGTTTGAAATTTGTTTTCAAAAGTGGTAAAGGTGAAAAGTGATTTTGAAATTTGTTTTCAAAATGGTTGAAGTGTGAAAATTATTTATCTTGTAAAGATATTTATGGGAAATAAATAATTTGGAAAATTATTTGGAATCTGGTGATGTTGTGCATATCCATTGATAGTTCAATAACCGACTATCAATATTTACCTTTGAATGGGTATTTGTTGTGATTTGTTTGAATTTGAATGCCACACTTATTTTTGAATAAGCGCTCACTATTCGGGTTAACCGGGAAAAGACCTTGGGGTCGTATAACCCATTCCGAATATGTGATATGTCGTTATAAATTGCATTTGAAGACCGGTGTTGAAGACCAGATATTTTTGATAGCGAAAGGACAACTCTTCGAATGTCTTTGCATCGACTAGTCCCCGGTATAGAGACTCCATATGTGATGGGAAGTCCGGTCGTGAATAGTGAATATCCGAATTGCAAGGATTTCTTTGTAAGTGCCTTCGGTTCTGTTCGATCCCGGAACAGACTTGTATTGATCGTATGTCTGACATTACAAATTGAGATATAAAGCTGATTTCTTTCAAATATATTTCTGTTGGTGGCGGAGAATTTATTCTTTTAGCTTAACACCCTTCTCTGAGACGTACGAGCTCAGAGGTTATGTAGTTGAAGGTTATCAGCGATATATTCCCAATTTGGCAATGTGACATGCTGAGTGTTGCTGTGAAATGATCATTGTTTGATCATTTGTGATGTGATCATTTGTTTGATCACTTATCTTTGTGATCATTTCTTTGATCATTTGTTGACCCAAAGCATAGCTTTTGTATAAAGCGTGGCTTTGTGGACGAGACTTCGTCAAGCCTCACACCCCGGAATGGTCAAAACAGGAAAGATGCGGCAAGGTTATTGGGGGTAGCGCCCCTTAGGGTATGTGCATTTCCTTTTGGAAAGGGGTGGTATCATGGTATGGAGCCCAGATACTTACTCATGTTGAAACACTTTATGTATCATTGTGTGATGTTGGTTATCGAGCGCTCGGATAAAGGTCCTAAAGGACCGGGGGATGGCATACTCGTGTCAGTAGTTACCCAGTTAGGGGTAACCCGGCCTTGTGTTGGCAGAGATCTGGTTTGGTTCTCAGGGACGTCCTTCCAGAGGCGTTCTCATGTGGCAATGGGAAGTCCTTGGCCTGACCATTTGTTGGAAATCCAAAGAAACAATACGATCTTGTACGGTATTAGTTGTAGAACCTGCCATTTACTTATGGTGGCGCCCCACTGTTTGGATGGTAGCTATAGTAGGCATACGATAATGGTCGTATGCTGGCTAAGATTTATATCTTTATTTTCGAAATGAATTTTTCCTACACTATGCACTAGTAATAATATCAAATGTTCTTTTTAATGCGTATCAACCATCTTTGACTATCATAAGGAGAAATCTCCTTCGATTCTGCGTTTGCATTGTGTGTGTGTGCGGGAGGCCTTATGGTAGTCTCATTCTTAAAAGCATTGAGAATTGACTTTAAAAATATTCCTCTATTTTGATTTTAAAAATAAATAAACTGTTTTGAGTTCTCACACCAGTCACATGACTGACTCGGAGTTTATTGTTTTCCTTCCTAAACTCTGGGTGCCCACCAATTTTCACACGGGCAGTCAAGAGACAGGTTTATCAGGATATTCTGGAATTCAGGAGTTGCTGGAGGCAAGCTGGATGGCATGGCGTATTACTAGTACATAGTATTTCTTTTCCGCTTTTTGTTGTTGTTTGTTGTTATACACTCTGATGATGTAATGTAATGTATAAAATGTAATAACTGATATAGTTCTTTGTTTAAAGATTATTCATTTATCTATTATATGTTGTTCCGCTGCGATTGTGAGATTCTTATGTTGTTCTGTTGTTTTCTTTCTGTTCTGTTCTATCTTTTTCTGTCTTCTTCTATCTTTTTCTTTTTCTCAAACCCTAAGTGTTCGGTTTTCCGGCATTCTAGTGTTCGGCAGTTGATACAGTGAACGTATTGATGTCGGTTTTCGGAAGTCGAAGAATCGGGTCCTTACAATGTGGTATTAGAGTATATGGTTAAGCAACAACCATGGCTCTGTTGGGTATTACTCATTAGAGATAGAGTCAATAGTACTCTAGAATGAGTTTGAGTGCAATAATAGCTATGAGAGCGTATTTGTTAGTGAATATAAAAATTGTTTTATATTGTGATGATTGCTTTGTTGAGTGGTATATGGATTCTGGTTAATACGAGTAATTAACGTTGTTGATAGGGATCTCTAAACACTTTACAGAACAATTCGACACGATATTGTTTTAAATTGGGTAAATGAAATAATTTTACCTTGATTATATTTTATATATAAAGGAATAATTTTTCAGAATTATTAAAGTGTATATAAGTTGATTGTTTAGTTGTTTGAATAATTTAAATAAAAGAATAATTGTATAAGTAAAAAGAATTATAAGAATTGAATTATAATTAAAGTGATTTACAATTGTGAAATAAACTTATATATATATATATATATATATAAGAAATGAAACTATATGAATATATTTATGAATATGAGTTGTAAATAAAAATGAATTTAAAGTTAAATGGAAATTTACTTTAGAATTGGAATCTGAATTGATTTATAAGTGGGAATTTAAGTTAAGTAAAACCAAGTGATGTTTGTAAAATGGAAGTATAACTTAAGAGATGTTGAATGAAGTTGATTTTGGTATCAAAGTAAATTAATAAAGTTAAGTGATAAATGTGAACTTGAGTTATATAAATGAATTGGAAATTGAATTGAATGAATGGATTAAATGTTAATCAATTGAATGTAAATTAAGTTGATATGAAATAATGAATGTAGATGTTAATTCATTAAAATCTAATGTTATTGGAAAATTGAATAATTGAATGAAAATCAATTTAATTGAGCCAATTGAAAGTAAAGGCGTTAAACCAAAATGAATATAAGCAAAGGAATTTGGTTGTAATTAGTATACATTGGTTGTTATATGATAATTAGTTGATTGTATATAATTCATTAAGTGTTAATGAAATTGAAAGCTAAAGTAATTGAAATCCAATTGGAACTTAAGTGAATCTTAAATAAAATTGAATTTGATTTGGGAGTGAACCAACTTGAATATGAATTAGTAAATATAAACTAATTGAAAATGAATGTTAGTAAAAACATCCACTGTTAATGAATCAAATGTGATTAAATTGAAAACCCATTTCATTGAATATTAATGAGAATATGAATAAATATTTATTGGTTATGAATGCTAGTTGGATGATAGTTGGTTGATGGTTGAATATATGGCTTTTACTACATTTGCTATGTTGGCATATATAGTTATTATGTTGCTATATGTTGTATATCGATACTATTGTCTATATACATGTTCTCATGTTGTTTGTTGAGTGTTTAGTAGGTGCGGATTGCGTTTGCTTCGCATTTGGAGCTCGCTTTCGCGCTATATTAGCCGTATATGCTCGCTAATAAAATATAAGGTACATATCTCGGATTAAATATCGTACTTTTACACTTTTTTCCCTGCGTGATGCCTCATCACTTGATGAGATGTATATTTGTGATATATATACTGTCATATTTTTTTTGGATCGAGCCGCGCAAAGGAGACTATGGCGAATTTTTCCGAAAATTTAAGGCGTTAGGATATTTTTGAGAAAAATTGGAAAATTTGTGAAAACTATAACTTTGATTTGGAGTTGAAAGTTAAACAATAGTAGTTATTTTTGAAAAGATAACTAAGTATGATTTGAAAACTTAGTAAAGTTATTGTAGGAAGTTTAACTATGGATTTTGGGAAAGTTAATAGATTTTGTAACTTTTCTTACTTGGTAATTTCGAGGTCGAAATTCTTTTAAGGGGGGAAGTATGTAACGACCCAGAATTTTAATTAATTAAAATTTGAATATTTAATTAATTTTAAATATTAATAAGCGAAATTTATAAGCCGAATAAATTTTATTTCGAATAATTGGATTTAATTGGATAATTAAATCAATAATTAAATAGTTGGAAATACCGAAATAATTGAAAATTGGGTTAAATATGATTGAAAATGATTTGTAAAATTTTATTTTATCATATTGGAGTTAGAATGATGTTATAGAACTTTTAAAATCGAATTAAAAGTTAAATTGTGAAAATTGAATATTTTAATATTTAATCGACTAGTGAAATTAGCCATTTTTCGAACAGTCTCAGAATTGGACGAAACTAGTTCCATTGGATCCGTAATAGTTTGTTATTATCGGATTTCAATTTTCGTGTCAATCCGAGTTTTCGTTTGATCGTGGCAGCTCGAAACGCATCGAAATTGTTTTAATATTAATTTGGCGAGTTAAAATAGCCATTTTTCAAACAGTCTCGGATTTGGACGAAACCAGTTTCATCGGATCTGTAATGTGATATTATTGTATGGTTTCAAATTTTATGTCAATCGGATTTACCGTTTGTCCGGTGTAAACTAAAACGCCTAGAAAATCGTTTAATCGGTTTAGTTTTAAATCGAACGTTTATTGCCATAACTCGTACAGATGACCGAATTAGCTCCCGAAACATATTCCATTGTGTTCGTAACGCGGGGTAAACCTTATGAACGCCAACCGACACGCTTCGTTTGGAGTTCGGAAAATTCGGGGTGAATAGTGTACGTCGATTTTTCTATAAAAGGCCCTTAACAATTCATTTTTTGCAAAAAAAAAAAACCTAACCCTAATTCTTCAGGAGTCGCCACCCCCTCAATGAATGGCCGAAATTTTCTTTCCTTCCCCTCCAATTATCTTCCAATCCGTCAATCTATTCAAGAATCTTCCAACATAAAAAGCGTAGAGCACGGCGAGATCTTGCGAATCAACGGTAGTGATCAAAAATAATATGGTATATCATCGGAAAACCTTGATCAAAGACGGGCCGTTCGATCTCGATTTTCGAGGGGAATACTTAGCCGAGCACGACCGGTCTGAGGCCGAAGGAAGCTCTTGCACGAGCTTTCTAATGGAGTAACCTGATCGACTTGGAAGTTGACGTGGTGGTCGCGTGAATTAGGGCTAGGGGGCGACCGAGTGGTTTGAGCGTGTGCGTGTTACTGGGAGTTGTACGCGAAAGAAGGAAGAAGGAGATGGTGCGGCTAGGATCTGAGAAATGGAATATGAACGGTGATGATTTGGTTTAGGTTTAAAAATAGAAATAAAAGTTGTAAATTTATAATTATATAAATCGTGTAACTTCTAAATGTCATATCTTTTTCATACGAGGTCGAAAATGCGCGAAACCAGTTGCATTGGGTTCGTGTGGACGAGCACTACGCTATGGAATTGGATTAGAGTCGTTTGGTGTTAGTGAGAATTTCGGGTAAAATTAAACGCACGTTTAATTTTATTCGGAATAAAAGCTGAAAACGAAATTGAAATCAAGGTGAGAACTTCTCACTCAATCGAATCGGTTTCGATTTTAATTTTAAATAGTTAGATTTAAAATTCTTGAATGTATGTTTGAATGATGATTGTTATCTATTGATTTTTAAAATAGACATTATGCACCGTTAGTAAGCGGATGTTATTTATTAAAAACATATACCGCGAATATTTCATAAACAGTGAAATTGATATTATTTATGTACTTGGAATTGATTTCCCACAGTATATAGCGGATGAGACCCTATTGCGTCGTCTATTAAGCGGATAATATTTTAAATTCCATATGCCGCGAAAATTCCGTACTGGAACGGAATTGGTATTGTGCTAACATCTTTGGATGCAGGAAAACAGGTTGAAGGGATCCAACTGGATTCCTCAACAGTATTTATTTGATTTTAGATATTTTGATATTTGATTGTTTATCATATCGATATATGATGTCGTTGTTGTCGTGATTGACTATTTGGTGTGTAGCATCACTAGGTGTAACGGACCGCCTTTTTGGATAGTTTAAACCGACGATCAAATACACATGTCGATTCCAAAACCATTCAAAAGTGCAGATAGTTATTGGGGTAAATAAGAAAAGAAAAGAAATAAAGGAAATGAAACAACACAGAATCTCGCAGCGGAACGATAAAATATAATAGTCAAATAAACAGTTCATGAAGCTGTCTACTATACTTTGACAATTATTTATACAACATTTATCAGAGTTATACATATACAGCAGAACAATTAAATAATGCAGCAGATAACATGATGCAAGGGTAATAATAGTAATAGTACACCAAATCTTCGTCTTCGTCCTCCAGAATAGATCTTCAAAAATCTGAAAACTTAGGACTGACCCGAGCGTAATGAAAAGACAAAACACTCGAGTCAGGACTAAAATATCCTTATGAAAGTGAAATCAATCGTAAATAAATATGAGTTTAACGGCGTCAGAGATGTTTACGGGGTTTGACATCTCCTATCCAGTGTCAACGTGCGTGCAATAACTCAAGAGATGTTACGGGATTTTCCATCTCTCAAGGATCCGTGAAACTATCTACTATGTAGTAATATACGCTAAGTAGATAATGCCTATCAGTAATATAAAGTATCAAAATAGCGTTAAGGCGTTACCATAATCCCCCTTAACACATTTTATATTCCCAAAAGCATATACAAGACCGTAGTTTCCCCAAAACCGGAAGTCACCAGAGGGCAATCCATATACTCAAGGTACAAATCAAAACGTAGTGGTCGCGAATAGGATAATCAGTATGACAAGGTACATGAGGCGATACCAACTAGGATACTAGTAGTTGCGTGATCCGGACTGATGTTGGGCATAGCCACCAGCTACCCCAACACCGCGAAACAACACTCCCAAATCAAGGGGTGCACCCAAATCGCATCACAAATGTAATAGATATGGTATCGAAGAAGTGTGTCTGCTAGAGGTGGCGAACCTCAATGGCCCGGCGCGGCTCCTGTTTTAGTCATGTCAGGGGTCATCCAATAATCGTTCTCTTTCTTCAGTCAACGCGTTCACCAAACCATCCACTTCATTCTGGATCATCACTCCGCGTATAATAGTTATTAAAGTGGTTTTCGGTATCGACAGAGAGTATGTCCATATCCGATCCCGGTCTCTTTAATAACTACGTATTATTACACCTTTGGCTCTTTATATTTCAAATCGATTCATAATTGATATCAAAATATCATATTCGCTTCAAAAATCAAATCCATTCAAATATCATCGTATCTTCAAAATTTCAGATTTCATATTTAAATTCAAGATTTAAATATAAACATTTCACCTTATTGACCAGCTTAGGATTTTAGAAAAATAGTTTTAAGTAATTTAAAAGTAGTTTTAAATAATTAAAATAGTTAAAAACACTTAAAATCTTTAAATGGATTTAAAATAGATAAATTAGTTTAAAATAATTTAAATTGGGTTAAGTAGATTTAAAATAGATTAAAATAGTTTAAGTATTCAAAATGGTTTATATAACAGAGTAATTTGGAAAACAAATTAAAACAGCTTCAAAATCAATCCATTTCAATTATAACTTCCCAATTCACATCAATTTCAATTTCCATTCTACCGATTCAATTTCGATTTCAATTCAAAACAATGTCAACTTTTACTTCAAATCAATTCAATTCTACATTCACCTTTAATTAATTCAATTTCAATTTATATCGATTTGGAGCTTGATTTCTCAAAATATCAATTTATAACACTTAACAAAATTTCCAACAATATTCAAGTTTAAATCCAAATTCCAAATATGATTCAATTCCAAACTCGATTTCAAAATATCATTTTCATATCACTTTTACTTAGTAATATTCAAAGCTCGAAATAATGTTCAATCTTTAAAATAAATAGATTTTCGAAATTCAATCATATCCAAATTTTAAATTTTAAAGTCACAACTTAAATTATTTACCAATTTCTTTTAACCAAAATTTATTTCAACATTCCAACTCAATTTGTTCGACAAATTCGATTTCTATAAATTGATTTCTATTTATAACTTTTAAATCAAAACATTTAAATAAATTTCAAATCGACGATTTCAAAAATTATTAATTTAGCCAATTCGGTGTCCGTATATAATTTTCTATCCTATGGCCAAGTAATTATTTATTTCAATTAAATGTCAAGGATGAGTATATATTACTTAAATTTAATCACAGTATCATATGTATGCATAACAGGATATATATAAGCAATAAACATCCAACATTTAAATATCAAACAATAACATCCATCGAAATAAATCATCCAATAGACAATACAATTCATAGCAATTTCATAGTTATCAATGTCAGGTAATTTAATCGCAATTCAATTTCAGTTTCAGTTTAAATTTAACTGTCAATTCAATTTCAACGATTAATTCAAATGACAATCTATATGATAATTAAATTTTATCAAACAACGACAAATAAAAACATAACACTTCATAATGTCAATTTAACTAGCATAAAGATATTTAGTACGTTGTGAGCGTTATAAAACACTCACATTGATTTTCGATTTTAAATCAAATCGAACGACGTTCGATTGAACTCAAAATTTTCTCTAGCTCCAAATGATTCCAATCCAGTTGCAATGCGAAGAGCTCGTCGATACGATTCCAACGCAAAAAGTTTTGTCGAATTCCGACCTCGTATGACAAAGTTACGATGGTTTAAAGTTAACACGAAATTTTATATAAATTAATTACAGCTTGATTAAATTTTTAAAACCCACCCCATCATCACCGTTGATTTCCTGCATAGCAGATCTGGGCCGCACCTTCTTTCTCCCTCCAATCCACGTTCTTCTCCCAGGTTAGAGACGCAACATAGAACCCATCAAACGCGGCCTAGGGTTCCAAATCGCGGCCACCACGATCACTTTCAAGACGATCAACCAACGCCAAACGAACGCGCATCACAAGAGCCACCTGCGCCTGCCATGGGGTGGAGCTCGGCCCCCCATCTCTCCTTGAAAAACGTGAAAAACGCAGCCCCTTCTTGCTCGATTTCCCGTTGATTCGAAGCTCCGTTTTCGATCATCTCCGTATGGATTTGAAGCTTTCATCGTGCTCTACAACTTTGTAGTTGAGAGTTTTTGCTAATTGTTGATGGATTGAGAGGAAAATGAGGAGGAAGTTTCGAAATTTTCAGGCCATTGAAATGAAAGTGGCGGCTGGTCAAAAAGAGTTAGGGTTTGGAGCAAATGAAAGAGGATGGGTCCTTTTATAGAAAATTGCAAAAACACTATTCACCGAAAAAATTTCAAACTCCAAACGAAGCGTGCCGGCAGGCGTTTCTAAGGTTTACCCCACGTTCCGAACGCAATGGAACGTGTTTCGGAAGCTAATTCGATCATATGTGTGAGTTACGGCAATAAACGATCAATTTTAAATTAAACCGATTAAACGATTTTCTATGCGTTTTGGCTTGCCCCGGACAAACGGTAAATCCGTTTGACTTAAAATTTGAAACCTTACAATAATATCACATTACGGATCCAATGAAACTAGTTTCATCGAAATCCGAGACCGTTTGAAAAATGACTATTTTAACTCGCCAAATTAATATTAAAACAATTTCAACGCGTTTCGAGCTGCCACGGTCAAACGACAACTCCGATTGCTACGAAAATTGAAATCCGATAATAACTAACTATTACGGATCCAATGAAACTAGTTTTGTCCAATTCTGAGACTGTTCAAAAATTGGCTATTTTCCAGTCGAAAATTAAATACTAAAATATTCAATTTTCACAAATAAATTTTAAATTCAGTTTTAAAAGTTCTATAACATCACTATAAAATCAATATAATAAAATAAAATTTTACAAATCATTTTTAATCATATTAAACCCGTTATTTAATTTATCCAATAAATTCCAAATATTTAATTTAGACAATTTCGCTTATCCAATAATTCATTATCTTTTGAAATATTGAAATTGAACTTATAAGATTCAACTTTTAAAACCATTTCAAAATTTAGAACCCTATTTTCATTTTACAGTTATTCAATTATTCAATAAGTTTTAAATATTTAATTTAAACAATTTACGTGTTCAATATTCAATATTTGATTTCAAATAGATTTTACTTATCAATCAACTACTTTTTTATACCAAATGAATTCAACATTTATCACCCTATTAAACTATCGATTGCAAAGGAATTTACTAAGTAGCATTTATTTTTCATTACTTGAATAATTGTTGCAATTCATTCCAGTTATTATTATTCCAAATGAATTACAAATTTTTTTCTAACATTAAATCACGAAATCTTATTAAATTAGCTATTTTAATTATTGAAAATTTACAGGTCGTTACACTCTCCCCCACTCAAAACTTTTCGTCCCCGAAAAGGAAAAGAAGGGAAAAGAAACTAAGTATAGAATTCAACATTAGATATATTTTATTCAAAGTTACCAACTTATAAAACAATGAAATTCCATTTATAAAGTCATAACTACGCTTCCACTAACTTACTCCGAACGGCTTTCTAAACTTAAAAGTTAATTATCAAAACAAGTTATATAAAAAAAAAATTAAACTTGAAAATTTTTCTAATACCTGGATTTACGGAAAAATTTGGCAGAGTCTACTTTGCGCGGCTCGATCGGAAAAAAATATAATAGCATATATATCACAAATATACATCTCATCTCAATGATGAGGCATCTCATATGTGGGGAAACAACATATAAATATCACCAATATCATATAAAACCGTAAGCGTACCTTTTATTTAGCATTTATTAGCATTTTACTTACATTATGCGTTTAGCGTAGAAGCGAGCTCCACAACGAAGCGCAACCCCTTTGCTACCTACTAAAATGCTCAATAACTAAGTTAGAACCATGCATATAAAGATAGATCGCTATACTTAGCCTACACAACATATATATAACATATTTAGCTTCAAAATTGAGATTTCAATTTCTGGACAGCAAACAAATCTTAGTTTTAGGATACCTAAACGATAAAATTCGGCAACAGAATCTAAACAAAAGTTGTTGCATTCATTTCAGGCTTTCCGGAGTGTCCAAAATTATCGAATTCGGACAATACGTTCAAAAATTATGGTCGTTTTACTTAGAAGATACGCCTCAGCCTGGGCAATGAATTGCGCAGGTCAGCGACGTTCACCCGCGTTTTCGACCTTCTAAACGATATCAAAACGCAAAACACTTAAAACAAAAGTTTTAGCTTAAGTTCTTAGCTTTCCAGGAAGTGTAAGATCATCAAAATCCGATAAACCAGTCAAAAGATATGGCGAAAATACTAAGGGTGTATACTATTGATTTTACTTATTTTTATACAGGACAGCGAGTAACATTCAAGTTTTTAACCAAGCAGACGAAGGAATTTTCTCAAGTTATCTAAACAAAAGTTGTGCTATAGTTTCTGAGCTTTTCGAAAAGTCCAAGATTGTCGAATTCCGTTCAGCCATTTAAAAGTTATGGTTGTTTTCGTTTCAGCATATATTGGACAAATTTGGATTTTCCCAAAAATTTGCTTTTATTATTTCAAAGTGCAAACCATCAAAACTTCAAATTTTCTAAAAAAACAATCATAAACACAAAGTCATTTATTTTCTTATTCATCCATCCAATAGGTTTACATTCAATTTGTTTCCGATTTATTCAAGTTTGTTTCATTCACATTTTAAATTCAAGTCAATTTGCTTCAATTTAAATTGAATTCAATTATATTTAATTTCACTTTGCTTCAAACTTGAATTTAATTTTTTATTTATTTTTTATTTATTTATTTATTTATTTATTTTATTCCGTTTATTCAATTCCATTAACACTAATGAATTCTACTTAATCAATTTTCATCCATCTAACAACCAATGCATATCAAACATTAACAACCATCCAGAATCTACACGAAATCAATTATACATTTCCAAGTCAATTTTTTTTATACACTTCCAAGTTTATTGACATTTAGTTATATTCAAACTTAATTAGTTTCCATTTACCAATTTTATATTTCATTAATTTTAAATTTTATTCATTCATTTATATATATTATTCATTTTATAGCTTAAATTTCTTTTATATTTACAACTATCAATAGATCTTCACATTTTATTATTCACTCTCACACTGGTATATTATTTCTCTACTTATCCTTATTAGCATTTTAAACCTTTTAAGTATTTGGTAAGTTATAGTTATGCAAATAGAATGTAGTTAAACAACATACAACTTCTTTTCATTTAAAGTTGAATTTTCAATTAATTCTTAAGTCATTACTTAAATTTCACTATAATTTAATTTCACATTTACATTCACATATAGTATTTCCATTTTATATTACCATAATTGTGAATCACCTTTAAATGTTAATTTAAATTCCAATTATTTACTAACAATTTTATTTATATTTGCAACCATTAATTAAATGCATATTTCATTATTCAAACCTATACTTGTATATTATCCAATTAACAATTCATATAACATTTTTGAACTTCTTAAATATTTTGGTAAGTTATATCTAGGCTATAGAATGAAATTTAATACTACGCGAGTTTTACAGTTTCAATTTTATTTTAAGTTCATAATTTCCTAATTCTAAGGATTTCTACTTCAATTGATATTTTCACTTAGCTCTTAGGTTCATTTCTCATTTCACAATTCAGAAGTTCCTCAATGATTCAAGCCTAAATTCATTTCAATCATTTAAAAAAAATCATTAATTATTAAAGGACTTAAGAATTCCAATCCCGGTTTCATTTCAAATCAAGTTTTGAAATAATATATACTTATATAATTTATATATCAAATCATACTATAGAGAATACAAAATAAAATAAAAGTTGACTTAAAACAAGGTTTAGACAAGCTATTAAGTGGTCTCCCCCACTCGGACTCTCGAAAATAAACGCCGATGATGCGTGCACTCATCACCGAAATCATTTTCTAGCGTCAAGAGTAGGGAATATAACACTTATCATAAAAAAAATCCTTCGAAAACAATTTCAACTCAACTATACTATCGTATAATACTTATATTATATTTTTCAAATTCTTGTAAGTCAATTTCAAACACCGGAATTTAAATTCCCAAAGCCAAGTTAAAATTCATTTATATTCATTATCAATTGTGTTTACAAGATTTCATTTTCCTAAATCCATTGTTATTTAATCAATTGTTGTAAATATTGATTGATCAAACAATAACGATAATAATCTAATATTATCATCTCCTAACAATAAATTCAATCAAAATGAATAAATATTCAAATAATTCTTTATATAAAAATATATTCCAAAACGATATTGTGTTGGTTTGTCCTATTCGAGTGTTTAGAAATTCCTATCGATGCCTTGGCGTCCCAAGTATCAACCAGAATTCATAAATACTCAACGGAACAAATTAACACAATATAAAACCATTTTATATCAAATAACAAGTACGCTCTCTCATATACACTCAACTCATTCATATAGTTTACCTCTATTTCAATGAGTTATTCCCCACTAGAGCCAAGGTTTATCGCTAAACCAAAGCTCTGATACCAACTGTAACGGACCGCCTTTTTGGATAGTTTAAACCGACGATCAAATACGCATGTCGATTCCAAAACCATTCAAAAGTGCAGATAGTTATTGGGGTAAATAAGAAAAGAAAAGAAAAGAAATAAAGGAAATGAAACAACACAGAATCTCGCAGCGGAACGATAAAATATAATAGTCAAATAAACAGTTCATGAAGCTGTCTACTATACTTTGACAATTATTTATACAACATTTATCAGAGTTATACATATACAACAGAACAATTAAATAATGCAGCAGATAACATGATGCAAGGGTAATACTAGTAATAGTATACCAAATCTTCGTATTCGTCTTCCAGAATAGATCTTCAAAAATCTGAAAACTCAGGACTGACCCGAGCGTAATGAAAAGACAAAACACTCGAGTCAGGACTAAAATATCCTTATGAAAGTGAAATCAATCGTAAATAAATATGAGTGTAACGGCGTCAGAGATGTTTACGGGGTTTGACATCTCCTATCCAGAGTCAACGTGCGTGCAATAACTCAAGAGATGTTACGGGATTTTCCATCTCTCAAGGATCCGTGAAACTATCTACTATGTAGTAATATACGCTAAGTAAATAATGCCTATCAGTAATATAAAGTATCAAAATAGCGTTAAGGCGTTACCATAATCCCCCTTAACACATTTTATATTCCCAAAAGCATATACAAGACCGTAGTTTCCCCAAAACCGGAAGTCACCAGAGGGCAATCCATATACTCAAGGTACAAATCAAAACGTAGTGGTCGCGAATAGGATAATCAGTATGACAAGGTACATGAGGCGATACCAACTAGGATACTAGTAGTTGCGTGATCCGGACTGATGTTGGGCATAGCCACCAGCTACCCCAACACCGCGAAACAACACTCCCAAATCAAGGGGTGCACCCAAATCGCATCACAAATGTAATAGATATGGTATCGAAGAAGTGTGTCCGCTAGAGGTGGCGAACCTCAATGGCCCGGCGCGGCTCCTGTTTTAGTCATGTCAGGGGTCATCCAATAATCGTTCTCTTTCTTCAGTCAACGCGTTCACCAAACCATCCACTTCATTCTGGATCATCACTCCGCGTATAATAGTTATTAAAGTGGTTTTCGGTATCGACAGAGAGTATGTCCATATCCGATCCCGGTCTCTTTAATAACTACGTATTATTACACCTTTGGCTCTTTATATTTCAAATCGATTCATAATTGATATCAAAATATCATATTCGCTTCAAAAATCAAATCCATTCGAATATCATCGTATCTTCAAAATTTCAGATTTCATATTTAAATTCAAGATTTAAATATAAACATTTCACCTTATTGACCAGCTTAGGATTTTAGAAAAATAGTTTTAAGTAATTTAAAAGTAGTTTTAAATAATTAAAATAGTTAAAAACACTTAAAATCTTTAAATGGATTTAAAATAGATAAATTAGTTTAAAATAATTTAAATTGGGTTAAGTAGATTTAAAATAGATTAAAATAGTTTAAGTATTCAAAATGGTTTATATAACAGAGTAATTTGGAAAACAAATTAAAACAGCTTCAAAATCAATCCATTTCAATTATAACTTCCCAATTCACATCAATTTCAATTTCCATTCTACCGATTCAATTTCGATTTCAATTCAAAACAATGTCAACTTTTACTTCAAATCAATTCAATTCTACATTCACCTTTAATTAATTCAATTTCAATTTATATCGATTTGGAGCTTGATTTCTCAAAATATCAATTTATAACACTTAACAAAATTTCCAACAATATTCAAGTTTAAATCCAAATTCCAAATATGATTCAATTCCAAACTCGATTTCAAAATATCATTTTCATATCACTTTTACTTAGTAATATTCAAAGCTCGAAATAATGTTCAATCTTTAAAATAAATAGATTTTCGAAATTCAATCATATCCAAATTTTAAATTTTAAAGTCACAACTTAAATTATTTACCAATTTCTTTTAACCAAAATTTATTTCAACATTCCAACTCAATTTTTTCGACAAATTCGATTTCTATAAATTGATTTCTATTTATAACTTTTAAATCAAAACATTTAAATAAATTTCAAATCGACGATTTCAAAAATTATTAATTTAGCCAATTCGGTGTCCGTATATAATTTTCTATCCTATGGTCAAGTAATTATTTATTTCAATTAAATGTCAAGGATGAGTATATATTACTTAAATCTAATCACAGTATCATATGTATGCATAACAGGATATATATAAGCAATAAACATCCAACATTTAAATATCAAACAATAAAATCAATCGAAATAAATCATCCAATAGACAATACAATTCATAGCAATTTCATAGTTATCAATGTCAGGTAATTTAATCGCAATTCAATTTCAATTTCAGTTTAAATTTAACTGTCAATTCAATTTCAACGATTAATTCAAATGACAATCTATATGATAATTAAATTTTATCAAACAACGACAAATAAAAACATAACACTTCATAATGTCAATTTAACTAGCATAAAGATATTTAGTACGTTGTGAGCGTTATAAAACACTCACATTGATTTTCGATTTTAAATCAAATCGAACGACGTTCGATTTAACTCAAAATTTTCTCTAGCTCCAAATGATTCCAATCCAGTTGCAATACGAAGAGCTCGTCGATACAATTCCAACGCAAAAAGTTTCGTCGAATTCCGACCTCGTATGACAAAGTTATGATGGTTTAAAGTTAACACGAAATTTTATATAAATTAATTACAGCTTAATTAAATTTTTAAAACCCACCCCATCATCACCGTTGATTTCCTGCATAGCAGATCTGGGCCGCACCTTCTTTCTCCCTCCAATCCACGTTCTTCTCCCAGGTTAGAGACGCAACATAGAACCCATCAAACGAGGCCTAGGGTTCCAAATCGCGGCCACCACGATCACTTTCAAGACAATCAACCAACGCCAAACGAACGCGCATCACAAGAGCCACCTGCGCCCGCCATGGGGTGGAGCTCGGCCCCCCATCTCTCCTCGAAAAACGTGAAAAATGCAGCCCCTTCTTGCTCGATTTCCCGTTGATTCGAAGCTCCGTTTTCGATCATCTCCGTATGGATTTGAAGCTTTCATCGTGCTCTACAACTTTGTAGTTAAGAGTTTTTGCTAATTGTTGATGGATTGAGAGGAAAATGAGGAGGAAGTTTCGAAATTTTCAGGCCATTGAAATGAAAGTGGCGGCTGGACAAAAAGAGTTAGGGTTTGGAGCAAATGAAAGAGGATGGGTCCTTTTATAGAAAATTGCAAAAACACTATTCACCGAAAATTTTTCGAACTCCAAACGAAGCGTGCCGGCAGGCGTTTCTAAGGTTTACCCCACGTTCCGAACGCAATGGAACGTGTTTCGGAAGCTAATTCGATCGTATGTGTGAGTTACGGCAATAAACGATCAATTTTAAATTAAACCAACTAAACGATTTTCTATGCGTTTTGGCTTGCCCCGGACAAACGGTAAATCCGTTTGACTTAAAATTTGAAACCTTACAATAATATCACATTACGGATCCAATGATACTAGGTTCGTCAAAATCCGAGACCGTTTGAAAAATGACTATTTTAACTCGCCAAATTAATATTAAAACAATTTCAACGCGTTTCGAGCTGCCACGGTCAAACGACAACTCCGATTGCTACGAAAATTGAAATCCGATAATAACTAACTATTACGGATCCAATGAAACTTGTTTTGTCCAATTCTAAGACTGTTCAAAAATTGGCTATTCTCCAGTCGAAAATTAAATACTAAAATATTCAATTTTCACAAATAAATTTTAAATTCAGTTTTAAAAGTTCTATAACATCACTATAAAATCAATATGATAAAATAAAATTTTACAAATCATTTTAATCATATTAAACCCGTTATTTAATTTATCCAATAAATTCCAAATATTTAATTTAGACAATTTCGCTTATCCAATAATTCATTATCTTTTGAAATATTGAAATTGAACTTATAAGATTCAACTTTTAAAACCATTACAAAATTCAGAACCCTATTTTCATTTTACAGTTATTCAATTATTCAATAAGTTTTAAATATTTAATTTAAACAATTTACGTGTTCAATATTCAATATTTGATTTCAAATAGATTTTACTTATCAATCAACTACTTTCTTATATCAAATGAATTCAACATTTATCACCCTATTCAACTATCGATTGCAAAGGAATTTACTAAGTAGCATTTATTTTTCATTACTTGGATAATTGTTGCAATTCATTCCAGTTATTATTATTCCAAATGAATTACAAATTTTTTTCTAACATTAAATCACGAAATCTTATTAAATTAGCTATTTTAATTATCGAAAATTTACGGGTCATTACACTCTCCCCCACTCAAAAGTTTTCGTCCCCGAAAAGGAAAAGAAGGGAAAAGAAACTAAGTATAGAATTCAACATTAGATATATTTTATTCAAAGTTACCAACTTATAAAACAATGAAATTCCATTTATAAAGTCATAACTACGCTTTCACTAACTTACTCCGAACGGCTTTCTAAACTTAAAAGTTAATTATCAAAACAAGTTATATAAAAAAAAATTTAAACTTGAAAATTTTTCTAATACCCGGATATACGGACAAATTCGGCAGAGTCTCCTTTGCGCGGCTCGATCGGAAAAAAATATAATAGCATATATATCACAAATATACATCTCATCTCAATGATGAGGCATCCCATATGTGGGGAAACAACATATAAATATCACCAATATCATATAAAACCGTAAGCGTACCTTTTATTTAACATTTATTAGCATTTTACTTACATTATGCGTTTAGCGTAGAAGCGAGCTCCACAACGAAGCGCAACCCCTTTGCTACCTACTAAAATGCTCAATAACTAAGTTAGAACCATGCATATAAAGATAGATCGCTATACTTAGCCTACACAACATATATATAACATATTTAGCTTCAAAACTGAGATTTCAATTTCTAGACAGCAAACAAATCTTAGTTTTAGGACACCTAAACGATAAAATTCGGCAACAGAATCTAAACAAAAGTTGTTCCATTCATTTCAGGCTTTCCGGAATGTCCAAAATTATCGAATTCGGACCATACGTTCAAAAATTATGGTCGTTTTACTTAGAGGATACGCCTCAGCCTGGGCAATGAATTGCGCAGGTCAGCGACGTTCACCCGCGTTTTCGACCTTCTAAACGATATCAAAACGCAAAACACTTAAAACAAAAGTTTTAGCTTAAGTTCTTAGCTTTCCAGAAAGTGTAAGATCATCAAAATCCGATAAACCAGTCAAAAGATATGGCGAAAATACTAAGTATGTATACTACTGATTTTACTTATTTTTACACAGGACAGCGAGTAACATTCAAGTTTTTAACCAAGCAGACGAAGGAATTTTCTCAAGTTATCTAAACAAAAGTTGTGCTGTAGTTTCTGAGCTTTTTGAAAAGTCCAAGACTGTCAAATTCCGTTCAGCCATTTAAAAGTTATGGTTGTTTTCGTTTCAGCATATATTGGACAAATTTGGATTTTCCCAAAAATTTGCTTTTATTATTTCAAAGTGCAAACCATCAAAACTTCAAATTTTCTAAAAAAAACAATCATAAACACAAAGTCATTTATTTTCTTATTCATCTATGCAATAGGTTTACATTCAATTTGTTTCCGATTTATTCAAGTTTGTTTCATTCACATTTTAAATTCAAGTCAATTTGCTTCAATTTAAATTGAATTCAATTATATTTAATTTCACTTTGCTTCAAACTTGAATTAAAATTTTTTTTATTTTTTATTTATTTATTTATTTATTTATTTTATTCCGTTTATTCAATTCCATTAACACTAATGAATTCTACTTAATCAATTTTCATCCATCTAACAACCAATGCATATCAAACATTAACAACCATCCAGAATCTACACGAAATCAATTATACATTTCCAAGTCAATTTTTTTTTTATACACTTCCAAGTTTATTGACATTTAGTTATATTCAAACTTAATTAGTTTCCATTTACCAATTTTATATTTCATTAATTTTAAATTTTATTCATTCATTTATATATATTATTCATTTTACAGCTTAAATTTCTTTTATATTTACAACTATCAATAGATCTTCACATTTTATTATTCACTCTCACACTGGTATATTATTTCTCTACTTATCCTTATTAGCATTTTAAACCTTTTAAGTATTTGGTAAGTTATAGTTATGCAAATAGAATGTAGTTAAACAACATACAACTTCTTTTCATTTAAAGTTGAATTTTCAATTAATTAATTCTTAAGTCATTACTTAAATTTCACTATAATTTAATTTCACATTTACATTCACATATAGTATTTCCATTTTATATTAACATAATTGTGAATCACCTTTAAATGTTAATTTAAATTCCAATTATTTACTAACAATTTTATTTATATTTGCAACCATTAATTAAATGCATATTTCATTATTCAAACCTATATTTGTATATTATCCAATTAACAATTCATATAACATTTTTGAACTTCTTAAATATTTTGGTAAGTTATATCTAGGCTATAGAATGAAATTTAATACTACGTGAGTTTTACAGTTTCAATTTTATTTTAAGTTCATAATTTCCTAATTCTAAGGATTTCTACTTCAATTGATATTTTCACTTAGCTCTTAGGTTCATTTCTCATTTCACAATTCAGAAGTTCCTCAATGATTCAAGCCTAAATTCATTTCAATCATTTAAAAAAAATCATTAATTATTAAAGGACTTAAGAATTCCAATCCCGGTTTCATTTCAAATCAAGTTTTGAAATAATATATACTTATATAATTTATATATCAAATCATACTATAGAGAATATAAAATAAAATAAAAGTTGAATTAAAACAAGGTTTAGACAAGCTATTAAGTAGTCTCCCCCACTCGGACTCTCGAAAATAAACGCCGATGATGCGTGCACTCATCACCGAAATCATTTTCTAGCGTCAAGAGTAGGGAATATAACACTTATCATAAAAAAAATCATTCGAAAACAATTTCAACTCAATTATACTATCATATAATACTTATATTATATTTTTCAAATTCTTGTAAGTCAATTTCAAGCACCGGAATTTAAATTCCCAAATCCAAGTTAAAATTCATTTATATTCATTATCAATTGTGTTTACAAGATTTCATTTTCCTAAATCCATTGTTATTTAATCAATTGTTGTAAATATTGACTGATCAAACAATAACGATAATAATCTAATATTATCATCTCCTAACAATCAATTCAATCAAAATGAATAAATATTCAAATAATTCTTTATATAAAAATATATTCCAAAACGATATTGTGTTGGTTTGTCCAATTCGAGTGTTTAGAAATTCCTATCGACGCCTTGGCGTCCCAAGTATCAACCAGAATTCATAAATACTCAACGGAACAAATTAACACAATATAAAACCATTTTAATCAAATAACAAGTACGCTCTCTCATATACACTCAACTCATTCATATAGTTTACCTCTATTTCAATGAGTTATTCCCCACTAGAGCCAAGGTTTATCGCTAAACCAAAGCTCTGATACAAACTGTAACGGACCGCCTTTTTGGATAGTTTAAACCGACGATCAAATACGCATGTCGATTCCAAAACCATTCAAAAGTGCAGATAGTTATTGGGGTAAATAAGAAAAGAAAAGAAAAGAAATAAAGGAAATGAAACAACACAGAATCTCGCAGCGGAACGATAAAATATAATAGTCAAATAAACAGTTCATGAAGCTGTCTACTATACTTTGACAATTATTTATACAACATTTATCAGAGTTATACATATATAGCAGAACAATTAAATAATGCAGCAGATAACATGATGCAAGGGTAATAATAGTAATAGTATACCAAATCTTCGTCTTCGTCCTCCAGAATAGATCTTCAAAAATCTGAAAACTCAGGACTGACCCGAGCGTAATGAAAAGACAAAACACTCGAGTCAGGACTAAAATATCCTTATGAAAGTGAAATCAATCGTAAATAAATATGAGTGTAACGGCGTCAGAGATGTTTACGGGGTTTGACATCTCCTATCCAGTGTCAACGTGCGTGCAATAACTCAAGAGATGTTACGGGATTTTCCATCTCTCAAGGATCCGTGAAACTATCTACTATGTAGTAATATACGCTAAGTAGATAATGCCTATCAGTAATATAAAGTATCAAAATAGCGTTAAGGCGTTACCATAATTCCCCTTAACACATTTTATATTCCCAAAAGCATATACAAGACCGTAGTTTCCCCAAAACCGGAAGTCACCAGAGGGCAATCCATATACTCAAGGTACAAATCAAAACGTAGTGGTCGCGAATAGGATAATCAGTATGACAAGGTACATGAGGCGATACCAACTAGGATACTAGTAGTTGCGTGATCCGGACTGATGTTGGGCATAGCCACCAGCTACCCCAACACCGCGAAACAACACTCCCAAATCAAGGGGTGCACCCAAATCGCATCACAAATGTAATAGATATGGTATCTAAGAAGTGTGTCCGCTAGAGGTGGCGAACCTCAATGGCCCGGCGCGGCTCCTGTTTTAGTCATGTCAGGGGTCATCCAATAATCGTTCTCTTTCTTCAGTCAACGCGTTCACCAAACCATCCACTTCATTCTGGATCATCACTCCGCGTATAATAGTTATTAAAGTGGTTTTCGGTATCGACAGAGAGTATGTCCATATCCGATCCCGGTCTCTTTAATAACTACGTATTATTACACCTTTGGCTCTTTATATTTCAAATCGATTCATAATTGATATCAAAATATCATATTCGCTTCAAAAATCAAATCCATTCAAATATCATCGTATCTTCAAAATTTCAGATTTCATATTTAAATTCAAGATTTAAATATAAACATTTCACCTTATTGACCAGCTTAGGATTTTAGAAAAATAGTTTTAAGTAATTTAAAAGTAGTTTTAAATAATTAAAATAGTTAAAAACACTTAAAATCTTTAAATGGATTTAAAATAGATAAATTAGTTTAAAATAATTTAAATTGGGTTAAGTAGATTTAAAATAGATTAAAATAGTTTAAGTATTCAAAATGGTTTATATAACAGAGTAATTTGGAAAACAAATTAAAACAGCTTCAAAATCAATCCATTTCAATTATAACTTCCCAATTCACATCAATTTCAATTTCCATTCTACCGATTCAATTTCGATTTCTATTCAAAACAATGTCAACTTTTACTTCAAATCAATTCAATTCTACATTCACCTTTAATTAATTCAATTTCAATTTATATCGATTTGGAGCTTGATTTCTCAAAATATCAATTTATAACACTTAACAAAATTTCCAACAATATTCAAGTTTAAATCCAAATTCCAAATATGATTCAATTCCAAACTCGATTTCAAAATATCATTTTCATATCACTTTTACTTAGTAATATTCAAAGCTCGAAATAATGTTCAATCTTTAAAATAAATAGATTTTCGAAATTCAATTATATCCAAATTTTAAATTTTAAAGTCACAACTTAAATTATTTACCAATTTCTTTTAACCAAAATTTATTTCAACATTCCAACTCAATTTTTTCGACAAATTCGATTTCTATAAATTGATTTCTATTTATAACTTTTAAATCAAAACATTTAAATAAATTTCAAATCGACGATTTCAAAAATTATTAATTTAGCCAATTCGGTGTCCGTATATAATTTTCTATCCTATGGCCAAGTAATTATTTATTTCAATTAAATGTCAAGGATGAGTATATATTACTTAAATTTAATCACAGTATCATATGTATGCATAACAGGATATATATAAGCAATAAACATCCAACATTTAAATATCAAACAACAACATCCATCGAAATAAATCATCCAATAGACAATAAAATTCATAGCAATTTCATAGTTATCAATGTCAGGTAATTTAATCGCAATTCAATTTCAATTTCAGTTTAAATTTAACTGTCAATTCAATTTCAACGATTAATTCAAATGACAATCTATATGATAATTAAATTTTATCAAACAACGACAAATAAAAACATAACACTTCATAATGTCAATTTAACTAGCATAAAGATATTTAGTACGTTGTGAGTGTTATAAAACACTCACGTTGATTTTCGATTTTAAATCAAATCGAACGACGTTCGATTTAACTCAAAATTTTCTCTAGCTCCAAATGATTCCAATCCAGTTGCAATGCGAAGAGCTCGTCGATTCGATTCCAACGCAAAAAGTTTCGTCGAATTCCGACCTCGTATGACAAAGTTATGATGGTTTAAAGTTAACACGAAATTTTATATAAATTAATTACAGCTTAATTAAATTTTTAAAACCCACCCCATCATCACCGTTGATTTCCTGCATAGCAGATCTGGGCCGCACCTTCTTTCTCCCTCCAATCCACGTTCTTCTCCCAGGTTAGAGACGCAACATAGAACCCATCAAACGCGGCCTAGGGTTCCAAATCGCGGCCACCACGATCACTTTCAAGACGATCAACCAACGCCAAACGAACGCGCATCACAAGAGCCACCTGCGCCTGCCATGGGGTGGAGCTCGGCCCCCTATCTCTCCTCGAAAAACGTGAAAAACGCAGCCCCTTCTTGCTCGATTTCCCGTTGATTCGAAGCTCCGTTTTTGATCATCTCCGTATGGATTTGAAGCTTTCATCGTGCTCTACAACTTTGTAGTTGAGAGTTTTTGCTAATTGTTGATGGATTGAGAGGAAAATGAGGAGGAAGTTTTGAAATTTTCAGGCCATTGATATGAAAGTGGCGGCTGGTCAAAAAGAGTTAGGGTTTGGAGCAAATGAAAGAGGATGGGTCCTTTTATAGAAAATTGCAAAAACACTATTCACCGAAAAAATTTTGAACTCCAAACGAAGCGTGCCGGCAGGCGTTTCTAAGGTTTACCCCACGTTCCGAACGCAATGGAACGTGTTTCGGAAGCTAATTCGATCGTATGTGTGAGTTACGGCAATAAACGATCAATTTTAAATTAAACCGATTAAACGATTTTCTATGCGTTTTGACTTGCCCCGGACAAACGGTAAATCCGTTTTACTTAAAATTTGAAACCTTACAATAATATCACATTACGGATCCAATGGAACTAGTTTCGTCGAAATCCGAGACCGTTTGAAAAATGACTATTTTAACTCGCCAAATTAATATTAAAACAACGCGTTTCGAGCTGCCACGGTCAAACGACAACTCTGCTTGCTACGAAAATTGAAATCCGACAATAACTAACTATTACGGATCCAATGAAACTAATTTTGTCCAATTCTGAGACTGCTCAAAAATTGGCTATTTTCCAGTCGAAAATTAAATACTAAAATATTCAATTTTCACAAATAAATTTTAAATTCAGTTTTAAAAGTTCTATAACATCACTATAAAATCAATATGATAAAATAAAATTTTACAAATCATTTTTAATCATATTAAACCCGTTATTTAATTTATCCAATAAATTCCAAATATTTAATTTAGACAATTTCGCTTATCCAATAATTCATTATCTTTTGAAATATTGAAATTGAACTTATAAGATTCAACTTTTAAAACCATTTCAAAATTTAGAACCCTATTTTCATTTTACAGTTATTCAATTATTCAATAAGTTTTAAATATTTAATTTAAACAATTTACGTGTTCAATATTCAATATTTGATTTCAAATAGATTTTACTTATCAATCAACTACTTTCTTATACCAAATGAATTCAACATTTATCACCCTATTCAACTATCGATTGCAAAGGAATTTACTAAGTAGCATTTATTTTTCATTACTTGGATAATTGTTGCAATTCATTCCAGTTATTATTATTCCAAATGAATTACAAATTTTTTTCTAACATTAAATCACGAAATCTTATTAAATTAGCTATTTTAATTATCGAAAATTTACGGGTCGTTACACTAAGCCAATTTTGGAATTTTAAAAGGATTTTAAAATTGATTTTTTGAAAGTATACGTTTATAAAATATTTTTGGAATTGATCCATTTTAAATAAATAACGATATAACTTTTAAGGTTATAAAAATTATAATTTTTGAGAAATATAGTTAAAAGTTGATTTTTGAAAATATGGGGTTAATGATTTTATAAAATAGTTTCAATTGGGATTTTTGAATTTATTGTAAAAAGTTTGAAATATAGGATTTATAAAATTTGATTATTTTCTAAATCAAAATGGTGAAATTATAAAGGAGTTTAAAGACGTTTTAAAATAATAGTATAAATTGATTTATATAAGAAATTTATAAATTGATATTTATAAATTAAAGTATTGGAATTATAAAACGAGTTTTTATAAGTGTTAGAATGAATTGTAAATGAATTTCATAAATGAATGAAATTTATAGGATTATAAACGGTGAAGTTATAAATGGAATTTTATAAGTAGTAGGTTTATAAAATTTATAAGGTTATTAAAGGAATAGATTTGGGTAAATAAATGAATCTTATAAGTTATAAGATTTATAATTTGAGAAGTCTTAAAAAAAGAACGATTTTGTAAAATAATCGTTTTATAAGCATTTAACTTATAATATGAACCTTTGGTTTATAATTGAGTTATAAATTGAATAGGTAAATAAAGGAGATTTATAGAAAGAAGTTGTTATAAAATAAATAGAAATGGAATTTATAAACGTTGTTTTATAAATTCGCCAATGACTTATTTTGATAAGTAAATTATTATAACTTATTAATGGAGTTATATTCACGTTTTAGACAATGAATAATCCTTTAAAATAAAATGTATAGAAATGATGAAATTGGTTAACGTAGTATATTCATGTTTTTGAATAGTGAATAATATGTTAAAGAAAAATGTTTTGGATGTGATGTTTTAAATAAAATTAAAATGATCTAACGATGTTTTTAAAAGGTGTTAAGATTCGAAACCATAGATTTCAACATTCATTGTTGAAATAGACGTTTTCGAGAAATAGAAGGAAATGGTGGACTATGACACTGTTGTTATGGTAAATGATTTCCGAAAGGAACTGTTTTGTTTAGTATTGGGATTTATATATCTATTTTAATTTCGAATCCCTATACTAGTGATTTTGGGTTGTCGTAACGATGTTTTTACGCAACATTCATTTTGGCCCAAATAAATATGGTTAGGAGAATTATTTTCTTAAAGAATGAAATATATACTTAATTTCGATTTAGGTATATTAAATATTTTCCAAAGGTTGAAAATAAATAGATTTGTGAATTACTTATTAATAAGTAAGTATGGAAATGTTTTTCCAATGTGAAATAAAACGTTTTGACAATTTATCTTTTTGAAGATAAATTGAAAATGAATAATTGAAATCGTATATTCATAGATATTTTGCAATATAAATTCATTATGGAATTTATAAATGAAAAGGGGAATTTGTTTAAAGATAAGCGTTGATTTATTTTTGAAGTATGGGAATTAATTTACGGATTTGGAACGTAATTATAAAGTAAATCATTAAGGATTTATTTAATTGGTTTAAATGAACCATGTTGAAATGAAAGTATTTTCGCATAAGGAAATGTTTGAAATTTGTTTTCAAAAGTGGTAAAGGTGAAAAGTGATTTTGAAATTTGTTTTCAAAATGGTTGAAGTGTGAAAATTATTTATCTTGTAAAGATATTTTTAGGAAATAAATAATTTGGAAAATTATTTGGAATCTGGTGATGTTGTGCATATCCATTGATAGTTCAATAACCGACTATCAATATTTACCTTTGAATGGGTATTTGTTGTGATTTGTTTGAATTTGAATGCCACACTTATTTTTGAATAAGCGCTCACTATTCGGGTTAACCGGGAAAAGACCTTGGGGTCGTATAACCCATTCCGAATATGTGATACGTCGTTATGAATTGCATTTGAAGACCGATGTTGAAGATCGGATATTTTTGAAAGCGAAAGGACAACTCGTCGAATGTCTTTGCATCGACTGGTCCCCGGTATAGAGACTCCATATGTGATGGGAAGTCCGGTCGTGATTAGTGAATATCCGGATTGCAAGGACTTCTTTGTAAGTGCCTTCGGTTCTGTTCGATCCCGGAACGGACTTGTATTGAATGTATGTCTGACATTACAAATTGAGATATAAAGCTGATTTCTTTCAAATATATTTCTGTTGGTGGCGGAGAATTTATTCTTTTAGCTTAACACCCTTCTTTGAGACGTACGAGCTCAGAGGTTATGTAGTTGAAGGTTATCAGCGATATATTCCCAATTTGGTAATGTGACATGTTGAGTGTTGCTGTGAAATGATCATTGTTTGATCATTTGTGATATGATCATTTGTTTGATCACTTATCTTTGTGATCATTTCTTTGATCATTTGTTGACCCAAAGCACAGCTTTTGTATAAAGCATGGCTTTGTGGACGAGACTTCGTCGAGCCTCACACCCCGGAATGGTCAAAACAGGAAAGATGCGGCAAGGTTATTGGGGGTAGCGCCCCTTAGGGTATGTGCATTTCCTTCTGGAAATGGGTGGTATCATGGTATGGAGCCCAGATACTTACTCATGTTGAAACACTTTATGTATCATTGTGTGATGTTGGTTATCGAGCGCTCGGATAAAGGTCCTAAAGGACCGGGGGATGGCATACTCGTGTCAGTAGTTACCCAGTTTGGGGTAACCCGGCCTTGTGTTGGCAGAGATCCGGTTTGGTTCTCGAGGACGTCCTTCCAGAGGCGTTCTCATGTGAAATGGGAATTTCCTTGGCCTGACCATTTGTTGGAAATCCAAAGAAACAATACGATCTTGTACGGTATTAGTTGTAGAACTTGCCATTTACTTATGGTAGCGCCCCACTGTTTGGATGGTAGCTATAGTAGGCATACGATAATGGTCGTATGCTGGCTAAGATTTATATCTTTATTTTCGAAATGAATTTCTCCTACACTATGCACTAGTAATAATATCAAATGTTCTTTTTAATGCGTATCAAGCATCTTTGACTATCATAAGGAGAAATCTCCTCCGATTCTGCGTTTGCATTGTGTGTGTGTGCGGGAGGCCTTATGGTAGTCTCATTCTTAAAAGCATTGCGAATTGACTTTAAAAATATTCCTCTATTTTGATTTTAAAAATAAATAAACTGTTTTGAGTTCTCACACCAGTCACATGACTGACTCGGAGTTTATTGTTTTCCTTCCTAAACTCTGGGTGCCCACCAATTTCCACACGGGCAGTCAAGAGACAGGTTTATCAGGATATTCTGGAATTCAGGAGTTGCTGGAGGCAAGCTGATGGCATGGCGTATTACTAGTACATAGTATTTCTTTTCCGCTGTTTGTTGTTGTATGTTGTTATACACTCTGATGATGTAATGTAATGTATAAAATGTAATAACTGATATAGTTCTTTATTTAAAGATTATTCATTTATCTATTATATGTTGTTCCGCTGCGATTGTGAGATTCTGATGTTGTTCTGTTGTTTTCTTTCTGTTCTTTTCTATCTTTTTCTGTCTTCTTCTATCTTTTTCTTTTTCTTAAACCCTAAGTGTTCGGTTTTCCGGCGTTCGAGTGCTCGGCAGTTGATACAGTGAACATATTGATGTCGGTTTTCGGAAGTCGAAGAATAGGGTCCTTACATTTCCACTATGCACTAGTAATATTATCAAAGAATTTTTGCTTAGTAAGCATGTTTGAATATCATAAGGAGAAATCTCTCCCATGTGTGCGTTTGCATTGTGTGCGTGCCGGGAGGCCTTATGGTAGTTTCATTTTCTAAAAAGCATTACGGATTTTCAAACTTAAATTCTTTGCTTGTTTTAAAAGACCAAATGTTTTTGTTTGCTCATACCAGTCCCACGACTGACCTGGAGTTTATTGTTCCTTTCCTAAACACTGGGTGCCCACTATTTTCCCTCACGGGCAGTCTAGAGTTGGGTTTTTCAGATAATCAATAGTAGGTGTAGATTCGATAGCTTTCAGCCTAGGATTTGGCAATCGTTTCCGGACGAGACTTGCTCATCTTTGTGCATCGTGATTGGGAGTTCGAGCTATTGATGGATTGGTTTTTTGAAGATGGAGTTCTTTCTTGAAGACTATATTGGAGTTTGTTCTGCTATTGGTGTTACCTTTCCATTTCCGCTGCTATTATCTTATATCATATCTCTGATGTATATTGATATTCACTGTATCATTTGTTGTATCATATTGTTTCAGATATTGTATGTAACGACCCGTATTTTTAACACTTTAAAATTACGAATTAAAATAAAAAAAAAAAAAAAAATTTTTGATAGAGAAAAAAAAAACCCGAAGGAAATAAAATTTTGTGTTGTTAAATGTGAATTACAAGTTAAAATACAAAACTGAATTCTGAAATAACTTATTTGTAAATGAAATATGGATGTTAACTTATAGTGAATATAGATAATGAATTGAATGTGATTGTAAACCAAATTGGTTATGATTGTAAACAAAGGATAAATAAAATGTTACATTTAATATTGAAGTTATAATATGGAAATCAACGTAAATGAATATAATTTAATATTATTGTGAATTTAAATAAGATGATTGCTGAAGAAAATGAAAGTAAATGAATTATAAACCATTGATAATAATGCATAAGTAAATGGTTGATTCATTTATGAAAGTGTAAATCGAAATAAAAGAATTCATTTGAAATTAAATAACTTGAATTTGAATTACAATATAATTGAACGCTGAATCTAATCTAATCTTTTATATTGGATCTATAATGGAAAACTGCCTTGTAAAAGATTGTTAATTACTGTGAAATTAAAAATAGGATTTGTGAACAATTGAAATTTGATTTAAAAGTTAATAATATAAAATTGGGAATTTTATATTGAAATTAAACAGTCGAATAATTTACTTTTCGAATATTGGATTTAATTAGGTAATTAAATCGATAATTTAATAAGTTAAATTTCAGAAATAATTGAAAATCGAGTTGAATATGATTGAAATGATTTGTAAAATTTTATCTTATCATATTGGAGTTATAAGAATGTTATAGAAATTTTAAAATTAAATTTTGAGTTAATTTGTGAAAATTGAATATTTTAATATTTAATTATCGACTGTAAAATAGCTAATTTTTGAACAGTCTCAGAATTGAACGAAACAAGTTCCATTGGGTCCGTAATAGTTAGTTATTACCGGATTTCAATTTTCGTATCAATCGGAATTACGGTTTGACCATGGCAGCTCGAAACGCGTTGAAATTGTTTTAATATTAATTTGGCGGGTTAAAATAGTCATTTTTCAAACGATCTCGGATTTAGACGAAACCAGTTTCATTGGATCCGTAATGTGATATTATTGTAAGGTTTCAAATTTCAAGTCAAACGGATTTACCGTTTGTCCGGGACAAGCCAAAACGCATAGAAATTCGTTTAATCGGTTTAATTTAAAATTGATCGTTTATTGCCGTAACTCACACATACGATCGAATTAGCTTTCGAAACCTATTCCATTGTGTCCGGAACGTGGGATAAACCCTAGAAACGCCGGTCACCGCGCGTAAATCGGAGTTCGAAAAATCGAGTGAATAGTGATTTTCGGTAAATTTCTATAAAAGGACCCCTTTATCATTTCATTTGCACTCAAGCCCTTGTTTTCAACAGCAGCCGGCCCTAATCTCAATGGCTGAAAATTTTCGAAACTTCTTCCCTTAATATCTCTCAATCCATCAGCAATTAGCAAAAGTCGTCAACTACAAAGTTGTAGAGCACGACGAGAGCTTCAAATCCATACGGAGATGATCGGAAACGGAGCTTCGAGTCAACGGGAAATCGAGATGGAAGTCGCTGCGTTTTTCACGCAAATCGAGGTGATGAGGGGAGCCGAGTTCATCCATCTCCTGGCCGTGGGTAGCTCTTGCATAGGCGCTTCTAACGTGGGTCTCCGATCAACTTCTCGTCGAGTGATGGTGGCGAATTCGTCGGTCAAAGGTTGGAAGAGGTGGGTTGTGTTGCTCACGTATAAACCTGGGAAGGTGGAAGAAATGAAGGCACGGCTCAGATCTGAAGTGTGGGAATGAGCGGCCAGATCTGAAAGTTGTAAATGTATGAAAGAAAATAGCAAATTAATTATATTTAAATTCGTGTAACTTTGAAAATTCATATCTTTTTCATACGAGGTCGGAAACGCGCGGAACCAGTTGCGTTGGAATCGTATGGACGAGCTCTACGCTATGGAGTTGGATTGGTAGCATTTGGAGCTAGAGAAATTTTGAGTTAAATTGAACGCCGTTCGATTTGATTTAAAATCGTAAAATCAAGGTGAGTGTTTTATAACGCTCACAACGTACTAGAATATCTTTATGGTAGTTAAATTTAATATTATGAAGTGATATGAATTTTATTTATCGTTGTTTGATAAAATTTAATTGTCATATAGATTGTCATTTGAATTCACCGTTGAAAATTAAATTGACAGTCAAATTGAAATTAAAATTGAATTGCGATTAAATTACCTGATATTGAGAATTATGAAATTGTCATGAATTGCATTGTCTACTGGATGATTTATTGCGATGGATGCTATTGGTTGATATTTAATTGTTTGGATGTTTATTTGCTTATATATATCCTGTTATACATACATATGACACTGTGTTGGTTTAAATGATACATAATCATCCCTGACATTTAACTGAAACAAATAATCACTTGGCCATAGGATAGAAAATCTTATACGGACACCGGGTTGGCTAAATTAATTGATTTTAAAGGTTGTTTTGAAATTATTTAAATGAATTGATTTTAAGAATAAAATCCAAATTATGGAAATTGAATTATTTTGAATTGGAGCTTGAAATGTTGGAATTTAAACTTGATAAACGAAATTGATTAATAAATTGAAGTTTAGTTTTAAAAAATTGAAATACGGCCTAAATTTCTGGAAGTTGATTTATTTTAAAAGATTGGACTTTTATTAGAACTTTGAATATTTCTAAGAAAATTTATATGGAATGATATTTCAGGTTTGAGTTTAAAATTGAAATTTGGATTCAAAATTTGGTATTGAAAGTAAATTGATTTAATGTTTAAATCGATATTTTGAAATTGGATTTGGAATTGAAATTGGAAATTAATGTGAAATTGGAATTTAAATTAATTTGAAATTGAAATTTTAATTCATTTGGGATTGGGATTGGAATTGGAAATTAATTTGGAATTGGAAATTAATTTGAAATTGGAAATTGAAAGTGAACGGAATTTGTTTATTGAAATCGAAATTTATATGGAATCAAAATTTATTCGAGTTGAAATCGGAATTGAATCAGTTAAATCGAAATGGAAATTGAAATTGATTTGGGTAGAAATTGGGAAGTTGACCGGTTTGACTTTGGAATTATTATTTTAATGAATATTTTAGTATAAATGATTTAAAATCTATATTCTTTAAATATTGAAATTGTTTTGATTCTTCAAACTATTTTACTACATAAACCATTTTATATTCAAATTTCTTTTATTAAACTATTTAAATATTTTCTATTAAACTATTTTAAACTTTTTATTATTTAAACTACTTTTAAACTACTTAAAACTATTTCTAAAATTTTCAAGCTGGTAAATAAGGTGAATTTGTTTATATTCAAATCTTGAATTTAAATATGAATTGGGTTAAATGAAGTTGCAATCTAAATTGAAATCCGAAATGAATTTGAAATCGAAATGAGATATTGATGCGGAAAAATGATTTTGAAATGAAATATTACATTTGGAAGGATACGATGATTTTTGAAATAGATTTAATTTTTGAAGCGAATATGATATTTTGATATCAATTATGAATCGATTTGAAATGTAAAAGAGCCAACGGTGTAATAATACGTAGTTATTAAAGAGACCGGGATCGGATATGGACATACTCTCTGTCGATACCGAAAACCACTTTAATAACTATTATACGCGGAGTGTTGATCCAGAATGAAGTGGATGGTTTGGTGAACGCGTTGACTGAAGAAAGAGAACGATTATTGGATGACCCCTGACATGACTAAAACAGGAGCCGCGCCGGGCCATTGAGGTTCGCCACCTCTAGCGGACACACTTCTTCGATACCATATCTATTACATTTGTGATGCGATTTGGGTGCACCCCTTGATTTGGGAGTGTTGTTTCGCGGTGTTGGGGTAGCTGCTGGCTATGCCCAACATCAGTCCGGATCACGCAACTACTAGTATCCTAGTTGGTATTGCCTCATGTACCTTGTCATACTGATTATCCTATTCGCGACCACTACGTTTTGATTTGTACCTTGAGTATATGGATTGCCCTCTGGTGACTTCCAGTTTTGGGGAAACTACGGTCTTGTATATGCTTTTGGGAATATAAAATGTGTTAAGGGGGATTATGGTAACGCCTTAACGCTATTTTGATACTTTATATTACTGATAGACATTATCTACTTAGCGTATATTACTACATAGTAGATAGTTTCACGGATCCTTGAGAGATGGAAAATCCCGTAACATCTTTTGAGTTATTGCACGCACGTTGACACTGGATATGAGATGTCAAACCCCGTAAACATCTCTGACGCCGTTACACTCATATTTATTTACGATTGATTTAACTTTCATAAGGATATTTTAGTCCTGACTCGAGTGTTTTGTCTTTTCATTACGCTCGGGTCAGTCCTGAGTTTCAGTTTAGGTTGAAGATCATTTCCTTGGAGGACGGAGACGAAGATTTGGTATATTATCTACTACTATTATATTCATTCCTTTCCGCTGCATTGTTGTATGATATTTGCTGTGTATGTAACTCTGATAAATGTTGTATAATAATAATCAAATGTATTCATTTCAAATGTATTCATTTAATTAACAGCTTCATGAACTGTTATTTTATTATTATACTTTAGCCTTCCGCTGTGAGATTCTGTGTTGTTTCATTTCCTTTATTTCCCTTCCTTTTCTTTTCTTAATTACCCCAATAACTATCTGCCCTTTTAATGGTTTGGAATCGACATGGGTATTTGATCGTCGGTTTAAACTGTCCAAAAAGGTGGGTCGTTATAGTTGGTAGCAGAGCTTTGGTTTAGCGATAAACCTTGGCTCTAGTGGGGAATAACTCATTGAAATAGAGGTAAACTATATGAATGAGTTGAGTGTATATGAGAGAGCGTACTTGTTATTTGATATAAAATGGTTTTATATTGTGTTAATTTGTTCCGTTGAGTATTTATGAATTCTGGTCGATACTTGGGACGCCAAGGCGTCGATAGGAATTTCTAAACACTCGAATAGGACAAACCAACACAATATCGTTTTGGAATATATTTTATATAAAAGAATTATTTGAATATTTATTCATTTTGATTGAATTGATTGTTAGGAGATGATAATATTTGATTATTATCGTTATTGTCTGATCAGTCAATATTTACAACAATTGATTAAATAACAATGGATTTAGGAAAATGAAATCTTGTAAACACAATTGATAATGAATATAAATGAATTTTAACTTGGATTTGGGAATTTAAATTCCGGTGCTTGAAATTGACTTACAAG
Organism: Allium cepa; assembly: GCA_030765085.1. NCBI lineage: Eukaryota > Viridiplantae > Streptophyta > Magnoliopsida > Asparagales > Amaryllidaceae > Allium > Allium cepa. The sequence goes on along the minus strand of CM060934.1, from coordinate 362,800,932 downwards.
AATATGAAAAACATAATATGAGTATTATATGATAGTATAATTGAGTTGAAATGGTTTTCGAAGGATTTTTTTTATGATAAGTGTTATATTCCCTACTCTTGACGCTAGAAAATGATTTCGGTGATGAGTGCACGCATCATCGGCGTTTATTTTCGAGAGTCCGAGTGGGGGAGACCACTTAATAGCTTGTCTAAACCTTGTTTGATTCAAATTGAATTTTATTTTGTGTTCTCTATAGTATGATTTGATATATAAATTATATAAATATATATTATTTCAAAACTTGATTTGAGATGAAACCGGGATTGGAATTCTTAAGTTCTTTAATAATTAATGATTTTTTTTTATAATTGTAATGAATTAATACTTAAATCATTAAGGAACTTCTGAATTGTGAAATGAGAAATAAACCTAAGAGCTAAGTGAAATATCAATTGAAGTAGAAATCCTCAGAATTAGGAAACTATGAAGTTAAAATAAAATTGAAACTGTAAAACTCACATAGTATTAAATTTCATTCTATAGCATAGATATAACTTACCAAAATATTTAAGAAGTTCAAAAATGTTATATGAATTGTTAATTGGATAATATACACGAATAAGTTTGAATAATGAAATATGCATTTAATTAATGGTTTGCGAATATAAATAAAATTGTTAGTAAATAATTGGAATTTAAATGACATTAAAAGTGATTCAAAATTATGATGAATATAAAATGGAAATACTATATGTGAATGTAAATGTAAAATTAAATTATAGTGAAATTTAGGTAATGACTAAAGAATTAATTAATTGAAAATTCAACTCCGAATAAAAAAAAAAAAAAAAAAAAGTTGTATGTTGTTTAACTACATTCTATTTGCATAACTATAACTTACCAAATATTTTAAAAGTTTAAAGTGCTAATAAGGATAAGTAGAGGAATAATATACCAGTGTGAGAGTAAATAATAAAATGTGAAGATCTATTGATAGTTGTAAATATAAAAGAAATTTAAGCTGTAAAATGAATGATATATACAAGTGTATGAAAAAAAAGTTTAAAATTAATGAAATAAAATTTTAAAATAATTAAATTCAAATTTGAAGCAAAGTGAAATAGATATGATTGAATTCAATTTAAATTGAAGCAAATTGACTTGAATTTAAAAATGTGAATGAAACAAACTAGAATAAACCGGAAAAAAAAAATTGAATGTAAACATATTGCATGGATGAATAAGAAAATAAATGACTTTGTGGTTACGATTGTTCTTTAGAAAATTTGAAGTTTTGATGGGTTGTACTTTGAAATAAAAAAAGAAATTTTTGAAAGAAAAAAAAAAACCAAAATTGTCCAGTATATGCTGAAACGAAAATAACCATAACTTTTAAATGGCTAAACGGAATTCGACGATCTCGGACTTTTCGGAAACCCTAGAAACTGTGCTACATCTTTTGTTAGAATGTTTTGATAAATACCTTCATCCACTAGGCTTAAAACACCAATATTAGTCGCTGGCCTGGACGAAGTAGAAATCTAAAGCACCTTAGTATTCTCACCATAACTTTTTACTGGTATATTGGATTTTGACGATCTTGCACTTTCTGGAAAGCTTAGAACCTAAGCTCCAACTTTTATTTTATAAGCTTTTCTTATTTCTGTCATTTAAGAGGTCGAAAATCTGAAATTACATTTCAGGCCTGCACTAATTGCTCGGGGCTGAAGCGTATCATTTTAGTAAAACGGCCGTAACTTTTGGACGGATGGTCCGAATTTGATAATTTTGGACATTCCGGAAAGCCTGAAACGAATGTAACAACTTTTGTTTACATTCCATTGTCAAACTTTATCGTTTTGCTGACCAAAAAAACTGAGTTTCGTTGCTGTCCTGGAATTGGAATTTAAGTTTTGGAGCTAAACATGTTATATGTATGTTGTTTATGCTAAGTATATTGATCTATCTTTATATGCATGGTTCTAACTTGGTTATTGAGCATTTTAGTAGGTAGCAAAGGGGTTGCGCTTCGCTTGTGGAGCTCGCTTCTGCGCTAAAATGCAAAATGTAAGTTAAATTGCTAATAAACGCTTAATAAAAGGTACGTTCTCGGATTTCGGTTTATGTTTTGGTATATTATTGTGTTCCCCATGTTTTGGGATGCCTCATTCTTGTAATGAGATGTACATCATGCAATTTTACCACTGTGAAATTTTTTTCGGTCCTAGCCGCGCAAAGGAGGTGCTGCCGAAATTTTCCGTAACTCCGGGTGTTAGAAAATTTTTCAAGATTTAAATTTTTTTTTTATAACTTGTTTTGATAACTAACTTTTAAAGTTAAAAGGCGTTTGGAATAACTTAGTAAAAGCGTAGTAATGACTTTATAAATGGAATTTCATTATTTTATAAGTAGATAATTTCGAATATAATACATCTAATGTTGAATTCTATACTTAGTTCTTTTCCCTTCTCCGTTCCTTTTCGAGGACGAAAAGTTTTAAGTGGGGGAGAATGTAACGACCCGTATTTTTAACACTTTAAAATTACGAATTAAAATAAAAAAAAAAAAAAAAATTTTTGATAGAGAAAAAAAAAACCCGAAGGAAATAAAATTTTGTGTTGTTAAATGTGAATTACAAGTTAAAATACAAAACTGAATTCTGAAATAACTTATTTGTAAATGAAATATGGATGTTAACTTATAGTGAATATAGATAATGAATTGAATGTGATTGTAAACCAAATTGGTTATGATTGTAAACAAAGGATAAATAAAATGTTACATTTAATATTGAAGTTATAATATGGAAATCAACGTAAATGAATATAATTTAATATTATTGTGAATTTAAATAAGATGATTGCTGAAGAAAATGAAAGTAAATGAATTATAAACCATTGATAATAATGCATAAGTAAATGGTTGATTCATTTATGAAAGTGTAAATCGAAATAAAAGAATTCATTTGAAATTAAATAACTTGAATTTGAATTACAATATAATTGAACGCTGAATCTAATCTAATCTTTTATATTGGATCTATAATGGAAAACTGCCTTGTAAAAGATTGTTAATTACTGTGAAATTAAAAATAGGATTTGTGAACAATTGAAATTTGATTTAAAAGTTAATAATATAAAATTGGGAATTTTATATTGAAATTAAACAGTCGAATAATTTACTTTTCGAATATTGGATTTAATTAGGTAATTAAATCGATAATTTAATAAGTTAAATTTCAGAAATAATTGAAAATCGAGTTGAATATGATTGAAATGATTTGTAAAATTTTATCTTATCATATTGGAGTTATAAGAATGTTATAGAAATTTTAAAATTAAATTTTGAGTTAATTTGTGAAAATTGAATATTTTAATATTTAATTATCGACTGTAAAATAGCTAATTTTTGAACAGTCTCAGAATTGAACGAAACAAGTTCCATTGGGTCCGTAATAGTTAGTTATTACCGGATTTCAATTTTCGTATCAATCGGAATTACGGTTTGACCATGGCAGCTCGAAACGCGTTGAAATTGTTTTAATATTAATTTGGCGGGTTAAAATAGTCATTTTTCAAACGATCTCGGATTTAGACGAAACCAGTTTCATTGGATCCGTAATGTGATATTATTGTAAGGTTTCAAATTTCAAGTCAAACGGATTTACCGTTTGTCCGGGACAAGCCAAAACGCATAGAAATTCGTTTAATCGGTTTAATTTAAAATTGATCGTTTATTGCCGTAACTCACACATACGATCGAATTAGCTTTCGAAACCTATTCCATTGTGTCCGGAACGTGGGATAAACCCTAGAAACGCCGGTCACCGCGCGTAAATCGGAGTTCGAAAAATCGAGTGAATAGTGATTTTCGGTAAATTTCTATAAAAGGACCCCTTTATCATTTCATTTGCACTCAAGCCCTTGTTTTCAACAGCAGCCGGCCCTAATCTCAATGGCTGAAAATTTTCGAAACTTCTTCCCTTAATATCTCTCAATCCATCAGCAATTAGCAAAAGTCGTCAACTATAAAGTTGTAGAGCACGACGAGAGCTTCAAATCCATACGGAGATGATCGGAAACGGAGCTTCGAGTCAACGGGAAATCGAGATGGAAGTCGCTGCGTTTTTCACGCAAATCGAGGTGATGAGGGGAGCCGAGTTCATCCATCTCCTGGCCGTGGGTAGCTCTTGCATAGGCGCTTCTAACGTGGGTCTCCGATCAACTTCTCGTCGAGTGATGGTGGCGAATTCGTCGGTCAAAGGTTGGAAGAGGTGGGTTGTGTTGCTCACGTATAAACCTGGGAAGGTGGAAGAAATGAAGGCACGGCTCAGATCTGAAGTGTGGGAATGAGCGGCCAGATCTGAAAGTTGTAAATGTATGAAAGAAAATAGCAAATTAATTATATTTAAATTCGTGTAACTTTGAAAATTCATATCTTTTTCATATGAGGTCGGAAACGCGCGGAACCAGTTGCGTTGGAATCGTATGGACGAGCTCTACGCTATGGAGTTGGATTGGTAGCATTTGGAGCTAGAGAAATTTTGAGTTAAATTGAACGCCGTTCGATTTGATTTAAAATCGTAAAATCAAGGTGAGTGTTTTATAACGCTCACAACGTACTAGAATATCTTTATGGTAGTTAAATTTAATATTATGAAGTGATATGAATTTTATTTATCGTTGTTTGATAAAATTTAATTGTCATATAGATTGTCATTTGAATTCACCGTTGAAAATTAAATTGACAGTCAAATTGAAATTAAAATTGAATTGCGATTAAATTACCTGATATTGAGAATTATGAAATTGTCATGAATTGCATTGTCTACTGGATGATTTATTGCGATGGATGCTATTGGTTGATATTTAATTGTTTGGATGTTTATTTGCTTATATATATCCTGTTATACATACATATGACACTGTGTTGGTTTAAATGATACATAATCATCCCTGACATTTAACTGAAACAAATAATCACTTGGCCATAGGATAGAAAATCTTATACGGACACCGGGTTGGCTAAATTAATTGATTTTAAAGGTTGTTTTGAAATTATTTAAATGAATTGATTTTAAGAATAAAATCCAAATTATGGAAATTGAATTATTTTGAATTGGAGCTTGAAATGTTGGAATTTAAACTTGATAAACGAAATTGATTAATAAATTGAAGTTTAGTTTTAAAAAATTGAAATACGGCCTAAATTTCTGGAAGTTGATTTATTTTAAAAGATTGGACTTTTATTAGAACTTTGAATATTTCTAAGAAAATTTATATGGAATGATATTTCAGGTTTGAGTTTAAAATTGAAATTTGGATTCAAAATTTGGTATTGAAAGTAAATTGATTTAATGTTTAAATCGATATTTTGAAATTGGATTTGGAATTGAAATTGGAAATTAATGTGAAATTGGAATTTAAATTAATTTGAAATTGAAATTTTAATTCATTTGGGATTGGGATTGGAATTGGAAATTAATTTGGAATTGGAAATTAATTTGAAATTGGAAATTGAAAGTGAACGGAATTTGTTTATTGAAATCGAAATTTATATGGAATCAAAATTTATTCGAGTTGAAATCGGAATTGAATCAGTTAAATCGAAATGGAAATTGAAATTGATTTGGGTAGAAATTGGGAAGTTGACCGGTTTGACTTTGGAATTATTATTTTAATGAATATTTTAGTATAAATGATTTAAAATCTATATTCTTTAAATATTGAAATTGTTTTGATTCTTCAAACTATTTTACTACATAAACCATTTTATATTCAAATTTCTTTTATTAAACTATTTAAATATTTTCTATTAAACTATTTTAAACTTTTTATTATTTAAACTACTTTTAAACTACTTAAAACTATTTCTAAAATTTTCAAGCTGGTAAATAAGGTGAATTTGTTTATATTCAAATCTTGAATTTAAATATGAATTGGGTTAAATGAAGTTGCAATCTAAATTGAAATCCGAAATGAATTTGAAATCGAAATGAGATATTGATGCGGAAAAATGATTTTGAAATGAAATATTACATTTGGAAGGATACGATGATTTTTGAAATAGATTTAATTTTTGAAGCGAATATGATATTTTGATATCAATTATGAATCGATTTGAAATGTAAAAGAGCCAACGGTGTAATAATACGTAGTTATTAAAGAGACCGGGATCGGATATGGACATACTCTCTGTCGATACCGAAAACCACTTTAATAACTATTATACGCGGAGTGTTGATCCAGAATGAAGTGGATGGTTTGGTGAACGCGTTGACTGAAGAAAGAGAACGATTATTGGATGACCCCTGACATGACTAAAACAGGAGCCGCGCCGGGCCATTGAGGTTCGCCACCTCTAGCGGACACACTTCTTCGATACCATATCTATTACATTTGTGATGCGATTTGGGTGCACCCCTTGATTTGGGAGTGTTGTTTCGCGGTGTTGGGGTAGCTGCTGGCTATGCCCAACATCAGTCCGGATCACGCAACTACTAGTATCCTAGTTGGTATTGCCTCATGTACCTTGTCATACTGATTATCCTATTCGCGACCACTACGTTTTGATTTGTACCTTGAGTATATGGATTGCCCTCTGGTGACTTCCGGTTTTGGGGAAACTACGGTCTTGTATATGCTTTTGGGAATATAAAATGTGTTAAGGGGGATTATGGTAACGCCTTAACGCTATTTTGATACTTTATATTACTGATAGACATTATCTACTTAGCGTATATTACTACATAGTAGATAGTTTCACGGATCCTTGAGAGATGGAAAATCCCGTAACATCTTTTGAGTTATTGCACGCACGTTGACACTGGATATGAGATGTCAAACCCCGTAAACATCTCTGACGCCGTTACACTCATATTTATTTACGATTGATTTAACTTTCATAAGGATATTTTAGTCCTGACTCAAGTGTTTTGTCTTTTCATTACGCTCGGGTCAGTCCTGAGTTTCAGTTTAGGTTGAAGATCATTTCCTTGGAGGACGGAGACGAAGATTTGGTATATTATCTACTACTATTATATTCATTCCTTTCCGCTGCATTGTTGTATGATATTTGCTGTGTATGTAACTCTGATAAATGTTGTATAATAATAATCAAATGTATTCATTTCAAATGTATTCATTTAATTAACAACTTCATGAACTGTTATTTTATTATTATACTTTAGCCTTCCGCTGTGAGATTCTGTGTTGTTTCATTTCCTTTATTTCCCTTCCTTTTCTTTTCTTAATTACCCCAATAACTATCTGCCCTTTTAATGGTTTGGAATCGACATGGGTATTTGATCGTCGGTTTAAACTGTCCAAAAAGGCGGGTCGTTATATTGTATCAATGTTGTATATTGATATATGCTATTATTTTCTTCCGCTGTGTTGTACTTAATGTGTTATAAGTTCCGGCACGAATCGAATTTCAACGTTTGAATCTGCGACATTCAAGTAAAAGCGGAGTACGGATGTCGATTTTCGAACGTTGGAATTTGGACCGTGACATTTTGGTATCAGAGCGGAGGGTTAAAACTTTAGCTCAGGTGTATAACACATTAAGTAGCTCATTAGAGATAGGGTGAAGTATACCCTAGACTGAGTAATCCCTAAGATATCCGTTCGAATGCCTCAGTAAATTCTCTTACTATCCACCGATAGTGAGTGTGAGTGCGAGAAGAGGACAAGATAGGGGACATGGGAGTACCACTAGAAATGGTCAATATCCTGCAATAGCGGAAACAACTTTCTCTATCGATCTCCTTTGATTCGATTCCAAAATTCTTTTGATTGCTTCGTGGCAGCTCCAGAAAGAACTTTCCGTGCGATGGAGGCCCTACGAATCGTTGTAGAAAATTCTTACTTCGTATCTTCATCGGTTTCTTATCAGCTTTTGGTTTTAAACTTTAATGAATTTGGAATTCGAAATTGTAAATTTTAAATAAATTGGAAATTTTAAATTGTGTTAAATTGGTTAATAAAGTATGAAGTTAAATTTGAATTGTATCAATCAAACGATTTCGATTAAAACCAAATTGGAAATTCTATCGTAATTTCTTGTGTATATCGAAGTCCGAAGAGGGACAAATTGGTATATACTTTAGGATATTTCGACCCGAATTTGGAAATCTATATCTAGTGTTTGAGAATTGTGGAAGATAAAATCCATCTATCTATTCTCTGGGATCCGATATATTCTACGAACGATTAGTTATCCCTTCGAACTAATCAATGCCTTTGCATATTCGTAGACCGGTGGACCCGAGAATCTTGTGAAATAATTGTATGAGTTTGATCTCATATTGTTGATATTCTGATTTGGTAAACCGAATGCAGAATAAATATTTCGATCTGGTCTGATCAATCATTTCCTTATCTATCGTCTATTCTTTCTCGTCTCCCTAGAAAATTTCGGGGATGAATTTTTTTTTAAGGAGGGAATCTGTAACATTCCTGAAAATTTATCAAGTTTAAATTGGCAATTAAATTAATTTTTGAAAATAAACTGTGAATTAATTAGAGATTTCTAGAATAAATAAGTAATTTTTGATTATAAATAGAAATTTAATTAGAAATTTAAGTATAAGTAGCTTACAAATAAATATTGGATTTAGGGAAAATAAGATGTATATTTATATAAATGAATTATAAATAAAAATTTGAGATTAATAAGATTTCATAATAAAATGCATTAAAAATAAAGTAGAATTTAAAAGCTTTAAAAAACCAATGATAGTTTATTTTCTAAACAATTTAAATATATTAATATTTGGGAGGTTGTAATAAAAAGAAAAAAATTAGTGTACTCATTTTTAAAATATTATTCTTAAGTCAAATTCTCTTATATAAATAAATGTAACTATTGTTAATATGAAATCAAAATTTCTAAATCCTTCTTTTCCTTTTAAAAGTTGTACAAAAAATAAATAAATTTTAATTCAGGTGAATTGGGAATTTGAATCTATATCAGCAATAAACGTTTTTCTTTAAATAAACATTTGGCTTTAAAAATTTTAAGGTGAAATCTATATATTACAAAGATTGGTTAAAAAAACAATTCTTCTTTCAACATTGTATACATGTATATACCAAGGGATAAAAGTTATGTTTATTAACAAAATAAATATGATATAAAAATTTATTAAAGAAAATTCTTTTATTATTGAAAATTACAAATGTAAACATACATAAGGAGATGAGTAAAGATATAAATATACATATGTATAGTATAAAATTGTATAAGGGTTAAATCTCATAATCAAATTCTCTTTACAAATGGAATTCATTACATTTAAATTGAATAAAAAAATGAAATTATAAATTTTTTTTTCAGTTTCCCATATGAAATTATTAAGTATCTTGGCCAAATCTGAAATATACAGTAAACAATGATTTGGGGCATTTCAAATCTCAACCACCAAGGGAAAAGATAGAAGAGAAAGAAAAGAAAAATTAGAAAAAAATTGCCATTCTCTTCTCAGAAATCTGAAACCAAATTCTGCAATCAAACATAAGGATCGAAACCAAACAGAATTCTGGAAAATCAGCATGCAAGTCCATCTTTCAAATCTTTAGCCTACAATTCTTCAATCTACCAGCATGCACTCTGAAATTCCTGAGGCAATCAAAGCAAAGTATTTTGCTTCTCTGTTTCAATTCCAATCTCTATCTTTTTTCATCAATTTCAAGTGAGCAATGAAGACAGCAAGCAAAATTCCAGATTTAAAATAAGATCTGTTCAAAAGGATAGAATGCAAAAGTTTTCAATCTGAAAGCAAATCAACTCAAAGGCAAGTAAATTTCCTTTTTAAAAAAATTTGAGTTTAATGTTGTTGATCAGTAAAAAAAAAAAGATTTTAGCAATTGTATCAATCTAAGTTGCAGGAGAACAAACTAAAGAGAAATTTAAATATGCAAGTTTCAAATCTAAAGCAAGTCAAAACAATAAATCAAAAAGGAAAAAAAAATATGGTTCCATGCTCAGTTTTCTTCTCTGCTTCTTCCCATCAAGGTGAGCAAACCCTTAACCTTATACACATTTTGGTTTGCATGAAGTTGGTAATGATGAATGCTTGTGAATAGGTTTGCATATGATTATGATTGCATGAATGTGAATATTGTGGTTTCCTGTGTATGTATGTTGAAGTTTAAAATATATGCCTGCCTGTACAAATGGAGTTACCCCTGTTCTTGTTTCTTCCAAACTAGCCTTGCAAACAAAAATTCTCATCCTTTGATTTAATAACTGATAGAACTAAGAATATAAACAAAGGTTGTTTGCTTGATTATAAGCTAAGTTTTCAAAATTATTAGAGTTAAAACAACTTGTAAATACCCCTGGAAATCAAGACATCTGAGTAACACCTTAAATTAGTCAAAATACAAACGTTTTAATTTACGAATTCAGGTATGTCAACTGAATTCTTATACTCAAACATGATTTTTAAAGTTAAAATCATAATTTTTAGATTTAGGAATGAAGAGCAGTTTGGGTTTGTTTGAATCGTGTATTTTTGGTCGTCACGGTCGATCTCGTTGATCGGAGAGGTCGAGTTTCCTCCTGGAGGTGGAGGATCGATCAGTGTCGATGGGAAAATTATCAGGTGTTCGTGTATTTCAGTGTGAAGGTCGGAATTTTAGTTTGAAATCTGGTAACCTAGTTTTAGTCATTATCGGAAAATGGGTTTGTGCTGCATCGTAGGTGGATCGGAATCAGTCCCAAGTGGGTGAATCTATGCATCATGGCATGGGGAATCTTTGGACTTGGTGGCTCGTGTCCAGGTGGCCGGAATCGTTGGTGATGATGGTTATTGTTGATCGAACTTAGGGGTTCTGGGTGCACCGTCATGCTCGATTTCGAGTATCAGGCGAGTTAGTAGTTCTCGGTGTTTGCCTAGCATGGGATGGTCGGTGGCGACATGCGGAGGGTCTCGGGGGGTGGTCAGATCACTGGCGAGCAACGGTACACATGCACATGCACGCGATTGTATCTGGGTGATGATGTGTGGGGGAGAAGGAGATGGTCTCGAGTTTGACCTCGAAGGGATGAAGTGATGGCTCAGGTGGTTTTGCGTGTTCATACGCGAGTGGTAATGTGCTTCGAAAAAAAGGGAGAAGAAGGAAAGAAGGATTGAACTGGGGATGAACTCGAATTCGATCTCGAGTATTTTGCAAATCTACCCGAGAGTAGTTTACGTGGTGGCTCGGGTTGTTTCTAATTAACCAGATTTTTAAAGTTTTGATTTCAAAGTAAAAAATGTGTTTAAATTTTGTAGTTAAATGGTTTTAAATTTGTTTGGGGTATATAACGAAGTATAGGAATAAATGAGAGTTGAGGAATTGTTTTAATTTAAGTTTACTTAAATGTATAATAAATTGATAAATAAAAAGAAAAAAGGAAGACGTTTAATTGTAATTTAACTTAAAAGTCTTTAGTTAATTTATGGTAATAAATAAATCTATTTCAAAGGTTCACTAAAGTAAGATTTAAATGTTGTAATTAAGTAGTTAAAAAAATAAAAATAAAAGTGGTTTATCTTTAGAAATTTATCAAGTATTTGATAAATTAAAGAATGTAATTAAGTGATTAAGGAAGAATAATTATCTTGTGTAATTAAAGTAAAGATTAATACTTTGTGTAATTAAATAAAAGACAATTACTTTATGTAATTGAATAAAAGCTAATTACTTAGTGAAATTAATAAAGGATAATTAATTTAAGGTCAATTAATTTATAACTAAGGATTAATTAATTAGTGTAATTAATTAATGAAAATTAATTAATGAAATCAATTAATTGCTTAAAGATATTTACTTAATTAAAGAAATTAATTAGAGATTAAAGGTGGATTAATTAAATGATTAAAATTAATTGAAGATTAGGGATAATCACTTATCGAAATTAATCAAGGATAATTAATCTAATGGTAATAAATTTATTGAGGGTTTATTAATTAATTGAAGATAATCAATTAAATGGTGAATTAAATAATTAAAGGTTAATTATTTAATAATTAAAAGTTGATGAATTAAATTTAAAGGTTAATTAATTTATTATTAATTGTTAATTAAAAAATGATTAAAGGATAATTAATCAAAATGATTTGTAATTTATTAACGTTAATTAACCAGGATTAGTAAGTCATAAGTAGATAATCTGATTTGAATTAATCAGACAATTACTGTTCTTACTTATGGATGTTTGGATTCTATTGGATGATTGAACTGTTTGATATCCTTGATTGTGTTGCTCTGTTTCGATTTGAGTCGTGTTTGATGTTATCTATTTTCTATGATATATCTGTGATCTGTGAATGAAAGATAAGCGTTACAATTAGTTTGTACCGCTTATCAAATATAAGCGTTATTGTTTATATACCGCTTATCAAATATATTGCTGTATATGAATCTGTGCTGATTGATGATGTGGCACTTTTATTGAGTAAAACCCCTGGACGACACTTATACACACACGAATATGGATTGCACGTGGTAATGAGTTAAGTTACATATTTTGAAATATTTTTAGAGATCGAATTTTTGAATCCAAAATAGTTTTGGAATTTGAATTGAAAGCTTTTGAAAATGAATTTCTAAAATAAGAGTTATTTTGAATAACTTGATTGAGTTTTGAAATTTAAATAATTTGGTTTAAATTTGAATTCAATATTTAAAATCGAATTCTATGATTGGAAACTAGAGTTTAAAAAAGGGTATTCAACTATAAATGGGTTTATATGGGTTTCAAACCATTTTAATAGTGTTGTTTTTAGGAACTTGAATTTAACCCAAGAATTTAACTTGTATAGATATAATTGGATTTTTCTGAAACGAAACCTATGTGTTTTCAAATAATAAAAGCTTTCACATATGAAATGAACGTTCAATTTGTGTTAAAAGGGTTTCAAGTCTAAAAATGGAAACAGTTTTCCAAGTTAGGAATAAATCTTTGAAAACGTGTTTTGAAAGCTATAAGTTAAATCTTTAATTTAAAGATTTAATTGAGTTAATCTAAATTGAAATGGAAATTGTTTTGGAAAACTATGAATGGATCTTTGTGAAACTAGGTGAACTTTGTGATTTAAATCTTTTTGTTAAAAGATTTAAATGGTAATTTTTTTAACCATTTGAAAGAAAGATTTTGGGTTTTTATAAGTTGTGACTTTACTGAAATCCTATATCCATATGTCTTAAATATTGCGCTCATTATTCAGTTTAGCCGGTGTGATAACCCGGATTTTTAAATACCCGTAATTTATGAATTAACTGAATTTAATTAATGGAAATACTGAGTTATAAGTTAAGAAAATAATTATGATAATAAAAGTATATATCTGAATAAGTATTGGTCTGATAATCTTTCTAGTGTAATTAATTAAATTGGCAAAATTTATGTTTTCAAACAAATAATAATGATTGTTTATACATATAGATATAAATAGATTTTATAAGCATAGAATTGTTATTTTTAAATTGAATAAGTAGTTATATATGTATATATGTATTACTTGATTTGTAAATTGGATTATAAGATTTAATTTGAATTTTTATTTGAATTTAAAGTTTTGAAATTCAAAGGATTGATATTTTGAAATATTTAAATTCAAAGATATATGGATAAGCTTTTATTACATTTTCTTTACATAAGAAATTCACATATATTATATAAGAATAAACAAATTAAGTAAAAACTTTATTAACATTTAAATAAAAAGAAAATAATACAAAGACAAGTGTTATCATATTAAAAAAAATTTATATAACATATGTTAACATGTGTTAAGTGATGGAGTATGGTAAATACAAGTATCACTCCTTGTATTTTTTTTTATAAATTTTTATAAAATCTTAAATTAGACTATATGAATGTTCCTTCTTCTCTTTTAATTCTTTTATCACATACAAAACAAAGAAAGAAAGATCTGTAAAACACAAACGTGAAACATAATCAACTCAGATCTATAAACATTTCATAACAGAAGATAAATCAAGCAAACTTGAGAGATCAAAGGCAAAGAAACTCAACAACAATCCAAAACCTAGAAATCAATCTAGGATCAAACAAGCTTCAGCATATCAACCAAGTTTAGAAACTAAGCAAGCATAGATCAGATTTGAATCTAATGCAAATTATAGATCTATTCCAGATTTTCAAGTTTAAGTAAAATTCCAGAAATTTTCTGTCTCTGTTCTAAATTGCAAGGTGAGTAAACTACTAATTTAAATCTTAAGTAGGATAAAATTTGTTGCTTAAGTGATTTCTGAGTTATTGATTCTTGCATCTGTGGATCATAGTATACAATCTGTAAGTTATGTATGTATTTGTTTCTGCATGCCTGTAGTTTGTATTCTCTGTTACACTTGACTGCAGAATTTAAAAAAAAAATAAAACAAAATTCAAACTCCTCATATAAACACTTTGTAGTCTTGAGTTTTCAAACAAATTCATCGAGTTTAATCTCCATCTTGATTTTGAAAACATGTTTAAGTAATGTAAGTTTAGAATTTTCTGTAAACATGAGGAATGCAGTGGTAACTTGTATAATGTAATAAATAAAATATTGTGTTACATTGATGCATGTATATATCCTAAATCATCGTCGAAGATCATGATTTTTAAAACAAAAATCAAAAATTTTAATGATGGAATTAAGGAGAATTTTGGGTTTTTCTGGAAAATGGATTTTGGGTAATTTAGGGAGGCTGAAGCAACTGGGGAGGTTGGAATTGTTACTAGAGATGGAGGAGGTTTTGGGGGTTTAGGCAAAAATGGAGGGTGAGGTTAAAGAGGGCTGTGGCGACGGCGATAACCGAAGTTTGATTATAACCCTAGTTTTTTAGTGGTTTGGATTTTGGGTTTCTTTGTGAGCTCTATGGGTTCGAGTGCTTTGAAATTTTGGCAGTAGATAGCGTATCGTCTTGGCAAGGTTTGGTCAGCACCGCGCGACCTCTGGTGACCGGAGTTCGGTGGACGAAGGGAGTTTTTGTGAGGCTGTGATGGGTTCAGGCGAACTGGGGATCGAATTTTTGATCGAGGTCCTGTTTGAGAAGTATTGTGGTCGGATTGCATTGCTATGGTGTTGAGAGAGTTGCCGGAGGCAATAACGTTGGTTGGAGGTGACCAACGGTGGCGTGCATGTGCACATCGATGGCCTCGTGTGTCAGAGGGATGAGTTGTGAGCAACTCGAAGTGACGCTCGTGTTAGGGAAGGAATGACTCGGGTTTATGCTCGTGTTTGAAACTGAAATACGGTGTAATTAATAAGGGACATGCTCGTGAGGAACTGGGGAAGGAGTGGGATTTGCTCGAGTGAGGTTCGTGCTATTCTTGTTTTTGCTCGAAGCTGAAGGTCACTGGACTCGAAGTAGTTGGGATATGGGCTCAGGTAAGAATGGTTGCTTCAGGTATATACATAAACCTGTCAGTACTTGGTTTGAGTGTTTTCAAATAGGAAGGATACTCGAGTTACTTGAGTTTATTTTAGTGTTGTTCGAGCTAGATTAGGTTAGACTCGAACAAATTGTAGCTTGAGTTAGTTTTGATTCATGGTTAGAAAACATGTTTCGTTTTCAAATTAAAACTGAATTCTTAAAGTATAAAGTAAAGATTTAAATAAAGTTTTAAGTCTAAAATTTCAATTATGGATTCAAGTTAATTTGAATCTTAAGCTGGAAATGAATGAAGTTTTTTTTTAAATTCAAATTTATTTAAAATACTTTAAAGGGATTTATTGTAAAAAAAAATGTATTTAACGAAATTTGTATTTAAATTAGGAATTGAAATATAAAGAAATGTTTTAAACAAAGTTTAAATTTGATTTGAATCTGGATTTGAATCTTTGTTTCAAAATAGATTTAAGTTTTTATAAATTTAAGTGTTTAACAAATTTGAACGATTAAGTAAAAATTTAAAGGGATTCATTAATCAAGTAATTAAGTGTAATTAAACTTAATTTAATCAAGTAGTTAAGATTTATTAATTAAGTAATTAGTGAGTAATTAATTAAGTAATTAAAGGTTACTTAACTAATAATTAAGAAGAGCTTAACTTGTAATAAAGTTTTATTAATTAATAATTAAGGTTTTATTAATTAATAATTAAGATTTTATTAATTAATCCGTAATTAAGGATTAATTAAGAAGTTGTTAAGTAGTAATTAATCGATTAATAAAAAACGATAATCAAATCAAAAAATATTCGATTATCAAAAACGATAATCAAATCAAAATATTCGATTATCAAAAACGATAATCAAATCAAAAAATATTCAATTATCAAAAACGATAATCAAATCAACAAATATTCGATTATCAAAAGCGATAATCAAATCTCAAATCAACAATTATTCGATTATCAAAAACGATAATCAAATCTCAAATCAAAAAATATTCGATTATCAAAAACGATAATCAGAACTCATATCAACAAATATCCAATTATCACAAGCGATAATCAGAAACAACAAATATCCGATTATCAGAAACGATAATCAAATCTCAAATATCCAATTATCATAGGCGATAATCAAATCTCAAAGCAACAAATATTTAATTATCACAAACGATAATCAAATCTCAAAGCAACAAATATTTAATTATCACAAATGATAATCAAATCTCAAAGCAACAAATATTTAATTATCACAAACGATAATCAAATCTCAAAGCCACAAATATTTAATTATCACAAACGATAACCAAATCTCAAAGCAACAAATATTTAATTATCACAAACGATAATCAAATCTCAAATATCTAATTATCACAAGCGATAATCAGAAACAACAAATATTTAATTATCAAAAACGATAATCAAATCTCAAATATCTAATTAGCACAAGCGATAATCAGAAACAACAAATATTTAATTATCAAAAACGATAATCAAATCTCAAATATCTAATTACCACAAGCGATAATCAGAAACAACAAATATTTAATTATCACAAACGATAATCAAATCTCAAATATCTAATTATCACAATCGATAATCAGAAACAACAAATATTTAATTATCACAAACGATAATCAAATCACAAAGCAACAAATATTTAATTATCACAAACGATAATCAAATCTCAAAGCAACAAATATTTAATTATCACAAACGATATTCAAATCTCAAATATCTAATTATCACAAGCAATAATCAGAAACAACAAATATTTAATTATCACAAACGATAATCAAATCTCAAATATCTAATTATCACAAGCGATAATCAGAAACAACAAATATTTAATTATCAAAAATGATAATCAAATATCAAATATCTAATTATCACAAGCGATAATCAGAAACAACAAATATTTAATTATCACAAACGATAATCCAATCTCAAATATCTAATTATCACAAGCGATAATCAGAAACAACAAATATTTAATTATCAAAACGATAATCAAATCTCAAATATCTAATTATCACAAGCGATAATCAGAAACATCGAATATTTAATTATCACAAACGATAACCAAATCTCAAAGCAAAAAATATTTAATTATCACAAACGATAATCAAATCTCAAATATCTAATTATCATAAGCGATAATCAGAAACAACAAATATTTAATTATCAAAAACGATAATCAAATCTTAAATATCTAATTGTCACAAGCGATAATCAGAAACAACAAATATCCAATTACCTGCAGATAATTGGAAACACAAATATCTAGAAATCAATTAAGATACTCTAGAAAATCAACATAAAAGGTTGGATCGATCCCATCAGATGGCGAGTTTTAGCTACGCCGCACGTGCATCTCAGAGTGGCCGAAGCCTACCAAGTACTATAATTTTTGGCGCCCATCAGATTGACCCGGAGGTCCGCAGAGTGACCCGAAGGTCTAGTACTGGTATTTGACCCGAAGGTTCACAGAGTGGCCCGAAAGCCCAACAAATGATCCGAAGGTCCAACAGAGTGGCTCGAAAGCCCAACAAATAAAATCATCAGAATCATCAAACATCAAATATTTCAATTAACAAGTCCGGAATTAACCAAAATAGCAAACACACATGTCCCATAACCACGAGTTTTACTAAAGCGTTTAATTCTCTTCATCGTTTCCTTGAAAGTGAAAAATTGTGTATTCCAAAAAAACATTCCACATTCTCAAACGGACAAGTCCGGAATTAAGCGAATCAGTAAAAGAAAGGGGTCATAGTCCTCGATTTTGCTGAAACGTTTAAATCGCTTCCTCATTCTTTTGAAAGCGTAAACTGTAAAAAATTTGGAAAACAATTTTATTTTTAAAACGATTTGCAAATCCGTGATAAAAACATCAATATTAGTGACAATTTCGACAAGGAAATCGCACTTCTCAAAACACCGTAAAACAGATCTCAAAATCAGCATTGCGGGATAACCGCTTGAAAATCCACTTTAAAATTTGACGGTTACTGAAGTCAAAGCGACAGTAATTTTTAAACGTCAAATCTCATCAAAATGATTCGCATCAAAATATAATACCAGTGAATTTTCATTCATTAAAAATGTCAACAAAACACCGTGCTTCAAAAATTTAGCATTGGTGTAAAAATCCCGTTATAAAATAACGGCAACAAAATACGTTTAAAACCAAACATCAGTTCAATGTAAAAATAATGCAGTAACGTGCAACATAAATTTTCATGTATACCGCAAAATGAACAAAGAAATCATTCAAATATATCTTCAACGAAGATAATTCAAAACAGCAGAAATCTCAACAAAATCACATAACTGCAACTGCTTCGAATTCTCATATCGGATTCGAAATTTTCAAAGAAAACAAAATAAACACAGCTATGTCAACAACAAATGAAATTAATTTCAATTTCATACTTTGATTTTCAAATCAAAAAGGTTATCAGCCGTACTCAGCGAAGATAGTCTCACAGTTTTCGCTGCGCACTCTGATAAACAAAACACGAATCAACCAAATCAACAAAACGCAAATTCACTTTTATTTTTAAATAAAGATATTTAAAAATTTCATCAAAATTTCAAAACTTTAGTTTTGACTCAAAGCACAACTAAAACATCGACTAATAGTTGTAACACATGTTCCATCTAAGTTATGTTTTATATATTATGTCCATAAACCCCAAGCTCTGATACCAACTGTGACGCCCCACCTCTATGCTCACAATAAAAAAGAGTATTAAAAGAAATACCGTCCGTTATTACGAAGAACAAGGCTGGATAGGAGCGGCCATCCGTAGTTAGGCCTTACACTAGTATTGGTTATCTCGATAGGAGTGGTATATATTTTTATTTTTCATCTCTTATTTATTTACTCCCATCAACATATCCAATTCCAGTATAAAATGAACTACGATGGTTCATAATAGTTTAGGACAATAGATATAATAATAACACAGATAATATAAATGCGGAACACAGATAAAACAAAAATGTCTCATATATATAATAACTGATGTCAGTTACAATACATGTGATACAATACATATGATACAACTACAACTGTCGACTCAGGAAGTTATGTGCACAAGTACATTATCGTGAATAATATACCAGAATATGCAACATCTTATATTGTGACAACATCTACTCCAAATGATATAAAGAAACTTCATAGCTCTAGCAGCAACCCAAAGCAAGATATCTACAACCTGTAATAACTCGGTCTGACCCGAGTATTAAATTCAAAAGAAAATAATACACGGGTCAGTCTAATTCAAACTCAGTTATTAGTGCACAGAAGCAATAATAATTAAGTAACAAATAGACGACAGTCACAATAAATCTCGTCTATCCGATCCTTAAATAAAGAAATCGGATAACGATAAATATAACACGTAACAATGTTAAATAACAAATAAGCAAATCCAAATTATCAACGAAGATAAATTAAAAAGATTATCAATGAAGATAATTTAGAAAACAACATAATTTCCTAAATGGAAATTAATGACAAAGTCTAATTGTTAAGTAAATAATTAGAAACTCATAATCTAATTCTCAAATTGATAATTAGACTACCACAAAATGATCAAATCAACCAAATCAAAATACACTTTCAAAATATATTGAATTGAATCAACGATGACTTCAAGTAATTGAAATATCACTAAAAAACATCAATTCTGGTAGGGCTGCAGTACACGCACGCGTGTACTGCCTCGCCACTACACATGAAATACACAAAAGAAGTCATAGCAAAACCAAAATGGAATGCAGGCTACAACTAAGCAAGTGACACATCCAGACATATGTATCAGGGAACATATGCAAGGGTCAAACAAGTGATTTATGCAACAAAACAATGGATGCAACAGATGCAAACTAATGCACAAAGTAAATGACACAGCAACAATAGAACCAACACACAAAAGTTCACAATTCAACATCACAACAACTACAACTTTAATGCAACCAGTCTAAGTGAGAAATGCAAGCACAGCCTCAACAATGAAGTAGCTATAAACAACCTTACATGAACACTTGCAACATGTATATGAGATGCACTTGTAAAACTGGACTGTGGTCGAAGTGGACAATGCAAACACAGACAAATGAACACAGTGAAGTACTACCCAATGCAACAACATGAGTGGTCACTGGCATGACCACCCAAACATATATGCAGTTGTGAATAATGCAAGCTAATGCACGTGAACATGATGGCAACAGTTCAAGGCACAGTAACAACTACATGAAACTGAGATTGCAACTTAAATAGAAAATGCACATCTGGAAGCGTGAATAAAACTCGGTGGCAAAATATACGAAGTCAACATGTATGCAACAGTGAATTGAATTGGACAGTACAACTCAAATTCAACAATGCAATGGCCATAGTCAATTCGACACAGGGACAACCAAAATGAAATGAAACTAGAAATTCCAAAACCAACATAACTACGTTCAAATGAACATAGGCAGCAAGCTCCTGGTATAATGCAGCAGTGCATATATGTGACGACCGCCCATGACTCCTCCACCAAACAAGGAAATAGTGCGCTGAAAAGTGTGCCAGGCCGCCATGGACGATCATCAAGGTAAAGCAAACACAGAATAATCTATCGTATTACTCACAGCGCATGGATAAAATACAATAGAAAAGTATACATAGTGAAGCTCCATAGAACAGAATCTCATCATATAAACTCATAATAGTTTGGTACAACAATCTGAAAAGTCAATACAGCAAGCCTCACTACATATCACTCAGAGAATCATACAAACAACGGAATATCCAGTACATATAGTAAGAAAACAATATGCAAAAGCTCCAGCTCGTCTTCGTCATCAACAGCGTTGGTCACTAAGAACAGCACCTGTCACCTGCTACCTAGTCTGCCCATCCCAAAACGGATGAACAACCCAAGGTAATAAGAGTTGAACATAAAACCTTGAGTCAGACAAAAGTCCTAGTGAGCAGTAAATCAACTATCAAACATACCAAAAGAGCATAAAGGGTAAAAAGGAATAGGAACCCAACCATCCTACTCCACCTCTTTCTACAGTGATAGCCCCCAGACACACTAAGCATAAACAAACATAGCAAAACAGACAATTAAAGTAAAGCAATTATCACTCGAGTCAAGGTCGATGTTTTCCAAGTACAAACCCCCAAGGCCTAAACCAAGATCAGATAAGCACCCAAAAAATATCGCTCTTGAGACCGAGTGACGATACAACCAAAGCATCCAAACATCCATTACTCTAGCTATCACTGTTATCATTGCCTCGATATCACCGTTAATTGAATGACCGGCTCATTATTTCATCCGTCCGTCAAGGGCTAATGGTAACCCCGGTTCTAGACATAACTCCGCACGTCATCGTGACCCGTGCCAAGGACTATCGAATCTGCCCAAAGTACTAGACCATCAACTATTCGTCTTGGGACTATCGAATCTGCCCAACGTACTCTTGCTTTGAGCATGCTAGAACCTTCAACAACGATGAGATCTCAGCCTCCTAGTCATCCTCCTCGACGATTATTCTCATACTAGCTCAAGCGCCTCTCGAGCCAACCATTATTCACAAACTCGAACCATTTCACCGAGTTATCAACATGCTTGGGATGATCCCGTCTGGATTAAACCAAGGCTTTCTCATATCATGCTTTGCTTCATCGCATCATAGCAAAGTCCCATCTCAACATCATGCTTTGCCTCATCGAATCATAGCAAAGTCCCATCCCAACATCATGCTTTGCCTCATCACATCATAGCATAGTTCCATCTCAACATCATCATCAAATCTATCCATATGAGCTTTATCATCTGCTTCATATGCCACGGACAGCTTTCCTTATTCAAGAGCCTTTCCACTTAGCTTTTGAATCATCTTCGACCAACTTGTCCAAATCAAATCATCAATAAACTAATCAATCAAATCAATCATTAATCCAAGTAATCAATTATTCAAACAAGATCTAAATAAACAGTTATAACAATAATGGCAATTTCGTAAATAAAGAGTCCAAATCTAACAAGCATGAATTCTAAGTAATATCTTGATGAATGAACTAACATAGGTTAACGTGTAGTAAAATGGATATCAAAACTTTATGAATGATAGATCTACATGCAGACTTAAGAAAAATGCATGAAATCACTATCTTTAACACACAAACAAGCCACCGATCCAATATACTCCTTTGGGTCCGTGTGAGAGATAACCACCACTCACCGAATCACCTAAACACTTCAAAAGCAACTAACTTTAGATCTGGACAGCAAAGGATCTAGCTTGATCCGACAAGATTCCGATTCAAACGATGAAATCTCTCTTCGATGGATGAAGAACTTCAACTTTGGCTCTTGGATCTTCGATTTGATCTTCAATCTTGGATGGAAGGAAGCACTAGATTAGAGTAGAGAAAAGAAGTGAATAAGTGTTGTAGTCGAGCTCTCAAAATAGCAGCACTTCGTCGCTTCAAAATCCGGATCCCAAAAAGTGAGATAGGCACTTCTATTTATAGGCTGAAATCCTTAAGTCGTTCGCCCCTATGAGTCGTTCACGACTCATCAAAGCCCACGACTTACGACTCAAGCATATGCGCGACTTAACACATGCGCGCGACTTAACTTAGACACGACCTAACGACTCAAGCCCATACGACTTACGACCTAACACACTGCCGCATTTCTCCCTAGGTCGTTTGGACGACTCAACGACCCAACACTCAACACTCAACGACTCAACACAGGGGACGACCTAACTACACACACGGCTTAGCGACCTACGACTTAAGCCTATTGTCTTAAGTCGCTCGAACAACCTAACTATAACACGGCATAACCGACCTAACCTTAACTCGTTCACGACCTAAGCCGCCAACTACCTTAAGTCGCTTCGCCGACCTATCTCCTATACCACTATCCCTTAGGTCGTTTACTAGCTTAAGCCGTTAACTCCTAAGTCGCTCACTCCTATAAGTCGCTCCAACTCCTAAGTCGTCGATTCTCTTAAGTCGCCAACTCTTAGACCGCCAACCTCCTTAGGTCGCCAACCTCCTTAAGTCGTTCCACGACCTAATCCAACACACGACTTAAGCTTCCACACGACCCAACTTCCGGACGACTTAACTTCTACACGACTTAACTTATGGCGATCTAACTCTGAACGACTCATCTCTGGACGACTTAAGCTCCAAACAACTTA
The DNA here is from genome assembly GCA_030765085.1 of Allium cepa. Classification (NCBI taxonomy): domain Eukaryota; kingdom Viridiplantae; phylum Streptophyta; class Magnoliopsida; order Asparagales; family Amaryllidaceae; genus Allium; species Allium cepa. Next base: position 362,777,322 of record CM060934.1, on the reverse strand, counting down.
TATTCTGAACGACTTAACAACACTAACGACCTAATAACAACAATTCTACGATCCTTCGATCCGTAAAAATACGGGTCGTTACATTCTCTCCCCTTTAGGAATTTCGCCCCCGAAATTCCAAACAAACAAGAGCAACCAAAACTATTCTGCATGCCTACCATCCATAGCAATCAACAAACCATGCATCCAATTACTACCCTAGCATGCAGAATTCTAAGACTCGAACAAGTTACAAATTCGTGAGATGTCACGACACCTTAGGGCCATACCTCGAAGAGTTTAGGATGAGCTGCCTTCATCCTCTCTTCCTCCTCCCATGTACAGTCGTTAACATCATCACTCCATTGTACCTTGAGAAACTTGACCACCTTCCTCCTAAGCTGTTTCATGTCAGTTCCCACAACATGAAGCGGCTTACGAGGTCTTCTAACAACTGGATCAACCTCAAAATCTTCATAGCTATCAGCAGAAACCACTGTACTTGGGTCATGCACATACTTCCGTAGATATGATACATGAAAAACATTGTGCACACCCGACATCTTTTCTGGTAATTCCAATTTATAAGCGAGCTTTCCAATTCGCTCAATGATCCGGAATGGTCCAACAAATCTCGGAGTCAATTTCCCTTTCTTCCCGAATCGAATAACATTCTTCAGTGGAGAAATCTTCACAAAAACCATATCAGCTACGTCGAATTCCAAATCCTTTCGACGCTTATCGGCATAACTTTTCTGACGGTCCTGGGCTGCCTTCATTCGTCGCCGAATGATCTTTATACAATCCGTAGTCTGTTGAATCATTTCTGGCCCAAGTATCAACTTTTCTCCTGTTTCTATCCAACATGTCGGAGAGTTACACGGTCTCCCATACAATGCCTCATATGGTGCCATACCAATACTGGACTGGTAACTGTTATTGTATGAAAATTCCACCAAATGAAGATGATCTTCCTATGATCCTCCGAAGTCCAAAACACATGCTCTGAAGAGATCTTCCAAAACTCTGTTGACTCTCTCGGTCTGACCATCTGTTTGGGGGTGATAAGCTGTACTCAAACACAACTCGGTTCCCAAAACTTCCTGGAAGCTCTTCCAAAATCCACTAGTGAACAATGGGTCTCGATCGCTCACTATACTCTTCGGAATACCATGGAATCGAACTATCCACTTAACATATAGCTCAGCCAATTTCGATGCAGTCCTGGTTGATCGAACAGGAATGAATCTTGCACTCTTAGTCAAACGATCTACGATGACCCAAATCCCTTCATTTCCTGCTCTGGTTCTAGGTAGTCCATCGATAAAATCCATCGATATCTGCTCCCACTTCCATGTAGGAACTTCTAATGGTTGAAGCAATCCACTTGGCTTCTTCTGCTCGGCTTTTACCAACTGGCACTTCATACATTTGGAAATAAAATTTCCAACATCCTTCTTCATACCTTCCCAATAATAGGTTCTCTTCATATCCCGATACATCTTATTTTCACCTGGATGAATTGTCAACTTCGAGTGATGACTTTCCTTCAAAACTTCATCTCTCAATTCATCTATATCGGGAACAACTAGTCGTCCTTGTTTCCGAAGCCAACCCTCTAGATCGACCTCGAATCCTTTATCCTTCTCTGGATCCAATCCAGATTCCAAATCACGGATAATCATGACAAGCTCATCGTCTCGCTTTTGGCTCTCGCCAATTCTTTCCACCAGAGTAGGTCTTATCGATAAGTTTGCCAACATCTCAGGTTCTAATTCACATCTGGGCCTGAAGTCAAATCCAGCCAAATACTCGAGACTCTTCCATTCCGAAAACATGGCTCCCAATCCTGCATGCCTTCGACTTAACGCATCTTCCACTGCGTTACCTTTTCCCGGAGTATAGCCTATACCAAAATCATATGATGCTAAAAACTCTAGCCATCGTTGCTGTCGGAGATTCAAATCCTTTTGGGAGAAAAGATACTTCAATGACTTATGATCTGTAAACAACTCGAATCGAACTCCCAATAGGTAACGTCTCCACATCTTCAGAGCAAATACAATCGCCGCTAACTCCAAATCATGAGTCGGATAATTCCTTTCATGCGGCTTCAGTTGTCGACTTACATATGCAACAACTTTACCCTTCTGCATTAGCACTGCTCCAAGTCCAGTACCACATGCATCGGTGTAAACCACCATCTCATCATTTCCACTTGGAATAGTCAAAACAGGAGCACTTTTTAATCGCTCTTTCAGGATTCCGAAAGCTTGCTCACACTTAGCATCCCATCTGAACACTTGGTTCTTTTTCGTCAATCCTGTTAATGGTGCAGCTATCTTGGAAAAGTCTTTGATAAACCGACGATAATATCCTGCTAATCCAACGAAACTTCTCACATCAGATGCATTCTTAGGTCTAACCCAATCCTGGATCGCTGCCACCTTGGCGGGATCAACCGCTATTCCACTTCCAGAGATAACATGGCCTAAGAATCTCACTTCACTCTTCCAGAAGTGACATTTCGAAAACTTATCCCTCAGCTGATGTTTTCGCAGAATTTCCAAAACAATCTGTAAGTGCATCTTGTGTTCTTCTCCAGTTCTGGAATAAATCAAAATATCATCCACGAACACAAGTACGAACTTGTTCAACTGATCTCTGAACACTCTATTCATAAGATCCACAAAATATGCTGGTGCATTGGTCAATCCAAACGGCATTACCAGCCACTCATAGAAACCGGATGGTGTCCTGAAAGAAGTCTTCGGCACACTATCCTTTGCCACTCTCAACTAGTGAAATCCCGTTGCCAAATCCATCTGAGAAAACACCTTAGCTTCGTGAAGCTGATCAAACAAGTCATCTATTCTCGGCAATGGATACTTGTTTTTCTTAGTCACTTTATTCAGCTCATGATAATCCACACACAACCTCAACGATCCATCTGCTTTGGTTGCAAACACAACTGGTGCACCCCATTCGGACACACTACGCCGAATGAATCCTTTTTGTAAAAGGTCATCAACTTGCACCTTCAACTCTTGCTGTTCCCTAGGCGCCATTCGCCTAAGAGGCATCACAACAGGTCTGGCTCCTTCAACTAGATCGATACGAAACTCGATCTCTCTATGCGGCGGTAACCCTTTGACCTCGTCAAAGACATCCTCAAATCCATTCACAATAGGCACCGATGACAGTCCATCCCGTGGAACAACTAGCGAATACATGAAGCCCATGAAGACGCCTTCCTCATGCTTACATCGTATCACAACCTTTCGCCCCTCCACATTCTCGACTGTCACCTCCAGCCTCTTATAATCAACCCTTGCCGCATACATCCTAAGCCAGTCCATACCCAAAATAATTCCGAACACTGCAAAGTTCAGAACAAAACAATCACAAACAAAGGAGCAATCATGACTCGATACAACCAGACCATGGCATACCATACACAAACAAGACGAACCCCCAACTGGATTAGTCACAACCAATGGTCTATCAACAATATCCGGTTCCAAACCCAACCGGCCTACGAGTTCATTACAAACAAAGGAGTGCGACGCCCCAGTATCAAATAACACTCTAACTGGAACACCACAAATGGAAAGAGTACCTTGAACCACCACACTCTTTCCTTTCTCTTCCGTCATAGGAGCTTTCGAAGACGATGGCACAGCCCCCAAAGCATAAGCTTGCACAATCTGTTTGTCCTTCCTCGGTTCTGGACAATTCTTCCTAATATGCCCCAACTTGTCACAGTTATGGCACTTCACCGGCACTTTCGGATTCTTACAATCTCTAGACAAATGGCCCTTCTGCTGACAATTGTAGCAGGTCACTTCGCCCTTCGGCTTCTTCTGGTCATCCTTACCCTTCTGTTGCTGCTACTTCCTCTTTTTGTTTCCACCTTGCTGTGGTTTAGATCCTTCATTGGTTATAGCAACAACAGATCCTTCTTTAGGAAACAGATTCTCATGCCTGAGAGCTTTCTCCACAAGCTTCTCAAACAGATCGTCCAAATGATCCACCAACTGTCTCCCAAGATAACTGTCCAAGCCTGTCACAAACTTCTCATTCTTCTGATAAGGAGATTCAATATACGACCGAGCATACTTGGACAAAGCTTCAAACTCAAAAACATACTCAAGAACTTCCACCTTGCTTGAGTTCCACAAACTTCTTGAACAAAACAGATTTATGAGCTGTAGAAATGAACTTAGCCTCAAATCTAGCTTGGAATTGCACCCAAGTGATCTCTTCCTCTGGAGTATCAATGGTGATAGAGTTCCACCAATCAGAAGCTCTTCCTTGAAGCTGTCTTGATGCAAGCTTTCTCTTAGTTACATCTTCAATTCCCAAATCACCAAAAATCCTTCTACAAGCATCTATCCATCTCTGGACTTCAATGGTTGACTCTGATCCCAAGAAAACCTTTCCTCCAAGAGCAGTATAGTCTTTGCACAACTTAGCAAAATCCACTGGTTTTGGGGCTTGAACCTGAACTCCAACATCTATTGATGGCCCTGGAGCTGGTATCCTTCTCATGATCGAAGTCATCATAGCCTCGAACATAGAAGCATAATCAGCAGCCCCCTCAACAGCACGACCTTCCCTAGCAGCTGGTCTCCCTCTTCGATTCATTCCTAATATCTAAAAGAAATGATTAATACACCTTAAGAACAACTGCATAAAGGAGTTCAAGTCCTTCTAAGCTACTATATTACATATAGTAATCATCCATCAAAATACAATTACGTCTCTCATACGTAGTTACGTCAGCGAGCGTTGGCTAAAATCGATTAACCAAAGCTCTGATACCAAATGTGACGGCCGCCCATGACTCCTGCACCAAACAAGGAAATAGTGCGCTGAAAAGTGTGCCAGGCCGCCATGGACGATCATCAAGGTAAAACAAACACAGAATAGTCTATCGTATTACTCCCAGCGCATGGATAAAATACAATAGAAAAGTATACATAGTGAAGCTCCATAGAACAGAATCTCATCATATAAACTCATAATAGTTTGGTACAACAATCTGAAAAGTCAATACAGCAAGCCTCACTACATATCACTCAGAGAATCATACAAACAGCGGAATATCCAGTACATATAGTAAGAAAACAATATGCAAAAACCTCCAGCTCATCTTCGTCATCAACAGCGTTGGTCACTAAGAACAGCACCTGTCACCTGCTACTTAGTCTGCCCATCCCAAAACGGATGAACAGCCCAAGGTACTAAGAGTTGCACATAAAACCTTGAGTCAGACAAAAGTCCTAGTGAGCAGTATATCAACTATCAAACATACCAAAAGAGCATAAAGGGTAAAAAGGAATAGGAACCCAACCATCCCACTCCACCTCTTTCTACAGTGATAGCACTCAGACACACTAAGCATAAACAAACATAGCAAAGCAGACAATCAAAGTAAAGCAATTATCACTCGAGTCAAGGTCGATGTTTTCCAAGTACAAACCCCCAAGGCCTAAACCAAGATCAGATAAGCACCCACAAAACATCGCTCTTGAGACCGAGTGACGATACAACCAAAGCATCCAAACATCCATGACTCTGGCTATCACTGTTATCATTGCCTCGATATCACTGTTAATTGCATGACCGGCTCATTATTTCATCCGTCCGTCAAGGGCTAATGGTAACCCCAGTTCTAGACATAACTGCGCACGTCATCGTGACCCGTGCCTAGGACTATCGAATCTGCCCAGAGTACCAGACCATCAACTATTCGTCTTGGGACTATCGAATCTGCCCAACGTACTCTTGCTTTGAGCATGCTAGAACCTTCAACAACGATGAGATCTCAACCTTCTAGTCATCCTCCTCGACGACTATTCTCATACTAGCTCAAGCGCCTCTCGAGCCAACCATTATTCACAAACTCGAACCATTTCACCGAGTTATCAACATGCTTGGGATGATCCCGTCTGGATTAAACCAAGGTTTTCTCATATCATGCTTTGCTTCATCACATCATACCAAAGTCCTATCTCAACATCATGCTTTGCCTCATCGAATCATAGCAAAGTCCCATCTCAACATCATGCTTTGCCTCATCGCATCATAGCAAAGTCCCATCTCAACATCATCATCAAATCTATCCATATGAGCTTTATCATCTGCTTCATATGCCACGGGTAGCTTTCCTTATTCAAGAGCCTTTCCACTTAGCTTTTGAATCATCTTCGACCAACTTGTCCAAATCAAATCATCAATCAACTAATCAATCAAATCAATCATTAATCCAAGTAATCAATTATTCAAACAAGATCTAAATAAACAGTTATAACAATAATGGCAATTTCGTAAATAAAGAGTCCAAATCTAACAAGCATGAATTCTAAGTAATATCTTGATGAATGAACTAGCATAGGTTAACATGTAGTAAAATGGATATCAAAACTTTATGAACGATAGATCTACATGCAGACTTAAGAAAAATGCATGAAATCACTATCTTTAACACACAAACAAGCCATCGATCCAATATACTCCTTTGGGTCCGTGTGAGAGATAACCACCACTCACCGAATCACCTAAACACTTCAAAAGCAACTAACTTCAGATCTGGACAGCAAAGGATCTAGCTTGATCCGACAAGATTCCGATTCAAACGATGAAATCTCTCTTCGATGGATGAAGATCTTCAACTTTGGCTCTTGGATCTTCGATTTGATCTTCAATCTTGGATGGAAGGAAGCACTAGATTAGAGTATAGAAAAGAAGTGAAGAAGTGCTGTAGTCGAGCTCTCAAAATAGCAGCACTTCGTCGCTTCAAAATCCGGATCCCAAAAAGTGAGATAGGCACTTCTATTTATAGGCTGAAATCCTTAAGTCGTTCGCCCCTATGAGTCGTTCACGACTCATCAAAGCCCACGACTTACGACTCAAGCATATGCGCGACTTAACACATGCGCACGACTTAACTTAGACACGACCTAACGACTCAAGCCCATACGACTTACGACCTAACACATTGCCGCATTTCACCCTAAGTCGTTTGGACGACTCAACGACCCAACACTCAACACTCAACGACTCAACATAGGGGACGACCTACCGACCTAACTACACACACGGCTTAGCGACCTACGACTTAAGCCTATTGTCTTAAGTCGCTCGAACAACCTAACTATAACACGGCATAACCGACCTAACCTTAACTCGTTCACGACCTAAGCCGCCAACTACCTTAAGTCGCTTCACCGACCTATCTCCTATACCACTATCCCTTAGGTCGTTTACTAGCTTAAGCCGTTAACTCCTAAGTCGCTCACTCCTATAAGTCGCTCCAACTCCTAAGTCGCCGATTCTCTTAAGTCGCCAACTCTTAGACCGCAAACCTCCTTAGGTCGCCAACCTCCTTAAGTCGTTCCACGACCTAATCCAACACACGACCTAAGCTTCCACATGACCCAACTTCCGGACGACTTAACTTCTACACGACTTAACTTATGGCGATCTAACTCTGAACGACTCATCTCTGGACGACTTAAGCTCCAAACAACTTATATTATGAACGACTTAACAACACTAACAACCTAATAACAACAATTCTACGATCCTTCGATCCGTAAAAATACGGGTCGTTACAATATATATATATATATATATAACAAGCATACTGTACAGATGAATAAAACTTTACAATGCCAAAACCATGCAACAACAGCATGAATGCATTAAACTGGACAGAGCAACCCATGCTCGAAGTGAATAGTGGAAGAGCAAGGGTAACCCGAAGCAGTACAAACTCAAATGAGCAAGTGCACCAGAGAAGACTGCACAAATAAAAAGGCCAGACAACATAATGTATACAATGAACTAACAGTATCCGATATTGCACTAACAACCGGTTTTAAAAATAATATCATGTAACTGAAATCAGGCATGTCACAAGAGAAACTCTTGGACCAAGGCTAAAATGTGCACAGATATGCAAACAATGTATAAGTTCGAAGTCACCAACAAAATCTAGCAAAAGAAGTTTCAAATTTATCAAGTGCAATTTTACATAAACCAAAACAAGTGTCCGAAGACACAAAGGTCAAAATCAATGACCAATTCAAAACGAGTCAAGGACATAATGGCCAGAATCATAAGACAGCGAGATACAAGTGAGTGTATCAGTACAAATCCCAGTAAACTCAAGTAAAAATGTAAATGTATAGAGAAGTATCAATCATCGAAAGATTATCATGTAATCACAGCAGAAAAAAATTGAATAGCCAAGATAATTCAAGGATCTCGAGACTTAAAAATCAATTGAAGCCATATTAAACGACAACGAAATTATACGAATAAAACAGACGAATCATAGAACTCGAATCAGATGTGAGTGAAAGTTTCACTCACCTTTGTTTTTGAAGAGCACAAATTCGACGTCTTCGTATTTGCGAAAACCCTAATTGTAGAAGGTCGAACGAGCACCAGAAATCGACAGCAAAGCCCTGATTTTCGAAAAGAGGGACGAACATGAACTAACGAAGCAGCCATTTTTATTTTATTTGTTTTGGTTAGGGTTTTTCGAAGAAAAAGGACATGAGGCCACCATTTTTATTCTTTCTTTTCGCACGTTTAGGTTTAGGGTTTGAAATTGTAAAATGAGTAGAGAGGAACGGTTACAGGCCTTAGATAATTATCAAAGCACCATAGAACAAGCACCATAGAACTTGGGCCAAGATTCAAGTGAAAGCCCAACAACACTTACCCTTTTTTTTTTAAACGAATTCACAACCCGGTTTAAAAGCTTCCAATCAGCAATTAGCCAACAGACTAATCGTCTAATGATGATAATAAAATAAAATGCGAAATCCTGGGTTGTTACAGACCCCCCTCCGTATAAAAATTGCATCCCCGCAATTTTCATAATTAAGGTCGTCAATAACCATTATTTTTCTAACACAAACTGGTTGATCTAGAAAAATAAAGGTCAAGAACACAAACGCCAAAGAAATCTTTTAATTTCATAAAATAAATTCACAATTTTCAACAAAATCTAGCAATCAAATAGATAATCAGTAAACAACAAAGCTGAATAAATGCAATTATCAGCAATATTCAATTATCAATTAGATAATTAGAATATAGAAATCACAAACAACATTATCTAATTATCGATACGACAATTAGAAAACAGCAAAATCTAATTATCATCAAAGATAATTAGAAAACATGAACTTCATAATCAGCAAACTCTAACTATTAACAGAGATAGATAGAAAACAACAATTCAATATAACCAACATAATCTAGAATCAATTAGAGACTAGAAAATCTTATAATCAGCAAAATTAGCAATTATCTAATTATCAAAAATGATAATCAAAAATCTCAAATCACAAATATCCGATTATCAAAAACGATAATCAAATCAACAAATATTCGATTATCAAAAACGATAATCAAATCTCAAATCAAAAAATATTCGATTATCAAAAGCGATAATCAAATCAAAATATTCGATTATCAAAAACAATAATCAAATCAAAAAATATTCAATTATCAAAAACGATAATCAAATCAACAAATATTCGATTATCAAAAACGATAATCAAATCTCAAATCAACAATTATTCGATTATCAAAAACGATAATCAAATCTCAAATCAAAAAATATTCGATTATCAAAAACGATAATCAGAACTCATATCAACAAATATCCAATTATCACAAGCGATAATCAGAAACAACAAATATCCGATTATCAAAAACGATAATCAATTCTCAAATATCCAATTATCACAGGCGATAATCAAATCTCAAAGCAACAAATATTTAATTATCACAAACGATAATCAAATCTCAAAGCAACAAATATTTAATTATCCCAAATGATAATCAAATCTCAAAGCAACAAATATTTAATTATCACAAACGATAATCAAATCTCAAAGCCACAAATATTTAATTATCACAAACAATAACCAAATCTCAAAGCAACAAATATTTAATTATCACAAACGATAATCAAATCTCAAATATCTAATTATCACAAGCGATAATCAGAAACAACAAATATTTAATTATCAAAAACGATAATCAAATCTCAAATATCTAATTATCACAAGCGATAATCAGAAACAACAAATATTTAATTATCAAAAACGATAATCAAATCTCAAATATCTAATTATCACAAGCGATAATCAGAAACAACAAATATTTAATTATCACAAACGATAATCAAATCTCAAATATCTAATTATCATAAGCGATAATCAAAAACAACAAATATTTAATTATCACAAACGATAATCAAATCTCAAAGCAACAAATATTTAATTATCACAAACGATAATCAAATCTCAAAGCAACAAATATTTAATTATCACAAACGATAATCAAATCTCAAATATCTAATTATCACAAGCGATAATCAGAAACAAAAAATATTTAATTATCACAAACGATAATCAAATCTCAAATATCTAATTATCACAAGCGATAATCAGAAACAACAAATATTTAATTATCAAAAATGATAATCAAATCTCAAATATCTAATTATCACAAGCGATAATCAGAAACAACAAATATTTAATTATCACAAACGATAATCAAATCTCAAATATCTAATTATCACAAGCGATAATCAGAAACAACAAATATTTAATTATCAAAAACGATAATCAAATCTCAAATATCTAATTATCACAAGCGATAATCAGAAACATCGAATATTTAGTTATCACAAACGATAATCAAATCTCAAGGCAACAAATATTTAATTATCACAAACGATAATCAAATCTCAAATATCTAATTATCACAAGCGATAATAAAAAAGAACAAATATTTAATTATCAAAAACGATAATCAAATCTCAAATATCTAATTATCACAAGCGATAATCAGAAACAACATATATCCAATTACCTGTAGATAATTGGAAACACAAATATCTAGAAATCAATTAAGATACTCTAGAAAATCAACATAAAAGGTTGGATCGATCCCATCAGATGGCGAGTTTTAGTTACGCCGCACATGCATCTCTGAGTGGCCGAAGCCTACCAAGTACTATAATTTTTGGCGCCCATCAGATTGACCCGGAGGTCCGCAGAGTGACCCGAAGGTCTAGTACTGGTATTTGACCCGAAGTTTCGCAGAGTGGCCCGAAAGCCCAACAAATGACCCGAAGGTCCAACAGAGTGGCCCGAAAGCCCAACAAATAAAATCATCAGAATCGTCAAACAGTAAATATTTCAATCAACGAGTCCGGAATTAACCAAAATAGCAAACGCACATGTCCCATAACCACGAGTTTTACTAAAGCGTTTAATTTTCTTCATCGTTTCCTTGAAAGTGCAAAATTGTGTATTACAAAAAAACATTCCACATTCTCAAACGGACAAGTCCGGAATTAAGCGAATCAGTAAAAGAAAGGGGTCATAGTCCTCGATTTTGCTGAAACGTTTAAATCGCTTCCTCATTCTTTTGAAAGCGTAAACTGTAAAAATTTTGGAAAACAATTTTATTTTTAAAACGATTTGCAAATCCGTGATAAAAAAAACAATATTAGTGACAATTTCGACAAGGAAATTGCACTTCTCAAAACACCGTAAAACGGATCTCAAAATCAGCATTGCGGGATAACTGCTTGAAAATCCACTTTAAAATTTGACGGTTACTGAAGTCAAAGCGATAGTAATTTTTAAACGTCAAAATCTCATCAAAATGATTCGCATCAAAATATAATACCAGTGAATTTTCATTCATTAAAAATGTCAACAAAACGCCGTGCTTCAAAAATTTAGTATTGGTGTAAAAATCCCGTTATAAAATAACGGCTACAAAATACGTTTAAAACCAAACATCGGTTCAACGTAAAAATAACGCAGTAACTTGCAACATAAATTTGCACGTATACCGCAAAATGAACAAAGAAATCATTCAAATATATCTTCAATGAAGATAATTCAAAACAACAGAAATCTCAACAAAATCACATAACTGCAACTGCTTCGAATTCTCAAATCGGATTCGAAATTTTCAAAGAAAACAAAATAAACACAGCTATGTAAACAGCAAATGAAATTTATTTCAATTTAATATTTTGATTTTCAAATCAAAAAGGTTATCAGCCATACTCAGCGAAGACAGTCTCACTGTTTTCGCTGCGCACTCTGATAAACACAACACGAATCAACCAAATCAACAAAACGCAAATTCACTTTTATTTTTAAATAAAGATATTTAAAAATTTCATCAAAATTTCAAAACTTTAGTTTTGACTCAAAGCACAACTAAAACATCGACTAATAGTTGTAACACATGTTCCATCTAAGTTATGTTTTACATATTATGTCCATAAACCTCAAGCTCTGATACCAACTGTGACGCCCCACCTCTATGCTCACAATAAAAAAGAGTATTAGAAGAAATACTGTCCGTTATTACGAAGAATAAGGCTGGATTGGAGCGGCCATCCGTAGTTAGGCCTTACACTAGTATTAGTTATCTCGATAGGAGTGGTATATATTTTTATTTTTCATCTCTTATTTATTTACTCCCATCAACATATCCAATTCCAGTATAAAAAGAACTACGATGGTTCATAATAGTTTAGGACAATTGATATAATAATAACACAGATAATATAAATGCAGAACACAGATAAAACAAAAATGTCACATATATATAATAACTGATGTTAGTTACAATACATGTGATACAATACATATGATACAACTACAACTGTCGACTCAGGAAGTTATATACACAAGTACATTATCGTGAATAATATACATGAATATGCAACATCTTATATTGTGACAACATCTACTCCAAATGATATAAAGAAACTTCAAAGCTCTAGCAGCAACCCAAAGCAAGATATCTACAACCTGTAATAACTCGGTCTGACCCGAGTATTAAATTCAAAAGAAAATAATACACGGGTCAGTCTAATTCAAACTCAGTTATTAGTGCACAGAAGCAATAATAATTAAGTAACAAATGGACGACAGTCACAATAAATCTCGTCTATCCTATCCTTAAATAAAGAAATCGGATAACGATAAATATAACACGTAACAATGTTAAACAACAAATCAGCAAATCCAAATTATCAACGAAGATAAATTAAAAAGATTATCAATGAAGATAATTTAGAAAACAACAGAATTGCCTAAACGGCAATTAACGACAAAGTCTAATTGTTAAGTAAATAATTAGAAACTCATAATCTAATTATCAAATTGATAATTAGACTACAAAAAATGATCAAATCAACCAAATCAAAATACACTTTCAAAATATACTGAATTGAATCAACGACGACTTCAAGTAATTGAAATATCACTAAAAAACATCAATTCTGGTAGGGCTGCAGTACACGCACGCGTGTACTGCCTCGCCACTACACATGAAATACACAAAAGAAGTCACAGCAAAACCAAAATGGAATGCAGGCTACAGCTAAGCAAGTGACACAGCCAGTTCACATATGTATCAGGGAACATATGCAAGGGTCAAACAAGTGATTTATGCAACAAAACAATGGATGCAACAGATGCAAACTAATGCACAAAGTAAATGACACAGCAACAATAGAACCAACACACAAAAGTTCACAATTCAACATGACAGCAACTACAACTTTAATGCAGCCAGTTTAAGTGGGTAATGCAAGCACAGCCTCAACAATGAAGTAGCTATAAACAACCTTACATGAACACTTGCAACATGTATATGAGATGCACTTGTAAAACTGGACAGTGGTCGAAGTGGACAATGCAAACACAGACAAATGAACACAGTGAAGTACTACCCAATGCAATAACATGAGTGGTCACTGGCATGACCACCCAAACATATACGCAGTTGTGAATAATGCAAGCTAATGCACGTGAACATGATGGCAATAGTTCAAGGCACAGTAACAACTACATGAAACTGAGATTGCAACTTAAATAGAAAATGCACATCTGGAAGCGTGAATAACACTCGGTGGCAAAATATACGAAGTCAACATGTATGCAACAGTGAATTGAATCGGACAGTACAACTAAATTCAACAATGCAATGGCCATAGTCAATTCGACACAGGGCCAACCAAAATGAAATGAAACTAGAAATTCCAAAACCAACATCAACTACGTTCAAATGAATATAGGCAGCAAGCTCCTGGTATAATGCAGCAGTGCATATATATATATATATATATATAACAAGCATACTGTACAGATGAATAAAACTTTACAATGCCAAAACCATGGAACAACAGCATGAATGCATTAAACTGGACAGAGCAACCCATGCTCGAAGTGAATAGTGGAAGAGCAAGGGCAACCCGAAGCAGTACAAACTCAAATGAGCAAGTGCACCAGAGAAGACTGCACAAATAGAAAGGCCAGACAACACAATATATACAATGAACTAACCGTATCCAATATTGCACTAACAACCGGTTTTAAAAATAATATCATGTAACTGAAATCAGGCATGTCATAAGAGAAACTCTTGGACCAAGGCTACAATGTGCACAGATATGCAAACAATGTATAAGTTCGAAGTCACCAACAAAATCTAGCAAAAGAAGTTTCAAATTTATCAAGTGCAATTTTACATAAACCAGAACAAGTGGCCGAAGACACAGAGGTCAAAATCAATGACCAATTCAAAACGAGTCAAGGACATAATGGCCAGAATCATAAGACAGCGAGATACAAGTGAGTGTATCAGTACAAATCCCAGTAAACTCAAGTAAAAATGTAAATGTACAGAGAAGTATCAATCATCGAAACATTATCACGTAATCACAGCAGAAACAAAATTTAATAGCCAAGATAATTCAAGGATCTCGAGACTTAAAACCAATTGAAGCCATATTAAACGACAACGAAATTATACGAATAAAACAGAAGAATCATAGAACTCGAATTAGATGTGAGTGAAAGTTTCACTCACCTTTGTTTTTGAAGAGCACGAATTCGACGTCTTCGTATTTGCGAAAACCCTAATTGTAGAAGGTCGAACGAGCACCAAAAATCGGCAGCAAAGCCCTGATTTTCGAAAAGAGGGACGAACACGAACTAACGAAGCAGCCATTTTTATTTTATTTGTTTTGGTTAGGGTTTTTCGAAGAAAAAGGACATGAGGCCGCCATTTTTATTCTTTCTTTTCGCATGTTTAGGTTTAGGGTTTGAAATTGTAAAATGAGTAGAGAGGAACGGTTAAAGGCCTTAGATAATTATCACAGCACCATAGAACAAGCACCATAGAACTAGGGCCAAGATTCAAGTGAAAGCCCAACAACACTTACCCAATTTTTTTTTTTTAAAACGAATTCACAACCCGGCTTAAAAGCTTCCAATCAGCAATTAGCCAACAGATTAATCGTCTAATGACAATAATAAAATAAAATGTGAAATCCCGGGTTGTTACTGGTTAACAGTTAATTAAGGATTCTTAATTGATAAATAAAGGATAATTGATTTGGGATTAGGGATTGATAAATTGATTGATTGGG
Source organism: Allium cepa (assembly GCA_030765085.1). Taxonomy (NCBI): domain Eukaryota; kingdom Viridiplantae; phylum Streptophyta; class Magnoliopsida; order Asparagales; family Amaryllidaceae; genus Allium; species Allium cepa. The sequence goes on along the minus strand of CM060934.1, from coordinate 362,761,841 downwards.
ATTAATCAAGGAAGTGCTTAAATAATTAAGGTTAGTGTAACGTCCCGGAAATTTTCGACTTTCGAAAATTCAACATCGATACTCACTTTATCGACTGTCGAGAAATCGAAGGCCGGAAACCCGAAATGTTATGGTTTAAGAAAAGGAAAGAGACAGAAGAAGTGATAAGAAGATAGAAAATAGAACTGAAAGAAACAACAGAATAATAACAGAATCTCACAATTCGCAGCGGAACAACAAATAATAGATAAATGAATAATCTTTAAACAAAGAACTATATCAGTTATTACATTACATTACATCATTAAATCATATCATCATCAGAGTGTACAACATCATACAACAACAAACAGCGGAAAAGAAATACTATATACTAGTAATATGCTATGCCATCCAGCTTGCCTCCAGTAACTCCAGAATATCCAGAATATCCTGATAAACCTAACTCTTGACTGCCCGTGTGGAAATTGGTGGGCACCCAGAGTTTAGGAAGGAAAACAATAAACTCCGAGTCAGTCATGTGACTGGTGTGAGAACTCAAAACAGTTTATTTATCTTTAAAATCAAAATAGAGGAATATTTTTAAAGTCAATTCGCAATGCTTTTAAAAATGAGACTACCATAAGGCCTCCCGCACACACACACAATGCAAACGCAGAATCGGAGGAGATTTCTCCTTATTATAGTCAAAGATGCTTGATACGCATTTAAAAGAACATTTGATATTATTACTAGTGCATAGTGTAGAGAAAATTCATTTCGAAAATAAAGATATAAATCTTAGCCGACATAGACATTTCGAACTATGCCTACTATAGCTACCATCCAAACAGTGGGGCGCCACCATAAGTAGATGGCAGGTAATACAACTAATACCGTACAAGGCTCGTATTTGAAGAATGGATTTTCCAACAAATGGTCAGGCCAAGGAACTTCCCATTGCCACATGGAAACGCCTCTGGAAGGACGCCCCGAGAACCAAACCGTTCTCTGCTAAACAAGGCCGGGAACCCCTTTTCCCAAGGGATATAACAAACCCTCAGATATGCCACCCCCGGTCCTTTGGGACCTTTAAACGAGAGCTCTCTAACCAACATCACACCATAATAATAAGTGTTTCAACATGAGTAAGTATCTGGGCTCCATACCATGATACTACCCTTTTCCAGAAGGAATGGTCATACCATAGGGACGCTATCCCTGAAAACCTTGCCGCACAATTCCTGTTTCGACCATTATCGGTTTGTGAGGCTCGACGAAGTCTCGTCCACAAAAACATACTTTATACAAAAGCCATGCTTTGGGTCAACAAATGATCATAGAAATGATCACCAAGATAGAAGATCAAATAAATGATCCTATCACAAATAATCAACACAATGATCATTTCAGCAACACTCAGCATGTCACATTACCAAATTGGGAATACATCGCTGATAACCTTCAACTACATAACCTCTGAGCTCGTACGTCTCAGAGAAGGGTGTTAAGCTAAGAGAATAAATTCTCCGCCACCAACAGAAATATATTTGAAAGAAATCGGCTTTATATCTCAATTTGTAATGTCAGACATACAATCCATACAAGTCTGGTCCGGGCTCGAACAGAACCGAAGGCACTTACAAAGAAGTCCTTGCAATCTGGATAATCTCTAATCACGTCCGGACTTCCCATCACATATGGAGTCTCTATACCTTAGCTACTAGGTGCAAAGACAATCGACGAGTTGTCCTTTCGCTTTCAAAAAGATCCGGTCTTCAACACCGGTCTTCAAATGCAATTCATAACGACGTATCACATATTCAGAATGGGTTATACGACCCCATGGTCCTTTCCCGGTTAACCTGAATAGTGAGCGCTTATTCAAAAATAAGTGTGACATTCAAATTCAAACAAATCACAACAAATACCCATTCAAAAGGGAAATATTGATAGTCGGTTATTGAACTATCAATGGATATGCACACATCACCAGTTTCCAAATATTTTTCCAAATTATTTATTTTCCAAAATATCTTTACAAGATATACTATTTTCAATACTTCAAAAATAAATCAATATTTATTTTTAAACAAGTTCCCCTTTCTTTTATAAATTCCATAGTGAATTTATATTTCACAATATCTACTGATATACGATTTTCAATAGGTTTCAATATTCCTTTTCAATTTATCTTCAAAAAGATAAATTCTCAAAATATTCACTTTATATTGGAAAACATTTCCATACTTATTTATTCATAAGTAATTCACGAACCTATTTATTTTCAACACTTGGAAAATATTCAATATACTTAAATCGAGATTAGGTATATATTTCATTCTTTAAGGAAATCATTCTCTTAAACATATTTATTTGGGCCAAAACGAATGTTGCGTAAAACATCGTTACGACAACCCAAAATCTCTAGTATAGGGATTCGAAATTAAAATAGATATATAAATCCAAATACTATACAAAACATTTCCTTTCGGAAATCATTTACTATAACAACAGTGTTATAGTCCACCATTTCCTTTTATTTCTCGAAAACGTCTATTTCAACAATAAATTTTGAAATCTAGGGTTTCGAATCTCAACACATTTTTAAACATCATTAGATCGTTTTAATTCCATTTAAAACATTAAATCTAAACATTTTCTTTAACATATTATTCACTGTTCAAAAACGTGAATATACTACGTTAACCAATTTCATCATTTCTATACATTTCATTTTAAAGGATTATTCACTGTTCAAAAACGTGAATATAACTCCATAAATAAGTTATAAAAATAGACTTATCAAACTAAGTCGTTTGCGGATTTATAAAACAACGTTTATAAATGCTATTTCTATTTGTTTTATAACTACTTCCTTTTTATACATCTCCTTTATTAACCTATTCGATTTATAACTCAATTATAAACCAAAAGTTCACATTATAAGTTAAATGCTTATAAAACGATTATTTTACAAAATCGTTCTTTTAAACTTCATAATTATAAATCTTATAACTTATAAGATTCAATTATTTATCCAAATGTATTCTTTAATAACTTCACAAAATTTATAAATCTTACTATTTATAAATTTCATTTATAACTTCACCATTTAAAATTTTATAAATTCCATTCACTTATGCAATCCATTTTCACTTCTTTCAAACACTTATAAAAACTCGTTTTATAATTCAAATGTTTTAATTTATAAATATCAATTTATAAATCCTTTATAAAATCAATTTATACTATTATTTTAAAACATCTTTAATCTCCTTTATAATTTCACCATTCTCTTGATTTATAAAATAATCAAATTTTATAACTCCTATGTTTAAACTTTTTATAATAAATTCAAAAATCCAATTTAATTATTTTATAAAAACATTAACCCATATTTCTCAAAAATCAATCTTTAACCGTATTTCTCAAAATCATAATTTTTATAACTTTAAAAATTATAACGTTTATTTATTTAAAATGGATCAATTCCAAAAATATTTTATAAACGTATACTTTCAAAAATCACTTTAAAATCATTTTAAAATCCCAAAATTTGGTTCAATGATGCTACACACCAAATAGTCAATCACGACTACAACGACATCATATATCGATATGACAGTCCATCAAATATCAAAATATCTGAAATCAAATAAAAACTGTTGAGGAATCCAGTTGGATCCCTCCAACCTGTTTCCTGCATCCACAAACATTAGCACAATACCAATTTCGCTCCAGTACGAAATTATAGCGGTATATGGGATTTAAAATATTATCCGCTTAATAGACGGCGCAATAGGGTCTCATCCGCTATACAAATGCGGGAAATCAATAACTGCAATATATACATATGCCAATATATATATATTGCTATTATATATAATACCAATTTCACTGTTTATGAAATATTCGCGGTATATGTTTTTAATAAATAACATCCGCTTACTAACGGCGCATAATGTCTATTTTAACAATCAATAGATAACAATCATCATTCAAACATGCATTCAAATATTTTAAATCTAACTATTTAAAATAAAATCGAAACTGATTCGATTGAGTGAGAAGTTCTCACCTTGATTTTAATTTCGTTTTAGCGATTTATTTCGAATAAAATTAAACGGACGTTTAATTTGACCCTAAATTCTCACTAACTCCAAACGACTCCAATCCAATTTCATCGCGTAGTGCTCGTCCATACGATTCCAACGCAACTGGTTTCGCGCGTTTTTGACCTCGTATGAAAAAGATATGATTTTTCTAAGATTACACGATTTTATATATAATAATTACAACATAAATATATAATTATAAACCCACATCTCATCATCCACCATCCATTCCCTTTTTGCTTCAGATCTGGCCGTTCGGCCCTCTCTTCCTCTTTCACGTTCCAGGCCGAACAAAGAACCCATCTTCGTTCAAAACTAGGGTTAATTTATACTCCATCATACGTCGACGAAAACACGATCAGCAAGTGCCATTCACTCCGCCATCACACGAGCTACCACCGCCTGAGTTGCGGCAGAGCTCGGCCACCCATGGGGCCTCGATTCACGTGCACAACAGTAGGATGTCGGCCCCACTTATCTCCCCCTTCGACGCTCCAAAACTCATCAACTCCGTATAGATTTAAAGATCACGTCGCCCTCTACAACTTTCGTGTTGAAAGTTTCTTCTAATTGTTTGTGGATTGGAAGATTATAAGGGAAGATTGAAACGAATTTCTGGCCGTGGGTTTTAGCATAGGCGGCTAGGGTTTTAGTTTTTTTTTTTTTTTTATTTGTGAATGAAGGCTATTTATAGAGAATCGAACGACACTATTCATCCGGGTTTTCCAAACTCCGATTTACGCGCCGTAACCAGCGTTTCTAGGGTTTACCCCGCGTTTCGGACACAATGGAATAGGTTTCGGAAGCTAATTCGGACATCTGTGCGAGATATGGCAATAAACGTTCAATTTAAATTAAACCGATTTAAACGATTTTCTAGGCGTTTTAATTTGTACCGGACAAACGGTAAATCCAATTGACACGAAATTTGAAACCTTACAAAAAATATCACATTACGGATCCGATGAAACTGGTTTCATCGAAATCCGAGACTTTTTGAAAAATGGCTATTTTAACTCGCCAAATTAATATTAAAGATAATTCGATGCGTTTCGAGCTGCCACGATCAAACGATAACTCCGATTGCTACGAAAATTGAAATCCGATAATAACTAACTATTACGGATCCAATGGAACTGGTTTCATCCAATTCTGAGACTGTTCAAAAATTGACTATTTTCACTAGTCGATTTAAATATTAAAATATTCAATTTTCACAAATAAACTTTTAATTCGATTTTAAAAGTTCTAAAACATCATTCTAACTCCAATATGATAAAATAAAATTTTACAAATCATTTTCAATCATATTTAACCCAATTTTCAATTATTTCCATAATTTAACATATTAAATTATCGATTTAATTATCCAATTAAATCCAATATTCGAAACAAAATTTGTTCGACTTATAAATTTCACTTATTAATATTTAAAATTAACTAAATATTCAAATTTTAATTAATAAAAATTCTGGGTCGTTACAGTTAGTAATTAATTAATGATTATATAAGCAAGATTAAGTGATTAATTCTTAAAGAATTAATTTAATTTATTTTATATAATTAAAATTAATTATGATATGAATTGATAATGCTTGCTATGGATGATTGGTTGTTGAATGTCTAGATTGGATGATATCTATTGAATTGATATCTATTGATGAATAATCAAGATTGATTAATGAATGTAATTAAGTTAAAGGTTAATTATTATTTGAAATTTAAGAATAATTTACTAATAGAAGTAATTTGAGAATCATTCATTAATATAATTAATGAATTGATCAATCTTGCTTATTAATGATTGAATGATGATGAGTGTTTTGGACTGGTTGATACCTCTAATATGAATTGCTTTGTGACATGATATATTGAATGGATGATGATAATGTGATTATCTATAAATTATGAGTTGATGTGAATAAAAAAATGTGTTATCTGATAATTTTAGTTAAGATGACATTGGTTTCGAAGAGACCGGAGTCGGGTATTAGTAAATACCCGAAAACGCTTCGATTCTTTATAGATTGATATGTGAAATCAATATGCTGATTTGGAATGGTTTAAGTAAATTGGATCATTTAATCTAAGTTTTGGTACTTAGAATTTGATGTGTAAAATAAGAAATGTCTATAACAACTTGTGAAGTTGTAAATTGATATAAGTTACCCCGGGTTTATATGAGCCGTATACTTTTGTATTACATGTTAGATGGGTTTACTCATGCTGGTTTCCAGCCTGACCTGGGTGTTACTTTGATGTAATGCTCGGGTCAGACAAAGTATTACTGATTTTCAGGTAAAGACGTTCTGGAACTCAGGAGGCGAGCTGGATGGCTGGAACGTATGGAGTATTTTATCATTGTGATATATTATTGTATAGTTAGGACATGTTGTCTTAAACTGTCCAGTGTTCTGTATTTATTGTAACTCTGATGTATAAAAATGTAGATGTACTGATCAGTTTTCCTTTGTAAAACTATTATTTACGTGAAATTATATTTTATCCGCTGCGAATGTGAGATTCTGAGTTTGAGTTTCCTGTTTCTTCTTCTTTCTCTTTCTTCTTTTCACTAACTATCGAGAAATTTCGGGATCGAAACTTTCGGGTCGTTACATTTGGTATCAGAGAAGAAGGTTAAGCGAGAACCTTGGCTTTGGTGGGATTACTCATTAAGGATAGGGTAAGTGCTACCCTAGGATGAGTTGAGTGTGTATATATATATATATATATATATATATGAGTGCGTACTTGTTATTTTCTTATATAAAGATTTTATATAAGTATATATTTTGATATATAAAGCAATAAATCTTTCTAATAAATATTAAGGTAATTGGATGTTAAATATTGGAATTAAATTAAGTGGTAATAGAATTACAACCGAATTGGAATTAAATAAAGATAAGTTTGAAATGGATTCAAACTGAAATTTAATCTTGAAATTGGGAAAGAATTTCTAAATAAGATGAATTAGAATTGGTTACAAATCGGAGAAATAGATGGTTATTGTGTTTAATAATGGAATGATTGTTCTTCAATAAACAATAAAATGTTTAAGGAAGTAAACATTTAAAAGGAAAATAAACTTGTAAATTTGAAAGAATGTAAATTAAAGTGGGTTTCCAATTATGAAGTTTTGAATTCTAAATTTAAACATTTGAAAATTGTTTTCAAAATGTAAAGGAAATTAGATTATTCAAAACTATTTTGAATATGATCTTATTTTAAAATAAGAGATGTTATTTAATATATAAAAATGAAAGGGGTCCTATTTCAAATAAGAGTTGTTTGAAGATTTAAGGGATTTGTTTTGTATTGAAAACAAAGGGTGATTTAAATTTTAAAAAGTATAGCCTGGTTGGTTAAGGAATAAATATGTTTATGTATGGATATGCATAATATCAAAGATGGTTTGAGATAAACTCTAAATATTGGGTTTTAAATTGGGAATGAGATGTGAAAACCCAAAGTGATAAGTTTTTGAAATTTTAGATGGGAAAGAATTTTGAAATTTGAAATGGAAATTCAAATTGGGTAAGGTTGACTGGATTAAGTAAATTGAGTTTAACTTGGGAAAAAGTTAAATAAGTTTGAAAGGACTACTGATTTGGGAATTTCAATATGAAATTGAAATTTGACGTGGGAAGTTAAACGATTAATTTAAAATGGGTATGGTAATATATCCATTATCAAGGTAAAATGGAATCACTTTGAACTTAAGATTTGAATGTTAAGAAATGAAATTGTAAATTAAAATTGTTTGAAACTCTTACTTGAACCTTGAAATGAGTTAAGTAAAGATAATTTAGAATGGAATTTCGAGAATCTGACTCAAAATTAAATTGTTTAAAGGTTAATTTGATTTGTGGTACAATATGTTGGGTCTGAACTGTGAGTTGAATTGTTTAAAAACTTTAAAGGTAAATTGATTTAAAAGAATTAAATCAACATTTGAAGTATTAACTCGAATTTATATAATTCGAGATGGTTTAAAATTTGAGTTAGTTCAAATTGAATTTGATTCGAATTAATTGAAATGGTAATTGAAGATGTATGAGTATAAAATTCAAATGGGAAATTTGGATTGGATTGATTTGAATAATTTGAAATTGTAACTAAAGTTGAATAGTTTTAAATTCAAATGGAATTTGAATTGAATTTGGAAGGAAATCAAGATTAATTCAACTTGATTTGGAAATGGAGTTTGAAATTGGAATTAATTCAAACTGGAGTTGAAATGAATTGAAATTGGAACTAGTTCAATTGAAGTTTATCTGAATTGGAAGGATTTGAGATCAAAGTTGAATAAAGTTAAAATTTGAAAAGAAACTGAGGTTAATTCAACTTGATTTAGGGTTGAATCAATTTCAATGGAAATTGAAGTTATTTAAATTTGAATTGGGTCAATTTAAATGGTAAAGGAAATTTAAATTGAATTGATGAGAATGGAGATTGGGAAGTGAGTAGTTTGACTCTGGACTATTTTTAATATAAATTGTTTTAATATAAACCTATTTTTCCAAGCTATTAATTATATATACAACCTTTCTGTAAAAAGCCAAACTATCTTATACTTGTTTTACAATTATTTTTGAAACTGTTTGACAATTTTCCAACTGTTTTATAAACTAATTACTATATTACTATTATTTTGCAATTATTTAAAATTTCTATAAATATTTTAACTATTTTCTAACTATTTTGCACTTATTTTACAAACTAGTAATTATTTTCCAACTACTTATCATTTTTAAAATTTTCAAGCTATTTTCTAAATAAACTAGTCGGAGTTCAAACTGTTAATGGTTAAATACTCAATCGAGATAAGAATAGAGGTGATAACCCAAATGGATTGAAGCAATTGTGAATAAGTGAATGAAAATCAAAGTGAATGTGAATAGAAATAGAATTAATTTGGCTAATAACCAATAAAGATAAATACGTAGGATGTACATATGTTATTCCATTCGCATAGTAATGTGATCCAGATTCGAGCACAGAATTTCGAGATAGTATGTCGATCCGAGTTGGAATTTTTCACTCGATTTTCGATGGCGAACCTGGATATGGATTGTTGATTGGTTCTGGATATTCTCTATCATAGTTATAACTATGCAAGGAGAATGACGGTTTCTGATCAAGAAACCAGATCTGTGTCCGCACTACGAAGTCGGGTGGACGATACTAGTTCGGAAGTGAAATTGTGTGATCGAGTGAGCGATCAGATTGGTATGGCGTACGAATGGTATGTGTACATCGTACGGATTTGAATGAAATTGATATTGAGAGGAGTAATCAAATTTGAATATTTGATTTTGGATAAATAAAGTTATATATCTTGGTTACATAAGATAAAACTCCCCTTGATGAATCTTTTGCCAAAGGAAAAGGGTTTTGTTTGAAAATATTTGAAGTGTAAAAAAGTTTTTATATAAGTTTAAAATGATCCATATATTTTTATCAAGGATTTTATATATATCTATATATATAAAGGATCAATGAGGATTTTGGAAAAGGTTTTGGGAACCTTTGGATTTGGAAAAGGCTTTTGATTTTTGGGTAAAATCAATATTGAATTTGGAAAGCCTAGTTTGAGAATTATCGATTTTGGGATAATCAATTTTGTGTAAAGGAGCTTTGTATGAGATCATACTAGGTGTATGATTTGAAGATACTATATATGTATAGTATAAAATGTTTTGATGATGGCTCTGGGGAAAAAGGCGCTCCCTTGAAATGAACTTCTCAGGAGTACCACCGGGTGGTGCTGCCTTGAGCCCCAAGGGGGGGGGGGGGGTTCTAAAGTTGATCTTGTGAGGAGTCCGGACAAAACTAGTTCCTGGGGATTATGAGTAGAGTATAACATAGCGAAAGTCGTGTGTGCCGCTGAGAGCCAACAGTCTGCGTTTGATTTTATATCCGTAGACTGCGACCTATGTAGGAGTGGAGAGGTTTCATTTCGACAGCGAAAATCAGAGGCCGCGGAGAGCCTGCAGTTACATGGACTTTTGCTGCGACGGCAACGTAACCCTGGATGTAACTGTGATATGTTGTGTGGGTTCCATGGCGTAATCGAGAGGCCGCGGAGAGCCTGCAGTTACATGGACTTTTGCTGCGACGGCAACGTAACCCTGAATGTAACTGTGATATGTTGTGTGGGTTCCATGGCGTAATCGAGAGGCCGCGGAGAGCCTGCAGTTACATGGACTTTTGCTGCGACGACAACGTAACCCTGGAATGTAACTGTGACCATGGATGGGGGTGATGATTTCCAGAGCATTCTCACCAAAGATATATCCTCTATTTTCAAAAATGCTTTTGATATTTTCAATAAAATTATTTTCAAAGTATTTTCACTGGATGTTGAAAACGAGTCTGCCAAGCACTTATAGATTTTCAGTCTTACGCCTGATCAACATATGACCGAATTTCTGTAAGAACGAGGTTGGACTTGTGGAAACATCGAGTTATAAAAAATATTTTTTATAAAAACTATTTTGGTAATATTATATAGATTTTAAAATGTTTTTTTTAGTTATCAAAGAATTTTTTTTCTGATAGTAAGCATTTTAATAAATTCTAGTTCCGTTCCTTTTCGAGGACGAAAAGATTCAAAGGGGGGAGGAATGTGATAACCCGGATTTTTAAATACATGTAATTTATGAATTAACTGGATTTAATTAATGGAAATACTGATTTATAAGTTAAGCAAATAATTCTGATAATAAAAGTATATATCTGAATAAGTATTGGTCTGATAATCTTTCTAGTGTAATTAATTAAATTGGCAAAATTTATGTTTTCAAAAAAATAATAATGATTGTTTATATATATAGATATTAATAGATTTTATAAGCATAAAATTATTATTTTTAAATTGAATAAGTAGTTATATGTATATATGTATTACTTGATTTGTAAATTGGATTATAAGATTTAATTTGAATTTTTATTCGAATTTAAAGTTTTGAAATTCAAAGGATGGATATTTTGAAATATTTAAATTCAAAGATATATGGATAAGATTTTATTACATTTTCTTTACATAAGAAATTCACATATATTATATAAGAATAAACAAATTAAGTAAAAACTTTATTAACATTTAAAATAAAAAGAAAATAATACAAAGACAATGTTATCATATTGAATTTTTTTTTATATAACATATGTTAACATGTGTTAAGTGATGGAGTGTGGTAAATACAAGTGTCACTCCTTGTATTTTTCTTTTTCTAAATTTTTATAAAATCTTAAATTAGACTATATGAATGTTCCTTCTTCTCTTTCAATTCTTTTATCACATACAAAACAAAGAAAGAAAGATCTGTAAAACACAAACCTGAAACATAATCAACTCAGATCTATAAACATTTCATAACAGAAGATAAATCAAGCAAACTTTAGTGATCAAAGGCAAAGACACTCAACAACAATCCAAAACTTGGAAATCAATCTAGGATCAAACAAGCTTCAGCATATCAACCAAGTTCAGAAACTAAGCAAGCATAGATCAGATTCGAATCTAATGCAAGTTATAGACCTATTACAGATTTTCAAGTTTAAGCAAAATTACAGAAATTTTCTGTCTCTGTTCTAAATTGCAAGGTGAGTAAACTACTAATTTAAATCTTAAGTAGGATAAAATTTGTTGCTTAAGTGATTTCTGAGTTATTGATTCTTGCATGTGTGGATCATAGTATACAATCTGTAAGTTATGTATGTATTTGTTTCTGCATGCCTGTAGTTTGTATTCTCTGTTATACCTGACTGCAGAATTTAAAAAATAAAAATAAAACAAAATTCAAACTCCTCATATAAACACTTTGTAGTCCTGAGTTTTCAAACAAATTCGTCGAGTTTAATCTCCATCTTGATTTTGAAAACATGTTTAAGTAATGTAAGTTTAGAATTTTCTGTAAACATGAGGAATGCAGTGGTAACTTGTATAATGTAATAAATAAAATATTGTGTTACATTGATGCATGTATATATCCCAAATCATCGTCGAAGATCATGATTTCTAAAACAAAAATCAAAAATTTTAATGATGGAATTAAGGCGAATTTTGGGTTTTTCTGGAAAATGGATTTTGGGTAATTTAGGGAGGCTGAAGCAACTGGGGAGGTTGGAATTGTTACTAGAGATGGAGGAGGTTTTGGGGGTTTAGGCAAAAATGGAGGGTGAGGTTAAAGAGGTCTGTGGCGACGGCGATAACCGAAGTTTGATTATAACCCTAGTTTTTGAGTGGTTTGGATTTTGGGTTTCTTTGTGAGCTCTATGTGTTCGAGTGCTTTGAAATTTTGGCAGTAGATAGCGTATCGTCTTGGCAAGGTTTGGTCAGCACCGCGCGACCTCTGGTGACCGGAGTTTGGTGGACGAAGGGAGTTTTTGTGAGGCTGTGATGGGTTCAGGCGAACTGGGGATCGAATTTTTGATCGAGGTCCTATTTGAGAAGTATTGTGGTCGGGTTGCATTGCTTTGGTGTTGAGAGAGTTGCCGGAGGCGATAACGTTGGTCGGAGGTGACCAATGGCGGCGTGCATGTGCACAGCGATGGCCTTGTGTGTCAGAGGGATAGGTTGTGAGCAACTCGATGTGACGCTCGTGTTAGGGAAGGAATGACTCAGGTTAATGCTCGTGTTTGAAAGTGAAATACTGTGTAATTAATAAGGGACATGGTCGTGAGGAACTGGGGAAGGAGCGGGATTTGCTCGAGTGAGGTTCGTGCTATTCTTGTTTTTGCTCGAAGCTGAAGGTCACTGGACTCGAAGTAGTTGGGATATGGGCTCGGGTAAGAATGGTTGTTTCAGGTTTATAAATAAACCTGTCAGTACTTGGTTTGAGTGTTTTCAAATAGGAAGGATACTCGAGTTACTTGAGTTTATTTTAGTGTTGTTCGAGCTAGATTAGGTTAGACTCGAACAAATTGTAGCTCGAGTTAGTTTTGATTCATGGTTAGAAAACATGTTTCGTTTTCAAATTAAAACTGAATTCTTAAAGTATAAAGTAAAGATTTAAATAAAGTTTTAAATCTAAAATTTCAATTATGGATTCATGTTAATTTGAATCTTAAGCTGGAAATGAATGAAGTTTTTTTTTTAAAATTCAAATTTATTTAAAATACTTTAAAGGGATTTATTGTAAAAAAAAATGTATTTAACGAAATTTGTATTTAAACTAGGAATTGAAATATAAAGAAATGTTTTAAACAAAGTTTAAATTTGATTTTAAATATGGATTTGAATCTTTGTTTCAAAATAGATTTAAGTTTTTATAAATTTAAGTGTTTAACAAATTTGAATGATTAAGTAAAAATTTCGTAACGACCCATAAATTTTCGATAATTAAAATAGCTAATTTAATAAGATTTTGTGATTTAATGTTAGAAATTTTTTTATTAATTCGTTTGAAATAATAATAACTGGAATGAAGTGTAACAATAATTATCCAGATAATTATTTATAGATTGAATGGAGTTCCAATCTAATTGAATTGACTTAAATGTTATAACTTGGTTATAAGGGAATATATGGAAAAAAACAAATGTAAATAAGAGAATAAGAATTGTGAATGATTTACGTAGAAGTATAAATTTTAATAGATTGGTTTCGAAGATTTGAATAGTAATAAGTATTGAAAAATAAATGCTACTTAGTGAATGCCTTTGAAATCAATAGTTGGAATAATAATAAATGTTGAATCCATTGGGTATAATAGAGTAATTGATTGATAAGTAAAATCTATTTAAATCAAATATTGAATATTGAACAGGTAAATTGTTTAAATTAAATATTTAAAACTTATTGAATAATTGAATAACTGTAAAATGAAAATAGTGTTCTAAATTGTGAATTGGTTTTAAAAGTTGAATCTTATAAGTTCAATTTCAATATTTCAAAGATAATGAATTATTGGATATTTAATATTTGGAATTTATTGAATAATTTAATAACGGGAACTGAATAACCGTATAATGGAAATGGTTGTTCTATAATTTTAATGCGTTTCAAAAGTTAAATTTTGAAGTTCGTTTTGAATATCTCAAAAGATAGTGATTTAAGAATAATCAAAATTGTTTAAATTTAATATTACAAATGTTTGAATAATTAAATTCCGAATTTGATATGATCAATTTGATATTGAAATTTAATATATGAAAATAGAGTGAATAATTGAAATTTGATTTAATATGATTCAGATTGGTTTCCAGAGTGAATATAAGTTATATTGGGATTATAATAAAGTTAACAAGATTTTAAAATTGGAATTTATTGGATAATTGAATAACGAGTTTAATATGATTAAAAATGATTTGTAAAATTTTATTTTATCATATTAAAGTTAGAATGATGTTGTAGAACTTTTGAAATCGAATTAAAAGTAAATTTGTGAAAATTGAATATTCTAATATTTAATTGACGAGTTAAAATACTCATTTTTCAAACAGTCTCGGATTTCGACGAAACCAGTTTTATCGGATCCATAATTATTGTAAGATTTCAAATTTCGTGTTAATCGGATTTACCGTTTGTCCCGGGCAAGCCAAAACGCCTAGAAATCGGTTTAATCGATTTAATTTAAAATCGATTGTTTATTTCCGTAACTCGCACAGACGATCGAATTGGCTTCCGAAACCTATTCCATTGTGTCCGGAACGCGGGATAAACCCTAGAAACGCCGGTCACCTTGCGTAAATCGGAGTTCGGAAAATCACGGATGAATAGTATACGTCGTTTTTCTATAAAGGGACCTAGCTCTTTTCTTTTAGCTCCAAAACCCTAGTTCTATCAGTAGCCGCCACTTCTCGTTTCCATGGCCAGGAATTGTCGAGCTTCCACCTCGTTTATCTCATCATCCATTCACATTCATCAAAAATCATCAACTACAATATCGAAGAGGCCAACGAATTCTAGGTATTCAACGGTTATGATCGGGTTTCGTTGCACGAATCAACGGCAAATTGCTCCTCAATGTCGCGCGTTTGTTCACGTCGTTCGAAGCAAAGGGAGAGCTGAGCATGGCCGGCCTTTGGCCGATGATAGCATTCGACGTTGGCTTCGAATTGTGGGTCGCTGATCGGGTTGATGATGCTTGTATTGGGTGCGAGATTTAGGGTTAGGGCCGGCTCTATGGGTTCTTCGTGACCTGCATATGTGCGTGAGGAAGAATATGGGGCACGGCCCAGATGTTGCAAGGAGAAAATGGACGGCAAATGTGAGTTGGGTTTACAAAAATTAAAATAAAAGTTGAATTTGATTTGTATTTAAATTTGTATTAACTTCAAAATATCATAACTCTTTCATACGAGGTACGTTTTGGACGAAACGAATTGCGACGGGATCGTTGTGTCGAGCACTACGCAATGGAGCTTGATTGGAATCGTTTGGAGATAGTGAAAATTTCGGGTAAAATTAAACGTTCGTTTAATTTTATTCGAAATAAAACGCTAGAACTACATTGAAATCAATGTTAGTGTTTTATAACGCTCACAACGTACTAAATATCTTTATGCCAGTTAAATTCGACATTATGAAGTGTTATGATTTTATTTGTCGTTGTTTGATAAAAATTTAATTGTCATATAGATCGTCATTTGAATTATCCGTTGAAATTTAAATTGACAGTTAAATTGAAATTAAAATTGAATTGCGATTAAATTTCCTGACATTGATAACTATGAAATTGCCATGAATTGTATTGTCTATTGGATGATTTATTTCGATGGATGCTATTGGTTGATATTTAAATGTTTGGATGTTTATTTGCTTATATATAACCTGTTATGCATACATACGACACTATGATTGATTTAAGTGATATATATTCATCCCTGACATTAATTGAAATAAATAATTAATTGGCCATAGGATAGAAAATTATATACGGACACCGAATTGGCTAAATTAATAATTTTTAAAATCGTCGATTTGAAATTTATTTAAATGTTTTGATTTAAAAGTTATAAATAGAAATCAATTTATAGAAATCGAATTTATCGAAAAATTGAGTTTGGAATGTTGAAATAAATTTTGGTTAAAGGAAATTGTTAAATAATTTAAGTTGAGACTTTGAAATTTAAAAATTTGGATATGATTGCATTTCGGAAATTTATTTGTTTTAAAGATTGAACATTATTTTGAGCTTTGAGTATTACTTAGTAAAAGCGATATAAAAAGATATTTTGAATTTGAACTTGAAATTGAATCATATTTGTAATTGGGTTTTAATTTTGAATATTGAAAGATAATTTTGTTAAGTGTTATAAATTGATATTTTGGAAAATCAAGCTTCGAATTGATATAAATTGAAATTGAATTAATTGAAGGTGAATGTGGAATTGAATTGATTTGAAGTTAAAGTTGACGTTGTTTTGAATTGAAATCAAAATTGAATCGGTAGAATGAAAATTGAAATTGATTTGAATTGGGAAGTTATAATTGAAATGGTTGGTTTTGAAGCTGTTTTAATTTGTTCTCCAAATTACTCTGTTATATAAACCATTTTGAATACTTAAACTATTTTAATCTATTTTTAATCTACTTAACCCAATTTAAATTATTTTAAACTAATTTATCTATTTTAAACTAATTTATCTATTTTAAATCCATTTTAAAAATTTTAAGTATTTTTAAGTATTTTAATTATTTAAACTAGTTTTAAACTACTTAAAACTATTTTCTAAAAATTTCAAGCTGGTTAATAAGGTAAAATGTTTATATTTAAATCTTGAATTTAAATACGAATTGAGTTAAATGAAGTTGCAACCTAAATTGAATTTCGAAATGATTTTGAAATCGAAATGAGATATTGATGCGGAAAAAGATTTTGAAACGGAATCTTACATTTGAATAGATACGATGATATTTGAAATGTATTTGATTTTTGAAGCGAACATGATATTTTGATATCAATTATGAATCGATTTGAAATGTAAAAGAGCCAACGGTGTAATAATACGTAGTTGTTAAAGAGACCGGGATCGGATATGGACATACTCTGTCGATACCGAAAACCACTTTAATAACTATTATACGCGGAGTGTTGATCCAGAATGAAGTGGATGGTTTGGTGAACGCGTTGACTGAAGAAAGAGAACGATATTGGATGACCCTTGACATGACTAAAACAGGAGCCGCGCCGGGCCATTGAGGTTCGCCATCTCTAGCGGACAAACTTCTTCGATACCATATCTATTACATTTGTGATGCGATTTCGGTGCACCCCTTGATTTGGGAGTGTTGTTTCGCGGTGTTGGGGTAGCTGCTGACTATGCTCAACATCAGTCCGGATCATGCAACTACTAGTATCCTAGTTGGTATCGCCTCTTGTACCTTGTCCTACTGATTATCCTATTCGCGACCACTACGTTATGTTTTGTGTTTTACCTATGGGGTACCCTCTGACAACCACCAGTTTACGGTGGGGCTTACGGTGCTGTATAGACCATGGCATTATGAAAATGTGTTAAGGGGGATTATGGTAACGCCTTAACGCTATTTTGGTACTTTATATTACTGATAGGCATTATCTACTTAGCGTACATTACTACATAGTAGATAGTTTAACGGATCCTTAAGAGATGGAAAATCCCGTAACATCTCTTGAGTTATTGCACGCACGTTGACACTGGATATGAGATGTCAAATCCCGTAAACATCTCTAACACCGTTACACTCATATTTATTTACGATTGATTTAACTTTCATAAGGATATTTTAGTCCTGACTCGAGTGTTTTGTCTTTTCATTACGCTCGGGTCAGTCCTGAGTTTTTCAGATTTTTGAAGATCTATTCTGGAGGATGAAGACGAAGATTTGGTATACTATTACTATTATTACCCTTGCATCATGCTATCTGCTGCATTATTTTATTTGTTCTGTTGAATATGTATAACTATGATAAATGTTGTATAAATAATGATCAAAGTATAGTAAACAACTTCATGAACTGTTTATTTGACTATTATATTTTATCGTTCCGCTGCGAGATTCTGTGTTGTTTCATTTCCTTTATTTCTTTTCTTTTCTTTTCTTATTTACCCCAATAACCATCTGCCCTTTTGAATGGTTTGGAATCGGCATGTGTATTTGATCGTCGGTTTAAACTGTCCAAAAAGGCGTGTCGTTACTGTTGGTATCAGAGCTTTGGTTTAGCGATAACCTTAGCTCTGTGGGGTCTGACTCTTTATAAATAGGGTAGTAATACCCTATGATTAGTCATTGAGTGTATACATATGAGAGAGCGTATCTGTTAGTGATATAAAATGTTTTATATTGTGTCGGTTGATTTGTTGAGTGGCTTATGGATTCTAGTCAATACGAGTAATTAACGTCATTGATAGGGATCTCTAAACACTCGAACAGAACAATTCGACATAGTATTGTTTTGAAATTGGGTAAATGAAATAATTTTGCCCTAATTATATTTTGTATATAAAGACTTTATTTCAAAATTTATTGTGATCTATCTAGCTTATTTGGTTGTTGGAAACGATAATATTGATTGTTATCATTAATTGGATATTGTGTTTTAATAAATAAGGCTTATTGAAAAATAAACAATAATCAAACAACTTGTGGAATGTTTTAAGAAAGAAAATCCTATAGGAATATTTATAAAGGTGACTTATAAATTAAAATAGAATTAAATTGGAAAATATTTAATTTAAGACCCGGAGGTTTTGACAATGGTTTTCAAAAGCTTTGAAGAAATATATAGTAATATTAGTTGGAAATTGTTTATGGAAATATTTTGAAAGGATTTTTAAAGGAAGGAATGAATTCAGTACTCCTCTCTTCTATCGCTGGAAAATAATATCGGTGATGACTGCGCAGCATCATCGACGTTCATTTTCGAGTCTCAAAGTGGGGGAGACTTCTAAGAAGCTTTGTTTTTATCGAAATTATTTTGGGTAAATGAATTTTGGTTTAAACTTCAAAGGTATGATTTGATATATTAAAGATATAAGTGTATATGTTTATTTCAAACGATTTGAAAAGAACCGGGCATTTAAATTTCTAAGTTATGTTAATTAGTAATTTTCAAATTATTTGAATGAATCGTGAATAACCAAAATTTATAAAATAAGGGGATTAAGATATCTAAGCTTATGTTTTGGGAAAACTTTAGAGTTGTAGTGTACCTTTAAAGTTGAAAGGTAAAGAGGATTTAAATAAATCAAAT
Organism: Allium cepa; assembly: GCA_030765085.1. Lineage (NCBI taxonomy): Eukaryota > Viridiplantae > Streptophyta > Magnoliopsida > Asparagales > Amaryllidaceae > Allium > Allium cepa. The sequence continues at coordinate 362,742,556 of CM060934.1, read as the reverse complement.
TTTTTGAACATTCTAATTAGGTAAAATGAAATTCTATAAATTTGTATAATACCAAATTTGCATTCTAATAACAAATAATATGACTTACCAAATATTAAGAAGTTGAAATGATGTTTTGGATATGTAATGAGATATTGTACAACTAAACAGAACCTGGAAATAATTTAAGTATACAAGTAAGGAAAACTCAAAAGGGATTAAAATGTATGTAAATGGAAAATTTGGTTGTGATAAAAATTATAAAAACTTAAATATAGCATGAAATGATGAATAGATAAATGGAACAAGTAAGTGAACTTAAGAAAAGGCCATTGAGTCAAGCAATGTCTTTGTAAAATGGTTGTAAAATTAAATGTAATTTGCAACAAAAAAATATGTAAAGATAAATTTGTAACTTTTGCGATAACTATAAACTAAGAAAAGTCATATATGAGAAGTTAGACTTTTATGGAATGACTATAAACTATAGTGATGATTAATAAAATGTTCCGCAAATAAATTGATTATTAACTGAAACTGAATATGAAGTAAATGTAAACAAAAGAATTTGGTATGGCTAAGAATCAATTGGAATTGAAAGAGATGAACCAAATTGAATGTAAAATTAATAATTTGGTTATGTTGGGTATGATTTGGTTGTTATATGATTGTTAGTTGATTGTATATAATTCATTAAGTGTAAATGAAATTGAAAGCTATAAATCATTGAAATCAAATTGGAAGTTAAATGAATTTAAATAGAATTTAATTTGATTCAAGTTGGAAGTGAACTAATGTAAATATAAATTAGTGAATATTAACTAATTGAATTTTGAATGAATGTTAGTAAAATCCAACGTTAATGAATCAACTGTGCTTAAAATTGAAAACCAAGTCAATAAATATTAATGAGAAGTAAATTTATATTGAGGTTATGGATTTGTTGGATGATAGTTGGATGCTAGTTGATTTGGTGGATGCATTTGTTGTTTTGTTGCATTTGCTATGTTGGCACATGTAGATGTTATGTTGCTATATGATGTATATTGATATTATTTTCATATATGCATGTTTCTCATGGTTTGTTGAGTGTTTAGTAGGTGCGGATTGCGCTTGCTTCGCATTTGGAGCCCGCTTTCGCGCTATATTAGCCGTATATGCTCGCTATCAATATATAAGGTACATATCTCGGATTACATACCGTACTTTTACACTTTTTTCCCTGCGGGATGCCTCATCACTTGATGAGATGTATATTTGTGATATATATACTGTCATTTTTTTTTCCGATCGAGCCGCGCAAAGGAGACTCTGCCGAAATTTTCCGTAAACCCGGGTGTTAGAAAATTTTTCAAGTTTAAAAAAAAAAAATTATAACTTGTTTTGATAACTAACTTTTAAAGTTAGAAAGCCATTCGGAGTAACTTAGTGGAAGCGTAGTTATGACTTTATAAGTGGAATTTCATTGTTTTATAAGTTGGTAACTTTGAATAAAATATATCTAATGTTGAATTCTATACTTAGTTCCTTTTCCCTTCTTTTTCCTTTTCGGGGACGAAAAGTTTTGAGTGGGGGAGAGTGTAACGACCCGTAAATTTTCGATAATTAAAATAGCTAATTTAATAAGATTTCGTGATTTAATGTTAGAAAAAAAATTATTAATTCGTTTGAAATAATAATAACTGGAATGAAGTGCAACAATAATTATCCAAATAATTATTTATAGATTGAATGGAGTTCCAATCTAATTGAATTGACTCAAATGTTATAACTTGGTTATAAGGGAATATATGGAAAAAAACAAATGTAAATAAGAGAATAAGAATTGTGAATGATTTAGGTAGAAGTATAAATTTTAATAGATTGGTTTCGAAGATTTGAATAGTAATAAGTATTGAAAAATAAATGCTACTTAGTGAATGCCTTTGAATTCAATAGTTGGAATAATAATAAATGTTGAATCCATTGGGTATAATAGAGTAATTGATTGATAAGTAAAATCTATTTAAATCAAATATTGAATATTGAACTGGTAAATTGTTTAAATTAAATATTTAAAACTTATTGAATAATTGAATAATTGTAAAATGAAAATAGTGTTCTAAATTGTGAATTGGTTTTAAAAGTTGAATCTTATAAGTTCAATTTCAATATTTCAAAGATAATGAATTATTGGATAAGCGAAATTGTTTAAATCTAATATTACAAATGTTTGAATAATGAAATTCCGAATTTGATATGATCAATTTGATATTGAAATTTAATATATGAAAATAGAGTGAATAATTGAAATTTGATTTAATATGATTCAGATTGGTTTCCAAAGTGAATATAAGTTATATTGGGATTAAAATAGAGTTAATAAGATTTTAAAATTGGAATTTATTGGATAATTGAATAACGGGTTTAATATGATTAAAAATGATTTGTAAAATTTTATTTTATCATATTAAAGTTAGAATGATGTTGTAGAACTTTTAAAATCGATTTAAAAGTAAATTTGTGAAAATTGAATATTTTAATATTTAATTGACGAGTTAAAATACTCATTTTTCAAACAGTCTCGGATTTCGACGAAACCAGTTTCATCGGATCCGTAATTATTGTAAGATTTCAAATTTCGTGTCAATCGGATTTATCGTTTGTCCAGGGCAAGCCAAAACACCTAGAAATCGGTTTAATCGATTTAATTTAAAATCGATTGTATATTTCCGTAACTCGCACAGACGATCGAATTGGCTTCCGAAACCTACTCTATTGTGTCCGGAGCGCGGGATAAACCCTAGAAACGCCGGTCACCGCGCGTAAATCAGAGTTCGGAAAATCATGGATGAATAGTGTACGTAGTTTTTCTATAAAGGGACCTAGCTCTTTTCTTTTAGCTCCAAAACCCTAGTTCTATCAGTAGCCGCCACTTCTCATTTCCATGGCCAGGAATTGTCGAGCTTCCACCTCGTTTATCTCATCATCCATTCACTTTCATCCAAAATCATCAACTACAATATCGAAGAGGCCAACGAATTCTAGGTATTCAACGGTTATGATCGGGTTTCGTTGCACGAATCAACGGCAAATTGCTCCTCAATGTCGTGCGTTTGTTCACGTCGTTCGAAGCAAAGGGAGAGCCGAGCATGGCCGGCCTCTGGCTGATGATAGCATTCGACGTTGGCTTCGAATTGGGGGTCGCTGATCGGGTTGAAGATGCTTGTATTGGGTGCGAGATTTAGGGTTAGGGCCGGCTCTATGGGTTCTTCATGACCTGCATACGTGCGTGAGGAAGAATATGGGGCACGACCCAGATGTTGCAAGGAGAAAATGGACGGCAGATGTGAGTTGGGTTTATAAAAATTAAAATAAAAGTTGAATTTGATTTGTATTTAAATTTGTATTAACTTCAAAATATCATAACTCTTTCATACGAGGTCCTTTTGGACGAAACGAATTGCGACGAGATCGTTGTGTCGAGCACTACGCAATGGAGCTGGATTGGAATCGTTTGGAGCTAGTGAAAATTTCGGGTAAAATTAAACGCTCGTTTAATTTTATTTGAAATAAAACGCTGGAACTACAATGAAATCAAGGTGAGTGTTTTATAACGCTCACAACGTACTAAATATCTTTGTGCTAGTTAAATTTGACATTATGAAGTGTTATGATTTTATTTGTCGTTGTTTGATAAAAATTTAATTGTCATATAGATCGTCATTTGAATTAACCGTTGAAATTTAAATTGACAGTTAAATTGAAATTAAAATTGAATTGCAATTAAATTTCCTGACATTGATAACTATGAAATTGCCATGAATTGTATTGTCTATTGGATGATTTATTTCGATGGATGCTATTGGTTGATATTTAAATGTTTGGATGTTTATTTGCTTATATATAACCTGTTATGCATACATATGACACTATGATTGATTTTAGTGATATATATTCATCCCTGACATTAGTTGAAATAAACAATTACTTGGCCATAGGATAGAAAATTATATACGGACACCAAATTGGCTAAATTAATAATTTTTAAAATCGTCGATTTGAAATTTATTTAAATGTTTTGATTTAAAAGTTATAAATATAAATCAATTTATAGAAATCGAATTTATCGAAAAATTGAGTTTGGAATGTTGAAATAAATTTTGGTTAAAGAAAATTGTTAAATAATTTAAGTTGAGACTTTGAAAATTAAAAATTTGGATATGATTGCATTTCGGAAATTTATTTGTTTTAAAGATTGAACATTATTTCGAGCTTTGAGTATTACTTAGTAAAAGCGATATAAAAAGATATTTTGAATTTGAACTTGAAATTGAATCATATTTGTAATTGGGTTTTAAATTTGAATATTGAAAGATAATTTTGGTAAGTGTTATAAATTGATATTTTGGAAAATCAAGCTTCGAATCGATATAAATTGAAATTGAATTAATTGGAGGTGAATGTAGAATTGAATTGATTTGAAGTTAAAGTTGACGTTGTTTTGAATTGAAATCGAAATTGAATCGGTAGAATGAAAATTGAAATTGATTTGAATTGGGAAGTTATAATTGAAATGGTTGGTTTTGAAGCTGTTTTAATTTGTTCTCCAAATTGCTCTGTTATATAAACCATTTTGAATACTTAACCTATTTTAATCTATTTTTAATCTACTTAACCCAATTTAAATTATTTTAAACTAATTTATCTATTTTAAATCCATTTTAAAGATTTTAAGTATTTTTAACTATTTTAATTATTTAAACTACTTTTAAACTACTTAAAACTATTTTCTAAAAATTTCAAGCTGGTTAATAAGGTGAAATGTTTATATTTAAATCTTGAATTTAAATACGAATTGAGTTAAATGAAGTTGCAACCTAAATTGAATTTCGAAATGATTTTGAAATCGAAATGAGATATTGATGCGGAAAAAGATTTTGAAACGGAATCTTACATTTGAATAGATATGATGATATTTGAAATGGATTTGATTTTTGAAGCGAACATGATATTTTGATATCAATTATGAATCGATTTGAAATGTAAAAGAGCCAACGGTGTAATAATACGTAGTTATTAAAGAGACCGGGATCGGATATGGACATACTCTCTGTCGATACCCAAAACCACTTTAATAACTATTATACGCGGAGTGTTGATCCAGAATGAAGTGGATGGTTTGGTGAACGCGTTGACTGAAGAAAGAGAACGATATTGGATGACCCCTGACATGACTAAAACAGGAGCCGCGCCGGGCCATTGAGGTTCGCCATCTCTAGCAGACACACTTCTTCGATACCATATCTATTACATTTGTGATGCGATTTGGGTGCACCCCTTGATTTGGGAGTGTTGTTTCGCGGTGTTGGGGTAGCTGCTGGCTATGCTCAACATCAGTCGGGATCACGCAACTACTAGTATCCTAGTTGGTATCGCCTCATGTACCTTGTCATACTGATTATCCTATTCGCGACCACTACGTTATGTTTTGTGTTATACCTATGGGGTACCCTCTGATAGCCCCAGTTTACGGTGGGGCTTACGGTGCTGTATAGACTATGGCATTATAAAAATGTGTTAAAGGGGATTATGGTAACGCCTTAACGCTATTTTGGTACTTTATATTACTGATAGACATTATCTACTTAGCGTACATTACTACATAGTAGATAGTTTAACGGATCCTTAAGAGATGGAAAATCCCATAACATCTCTTGAGTTATTGCACGCACGTTGACACTGGATATGAGATGTCAAATCCCGTAAACATCTCTAACGCCGTTACACTCATATTTATTTACGATTGATTTAACTTTCATAAGGATATTTTAGTCCTGACTTGAGTGTTTTGTCTTTTCATTACGCTCGGGTCAGTCCTGAGTTTTTCAGATTTTTGAAGATCTATTCTGGAGGATGAAGACGAAGATTTGGTATACTATTACTATTATTACCCTTGCATCATGCTATCCGCTGCATTATTTTATTTGTTCTGTTGTATATGTATAACTCTGATAAATGTTGTATAAATAATGATCAAAGTATAGTAAACAACTTCATGAACTGTTTATTTGACTATTATATTTTATCGTTCCGCTGCGAGATTCTGTGTTGTTTCATTTCCTTTATTTCTTTTCTTTTCTTACTTACCCCAATAACCATCTGCCCTTTTGAATGGTTTGGAATTGGCATGTGTATTTGATCGTCGGTTTAAACTGTCCAAAAAGGCGGGTCGTTACAGATTTAAAGGGATTCATTAATCAAGTAATTAAGTGTAATTAAACTTAATTTAATCAAGAAGTTAAGATTTATTAATTAAGTAATTAGTGAGTAATTAATTAAGTAATTAAAGGTTACTTAACTGATAATTAAGAAGAGATTAAATAGTAATTAAGTTTTATTAATTAATAATGAAGGTTTTATTAATTAATCCGTAATTAAGGATTAATTAAGAAGTTCTTAAGTAGTAATTAATCGATTAATCAATGATGATTAAGGATTAATCAAATGGTAATTAAGGATTGATTATCTGTTAATTACGGATGGGTTAACAGTTAATTAAGGATTCTTAATTAATAAATAAAGGATAATTAATTTGGGATTAGGGATTGATAAATTGATTAATTGGGATTAATCAAGGAAGTGATTAATTAATTAAGGTTAGTAATTAATTAATGATTTATAAGCAATATTAAGTGATTAATTCTTAAGGAATTAATTTAATTTATTTTATATAATTAAAATTAATTATGATATGAATTGATAATGCTTGCTATGGATGATTGGTTGTTGAATGTCTGGATTGGATGATATCTATTGAATTGACATCTATTGATGAATAATCAAGATTGATTAATGAATGTAATTAAGTTAAAGGTTAATTATTATTTGAAATTTAAGAATAATTTACTAATAGAAGTAATTTGAGAATCATTCATTAATATAATTAATGAAGTGGTCAATCTAGCTTATTAATGATTGAATGATGATGAGTGTTTTGGACTGGTTGATACCTCTAATATGAATTGCTTTGTGACATGATATATTGAATGGATGATGATAATGTGATTATCTATAAATTATGAGTTGATGTGAATAAAAAAAATGTGTTATCTGATAATTTTAGTTAAGATGACATTGGTTTCGAAGTGACCGAGTCGGGTATTAGTAAATACCCGAAAACACTTCGATTCTTTATAGATTGATATGTGAAATCAATATGCTGATTTGGAATGGTTTAAGTAAATTGGATCATTTAATCTAAGTTTTGGCACTTAGAATTTGATGTGTAAAATAAGAAATGTCTATAACAACTTGTGAAGTTGTAAATTGATATAAGTTACCCCGGGTTTATATGAGTTGTATACTTTTGTATTACACGTTAGATGGGTTTACTCACGCTGGTTTCCAGCCTGACCCGGGTGTTACTTTGATGTAATGCTCGGGTCAGACCGAGTATTACAGATTTTTAGGTAAGGACGTTCTGGAACTCAGGAGGCGAGCTGGATGGCTGGAACGTAAGGAGTATTTTATCATTGTGATATATTATTGTATAGTTAGGACATGTTGTCTTAAACTGTCCAGTGTTGTGTATTGATTGTAACTCTGATGTATAAAAATGTAAATGTACTGATCAGTTTTCCTTTGTAAAACTATTATTTTTGTGAAATTATATTTTATCCGCTGCGAATGTGAGATTCTGAGTCAGAGTTTCCTATTTCTTCTTCTTTCTCTTTCTTCTTTTCACTAACTATCTGGAAATTTCGGGATCGAAATTTTCGGGTCGTTACAGCCGGGAGAGGACCTTGTGTCATATAGCCCATTTCGAATAGTGATACGATGTTATGGATTGCATTTGAAGACCGGTGTTGAAGACCGGGTGTCTTTGAGAATGGTAGGATAACCTATCGATTGACTCTACACTGAGTTGCTCCGGTATAGAGTTCTTCATATGTGATGGGAAGTCCGATCGGGATTGTGGATACCCGGATTTGCAAGGGCTTCTTCGGGAGTGCCTTCGGTTCTATTCGAACCCGGAATAAACTTGTATGGTTGTATGTCTGACACTACACTTTGAGATATTAAACTGATCTCTATCAAATACATTTCTGCTTGGTGGCGGAGTATATATTCTCTTAGCTTAATACCCTTCTCTGAGACGTACGAGCTCAGAGGTTGTGTAGTTGATATTTATCAGCGATATACTCCTAAATTTGGTAGTGTGGCATGCTGAGTGCTGCAGTGTATCATTGGTTGATCAAAGAATGACTTTTGTATAAAGCGTAGCTTTGTGGTCGAGACTGCATCAGGACCTCACACCTCGAAAATGGTCGAAACAGGTAAGATGCGGCAAGGTTATGAGGGTCGCGCCCTTTAGGGTTTGTCATTCCCTTCTGGAAAAGGGTGGTATCATGGTATGGAGCCCAGATATTTCACTCATGTGGATACTGCAAATCTATTACTTTGTGATTTCTTTGTGGTTGTTGGATTAGAGGTACCTCGGGTAAAGGTCCCAATGGACCGGGGGATGGCACGCTCGTGTAGTAGTTACCTAGTTACATAGGTAACCCGGCCTTGTGTTGTCAGAGAGCTGGTTAAGCTCTCGGGATGTCCCGCCAGAGGCGTACCCATGTGGCAATAGGAAGTTCCTTAGCCTGACCATTTGTTGGAAAATCCGATCTTCAATACGTGCCTTGTACGGTTTTAGTTGTAGAACCTGCCATTTAACATGGCAGCTATAGTAGGCATAATATCATGGTACCTACGCTGGCTAGGATTAATATTATACTTTCGAAAGGTTTTCCACTATGCACTAGTAATATTATAAAAGAATTTTTGCGTAGTAAGTATGTTTGACTATCATAAGGAGAAATCTCCCCCATGTGTGCGTTTGCATTGTGTGTGTGCGCCGAGAGGCCTTATGGTAGTATCATTTTCTAAAACGCATTGTGGATTTTCAAACTTAAATTCTTTGCTTTTTTTAAAAGGCCAAATGTTTTTGTTTGCTCATACCAGTCCCATGACTGACCTGGAGTTTATTGTTCCTTTCCTAAACTCTGGGTACCCACTATTTTCCCACACAGGCAGTCTAGAGTTGGGTTTTTCAGATAATCAATAGTAGGTGTAGATTTGATAGCTTTCAGCCTAGGATTTGGCAATAGTTTCCGGACGAGACTTGCTCATCTTTGTGCATCGTGATTGGGAGTTCGAGCTATTGCTGGATTGGTGTTTTGAAGATGGAGTTCTTTTTTGAAGACTATATTGGAGTTTTGTTCTGCTATTGGTGTTACCTTTCCTTTTCCGCTGCTATTATCTTGTATCATATCTCTGATGTATATTGATATTCACTGTATCATCTGTTGTATCATATTGTTTCAGATATTGTATCAATGTTGTATATTGATATATGCTATTCTTTTCTTCCACTGTGTTGTACTTAATGTGTTATACGCTATGGCACGAGTCGGATTTCAACGTTTGAATCTGCGGCATTCAAGTACAAGTGGAGAACGGATGTCGATTTCCGAACGCAGGAATTTGGACCGTGACAATTAATGTCATGACAACCTTTTAAAATAAAGGCACCTTATATGTAACGACCCGATTTTTCGACGCCCGAAAATCGACATCAATACGTCCACTATTTCAAATGTCGAACAACTGAATGCCAAAAAACTGAATCATTTGGGTTAAAAAATAAGGAGAAAGAAGAAGAAATAGAAAACAACATCAGAATCTCACAAACGCAGTGGAATAAAATATAATAGATAATACCGATCTTTACACAAAAGAAACTATATCTGTTTGAAGATAAGTTATTATCTATTATATTTTTTCCGCTGCGTTTGTGAGATTTTGATGTTGTTTTCTATTTCTTCTTCTACCTCTTTATTCTTTAACCCTAATGGTTCGGTTTTCCGGCATTCGATTGTTCGGCATTTGATATAGTGGACGTATTGATGTCGATTTTCGAGCATCGAAAAATCGGGTCGTTACATTATAAGGCTACACCGCACATAAACAGAGACGAGTTTTAACCTTACGATAACCGAACCATTTTTATATAAAATCCTATGGTATTACAACAGTGTTTAGGATTTAAAAAAATATCAAATATAGCCGAAATTGTACATTAATTAAATTCATAATCGCTATACAACTAAGTCCTTATGTCACGTATTGGAGAATGGATTCCATTCAATGATAAGGCACTGGGGTACCGTCTTCCATAGTACATCTCTAGGAAAATGTACCTAGGGCCTCACATGGACCCCTTGCCAACACAGGATCGTCATACCCCTTACTGGATAATGCCGAATATTTCATCACCTCGATTGTTTTTGCAACCTATCCCAAGAGCTCTCATGCACACCCAAATCCGTAAATAAATAAATAAATAAATCTAGAAGGGTGATGACACTATCCTAATGGGTGCAACCCATTTAGCCCTGCTGCATATCCCCCATTTTAGTCATTCCCGATTAATGAGGCTTGAGGCTATGTTTTACCTTTTTAGATAGCCGATGAACATATTATTCTTCATTTTAAACCATTTGTTTCATATATTTTTATTTTTTAAGCGGTATTATAAGGGTATTTTATTGTGGTTTTGCAGATTATTGATTCCGAAGTGCAAGGTTGACATTAATCGATTGTGCCGTCTATTGTTTCAAATGACACACAGAAAAAGAGTGAAACATTTTGAGTACCAAATAATTCGAAGAGAAAGCACATATCGTTCATGAAGGAATGCATCTCATGTCACCAACATATGTACTATTCATGCAAGAAATCAAATGCAAATATTGAAAGTACACTTTCAAAGTTTATCCTGAAAATCTCTCAAAGCAAGGCCACTTGTTAATCAAATAACAAAGCAAAGACCAATTCAAAGTGAGATGGCACTATTATTCTCCAAATATCAAGCACATGGACCTGAATAGTAGGTTATTTTTGGAGGCTGAAGTCTTTAAATAGCATAGAGATATGCAGATGGAAAATCATCTCTTACCCCATCATTCTTCTTCTAGTTTAGTTTTAATTGGAGCAGTGTTTTTATTTTCGGACAGAATACGTAGGATTGTTAATTAGATTTAGCAATTTATTTATTCCTGTTCTTAGTTATTTTCTATACTCTTTCTAGTTATTTAATAAATTCTATTAATTTTTGTTGTTTTCTCTATTATTTCGTTTTAAGCACTCTTAGTTTCTGCTCTGATTTCTACAATTTTATATTTTGATTTCAATTTGATTTGATTCAAAATCAATTTGGAGTATATTATTGGTTTTATTTCCTGTTTAAGAACCACCATCGAATTTATTTAACACGCCTAAGATTTAAAAATGGATTTCAAATATTTTAAAACACAATTCCATGTGTTCAACTTACATACTACACGCCTATACGCTTGTAGAATTAATTAAAATTTGTGCTTTTCTAATCATAGAAAAGTCGCAACAAGTTTTGGGCGCCGTTGCCAGGGAATTGCTATTTTGCTTCCTTTTTTGTCTATTCGTGTTAAATTTTTTTTTTGCATTAGTTTTCAAAAAAAAAAAAATCATTTTTTTTATTTTATTATTCCTTTCACCAAAGTAGCGTTTTACTTAAAAAATCATTTTTTTCTTTTCATTCGCTGCATATTTTCGCTATTTCAATTCTTTTCGTTCGTTGTTTCATTTACATTTCATGTTGCTTTCACATTTTCTATCACTTGCTGCTGGCGTATTACTACGTATCACAAATTGCATTTTTCATTTTATCAGCCCTTGGAGGTCTGAACTTGTAGCAACAACATACGAACTCAAATAGCTCCAACTCGGTAAATCGCAGCCATTCAACAACAAGCATCTAGGGATTGAGCAATTACAAACATTGGAGTTTGAATCACTTGCACTGCTCAGTTGCATTGGATGGACTGCCATTCCCCTCTGTAAGTAATTTTCTACTCTACAGGTGCCAAACTGAAATTGTATAAATTTACTTTTAACTATTACACCTTAATTTGTTTATGTGCGTTTGGGTAAGAAATAATTTAAACTGTTTAGAAAGCCAAAATATCTCATAAACAAATCAACGGAAATTTCAAATCAAACAAATATGAGAAATCACGGTTCACATCACAGTTCACATCATAGTTCACCAAAATCGTCACCTAATTCACATGTTGGAAATAATGAATTTCATGAGAACCAGCCATTATCCCTTAGAGACCAATGCTATCCAACTAGGACTGTTCAACCTTCGGTTATTTCATTTCCACCCGCTGAAGGAAATAATTTTGAGCTAAAACATTCTTTTATCCAAGGGGTACCAAAATTCACTGGGTCTGAAAATGCATATGAATTTCTTAGTGAATTTGAGTTATATGCTTCTACAACTGAAATGCAACAACTTTCTAATGAATCCATCAAGTTAAGGCTTATTCCATTTGCACAAGTGCAAAAAGATGGCTCAATTCTCTTCCTAAAAATTCAACTAAAAGTTGGGACGATTTCCTTACTATATTTTTGAAAAAGTTTTTTTGTTTCCACAAAACTCATAAAATTCGAACTAAAATCAACCAATTCTCTCAGAATGAAGGAGAAACTTTTTCAATATATTTTGAAAGGTTCAATCAATTATTATATAGTTGCCCACATCATGCAATTCCTAAACACTTTTATGCCAAATAGTTTGTGAAGGGCTTAACTATAAACAAGATCCCAACTCGAATCAATGTGCGGAGGAGAATTCATGGCAAAAACAGATGAGAAAGCTTGAGAATTTTTAGAAGAATATTAAAAAAAGGATATGCCATGGGAAACAATTCATATTCCAATTCGTACTCCAAACAGAGAAGTACATGCCACTGACCCATCACATCTTCCTATAGATGCCCAAACTCCTCAAGAAGAAGAAGGACTACCCATTACTACACATAAGACAAAATCAATGCTATAGCTCAAAATAGTCCTTATTCATCCATATACAATCCTAACTGGAAGCACCAGCACAATTTTTCATGGTCAAATCCTAACAATGTGGCTAATCCATCGCATATGTATCTGATGATACCAAATCCGAATTATCGAGCCCCGACTTATAATGTTCAAAATTATCAACCCACTCCTTAAACAAAACCTTCAAATTAACCATATAGGCATCCTAATTTCAATCTAGCAACCCAACCTTCTCAGTCTTCACAAGACATTGCTCAATTGGAAAAACAACTCACTAGACAAAATGAACAAATCACTAACCAAGATGCGAGAATTGAGCAAATCTCTAAACAAAATGAATAAATGTTGATAATGATGAAGGATCTCATGCAATAAATGCGAAAGGTAAATTGCTTAGTCAAATTGAAGTGAATCCAAAGTATAACTCTCGAGGAGTAAATCTTTGAGAGGATGAAAATGTAAATCCAGTTAATGCTGTCACCACATTAAAGTCGGGAAAGAAGGTGGGATGACCACGTCGGCAACCCCGACGTCCTTCTTAAGTCTTCCCCTATTCAAAATTCTAAAAATCAGTCAACACCCACTGTTGTCAATCCAAACAATTCTAATTCTTCATCCAAGGTTGGCAATCCTGACCACTCTTCGCTTTCTGATGTTGGCAACCCTAACATTCCAGCTCCTTTATCTTTACCCTCTAATATCACACCTTCTTCTTCGAATGAAAAAACTACCGAACGAGTCTATAAACCCATAGCTCCATTTCCTCATAGACTCAAGAAAAAGAAGAAGCCCGCTTTTTGACTAAATTCTTGAAATCTTCAAAAAAGTTTGAATTAATATTCCACTTCTTGATACCATCGAGCAAATTCCTCAATACGCCAAATGTCTGAAAGAGCTATGTACTCAAAAACATGCTGCTAACATTCCTAAGACTGCATTTATAACTGCAAACACTAGCTCCATTCTTTCAAATCCCTCCCCAATCAAGTATAAGGACCCCGGTTGTCCTACAATCGGCTGTAAAATCGGTAACACTCACGTTAATCATGCCATACTCGATCTTGGAGCGAGTGTAAATCTTTTGCCTTATACTGTGTACTGTCAACTTGGACTAGGGGAATTAAAACCTACAAACATCACAATTAAACTAGCTGATCGATCTGTCAAAAAACAATTGGGCATAGTTGAAGATGTTTTGATACAAATCGAGCAATTCTATTTCCCAGTCGATTTCATAGTCCTAGAGACTGCACCTGTCTCAAATCCTAACTGTGAGATTCCTTTGATATTAGGTCGTCCATTTTTAGCAACATCAAATCCTATCGTAAATTGTAGGAACGGTCAACTCCAACTTTCCTTTGGGCACCTAACCATTGAACTAAATATATTCAATCTTAACAGAAAACCAAGGGATCTTGAAACGGAAGAAGTTGACATGATCCAAAAACTGTAGAAAATAATTTTAGTGATACTATGGAGTCTCTTAACATGTGCCTAGATCATTTTAATTCCAATTGAAATGAAGATGAATACATTTATGAATTAAATGATATGCTCCGCTCTTCTCATAATTCGCTAGAATTCAATCAGTTGATGTTTACTGAAGCCTCAAAAGAAGAACGCCCTAAATTAGACCTCAAACCTCTTCCAAATGATCATAAGTACGCATACTTAGATTCTTCGAAAAATTTCCCTATAATCATGGCCTCTGATCTCATTAAGGACCAAGAAGAATAACTTTTGAAAATTTTAAGGGAAAATAAAGAGGCATTAGGATCGGTAATCGCTGAGATTAAGGGAATTAGACCATCAATCATAGAATATCGAATACATTTAGTCGACGGGGCTAAACCCACTCGCGAAGCTCAAAGATTAAAACCTAATATGAGAGAAATGGTAAAGGAATAAATTATCAAATGTTTAGACAATAACATTATCTAACCTATTTCTGATAGTACTTGGGTAAGTTCAGTACAAGTTGTGCCCAAGAAATCGGGAATCACCGTGACCAAAAATGAGAATAACGAACTTGTTTCGACAAAAGTCAAAACAAAATGGTGTGTTTGCATCGACTATCGAAAACTTAATGCAGCAACAAGAAAATATCATTTTCCCCTTCCTTTCATTAATCAAATGCTCAAACGCTTAGCCGGTCATGAATATTGTTGTTTTTTTGATGGTTACTCCGGCTATAATCAAATTCCCATTGCGCTAGAGGACCAAGACAAAATGATGTTCATATGTCCCTTCTGAACTTTCGCTTATCGTCGCATGCTCTTCGTTCTTTGTAATGCTCCCGCTACCTTTCAGAGATGTATGATGAGTATATTTTCTGATATGGTGGAGGATTTCTTAGAAATATTCATGGACGATTTTTCAATCTATGGATCATCTTTTGATCAATGCCTCCTTTGTTTAGAACGCGTCTTAAAGCAATGTAAGGAGAAATCTCTTGTTCTTAATTAGGAAAATGTCATTATATGGTTAAGCGAGGAATAGTCTTAGGTCATGTTGTCTCTAAAAATGGCCTAGAAGTTGACAAATCTAAAGTTGATCTTATTATTGACCTTCCTCCTCCAAGGTCCGTAAAGGACGTTCGCTCATGTCTAGGCCATGTAGGATTTTATAGGAGGTTCATTAAAGATTTTTCAAAAATTTCAAAACCTCTTTCGAATCTTCTGGCTAAAGACGTTAAATTTGAATTTTCCAATGAATGTAAAACGTCTTTTGAAACCCTTAAATCGATCTTGACCACTGCACCTATCATCCAACCTCTAAATTGGACTTTGCCTTTTGAATTAATGCGTGAAGCTTCTGATTATGCCATTGGAGCCATCTTACGTCAACGGATCGATAAACTTCCTTAAATCGTCTATTATGCTAACAAAACTCTTGACGAAGCTCAATTGAATTACTCAACCATAGAAAAAGAGATTTTAGCAATTATCTTTGCCCTTGATAAGTTTAGATCGTATCTCATAGGTTCTAAGGTTATAGTTTACACCAATGATGCCGCATTGCTGTATTTACTCACGAAAAAGGATGCCAAACCATGCTTAATCCGTTGGATTATCCTTCTTCAAGGGTTTGACCTAGAAATACAGGATAAAAAGGGTTCTGAAAATGTCATGGCTGATCATCTTTCTCGTATTGTTCATGAAAACTTCGATAACTCTCAAATCAACGATCATTTTCCCAATGAACAAATTCTTTCCCTCTCTAGTGCACCATGGTACGTGGACATCGTAAATTATCTTATCACAGATAAGACACCTTCCCATTGGTCAAAATAAGGTAAAAAAAATTTCTCTCCAATGTTCGAAACTTTTACTTGGACGATCCTTATCTCTTCAAATATTGCACCAATCAAATCATATGTAGATGTGTCCTCGAACATGAATTCCATAGCATCCTATCTTTTTCACATAATCAAGCATGTGGAGGACATTTTGGAGCAAAGAAAATTGTTGCCAAGGTGTTACACTACGGTTTTATTGGCCTTCTCTTTTTTACGATGTCCAAGAATTTTGCTTCAAATGCGCTAGATGTTAACAAACAGGTCGTATTTCCAAACGTAACATAATGCCCCTAAACCCAATCCTTGTCATCAAAATTTTTGATGTTTAGGGCATTGATTTCATGGGTCCTTTTCCTAATTCTTTTGAAAATCTCTACATCCTACTTGCGGTAGATTACGTGTCTAAATGGGTTGAGGCCATTCTCACCAGAACGAATGACAATAAAGTTGTTTTCAACTTTTTGAAAGAAAACATATTTTCCCATTTTGGCACACCTCGAGCCATTATAAGTGATAGTGGTTCTTATTTTTGTAATTGAGCTTTTGAATCTTTTCTTAAGAAATACTCTATCACTCATAAACTATATACTCCATATCATCCACAGACTAATGGGCAAGTCGAGATTTCCAATAGACAAATTAAACAAATTCTTGAAAAAACAGTTTACTCCAACAGAAAAGATTGGTCATCTAAATTGATAGACGCCCTTTGGGCATTTCGCACAACTTATAAAACCAATCTAGGAATGTCACCATACCGATTTGTCTTTGGAAAAGCATGCCATTTACCCGTTGAGCTCGAGCACCGCGCACTTTGGGCAATCAAATACCTTAATTTTGACATAGAAAAAGCCAGATCGCATCGTAAATTACAATTGTCAAAATTAGAAGAACTAAGAGATGAAGTGTATGGAAATGAAAAGATTTATAAAGAGAAAATTAAATTTTATCATGATAAATCCATACTTCGTAAGACATTCGAAGTAGGTCGGAAAGTTCTCTTATATAATTCCAGACTTCATTATTTTCCAGGAAAATTGATATCTCAATGGACAAGTCCATATATTGTGAGAACAAAATACCCTTATGTTGCAGTTGAAATTGAAAATCCTAGGGACAGTTCCATTTCAAAGGTCAATGGACAACGCTTGAAGCCATTTCTAGAGTTTGAACAACATGAGGACGATGAGTTCGTGGATCTCCACGAACCTAGCTATTCAGCATAATCCACTCGCTATCTTGTACATATCAGGTTGTATTTTTTTTTCTGTTTTGCATTTGCGTTACATTAGATAGTTAGGGCACTGTCTCATTCTAGTGTGGGGGGACGCATATCTCATTCTGTTTTTTCATATTTCACTGTGTGGCGTCACTTTTTACGAAAAAATTGATCTCATTATTTGTTGTCAAATTTGTTTTCAATTTATTTTCTCATTTCCCATTATTTTCAGAATTTGATTTATTTTTAATTAGTCAAGAAAAAATAAGTAAACGGTTGAAGTCACTTGATGAATTTTTTTGTGAATCACTAATTTCAAATGTAAAATATAATGAAAAGTTGAATTATAAGCGATAATAGTGAGGTTAGTATATGGGGGATTCGTAGGTGATGATTATGAAATCCTTTCTAAACTATAGTCTTTGTTTAAAAAAAGTGGCAGATTTAAAGTACATGCGTTGACATTTCAAATCGTTGAAGTTAAGTGGTGCTAAGTTGATTTGCATAAAACTCTTTAGTTAATTTCAAACAACAACAACAACAACAACAACAACAACAATAATAAGAAACACCTAGAGTTAATAGGTGCGCACACTTATGAAAGTGTGTGCACTCACCACGCTCTGTACTCTTCTCACGTAAGCCCGCAAGGTAGTGCATGGATGGTATATGTGGCCTTAGAATTCTGAGTTAGGTGTATAAAGGAATTAAATAAATAATCACCTAAGGATTACCGACCTTTTATGACATAGTTAGCGTCGGTTTGCATAATATGCCAAGCTCTGTCCCAACTCTCATGTAAGCCTACGAGGCAGTGCATGGGTGGTATACCTTGGTCCAAAAGTTAGGTGTATACAAAAAAATAAAATTATTAAAGAGAGACTAAGATTTGAAACCCAAACACTTCTTGACTTTATTGATTTGGCTTGTTATATAAATGGAAATGAAAAATACCATTTTGAAAAAAAACTGTAATTAACAGTAAAGAATTTATTTCATGGCTGCACTATGTTATCGACCGAAACAATTAAGCAAACTAGAATCTAATGTATGAAAACTTGAGTTATATTGAAATTTGTGTTTAGTGAGGAACCAAAAATTTCTAGAAGTTGACTAAACCGATATACATTATTTTGTTACAATTATTCTAAAGTAAATCGAGTCTCCATTTGTTTAAAATTTTGCATTCATGTAGTACATTAGAATCATCACATACTACATTTGGATTTTGTGGGTAGTATCCGCTGAAACCCTCACGAGACACCACTCGTCCTACTAGGGACACCTAGAGGTTTAACGGCTTGTTGCATATGCTCAATGCAATCGTGTTTTCTACGAAAAAGGATTTAGTTAGTTTTTATTTTCTTGCTTATTCGAGGACGAATAAATTTCTAGTGTGGGTGTATTTGATGAACGCATTTTTCTGCATTTTAAATCGTTTGTTTCATATATTTTTATCTTTTAAGCGGTATTGTACGGGTATTTTATTATGGTTTTACAAATTATAGATTCCGAAGTGCAACATTGAAATTAATCGGTTGTGTCATCCATTGATTCAAATGACATGCAGAAAAAGAGTGCAACATTTTGAGCACCGAATAATTCAAAGAGATAGCACATGTCATTCATGAAGAAATGCATCTCACGTCACCAACATGTGTACTATTCATGCAAGAAATCAAATGAAAATATTGAAAGTACACTTTCAACATTTAGCTTGAAAATCTTTCAAAGCATGGCCACTTGTTAATTAAATAACAAAGCAAAGACCAATTCAAAATGAGGTGGCATTATTATTCTCCAACTATCAAGCACATGGACCTGAATAGTAGGGTTATTTTTGGAGGCTGAAGTCTTTAAATAGCATAGTGCAATGCAGATGTGTTTGCGCCAAAATTGGCCACAAACCCCAAATACCGTGAAAGCACCAGTGTATGAATACAACTCAGCAATATTCAAACACAAATCACAGATCTCAGCAAATATCCCAAAAATGTTTGCACAGAAAATGGGCAAACACCTCCAAGTCGTATGATTTAGTTGATTTTATGTTGTTCGTAGTGATTTGGGTGGTTTATGTAAATACGCAAAAAGCAGGGACTAAACTGTAAAAGACACGCAGATTTATAGTGGTTCGACCAGAATGTGCCTACGTCCACTTTATATGTTATTCTCCTTTTCCGATCTGATTACAAGTACAAAGCTTTGAGTACAAGTATATCAAAGTTGTTTGAAAGTTCCTTCCAGGCTTGAGCTCTCAAACTTGTCTGCCATTGTTGTACCCCTGCCCCTCTATTTATAGAGTGAGGCTGGGGGCAGGGGTCTTGGATGTATATAGCTGCTGGTGGGCCTGGGCTGAAGCAATCTAGCCTGGCAGTGCTGGTTCGGCAAGGCCTTGGTTCGGCGGTGAGTGGAGTGTTGATTGGATCGGTAGTGAGTGGAGAGTGGGTTGGTTCGGCAGCTCCGGTCTGGTAGTGGTTGGAGGTAGGTTGGTTTCGTTGTTCCTGGAGGTGGAGTTGGTCCGGTGAGGGTTGGACTGGTGAGGGTTGGACCGGTGAGGGTTGGACCGGCAGTTGGTTCAGCAGTAGGGGGGAAGGTGTTTGGTTCGGCATGCAGTGGAGTGGCATCTGGTTCGGCATGCAGTGGAGTGGCATCTGGTTCGGCATGCCGTGGAGTGGCATCTGGTTCGGCATGCAGTGGAGTGGCATCTGGTTCGGCAGGCCGTGGAGTGGCACCTGGATCGGTAGTACCTTCTTCCTACCTTGCATCGATCACATCTCCTTCATACGAACCCCGATTAACCTGAAATTTGAAACATAGCCTCTCCTAATCCTCATCATCATTTCCAATCAATTTCATCCCGATCGGAGCTCAACCGCGATATCCAACATTCCTTGCCAATTTGTCGATATTCCAGTTTTTATCCAAAAAGTGGGATAAAACTTTGCCCTCCAAAACATGCCTTGTAATAACAAGGCGTGTTTTGAATAATTCCGAATCCAATATCCAAAGTCCATAACCATATTGCCAGAGTATGTTATCCTTGACTGCTCCGAGTTGATGTCCAATTCCAAATCCAATAATCAAAGCCTTAGCCAATTCCATATCCGTCCGAACTCGACAACCGAGTTCCAATCCATCCTTGTCCAATAGCCAATAACCGAATCCAGGACCTCTCCGGGTCGATATCCAAATCCATAACCTCTTCGGGCTCTTGCCAAGCGCAATCTACACCTGACGGCCGTGATCCAGTGTCCCTGGATGTTAAGCTAACCTCTCCGGGTTCTTGCCAAGCATAATCCACACTTGACGACCTTGGTCCAGTGTCCCTGGACGTTGAGCTAACCTCTCTGGGTTCTTGCCAAGCGTAATCCACACTTGACGACCTTGGTCCAGTGTCCCTAGACATTGAGCTAACCTCTCCGGGTTCTTGCCAAGTGTAATCCACACTTGACGACCTTGGTCCAGTGTCCCTGGACGCTGTACGATGCCATGGCTTATGTCCTAAGCCGAATCTTGGTCTCTCCGGACCCTTGCCGAGCATAGTCCATACTCGACGACCTGAAAATAACAATTGATAATATAGGGCCTAAGTCCTAGGCAGAATCCTGGTCACTCCGGACCCTTGCCGAGCATAGTCCATACTCGACGACCTGAATGAGTCAATTTACCACGTTCGGGCAAAGAGACTCACCCCTTGCTAGGCATAATCCATACCCGACGACCGTTATCAAAAATCAGATAAAAATCCAATCGAAATCCAATCCAAAATCCACATCCAAAATCCAAATCAAAGCCAGAAAACCAGAATAAAAATCCAATCAAAATCCAATCCAAAATCCACATCCAAAATCCAAATCAAAACCAGAAAACCAGAAATCCAAACCAGCATCCAAAACCAAAAGCAATCATCCAAAGGAAAATCCAAATCAAAAAGCAAGAAAAACCAGGAGCTCAATCCAAGCTCCAAAACCGAAAACCAAAAAGAAAAGCAGTGTCCAATCCAAAAGCAAAAGATAAATTTCACAAACCATAGCATCGCAGTTTATTATCATTCAGAGCATGCCTAGGGGCTATCTCCGTCCCCGTACATGTGTAAATGACTCGGTTGCTTGCCAATAGTTTGCTACTTATTTCATATTAACCTGGTCAATGGATGATCAACCGACCATCATTCCTGGGCCTCCCACTATCGTAGCTTGAGGTAGGCGGCGGTTGCTCCTGCCTCGCCGTCGCATTCCGAGGTCCAACATATTGCGGCAACTGTCCATTCCTTACATGCTCCTCAATTATGTCCTTTAGGTGCCTGCAGCTGTTGGTGTCGTGTCCATCCAAATCATGGAAAAGACAGCGCCTTCCTGATGTTCTTTCCCGTTCTGTTGGTTCTCTCCTAGCCGGCCTCCGGTAGGGAAGGCGATTCCGAGTATCCAGGTATATCCGCTCCAGCGTCTCGTTCAATCCTGTGTATGTGGAAAACTTTGGATCCTTCCATTGCTTCCTAGCATTTCCAGAATCATCATCCAACTTCCTTTTTCCTTTGTCTTTATCCGAACCTTTGCTGGGTGGTCCTCCAACCTCAATTGCATTAACCTTTTTCAACTTTAAATCCGTACTCGCATCTTCTTGCCGAAGGAACCTTTCTGCCTCGTGAAAGAATTCGTCAAGATCCCGTGGGGGATCTCGTATCAGAGATACTTTGAAATCCGAGTTCTCCCTGACTCCTGATACTGCTGCCATTAAAACCATCGATGGATCGGGCCGATCCACCGAAGCAACTGCGACACTGAATCGAGTTAGAAAAGCTCTAAGCGATTCATCCATCCTTTGCTTTACTGATGTCAATGTCATCACGTTCTTCAGTCTCTTGACATGAACCCGAAACTGTCCCAAAAACCTTTCCACCAATTCCCTCCAAGTCCTGATAGATCCTTCTCCCAGCTGCCTAAACCACATCACAGCTAAGTCCGTCAGGTACAAAGGGAAGCATCAGGCCATCACTTCCTCCGATGCCCCCAGCACCTCCATGTGTCTGGTGTACCTCATCAAGTGATCCGTAGGGTCTGTTTTGCCATCGTATACCTCCACGCTAGGTAGCTTGAACTTAGGTGGATTCTGAGCCATCCTTATTTCCCGAGCAAACGGACTCCTGTTCACTCCTTCCAAGTCTCTGTTGGTCAAACCACCTCGCACAGTCTTCCTGATTATATCCACCAATCCAGCGTTGTCTGTCGGGGGTTGCCCCCGAGGGAATTCCGGTACATACTCTTCATATGGCTCGCTAGCAGCAACGTTAGTTCTAGCCTGTTGAACTCCTTCCAAAGGTCCTCCTGTGTTGGATCCTGTGGGCCTGCCCCCAAGCCCATGTCGATTGCCCTCTGGCTCTGCATCCTGTCCTCCATTGGGTTCCATAACCCTAGCTCCTTGTCCTGCATCCACGGCTGCTGTAGTTGTTCCTAAGTTCTGGGCCCCTGCAGCTCTCATTTGCTCCAAGAAAGTCTGCATCATCTCCTGTTGACTCTTCAACAACCTCTCTTGTAGTGAATTTTTTATGGCTTCCATTTCTTCCCGGGTTATGTAGATCGAAGCCGGTCCTTCCTCAGCTCCGGAGGATGCTTGTTGACTTCCTACCGGTTGGCTTCTCTCAGCCCTTTGCCTTCTACTATTTTGCCTAGTCATTGTCTTCCAAATCCAAACTTCTATCCGATGCAGCGGGTGCTAGTCCTTCTCAGTGAAAGCACCAAAGTGTTTGCGCCAAAATTGGCCACAAACCCCAAATACCGTGAAAGTACCAGTGTATGAATACAACTCAGCAATATTCAAATACAAATCACAGATCTCAGCAAATATCCCAAAAATGTTTGCACAGAAAATGGGCAAACACCTCCAAGTCGTATGATTTAGTTGATTTTATGTTGTTCGTAGTGATTTGGGTGGTTTATGTAAATACGTAAAAAGCAGGGACTAAACTGTAAAAGACACGCAGATTTATAGTGGTTCGGCCAGAATGTGCCTACGTCCACTTTATATGTTATTCTCCTTTTCTGATCTGATTACAAGTACAAAGCTTTGAGTACAAGTATATCAAAGTTGTTTGAAAGTTCCTTCCAGGCTTGAGCTCTCAAACTTGTCTGCCATTTTTGTACCCCTGCCCCTCTATTTATAGAGTGAGGCTGGGGGCAGGGGTCTTGGATGTATATAGCTGCTGGTGGGCCTGGGCTGAAGCAATCTAGCCTGGCAGTGCTGGTTCGGCAAGGCCTTGGTTCGGCGGTGAGTGGAGTGTTGATTGGATCGGTAGTGAGTGGAGAGTGGGTTGGTTCGGCAGCTCCGGTCTGGTAGTGGTTGGAGGTAGGTTGGTTTGGTTGTTCCTGGAGGTGGAGTTGGTCCGGTGAGGGTTGGACTGGTGAGGGTTGGACCGGTGAGGGTTAGACCGGCAGTTGGTTCGGCACTAGGGGGGAAGGTGTTTGGTTCGGCATGCAGTGGAGTGGCATCTGGTTCGGCATGCCGTGGAGTGGCATCTGGTTCGGCATGTAGTGGAGTGGCATCTGGTTCGGCATGCCGTGGAGTGGCACCTGGATCGGTAGTACCTTCTTCCTACCTTGCATCGATCACATCTCCTTCATACAAACCCCGATTAACCTGAAATTTGAAACATAGCCTCTCCTAATCCTCATCATCATTTCCAATCAATTTCATCCCGATCGGAGCTCAACCGCGATATCCAACATTCCTTGCCAATTTGTCGATATTCCAGTTTTTATCCAAAAAGTGGGATAACACAGATGGAAAATCATCTCTTACCCCACCACTCTTCTTCGAGCATAGTTTTAATTGCTGCAGTTTTTTTATTTTCAGACAGAATAAGTAGGATTGTTAATTAGATTTAGCAATTTATTTATTCTTGTTTTTAGTTATTTTCTAAACTCTTTCCAGTTAGTTACTAAATTCAGTTCATTTTAGTTGTTTTCTCTATTATTTCCTTTTAAGCACTCTTAGTTTCTACTCTGATTTCTACAATTTTATATTTTGATTGCAATTTGATTAGATTCAAAATCAATTTGGTATATATTATTGTTTTTATTACCTATTCAAGAACCACCATCGAATTTGTTTAACACACCTAAGATTTAAAAATGGATTTCAAATATTTTAAAACACAATTCCCTGTGTTCGACCTGCATACTACATGCCTGTACGCTTGCAGAATTAATTAAAATTTTGCTTTTCTAATCAATAGAAAAGTCGCAACGATAGCAATTCAACTTGGATTGCTAACACTGCCTTCTAGGAAGCAATGACCAACATTCAACCATACATGTTGTTTAGGATATGAACAAACTAAAGGGACTAATCCTATAACATCCATTTTGGAATCATCCTCAGAATTAGTAGCAAGTGTCCCTTGCATTTCAAGGGCACCATCTTTGATTTCATCATTTTAAAGATGGTACCAATTGAACGCTATTCGAAGTGGTTTTTAGATAATTCATACTTACCCGATCCCGATCTCATCGAATTAGCATTCGATAGATTTCAGTAAACTCAACTCCAATTCTTTTTTACATAAATAGACAAGATAAGAGCAGGGATCATCCCTAGCCTTCTAAGTGGACAGATCTCCTTATCATTTGTCCTAGAGGAACATAACAAGTTTATATGTATAATAGTAAAATATAAGATAACTTCAATTTATAATTCCTGTGTTTCCTCTAGATATTACAGAGTTAAAAACTAGCCAAGATTTGATCGTCGGTTATTTAACTATCAAATAAACATTAATCAATCATAGATTTTGTTTCCCACGGAAACCACCATGCCTCATTTAATTAATCTTCTATCAATTAAATCTCTCTAAATATTTTCTTAAAATATTCATATACTTATCGCATCAGTATAAGTATATTCACAAAACAATTAATAAAGATTTTCAATTTCCAAGTCACATTAAATGGGTCAAAAACAAACGTTTGGAAAACATAGTTTATTATGAATCCCAAATAACCAATCCTTCAGTGTTAAGTAGGGAAATGATTCCCTACAACCAAAATTAAGAAGGACTACTTATTTACTTAATTCATAACTTGAATAATGTAATCTATCCAATCAATGCCTTATAAACCCAATCTTTTTTTTTCTAAAATCCAAGATATTTCCCAAATGTAACTCTTTTACTTAGTCCTTTTACTAAATAAAATATATTTTATCAAACTTATTAGCTTTAAAATTCCTTTTATAAAATAATATTACTATCTAAAGCATCATCCTAAATTAATTAAATTAACTTAAAAACAATTATTAAATCATTTAACCATAAATACAATTAACAAAATGATTAATTAAGTTTAAGCATCATTATTAATTAATTAATCAGCTTTAAATAACTTTTAATAAAGTAATTAATTAGTCTAGATCTTGTTAATAAAGTAATTAATTAACCTTAAGTACCTTTATTTAAATTAATTAACTTATAAATATCATTAATTTAAAATATCAATTAACTTAAGAAAAATAATTGATTGTAAAGATAATTAGCTTAATCGTTATTAATTTAAAATAAATATAATTGACTTTTAAACATATTTAATTAAACTAGTAATTAACTTTAAAACATTTTAATTAATTAATAATTAACTTCAAAATATTTTTGATTTAAATAATAATTATCCTTAACATTTTAATTTAAATTAACTTTAAACCTTTATTACTTTAGATCAACTCCAACATCATTAATTTAAACCAACTTGAAACATTATTATTGAAATTAACAATTAATATTATAAATTACTTTAACAATTCGCTTAAAATTGTTATAAAACATAAATTGATTTGAAATCCGCTGCCAGTTTGGGAAAAGGCATAACAATCTTAGTGGTACTTAAACAATCTACCATAATACTCAAATTGACATTCAAATCGTAACCTAGATATTTACATAAACACATGTATTCCTATAAAATCCACAACTATCAAATCGACATATAACATGACAATATAAGTCAACTGGCCCATAAATAGATGTCCAAAATTTACATAATAGCAGAACAGTGCTTTACTCTGCTAATTAAATGTCCAATATAATCAATTCAACTTAATATAGCAGAATGAGGTTTTATTCAGCTAACAGGATGTCAGGGATTAATTATAATTAATAAATAACATAACTAGGATTAATTATAACTACTAAATAACATAATTATTCACAACCAGTATTTATCTACCATAAAATTATACAACAACATTTGGGCCATTTAATTGCACAAATGTGTTTTATATGTAAATATGAATCCAACATCGGAAACCGCATGTCAAATAGGTTCTGTACGTGAGAGATATGCATTTTCTAAGTTTAATGTTTTAGAAACTTTTTTTTACTAACACCTATACCTATGCCCAACAGGCCCAACACAAAACTAAGCCAACCCATGCCAAAAGGTAAATCCTTTATCTTTTTCCCCGAAAACGAACTTACTCCATCTCTTGGTTTCAAAACCTAGAACTAAGAAAGAGACGTGCACATGTGTGCACGCGCGCACATGCATGCTCACTGAAGGCCCACCCCCACCCCACCCCTGCTAGCATGTCAACCGTGATCAGCTCAACCTGACCCATCCATCACTCACGACCATCTTACCTCTTGCACAGATGTGACCCCTTAAACCCAAAGCATCCCCATGAGCAAAACCCAAGTTGCAACTAACTTCATCTCACCACCACACCTTTACACTACCTCTAGCCTCAACCTTAACACCTCAGCTCTGCCACGCCTATCCCCTTCTGCTAACCCCATGGCACAACTGTAATGACCCGCAAATTCATCACTTCAATTTTTTTTTGAAATATTCAAATTTAAATTTTTTAAACATAAATGATAATGTTTCGAACAATAAATAATATTGTTAATCTTATTTTGAATAAACATTTACAAAATTATATACTTGGGAAGATATATCGATAAAATGATTGAAAATCGTTTTATCAATAAACAACTCTTGAACCATCCAACATCGTGCACGGAGCTAGATACATACACTCATTTATATATATGAGCGAGAATATGTAATGAAATTATTTATTTTACTTTTGAAATTATGTAACATCATCAATAATGTCGCTATTTTTGAATAAATGATTTTTATGTTTAAAGTAAATTTAAACGATTTAATAATTATTTTAATTATTAAATATGCTCTTTTAATTATTATATAATGACAGAAATATTATTATCAAACTTTGTGTTCAAATATATGTATTAAATAAGAAGTGGAAATACGATCGAAAATCGAAATTGAAATCTGTAATGATTCAACATAGAAAAGTTGTGCAATGCTGTGAATTATTTGAGATATATATGCACACATGCATGTACATATACGTGAACATATTCACATGCACATGAACACATATATACATACAAATATACTTATACATTTATATATATTACAAAATATCCAAGATACTTTCCAAAAACTTAACCCTTAATTAAATCTAAAGTCAAACTCTTACACCCTAAGTACAAGCACATGGCCATACACATAGGGTGGGGAGTTCGGCCGTGGATGATAACATGAGGGGGGGAGTGGTGGTTAGAAAACGGAGATGTATTTCTATGGAAATATCATGATATTTGCATCCTTACTTTTTCCTATAAATAGAACCCACCTCTCTTCACTTCATTCAGACTTCTTCTTCATAAAATTCCTAAGCTCATCATCCTCTTCTTCTCTACATTAAGTCTTCTTGCCTAAAGAAAGTTATGTCAAAAATTCTAGCAAAAAGAAACTAAAATTATATAGTAAGTATAGATTATCAAAACTCTTCAAAACCAAAGCAAATCCACTCCTTTCCACCTCTACAACCCATGGCCACACCACCTCCACCACCACTTCCAAGCAAGGCCAAGCCCTTCCAAGCCCCCAAGACCAGGGCCGAACCCTTTAGAGCAATTATGCTAGTAGTCACAAGCTCTGATTTCGAGACAGCGGAGATATAGCTGTTTTAGAGTTAGTCCGATTGAAAATCAAGTGAGTAACTCTTCCAAATTTATTTTTAAAATATGGTGATGTGATATGATTGCTATGGATTTTTGCAATGCTTTGATCATTAAATATTTGCTGTTTTAATATTGTATTTGATTATGTGAACAAGTCATGTTAAATACATGTCGATATTACACAAGGAAATCACTTTCCGTCAGGTTATAAAAGTAATATGGAATCATTAAACCCCCTTAAAATGGTTTAAATCGTTTAATGTTTTATAAACACAGAAAACCAATTTGGTGAAGTTTGGACAAGTTATGAAAGTTGAGTCAAAATTAAACGCGTCGTGTAACGGCAGTTCGCGATTTCATGCCATAAAAATTTAGATCCTTTTATACGATGAATTCGAAGTTAGAATTCTTTGTAATTAGAATTTCCAAACTCTTATAATCATTGTTTTCAAATAAAAGATAAAGACCATGATTTCGTTTAGTAGATTTTTAAATATGAGCAAATCAAAATTTCAAAATAGTCGTGGCTTAATAGTTTGGAAACCAAAGCGATAAATTCTTTGAAATTGTAATTTTTAATATTTTAAAAATATGGAATAAATTCTACAAATATTTTAAAAGAGAGTTGAATTATAATACTCTAAATGACCGAAAAGTTGTTTTGATCAAATAAGCCTTAAAAGCACTATTCGCAACACTATTCATAGTATTTTTTCAGCACTTTTTATAACTTTTGAAATATGGGTTTAAACTTAAGTATTCTTTCCCAAATCTTTTATAAATGTTTTCAAATAAATAATTAAGTATTTAAAGGATAATTTGAAGGTTTTATAATTTATTTTAAAAAGTTTAAATAAACGATTTAAAGAAAAGCTGTTATAATCAAGTGACTTAATCTTGGCTCTAAAAGCCGATGAGTAGATTGGATTTTTTTATTCGTGAGATTTGGATGTGAGGTGCTCAAACTAAGGACATGTTCAGGAGCAACCAGTACCCTGGCTCACCTGGCCTCTTTCTTGGGCGAGGATAGATAAAGTAGAAATGTCGGAAATGAGACGAGTATAAAAGATTTAAAATTTTCCAAATTTAATACAACTTGGATTGTACAGAAATAATCTTCTTATACTTGGTATTAGATTCCATGGGGGGAACCCGTACTATCGTAGTGAATTTAAAAGGTGATTTCACCATTATTTGATGGGTAGTGAAGGTTGAATATGGAAAATGATGTTGAATAGAATTGGTATAATTTCTATCAATCCTTTTTAACTCAAAAATATTTTCCAACATGACTTATGAAAATGGTTTGATATTTCCAAAGTTAAAGAGAGGTTTAATGATTCCGTAAATAATAGAAAAGAATATGATTTAAAGATTTATATCTCTAAAACGATATTAATAAATGAAATGATAATCACCATCAAGCTTAACACCTTTTATCAATAGTTGGTTCGAAGGAACCATGATCGGATTGGAGCAATTCTTATCCGAAAACCACTTTGAACCAATTTACATTTTCGAAGTAAAGACATGGAATAATAATAAATGGAAAGAAGGGTTGTTTATCACTGACCCTCAGGGGAAATTTCCCATATCTCATATATATGGCAGTAGTATCTTCATTGGATCTTTGATGTAAGGGCAGCTCGCTACTAATCCTAGGGATGATTTCCGACAGGATGTGGTAGGATAGCCCTTTGGTTTGTCGCTTCTGGACAGCTTGTATGGACAAATGTTTGACATTGCATTTCCAACATACATACACATTGATTTTTACTAACATACATCTGTTTGGTGGTATAGGTAGTAACTCTCTTACACTTAACACCATTCTCTGAGATATACGAGCTCAAAGGTTGTATATTTTTTGAAATCAATGGTGTGTGATGGAATTGGAAATGTGACATTCAAAGTGGAATCTGCTAGGTGAAAGGTAATCATTACCTAAGGCCTCATCATCCGAAAATGTCTTAAATAGGGCATGCCGTAAGGCTAAGTGGTTCACCACCATTAGGGTATGGTCATCACCTTTTAAGATTACTCTACATATATTGAGTATGTTGTTATGCAATGGAATCTCGGATATATTGGTTACAATCGGGTTGATTTCTTATTCGGTTCTATCCGCCACTAGATGGATATGTGGGTAGGCCAGTCTTGCAAGGTGTAGGGGTTTTAAAGTTGTTGATCATCTGTACATCCTTCTAGAAATGTACTGTATAGAAGGTAGTTCTTTACCTGCCATTATATGAAAATCCATTCTCCAACAAGTACTTTTAGACTTGATTGTAGAACCTAGTATGCTAAAATTTAATAATGTAACAATTTAGGCTAAGATTATGTATATTTACTTGAAAAGTGCTTTCAAAAGAATGTCATTTAAAATAATATTACTAGATTTTGCATAGTAAATTTTTTGGTTATCATAAGGTAGAAACCTATTTCATGTTTATGTGCGGTGTGGTCTTATGAGATACCATTTGTTTTCAAATATCCATTATTTTAGTTTCTCATACCATTCCCATGACTGACTCGGAGTTTATTTTCTTTTCACCTTAAACTTTGGGTGCCCTACTTTTTCGGGAAGCCAGGTAGTTAGGTAAATTGGGGCATTTTAGATGAAGCATGGAGTATTTTGGGTCCTTTGTAGAAAGGTATCCATTAATTATGCTATATTTTGTATGATGTATCTACCAGCACTTGTAAGGATAGACAATTATGAATATCCTAGATGGATTAATACTTACTAGAACTATGATGTAGCAATTTGGAGCAATTGCATGTACTACTTATATGTATAATTAAAGTAGAATATGATGTGAGATTCTATTTATTCTGTCTTCTATCTTTGTTTCTTTTAAAAACCCTAATAATCTGCCTCTCTGGCATTTAGATTTGTTGCACGTGAATACCGAGGATGTATCAATGTCGATTCCTGAGGATTGAGGAAGTGGATCGTCACAACGGCCGACCCTCCATTACGACGCCAGAAGTGTCGCGTTCAAGATTAGAGAAACCCCATCACTATGAAACCCCAGCATGATCTCGATTGAGCATCACATTCCACTGCTTCCTTTGCAACCTCACCCTAGCTCCACTATGTCCCTAGGCAAATCTACCTCTAACCGCTCGTCCCCACATTAACTAGATCGTCGGAATTTGAATTTTTACCCAAATCTGTTCATCTCATCTTCCACGCTAAACCCCAAGTTTAAAAATCAAACAAATGGTACTAAAAATCCTAGTTTGCCGAGATGAACAAGGCTATATAGTTCAATCGCCATATTATGTTCGTCAAAATTCCTCCTTTTTATTGCCTCTTAGTGTATTTTACAAATTCCTCTAAATATATTCAATTAAAAATTAAAAAACTACTTTTAAAAATAATATGTGGATGAAAATACACAACAATCTAGTTGATGGCATATTAATATTCATTATGGTTTGAGAGTTATCGATTTTAGAAGGTAAGCACTAGTTTGTTTTCAAAATATACAGAGTGCGGGGATGGTCTATATTTTAGTTACAATAAGATAAGTTCCAAATTCTATGCTAATTACCAATTAACACATAATTTTTTAAACAATGTATACACATGAGAATCATGTACATCTCACAACAAAAGTTACTAACAAATTATACAACATTCATGTAATTGAAAGGTGTAGAAATTCTCACTTTTCTTTTTCCATGGTTTTTGAAATGTATATGAAAACTTTCTATAAGATTTTATCTTGAATGAGCAACTTAGTTTTTTTCTAAAATGGGATTTTTATTTTAAGAATTAAAAGAAGAAGAGAGAGAGATGGAGTTAATAAAGAAGAAAGATGATGGAAAACCAATGGAAAGTGAAAAACAAGATTACTATTATAAAATGAGATGAATGTGCAAAGACCAAAATACCTATTAATCATATTTTCCAACTCAAGCTTCATTTCGAAACTTCCAAAGGACAAGCATCTACAGAAGATGGTGGATAATAAGGTGGTTCCATATACTTAGTCCACTTTTACACATTTCATGTCACATCTTCTCATTTTTTGAAATATAAATAAAACTTTTATTTAAATTCTTATTAATACTTTTTTATTCCTAATATAAAGAGTATTAACTTTTTAAACTTGTTTCAAACCAAAATCTAAGACATTAAACTTTTAACAACTTGTCATTTGACAAAAGTTGAAAAATTCGAAAATTATGCTTCGGTCACATTTTTAGTTTTTTGTCGAACTGTTAATTTATGTAAAACAAATTTTAAAAATCAATTTACTCCCAATAATTATAATTTAAATGGGTATTATTAAGTTAATAAAAATCATTAAATAAATATTTAAATCGAATTAAATATTCACAAATTTAAAATGATGAAATTCTGGGCCGTTACATTCTCCCCCCTTATAAAAATTTCGTCCTCGATATTTCATATCAAACAAATAAGGAAAGAAACAAGTTAACACAAACTTACCCATTTTATTTATGAAAACATCTTCATAGAACTCAATTTAAGTTCAAACTTGTACAATACCCTAATATAGCTTGAGAGTATATACAATTATCAAAATTATTTTCTAGCGACTAAAGTATGCTCAGTGCTTTCTATTCCTTTAAAATCCCTTTAAAATATTTATAATCATAAATATTGTCAAATAATACCATTATTATTTTCCAAAACTTTATAAACATTTTTCAAAGCACAAGAATTTAAATTCGCACCTTCAGAGTTAAATACATTTTTATTATAACCCATATTTATAAAATTTAATTTCACAAATGTATATCCTTGTTATAATAAACAATTCTAATTCGAATTAAATTTTTAACCCAACATTAACATGAACTCCTTATAGTTAAATTATGAGACTGAATTCATAAGATGTTCTTATCTAATCAAATATAAATCAACCAATAAATATTCATAAACTAACTAAGCATAAGCAAACAAACAAATGATGATAAATAAATACCAACATTTCCTAAAAAACCATCACAGTACAAAAATAACTATATTTATCATTTGAAAATTACTCCTTTAGATATAAAACATAATCCAAGGTAAAATTGTTTCATTTACAAATTTTCAAAACAATACTGTATTGATTTGCTTGGTTTAAGTGTTTAGAAACCCTTGCCGACACCGTGGCATCCCACATCTTGACTAGAATGCATAAACAACTCAACCGATAAATCAACACAATATAGTACACTTTTATAGCACTAACGAATACGTGCTCTCGTATATAATACACTCAAACTCATCCTAAGGTCTCCCTTACCCTACCACTACTGAGTCAACCCCTCCAAAGTCTAAATGTTCGCTCAATCTAAGCTCTGATACCAAGCTATAACTATGCACCTTTTTGACCCTTAAAGTCGATTCTAATACATCCACAGTATTCACATGCTAGGCATCCAAGTGCCATAAAGATAGACTGTTGGGGAAAAAAAGAAAGAGTAGAAAGAAAACAATCTTACAATGCATAATCTATAATATAAAATGTTTTTTACATAAAAAAGGTTTCATGTACACACTTACAGAAACTATCCTAAAACTGGCATGGAAATTTATAACAGTCTGCCTTACAAATACTGAAAATTACTATGAAACAACGTAGTGGAAATAAAAGAAATACGTAGATACGTCTAGGGCATCCAGCTTGTCTCCTGAACTCCAAAGCATCCAAACCTATATCTATAAAACATGCTCGGTCAAATCCAAGCATTTTAAGAAAATAAAGCTCGGATTAGTCTGGTAAAACCAGCATGAGAAACATAATCATATGGATTATTAATGTTATTAAAACCTTTGAAAATAAAGATATCTTGTAAGACACCGCTGCATATTAACACAGATAGAATTTTATCTTACAATAACTAAACTATTTCTATTGAAAATCCCATGATATTATAATAGTGTCTAGAGTTAAAAATAAATATTGAATATAGCCGAAATTATTTCATTAATTAAATTCCAGCATAATAGATATACATATGTCTACAAGACATGTATTAGAGAATGGATTCCATATAATCACATTGCACTGAGGTGCCGCCTGCCATAATACACCTCTAGAAAAATGTTTCGAGGGCCTCACATGGACCCCCTACCGACATAGGATCAGAATACCCCTTACTAGGTAGTATTGAATGTTTCATCACCTCGCTTGCTTTTGCAACCTATCCAGAGAGCTTTCATGCACACCCAAATCCATAAATATATATCTAGAAGGGTGATGGCAATACCCTAATGGATGCGACCCACTTAGCTCTACTGCATATCCCCTATTTTACTCATGTCTGATTGATAAAGCTTAAGGCTAAGTTTTACCTTTTTAGATAGCAATCCCACTTGGAATGCTAACATTGCCCTCCAAGCAGCAATGAAATGCCAGCATTCGTCCATACAAGCTATTCAGGATATGAATAAACTAAAGGCACTTCTCCTACTACACCCATTCTGGAATCACCTTCAGGATTAGTAGCAAGTAGCCCTTGCACTTCAAGAGCTCCATCTTTGATTCCATCATTTTTATGATGC
The DNA here is from genome assembly GCA_030765085.1 of Allium cepa. Classification (NCBI taxonomy): domain Eukaryota; kingdom Viridiplantae; phylum Streptophyta; class Magnoliopsida; order Asparagales; family Amaryllidaceae; genus Allium; species Allium cepa. The sequence continues at coordinate 362,707,620 of CM060934.1, read as the reverse complement.
TTCAAATTCGAATGCTAGAGTTGGTTCAAAGTGGTTTTTAGATAATTCATACTTATACTAATCCTGGTCTCCTCTAATATAAATTTCGATAGTTTTCAATAAACTCAACTCTGGGTCTTTTGAAAATAAACAGAAGAGATAAGAGCAGGGATCACCCCTAACCGTTTAAGTAGACATATCTCCTTGTCATTTGTCCTAGAAGAACATAATGAGTTTATACATACAGTAGTATCACCTAAGCTATGTATACTCTATAATTCCCGTGTTTCCTCTAGATATTTGTTGAGTTAAAAACTGTCCATGATTTGATAGTCGGTTATTTAACTATCAAATAAACATCAACCAATCACATATTTTATTTTCCATGGAAACCACTAAGCCTTATAAAATTATTCTTCTATTAATCAAATCTCTTCATATATTTTTCCAAAATATTTATATACTTATCTTATTGCTATAAGTATATTCACAAACCAGCTAAGAAAGATTTTCAAATTTCTAAGTCACATTAAATGGGTCAAAAACAAATGTCATGAAAACACAGTTTTTTATGAATCCAAATCATTCGGTGTTAAGTGGGGAAATGCTTCCCTACCATTAAAATTAAGAAGGACTGCTTAGTTACTTGATTCATGACTTCATTAATATAATCTATCCAATCAATACCTTATAAACCTAATCTTTCTTTCCAAAATCCAAGGTCTCTTCCCAAAATTTAAATCTTTTACTTCGTTCCTTTCACTAAGTAAACAACTTTTATAAAACAAACTTGTTAGCTTTGAAGCCCTTTTTATGAAACAATATTATTATTTAAAGCATATCCTTAAGTTAATTAAATTAGCTTAAGCACCATTATTACATCAATTAACCTTAAATACAATTAACAAAATGATTAGTTAAGTTTAAACATCGTTATGAAATAATTAATCAGCTTTAAATACCCATTTAATAGTGTAATTAATCAATCTAAACCAAGTTAATAAAGTAATCAATTAACCTTAAATACCCTTATTTATATAAATTAACTTATAAAAATAACTAATTTAAAAGATTAATTAACTTAAGACAAATCATTGATTATAATGATAATTAGCTTAATTATTATTAATTAAAATAAATATAATTGATTTCAAAACATAATTAATTAAAGTGATAATATTTTGAAAACATTTTTATTTAAATAATTGTTAACTTTAAAACTTTTTTAATTTAAATAATAGTTATCTTCAACATTATTAATTTAAATTAACTTTAAACCTTTATTATAAAGCAACTCCAACATCATTAATTTAAAACAACATTAAACATTATTATTGAAATTAATAATTAACATTATAAATTACTGCAAAAATTCACTTAATATTGTTATTTATTTCAAATCCATACTTGTCCAATTTGGAAAGAGGATTAGCATCGATAGTACTTAAACAAGCTACCATTATACTCAAATCGACATTCAAGTCACAACCCATATATTTACCCAAACACATGTTCATAAATAAAATCTACAACTATCAAATCGACGAATAACATGACAATATAAATCAATTGGCATATAAATAAATAGCCAAAATTAGCATAGTAGCAGAATGGTGTTTTATTCCGCTAAATAAATGTCCAATATAATCAATTCAACTTAAATATAGAAGAATGGATTTTATTCTACTAACAGGATTTCATAGATTAATTTTAATTACTAAACAACATAATTATTCATAGTTAGTATTTATCTATCATAAAATTATACTATAATATATGGGTCATTTGATTACATGAGTGTGTTTTACATATCAATATAAATCCAACGCCGAAACTGCGTATCAAACAGGTTCCGTACGAAAGAGATATGCATTTTCTAAGTTTGACATTTTAAAAACTCTGTTTTTTCTTTCTAACACCTATACCTTAGCCTAACAGGCCTAACGCACAGTTGAGCTAGCCCATGCCTTAAGCTAATTCCTTCTTTTTCCTAGGAAACAAACTCCCTCCATCTCTAGGTTTCAAAACCTGGAACTAAGAAAGAGACGTGCACTTGTGTGCTCATATGCACGCTCATCGAAGGCCCACTGCCGCTTCTCCAACCTCGGGAGCACATCAGCCATGACTAGCTCGACCTAACCCATTCATTACTCATGGCCATCTCACCTTCAGCACCAATGCGACCCCTTAAACCAGAAGCATCCCCATGAGCAAAAGCCAAGCCGCGACTAACTTCATCTCGCCACCACCACTTCACACTACCGCTAGCCTCAACCTTAACACCCCAGCTCCGTCATGCCTATCCCCACCTTCTACTAACCCTATGGCACGTCTGACCCTCTATAGCGATGCCATAACTATCATGTTCAAGACTAGAGAAACTTATCACTATGAAACCCTAGTATGATATCGATTGAGCATCATAGGCCAACGCCTCCTCCGCGACCTCACTTTAGCTCCACTACATCCCTAGGTAGCTCTACGTCCAGCCGCTCGACCCCACATCAAATAAATAGTCAGAATTTGAATTTTTATCCAAATTCGTTCATCTCATCCTCCATGCCAGAATTTTTATCCAAATTCGTTCATCTCATCCTCCACGCCAAACCCCAAGCTTAAAAATCAAACAAATGGTTCTAAAAATCCTAGTTTGTTGAGACGAACAGGACTATATAGTTCATTCGCCATATTAGATCAATAAAATTCCACCTTTTACCGCCTCTTACTCTACTTTACAAATTCCTTTAAACATATTCAACTAAAAATTCAAAATCTATTTTGTGAATAATCTATGGATCAAAATACGCAACTTTTAGTGAACAACATATTAAAATTCATTACGGTTTGAGAGTTATCAATTTTAGAAGGTAAGTGTGAGTTTGTTTTCAAAATGCATATAGAGCAGGGATGGTTTATAGTTTACTTAGAGTAAGATAAATTCCATATTCTAAGTTAATCACCAATTAAAACTTGATTTTTTAAACAATGTATACACATGAGATCATGTACTTCTCATAACAAAAGTTACCAACATATTATACAACATTCATATAACTAAAAGGGGTAGAAATTCTCACTTTTCTTTTTCCATGCATTTTGAAAAGTGCATGAAAACTTGCTTTAAGCTTTGATCCTAAATGAACAACTTTGGTTTTATTTTAAAAATGGAATTTTTATTTTAAGATTTAAAAGAAAAGGAGATAGAAATAAAGTTAAGGAAGAGGAAGGAGGATAGAAAACAAGTGGAAAGTCAAAAACAAGATTGCTTCTATAAAATGAGATGAGAGTTGTAACGACCCAGGATTTTTAATAATTAAAATTTGAATATTTAATTAATTTTAAATATTAATAAGTGAATATATAAGTCAAATAAAATTTTATTTGAATAATTGGATTTAATTGAATACTTAAATCGATAATTTAATACGTTAAATTACAGAAATAATTGAAAATCGAGTTAAATATGATTGAAAATGATTTTTAAAATTTTATTTTATCATATTGAAGTTAGAAAGATGTTTTAGAACTTTTAAAATCGAATTAAAAGTTAATTTGTGAAAATTGAATATTTTAATATTAAATCGACTGGTGAAAATAGTCAATTTTTGAACAGTCTCAGAATTGGACGAAACTAGTTCCATTGGATCCGTAATAGTTAGTTATTACCGGATTTCAATTTTCGTGTCAATCGGAGTTATCGTTTGATCGTAGCAGCTCGAAACGCATCGAATTGTTTTTAATATTAATTTGGCGAGTTAAAATAGTCATTTTTCAAAAAGTCTCGGATTTCGACGAAACCAGTTTCATTGGATCCGTAATGTGATATTATTGTATGGTTTCAATTTTCGTGTCAATTGGATTTACCGTTTGTCCGGTACAAATTAAAACGCCTAGAAAATCGTTTAAATCGGTTTAATTCAAATTGAACGTTTATAGCCATAACTCGCACAGATGTCCGAATTAGCTTCCGAAACCTGTTCCATTGTGTCCAGAACGCGGGGTAAACCCTAGAAACGCTGGTTACGGCGCGTGAATCGGAGTTCGGAATTCCCAGATGAATAGTGTTCGATAAATTCCTATAAATAGCCCCCTTCCTTTGTAAATTAAAAAAAATATATATAAAAACCTAAACCTAATATGCAGCCGCAGGCCCTAGGTCCTATGGCCGAAAATGCTCCTTCCTTCTCCCTCTCTTTTCTTCGAATCCAAGCAACGATTCGTGAAACTTTCTAAATGAAAGTTGTAGAGCACAGCACGATCTATAAATCCAACGGTGGAGATCGTGTTTGGAGTTGTGGATCGATGGGAATTTGGGCTCAAAGGCCGTGCGTTCGAGCACGAAATACGAGGCGACGGCAGTGCTAGGGGGGTGCGGTCGGCCGGCGTGGGGAGCTCTGGTGATGGCGCTTCGTTTGGCGTCGCTTGATCGATGTATAAGTGGACGAGGAGGGGGGCGAAATTGAAGTGAAGAAGGCGGCGATGGGTTTGTGTTCTCTGTCGCGTACGTGAATGGGAGCGGAGAGGGAAAGAACGGCTGTGATGGGGGGGGGGGGTGCGAACGAACGGCCAAGGTTTTAGGTTAAAATTAAATAAATGTTGTAATTTAGTTATACAAATTCGTGTAAACTTTGAAAAATCATATCTTTTTCATACGAGATCGAAAACGCGCGAAACCAGTTGCGTTGGAATCGTATGGACGAGCACTACGCGATGAAATTGGATTGGAGTCGTTTGGAGTTAGTGAAAATTTTGGGTAAAATTAAACGTCCGTTTAATTTTATTCGAAATAAATCGCTAAAACGAAATTTAAATCAAGGTGAGAACTTCTCACTCAATCGAATCAGTTTCGATTTTAATTTTAAATAGTTAGATTTAAAATTATTGAATGCATGTTTGAATGATGATTGTTATCTATTAATTGTTAAAATAGACATTATACGCCGTTAGTAAGCGGATGTTATTTATTAAAACATATACCGTGAATATTTCATAAACAGTGAAATTGGTATTATATATAATAGCAATATATATATATATTGGCATATGTATATATTGGAGTTACTGATTTTCCGCATTTGTATAGCGGATGAGACCCTATTGCGCCGTCTATTAAGCGGATAATATTTTAAATCCCATATACCGCGATAATTCCGTACTGGAGCGGAATTGGTATTATGCTAATGTTTGTGGATGCAGGAAAACAGGTTGGAGGGATCCAACTGGATTCCTCAACAGTTTTTATTTGATTTCAGATATTTTGATATTCGTTGATTATCATATCGATATATGATATCGTTGTTGTCGTGATTAACTATTCAGTATGTAGCATCATTGGACCAAATTTTGGAATTTTAAAAGGGATTTCAAAGTGATTTTTGAAAGTATACGTTTATAAAATATTTTTGGGAATTTATCCATTTTAAATAAATAAACGTATAATTTTAATGTTATAAAAATTATGATTTTTTGAGAAATATAGTTAAAGACTGATTTTTGAGAAATATGGGTCAATGTTTTATAAAATTATGATTTTTGAATTTATTATAAAAAGTTTAAAAATAGGATTTATGAAGTTTGATTTTTTTATAAATCAGAAATGATGGAATTTCAAAGAAATTTAAAGATGTTTTAAAAGAATAATATAAATTGATTTGTATAAAAGATTTATAAAATAGATATTTATAAATTAGAATATTTTGAACTATAAAACGAGTTTTTATAAGTGTTAGAATGAATTATGAATGAATTTTATAAATGAATGAAATTTATAGAATTATAAACGGTGAAGTTATAAATGGAATTTTATAAGCAGTAGGTTTATAAAATTTGAAAAGTTAATTGAAGAATGGATTTTTGATAAATAAATGAACCTTATAAATTATAAGATTTATAATTTAGAAAGCCTTAAAAGGAACGATTTTGTAAAATAATCGTTTTATAAGTATTTAACTTATAATATGGACTTCTGGTTCATAATTGAGATATGAATTGAGATAGGTTAATAAAGGAATTTATAAAAGGAAGTTGTTATAAAATAAATAGAAATGGAATTTATAAACGTTGTTTTATAAATTCGCAAACGACTTATTTTGATAAGTTAATTTTTATAACTTATTTATGAAGTTATATTCACGTTTTAGACAGTGAATAATCCTTTAAAATAAAATGTATAGAAAGGATGAAATTGATTAACGTAGTATATTCACGTTTTTGAATAGTGAATAATATGTTAAAGAAAATGTTTAGATTTGATGTTTTAAATAGAATTAAAACGATCTAACGATGTTTTAAAATGTGTTGAGATTCGAAACCATAGATTTCAACATCTATTGTTGAAATAGACGTTTTCGAGAAATAAAAGGAAATGGTGGACTATAACACTGTTGTTATAGTAAATGATTTCCGAAAGGAAATGTTTTGTATAGTATTGGGATTTATATATCTATTTTAATTTCGAATCCCTATACTAGTGATCTTGGGTTGTCGTAACGATGTTTTACGTAACATTCGTTTTGGCCCAAATAAATATGTTTAAGAGAATGATTTCCTTAAAGAATGAAATATATACTTAATCTCGATTTAAGTATATTGAATATTTTCCAAGTGTTGAAAATAAATAGGTTCATGAATTACTTATTAAATAAGTATGGAAATGTTTTCCAATATAAAGTGAATATTAGAGAATTTATCTTTTTAAAGATAAATTGAAATGAATAATTGAAATCGTATATTCATAGATAATTTTAGAATATAAATTCACTATGGAATTTATAGAAAGGGGAAATTGTTTAAAAAATAAATATTGATTTATTTTTGACATATTGAAATTATATATCTAGTAAAGATATTTTTGGAAAATAAATAATTTGGAAAATTATTTGGAATCTGGTGATGTGTGCATATCCATTGATAGTTCAATAACTGACGATCAATATTTACCTTTGAATGGGTATTTGATGTGATTTGTTTGAATTTGAATGCCACACTTATTTTTGAATAAGCGCTCACTATTCGGGTTAACCGGGAAAGGACCATGGGGTCATATAACCCATTCCGAATATGTGATACGTCGTTATGAATTGCATTTGATGACCGGTGTTGAAGACCGGGTATTTGCGAAAGCGATAGGATGACCTATCGATTGTCTCTGCACTGGGTAGCTCCTGGTATAGAGATTCCCTAAGTGATGGGAAATTCGATCGGGATTGTGAATACCCGGATTGCAAGGGCTTCGTAAAAAGTGCCTTCGGTTCTGTTCGAGCCCGGAACAGACTTGTATGGATTGTATGTCTGACATTACAAATTGAGATATAAAGCCGACTTCTTTCAAATATATTTCTGTTGGTGGTGGAGAATTTAATCTTTTAGCTTAACACCCTTCTCTGAGACGTACGAGCTCAGAGGTTATGTAGTTGAAGGTTATCAGCGATATATTCCCAATTTGGTAATGTGACATGCTGAGTGTTGCTGTGAAATGATCATTTTGTTGATTATTTGTGATAGGATCATTTATTTGATCGTCTATCCTGGTGATCATTTCTATGATCATTTGTTGACCCAAAGCATGGCTTTTGTATAAAGTATGTTTTTGTGGACGTGACTTCGTCGAGCCTCACACCCCGGGAATGGTCAAAACAGGAAAGATGCAGCAAGGTTATGAGGGGTAGCGCCCTTTAGGATATGTGCATTTCCTTCTGGAAAAGGGTGGTATCATGGTATGGAGCCCAGATACTTACTCATGTTGAAAACACTTTATGATTGTGTGAATTGATTACGAGCGCTCGGTGAAAGGTCCCAAAGGACCGGGGGATGGCATATTCGGTCAGTTGTTACTCAGTTAGGGGTAACCCGGCCTTGTGTTGGTAGAGATCCGGTTTGGTTCTCGGGGATGTCCATACAGAGGCATTCTCATGTGGCAATGGGAAGTTCCTTGGCCTGATCATTCGTTGGAAATCCAATTCCCAATACGAAACTTGTACGGTATTAGTTGTAGAACCTGCCATTCACTTATGGTGGTCACCACTGTTTGGATGGTAGCTATAGTAGGCATACGATAATGGTCGTATGTTGGCTAAGATTTATATTCTACTTTCGAAATGAATTTTTCTTACACTATACACTAGTAATAATATCAAATGTTCTTTTAAATGCGTATCAAGCATCTTTGACTATCATAAGGAGAAATCTCCTCCGATTCTGCGTTTGCATTGTGTGTGTGTGCGGGAGGCCTTATGGTAGTCTCATTTTTAAAAAGTATTGCGAATTGACTATAAAAATATTCCTCTATTTTGATTTTTAAAGATAAATAAACTGTTTTGAGTTCTCACACCAATCACATGACTGACTCGGAGTTTATTGTTTTCCTTCCTAAACTCTGGGTGCCCACCAATTTCCACACGGGCAGTCAAGAGTTAGGTTTATCAGGATATTCTGGATATTCTGGAGTTGCTGGAGGCAAGATGGATGGCATGGCGTATTACTAGTATATAGTATTTCTTTTTCCGCTGCATTGTTTGTTGTTGTACACTCTGATGATGATGTAATGTAATGTAATGTAATGTAATGTATATAATGTAATAACTGATATAGTTCTTTGTTTAAAGCTTATTCATTTATTATTATATGTTGTTCCGCTGCGAATTGTGAGATTCTGTTGTTGTTGTGTTGTGTTCTGTTCCGTTCTATTTTCTATTTTCTTCTCTCTATTTTCTACCTTCTTATCCCTTCTTCTATCCTTTTTCATCTTTTTAAACATTGATAATTCGTATTTCTATTCATCTTGAATTAATCTATGGAGATTAGTGTATATTCAAGGGGTACGGACTTGCGGGTCATCACAGTGGTATCAGAGCATATGGTTAAGCGACAACCATGGTTCTGTTGGGTATTACTCATTAGAGGTAGAGTCAGTAGTACTCTAGAATGAGTTTGAGTGTAATAATAGCTATGAGAGCGTATTTGTTAGTGAATATATAAAATTGTTTTATATTGTGATGATTGGTTTATTGAGTGGCATATGAACCTTCGTCAGCACGGTCTGTACAACTATGCCGAAGGGGTTTATAAACACTTGAATAGAACAATTCGACACAATATTGTTTTAAAATTGGGTAAATGAAATAATTTTGCCTTAATTTTATTTTTATATATAAAGAAATAATTTTTCAGAATTATTAAAGTGTATATAAGTTGATTGTTTAGTTGTTTGAATAATCTAAATTGAAGAATAATTGTATAAGCAAAAAGAATTATAAGAATTGAAATTATAATTAATGTGATTTACAATTGTGAAATAAACTTATATATATAAGAAGTGAAACTATATGAATATATTTATAAATATGAGTTGAAAGAAAAAAATGAATTTAAAGTTAAATGGAAATTTACTTTAGAATTTGGAAGCTGAATTGATTTATAAGTTGGAATTTAAGTTAAGTAAAAACAAGTGATGTTTGTAAATGAAGTATAACTTAAGTGATATTGAATGAAATTGATATTGGTATCAAAGTAAATTATTAAAGTTAAGTGATAAATGTGAATTTGAGTTATATGAATGAAATTCAACTTTTGTAAATTGAATTGAATGAATGGATTGGATGTAAATCAATTGAATGTGAATAATTGATATGAAATAATGAATATAAGTGTTAATTCATTAAAATCTAATGTTATTGAAAGTTGAATAGTTGAATAAAAATCAATTAATTAAACCAATTGATAAACAAAGGAATTTGGTTGTAATTAATATTCGTTGGTTGTTATATGGTTGTTAGTTGATTGTATATAATTCATTAAGTGTTAATGAAATTGAAAGCTAAAGTAATTGAAATTCAATTTGAAATTAAATGAATCTTAAATAGAATTGAATTTGAATTGGAAGTGAACCAACTTGAATATGAATTAGTGAATATAAACTAATTGAGAATGAATGTTAGTAAGACATCCACTGTAAATGAATCAAATGTGATTTAAATTGAAAACCTATTTCATTGAATATTAATGAGAATATGAATGAATATTTATTGGTTATGAATGCTAGTTGGTTGATGGTGGAATATATTGCTTTTACTGCATTTGCTATGTTGGCATATATAGTTATTATGTTGCTATATGTTGTATATCGATACTATTGTCTATATGCATGATTCTCATGTTGTTTGTTGAGTGTTTAGTAGGTGCGGATCACGTTTGCTTCGCATTTGGAGCTCGCTTTCGCGCTATATTAGCCATATATGCTTGCTAATAAAATATAAGGTACATATCTCGGATTAAATATCGTACTTTTATACCTTTTTCCCTGCGGGATGCCTCATTACTTGATGAGATGTATATTTGTGATATATATACTGTCATTTTTTTCCGGATCGAGCCGCGCAAAGGAGACTATGGCGAATTTTTCCGAAAATTTAAGGCGTTAGAAAAATTTGAGAAAATTGGAAATTTTTGAAAACTTTAACTTTGATTTGGAATTGAAAGTTAAACAATAGTAATTGTTTTTGAAAAGATAACTAAGTATGATTTGAAAACTTAGTAAAGATTTTGTAAGAAGTTTAACTATGGATTTTGGGAAAATTAATAGATTCTGTAACTTTTCTTACTTGTTAATTTCGAGGACGAAATTCTTTTAAAGGGGAAGATTGTAACGACCCAGGATTTTTAATAATTAAAATTTGAATATTTAATTAATTTTAAATATTAATAAGTGAATATATAAGTCAAATAAATTTTTATTTGAATAATTGGATTTAACTGAATACTTAAATCGATAATTTAATATGTTAAATTATGGAAATAATTGAAAATCGAGTTAAATATGACTGAAAATGATTTGTAAAATTTTATTTTATCATATTGAAGTTAGAAAGATGTTTTAGAACTTTTAAAATCGAATTAAAAGTTAATTTGTGAAAATTGAATATTTTAATATTAAATCGACTAGTGAAAATAGTCAATTTTTGAACAGTTTCAGAATTGGGCGAAACTAGTTCCATTGGATCCGTAATAGTTATTTATTACCGGATTTCAATTTTCGTGTCAATCGGAGTTATCGTTTGATCGTAGAAGCTCGAAACGCATCGAATTGTTTTTAATATTAATTTGGCGAGTTAAAATAGTCATTTTTCAAAAAGTCTCGGATTTCGACGAAACCAGTTTCATCGGATCCGTAATGTGATATTATTGTATGGTTTCAAATTTTGTGTCAATTGGATTTACCGTTTGTCCGGTACAAATTAAAACGCCTAGAAAATCGTTTAAATCGGTTTAATTCAAATTGAACGTTTATAGCCATAACTCGCACAGATGTCCGAATTAGCTTCCGAAACCTGTTCCATTGTGTTCGGAACGCGGGGTAAACCCTAGAAACGCTGGTTACGGCGCGTGAATCAGAGTTCGGAATTCTCGGATGAATAGTGTTCGATAAATTCCTATAAATAGCCCCCTTCCTTTGTAAATTTAAAAAAAATATAAAAACCTAAACTGTAACAACCCGCATATTTATCGAGTTTGTATTTAAATATTTTATTTAAATATTAACTCGTTAATCGGATTTTGGTCAGAAAAGCTACTTTTTGCAAACGGTCAAATTAGGACTCGAGACCACTTCCATTGAGTTCGAAATGTCGTTTACAACTTTTTTAAGTATAAACATCGATGGGTTTGGAGTTAGTGAAATTTCACTAACTTTTCCCGCTTTGGACTTTGGGTTAGTTTAGCCTATTAAGCCCAAGTTCCAACCCTCTTCTCCTCACTCTTCATAAATTTCCTAACTAATCAAGCTTTGGCATTAATGGTGGAGGGAATGGGAAATTAAAATTCCAAAACTCAAATTCAATTGCAATCCATCTTTCTACTCCAAATTCAAGAAGAAGACATTGGATTCAAGCTTCTTGTGCTTAGATAGAAGAAGGATTGATTCTTGCTTGCTTAAAACTTCATTTTCATTGATATTTGGTGTAAAGGTGAGATTTTATCTCACAATTCTAGCCTATAACTATATTGGACTGTTGGGAATGATTCCCTATCATTTTTGCATGCATATTAGCATTTGGTTTGGATTGGATTGGCGAAAAACTCCAATTTTTAGCGTTTTGGTGAATTTTCTGCACTTAGGTCGTTCTGGCCATTTTTAGGTCGTTCGGAGTTAAGTCGTTCGTCCATAGGTCGTGAGTCGTTCACGAGTTAACCCTAGGTCGTTCTGGCCATTTTTAGCTCGTTCGGAGTTAAGTCGTTCATCCATAGGTCGTGAGTCGTTTACGAGTTAACCCTTAAGTCGTGCAGCCCCTTCAGTCATGCAACCCTTAAGTCGGTTACGAGTTATCCCGATAGGTCGTTGGACCCTTAACTCGTAGGTCGTTGGACCTTATCTCGTTAGGTCGCTCCTGGCCTAACCCTTAAGTCGTGCAACTCTTAAGTCGTGCAACCCTTAAGTCGTGGAACCCTTCAGTCACGCAACTCTTAAGTCGGTCACGAGTTATCCTGTTAGGTCGCGACCTCTGTTAAGTCGGCCATGTTGGGTCGTGAGTCATCGTTAGGTCGCGAACACCTCTAGGTCGCAACCACTAAGTCGCTTGACCCCTTAGACCCCTAGGTCGCAACCATTAGGTCGCTCGACCCTATCCCTCTTAGGTCGTTAGACCCCCTTTTTGTCTTCACTAGGTCGTACCATTTTGGACGGGGCGCTGCCCCTTGGAACTCCGCGACCTGACCGGGCAGGTCAAACCCCGTAAGTGGTGGCGTTGCCCCCGCACCCCCACCTTGGGGGGTTGCCACCCCCCCTGCACCCCCCCTCCGTAGGGGATCTTATCTGAAAAACATTGAGCTGATTTCCTTGGATTTTATTCACATCTCCGTATGCGATTTTTGTGACTGATTGTTTCTACAATTGCTTCTGTGTTTTGTCACTTTATAATATAAAGGTTTCAATACTAGTAGTAAATATCAAAACTCTTTTAACAAACAATTTCAACTCTATTTTTAATAACAAAGCTCTTTTCTTAAACCGTTTTCCAATCTATTAGTATATACAAACCTTTACCTCACTCGGATGAGAAATCTAATTAAACGACTTAGTAAAACAAGTGGTATGAAACGCTTGCGTTCACTTCATCGGTTAATTCTTGGACTTGTTCGATTGAACCTCTTGTGACAATTTTATTAGTGAAGATTTACAGTTTGTTCGTAAATATTTAAGTTAAGCAAGTGTTTATGGGACATGAAGCTAAACTTCTATATTTACTAGCTTAGTGTAATTGACACTTCTCGTTGATCATGACGATCATTCTGATGATTTAGACTAGCAACTGTGTGATGTCTCTTATTGCGAGGTTAGACTAGACACCACTTGTGTGATTCCACTCACACATACCTTTTTGCTTTTTGGTTAGTCTGGACCTTAATCTGTGTGATTCCATTCACACATGTGGGGTAGCTCCCCTTGGTCTTCGGACCGTCATGTGATAGGCCTCTTTCTCTTTTCTATGATTTCTGGACTTCTTGCATTGATTTCTAGAATTTATGTCATTGACTTGTTATGAGTACAAGTTTGGGGTATGATGCCCTTTCCGAATCTTTGAGAAGATTCTTGTGATATTGATTATCTCTTATTGATTGATCTTCTGTTGATCATTATTTACATACTTATAGTGGTATGTCATTATGGATGTTTATGTTTATGCCTTATCTTTTATGTTATATCATGTCATCTGATATTTATAGCTAGACTGACCCGTTTATTATTTTCTTAAATAATACTCGGGTCAGACCGAGATGTTACAGGTGCTTCTGCTTGACTTCTTCCCAGGGATTCATCACTCTGACTTTTGGCTAACTGTTTAGATTAGCAGTTTTTGTTGTATACACTTGAGATGTAGACTCATAGTTGTATTCTTTTGTATAGCACGTGTTGCTATTCTTTTGTATTATCGTGGATCTTACTGACCACTACTCTGATGTACACTTTCATGTGTTAGTTATATATTCATATCTTCTTCCGCCTTTGTGATATGGATATCTGTGACTGATTTGTGATATGATTATTTCTATGTTTGTTTCCGAAGATTATTTATAGCCACCGTGTGATAAGCAATTACATGGATGGTCGCTCCTCAACAGCCTTATTCTCCGTGCTAGTTGACAGCACTACTCCGGAGTGTTCTTGGCTAGCGTGGGTATAGAGGTGGGGCGTCACAGCTTGGTATCAGAGCCAAACTTCGGAACAATGTAGAATAACTTAACAAGGATCATCATCCTAGGTCTATCTTAGGAGTCATACCATAGGATTAATTCGAGTCTTCGTACCGATTCATCCTATTTTCTTTATGATTCCTTGTTTTATCTATCAAGATTGCTTGATGTTCATTGGTAAATAACCTTCTTCCTTCTCTTCTTTCTTTCTTTAAGGAAGAGAATGTCTAGACCAGGCCGTCCCAGAACTGGATCATCTGGTGCTGCTCCTCCGGATGGAATTTTTATGACTGCTCAACAGCTTCTTGATTTAGTAACTAATGCTCAAGCAGCTGGAGCTAACCCGGAGCCTACTCACCCAAAGTCGGGATTTGCACGCTTGTGCAGCGATTAAACCAACTTGGGTGGGAAGCCCTTCAAAGGTTCGGAAAATATCATCGAGGTCCAGGCTTGGTTAAAATCATGCGATCGAATCTTTTCTCGCATGAACCTTATCGATCTCCACCGCGTTCAGGTGGCTTCCAGCATGCTCCAGGAGAGAGCATTGGACTGGTACGAACTCCTTATTTCAGAAATTAATGAAGCGGATCTCACCTGGGAGAAATTTCAGGGACGCTTCGAGTTAAAGTTTGTACCAGAAGCTGGGAAAGTAACCTTGGCTCGACGTTTTATAGACCTTGTTCAAGGTCAATCCTCTGTGACTGATTACGTCGCAGCCTTCGAGTCGCTTTCCAAATATGGGGTTGAATACATCAACACCCCATTGAAGAAGAACCAGAGGTTCGTTTATGGCTTAAATAAGAATCTTAAGAAGCCACTGCTCCTGAAACTAGAAGTCGCATTTGATCAACTCGTCGATATCGCTCTTCGTCTTGAAGAGGCTGATAGAGAGAGTGATGTTGAAGTGGAAGGCGCTAAACCAAACTTCAACAACAAGAAGAGGCCAAACAAATTCAAGGGTCCTTATCCCAACAAAAAGGGTAAGCAGGCAACCCTTGCGGCAAAGTCTCCTTCTCCTAGTGGTGCGAGTTGCTTCAACTGTGGGTCTGGGGATCATTATGCGAATAAGTGCTCTAAGCCCAAATCTTGTCGCTATTGTAAGAGCCCGGATCATTACATACATCAATGCCTCAAGCGTAAAGGCAAGAAGGAAGGAAAGTTGAATGTGGCTCAAGCCCCTGGCAACACATCTCGTGGCCAAGGTATTTCTCATTCCATTCTTGATGGTATTATTTTATTTCATGATCAACCTATTAGAGTTCTCTTTGATACGGGTGCATCCCATTCTTTTATATCAAAGGAACTGGTAGACACTTTTTCCTTAAGTGTTACTGCATTGATGACTTCTTTAAAAATTGCGAATCATGTTGGTGGATCCGCAACTCTTAGTTTGCTTTGTAAAGATGTGGAGATTATTTTTTGCGATTTTTCTTTCCTAGCCGATTTGCATGTCATGCGTTACTTAGGCTTTGGAATAATTTTGGGAATGGATTGGCTTAACCGTTATCAAGCCCATATCCTATGTCCTGAGCGGACTATTCATCTCCGACATCCACTATCTGTTAATCAGATTTCTGTTAATCTTAAAGATTCAGAATCCTGTTTGGTGGCATCTTTATATTCTTTAAATCCTCGTGATAACGATGATGATGATGAAGATGATATTATTTCTCGTATTCATGTTGTTCGTGAATTTTCCGACATATTCGAGCCCGTTTTAGGTTTACCACCTAAACGAGCAATTGAGTTCAGAATTAATCTTGTTTCTGGAGCTCAACCTATTACTCGTCCTCCTTATCGCATGTCTAATAAGGAAAATGAGGAGATGCGTAAACAATTATCTGAGTTGGAGATGAGGCAATTTATTCGCTCTAGTTCCTCGCCTTGGGGAGCTTCGGCTATTTTCGTAAAGAAATCCGATGGTACTCTGAGGCTCTGCGTTGATTATCGCAAGCTTAACGATCTTACTATTAAAAATAAATATCCTTTACCTCGGATTGATGATCTATTCGATCAGCTTAGTGGTGCTAAGGTCTTTTCACAATTGGACTTGGCTACCGGTTTCCATCAGCTTCGTATCGCTGAGGATAGCATTCCTTTGACATCATTCCGTACTCGATATGGATCTTATGAATGGCTTGTTATGCCATTTGGGTTAACGAATGCTCCAGCTTATTTCGTTGACCTCATGAATCGAGTTTTCAAAGATTTCCTCGATCGGTTTGTTCTCATATTCATTGATGATATTCTTGTGTATTCAAAAACCGAGGAGGAACATGAGAAACATCTTCAGATTATATTGGAAACACTTAGGAGTAATCAATTAAAGGCGAAATTTTCTAAATGCCACTTTTGGCAATCTCGTGTGAAGTTTCTCGGTCATATTATTTCCGAATCCGGGATATCCGTGGATCCTTCAAAGATTGAAGCGATTCAAGATTGGAAGAGACCGGAGAGTGTGACAGAGATTCGTAGTTTTCTCGGATTGGCGGGCTATTACCGTCGTTTTATTAAAGACTTTTCTAAGATTGCCGTGCCTCTTACTGGCTTGACTAAGAAGGGAGTTAAATACATTTGGTCGGACAAATGTGAAGCCTCTTTTCAGAAATTGAAAGAACTCCTTTCCGATGCTCCTATTCTTGTTATTCCCGAGGGGAATCAAGATTTTGTTGTTTATACCGATGCTAGTCACGTTGGTTTGGGTGCCGTTCTTATGCAAAAAGAACGTGTTGTTGCTTATGCTTCTAGGCAATTGAAGCCGGCCGAGACTAGATATGCCACACATGATCTAGAGCTCGCGGCTATTGTTTTCGCCCTTCGAATGTGGCGTCATTATCTATTGGGAGAGAAATTTATTCTTTACACGGATCATAAGTCTTTGAAATATTTATTTTCTCAAAAAGAACTTAATTTACGTCAACAGCGTTGGCTCGAGTTCCTTGCACCTTATGATCTTGATATTCTTTATACCCCCGGTAAGGGTAATCGTGTCGCCGATGCTCTTAGCCGTAAGCAACAAGCAGTTGTTTCTATGATGATATCCGAATGGAACGATCTCGAGATCTTATCCACTTGTGAGATTCGAGAGCGCGTATCCGATTTATGCTCATCGCTTGTTTTATGTAGCCTTGAGGCTCATCCTTCTCTTTTAAACCGCATTCTTGAAGCTCAAGGGCTAGATTCTGAATTGGCTCTTCTTGGCAAAAATGTTAAGGATAAAATTGATATTGAAGGTTTGAAAGACTTTGATATTGATTCTCGTGGCGGCATTCGAAAATTTGGTAGACTTATCGTACCAAATATTGGTGATCTTCGTAAAGATATTTTAGAAGATTTCCATCGTTCTAAATTCACCATTCATCCCGGTAGTAGTAAAATGTACGCTGATATGAAGCGACTTTATTATTGGGAGGGAATGAAATCTGATATTGCTAACTTTTTTAAGTGTTGCATGACTTGCCAACTTGTCATGGCCGAACATCAAAGGCCTGGTGGGTTATTGCAACCTTTAGAAATTCCAATTTGGAAGTGGGATCAAATTTCCATGGACTTTATAGATGGCCTTCCCCGTTCTCGTTCGGGTCATGATAGCTTATGGGTGATTGTTGATAGACTTACTAAATCCGCCCATTTTATTCCGGTTCGGTCTAACCGTACCGTTCCTCTTTTGGCCAAACTATTTGTCAAGGAAATTGTAAAATTGCATGGAGTTCCTACTTCTATTGTTAGCGATCGTGATCCATTGTTTACTAGTGGATTTTGGAAGAGTCTTCAAAAAGCTTTAGGAACGAAGCTTAATTTTAGCACCGCTTATCACCCCCAGTCCGATGGACAAACCGAGCGTGTGAATCAAACTCTTGAAGATCTTCTTCGTGCTTGTGTGCTTGATTTTGGTGGAAGTTGGGAAGATCATATTTCACTTGTTGAATTTTCCTATAATAATAGCTTCCAATCTAGTATTGGTATGGCACCTATCGAGGCACTCTACGGAAGGCCATGCCGATCTCCTTCTTGTTGGCTTGAGGCCGGTGAGAAGCTGGTTTTAGGTCCAGACTTTATTCGTGATTCCACGGAAAAGATTGAACTTATTCGACATAGGATGAAAGAAGCCCAGAGTAGACAAAAATCCTATGCCGATAATCGAAGAAGGAAATTAGAATTTTCTGTTGGGGATCCTGTTTTTATTCGTGTTTCACCTATGAAGGGTGTTGTACGTTTCAGTCGATCGGGGAAGTTAGCGCCTCGATATATTGGGCCATTTCCTATCACTAAACGTATTGGTTCCATGGCTTATCGCCTTGCATTGCAGGCTCAGTTTTCTGCTATGCATGATGTATTTCACGTTTCTCAATTACGGAAATGCCTTCGGGATTCCGATTCTATTCTTGAGCCTGCTGTTGTGGAAGAAATTGAAGTTTCGTCGAATTTAACTTATGAGCAGCATCCTATTCGAATTATAGCTTCTGAGGTTAAACGACTTCGAAATAAAGATGTTCCGCTTGTGAAGGTTCAATGGTCCTCAAATCCTAAGGATTGTTCTTGGGAATCCAGAGAATTCATCGAGCGTACACATCCGGACTTGCTTACTCCTGCTCCTTGAGGTGAACTTCTTATTTCAAAATTCCTCTTGTGTTAATATGCTTTTATGGTTGTTACTTTTTATTTCCATCTTATATATATTGCGAGGACGCAATTTCTTTAAGGAGGGGAGTCTGTAACAACCCGCATATTTATCGAGTTTGTATTTAAATATTCTATTTAAATATTAACTCGTTAATCGGATTTTGGTCCGAAAAGCTACTTTTTGCAAACGGTCAAATTAGGACTCGAGACCACTTCCATTGAGTTCGAAATGTCGTTTACAACTTTTTTAAGTATAAACATCGATAGGTTTGGAGTTAGTGAAATTTCACTAACTTTTCCCGCTTTGGACTTTGGCTTAGTTTAGCCTATTAAGCCCAAGTTCCAACCCTCTTCTCCTCACTCTTCATAAATTTCCTAACTAATCAAGCTTTGGCATTAATGGTGGAGGGAATGGGAAATTAAAATTCCAAAACTCAAATTCAATTGCAATCCATCTTTCTACTCCAAATTCAAGAAGAAGACATTGGATTCAAGCTTCTTGTGCTTAGATAGAAGAAGGATTGATTCTTGCTTGCTTAAAACTTCATTTTCATTGATATTTGGTGCAAAGGTGAGATTTTTATCTCACAATTCTAGCCTATAACTATATTGGACTGTTGGGAATGATTCCCTATCATTTTTGCATGCATGTTAGCATTTGGTTTGGATTGGATTGGCGAAAAACTCCAATTTTTAGCGTTTTGGTGAATTTTCTGCACTTAGGTCGTTCTGGCCATTTTTAGGTCGTTCGGAGTTAAGTCGTTCGTCCATAGGTCGTGAGTCGTTCACGAGTTAACCCTAGGTCGTTCTGGCCATTTTTAGCTCGTTCAGAGTTAAGTCGTTCGTCCATAGGTCGTGAGTCGTTCACGAGTTAACCCTAGGTCGTTCTGGCCATTTTTAGCTCGTTCAGAGTTAAGTCATTCGTCCATGGGTCGTGAGTCGTTCACGAGTTAACCCTAGGTCGTTCTGGCCATTTTTAGCTCGTTCGGAGTTAAGTCGTTCATCCATAGGTCGTGAGTCGTTTACGAGTTAACCCTTAAGTCGTGCAGCCCCTTCAGTCATGCAACCCTTAAGTCGGTTACGAGTTATCCCGATAGGTCGTTGGACCCTTAACTCGTAGGTCGTTGGACCTTATCTCGTTAGGTCGCTCCTGGCCTAACCCTTAAGTCGTGCAACTCTTAAGTCGTGCAACCCTTAAGTCGTGGAACCCTTCAGTCACGCAACTTTTAAGTCGGTCACGAGTTATCCTGTTAGGTCGCGACCTCTGTTAAGTCGGCCATGTTGGGTCGTGAGTCATCGTTAGGTCGCGAACACCTCTAGGTCGCAACCACTAAGTCGCTTGACCCCTTAGACCCCTAGGTCGCAACCATTAGGTCGCTCGACCCTATCCCTCTTAGGTCGTTAGACCCCCTTTTTGTCTTCACTAGGTCGTACCGTTTTGGACGGGGCGCTGCCCCCTGGACCCCCGCGACCTGACCGGGCAGGTCGAACCCCGTAAGCGGTGGCGTTGCCCCAGCACCCCCACCTTGGGGGGTTGCCACCCCCCCTGCACCCCCCCTCCGTAGGGGATCTTATCTGAAAAACATTGAGCTGATTTCCTTGGATTTTATTCACATCTCCGTATGCGATTTTTGTGACTGATTGTTTCTACAATTGCTTCTGTGTTTTGTCACTTTATAATATAAAGGTTTCAATACTAGTAGTAAATATCAAAACTCTTTTAACAAACAATTTCAACTCTATTTTTAATAACAAAGCCCTTTTCTTAAACCGTTTTCCAATCTATTAGTATATACAAACCTTTACCTCATTCGGATGAGAAATCTAATTAAACGACTTAGTAAAACAAGTGGTATGAAACGCTTGCGTTCACTTCATCGGCTAATTCTTGGACTTGTTCGATTGAACCTCTTGTGACAATTTTATTAGTGAAGATTTACAGTTTGTTCGTAAATATTTAAGTTAAGCAAGTGGTTATGGGACATGAAGCTAAACTTCTATATTTACTAGCTTAGTGTAATTGACACTTCTCGTTGATCATGACGATCATTCTGATGATTTAGACTAGCAACTGTGCGATGTCTCTTATTGCGAGGTTAGACTAGACACCACTTGTGTGATTCCACTCACACATACCTTTTTGCTTTTTGGTTAGTCTGGACCTTAATCTGTGTGATTCCATTCACACATGTGGGGTAGCTTCCCTTGGTCTTCGGACCGTCATGTGATAGGCCTCTTTCTCTTTTCTATGATTTTTGGACTTCTTGCATTGATTTCTAGAATTTATGTCATTGACTTGTTATGAGTACAAGTTTAGGGTATGATGCCCTTTCCGAATCTTTGAGAAGATTCTTGTGATATTGATCATCTCTTATTGATTGATCTTCTGTTGATCATTATTTACATACTTATAGTGGTATGTCATTATGGATGTTTATGTTTATGCCATATCTTTTATGTTATATCATGTCATCTGATATTTATAGCTAGACTGACCCGTTTATTATTTTCTTAAATAATACTCGGGTCAGACCGAGATGTTACAGGTGCTTCTTCCTGACTTCTTCCCGGGGATTCATCACTCTGACTTTTGGCTAACTGTTTTGATTAGCAGTTTTTGTTGTATACACTTGAGATATAGACTCATAGTTGTATTCTTTTGTATAGCACGTGTTGCTATTCTTTTGTATTATCGTGGATCTTACTGACCACTACTCTGATGTACACTTTCATGTGTTAGTTATATATTCATATCTTCTTCCGCCTTTGTGATATGGATATCTGTGACTGATTTGTGATATGATTATTTCTATGTTTGTTTCCGAAGATTATTTATAGCCACCGTGTGATAAGCAATTACATGGATGGTCGTTCCTCAACAGCCTTATTCTCCGTGCTAGTTGACAGCACTACTCCGGAGTGTTCTTGGCTAGCGTGGGTATAGAGGTGGGGCGTCACATAAACCTAATATGCAGCCGCCGGCCCTAGGTCCTATGGCCGAAAATGCTCCTTCCTTCTCCCTCTCTTTTCTTCGAATCCAAGCAACGATTCGTGAAACTTTCTAAATGAAAGTTGTAGAGCACGACACGATCTATAAATCCAACGGTGGAGATCGTGTTTGGAGTTGTGGATCGATGAGAATTTGGGCTCAAAGGCCATGCATTCGAGCACGAAATACGAGGCGACGGCAGCGCTAGGGGGGTGCGGTCGGCCGGCGTGGGGAGCTCTGGTGATGGCGCTTCGTTTGGCGTCGCTTGATCGATGTATAAGTGGACGAGGAGGGGGGCGAAATTGAAGTGAAGAAGGCAGCGATGGGTTTGTGTTCTCTGTCGCGTACGTGAATGGGAGAGGAGAGGGAAAGAACGGCTGTGATAGGGGGGTGCGAACGAACGACCAAGATTTTAGGTTAAAATTAAATAAATGTTGTAATTTAGTTATATAAATTCGTGTAAACTTTGAAAAATCATATCTTTTTCATACGAGGTCGAAAACGCGCGAAACCAGTTGCGTTGGAATCGTATGGACGAGCACTACGCGATTAAATTGGATTGGAGTCGTTTGGAGTTAGTGACAATTTTGCGTAAAATTAAACGTCCGTTTAATTTTATTCGAAATAAATCGCTAAAACGAAATTTAAATCAAGGTGAGAACTTCTCACTCAATTGAATCAGTTTCGATTTTAATTTTAAATAGTTAGATTTAAAATTATTGAATGCATGTTTGAATGATGATTGTTATCTATTGATTGTTAAAATAGACATTATACGCCGTTAGTAAGCGGATGTTATTTATTAAAAACATATACCGCGAATATTTCATAAACAGTAAAATTGGTATTATATATGATAGCAATATATATATATATATTGGCATATGTATATATTGGAGTTATTGATTTCCCGCATTTGTATAGCGGATGAGACCCTATTGCACGGTCTATTAAGTGGATAATATTTTAAATCCCATATACCGCGATAATTCCGTACTGGAGCGGAATTGGTATTGTGCTAATGTTTGTGGATGCAGGAAAACAGGTTGGAGGGATCCAACTGGATTCCTCAACAGTTTTTATTTGATTTCGAAAATTTTGATATTCGTTGATTATCATATCGATATATGATATCGTTGTTGTCGTGGTTGACTATTTGGTATGTAGCATCATTGGACCAAATTTTGGAATTTTAAAAGGGATTTCAAAGTGATTTTTGAAAGTATACGTTTATAAAATATTTTTGGGAATTTATCCATTTTAAATAAATAAACGTATAATTTTAATGTTATAAAAATTATGATTTTTTGAGAAATATAGTTAAAGATTGATTTTTGAGAAATATGGGTTAATGTTTTATAAAATTATGATTTTTGAATTTATTATAAAAAGTTTAACAATAGGATTTATGAAGTTTGATTTTTTTATAAATCAGAAATGATGGAATTTCAAAGAAATTTAAAGATGTTTTAAAAGAATAATATAAATTGATTTGTATAAAAAATTTATAAAATAGATATTTATAAATTAGAATATTTTGAATTATAAAACGAGTTTTTATAAGTGTTAGAATGAATTATGAATGAATTTTATAAATGAACGAAATTTATAGAATTATAAACGGTGAAGTTATAAATGGAATTTTATAAGCAGTAGGTTTATAAAATTTGAAAAGTTAATTGAAGAATGGATTTTTGATAAATAAATGAATCTTATAAATTATAAGATTTATAATTTAGAAAGTCTTAAAAGGAACGATTTTGTAAAATAATTGTTTTATAAGTATTTAACTTATAATATGGACTTCTGGTTCATAATTGAGATATGAATTGAGATAGGTTAATAAAGGAATTTATAAAAGGAAGTTGTTATAAAATAAATAGAAATGGAATTTATAAACGTTGTTTTATAAATTCGCAAACGACTTATTTTGATAAGTTAATTTTTATAACTTATTTATGAAGTTATATTCACGTTTTAGACAGTGAATAATCCTTTAAAATAAAATGTATAGAAAGGATGAAATTGATTAACGTAGTATATTCACGTTTTTGAATAGTGAATAATATGTTAAAAAAATGTTTAGATTTGATGTTTTAAATAGAATTAAAACGATCTAACGATGTTTTAAAATGTGTTGAGATTCGAAACCATAGATTTCAACATCTATTGTTGAAATAGACGTTTTCGAGAAATAAAAGGAAATGGTGGACTATAACACTGTTGTTATAGTAAATGATTTCCGAAAGGAAATGTTTTGTATAGTATTGGGATTTATATATCTATTTTAATTTCGAATCCCTATACTAGTGATCTTGGGTTGTCGTAACGATGTTTTACGTAACATTCGTTTTGGCCCAAATAAATATGTTTAAGAGAATGATTTCCTTAAAGAATGAAATATATACTTAATCTCGATTTAAGTATATTGAATATTTTCCAAGTGTTGAAAATAAATAGGTTCATGAATTACTTATTAAATAAGTATGGAAATGTTTTCCAATATAAAGTGAATATTAGAGAATTTATCTTTTTAAAGATAAATTGAAATGAATAATTGAAATCGTATATTCATAGATAATTTTAGAATATAAATTCACTATGGAATTTATAGAAAGGGGAAATTGTTTAAAAAATAAATATTGATTTATTTTTGACATATTGAAATTATATATCTAGTAAAGATATTTTTGGAAAATAAATAATTTGGAAAATTATTTAGAATCTAGTGATGTGTGCATATCCATTGATAGTTCAATAACCGACTATTAATATTTACCTTTGAATGGGTATTTGATGTGATTTGTTTGAATTTGAATGCCACACTTATTTTTGAATAAGCGCTCACTATTCGGGTTAACCGGGAAAGGACCATGGGGTCGTATAACCCATTCCGAATATGTGATACGTCGTTATGAATTGCATTTGATGACCGGTGTTGAAGACCGGGTATGTGCGAAAGCGATAGGATGACCTATCAATTGTCTCTGCACTGGGTAGCTCCTGGTATAGAGATTCCCTAAGTGATGGGAAATTCGATCGGGATTGTGAATACCTGGATTGCAAGGGCTTCGTAAGAAGTTCCTTCGGTTCTGTTCGAGCCCGGAACAGACTTGTATGGATTGTATGTCTGACATTACAAATTGAGATATAAAGCCGACTTCTTTCAAATATATTTCTGTTGGTGGCGGAGAATTTATTCTTTTAGCTTAACACCCTTCTCTGAGACGTACGAGCTCAGAGGTTATGTAGTTGAAGGTTATCAGCGATATATTCCCAATTTGGTAATGTGACATGCTGAGTGTTGCTGTGAAATGATCATTGTGTTGATTATTTGTGATAGGATCATTTATTTGATCGTCTATCCTGGTGATCATTTCTATGATCATTCGTTGACCCAAAGCATGTCTTTTGTATAAAGTACGTTTTTGTGGACGTGACTTCGTCGGGCCTCACACCCCGAGAATGGTCAAAACAGGAAAGATGCAGCAAGGTTATGAGGGGTAGCGCCCTTTAGGATATGTGCATTTCCTTCTGGAAAAGGGTGGTATCATGGTATGGAGCCCAGATACTTACTCATGTTGAAAACACTTTATGATTGTGTGAATTGATTACGAGCGCTCGGTGAAAGGTCCCAAAGGACCGGGGGATGGCATATTCGGTCAGTTGTTACTCAGTTAGGGGTAACCCGGCCTTGTGTTGGTAGAGATCCGGTTTGGTTCTCGGGGATGTCCATCCAGAGGCATTCTCATGTGGCAATGGGAAGTTCCTTGGCCTGATCATTCGTTGGAAATCCAATTCCCAATACGAAACTTGTACGGTATTAGTTGTAGAACCTGCCATTCACTTATGGTGGTCACCACTGCTTGGATGGTAGCTATCGTAGGCATACGATAATGGTCGTATGTTGGCTAAGATTTATATTCTACTTTCGAAATGAATTTTTCTTACACTATACACTAGTAATAATATCAAATGTTATTTTAAATGCGTATCAAGCATCTTTGACTATCATAAGGAGAAATCTCCTCCGATTCTGCGTTTGCATTGTGTGTGTGCGCGGGAGGCCTTATGGTAGTCTCATTTTTAAAAAGCATTGCGAATTGACTTTAAAAATATTCCTCTATTTTGATTTTTAAAGATAAATAAACTGTTTTGAGTTCTCACACCAGTCACATGACTGACTCGGAGTATATTGTTTTCCTTCCTAAACTCTGGGTGCCCACCAATTTCCACACGGGCAGTCAAGAGTTAGGTTTATCAGGATATTCTGGATATTCTGGAGTTGCTGGAGGCAAGATGGATGGCATGGCGTATTACTAGTATATAGTATTTCTTTTTCCGCTGCATTGTTTGTTGTTGTACACTCTGATGATGATGTAATGTAATGTATATAATGTAATAACTGATATAGTTCTTTGTTTAAAGATTATTCATTTATTATTATATGTTGTTCCGCTGCGAATTGTGAGATTCTGTTGTTGTTGTGTTGTGTTCTGTTCCGTTATATTTTCTATTTTCTTCTCTCTATTTTCTACCTTCTTATCCCTTCTTCTATCCTTTTTCTTCTTTTTAAACATTGATAATTCGTATTTCTGTTCATCTTGAATTAATCTATGGAGATTAGTGTATATTCAAGGGGTACGGACTTGCGGGTCACCACAAGAGTGCAAAGACCAAATTACCCCTTAATCATATTTTCCAACTCAAACTTCATTTCCAAGCCTCCAAAGGACAAGCATTTGCAATAAATGGTGGGTAATAAATGAAACTTTTATTGAAATTCTTATTATTAATTTTTATTCCAAATATAAAGTGTGATAACATTTTAAAAGTTATTTAAAACCAAAATCAAATATATTACAACTTTTAAAAATTTGTTATTCGATACACAGTTGAAAATCAAAAAATTACATTTCGGCCACACTTCTAGTTTTTCATCAAATTATTTATTTATGTAACCAAAATTTTAAAAATAAATTTTCTATCTTTAATTTTAATTTAAAAGAGAGTT
This sequence comes from Allium cepa, assembly GCA_030765085.1. Classification (NCBI taxonomy): domain Eukaryota; kingdom Viridiplantae; phylum Streptophyta; class Magnoliopsida; order Asparagales; family Amaryllidaceae; genus Allium; species Allium cepa. The sequence goes on along the minus strand of CM060934.1, from coordinate 362,680,831 downwards.
ATTAAATTAATAATAATGATTAACTGAATATTTAAATTGAATATTCACAAATTTAAAATGACAAAATTCTAGGTCTTACATATACAACACCTTAAACTTTATTTATGAAATAATAACTATTTTTCAGTGTTGACTAAAATTTAGTCACATTTTTATTTCAATATTAATATTATGAATATCTGTTATAAAATAACAATATAATAGTGGTATTAATGATGCATTATGTAATGACCCATACTTTTCGATAATTGAAAATAGTTAATTTAATTAGATTTTGTAATTTAATGTCGGAAGAAATTAAAATTTTGTGATTTATTTAATGAGAATAATAACTAGAGTGAAATTCAATAATGTTAATTTAAGACAATTGATAATTATTTTAATGAAACTTCAATTAATTGAAAAAATGATGGTAAACATAAAATGTAATTATAAATTGAAATTAAAAGAAATAAACCAAATTTTATATTAATTGGTGAAATAATATGTAACTAATTGTAATTGGATGAAATTAGTGTTGTGTAAATAGTTAGAACATTTATTCGTAGATAATAAACTAAAAATGTGATTAAATTAAGTAAAACGTGACAATTATGATACGTTTCCTATTTATTTCAGCTATTGAATTAAACTGGAAATCAATTGAAATTAAATGTAATTAAATATTACTTTAATGGAAATTAAGATAAAATTGGAGAATATTAATGTAATAAGATATAAACCAATGTTAACTGTGTTCATAGATTGATTGAATAAAAAGAATGAAATCAAATTAAATCAATTTATTGGAATTAAATTACAATTAATAGGATTTAATTACAGTTGAAATTGAACGATGTAATTAGTGCAATATTTAACACTGAATGGATATGTAAATTTGTTTTAAATTATTGTAAATGTCTAAGTAATCAAAAATAATGAAAATTGTTAGTTATTAAATTTGTAATTAAAAAGTGATTTAATCAATTTAATAATAATTTATTTAATTAATGTGAAAATAGCTATTTTGGCCACTGTCTTTGATTTCAACGAAACCAGTTTCCTCAGATCCGTAACAGTGAATTATTGTAGAATTTCAAGTTTTGTAGCGATCGGACTTGTCATTTGATCGTACGGACTCGAAACACATAGATATCAGTTTAATGAAATCAATTTGAAATAAGTTGATTTTAAAAGCTCACTTCTTCATACAGTGGAATTAGGACTTGTCACCTGTTCCATTGAGTTTACAAATATCGAAAACATCTATTTTGATATATGGGATGACCTGCTTTCGTTTTGGAAGTAGAATGAGCTTTTAAGGGCGTTATTGTCGTTTTGAATTAATTCGATATGCTGTTCTTTCTTATCAGGACTTGTCCATAAATAGTCTTGTTTCCCAAACCCTACCAGCCTTTTTTACTTCTTATCTTTGTACGTACAATTCCATTTGCTTCTCTCTTCTCAATGGCAGAAACCAATTCAGATTTCAAACCCAACAATTCAATCTCCAAATCAATTTCAAAATTGAACTCCTCAAAACTATGTCATATTATATACTGTTTCAAAGCACTCGATGAGCGTAACCCAGATCTGAAATTCGTTTTTTAATTGGGTTCATCATTTGGCCAGAAATCGAAGATGAACCACAGCCGTCTATTCTAGGTTTTAGACGATCCAACGGTGGATCGTTGCCCGTTCGACGATCGCGAAGCGGCAATTGGAAGCTGACGTCGAGCAGCACCCATTGGTATTATTCATTCATGCCAGAGATGACCAAATTTCCTTAAACAGCATGCTAAAGACTGTGGCGGCGACAGGAACTTCAGGTGAGGTGGATGCGGTTGCATGAACCAGAGGAGGGCGGTTGGACGTAGCAAAGGTGGTAGGTAGTAGGCGCTGATCTCGACGATGGCCCAAGTAGAGGCATGCATTCATCAATGTTCATCAGTGGTTGGATGCTATTATGTACGTGAGTTAAATGAATACGCGTTAGGGTTTCGACGAGAAATTACAGTATAGCCCTTGATTTAATTTTAATTAATATTACGCTTATAGTGTTCTAACCATCATATATTTTGCATACGAGTTCGGATTTATATGCGGTTTTCTCCGCTGCAATCGTATCGAAGTTCCAGACATTTTAGAACTAGTTTGGATGAATTTTGAGAATTTTCAATTTTGGGCCTTATTTTGGATTTCAAATCGATTTGAAATCAAAGGTGAGTGCTTTAATCCACTCACAACTACTAGATTATCTTATGTAAGTTGAATAAATTTACGATGTAATTAGAAATTAATTAGTTGATGTTTGGTATTTAAATTGTCATTCCAGTTAAATATGACATTTATTGCATTTAATCATCATTTAATTTAATATTGAATTTAATTGTCAATTGAACACCTGTAGTTGATAATCAGTTAATTGATGTTATTTATTGATCTATTAAATGGCGATTGTGATACATTTTTGATTGTTGATATTAGATGACTAGATGTTATATGTTTATATTGTTATAACAATGCAAGTTCCATATGGGATGAAATGATACATACTCGAACGATTTGATAGATTAGGAGAAAATAGTTATGAGTTGAAATGATAGACTCAAGAGATTTCATGGATATGTAATTAAATTCGGGATTGCGGGTTAAAATGTTATATATCCATGAATATAAAGTAATTACGAATTGAAATGGTAAATATCCGTATCACTTGACCATAGGGCAGAGAATTATATACGGACAACGGGTTGATTAAATTAAACGATTTTAGATCCTTAAAATTTTGAATTCAGTTAAACTATATTTCGAGATAAATTTTATTTTCATAAACTGAATTTTCGAAATCCAAGCTTTAAATGTTTTAAACTGGAATTGATTTAATGAATTGTTTAAAGAAATAAAATGGAAATTTCAAAGTTGAATTTTTGAAGCATAAATGAAATTTGTTGAAATTGAGTTATTGAAATTGTTTAAATATAACTTTGAAATCTCTTCAACTTGAATTGGGTTAGATTGATAATTCAAACATGGATTTGAAATCGATTTTAATTAAATGGTTTAATGGGAATCTGATTTTTAAAACCAGTCTATGTTAGTTGAATTGAAAGCTGGACAAGGTCCAAATGTGTTGAAATGGAAGAAATGGCTTAATTTTGATATTAATTCCAAATTAAATTATTTTAATTTAAACTATTTAAAGATTTATTATTTTAAACTCCCAATTTTAAGGTTTTCAAACTATTAAACTAATTTAAATCTATTTTCAACTATTTTAAACCATTTTAATCAATTTAAACTATTTAAACCTTTTTAAAACTATTTAATCTACTTTAATCAATTTAAATTATTTTAAAACTATTTAATTTATTTTAAATCTATTTAATCTATTTTAAATCTATTTAAACTATTTTAAATTTATTTAAATTATCTTAAATCTATTTAAAACTATGATAATCCATTTTTAAATTATTTTAAAGTATTTCAAACTATTTATAATTTATTTTCCAACTATACTAAACCATTTAAACTATTTATAACTATCTAAACTATTTCTAAATTCCAAACGATATAGAATGGAAGTAGTTATATTTACACCCTTGATTTAAAAGCAAATATGGTTAAATGATGTAATAACCTAAGTAGCGGTTTAAATGACAGAATCGAGTAAATATAATGATTTTGAAATAAGGATTCAATTTACCTATATTATCGATATGATTTCGAAAATGAATATCATTTTGGAAGTAAATTTAGTTTCGAAAGTGATATGGTTCGAAATTGAATATGATAATTTGATATCAATTATGAATCGATTTTTGGAAATGTAAAGGAACCATCCCATGTGAAATAAGCATTTGGTTGTCAAAGAGACCGAGATCGGATATTTTCATTATCTGCTAATACCGAAAACCACTTTAACAACTGTGTACGCGGTGGAGATTCCAAAATTGAAGTAGGATGGTTTGGCGAACGATCCTGTATAAGGTATTTACGTGACACTGACTCCCGTGAGTCAGCTTAGATGTGACTATAAAAGGAACCATGTCCGGCCAAGTGAGGTCATTCCTCCTATCAGACATGCTTCTTCGATACCATGTTACAATTTTTTGATGATTTAGTGGCCACCTCTTGATTTTGATTATGGGAATGTGTTCTGAGGTGGGAGGTAGTAGCTGCCATGCATTACCACAAGTTCGGATCCGCAATTGGTAGAATCCTATCCCGCCATTGCCTCGAGCGTCGTGTTCATTTACCCTATCATGCCTTCTACAAGTTTGGTTTGTACCATACCTATGGAGTGCCCTCTGATAGCCCTCCAGTTTACGAAGGAATTACGGTATTGTATAAAATCTGGGAATATATAAATACATGTTAAGGGGGATATGGGTAACACCTTAATGCTATTTTAATACTTTATTGTAGACACTATTATAATAGTGTATTGTACTATGTATGTAGATAGTTTAACAGATCCTTAAGAGATGGAAATCCTGAACATCTCTTAAGTTATTGCACTCACGTTTAACACTGGATACCACACTCATATTTATTTATTATTGATTTAACTCACGTAAGATCGTTTTGTTCTGACTCGAGTGTTTTGTCTTTTCAATTCGCTCGATTTTGTCTAAGCTTTTCAGTTTATCAAATACTGATTTTTGGAGGACGAAAACGAAGATTTAATACTGTTATTATTTATTATATTTATTCCACTACATCATGTTATTCCACCGCATTATTTATATATTTATGTTCTATGTAACTCTGATCTTTATTATAAAAGTTTATCAAATGTTATTTGTAAGCAGCTTCATGAACTGTTTATTTGATTATCATATTTTGTCATTCCGTTGCCAGATCCTGTGTTTGTTTTTCTTTCTTTCTTTGCTTTTTCTTATTTAACAATCCTCCCTTTTGAATGGTTTGAGTTTGACATGTTTGGTTTATTGTCGATTTAAACTGTTCGAAAAGGTGGGTTGTTACACATTGGAAAATACAAAAGCATCTAAATTTATTTGTAATTATTTTGGAATTATGGACTAAGCCATAGTTTTAAGAAATAATCTTTGATTATATGATTTTGAATCATATGGTTCTAGTAAATTATCTCTTAGACAACTAAGGGAAGGTCACCCATTCAATGGGAGCATTATAAGAGTTTATGAACCCTACTAGATGATACATGTAGATTATGCAATCAAAGTATATTAATTCCAAAAAAGTTCCACATATTTCGTTGTATTCACTAACGAGTTGTCACAAACGTGTACATGTATATTTTATTGACATGTAGCATGTCTATGATATGCTCATAGAATATAAATGAAGGTAAATAAATTAACATGCAATAGAAAATAAAAATGATTCAATTTGATCGAATAGGTGAGTATATTGAAAAGTGTTACAAACATACCTAAAATGAATAATGATTGAATCTCAAAAGTCACTCTTCCTTATGATACATAATGATTCAACAATAAGGAGCAATCGAACTTTGTTGAGCAAAGTACGATTAATGATGAGTGAATTTGAGTTTACTTCTTTATATAAGGTTGTGTACTTAAGAGTAGTAAACAAGGTTAAAATTAATTTTATATAAAAAATAGTTCACAAAATCATTTAACACCAGGGTTTATAACAAAATCCAAAGTATCCTAGGCCATGGAGTTGGCAGGTTGTGTGAGTGAAAGACTACACGTAACAATTGTACGTAAAGGATCTTATATGGATCACCCCAAAGGAAATTTGGAAACAATCGTCATTGGAACATAAGTATCGTAAAATAAAATCAAATCAATTTTATATATCTAAGGCTATTCATAAAATGTTTATGAATACCTGTTCCGTTATACTGAGAAACAACCATTGTTTCAATAAACATCGACTTCATACCGAAAGAATTCCTTCTAGAAATATTTGGTACTAAAAATGAATTTAGATACGATCTAAAGATGAAATTGATTATGTGGGATGAAATAAAATTAAAAAATCTAAATAAACATAGTGCATTAGATTGTCTAATAAATACTCTTGCACGTTGAAGAGAAACTATGAGTTTCTTACCAATGTTGAAAATACGTAACCTCGGTTCTCCGTTAAAACATTAAGAGTATTGGTTCTGACATGTTGTATGATGCACAAATCTGAAAAGATTCCAAGTATATTACCAAAATATAATTTTGATAAGTGTACCCCCGATGAGATATAATCCATCGATCACAAATATTTCTTTAAGACCAATACTAATGGAGTTGGAATATAATGAGAAACATTGATATAAATAATATTGTAATTTCAGCTGTTGAAATTAGCATAATAGACTTGTTATTCAATGTGCTCAAGTTAATTCGGGTATACTCACAAAATTATCACTTTGTACGACTTTGTATTTTGGTATATATATGCTAAAATGGAATACGATAACTAATGATTTAGAATAGACTATTTGCACTAAAAGACCTAAGTGTGTTGAAGTCAGTGGGCATGATATTAAGTTTGTGGGTTTTTTGGATATGAGCCTAAAAATGATACAAACGAATCATTCTATGTGCATCAGAATTGAACAAGTATTTTGGTAGAAATATCAAATAATTTGATTTTCAGTCAAAAATGGGAGGAAGCATGTGTCTATGAGAAAGAACCACTAAAAGGTACATAAATATTTCTAGACTATAAGTAAATAATATAATACTGATTGTTAACGATGTACTTAATTTAAAATGATTACTAGTTTATTTGTTTAATACTCAACGTTAGATTTGTAAATTATAAATTTTATAGTAAGTATAAAGGATGTTGGGAATGGCCCAAACGATATGCAATGACACCTTATTAAAATGTTTCATATGGAACATGTAAGATGGATTATTTATGAATTGGCAATAAGAATTATCATACACGTTATATTGTCTACAATATCGTAATTTTCTTATGTATTTGATGCGTGAATAAACAGTCATATCCAAATTAAGATCACTAAGTGGTAGAGTATACTCAAGTATTTACGAGATACTAGAGAATTTTTTACAGAAACAACAAACTCCTTATGAAGGGGTATCCAGACGCAAACTTCATAAGTGATTTTAAGTACATTATGTCAGTATCAAATTAATGTTCTATTATCTGATGTTCTGAATGAAACTAAAAGTTATGACCAAGTCAACGAAAAGGCTAAGTACATTGCGTTAAATAGTGCTAAAATAAAAACAATGCATATAAATATAAAAGCATAAATTTATAAACGAGCTAGGGATGATAAAAAGCATTAGGAATACTACATCATTGTTATATGATAACAATGTAATAATAAGATCCCACCAGAAGTCAAGAAACATACTCCGAAGAGTTTAACATGATAAAGGTGTTATCCCACCCTTTGGTCAAGGCTGGAATATCAATAAATTAGCTACAAAAGGATGGATGTCAGGATTAGAAATCGATTGGAAACAAGGTTGTGATCGATGTCTTCAAAATTTTGCTGAGCTCCAATCAAGACGGGATCGATTGGGGATGATGATCAAGGCTAAGAGAGGCTACGTTTCAATTTTCAGGTCAAATGGAGTTCGTATGCTCGAGATATGGATGGGTTAAAGTATGAGAGTACTGGTTCGTATCGACACATTTCGTATCGATCGGTTGGCAACATTTCGAATCGATGTTATTCGGATCGATCGGCAGTGATTCGACTCGATGCTGTTCATATCGATCGACAGTGATTCGAATCGATAATGTTCGAATCGATCAGGATGGAGACAGGCGGCGTGCATTATGTCGACGTCTTCGTATCCATCAGGTAAGGCTTCATTCGTATCCATCCGAAAATCTAGTTTCAAGTCCATCTGTTGGCCCTTCGTGCATTTTTCGTATCGATCGATAAAGCCTCCTGTATCATTATTTCATATCGATCGAACAAATCGATACGAAACATACTCTTGGAATCGATACGAAAAAGGGTATGAATTGCAGCGATGCGAGCAGTTGGATACGAGCGTTGCAAAATTATGGACACGAATGAAATCGAAGCATGGATGTGAGCGAAGAGCGTCCATGATTCCAGGGAAGAAGCATTCAACTTGGCATAAAGTTAGGATCAGGCATGGGAAATAGCGCCATGTCAATAGATAGGCACGCGCCTTAGATCGATGTGAAGAAGATGGATGCGAAGGCATCGATACGAGAACGTTCCATGTCAAAAAGCCCAATTCGTATCGATCATATCTCCTAAACCACAGGTCCAAATGCTATGAAATTTTCATAGGAGCTTACGTACAAGCCAAGGAAGGTTCATGCCAAGTTTCGACTCTATTGGACCAAATCTTGATCGATACAAAATTGATACGTATCGATCAGGGATCAATCTGAAACTTCCTGGGATCGATCGCGTGGGCCCACTCACATGCCAGAAGGAGTCTCCCAAAGTTTGAGCGAGGTGTCAGCTTCCTACGCCTATAAATAGCCTCCTAGAGCCTATAGAAAAGGGATCTTTTGGGCAGTCGGACGTCCAGACTCTGCCGGATTCGACTTTACACTTTACCATTGCTGTTGTACTTAAATTTCTTCAATATAATTGCTATAATCAGCTGTAACCAGCAAGGAAAGTCAATAAAAGATTAACATTCGAAGTGGACGTAGGCCGGAGATAACTGAACCACTATAAATCTCGTGTCATTGTTTGTTACTTTTGAATTGTCATTCTCTATTTTGCTCAAATTTGAGATTTGTGTCCGAATATTGCTGATCTATATTCATATACTAGTGCTTTTACGACATTTGGGGTTTGTGACCAATTTTGGCGCAAACACTTTGGTGCCCCAACGCAGGATCGAACTACAGACCTCAAGTTTACAAGATTTGGGATTTAGGTTTGAAGGTTCAAGGATTCAGATCTAGAGAATTATGACAAGGCAATCGGGTAGGAGATAGAGGACAGAGAGAAGTCAACATGAGGAAAGCCAGGAGGCTTCATCAGGAGACAGCCAGACTTCAGCTTTCATCACCCGAGATGAAATGGAAATGATGGTGGGAGCGATGCATGAAGAATTTCTGAAAAGGCAAGAGGAGATAATGCAGAACCTCCTTAGACAGGTTGGAAAAACAAGGATAGTCGGAGCTTCAGGAGTTTAGATCCACGTGGCTGGAGCAGAAAGACAAAACAGGCAACCGAGTGGAGTAGTTCAACAAGGTAGAGCCCATAATCAGCATGCACCTGCTAATCTGGGTGAACCCAGGCTCGAGGGCGCACCACAGGATAACGATGGACCAGTTCATAGAGAAACTCCAGTTGACACCGGATAATAGGATGTTAGCAAGAATGTAAGAGCACGTGATGAAGAGTATGTACCAGAATTCCCTCGGGGACTCGGGGGGCAACCCCTGACGGACAACGCTGGATTGGCTGAGATTATCAGATGAACTATGCACGGAGGACTGACAAATAGAGATCTGGAAGGGGTAAACAGGAGTCTGTTTACTCATGAAATCAGGATAGCTCAGAATGCACCAGAGTTCAAGCTACCTAACATGGAGATGTACGATGGCAAAGCTGATCCAACTGATCACTTGATGTGGTATATAAGAAACATAGAGGTGCTGGGGGCATCGGAGGAAGTTATGGCCCGATGTTTCCCTTTATACTTGACGGACATAGCTGCTATGTGGTTCAGGCAGCTGGAAGAGGGGTCTACCGGGACATGGACAAAACTGGTAGACAGGTTTCTGTAACAATTTCGAGTCCATATTAAAAGTCCGAAAAACATGATGACGCTAATGTCAGTAAAGCAAAGGATGGATGAATCGCTAAGAGCTTTCCTAACTCGGTTTAATGAGGTGGTTGCTTCGGTGGATCATCCAGATCCATCAGTGGTTTTAATGGCGGCAGTATCAGGGGTCAGAGAGAATTATGAATTCAAAGTATCTCTAATAAAGGACCCGCCACTGGATCTCGGGGAATTCTTTCACGAAGCTGAGAGATTCCTTCGGCAAGAAGATGCATGCACAGATTTAAAGTTAAAGGTGGCGAACGCGACTGAGGATGGAGGACCATCAAGCGGAGGTTTGGATAAAGATAAGGGTAAAGGAAAAAGGAAGCTTGATGATGATTCAGAAAAAGCTAGGAAGCGATGAGAGAGACAAAATTCTGTACGTATGCAGGATTGAATGAAACATTGGAGCGGATATACATGGAAACCCGGAATTACCTTCCCTACCGAAGGCCGGCTAGGAGCGAACCTTCTGAACATGAAAGGGCATCAGGAAGGCACTGTCTCTTCCGTGATTTGGATGGACACGATACCAACAACTACAGGCACTTAAAGGACATAATTGAGGAGCATGTGAGGAATGGACAATTGAGGTAGCATGTTGAGGCTCGGAACACAACGGTGGAGCAGGAGCGACCACTGTCTATCTCAAACAATGATGGTGTGAGGCCCAGGGATGATGCTCGATTGGTTATCAATTGACTGGGATGTTATGAAATAAGTAGAAGCTACTGGCAAACGGAAAAGTCATTTACACTTGTACGGGTATGGATGACCCCTAGGCAGGCTCTGAATGATGATAGACCGCGATGCTATGGTTTGTGAAAACTGTATTTCATTTTTGGATTTGATACTCGTTTTTCTGGTTTGGTTTTGGAGTTTGGTTTGAACTCCTAATTCTGTTTGTTTTCTGGTTTGGACTTCTGTTTGGATGACTATTCTCATGGTTGGATGTTGGTTTTGACCTTGGATGTGAATTTTTGATTTTCTGATTTGGTTTGGATTGGATTTTGACTAGATTTTTATTTGGCTTTCTGGTAAACGGTCCTCGAGTATGGATTATACCTGGCAAGGGGTAAGTCGCTTTTCTCAAACATGGCTAATCGTCTTATTTAGATCGTCGAGTATGGACCATGCTCGATAAGGGTCCGGAGCGGCCACGATTCGGTCTAAGTCCGACCCTATATTATCGGTTATTATTTCAGGTCGTCGGGTATGGACTATGCTCGACAAGGGTCCGGAGTTACCAGACTTTGGATTAGGACTTAAGCCATGGCATTATACAACGTTCAGTGTCACTGGACCACGGTCGTCAAGTGTGGATTGCGCTTGAAAAGAACCGAAGTGGTTTCAGATTTGGATATCGACCCGGAGAGGTCATGGATTTGGCCATTGGTTATTGGATGTGGATAGATTAGAACTCGGTTATCGAGTTTAGATGGATATGGAATTGGTTAAGGCTTTGGCTATTAGATTTGGAATCAGACATCGACTCGGAGCAGCCAAGAACAATTCACTCGGATGATATGGCTATGAACCTCACATACCACGGATATCGGATTCGGAACTATTTCAAAACACACCTTCTTACCACAAGGCATGTTTTAGGGGGCAAATGTTATCCCATCCCTTGGTCAAGGCTGGAATATCAAAAAATTAGCTGGAAAAGGATGGATGTCAGGATTAGAAATCGATTGGAAACAAGGATGTGATCGATGTCGTCAAAATTTTGCCGAGCTCTAATCAAGACGGGATCGATTGGGGATGATGACCAAGGCAAAGTGAATCTACGTTTCAATTTTCAGGTCAAACGGAGTTCGTATGCTCGAGATATGGATGGGTTAAAGTATGAGAATATTGGTTCATATCGATACATTTCGTATCGATCGGTTGGCAACATTCCGAATCGATGCTGTTCGAATCGATCGATAGTGATTCGACTCGATGTTGTTCGTATCGATCGACAGTGATTCGAATCGATGATGTTCGAATCGATCAGGATGGAGACAGGACGCATGCTTCGTGTCGACGTCTTCGTGTCCATCAGATAAGGCTTCGTTCGTATCCATACTAAAGTCTAGTTTCGTGTCCATCCGTTGGCCCTTCGTGCGTTTTTCGTATCGATTGATAATGCCTCCTATATCATTATTTCGTATCGATCGAACAAATTGATACGAAACACAATCCTGGAATCGATACGAAAAAGCGTATGAATTGCAACTATGCGAGCAATTGGATACGAATGTTGCAAAATTATGGACACGAATGAACTCGAAGCATGGATGCAAGCGAAGAATGTCCACGATTCCAGGTAAGAAGCATTCAACTTGGCACGAAGTTAGGATCAAGCCTGGGAAATAGCGCCACGTCAGCAGATAGGCACGTGCCTTAGATCGATGCGAAGAAGATGGATGCGAAGGCATCAATACGAAAACATTCCATGTCAAAAAGCCAATTCGTATCGATCATATCTCCTAAACCACAGGTCCAAATGCTATGAAATTTTCATAGGAGCTTACGTACAAGCCAAGGAAGGTTCATGCCAAGTTTCGACTCCATTGGACCAAATACTGATCGATAAGAAATTGATTCGTATCAATCATGGATCGAGCCGAAACTTCCTCGGATCGATTGCGTGGGCCTACTCACGTGCCAGAAGGGCTCTGCTGAAGTTTGAGCGAGGTGTCAGCTTCCTGTGCCTATAAATAGCCCCCTAGAGCCTATAGAAAAGGGATCTTTTGGGAAATCGGACGTCCAGACTCTGCCGGATTCGACTTTACACTTCACCATTGCTATTGTACTTAAATTTCTTCAATATAACCGCTATAATCAACTGTAACCAGCAAGGAAAGTCAGTAATAGATTAACATTCGAAGTGGACGTAGGTCAGAGATAGCCGAACCACCATAAATCTCATGTCATTGTTTGTTATTTCTGAATTGTCGTTCTCTATTTTGCTCGAATTTGAGATTTGTGTCCAAATATTGCTGATCTATATTCATATACTGGTACTTTCACGACATTTGGGGTTTGTGACCAATTTTGGCACAAACAAAAGATAATTTACCAGAGAGAGTTGATTTATAGAGTAGATAATTAAAACAACATAGCATATCTATTTACGAACGATCTAACTTAATCAATTCTGATCGAACCGAGGGATACGATTGAGATTCCAGAACTGGCTCTATGTGCAAGTGGGAGATTAATAGATCTAAGAGAATGTTCTAAGGGAAATTATGTAATTGTTACATATATCCAACTCGATAACCTATCTTATTCGAAACAAAAGGTGTTTTCTTTCTATTATATATTTGATATACTATGTTATGTTAATTAATTAATTTATTTAAAAGTAAATATAGTCGAAACTCCATAAATGTTATGTTTTTAAAAGTAGTTACAATGCATTATAACCATGAGTGATTTATCATAATAAAATAAATATAGCATTTTAAATATTCGTACTTAAGATGTATTAAGACTGGATATTTTAACATCCATTGAGTCTAGTGTACATGTGACGACCCGGAATTTTCGAACATTTAAAAATAGAAATATTTAATTGATTTTAAATATTTAATAGAGTAATTTTAACTTAAATTACGAATATGACAATTTATTTGATAATTTAATTATTAATTTAAATAAGTGTAGTTGAGTAAATGCTGAATTTGGAGTTTTAAGCCTGTTAAAATATAATTTGAAGGCTTATAAAATTTATATTGATAATACTGAAGAAAATAGAAGTGAGGAAATCAAATTTAAGAATGGTTTGTTAAATTTTGAAATTTAATATCATTTAAATTGAATTTAAAAATAGCCTTCCGAGACACAGTCTCCGAATTTGATGAAACTAGTTCCATTGGATCCGTAATATTATATTATTGTCAGATTTCAATTTTCGCAAGGTGCGGAATTACCGTTTGATAGTAAAACTGTAAATGCATAAAGGAAGCTAATTAAATTAAATTGACCTAGTCAAATCTTTTTATAGAAGTCTCAACCCCTAGCTTCTAACGCAAGCCTTATTTTCACTTTAGTAATTACGGCCGAAGCCCTTTCCTACAGAATCAAAAACCCTCTCCTTCATTCGAAATCAAGGCATGACCGAACTTGTTTTCTTTTCTTTTCCAAATCAATGCCGATCCTCAATAAAAAAATGGCCGCACTGCAGAAATTGAGTTCGAACATTTGGGAAAGGCGCGTCATTTCATTGAGGTAGGCGAGGCTGAGCGACGTGATTCACGATTCAAGTCAGAAATCAATGGAGGGCGGGCCGATGTCGCGGAGGGAATCTCGTTCGATCGAGTTGGGGTTAGTCGTGTTGCACGCTCGCGTTCAAGGGGGTTGGTCGTGCGCGAGGCGGCGTGGGCCGAAGGCGATGGACGTCGCCAGGTTGGGTTTCGAGTTGTAATCAAGCAGTCGCGTTTTCGTCTTGGTTTCAGCGAGTTAAGCATAGAGATGCGAAGTTGGAAGGAGCAAGTCGAGTTCTTCGGTGAAGCCACGTTCTGGAATATAGGTTTAATTTTATTTTAGATTTATTTCTGAATTTATTTATATATAAATTAGGAATAAATCTAAGAGGAAGATAAGGTTTTTACCTGACTTCCATTTCAAATTTTACACACACATATATAGGTGAAGAAACCGCTACAGTAAAGTAAAACACATTTCAGTTTTAAATTAATTCGTATATTGAGTTTGGAGTAATATATCCAGCCTTACACTCGATTTACAGTAAATTGTATTTGATATTAAATTTTCAGTTTGTAGGATTTTACCTATAAAACGTATATATGTCATTTAGTATAAGTAATTTCAAGAGAGTAAAATAACTATACACAATTAATTTGGGAATTAGATTGTCTCGTTAATCTATAAAATAATTTTGCTTACCAAAATTATTTAAGAGAAAAAAATTATTAGTTTAATTACGCTACAAAATGTTAATAGACGATTCGGTTAGTTCAAATATTAACAAAACTTATAATATTATACAAGGTCTGAATTTGGGAAGAAACAAGTCGAGATTGGATTGGGATTGCGAAATTAAATCAATGGTGAGTTAATCTCACTCAGTTAAATTTAAATTTAAATGATTAAATTTAAATAATTGTTTGAATGGCTGAATTGATTGATGTGATATAGTATGATATTTTGGGATTGATGTATTATATTGTGCTAATGTCTGTGGATGCAGGGAAAACAGGTTGGAGGGATCCAACTGGACCCCTCAACTTTTATTTAAATTATTTAATATTCTCTGCTCTGGTTATTGAATATTCTATGATGAATTGTGTGGAAGTATTGAATGCTATGGCTTGGTCGATATAATTGAGAATAATGAATTACCAAAAATATAAATTTTATTTTTTGAATGAAAATAAAAGAAGTGAAATTGCAAGTAAAATAATTATAGAATAAATTTAAGAATAACTTGGAAAAGAAATAAAGTGACTTTAAATTTCTAATAAATGAATCCTGAGGATGGAAAGGAAAATTTGGATAAACAGGAAGTTGATGGATTTTAAAATTCAGTGTTGTTATTTGAAAGAACAAAACATTTATTTAAAAGCTAAGATTTAAATTATTGAAAGAATAAAGAAGAAATTGGGAAAAATCTGGGAATTGTATATTTTAGTTAAAGGTTTTAAAATCAAATGGAAAATAATAATAATAATAATAACAATAATTAAGTCCATACTTAATGAATTTTGAAATGAATTAGGTAACTAAAGAAGTTTATTTCAAATAAAATAAATTGGAAATCAATTTGGGAAATTGATTTAAGGGATTGAAGTTGGAATTTTCTCTGGATAGCCAAGTACATGTTTTAAAAGTAAATTTTTAAATATAAATTAAATGTTTTAAAGTTGTTTGTAAAGAAGCAAGTTTGTAAAATTTATTATTTCTAATATTTTAAGTCTAAAGTAAGTATTTTCTTTTAATCTATTTTAGCAGTAATTATTAAGAAGTAACTTAGTATTTTGTTTTTTTTAAAGTACAAATCTGGTTTTATATTTTATTAAGTAACCTTATTTTCAAAAATTCATATAGTATGTATTTTTAACAAATTATTAAAGTAATTTTAACTTGAATGTTTTAAAGTATATTTTTAAAAGTAAAGTGTTTTAAATTAATTTAGAAAATCTAGTTTTGTGCTTGGTGATTCCAGTGGATATAGAAATACTTGGAATTTATTCTGAGAAAGGCAAATAGTTTTGGAAACTGTTTTCAAAGGAATTTGAAAAGTGAAATATATCTTGCGAAGATATTTTGAGGTAAATAAATAATTTGGTGAAATTATTTATTGTTTGATGGTTGTTTGTGAACATTAATTGATAGTTAAATCACCGACTATCAATATTAGCCAAATGCGTTGATCGTTTCGAAGAGACCGGGATCGAGATTTATTTCTTGAAAACCACTTCGATCCGGTTTGTACGTTTCATGTGAAACGAGTTGGGATTCGAAGATGGAGCAGTGAAGTGCAAGGGCTAGTCGCTACTAATCCTGAGGATATTTCCAAAATGGATGTAGTAGAAATAGTGCCTTCGGTTCCGTTCGAACCCGGGACGGACTTGTATGGATGAATGCTTGCGAAACATCGTCAGGTGGACGATGGGCATTCTAAGGGATATATTCTAAAAAGGTAACGCTTAGCCTCAAGCCTCATCAAATAGGAATGGCTGAAAATCAGGGAATATGCAGCAAGGCTTCGTGGGTAGCCCCCACTGGAGGGTGAGGTCATCCCTGTCTAAATGTCCCTTTATTTCAGCTTAGTGTGCGGTTGGTGATCCCAACCGCGGGGTGATCTTGCTCGGGACTGTCCAGTAAGGGATGGTTCCGATCTTGTGTTGCAGGGGAGTTAGGGTGGCTCCTCGGTACGCTGATCTAGACCAGGTACTGTGACAGGTGGTACCCCAGTGCCTAGCCATTAGTTGGAATCCATTTTCCCTACGCGCCCGTACGGTTTTGATTGTGCCCAACTATTGCTGAAACGTGAGATGCAAGCATTACAGCTAGATTCTATTTTACTTTCTATAGACACTATTATAATATCAGAGGACTTTAATAAAAATGTTTTAGCTATCGTAAGGTAAAAACCCGACATGTTTATTTTTGGCGTGGTCTTACGAGATGCTTTTGTTTTCAAAGGATTTTTGAAACTTTAATAATCAAATGGGTGTGATTTTCTCACGCTGGTAATCCAGACTGACTCGGGTGTTATTTAACTTTAATGTTCGGGTCAGACCGAGTATTATAGGATACAGGATATGATGCTGTGGAGCTCAGGAGACGAGCAAGATGACGATACGTACTCTCGTACTTGTTTGTATATATACTTATTCCGCTGTGTTGTGTAGCTGTGTATCCAGTTGTATGTTATTGATGTATGCTGTGATTGATGTAAGCTGTGATTGATGTAAGCTGTGATTGATGTACTCTGATGATGTAATATATGTAAACAGATATATTTGATTTTGAGTAAAGATTATTTATTATCTATTATATTTTACTCCGCTGCGATGGTTAGATTCTGTTGTTGTTTTCTATTCTCTTCTTCTACCTCTTCTTCTTTAACCCAAATGGTTCATATTTCTGTACAACTTGAGTTGTTTAGGTAGAATAGTGTTGATTCAAGGGGTACGGATTTGCGGGTCGTTACAGTTGGTATTAGAGCTTAGGTTGGTGATAACCTTGGCTCTGGTGGGAACTACTTATTTCAAATAGAGTCTATAGTACTCTAAAATGAGTTTGAGCATATTGATAGATATGAGTGCGTATTTGTTAGTGAATATAAATTGTTTTAATATCGTGTTGATTGGTTTATTGAGTGGCCTATGAACCTTCGTTGACACAGTCTGCGCAACTGTATTGAAGGGGTTTCTAAACACTTGAATAGAACAATTGACACGATATTGTTTTAAATGTGGGTGAATGAAATAATTTTACCCAAAAACATATTTTGATATAAAGAATAGTTTTTGAAAACTATTTAGCTAATATATGGTTGCTTGAATGTTAGAAATGATAATATTAAATTATTATCATCGTTAGGTGAAAATTTAATAGAAATTGAAATATAACTAAAATTTAAAGGAATAATTTCATTATAAAATGGAATTTATAAATATGAATTAAAAATGTAAATTAAAAATTGAAATATAATTAATTGGGAATTTGTATAAGCATAAACTATACGAATGCATTATAGTTAAAATTTGAATTAAAATAGTATTTGAAACTTTAAAACCCCAGAAATTTTGGGAGTATTTTGAAGATAAATAGTAGCATTGTTGTTTTTGGGGGTATTTCTGAAAGGAATAGGTTCAAATAAATTTTTGGAAGGGATATAGCATTGAATTCACTTCAGTCGTTGGAGAATAATTCTGATGATGACGGCCGCATCATCAGTATTCATTTTCGAATTTCTAAGTGAAGAATTGCTATCAAATTGATTTGTTTAGAAAAGTAAGTTGTTTTTGGAAATTTCAAAGGAAATTGGTTTGGAATAAAAGCCAGGATTGGTTTGACTATTGAGAAATGTGATTTGTGATGTTGAAGATTTTAAATGTTTTGAAACCAAATGCCGGTGTTTTTAAATACCTGATGAGATGGATTATAAGCTTATAAGTTAAGATGATTTTTAAATCAGGAAGGAAAAATAAGCTTTGACCGTTGGAATTTAAATTTAAAGTGAAAAGTGAAAAAATGAAATTAACTTGGATTTGGAAATAAAATTTAACTGGATTGAAATAAGTCGAATAAGCTGAAAATAATATCCAGTTGTATTCGAATTAAGTTGAAATCGAATTGGGTTAAATAAATCCGAGTTAAAGTAAAATTGAATTGGAATAAAAATTCAATTAAGTTATCAAATGGAATTATATTCTTACCTGAATAAATGGAAATAAGTTAGATGAGAATTGGATTGGAATGAATAAATCAAAATAATTTATAAAAGAATTAGAAATCCAGGGTAATAAAAATATGTTTGGGCTATAGATAAATAGAAGGCTCGAGTTGAAGATAAAAGATGAATATATTCAGGCCTATGATGAATGGAATTGTGTAAATAATAAGTTGTGGCTTATAAATTTTGAAAGTGGAATAGAAAATCCAAAATAAATATTATTGATGGAATGGAGAATAAAATAAAAATCAAACTTGAATTATAAAATAAATTGAACTTAAGAAAATTTAATGAAGTGATATTTGAAATTGAAAATCAAGTATTGAACTATAAATAGGAAAGAACTAATTTTATAATAAATTAGTTAATAAAATGTGTAAATGGGAACGTAATGTTGTTTAATAAAAGCTGAATTGTGAATTTATGATGAAATTTGGGAATAAAGCTCAAGTTATGAATTGAATTCGACTTGAATTGTCAGTAAAGTAAATGTAACTGAATTGTGAATTCATGAAATTTGGTGATAAATTGAAAATTGATAGTGGATTCAAAACTTGAGTTATTAATTGAAATTTAATGTGAAGTGTTAACAAATTAAATATAATAGAAGTGTATCGAATAAAAATGTAAATGGTTTAAAATAGCAATGGTTTGAATGTGCAAATAAAATCCAAACAAGTGGAAATAAATTGGAAATGGCATTGAGATCAATTGAATGAGTTAAATCCGAAAATTGAATTTTGTAATAACTAATCAAAGGAAATTGTAAATTTAAAATGAGATTTAATTGAGATAGAATTAAGTTGAATGGAAGAGAAAATATTTATTTGTGAAATGAAAATGAGCTTAAGTATAAAATTTGAATAAATCAAAATAAATTAACTTAAGCTGAATAGATGAAGGAGAGTTGAATTGAATTCAACCTTAAACTAAGTGTAATGATATTAGGTTGAATTTAAATCAAGTGAAAATAAATCTGGATCGAAATAGAATTTGGTGGGTTATAAATAATATTTAAGGAAATGAAAATTCAAAATGGATTGAGTGGATAAACTAATTATATTGAATAGATAAATGGATGGAGTAAATAAGAATCAAATAAAGTGCGGTTTAAATGAGTTGAGAAAAGTTATTGAATGAAATAGCCTGGATTGTTTTCGAGCTAAATAAAATAGTTTGGCATAAACAAATATGGAATGAATTGAGTAAAGTAATTAAAGCTTGGGATGTGTCGAGTTAAATAAATAGTCGTGAATGAATTAAAGTAAAAAGGAAATTTAACTGGTAATGAAGATGAACCTAAATTGTTAATGGTTTTGAATGAACTAGTTTGATTAATAAAATGAAATGCAAATGAATGGATTCAAATCTGAAATGCAATGAAAATGAGAATATATGGATTGTGAATAAATTTAAAAATGGAATAGAATTAAGTATAAATTTAGTTGAGATCAATTTAAATTGGTTATAAAGCATAAATACTGATTTATTCACATAGATCATGTCAAACTGCATAGAATAAATTGTCATTTGATGTAAAAGGGAAGTAATTAAAATTATATGAATTGGTAAAAGTAAAATGAATTGATTTTGAGAGCAATTGAATTAAATATGAGTTCAGTTTGCTTAAAATAAATTAAGTGTAAGCGATTGAGTTTTAAACCATTCAAATTGAATGAAAATGGTTTGTAAATTAATTGAAACAGTTGAATTAGTATGAAAATTGTATAAATTACTTACGGAAAATGCTTGATGTGCATTTCTTTTAGAATTCATATGTTTTAACTATTGCAAATGAGTGATATGCTATTAAACTTCATATATTTGGCACTTACATGTTTAAATTGAGTAAGTACAGGTACTTGGAAGCCGTATGGCTAGATTTGGGTTGCATTAACTGCTAAATAAATAAGCTGCTTGCTTAAAATGCTAAATAAGGTACGCCTACGCAATAAAAATAGGAAATATGAACTGTTTTTGGTTTTTCCGACCGTGTGGGTCGATGTATATATATTTATATCTATTGTCAAATTGCAAAAGCTCCTCCGTACAAAGGAGACTCTGCCAAAAATTTTCAGAAATTTTGGGAGTTAGAAATTTTTTGAGAATTTTGGAAAAATTTAGTTAACGACAAAACGATTTCAAACTGAAAATTGAAATAAATTAGTAAATGAAACTAATTAAAATAATGACATGAATTAGTAATAAATGACAAATAAAATTTATATATTCTGAGTGAAAGATAAAATTGACTGTTCAAAGTTGAAAATAAATAAAATTTATATGTAACGTGGAAATCAATTTGAATAGAAATAGATATTAACTAAGGTGGTAAAATGAAAACAAACAAAGAAGCATATAAAATGCTTATACTAAACTTAAGTAAGGAATGATACATTCTCAATTGGAAATTGATATTTCAAATACAATTTAGGTTAGTATTTGAATTAATAGATATTGACATTTGTAAGAGGGTCGATAATATGTCTTTGAATTTGTGATGGGACATATTGCTGTGTAAGATGTGCAGGTAATATAAAGGGAAAAGAGAATTGATTTTGATTTCGAAGGATAAATTTGAAATGCTCGACAAAAGGTACATGTTTCAATTTCTGTGAAATTTGATTGGGATTTTGGATTGAGCCATTTGGCCTTTTGTTTTCTTTTTGGATTTGGGAGGCCGTAGAGCCATTTTGTAGTTGTACCGAGCTAGCCGCGCAAAGGAGACGCTGGCAAAAATTTTCAGAAATTTAGGGAGTTAGAAAAATTTTGAGAAAATTTTGAAAATTCAAAATTGGTTTTATGATTAAAACTTGAAGGTTGGGCAAATAGGATTGTTTGCAAACTAGGGAAAGGTTTGGAAAGTTAGTAAGAATGAAGATGGTCTTTTGTAAAAAGATGGTTGGTTAGATGTCGAATTGATTGGTTTTGAGGATAAATAATAAACGGGTATTGGACCATTCTTTCTAATTAGTAATTTCGGGGACGAAATTCTTTTAAGGGGGAAGGAATGTGACGACCCGGAATTTTCGAACGTTTAAAAATAGAAATATTTAATTGATTTTAAATATTTAATAGAGTAATTTTAACTTAAATTACGAATATCACAATTTATTTGATAATTGAATTATTAATTTAAATAAGTGTCGTTGAGTAAATGCTGAATTTGGAGTTTTAAGCCTGTTAAAATATAATTTGAAGGCTTATAAAATTTATATTGATAATACTAAAGAAAATAGAAGTGAGGAAATCAAATTTAAGAATGGTTTGTTAAATTTTGAAATTTAATATCCTTTAAATTGAATTTAAAAATAGCCTTCCGAGGCATAGTCTCGGAATTTGACGAAACCAGTTCCATTGGATCCGTAATATTATATTATTGTCAGATTTCAATTTTCGCAAGGTGCGGAATTACCGTTTGATTGTAAAACCGTAAATACATAAAAGAAGCTAATTAAATTAAATTGACCTCATCAAATCTTTTTATAGAAGTCTCAACCCCTAGCTTCTAACGCAAGCCTTATTTTCACATTAGTAATTACGGCCGAAGCCCTTTCCTACAAAATCAAAAACCCTCTCCTTCATTCGAAATCAAGGCATGACCGAACTTGTTTTCTTTTCGTTTCCAAATCAATGCCGATCCTCAATAAAAAAAAAGGCCGCACTGCAGAAATTGAGTTCGAACGTTTGGGAAAGGCGCGTCATTTCGTTGAGGTAGGCGAGGCTGAGCGACGTGACTCGCGATTCAAGTCAGAAATCAATGGAGGGCGCGCCGATGTAACGACCCTGAATCGACCTTCGAAAATCGGCACCAAATAGGACACTCGTATTCAAATGCCGCAGATCCAAGCACCGAATCTGGTTCGCCGGAGCTTATAACACATTAAGTACAACACAGCGGAAGAAACAGAATAATACATATGATATACAACATTGATACAATATCTGATACAATATGATACAACTGATGATACAATAGATATCAATATACATCAGAGATATGGTACAAGACAATAGCAGTGGAAAGGAAAAAGGTAACACTAGCAGCGAACAAAAATCTCCAATATGGCCTTCAAAAGAGAACTCCAGAACTGGTAATCTCCATCTCCAAAGCGCCAATCCAGAAATAGCTCGAACTCCCGATAACGATGCACAAAGATAAGCAAGTACAGTCGTGATCCAAAGACTGAACTAGCTCCAGATAATCTACTAAACCTGACTATCTGAGAAACCCAACTCTAGACTGCCCGTGTGGGAAAAATTGTGGGCACCCAGAGTTTAGGAAAGGAACAATAAACTCCAGGTCAGTCGTGGGACTGGTATGAGCAAACAAAAACATTTGGTCTTTTAAAACAAACAACATAGGAATTTAAAGTTTGAAATCCGCAATGCTCTTTTGAAAATGAAACTACCATAAGGCCTCCCGCCACACACACAATGCAAACGCAGAATTGGAGGAGATTTCTCCTTATGATAGTCAAATATGCTTGATACGAGAAAATTCTCTTTGATATTATTACTATAAGTGCAAAGTGTGGAAAACCATTTCGAAAGTATAATATAAATCCTAGCCAGCATACGACATTTCATCGTATGCCTACTATAGCTACCATGTTCAATAGCAGGTTACCACCACATTCCATGGCAGGTTATACAACTAAAATCGTACAGGGCACGTATTGTTTTGATTGGATTTCCAACAAATGGTTGGGCTAAGGAACTTCCTACTGTCAATGGGATCGCCTCTGGTGGGACGTCCCGAGAACCTAACCGGATCTCTGCCAACACAAGGCCGGGTTACCTCTGTAACTAGGTAACTACTACTCGAGCATGCCATCCCCCGGTCCTTTGGGACCTTTATCCGAGGCGCCTCAAACCACAAAGCAATCACAAAGTAATAGATCTGCAGTATCCACATGAGTAAGTATCTGGGCTCCATACCATGATACCACCCTTTACCAGAAGGGAATGACACACCCTAAAGGGCGCGACCCTCATAACCTTGCCGCATCTTTCCTGTTTCGACCATTTCCAGGGTGTGAGGTCCTGATGCAGTCTCGTCCACAAAGCTACGCTTTATACAAAAGCCATGCTTTGATCACAAATGATCAATAAATGATCATCAACATACAGCAGCACTTAGCATGCCACACTACCAAATTGGGAGTATATCGCTAATACCCTTCAACTACATAACCTCTGAGCTCGTACATCTCAGAGAAGGGTGTTAAGCTAAGAGAATAAATCTCCGCCACCAAACAGAAATGTATTTGAAAGAAATTGGCTTTATATCTCAAAGTGTAGTGTCAGACACACGACCATACAAGTCTGTTCCGGGTTCGAACAGAACCGAAGGCACTTCCGAAGTAGCCCTTGCAAATCCGGGTATTCACAATCCCGATCGGACTTCCCATCACTTAGGGAATCTCTATACCGGCGCGACTCGGTGCAGAGATAATCGATAGGTCATCCTGTCCTTCTCGCAAATACCCGGTCTTCACCACCGGTCTTCAAATGCTATCCATAACGTCGTATCACATATTCAGATGGGCTATATGACACAAAGGTCCTCTCCCGGCTAAACCGAATAGTGAGCGCGAGATTTAAAAACATATGGATATGGAGTCTCAGTTAAGTCACAAGTTAAAACCCAAAACCTTTCATTCAAATGGTTAAAACAATTTAGCATTTCCAATCTTTTTTAACAAAAAGATTCATTTCAAAAACCTTCAACGGTTTAAACAATTCCCACACTTAAATCTTTTAAACAAAAGATTCATTTTAAAACCCCTTTCAATTTTAAAACAAAGTTCATCAATCTTTCCAAAGATTCATTCATAGCCTTTCAAAGCAATTCCATTTCAAATTGGATTAACCCATCCGGTCTTTAAATCAAAGATTTATTCATAGCTTTTAAAACTATTTCCAAAGATTCATTCATAATTTGGAAAATTATTTCAATTCAAACTTAAAATTCCTTATGAATTGGAAATTCATTACTCATGTGAAAGCTTTTATCCTTCGAAAGCAAACCGTTTTACTTCGGAAAAACCCAATCTCATTTATACAAGTTAAAATCTTTTGGGGTTAACTCAAATTCCCATAATAATACTTTAAAAATAGTTTAAAACACATATCAACTTGTATAATCCCTTTTTAAATCATAAATACTAGATATAGAATTCAATTCTAGATACTGAACTCAAATTTAAATCAAATGAGTTAAATTTCAAATCTTTATTTAGTTATTGACAATAACTTTCATTTTTTTTAAAAAAAAACATCTTTTCAAAAGTTTTCACTTTAAACCCAAATCATTTCCAAAACCATTTGAATTTAAAATTCAAATTTTAAAATCATTTCAAATATCTGTGACTTAACTGATTTCCTCGTGAAATCCATATTTGTGTGTGTATAGTGTGGTCCAAGGGTTCACACACAATAGTGCGACAACAATCAGCACATCACAGATTCAAACACAGAAATATTGATAAGCGATATAATCTATAACGCTTATATTTGATAAGCGGTACAAACCAATCGTAACGCTTATCTTGCATTCACAGATCACAGGTATATATCACTGATAATAAATCACATTACAGATAATTAATTTCATCACGGAATAATTTGCATCACAGTTCACAAAACAAATAATACATATCACGCATCATCACAAATCAGGGACATCAATCAATTCAAAGCACTCCATAGAATCCTAACATCCATGAGTAAAATCAATTAATTATCGGATTTGTTTAAATCAGATTACTTCTGAATAAATTTCTAATCCTGGTTAATTAACCCTTAATTAATTACAAACCATTTTAAATCATTAATTAACCTTTAAATAAATAAATAATCCTTTGATTAATTAGTCTTAATTAATTTCAATAATTAATAAATTAATTAATGATTTTTCCCAATCATTTTCATAAATTAATTATCCTTTATTAATTATCTTAAATCAGTAAATTAATTATTACTAATTACTATTGTTTAAGTCTTAATCACCATCATAAATTAAATCATTCCTTAAATTACAAATTAATTACTCTAAGAATAATTAATCTTAAACCTTTAAGTTTCAAACCCTTAATTACTTTAAGTAATTATCCATTTCATTAATTTATTAAATAAGTTAATTATCCATTTAATTACCCTAATAATTAAATGAATTACAAATCATTAAATTCTAATTTAACTTCAAGATAAAACTTTTTCTTATCTATGGTAAATTATCATTCAAAATTTTTAAACATTTAAATTTAAAAACTTAGATTTATTTTAAAACAAAGATTTAAATTTAGATTTGAATCAGATTTAAACTTTGTTTAAAACATTCCTTTACATTTTCAAATTCCAATTTAAATTCGAATTCTTTTAAAAACACTTTTAAACACTTAACCCATTTTTTTTATAAAAAAATTATTTAAACAAATTTGAATTTAAACTTTATTCATTTCCCGCTATGATCCAAATTAAGCTTGAATCCATAATTTATAATTAGATTTAAAACTTATTTTAAATCTTTGCTTAACATTTTAAGTTTCAGTTTAGATTTTCAAAACGGAACAAGTTTCAAACTCGAACAAAACTAACTCGAGCTAGACCTAAATCACTCAAGTCTAACCTAACTTGAGCAAAACACTAAAATAACTCGAGTAAAACTTCGAGTAGCATTTCATTTTGAAACATATTTAAAAACTTAAATATTGGCAGTTTTAATACATAAACTTGTAATATCTAACACACTCGAGTCCTCACATCCCTGACTTCGAGCCAATACGCAAAATCCTCGAACGCAAACTTGATAAAACCCATTCCTTCTTCAACTTTAACTATATTCAGGTACACCCCACATCTTCTTTTACTTCGAGCAAATTTGCAAATTCCACGAGTCGCCCCTTAGTAACCTTCTTCTTCTCCAACGTGATACCCATCAGATACAGGAACTCCCATGTGCAACGTGCACAACCCCAGAGCCACTTCTGACCATCGCCACTAACGTTGACAAGTCGACAGCCATCCCCTCTAACGCCACGACCACCCAGCAACTCGAGTTCAACTGGAAATCGAGATCGAGTATCTCAGCAACAATTTGGAAACCCAAAACGACTAACCCAAATCACCGCGTAATCACCTTGCACCCCGCCTCAGGCCATCAGAGGCCACGCCACCGCGACTAAAACCACCTCATTCAACAACGCAACGCTTAGCCCAACTCCGGTGTAATCCGATGCAGTGAGCTTGACGCAATTTCCACCTCAACCCGTTGTTCAAAAAAGAACTCTAAAACCCTATAACCTCACCGTGACTCCACCATGGTTATTAATAAATTCAATGAGTATTTTTCCCATTATTCTCGAACTACGAGCTTCCTCTGACAAAAATCTCAAGCCCCAATTTTGCCTCGATCGACGGCAATTAACCGAAGAACGTTTACTGTTCAACTCAAAAATGCGCGCTATATACAGATCTAAAAATCTTGAAACTTGCTTTAAAATTCCTCATTGTGTAATTCAAATCTAATTATGAAGTCAAAACCCAATTTTAAAATCATCAATTTTTGGACATGTTTATGATATCTCTGTAATTCCACAAAATTTGAGTTATTTTCTGATATTTTATGGTTAAAATTATTTTTAAAAATTGAATCTAAGTATCTCTAACATTTTTCATTTACAGATTATAACTCAACACTGCTTTATTTTGGAGACTCGAATTTTTTTATGGTTTACATGTAAACCTATATCTCAATGTAACAGGAAAGAGAGACAGAGGGAAAGAAAGAAAGAAAAAAAAAGTTGTTGACAGGTTTTCACTTTTATTTTTATTTTTCCTGACTAGAACCAGAGATTGAATTTATATAATCAACATGCAAAAACCAAACATTCGTACATATATTCAGGATGTAAACAAAGTTTAATTTCCTACATCATCCAACATCCACACAGCAACCAAAGATTTAAGGAAACAAAAGTTTTCTCACAAGCATCAGAGTATTAAAACAATTTAATAGTTGAAAAGAAATAATTTGCTCACCTATACTTCAGAAGACAGAGAGGAACAGGGAGTTTCAAACGAGAATGGCCTGGAAAGAAAGATCTTGAACTTGCTTCGAGAACTTGAATTTGTTTTTAGTTGATCATTATTTCCCACAAGTTGAAAATACAAAAGTTAATTATAGCTTTAAATTGCTTCGGGTTTTAAATTTTTAATTATGGGTTTTTTTTTCTGAATTACCTGAGAAACTTTAACTTGCTTCAGATTATTTTCCAGGTTGAAACCTTTTTTTTTGGCTCTTTTTTTTTTCTTTTTCTGAGACTTGATCTTATACTTTCCTGCAAATAAATTGATTGATTCAATTGGTTAAATTCCTGTTTTCATTCATGTTTAACAAATTTAACTTAAAATCTTAAAAAGGAAAATCCACTTGCCTTGAATTTGTTTTAGAAATCACTGCACTGCTTTCTTGGCCAAAACCTAAAGCATTGTCTAACCTGCAGTTTTAAATTTATTTGTATTAAAACTTGAGTTTAAAATCATAATTTCAGTAAACAATAAAGTTTAAAACTACCTGAAGGATGGAATTTTTAGACCATAGCTTGAGTTTTGTTTGTATGTTTTTCTTTCAGATTTACAAACTTTGGATTGAAGAAGAGAGCATTCTTATTTTCTGTTTTTCTGGTTCGATGGTTTTTAAGATTTGCAAGATCTTCTTGGTTGTATTTTAGAGATTTGAGGCTTATAATTTCGAAATCTTCGGAGCTGAAAGGTTTTTTTAAAATTTTTTATTTGAATATTTTATTTTCTTATAAAGACAATTCATGCCATTTGTAAAAAGCAATGATGAAAGCAAGATTCTGTTCATTTTCCTACTCATGTATATGTACTTACATTTAAATTTTTAAAGACAAAAGAATGTTTATAAATCTCTTTATGTCATATTTATTTTATAAATGAACACACATTTTATTTCATTAGCATATGTATCTATACAATGTTGAAAGAAAATTGTGTTTTAACCAATATTGATATATATACACTTTTACATCTTAATTCTTTTTAAATGCTACTTAAAATTTTAACATTTATTTTAAATTTAAATTCAATTTTTTTTTATTTCAAACTTGAAATATAAACTTTCATGCCCATTTATACATTCACATTTTATCCTAAGTAATTTAAATCAAATTACAAATATGCATTCAATTTTTTTTTACTCATATATGCAAAGTACATATGTATAAGATTTAAATTTAAATGACATTTTAAAACATTCATTCTTTCAATATTTTCAACTCAAAAGAAAATGGAATTTATTTATATATTTTTATCACTTATTTTTATTATTTTTTAGATTTTTCTTAATTTATTCCCAAATTAAATTCTAAAAGTTTAAAATATATTATAAATTTTAATTGATAAATTTTAGGATGTTACTCTCTATTTATAAGATGTTAAACATACAAATACCAGATCCTCAATTAAATTGTAAAATCAATGCCCAAATAACAAATATCTTATTTTAATTTGAAAAACTCAAATAAATCTACATTTTTATTCCAAAATTCATTTTAATTATCAATTTAAATTTAATTAAAAGTCGGGATCATTACAGATTCCCCCCTTAAATAAATTTCGTCCTCGAAATTTGCAAGGGAGACAAGGAAAAGATGAAAGATAGAGGAATATCGTTCCAAATCAAACTGGATATCAATTTTGTATTTGGCTTACCAAATCAGAATATCAACGATAGATATAAGAACAAATCTATTTAATACTTTAGAAAATATTCGGGTTATCCAGATCTACGAAATATGTAGTGGCATTGGCTAGTTAGAAGGGTAACTAACCGTTCGTAGAATATATCGGAACCCAACGAATAGACAGATATATGGATACAATCCAAACTTCTAGTTTAGAAGCTTAAGTATACCTATTAATCATAGCAACCGAAACAACCAATACATCCAAACAAACAAACAAACAATTTTTGGCCTATCTGGAGTTTATGTCCCATATCAACTCATCTTTTGGTTTAACCAAAATGATGTTCTCTTACCAAAGCTTCTCTTTCAAACTGCCCCGAAGCCGACAAAGAATTGTAATCGAATCAAAGGAAATTGAGAAGAAATGATGAGCAAAAGAGATTGATAGAGATAAGATTGTTTCCTCGCTGTTACAGGTATTGACCATTTGTAGTGGTACTCCCCTGTCCCCTATCTCGTTCTCTTCTCGCACTCGTACTTACTATTAGTGAATAGCAAGAGAATTTACTGAGGCATTCGAACGTATATCTTAAGGATATATTCATTCTAGGGTATACTTCACCCTATCTCTAATGAGTCACTTAGTGTGTTATACTCCTGAGCTAAAGTTTTAACCTTCAGCTCTGATACCATTGTAACGACCCTGAATCGACCTTCGAAAATCGGCACCGAATACGACACTCGTATTCAAATGCCGCAGATCCAAGCGCCGAATCTGGTTCACCGAAGCTTATAACACATTAAGTACAACACAGCGGAAGAAACAGAATAATACATATGATATACAACATTGATACAATATCTGATACAATATGATACAACTGATGATACAATAGATATCAATATACATCAGAGATATGGTACAAGACAATAGCAGCGGAAAGGAAAAAGGTAACACTAGCAGCGAACAAAAATCTCCAACATGGTCTTCAAAAGAGAACTCCAGAACTGGTAATCTCCATCTCCAAAGCGCCAATCCAGAAATAGCTCGAACTCCCGATAACGATGCACAAAGATAAGCAAGTACAGTCGTGATCCAAAGACTGAACTAGTTCCAGATAATCTACTAAACCTGACTATCTGAGAAACCCAACTCTAGACTGCCCGTGTGGGAAAAATTGTGGGCACCCAGAGTTTAGGAAAGGAACAATAAACTCCAGGTCAGTCGTGGGACTGGTATGAGCAAACAAAAACATTTGGTCTTTTAAAACAAACAACATAGGAATTTAAAGTTTGAAATCTGCAATGCTCTTTTGAAAATGAAACTACCATAAGGCCTCCCGCCACACACACAATGCAAACGCAGAATTGGAGGTGATTTCTCCTTATGATCGTCAAATATGCTTGATACGAGAAAATTCTCTTTGATATTATTACTATAAGTGCAAAGTGTGGAAAACCATTTCGAAAGTATAATATAAATCCTAGCCAGCATACGACATTTCATCGTATGCCTACTATAGCTACCATGTTCAATAGCAGGTTACCACCACATTCCATGGTAGGTTATACAATTAAAACTGTACAGGGCACGTATTGTTTTGATTGGATTTCCAACAAATGGTCAGGCTAAGGAACTTCCTACTGTCAATGGGATCGCCTCTGGCGGGACGTCCCGAGAACCTAACCGGATCTCTGCCAACACAAGGCCGGGTTACCTCTGTAACTAGGTAACTACTACTCGAGCATGCCATCCCCCGGTCCTTTGGGACCTTTATCCGAGGCGCCTCAAACCACAAAGCAGTCACAAAGTAATAGATCTGCAGTATCCACATGAGTAAGTATCTGGGCTCCATACCATGATACCACCCTTTACCAGAAGGGAATGACACACCCTAAAGGGCGCGACCCTCATAACCTTGCCGCATCTTTCCTGTTTCGATCATTTCCGGGGTGTGAGGTCCTGATGCAGTCTCGTCCACAAAGCTACGCTTTATACAAAAGCCATGCTTTGATCACAAATGATCAATAAATGATCATCAACATACAGCAGCACTTAGCATGCCACACTACCAAATTGGGAGTATATCGCTAATAACCTTCAACTACATAACCTCTGAGCTCGTACATCTCAGAGAAGGGTGTTAAGCTAAGAGAATAAATCTCCGCCACCAAACAGAAATGTATTTGAAAGAAATTGGCTTTATATCTCAAAGTGTAGTGTCAGACACACGACCATACAAGTCTGTTCCGGGTTCGAACAGAACCGAAGGCACTTCCGAAGAAGCCCTTGCAAATCCGGGTATTCACAATCCCGATCGGACTTCCCATCACTTAGGGAATCTCTATAACGGCGCGACTCGGTGCAGAGACAATCGATAGGTCATCCTATCGTTCTCGCAAATACCCGGTCTTCACCACCGGTCTTCAAATGCTATCCATAACGTCGTATCACATATTCAGAATGGGCTCTATGACACAAAGGTCCTCTCCCGGCTAAACCGAATAGTGAGCGCGAGATTTA
The DNA here is from genome assembly GCA_030765085.1 of Allium cepa. NCBI lineage: Eukaryota > Viridiplantae > Streptophyta > Magnoliopsida > Asparagales > Amaryllidaceae > Allium > Allium cepa. Next base: position 362,648,929 of record CM060934.1, on the reverse strand, counting down.
AAAACATATGGATATGGAGTCTCAGTTAAGTCACAACTTAAAACCCAAAACCTTTCATTCAAATGGTTAAAACAATTTAGCATTTCCAATCTTTTTTAACAAAAAGATTCATTTCAAAAACCTTCAACGGTTTAAACAATTCCCACACTTAAATCTTTTAAACAAAAGATTCATTTTAAAACCCCTTTCAATTTTAAAACAAAGTTCATCAATCTTTCCAAAGATTCATTCATAGCCTTTCAAAGCAATTCCATTTCAAATTGGATTAACCCATCCGGTCTTTAAATCAAAGATTTATTCATAGCTTTTAAAACTATTTCCAAAGATTCATTCATAACTTGGAAAATTATTTCAATTCAAACTTAAAATTCCTTACGAATTGGAAATTCATTACTCATGTGAAAGCTTTTATCCTTCGAAAGCAAACAGTTTTACTTCGAAAAAACCCAATCTCATTTATACAAGTTAAAATCTTTTGGGGTTAACTCAAATTCCCATAATAATACTTTAAAATAGTTTAAAACACATATCAACTTGTATAATCCCTTTTTAAATCATAAATACTAGATATAGAATTCAATTCTAGATACTGAACTCAAATTTAAATCAAATGAGTTAAATTTCAAATCTTTATTTAGTTATTCACAATAACTTTCATTTTTTTTAAAACAAAAACATCTTTTCAAAAGTTTTCACTTTAAACCCAAATTATTTCCAAAACCATTTGAATTTAAAATTCAAATTTTAAAATCAATTCAAATATCTGTGACTTAACTGATTTCCTCGTGAAATCCATATTTGTGTGTGTATAGTGTGGTCCAAGGGTTCACACACAATAGTGCGATAACAATCAGCACATCACAGATTCAAACACATAAATATTGATAAGCGATATAATCTATAACGCTTATATTTGATAAGCGGTACAAACCAATCGTAACGCTTATCTTGCATTCACAGATCACAGGTATATATCACAGATAATAAATCACATTACAGATAATTAATTTCATCACGGAATAATTTGCAACACAGTTCACAAAACACATATCACGCATCATCACAAATCAGGGACATCAATCAATTCAAAGCACTCCATAGAATCCTAACATCCATGAGTAAAATCAATTAATTATCTGATTTGTTTAAATCAGATTACTTCTGAATAAATTTCTAATCCTGGTTAATTAACCCTTAATTAATTACAAACCATTTTAAATCATTAATTAACCTTTAAATAAATAAATAATCCTTTGATTAATTAGTCTTAATTAATTTCAATAATTAATAAATTGATTAATGATTATTCCCAATCATTTTCATAAATTAATTAACCTTTATTAATTATCTTAAATCAGTAAATTAATTATTACTAATTACTATTGTTTAAGTCTTAATCACCATCATAAATTAAATCATTCCTTAAATTACAAATTAATTACACTAAGAATAATTAATCTTAAACCTTTAAGTTTCAAACCCTGAATTACTTTAAGTAATTATCCATTCCATTAATTTATTAAATAAATTAATTATCCATTTAATTACCCTAATAATTAAATGAATTACAACATTAAATTCTAATTTAACTTTAAGATAAAACCTTTTCTTATCTATGGTTAAATTATCATTCAAAATTGTTAAACATTTAAATTTAAAAACTTAGATTTATTTTAAAACAAAGATTTAAATTTAGATTTGAATCAGATTTAAACTTTGTTTAAAACATTCCATTACATTTCCAAATTCCAATTTAAATTCGAATTCTTTTAAAAACACTTTTAAACACTTAAATCATTTTATTTTTTAAAATTATTTAGACAAATTTGAATTTAAACTTTATTCATTTCCCGCTATGATCCAAATTAAGCTTGAATCCATAATTTATAATTAGATTTAAAACTTATTTTAAATCTTTGCTTAACATTTTAAGTTTCAGTTTAGATTTTCAAAACGGAACAAGTTTCAAACTCGAACAAAACTAACTCGAGCTAGACCTAAATCACTCGAGTCTAACCTAACTTGAGCAAAACACTAAAATAACTCGAGTAAAACTTCGAGTAGCATTTCATTTTGAAACATATTTAAAAACTTAAATATTGGCAGTTTTAATACATAAACTTGTAATATCTAACACACTCGAGTCCTCACATCCCCGACTTCGAGCCAATACGCAAAATCCTCGAACGCAAACTTGATAAAACCCATTCCTTCTTCAACTTTAACTGTATTCAGGTACACCCCACATCTTCTTTTACTTCGAGCAAATTTGCAAATTCCACGAGTCGCCCCTGAGTAACCTTCTTCTTCTCAAACGTGATACCCATCAGATACACGAACGCCCATGTGCAACGTGAACAACCCCGGAGCCACTTCTGACCATCGCCACTAACGTTGACAAGTCGACAGCCATCCCCTCTAACGCCACGACCACCCAGCAACTCGAGTTCAACTAGAAATCGAGATCGAGTATCTCAGCAACAATTTGGAAACCCAAAACGACTAACCCAAATCTACACGTAATCACCTTGCACCCCGCCTCAGGCCATCAGATGCCACGCCACCGCGACTAATACCACCTCATTCAACAACGCAACGCTTAGCCCAACTCCGGTGTAATCCGATGCAGTGAGCTTGACGCAATTTCCACCTCAACCCGTTGTTCAAAAAAGAACTCTAAAACCCTATAACCTCACCGTGACTCCACCATGGTTATTAATAAATTCAATGAGCATTTTTCCCATTATTCTCGAACTACGAGCTTCCTCTGACAAAAATCTCAAGCCCTAATTTTGCCTCGATCGACGGCAATTAACCGAAGAACGTTTACCATTCAACTCAAAAATGCACGCTATATACAGATCTAAAAATCTTGAAACTTGCTTTAAAATTCCTCATTGTGTAATTCAAATCTAATTATGAAGTCAAAACCAAATTTTAAAATGATCAATTTTTGAACATGTTTATGATATCTCTGTAATTCCACAAAATTTGAGTTATTTTCAGATATTTTATAGTTAAAATTATTTTTAAAAATTGAATCTAAGTATCTCTAACATTTTTCATTTACAGATTATAACTCAACACTCCTTTATTTTGGAGACTCGAATTTTTTTATGGTTTACTTGTAAACCTATATCTCAATGTAACAGGAAAGAGAGACAGAGGGAAAGAAAGGAAAAAAAAGTTGTTGACAGGTTTTCACTTTTATTTTTATTTTTCCTGACTAGAACCAGAGATTGAATTTATATAATCAACATGCCAAAACCAAACATTCATACATATATTCAGGATGTAAACAAAGTTTAATTTCCTACATCATCCAACATCCACACAGCAACCAAAGATTTGAGGAAACAAAAGTTTTCTCACAAGCATCAGAGTATTAAAACATGTTAATAGTTGAAAAGAAATAGTTTGCTCACCTGTACTTCAGAAGACAGAGAAGAACAGAGAGTTTCAAACGAGAATGGCCTGGAAAGAAGGATCTTGAACTTGCTTCGAGAACTTGAATTTGTTTTTAATTGATCATTATTTCCCTCAAGTTGAAAATACCAAAGTTAATTATAGCTTTAAATTGCTTCAGGTTTTAAATTTTTAATTATGGTTTTTTTTTCTGAATTACCTGATAAACTTTAACTTGCTTCAGATTATTTTCCAGGTTGAAATTTTTTTTTTTTTGGCTCTTTTTTTTTTTCTGAGACTTGATCTTATACTTTCCTGCAAATAAATTGATTGATTCAATTGGTTAAATTCCTGTTTTCATTCATGTTTAACAAATTTAACTTAAAATCTTAAAAAGGAAAATCCACTTGCCTTGAATTTGTTTGAGAAATCACTGCACTGCTTTCTTGGCCAAAACCTAAAGCATTGTCTAACCTGCAGTTTTAAATTTATTTGTATTAAAACTTGAGTTTAAAATCATAATTTCAGTAAACAATAAAGTTTAAAACTACCTGAAAGATGGAATTTTTAGACCATAGCTTGAGTTTTGTTTGTATGTTTTTCTTTCAGATTTACAAACTTTGGATTGAAGAAGAGAGCATTCTTATTTTTTGTTTTTCTGGTTTGATGGTTTTTAAGATTTGCAAGATCTTCTTGGTTGTATTTTAGAGATTTGAGGCTTATAATTTCGAAATCTTGGGAGCTGAAAGGTTTTTTAAATTTTTTTATTTGAATATTTTATTTTCTTATAAAGACAATTCATGCCATTTGTAAAAAGCAATGATGAAAGCAAGATTCTGTTCATTTTCCTACTCATGTATATGTACTTACATTTAAATTTTTAAAGACAAAAGTATGTTTATAAATCTCTTTATGTCATATTTATTTTATAAATGAACACACATTTTATTTCATTAGCATATGTATCTATACAATGTTGAAAGAAAATTGTGTTTTAACCAATATTGATATATATACACTTTTACATCTTAATTCTTTTTAAATGCTACTTAAAATTTTAACATTTATTTTAAATTTAAATTCAATTTTTTTTTATTTCAAACTTGAAATATAAACTTTCATGCCCATTTATACATTCACATTTTATCCTAAGTAATTTAAATCAAATTACAAATATGCATTCAATTTTTTTTTACTCATATATGCAAAGTACATATGTATAAAATTTAAATTTAAATGACATTTTAAAACATTCATTCTTTCAATATTTTCAACTCAAAATAAAATGGAATTTATTTATATATTATTATCACTTATTTTTATTTTATTTTAGATTTTTCTTAATTTATTCCCAAATTAAATTCTAAAAGTTTAAAATATATTATAAATTTTAATTGATAAATTTTAGGATGTTACTCTCTATTTATAAGATGTTAAACATACAAATCTCAGATCCTCAATTAAATTGTAAAATCAATGCCCAAATAACAAATATCCTATTTTAATTTGAAAAACTCAAATAAATCTACATTTTTATTCCAAAATTCATTTTAATTATCAATTTAAATTTAATTAAAAGTCGGGATCATTACAGATTCCCCCCTTAAATAAATTTCGTCCTCGAAATTTGCAAGGGAGACAAGGAAAAGATGAAAGATAGAGGAATATCGTTCCAAATCAAACTGGATATCAATTTTGTATTTGGCTTACCAAATCAGAATATCAACGATAGATATAAGAACAAATCTATTTAATACTTTAGAAAATATTCGGGTTATCCAGATCTACGAAATATGTAGTGGCATTGGCTAGTTAGAAGGGTAACTAACCGTTCGTAGAATATATCGGAACCCAACGAATAGACAGATATATGGATACAATCCAAACTTCTAGTTTAGAAGCTTAAGTATACCTATTAATCATAGCAACCAAAACAACCAATACATCCAAACAAACAAACAAACAATTTTTGGCCTATCTGGAGTTTATGTCCCATATCAACTCATCTTTTGGTTTAACCAAAATGATGTTCTCTTACCAAAGCTTCTCTTTCAAACTGCCCCGAAGCCGACAAAGAATTGTAATCGAATCAAAGGAAATTGAGAAGAAATGATGAGCAAAAGAGATTGATAGAGATAAGATTGTTTCCTCGCTGTTACAGGTATTGACCATTTGTAGTGGTACTCCCCTGTCCCCTATCTCGTTCTCTTCTCGCACTCGTACTTACTATTAGTGAATAGCAAGAGAATTTACTGAGGCATTCGAACGTATATCTTAAGGATATATTCATTCTAGGGTATACTTCACCCTATCTCTAATGAGTCACTTAGTGTGTTATACTCCTGAGCTAAAGTTTTAACCTTCAACTCTGATACCATTGTAACGACCCTGAATCGACCTTCGAAAATCGGCACCGAATACGACACTCGTATTCAAATGCCGCAGATCCAAGCGCCGAATCTGGTTCACCGAAGCTTATAACACATTAAGTACAACACAGCGGAAGAAACAGAATAATACATATGATATACAACATTGATACAATATCTGATACAATATGATACAACTGATGATACAATAGATATCAATATACATCAGAGATATGGTACAAGACAATAGCAGCGGAAAGGAAAAAGGTAACACTAGCAGCGAACAAAAATCTCCAACATGGTCTTCAAAAGAGAACTCCAGAACTGGTAATCTCCATCTCCAAAGCGCCAATCCAGAAATAGCTCGAACTCCCGATAACGATGCACAAAGATAAGCAAGTACAGTCGTGATCCAAAGACTGAACTAGTTCCAGATAATCTACTAAACCTGACTATCTGAGAAACCCAACTCTAGACTGCCCGTGTGGGAAAAATTGTGGGCACCCAGAGTTTAGGAAAGGAACAATAAACTCCAGGTCAGTCGTGGGACTGGTATGAGCAAACAAAAACATTTGGTCTTTTAAAACAAACAACATAGGAATTTAAAGTTTGAAATCCGCAATGCTCTTTTGAAAATGAAACTACCATAAGGCCTCCCGCCACACACACAATGCAAACGCAGAATTGGAGGAGATTTCTCCTTATGATCGTCAAATATGCTTGATACGAGAAAATTCTCTTTGATATTATTACTATAAGTGCAAAGTGTGGAAAACCATTTCGAAAGTATAATATAAATCCTAGCCAGCATACGACATTTCATCGTATGCCTACTATAGCTACCATGTTCAATAGCAGGTTACCACCACATTTCATGGTAGGTTATACAATTAAAACTGTACAGGGCACGTATTGTTTTGATTGGATTTCCAACAAATGGTCAGGCTAAGGAACTTCCTACTGTCAATGGGATCGCCTCTGGCGGGACGTCTCGAGAACCTAACCGGATCTCTGCCAACACAAGGCCGGGTTACCTCTGTAACTAGGTAACTACTACTCGAGCATGCCATCCCCCGGTCCTTTGGGACCTTTATCCGAGGCGCCTCAAACCACAAAGCAATCACAAAGTAATAGATCTGCAGTATCCACATGAGTAAGTATCTGGGCTCCATACCATGATACCACCCTTTACCAGAAGGGAATGACACACCCTAAAGGGCGCGACCCTCATAACCTTGCCGCATCTTTCCTGTTTCGACCATTTCCGGGGTGTGAGGTCCTGATGCAGTCTCGTCCACAAAGCTACGCTTTATACAAAAGCCATGCTTTGATCACAAATGATCAATAAATGATCATCAACATACAGCAGCACTTAGCATGCCACACTACCAAATTGGGAGTATATCGCTAATAACCTTCAACTACATAACCTCTGAGCTCGTACATCTCAGAGAAGGGTGTTAAGCTAAGAGAATAAATCTCCGCCACCAAACAGAAATGTATTTGAAAGAAATTGGCTTTATATCTCAAAGTGTAGTGTCAGACACACGACCATACAAGTCTGTTCCGGGTTCGAACAGAACCGAAGGCACTTCCGAAGAAGCCCTTGCAAATTCGGGTATTCACAATCCCGATCGGACTTCCCATCACTTAAGGAATCTCTATAACGGCGCGACTCGGTGCAGAGACAATCGATAGGTCATCCTATCGTTCTCGCAAATACCCGGTCTTCACCACCTGTCTTCAAATGCTATCCATAACGTCGTATCACATATTCAGAATGGGCTCTATGACACAAAGGTCCTCTCCCGGCTAAACCGAATAGTGAGCGCGAGATTTAAAAACATATGGATATGGAGTCTCAGTTAAGTCACAACTTAAAACCCAAAACCTTTCATTCAAATGGTTAAAACAATTTAGCATTTCCAATCTTTTTTAACAAAAAGATTCATTTCAAAAACCTTCAACGGTTTAAACAATTCCCACACTTAAATCTTTTAAACAAAAGATTCATTTTAAAACCCCTTTCAATTTTAAAACAAAGTTCATCAATCTTTCCAAAGATTCATTCATAGCCTTTCAAAGCAATTCCATTTCAAATTGGATTAACCCATCCGGTCTTTAAATCAAAGATTTATTCATAGCTTTTAAAACTATTTCCAAAGATTCATTCATAACTTGGAAAATTATTTCAATTCAAACTTAAAATTCCTTACGAATTGGAAATTCATTACTCATGTGAAAGCTTTTATCCTTCGAAAGCAAACAGTTTTACTTCGAAAAAACCCAATCTCATTTATACAAGTTAAAATCTTTTGGGGTTAACTCAAATTCCCATAATAATACTTTAAAAATAGTTTAAAACACATATCAACTTGTATAATCCCTTTTTAAATCATAAATACTAGATATAGAATTCAATTCTAGATACTGAACTCAAATTTAAATCAAATGAGTTAAATTTCAAATCTTTATTTAGTTATTCACAATAACTTTCATTTTTTTTAAAACAAAAACATCTTTTCAAAAGTTTTCACTTTAAACCCAAATTATTTCCAAAACCATTTGAATTTAAAATTCAAATTTTAAAATCAATTCAAATATCTGTGACTTAACTGATTTCCTCGTGAAATCCATATTTGTGTGTGTATAGTGTGGTCCAAGGGTTCACACACAATAGTGCGATAACAATCAGCACATCACAGATTCAAACACAGAAATATTGATAAGCGATATAATCTATAACGCTTATATTTGATAAGCGGTACAAACCAATCGTAACGCTTATCTTGCATTCACAGATCACAGGTATATATCACAGATAATAAATCACATTACAGATAATTAATTTCATCACGGAATAATTTGCAACACAGTTCACAAAACACATATCACGCATCATCACAAATTAGGGACATCAATCAATTCAAAGCACTCCATAGAATCCTAACATCCATGAGTAAAATCAATTAATTATCTGATTTGTTTAAATCAGATTACTTCTGAATAAATTTCTAATCCTGGTTAATTAACCCTTAATTAATTACAAACCATTTTAAATCATTAATTAACCTTTAAATAAACAAATAATCCTTTGATTAATTAGTCTTAATTAATTTCAATAATTAATAAATTGATTAATGATTATTCCCAATCATTTTCATAAATTAATTAACCTTTATTAATTATCTTAAATCAGTAAATTAATTATTACTAATTACTATTGTTTAAGTCTTAATCACCATCATAAATTAAATCATTCCTTAAATTACAAATTAATTACACTAAGAATAATTAATCTTAAACCTTTAAGTTTCAAACCCTGAATTACTTTAAGTAATTATCCATTCCATTAATTTATTAAATAAATTAATTATCCATTTAATTACCCTAATAATTAAATGAATTACAACATTAAATTCTAATTTAACTTTAAGATAAAAAAATTTCTTATCTATGGTTAAATTATCATTCAAAATTGTTAAACATTTAAATTTAAAAACTTAGATTTATTTTAAAACAAAGATTTAAATTTAGATTTGAATCAGATTTAAACTTTGTTTAAAACATTCCATTACATTTCCAAATTCCAATTTAAATTCGAATTCTTTTAAAAACACTTTTAAACACTTAACTCATTTTTTTTTTAAAATTATTTAGACAAATTTGAATTTAAACTTTATTCATTTCCCGCTATGATCCAAATTAAGCTTGAATCCATAATTTATAATTAGATTTAAAACTTATTTTAAATCTTTGCTTAACATTTTAAGTTTCAGTTTAGATTTTCAAAACGGAACAAGTTTCAAACTCGAACAAAACTAACTCGAGCTAGACCTAAATCACTCGAGTCTAACCTAACTTGAGCAAAACACTAAAATAACTCGAGTAAAACTTCGAGTAGCATTTCATTTTGAAACATATTTAAAAACTTAAATATTGGCAGTTTTAATACATAAACTTGTAATATCTAACACACTCGAGTCCTCACATCCCCGACTTCGAGCCAATACGCAAAATCCTCGAACGCAAACTTGATAAAACCCATTCCTTCTTCAACTTTAACTGTATTCAGGTACACCCCACATCTTCTTTTACTTCGAGCAAATTTGCAAATTCCACGAGTCGCCCCTGAGTAACCTTCTTCTTCTCAAACGTGATACCCATCAGATACACGAACGCCCATGTGCAACGTGAACAACCCCGGAGCCACTTCTGACCATCGCCACTAACGTTGACAAGTCGACAGCCATCCCCTCTAACGCCACGACCACCCAGCAACTCGAGTTCAACTAGAAATCGAGATCGAGTATCTCAGCAACAATTTGGAAACCCAAAACGACTAACCCAAATCAACACGTAATCACCTTGCACCCCGCCTCAGGCCATCAGATGCCACGCCACCGCGACTAATACCACCTCATTCAACAACGCAACGCTTAGCCCAACTCCGGTGTAATCCGATGCAGTGAGCTTGACGCAATTTCCACCTCAACCCGTTGTTCAAAAAAGAACTCTAAAACCCTATAACCTCACCGTGACTCCACCATGGTTATTAATAAATTCAATGAGTATTTTTCCCATTATTCTCGAACTACGAGCTTCCTCTGACAAAAATCTCAAGCCCCAATTTTGCCTCGATCGACGGCAATTAACCGAAGAACGTTTACCATTCAACTCAAAAATGCACGCTATATACAGATCTAAAAATCTTGAAACTTGCTTTAAAATTCCTCATTGTGTAATTCAAATCTAATTATGAAGTCAAAACCAAATTTTAAAATCATCAATTTTTGAACATGTTTATGATATCTCTGTAATTCCACAAAATTTGAGTTATTTTCAGATATTTTATAGTTAAAATTATTTTTAAAAATTGAATCTAAGTATCTCTAACATTTTTCATTTACAGATTATAACTCAACACTCCTTTATTTTGGAGACTCGAATTTTTTTATGGTTTACTTGTAAACCTATATCTCAATGTAACAGGAAAGAGAGACAGAGGGAAAGAAAGGAAAAAAAAAGTTGTTGACAGGTTTTCACTTTTATTTTTTATTTTTCCTGACTAGAACCAGAGATTGAATTTATATAATCAACATGCCAAAACCAAACATTCATACATATATTCAGGATGTAAACAAAGTTTAATTTCCTACATCATCCAACATCCACACAGCAACCAAAGATTTGAGGAAACAAAAGTTTTCTCACAAGCATCAGAGTATTAAAACATGTTAATAGTTGAAAAGAAATAGTTTGCTCACCTGTACTTCAGAAGACAGAGAAGAACAGAGAGTTTCAAACGAGAATGGCCTGGAAAGAAGGATCTTGAACTTGCTTCGAGAACTTGAATTTGTTTTTAATTGATCATTATTTCCCTCAAGTTGAAAATACCAAAGTTAATTATAGCTTTAAATTGCTTCAGGTTTTAAATTTTTAATTATGGGTTTTTTTTCTGAATTACCTGATAAACTTTAACTTGCTTCAGATTATTTTCCAGGTTGAAAACTTTTTTTTTTGGCTCTTTTTTTTTCTGAGACTTGATCTTATACTTTCCTGCAAATAAATTGATTGATTCAATTGGTTAAATTCCTGTTTTCATTCATGTTTAACAAATTTAACTTAAAATCTTAAAAAGGAAAATCCACTTGCCTTGAATTTGTTTTAGAAATCACTGCACTGCTTTCTTGGCCAAAACCTAAAGCATTGTCTAACCTGCAGTTTTAAATTTATTTGTATTAAAACTTGAGTTTAAAATCATAATTTCAGTAAACAATAAAGTTTAAAACTACCTGAAAGATGGAATTTTTAGACCATAGCTTGAGTTTTGTTTGTATGTTTTTCTTTCAGATTTACAAACTTTGGATTGAAGAAGAGAGCATTCTTATTTTTTGTTTTTCTGGTTTGATGGTTTTTAAGATTTGCAAGATCTTCTTGGTTGTATTTTAGAGATTTGAGGCTTATAATTTCGAAATCTTGGGAGCTGAAAGGTTTTTTAAAATTTTTTATTTGAATATTTTATTTTCTTATAAAGACAATTCATGCCATTTGTAAAAAGCAATGATGAAAGCAAGATTCTGTTCATTTTCCTACTCATGTATATGTACTTACATTTAAATTTTTAAAGACAAAAGTATGTTTATAAATCTCTTTATGTCATATTTATTTTATAAATGAAAACACATTTTATTTCATTAGCATATGTATCTATACAATGTTGAAAGAAAATTGTGTTTTAACCAATATTGATATATATATACACTTTTACATCTTAATTCTTTTTAAATGCTACTTAAAATTTTAACATTTATTTTGAATTTAAATTCAATTTTTTTTATTTCAAACTTGAAATATAAACTTTCATGCCCATTTATACATTCACATTTTATCCTAAGTAATTTAAATCAAATTACAAATATGCATTCAATTTTTTTTTTACTCATATATGCAAAGTACATATGTATAAAATTTAAATTTAAATGACATTTTAAAACATTCATTCTTTCAATATTTTCAACTCAAAATAAAATGGAATTTATTTATATATTATTATCACTTATTTTTATTTTATTTTAGATTTTTCTTAATTTATTCCCAAATTAAATTCTAAAAGTTTAAAATATATTATAAATTTTAATTGATAAATTTTAGGATGTTACTCTCTATTTATAAGATGTTAAACATACAAATCTCAGATCCTCAATTAAATTGTAAAATCAATGCCCAAATAACAAATATCCTATTTTAATTTGAAAAACTCAAATAAATCTACATTTTTATTCCAAAATTCATTTTAATTATCAATTTAAATTTAATTAAAAATCGGGATCATTACAGCCGATGTCGCGGAGGGAATCTCGTTTGATCGAGTTGGGGTTAGTCGTGTTGCGCGCTCGCGTTCAAGGGGGTTGGTCGCGCGTGAGGCGGCGTGGGCCGAAGGCGATGGACGTCGCCAGGTAGGGTTTCGAGTTGTAATCAAGCAGTCGCGTTTTCGTCTTGGTTTCAGCGAGTTAAGCATAGAGATGCAAAGTTGGAAGGAGCAAGCCGAGTTCTCCGGTGAAGCCACGTTCTGGAATATAGGTTTAATTTTATTTTAGATTTATTTCTGAATTTATTTATATATAAATTAGGAATAAATCTAAGAGGAAGATAAGGTTTTTACCTGACTTTCATTTCAAATTTTACACACACATATATAGGTGAAGAAACCGCTACAGTAAAGTAAAACACATTTCAGTTTTAAATTAATTCGTATATTAAGTTTGGAGTAATATATCTAGCCTTACACTCGATTTACAGTAAATTGTATTTGATATTAAATTTTCAGTTTGTAGGATTTTACCTATAAAACGTATATATGTCATTTAGTATAAGTAATTTCAAGAGAGAAAAATAACTATACACAATTAATTTGGGAATTAGATTGTCTCATTAATCCATAAAATAATTTTGGTTACCAAAATTATTTAAGAGAATTTTTTTTATTAGTTTAATTACGCTACAAAATGTTAATAGACGATTCGGTTAGTTCAAATATTAACAAAACTTATAATGTTATACAAGGTCTGAATTTGGGAAGAAACAAGTCGAGATTGGATTGGGATTGCGAAATTAAATCAAAGGTGAGTTAATCTCACTCAGTTAAATTTAAATTTAAATGATTAAATTTAAATAATTGTTTGAATGGCTGAATTGATTGATGTGATATAGTATGATATTTTAGGATTGATGTATTATATCGTGCTAATGTCTGTGGATGCAGGGAAAACAGGTTGGAGTGATCCAACTGGACCCCTCAACTTTTATTTAAATTATTTAATATTCTCTTCTCTGGTTATTGGATATTCTATAATGAATTGTGTGGAAGTATTGAATGCTATGGCTTGGTCGATATAATTAAGAATAATGAATTACCAAAAATATAAATTTGATTTTTTGAATGAAAATAAAAGAAGTGAAATTGCAAGTAAAATAATTATAGAATAAATTTAAGAATAACTTGGAAAAGAAATAAAGTGACTTTAAATTTCTAATAAATGAATCCTGAGGATGGAAAGGAAAATTTGGATAAATAGGAAGTTGATGGATTTTAAAATTCAGTGTTGTTATTTGAAAGAACAAAACATTTATTTAAAAGCTAAGTTTTAAATTATTGAAAGAATAAAGAAGAAATTGGGAAAAATCTGGGATTTATATATTTTACCTAAAGGTTTTAAAATCAAATGGAAAATAATAATAATAATAATAACAATAATTAAGTCCATACTTAATGAATTTTGAAATGAATTAGGCAACTAAAGAAATTTATTTCAAATAAAATAAATTGGAAATCAATTTGGGAAATTGATTTAAGGGATTGAAGTTGGAATTTTCTCTGGATAGCCAAGTACATGTTTTAAAAGTAAATTTTTAAATATAAATTAAATGTTTTAAAGTTGTTTTTAAAGAAGCAAGTTTGTAAAATTTATTATTTCTAATATTTTAAGTCTAAAGTAAGTATTTTCTTTTAATCTATTTTAGCAGTAATTATTAAGAAGTAACTTTGTATTTTGTTTTTTTTTTTAAAGTAGAAATCTGGTTTTATATTTTATTAAGTAACCTTATTTTCAAATATTCATATAGTATGTATTTTTAACAAATTATTAAAGTAATTTTAACTTGAATGTTTTAAAGTATATTTTTAAAAGTAAAGTGTTTTAAACTAATTTAGAAAATCTAGTTTTATGCTTGGTGATTCCAGTGGAGATAGAAATACTTGGAATTTATTCTAAGAAAGGCAGATAGTTTTGGAAACTGTTTTCAAAGGAATTTGAAAAGTGAAATATATCTTGCGAAGATATTTTGAGGTAAATAAATAATTTGGTGAAATTATTTATTGTTTGATGGTTGTTTGTGAACATTAATTGATAGTTAAATCACCGACTATCAATATTGGCCAAATGCGTTGATCGTTTCGAAGAGACCGGGATCGAGATTTATTTCTCGAAAACCACTTCGATCTGGTTTGTACGTTTCGTGTGAAACGAGTTGGGATTCGAAGATGGAGCAGTGAAGTGCAAGGGCTAGTCACTACTAATCCTGAGGATATTTCCAAAATGGATGTAGTAGGAATAGTGCCTTCGGTTCCGTTCGAACCCGGGACGGACTTGTATGGATGAATGCTTGCGAAATATCGTCAGGTGGACGATGGGCACTCTAAGGGATATATTCTAAAAAGGTAACGCTTAGCCTCAAGCCCCATCAAATAGGAATGGATGAAAATCAGGGGATATGCAGCAAGACTTCGTGGGTAGCCCCCACTGGAGGGTGAGGTCATCCCTGTCTAGATGTCCCTTTATTTGGGCTTAGTGGGCGGTTGCTGATCCCAACCGCGGGGTGATCTTGCTCGGGATTGTCCAATAAGGGATGGTTCCGGTCTTGTGTTGCAGGTGAGTTAGGGTGGCTCCTCGGTACGCTGATCTAGACCAGGTACTGTGACAGGTGGTACCCCAGTGCCTAGCCATTAGTTGGAATCCATTTTCCCTACGCGCCCGTACGGTTTTGATTGTGCCCAACTATTGCTGAAACGTGAGATGCAAGCATTTCAGCTAGATTCTATTTTGCTTTCTATAGACACTATTATAATATCAGAGGACTTTAATAAAAATGTTTTAGCTATCGTAAGGTAAAAACCCGACATGTTTTTTTGTGGTGTGGTCTTACGAGATGCTTTTGTTTTCAAAGGATTTTTGAAACTTTAATAATCAACTGGGTGTGATTTTCTGACGTTGGTAATCCAGACTGACTCGGGTGTTATTTAACTGTAATGCTCGGGTCAGACCGAGTATTATAGGATACATGATAGGATGCTGTGGAGCTCAGGAGACGAGCAGGATGACGATACGTACTCTCGTACTTGTTTATATATATACTTATTCCGTTGTGTTGTGTAGCTGTGTATCCAGTTGTATGTTATTGATGTAAGCTGTGATTGATGTACTCTGATGATGTAATATATGTAAGCAGATATATTTGATTTTGAGTAAAGATTATTTATTATCTATTATATTTTACTCCGCTGCGATGGTTAGATTCTGTTGTTGTTTTCTATTCTCTTCTTCTACCTCTTCTTCTTTAACCCAAATGGTTCGTATTTCTATACAACTTGTGTTGATTTAGGTAGAATAGTGTTGATTCAAGGGGTACGGATT
Source organism: Allium cepa (assembly GCA_030765085.1). NCBI lineage: Eukaryota > Viridiplantae > Streptophyta > Magnoliopsida > Asparagales > Amaryllidaceae > Allium > Allium cepa. The sequence goes on along the minus strand of CM060934.1, from coordinate 362,632,962 downwards.
TATGGGTCGTTACAGTACGTAACGCTCTTCAAATGTTGGACAGTGTATTATTCATGGCTGTTGGGGGAACCAAGGGGTTACGTACTAATAGTCATTGGATAACTATGGAATGGCCCACTCGATAGTTTTTTATTGGTTAATATAATCAAGGTCACATAGAAAATATCAATGTGAAAAAATAACATGGTTCTGTTGACTTAGGAATATCGTTGATCTTTAATGTGGAAGCTCTGCTTTAATTATAGTTAAATTGTGGCACGACGTACATCGAATGACTGTAGTTGGGTCGATTGGAATCATTGGAAGTGAAACACTATTCAAGAGCAGATCCGTCTTCTTAGTTATATGAGGCTAGTTTCACGGTCAACTAAATGCCAAAGTTGTAACGACCAGTATTTTTCCAATAATTAAAATATTAATTAAATAAGATTGTTGGATTTAATATTTTATGAAATTTAAAATTTATGATTTGTTAATAAGAAAACCATTAGAATGAAATTTAATAATGTTAATTTAGTTTAATAGATAACTATTTGAATGTAATCTCAAGTAACTAAAATAATTGCAAAGTTAAATTGGGTAGAAATTGTAAATTAAATGTTATATTAAATGGTGAGACATTAGGTAATTAATTGAAATTGAATATAATCAGTGCTACGTAAGTAGTTATAACATTGGATGTTGAGAATAAACGTATAAATGTGACTAAATTAAGTAAAAGACAACAATTGTTGTTTATCACCTATTTATTTAATCTGTTAAAATTAAATTGGAAATCAATAGCAATTAATCTACTTAAATATTACAGTTAGTATGAGTTAAGATGATAACTGCAGAATATATATGTAATAGAGCATAACCAATGTTAATTATATCCATAAGATGATAGTTGACTAAATAATAAGTGATAAATCAAAATAAATGAATTTATAGGAATTTAAATTATAATTAATAAAGTTATTTCAATTGAAATTGAATGTTGTAACTAGTGCAATATCTAAATATTAAATTGGATGTAGAAATTTGTTTTAAAAATTATAAATTACTAGGTAATCAAAAGTGATAAAATTTGATAACTATAAAATTTGAATTTAAAAGCGAATTAATCAATTTAATAATAATTTATTTACTTAATGTGAAAATAGCCATTTTGGCCACTGCCTTGGATTTTGATGAAACCAGTTTTCATCGGGTCCGTAATGGCGAATTATTGTAAGATTTTAAGTTTCATAGCGATCAGAGTTGTCGTTTGACTGTGCGGGCTCAGAACGTGTAGAAATCAATTTAATGAATTCAATTAAAATAAACTGATTTCAAAAGCTTACTTCTGCAAAATTTTGAATTAGCATTTGGAACTTGTTCCATTGAGTTTAGAATTATCGAAAACATCTGTTTTGAAATATTGGATGACCCACTTTCATTTCCAAAGCGGAACATACTTTTTAAGTGCTATTGTTGTTCCGAACCAATCCGATATGTTTATTCTTTCTTGTCAGGCCTTGTCTATATAAATAGTTTTTCTAACCCTAGCAGGCTTTCTATTTCTTATTCCTGTACGTACAAATCTGTCAGTCTATTCCTATCTCCTCTCTCCAATGGTAGAACCTATTTTCAATTCAAAAACCCTGATTTAGTTTTAAATTCAAATCGAAAATCAAACTCCTCAAAACCCTATCATATTATATACCATTTCTAAGCTCTCGAAGAGCGTAATCTAGATCTGCTGTTCATTTTTGTATCGAGTTTTGGTTTGTATGGAATTAGCCAAAACATTCTCGGCCATTCATTGTGGTGGTTGATCATCAGCGATAGATCATCGATTCAGGGGTACTATCGTGTGGAGATGGACGAGGGGAGCACATCATAATGGTTCATTTAACGAAGTGACGGTCTGATCGCCTTGAAAAATTAATTAGGGTTTCGTGTAAAGGGGGAGGCTGTGCATTTGGATAGTGACTGGAGGGTTGTGATGTCGTGGATGGTGGCAAAGTGTCGCGCAGGTGGAGGGGCGTCTCAGGCCTGGTGCGGCGACGTCTCGCTCAGCGTGGGTGGCGCAGCTGGTCATATGGTTGTGGCGGCTGAGAGTGCCGCGTTTGATAAGCAAGCTAGGGTCTCAACCTTATACAGGTGATGACGTGTATTATAATATTTATTATTTTACTTATATAAAGTATGAATCACGTAACTTCTAATATTAATATCTTTTGCATACAAGTTTGGATTCACGCGCGGTTTTCTTCATAGCGATCATATCGAAATTTTTGACATTATGGGACTTGTTTGGTCGAATTCTGAGACTGTAAGATTTTGGGCTATTTTGGATTTTAAAATCATTGAAAAATCAAAGGTGAGTGTTTTAACCAACTCACGACTACTAAATTATCTTATGTTAGTTGAATTAAAATTATGATGTAATTACAAATTGATTGAGTGCTGTTTGATATATGTAAATTGTCATTTCAGTTAAATTTGACTTTTATTGAATTTAATCGCCATTTAATTTGATATTGAATTTTAATTAGTCAATTAAATACCATTATTAATGTAACGACCCAGAATTTCTGTCATTTGAAATTCAGATATTTAATTGATTTTAAATATCAACAAGTAAAATTTGTAAGTCGAATAATTTATATTTCGAATATTTAGGTTTAATTGAATAATTAAATCGATAATTTAGTATTTGAAATTACAGAAATAATTGGGAATTGGGTTTAATGTGATTAAAAATGATTTATAAAGTTTTATTAAATCATATTGGAGTTAGAACTATGTTTGTGCACTTTTAAAATTGAATTAAAAGTTAATTTATGAACATTGAATATTTTAATATTTAATCGACTAGTGAAAATAGATATTTTTCAAACAGTCTCGGATTTTGACGAAACCAGTTTCATCGGATCCGTAATGTTATATTATTGTCACATTTCAAATTTCGTGTCAATCTGATTTACAGTTTGTCTAGGGCAAGCCAAAACGCATAGAAATTGGTTTAATCGATTTAATTTAGATTTGATCATTTATCTCTGTAACTCGGACAGATGATCAAATTAGTCTTCGAAACACGTTCCATTGTGTTTAGAACGCAGGGAAAACCCTAGAAACGCCGGTCATCGTGCCAGATTTGGAGTTCGGAAAATCACGGATGAATAGTGCGTTGAAAAATTTCTATAAAAGGACCCATCCTCTTTCTATTTGCAACAAAACCCTAGAGCATTAGGGTTAGCCGCCGGCTACAGTTTTAATGCTGAAAACACTCTGTCTTCTCTTCCAATTTTCTTCCAATCCACAATCAATTAGTTGAATCTCTCAACTACAACTTTGTAGAGCACGACGAGTTCTATCAAATCAACGGTTGTGATCGTTTTCTGAGCTATAGATCGTCGGCAATTCTCAATCAAAGCCGCATGTTTCAAGCACGTTTTTCAACGTACGTGCGCAACCGAGCTTTGTGCCATGGTGGCCGTGGGTTCTCGCGTACGTATGTGTCTGGGAGGAGGAAGAAGTAGCGCGCGGCCTAGATGCTTCAAAACAGAAATGGTCGGCTCTGATTGAATCTGGGTTAAAAAATTTAATAAAAATACTGAATTTATTTATATTAATTTGTTCAAATATTTAAAACATTGTAATTTGTTCATACAAGGTCGAATTTGGACAAAACAACTAGCGTCGGGTTCGTTTTGTCGAGCACTATGCGATGTATCTAGTTTGGAGTCGTTTGGAGCTAGTGATAATTTCGGGTAAAATTAAACGCGTGTTTAATTTTGTTCGAAACAAACGCTACATCTGTTATTGGAAAATCAAGGTGAGGACTTCTCACTCAATCGAATCAGTTTCGATTTAAATTTTAATAGTTAGATTTAAAATTGCTTGATTGTATGCTTGGATGATAATTATATCTATTGTTTTAACATAGACCCTATACGCCGTATATTAAGCGGATGTTATTTATTAAACACATATACCGCGATAATTCCAACTTGATGTGGAATTGGTATTATATATGTATTTGGAGTTGATTTCCCACATTATATAGCGGATGAGACCTTACTGCGCCGCATAATAGCGGATAATATTTTATAAATCCCATATACTACGATATTTCACTTCGAAGTGGAATTGGTATTATGCTAACATCTTTGGATGCAGGGAAACAGGTTGGAGGGATCCAACTGGATTCCTCAAACATTTGAATTTATTTCATATGTTGTGTGTTGGTTAAGTTATAATCCGTGTGATTATCTTTGTGATTGAGATTGTTGAAGGCTATAGGTTAGCCGAATATATTTTTGGTATCATTGGATACCGAAAATAGATAAACATTGGAGTTTTGAAATTTCAAGTTGAAAGTTATAGTAAAAAAATTATTTTTTGAGAATTGGATAAGTTAAAAAGGAGTTCTAAAAAGATAAAGTTATTTTTGAAACCATATTGAATAAAATTCCAAATTACGAAAAAAGGGCTAAGTAAATGGATTTCGATTTATATTATTATAAGTTGAAGAAATTTATATTAAAAAGAAATGATTTTGTAAATTCATTGGAAATTTATTATGCAGAAATTAATTGGTTCTGATAATTAATTAAGAATAATTAATCAAGTATTAACTATTAATTAAGAGTTAATTAATGATAAGTGAAAAGATAATTTATTAAATGTTTTTATAATAAATTGGCTATTAATTTACCATAACTAGCAAATTTTATTCATAGAATTTTATTTGATTTAAATTAATCAGATGATAAAATTTATCCTACTTATGGATGTTTGAATTATATTGGATGTTGAATTGTTTGATATCTTTGATATGTGATGCTTTATGATACATCCTGATGTGTGTTGTGATCTGTAATTTGTTTATCTGTGATATATATATATATATATATATATATATATATATCCGTGATCTGTGAATGAAAGGTAAGCGTTATAGTTTATACCGCTTATCAAATATATTGTTATATTTTGACCTGTGATGGTTGAATGTTGTTGCACTATTGTGTTAAACCCTTGGACTACACAATACACACACAAAATGTGGATTTCACATGGAAACCAGTTAAGTCACAGATTTTTGACAATTCTAAAGATTGAATTTTTGAATCCAAATTAGTATTGGAATTGGGATTGAAAGTTTTTGAAAATGAATTTCAAAAATAAGAGTTATTTTAAATAACTTAATAAAAATAGGAATTTAAATCATTTGATTTAAATTTTGAATTCAATATTGGAAATTGAATTCAATGATTTGGGTACTATGGTCTAAAAGATTGTACAAGTTATAAAAAGGAGTTTATATGGATTTTTAACCATTTAAAATATAGTTTTGGAAATTTTAAATTTAAATCCAAGTTTATACTTGAGTGGCTTTAACTCATGAAAGATTGTAATCATTTTTTCCCAAAACGAAAACTATCTGTTTTCAGATAATAATAGCTTTCACATAAGGAAAGAAATTCCTATTTGTGTTAAAAGAATGTAAATTTGAAATTAAACTGTTTTGAAGGCTATGAATTAATCTTTGTGAAAGGTTGTTGAACTTGACTTGAAATAAAGGAGTATTTCAAATGGTGTATCTTTTATATTATAAAAGACTTAGATTGTGAATAGTTTTGGAAGCTATATGTTAAATCTCGATTTAAGATTTAATGAGTTAATCCAATTGAAATGGAAATTTATTTGGGAATCTGGGAATAAATCTTTGTGAAACTGGGTAAACTTTGTGAAGTAAATCTTTTTGTTTAAAGATTTAAAATGGTCATTTGTTTAAACCATTTGAAAGAAAGGGTTTGGGTAATAAGTTGTGACTTAATTGAAATCCCAATATCCATATGTTTTATAAATATTGCGTTCACTATTCGGATTAGCCGGGAGAGGACCTTTGTGTCATATTACCCATTCCGAATAAGTGATACGACATAATAGCATTGAAGACCGGTGGTGAAGACCGGGTATTTGTGAAAACGATAGGATGACCTATCGAATGTCTCTGCACCGTTAGCAACGGTATGGAAATTTCCTTTGTGATGGGAAATTCGATTGGGATTATGAATACCCAGATTGCAAGGGCTTCTTTGGAAGTACCATCGGTTCTATTCGAACCTGGAACAGACTTGTATGGTTACGTGTCTGACATTACATTTTGAGATATATAGAAGATATCTTTCAAATACATCTCTATTGGTGGCGGAGAATTCATTCTCTTAGCTTAACACCCTTCTTTGAGACGTACGAGCTCAGAGGTTTTGTAGTTGAAGTTATCAGCGATATACTCCCAATTTGGTAATGTGGCATGCTGAGTGTTGCTGTGTGATGATTATTTATTGATCATTTGTTGATCAAAGCATGGCTTTGGGAAAAAGCGTAGCTTTGTGGACGGGACTTCGTCGGACCTCACACCCCGGAAATGGTCGAAACAGGAATATGCGGCAAGGTTATGAGGGTCGCTCCCTTTAGGGTATGTCATTTCTTTCTGGAAAAGGGTGGTGTCAGGTATGGAGCCCTGATGCTTAACCTATGTGGTTGCTCCAATCTCATTTTTTTGGGGTTGTTGCTTTGTGATCGAGGGCCCTCGGATAAAGGTCCCAAAGGACCGGGGGGTGGCATATTCGTGCAATAGTTACCTAGTTACAGAGGTAACCCGGCCTTGTGTTGGTAGAGATCCGGTTAGGTTCTCGGGATGTCCCGCCAGAGGCGTACCAATGTGGCAGTAGGAAGTTCCTTAGCCTGACCATTTGTTGGAAATCCAATTCCCAATACGAACCCGGTACGGTTTCAGTTGTATAACATGCCATTTACTTATGGTGGTCACCACTGTTTAGATGGTAGCTATATTAGGCATAGTTCGAAATGTCTATGTTGGCTAAGATTAATGTTCCAATTTCGAAATGCTTTCCACACTTTGCACTTATAGTAATAATATCAAAGAAAATTTGTGTATCAAGCATGTTTGACTATCATAAGGGGAAATCTCCTCCAATTCTGCGTTTGCATTGTGTGTGTGCGGGGAGACCATATGGTAGTTACATTTTCTAAAAGCATTGCGAATCTATTTTAAAATATTTCTTCGGATGTTTTTAAAAACATAAATAACTCTTTCGAGTTCTCACACCAGTCCCATGACTGACCTGGAGTTTATTGTTCTCTTCCTAAACTCTGGGTGCCCATAATTTTCCACACGGGCAGCCTAGAGTCAGGTTACCAGGTCATTCTGCATTCAGGAGTGCTATGGAGGTCAAGTGGCGAGCTGGATGGCGAGACGTATTACTTGTATATAATATTATCTTTCCGCTATAAATTCACTTGTAAGGACATGTTTGTATAACTTTCCATTGTTTTGTTGTGTTGTATATTGTTGTTGTACACTCTGATGATGATGTGATGTAATGTAATAACTGAGATAGTTCTTTGTTTTTAAAGATTATTCATTTATCTATTATATGTTGTTCCGCTGCGATATGTGAGATTTTGATATTGTTTTTGTTGTTCTTTTTTCGTTCTAATTTCTACTTCTTCTACCTCTTCTTTAAACCCTAACGGTACGGTTTTTCGACATTCGATTGCTCGACAGTTGATACAGTGGACGTATTAATGTCGACTTTCGTGAGTCGAAAATCGCGATCGTTACAATGTGGTATCAAAGCATATGGTTAAGCGACAACCTTGGCTCTGTTGGGGATTACTCATTAGAGATAGAGTCAGCAGTACTCTAGAATGAGTTGAGTGTAATAATAGATATGAGAGCGTAATTGTTAGTGAATATGAAATTGTTTTGTATTGTGTCGACTTATCACTTGATTGTTTATAGATTCTGGTCGATGCAGTCTAGCTAACTGTATCGATAGGGGTTTCTAAACTCTTAAACGAGATAAACCGACATAGTATGGTTTTAAATTGGGTAAATGAAATAATTTTACCTCGATTAGATTTTATATATATAAAGGATTAGTTTTTCAGAATTATCAAAGTGTACGTAAAATTGAATTTTTTGATCGTTGAAAATGTAAGAAAATATATAAGTGAATCAAAGTTGTTCGAATAATCTGAATAAAAACAACAATTGTGAAAGAATAAATTATATAAAAGCAACAATTGTATAAGTATAAGTATAGAATTATAATTGAAATGATTTACAATTGTGGAGTAATCTTGTATAAGTAAAGGGAAATAGTGAAATTATATAAGCAAGATTTATAAATGTGATTTATAAATAAAAGAAAACTTTAAAAGAATTTAAAGCACTGAATTCACTACTGTTGCTGGGGAATAATAAGGGTGATGACTGCAGCATCATCAGTATCATTTTCAAGTTTCTGTGTGATGGATTTGCTACCATAGTAAATTGAAAATTGATGTTTTATTGTGATAAACAAATTTGAAATTAAAATCCAAGTTGTAATTGTTAAATAAAAGTGAAATGAGTTTTGAACTTATAATATGATATAATAAAGATTTAACTTTGGTAAAGTTGAAATAAATTTGAATTAGTATGATAAAATATATGATGTGAAATTTAACTAAAGGAAGTTAAATAAATTAAATCCGATTTGGAAGCTAAATAATAAGTTGTATAACTTATTAAATGTGAAGATGTAAGTAAAACCAATTATTAAAATGGTTAAACAACTTTGTTAAGCAAAACGAGGTATGAATCTGAATAAGTGATAAAATTGACTTTGGTAAAAGTTAAATAGAACTTACTTTGGAGTTGGAATCTGAATTGGATTTATAAGTGGAAACTTGAAATGGAATATAACTTAAGTGATGCTGAATGAAGTTGATTTTGGTATCGAAGGAAAATAATGAAGTGAATTAAATGAATATGAACTTGAATTATATAAAGGAGATTCAACTTTATTTGTAAAATAAATTAGTAATTGAACTAATGAATTGAATATTAATCAGTCGAATGTAATGAATTGATATAGAATAATGGATATAAGTGTAAATTCATTTAAGGCTAATTGAATGTTAAACCAAATTGAAGGTAAACAAAGTGAATATGAATGTTGAATGTAAAGTGAATAAATTCGGTTGTATTGGATATACATTGGTTGTTAGATTATTGTTAATTGATTGAATAGAAATTCATATGCAATTGAATGAATAAAATTGAAAGTTAAAGCAATTAAATTCAAATTGGAAGTTAAGTAAATTTAAATTGAATAGAAATTGATTTGAATTGAAAGTGAACAAATGTGAATGTAAACTAATTGAAAATGAATAATTGAATATCGTTGTATATAAATTGGTTGTAACAATTACAAGTAATGTCGAAATCATATAAGTTGTTTATAAACCTTGTTTAGTATGCATTTTTTTAATATGCATGTGTTGTAGTTGTTTAAAAGAGTAAAATGTTAATCATTTCTTATATATGTCACTTACATATTTAAATTGAGTAAGTACAGGTACCGGAGCTAATGATTGGCTGGTTTTGGTTGCGCAAAATGCTAAATAAATAACTGCTTTGCTTAAAAATACTAAAAGGTATGCCTATGCAATAAAAATAGGAAATATGAACAGTTTTTCTGTTTTCCCACCGTGTGGGTCGATGTATATATATTTATATCTATTGTGATATTGTAAAAGCTCCTCCGTACAAAGGAGGTTATGGCGAAATTTTCTAAAAATTTTAGGCGTTAGAAAATTTTCGGGAAATTTTGGAAATTTTTTGTGAAAACTAAGTTTTGATTTGAAGTTAAAGGTTAAACGATATAGTTGATTTTGAAAAGATAACTATATATGGATTTGAAAACTTAGTAAATATTTTGTAAGAAGTTTAACTATTGAATTTTTGGAAAAGTTAAACACTTAAGAGATTTGTAAATCAAATTTGAACGGTTTGTTTTGAAAAGTAAATGGATTTCAAAACTTTTTCTTACTTGGTAATTTCGAGGACGAAATTCTTTTAAGGGGGAAGATTGTATGTGATGCCCCACCTCTATACCCACGCTAGCCAAGAACACTACGGTTTAATGCTGTCAACTAGCACGGAGAATAAGGCTGTTGAGGAGCGACCATCCGTGTAATTGCTTTGCGCGAGCACCGATATGTCGAATAGTATAACATGCATTTTATTTCAAGAGGAAATCCGACATACCGATACAAGCACAAAGCTACTACACAGTGGCTATAATAATCTTCGGAAACAAATATAGAAATAAACATAACACAAATCAGTCGCAGGCAATTCATATCACAAAGGCGGAAATAGATATGAATATTACACATATAAATGTATATCAGAGTAGCGGTCAACAAGATCCACAATATCATAAAAGAATAGATACAAGTGCTAGGCAAAAGAATACGTATACATCAAGGTGTCTAAATCTCAAATGTATACAACCAAAAACTACTAAACCATAGTAGTTAGCCAAAAGATCAGATGATGGTCCGATAAGGAATCAAGCAGAAGCACTTGTAACATCTCGGTCTGACCCGAGTATTATTTATAAGAAAATAATAAACGGATCAGTCTAGCTATAAATATCAGATGACATGATATAAAGTAAAAGATATGACATAAACATATAATATTCACAATGGAATACTACTATAAGCATGCAAATGATGATCAACAAAAGATCGATCAACATCACAAGAACCTTCTCAAAGATATAAAAAGGATATCATACCCAAAACTTGTATTCATAACAAGTTAATGAAACATGAATTCACCAATGCACAAAAATTGATAAAGCTTATCAATAGAAATCACGAAAATAGGTGAAGCATAAAATTTGCAGAAATCAACACACGAGATCCAGAAATCATAAAAAGGGAAAGAGGCGTATCACAAGAACGGAAGCATGAAAACTCCCAACATGTGTATCGCAAAACGAGCCGAAGCTCCTCCAAACGAGCCGAAGCTCCTCCAAACGAGCCGAAGCTCCTCCAAACGAGCCGAAGCTCCACCAAACGAGCCGAAGCTCCACCAAACGAGCCGAAGCTCCACCAAATGAGACGAAGCTCCACCAAACGAGCCGAAGCTCCTCCAAACGAGCCGAAGCCCCACACAAATGAAGTATCGTCCTCAACGTGGATAAGGAGACATCGCACACTGCTAGTCTAAATCACAAAATGATCGTCATCGACCATCAAGAAGTGTCAATTACAATAAGCTAGTAAATATATGAGCTTAGCTTCATGTCCCATAACCACTAGCTTAACTTAAATATTTACGAACAAATTGTAGATCTCCACTAGAAAATTGTCACAAGAGTTTCAATCGAACAAGTCCAAGAATTAACCGACGAAGTAAACGCAAGCGTTTCATACCACTCGTTTTACTAAGCCGTTTAATTAGATTTCTCATACTATTGAGGTAAAGGTTTGTATACACTAATAGATTAGAAACCGGTTTGAGAAAACGAGCTTTGTAATAAAATAGTGTTGAAATCATTTGAAGAAAGAGTTTTGATATTTAATTCTAGTATAGAAAACCTTTGTATTTTTAAAGTGACAAATCACAAAGAAGATTGTAAGAACAATCAATCACTAAAATTCACATACGAAGATGTGAATAAAATCCAAAGAAATCGATACCGTATCCACTAAAATGGATAGTCCCAAAATCAAGAAGAAAATGGCATCAACGTCGATAATAAGTGATAATAACAAAAGGGAATCAACACGAACCGATTAACGTTGGAATTCTCAAGCAAATAGGCAAACAGGCAAAAAGAGTGCAAATTCAGACGTCTGAAATCAAGGATTCAGACGTCTGAATTTGAAAAATAAATTATTTTCCAAAACAGAACTCAGACGTCTGAATCTTTGATTTCAGACGTCTGAAATAGGCACATTTTAGCCTATTTCCTTTCTGGTTCCAAAAGGAACCAATTCAGACGTCTGAAATCATATATTCAGACGTCTGAATCTGGGAATAGAAATCTTCCCAGAACAATATTCAGACGTCTGAATATTACGTTTCAGACGTCTGAATGAAGGGTTCAGGGCATCCCCTGAACCTAGGCCAAAAATGGCCAAACGGATACCGGAAGCGATCGATCGAGCGACTACTAAGGAATTACGTCGAGCGACAACCCAGCCTAAACGGCTCTTCGATACGTCTCAAATATCAATGTCCAAATATCCATAAAAGGATTTTCATAGATTTTGATTTCAAAACACCAAAAATTGGAATATACACCAAATCAATCCAAACCAAAATCAATTGCACAAGAGTAAGTGTTAGGAATTCATACCTAACAATAGAAGATAATTATAGACAAAGATGTGAGATAAAAATCTCACCTTTGAATCCCAAACAATTGAAGAAGAAGCTTGAAAACAAAGGAGGATCAACCACTCTTCAATCCCAACACAAGAAGCTTGATTCTAAGCTTAAAATAGAAACATTTCCTAAATTAGGTTTAGGAAATTTCTGAAATTGAATGGAGAATGGGTTGGAGAAGAAGAAGGAGATGCTTACCAATGGGTTCTCTTAGAATTTGGAGCTAGATCTTGGATTTGCAATGAAACTAGGGCTTAGAATTTCTAATTTCCACTCTCTTCCACCATTGTTGCATAAAGCTTAAAGTGTTAGGAATATGAAATGAATTAATGAAGAGAAGAGGGTTGGAACTGAGTTAAGTGTGGTAAATGGGCACAGCCCAAACCAAAGCCCTAAGTGAAAAAGTAGCAAAAATCAACTTACTCCAAACATATCGAAGCTTATACTCAAAAAGGTTGCAAACGGCATTTTGAACTCAATGGGAGGGGTCTTGAGTCCCAATTCGACTGTTTGCAAAAAGTAGCTTTTCGGACTAAAATCCGACGAACGATGAAATATTTAAATATACAATCGATAAATATACGGGTTGTTACAGACTCCCCTCCTTAAAGAAATTGCGTCCTCGCAATACTTAAGAAGAAAATAAAGAGTAACAACCATAAAAGCATATCAACACAAAAGAAATATGAAATAGGAAGTTCACCATAAGGAGCATGAAAGAGTTAGCCTGAACGGGTTTCGCACGGTGAATTCTCTGGATTCCCAAGAGCAATCCATAGGATTTGAGAACCAAAGAACTCACACAAAAAGAACATCTTTATTTCGAAGGTACTCAACCTCCGAAGCAATGATGCGAATAGAATGTTGCTCAAAAGTCAAATCTGGTGAAACTTCAATTTCCTCAATATTACCGGGCTCAAGAATAAAATAGGAAACCTAAAAGCATTTCCATAGTTAAAAGACGCCGAAAACGTCAAGAATAGCAGAAAATTGAGCCAGTGCAATGACGTAGTACAGAAACGGTACGCCCGAGAAACTAGAAACTCGAATAATTTGGAACACCAACGTAGTACAAAAATGGTACGTCCAATGGACCGATAAACCGGAACATGTAGTATAATAATGGTACATCCATTGATGCAGATAAGACGGAACATCGATGTAGTATAATAACAGTACATCCGATGAACCGAACACCATAAAAGAACATCGGACGCTAGTCCATAAAAAAAAAGAGATGAAGCTCAATAAAACGAAGTATATCAAAACGTCCGTTGAACTTGATAGAAAGATAATTCCATTCAGACATCATCAAAGAATCAACCACTTGTTGCTTACGACAAAGCGCATTGGCAACCTGATTTCCCTTTCGGGAATAAAAAGAATATCAAGTTCATAAGATGCAAGGATCTCTAGCCAACATTAAGTTCCTTATGATAAAATAAATATTCCAAAGATTTATGATTAGGGTAGAGAACAAATTTCTCCCCCAAAAATGATGATGCCAAACTCTAAAAGCGAAAACAATAGCTGTGAGCACTAGATCATGAGTGGCATACCTAGTCTCAATTGGCTTTTAATGATATAGAAGCACAAGTGATTGCACGTTATCTTTTGCAAGAGGATGGCATCCAAACCAATACGATTAGCATTGGTACAAAAGATAAAGTCTTGGTTCCCCTCGGGAATCACAAGAATAAGAGTATCGAAAAGAAAGAATTTCCTTTAAATAATCTTCTTTCCTGAAAAGTTATAACTTTCAAAATTACATCTATCTTTATGTACTAATTCTTTCTAGAAAAATTTACATAAGTCAATTTATTGTGTCTGACTGTCTCATCAAAGCATTTAGGAAATTCCTTTCGATAACGTTGATCAAGCGCATCGATCAGAATTCTTAAAACACTCAACGGGCAATACAATCACAAAATCATCTTCTATATGAATGTTTCTTAAAAACCTTTAAGAACATTCTTTGCTCGTTTAAGAGCAAAATCAAATCGTACTTATAAATATATCTTATGAAAAAGATTTACAAAATTTTAAATTTCTATTTTCATCCAAAATCAATAAATTCTAGAATGGAGTCATCGAGATATTCGTAAAATACTCGATTCATAAAATGGATGAAATAAGCCGAATAAACTGAATGACAAAATAAGTCATTCATAAGCATCATAACGAGTGCGGAATGCGGTAGTAACTCCCGCAACTCGTAGCCAAATGAAAATCGGTGGCAAGGTCGAACTAGAAAGACCTTAACACCACACAAAAGATTTCTTAGCTGATAATCCTAAGACAAACTCAAAAATACGGAAAAGTTTCACAAACTATTTAGATAAGAGAAACAACACTTTCCTTATCATGAAGGCTTAAAGAATAAAATGATGCCATCAAATTGGAATCAAAATCACAAAGAGAAATAGAAATCTGCTTAACAGATCATAATTGTCGAGGATGAATAGTCCATATAGAAAATAGGATATGGGCTTCACAATGATTAAGCCAATCCTTACAAAAATCATTTCCGAAGCCTAAGTAAAAAAATCGGCTCGGAAAGAAAAATCACATAAAATAATTTCGACATCAATAAAAAGCAAATTGAGTGGTGCGGATCCATCAACCGGATTCGCAATTCTCAAAGAAGTCAACGAGCCCAAAAATGTTTTAAGGAAAAAGAATCAACAAGTTCCTTTGATATTAAAATAATGAGATGAAACCCATATCAATAAGAACTCGAATAAGATAATCACTAAGCAAATGTCATCAAGGATTGAATGGAAAATACCTTGACCAAGAGAAGTGTTGTTTAGCTCCCTCTCTCTCTTGCTTTGAAGTTTGGGACATGAAGACATATAATGGTCCGCACCTTTTCAATAGCGGCAAGAGATAGGTCTAGGACACTTATTTATATAGTGGTCCTTAGAGCCACAATTGTAGCATTCTCCACGATTTGGGATTGGAGTCTTTTCTTCCGAAGCTTCTTGCCTCCCTCTCTTGTTGGGAAAGGGGCCTTTGAATTTTGGCCTCTTCATGTTATGGTTGAAGTTCTGTTGGGCACGCACAACTTCAACATCACCTTCATTATCAGCCTCTTCAAGACGAAGAGCGATATCAATAAGCTGATCAAATGAAACCTCAAGTTTCAGAAGTAATGGCTTCTTAAGATTCTTATTCAAGCCATAGACAAATCTCTGATTTTTCTTCAATGGGGTATTAATGTACTCAACCCCGTATTTGGACAGAGATTCGAAAGATGCGACATAGTCTGTCACAGAAGATTCACCTTGAACAAGGTCAATAAAACGCCGTGCTAAAGTTACTTTTTCAGCCTCCGGCACGAATTTCAATTGGAATCTTTCCCGGAATTGCTCCCAAGAGAGATCCGCTTCAACGATTTCAGAAATTAAAAGCTCATACAAATCTAACGCTCTTTCTTGGAGCATGCTAGAAGCCACTTGGACTCGATGAAGGTCAATAAGGTTTATGCGAGAAAAGATGCGATCGCATGATTTGAGCCAAGCTTGAATTTCTATAACACTCTCAGATCCCTTGAATGGCCTTCCACCCAAATCGGTGTAGTCTCTGCACAAGCGTGCAAAACCGGATCAAGGATGAGTAGGCTCTGGAATGGGTCTGGTAGCTTGAGCATTCTTCACGAGATCTAAAAGCTGCTGAGCAGACATGAATACTCCATCTTGGGGAGTAGCACTAGATTGACCGGCGCTGGTACGGCCTGGTCTAACCATTTCTTTTCCTTTAAAAAGAAAGAAAGAAGAAAAAGGTTATTTACCAAATGAGTATCAAGCAATCTTGATAGATAAAACAAGGAATCATAAAGAAAATAGGATGAATCGGTACGAACACCCGAATAAGATCCTAAAGCACGACTCCTAAGAAAGACTTAGGACACGATCCTTGCAAAATTATTCTACATTTTTCCGAAGTTTGGCTCTAATACAAAGCTGTGACGCCCCACCTCTATACCCACGCTAGCCAAGAACACTACGGTGTAATGCTGTCAACTTGCACGGAGAATAAGGCTGTTGAGGAGCAACCATCCGTGTAATTGCTTTGCGCAAGCACCGATATGTCAAATAGTATAACATGCATTTTATTTCAAGAGAAAATCCGACATACCGATACAAACACAAAGCTACTACACAGTGGCTATAATAATCTTCGG
This sequence comes from Allium cepa, assembly GCA_030765085.1. Lineage (NCBI taxonomy): Eukaryota > Viridiplantae > Streptophyta > Magnoliopsida > Asparagales > Amaryllidaceae > Allium > Allium cepa. The sequence goes on along the minus strand of CM060934.1, from coordinate 362,616,535 downwards.
AAACAAATATAGAAATAAACATAACACAAATCAGTCGCAGGCAATTCATATCACAAAGGCGGAAATAAATATGAATATTACACATATAAATGTATATCAGAGTAGTGGTCAACAAGATCCACAATATCACAAAAGAATAGATACAAGTGCTAGGCAAAAGAATACGTATACATCAAGGAGTCTAAATCTCAAATGTATACAACCAAAAACTACTAAACTATAGTAGTTAGCCAAAAGATCAGATGATGGTCCGATAAGGAATCAAGCAGAAGCACCTGTAACATCTCGGTCTGTCCCGAGTATTATTTATAAGAAAATAATAAACGGATTAGTCTAGCTATAAATATCAAATGACATGATATAAAGTAAAAGATATGGCATAAACATATAATATTCATAATGGAATACTACTATAAGCATGCAAATGATGATCAACAAAAGATCGATCAACATCACAAGAACCTTCTCAAAGATCTAAAAAGGATATCATACCCAAAACTTGTATTCATAACAAGTCAATGACACACGAATTCACCAATGCACAAAAACTGATAAAGCTTATCAATAGAAATCACGAAAATAGGTGAAGCATAAAATTTCCAGAAATCAACGCACGAGATCCAGAAATCATAAAAAGGGAAAGAGGCCTATCACAAGAACGGAAGCATGAATACTCCCAACACGTGTATTGCAAAACGAGCCGAAGCTCCTCCTAACGGGCCGAAGCTCCTCCAAACGAGCCGAAGCTCCACCAAACGAGCCGAAGCTCCACCAAACGAGCCGAAGCTCCTCCAAACGAGCCGAAGCCCCACACAAATGAAGTATCGTCCTCAACGTGGACAAGGAGACATCGCACACTGCTAGTCTAAATCGCAAAATGATCGTCATCGACCATCAAGAAGTGTCAATTACAATAAGCTAGTAAATATATGAGCTTAGCTTCATGTCCCATAACCACTAGCTTAACTTAAATATTTACGAACAAATTGTAGATCTCCACTAGAAAATTGTCACAAGAGTTTCAATCGAACAAGTCCAAGAATTAACCGACGAAGTAAACTCAAGCGTTTCATACCACTCGTTTTACTAAGCCGTTTAATTAGATTTCTCATACTATTGAGGTAAAGGTTTGTATACACTAATAGATTAGAAATCGGTTTGAGAAAACGAGCTTTGTAATAAAATAGTGTTGAAATCATTTGAAGAAAGAGTTTTGATATTTAATTCTAGTATAGAAAACCTTTGTATTTTTAAAGTGACAAATCACGAAGAAGATTGTAAGAACAACCAATCACTAAAATTCACATACGAAGACGTGAATAAAATCCAAAGAAATCGATACCGAATCCACTAAAATGGATATTCCCAAAATCACGAAGAAAATGGCATCAACGTCGATAATAAATGATAATAACAAAAGGGAATCAACACGAATCGATTAACGTTGGAATTCTCAAGCAAATAGGCAAACAGGCAAAAAGAGTGCAAATTCAGACGTCTGAAATCAAGGATTCAGACGTCTGAATTTGAAAAATAAATTATTTTCCAAAACAGAATTCAGACGTCTGAATCTTTGATTTAAGACGTCTGAAATAGGCACATTTTAGCTATTTCCTTTCTTGTTCCAAATTAACCAATTCAGACGTCTGAAATCATATATTTAGACGTCTGAATCTGAGAATAGAAATCTTCCTAGAACAATATTCAGACGTCTGAATATTACGTTTCAGACGTCTGAATGAAGGGTTCAGGGCATTCCTTGAACCTAGGCCAAAAATGGCCAAACGGATACCGGAAGCGATCGATCGAGCGATGACTAAGGAATTACGTCGAGCGACAACCCAGCCTAAATGGCTCTTCGATACGCCTCAAATATCAATGTCCAAATATCCATAGAAGGATTTTTATAGATTTTGATTTCAAAACACCAAAAATTGGAATATACACCAAATCAATCCAAACCAAAATCAATTGCACAAGAATAAGTGTTAGGAATTCATACCTAACAATCGAAGATAATTATAGACAAAGATGTGAGATAAAAATCTCACCTTTGAATCCCAAACAATTGAAGAAGAAGCTTGAAAACAAAGGAGGATCAACCACTCTTCAATCCCAACACAAGAAGATTGATTTTAAGCTTAAAAGAGAAACATTTCCTAAATTAGGTTTAGGAAATTTCTGAAATTGAATGGAGAATGGGTTGGAGAAGAAGAAGGAGATGCTTACCAATGGGTTCTCTTAGAATTTGGAGCTAGATCTTGGATTTGCAATGAAGTTAGGGCTTGGAATTTCTAATTTCCACTCTCTTCCTCCATTGTTGCATAAAGCTTAAAGTGTTAGGAATATGAAATGAAGTAATGAAGAGGAGAGGGTTGAAACTGAGTTAAGTGGGGTAAATGGCCTCAGCCCAAACCAAAGCCCTAAGTGAAAAAGTAGCAAAAATCAACTTACTCCAAACATATCGAAGCTTATACTCAAAAAGGTTGCAAACGGCATTTTGAACTCAATGGGAGGGGTCTTGAGTCCCAATTCGACTGTTTGCAAAAAGTAGCTTTTCGGACTAAAATCCGACGAACGGTGAAATATTTAAATATACAATCGATAAATAAATGCGGATTGTTACATTGTAACGACCCTGAATTTCAGTCATTTGAAATTCAGATATTTAATTAATTCTAAATATTAAGAAGTGAAATTTATAAGTCGAATAATTTATATTTCGAATATTTAGATTTAATTGAATAATTAAATCGATAATTTAATATTTGAAATTACAGAAATAATTGGGAATTGCGTTTAATGTGATAAAAAATGATTTATAAAGTTATATTAAATCATATTGGAGTTAGAACAATGTTTGTAAACTTTTAAAATTGAATTAAAAGTTAATTTGTGAAAATTAAATATTTTGATATTTAATCGAATAGTGAAACTAGTCATTTTTCAAAAAATCTCGAATTTCGACGAAACCAGTTTCATCGGATCCGTAATGTTATATTTTATTAAGATTTCAAATTTTGTGTCAATTGGATTTACGGTTTGTCCGGGGCAAGCCAAAACGCATAGAAATTGGTTTAATTGATTTAATTTAAATTTGATTGTTTATCTCCGTAACTTGCACAGATGATCAAATTAGCCTCCGAAACACGTTCCATTGTGTTCAGAACGCGGGGTAAACCCTAGAAACGCCAGTCACCATGCGAGATTTGGAGTTCGGAAAATCACGGATGAATAGTGCGTTGAAAAATTTCTATAAAAGGACCCATCCTCTTTCTATTTGCAACAAAATCCTAGAGCATTAGGGTTAGCCGCCGGCTACAGTTTTAATGGCCGAAAACACTCTGCCTTCTCCTCCAATTTTCTTCCAATCCATAAACAATTAGCTGAATCTCTCAACTACAACATCGTAGAGCACGACGAGTTCTATCAAATCAACGGTTGTGATCGTTTTCTGAGCTATAGATTGTCGGCAATTCTAAATCAAAGCCGTGTGTTTCAAGCATGTTTTTCAACGTACATGCGCAGCATAATAGCGGATAATATTTTATATATCCCATATACCGCGATATTTCACCACGAAGTGGAATTGGTATTGTACTAACATCTTTGGATGCAGGGAAACAGGTTGGAGGGATCCAACTAGATTCCTCAAACATTTGAATTTATTTCATTTGTTGTGTGTTGGTTGATTTATAATCCGTGTGATTATCTTTGTGATTGAGATTGTTGAAGGCTATAGGTTAGCCGAATATATTTTTGGTATCATTGGATACCGAAAATAGATAAACATTGGACTGTTGAAATTTCAAGTTGATAGTTATAGTAAAAAAATTATTTTTGAGAATTGGATAAGTTAAAAAGGAGTTTTGAAAAGAAAAATTTATTTTTGAAATCATATTGAATAAAATTCCAAATTACGGAAAAAAAGGGCTAAGTAAATGGATTTCGATTTATATTATTATAAGTTGAAGAAATTTATTTTAAAAAGAAATGATTTTGTAAATTCATTGGAAGTTTATTAAGCAGAAATTAATTGGTTCTGATAATTAATTAAGAATAATTAATCAAGTATTAACTATTAATTAAGAGTTAATTAATGATCAGTGAAAGGATAATTTATTAAATGTTTTTATAATAAATTGGCTATTAATTTACCATAACTAGGAAATTTTATTCATAGAAATTTATTTGATTTAAATTAATCAGATGATAAAATTTATCCTACTTATTGATGTTTGAATTATATTGGATGTTGCATTGTTTGATATCTTTGATATGTGATTCTTTGTGATACATCCTGATGTGTGTTGTGATCTGTAATTTGTTTATCTGTGATATATATATATGTATATCTGTGATCTTTGAATGAAAGGTAAGCGTTATAGTTTATACCGCTTATCAAATATATTGTTATATTTCGATCTGTGATGGTTGAATTTTTTTGCACTATTGTGTTAAACCCTTGGACTACACAATACACACACAAAATGTGGATTTCACATGGAAACCAGTTAAGTCACAGATTTTTGACAATTCTAAAGATTGAATTTTTGAATCCAAATTAGTTTTGGAATTGGGATTGAAAGTTTTTGAAAATGAATTTCAAAAATAAGAGTTATTTTAAATAACTTAATAAAAATAGGAATTTAAATCATTTGAATTAAATTTTGAATTCAATATTTGAAATTGAATTCAATGATTTGGGTATTATGGTCTAAAAGATTGTACAAGTTATAAAAAGGTGTTTATATGGGTTTTTAACCATTTAAAATATAGTTTTGGAAATTTTTAATTTAAATCCAAGTTTATACTTGAGTGGCTTTAACTCATGAAAAATTGTAATCAGTTTTTCCCAAAACGAAAACGATCTGTTTTCAAATAATAATAGCTTTCACATAAGGAAAGAAATTCCCATTTGTGTTAAAAGAATGTAAATTTGAAATTAAACTGTTTTGAAGGCTATGAATTAATCTTTGTGAAAGGTTGTTGAACTTGACTTGAAATAAAGGAGTATTTCAAATGGTGTATCTTTTATATTATAAAAGACATGAATTGTGAATAGTTTTGGAAGCTATAAGTTAAATCTTGATTTAAGATTTAATGAGTTAATCCAATTGAAATGGAAATTTATCTGGGAATCTGGGAATAAATCTTTGTGAAACTAGGTAAACTTTGTGAAGTAAATCTTTTTATTTAAAGATTTAAAATGGTAATTTTTTTAAACCATTGGAAAGAAAGGGTTTGGGTAATAAGTTGTGACTTAATTGAAATCCCAATATCCATATGTTTTTAAAATATTGCGTTCACTATTCGGATTAGTCGGGTGAGGACCTTTGTGTCATATAACCCATTCCGAATAAGTGGTACGACGTAATGGATAGCATTGAAGACCGGTGGTGAAGACCGGGTATTTGTGAAAACGATAGGATGACCTATCGATTGTCTCTGCACCGTTAGCTATGGTATGGAGATTTCCTTTGTGATGGGAAATTCGATCGGGATTGTGAATACCCGGATTGCAAGGGCTTCTTTGGAAGTACCTTCGGTTCTGTTCGAACCCAGAACAGACTTGTATGGTTACGTGTCTGATATTGCATTTTGGGATATAAAGCAGATTTCTTTCAAATACATCTCTGTTGGTGGCGGAGAATTCATTCTCTTAGCTTAACACCCTTCTCTGAGACATACGAGCTCAGAGGTTTTGTAGTTGAAGGTTATCAGCGATAAACTCCCAATTTGTTAATGTGGCATGCTGAGTGTTGATGTGTGATGATTATTTATTGATCATTTGTTGATCAAAGCGTGGCTTTGTGAAAAAGCGTAGCTTTGTGGACGAAACTTCGTCGGACCTCACACCCGGGAAATGGTCGAAACAGGAATATGCGGCAAGGTCATGAGGGTCGCTCCCTTTAGGGTATGTCATTTCCTTCTGGAAAAGGGAGGTGTCAGGTATGGAGCCCTAATGCTTAACCTGTGTGGTTGCTCCAATCTCATTTTCTGTATGGTTGTTTCTTTGTGATCGAGGGCCCTCGGATAAAGATCCCAAAGGACCGGGGGGTGGCATATTCGTGTAGTAGTTACCTAGTTACAAAGGTAATCTGGCCTTGTATTGGTAGAGATCCGGTTAGGTTCTCGGGACGTGCCGCCAGAGGCGTACCCATGTGGCAGTAGGAAGTTCCTTAGCCTGACCATTTGTTGGAAATCCAATTCCCAATATGAATCCAGTAAGGTTTCAGTTGTATAACCTGCCATTTACTTATGGTGGTCACCACTATTTAGATGGTAGCTATAGTAGGCATAGTTCGAAATGTCTATGTTGGCTAAGATTAATATTCTATTTTCGAAATGCTTTCCACACTTTGCACTTACAGTAATAATATCAAAGAAAATGTGTGTATCAAGCATGTTTGACTATCATAAGGGAAAATCTCCTCCAATTCTGCGTTTGCATTGTGTGTGTGCAGGGAGGCCTTATGGTAGTTACATTTTCTAAAAGCATTGTGAATCTATTTTAAATTATTTCTTCGGTTGTTTTTAAAAAGATAAATGACTGTTTTGATTTCTCACACCAGTCCCATGACTGACCTGGAGTTTATTGTTCTCTTCCTAAACACTGGGTGCCCATAATTTTCCACACGGGCAGCCTAGAGTCAGGTTATCAGGTCATTCTGGATTAAGGAGTGCTATGGAGCTCAAGTGGCGAGCTGGATGGCGAGACGTATTACTTGTATGTGATATTATCTTTCTGCTGTAAATTCACTTGTAAGGACATGTTTGTATAACTGTCCCTTTGTTTTGTTGTGTTGTATATTGTTGTTTTACACTCTGATGATGATGTGATGTAATGTAATAACTGAGATAGTTCTTTGTTTTTAAAGATTATTCATTTATCTATTATATGTTGTTCCGCTGCGATATGTGAGATTCTGATATTTTTTCTGTTGTTCATTTTTCATTCTAATTTCTTCTTCTTCCACCTCTTCTTTAAACCCTAACGGTACGGTTTTCCGGCATTCGATTGCTCGGCAGTTGATACAGTGGACGTATTAATGTCGACATTCGTGAGTCAAAAATCGCGATCGTTACAATGTGGTATCAAAGCATATGGTTAAGCGACAACCTTGGCTCTGTTGGGGATTACTCATTAGAGATAGAGTCAGCAGTACTCTAGAATGAGTTGAGTGTAATAATAGATATGAGAGCGTATTTGTTAGTGAATATGAAATTGTTTTGTATTGTGTCGACTTATCACTTGATTGTTTATAGATTCTGGTCGGTGCAGTCTAGCTAACTGTATCGATAGGGGTTTCTAAACTCTTAAACGAGATAAACCGACATAGTATGGTTTTAAATTGGGTAAATGAAATAATTTTACCTCAATTATATTTTTTATATATAAAGAATTAGTTTTTCAGAATTATCAAAGTGTATGTAAAATTGAATTGTTTGATTGTTGAAAATGTAAGAAAATATATAAGTGAATCAAAGTTGTTCGAATAATCTAAATAAAAACAACAATTGTGAAAGAATAAATTATATAAAAGCAACAATTGTATAAGTACAGAATTATAATTGAAATGATTTACAATTGTGGAATAATCTTTTATAAGTAAAGGGAAATAGTGAAATTATATAAGCAAGATTTATAAATATGATTTATAAATAAAAGAAAATTTTAAAAGAATTTAAAGCACTGAATTCACTACTGTTGCTGGGGAATAATAAGGGTGATGACTGCAGCATCATCAGTATCATTTTCGAGTTTCTGTGTGATGGATTTGCTACCATAGTAAATTGAAAATTGAAGTTTTATTGTGATAAACAAATATGAAATTAAAATCCAAGTTGTAATTGATAAATAAAAGTGAAATGAGTTTTGAACTTATAATATGAGATAATAAAGATTTAACATTGGTAAAGTTGAAATAAATTTGAATTAGTATGATAAAATGTATGATGTGAAATTTAACTAAAGGAAGTTAAATAAATTAAATCAGATTTGGAAGTTGAATAATAAGTTGTATAACTTATTAAATGTGAAGATGTAAGTAAAACCAATTATTAAAATGGTTAAACAACTTTGTTAAGAAAAACGAGGTATGAATCTGAATAAGTGATAAAATTGACTTTGGTAAAAGTTAAATAGAACTTACTTTGGAGTTGGAATCTGAATTGGATTTATAAGTGGAAACTTGAAATGGAATATAAATTAAGTGATGCTGAATGAAGTTGATTTTGGTATCGAAGGAAAATAATGAAGTGAATTAAATGAATATGAACTTGAATTATACAAAGGAAATTCAACTTTATTTGTAAATTAAATTAGTAATTGAACTAATGAATTGAATATTAATCAATCGAATGTAATGAATTGATATAGAATAATGGATATAAGTGTAAATTCATTTAAGGCTAATGAATGTTAAACCAAATTGAAGGTAAACAAAGTGAATATGAATGTTGAATGTAAAGTGAATAAATTCGGTTGTATTGGATATACATTGGTTGTTAGATTATTGTTAATTGATTGAATAGAAATTCATATGCAATTGAATGAATAAAATTGAAAGCTAAAGCAATTAAATTCAAATTGGAAGTTAAGTAAATTTAAATTGAATAGAAATTGATTTGAATTGAAAGTGAACAAATATGAATGTAAATTAGTGAATGTAAACTAACTGAAAATGAATAATTGAATATCGTTGTATATTAATTGGTTGTAACAATTACAAGTAATGTCGAAATCATATAAGTTGTTTATAAACCTTGTTTAGTATGCATTTTTTTAATATGCATGTGTTGTAGTTGTTTAAAAGAGTAAAATGTTAATAACTTCTTATATATGTCACTTACGTATTTAAATTGAGTAAGTACATGTATCGGAGTTAATGTATGGCTGGTTTTGGTTGCGCAAAATGCTAAATAACTGCTTTGCTTAAAAATGCTAAAAAGGTACGCCTACGCAATAAAAATAGGAAATATGAACTGTTTTTCTGTTTTCCCACCATGTGGGTCGATGTATATATATTTATATCTATTGTGATATTGTAAAAGCTCCTCCGTACAAAGGAGGTTCTAGCGAAATTTTTTGAAAATTTAAGGCGTTAGAAAATTTATGGAAAATTTTGGAAAAAATTTGTGAAAACTAAGTTTTGATTTGAAGTTAAAGGTTAACGATATAGTTGATTTTGAAAACATAACTACATATGGATGTGAAAACTTAGTAAATATTTTCTAAGAAGTTTAACTATTCAATTTTTGGAAAAGTTAAACACTTAAGAGATTTGTAAATCAAATTTGAATGGTTTGTTTTGAAAAGTTAATGGATTTCAAAACTTTTTCTTACTTGGTAATTTCGAGGATGAAATTCTTTTAAGGGGGGAAGATTGTAACAACCCAAAATTCTGTCATTTGAAATTCAGATATTTAATTGATTATAAATATCAACAAGTAAAATTTATAAGTCGAATAATTTATATTTTGAATATTTAGATTTAATTGAATAATTAAATCGATAATTTAATATTTGAAATTACGGAAATAATTGGGAATTGGGTTTAATGTGATTAAAAATGATTCATAAAGTTATATTAAATCATATTGGAGTTAGAACAATGTTTGAGAACTTTTAAAATTGAATTAAAAGTTAATTTGTGATAATTGAATATTTTAATATTTAATCGACTAGTGAAAATAGTCATTTTTCAAACAGTCTCGGATTTCGACGGAACTACTTTCATCGGATCCGTAATGTTATATTATTGGAATATTTTAAATTTTGTGTCAATCGGATTTACGGTTTGTCCACGGCAAGCCAAAACGCATAGAAATTGGTTTAATCGATTTAATTTAAATTTGATCGTTTATCTCCGTAACTTGCACAGATGATCAAATTAGCCTCCGAAACATGTTGCATTGTGTTCAGAACACGGGGTAAACCCTAGAAACGCCGGTCACCGTGCGAGATTTGGAGTTCGGAAAATCACAGATGAATAGCGCGTTGAAAAATTTCTATAAAAGGACCCATCCTCTTTCTATTTGCAACAAAACCCTAGAGCATTAGGGTTAGCCGCCGACTATAGTTTTAATGGCCGAAAACACTCTGCCTTCTCCACTAATTTTCTTCCAATCCACAGACAATTAGCTGAATCTCTCAACTACAACATTGTAAAGCACGACGAGTTCTATCAAATCAACGGTTGTGATCGTTTTCTGAGCTATAGATCGTCGGCAATTCTCAATCAAAGCCGCGTGTTTCAAGCACGTTTTTCAACGTACGTGCGCAGCCGAGCTTCATGCCATGGTGGCCGTGGGTTCTCGCGTACGTATGTGTCTGGGAGGACGAAGAAGTAGCGCGCGACCCATATGCTTCAAAATAGAAATGGTTGGCTCTGATTGAATCTGGGTTGAAAATTTAATAAAAATAGTGAATTTGTTTATATTAATTCGTTCAAATCTTTAAAACACTATAATTTGTTCATACGAGGTCGGAATTGGACGAAACGACTTGCGTCGGGTTCATTTTGTTGAGCGCTATGTGATGGAGCTGGTTTGGAATCGTTTGGAGCTAGTGATAATTTTGGGTAAAATTAAACGCGTGTTTAATTTTATTTGAAACAAATGCAACAACTGTTATCGGAAACTCAAGGTGAGAACTTCTCACTCAATCGAATCACTTTCGATTTAAATTTTAAATAGTTAGATTTTGTAACGACCAAGGATTTTAATTAATTTAAATTTGAATATTTAATTAATTTTAAATATTAATAAGTGAATATATAAGTCAAATAAATTTTATTTTGAATAATTGGATTTAATTGGATAATTAAATCGATAATTTAATATGTGAAATTATGGAAATAATTGAAATTTGGGTTAAATATGATTGTAAATGATTTGGGAAATTTTATTTAATCATGTTGGAGTTAGAACGATATTTTAGAACTTTTAAAATCGAATTAAAAGTTAATTTGTGAAAATTGAATATTTTAATATTTAATCGACTAGTGAAAATAGTCAATTTTTGAACAGTTTCAGAATTGGACGAAACCAGTTCCATTGGATCCGTAATAGTTAGTTATTACCGGATTCCAATTTTCGTGTCAATCGGAGTTATCGTTTGATCGTGGCAGCTCGAAACGCATCGAATTATTTTTAATATTAATTTGGCGAGTTAAAATAGCCATTTTTCAAAAAGTCTTGGATTTTGACAAAACCAGTTTCATCGGATCCGTAATGTGATATTATTGTAAGGTTTCAAATTTCGTGTCGATTGGATTTACCGTTTGTCCGGTACAAATTAAAACGCCTAGAAAATCGTTTAAATCGGTTTAATTTAAATTGAACGTTTATTGCCATAACTCGCACAGATGTCCGAATTAGCTTTCGAAACCTGTTCCATTGTGTCCGGAATGCGGGGTAAACCCTAGAAACGCTGGTTACGGCGCGTGAATCGGAGTTCGGAATTCCCGGATGAATAGTGATTGAAAAATTCTCTACAAATACCCCCCCCCCCCCCAATAAATCTAAAAAAAAAAAACCCCTAATTTCATACGCAGCCGCCACCCCCCTCAACCCACGGCCGAAATTCTCTTGCCTTCTTCTCCAATTATTTCAAAATCTATCAACAATTACAACAAACGTCCTAAATGAAAGATGTAGAGCATGGCAAGATCCTTATATCCAACGGTTATGATCGTCAATGGCATGACGAATTGGCGGCAAATCGAGGTGGAAGGGGGCCGGTTGCGCACGCGTTTTCTGATGAAAGGGGGGGCCGAGCTCGACCGGTTCTCCAGCGTGGGTAGAGTGGAGCGAGGAGCACGTGGTGGAGGTTCATGATCGTGGTGGATGTTGTCGTATTTGTTGCAAAATTTAACCCTCATCTATAAGATGGGTTCGGCGGCTTCGTGAATGACCTGTAGGGTGAACGCGTGATGAAGGGGTCATACGGTCCTGATTTGCTGAAGGTTGGATCCAACGGCCCAGAAGTGTTAGGTTTATAAAAATAAAATTTATTTGTAAATTATGTATATAAAATTTGTGTAACTTCATATTATCATAACTTTTTCATACGAGGTCGAAAACGCGCGAAACAGTTGCGTTGGAATCGTATGGACGAGCACTACGCGATGAAATTGGATTGGAGTCGTTTGGATTTAGTGAGAATTTCGGGTAAAATTAAACGTCCGTTTAATTTTATTCGAAATAAATCGCTAAAACGAAATTAAAATCAAGGTGAGAACTTCTCACTCAATCGAATCAGTTTCGATTTTATTTTAAATAGTTAGATTTAAAATATTTGAATGCATGTTTGAATGATGATTGTTATCTATTGATTGTTAAAATAGACATTATGCGCCGCTAGTAAGTGGAGGTTATTTATTAAAAACATATACCGCGAATATTTCATAAACAGTGAAATTGATATTATATATAATAGCAATATATATATTGGCATATGTATATATTGGAGTTATTGATTTCCCGTGTTTGTTTAGCGGATGAGACCCTATTGCGCCGTCTATTAAGCGGATAATATTTTAAATCCCATATACCGCGATAATTTCGTACTGGAGCGAAATTGGTATTGTGCTAATGTTTTTGGATGCAGGAAAACAGGTTGGAGGGATCCAACTGGATTCCTCAACAGTTTTTATTTGATTTTAGATATTTTGATATTTGATGGATTGTCATATCGATATATGATATCGTTGTTGTCGTGGTTGACTATTTGGTATGTAGCATCATTGGACCAAATTTTGGAATTTTAAAATGATTTCAAAGTGATTTTTGAAAGTATACGTTTATAAAATATTTTCGGAATTTATCCATTTTAAATAAATAACGTATAATTTTTAATGTTATAAAAATTATGATTTTTGAGGAATATAGTTAAAAGTTGATTTTTGAAAATATGAGGCTAATGATTTTATAAAATAGTTTAAATCGGGATTTTTGAATTTATTATAAAAATTTAAAAATATAGGATTTATAAAATTTAATTATTTTATAAATCAAAATGGTGAAATTATAAAGGAGATTAAAGATGTTTTAAAATAATAGTATAAATTGATTTTTATAAAGGATTTATAAATTGATATTTATAAATTAAAATATTTGGATTATAAAACGAGTTTTTATAAGTGTTAGAATGGATTGTGAATGAATTTCATAAATGAATGAAATTCATAGAATTATAAACGGTGAAGTTATAAATGGAATTTTATAAGCAGTAGGTTTATAAAATTTGTAAAGTTATTAAAAGAATGGTTTTGGATAAATAATTGAATCTTATAAGTTATAAGATTTATAATTATGAAGTTCAAAGGAACGATTTTTTCAAAAAAATAAATTATAAGTGTTTAACTTATAATGTGAACTTTTGGTTTATAATTGAGTTATAAATCGAATAGATTAATAAAGGAGATTTATAAAAAGTTGTTATAAAATAAATAGAAATGGAATTTATAAACGTTGTTTTATAAATTCGCAAACGACTTATTTTGATAAGTTAATTGTTGAAACATATTAATGGAGTTATATTCACGTTTTTGACTGTGAATAATCCTTTAAAATGAAATGTATAAAAGGATGAAGTTCGTTAACGTAGTATATTCACGTTTTTGAATAGTGAATAATATGTTAAAGAAAATGTTTGAATGTGATGTTTTAAATAGAATTAAAACGATCTAACGATGTTTTAAATTGCATTAAGACTCGAAACCATAGATTTCAACATTCATTGTTGAAATAGACGTTTTCGAGAAATAGAAGGAAATGGTGGACTATAACACTGTAGTTATAGTAAATGATTTCCGAAAGGAAATGTTTTGTATAGTATTGGGATTTATATATCTATTTTAATTTCGAATCCCTATACTAGTGATTTTGGGTTGTCGTAACGATGTTTTACGCAACATTCGTTTTGGCCCAAATAAATATGTTTAAGAGAATGATTTCCTTAAAGAATGAAATATATACTTAGTCTCAATTTAAGTATATTGAATATTTTCCAAGTGTTGAAAATAGATGGATTTGGGAATTACTTACTAAATAAGTATAGAATTGTTTTCCGATATAAAGGGAATATTTTGAGAATTTATTTTTTTGAAGATAAATTGAAATGAATAATTGAAATCGTATATTCATAGATATTTTGAAATATAAATTCACTATGGAATTTATAAAAGAAAAGGGAACTTGTTTAAAAATAAATATTGATTTATTTTTGAAGTGTGAAAATTATATATCTTGTAAAGATATTTTGAAAAATAAATAATTTGGGAAATTATTTGGAATCTGGTGATGTTGTGCATATCCATTGATAGTTCAATAACCGACTATCAATATTTCCCTTTGAATGGGTAATTGATGTCATTTGTTTGAATTTGAATGCCACACTTATTTTTGAATAAGCGCTCACTATTCGGGTTAACCGGGAATAGACCATGGGGTCGTATAACCCATTCCGAATATGTGATACGTCTTTATGAATTGCATTTGAAGACCGGTGTTGAAGACCGGATCTTTTTAAAAGCGAAAGGACAACTCGTCGATTGTCTTTGCACCGAGTAGCTACGGTATAGAGACTCCCTATGTGATGGGAAGTCCGGACGTGATTAGAGATTATCCGGATAGCAAGGACTTCTTTGTAAGTGCCTTCGGTTCTGTTCGATCTCGGAACAGACTTGTATGGATTGTATGTCTGACATTACAAATTGAGATATAAAGCAGATTTCTTTCAAATATATTTCTGTTGGTGGCGGAGAATTTATTCTTTTAGCTTAACACCCTTCTCTGAGACGTACGAGCTCAGAGGTTATGTAGTTGAAGGTTATCAGCGATATATTCCCAGTTTGGTAATGTGACATACTGAGTGTTGCTGAAAATGATCATTGTGTTGATTATCTGTGATAGGATCATTTATTTGATCGTCTATCCTGGTGATCATTTCTATGATCATTTGTTGACCCAAAGCATGGCTTTTGTATAAAGTATGTTTTTGTGGACGTGACTTCGTCGAGCCTCACACCCCGTGAATGGTCAAAACAGGAAAGATGCAGCAAGGTTACAAGGGGTAGCGCCCTTTAGGATATGTGCATTTCCTTCTGGAAAAGGGTGGTATCATGGTATGGAGCCCAGATACTTACTCATGTTGAAAACACTTTATGATTGTGTGAATTGATTACGAGCGCTCGGTTGAAAGGTCCTAAAGGACCGGGGGATGGCATATTCGGTCAGTTGTTACTCAGTTAGGGGTAACCCGGCCTTGTGTTGGTAGAGATCCGGTTTGGTTCTCGGGGATGTCCATCCAGAGGCATTCTCATGTGGCAATGAGAAGTTCCTTGGCCTGATCATTCGTTGGAAATCCAAAGAAACACTACGATCTTGTACGGTATTAGTTGTATAACCTGCTATGGAATGTGGCGGTAACCTGCTATTGAACATAGTTAGCTATAGTAGGCATAGTTCGAAATGTCTATGTTGGCTAAGATTTATATTCTACTTTCGAAATGATTTTATTTCCTTCACTATGCACTAGTAATAATATAAAATGTTCTTTTAAATGCGTATCAAGCATCTTTGACTATCATAAGGAGAAATCTCCTCCGATTCTGCGTTTGCATTGTGTGTGTGTGCGGGAGGCCTTATGGTAGTCTCATTCTTAAAAGCATTGCGAATTGATTTTAAAAAATATTCCTCTATTTTGATTTTTAAAGATAAATAAACTGTTTTGAGTTCTCACACCAGTCACATGACTGACTCGGAGTTTATTTTTTTCCTTCCTAAACTCTGGGTGCCCACTAATTTACACACGGGCAGTCAAGAGTTAAGGTTTATCAGGATATTCTGGAGTTGTTGGAGGCAAGCTGGATGGCATGGTGTATTACTAGTATATAGTATTTCTTTTCCGCTACACTATTTGTTGTTATTGTACACTCTGATGATATGATGTAATGTAATAACTGATGTAGTTCTTTGTTTAAAGATTATTCATTTATTTATTATATGTTGTTCCGCTGCGAATTGTGAGATTCTATTATTGTTCTGTTTTCTTCTGTTCCGTTCTATTTTCTATTTTCTTTTCCCTCTATTTTCTCTCTTCTTATCTCTTCTTCTACCTCTTTCTTCTTCTTTTCTCTTTCTTAAAACCCTAAGTGTTCGGTTTTCCGTCGTTCGATTGCTCGGCAGTCGATAAAGTGAGTATCGATGTTGAATTTTCGAAAGACGAAGAATCGGGTCCTTACATCTGGTATCAGAGCATATGGTTAAGCGACAACCATGGTTCTGTTGGGTATTACTCATTAGAGATAGAGTCAGTAGTACTCTAGAATGAGTTTGAGTGTAATAATAGCTATAAGAGCGTATTTGTTAGTGAATATATAATTGTTTTGTATTGTGTTGACTTATCGGTTGATTGTTTATAGATTTCAGTCGATGTAGTCTAGCTAACTATCGTAGATAGGGGTTTCTAAACTCTTAAACAAGATAAACCGACACGATATTGTTTTAAGTTGGGTAAATGAAATAATTTTACCTTGATTATATTTTATATATAAAAGAATAATTTTTCAGAATTATTAAAGTGTATATAAGTGGATTGTATAGTTGTTTGAATAATCTAAGCAAAAGAATTATAAGAATTGAATTATAATTAAAGTGATTTACAATTGTAAAATAAACTTATACATATAAGAAGTGAAACTATATGGATATATTTATGAATATGAGTTATAAATAAAAATGAATTTAAAGTTAAATGGAAATTTACTTTAGAATTTGGAATCTGAATTGATTTATAAGTGGGAATTTAAGTTAAGTAAAAACAAGTGATGTTTGTGAAATGAAATATAACTTAAGAGTTGTTGAATGAAGTTGATATTAGTATCAAAATAAATTAATAAAGTTAAGTGATAAATGTGAACTTGAGTTATGTAAATGAAATTCAACTTTTGTAATTGAATTGAATTAATGGATTGAATGTTAATCAATTAAATGTGAATTTAGTTGATATGAAATAATGAATGTAAGTGTAATTCATTAAAATCTAATGTTATTGAAAGTTGAATAATTGAATGAAAATCAATTTAATTAAACCAATTATAAGCAAAGGAATTTGGTTGTAATTGATATACATTGGTAGTTATATGGTTGTTAGTTGATTGTATATAATTCATTAAGTGTTAATGAAATTGGAAGCTAAAGTAATTAAAATCCAATTGGAAGTTAAGTGAATCTTGAATAAAATTGAATTTGATTTGGAAGTGAACCAACTTGAATATGAATTAGTGAATATAAACTAATTGAAAATGAATGTTAATAAAAACATCCACTGTTAATGAATCAAATGTGATTTAAATTGAAAATCCAATTCATTGAATATTAATGAGAATATGAATGAATATTTATTGGTTATGAATGCTAGTTGGTTGATGGTTGAATATATTGCTTTTATTGCATTTGCTATGTTAATATATATAGTTATTATGTTGCTATATGTTGTATATTGATACTATTGTCTATATGCATGATTATCATGTTGTTTGTTGAGTGTTTAGTAGGTGCGGATCGCGTTTGCTTCGCATTTGGAGCTCGCTTTCGCGCTATATTAGCCGTATATGCTCGCTAATAAAATATAAGGTACATATCTCGGATTAAATATCGTACTTTTATACTTTTTCCCTTCGGGATGCCTCATTACTTGATGAGATGTATATTTGTGATATATATATACTGTCATTTTTTTTCGGATCGAGCCGCGCAAAGGAGACTATGGTGAATTTTTCCGGAAATTTAAGGCGTTAGAAAAAATTTGAGAAAATTGGAAAGTTTTGAAAACTTTAACTTTGATTTGGAATTGAAAGTTAAACAATAGTAGTTGTTTTGAAAAGATAACTAAGTATGATTTGAAAACTTAGTAAAGTATTATAAGAAATTTAACTATGGATTTAGGGAAAGTTAATAGATTCTGTAACTTTTCTTACTTGTTAATTTCGAGGACGAAATTCTTTTAAAGGGGGAAGATTGTAACGACCCAGGATTTTAATTAATTTAAATTTGAATATTTAATTAATTTTAAATATTAATAAGTGAATATATAAGTCAAATAAATTTTATTTTGAATAATTGGATTTAATTGGATAATTAAATCGATAATTTAATATGTGAAATTATGGAAATAATTGAAATTTGGGTTAAATATGATTGTAAATGATTTGGGAAATTTTACTTAATCATGTTGGAGTTAGAACGATATTTTAGAACTTTTAAAATCGAATTAAAAGTTAATTTGTGAAAATTGAATATTTTAATATTTAACCGACTAGTGAAAATAGTCAATTTTTGAACAATTTCAGAATTGGACGAAACCAGTTCCATTGGATCCGTAATAGTTAGTTAATACCGGATTTCAATTTTCGTGTCAATCGGAGTTATCGTTTGATCGTGGCAGCTCGAAACGCATCGAATTATTTTTAATATTAATTTGGCGAGTTAAAATAGCCATTTTTCAAAAAGTCTCGAATTTCGACGAAACTAGTTTCATCGGATCCGTAATGTGATATTATTGTAAGGTTTCAAATTTCGTGTCGATTGGATTTACCGTTTGTCCGGTACAAATTAAAACGCCTAGAAAATCGTTTAAATCGGTTTAATTTAAATTGAACGTTTATTGCCATAACTAGCACAGATGTCCGAATTAGCTTTCGAAATCTGTTCCATTGTGTCCGGAACGCGGGGTAAACCCTAGAAACGCTGGTTACGGCGCATGAATCGGAGTTCGGAATTCCCGGATGAATAGTGATTGAAAAATTCTCTATAAATACCCCCCCCCCCCCATAAATCTTAAAAAAACAAAAAGAAAAACCCTATTTTCATACGCAGCCGCCACCCCCCTCAACCCACGGCCGAAATTCTCTTGCCTTCTTCTCCAATTATTTCAAAATCTATCAACAATTACAACAAACTTCCTAAATGAAAGATGCAGAGCATGGCAAGATCCTTATATCCAACGGTTATGATCGTCAATGGCATGACGAATTGGCGGCAAATCGAGGTGGAAGGGGGCCGGTTGCGCACGCGTTTTCTGATGAAAGGGGGGGCCGAGCTCGACCGGTTCTCCAGCGTGGGTAGAGTGGAGCGAGGCGCACGTGGTGGAGGTTCTTGATCGTGGTGGATGTTGTCGTATTTGTTGCAAAATTTAACCCTAATCTATGAGATGGGTTCGGCGGCTTCGTGAATGGCCTGTAGGGTGAACGCGTGATGAAGGAGAAAGGGTCATACGGTCCTGATTTGCTGAAGGTTGGATCCAACGGCCCAGAAGTGTTAGGTTTATAAAAATAAAATTTATTTGTAAATTATGTATATAAAATTTGTGTAACTTCATATTATCATAACTTTTTCATACGAGGTCGAAAACGCGCGAAACCAGTTGCGTTAGAATCGTATGGACGAGCACTACGCGATGAAATTGGATTGGAGTCGTTTGGAGTTAGTGAGAATTTCGGGTAAAATTAAACGTCCGTTTAATTTTATTCGAAATAAATCGCTAAAACGAAATTAAAATCAAGGTGAGAACTTCTCACTCAATCGAATCAGTTTCGATTTTATTTTAAATAGTTAGATTTAAAATATTTGAATGCATGTTTGAATGATGATTGTTATCTATTAATTGTTAAAATAGACATTATGCGTCGTTAGTAAGCGGAGGTTATTTATTAAAAACATATACCGCGAATATTTCATAAACAGTGAAATTGGTATTATATATAATAGCAATATATATATATTGGCATATGTATATATTGGAGTTATTGATTTCCCGCGTTTGTTTAGCGGATGAGACCCTATTGCGCCGTCTATTAAGCGGATAATATTTTAAATCCCATATACCGCGATAATTTCGTACTGGAGCGAAATTGGTATTGTGCTAATGTTTTTGGATGCAGGAAAACAGGTTGGAGGGATCCAACTGGATTCCTCAATAGTTTTTATTTGATTTCAGATATTTTGATATTTGATGGATTGTCATATCGATATATGATATCGTTGTTGTCGTGATTGACTATTTGGTATGTAGCATCATTGGACCAAATTTTGGAATTTTAAAATGATTTCAAAGTGATTTTTGAAAGTATACGTTTATAAAATATTTTCGGAATTTATCCATTTTAAATAAATAACGTATAATTTTTAATGTTATAAAAATTATGATTTTTGAGGAATATAGTTAAAAGTTGATTTTTGAAAATATGAGGCTAATGATTTTATAAAATAGTTTAAATCGGGATTTTTGAATTTACTATAAAAAGTTAAAAATATAGGATTTATAAAATTTAATTATTTTATAAATCAAAATGGTGAAATTATAAAGGAGATTAAAGATGTTTTAAAATAATAGTATAAATTGATTTTTATAAAGGATTTATAAATTGATATTTATAAATTAAAATATTTGGTTTATAAAACGAGTTTTTAAAAGTGTTAGAATGGATTGTGAATGAATTTCATAAATGAATGAAATTCATAGAATTATAAACGGTGAAGTTGTAAATGGAATTTTATAAGCAGTAGGTTTATAAAATTTATAAAGTTATTAAAAGAATGGTTTTGGATAAATAATTGAATCTTATAAGTTATAAGATTTATAATTATGAAGTTCAAAGGAACGATTTTTTCAAACAAATAAATTATAAGTGTTTAACTTATAATGTGAACTTTTGGTTTATAATTGAGTTATAAATCGAATAGATTAATAAAGGAGATTTATAAAAAGTTGTTATAAATTAAATAGAAATGGAATTTATAAACGTTGTTTTATAAATTCGCAAACGACTTATTTTGATAAGTTAATTGTTGAAACATATTAATGGAGTTATATTCACGTTTTTGACTGTGAATAATCCTTTAAAATGAAATGTATAAAAGGATGAAATTCGTTAACGTAGTATATTCACGTTTTTGAATAGTGAATAATATGTTAAAGAAAATGTTTTGAATGTGATGTTTTAAATAGAATTAAAACGATCTAACGATGTTTTAAATTGCATTAAGATTCGAAACCATAGATTTCAACATTCATTGTTGAAATAGACGTTTTCGAGAAATAGAAGGAAATGGTGGACTATAACACTGTAGTTATAGTAAATGATTTCCGAAAGGAAATGTTTTGTATAGTATTGGGATTTATATATCTAATTTAATTTCGAATCCCTATACTAGTGATTTTGGGTTGTCGTAACGATGTTTTATGCAACATTCGTTTTGGCCCAAATAAATATGTTTAAGAGAATGATTTCCTTAAAGAATGAAATATATACTTAATCTCAATTTAAGTATATTGAATATTTTCCAAGTGTTGAAAATAGATGGATTTGAGAATTACTTAATAAATAAGTATAGAATTGTTTTCCGATATAAAGGGAATATTTTGAGAATTTATTTTTTTGAAGATAAATTGAAATGAATAATTGAAATCGTATATTCATAGATATTTTGAAATATAAATTCACTATGGAATTTATAAAAGAAAAGGGAACTTGTTTAAAAATAAATATTGATTTATTTTTGAAGTGTGAAAATTATATATCTTGTAAAGATATTTTGGAAAATAAATAATTTGGAAAATTATTTGGAATCTGGTGATGTTGTGCATATCCATTGATAGTTCAATAACCGACTATCAATATTTCCCTTTGAATGGGTAATTGATGTGATTTGTTTGAATTTGAATGCCACACTTATTTTTGAATAAGCGCTCACTATTCGGGTTAACCGGGAAAGGACCATGGGGTCGTATAACCCATTCCGAATATGTGATACGTCATTATGAATTGCATTTGAAGACCGGTGTTGAAGACCGGATCTTTTTGAAAGTGAAAGGACAACTCGTCGATTGTCTTTGCACCGAGTAGCTACGGTATAGAGACTCCCTATGTGATGGGAAGTCCAGACGTGATTAGAGATTATCCGGATAGCAAGGACTTCTTTGTAAGTGCCTTCGGTTTTGTTCGATCCCGGAACAGACTTATATGGATTGTATGTCTGACATTACAAATTGAGATATAAAGCAGATTTCTTTCAAATATATTTCTGTTGGTGGCGGAGAATTTATTCTTTTAGCTTAATACCCTTCTCTGAGACGTACGAGCTCAGAGGTTATGTAGTTGAAGGTTATCAGCGATATATTCCCAGTTTGGTAATGTGACATACTGAGTGTTGCTGAAAATGATCATTGTGTTGATTATTTGTGATAGGATCATTTATTTAATCGTCTATCCTGATGATCATTTCTATGATCATTTGTTGACCCAAAGCATGGCTTTTGTATAAAGTATGTTTTTGTGGACGTGACTTCGTCGAGCCTCACACCCCGTGAATGGTCAAAACAGGAAAGATGCAGCAAGGTTATGAGGGGTAGCGCCCTTTAGGATATGTACATTTCCTTCTGGAAAAGGGTGGTATCATGGTATGGAGCCCAGATACTTACTCATGTTGAAAACACTTTATGATTGTGTGAATTGATTACGAGCGCTCGGTTGAAAGGTCCCAAAGGACCGGGGGATGGCATATTCGGTCAGTTGTTACTCAGTTAGGGGTAACCCAGCCTTGTGTTGGTAGAGATCCGGTTTGGTTCTCGGGGATGTCCATCCAGAGGCATTCTCATGTGGCAATGGGAAGTTCCTTGGCCTGATTATTCGTTGGAAATCCAAAGAAACACTACGATCTTGTACGGTATTAGTTGTATAACCTGCTATGGAATGTGGCGGTAACCTGCTATTGAACATAGTTAGCTATAGTAGGCATAGTTCGAAATGTCTATGTTGGCTAAGATTTATATTCTACTTTCGAAATGATTTTATTTCCTTCACTATGCACTAGTAATAGTATAAAATGTTCTTTTAAATGCGTATCAAGCATCTTTGACTATCATAAGGAGAAATCTCCTCCGATTCTGCGTTTGCATTGTGTGTGTGTGCAGGAGGCCTTATGGTAGTCTCATTCTTAAAAGCATTGCGAATTGATTTTAAAAAATATTCCTCTATTTTGATTTTTCAAGATAAATAAACTGTTTTGAGTTTCACACCAGTCACATGACTGACTCAGAGTTTATTGTTTTCCTTCCTAAACTCAGGGTGCCCACCAATTTACACACGGGCAGTCAAGAGTTAAGGTTTATCAGGATATTCTGGAGTTGCTGGAGGCAAGCTGGATGGCATGGCGTATTACTAGTATATAGTATTTCTTTTCCGCTGCACTGTTTGTTGTTATTGTACACTCTGATGATATGATGTAATGTGATGTAATGTAATAACTGATGTAGTTCTTTGTTTAAAGATTATTCATTTATTTATTATATGTTGTTCCGCTGCGAATTGTGAGATTCTGTTATTGTTCTGTTTTCTTCTGTTCCGTTCTATTTTCTATTTTCTTTTCCCTCTATTTTCTCTCTTCTTATCTCTTCTTCTACCTCTTTCTTCTTCTTTTCTCTTTCTTAAAACCCTAAGTGTTCGGTTTTCCGTCGTTCGATTGCTCGGCAGTCGATAAAGTGAGTATCGATGTTGAATTTTCGAAAGACGAAGAATCGGGTCCTTACAGATTTAAAATTGCTTCATTGTATGCTTGGATGATAATTATATCTATTGTTTTGACATAGACCCTATACGCCGTATATTAAGCGGATGCTATTTATTAAACACATATACCGCGATAATTCCAACTTGATGTGGAACTGGTATTATATGTGTATTTGGAGTTGATTTCCCGCATTATATAGCGGATGAGACCCTATTGCGCCACATAATAGCGGAGAATATTTTATAAATCCCATATACCGCGATATTTCACCTCGAAGTGGAATTGGTATTGTGCTAACATCATTGGATGCAGGGAAACAGGTTAAAGGGATCCAACTGGATTCCTCAAACATTTGAATTTATTTCATATGTTGTGTGTTGGTTGATTTATAATCCGTGTAATTATTTTTGTGATTGAGATTGTTGAAGGCTATAGGTTAGCCGAATATATTTTTGGTATCATTGGATACCGAAAATAGATAAATATTGGATTTTTGAATTTTCAAGTTGAAAGTTATAGTAAAAAAATTATTTTTGAGAACTGGATAAGTTAAAAAGGAGTTTTAAAAAGACAGTTATTTTTGAAACCATATTGAATAAAATTCCAAATTATAGAAAAAACCGGGCTAAGTAAATGGATTTCGATTTATATTATTATAAGTTGAAGAAATTTATTTTAAAAAGAAATGATTTTGTAAATTCATTGGAAATTTATCAAGCAGAAATTAATTGGTTCTGATAATTAATTAAGAATAATTAATCAAGTATTAACTATTAATTCAGAGTTAATTAATGATCAGTGAAAGGATAATTTATGAAATGTTTTTATAATAAATTGGCTATTAATTTACCATAACTAGCAAATTTTGTTCATAGAAATTTATTTGATTTAAATTAATCAGATGATAAAATTTATCCTACTTATGGATGTTTGAATTATATTGGATGTTGAATTGTTCGATATCTTTGATATGTGATGCTTTGTGATACATCCTGATGTGTGTTGTGATCTGTAATTTGTTTATCTGTGATATATATATATTTGTGATCCGTGAATGAAAGGTAAGCGTTATAGTTTATACCGCTTATCAAATATATTGTTATATTTTGATCTGTGATGGTTGAATGTTGTTGCACTATCGTGTTAAACCCTTGGACTACACAATACACACACAAAATGTGGATTTCACATGGAAACCAGTTAAGTCACAGATTTTTGACAATTCTAAAGATTGAATTTTTGAATCCAAATTAGTTTTGCAATTGGGATTGAAAGTTTTTGAAAATGAATTTCAAAAATAAGAGTAATTTTCAATAACTTAATAAAAATTGGAATTTAAATCATTTGATTTAAATTTTGAATTCAATATTTGAAATTGAATTCAATGATTTGGGTACTATGGTCTAAAGGATTGTACAAGTTATAAAAAAGTGTTTATATGGGTTTTTAACCATTTAAAATATAGTTTTGGAAATTTTAAATTTAAATCCAAGTTTATACTTGAGTGGCTTTAACTCATGAAAAATTGTAATCAGTTTTTCCCAAAACGAAAACTATCTGTTTTCAAATAATAATAGCTTTCACATAAGGAAAGAAATTCCCATTTGTGTTAAAAGAATGTAAATTTGAAATTAAACTACTTTGAAGGCTATGAATTAATCTTTGTGAAAGGTTGTTGAACTTGACTTGAAATAAAGGAGTATTTCAAATGGTGTATCTTTTATATTATAAAAGACATGAATTGTGAATAGTTTTGGAAGCTATAAGTTAAATCTTGATTTAAGATTTAATGAGTTAATCCAATTGAAATGGAAATTTATCTGGGAATCTGGGAATAAATCATTGTGAAACTGGGTAAACTTTGTGAAGTAAATCTTTTTGTTTATAGACTTAAAATGGTAATTTGTTTAAACCATTTGAAAGAAAGGGTTTGGGTAATAAGTCGTGACTTAATTGAAATCCCAATATCCATATGTTTTAAAAATATTGCGTTCACTATTCGGATTAGTCGGGAGAGGACCTTTTTGTCATATAACCCATTCTGAATAAGTGGTACGACGTAATGGATAGCATTGAAGACCGGTGGTGAAGACCGGGTAATTGTGAAAATGATAGGATGACCTATCGATTGTCTCTGCACCGTTAGCTACGGTATGGAGATTTCCTTTGTGATGGGAAATTCGATCGGGATTGTGAATACCCGGATTGCAAGGGCTTCTTGGAAGTACCTTCGGTTCTGTTCGAACCCAGAACATACTTGTATGGTTACGTGTCTGATATTGCATTTTGAGATATAAAGCAGATTTCTTTCAAATGCATCTCTGTTGGTGGCGGAGAATTCATTCTCTTAGCTTAACACCCTTCTCTGAGACGTACGAGCTCAGAGGTTTTGTAGTTGAAGGTTATCAGCGATATACTCCCAATTTGGTAATGTGGCATGTTGAGTGTTGCTGTGTGATGATTATTTATTGATCATTTGTTGATCAAAGCGTGGCTTTGTGAAAAAGCGTAGCTTTGTGGATGAGACTTCGTCGGACCTCACACCCGAGAAATGGTCGAAACAGGAATATGCGGCAAGGTTATAAGGGTTGCTCCCTTTAGGGTATGTCATTTCCTTCTGGAAAAGGATGGTGCCAGGTATGGAGCCCTGATGCTTAACCTATGTGGTTGCTCCAATCTCATTTTCTGTGTGGTTGTTTCTTTGTGATCGAGGGCCCTCGGATAAAGATCCCAAAGGACCGGGGGGAGGCATATTCGTGTAGTAGTTACCAAGTTACAAAGGTAACCCGGCCTTGTGTTGGTAGAGATCCGGTTAGGTTCTCGGGACGTGCCGCCAGAGGCGTACCCATGTGGCAGTAGGAAGTTCCTTTACCTGACCATTTGTTGGAAATCCAATTCCCAATACGAACCCAGTATGGTTTCAGTTGTACAACCTGCCATTTACTTACGGTGGTCACCACTATTTAGATGGTAGCTATATGTGACGCCCCACCTCTATACCCATGCTGGCCAAGAACATTACGGTGAATGCTGTCAACTAGCACGGAGAATAAGGCTGTTGAGGAGCGACCATCCGTGTAATTGCTTTGTGCGAGCATCGATATGCCAGATAGTATAACATGCAATTCTTTTCAAGTGGAAATCCGACATGCCGACACAAACTCAAAGCTACTACACAGTGGCTATAATATCTTCGGAAACAAATATAGAAGTAAGCATAACACAAATCAGTCACAGATAATTCATATCACAAAGGCGGAAGAAGATATGAATATAACACATGAAAGTGTTCATCAGAGTAGTGGTCAAAAAGATCCACAATAATACAAAGGAATAAACTCAAGTGCTAGACAAAAATATGTATACATCAAGGAGTCTATATCTTAAATGTATACAACAAAAACAACCAAACTAAAGTAGTTAACCAAAAGATCAGATGTAGACGGATAAGGAGTCAAGCATAAGCACCTGTAAAATCTCAGTCCGACCCGAGTATTATTTAAGAAGAAAATAATAAACGGATCAGTCTAGCTATAATTATCAGATAAAAATGAGATAGAATAAGTGATATGACTAAACATATAATAATCACAATGCCAAGCTGTGATATATAAGTAATTGAAAATCAACAAGAGATTAATCAATATCACAATAGTCTACTCAAGGATCAAAAGGAATGTCATACTCCTAATTTCATTCACCAAGCCACAATAAATGACATATATATCAATGCCAATCGTAAAAGTTGGTGAAACATAAATTCCAGAATTCAACACACGAAATCCAGAAATCACAATCAAAGGGAACAACGACGTCGTACAGCGTGACATCCGATGAACCAAAGCACAATCAAAGGGAACAACGACGTCGTACAGCGTGACATCCGATGAACCAAATCACAATCAAAGGGAACAACGACGTCGTACAGCGTGACATCCGATGAACCAAAACACAATCAAAGGGAACAACGACGTCGTACAGCGTGACATCCGATGAACCAAAACACAATCAAAGGGAACAACGACGTCGTACAGCGTGACATCCGATGAACCAAAACACAAAGACATTGCACAATGCTAGTCTAAAACATAAAATGATCGTCATGATCAAAGAGAAGTGTTGATTACAGTAAGCTAGTAAATATAGGAGCTTAGCTTCATGTCCCATAACCACTAGCTTAACTTAAATATTTACGAACAAATTGTAGGTCTCCACTAGAAAATTGTCACAAGAGTTTCAATCGAACAAGTCCAAGAATTAACCGACGAAGTAAACGCAAGTGTTTCATATCACTTGTTTTACTAAGTCGTTTAATTAGATTTCTCATACGAGTGAGGTAAAGGCTTGTATATACTAATAGATTGGAAAACGGTTTAAGAAACGAGCTTTGTAATAAAATAGTGTTGAAATCGTTTTGATGAAAGAATTTTGTTATTTACAACTAGTATAGAAAACCTTTATATTTTTAAAGTGACAAATCACAAAGAAGATTGTAAGAACAATCAATCAGTGAAATTCACATTCGAAGACGTGAATAAAATCCAAAGAAACCGATAAAGAATCCCTAAAAATGGATATTCAAAAATCCCTAAAAAGGACTCATCAAAGTCTTAATAAATGATAACAACAAATAGGATCATCACGAATCGATTTAAATTGGAATTCTCAAGCAAATAGGCAAATAGGCAAAATAGTGCTGATTCAGACGTCTGAAATCAAGGATTCAGACGTCTGAATCTGGAAAATAAATATTTTCCAAAGACAGAATTCAGACGTCTGAATCCTTGGATCCAGACGTCTGAAATAGGCACTTTTTAGCCTATTTCCTTTCTGGTTCCAAATAAACCAATTCAGACGTCTGAAACCATATATTCAGACGTCCGAATCTGGGAATAGAAATCTTCCCAGAACAATATTCAGACATCTAAATATTACGTTTCAGACGTCTGAATGAAGGGTTCAGGGCATTCCCTGAACCTAGGCCAAAAATGGCCAAACGAATATCGGAAACGATCGAACGAGCAAATGGCGATGACTAAGGAATTACGTCGAACGACAACCCAGCCTAAACGGCTCTTCGATACTCCTCAAATATCAATGTCCAAATATCCATAATAGGATTTTCATAAATTAGACCAAAACACCAAATATTGGAATATACACGAAATCGATCCAAACCAAAGTCAATTGCACATGAATAAGTGTAAGGAATTCATACCTAACAATCAAAGACAATTATAGACATAGATGTGAGATAAAAATCTCACCTTTGAACCCAAATCAATGAAGGAGAAGCTTTAAGAACAAGCTAAGATCAATCCCTCTTCAATCTCAACACTAGAAGCTTGAATCTAAGCTTAAAAGAGAAACATTTCCTAAATTAGGTTTAGGAAATTTCTGAAATTGAATGGAGAAAGAGTTTGTGACCCCCCACCTCTATACCCACGCTAGCCAAGAACATTACAGTGAATGCTGTCAACTAGCATGGAGAATAAGGCTGTGGAGGAGCGACCATCCGTGTAATTGCTTTGTGCGAGCATCGATATGTCAGATAGTATAACATGCAAATCTTTTCAAGTGGAAATCCGACATGCCGACACAAACTCAAAGCTACTACACAGTGGCTATGATATCTTCGGAAACAAATATAGAAGTAAACATAAGATAAATCAGTCACAGACAATTCATATCAAAAAGGCGGAAATAGATATGAATATAACACATGAAAGTGTTAATCAGAGTAGTGGTCACATAAGATCCACAACATCACAAAAGAATAGGTATAAGTGCTAAGACAAAAGAATATGTATACATCAAGGAGTCTATTTCTCAAATGCATACAACAATAAACCACTAATCTAGATTAGTTAGCCAAAATCAGACGATTGTTCCAGATAGAAAGTCAAGAGGAAGCACCTGTAAAATCTCAGTCTGACCCGAGTATTATTTAAGAAGAAAATAATAAACGGATCATTCTAGCTATAATTATCAATTAAAAAGAGATAAAATAAGAGATATAATAAAAATACGTATGATAGCCAAAAATGTCATACTACGATAAGTATACATTAGAAAATCCACAAAAGTCAAACAATATCTCAAGAATCTCATAGCTTTAAAAGAATGTCATATTCTTTATCTAATTCACCAAGCCACAAAATGACATACATATCAATGCCAACTGAAAAAGGTGGTGAAACATAAATTCCAGAAATCAATAATTAGAAATCCAGAAATCACAAGAAAAGGATGGCCAAGACATTGATGTAGTACAAACGGTACATCCAATGAATCAAATACACTGATGTAGTACAAACGGTACATCCAATGAATCAAAACACTTTGAAAGTGCATGGGTCTTTAGCCCACAAAGAAATGAGACGAAGCTCAATAAAATGAGGAACAGTCCTCCACGTATACAAAGAGACATCGCACATTGCTAGTCTAAACTATAAAATGATCATCATTGATCATCAAGAAGTGTCAATTACAATAAGCTAGTAAATATATGAGTTTAGCATCATGTCCCATAACCACTAGCTTAACTTAAATATTTGCGAACAAATTGTAGATCTCCACTAGAAAATTGTCACAAGAGTTTCAATCGAACAAGTCCAAGAATTAACCGACGAAGTAAACGCTAGCATTTCATACCACTTGTTTTACTAAGTCGTTTAATTAGATTTCTCATACGAGCGAGGTAAAGGTTTGTATATACTGATAGATTGGAAATCGGTTTTAGAAAACGAGCTTTGTAATAAAATAGTATTGAAATCATTTTAAGAAAGAGTTTGATATTTACTACTAGTACAGAAAACCTTTATATTTTAAAGTGACAAATCATAGAAGTGATTGTAGAAACAATCAATCATAAAAATTCACATTCGAAGAAGTGAATAAAATCCAAAGAAATCGATAAAGGATCCATCGAAATGGATATTCAAAAAATCCCTAAGAAGAGTCATCAAGGTCATAATAATTGATAACAACAAATAGGAAACAACACGAATCGATTAAAGTTGGAAATTCAAACAGTTAGCCAAAGTGGGCAAAAGTGCAACAGGTCGGTCGGCCGGCTACAGAGCTCGGTCGACCGGACCCTGTTCTGAAAAATAGTTCAGGAAGCAGGTCGCTCGACTGAGCTCTGTAGTCGGACGACCGGACCATAAACAGAGAAGTGCTTATGCACTTGGCAGCAGGTCGGTCGGCCGGCAGCAGAGCTCGGTCGACCGGACCCGATGCCAGCCTCTTCCCAGCCCATCCTAATGAGATCCAATCTCGACCAAATTGCATTCGCTCGAGCAACGGCGCTAAGGGTTTATGCCAAACGACTACCCGGCCCTATAAGCTCCTCGATGCATCACCAAAAACATGTTCAAACATCAAAGTTATGATTTTTAAAGAACTGAACGCAAAACACTAAAAATAGGAATGTTCACCTAATCAATCCAAACCAAAAGCAAATGCACACGAATAAGCGTTAGGAATTCATACCTAACAATCGAAGAGAATTATAAACATAGATGTGAGATTAAAAACCTCACCTTTGAATCCGAAAACAATGAATGAGAAGCTTGAAGACGAAGGAAAGATCAACCACACTTCAATCTCAACACTAGAAGCTTGAATCTAAGCTTAAAAGAAGAAACATTTCCCAAAGTTAGGTTTAGGAAATTTCTAAAATCAAAGAGAGAATGAGTTGGAGAAGATGAAGAGAAAGCTTACCAATGGGTTCTCTTGAGTTTGGAGCTAGAAGATGGATTTGCTAATGGAAAATAGGGCTTAGGTTTTCCTAATTCTTTTTCTCTTCCCCCATTTTTGATGAAGCTTGAATGTATTAGGAATATGAAATGAAGTAATGAAGAGTTGGAGTGGGTTGGGACTGAGTTAGTAAGTGGCTAATGGGTTCAGCCCAAACCAAAGCCCTAAGTGAAAAAGGTCAAAATTCTACTATCTCCAAACATATCGAAGTTTATACTCAAAAAGGTTGCAAACGTCATTTTGAACTCAATGGGGGTGGTCTCGAGTCCCAATTCGACTGTTTGCAAAAAGTAGGTTTTCGGACCAAAATCCGATGAACGATAAAATATTTAAATAAAATATTTAAATATAAAATCGATAAATATGCGGGTTGTTACAGACTCCCCTCCTTAAAGAAATTGCGTCCTCGTAATACTTAAGAGGAAAATAAGAAGTAACAACCATGGAAGCATATCAACACAAAAGAAAATTTGAAATAGGAAGTTCACCATAAAGAGCTTGAAAGGGTAAGCCTGAACGGGATCGCTCGATGAATTCCCCGGATTCCCAAGAGCAATCCTTAGGATCTGAGAACCATTGAACCTTCACAAGAAGAACATCTTTATTCCGAAGGCGCTCAACCTCTGAAGCAATGATGCGAATGGAATGTTGCTTATAAATCAAATCCGGTGAAACTTAAATTTCCACAATATCACCAGGCACAAGAATAAAACCGAAAACATAAAAGCATTTCCGTAGATAAAAGACGCGGAAAACGTCAAGAATAGCAGAAAGTTGAGCCGGTGCAACGGCGTAGTACAAATACGGTACGCCCAAGAAACTAGAAACTCGAATAATTTGGAACACCGACGTAGTACAAAGACGGTACGTCCAATGAACCAAAAAGCCAAGTCATTGATGTAGTGCAAACGGTACATCCAATGAATCAAAAAGTGAAGACATTGATGTAGTACAAATGGTACATCCAATGAATCAAACAGCAAAGTCATTGATGTTGTACAAACGGTACATCCAATGAATCAAAGACACTGATGTAGTACAAACGGTACATCCAATAAATCAAAAGCAAAGACATTGATGTAGTACAAACGGTACATCCAATGAATCAAACAGCAAAGTCATTGATGTAGTACAAACGGTACATCCAATGAATCAAAGACACTGATGTAGTACAAACGGTACATCCAATGAATCAAAAGCAAAGACATTGATGTAGTACAAACGGTACATCCAATGAATCAAACAGCAATGTCATTGATGTAGTACAAACGGTACATCCAATGAATCAAAGACACTGATGTAGTACAAACGGTACATCCAATGAATCAACAGCAAAGACACTGATGTAGTACAAACGGTACATCCAATGAATCAAAAGCAAAGACATTGATGTAGTACAAAAGGTACATCCAATGAATCAAACAACAAAGACATTGATGTAGTACAAACGGTACATCCAATGAATCAAAGAACAAAGACATTGATGTAGTACAAACGGTACATCCAATGAATCCAATAACAAAGACATTGATGTAGTACAAACGGTACATCCAATGAATCAAAAGCAAAGCATTGATGTAGTACAAACGGTACATCCAATGAATCAAAATCAAAGACATTGATGTAGTACAAACGGTACATCCAATGAATCAAACAGCAAAGTCATTGATGTAGTACAAACTGTACATCCAATGAATCAAAGACACTGATGTAGTACAAACGGTACATCCAATGAATCAAAGCTCAAATAATTCGAAACACCGACGCAGTACAAAAACGGTACGTCCAATGAACTGAAGCCCGAATGATTTCGGAACACCGACGTAGTACAAAAACGGTACGTCCAATGAAACGAACACAATAAAAGGACATCGGACGCTAGCCAATAAAAGAAATGAGATGAAACTCAATAAAACGAAGTACACCAAAACGCCCGATGAACTTGGTAAAAAGATGATTCCATTCCGACATCATCAAAGAATCAACACCTTATTGCCTACGACAAAACGTATTGGCAACACGATTTCCCCTTCGGGAATAAAAAGAATATCAAGATCATAAGATGCTAGGAACTCGAGTCAACATGCAGTTCCTTAAGAGAACATAAATATTCCAAAGATTTATGATCGAGGTAGAGAACAAATTTCTCATCCAAATATGATGATGCCAAATTACAAAAGCAAAAACAATAGCCGAGAGCACTAGATCATATGTGGCATATCTAGTCTCGATAAGCTATAATGCTTTAGAAGCACAAGTGATAGCACATTCTCTTTGGCAAGAGAACGACATCCAAACCAATACGACTAGTATCGGTACAAATAGCAAAGTCTTGGTTCCCATTCAGGAATCACAAGAACAAGAGTATCGAAAGGAAGATTTCTTTTAGATAATCTTCTTTCTCGAAAAGCTAAAACTTTCAAAATCACAATTATTTCAATGTAAAAATATTTCTAGAAAAATTTACAATTTACAAGTCAATATATCGTGTTTGATTGTCACATCAAAGCGTTTAGGAAATTCCTATCGATAACGTTGATCAAGCGCATCGACCAAAATTCTTAAAGCACTCAACGGGCAATACAATCACAAAATCATCTTTTATAGGATAAATAAATCTCTTAAAACATTTTAAGAATATTCTTTGTTCGTTTCAAGAACAAAATCCAGTTTTACTTATAAATAAATCTTATGAAAAAGATTTGCAAAATTTTAAATTACTATTTTCATCCAAAATCAATAAATACAAGAATGGTCTCATCGAAATATTCATAGAATATTCGATTTATAAAATGGATGAAATAAGCTGGACAAATTGAATGACATAATAAGTCATTCATAAGAATCATAACGAGTGCGGAATGCGGTAAGTGGAATGCTAACTTCCGCAACTCGTAGCAAATGAAAACCGGTGATAAGGTCAAATTGAAAAGACCTTAGCACCACTCAAAAGAATGCTTAGGAGATATTCCTAAGACAAACTCAGAAATACTGGAAAAGTTTCACAAATTATTTAGATAAGAGAAATAATACTTTCCTCACCATAAGAGCTTATAAAATGATGCCATCAAATTGGAATCAAAATCACAAAGGAAAAATAGAAATCTGCTTAACAGATAGAAAATGTCGAAGATGAAGAGTCCACTCAGAAAATAGGATATAGGCTTCATAATGATTAAGCCAATCCTATCGCACAAATCAATTCCGGAGCCTAAGCAAAAATATCGGCTCGGAAAGAAAAATCACATAAAATAATTTCGACATCTAAAAAAAAGCAAATTGTTGTGGATCCATCCGGATTCACAATCCTCAAAGAAGTCTTCAAGCCCAAAAATGTTTAAAAAGAATCAACAAGTTCTTTTGATATAAATTAGTGAGATGGAACCCATATCAAAAAGAACTCGAAAAGGAAAATCATAAAACAAATGTCATCAAGGATAGAATGGCTACCTTGACTAAGAGAAGAGTTGCTAGGGGCTTGCAGCTTTCCTTCTCTCTTGCTTGGAAGCCTAGGGCACGAAGATAAAAGATGACCCGAACCTTTGCAATAACGACAAAAGAGGGGTTTCGGGCACTCCCTTGCATAGTGGTCTGTGGAACCACAATTGTAGCATTGTCCACGACTAGAGGTAGGAGTCTTTGCTACCGGAGTTGGTTGCTTCCCTTTCTTATTAGAATTGGGGCCTTTGAATATGATAGGCCTCTTCAAGTTATTGTCGAAGTTCTGTTGGGCTCGCACACCTTCAACATCACCTTCATTATCGGCCTCTTCAAGACGAAGAGCGATATCAATAAGCTGATCAAATGAAACCTCAAGTTTCAGAAGTAACGGCTTCTTAAGATTCTTATTCAAGCCATAGACAAATCCCTGATTTTTCTTCAATGGGGTATTAATGTAGTCAACCCCGTATTTGGACAGAGATTCGAAAGATGCGACATAGTCTGTCACAGAAGATTCACCTTGAACAAGGTCAATAAAACGTCGGGCCAAAGTTACCTTTTCAGCCACCGACACGAATTTCAATTCGAATCTTTCCCGGAATTGCTCCCAAGTGAGATCCGCCTCAACGATTTCAGAAATTAAAAGCTCATACCAATCTAATGCTCTTTCTTGGAGCATGCTAGAAGCCACTTGGACTCAATGTAGATCAATAAGGTTCATGCGAGAAAAGATGCGATCGCATGATTTGAGCCAAGCCTGAATTTCTATAACGCTCTCGGATCCCGTGGATGGCCTTCCACCCAAGTCGGTATAGTCTCTGCATAGGCGTGCAAAACCGGATCTAGGATGAGTAGGCTCTTGATTGGGACCGGCTGCTTGAGCATTCTTAACAAGATCTAGAAGTTGTTGTGCGGACATAAATACTCCATCCTGGGGAGTAGCACTAGATTGACCGGTGCTGGGACGGCCAGGTCTAACCATTTCTCTTCTTTAGGAAAGAAAGAAAGAAGAGGAAAAAGTTATTCTCAGAATAAATTTCAATCAAACTTGATTGATAAAAACAAGGAATCATAAAGAAATTAGGATGAATCGGTACGAGGACACAAATTAAATCCTAAAGCACGACTCCTAAGATGGACTTAGGACGATGATCCTCCTTAAATTATTCTACATTGTTCCGAAGTTTGGCTCTGATACCAAGCTGTGACGCCCCACCTCTATACCCATGCTAGCCAAGAACATTACGGTGAATGCTGTCAACTAGCACGGAGAATAAGGCTGTGGAGGAGCGACCATCCATGTAATTGCTTTGTGCGAGCATCGATATGTCAGATAGTATAACATGCAAATCTTTTCAAGTGGAAATCCGACATGCCGACACAAACTCAAAGCTACTACACAGTGGCTATGATATCTTCGGAAACAAATATAGAAGTAAACATAAGATAAATCAGTCACAGACAATTCATATCACAAAGGCGGAAATAGATATGAATATAACACATGAAAGTGTTAATCAGAGTAGTGGTCACATAAGATCCACAACATCACAAAAGAATAGATACAAGTGCTAAGACAAAAGAATATGTATACATCAAGGAGTCTATTTCTCAAATGCATACAACAATAAACTACTAATCTAGAGTAGTTAGCCAAAATCAGACGATTGTTCCAGATAGGAAGTCAAGAGGAAGCACCTGTAAAATCTCAGTCTGACCCGAGTATTATTTAAGAAGAAAATAATAAACGGATCACTCTAGCTATAATTATCAATTAAAAAGAGATAAAAGAAGAGATATAATAAAAAGACGTATGATAGCCAAAAATGTCATACTACGATAAGTATACTTTAGAAAATCCACAAAAGTCATACAATATCTCAAGAATCTCATAGCTTCAAAAGAATGTCATATTCTTTATCTAATTCACCAAGCCACAAAATGACATACATATCAATGCCAACTGAAAAAGGTGGTGAAACATAAATTCCAGAAATCAATAATTAGAAATCCAGAAATCACAAGAAAAGGATGGCCAAGACATTGATGTAGTACAAATGGTACATCCAATGAATCAAATACACTGATGTAGTACAAACGGTACATCCAATGAATCAAAACACTTTGAAAGTGCATGGGTCGTTAGCCCACAAAGAAATGAGACGAAGCTCAATAAAATGAGGAACAGTCCTCCACGTATACAAAGAGACATCGCACATTCCTAGTCTAAACTATAAAATGATCATCATTGATCATCAAGAAGTGTCAATTACAATAAGCTAGTTAATATATGAGTTTAGCATCATGTCCCATAACCACTAGCTTAACTTAAATATTTGCGAACAAATTGTAGATCTCCACTAGAAAATTGTCACAAGAGTTTCAATCGAACAAGTCCAAGAATTAACCGACGAAGTAAACGCAAGCGTTTCATACCACTTGTTTTACTAAGTCGTTTAATTAGATTTCTCATACGAGTGAGGTAAAGGTTTGTATATACTAATAGATTGGAAATCGGTTTTAGAAAACGAGCTTTGTAATAAAATAGTATTGAAATCATTTTAAGAAAGAGTTTTGATATTTACTACTAGTATAGAAAACCTTTATATTTTAAAGTGACAAATCATAGAAGTGATTGTAGAAACAATCAATCATAAAAATTCACATTCGAAGAAGTGAATAAAATCCAAAGAAATCGATAAAGGATCCATCGAAATGGATATTCAAAAAACCCCTAAAAAGAGTCATCAAGGTCATAATAATTGATAACAACAAATAGGAAACAACACGAATCGATTAAAGTTGGAAATTCAAACAGTTAGCCGAAGTGGGCAAAAGTGCAACAGGTCGGTCGGCCGGCTACAGAGCTCGGTCGACCGGACCCTGTTCTGAAAAATATTTCGGGAAGCAGGTCGGTCGACTGAGCTCTGTAGTCGGTCGACCGGACCATAAACAGAGAAGTGCTTATGCACTTGGCAGCAGGTCAGTCGGCCGGCAGCAGAGCTCGGTCGACCGGACCTGATGCCAGCCTCTTCCCAGCCCATCCTAATGAGATCCAATCTCGACCAAATTGCATTCGCTCGAGCAACGGCGCTAAGGGTTTATGCCAATCGACTACCCGGCCCTATAAGCTCCTCGATGTATCACCAAAAACATGTTCAAACATCAAAGTTATGATTTTTAAAGAATTGAACGCAAAACACTAAAAATTGGAATGTTCACCTAATCAATCCAAACCAAAAGAAAATGCACACGAATAAGCGTTAGGAATTCATACCTAACAATTGAAGAGAATTATAAGCGTAGATGTGAGATTAAAAATCTCACCTTTGAATCCGAAAACAATGAATGAGAAGCTTGAAGACGAAGGAAAGATCAACCACACTTCAATCTCAACACTAGAACCTTGAATCTAAGCTTAAAAGAAGAAACATTTCCCAAAGTTAGGTTTAGGAAATTTCCGAAATCAAAGAGAGAATGAGTTGGAGAAGATGAAGAGAAAGCTTACCAATGGGTTCTCTTGAGTTTGGAGCTAGAAGATGGATTTGCTAATGGAAACTAGGGCTTAGGTTTTCCTAATTCTTTTTCTCTTCCCACATTTTTGATGAAGCTTGAATATATTAGGAATATGAAATGAAGTAATGAAGAGTTTGAGTGGGTTGGGACTGAGTTAGTAAGTGGCTAATGGGTTCAGCCCAAACCAAAGCCCTAAGTGAAAAAGGTCAAAATTCTACTATCTCCAAACATATCGAAGTTTATACTCAAAAAGGTCGCAAACGTCATTTTGAACTCAATGGGGGTGGTCTCGAGTCCCAATTCGACTTTTTGCAAAAAGTAGTTTTTCGGACCAAAATAAGACAAACGGTAAAATATTTAAATATAAAATCGATAAATATGCGGGTTGTTACAGAGTTGGAGAAGATGAAGGAGATGCTTACCAATGGGTTCTCTTGAATTTGGAGCTAGAAGTTGGATTTGCAAAGCAAGCTAGGGCTTAGGAATTTCCATTTCCAATCTCTTCTACCATTGTTGCTAAAGCTTGAGTGTTTAAGCAAAGAGGAGAAGTTATGAAGAGAAGGGGGGTTGGGCTGAGCTAATAAGGGTGCAGTCCAAACCAAAGTCATAAGCGGGAAAAAGTAGCAAAAATCAACTATCTCCAAACATATCGAAGCTTATACTCAAAAAGGTCGCAAACGACATTTTAAACTCAATGGGAGTGGTCCCGAGTCCTAATTCGACTGGTTGCAAAAAGTAGCTTTTCGGACCAAAATCCGACGAACGATAAAATATTTAAATAAAATATTTAAATATTAAATCGATTGATATGCGGGTTGTTACAGACTCCCCTCCTTAAAGAAATTGCGTCCTCGCAATACTTAAGAAGAAAATAAGAAGTAACAACCATAAAAGCATATTAACACAAAAGAAAATTTGAAATAGGAAGTTCACCATAAGGAGCATGAAAGAGTTAGCCTGAATGGGATCGTTCGATGAATTCTCAGGATTCCCAAGAGCAATCCTTAGGATTTGAGAACCATTGAACTCTCACAAAAAGAACATCTTTATTTCGATGGCACTCAACCTCCGAAGCAATGATGCGAATAGAATGTTGCTCATAAGTCAAATCTGGTGAAACTTCAATTTCCTCAATATCACCGGGCTCAAGAATAAAATAGAAAACCTAAAACCATTTCCATAGTTAAAAGACGTAAAAAAAAGTCAAGAATAGCAGAAAATTGAGCCAGTGTAACGGCGTAGTACAGAAACGGTATGCCCGAGAAACTAGAAACTCGAATAATTTGGAACACCGACGTAGTACAAAAACGGTACGTCCAATGAACCAATAAACCGAAACAACGATGTAGTATAATAATGGTACATCCATTGATCCAGATAAGACGGAACATCGATGTAGTATAATAACAGTACATCGGACGAACCGAACACCATAAAAGAACATCGGACGCTAGTATATAAAAGAGATGAGATGAAACTCAATAAAACGAAGTACATCAAAACACCTAATGAACTTGATAAAAAGATAATTCCATTCAGACAACATCAAAGAATCAACAACTTGTTGCCTACGACAAAACGCGTTGGCAACACGATTTCCCCTCCGGGAATCACAAGAACAAGAGTATCGAAAAGAAAGAATTTCTTTTAAATAATCTTCTTTCCTGAAAAGTTAAAACTTTCAAAATTACATTTATCATTATGTAATAATCTTTCTAGAAAAATTTACTATTTTCAAGTCAATATACCGTGTCTGATTGTCTCATCAAAGCGTTTAGGAAATTCCTATCGATAACGTTGATCAAGCGCATCGACCAAAATTCTTATAACACTAAATGGGCAATACAATCACAAAATCGTATTCTATAGGATAAGTAAGTTTCTCAAAAACTTCTAAGAATATTCTTTGTTCGTTTTAAGAACAAAAATCCGATTATACTTCTAAATAAATCTTATGAAAAAGATTTTGCAAAATTTTAAATTGCTATTTTCATCCAAAATCAATAAATTCAAGAATGGTCTCACCGAAATATTCATAGAATACTCGATTAATAAAATGGATGAGATAAGCTGGACAAACTGAATGACAAAATAAGTCATTCATAAGAATCGTAACGAGTGCGGAATGCGGTAAATGGAATGCGAACTCCCGCAACTCGTAGCCAAATGAAAATCGGTGGCAAGGTCGAACTAGAAAGACCTTATAACCACACAAATGATTTCTTAGGTGATAATTCTAAGACAAACTCAAAAATACCGAAAAAGTTTCAAAATTTATTTAGATAAGAGAAATAACACTTTTCTCATCTTGAGGGCTTAAAGAATAAAATGATGCCTTCAAAAATTTGAAATCGGAATCTCAAGAAAAAAATAGAAATCTGCTTAACAGATAGAAAATGTCGAAGATGAATAGTCCATACGGAAAATATGATATGGGCTTCATGACGAGTAAGCCAATCCTTACAAAAATCAGTTTCGAAGCCTAAGTAAAAATATCGGCTCGGAAAGAAAAATCACATAAAATAGTTTCGACATCAATAGAAAGCAAATTGAGTGTTGCAGATCCACTAATCCAGATTCGCAATCCTCAAAGAAGTCATCAAGCCCAAAATATTTTCAAAGAAAAAGAATAAACAAGTTCTTTTGATATAAAATAGTGAGATGGAACCCATATCAAAAAGAACTCAAATAAGAAGATCACGAAATAAAACAATGCCATCAAGGATTGAGTGAAAAGTACCTTGACCAAGAGAAGAGTTGCTAGGGGCTTGCATAATATTTAGCTTTCTCATGTCCTTGTTCAAAAGTTTGGGACATGCAGATAAAAGATGACCCAGTTTCTTGCAATAGCGACAAGAATGGGGTTTTGGACACATATTCGCATAGTGTTCCTTAGAATTACAATTGTAGCATCCTCCACGATTAGCGATTGGAGTCTTTACTACAAAAGTAGTTTGCTTCACTCTCTTATTGGGATTAAGGCTCTTGAACTTAATATGCCTCTTCTTGGAAGTCCCAATATCACAAACACTTCCTTTACCAACCTCTCCATGAAGAAGAGTAACATCCACCAGCTGATTGAAAGAAACTTCAAGTTTCAAAGGTAGAACCATTTCGGGGTTCTTACTCAAAGCATAGATAAACTCTTGATTCTTTACAAGATCCAAAAGTTGTTGAGCAGACATGAATACTCCATCCAGGGGAGTAGCACTAGATTGACCGGCGCTGGGACGGCCAGGTCTAACCATTTCTCTTCTTTAAGAAAGAAAGAAAGAAGAGGAAAAAAAAGTTATTCTCAAAATAAGTATCAAGCAATCTTCATAGATAAAACAAGGAATCATAAAAGAAAGTAGGATAGGACGGTATGAAGACCCGAATAAAATCCTAAAGCACGACCCCTAAGAAAGACTTAGGACGATGATCCTTGTTATAATATTCCATATTGTTCCGAAGTTTGGCTCCAATACCAAGCTGTGATG
Source organism: Allium cepa (assembly GCA_030765085.1). Lineage (NCBI taxonomy): Eukaryota > Viridiplantae > Streptophyta > Magnoliopsida > Asparagales > Amaryllidaceae > Allium > Allium cepa. Next base: position 362,574,758 of record CM060934.1, on the reverse strand, counting down.
CCCCACCTCTATACCCACGCTAGCCAAGAACATTACGGTGAATGCTGTCAACTAGCACGGAGAATAAGGCTGTTGAGGAGCGACCATCCGTATAATTGCTTTGTGCGAGCATCGATATGCCAGATAGTATAACATGAAATTCTTTTCAAGTGGAAATCCGACATGCCGACACAAACTCAAAGCTACTACACAGTGGCTATAATATCTTCGGAAACAAATATAGAAGTAAGCATAACACAAATCAGTCACAGATAATTCATATCACAAAGGCGGAAGAAGATATGAATATAACACATGAAAGTGTTCATCAGAGTAGTGGTCAAAAAGATCCACAATAATACAAAGGAATAAATACAAGTGCTAGACAAAAATACGTATACATCAAGGAGTCTATATCTTAAATGTATACAATAAAAACTACCAAACTAAAGTAGTTAACCAAAAGATCAGATGTAGACGGATAAGGAGTCAAGCAGAAGCACCTGTAAAATCTCAGTCTGACCCGAGTATTATTTAAGAAGAAAATAATAAACGGACCAGTCTAGCTATAATTATCAGATAAAAATGAGATAGAATAAGAGATATGACTAAACATATAATAATCACAATGCCAAGCCGTGATATATATGTAACGACCCAGAAATTTTGAACAATTTAATTTGAAAATATTTAATCAATTTTAAATATTTGAATGATGGTTTGACTTAAATTTCAAATTATCAGAATGAATTTGGCGATTAAATTATAGAATTTGATCTATTGGAAGTTGAATAAAAATTTGATTCTTCAATTTTAAGCTGATTAAAAATATTTCAAAGGCTTGTAAAATTCATATTGATAATATTGAAGATTTTAGAAGCTTCAGAATTGAAATTTAAAGTGAATTGTTCAGTTTTGAAATTATATCGTTTGAATCGATATTTAAAAGTAGTCTTCCGAGGCACAGTCTCGGAATTCGACGAAACCAGTTCCATTGGGTCCGTAATATTGAATTATTCTCGGATTTCAAATTTCGTATTTTTCTGAGTTGTTATGTGAGCACACGACGTATAAACGCGTTGAAAAGTTGTATCGAAACGAAGTGAATTTAAATTTAAATTTAAATTTAAAGCAAAAGGCCGCATCCCTAACTTCACGCCTAAAATCGCACCCAAGGTCACGGCTAGATCGTGTAAAGCATGCCTCAATTTGTTTTTAAATACCTTCCCCTTTTCAATTCTGTTTCGTTCAAATCAACAGCAAATAAAAAAAATAATGGCCGATGTGGATTCATCTCCCCATTCTCGTTTAAAATGGTCGTGACCCAAAATCATATCCATAAACCCAAATACTTCATTTCGTTTATTAATGGCCGAAGCCGATTCAAAGAAAAAAATAAAAAAATCGTGCGCGTACGCGTACGAGATGGCGGCGACGCAATCGAGTGGGGCGATCGATTTTTTTGGGTCGCGATGGGATTTTGAGGGGGCGGCGGCGCAAGATGAAGTGATGGCCATGGAAGTCGAAACTCGTGAAGCTCGGGGTAAAATCGAGCAAGAAATCAATGGCGCGCGCGTAGGGAGGGTACGCAGTAGGTGGCGATGTCGAGCAGCTCGCGCTCGCGAGGTGTTGCAGTGGCGGCAAACTGGAATGTGTGCGCAAATCGATGGAGGCGGGTTTCGCAAGTTGGTTTGGCGACTGGGAGCAGTAAGGTGATTTCACAGTGAGGTATAAGTTGTTTTTTTAAAGAAATTTGTTTTACAGTATTTATAAATAATAATAAATATATATATATATATATATATATAATTTGTAAAGTTATAAACAGAAAATAAAATATGCATGTAAACATTTTACAGTAAAGAAAATATGTTTAAAATTTAATTATTTGTTTAAAACTAAATTATTAGTTAAATATAGATTTAGTTTCAAATGAAAAATATTTTGTAAAAGAAAATTTGTTAGAAAATTAATTGGATGAAATGATTTATTTATAAAAATATATAAATTATTTTAGTTAAGTGAATGTATAAAAAAAGGGATTTGTTAAAAAAAATTAAACATAAAAGTAGAATTTATAAAGCTTAAAGTGAAAATTGTTAGTTAACTAAATTTAATTAAATAAGAAATTAAATTTTTCGTCTAGTTCAAATATTTATAAATCGTTTATATACAGTAAATGAAAGTATTAAAGAAAATTTAGTTTTAAATTAAATTTTATTTAAATAAATTTATTAAAGAAGAAATTGGTTTAAATAAAACTATCAGTTAATTTAACTATTAAAATGAAATCACCAATGAATCGAAATTATCAAATGAAAATTTATTATTCGATCTGTTCGAATGTTAATAAATTGTGTAAATATTTATACAAGGTATAAATCAAGAAAATCGAGTCAAGATGGGAAATGGATTGCAAAATAAAAGCTAAGGTGAGAACTTCTCACTCAAAAAAAAAATTTAAAGTTGGATTTGGAGTTATTGATTGATTGCTATTTGGTTGTGATATTAGATATAGTAGGATATATCTATATATATAGCAATATATATATATATATATATATATATATATACTGGCATATGTATATATTGCAGTTGATTGATTTCCCGCATTGTATAGCGGATGAGACCCTATTGCGCCGCCTATTAAGCGGATAATATTTTATAAATCCCATATACCGCGATATTCCGTCTTGAAACGGAATTGGTATTGTGCTAATGTCTGTGGATGCAGGGAAACAGGTTGGAGGGATCCAACTGGATTCCTCACAAATATTTATTTGATTCAGATATTGTGATATTTGATTGTTTATCATATCGATATATGATATTGGAAAGTCGTGATTGACTATTTGATGTGTTGCATCATCGGATCCAATTTTGAAGTTTAAAAATAATGATTTTGATTTTAAGGGATTCCTAAAGTGATTTTTGAAAGTATACGTTTATAAAATATTTTTGGAATTGATTCATCATAAATAAATAAACGTTATAATTTTAATGTTATAAATTATGATTTTTGAGAAATACAGTTAAAAGTTGATTTTTGAAAATACGGGTTTAATGATTTTATAAAATAGTTTAAACTGAGATTTCTGAATTTATTATAAAAAGCTTAAATATAGGATTTATAAAATTTGATTATTTTATAAATCAAAATGATGAAATTATAAAGGAGTTTAAAGACGTTTTAAAAGAATAATATAAATTGATCCATATAAAAGATTTATAAATTGATATTTATAAATTAAAAATATTGGAATTGTAAAAAGAGCTTTTATAAGTGTTAGAATGAATTGTGAATGAATTTCATAAATGAATGAAATCTATAGGATTATAACGGTGAAGTTATAAATGGAATTTTATAAACAGTAGGTTTATAAAATGTGTAAAATTATTTAAAAGAATAGATTTTGGATAAATAAATGAATCTTATAAGTTATAAGATTTATAAATTTGGAAAGTTTAAAAGAACGTTTTTGCAAACAAATAAACTAAGTATTTAATTTATAATATGAACTTTCGGTATATCATTGAGATATGAAATTGAATAGATTAATAAAGGAATTTATAAATGGAAGTTGTTATAAAATAAATAGAAAGGGAATTTATAAACATTGTTTTGTAAATCCGCAATGACTTATTTTGATAAGTAAATTGCTGTAATTTATTAATGGAGTTATATTCACGTTTTAGACAGTGAATAATCCTGTAAAACAAAATGAATAGAAATGATAAAATTGTTTAACAAGAATATTCACGTTTTTGAATAGTGAATAATATATTAAAGAAATGTTTGGATGTGATGTTTTAAATAGAATTAAAACGATCTAAAGATGTTTTAAAATGTATTAACTGTCGAAACCATAGATTTCAACATTCATTGTTGAAATAGACGTTTTCGAGAAATAAAAGGAAATAGTATATTATAACACTGTTGTTATAATAGATGATTTCCAAAAGGAAATGTTTGTATAGTATTGGGATTCATATATCTATTTTAATTTCGAATCCCTATACTAGTGATTTTGGGTTGTCGTAACGATGTTTTACGCGACATTCATTTTGGCCCAAATAAATATATTTAAGAGAATGATTTTCCTTAAAAAATGAAATATATACTTAATTTCGATTAGAGTATATTGAATATTTTCCAAGTGTAGAAAATAAAAAGACTTGTGAATTACTTATAAATAAATAAGTATGGAAATGTTTTTCCAATATGAAATGAAAAGTTCAGAGAATTTATCTTTTTGAAGATAAATTGAAAATGAATAATTGAAAACGTATATTCATAGTTATTTTGGAAATGTAAATTCAATATGGAATTTAAAAATGAAATTTGGAAAATGGGTTTAAAAATAAATATTGATTTATTTTTGAAGAATGGAAAATATATATCTTGTAAAGATATTTTTGGAAAATAAATAATTTAGGAAATTATTTGGAATCTGGTGATGTTGTGCATATCCATTAATAGTTCAATAACCGACTATCAATATTTACCTTTAAATAGGTATTTGTTGTGATTTGCTTGAATTTGAATGCCACACTTATTTTTTTTTAAAATAAGCGCTCACTATTCGGGTTAACCGGGAAAGGACCTTGGGGTCGTATAACCCATTCCGAATATGTGATACGTCGTTATGAATTGCATTTGAAGACCGGTGTTGAAGACCTGATATTTTCGAAAACTAAAGGGTTTCTTGTTGATTGTCTCTGCACTGGCTGATCCCCGGTATAGAGATCTCCATATGTGATGGGAAATCCGGACGTGATTAGAGATTATCCGGATTGCAAGGACTTCTTTGTAAGTGCCTTCGGTTCTGTTCGAGCCCGGAATAGACTTGTATGGATAGTATGCCTGACATTACAAATTGAGATATAAAGCTGATTTCTTTCAAATATATTTCTGTTGGTGGCGGAGAATTTATTCTCTTAGCTTAACACCCTTCTCTGAGACGTACGAGCTCAGAGGTTATATAGTTGAAGGTTATCAGCGATATATTCCCAATTTGGTAATGTGACATGCTGAGTGTTGCTGTGATATGATCATTGTGTTGATCATTTGTGATAGGATCATTTGTTTGATCGTTTATCTTTGTGATCATTTCTATGATCATTTGTTGACCCTAAGCATAGCTTTTGTATAAAGCATGGCTTTGTGGATGAGACTTCGTCGGACCTCACACCCCGGAATGGTCAAAACAAGAAAGATGCGGCAAGGTTATGAGGGGTAGCTCCCTTTAGGGTATGTGCATTTCCTTCTAGAAAAGGGTGGTATCATGGTATGGAGCCCAGATGCTTACTCATGTTGAAACACTTATTATTATGGTGTGATGTTGATTACGAGCGCTCGGTTAAAGGTCCCAAAGGACCGGGGGATGGCATACTCGTGTCAGTTGTTACCCAGTTAGAGGTAACCCGGCCTTGTGTTGGAAGAGATCCGGTTAGGTTCTCGGGGACGTCCTTCCAGAGGCGTTCTCATGTGGCAATGGGAAGTTCCTTGGCCTGACCATTCGTTGGAAATCCAAAGAAACAATACGATCTTGTACGGTTTTAGTTGTATAACCTGCCATGGAATGTGGAGGTAACCTGCTATTGAACATGGTAGCTATAGTAGGCATAAGTGTGAAATGTCTATGCTGGCTAAGATTTATATCTTTATTTTCGAAATGAATTTTTCCTACACTATGCACTAGTAATAATAACAAATGTTCTTTTTAATGCGTATCAAGCATCTTTGACTATCATAAGGAGAAATCTCCTCCGATTCTGCGTTTGCATGTGTGTGTGTGCGGGAGGCCTTATGGTAGTCTCATTTTTAAAAGCATTGCGAATTGAGTTTAAAAATATTCCTCTATTTTGATTTTAAAGTAAATAAACTGTTTTGAGTTCCCACACCAGTCACATGACTGACTCAGAGTTTATTGTTTTCCTTCCTAAACTCTGGGTGCCCATCAATTTCCACACGGGCAGTCAAGAGTTAAGGTTTATCAGGATATTCTGGAATTCAGGAATTGCTGGAGGCAAGCGGGATGGCATGACGTATTACTAGTATATAGTATTTCTTTTCCACTGTTTGATATTGTTTGTTGTTGTACACTCTGATGTAATGAAATGTTATGTAATGTAATGTAATAACTGATATAGTTCTTTGTTTAAAGATTATTCATTTATCTATTATATATTGTTCCGCTGCGATTGTGAGATTCTGATGTTGTGTTCTGTTATTTCTTTCTGTTCTGTTCTATCTTCTTATATCTTCTACTTCTTTTTCCTCTTTCTTAAACCCTCAGTGTTCGGTTTTCCGGCATCCGACTGATTGGCATTCGATACAGTGGACGTATTGATGTCGATATTCGGGAGTCGAAGAATCGGGTCCTGACAATATAAGTAATTGAAAATCAACAAGAGATTAATCAATATCACAATAATCTACTCAAGGATCAAAAGGAATGTCATACTCCTAATTTCATTCACCAAGCCACAATAAATGACATATATATCAATGCCAATCGTAAAAGTTGGTGAAACATAAATTCCAGAATTCAACACACGAAATCCAGAAATCACAATCAAAGGGAACAACGACGTCGTACAGCGTGACATCCGATGAACCAAAACACAATCAAAGGGAACAACGACGTCGTACAGCGTGACATCCGATGAACCAAATCGCAATCAAAGGGAACAACGACGTCGTACAGCGTGACATCCGATGAACCAAAACACAATCAAAGGGAACAACGACGTCGTACAGCGTGACATCCGATGAACCAAAACACAATCAAAGGGAACAACGACGTCCTACAGCGTGACATCCGATGAACCAAAACACAATCAAAGGGAACAACGACATCGTACAGCGTGACATCCGATGAACCAAAACACAAAGACATTGCACAATGCTAGTCTAAAACATAAAATGATCGTCATGATCAAAGAGAAGTGTTGATTACAGTAAGCTAGTAAATATATGAGCTTAGCTTCATGTCCCATAACCACTAGCTTAACTTAAATATTTACGAACAAATTGTAGGTCTCCACTAGAAAATTGTCACAAGAGTTTCAATCGAGCAAGTCCAAAAATTAACCGACGAAGTAAACGCAAGCGTTTCATATCACTTGTTTTACTAAGTCGTTTAATTAGATTTCTCATACGAGTGAGGTAAAGGCTTGTATATACTAATAGATTGGAAAACAGTTTAAGAAACGAGCTTTGTAATAAAATAGTGTTGAAATCGTTTTGATGAAAGAATTTTGTTATTTACTACTAGTATAGAAAACCTTTATATTTCTAAAGTGAAAAATCACAAAGAAGATTGTAAGAACAATCAATCAGTAAAATTCACATTCGAAGACGTGAATAAAATCCAAAGAAACCGATAAATAATCCCTAAAAATGGATATTCAAAAATCCCTAAAAAGGAGTCATCAAAGTCATAACAAATGATAACAACAAATAGGATCATCACGAATCGATTTAAATTGGAATTCTCAAGCAAATAGGCAAATAGGCAAAATAGTGCTGATTCAGACGTCTGAAATCAAGGATTCAGACGTCTGAATCTGGAAAATAAATATTTTCCAAAGACAGAATTCAGACGTCTGAATCCTTGGATCCAGACGTCTGAAATAGGCACTTTTTAGCTTTTTTCCTTTCTGGTTCCAAATGAACCAATTCAGACGTCTGAAACCATATATTCAGACGTCTGAATCTGGGAATAGAAATCTTCCCAAAACAATATTCAGACGTCTGAATATTACGTTTCAGAGGTCTGATTGAAGGGTTCAGGGCATTCCCTGAACCTAGTCCAAAAATGGCCAAACGAATATCGGAAACGATCGAACGAGCAAATGGCGATGACTAAGGAATTACGTCGAACGACAACCCAGCCTAAACGGCTCTTCGATACGCCTTAAATATCAATGTCCAAATATCCATAATAGGATTTTCATAAATTAGACCAAAACACCAAAAATTGGAATATACACGAAATCGATCCAAACCAAAATCAATTGCAAATGAATAAGTGTTAGGAATTCATACCTAACAATCGAAGATAATTATAGACAAAGATGTGAGATAAAAATCTCACCTTTGAACCCAAATCAATGAAGGAGAAGCTTTAAGAACAAGCTAAGATCAATTCCTCTTCAATCTCAACACTAGAAGCTTGAATCTAAGCTTAAAAGAGAAACATTTCCTAAATTAGGTTTAGGAAATTTCTGAAATTGAATGGAGAAAGAGTTGGAGAAGATGAAGGAGATGCTTACTAATGGGTTCTCTTGAATTTGGAGCTAGAAGTTGGATTTGCAAAGCAAGCTAGGGCTTAGGAATTTCCATTTCCAATCTCTTCCACCATTGTTGCTAAAGCTTGAGTGTTTAAGAAAAGAGGAGAAGTTATGAAGAGAAGGGGGGTTGGGCTGAGCTAATAAGGGTGCAGTCCAAACCAAAGTCATAAGCGGGAAAATGTAGCAAAAATCAACTATCTCCAAACATATCGAAGCTTATACTCAAAAAGGTCGCAAACGGCATTTTAAACTCAATGGGAGTGGTCCCGAGTCCTAATTCGACTGTTTGCAAAAAGTAGCTTTTCGGACCAAAATCCGATGAACGATAAAATATTTAAATAAAATACTTAAATATAAAATCGATAAATATGCGGGTTGTTACACTATAGTAGGCATAGTTCAAAATGTCAATGTTGGCTAAGATTAGTATTCTATTTTCGAAATGCTTTCCACACTTTGCACTTATAGTAATAATATCAAAGAAAATTTGCGTATCAAGCATGTTTGACTATCATAAGGAGAAATCTCCTCCAATTCTGCGTTTGCATTGTGTGTGTGAAGGGAGGCCTTATGGTAGTTACATTTTCTAAAAGCATTGTGAATCTATTTTAAATTATTTCTTCGGTTGTTTTTAAAAAGATAAATGACTGTTTTGATTTCTCACACTACTCCCATGACTGACCTGGAGTTTATTGTTCTCTTCCTAAACTCTGGGTGCCCATAATTTTCCACACGGGCAGCCTAGAGTCAGGTTATCAGGTCATTCTGGATTTAGGAGTGCTATGGAGCTCAAGTGGCGAGCTGGATGGCGAGACGTATTACTTATATATGATATTATCTTTCCGCTGTAAATTCACTTGTAAGGACATGTTTGTATAACTGTCCCTTTGTTTTGTTGTGTTGTATATTGTTGTTTTACACTCTGATGATGATGTGATGTAATGTAATAACTGAGATAGTTCTTTGTTTTTAAAGATTATTCATTTATCTATTATATGTTGTTCCGCTGCGATATGTGAGATTCTGATATTGTTTCTGTTATTCGTTTTTCATTCTAATTTCTCCTTCTTCTACCTCTTCTTTAAACCTTAACGGTACGGTTTTCCGGCGTTCGATTGCTCGGCAGTTGATACAGTGGACGTATTAATGTCGACTTTCGTGAGTCGAAAATCGCGATCGTTACAATTGACAACCCGTTAATTTTGTTATTTATTGGCTGATTTGAATGATGATTGTGATGGATGTTTAATTGTTGAGATTGGATGAGTCGATGTTATGTTTATTTTATATATTGACTCACACTGTAAGTTCCCTTTGTTATTGCAAGAAATATCACAATGGGTTGAAATGATACATAACCGAACCATCTGTAGATTTGGAAAAAATCGTATTGGTTGTAATGATAGACTCGAGCGATTTTATGGATTTTGAATTTTAATTCGGGATTGTAGGTCGAAATGATATATACCCGTAAATTTTAAATTTTTGCGCGTTGAAATGAAATATATTCGTATCACTTGACCATAGAGTAGAAAATTATATACGGACACCGGATTGGTTAAATTAAATAGTTTTAAATCCTAAATTTTTGAATCTAGTTAAATGATATTTTGAACTAAAACATGATTTAAATATTCTGAATTACTTTCGAAAATTCAAGTCTTAAATGTTGAAATTGGAATTGGTTTAAATGAATTATTTAAAGAATTTAAATTGAAATTTTAAAGTTGAATTTAAAGTATAAATGAAATTTATCGAAATTGAGTTATTGTAAACGTTTGAATATTTAACTTTGAAATCTATTGAATTTGGATTAGCTTAAATTTGTAGTTCAAATATGGGTTTGAAATCTATATAGATCTAAATGGTTTTATTAATAATCTAAATTGAAAGAATTAATTTTGAGTTTTGTTGATTTGAAAGCTTAATATGGCCTAGATTTGTTGAAATGGAATAAATAGCTTAAATTTGATATTAATTTAAAATTAGTTATTCTAATGTAAACTGTTTAAAGAGATAATATTTTAAATTTAGATTTATTTAGATTTTCAAACTTTTTTCGATAGAGACCATTTCCTATAATCAAACCCTTTTATGTTAAAATGTTAAAACTATATTTAAAATATTGTAACGACCCAGAATTTTGTCGTCTTAAATTAGAATATTAACTTTTAATATTCAATAATACAATATTTTAATCCAAATAAACCCTTGTTAAATGAAAATTAGTAGTAATAAATAATTTTGAACCAAGATAATATTCGAATTTTCCAGATTTTATTTATAAAATAGAAAATTGATTTAATTTGAGTTTCTTATATATGTATGTATGACAAAAGAAACATATATGTATATTAGAACAAATTCATGATAAAAAGAAAAGAATATATTTTGAATAACTAGAAATAAACATAACAATTGAAAAATGTTGCATAAATAGAAAGAGTTCAAAAATTAGACTTTTCTTATATACATATATATACACATTAGTTAAGAGGAAAGTAATATATATATATATATATATGTATATAAAATAAATAAATATAGTTATTAAAAACAATATATATACATATTGAAAAATGGAAGAAGAGATATATATGAAAATATATGATGATAGAAATGAGAAAAATTATAAAATCATTTTAAAAAGGAAATCTTTTACAAAATGGTGTTTTGACAAATGTTATTTATACATTTAAAATAAAGTAGCAAAATTTTATTTCTTTGAGTTATGTATTTTAAATATAAAAATAGATATGAATATGAAGATTTAAATGCTTTATTTCAAAACCACTTTGTAAATTTGTTTTCAAAATACATTTGAAAGCATGAATCAAAAGAAAAGATAATTAAATAAATGAAAAGAGAAAAATAATCAAATAACAAAAGAAAAAATGGGTAAAACATATGATATAAACATAAAAAATGGGTAAAACATAGAAATATTTACATCAGAATTGTCTGGTCTAGAAGAGGAAAAACTAAAAACATTATTTTAACTTCTTTTCAAGACTGCAAGCCATCAAGTTTTCAACTCAAAAACCTCATGTCAATCGATCGAACCATTTTTACAGCATATCAAAATCTTTTTGAGCCTAAATCTGGTACGTATAAATTAACTTGCCTTGCACAAACATGTATATATATAAGCTTGTATGTATATATGGTTCATTTGAAAAAGCCTGTAAAACAAAAATAATAACTTGCTCTGTAAACCACAAACACTGCTAAGTAAAAGAAGAAGAAGACTTCTCTTCCAAATACAAAACAAAGCAAGGTTATCAAAGACTTCAAATCATAGACTAAAGTTTAACTAGGAGATTCCAAAGGCTTTCTAACATGATTAAGGTGAGAATTTTAAATCGAAAAGCCAGGAAGTGTTTTGGCATTCTTGAAACACACTATACCCTTTAATATACCCAAAAGGACACATTAAAAGGCTTGGTGCGTTGTAAGTATAAAAAATTAACAAAGACTAAGATTCACAAGACAAAATAGGTAAAAACAGTGGAAACTAGAATAATAGCTTATTTAAAATAAAAATTTCATTATTGCTTCATAAATAAGTCAAATACCGAATACAACATCCATATCTCAAAAACCATCATGTCTTAAATGAAATTCATAGTCTCAAAATCAGATTATATAATATCCCTCGTAATAAGCCAGTACATAGAAAGAACAAAAGCTAAAAGAGAAGAAATATATATATGGTAGCGAACTCCTCCAAGAAATCTCCCAGCAACTGCAATCTACCGACTTCTCCCTTGATTGCCTATGTGGGGGGGAAGGGGAAAATAGAGGAGTGGGTCAGACTAAAACTCTGGTGAATGATAGTAATTACTAGAGTCTTTAAGCAAGAAAAAAGTAATAGACTCTACAACAGTTCTAACATAAAGTAGGATGATAAAAGGAAATAAGAAAGAGATAAACTAAAAATAAGTACGATTAAATATTGTTCAATTTATATGATAGGTTAACTTTTATTTTTTGCCCTTGTTCCGGATTTCTATTTTGATTAGGATGAATTCCTAATCCTGTAATTAGGATGTAACCCTAATTCTACTCTTTTTGATCGGCCTGCTACTCTATAATACCTTTCTGTGGACCAGCCATTGTATTACTCTCTACACAAAATGTTACTGTCGCCAAGACGACATATATAGCTCCCTACGCATAAGGCAATGGTGTCTACTAAAGACACTCATACTAAGCGCTTGGAACTCATAGATTTTACTGAGCACCCGCAAACGGAAGTTGCATTGTAACTGCCACCATGCTCATGCTACCTTTGGCTTCACCTATTGGGTGGTCTTATTACCTCCAACGTCCATCATAACATGCCCCTCATCTCACTTCAGGCTAATGTGAGATCACCGTGGACACCATAGAAACTATAGTGGAAATGCAGTTGGTATTAGCCCTTTATCTAAACAATATCTAGTTGCACCTCTTATCTAATCCCCCGTGACTTGGACTTCTATTTGACCAATTACTACCATTCTTAGCATAAGAGTGCCCTCATCTCACTTCAGACTAATGTGAGAAACATTTTTGTCTAATAGGGAATGCTATTTGGTACAAGTCCTACTTTCATCTTTGCTTATTTACTTAGATAAATTATTAAATTTTCCTTTATTATCATTTTTACTTGTACGCTTAATAATTTATTCCAAGTCTTAAAATAATCCCCATTCTATTTGTTTTATTATAACCTACATTATAATCATGCTTATTACTTAATCCAAAGTCTAAGTGTGAAAATAAGCTCTTTCATCTTTTACTCTTTTTAGTTATAATTCTACTCATAACTAAGCCAATTAATTAATCCAATTCTAATCATAATTAGGCATAATTTCAGTTCAATTCTACTTACATTACATTCCTTAAAATTTACATCTCATAATTATAAATTGGCCAATCTCTTTAATTCAGTCCAACTAATATCATAATTAGGCATAATTTCAGTCTCACGGTAATCTCATTCTAATCTATACGTGAAGAAGGTGGATTAAAAGAAAACTGAAAATAGAAGAAAATCCAAAACATATAAAGAAGGCGTAAATAACTTATAAATAATAGAAAATAACTAAAATACTGTAAATAATTGGAAAAGCTATAATTAACAGAAATAAATTATAATTACTAAAAAGAATTGCTGAAAGGAAATAGAATGTAAATAATTCTCAAAACTAGAAATATACTACAGAAAAAGCTATTCCAAAAATCATAGTAAAACTACAACTATTGGAAACCCTATTATTTTAAATTACTTGAAGAAATCTTAAATAATCACAATCACTCACCTCTGGTCCTTAGCTCTTCCCTTTAGGCCATCACGGATCCACTTGGGGTTGTTAAATTATTTTTATTAAAAAGATTCTCTCTTTGGAAAATTATTTCTTTTAGGGTACTTCCTGAAAAGGTGAACCAAGCGAAGAAAGTCTAGAATGAGAAAAAATGTTATGCCTAGGGTCTTATTTATAAGTGTAGAAGTGGATCTCAAAGTGTTAGATTTGGAAATTAAATAGGATCCGACCACATCATAAGCTGAATAGGTACCATTGGATTGAAGCATGGAAGGACTAGATGGAAAAAAAGAATGCAAAACAACGTGTATGAAACTTCTGCTGACTCATTGCTATGTCAAATATTACAATGCGCCTTGTCAGCGCCTTCTCTTATATTTAATTCAATTAATTACACCTTCAATAATATACAAACTATAAATAACGTTTTTTTCTCCTCAATTAATTTCTAATTTGTGCATTTTATTTCAGGTTTAATTTCCATGCGTCTCTTTTTTTTTCACAGTTTCATTTTCAGTTTTGAACATCCCATTTAATTTACATGTTTACATCTATAATAAATAAACAAACAACATATCAATATCTTTCCAAATTTACATATGAATTAAATAATTAACAAGTGAATTGTTATATGTACATTTTTTTCCATATTCACTTCTGTTGTAACTAAATAGATAACATATGTCTACAAACGTGTATATATGTTGCGTATTAATTGTAACCTTATTCTTTACCTTTAAATTGAGAAATTAATTGCATTAATTAATTGGTATAAATGTTTTTAGGTTCAAAAAACAAAACGGACCCTTATTCCTTGCTAACAAAGAAATAACATACCTTATATTTTCTGTAAGAAATGCAATCCTTCCATAATACACTCATGCCTTTTCTTTTAAAACTATAACGTTTATGTCTTCTTTTTTATAAATATATGGTTACATTTTCTCTCATTTATAATAACCCATCTCATTTAAACATCGTAATCTTCATTTTTCAAATTTATAAAAGTAGATTCCTTCTTTTTAAATATACTATTATATATATTATTATTTTTTCCTTTCTTTCTCTTTTTTTTTCAACAAAACAAACTCCTTGTTTATAAAATCATACATATATTCAAAAATGAGAAGTTAATTTCATTTATCTCAAAACATGCATTTATTTCCATTTAAAATGTTCATTCCCTTTTGATGCAAATGCAAGTTCTTATATTAAACTTAGTCATTATAATTTAATTCCTCTTTCCCTTTCTAACTGAAACAATTCAATAAATCTACTACCAATTAATTTCAATACTAAATTCAACGAATTCTAATTATAAACACTATTTCTTTTCACATATATATATTTATTTATTTCTTCTTAAATTTTGGGTTGTTACATTCTCCCCTCCTTAAGGGATTTCGTCCTCGAAATCTCTAAGGATAGAAGAATGAAATAAATGTATTCATCCAAGTACTACAACCAATACTCAATCATCAACCATTATATCCATTGTCCTTGAGTTTTCCTAATGCGATTTATGATACTTATCCAAACAGTGTAGTGTCAATGTCCCTAACTAATGCAATAGTTTAGGCGGTCCACCGATTCAGTCGACCTCATTTTATGCAATCATGTCCATGCCATGTGTCCAAATGGATGAAAATTCCCTAATGATAATTGATAGTTCTGTATGCATGCTACAATCATCATCCAAATGCAACAATTATGCGATAATCGTCTATTTATAGCAACCATGAAAATAAAATAAAAATGCAAATGCACACACATCTATATGCATATGCTTCATTGTCCTAGTTAGGCCGATCCCTAAAGGATAATAGTGCCTAGTGTAAGTATATGCATCTATTAGCATCCACTAGCAAACATTTGCAACCACTAGCATACATCATTCATAACATGTTCTATTAACATGTTTAATTCAAATCCTATCATCCATAGGTTAAATCCTAAGTTCTACCCTCCTAAAGGATAATAAAGGAAAGAACCTATTCAAAACTAAAGATGGAAACAGGAATTCTAAAACTTACTATCAAAGAAACGTGAATACGAGATACAGATTTTCTCCTAATCAAATCAATTTTCTCCAAAGTCTCCTTAACTATGTCAAAACCAAGGCAATCCCTTTGTAGACTCTATCTAACGTGAAGGCGACTTGCACGGTCTTCCATAAAGTGGTTCAAAAGGTGCCACTCCAATGCTAGCTTGAAAACTACTACCATATGAATTCCACTAATTTCATTTTGTTGTTCTTCATGAATAAACACTCCTAGGTTCTTACTAGTGTCCTATACACTTTATGGAAACTTCCATTATTACTTCTAAAAGTAATTACTTCTATCTCCTTACTTCTTTTCCGTTACGCCTAGGAAATAATTCTTACCTACTCCACATTTAAGAGTTTGGTTTGGTATTTATCACCTTGTTTTAAAAACTAAAGTTTCTAAAGTTTTTAAAACATCAAATCCCAAAATCTTTGTCTTTAAAAGTGTTATCTTTTCAATGTATATTAAATTCAAAAATACTTGACTGCTCAATATTTTATTTTTCTAAACTTGCATCCTTATAGCTTTTTGAATTTACATTAATTTCTAAACCTAAAGAGAACTTTTAAATCAAAAACTTATTACTCATTTTCCTTTAAAGACCTTTACAATTTTCTATAAAAAATGGATTTTTAAATTCAACTTTTACTAAGCTTTTCGCTTTCAAAAACTTATTTACTTTTTCATCAAAAAAAAATTCTTTTAAGATGTCCATTTTCAAATCATCTTCTTATTATATCTAATAGCCTCATATCTTAAGATATTGGAACTACTTTTTCTAATGAGAAATTCTTAACGCTAAAATCTTCTATGAACCTTTTAAAAGTGGACTTCATGTTTATGTGGAATTACAAGGAATTCATTCTATATTTTCGAAATAGACTATACAAAATATGGTGCTTCTCATACCTTGTGTAACAACCCTGGTTTTGGAGATTATCCGTAATTATTAAATTATAAGGGTAGTTATGATTTAATATTGTGAACTAAAACAAGATTTGGAGATTTTAAATTGCTTATTTGGAATAAACAATGAATTTTTGGTAAATAAAATGTGAAAATAAATTTTAAAATCTTTATTTTGTTTGTTTGGGTTAATAATGAGTGGAAAATAATTTTATTTAGAGAAACTGCAATAATTTTAGTAATTATTGCAAATTACTTCTTTTAATAATTTTTAAAGGAAATATTTGATTTTTAAAGGTTGTTTATTGAAATAAAAGTTGGAAATTAGATTAAAAATAATTTTGGCTATAAATAATGTTTTGAAATGGTTTGAAATATTTTTACAAGTGTTAAAATAAATTTTGTGGAATTCTAGGAGTTAAAAACATTGTTTTATTCCTTTATTTGAGTAAATAGTGCATTTTGTTAAATAAAGGAATTTAATAATAATAAATATTTTAAAAATAAAAATAAATCTCTTTATATGATATAAAATGTTTTATTTTGTATGTGTACAAATTTTCGTATTTTTCTTATGTGTAAATATGGAGAAAATGCATTTTGTATATTGTATATGTACATAAGTTCATATATTAGTTAAGTGTGAATTAATTCATTTAGCCTAATTTATTTTCTCGAACTCCAATTTGGGTCCAAAATCCCATTAGTGCACTAAAGTCAGAAATGAGAAAGAAGTGAGAAACAAAAACTATACGTACTGTAAAAAGTTTCTTCTTGAAAGTTGAGAAAACTAAGAAACTCATTTCTCCTTCAACCCTAGCTCAAAAATTCTCCTAATTAATCCAGTTATTGTTGTTTTCAATCAAATTGAAACTATTTTTCTCAGGTAATCACTATGAATTCATCAAAATCATAATTTTCCAGGAGATTGTTTGTTAACAATGAATTTCTTCTTTCCATGCATACGTTTCCTCTTTTTATAGGTTCTACAAGGCCAAATTAGCTCAAAGCTCATTACTTTCAGCTCAAAATCTGATTTTTGCACTCCTTAAACAAGGTGAGTTCCTAAAACTCACAAATGCTAGCTGAGCAAAGCTTAAATCGCTCAAAAATGTGAAATCTGCTGCTGTACAAAATTTTATATTTTTGATTTTGCTTGCTCATAATCTAGTTTCTGTTGTTACTTTGGACGCTTGTAACTTTTGATTCCGGCAATGAAATGCTGCTGAATTTCTTGCATTTGGTAGCTTGCATGTTGAACTTCATTTAAGCAAAGTTTGGATAAAAAATGTTTTAATTTGGGTGTTCAAACCGTTATTGCAAAATCAACAAAACACAGTTTTTCTGCCTGTAGAAACTGTGTTTTGTTGCTGCAAACATGGTCTGAGTCCATGTTTGCGATGGCATAACATTTTCGTTTCTTACTGAAATTGCGTAATTCTTTTTTTTTTTGAAAGATAGAGTTCTCTAATATGTTCATACCAAATTTCAGGTCATTAGACTTAGATCGCTTATAGAAATATGCTGTCAAACTTTGACCTGGACCATGTTTTTGCCCAGATTTTACAGCGAAAACAAGTCTGGGTGCAACTTTGAGACATCATAACTTTTTCATATGTTTACCAAATTGCATGTTTATTTTTTTGTTTGAGAAAAGAAGTTTTCTACCGTAAGTAACCAATTTTGTGCCCAATTCGATATAATTTGATCCTCGGTTACATGCCTGAAAGTTGAACCCAGAGTTGATTTTAAGCCTGGGCACATTCTTGTTGAACTGTTACAAAGATGGTCTGAGTCCATGTTTGTGACAGCATAACTTTTCCCTTTTCTTTGGGAATTCATTGATTCTTTTTTTGTTTGAAAGATGAAGTTTTCTACTTTATACACACCAATTTTCGTATGAATCAAAGATCGTTCGGCCACCTGTTTTATGTCCGAAAGTTGAACTCAGAGAAGATTTCAGACCTGGATATTATTTTGGCCAAGTGTTTTTATGTCATTTTTCCGTCCGATTTTTGACATTTACTCATGCTTTTATGATTTTTTGAAGTATTTTGTGGGCTATGATGCATTTCAATAGGTTAGCCTAGTTTTGATGAATTTTGAATTCAAATTTTGAATTATTTGAATTTAATTTGAATTTCGGGTTGAGTGGAATTTTGCTTGTTTTTGGTCATTTTTGAGCATGGTTTTCTCCAATTCTTTTTGAAATGATTTTTAAAATTTAGGGGTTTTAAAATAATTATTATATAATATTTTAAAGTATTTTCAAGTATAAAACCTATTTGTTCCTTTTAATAAGGGAAATTTTCAAATATGGTTTCCAAATGGTTTTCGAAATCAGTTTTAAAAGCTTATATTCAAGGTAAATTATTTTCTATAAAAATTACATGTTTTTGCATTGTCGAGCGAATGAGAAGGAGAGTTAAACGTTTGGATAAAACGCGTAGTATGGGATACGTGCGTTTATCCTTTCGGTTAATTCCTAACATGTCCGTTTGATAGTTTTGGCCAACGGGTCTAGTTTACCGATGAAATGAGGTGAGCCTTTTGCTGCTTTGAGTGTGAAATTTACTAGCGGTTAGTAAACCGTTTAGTGCGAACGGATGGTATGAGACACACGTTAACACTTTTCGGGTTCCTTTCCGATAGTTTGCGACACATTTTGCCTGTTGGCGTTCAAAAGAAAATAGGTGACAATGAATATAGATTGTTCATTTATTTGATGTGTTAAATAAATTTTGGTATTCAATCGTAATAAATATAAATAATTAATTGAAACTGTTATAAGGTCAAAATTTATTGCATACAATAAATTGGGGGATAGATTTCATTAAAGGTGATTTATTTATTATGTTAATGTAAATTAAAATAATTAGAGGTACGTAAATGATGATTAATACCATGTTTGGAAGTTGTAATTTAGAGGATATTAAGAATTAGGAATTGAATTTTGAATTATTTGCAATACAAATAAAGAAAATGTTACGTTATTGCTAACCGAGGGAATCATTAATTAATTGAATGAAAGTTAAATCAGTGGAATTAATGGAGATTAATTTACGTTAGTTATTTAGGGTAGTGTCTAAATTGGGTAATCCATTTGCAATTAATGACAATAGTGTTGATATAAGCTAATAAGTTAAATGTCAATGCAATACCAGTTAATGGATTGAATGTGATTACGAAATTGGAACTAGATAAATGCAGTAACTAATTCAGGGAAAATAAAATTTATGGAACAAATGTTAAGATCTAAACGGATGATAATTAATAATTGAAGGTAATGTAAATTCCATTTATAATATGACTATTGGTAAATGAAAAGATTGTAAATCAAGTTTTGTTTATTTATTTGAATTTTATGAAATTGAACATTTATATTGATTAATCTTTAATAAATTTACATTTAAAAATTGTTAAATCATTGTAAATGTTTGACAATTATAAAGTGATAAAGATTTCAAATTTCAGAATTTTAACGCGAAATTTGATTTAATTGATTTATTTCAAATTTATTTAATTAATGGAAAAATAGCCATTTTGGCCACTGACTCGGATTTCGACGAAACAAGTTTCATCGGATCCGTAACGGTGAATTATAATAGTGTTTCAAGTTTCGTAGCGATCAGACTTGTCGTTTGATCATACGGACTCCAAACGCCTTGAAATTTATGCAATTGAAATCAATTTGGAAAATATTGTTTTCAGCATAATTTCTGCATATGATGGAATTTGGACGTGAAACCTGTTCCATTGCGTTTAAAATATTTTAAAACATCTATTTTGATATATGGGTTGATCCAATTTCATTCCGAGTAGAAACGGGCTTTTCGGGCCATTTAGCGTTCAACGCGTATACCAATCCGATCCATCTATTATTTTTCAGCCTTGTCTATATATAACCCGTTATAAACCCTAACCACTCCTTATTTTCATTTGTCTATACGTACATCTCCTTCTCAACTCCTCATTCCAATGGCAGAAAAAAAACCTAATTCCCAAATTCCAAAAATTAATTTCAATTTCAAAAAAAAAAAAAAAACGGATCTGCAGCCACTTCGAGTCACGCTTCGAGTTTCAGAGGCCAAAACGCTGTATCTACTTCGGGTCAGGAACAAAATGACTCGGTTCGTTCCGGGTCGTTTTGGCCAAAACTCCAAGCAAGCACCAGGGATTTGAGGCGGCGCACCGAAGTCGACACAGGACCAGAATTTTCCAATTTTCAAATTTTCGTAACCTTTTCATACGAGCTTGGATTCACTTGCGGTTGATTTTGCAAGGATTGTATCGGAATTCCAAACATTTTGGCGTTGGTTTGGAAGGATTTGAAGATTGTCAAATTTTTGGGTTTAAATTAAATTTATATTCAATTTAAATTCAAAAGGTGAGTGTTTTAATCCACTCACAACTTCTAAAATATCTTATGTTTGTTAAATTGATTTAAGATATGAGTAGAAATTTATTTATGACTGTTTTGCATATTTTATTCATCATCTCAGTTAAATCGCATTTATTTAATTTAACTGTTAATTAATTTTATTATTGCATATAAATTGACAGTTAAAATTTATTTATTTTGCATATAAACTGCAAGTTAAACATTTTTTTTCTGAATATAAACTGTTCATTGATACCTGTTATATTTTATATGCTCTATTGATGTTTGTTTAAATTGATGATGATTGAAATAAATTGGTTGATGATTAATATTGGGTGAATGGATGATGTGTTCTATATTATATAAACTGCAAGTTATTATGTATTTTCATTTCATTCTGGATTGCGGTTTGAAATGATATACAACCGCATTTTTTACTTTTAAATTGCGGATTGAAATGATAAATATCCGTATCACTTGACCATAGGATAGGAAATTATATACAGGCACCGCGGTCTATGTATATAAATTATTTTTAAATAATTTCCATGGTTTGGATAAGATACGGCTTAATAAATATTAAATTTGGATATTTTTATAAATATATTTTATATATACGTATATAGTTAAATTTTTAAATTTAAGCTATGTTTAAATCGGTTAAATAAAAATAAATAAGTTGAACAATGGAGTTTGATTATTTATGTTAAATTGTTAAGTACATGTTTAAGATATCGTCTGTATATATAACTTATTTTAATGATTTAAATTAGTTAAAATTGGGAGGTAAATTGAAAATTTATTTGATGGAACTTATTTAAAAACTTCTTTTCATAAGTTGATGTAAACTTATTAAAATTGGAAATTTTAAAGGTATGATATTTGTAACTGGATTTTTATTTAAGAAAAATTAAACGAATATTTCTAGCATAATAAATTGAAGGAAATATTTAAGTTGTTAGTAATTGGAATTTTAATTTAAATGACTTTGGTCTATTAGGTAAACATTTCAAAACTAAATAATAGGACAATGAATTTGTGAATATAAATTTCCAACCTTAATTTTTGAAATCGTTAAATACTAAAAGTTAGAAATATATTGAAATTGAAGTGGTTTATTTAAATGAAAGTGAATTTAAAATTTATGGATTTAGATTAAATTTTAAATGAATAAAATTATGAAGACGCGGAACTTTTTTTATAAAGTAATTTTAAATTCAAACTATTTTATTCTATATACTGTTGAATATCCAAACCATTCAAGTTTTAGAAGTATGGTTTTAATGCTATGAGTTTCGAAGTATTATGTTTTGAAAGTTATAATTCAAATGTTTAGTTTCTAGATATTATAAATTTTAAAGAAATATGATTTTGGAAAAGAAATATATTTGAAATAAAATGATATTATATTAATTTAGGTTTTATAAAATAATATCAAATGAGTTTGTTTTGAAATGGAAAGGATATCGTAGTTATACGATTTTGAAATAGATACTTTATTCTGGTTTTGGAAGTATAAACTATTTTTAAAGACCGCGGTGTTATAATAACGTTTGGTTGTTGAAGAGACCGGGATCGGAAGTTGTCATACTCTCTGTGTAACGACCCAACTTCCATACTCCAGGAAGTCGCATCGCTAAGAAGAAAGAAAGGGATAGAAAAGAGAAAAGAAAGAAAAGAAAGAAACAGACAACATCAAAATCTCACAGCGGAACGAATAAATTATATTATATCACATAAAACTTTACATAGTATCATATACATCTGAGTTTTACAGCTAATATAACACAAACTTGACAGTTATGAACTCCTGTCTAGCAATTACAATACAAGTACATCAGAGAAACAGATACAACTCAAACACAGCGGAACCACCATATATATCTACGCGCTGAAGCCTCCTGCTCCATTATCTCCTTCAGCACTCGTCAAAGCAATCCTAAAACACTTGACTACTCATACGTAATATGAGTACCCAAGAGTTTAATAAAACAGAAAATAAACTGTAGCGACCCTGACTCGACCTTCGAAAATCGGCACCGAATACGACGCTCGTATTCAAATGCCGCAGATCCAAACGTCGAACCTGGTTCGCCGGAGCTTATAACACACTAAGTACAACAACACAGCGGAAGGAATATGCATGATACATTTCATAGATATAACATTTGATACAATATCTGATACAACAGAATACAATAGAATGGTACAATAGAGATCAACACTATCATAGATACAAAAAATAGCAGCGGAAAGATAATGTCTTCAATGCCAAACTCCAAGAACTCCATCTCCAATCCAAAGCTAGCTCGACCCCCCATCACGTTGCACAAAGCTGAGCAAGGTCAGTCGTCCGAGATTGAAGAAGATCCCAAGACAGAAAGCTACCAATCCATAGACTTCGAAGGCTAATGAATCTATACCTATTATAGGATTATCTGAAAACCCAACTCTAGACTGCCCGTGTGGAAAATAGTGGGCACCCAGAGTTTAGGAAAGGAACAATAAACTCCAGGTCAGTCATGAGACTGGTGTGAGCAAACAAAATAGTTTTATCTTTAACAACAAAGCTTTTAAAGTTCAAATCCGCAATGCTTTTGGAAAATGAAACTACCATAAGGCCTCCCGCCACACACACAATGCAAACGCAGAATTGGAGGAGATTTCTCCTTATGATAGTCAAATATGCTTGATACGAGAAAAATTTTCTTTGATATTATTATTATAAGTTCAAAGTGTGAAAAAGAACATTTCGAAAGTATAATATTAATCCAAGCCAGCATAGACATTCCGAACTATGCCTACTATAGCTACCATCCAAACAGTGGGGCGCCACCATAAGTAGATGGCAGGTAATACAACTAAAACTGTACAAGGCGCGTATTGGATGAATGGATTTCCAACAAATGGTCAGGCTAAGGAGCTTCCTATTGCCACATGGGAACGCCTCTGGCGGGACGCCCCGAGAACCTACCAGGCTCTCTGCTGAAACAAGGCCGGCTACCCCCTTCCCGGGGAATAAAACCTAAGATATGCCACCCCCGGTCCTTTGGGACCTTTATCCGAGGGCCCTCCAACAACAACATCACACAGTAATAAATATACTATTGTCCACATGAGCAAGTATCTGGGCTCCATACCATGATACCACCCTTTTCCAGAAGGAATGGTCATACCCTAGGGGAGCTACCCCTGAAACCTTGCCGCATCTTTCCTGTTTCAACCATTACCGGTTTGTGAGGCTCGATGAGGTCTCGACCACAAAGCTACGCTTTTTCACAAAGCCATGCTTTGATCAACAAATGATCAACAAATGATCATCAAAATACAGCAGCACTTAGCGTGCCACACTACCAAATTGGGAGTATATCGCTGATAAACTTCAACTACATAACCTCTGAGCTCGTACGTCTCAGAGAAGGGTGTTAAGCTAAGAGAATAAATTCTCCGCCACCAACAGATATGTATTTGAAAGAAATCGGCTTTACATCTCAAAGTGTAGTGTCAGACACACGACCATACAAGTCTGTTCCGGGCTCGAACAGAACCAAAGGCACTTCCGAAGAAGCCCTTGCAAATCCGGGTATTCACAATCCCGATCGGACTTCCCATCACTTAGGAAATCTCTATACCGTAGCTACTCAGTGCAGAGACAATCGATAGGTCGTCCTATCATTCTTGCAACTACCCGGTCTTCACCACCGGTCTTCAAATGCTATCCATAACGACGTATCATTATTCGGAATGGGTTATATGACACAAGGTCATCTCCCGGCTAAACTGAATAATGAGCGCGATATTTAAAAACATATGGACATGGGATTTTCAGTTAAGTCACAACTTATTATCCAAAACTTCCCTTTAAAAGGTTTAAACCAAATTACCATTTCAAATCTTTAAACAAAAGATTTATTTCACAAAGTTTAACTAGTTTCACAAAGATCCATTTACGGTTTCCAAAACAATATCCATTTTAATTGGATTAATTCATTTAATCTTTAAATCAAAGATTTAACTTATAGCTTTCAAAAACCGTTTCCAATATTCATTCATAATTTGGAAAACCATTTCAATTCAAACTTGAAATTCCTTTAATACAAATTGGAAATTCATTTCTTATCTGAAAGCCTTTATCGTTTGAAAACAAACAGTTTTCATTTTGGAAAAATCCAATTCCAATTATACAAGCTAAAGTTTTTCAAACTCGGGTTAAATTTAAATCCCATAACAACACTTAAAAAAAATGGTTTGAAACCCGTATAAGCTTGTATAACCTTTTACTTCATAAATCCTCAAAATAGAATTTAATTTCAAACCTTGAATTTAATTTTGAACTGAATTATTAAGTTTCAAAACTTTATTAAGTTATTCAAAACAACTTTTATTTTAGAAATTCTTTTCCAAATTCTTTTCACTTTAAATCCGATCCATTTCCAAAACCATTTAGATTTAAAAATTCAATTTTTTACAATTTATTTCAAAAATCTGTGACTTAACCAATTTCCACGTGCAATCCATATTGGTGTGTGTATAGTGTAGTCCAAGGGGTTTTACACAATAGTGCACACATCTATCATCACAGATATATCGATAAGTGGTATAACCCATAACGCTTATCTTCATTCACAGATCCATAGATAAAGTAAATTTATCAATCACAAAGATTCACTAATATGATTCGATGTAGGTTTTGGATAACCAACTGGAATCCGACTCCCTGTCACATCGAAGTTTAAATGCCGTTTTACGGGCAAAAAGGGTTTCACACACATGTAGGAATAAATCACAAATCAAAGTCCATCACAAAGCAATCACAGCATCACAACAAAAAGGTCAATCCAGAACAGAATATTTGATGATAGTCAATCGTCTTTGATTTAGGTGATTGTGATTAGGGTGAATTAACCATATAATTATCTTAATTAATTATTTTAAGTCAATGTTTAAATTTTACTTAATTATGAATCAATTTAATCTTAATTGGTTTTATTAACTAATTATTCCTTTAATTAATTATTATAACTTACAAATTCTTAATTGTTAACCTGATTAAGTTTAATTATCTTTGTTAATTTACTATTCTTCAATTGATTAACTATTAATTATAAAAATCATTATCAAAAACATTAATTGTTAATCATTATTTAGTCATATAAATGAATTTGGTTTACAGTTAACATTTGATATTGTGATTTACTTCTAGAATTTTTTTTATTAAGTTAAACCTTTAAAACAACTTTTATTTAAAAGAAAATATAAAATTTAAAATATTCTTGGACTCCATGAATCTCAAATAATTGTCTCCATACCATTTACCTAAATTCCATTTGTAACTATCATTAATTTATAAAGAGTGGATTTGGAAAAAAAAATTAACTTGTATTTTAAAATTTAATAAAAACTGGATTTTCTGGTTTCACTGACTATCCTGAGGCTTCTTCGGGTCGTCCCCGAGGAAAACTTCCCCCTACTTCGAGTTTTAGCCAAATCTACCCGAGTGACAAATTTTCACAAAAAATTTGTTTAAGTCCCAAGTCAACACGATACAACACCGGAACAACTCGAGTTGCTCTTCGAGTTCCCACGCGATTTCCCCATGTCATGCTTCGAGACTCCAGTTCCTTCCCCCCAAAACCACATACTGATACAACAACTCCCCTCGTGCACGTGCACCGGCACCGGAGGCGACTCCCACCACTGGCGAACATAGGCGCACGTCAACCACCAACCCAGCAACCATCTCTAGTCATCGAAGTGCCCCATCTCCCCTCAAATCAAAATCGAGCTCTAAGCCTCGAACTGGAAATCAACGGCTCCACTAAAACCACCCCGACCACGCGACGTCGACTACTTGGGCTCGCACCACTGCGGCCACATCACCTCCGGTCACCCACCAAGCTATCCCCAGAATCCCCTCGAACTTGGTGCAACCGAGAATCATCAGCGACCCATTTTCCTTACGTGAACAAATGTGAGTTCTTAAACCCTATTTTGAATTCGAATCAAAAATTTACGGATTTATAAATTACTCTAGTATTTTTCTGATGATTTCGAACATTGAATCATGCTGCCACAACGATCTCGCGGCCCAAAGTTCCTTAGATCAACAGAATTACTCAAAAATTCTTTTTCAGTTCAACTTCCATTCCCTGGGCAATATGCAATGAAAAAAAATTTGATTTTTGTTTCTAAAATCATTGCTTTTAAAGGAGATTAAGATAGTGTTATTGAAGTTGAAATTCGTAAAGTTTGAATTTCTTGAAATTTTTTTTTTAATGGTAGCTGTTTTTATGATTTCCAGAAAAAGAACTATATAAACCTGTGTTGATTAATTACTGACATGCAATACAGGTTTTAAAACAATATTTCAACTCGTTTTCAACCCCTGTCAGAATCAAAGAGGGAGAGATTTAGATTTGTTTTGATATGTGTTAACCTGTAAACCAACATTTAGAAATAACTGTTTTTTTTTACAGTTTCTAGAAAGGAAACTACAACTTTGCTTTTATTTAATTACTGAATCCTGGTCAAATTTCAAAACTTGTTTAGTTTTGTTACTGAAGCATGGTGCAAGCTTAAAGCTCAAACTCCAACTTGTTTAATTTTATAAATGCAACAGGAAAGAGAGACAGAGGAAAAGAAGAAAAGAAAGGTTTGACAGTGTTTTACAGTTTTACAGAGAAGAAGAAAGCTATTAATTTTGCTTTGATTTATCTCTAAAGCATAGTGTAAGTTTTGAACTATACTTTAACTTATTTTGCAATTCATAAATTTTCTTTTTCCTTTTTCCAAAAGAGTATAGGAGAGAGGATTCTAAGTTCCCTGTAACTAAATGTTACAGAAAACAGGAATAGGAAAACAAATGTTTTCCAGGAAAATCAAACACAAGAATACCATTCATTTAATTCAAAGCTATTACATTCATGCAGGAATTCAAGAACACACAAAATTTGAACAAGGTATGGATTTACTCACTGCATTTATCAGAGAAGATTGTCCACTGTCTCTTTTTTTTTTTGTTAATTTTTTTTTCAAGTTTCCCAAAAACTATAACTTGCTTTTGATTCTATTTCTAGAACACTAGTGCAAATTTTTGAAACACTTTTCTTTCTTTCTTTTTTCTTTTCTTTTCCATCTTGCTTTACAATCCAATTTTCCTTTTCAACGGAAGATGGGAGAGTAGCTTATAAGCTTTACTGTAACTAAATGTTACAGGGAAAAAGAAACAAGGGAAAACAGTGTTCCCAGGGAAAATTAAAACACAAGCACACCATTCACAAGTCAAAACTAACCACATTCATGCAAGCATTTAAACACAAGAAAAAAAAGAAATGAAGAAGGCATGGGGTTCACTCACATTTTTCCCAGAAGATAAGAATGCTTCCTGACAGCTAATTCAAAACAGAGATGAGGCTGGGAAATTCCTTTTCTACTTGATTTTGAAATTTAAATCTGCAACTTGAAATTATAACACTTTGTTTAATCTCTATTGCATGCTCTTGTTTATTCAGTTTATTAATATCAAAACAAGAATTTTAAATTTTACTTACTGTTTTGAATGAAACAGAGAAGCCCCTTTTTTTTCTCTACAACTAGAAACCAAAATAGATTAACCTTGATCTTGATTTTTTTCCTGCAATTGATTGAATATTGTTTTACTTAATTCTTGCTTTATTACAGATTATAGCTTCAAATTCAAAATTAAAAAGGTTACTTGCCTTTTTAAAATTCTTTTCCAGAAATCAAAAAAAAAACTGCACTGCCCTGCCTTTACAAGCTAATCTGCAGTTTGATTTAAATTTGTTGTTAAAAATATGACTTCAAAATCAAAATTTTATTAACTATAAATTTTCAAAACTTACCTGAGAGCACACTACATTTTTGAGGCTTTTAGAAATCACTCCAGTTTTTAATTTGCATTGAAGAAGAAATTAGGCAGTTTCTTTCTTCTTTTTTTCCTGAAATTTTTTCTTGTTGTTGAAATAAAGATTGCAAAATACTTTTTTTTTGTTACTGAAATTCAGATGTTAGGAGATTTAAAATTCGAATTGGAAGGTGAAAGGTTTCTGAAATTTTTTTATTTGATTAATTTATTTAGGAAATGATGGTTTGTGCCATTTGTAAAAAATAATCATAAGCTTTAGATCTTGTTGATTATGCTACTCTACCTTCCATGTGCAATATATATTCAGCCTTTGATGTTTACAAAGCAACTGAATTTTATAAATTTTATATTTATAACTTATACACTTTGAAAATAAATGTATATCTTAAACACTTGTAAATCTTATACTTACATATGTATGTTTAAATTTGTTTGTATATATATATATATAGGTACAATGTGTTTTAAGTCCTTATTTTATCAAATCTAATTATTAAGTATACAAGATGATTTAGCTTTTGTAAACTTTTGTTTATATTAGTTTTACAATATCACTTTTTAAACCAATATATTTAAGCTTAGTTCATATATATATATTTTTCTTTTGAATTAAGACAATTATATCTTTTAAATAAACAACTTATATATATATATTATTTTAAACTTTTATTGCTCATTTTATACACATTTTGTTTTATTAATTTTAAAGAAATAAATGATTTTTAATGCTACTTAATTTTTTTAAAACATTTATTTCAAATTTAAATTCAATTTTCAATCTCAAACTTGAAATATAAACTTTCATGTCCATTTGTTATATCCACACTCACCCTGAACAAATTTAAATTAAATTTTAAATATGCATTCAATTTACGCATATTTGTAATATACACACATATATATAAGATTTTAAATCTATATGACTTTTTACAATATTTATTATTTCAATATTTTAATCTCAAAATAAAATTGGGATTTAATTATATATTACTATCACTCATTTTTATTTGTTTAGGATTTTTCTTCCAATTTAATTTGAAATTAAATTCCAAAAGTTTAAAGCATATTATTTATTTAAATTGTTAACTTTGGGACGTTACTTTTTATCTATAAGATTTTAAATATAGAAATTCAAAATCTCAATTAAATTTTAAAATAAATACCCAAATAAAAAAATATCATATTTAATTTGAAAAATCCAAATTAATTTACAATTTTATTCCAAAATTTATTTACACTATCAATTTAATTTTAATTAAAAATCAGGATCGTTACATAAGCACTCGGGTCAGACAGGGGTCTGGTGTGAGTAAACGGGGTTAAAATTGCTTAACTTTTAGAAAATCCTTTGAAACAAAAGGTATCACGTAAGACTTCCCACACATAAACATGGAAAAGTTTTTACCTTACGCTAACCAAAACATTTGATAGGAAATCCAGTGATATTATAATAGTGTTTAGGGTTTTCAAAATAAAATACAGAAATAGCTGGAATGCTTACATCTCATGTTCCAACATAGTTAGGCACAATCAAAACCGTACAGGCACTTATTGGATTTTGGATTCCATCAATGGCAGGGCTACTGGGGTACCGCCCGTCACAGTACGTGGCCTAGATCACTGTACTGAGGAGTACTCCCACTCCCCTGCAACACAAGGCCGGACCCATTCCTTACTGAACAGTTCCGAACAAGACCACCCTGGCAATTCCTGGCGATTCTAGCTAGTAATCGCC
The DNA here is from genome assembly GCA_030765085.1 of Allium cepa. Lineage (NCBI taxonomy): Eukaryota > Viridiplantae > Streptophyta > Magnoliopsida > Asparagales > Amaryllidaceae > Allium > Allium cepa. Next base: position 362,544,217 of record CM060934.1, on the reverse strand, counting down.
CCACACAGCCGAAATATAAAGGGACATCTTGACAGGGATGTATCTTGCTCTCCAGTGGGAGCTACCCACGAAGCCTTGCAGCACCTCCCCTGTTTTAGCTATTCCCGGTTGATGAGGCTTGAGGCTGCGATTACCTTTATAAGACCAATTATCTTAGAATGCTCATCGTCCACCTGACGATGTTCTGAAAGCATTCAATCCATACAAGTTCGTTCCGGGTTCGAACGAAACCGAAGGCACTATCTCGTTGCACTCATATTGGAATCACCCTCAGAGTCAACGACCATAGCCCTTGCTCTCTAAATCTCCATCTCGAACCTATAAGCACTATTCCGTCAAACTCATTACGGAATCACCCACAGAGTTATACTGACGTATAGCCCTAACACCTCGAGTCTTCACTTGCTCCACTTGGATTAACGACCTAACGTTTAATTGGAATCGATATGGTTTTCGGATATCCAAATATGGAAATCCGATCCCGGTTTCACCGAAATCCAAACGCCATTTTAATGTCCAAGTTGTACTTAAGGGTTTTAAATAATTAACTCATTTCATTATTATCTATTTCACAAGATAGATAAACTATATATCACCATAGATAATCATATCCTTATCATAAACAGATAATCTGTATCAACATCACAACAGATAATCATCACACTCAGATAATCCATCACAAACCATCATACGTTAACCAAACATCCATATCATACAAATACAACTCATCTCATTACTGAGATCACAACCATTCAATCAATAACATCCATAAGCAATGATTTATCAACCATTAATTATAATTAATTTAAAATGAATTAAATTAATTACAACCATCTCTAATTAATTTAAATTAAATTAATTTAATTACTCATTTAAATCCTGCTTAACATCCATTAATTAATTAACCCAGTTAATTAATTATTCACTAAGTATATAACTTGATTAAACAACTTTTGGTTAATCATCCTCTAATTACAATAAGTAATTTGTCCTTAATTAATTTCATAAATTAATTAAGCTTAATCATAAGTAATTAACCTTAAATTACTCATTTATTAATTAACTATAATTAATTACATTTATCCTTAATTAATTACAATTAATTAATCACTTAATAATTAATTATTTCTTAATCAAACAATCCTTAATTACATCATTAATTATAATAATTAATGATCTCAAATACTTAAATATAATTAAATCTAGTAATTAATCTAATTATTAATCAGCTTGATTATTATTAATTTAAGTAATTAACTATCTTTAATTACTTATTTATAAATTAATTATCCAATAATTTATCATTAATTAATTCCTTAATTAATTACAAAAGTAATTATCCAAATTACTAATTACATTCCAGTAATTATCATTATTACTTCTCTAAGTAATCCTGCCCCACTAATTACATTTAGTAATTACACTTAAAATCATCAAATGATTTATTAAAATTAATTAAACTAAATTAATTAACTTAAATAAATCACATATCAAAATTAATTACAATAAGTAATTAATTCCTTAATTACTTTAACAATTAATTACACTTAACAAATTACAATTAATTAGATTCAATTTATTAATCTAGTTGATTATCAAAATTAATTATGTTAATTAATTGCTAAATTATCCCTAGATAATTGTCATCATTTATTAATTAACAATAATTCAATAATTACATACTTAAGAAAATTTGAATTAGATTAATAAATCATTTCTAATTAATATAAATCTAAACCATTATTTAAGAAAAAATCAAATAATTAAGTACATCCTAAATTATCTTAATTATTTTTCAAAATAATTTAGATTGCATATCAAATGACTCTTTTAAATTCAAAATGTATTAAAACAATACATTTCTAAAAATTAAATTCAAATTCCAATTTTATTTAAAGATTCAAATGTTTAATTATTTAAACATTAATCCAAATTAAATAATTATAGAACCTTAAAATAAAAATGAATGTTTAAAGGACATTCATTACTTAAATATAAAGAAGGATTCAAAACCAAATTTATTTGATTAAAATAAATTAAGCTTTGAAAATTAATTGATTATTTCAGTTTCCAAATTTAAATTAAACACTTCATATTTTAATTCAAATACTAAGGAACTAAATTCTTTCAAGTTTTAAAACTTATTCGAAATCAAACTTTATTTTCAAATCTATTTTTAAACATTTGAATGTGTTTATTCATTTTAAATTTAAAAACTGTTTTGAAACTTAAAACCGGTTTTCAAAGAAACTTGAAACAGTTTTTAACTTAATTTCAAAACACATTTAAATCTTCCTTAAACCATTTAAATCTGTTTCAAATTTAAAAATTTACAAAACAGTTTGAATAGAAATCTAGGTTTTAAAGAATAAACCTGAAACTGTTTAAATCTTGACTTAAACCCATATTTAAATCTTGTTTAAATTTTATGATTCTAATCTTTAAAAACTTTGAATTCAAAATAACATTTGAATTCAGATTCAAGTTACACTTGAATAAACTCCTGCACTAAATTGAATTTCATTCAACATTTTAAAAAAAAACTGAAAAAATAACTTTCTGGTTTTAAAACCTGAAACAGTTTTTAACATTGATTTTAAACTGAAATTTAATCTTGTTTTAATTTAAGATTTCATTCATTTTTTTTAAAAAAAAACTTGAATTCAAAACTTTATTTGAATTTAGATTCAACTTGCATTTTGAATCAAATTACAACTTTACAATATGAATTTCATTTAAAATTAAAAAACTGCAGAACTACAGATTTATCAACTTGCAACAAAACTAACCCGAGAAACCATATACTTTACTCCGAGTTCACCCACCCCCGCTTCTAGTCAGAAGCAAAACTACCCGAGAATTACCCGAGTCAATTAAACCCTGCACATTAGAGAAGTTCACCAGGCTTCAACCAAGAATGGTGCACATGCACTGTAGCTCCGGCAGCTTCCAGCCACTTCAACCAACTACTACGAGTTGTCGACCATCTCCTCACAAACATACGATCATCAGAAATCACTGAAATCTCGAATTCAAGTTTTTTAAGAAACCACTTGAAAACCTGGAAACACTGCAGCACTTAACTACCCAAACCTGTCATCCACCCTGACGACCCATTCCGACCACCATCGTTGATGCGACTCTGGCCAATGACCCACCTACATCTCCTCTGCGATCTCCCAAAATCTCAAACTACACGAAGCAACAGAGAGCATTGCATATGTTAAGTACTGTAACACTTTAAAACCAGGGTTTGAAACCTGGAAAAAACCCAATTTCACATCTCCTCTCTCTCTGATTGTGACGCCCCACCTATATACCCACGCTAGCCAAGAACATTACGGTGAATGCTGTCGACTAGCACGGAGAATAAGGCTGTTGAGGAGCGACAATCCGTGTAATTTCTTTACGCGAGCACCGATATGTCAGATAATATAACATGCATTCTATTTCAAGAGGAAATCCGATATACCGACACAAACTTAAAGCTACTACACGGTGGCTATATAAATCCTTCAGAAAACAAATATAGAAATAAGCATAACACAAATCAGTCACAGACAATTCATATCACAAAGGCGGAAAATAGATATGAATATTACACTAGGAAGTGTACATCAGAGTAGTGGTCTAAAAAGATTCACAATATCACAAAAGAATAGTTACATGAACTACACAAAGGAATACGTATACATTATGGAGTCTATATCTCAAATGTATACAACAAAAACTACTAATCTAAGTAGTTAACCAAAAGCAAGAGAAATCAATCCCAAGAGAGAAGTCAAGCAGAAGCACCTGTAACATCTCGGTCTGACCCGAGTATTATTTAATAAGAAAATAATAAACGGATCAGTCTAACTATAAATATCAGATGAAACGATATAGAATAAGAGATATGACTAAACACATAATAATCACAATGCCAAGCTGTGATATATATATATATATATATATATATATATACTTAGTTGATAATCATCAAGAGATTAATCAATATCACCAAATCTACACAAGAATCAAAGAAACTTCATACTCCTTATTTCGATCACCATACCATAAATATTGACGCTAATATCAATATCAATCACAAAAGTCAATGACACACAAATTCCAGAAGACTACACAAGAAATCCAGAAATCACTAAAGTCAATGACACACAAATTCACCAATGCACAAATATTGATAAAACTTATCAATGGAAATCACGAAAATTAGTGAAACACAAATTCTAGGAATCTACACAAGAAATCCAGAAATCACAAGGGAGGGGGGGAGGCCTATCACAAACGGGAGCATAAAGCTCACCAATACGTGTATCACAAACGGAGTGCTAATTCCATGGTTGCTAACCATCACAAATTGAGCCGAAGCTCCACAAACGGCCCGAAGACCATGGGTTGCTACCCCATCACAAATTGAGTCGAAACTCCACAAAACGGAGTTTAGTCTCCCTCGCAGACAAAGAGACATCGCACATTGCTAGTCTAAATCAGAATGATGATCGTCATGATCAACGAGAAGTGTCAATTACACTAAGCTAGTAAATATATGAGTTTAGCTTCATGTCCCATAACCACCTGCTTAACTTAAATATTTACGAACAAACTGTAAATCTCCACTAGAAAATTGTCACAAGAGGTTCAATCGAACAAGTCCAAGAATTAACCGACAAAGTAAACGCAAGCGTTTCATACCACTTGTTTTACTAAGCCGTTTAATTACATTTCTCATACGAGTGAGGTAAAGGTTTGTATATACTAATAGATTGGAAAACGGTTTTATAAACGAATTTGGTATTAAAATAGTATTGAAATCGTTTGAGGAAAGAGTTTTGATATTTACCACTAGTATAGAAAACCTTTATATTTTTAAAGTGACAAATCACGAAGAAGATTGTAAGAACAATCAATCATAAAAATTCACATACGAAGACGTGAATAAAATCCAAAGAAATCGATAAAGGATCCATCGAAATGGATATTCAAGAATCCCTAAAAAAGAGTCATCAAAGTCATAATAGATGATGACAGCAAATAGGATTATCACGAATCGATTTAAATTAGAATTTCAATCCAAAAAGGCAAATTGGACTCAAACAGCAGGTTCAGTCGACTGAACAGAGTTTTCAGTCGACTAACCCTGTGCCTGGTAATTTTCCAGGTTTAGGAAACTTTCTGTTTCCAGTTTCAGTCGGCTGTGCAGAGTTTTTCAGTCGACTGAATCATGCCTGGAAACTCTCGGGTTTCAGGTTCAGTCGACTGAATAGAGTTTTCAGTCGACTGAATCATGCCTGGGCTGTTTTTCAGCCATATTCAAATGAAGAGCAAACTCTTCCAAAATGCAACCGGATGAACATTGGCTCTAAGGGTTTATGCCAATCGGCAACCCGGCCCTATATGCTCCTTGATGCATCACCAAAATCATGATCAAACATCCATAAAAGGATTTCACACAAATTTGACTAAAAAACCCAAAAATTGGAGTATTCACAAAACCAATCCAAAACAAGAGCAAATGCACATGAAGAAGTGTTAGGAATTCATACCCAACAACCAAAGATAATTATAGTCATAGATGTGAGATAAAAATCTCACCTTTTCACAAAATCGAACAGGAAGAAGCTTGAAAGCAAATGGAGAATCAACCTCTCTTCAACACAACCCAATTGAGCTTGAATCTAAGCTGAAAATCAAGAACATTCCCAAAATTAGGTTTAGGAATTTCTGAAATTGGTAAGAGAATAAGTTGGAGAAGAAGAATAGAAGCTTACCAATGGGTTCTTCTTGAGTTTGGAGCTAGGAATTTGATTTGCAAGGGAAACTAGGGTTTTGGAGTTTTAATTTCCAATCTCTCCCACCATTAAAGCTAAGAAAACTGAAAAGAGAAAGAAGTGAGGGAGAATGGGGAGAGTGGTTCAGTTTTGGAGTATAAGTTAACATAGGGCTGAGCCCAAAAAACCAAACCCAAAGTAAAAAGTAGCAAAAATCAACTTTCTCCAAACATATCGAAGCTTTTACTCAAAAAGGTCGCAAACGGCATTTTAAACTCAATGGGAGTGGTCCCGAGTCCTAATTCGACCGTATGCAAGAAGTAGCTTTCCGGACTAAAAATCCGACTAACAATGAAATATTTAAATAAAATATTTAAATATAAAACCGATAAATATGCGGGTTGTTACAGACTCCCCTCCTTAAGGAAATTGCGTCCTCGCAATATTTTAAGAAGAAGATATATTGTAACAACCATAAAAGCATATTCAACACAAAAGAAGTTTGAAATAAGAAGTTCACCTCAAAGAGCACGAGAAAGTAAGTCCGGATGTGTACGCTCGATGTACTCTCTAGATTCCCAAGAACAATCCTTAGGATTTGAAGACCATTGAACTTTAACAAGCGGAACATCTTTATTTCGAAGTCGTTTGACTTCCGAAGCAATGATACGAATAGGATGTTGCTCATAAGTTAAATTAGGCGAAACTACAATCTCTTCCACAACACCGGGCTCAAGAATAGAATCGGAATCTCGAAGACATTTCCGAAGTTGAGAAACGTGAAACACGTCATGTATAGCAGAAAACTGAGCCGGTAATAAAAGGCGATAAGCCATGGAACCAATACGTTCGGTGATAGGAAATGGCCCAATATATCGAGGCGCGAGTTTTCCCGCTCGACTGAAACGTACAACACCCTTCATAGGTGAAACACGAATGAACACAAGATCTCCCACAGAAAATTCTAACTTCCTTCTCCGGTTATCGGCATAGGATTTTTGTGTACTCTGGGCTTCTTTCATCCTATGACGAATAAGTTCAATTTTCTCTGTGGAATCACGGATAAAATCTGGACCTAAAACCAGCTTCCCACCGGCCTCAAGCCAACAAGAAGGAGATCGGCATGGCCTTCCGTAGAGTGCCTCGAAAGATGCCATACCAATACTAGATTGGAAGCTATTATTATAGGAAAATTCAATAAGTGAAATATGATCTTCCCAACTTCCACCAAAATCAAGAACACAAGCACGAAGAAGATCTTCAAGAGTTTGATTCACACGCTCAGTTTGTCCATCGGACTGGGGGTGATAAGCGGTGCTAAAATTAAGCCTCGTTCCTAAATCTTTTTGAAGACTCTTCCAAAATCCACTAGTAAACAATGGATCACGATCACTAACAATAGAAGTAGGAACACCATGCAATTTAACAATTTCTTTGATAAATATTTTGGCCAAAAGAGGAACGGTTCGATTAGACCGAACGGGAATAAAATGGGCAGATTTAGTAAGCCTATCAACAATCACCCATAAGCTATCATGACCCGAACGAGAACGGAGAAGGCCATCTATAAAATCCATGGAAATTTGGTCCCACTTCCAAATTGGAATTTCTAAAGGTTTCAATAACCCACCGGGCCTTTGATGTTCGGCCTTAACGAGTTGGCAAGTCATGCAACACTTAACAAAGTTAGCAATATCGAGTTTCATTCCCTCCCAATAATAAAGTCGCTTCATATCCACGTACATTTTACTACTACCGGGATGAATGGTAAATTTAGAGTGATGAGAATCTTCTAAAATATCTTTACGAAGATCACCAATATTTGGCACGACAAGTCTACCAAATTTCCGAATGCCGCCACGAGAATCGATATCAAAGTCTTTCAAACCTTCAGTATCAATTTTATCCTTAATATTTTGGCCAAGAAGAGCCAATTCGGGATCTAGCCTTTGAGCTTCAAGAATGCGGTCCAAAAGAGAAGGATGAGCCTCAAGGCTACATAAAACAAATGATGAGCATAACTCGGATACACGGTCTCGAATCTCACAAGTGGATAAGATCTCGAGATCGTTCCACAACAGCTTGTTGTTTACGGCTAAGAGCATCGGCGACACGATTACCCTTACCGGGAGTATAAAGAATATCAAGATCATATGGTGCAAGAAATTCGAGCCAACGCTGTTGACGCAAATTAAGTTCCTTTTGAGAGAATAAATATTTCAAAGACTTATGATCTGTGTAAAGAACAAATTTCTCTCCTAAGAGATAATGACGCCAAATCCGAAGAGCAAAGACAATAGCCACGAGCTCTAAATCGTGAGTGGCATATCTAGTCTCAGCAGGCCTTAATTGCCTAGAAGCATAAGCAATAACACGTTCCTTTTGCATAAGAACGGCACCCAAACCAATGCGACTAGCATCGGTATAAACAACGAAATAATGATTCCCATCGGGAATAACAAGAATAGGAGCATTAGAAAGAAGTTCTTTTAATTTCTGAAAAGAAGCTTCACATTTGTCCGACCAAATGTATTTAACACCTTTCTTCGTCAAGCTAGTGAGAGGCACGGCAATTTTAGAAAAGTCTTTAATAAAACGACGGTAATAGCCCGCCAATCCAAGAAAACTACGAATCTCTGTCACACTCTCCGGTCTCTTCCAATCTTGAATCGCTTCAATCTTTGTAGGATCCACGGAAATTCCGGATTCGGAAATAATGTGACCGAGAAACTTCACACGAGATTGCCAAAAATGGCATTTAGAAAATTTTGCCTTTAATTGATTACTCCTAAGAGTTTCCAACACAATCCGAAGATGTTTTTCATGCTCCTCCTCGGTTTTAGAATACACAAGAATATCATCGATAAAGATGAGAACAAACCGGTCGAGAAAGTCTTTAAAAACTCGATTCATTAAGTCAACGAAATAAGCCGGGGCATTTGTTAACCCAAATGGCATAACAAGCCATTCATAAGATCCATACCGAGTACGGAACGATGTCAAAGGAATGCTATCCTCTGCAACACGAAGCTGATGAAAACCGGTAGCCAAGTCCAATTGTGAAAAGACTCTAGCACCACTAAGTTGATCGAATAGATCATCAATCTGAGGTAAAGGATATTTATTTTTGATAGTAAGATCATTAAGCTTGCGGTAGTCAACGCAAAGCCTAAGTGTACCATCGGATTTCTTCACAAAAATAGCTGAAGCTCCCCAAGGCGAGGAACTAGAGCGAATAAATTGCTTCGTTTCCAAGTCAGATAATTGTTTACGCATCTCCTCGTTTTCTTTATTGGACATACGATAAGGAGGACGAGTGATAGGTTGAGCTCCAGGAATAAGATTAATTCTGAACTCAATTGCTCGCTTAGGTGGTAATCCTAAAACGGGCTTGAATATGTCGGAAAATTCACAAACGACGTGAATAAGAGAAATAATATCACCCTCATCATCATCATCGTCATCACGAGGATTTAAAGAATATAAAGATGCAACCAAAGCAGAATCTGAATCTTTAAGAATAACAGAAACCTGATTAACAGATTGAGGATGTCGAAGATGAATAGTCCGCTCAGGACATAGGATATGAGCTTCATAATGGTTAAGCCAATCCATTCCCAAAATCATTCCAAAGCCTAAATAACGCATGACATGCAAATCGGCTCGGAAAGAAAAATCACACAAAATAATCTCGACATCTTTACACAATAAACTGATTGTTTCGGATCCACCAACCGGATTTGCAATTCTCAAAGAAGTCATTAAACACAAAACATCCAAAGAAAAATTATCAACAAGTTCTTTTGATATAAAAGAATGGGACGCACCCGTATCAAAAAGAACTCGAATAGGATGATCACGAAATAAAATAATTCCATCTAGAATAGAATGAGAAATACCTTGGCCACGAGATGTGTTGCCAGGGGCTTGAGCAACATTTAACTTTCCCTCCTTCTTGCCCTGAAGCTTGGGGCATGAAGATATAACATGACCGGGAACTTTGCAGTAGCGACAAGAAAGAGACTTTAGGCACTTGTTCGTATAATGGTCCTTCGAACCACAATTATAGCATTCCCCACGACCAAAGGAAGAAGTCTTTGCCACGGAGGTTGCTTGCTTCCCTTTCTTATTGGGATAAGGGCCTTTAAATTTGTTTGGCCTCTTTTTGTTGTTGAAGTTTGGTTTGGAACCCACCACTTCAACGTCATTCTCTCTATCCGCCTCTTCAAGACGAAGAGCGATATCAACGAGTTGGTCGAAAGAAACTTCTAACTTTAGAAGTAATGGCTTCTTGAGACTTTTGTTTAAGCCATAGACGAATCTCTGATTCTTCTTAAGAGGAGTGTTGATGTATTCAACCCCATATTTGGAAAGCGACTCGAAGGAGGCGACGTAATCAGTCACGGATGACTCACCTTGAACAAGGTCTATAAATCGTCGAGCCAATGTCACTTTTTCTGCTTCTGTTACGAATTTTAACTCGAAGCGCTCTCAGAATTTCTCCCAGGTGAGATCCGCTTCATTAATCTCAGAAATAAGAAGTTCGTACCAGTCCAATGCTCTTTCTCGGAGCATACTAGAGGCCACCTGAACTCGGTGAAGGTCAATAAGATTCATGCGAGAAAAGATTCGATCGCATGACCTTAGCCAGGCCTGTACTTTAATAACAGTTTCGGAGCCCTTGAATGGCTCCCCACCCAAATTTGTGAAATCGCTGCACAAGCGTGCAAATCCCGACTTTGGGTGAGTAGGTTCCGGGTTAGCTCCAGCTTCTTGAGCATTTGTCACTAAATCTAGAAGCTGTTGAGCAGTCATAAAAACTTCATCCTGGGGCGGAGTGCTAGATGGCATGGCTCTAGGGCGGCCAGGTCTAGACATTTCTCTTCCTTTAGAAAGAAAGAAGAGGAAGAAAAAGGTTATTCACCAAATTGAATATCAAGCAATCTTGATAGACAAAACAAGGAATCATAAAAGAAAATAGGATAGAACGGTACGTAGACCCGAATAAAATCCTAAAGCACGACTCCTAAGAAGAACTTAGGACGATGATCCTTGTTATAATATTCCATATTGTTCCGAAGTTTGGCTTTGATACAAAGCTGTGACGCCCCACCTCTATACCCACGCTAGCCAAGAACATTACGGTGAATGCTATCGACTAGCACGGAGAATAAGGCTGTTGAGGAGCGACCATCCGTGTAATTTCTTTGCGCGAGCACCGATATGTCAGATAATATAACATGCATTCTATTTCAAGAGGAAATCCGACATACTGACACAAACTTAAAGCTACTACACGGTGGCTATATAAATCCTTCGGAAAACAAATATAGAAATAAGCATAACACAAATCAGTCACAGACAATTCATATCACAAAGGCGGAAAATAGATATGAATATTGCACTAGGAAGTGTACATCAGAGTAGTGGTCTAAAAAGATCCACAATATCACAAAAGAATAGTTACATGAACTACATAAAGGAATAAGTATACATTATGGAGTTATATCTCAAATGTATACAACAAAAACAACTAATCTAAGTAGTTAACCAAAAGCAAGAGAAATCAATCCCAAGAGAGAAGTCAAGCAGAAGCACCTGTAACATCTCGGTCCGACCCGAGTATTATTTAATAAGAAAATAATAAACGGATCAGTCTAACTATAAATATCAGATGAAACGATATAGAATAAGAGATATAACTAAACACAAATTTGACTAAAAAACCCAAAAATTGGAGTATTCACAAAACCAATCCAAAACAAGAGCAAATGCACATGAAGAAGTGTTAGGAATTCGTACCCAACAACCAAAGATAATTATAGTCATAGATGTGAGATAAAAATCTCACCTTTTCACAAAATCGAACAAGAAGAAGCTTGAAAGCAAATGGAGAATCAATCTCTCTTCAACACAACCCAATTGAGCTTGAATCTAAGCTCAAAAACAAGAACGTTCCCAAAATTAGGTTTAGGAATTTCTGAAATTGGTAAGAGAATAAGTTGGAGAAGAAGAAGAGAAGCTTACCAATGGGTTCTTCTTGAGTTTGGAGCTAGGAATTTGATTTGCAAGGGAAACTAGGGTTTTGGAGTTTTAATTTCCAATCTCTCCCACCATTAAAGCTAAGAAAACTGAAAAGAGAAAGAAGTGAGGGAGAATGGGGAGAGTGGTTCAGTTTTGGAGTATAAGTTAACATAGGGCTGAGCCCAAAAAACCAAACCCAAAGTAAAAAGTAGCAAAAATCAACTTTCTCCAAACATATCGAAGCTTATACTCAAAAAGGTCGCAAACGGCATTTTAAACTCAATGGGAGTGGTCCCGAGTCCTAATTCGACCGTATGCAAAAAGTAGCTTTTCGGACTAAAAATCCGACTAACGATGAAATATTTAAATAAAATATTTAAATATAAAACCGATAAATATGCGGGTTGTTACAGACTCCCCTCCTTAAAGAAATTGCGTCCTTGCAATATTTCAAGAAGAAGATATATAGTAACAACCATAAAAGCATATTCAACACAAAAGTAGTTTGGAATAAGAAGTTCACCTCAAAGAGCACGAGAAAGTAAGTCCGGATGTGTACGCTCGATGTACTCTCTAGATTCCCAAGAACAATCCTTAGGATTTGAAGACCATTGAACTTTAACAAGCGGAACATCTTTATTTCGAAGTCGATTGACTTCCGAAGCAATGATACGAATAGGATGTTGCTAATAAGTTAAATTAGGCGAAACTTCAATCTCTTCCACAACACCGGGCTCAAGAATAGAATCGGAATCTCGAAGACATTTCCGAAGTTGAGAAACGTGAAACACGTCATGCATAGCAGAAAACTGAGCCGGTAATAAAAGGCAATAAGCCATGGAACCAATACGTTCGGTGATAGGAAATGGTCCAATATATCGAGGCGCGAGTTTTCCCGATCGACTGAAACGTACAACACCCTTCATAGGTGAAACACGAATGAACACAAGATCTCCCACAGAAAATTCTAACTTCCTTCTCCGGTTATCGGCATAGGATTTTTGTCTACTCTGGGCTTCTTTCATCCTATGACGAATAAGTTCAATTTTCTCTGTGGAATCACGAATAAAATCTGGACCTAAAACCAGCTTCTCACTGGCCTCAAGCCAACAAGAAGGAGATCGGCATGGCCTTCCGTAGAGTGCCTCGGAAGGTGCCATACCAATACTAGATTGGAAGCTATTATTATAGGAAAATTCAACAAGTGAAATATGATCTTCCCAACTTCCACCAAAATCAAGAACACAAGCACGAAGAAGATCTTCAAGAGTTTGATTCACACGCTCAGTTTGTCCATCGGACTGGGGGTGATAAGCGGTGCTAAAATTAAGCCTCGTTCCTAAAGCTTTTTGAAGACTCTTCCAAAATCCACTAGTAAACAATGGATCACGATCACTAACAATAGAAGTAGGAACACCATGCAATTTAACAATTTCTTTGATAAATATTTTGGCCAAAAGAGGAACGGTTCGATTAGACCGAACGGGAATAAAATGGGCAGATTTAGTAAGCCTATCAACAATCACCCATAAGCTATCATGACCCGAACGAGAACGGGGAAGGCCATCTATAAAATCCATGGAAATTTGGTCCCACTTCCAAATTGGAATTTCTAAAGGTTTCAATAACCCACCGGGCCTTTGATGTTCGGCCTTAACGAGTTGGCATGTGACGACCCAAACTCAATGTCCAATAAACGACATCAAATTCGCATCGCCGGAGCTTATAACAACAATTAGATGTATATAAAACAGCGGAACAGAATCAATATCATAAATAACATCACTGTTACAACATCAACATAATATCCATACTGCAACAGAGTACATAATACATACACTACAACTCCAAATACAACATCATGATAATACAACAGTGAACATATATCCAAAAGTTCTCAAATGAGAGATGATAACGAACTCCCAAAAGTTAACACCTGTAATCTCCAAAAGCTCCTAAGATAGCTCCAAGATAAGAGCTCCAAAATACTGCTACTCCAAAATACAGAAACCTGCTACTAGGCTGCCCGTGTGAAAATAATGGGCACCTAGAGTTTAGGAAAGAAAACCATAAACTCCGAATCAGTCATGGGACTGGTATGAGTAAACAAAAACAGTTGCATTTAAATAAAACGAGATTTATTAAAGAATTTTCGGAATGCTTTTAAAAATGGAACTACCATAAGACCTCCCGCCACACACACAATGCAAACGCAGAATTGGAGGAGATTTCTTCTTATGATAGTTAAATATGCTTGGTACGAGAAAAGAATTCTTTGATATTTTTACTAGTGCATAGTGAAGTAAATCATTTCGAAAATAGAATATTAATCTTAGCCAACATACGACCATTATCGTATGCTTACTATAGCTACCATGTTTTGTGGCAGGTTACCGCCACGCTGCATGACAGGTTCTACAACTAAAACCGTGCAGGGTTTCGTATTGTTTCTTTGGATTTCCAACAAATGGTCAGGCCAAGGAACTTCCCATTGCCACATGAGAACGCCTCTGGAAGGACGTCCCCGAGAACCAAACCGGAACTCTGCCAACACAAGGCCGGGTTACCCCTAACTGGGTAACTACTGACATGAGTATGCCATCTCCCGGTTGCAACCAACCTTTAACCGGGGCCCCAGCAACAAATCACAAAATCATATATATATATATATCTGCGATATCCACATAAGTTAAGTATCTGGGCTCCATACCATGATACCACTTCTATCCAGAAGGAAATGTACATACCCTAAGGGGTGCTACCCCCAATAACCTTGCCGCATCTTTCCTGTTTCGACCATTTCGGGGTGTGAGGTCCGACGAAGTCACGTCCACAAAAACACTCTTTATACAAAAGCTGTGCTTTGGGTCAACAAATGATCATAGAAATGATCACCTAGATAGACGATCAAACAAATGATCCTATCACAAATAATCAACACAATGATCATTTCACAGCAACACTCAGTATGTCACATTACCAAATTGGGAATATATTGCTGATAACCTTCAACTATATAACCTCTGAGCCCGTACGTCTCAGAGAAGGGTGTTAAGCTAAAAGAATAAATTCTCCGCCACCAACAGAAATATATTTGAAAGAAATCGGCTTTATATCTCAATTTGTAATGTCAGACAGACTATCCATACAAGTCTGTTCCGGGCTCGAACAGAACCGAAGGCACTTCCAAAAAGTCCTTGCAAATCCGGATATCCACAATCCTGATCGGATTCCCCATCACATATGGAGAACTCTATACCGGAGCAACTCGGTGCAGAGTCAATCGACAGGTCATCCTATCGCTCTTGCAAATACCCGGTCTTCAGCACCGGTCTTCACATTCTATCCATAACGTCGAATCACATATTCGAAATGGGTTATATGACACACAGGTCCTTTCCCGGCTAATTCGAATAGTGAGTGTCAAATTTTAAAACATGTGGATGCCATTCACAAATATTCACAGGGTCGATGTGGGTTTCGGATAACCAACTGAAATCTGATTCCCTGTCGCATCGAAGTTTAAATGTCGTTTTACAGACAACAGGGTTTTCTCATTAATACAGAACGAATCACAATCACAGTACAATAACATGGAAATTACATCATACAGAATTACAAACAGAACAAAGATGATATCAATATAATTTAACAACAAATAGTTAATTATTTACAAATCAAAGTGAATGGGATAAATTAACCAAATAATTATTTTATTGATTATTCAATCAATGATTTATTATTCTTAATGATAAATGAATTAATCTTAATCACCTTGATACATTGATTTTTCCTTAATTAGTTATTTTAATTGAGTGCCAATTAAATTAATTAACTTGCTTTATCTAATCAATAAATGCTTAATTATAAATTTATTTGAGTACTTAATTATTTATTAAATCAATTTTAATTACAAACTTTAAATCATTCTAAATTCCCTTTCAAAACTATTGATAAAAATTGTTTACCTTAATTTCCATTTTTGAAAATCTGTTTTATACTTTTAAAAATTAATTTATTGTTACATTTGAATTTAATGTAAATTAATTTAAAATTCTTCTTTTAAAATTTAATCATTTAATTAAAGAACTAACAATTCTAAAACATTTGTTAAATAATTTAACTTAACTAAATTTATATTATTTTCATTGCACCACAAAATCCTCTTGAAGATTTTTAAATGGGCTTAGCCCATCATAAACAACCCGTGTACAAAGGTCTCGAGCCCATCCCCTTCCTCTTCTCACTCCCCAGTTTCTTATCTCCTCTCAGTTTTTTTTTTTCTTGAAGTTAAAGACCTTAGCTAATAAAAATAGCTTCAGGAAAAACTCGTTCGAACACGAGTATCCACTCGAAGCAAACCAAGAAAAAACTCGAGCACGAGACGCAACATACTGGCACTCAGAAACGACCGACACGAGACTCCTCCCCTGTGCACGTGTACATCGTCACGGCTTCACTCCGGTGGCCGTTTCGATCGCCAGCAAATCGTGATTCGTTCCCTCATACGAGATCGAGACTTAATTTTTCATGAAACTGCCTAAATCAAAATTTGCCTGAAACGTGCGCCAACCATACGACTGCATCGTCCCCAAACACCTCGGCCTCGGACGCCGTCCACCTGACACCGCGCCGCCCCTATCACAACTCCTCCGGTCATCTACGAAGCTAACCCCCAGTACCTCATTCAACTCGATGCACCCCAGAACCATCGCGACCGATTCTTTTAACATGAACAGACATGGGTTCTTAAACCCTATTTCAATCTCGCGCTCAAAATTCTTGCAATAATTAAATTTTTAAATATTTTTCCTAACATTATTGAGTATTAAACTAGCTCCACGCGAAATTGCAACATTCAAGAATCTTTCGATTAACAGGAATCGATTTAAAAGCAACTTTTGTTATAATATGAACTGCTCCTAAATTACTGAATTAAAAATCATCATTATTGTTTTGAAAATCATATTTTCATATGTTCGTTCGAATTATAACATCAATTCAATGATTTACAATGCTTGAATTTATCTCAAAATCTTATTTTTACTGTAATATTCATGTTACAGAGTCAAAGGTTTTATTTCAAGCTTAAAACAAAAATTTAAAGTGTGAGTCAAGTTTACACAACCTATTTTGTTTTAAGAATCCTAAGTAAAAAATGTTAAGTGAAGTTCATTTGAATTTTTGTTCAAATACACTTTGCTCTGGGAAAAAGGAGGGAGACAGTATATTGAACAACACTGTATAACAAAAAAGAAAAAAAAAATTCCAGTAACATAAAAACATACAGAGCACATTTCTCTTCTTATATACAACAAACACAATATATAAAAACTTAGATTTCAAATGAAATAAGTTTACTCACATGACAAAAGTTTGAAACAGAGATTATATGGGTTTCCTTTGAACTGCAGATTTGATCCTCTTCTCTTTTCTTTTTAATTTCTATTCTTCTTTGCTAATTTTTTTCTTTTCTGATTCACACAGTTATGCTCGAATGAAATGATATGAGAAAGTAGATATATCTATATATATATATATAACAGGTGGTGTGTATATTGAAGTTTACTAAAACAAGTTCAGGATGAATAACCCATGCTGGAAGTAAAAGCATTAAATGCAAGTATGTTTGTAGTCTTTTCCTTGTATGCTTATACAGGAAATCTTACTTTATATTTGCTGAAGTTCATAGCATTAAATGCTTCATGCCTCCTTATACACCTACAGGTAAGTTACTTTATCACTTTTATTTTTATTTATATACAAACTTACTTTATTTTGTTATATGGAAGAGTTTTATTTTCTTTTTACAGTTTATATTTTTTTTCTTACTGTTTTGTTATCTTGTTTGTTTATTTGTTCATTTATTTATTTGTTTATTCTTTTGTTCATTTGTTTGTTCTTTTGTTTAACTATTTGTTTGTTTATTTTTTTGCTGTTCATTTGTTTGTTAGTTTAGATGTTGGATTATAATTATGTGATTTAAATCTTATAATTTTTTCATAACTTACCTTAACAAATTTTAAATTCTACTAAAAGATCATCTATCAATATCTCTTTTTATTTAATCCTATATTAATGTGTAATATTAATATCATCGATATTAAATTTAGATTGAATTTTACTAGTTAGATCCCAAAGTTCAAACAATTTATCAATTTTAAATTTCAAAAATTTTGGGATGTTACAATATCCCCTCCTTAAGAAAATTTCGTCCTCGAAATTGAAAGAGAGAGAAACGTAAACAAAGAATATACGAATTCAGAAATAAGGAAATGACTTACAGATTTAAGTCGAGATGTCAATTCTGCATTTGGGATATGATTTCTTCATATTCTCTTCAGTCTCCCAAGTACAGTCTTTTGGATTGCCACTCCATTTAACTTTGACCAATTTCACAATTTTGTTCCTCAATCGCTTCTCATCACGATCAACAATTTTTATCGGTTCCCTTCTAACTGCCAAGTTAGGAGTGATCTCTAGATCCTGCTGAGCAGCTTCTTCAATAATATCATCTGGATCGTGCACATATTTCCGAAGATTAGAAATATGGAACACATCATGTACGCCAGATAACCAGCTGGGTAACTTCACTCTATATGCTAGAGAACCAATCCTTTCCAGAATAGGAAAAGGACCAATATAACGCGGTGCTAACTTTCCAGTTTTCCCGAATCTCAACACACCCCGCATCGGAGATACTTTTAGAAATACAGAATCTCCAACTTGAAATTCCAAATTTCTCCTTCGACGGTCATAGTAGCTCTTCTGACGGCTTTGGGCAGTTAATAACTTCTTTCTAATAAATTCTACCTTCTCAGTGGCTTCTTTTATCATATCCGGTCCAAGAACAAGTCTGTCACCTGATTCGATCCAGCATGTAGGTGATCGACACGGACGACCATATAAAGCTTCGAAAGGAGCCATTTCTAAACTGGCCTGATAGCTGTTATTATATGAGAATTCAACCAGATGCAAATGGTCCTCCCAAGAACCACCAAAATCATGAACACAAGCACGCAGTAGGTCTTCTAAAATTCGGTTAACTCTCTCAGTCTGTCCATCAGATTGCGGATGATAAGCAGTACTGAATTTTAATTTCGTTCCCAATGCATCCTGAAATGCTTCCCAAAATCTACTAGTGAAGATCGGGTCACGATCACTCACTATACTACTGGGAATACCATGGAGGCGAACAATTTCCTTTATATAAATACCTGCCAAGCTTGCCGCAGTCCGAGTAGATTTAACTGGAATGAAATGAGCATTTTTGGTTAGACGATCCACAATAACCCAAATCGCTTCATTGCCTTTCTTGGTACGAGGCAATCCATCGATGAAATCCATCGATACCTGATCCCACTTCCATTTCGGTACTTCTAAAGGTTGAAGTAAACCGGCCACTTTCTTTTAGTCGCTCTTGATCTGCTGACAAGTAGCACAACGACTGACATAAATAGATATGTCTCTCTTCATCGTTTTCCACCAGAATGTTCTTTTAACATCTCGATACATTTTGTTGACTCCTGGATGGATGTTGAATTTGGACTTGTGGCATTCGTCCAATACTTCTCGTTTCAATTCTGGAATGTCAGGGACACAAATTCTGCCCTTCATCCTTATAACTTCTCTATTATCTATTTCAAAAGTAGTATCCTTTCCTCGATCTATTCTTCTACGCATTTCTCGAAGAAACTTGTCTTCAGTTTGTTTGCTCGCGATCTTCTCAAGGAGAGTAGGAGTGATAACAAGATATGCAAGAACAGCATGTCTTCTACTTAAAGCATCGGCTACTACATTGGCTTTTCCCGGCGTATATTGGATATCTAAGTCATAAGATGCCAGAAATTCCAACCAACGTTGTTGTCGCAAATTTAAATCCTTCTGGGTGAAAAGATATTTCAAGTTTTTATGATCGGTGAATAATTCGAATTTTTCACCTAAAACACAGAGAGTTTATTAGGTATATTTCTTTAGTTAATTTCGCAAATTATTAAGAAAGCTGAAAAGATTCTTACCCAGGAGATAGTGTCGCCATATTTTCAAAGCGAAAACAACAGCCAAAAGTTCCAAATCGTGCGTTGGGTAGTTCTTCTCATGCGGACGTAATTGTCTACCTGCGTAGGCAACCACCTTTCCATTTTGCATCAATACTGCACCTACCCCTTCACCACATGCATCAGTATAGACAGATAAGCCTCGGTTCCCGTTAACAATAGTGAGAACAGGAGCAGTGGTCAATCTCTTTTTCAACTCTTGAAAAACTTCTTCACATTTTGAAGTCCAAATGAACTTTGCATTTTTCATTGTTAACTTAGTCAGCGGACTAGCTAACTTAGAAAAATCTTGAACGAATTTCCGGTAATAGCCTGCTAAACCCAAAAAGCTTCGAACTTCTCTTGGAGTAGTGGGTTGTTTCCAATCAAGAATAGCAGAAATTTTGCTGGGATCTACTGAAATTCCTTCTTCATTAACAATATGGCCAAGGAATTTAACTTCATTGACCCAGAAATGGCATTTGGAAAATTTTGCATATAGAACATTTCTCCTTAAAATTTCTAAGACAATTCTAAGATGCTTGGCATGCTCATCTTCAGTTTTGGAGAAAATTAAGATGTCATCAATGAATACAAGCACAAATTTATTCAAAACTTCCCGAAACACACGAGTCATGAGATCTACGAAGTATGCTGGAGCATTGGTTAGCCCGAAAGGCATAACCAACCATTCATAGAACATATTAGGACCTCTGAAAGCGGTCAGATGTACACAATCTTCGACGATTCGTAACTGATGGAATCCCTGAGCTAGATCCATTTTTGAAAAGAAACGAGCGCCATGCAACTGATCAAATAAATCATCAATCCTGGGTAGTGGAAATTTATTCTTGAGAGTTTGTTTATTTAGATCGCGGTAATCTACACACAATCTTAAAGATCCGTCTGATTTAGCAACAAATACGACCGCTGAGCCCCATTCAGAAACACTGGGTCGAATTAATCCTTTTGCTAGTAGCTCATTAGTTTGATGAACCAATTCAATCTTTTCCCTGGGTGCCATCCTGCGACTTGCGTGAACAACAGGACGAGTATTAGGTACAAGATCAATTCGGAATTCTATTTCTCGATGAGGAGGTAAAGATTTCACTTCTTCGAATACGTCGGAAAAATCCCGAACAACAGGTATAGACTGCAAAGTGGGTTCAAGATTTCCCAAAGTATATATCAATCTGTCGCTCCTTGGACTTGGATTCTCACAAGAGATTTCAATAAAATTTCCAAGGCTTGTTTTGATTAAAACTGTCCGATTACTACACTCCAATATAGCATCGTATCTCGTTAACCAGTTCATACCGAGTAAGATTTCAAATTCATCAAATTCGAGGACATACAGGTTGATAGGAAATTTATAGCTAGCATACGAAATAGGAACTCTCTTACAATATGAACTAAGATTTGCGGGACCTCCAACCGGATTTTTCACGCAAATAAGATCGTCAGCAAATTTAGTTTCAAGTCCCAATTCATTTACGGTTTGTTGGGAGATAAAGCTATGTGAAGCTCCTGTATCAAATAAAACTCTAACAGTTCTATTATTAATAGTAAGGTTACCTTCCAAAACACTTTTCCCTTTGTCAGCTTTTGAAGATGAGGTGTCCTCCTTTATCGTGTAAACTTTTGCACCTGCGCTGGGTTCATCACTGGGCAATCTTAAACTAAATGTCCCGGTTTATGACAATTGTAACATTCTCTAGCTTGTTTCTTCGGTTTTGGGCAGTCATTTGAATAGTGGCCTTTCTCTTTGCAGTTGTAACAAGTGACATTTTCTGTTGCTCTTCCTTGAGTGTTCCTCTTCTTCTCATTGCCTTGCCAAGGTTTCTTGCCTCCGAATTTTCGCTTTTTATAATTCTGACCACCTGAATTACCTCTCTCCATAGTTGCTTCTTGTATATCCAGATAGCGTACCTGTACCCCATATCTACCAAATCCGAAAAAGATTCTTTAACATGACCTGTCATTCTTCCATGATATTTCTGGTTCATTCCCCGGATAAACCTTTCGTTTTTCTTCAGAGGTGTATTTAGCAATTCCGGGCCAAACCGAGATAGTTCACTGAATTTATTCAAGTATTCTTCAAACGACAAACTTCCTTGTTTCAAATCCAGAAATTCCTGATACATTCTAGGAACTCCCGCCGATGGCATGTAACGTTTCTCAAACACTTCTTTAAAACGATCCCAAGTAAATTCTTCCTCGGGTTCATCTATAATGATGGTTTCCCACCAAGCTGAAGCTTCTCCTTGGAGTTGCCAAGAAGCTATAAGTCTTTTCTGCTCATCCTGCAATTTTAGCCCTTTAAAAATCTTTTCACACGATCTTACCGAAGCTTGAGCGTCAATAATCGACTCCTTGCCAATAAATGGTTTGCCACCAAGCTTTTCAAATTTCTTATATAATTCAGCCAAGTCCGGCTGCTGCTGAATTTCTATTACTGCTTCTGCGGCTGCGGGAATTTGATTGGGTGCTGCAGCATTGCCTAGACCCCTAGTTCTTCCTCTGCGTCCACTCATTTTCACTATCTGAGATTAGTAAGAAAATTGATTTAGATATACAGGCGAAATATCTTAAGGAATATCAGCAGTAAAAAGAAATAGACTAAGAAATTTCAAAGTTTCAATTTTCTTTATACTCATTCTAGGGTATACTTCACCCTATTTCTAATGAGCCATCTAATGTGTTATACTCCGTAGCTAAAGTTCTTACTCAACCAACAGCTCTGATACCAATTTGTGACGACCCAAACTCGATGTCCAATAAACGACATCAAATTCGCATCGCCGGAGCTTATAACAACAATTAGATGTATATAAAACAGCGGAACAGAATCAATATCATAAATAATATCACTGTTACAACATCAACATAATATCCATACTGCAACAGAGTACATAATACATGCACTACAACTCCAAATACAACATCATGATAATACAACAGTGAACATATATCCAAAAGTTCTCAAATGAGCGATGAAAACGAACTCCCAAAAGTTAACACCTGTAATCTCCAAAAGCTCCTAAGATAGCTCCAAGATAAGAGCTCCAAAATACTGCTACTCCAAAATACAGAAACCTGCTACTAGGCTGCCCGTGTGAAAATAATGGGCACCTAGAGTTTAGGAAAGAAAACAATAAACTCCGGATCAGTCATGGGACTGGTATGAGTAAACAAAAACAGTTGCATTTAAATAAAACAAGATTTATAAAAGAATTTTCGAAATGCTTTTAAAAATGGAACTACCATAAGACCTCCCGCCACATACACAATGCAAACGCAGAATTGGAGGAGATTTCTTCTTATGATAGTTAAATATGCTTGGTATGAGAAAAGAATTCTTTGATATTTTTACTAGTGCATAGTGAAGTAAATCATTTCGAAAATAGAATATTAATCTTAGCTAACATACGACCATTATCGTATGCCTACTATAGCTACCATGTTTTGTGGCAGGTTACCGCCACGCTGCATGACAGGTTCTACAACTAAAACCATACAGGGTTTCGTATTGTTTCTTTGGATTTCCAACAAATGGTCAGGCCAAGGAACTTCCCATTGCCACATGAGAACGCCTCTGGAAGGACGTCCCCGAGAACCAAACCGGATCTCTACCAACACAAGGCCGGGTTATCCCTAACTGGGTAACTACTGACACGAGTATGCCATCTCCCGGTTGCAACCGACCTTTAACCGGGGCCCCAGCAACAAATCACAAAATCATATATATATATCTGCGATATCCACATAAGTTAAGTATCTGGGCTCCATACCATGATACCACTTCTATCCAGAAGGAAATGTACATACCCTAAGGGGTGCTACCCCCAATAACCTTGCCGCATCTTTCCTGTTTCGACCATTTCGGGGTGTGAGGTCCGACGAAGTCACGTCCACAAAAACACTCTTTATACAAAAGCTGTGCTTTGGGTCAACAAATGATCATAGAAATGATCACCTAGATAGACGATCAAACAAATGATCCTATCACAAATAATCAACACAATGATCATTTCACAGCAACACTCAGTATGTCACATTACCAAATTGGGAATATATTGCTGATAACCTTCAACTATATAACCTCTGAGCTCGTACGTCTCAGAGAAGGGTGTTAAGCTAAAAGAATAAATTCTCCGCCACCAACAGAAATATATTTGAAAGAAATCGGCTTTATATCTCAATTTGTAATGTCAGACAGACTATCCATACAAGTCTGTTCCGGGCTCGAACAGAACCGAAGGCACTTCCAAAAAGTCCTTGCAAATCCGGACATCCACAATCCTGATCGGATTCCCCATCACATATGGAGAACTCTATACCGGAGCAACTCGGTGCAGAGTCAATCGACAGGTCATCCTATC
Organism: Allium cepa; assembly: GCA_030765085.1. NCBI lineage: Eukaryota > Viridiplantae > Streptophyta > Magnoliopsida > Asparagales > Amaryllidaceae > Allium > Allium cepa. Next base: position 362,520,001 of record CM060934.1, on the reverse strand, counting down.
GCTCTTGCAAATACCCAGTCTTCAACACCGGTCTTCACATTCTATCCATAACGTCGAATCACATATTCGAAATGGGTTATATGACACACAGGTCCTTTCCCGGCTAATTCGAATAGTGAGTGTCAAATTTTAAAACATGTGGATGTCATTCACAAATATTCACAGGGTCGATGTGGGTTTCGGATAACCAACTGAAATCCGATTCCCTGTCGCATCGAAGTTTAAATGTCGTTTTACAGACAACAGGGTTTTCTCATTAATACAGAACGAATCACAATCACAGTACAATAACATGGAAATTACATCATACAGAATTACAAACAGAACAAAGATGATATCAATATAATTTAACAACAAATAGTTAATTATTTACAAATCAAAGTGAATGGGATAAATTAACCAAATAATTATTTTATTGATTATTCAATCAATGATTTATTATTCTTAATGATAAATGAATTAATCTTAATCATCTTGATACATTGATTTTTCCTTAATTAGTTATTTTAATTGAGTGCCAATTAAATTAATTAACTTGCTTTATCTAATCAATAAATGCTTAATTATAAATTTATTTGAGTACTTAATTATTTATTAAATCAATTTTAATTACAAACTTTAAATCATTCTAAATTCCCTTTCAAAACTATTGATAAAAATTGTTTACCTTAATTTCCATTTTTGAAAATCTGTTTTATACTTTTAAAAATTAATTTATTGTTACATTTGAATTTAATGTAAATTAATTTAAAATTCTTCTTTTAAAATTTAATCATTTAATTAAAGAATTAACAATTCTAAAACATTTGTTAAATAATTTAACTTAACTAAATTTATATTATTTTCATTGCAACACAAAATCCTCTTGAAGATTTTTAAATGGGCTTAGCCCATCATAAACAACCCGTGTACAAAGGTCTCGAGCCCATCCCCTTCCTCTTCTCACTCCCCAGTTTCTTATCTCCTCTCAGTTTCTTTTTTTTTTCTTTAAGTTAAAGACCTTAGCTAATAAAAATAGCTTCAGGAAAAACTCGTTCGAACACGAGTATCCACTCGAAGCAAACCAAGAAAAAACTCAAGCACGAGACGCAACATACTGGCACTCAGAAATGACCGACACGAGACTCCTCCCCTGTGCACGTGTACATCGTCACGGCGTCACTCCGGTGGCCGTTTCGATCGCCAGCAAATCGTGATTCGTTCCCTTATACGAGATCGAGAATTAATTTTTCATGAAACTGCCTAAATCAAAATTTGCCTGAAACGTGCGCCAACCATACGACTGCATCGTCCCCAAACACCTCGGCCTCGCGACGCCGTCCACCTGACACCGCGCCGCCCCTATCACAACTCCTCCGGTCATCCACGAAGCTAACCCCCAGTACCTCATTCAACTCGATGCACCCCAGAACCATCGCGACCGATTCTTTTAACATGAACAGACATGGGTTCTTAAACCCTATTTCAATCTCGCGCTCAAAATTCTTGCAATAATTAAATTTTTAAATATTTTTCCTAACATTATTGAGTATTAAACTAGCTCCACGCGAAATTGCAACATTCAAGAATCTTTCGATTAACAGGAATCGATTTAAAAGCAACTTTTGTTATAATATGAACTGCTCCTAAATTACTGAATTAAAAATCATCATTACTGTTTTGAAAATCATATTTTCATATGTTCGTTCAAATTATAACATCAATTCAATGATTTACAATGCTTGAATTTATTTCAAAATCTTATTTTTACTGTAATATTCATGTTACAGAGTCAAAGGTTTTATTTCAAGCTTAAAACAAAATTTAAAGTGTGAGTCAAGTTTACACAACCTATTTTGTTTTAAGAATCCTAAGTAAAAAATGTTAAGTGAAGTTCATTTGAATTTTTGTTCAAATACACTTTGCTCTGGGAAAAAGGAGGGAGACAGTATATTGAACAACACTGTATAACAAAAAAGAAAGAAAAAAAATTCCAGTAACATAAAAACATACAGAGCACATTTCTCTTCTTATATACAACAAACACAATATATAAAAACTTAGATTTCAAATGAAATAAGTTTACTCACATGACAAAAGTTTGAAACAGAGATTATATGGGTTTCCTTTGAACTGCAGATTTGATCCTCTTCTCTTTTCTTTTTAATTTCTATTCTTCTTTGCTAATTTTTTTCTTTTCTGATTCACACAGTTATGCTCGAATGAAATGATATGAGAAAGTAGATATATCTATATATATATATATAACAGGTGGTGTGTATATTGAAGTTTACTAAAACAAGTTCAGGATGAATAACCCATGCTGGAAGTAAAAGCATTAAATGCAAGTATGCTTGTAGTCTTTTCCTTGTATGCTTATACAGGAAATCTTACTTTATATTTCCTGAAGTGCATAGCATTAAATGCTTCATGCCTCCTTATACACCTACAGGTAAGTTACTTTATCACTTTTATTTTTATTTATATACAAACTTACTTTATTTTTTTATATGGAAGAGTTTTATTTTCTTTTTACAGTTTATATTTTTTTTTCTTACGGTTTTGTTATCTTGTTTGTTTATTTGTTCATTTATTTATTTGTTTATTCTTTTGTTCATTTGTTTGTTCTTTTGTTTAACTATTTGTTTGTTTATTTTTTTGCTGTTCATTTGTTTGTTAGTTTAGATGTTGGATTATAATTATGTGATTTAAATCTTATAATTTCTTCATAACTTACCTTAACAAATTTTAAATTCTATTAAAAGATCATCTATCAATATCTCTTTTTATATTATCCTATATTAATGTGTAATATTAATATCATCCATATTAAATTTAGATTGAATTTTACTAGTTAGATCCCAAAGTTCAAACAATTTATCAATTTTAAATTTCAAAAATTTTGGGATGTTACAATATCCCCTCCTTAAGAAAATTTCGTCCTCGAAATTGAAAGAGAGAGAAACGTAAACAAAGAATATACGAATTCAGAAATAAGGAAATGACTTACAGATTTAAGTCGAGATGTCAATTCTGCATTTGGGATATGATTTCTTCATATTCTCTTCAGTCTCCCAAGTACAGTCTTTTGGATCGCCACTCCATTTAACTTTGACCAATTTCACAATTTTGTTCCTCAAACGCTTCTCATCACGATCAACAATTTTTATCGGTTCCCTTCTAACTGCCATGTTAGGAGTGATCTCTAGATCCTGCTGAGCAGCTTCTTCAATAATATCATCTGGATCGTGCGCATATTTCCGAAGATTAGAAATATGGAACACATCATGTACGCCAGATAACCAGCTGGGTAACTGCACTCTATATGCTAGAGAACCAATCCTTTCCAGAATAGGAAAAGGACCAATATAACGCGGTGCTAACTTTCCAGTTTTCCCGAATCTCAACACACCCCGCATCGGAGATACTTTTAGAAATACAGAATCTCCAACTTGAAATTCCAAATTTCTCCTTCGACGGTCATAGTAGCTCTTCTGACGGCTTTGGGCAGTTAATAACTTCTTTCTAATAAATTCTACCTTCTCAGTGGCTTCTTTTATCATATCCGGTCCAAGAACAAGTCTGTCACCTGATTCGATCCAGCATGTAGGTGATCGACACGGACGACCATATAAAGCTTCGAAAGGAGCCATTTCTAAACTGGCCTGATAGATGTTATTATATGAGAATTCAACCAGATGCAAATGGTCCTCCCAAGAACCACCAAAATCATGAACACAAGCACGCAGTAGGTCTTCTAAAATTCGGTTAACTCTCTCAGTCTGTCCATCAGATTGCGGATGATAAGCAGTACTGAATTTTAATTTCGTTCCCAATGCATCCTGAAATGCTTCCCAAAATCTACTAGTGAAGATCGGATCACGATCACTCACTATACTACTGGGAATACCATGGAGGCGAACAATTTCCTTTATATAAATACCTGCCAAGCTTGCCGCAGTCCGAGTAGATTTAACTGGAATGAAATGAGCATTTTTGGTTAGACGATCCACAATAACCCAAATCGCTTCATTGCCTTTCTTGGTACGAGGCAATCCATCGATGAAATCCATCAATACCTGATCCCACTTCCATTTCGGTACTTCTAAAGGTTGATGTAAACCGGCCACTTTCTTTTGGTCGCTCTTGATCTGCTGACAAGTAGCACAACGACTGACATAAATAGATATGTCTCTCTTCATCGTTTTCCACCAGAATGTTCTTTTAACATCTCGATACATTTTGTTGACTCCTGGATGGATGCTGAATTTGGACTTGTGGCATTCGTCCAATACTTCTCGTTTCAATTCTGGAATGTCAGGGACACAAATTCTGCCCTTCATCCTTATAACTTCTCTATTATCTATTTCAAAAGTAGTATCCTTTCCTCGATCTATTCTTCTACGCATTTCTCGAAGAAACTTGTCTTCGGTTTGTTTGCTCGCGATCTTCTCAAGGAGAGTAGGAGTGATAACAAGATATGCAAGAACAGCATGTCTTCTACTTAAAGCATCGGCTACTACATTGGCTTTTCCCGGCGTATATTGGATATCTAAGTCATAAGATGCCAGAAATTCCAACCAACGTTGTTGTCGCAAATTTAAATCCTTCTGGGTGAAAAGATATTTCAAGTTTTTATGATCGGTGAATAATTCGAATTTTTCACCTAAAACACAGAGAGTTTATTAGGTATATTTCTTTAGTTAATTTCGCAAATTATTAAGAAAGCTGAAAAGATTCTTACCCAGGAGATAGTGTCGCCTTATTTTCAAAGCGAAAACAACAGCCAAAAGTTCCAAATCGTGCGTTGGGTAGTTCTTCTCATGCGGACGTAATTGTCTACCTGCGTAGGCAACCACCTTTCCATTTTGCATCAATACTGCACCTACCCCTTCACCACATGCATCAGTATAGACAGATAAGCCTCGGTTCCCGTTAACAATAGTGAGAACAGGAGCAGTGGTCAATCTCTTTTTCAACTCTTGAAAAACTTCTTCACATTTTGAAGTCCAAATGAACTTTGCATTTTTCATTGTTAACTTAGTCAGCGGACTAGCTAACTTAGAAAAATCTTGAACGAATTTCCGGTAATAGCCTGCTAAACCCAAAAAGCTTTGAACTTCTCTTGGAGTAGTGGGTTGTTTCCAATAAAGAATAGCGGAAATTTTGCTGGGATCTACTGAAATTCCTTCTTCATTAACAATATGGCCAAGGAATTTAACTTCATTGACCCAGAAATGGCATTTGGAAAATTATGCATATAGAACATTTCTCCTTAAAATTTCTAAGACAATTCTAAGATGCTTGGCATGCTCATCTTCAGTTTTGGAGAAAATTAAGATGTCATCAATGAATACAAGCACAAATTTATTCAAAACTTCCCGAAACACACGAGTCATGAGATCTACGAAGTATGCTGGAGCATTGGTTAGCCCGAAAGGCATAACCAACCATTCATAGAACATATTAGGACCTCTGAAAGCGGTCAGATGTACACAATCTTCGGCGATTCGTAACTGATGGAATCCCTGAGCTAGATCCATTTTTGAAAAGAAACGAGCGCCATGCAACTGATCAAATAAATCATCAATCCTGGGCAGTGGAAATTTATTATTGAGAGTTTGTTTATTTAGATCGCGGTAATCTACACACAATCTTAAAGATCCGTCTGATTTAGCAACAAATACGACCGCTGAGCCCCATTCAGAAACACTGGGTCGAATTAATCCTTTTGCTAGTAGCTCATTAGTTTGATGAACCAATTCAATCTTTTCCCTGGGTGCCATCCTGCGACTTGCGTGAACAACAGGACGAGTATTAGGTACAAGATCAATTCGGAATTATATTTCTCGATGAGGAGGTAAAGATTTCACTTCTTCGAATACGTCGGAAAAATCCCGAACAACAGGTATAGACTGCAAAGTGGGTTCAAGATTTCCTAAAGTATATATCAATCTGTCGCTCCTTGGACTTGGATTCTCACAAGAGATTTCAATAAAATTTCCAAGGCTTGTTTTGATTAAAACTTTCCGATTACTACACTCCAATATAGCATCGTATCTCGTTAACCAGTTCATACCGAGTAAGATTTCAAATTCATCAAATTCGAGGACATACAGGTTGATAGGAAATTTATAGCTAGCATATGAAATAGGAACTCTCTTACAATATGAACTAAGATTTGCGGGACCTCCAACCGGATTTTTCACGCAAATAAGATCGTCAGCAAATTTAGTTTCAAGTCCCAATTCATTTACGGTTTGTTGGGAGATAAAGCTAGGTGAAGCTCCTGTATCAAATAAAACTCTAACAGTTCTATTATTAATAGTAAGGTTACCTTCCAAAACACTTTTCCCTTTGTCAGCTTTTGAAGATGAGGGGTCCTCCTTTATCGTGTAAACTTTTGCCACCTGCGCTGGCTTCATCACTGGGCAATCTTTAACTAAATGTCCCGGTTTATGACAATTGTAACATTCTCTAGCTTGTTTCTTCGGTTTTGGGCAGTCATTTGAATAGTGGCCTTTCTCTTTGCAGTTGTAACAAGTGACATTTTCTGTTGCTCTTCCTTGAGTGTTCCTCTTCTTCTCATTGCCTTGCCAAGGTTTCTTGCCTCCGAATTTTCGCTTTTTATAATTCTGACCACCTGAATTACCTCTCTCCATAGTTGCTTCTTGTATATCCAGAGTAGCGTACCTGTACCCCATATCTACAGAATTCGAAAAAGATTCTTTAACATGACCTGTCATTCTTCCATGATATTTCTGGTTCATTCCCCAGATAAACCTTTCGTTTTTCTTCAGAGGTGTATTTAGCAATTCCGGGCCGAACCGAGATAGTTCACTGAATTTATTCAAGTATTCTTCAAAGGACAAACTTCCTTGTTTCAAATCCAGAAATTCCTGATACATTCTAGAAACTCCCGCCGATGGCATGTAACGTTTCTCAAACACTTCTTTAAAACGATCCCAAGTAAATTCTTCCTCGGGTTCATCTATAATGATGGTTTCCCACCAAGCTGAAGCTTCTCCTTGGAGTTGCCAAGAAGCTATAAGTCTTTTCTGCTCATCCTGCAATTTTAGCCCTTTAAAAATCTTTTCACACGATCTTACCCAAGCTTGAGCGTCAATAATCGACTCCTTGCCAATAAATGGTTTGCCACCAAGCTTTTCAAATTTCTTATATAATTCAGCCAAGTCCGGCTGCTGCTGAATTTCTATTACTGCTTCTGCGGCTGCGGGAATTTGATTGGGTGCTGCAGCATTGCCTAGACCCCTAGTTCTTCCTCTGCGTCCACTCATTTTCACTATCTGAGATTAGTAAGAAAATTGATTTAGATATACAGGCGAAATATCTTAAGGAATATCAGCAGCAAAAAGAAATAGACTAGGAAATTTCAAAGTTTCAATTTTGATTATACTCATTCTAGGGTATACTTGACCCTATTTCTAATGAGCCATCTAATGTGTTATACTCCGTAGCTAAAGTTCTTACTCAACCAACAGCTCTGATACCAATTTGTGACGACCCAAACTCGATGTCCAATAAACGACATCAAATTCGCATCGCCGGAGCTTATAACAACAATTAGACGTATATAAAACAGCGGAACAGAATCAATATCATAAATAATATCACTGTTACAACATCAACATAATATCCATACTGCAACAGAGTACATAATACATACACTACAACTCCAAATACAACATCATGATAATACAACAGTGAACATATATCCAAAAGTTCTCAAATGAGAGATGATAACGAACTCCCAAAAGTTAACACCTGTAATCTCCAAAAGCTCCTAAGATAGCTCCAAGATAAGAGCTCCAAAATACTGCTACTCCAAAATACAGAAACCTGCTACTAGGCTGCCCGTGTGAAAATAATGGGCACCCAGAGTTTAGGAAAGAAAACAATAAACTCCGGATCAGTCATGGGACTGGTATGAGTAAACAAAAACAGTTGCATTTAAATAAAACAAGATTTATAAAAGAATTTTCGAAATGCTTTTAAAAATGGAACTACCATAAGACCTCCCGCCACACACACAATGCAAACGCAGAATTGGAGGAGATTTCTACTTATGATAGTTAAATATGCTTGGTACGAGAAAAGAATTCTTTGATATTTTTACTAGTGCATAGTGAAGTAAATCATTTCGAAAATAGAATATTAATCTTAGCCAACATACGACCATTATCGTATGCCTACTATAGCTACCATGTTTTGTGGCAGGTTACCGCCACGCTGCATGAAAGGTTCTACAACTAAAACCGTACAGGGTTTCGTATTGTTTCTTTGGATTTCCAACAAATGGTCAGGCCAAGGAACTTCCCATTGCCACATGAGAACGCCTCTGGAAGGACGTCCCCGAGAACCAAACCGGATCTCTGCCAACACAAGGCCGGGTTACCCCTAACTGGGTAACTACTGACACGAGTATGCCATCTCCCGGTTGCAACCAACCTTTAACCGGGGCCCCAGCAACAAATCACAAAATCATATATATATATATCTGCGATATCCACATAAGTTAAGTATCTGGGCTCCATACCATGATACCACTTCTATCCAGAAGGAAATGTACATACCCTAAGGGGTGCTACCCCCAATAACCTTGCCGCATCTTTCCTGTTTCGACCATTTCGGGGTGTGAGGTCCGACGAAGTCACGTCCACAAAAACACTCTTTATACAAAAGCTGTGCTTTGGGTCAACAAATGATCATAGAAATGATCACCTAGATAGACGATCAAACAATTGATCCTATCACAAATAATCAACACAATGATCATTTCACAGCAACACTCAGTATGTCACATTACCAAATTGGGAATATATTGCTGATAACCTTCAACTATATAACCTCTGAGCTCGTACGTCTCAGAGAAGGGTGTTAAGCTAAAAGAATAAATTCTCCGCCACCAACAGAAATATATTTGAAAGAAATCGGCTTTATATCTCAATTTGTAATGTCAGACAGACTATCCATACAAGTCTGTTCCGGGCTCGAACAGAACCGAAGGCACTTCCAAAAAGTCCTTGCAAATCCGGATATCCACAATCCCGATCGGATTCCCCATCACATATGGAGAACTCTATACCGGAGCAACTCGGTGCAAAGTCAATCGACAGGTCATCCTATCGCTCTTGCAAATACCCGGTCTTCAACACCGGTCTTCACATTCTATCCATAACGTCGAATCACATATTCGAAATGGGTTATATGACACACAGGTCCTTTCCCGGCTAATTCGAATAGTGAGTGTCAAATTTTAAAACATGTGGATGTCATTCACAAATATTCACAGGGTCGATGTGGGTTTCGGATAACCAACCGAAATCCGATTCCCTGTCGCATCGAAGTTTAAATGTCGTTTTACAGACAACAGGGTTTTCTCATTAATACAGAACGAATCACAATCACAGTACAATAACATGGAAATTACATCATACAGAATTACAAACAGAACAAAGATGATATCAATATAATTTAACAACAAATAGTTAATTATTTACAAATCAAAGTGAATGGGATAAATTAACCAAATAATTATTTTATTGATTATTCAATCAATGATTTATTATTCTTAATGATAAATGAATTAATCTTAATCATCTTGATACATTGATTTTTCCTTAATTAGTTATTTTAATTGAGTGCCAATTAAATTAATTAACTTGCTTTATCTAATCAATAAATGCTTAATTATAAATTTATTTGAGTACTTAATTATTTATTAAATCAATTTTAATTACAAACTTTAAATCATTCTAAATTCCCTTTCAAAACTATTGATAAAAATTGTTTACCTTAATTTCCATTTTTGAAAATCTGTTTTATACTTTTAAAAATTAATTTATTGTTACATTTGAATTTAATGTAAATTAATTTAAAATTCTTGTTTTAAAATTTAATCATTTAATTAAAGAATTAACAATTCTAAAACATTTGTTAAATAATTTAACTTAACTAAATTTATATTATTTTCATTGCAACACAAAATCCTCTTGAAGATTTTTAAATGGGCTTAGCCCATCATAAACAACCCGTGTACAAAGGTCTCGAGCCCATCCCCTTCCTCTTCTCACTCCCCAGTTTCTTATCTCCTCTCAGTTTCTTTCTTTTTTTTTCTTTAAGTTAAAGACCTTAGCTAATAAAAATAGCTTCAGGAAAAACTCGTTCGAACACGAGTATCCACTCGAAGCAAACCAAGAAAAAACTCGAGCACGAGACGCAACATACTGGCACTCAGAAACGACCGACACGAGACTCCTCCCCTGTGCACGTGTACATCATCACGGCGTCACTCCGGTGGCCGTTTCGATCGCCAGCAAATCGTGATTCGTTCCCTCATACGAGATCGAGACTTAATTTTTCATGAAACTGCCTAAATCAAAATTTGCCTGAAACGTGCGCCAACCATACGACTGCATCGTCCCCAAACACCTCGGCCTCGCGACGCCGTCCACCTGACACCGCGCCGCCCCTATCACAACTCCTCCGGTCATCCACGAAGCTAACCCCCAGTACCTCATTCAACTCGATGCACCCCAGAACCATCGCGACCGATTCTTTTAACATGAACAGACGTGGGTTCTTAAACCCTATTTCAATCTCGCGCTCAAAATTCTTGCAATAATTAAATTTTTAAATATTTTTCCTAACATTATTGAGTATTAAACTAGCTCCACGCGAAATTGCAACATTCAAGAATCTTTCGATTAACAGGAATCGATTTAAAAGAAACTTTTGTTATAATATGAACTGCTCCTAAATTACTGAATTAAAAATCATCATTACTGTTTTGAAAATCATATTTTCATATGTTCGTTCGAATTATAACATCAATTCAATGATTTACAATGCTTGAATTTATCTCAAAATCTTATTTTTACTGTAATATTCATGTTACAGAGTCAAAGGTTTTATTTCAAGCTTAAAACAAAAATTTAAAGTGTGAGTCAAGTTTACACAACCTATTTTGTTTTAAGAATCCTAAGTAAAAAATGTTAAGTGAAGTTCATTTGAATTTTTGTTCAAATACACTTTGCTCTAGGAAAAAGGAGGGAGACAGTATATTGAACAACACTGTATAACAAAAAAGAAAAAAAAAATTCCAGTAACATAAAAACATACAGAGCACATTTCTCTTCTTATATACAACAAACACAATATATAAAAACTTAGATTTCAAATGAAATAAGTTTACTCACATGACAAAAGTTTGAAACAGAGATTATATGGGTTTCCTTTGAACTACAGATTTGATCCTCTTCTCTTTTCTTTTTAATTTCTATTCTTCTTTGCTAATTTTTTTTTTTGATTCACACAGTTATACTCGAATGAAATGATATGAGAAAGTAGATATATCTATATATATACAACAGGTGGTGTGTATATTGAAGTTTACTAAAACAAGTTCAGGATGAATAACCCATGCTGGAAGTAAAAGCATTAAATGCAAGTATGTTTGTAGTCTTTTCCTTGTATGCTTATACAGGAAATCTTACTTTATATTTGCTGAAGTGCATAACATTAAATGCTTCATGCCTCCTTATACACCTACAGGTAAGTTACTTTATCGCTTTTATTTTTATTTATATACAAACTTACTTTATTTTGTTATATGGAAGAGTTTTATTTTCTTTTTACAGTTTATATTTTTTTTTCTTACCGTTTTGTTATCTTGTTTGTTTATTTGTTCATTTATTTATTTGTTTATTCTTTTGTTCATTTGTTTGTTCTTTTGTTTAACTATTTGTTTGTTTATTTTTTTGCTGTTCATTTGTTTGTTAGTTTAGATGTTGGATTATAATTATGTGATTTAAATCTTATAATTTCTTCATAACTTACCTTAACAAATTTTAAATTCTATTAAAAGATCATCTATCAATATCTCTTTTTATTTAATCCTATATTAATGTGTAATATTAATATCATCAATATTAAATTTAGATTGAATTTTACTAGTTAGATCCCAAAGTTCAAACAATTTATCAATTTTAAATTTCAAAAATTTCGGGATGTTACATGGCAAGTCATGCAACACTTAACAAAGTTATAAATATCGAGTTTCATTCCCTCCCAATAATAAAGTCGCTTCATATCCGCGTACATTTTACTACTACCGGGATGAATGGTAAATTTAGAGTGATGAGAATCTTCTAAAATATCTTTACGAAGATCACCAATATTTGGCACGACAAGTCTACCAAATTTCCGAATGCCGCCACGAGAATCGATATCAAAGTCTTTCAAACCTTCAATATCAATTTTATCCTTAATATTTTGGCTAAGAAGAGCCAATTCGGGATCTAGCCTTTGAGCTTCAAGAATGCGGTCCAAAAGAGAAGGATGAGCCTCAAGGCTACATAAAACAAATGATGAGCATAACTCGGATACACGGTCTCGAATCTCACAAGTGGATAAGATCTCGAGATCGTTCCATTCGGATATCATCATAGAAACAACAGCTTGTTGTCTACGGCTAAGAGCATCGGCGACACGATTACACTTACCGGGAGTATAAAGAATATCAAGATCATATGGTGCAAGAAATTCGAGCCAACGCTGTTGACGCAAATTAAGTTCCTTTTGAGAGAATAAATATTTCAAAGACTTATGATCTGTGTAAAGAACAAATTTCTCTCCTAAGAGATAATGACGCCAAATCCAAAGAGCAAAGACAATAGCCGCGAGCTCTAAATCATGAGTGGCATATCTAGTCTCAGCAGGCCTTAATTGCCTAGAAGCATAAGCAATAACACGTTCCTTTTGCATAAGAATGGCACCCAAACCAATGCGACTAGCATCAGTATAAACAACGAAATCTTGATTCCCATCGGGAATAACAAGAATAGGAGCATCAGAAAGAAGTTCTTTTAATTTCTGAAAAGAAGCTTCACATTTGTCCGACCAAATGTATTTAACACCTTTCTTCGTCAAGCTAGTGAGAGGCACGACAATTTTAGAAAAGTCTTTAATAAAACGATGGTAATAGCCCGCCAATCCAAGAAAACTACGGATCTCTGTCACACTCTCCGGTCTCTTCCAATCTTGAATCGCTTCAATCTTTGAAGGATCCATGGAAATTCCGGATTCGGAAATAATGTGACCGAGAAACTCCACACGAGATTTCCAAAAATGGCATTTAGAAAATTTTGCCTTTAATTGATTACTCCTTAGAGTTTCCAACACAATCCGAAGATGTTTTTCATGCTCCTCCTCGGTTTTAGAATACACAAGAATATCATCGATAAAGATGAGAACAAACCGGTCGAGAAAGTCTTTAAAAACTCGATTCATTAAGTCAACGAAATAAGCCGAGGCATTTGTTAACCCAAATGGCATAACAAGCCATTCATAAGATCCATACCGAGTACGGAACGATGTCAAAGGAATGCTATCCTCTGCAATACGAAGCTGATGAAAACCGGTAGCCAAGTCCAATTGTGAAAAGACTCTAGCACCACTAAGTTGATCGAATAGATCATCAATCCGAGGTAAAGGATATTTATTTTTGATAGTAAGATCATTAAGCTTGCGGTAGTCAACGCAAAGCCTAAGTGTACCATCGGATTTCTTCACAAAAATAGCTGAAGCTCCCCAAGGCGAGGAACTAGAGCGAATAAATTGCTTCGTTTCCAAGTCAGCTAATTGTTTATGCATCTCCTCGTTTTCTTTATTGGACATACGATAAGGAGGACGAGTGATAGGTTGAGCTCCAGGAATAAGATTAATTCTGAACTCAATTGCTCGCTTAGGTGGTAATCCTAAAACGGGCTCGAATATGTCGGAAAATTCACAAACGACGTGAATAAGAGAAATAATATCACCCTCATCATCATCATCGTCATCACGAGGATTTAAAGAATATAAAGATGCAACCAAAGCAGAATCTGAATCTTTAAGAATAACAGAAACCTGATTAACAGATTGAGGATGTCGAAGATGAATAGTCCGCTCAGGACATAGGATATGAGCTTCATAATAGTTAAGCCAATCCATTCCCAAAATCATTCCAAAGCCTAAATAACGCATGACATGCAAATCGGCTCGGAAAGAAAAATCGCACAAAATAATCTCGACATCTTTACACAATAAACTGATTGTTTCGGATCCACCAACCGGATTCGCAATTCTCAAAGAAGTCATTAAACACAAAACATCCAAAGAAAAAGTATCAACAAGTTCTTTTGATATAAAAGAATGGGACGCACCCGTATCAAAAAGAACTCGAATAGGATGACCACGAAATAAAATAATTCCATCAAGAATAGAATGAGAAATACCTTGGCCACGAGATGTGTTGCCAGGGGCTTGAGCAACATTTAACTTTCCCTCCTTCTTGCCCTGAAGCTTGGGGCATGAAGATATAACATGACCGGGAACTTTGCAGTAGCGACAAGAAAGAGACTTTGGGCACTTGTTCGCATAATGGTCCTTCGAACCACAATTATAGCATTCCCCACGACCAAAGGAAGAAGTCTTTGCCACGGAGGTTGCTTGCTTCCCTTTCTTATTGGGATAAGGGCCTTTAAATTTGTTTGGCCTCTTTTTGTTGTTGAAGTTTGGTTTGGAACCCACCACTTCAACGTCATTCTCTCTATCCGCCTCTTCAAGACGACGAGCGATATCAACGAGTTGGTCGAAAGAAACTTCTAACTTTAGAAGTAATGGCTTCTTGAGACTTTTGTTCAAGCCATATACGAATCTCTGATTCTTCTTAAGAGGAGTGTTGATGTATTCAACCCCATATTTGGAAAGCGACTCGAAGGAGGCGACGTAATCAGTCACGGATGACTCACCTTGAACAAGGTCTATAAATCGTCGAGCCAATGTCACTTTTTCTGCTTCTGGTACGAATTTTAACTCGAAGTGCTCTCGGAATTTCTCCCAGGTGAGATCCGCTTCATTAATCTCAGAAATAAGAAGTTCGTACCAGTCCAATGCTCTTTCTCGGAGCATACTAGAGGCCGCCTGAACTCGGTGAAGGTCAATAAGATTCATGCGAGAAAAGATTCGATCGCATGACCTTAGCCAGGCCTGTACTTCAATAACAGTTTCGGAGCCCTTGAATGGCTCCCCACCCAAATTTGTGAAATTGCTGCACAAGCGTGCAAATCCCGACTTTGGGTGAGTAGGCTCCGGGTTAGCTCCAGCTGCTTGAGCTTTTGTCACTAAATCAAGAAGCTGTTGAGCAGTCATAAAAACTCCATCCTGGGGCGGAGTGCTAGATGGCACGGCTCTAGGGCGGCCAGGTCTAGACATTTCTCTTCCTTTATAAAGAAAGAAGAGGAAGAAAAAGGTTATTCACCAAATTGAATATCAAGCAATCTTGATAGACAAAACAAGGAATCATAAAAGAAAATAGGATAGAACGGTACGTAGACCCGAATAAAATCCTAAAGCACGACTCCTAAGAAGAACTTAGGACGATGATCCTTGTTATAATATTCCATATTGTTTCGAAGTTTGGCTTTGATACCAAGCTGTGACGCCCCACCTCTATACCCACGCTAGCCAAGAACATTACGGTGAATGCTGTCGACTAGCACGGAGAATAAGGCTGTTGAGGAGCGACCATCCGTGTAATTTCTTTGCGCGAGCACCGATATGTCAGATAATATAACATGCATTCTATTTCAAGAGGAAATCCGACATACCGACACAAACTTAAAGCTACAACACGGTGGCTATATAAATCCTTCGGAAAACAAATATAGAAATAAGCATAACACAAATCAGTCACAGACAATTCATATCACAAAGGCGGAAAATATATATGAATATTACACTAGGAAGTGTACATCAGAGTAGTGGTCTAAAAAGATCCATAATATCACAAAAGAATAGTTACATGAACTACACAAAGGAATAAGTATACATTATGGAGTCTATATCTCAAATGTATACAAAAAAAACTACTAATCTAAGTAGTTAACCAAAAGCAAGAGAAATCAATCCCAAGAGAGAAGTCAAGCAGAAGCACCTGTAACATCTCGGTCTGACCCGTGTATTATTTAATAAGAAAATAATAAACGGATCAGTCTAACTATAAATATCAGATGAAACGATATAGAATAAGAGATATGACTAAACACATAATAATCACAATGCCAAGCTTTGATATATATATATATATATATATATATATATATATATATATATATATATATATACTTAGTTGATAATCATCAAGAGATTAATCAATGTCACCAAATCTACACAAGAATCAAAGAAACGTCATACTCATAAATTTCGATCACAATACCATAAATATTGACGCTAATATCAATATCAATCACAAAAGTCAATGACACACAAATTCTAGAAGACTACACAAGAAATCCAGAAATCACTAAAGTCAATGACACACAAATTCACCAATGCACAAATATGGATAAAACTTATCAATGGAAATCACGAAAATTGGTGAAACACAAATTCTAGGAATCTACACAAGAAATCCAGAAATCACAAACGGGGGGGGGGGGGGGGGGGGGGGAGGCCTATCACAAACGGGAGGATAAAGCTCACCAACACGTGTATCATAAACGGAATGCTAATTCCATGGTTGCTAACCATCACAAATTGAGCCGAAGCTCCACAAACGGCCCGAAGACCATGGGTTGCTACCCCATCAAAAATTGAGTCGAAACTCCACAAAACGGGGTTTAGTCTCCCTCGCAGACAAAGAGACATCGCACATTGCTAGTCTAAATCACAAAGATGATCGTCATGATCAACGAGAAGTGTCAATTACACTAAGCTAGTAAATATATGAGTTTAGCTTCATGTCCCATAACCACCTGCTTAACTTAAATATTTACGAACAAACTGTAAATCTCCACTAGAAAATTGTCACAAGAGGTTCAATCGAACAAGTCCAAGAATTAACCGACAAAGTAAACGCAAGTGTTTCATACCACTTGTTTTACTAAGCCGTTTAATTAGATTTCTCATACGAGTGAGGTAAAGGTTTGTATATACTAATAGATTGGAAAACGGTTTTATAAACGAATTTGGTATTAAAATAGTATTGAAATCGTTTGAGGAAAGAGCTTTGATATTTACCACTAGTATAGAAAACCTTTATATTTTTAAAGTGACAAATCACGAAGAAGATTGTATAAGAACAATCAATCACAAAAATTCACATACGAAGACGTGAATAAAATCCAAAGAAATCGATAAAGGATCCATCGAAATGGATATTCAAGAATCCCTAAAAAAGAGTCATCAAAGTCATAATAGATGATAACAACAAATAGGATTATCACGAATCGATTTAAATTGGAATTTCAATCCAAAAAGGCAAATTGGACTCAAACAGCAGGTTCAGTCGACTGAACAGAGTTTTCAGTCGACTCACCCTGTGCCTGGAAATTTTCCAGGTTCAGGAAACTTTCTGTTTCCAGTTTCAGTCGACTGTGCAGAGTTTTTCAGTCGACTGAATCATGCCTGGAAACTCTCGGGTTTCAGGTTCAGTCGACTGAACAGAGTTTTCAGTCGACTGAATCATGCCTGGGCTGTTTTTCAGCCTTATTCAAATGAAGAGCAAACTCTTCCAAAATGCAACCGGACGAACATTGGCTCTAAGGGTTTATGCCAATCGGCAACCCGGCCCTATATGCTCCTTGATGCATCACCAAAAGCATGATCAAACATCCATAAAAGGATTTCACACAAATTTGACTAAAAAACCCAAAAATTGGAGTATTCACAAAACCAATCCAAAACAAGAGCAAATGCACATGAAGAAGTGTTAGGAATTCATACCCAACAACCAAAGATAATTATAGTCATAGATGTGAGATAAAAATCTCATCTTTTCACAAAATCGAACAAGAAGAAGCTTGAAAGAAAATGGAGAATCAACCTCTCTTCAACACAACCCAATTGAGCTTGAATCTAAGCTCAAAATCAAGAACATTCCCAAAATTAGGTTTAGGAATTTCTGAAATTGGTAAGAGAATAAGTTGGAGAAGAAGAAGAGAAGCTTACCAATGGGTTCTTCTTGAGTTTGGAGCTAGGAATTTGATTTGCAAGGGAAACTAGGGTTTTGGAGTTTTAATTTCCAATCTCTCCCACCATTAAAGCTAAGAAAACTGAAAAGAGAAAGAAGTGAGGGAGAATGGGGAGAGTAGTTTAGTTTTGGAGTATAAGTTAACATAGGGCTGAGCCCAAAAAACCAAACCCAAAGTAAAAAGTAGCAAAAATCAACTTTCTCCAAACATATCGAAGCTTATACTCAAAAAGGTCGCAAACGGCATTTTAAACTCAATGGGAGTGGTCCCGAGTCCTAATTCGACCGTATGCAAAAAGTAGATTTTCGGACTAAAAATTCGACTAACGATGAAATATTTAAATAAAATATTTAAATATAAAACCGATAAATATGCGGGTTGTTACACTGATCCTTCATCACCAAATATACTCCATTCCTACATCAATACCTCACCTACAAGAAGTATCTTAATACCTAAAATTTTCTAACTTAACAGATATTTCAAATTTTCCTAATTCTGTTTAAACAGAAATGCTAATCTACACAGTTCTTTTAAAAAGTGAAATTTGTTTTATACTTTCTGATTTCTAACATATTCATGTTAAAATCTTGTTTAGACAGTTAATGATGTTGATACTTTTGTATTTATTATATTTTTTCAAAAACCAATACTGTATTTACTTATACCAGAGACACAGGTTTTTTTTTTCTTTTTCATCTTGAATATAACTTGAATTTATACTCAACAAACAATATTGTTTACTTGCTAATCCTAACAGAAAACCAAACCAGGTGGAAATAAATTTCCCATTCAAATCTTGGTTTCAAAAGCAGTGACAGGTATGTATATAGTTTCTGGCATCAGCTACATATACATATACATATACATATATATATATATATATATATATATATATATATGTATGTATGTATGTATGTATGTATGTATGTATGTATGTATGTATGTATGTATGTATGTATGTATGTATTCACAAGTCTCATCACAATATAATCAAATAAACATGCTTACTACTATCAGATCACATGCACAGATAATTCTAAAGAAATCTTTAAAAATTTTGAAGTCATTCCTCTAACAATGAAGGCACTGTAGTTCAAATCCTAGCAGTTTGGTTTTTTTTTTATGACAATTTTGTTTGAACTTGAGTTTTAGTTCATTTCTTAAGTATTAATTTTTAAAGAAAAGATCTGCTTTTAAAATAGAGGTTTACTCACATTTTAATGAAGGTGCAGAGAACAATTCAGAGAAGCATTTTCACCATTTTCCTCAAACCTGATTGCTAGTTGAAGACGCTTGCCTGATGTTGATTAATAAAACTGCAATTTGCCTCCAATTTGATTTCAAAGTTATTGCATGCAGACCCCATCTTCATTGCTCATATTTTAAATTGGACTTCATATTGATGTTGTACTTGTTGTTCAAATATGCAGATTTGGGTTTGCAGATTTTTGACTAGAATTGGCTTTGCAGATAGGTTTTAGATTTGAAGTTGAAAAAAATAGCATGCAGATCCAAATTCAATTGCACAGATTTGCAGTTGATATATGAAGAAAGAGATTGCAGATTTGTAGTTGATAGGTTTGCAGATTTTCAACATGCATTTGTTTGAGGCTTTTGATTTACTGAATTTTGATTCTCAGATTTCAAATGAGAAAATGTGTTTTTAACAAAATGCATTAGCTATGTTATGTTTCTTTTTCAATATAATTTAAACAATGAGATTTAAAACAAATGCCACTTGTACTTATTATTATCCCAAACTTTTACAAGTGTCTACTTAATAGTTTAATTGACTAACACATATGCATGTTAATATTTAAAAGCCATTTCTAAATTTATATATGTATTTGAATTATCTTAAAACCATTTCAAACTTATTTTTAACATTTTTCTAAATGATTTATTAACATTAGCCTTTAAATAAATACATATAAGTTTCTTTATAAAACTATACTCTTACATTTTAATGTTTGTTTAAATATTTTTTTTAAAAATAATATTCTTTATAAAACTAAATTTCAAAAGAAAAGAATTCTTGAATTAAATCTTATTTAAGAGTTTTCAAACCAAATGTTATATTTAAACAAGAATGAATTAAATCTATTCAAAGAAAAACAATTTTCAAAATAAACAAAACAAAATAAACATTTATTATAAAATAAAATTTAAACTATATTTATTCTTATAAACAAATAATACTTACTTATATCTATGAAAATTATAAGAAGGATTTTTAAAACAACTTTTGAAAAGTTTTCTATACTGATTTTAAATCAATTTAATCAATTCATAAATCATACATCTTATATGAAATAAATTGGAAAATATTCTTTATAAAATTAAATTAAAAATCAAAATTCCTATTTACAATGTATACACATATATACATTATAAATAAATATCTTTAAATCAACTAAGAAAGATAATTTTATTACTTAAATATTTTTAACATTTAAAAAGAATAAAATTCCCAAAATTTATTATTATAATCATTATTATAAATATCATTTACCAAATTAAATAATAATTAATCTTGAAAAGATAATTTCTGTTTGAATTAAATTATTATATCAACATTTGACATTTTAAAATAATTATTAATGAAATTATTAAATAAATATTGCTTAAATTTCCAGGACATCACATTCCTTCCCCCTTAAAAGAATTTCGTCCACAAAATTTAAAAGCAAATGTAATTTAATAATCCCATACAGATTTTAAATTTAAAAAGAGCAATCATATATTATCAATCAAATACTAGCAACCATAGCAACCAATTCAAACAAACAATTCTATCTATCCAGACAAAATTCTGGATAAGAATTCACTAAAGTTTCCCAGGTACAAACACCGGGACACTCGTCCTACAAAATCTAAACTAGCTACACCACACAGATCTAGAGCTCCTATATATCTAGATCTACAAATCTAAACAGAACACAGGACTACAGACAAGTCCTGATCAACTTCCAAATCTCTTAGAACTACTGATTCTAAAACCAGGGATAAACCATACACGTACTCCCTCAGAGATACGTGAAAAAAAAACAAATTCCAGCCATCCGAACTGGAAATTCAATCCTGTAGAAATCCTCTGATCCAAAACAAAACTCAAATTCCCAAAGAATCGGGTGCTCCTATTCTGGAATAGCTGCCACCATGCTTCCACTGCGCAACTCTGATTTAAGAATGCTGTTGATGAATACAAGTATAAACTTGATCAACTTATCCCAGAATATTGTTCATCAAATTCCATAAATCTCAGTGACCTATCCGATTCAGTCACAAATACCACAGCAAAAATCCAACCAGAACACTGGATCCAATAAATCCTGCCAACTTAAACAGATCACACTCAAAGAATCTCCTACAATGCTGAACCATCGGTAAAACTCCAAGAATCACGTCGAAATAGAACTCAATCTCTTGATACGGATGTCAATCTTGATTCCTTTGAAGATATCCAGAAAATACCAAACCACTTCGATAACTCAAACATCCTCTAAAGATGCTTCAATCCAAACAAAGATCACTTAGAGAACTTTCGAACCATCGCAAGTCACTTTTGCGATTCTACTCAGTTCAGATCTCAAGAAATCGCTCTTGCTACAAAATCAGAACACCTAAAGCCTTCAAAGAAAAACTAGTGGTCCACCTCAAACCACTAACATCACACCTAGCTGGGCTTCCAGAAGAAATGGACAAGCTCCACCATCTGCCCGGACTCCCGACAGAAGAATCACAGAGATTTCTGAACCACCAAAGAACAGGCCACTCACTGCTGCTACTGCTGCCAAAGCTTCCTTAACCAAAAACTCATCGAACCTCAAAGCTACACCAGCTTCTTCACAATAGAGTCTTCCAAAAGACAGATATCTCTCGGGAAACTCGCTCCAAACCAAGCTCAAATACTCTGGCAAACTGAGTTTCAAACTCAAATACAGACAGAACTCCCTCCCAAGGTTGCCAAAATACTATTGCTGGCTTCAGAACTCCCAACTGATCTAAACTCAAGATAATCACTCACACGAGTGCTACCAAGCTTATAATCCAAAGTAAACTCCGAATCTTGAAAAGATTTCCTTCAGAGATCGGTGAAATCCTTCACCAACTGTAGAACTACTCAAGATACCCAAACTGCCCTAGCAGACCACTTCCAACTATTGGTAGTTGTGTTACACACACCACTACCCTATCTACCTTTATTACTTATATTGGAAAACCTGAACAGGTAACCCAACAAATAGGCAGAAATAAATAATATATATATATTATATTCAAAGTTACAAATACGCTCTCTCAAGAAAACACCTCTACAGAGCCTAGGTATTCACTCAACCTAATGCTCTGATACCACAATGTAACGACCCAACTTCCATACTCCAGGAAGTCGCATCGCTAAGAAGAAAGAAAGGGATAGAAAAGAGAAAAGAAAGAAACAGACAACATCAGAATCTCACAGCGGAACGAATAAATTATATTATATCACATAAAACTTTACATAGTATCATATACATCAGAGTTTTACAGCTAATATAACACAAACTAGACAGTTATAAACTCCTGTCTAGCAATTACAATACAAGTACATCAGAGAAACAGATACAACTCAAGCACAGCGGAACCACCATATATATCTACACGCTGAAGCCTCCTACTCCATTATCTCCTTCAGAACTCGTCAAAGCAATCCTAAAACACTTGACTGCTCATACGTAATATGAGTACCCAAGAGTTTAATAAAACAGAAAATAAACACTCGGGTCAGACAGGGGTCTGGTGTGAGTAAACGGGGTTACAATTGCTTAACTTTTAGAAAATCCTTTGAAACAAAAGGTATCACGTAAGACTTCCCACACAAAAACATGGAAAAGTTTTTACCTTACGCTAACCAAAACATTTGATAGGAAATCCAGTGATATTATAATAGTGTCTAGGGTTTTCAAAATAAAATACAGAAATAGCTGGAATGCTTACATCTCACGTTCCAACATAGTTGGGCACAATCAAAACTGTACAGGCACTTATTGGATTTTGGATTCCATCAATGGCAGGGCTACTGGGGTACCGCCCGTCATAGTGCGTGGCCTAGATCACTGTACCGAGGAGTACTCCCACTCCCCTGCAACACAAGGCCGGACCCATTCCTTACTGAACAGTTCCGAACAAGACCACCCCGGCGATTCTAGCTAGTAATCGCCCCACACAGCCGAAATATAAAGGAACATCTAGACATGGATGTATCTTGCTCTCCAGTGGGAGCTACCCACGAAGCCTTGCTGCACCTCCCCTATTTTAGCCATTCCCGGTTAATGAGGCTTGAGGCTGCGATTACCTTTATAGGACCAATTATCTTAGAATGCTCATCATCCACCTGACGATGTTCTGAAAGCATTCAATCCATACAAGTTCGTTCCGGGTTCGAACGAAACCGAAGGCACTATCTCGTTGCACTCATATTGGAATCACCCTCTGAGTCAACGACCATAGCCCTTGCTCTCTAAATCTCCATCTCGAACCTATAAGCACTATTCCGTCAAACTCATTACGGAATCACCCACAGAGTTATACTGACGTATAGCCTTACACCTCGAGTCTTCACTTGCTCCACTTGGATTAACGACCTAACGTTTAATTGGAATCAATGTGGTTTTCGGATATCCAAATATGGAAATCCAATCCCGGTCTCACCGAAATCCAAACGCCATTTTAATGTCCAAGTTGTACTTAAGGGTTTTAAATAATTAACTCATTTCATTATTATCTATTTCACAAGATAGATAAACTATATATCACCATAGATAATCGTATCCTTATCATAAACAGATAATCTGTATCAACATCACAACAGATAATCATCACACTCAGATAATCCATCACAAACCATCATACGTTAACCAAACATCCATATCATACAGATACAACTCATCTCATTACTGAGATCACAACCATTCAATCAATAACATCCATAAGCAATGATTTATCAACCATTAATTATAATTAATTTAAAATGAATTAAATTAATTACAACCATCTCTAATTAATTTAAATTAAATTAAATTAATTACTCATTTAAATCCTGCTTAACATCCATTAATTAATTAACCTAGTTAATTAAATATTCACTAAGTATATAACTTGATTAAACAACTTTTGATTAATCATCCTTTAATTACAATAAGTAATTTGTCCTTAATTAATTTCATAAATTAATTAAGCTTAATCATAAGTAATTAACCTTAAATTACTCATTTATTAATTAACTATAATTAATTACATTTATCCTTAATTAATTAAAACTAATTAATCACTTAATAATTAATTATTTCTTAATCAAACAATCCTTAATTACATCATTAATTATAATAATTAATGATCTCAAATACTTAAATAAATTACTTAATTAAAATTAATTACATCTAGTAATTAATCTAATTATTAATCACCTTGATTATTATTAATTTAAGTAAATAACTATCTTTAATTACTTATTTATAAATTAGTTATCCAATAATTTATCATTAATTAATTCCTTAATTAATTACAAAAGTAATTATCCGAATTACTAATTACATTCCAGTAATTATCATTATTACTTCTCTAAGTAATCCTGCTCCACTAATTACATTTAGTAATTACACTTAAAATCATCAAATGATTTATTAAAATTAATTAAACTAAATTAATTAACTTAAATAAATCACATATCAAAATTAATTACAATAAGTAATTAATTCCTTAATTACTTTAACAATTAATTATACTTAACAAATTACAATTAATTAGATTCAATTTATTAATCTAGTTAATTATCAAAATTAATTACGTTAATTAATTACTAAATTATCCCTAGATAATTGTCATCATTTATTAATTAACAATAATTCAATAATTACAAACTTAAGAAAATTTGAATTAGATTAATAAATCATTTCTAATTAATATAAATCTAAACCATTATTTAAAAAAAATCAAATAATTAAGTACATCCTAAATTATCTTAATTATTTTTCAAAATAATTTAGATTACCTATCAAATGACTCTTTTAAATTCAAAATGTATTAAAACAATACATTTCTAAAAATTAAATTCAAATTCCAATTTTATTTAAAGATTCAAATGTTTAATTATTTAAACATTAATCCAAATTAAATAATTATAGAACCTTAAAATAAAAATGAATGTTTAAAGGACATTCATTACTTAAATATAAAGAAGGATTCAAAACCAAATTTATTTGATTAAAATAAATTAAGCTTTGACAATTAATTGATTATTTCAGTTTCCAAATTTAAATTAAACACTTCATATTTTAATTCAAATACTAACGAACTAAATTCTTTCAAGTTTTAAAACTTATTTGAAATCAAATTTTATTTTCAAATCTATTTTTAAACATTTGAATGTGTTTATTCATTTTAAATTTAAAAACTGTTTTGAAACTTAAAACTGGTTTTCAAAGAAACTTGAAACAGTTTTTAACTTAATTTCAAACCACATTTAAATCTTCCTTAAACCATTTAAATCTGTTTCAAATTTAAAAATTTACAAAATAGTTTGAATAGAAATCTGGGTTTTAAAGAATAAACCTGAAACTGTTTAAATCTTGACTTAAACCCATATTTAAATCTTGTTTAAATTTTATGATTCTCATCTTTAAAAACTTTGAATTCAAAATAACATTTGAATTCAGATTCAAGTTACACTTGAATAAATTCCTGCACTAAATTGAATTTCATTCAACATTTTAAAAAAAAAACTGCAAAAATAACTTTCTGGTTTTAAAACCTGAAACAGTTTTTAACATTGATTTTAAACTGAAATTTAATCTTGTTTAAATTTAAGATTTCATTCATTTTTTTAAAAAAAAAACTTGAATTCAAAATTTTATTTGAATTTAGATTCAACTTCCATTTTGAATCAAATTACAACTTTACAATATGAATTTCATTTAAAATTGAAAAACTGCAGAACTACAGATTTAGCAACTTGCAACAAAACTAACCCGAGAAACCATATACTTTACTCCGAGTTCACCCACCCCCTGCTTCGAGTCAGAAGCAAAACTACTCGAGAATTACCCGAGTCAATTAAACCCTGCACATTACAGAAGTTCACCAGGCTTCAACCAAGAATGGTGCACATGCACTGTCGCTCCGGCAGCTTCCAGCCACTTCAACCAACTACTACGAGTTGTCGACCATCTCCTCACAAACATACGATCATCAGAAATCACTGAAATCTCGAATTCAAGTTTTTTAAGAAACCACTTGAAAACCTGGAAACACTGCAGCACTTAACTACCTAAACCTGTCATCCACCCTGATGACCCATTCCGACCACCATCGTTGATGCGACTCTCGCCAATGACCCACCTACAACTCCTCTTCAATCTCCCAAAATCTCAAACTACACGAAGCAACAGAGAGCATTGCATATGTTAAGTACTGTAACACTTTAAAACCAGGGTTTGAAACCTGGGAAAAACCCAATTTCACATCTCCTCTCTCTCTCTGATCCTTCATCACCAAATCTACTCCATTCCTACATCAATACTTCATCTACAAGAAGTATCTTAATACCTAAAATTTTCTAACTTAACAGATATTTCAAATTTTCCTATTTCTGTTTAAACAGAAATGCTAATCTACACAGTTCTTTTAAAAAGTGAAATTTGTTTTATACTTTCATATTTCTAACATATTCATGTTAAAATCTTGTTTAAACTGTTAATGATGTTGATACTTTTGTATTTATTATATTTTTTCAAAAACCAATACTGTATTTACTTATACTAGAGACACAGGTTTTTTTTTCTTTTTCATCTTGAATATAATTTATAAACTTGAATTTATACTCAACAAACAATATTGTTTACTTGCTAATCCTAACAGAAAACCAAACCAGGTGGAAATAAATTTCCCATTCAAATCTTGGTTTCAAAAGCAGTGACAGGTATGTATATAGTTTCTGGCATC
The DNA here is from genome assembly GCA_030765085.1 of Allium cepa. Lineage (NCBI taxonomy): Eukaryota > Viridiplantae > Streptophyta > Magnoliopsida > Asparagales > Amaryllidaceae > Allium > Allium cepa. The sequence goes on along the minus strand of CM060934.1, from coordinate 362,493,005 downwards.
AGCTACATATACATATATATATATATATATATATATATATATATATATACATACATACATACATATATATATACATATATATATGTATTCACAAATCTCATCATAATATAATCAAATAAACATGCTTACTACTATCAGATCACATGTACAGATAATTCTAAAGAAATCTTTAAAAAATTTGAAGTCATTTCCTCCAACAATGAAGGCACTGTAGTTCAAATCCTAGCAGTTTGGTATTTTTTTTTAATTTATGACAATTTTGTTTGAACTTGAGTTTTAGTTCATTTCTTAAGTACTAATTTTTAAAGAAAAGATCTACTTTTAAAATAGAGGTTTACTCACATTTTAATGAAGGTGCAGAGAACAATTCAGAGAAGCATTTTCACCATTTTCCTGAAACCTGATTGCTAGTTGAAGATGTTTGCCTGATGTTGATTAATAAAACTGCAATTTGCCTCCAATTTGATTTCAAAGTTATTGCATGCAGACCCCATCTTCATTGCTCAGGTTTTAAATTGGACTTCATATTGATGTTGTACTTGTTGTTCAAATATGCAGATTTGGGTTTGCAGATTTTTGACTAGAATTGGCTTTGCAGATAGGTTTTAGATTTGAAGTTGAAAAAAATAGCATGCAGATCCAAATTCAATTGCACAGATTTGTAGTTGATATATGAAGAAAGAGATTGCAGATTTGTAGTTGATAGGTTTGCAGATTTTCAACATGCATTTGTTTGAGGCTTTTGATTTACTGAATTTTGATTCTCAGATTTCAAATGAGAAAATGTGTTCTTAACAAAATGCATTAGCTATGTTATGTTTCTTTTTCAATATAATTTAAACAATGAGATTTAAAACAAATGCCACTTGTACTTATTATTATCCCAAACTTTTACAAGTGTCTACTTAATAGTTTAATTGACTAACACATATGCATGTTAATATTTAAAAGCCATTTCTAAATTTATATATGTATTTGAATTATCTTAAAACCATTTCAAACTTATTTTTAACATGTTTCTAAATGATTTATTAACATTAGCCTTTAAATAAATACATATAAGTTTCTTTATAAAACTATACTCCTACATTTTAATGTTTGTTTAAATATATTTTTTTAAAATAATATTCTTTATAAAACTAAATTTCAAAAGAAAAGAATTGTTGAATTAAATCTTATTTAAGAGTTTTCAAACCAAATGTTATATTTAAACAAGAATGAATTAAATCTATTCAAAGAAAAACAATTTTCATAATAAACAAAACAAAATGAACTTTTATTATAAAATAAAATTTAAACTATATTTATTCTTATAAACAAATAATACTTACTTATATCTATGAAAATTATAAGAAAGATTTTTAAAACAACTTTTGAAAAGTTTTCTATACTGATTTTAGATCAATTTAATCAATTCATAAATCATACATCTTATATAAAATAAATTGGATAATATTCTTTATAAAATTAAATTAAAAATCAAAATTCCTATTTACAACATATACACATATATACATTATAAATAAATATCTTTAAATCAACTAAGAAAGATAATTTTATTACTTAAATATTTTGAACATTTAAAAAGAATAAAATTCCCAAAAGTTATTATTATAATCATTATTATAAATATCATTTACCAAATTAAATAATAATTAATCTTGAAAAGATAATTTCTGTTTGAATTAAATTATTATATCAACATTTGACATTTTAAAATAATTATTAATGAAATTATTAAATAAATATTGCTTAAATTTCCGGGACATCACACTCTGCCAACTCCGAAAGCCACTTTAACAACTGTGTATGTGGTGGAGATTCCAGATTGAAGTAGGTTGGTGGCGGCGTTTCCTGTAAGATAAATACGTGGACCCAACTCCCGTGAGTTGGCATAAGGTGGCTAAAATAGGAGCGATTGATGGGTTAATAAGGTAGCACCTTTGATCGGACACTTCCCTTCGATACTATGTTAGGAACTGAGTTGATGATGTTTTGATGACAACAACCTTATATAATTATTATACTTTATAAAATATATACTAACATTTCCATATATATATATGTATGTATACAGGAAGTATATGCAGGTATCATCGAAGACTGATCAGTATAAAGACTCAAGCATCAAGATGAAGATTAGAGATTCAAGATTCAAGACTCTAGAGAATCAAGATTTCAAGATCTCAAGATAAGTGTCTAGTATTTTGTTAAAACTTCATAATAGCACTCTTATCTTTCTTCTAATTTTCTTTTGGGATGGAACCCAATTTCTATCGAAACCAGTGGCTTACGAACCCACGACAAGTAGCTTACAAACCTACAACAAGTGGCTTACAAACCCACGAAAATCAAAATCATTTAAACTACTTTGTACAAGTTCTCGAGTCCTATGGAGGAGCTCCATAGGAAGGTTCTTGCAATTTCAGTTTGAATAGATTTTTCAAAATGATTTTAAATCTGTTTTCAAAATGTTTTAGCTTTCAAAATCATGTTTTCAAAAATATTTTCAAACTTTGTTTTAGCCTTGAAATATTCCTCTATTCTGATTTTAAAAACTTCTATTTTTAAAAACAACAAAACTTATTCTGATTTTAAATATTACTTATATAATTGACGGTCTATATCAATTATATATATATATATATATATATATATTTAAAATAATGTTTTATATTCATTCTCTATCTCAAAATATTGTTTAAACACTTTACTTTGCTTCAGAGAAGTTTTAACTTGTTTTAAATTCAATTGTCTTTACAAAACAACATCTCTATAATTTTGAACCAAGGGATGTCGACATAAGGGGATACCCCATGTCGACATGGTGACAGTTGGATTCAAAATTCAATTTTCAAAAGAAGTGTCCATTCGTTCAAAAACCTTTCGCCAATGGTTATGACTGTTGTGCATCTATATAAAAGCTTCCAAAACGAATTTTTTTAACAACTACTTTCTTATTTTCTTCACTCTTTCTTCTCCACCATTCCATATCCATAAAACTTCATACTTTCAAGATCGTGCCATCATTCTGCCAAATTCTCAATAGGAAATCATTTAGATACTCTCTCTATTTGATTCTCCATCATTCTACTAAAGATCAAAGTGCTATTCAGAGTTATAGGATTAATTTGTATTCAAAAAGTCCATAGAGTCTATCCATTCAAAAGGATTGTTATTAAGAAGTATTAGGGTGATCTTGTGTCCCGTAAATCAAGAGAGTTTACCCCAGACTCGGAGATAGGAGGGTTCCTCAAGGCCTTAGAAATTAAGGGTTGTAATTTGGATATTGGCTTATAAAAATCTATACAAGGATATTGCTTTGGTGCAGGACTAGATGTAGGAGGATTCCGAACCAGTATAAAATCCGGTGTGTTCTTTCCTTTTACTTGCTTTACTTTATTATTTGCATTTGTTATATGTTCTATGATCATTATGTGTTAGAATTCTGTTTAGATTTGTGTTGAAAGTTTTAATTTAGTCATATAGTTCATATATTCTTTAAAACACTATTCACCCCCCCTCTAGTGTTATTTCTACCTTAAAATCCTTAATCCGCATCCCTAACAATTGGTATCAGAGCATTGGTTTTCATTATTTTCATAATCTGAAACTTGAAAAATATAAAAATGGCATTTTTGGGAAATTGTGTTAAAACTGTTTTGAATCTATGCATTTCATCAAAGTATCATAAGTCTGCATATAGTTATTTTGAAAATCAAGTTATCTACCGAATTGGTGTGTTATGCAGGAACAGACATGTTATATGGCTTTTGACGAATCAACACCCAATGGACAAACTGTGCAAATTGAGAAAGATAAATGGATACTTGATAGTGGCTGTTCGAGGCACATGACTGGAAATCCCGGGATACTCAAGGACATTACTTATCAAGATGGTGGATTAGTCAATTTTGGTGACAACTCTAAAGGATATGTGGTTGGTGTCGGCAATGTCGGTAACTCTAAAACTTTACTTATTTCTGATGTTTTATTAGTTAGGAACTTAAAACATAATCTGCTTAGTATAAGTCAACTTTGCGATAAAGGTTTTAAAATTAAATTTGGAAAATATAAATATCACATTGAAGATGATAAGTCTAATATAATTTTTGAAGGTATTAGGAAGAAAAATATTTATATCCTTAGTATGAAAATTTCAAATGATAATCTATGTCTTTTGGCTAATACAAGTGACCCTTGGATTTGGCATAAAAGATTTGGCCATTTGAATTTCAAATTATTATCTAGGCTATCAAAACTTGACTTAGTTAGAGGTCTACCCAAGTTAAACTTTAAAGTAGATAGTACTTGTGATGCTTGTCAATTAGGAAAACTTAAGAAAAGTTCATTTAAATTAAAAGATGCTATTTCTACCTCTAGTCCTCTAGAGTTACTTCATTTAGATTTATTTAGTCCATCTCAAGTTCAATCAATTAACCATAGTACGTATGTTTTTGTTATAGTAGATGATTATTCAAGATATACTTGGACAATCTTTTTAAAACATAAAAGTGATGCTTTTGAAATATTTAAAAACTTTTCTAAAAGAATTCAAAAACAACATTCTTTCAAAATTAAAACTATTCGAAGTGATCACGGTGGTGAATTTGAAAATGAAAATTTTGAGAATTTCTGTACTCAAAAGTGAATTACTCACAACTTTTCATTTCCAAGAACTCCACAACAAAATGGAGTAGTAGAACGTAAGAATAGAACGATTCAAGAGTGTGCTCGTACAATGCTTTCTGATAATAATTTACCTAAACATTTTTGGGCTGAAGCAGTTGCTACAGCTTGTTATATATTAAACAGAATTTTAATTAGACCATTAACAAATAAAACTCCATATGAATTACTTTATAATAAGAAACCTATAGTAGATTATTTTAAAGTCTTTGGGAGTAAATGTTTTATACTTAATACAAAAGATAATTTAGATAAATTTGAACCAAAAGCTGATAAAGGATTTTTTATTGGTTATTCTAATAGAAGCAAAGCATTTAGAGTTTTTAATTTAAAAACTAATACTATTGAAGAGATTATGCATGTATCTTTTGATGAAAATCTTAAAGATATTGTACAGATAGATGATGAAGAAGATTTTATAAATTTAAATCAATCTAATGAAACTATTAGTGAAATAAATCAACCTAATAAGAGATTTAAAATATCAAAAGATCATCCTATAGAAATTGTTTTAGGAAACATTGAATCTGTAGTAAGAACTAGAAATCAATTAAGTAGTATGAGTAATGTAGCCTTTATATCAACAATTGAACCTAAAAATCCGAAGGAAGCATCGTCTGATGATTCATGGATTCTTGCTATGCAAGAAGAATTGAATCAATTTACCAGAAATGATGTATGGGAACTTGTTCCTAAACCTAAGGATAAAAGTATAATTGGAACTAAATGGGTTTATAAAAATAAAATGAATGAACTCGTGAGGTCGTAAGAAATAAAGCTCGTTTAGTCGCGCAAGGTTATTGTCAAGAAGAAGGAATTGACTATGATGAAACCTTTGACCCCGTAGCAAGATTAGAAGCTAAAAGAATTCTACTTGCTTTTGCTAATTATAATAATTTCAAATTATATCAAATGGATGTTAAAAGTGCTTTTCTAAATGGTTTTGGGAAAGAAGATGTTTATGTTGAACAACCTCCACTTTTTGAAGATAATAAATTTCCAAACCATGTATACAAGTTAAAGAAAGCTTTATATGGTCTAAAAGCAAGCTCCTAGAGCCTGGTATGAAAGACTAAGATCTTATTTACTTCAATCTGGTTTTGAAATTGGTAAAGTAGATGCAACACTTTTTATTAAAAGAAATAATCTAGGTATTCAACTGGTTCAAATATATGTAGATGATATAATCTTTGGATCAACTAATAACATAATGAATAAAGAATATTCAGATATAATGACTAAAGAATTTGAAATGAGTCACATGGGAGAATTAAGTTTCTTCTTAGGGCTTCAAATTAAACAACTAGAAAATGGAATCTTCATAAGTCAAGAAAAATATGCTAAAGACTTAATCAATAAATTTGGTTTAAGCACCTCTAGTGGGAAAGCAACTCCAATGTCAACAAATGTAGGTTTAAGTAAAGAAGATAAATCAAAAGATATTGATCAAACTTTATATAGGGGAATGATTGGTTCGCTACTCTATATAACAGTGAGTCATCCTGATATTATGCATAGTGTTTGTCTCTGTGCAAGATACCAATCACAACCTAAAGAAACTCACTTAAAAGCTGTTAAAAGAATTTTAAGATATGTAAAGTACACTTTAGATTATGGTTTATTTTATTCTAAAAATAATACTTTTGATTTAATATCATATTGTGATGCTGATTATGCTGGTTGTAAATCAGACCGAAAGAGTACAAGTGGAACTTATCACTTTCTAGGATATTCACTGGTTTCCTGGTTTAGCAAGAAACAAAATACTGTTTCCTTGTCAACAACTGAAGCAGAGTATATATCTGCTGCTCTGGCCTGTTCACAAGTCATATATATGCAACAAACTTTAAAAGATTTTGGAACTAACGTAAGTAAATCACCAATATATTGTGATAATACTAGTGCAATAAATCTATCTAAAAATCCAACTCATCATGCTAGAACTAAACATATTGATATAAGACATCATTTTCTTAGAGATAATATAACTAAAGAGATAATAACTCTAGATTATATAAATACTGAAAAACAAATTGATGATATATTAACTAAACCATTAACCGAACATAATTTTACTAAATTTAGAAGAGAATTAGGTATTTGTTCAAAATCTGAAATATAAAATAATATAATATAATAATCAATAAAAATTCAAAATAAAAATTACACTTTTTCTGAAGGACATGTCGACATGCCCCATCTCATGATGTCGACATACCTAACAAAATTGAAAATTGAAATTCCCTCCAAAGTTAGTTATTTGGTTATTTATCTATTTATTTCATTTTCTCTCCTCTTTCTTCACTATATTCTCTGTAAATAACTTCTGAAACATTAAAATAATGGCCTCCTCTTCTTCTAATGAACCCACTTCACCCACATCTCCTCATTCTGGTCCATTTCAACGAACTACGCACGCTCGAGTGATCAATTTGCAAGAGAAGATGAAAGATATCCTTCAATTGATGACTGAAATTCAAGTAAGTCAACTTAGGATGGCTAGAGAACAACAAAGGCAAGGGAATATTATTAGGAATGTACAAAAATTCCTTATGGATAACCGTACAAATCCTATTAATATTGAAGACTCTTCACAAGCCATGGAATCCGAGGAAGAAGAACCTATGGAAGAACCACAAGAAGACCAAGCGGAAGATCAACCTTTACCTCAACCCGATGTCCCTATGAATACGGACGAGAGCGTTATTTGCGTTGGTGAGATCCTTGTTGATACTAATGGAAACATAATTGAACAACATGGAAACTTTTGTCTCCACTACCCCAATTGTTCGATTCATAAGTCTCCTATAGTTAAGGATCGCCATTAAAGCGTACTTTCATTTTATTCTTTGTTTTAAATTGTTTTGTTTGTTCGTGTTTATGTATGTTGTTATATATGTTGTAATAACTAAAATGTGTTCACTTATACTAATTGTTTCATGCTTGTTCTATACGTATTATTTGTTCATACTAATCATTCTTGAATTCATAAGTAGTTAATAGTTTTTGTTGATGACAAAGGGGGAGAAAGTTATAAAAATATATGTGCTTGGTGTAAGAGGGAGTCATGGAGTAAGGGGGAGTTGTAGTTTTAAGAAGGAGTCATGGAGTAAGGGGGGGTTGTAGTTTTAAGAAGAAATCATGGAGTAAGGGGGAGTTATGGTACGGTAAGAATATTTTATAAATAAAGGTTGTCATCATCAAAAAGGGGGAGATTGTTAGGAACTGAGTTGATGATGTTTTGATGACAACAACCTTATATAGTTATTATACTTTACTTTATAAAATATATACTAACATTTCCATATACATAGATATATATATATATATGTATGTATATGTATATGTATATGTATATGTATATGTATATGTATGTATATAGGAAGTATATGCAGGTATCATCGAAGACTGATCAGTATAAAGACTCAAGTATCAAGATGAAGATTAGAGATTCAAGATTCAAGACTCTAGAGAATCAAGATTTCAAGATCTCAAGATAAGTTTCTAGTATTTTGTTAAAACTTCATAATAGCACTGTCATCTTTCTTCCAATTTTCTTTTGGGATGGAACCCAATTTCTATCGAAACCAGTGGCTTACAAACCCACGACAAGTAGCTTACAAACCTACGACAAGTAGCTTACAAACCTACGAAAATCAAAATCATTTAAAATACTTTGTATAAGTTCTCGAGTCCTATGGAGGAGCTCCGTAGGAAGGTTCTTGCAATTTCAGTTTGAATAGATTTTTCAAAATGTTTTTAAATCTTTTTTCAAAATGTTTTAGCTTTCAAAATCATGTTTTCAAAAATATTTTCAAACTTTGTTTTAGCCTTGAAATATTCCTCTATTCTGATTTTAAAAACTTCTATTGTTAAAAACATCAAAACTTATTCTGATTTTAAATATTACATATATAATTGACGGTCTATGTCAATTATATATATATTTAAAATAATGTTTTATATTCATTCTCTATCTCAAAATATTGTTTAAACACTTTACTTTGCTTCAGAGAAGTTTTACCTTGTTTTAAATTCAATTGTCTTTACAAAACAACATCTCTATAATTTTGAACTAAGGGATGTCGACATAAGGGGATACCCCATGTCGACATGGTGACAGTTGGATTCAAAATTCAATTTTCAAAAGAAGTGTCCATTCGTTCGAAAACCTTTCGCCAATGGTTATGATTGTTGTGCATTTATATAAAGGCTTCCAAAACGAATTTTTTTAACAACTACTTTCTTATTTTCTTCACTCTTTCTTCTCCACCATTCCATATCCATCAAACTTCATATTTTCAAGATCGTGCCATTATTCTACCAAATTCTCAATAGGAAATCATTTAGATACTCTCTCTGTTTGATTCTCCATCATTCTACTAAAGATCAAAGTGCTATTCAGAGTTATAGGATTAATTTGTATTCAAAAAGTCCATAGAGTCTATCCATTCCAAAGGATTGTTATTAAGAAGTATTAGGGTGATCTTGTGTCCCATAAATCAAGAGAGTTTACTCCAGACTCGGAGATAGGAGGGTTCCTTAAGGCCTTAGAAATTGAGGGTTGTAATTTGGATATTGGCTTATAAAAATCTGTACAAGGATATTGCCTTGGTGCAGGACTGGATGTAGGAGGATTCCGAACCAGTATAAAATCCGGTGTGTTCTTTCCTTTTACTTGCTTTACTTTACTATTTGCATTTATGTTCTGTGATCATTCTGTGTTAGAATTCTGTTTAGATTTGTGTTGAATGTTTTATTTTAGTCATATAGTTCATATATTCTTTAAAACACTATTCATTCCCCCTCTAGTGTTATTTTCGCCTTAAGATCCTTAATCCGCATCCCTAACATACTATACTCTGACTTTGGATTAATTCGGTGGCCACCTTCACTTTTGATTTCTTTGATTTGGGGGAGTTTGTTCGAGGTGGGCAGTAGCTGCGCGCTACGCGTTACCACCGACCCGGCAGCGTAATTGGTATGTCTACCCTAGCATTGCCTAGTTGTGCCGTGTCACCTACCATACCGAGCATTCTACGAGTTTGGATTTCTCCCGTAGCCCGTGTGGTATCCTCTGGTGGCTTCCGATCAGGAGGGACTGTGATATTGGATGGACTACTGGGACTATTATTGTGTTAAGGGGGAGATTGGGTAACTCCTTAACGCTATTTAAAAGTAAGTTTATTTTACAATTAGACACTATTATAATAGCGAAATATACTACATAGTAAATAGTTTAACGGATCCTTAAGAGATGTGAATCCCGAGCATCTTTTAAGTTACTGCACTCATATTTATTGTAACATCCCGCCTTTTCGCACGCTTTAAACCGACACACATGCCAATTCAAACCATACGGAAGGGCGGATTGTTATGGGATAAATAAGAAAAACAACCAAGAATGAAATAAAAGAAGAAAACAGAATCTCACAGCGGAAGGATAAAATATAATAATCAATATATAGTTCATGAAACTGTTTACAAAACATTGCTTCTTCTTTATATAATAAATATTAGAGTTCATATACCAATAATATTAATGCAGCGGAATTAAATAGTGCAGTGGAATAATAGTAGATAATAGTAATACAAATCTTCGTCTTCGTCCTCCAGAGCTAAAACTTCAAATCCTGAAACGCTCGGACTGACCCGAGCGAATTGAAAAGACAAAACACTCGAGTCAGAACTAAAAGATCTTATGTGAGTTAAATTAACAGAATTAAATATGAGTGCAGTAACTCAAGAGATGCTCGGGATTTACATCTCCTAAGGATCCGTTAAACTATTTACTATGTAGTATATTTCGCTATTATAATAGTGTCTATTTTTAAAATAAACTTACTTTTAAATAGAGTTAAGGCTTTACATTTTCCACCTTAACACGTAATAGTCCCATTAGTCCATCCAATATCATAGTCACTCCTGATCGGGAAGCCACCAGAGGATACCACATGGGCTACGGGAGAAATCCAAACTCGTACAAGGTGCGATAGGATAGGTGACACGGCACAACTAGGCAATGCCAGGGTAGATATACCAATTGCTATCCGGGCTGGTGGAAACGCGCAGCGCGCAGCTACCGCCCACCTCGAACAAACTCCCCAAAACAAAATATAAAAGTGGCCAATGAATCAATCCAAAGTCAAAGTATAATATCGAAGAGGAGTGTCCGATCAGAGGAATGACCTCATTGGCCCGAGAATCACTCCTGTTTTAGCCACCTTATGCCAACTCACGGGAGTCGGGTCCACGTATTTACCTTACAGGAAACGCTGCCACCAACCTACTTCATTCTGGAATCTCCACCGCGTACACGGTTGGTCAAAGTGGTTTCGGTATCGACAGAGAGTATGTCCATATCCTATCCCGGTCTCTTTGCCAACCAATCGTTATTATAACATCGCGGTCATTTAAAAATAATTATTCTTTTAAAACCAAAATAAAATATCCATTTAAAACCCATATAAATACGATTATTCTTAAAACCCCAAATCAATACGATATCATTTTATTTTCCAATATATATTCTTTCCAAAATCATAGGGTTTCCAAAGTAAAATATTTAGAAATCAAAACTCTTGAATATAATATTTCCAAATTATACTACCTTGAAAAACATAGCTTTGAAACAAATTTCCATCTCTTAAATGGTTAAATATTAAACTACTTTTATAAAACAAAATAGCTTCTTTAGGTTTCACAAATAAACCCCAAATATCGATTTTAACTTCCAAATACCATTTCAAATTCTTATGTTTCAAGGCTTTAAATACTTCACCATTTCAAACAGACTCATTTGACAATTCCATATATATATCAAATTCAATTACTTATTATTTAGACTTGAAATGTTTACTTAATGAATTCAATATAATTTAAGAAAACATTTAACTTCACATAATTGGAAAATCTTTCAATTTATTAAACTTGATATATTCATTTAAATCAACCTGATATTCATTTAAATCACTTTACAAAAAAATCAAGTTATAAAATCATATCCTTTAAAAAATTTAATTTTTATTAAATTTCAATTTAACTTAATATTCATCTTCCAAATCTTATTCTCATTTAAGTCATTAAAACTCCAGAAATTTAGTTCTTAAATAAATTCTTAATCGTATTTGATCTCGAAAATCAAACTTTATTTTATACTTCAAATTAAATTTATACAAAGCTTAAAAACCGAAAATTACTATATATATATATATATATATATATATATATAACCAATTCAATATCCCATAAACCATATATATAGCTTTACAAAACCATAAAACATTTCAAAATACTTGCTTCCTGGTAAGCAGGTCGCAAGTTCGATTCCCGTCTGCCCTGCTCCCCATTTCAAGGCGCGGAGGTGGACCCCATTAATCCAAAAAAAATGGTTGGGGCATCAAATCTTTGTGCTGCGCTAGCTTAAAAGGGGGGTCGGTGTGACGGACAGCTAAATTCCCTAGCTCAACTCTTCGGAGTAGGGTTTTTATAAAAAAAAAACCATAAAACATTTCAAAATATATTTCATATACATACCGCGGTGCCTGTATAAAATTTTCTACCCTATGGTCAAGTGATACAGATGTTTATCATTTCAATCCGCAATTTAAAATAAAAATGCGTTTGTATATCATTTCAAACCGCAATCCCGAATGAAATGAAAATGCATGATGAGTTGCAGTTTATACAATATAAATATAGCATCCATTCATCAAAATATCAATCATCAACCATTATTTGCAATCATCATCCAATTTAAACGATCATCGATATAGGGCATATAAATTATACAGGTAATAAATAACAGGTATTAACTAACAATTTATATTCAATAATAAGTTTAATAACTTTTAAACTAGCAGTTTATATGCAAACAAATAAATTTAATAACTATTGAACTAGCAGTTATATGCAAATAAATAAATTTCTAACTGTCAATTTATATGCAATAAATAAAATAAATTAACAGTTAAATTAAATAAATACGAATTAACTGAGATGACGAATAAATCATGCCAAACAGTCATAAATAAATTTCTACTCATATCTAAAATTAATTTAACAAACACAAGAAATTTTAGAAGTTGTGAGTGAGTTAAAACACTCACCTTTTGAATTTAAATCGAATTTAAATCCGATTTAAACTCAAAAATTTGACAGTCTCCAAATTGGTCCAAACAAGCGTCAACAGATCCGAAATTTTATTACGATCCTAACAAAGAAAATCTCGTGTGAAAACGAGGTCATATGAGAAAGTTATGCGATTTAAACGATTGAAAACCAAAAATTAAAATAACACAAACCTAACAAACATTAAGCTGTGCCACGTCAGCCAAGGTGGACTCCCTTCCTCCTTCCAGATACGTACGTTCTCTACCCAGGTTGCAACAGTGACGAACGAACCCAATATCAAGCTTTGACCGAGACTTTGACCACCAACCTCGCGCACCTCAGGCCACCGTGACGCCCCGGACCACCTCCATCACCTCGCCGCACTGAGCCCCTCCGACCAATACCATCGCGGTCGCCTATAGTAACGCCGCCGCCACCACCCTTTTAGGGTTTTCGAAACCCTAGATCGCCGATTACGGGCCCCACGCCCACGATCTGGCCAAACGACCACATCCAAACGACTCCAGGCAACCTCCTCTACAAAACCCATATCTCAATTTCGTTGATTGACGACGAAATCAAAAATGCCCAAATTGACTTTGACCGCGATTTCTGATTAATCCGGTCACTGTCTCGAAAAATGAACAGCAGACGTAGGTTCGTATCGGTTAGATATTCGATATATATTTTTTTGAGATTTTTCTGAGATGTTTGAATTTTCATTCGAATTTTTGATAAAATTGGATCTGAAATTTGCATCCATTAAGGAAGAGAAAGAGTTGAAGAAATTAACGTATAGCCAAATGACAATAGATGGAGGCTAGGGTATATCACAGCCTATTTATAGACAAACTGAAATAGAACAGGTGGGCACGAATTATAAACGTGTTAAACGGTAGTTGGCCCAAAAGCCCGTTTTGACCCCGGAACGAAATTTTTTAAACCATATATCCAAATAGGTATTTTAAAATATTCTGAACGCGATGGAAAAAGTTTCACTTCCAAATTTGATGGTATTAAGAAGTTATGCTGAAAACAAAATTCTCAAATTGATTTCAAATTGATTTCAATTAAATCGATTTCAAGGCGTTTCGCGTTCGTACGATCAAACGACAGGTCCGATCGATACGAAACTTGAAACCCTACAATAATTCACTGATACTGATCCGATGAAACTGGTTTCGTGGAAATCCGAGTCCGTGGCCAAAATGGCTATTTTTATATTAATTAAATAAATTACGAATTTGTAAATAAATCCAAATTAAATATTTCAGTTATAGAATCGACAATTTATCACCTATATACTTTTCAAATCATATGCAATTATTTAAACAAAAAATTTATTATCAATTTAGAGAAGATAAATTTATCAATTGCAGTGTCCCATCTTCAATTCCATTTATATTCAAAGTTATAAATTAAGTTCTCAAAAATTCCTATTAAATTAAATAATCAATTTTTATCCCATCTATAAGTTTTTAAGTAGATGGATTCCATGTTGGATTCAAAATCTATATTTTTAAAGTCCTTGAATTTTAGTTTAATCTCTATAAACTTAATATTTAAATGTTAATTTCATTTCTTTTGCAATACTTTAAATTAAACTAAAAATATCACTTTCTATACTTTAAATCTATACTCCCATTGATTTATTAAATTTTCACTTATAATGCATACTTTTTAACAACTCGTTTATAACTTTGCATCTATTCCCCAAACTTCACATTCTATTGTTACATAAATTTGCATTGATTACTATTTATTATTGATAAATTAAATATTTGCATTGGTTTTGCTTATGCTAAAATAATTTTAATAAATAAGGTTTCAAAACAATCAATAACATTTCCTTAGCCCAAACCCCGTTTCCAATTATTTTCCTTCAATAATTCATGTCGCTATAAATACTTACATTTACACTTTATAGTTATTCTAATATACCTATTCCAACACTCTTAACCCTTATCTTTACGTTCACCCACTTGTAATATTAATTATATTTGTTACAATTCAATGTTGGCATTTATTACTATTAATTTATTCAATGTTTACTGCCCCTTATTTCAATTTCTTCCATTTACAGTTGCGACATCACTATTCACAGTTACTTTTGTATATTCCTTCCCTATTTAAACCAAATATAACCAATTCTAATTAACTCCAATTATTACCTTTAAATAAGTCATAACATTCAAATATCTCTACTAAATTGGAATGTTTCATTTTAGTTTATAAATGATCCGCTTGCATAATTCTTTAAATTTATTGAATCTTATGCAATTTTACTATAAATAAGTTTTAAATTACCATTAACTGTACATTCAATTGCTAATCAAAGTATTTATTCATAAATCAATTCGATATCTACGCTTGTTTTCTTCTATTTGATTTATAACCTAGTATACATTTTCCTAAATCCTATTTCATTACATTCATTAATGGGTGTTGCATTGAAATCTACTTATTTGCTTATATCACAATATTACCATTAGTTACAATTGGCTTACCAAATTTTTCAATACCCTACATAAATAACGTATTATTTAATACTTACTCTTGTTTCCTCATATTCCATTAAAAATCAAATCACAACTTTTTACAATATTTTATTGAATTGGAATATCATTTTTAAATTTTTAACCTTTAATTGGAAACTTATATATTTACCCAAATTTAAATCTATGAAACTTACGGGTCGTTACACTCTCCCCCACTAAAAACTTTTCGTCCCCGAAAAGGAAAAAGAAGGGAAAAGAAGGATTTAGAAATCTATAAATCTTATTCAAAACATTAATCTTATAAACAATAAATTTTACAACATTGGTTACTTGTCTTAAAATTTACAAACATTATCTTTTTATTTAATTTATTAAAGTTTGGAAAACATTTCAAAAATTTCTTAAGTCCAAAATTTAAGGAAAATTTTGGCAGAGTCTCCTTTGTACGGAGTGGCTCGGGAGAAAATATAATATCAAAATATAAAAATTTTATTACAAATATTACCCAAATTATTATATCCCATCACGAGAAAATATATAAATAGCGTTATAAATCGTAATCCGAAAACGTACCTATTTCTCGGGCAAATTATGCTAAATTTATGGAACCAAAAGCAATAGCCATTGCTTCCATAACCTGCATTTCACTTATATAATCCAAAGGGTTAACAATTTATATAAAGTGAAATATTTAAGTGGCTTCAATCACTAACAACAAACCAATACAGCAACCAATAGTTTCAACAAACAGCATACACAACAATTTACAAAACAACTATAAAATCAAACAAGCAAATAGTTGTTCGGGTTCAAAACTGGAAATTGTATGGAATGAAAATAACTATCAAGTGCATCATTTACTTAACAGTCTTAGATGGAACAAACATAGATTATTTATTCATCCAACAACTTCAAATTTCCTTACCCAACCAACCATAAATCAAACAATAACAATTCAAACTTTTAATTCCATTTACTCATTCAGTGGTTGCTTCCTTTATTTCTACTTATTACTCACAATTATTCATTTTCATTTATTCAGGTTATGTAAGCTTCTTTTATTTGTATTACATTTAATGCACTTCTCAACTTCAATCATTTATTAAATGCTTACATTCTATTATATTTAATTATAGTAACCCTTTTTAATTACACTTAAATTCTTAACCTTATAACATCCATTCTTATAGGTAAAGGGTTTTATTAATTCTTTGACTAGGGTTTGCAGTCATTTATTTATATTACCTACTTTCCATTATATTCAACTAGTAGCATTTAAATCATTCTTAAGTTTATGACCCTACACATCAATCCTTATTTATTTAAGAATTTCATTTTATTTACTTAAGTTTACACCATTAAATTCTCATTTATAATAGCAATTCATTGCATACTTCATTACGTACTTTTACTTGTACACATTTCTATTACATTTCTTATTAAACATTTCAACTTCTAATATTTGGTAAGTTATATATATGCTTTTAAAGAATGTAATTGAAAGTTATACAAGTTTCTCATTTCTTTTAATTATTTCATTGTTCAATAAATTTTTATCCTTTTCTTATAAGTTACAATTTCAACTTACTTTTAATTTATTTAATGCTTCCATTCTATTGTTTTAATTATATTAACCTTTTAATTAAACTTACATTTACAACTTTATAGCATCAATTCTTATAAATAAAGAATTTCATTAATTCATTTACTAAGGTTTACAACACTTATTTACATTTTTACTTATCTATCTATTACATTAAATTTTTACTTCAATTAAAGGTTCCAATTATTTATTACTAACCTTTCATTTCACTACAATAATTGAAACAATTAATTAATGGAAATTTAAGAATTTAATACAGGGTTAACTTTTCAATTTATTTTAAAATAATAGATAAATATATTCTTACGACTTATATATACCTCTAATTATATTTAAAAAAATTCAAAATTTATATTTTTCAAAAATGAATCTGCAGTAGAACTACTACGGTGGCCTTCCCCCTTCGAAACTCGAAAATGAAAGTCGATGAAGCGGCCGCCATCACCAAGATTATTTTCCAGCGACAAAGAGGAAAGTACAAAACTTATTCTCTCCAAAACTTTCTTTAAAAATTTTTTTCCTGAATTATATTGAAATATTAACATCAGAAAATACTTATAAACAATATTATTATATTCCAAAATTTATTCGAAGGAAATTTCAAAACCCCGGATCATAAGTTCTAAATTTCCACTTTTTATTTATTTAAAATTTTTAATCTTATTTCTATTATTATTTATACTTTATTGCGTAACAACCAATCTATAGCAACCAAATATATATATCTTTATAAAATATTTTTATATATAGAAAATATAATAGGCAAAGTTATTTAATTCACATATATTAAAAACAAATATTATGTCGGTCTGTCCTATTAAGTGTTTAGAAATTCCTATTGATGTCACAGCGTCTCATGCATCAACCAGAATTTATAAATACAAAACGGAACAGAGTAACACAATATTAAAAAAAATTATAACACTAACAAATACGCTCTCTCATATATATACACTCAGCGACTCCCTTAGGGTATTACTACCCTGTTAGTAAAGAGTCAAACCCCGCAAAGCTAAGGTTTATCGCTAACCAAAGCTCTGATACCAGATGTAACATCCCGCCTTTTCGCGCGCTTTAAACCGACACACATGCCAATTCAAATCATACGGAAGGGCGGATTGTTATGGGATAAATAAGAAAAAAATCAAGAAAGAAATAAAAGAAGAAAACAAAATCTCACAGCGGAAGGATAAAATATAATAATCAATATATAGTTCATGAAACTATTTACAAAACATTGCTTCTTCTTTATATAATAAATATCAGAGTTCATATACCAATAAAATTAATGCAACGGAATTAAATAGTGCAGTGGAATAATAGTAGATAATACTAATACAAATCTTCGTCTTCGTCCTTCAAAGCTAAAACTTCAAATCCTGAAACGCTCGGACTGACCTGAGCGAATTGAAAAAACAAAACACTCGAGTCAGAACTAAAAGATCTTATGTGAGTTAAATTAACAGAATTAAATATGAGTGCAGTAACTCAAGAGATGCTCGGGATTTACATCTCCTAAGGATCCGTTAAACTATTTACTATGTAGTATATTTCGCTATTATAATAGTGTCTATTTTTAAAATAAACTTACTTTTAAATAGCGTTAAGGCTTTACATTTTCCACCTTAACACGTAATAGTCCCAATTGTCCATCCAATATCATAGTCCCTCCTGATCGGGAAGCCACCAGAGGATACCACACGGGCTACGGGAGAAATCCAAACTCGTACAAGGTGCGATAGGGTAGGTGACACGGCACAACTAGGCAATGCCAGGGTAGATATACCAATTGCTATCCGGGCTGGTGGAAACGCGCAGCGCGCAGCTACCGCCCACCTCGAACAAACTCCCCAAAACAAAATATAAAAGTAGCCACTGAATCAATCCAAAGTCAAAGTATAATATCGAAGAGGAGTGTCCGATCAGAGGAATGACCTCATTGGCCCGAGAATCGCTCCTGTTTTAGCCACCTTATGCCAACTCACGGGAGTCGGGTCCATGTATTTACCTTACAGGAAACACTGCCACCAACCTACTTCATTCTGGAATCTCCACCGCGTACACGGTTGGTCAAAGTGGTTTCGGTATCGACAGAGAGTATGTCCATATCCGATCCCGGTCTCTTTGCCAACCAATCGTTATTATAACACCGCGGTCATTAAAAAATAATTATTCTTTTAAAACCAAAATAAAATATCCATTTAAAACCCATACACATACGATATCATTTATTCTTAAAACCCCAAATCAATACGATATCATTTTATTTTCCAATATATATTCTTTCCAAAATCATAGGGTTTCCAAAGTAAAATATTTAGAAATCAAAACTCTTGAATATAATATTTCCAAATTATACTACCTTGAAAAACATAGCTTTGAAACAAATTTCCATCTCTTAAATGGTTAAATATTAAACTACTTTTATAAAACAAAATAGCTTCTTTAGGTTTCAAAAATAAATCCCAAATATCGATTTAAACTTCCAAACACCATTTTAAATTCTTATGTTTCAAGGCTTTAAATACTTCACCATTTCAAACAGACTCATTTGACAATTCCATATATATATCAAATTCAATTACTTATTATTTAGACTTGAAATGTTTACTTAATGAATTCAATATAATTTAAGAAAACATTTAACTTCACATAATTTTAAAATCTTTCAATTTATTAAACTTGATATATTCATTTAAATCAACCTGATATTCATTTAAATCACTTTACAAAAAAATCAAGTTATAAAATCATATCCTTTAAAAAATTTAATTTTCATTAAATTTCAAATTAACTTAATATTCATCTTCCAAATCTTATTCTCATTTAAGTCATTAAAACTCCAGAAATTTAATTTTTAAATAAATTCTTAATCGTATTTGATCTCGAAAATCAAACTTTATTTTATACTTCAAATCAAATTTATACAAAGCTTAAAAATCGAAAATTACTATATATATATATATAAATAACCAATTCAATATCCCATAAACCATATATATAGCTTTACAAAACCGTAAAACATTTCAAAATATATTTCACATATATACCGCGGTGCCTGTATAAAATTTTCTACCCTATGGTCAAGTGATACGGATGTTTATCATTTCAATCCGCAATTTAAAATAAAAATGCGGTTGTATATCATTTCAAACCGCAATCCCAAATGAAATGAAAATGCATGTTGACTTGCAGTTTATACAATATAAATATAGCATCCATTCATCCAAATATAAATCATCAACCATTATTTGCAATCATCATCCAATTTAAACAATCGTCGATATAGAGCATATAAATTATACAGGTAATAAATAACAGGTATTAACTAACAGTTTATATTCAATAATAAGTTTAATAACTGTTAAACTAGCAGTTTATATGCAAACAAATAAATTTAATAACTATTGAACTAGCAGTTATATGCAAATAAATAAATTTCTAACTGTCAATTTATATGCAATAAATAAAATAAATTAACAGTTAAATTAAATAAATGCGAATTAACTGAGATGACCAATAAATCATGCCAAACAGTCATAAATAAATTTCTACTCATATCTAAAATTAATTTAACAAACAAAAGAAATTTTAGAAGTTGTGAGTGGGTTAAAACACTCACCTTTTGAATTTAAATCGAATTTAAATCCGATTTGAACTCAAAAATTTGACAGTCTCCAAATTGGTCCAAACAAGCGTCAATAGATCCGAAATTTTATTACGATCCTAACAAAGAAAATATCGTGTGAAAATGAGGTCGTATGAGCAAGTTATGCAATTTAAACGATTGAAAACCAAAAATTAAAATAAAACAAACCTAACAAACATTAAGCTATGCCACGTCAGCCAAGGTGGACTCCCTTCCTCCTTCCAGATACGTACGTTCTCTACCCAGGTTGCAACAGTGATGAACGAACCCAATATCAAGCTTTGACCGAGACTTTGACCACCAACCTCGCGCACCTCAGGCCACCGTGACGCCCCGGACCACCTCCATCACCTCGCCTCACTGAGCCCCTCCGACCGATACCATCGCGGTCGCCTATAGTGACGCCGCCGCCGCCGCCCTTTTAGGTTTTTCGAAACCCTAGATCGCCGATTACGGGCCCCACGGCCACGATCTGGCCAAACGACCACATCCAAACTACTCCAGGAAACCTCCTCTACAAAACCCATATCTCAATTTCGTTGATTGATGACGAAATCAAAAATGCCCAAATTGACTTTGACCGCGATTTCTGATAATCCGGTCACTGTCTCGAAAAACGAACAGCAGACATAGGTTCGTATCGGTTAGATCTTCGATATATATATTTTTGAGATTTTTCTGAGATGTTTGAATTTTCATTTGAATTTTTGATAGAATTGGATCTGAAATTTGCACCCATTGAGGAAGAGAAAGAGTTGAAGAAATGAATGTATTGCCAAATGACTATAGACGGAGGCTAGGGTTTATCACATCCTATTTATAGACAAACTGAAATAGAACAGGTAGGCACGAATTATAAACGTGTTAAACGGTAGTTGGCCCAAAAGCCCGTTTTGACCCCGGAACGAAATTTGTTAAACCATATATCCAAATAGGTATTTTAAAATATTCTGAACGCGATGGAAAAAGTTTCACGTCCAAATTTGATCGTATGAAGAAGTTATGCTGAAAACAAAATTCTCAAATTGATTTCAAATTGATTTCAATTAAATCGATTTCAAGGCGTTTCGCGTTCGTACGCTCAAACGACAGGTCCGATCGATACGAAACTTGAAACCCTACAATAATTCACTGATACTGATTCGATGAAACTGGTTACGTCGAAATCCGAGTCCGTGGCCAAAATGGCTATTTTTATATTAATTAAATAAATTAGGAATTTGTAAATAAATCCAAATTAAATATTTCATTTATAGAATCGACAATTTATCACCTATATACTTTTCAAATCATATGCAATTATTTAAACAAAAATTTTATTATCAATTTAGAGAAGATAAATTTATCAATTGCAGTGTCCCATCTTCAATTCCATTTATACTCAAAGTTATAAATTAAGTTCCCAAAAATTCCTATTAAATTAAATAATCAATGTTTATCCCATCTATAAGTTTTTAAGTAGATGGATTCCATGTTGGATTCAAAATCTATATTTTTAAAGTCCTTGAATTTTAGTTTAATCTCTATAAACGTAATATTTAAATGTTAATTTCATTTCTTGTTATTCAATTATTTTCCTTGATAAGGGTTTGCAATACTTACATTTACACTTTATAGTTATTCTAATATACCTATTCCAACATCTTAACCCTTATCTTTACGTTCACCCACTTGTAATATTAATTATATTTGTTACAATTCAATGTTGGCATTTATTACTATTAATTTATTCAATGTTTACTGCCCTTATTTCAATTTCTTCCATTTACAGTTGCGACATCACTATTCACAGTTACTTTTGTATACTCCTTCCCTATTTAAACCAAATATAACCAATTCTAATTAACTCCAATTATTACCTTTAAATAAGTCATAACATTCAAATATCTCTACTAAATTGGAATGTTTCATTTTAGTTTATAAATGATCCGCTTGCATAATTCTTTAAATTTATTGAATCTTATGCAATTTTACTATAAATAAGTTTTAAATTACCATTAACTGTACATTCAATTACTAATCAAAGTATTTATTCATAAATCAATTCGATATATATGCTTGTTTTCTTCTATTTGATTTATAACCTAGTATACATTTTCCTAAATCCTATTTCATTACATTCATTAATGGGTGTTGCATTGAAATCTACTTATTTGCTTATATCACAATATTACCATTTATTACAATTGGCTTACCAAATTTTTCAATACCCTACATAAATAACGTATTATTCAATACTTACTCTTGTTTCCTCATATTCCATTAAAAATCAAATCACAACTTTTTACATTATTTTATAGAATTGGAATATCATTTTTAAATTGTTAACCTTTAATTGTAAACTTATATATTTGCCCAAATTTAAATCTATGAAACTTACGGGTCGTTACACTTACCCCTATTGATCTAACTTACATAAGATCTTTTAGTTCTGACTTGAGTATTTTGTCTTTTCAATTTGCTCAGGTCAGTCCGAGAGTTTCAAGATTTGAAGATTTTATTCAGGAGGTCGAAGACGAAGATTTGTATTATTACTATCTACTATATTATTTCACTACACTATTTAATTCCGCTGAATTGGTATTTATTGGTATGTGAACTCTGACATTTATTATATGAAGAAGAATCAAATGTTTTGTAAACAGTTTATGAACTGTATATTTATTATTATATTTTATCCTTCCGTTGTGAGATTCTGTTTAGTTTTTTCTCTTCTCTATTTTTCTTATTTACCCCATAATAATCCGCCCTACCGTATGGTTTAAATTGGCACGTGTGTCGATTTAAAGCATGCGAAATGGCGGGATGTTACATCTGGTATCAGAGCTTTGGTTTAGCGATAAACCTTAGCTTTGTGGGGTCTGACTCTTTATCAATAGGGTAGAAACACCTTATGGGAGTCGCTGAGTGTATATATATATGAGAGAGCGTATTTGTTAGTGTTATAAAAGGGTTTTAATATTGTGTTAATCTGTTCTGTTTTGTATTTATAAATTCTGGTTGATGCATGGGACGCTGTGACATTAACAGGGATTTCTAAACACTTAATAGGACAGACCGACTTAATATTTGTTTTAATATAGGTGAATGAAATAATTTTGCCTATTATATTTTCTATATATAATTTTTTTTTTAAATAAGATATATATTTGGTTGCAATATGTTGGTTGTTAGGTAATAAAATTTATAAATAATAGGTGAAATTAGAAAATTGGAAATTTAGAACTTAAGTTCCGGGGTTTGGAAAATCTTTCAATTGATTTTGGAATATAATAATAATACTATTTGAAAAGAAACAAGTTATGTACTCCCCTCTCTATCGCTGGAAAATAATTTCGGCGATGAGTGCACGCATCATCGACTTTCATTTTCGAGTTTCGAAGTGGGAAGGCCACTGTGGTAGTTTTACTACAGATTTATTTTGATAAAAAAAAGTGAATTTTTAATTTGTTTTAAATATAATTGGGTTTATAAGTTGTAAGTGTATATATTTACCTATTATTTTTAAAATAATTTGAAATTTAACCCGGTATTTAGTTCTTAAGTTTCCACAAATAAATAGTTTCAATTATTCTAGTGAAATGGAATCTAAGTAATTAATAATTGAAACCCTAAATGAAATAAGAGGTTTAATGCTAGGTTATTAATGGTATTAAATGAAATTTAAAATTGTAACCTATGAAATAAAGGATTATTATTGAACAGTAAATTTATTAAAGAAATAAGAGAAACTTGTATGATTTTAATTACATTCTTAAAAACATATATATAACTTACCAAATATTTAAAAGTTGAAATGTTTAGTAAGAAAATGTAATGGAAATTATACAAGTAAACGTATGTAATGAAGGTGTTCAATAAATCTCTTTTATTCATAAGAAGTGATGATATCGGGATAAGTTAAGTTATAACTGAAATTTTACTATTAGTAAATATAATAAAAGGTAAGTATTACGAATAGATGATTATAAACTTAAGTAAACAAAAAGAAAATGCTAAGAAATTGAATGGGACATGAATACTATTGATAAATGAATGTAAATAAAAGAGGTCATGCTATAATAAGTGAATGAATAATTATAACGAAATAAAAGGAACTGGCATAACCTGAGTTAATGGAATTGAATAATTGTAAGTAATAAGTAAAAATAAATGAAGCAAACATTTAATGAGTAAATGTAAATTTAAAAGATAAATCACTGTATAAATAAAAAGAAAATCAAACAAAAAAGGTATGAAAGGAAATTACTAATAAGTTAAGTTGATTGCTGTTTGGATTTGTTGTTGTTTAGTTGATGGTTGTTTGGGCAAGGTTACTTTAAAATTGGATTAGGATAAATGAATAATCTATTTAGTTTTATCTAAGACTGTTGAGTAAAGGATGCGCTAGTAGTTTATTCTTCATTCCGTACAATTTAAAAGTTTTGAACCCGAACAACTATTTGTTTGTTTGATTGAATGGTTGCTTTGTATTGGTTGTGTATGCTATTTGTTCAAATTGATGGTTGTTGTATTGATTTGTTGTTAGTGATTGAAACCACTTAATATTTCACTTTATATAAATTGTTAACCCTTTGGATTTTATAAGTGAAATGTAGGTTATGGAAGCAATTGCTACTACTTTAGGTTCCATAAATTAAGCGTAAATTGCCCGACAAATAGGTATGTTTCGGATTACGGTTTATAGCGCTATTTTATATATTTTCCCGTATTGGGATATTATATTTTGGATATTATATGTGATATTTTGATATATTTGATATTATATTTTCTTTCGAGCCTCCTCGTACAAAGGACACTCTGCCAAAATTTTCCGTAAATTTTGGACTTAGAAAATATTTTGAAAATATTTTCCCAACTTTTTTAGTTTGAGTATAAAAAAAAATTAATGATTATAAATTAGTATATTTTATCTAAATTAATTTTGTAAATCTATTTGTTTATAAATTTAATATTTAATATGATATTGATTTCTTAATTCTTCTTTTCCCTTCTTTTTCCTTTTCGGGGACGAAAAGTTTTGAGCGGGGGAGAGTGTAACGACCCGTAATTTTCGTTTATTAAATTTGTCATTTTAATAAGATTTACGTAAATTTAATTTAGAAGAAATAAAGATTTTATAATTAATAATGAAGCAAATGTTGAGAATGAAATGAAACCAGGGGAATATAAGGCTAAGTATTTACAGTTGAAACAAAATGACAAATAAATTGAAGTGATGTAAATTGTTATACTAGGCTAAGAGTTGCATATAAGAGGACAAAGGTAAGTAGTGAATTTAGTTAATGAATTAATAATATTAAATAGTAAATTGAATTAAATCAATGTCCGGTACAAATTGAAATATTGTTTGGAATGAAAGCTAATAAATTGTAAGCATTTAATTTACAAATGAAATTAGTGTATTAATTTAGTTGTAACTGAATGTAAATTAATGAAATTATGTAATAATTGATAAATGATGGCATTCATGAATGAAATAAGATTTGTAAGTAGTAAAGGAATAATTGAAATAAACATTTACCAATGAAATAGTATATTGATTTATATAGACTTAATAAAAGAGTTGAATTAAATCAATCTATTTAGTTGGAACTAATTAATTGGTATGCAAATTATAAATGGGTTTATAGTAAGAAATTATACCATGAATTGGAACTAAGATGAAATTGAAAAATTCAAGTATGTGATGCAAATATATCATATATAGCAGTGGAATAAAAAAATTAGTGTTATTATAACCTGGTTGGTAAGTAACAAACTTATAACTGAATTTAAAAGAAAATAGGTGACAATGAATATAGATTGTTCATTTATTTGATGTGTTAAATAAATTTTGGTATTCAATCGCAATAAATATAAATAATTAATTGAAACTGTTGTAAGGTCAAAATTTATTGCATACAATAAATTGGGGGATATATTTCATTAAAGGTAATTACATTATTATGTTAATGTAAATTAAAATAATTAGAGGTACGTAAATGATGATTAATACCATGTTTGGAAGTTGTAATTTAGAGGATATTAAGAATTAGGAACTGAATTTTGAATTATTTGCAATACAAATAAAGAAAATGTTACGTTATTGCTAACTGAGGGAATCATTAATTAATTGAATGAAAGTTAAATCAGTGGAATTAATGGAGATTAATTTACGTTAGTTATTTAGGGTAGTGACTAAATTTGGTAATCCATTTGCAATTAATGACAATAGTGTTGATATAAGCTAATAAGTTAAATGTCAATGCAATACCAGTTAATGGATTGAATTTGATTACGAAATTGGAATTAGATAAATGCAGTAACTAATTCAGGGCAAATAAAATTTATGGAACAAATGTTAAGATCTAAACGGATGATAATTAATAATTGTAGGTAATGTAAATTCCGTTTATAATATGACTATTGGTAAATGAAAAGATTGTAAATCAAGATTTGTTTATTTATTTGAATTTTATGAAATTGAAGATTTATATTGATTAATCTTTAATAAATTTACATTTAAAAATTGTTAAATCATTGTAAATGTTTGAGAATTATAAAGTGATAAAGATTTCAAATTTCAAAATTTTAACGTGAAATTTGATTTAATTGATTTATTTTAAATTTATTTAATTAATGGAAAAATAGCCATTTTGGCCACTGACTCGGATTTCGATGAAACAAGTTTCATCGGATCCGTAACAATGAATTATAATAGTGTTTCAAGTTTCGTAGCGATCGGACATGTCGTTTGATCGTACGGACTCCAAACGTCTTGAAATTTATGCAATGGAAATCAATTTGGAAAATATTGTTTTCAGCATAACTTCTGCATACGATGGAATTTGGACGTGAAACCTATTCCATTGCGTTTAAAATATTTTAAAACATCTATTTTGATATATGGGTTGACCCAATTTCATTCCGGAGTAGAAACGGGCTTTTCGGGCCATTTAGCGTTCAGCGCGTATACCAATCTGATCCATCTATTATTTTTCAGCCTTGTCTATATATAACCCGTTATAAACCCTAGCCACTCCTTATTTTCATTTGTCTATACGTACATCTCCTTCTCAACTCCTCATTCCAATGGCAGAAAAAAAACCTAATTCCCAAATTCCAAAAATTAATTTCAATTTCAAAAAAGAAAAAAAATTCGGATCTGCAGCCACTTCGAGTCACGCTTCGAGTTTCAGAGGCAAAACCGCTATATCTACTTCGGGTCAGGAAGAAAATGACTCGGGTCGCTCCGTGTCGTTTTGGAAAAAACTCCAAGCAAGCACCGGGGATTTGAGGCGGCGCACCAAAGTCGACACAGGACCAGAATTTTCCAATTTTCCAATTTTCATAACTTTTGCGTACGAGCTCGGATTCACGCGTGGTTGATTTTGCTGGGATTGTATCGGAATTCCAGACATTTTGGCGTTGGTTTAGAAGGATTTGAAGACTGTCAAATTTTTGGGTTTAAATTGAATTTAGATTCAATTTAAATTCAAAAGGTGAGTGTTTTAATCCACTCACAACTTCTAAAATATCTTATGTTTGTTAAATTGATTTAAGATACGAGTAGAAATTTATTTATGACTGTTTTGCATATTTTATTCATCACCTCAGTTAAATCGCATTTACTTAATTTAACTGTTAATTAATTTTATTATTGCATATAAACTGTCAGTTAAAATTTATATATTTTGCATATAAACTGCTAGTTAAACAGTTATTTATTTATTTATTTTTATTTTTTTGAATATAAACTGTTCATTAATACCTGTTATATTTTATATGCTCTATTGATGTTTGTTTAAATTGACGATGATTGAAATAAGTTGGTTGATGATTAATATTGGGTGAATGGATGATGTGTTCTATATTATATAAACTGCAAGTTATTATGCATTTTCATTTCATTCGGGATTGCGGTTTTAAATGATATACAACCACATTTTTTAATTTTAAATTGTGGATTGAAATGATAAATATCCGTATCACTTGACCATAGGATAGAAAATTATATACAGGCACCGCGGTCTATGTATATAAATTATTTTGAAATAATTTCCACGGTTTGGATAAGATACGGCTTAATAAATATTAAATTTGAATACTATATAAATATATTTTATATATACATATATAGTTAAAATTTTGAATTTAAGCTATGTTTAAATCGGTTAAATAAAAATAAATAAGTTGAACAATGGAGTTTGATTATTTATGTTAAATGGTTAAGTACATGTTTAAGATATCGTATGTATATATAGAGTTTTAATGATTTTAATCAGTTAAGATTGGGAGGTAAATTGGAAATTTATTTGATGGAACTTATTTAAAAACTTCTCTCCATAAGTTGTTGTAAACTTATTAAAATAGAAAATTTTAAAGGTATGATATTTATAACTGGATTTTTATTTAAGATAAATTAAACGAATATTTCTAGCATAATAAATTGAAGGAAATATTTAAGTTGTTAGTAATTGGAATTTTAATTTAAATGATTTTGATCTATTATGTAAACATTTCAAAACTAAATAATAGGACAATGAATTTGTGAATATAAATTTCCAACCTTAATTTTTGAAATCGTTAAATACTAAAAGTTAGAAATATATTGAAATTGAAGTGGTTTATTTAAATGAAAGTGAATTTAAAATTTATGGATTTAGACTAAATTTTAAATGAATAAAATTGTGAAGACGTGGAAATTTTTTTATAAATGAATTTTAAATTCAAACTATTTTATTATATATAATGTTGAATATCCAAACCATTCAAGTTTTAGAAGTATGGTTTTAAAGCTATGAGTTTCGAAGTATTATGTTTTGAAAGTTATAATTCAAATGTTTGGTTTCCTGATGTTATAAATTTTAAAGCAATATGATTTCGGAAAAGAAATATATTTGAAATAAAATGATATTAATTTAGGTTTTATAAAATAATATCAAATGAGTTTGTTTTGAAATGGAAAGGATATCGTAGTTATACGGCTTTGAAATGGATACTTTATTCTAGTTTTGGAAGTATAAACTATTTTTAAAGAACGCGGTGTTATAATAATGTTTGGTTGTTGAAGAGACCGGGATCGGAAGTTGTCATACTCTCTGCCAACTCCGAAAACTGCTTTAACAACTGTGTACGCGGTGGAGATTCCAGAATGAAGTAGGTTGGTGGCGGCGTTTCCAGTAAGGTAAATACGTGGACCCAACTCCCGTGAGTTGGCATAAGATGGCTAAAATAGGAGCGATTGACGGGTTAATAAGGTAGCACCTTTGATCGGACACTTCCCTTCGATACTATACTCTAACTTTGGATTGATTCGGTGGCCACCTTCGCTTTTGATTTCTTTGATTTTGGGGAGTTTGTTCGAGGTGGGCGGTAGCTGCGCGCTACACATTACCACCGACCCGGAAGCGTAATTGGTATATCTACCCTGGCATTGCCTAGTTGTGTCATGTCACCTACCATACCGAGCCTTCTACGAGTTTGGATTTCTCCCTAGCCCGTGTGGTATCCTCTGGTGGCTTCCCGATCAGGAAGGACTATGATATTGGATGGACTACTGGGACTTTTATTGTGTTAAGGGGGAGATTAGCTAACTCCTTAACGCTATTTAAAAGTAAGTTTATTTTACAATTAGGCACTATTATAATAGCAAAATATACTACATAGTAAATAGTTTAACGGATCCTTAAGAGATGTTAATCCCGAGCATCTTTTAAGTTACTGCACTCATATTTATCCCTGTTGATTTAACTTACATAAGATCTTTTAGTTCTGACTCGAGTGTTTTGTCTTTTCAATTCGCTCGGGTCAGTCCGAGCGTTTTAGGAATTGAAGATTTTATTCTGGAGGACGAAGACGAAAATTTGTAGTATTACTATCTACTATATTATTTCACTACACTATTTAATTCCGCTGCATTGGTATTTATTGGTATGTAAACTCTGACATTTATTGCATGAAGAAGAATCAAATGTTTTGTAAATAGTTTATGAACTGTATATTTATTATTATATTTTTTCCTTCTGCTGTGAGATTCTTTTTAGTTTTTTCTCTTCTCTGTTTTTCTTATTTACCCCATAACAATCCGCCCTACCGTATGGTTTGAATTGGCACGTGTGTCGATTTAAAGCATGCGAAAAGGCGGGATGTTACAGCGTGCCAGTACTGGACCTTCGGGTTATTTGCCATTGCAGCGTACTTGTCTTCGGACGTTTGCCATTGCGGCGTATTTGTCTTTGGACGTTTGCCATTGCGGCTTATTTGTCATTGCGGCTTATTTGTCTTTTGACGTTTGCCTTTGGGCGAGGTACCTATTATGTGAAACAGTACTCGGAAAAAATAGCACGTGCAAAACCTTTTTGAGATGATTTTTACCCTTGTATGTCGTCATTTTGGAATAGGTCCTTTGAACCATTCGGTGGCGATTACTTCGGGATTTTGGACTCTTGGGAGTTCTTTTGAGGTTTTCATTGCCTACACTGGCGTGTTGAGATTTGCCTTTCGGCGTATATGTATATTGAAATTGCCTATTGGCGCTATTTATGGGATTTGCCTTTTGGCGTTGTATGATATTTTTATCTCTTTGTTGACATTTGCCTTATGGCTTATGTTGAGATGGCTTTTGCTTATGTTTTCCTTAGAGTTGCCGATATGACGGGTTTGGGAATACTCTTTTAGGAGTTTACATTATATTATTCCCTAAACCATTCTTATTTGATTTATGATTGCCGATGATATGAGGCATGCTACATTTTAGTGATTCATGAGATTTTTTTGTCCCTTTTGTGTTTTATGCTTATTTAAGCAATCACATTCTATCACCTAGTGCAATTATATATGCCATACATGATGCGTATCCTCCACATGTCTATGGTTAACTTTCTTATTGTTTCTTCTTGTTTAAGAAGAACATCACTATGATCTATTATTCCGCTATCATCTTTTACTAATTCGTTTAGCTAGACTGACCCGTGTATTTTATACTCGGGTCAGACCGAGGTGTTTCAGGTTAGGTACTTTTGGACTTAGCCTATTCTGCTTCTGCATAGACTATTCTGCTAGCTCGTTTTGTTGTAGGTTTTTGTGTAGTCCTTTTTGGTTTTCTACTCTGATATGTATATTCTTTTGACATGTGTTTGTACTGTGGTCGTCATACCACATATGTGATGTATCATTTTGTATACTTTGTGATGTATCTGTGTATGTGTGTATCTATGGGATTATCTGTTGTTCTGTGATGTGTTTTACATTTGAGTTATTGATAGATCCTATAGGAACCTATGGCTTTGTATTAAGTATTTAGTGGATATGTCGATCCACTTGAATCAGGAAAAAAATGGCATTGTCGACGTATTCAACAGATATTTAAGACAAGGCTATAGATGGTCGCTCCTATCCAGCCCTATTCTCTGCATTAACATACATTATTACCTAGTAATGCTCTTTGTTAATGTGGGTCTCGGAGTGGGGCGTTATACCTTGTACATCTCTTTCATATATTCCTTGTGACTTTCACAATATATTCTTATTTGTTTCATAGAAAATTGTACCATTATTCTTTTCATTCCAATAGATTAAAGCAAGTTTAATTTATACTTTCCTATGATAAACATTTTCTTATATTTATTTAAATAATAGGTGCATTCACAAATTACTTTATTTCTATTCATAGAAGTTACCTTTTTAATATACGTCTTTATTTGGGTTAAGACAGATGTTGCGTAAAACACCGTTATTACAACCCAAAAATACTAGTGTATGAATTTAATTAAAAATAAATACTAATAATCCTCACATATTATGTAAAAACATTCCTCTTGGGAGTTATCTACTATCACAATAGTGTTATAATCTGTGCTTCTTTTATTTTTCACGAAAACATCTATTACAACAATAAATGTTGTAATATATGTTTTCGATACTTAATACACTTTATGTTTTTATATTTAAAATCTTTGTTTACTTACAAAGAAGCTAATGAGCTATATACGCTCTATAATTCTTCAATTTTTTTTACCTTTTCAACAAAATTTATATCATATAAAAACCAATTTTAAATTTCATGCCATTTTTAAAAAAGATCCAATATTTACTTTAAAAACATTGACAATTATACTTTTCAACTTTTCTAATTCAATAGTTTTATTAGGCAAAATATAAAATGGGTTTTCTTCTCGTTACCCTAGGAGTATCCTTCCTAAATTTTGGTAATCCCATTTTCTTACAAAAATCTTTTACTCTAATCCTCTTTGATGCATATATTTTTACTCTAAGTCACTACCATTAAATCTACTTACATGAAACAATTATAATTTCTGCAATTATCTACACATAGGCTTTCTTCTTTTCTTATCAACAAAATCTATTGTGCACCTCCAATCCTTTCCTACCTCTCTTTGGATTTCCTAAAAAACCATTTCTCAAACTCCTACCATGTGTAAACCTTCTCTATGCCTTGAGAAAACACCTTTTTAAAGGCATCTGGGAAATTTCTGAAGACTGGAACTGAATCTAACTCTATTGACGATGAATCGAAGGGATAAAAGAAGCTCAACATGACTGGCTCCTATGGGTCGCAAGGAACCTCGATGGTCCTACTGCTGCATGTCTCTTGTCTAACGACTCTCCTCTCGCAGTCTAATATTGTTCCATAAGTGGATACCCAATCTATCCACAAAATCATCTCATACCATAAAAAACCCAATACATAGACGTCGCTCAACTCTATGCCTAGGATAAAAATTTTCAACCCCTACAAACCATAGATATGTGTGCCAATCCTCCTATGGGGTTTGAAACAACAATGGGGTCTACTACTAAAGAGATGTTTAAGTGCAAATAATCAAACAAAGAACTCGAAATGAAAGGGTGTGATGCTCCGGAATCGAAAAGAGTCGAAATGGAAAAATAAAGAATAGAAATCAAAACTTTCCATGTTGACTTTCCTACCTCTATCTGGTCCACTATTAGAAGGTGCTGCATTCAAAGCTTATACTTGCACCGTAGGTGCGCCTGCTCTCTACCCCTTCCTATGGGGACAATTCCAACTCATTTGACCGGTTTGTATGCAATTATAGCATTTTTGTTATCCCATTTTTTGGTCAAAACTGGAATATCAATGTTGTGTGCATTTCCACCATGACCGGAGCAAGAAGAAGCAAGCAAGCATACATAAGTCAGGGATTTCACTCAAGGTTCAAATATAAAAGTTCATTCGGTGAAGCCATGCGAGAGTCCATTCGGTGGTCAAGTTTCGTGTTTCATTCGGCATTAGAGGTTAAGGCTTCATTCGGCAGCTTCATCCGGCATTCCCAATGCCAAAGTCCATTCGGCATTCCCAACCCCCCAAGCCAAGCCGAACCAACTCACCTCTCATCTACCACCGAATCACCACAACTCCATGCACTACCGGACTAACTACTACTGGACCAACTCCATGCCAAGCCAATCCACTCACCACCGAATCACGTCCCACCGAACCAAACCAAGACCGAACCATCCAACTCCGAACCAGGTGACCACCGAACTAAGGCTTCTCCATCCTTCTCTCCAAGCACGACCGAACCAAGCTCCGCCGAACCAGATGTGCCAGTCCAGATTGCATCAGCCCAGGCCCGCCAGCAGCTATAAACATCCAAGACCCCTGCCCCCAGCCTCACTCTATAAATAGAGGGGCAGGGGTACAACAATGGCAGACAAGTTTGAGAGCTCAAGCTTGGAAGGAACTCTCAAACAACTTTAGATACTTGTAATCAAAGCTTTGTACTTGTAATCTAAAGAAAAAAGGAGAATAACATATAAAGTGGACGTAGGCACGTTCTGGCCGAACCACTATAAATCTGTGTGTCTTTTACAGTTTAGTCCCTGTTTTTATATATTTGCATAAATCACCCAAATCACTAAATACAACATAAAATCAACCAAATCATACGACTTTGGGTGTTTGCGACCATTTTTTACGCAAACATTTTGGTGCTTTCACTGAGAAGAACCAGCTCCCACTACATCGGATAGAAGTTGAATTTGAAAATCTAAGAGTTCAGATCTAAGAGTTATGACGAGACAAACAAGTAGAAGGCAGAGGCCAGAGAGAAGTGAACACCAAGGAAGTCAAGAGGCTTCCTCAGGAGGGAATCAAGCGTCGATCTTCATCACTAGGGATGAGATGGAGGCCATGATGAGAAGACAAGAAGAGATGATCCAGAACTTACTTCAACAAATTGGGCAAATTGGAGCACAAATCCAAGGAGCAACTGGGGTTCAGAACGGGGCAGGACCATCTGGCGCAGCACCAGAGCTAGGGGGCACTCACACAGA
Source organism: Allium cepa (assembly GCA_030765085.1). Classification (NCBI taxonomy): domain Eukaryota; kingdom Viridiplantae; phylum Streptophyta; class Magnoliopsida; order Asparagales; family Amaryllidaceae; genus Allium; species Allium cepa. Next base: position 362,458,153 of record CM060934.1, on the reverse strand, counting down.
GCATGTTGATCCGACCCCGGGAAGTGAGATGGGGGCATCCGAACCACCTGGTAGCAATAGAGGAATGAACGTTCAGCCAGGGAGGCATACACATGAAAACTCCCGCGGACTTGGGGGGCAGGTCGAAGGCAGTGAACGAGAACTACAGCTTGGAGACAATGACAGATTAGCAGAGATGGTTAGAAGAGCTATGAGAGGCGGTTTAGTAAACAGAGACTTGGAAGATGTAAACAGGAGTCCTTTTTCTTCTGCGATTAGGATGGCTAGGAACCCACCAGAATTCAAGCTACCATCATTGGACATGTACAACGGGAAAACGGACCCCACGGTCCATCTAACGAAGTATATGAGACATATGAAAGTGCTGGGGGCATCAGAGGAGGTTATGGCCCGGTGCTTTCCACTGTATTTGACGGACATTGCAGCGTTATGGTTTAGGCAACTGGAGAGCGGCTCCATAGGAACATGGGCAGATTTAACTGAGAGATTCATGAGGCAATTCAGGGTTCATATTGCGAGACCCAAGAATGTGATGACTTTGGCAACCTTGAAACAGAAAACTGGAGAGACTTTGAGGAGCTTTCTAACGCGATTTAATGCGGCGGCAGCATCAGTGGATCGACCAGATCCATCTATGGTCATGATGGCGGCTGTATCTGGAATAGCTGGTAATACAGAATTCAAGAATTCATTAACCAAGGACCCGTCTATGAATCTGGGAGAGTTCTATCATGAGGCTGAAAAGTTTCTGCGTTTGGAAGATGCTAGTGCAGAAAGAGAGGAAGAAGATGACGTTTACGTAATCAAGAACGGAAACCCACCTGGAAAGGGTGCGGAAACTAGCAAAGGAAAAAGAAAGGCTGAGGATAATGATGACAGGACAAAGTGGCTACGAAGAGAACCACGCTTCACCACCCATTCAGAGCTGAATGAGAGTTTGGAACGGATTTATCAGGATACCAAGGGGAAGGTTCCGTATCGTAAACCAATGCGAAGGGATCCAACCTCTGACGAAAGAAAATCAGATAAGTTTTGTGTATTTCATGAATTGAATGGTCATAACACTAATGATTGCAGGCATTTGAAGGACGAGGTAGAAGGGCATATCAGGAACGGTATGCTTCTTCAGTATGTGAGGAGGCGAACTCCAGCGGTGGAGCCAGAGCGACCGCCCTCTACGTCAGCTAGAGGTGACCCTAGATCGGGGCACCATTTGATTATCCCTTGAATGCTTGATTAAAATAACGATGAACAGGTCGTAAGCTTCCACTAACGCAATTAAATCATTTACACATGTACGAGATCGCGAACGGTCTCCAGGCATGCTCTGAATGATCATTGACTGCTTCGGAGTGGGAACTTACACTTTGACATCCTTGCTTTGCTTTTGTTTCGATTTGAACATTTGAATTCTTCCTGTTTGGACATTTCTGCTGTAAGGTACTATTGCTTTAACATTTACAATTCTATGAAAAAATTATTTACTTGTATGCCCGTTGGATCGCGAACGGTCCACGAGCACCTATTGCATGGCAACGAACTGCCAAAGCCTTTGATTCGAAAAATTCCCCCAAACAATGACTCCAACACTGATAATATTAAGTCCCCCCCGGGCACACTCATTCGCCTCGAACGGCACCCGACTTCGAACAGTCACAATTCGCCTCGAACGGCACAACTCACCTCGAACGGCACAACTCGCCTCGAACGGCACAACTCACCTTACCTCAAATGGCTCGATCGCGAACGGTCGTCATTTGAGGTCCGCCACCTGATCACTGACTGTTACGCCTTACCTCAAATGGCTTGATCGCGTACGGTCGTCATTTGAGGACCACCACTTGACCGCGCACTGTCGCACTTTACCTCGAATGACTCGATCCCGAACGGTCATCATTTGAAGTTGAGCGCTTGACCTTGAACGGTCACATTTCACCACAGATGACTCGATCCCGAACGATCGATACATGGATTTACACACTTGACCGCGCACCGTCGCACTTTACCTCGAATGACTCGATCCCGAACGGTCGTCATTTGAAGTTGAGCGCTTGACCTTGAACGGTCACATTTCACCGAAGATGACTCGATCCCGAACGATCGACGCATGCATTTACACGCTTGACCGCGCACGGTCGCACTTCACCTCAAATGACTCGATCACGAACGATCGTCATTTGAAGTTAGGCGCTTGACCATGAACGGCCGCGCTTCATCCCAAATAGCTCGATTCCGAATGATCGTCATTTGAGGACATGTGAAACTACCAAGCTCTTTACAGGACATCAACGGGATATGAACATCCAGCTCATGGCATTACAAAACACGCCTTCCTATAGCAAGGCATATTTTGGGGGGCAAAGTGTTATCCCATTTTTTGGTCAAAACTGGAATATCAATGTTGTGTGCATTTCCACCACGACCGGAGCAAGAAGAAGCAAGCAAGCATACATAAGTCAGGGATTTCACTCAAGGTTCAAATATAAAAGTTCATTCGGTGAAGCCATGCGAGAGTCCATTCGGTGGTCAAGTTTCGAGTTTCATTCGGCATTAGAGGTTAAGGCTTCAATCGGCAGCTTCATCCGGCATTCCCAATGCCAAAGTCCATTCGGCATTCCCAACCCCCCAAGCCAAGCCGAACCAACTCACCTCTCATCTACCACCGAATCACCACAACTCCATGCACTACCGGACTAACTACTACCGGACCAACTCCATGCCAAGCCAATCCACTCACCACCGAATCACGTCCCACCGAACCAAACCAAGACCGAACCATCCAACTCCGAACCAGGTGACCACCGAACTAAGGCTTCTCCATCCTTCTCTCCAAGCACGACCGAACCAAGCTCCGCCGAACCAGATGTGCCAGTCCAGATTGCATCAGCCCAGGCCCGCCAGCAGCTATAAACATCCAAGACCCCTGCCCCCAGCCTCACTCTATAAATAGAGGGGCAGGGGTACAACAATGGCAGACAAGTTTGAGAGCTCAAGCTTGGAAGGAACTCTCAAACAACTTTAGATACTTGTAATCAAAGCTTTGTACTTGTAATCTAAAGAAAAAAGGAGAATAACATATAAATTGGACGTAGGCACGTTCTGGCCGAACCACTATAAATCTGTGTGTCTTTTACATTTAGTCCCTGTTTTTATATATTTGCATAAATCACCCAAATCACTAAATACAACATAAAATCAACCAACTCATACGACTTTGGGTGTTTGCGACCATTTTTTACGCAAACAATTTTGCCTTCATTTTGCTGTCTTTTTGCGTAATGACCAGTCACCTCACAACTATGGCACTTTGCTCATTGCTTGATGCTTCTGAGGGCCTTTCCTTTTAGACTTAGGAACCTTTTTAAGCTCTCCCTTCGGTTGCGAAGATACAGGCTGGACTCTCTATTGGTCTTCCAAGTCTAATAGCCTAAAATATTGCTCCATATCTTCCAACCTAGCTCGTGTCTCCTCGAAATCCTCCATGCCAGAAAATGTTTTGCCACCTATGCTAGCGAAGTCCTTGCACAGCTTAGAAAAATTGGCTGGTGTAGGTGGATTAAAGGGATTTCCACCTACCAGTATTGTATTGGGCATTTTCCCTTGCACCTTTGGTACCGTAACTTTACGGAACCAGTCAGCCAAATTATGGAAAGAAAATGAAATTTAGGCTTGAAAGGATCGAAAGAAGGTTGAACTAGACTTTGAGGGGATTTTTTGTAAAAACTCTTTTGCACTTGAAACTATTTCTAAGAGTTCCTAAGAAAATACTTTTAACACATGTTATTTTTGAAGAAATACCTTTTAAAATAAATTTTGAGGAATCCTATCACCTTAGGGTCAGATACCAAGTGATACACCCTATACCCCTGAATATGTCCAAAAGAACACATTAAAAGGCGTGATGCATTGCAGGCATTAAAAAACTAACAGAGACTAAGATTCACAAAACAAAAATAGGTAAAAACATAGGAAACTAGAATAATAATTTATTTAAAATAAAATTTTCATAATTTCTTCAAAATTAAGTCAAATATCGAATACAACATCCACATTCCAAAAACCATCATGTCTTAAAAAAAATTATTGTATCAAAATCAGAGTACATAATATCCTTCATAATAAGCTAGCACATAGAAAGAACAAAAGCTGAAAGAAAAGAAATACATGGTAGCAAACTCCTCCAAGAAATCTCCAAGAAACTGCAATCTACTGACTTCTCCCTTGATTGCCTATCGGGGGAAGGGAAAAATAAAGGAGTGGGTCAGACTAAATGTCTGGTGAATGATAGTAATTACTAGAGTCATTAAGCAGGATAAAAGTAATAGACTCTATAACATTCTAGCATAAAGAAGGATAATAAACGGAAATATGAAAGTGATAAACTTAAAATAAGTACGATTAAATATTGCTCATATGTAACTTTGATTGTTTGCACTTGTTCCTGATTTCTTCTTTGATTAGGCTAGATTCCTAATCTTATAATTAGGATGTACCCTAATTCTACCCTTTTTGATCAGCCTATGTCATGACCCGAATTTCAGCGTTTGAAAATCAACAACTGTACTTCACTTGTGCTCGAATGCCGCAGATTCAATAGTTGAAATCCGATTCATGCCGGAGCTTATAACACATTAACTACAACAATACAACGGAAGAAAATTGAATATATCATTGATACACAATATTCGATATAATAGTGATCCAACTGAATATCAACATTTATCAAAGATACACAAAAATAGAAAGAAAATATTCGATAGGGGAATACCAGCATTAACTTCAATAAAATTTTCAAGTGAGAAAGTGAGGACCCAATGGAATGCATCTCCATTGCCAAAGCTCTAAGGACTCAAATCCAAAAACTCGAACCACCATCATCTTTGTATTAAGAAAGGTCAGCCTGAATGCTAAAGAGAAGCAAATGCTATCGCCAAATCCAAAGGGAGGATGCTATCGAATTCTACACCTATAATATGATTATCTGAAAAATCCAACTCTAAACTGCCCGTGTGGAAAATTGTGGACACCCAGAGTTTAAAAAGGGAACAATAAACTCTATGTTAGTCATGGGACTGGTGTGAGCAAACGAAAACAATTTTATCTTTAGAAAAGCAAAAAAAAAAGAATTTAAATGAAATCCGCAATGCTTTTTGGAAAATGAAACTACCATAAGGCCTCCCGGCACACACACCATGCAGTCGCACACTTGGGGGAGATTTCTCCTTATAATAGTTAAACATGCTTGATACACGAAAACCCTTTTGATATTATTATTAGTTCATAGTGTAGAAAACCTTTCGAAAATATAATATTAATCTTAGCCAGCATATGTACCATTACATTATGCCTGCTATAGCTACCATTTAAGAATGGAAGGTTATACAACTACAATCGTAAAGGATGCGTATTTGTGATTGGATTTCCAACAAATGGTCAGGCTAAGGAACTTCTTGGGCCACATGGGAATGCCTCTAGAGGGACGCCCCGAGAACCTAACCGGATCTCTGCCAACACAAGGCCGGGTTACCTCTGTAACTAGGTAACACCACACAAGTATGCCACCCCCGGTCGTTACCGACCTTTATCCGAGCGCTCGACACCAACAACCACAAAGCAATGTATTGGCAGTAACCACATAGGTTAAATATCTGGGCTCCATACCATGATACCACCTTTTTCCAAAAGAAATAGACATACCCTAGGGGCGCGACCCCTAATAACCTTGCTGCATCTTTCCTGTTTCGACCATTTCCAGGTTGTGAGGTCCGACGAGATCTCGTCCATAAAGCTACGCTTTATACAAAAGCCATGCTTCGATCAACACATGAACAGCAGCACTTCGTATGCCACATTACCAAATTGAGAATGTATCACTAGTAACCATCAACTACGTAACTTCTGAGCTCGTACGTCTTAGAGAAGGGTGTTAAGCTAAGAGAATAAATTCTCCACCACCAAATAGAAATGTATTTGATAGAAACCAGCTTTACATCTCAAAGTGTAACGTCAGACACACATCCATATACAAGTCTGTTCCAGGTTAGAACAGAACCGAAGGCACTTCCAAAGAAGCCCTTGCAATCCGGGTATTCACAATCCCGATCGGACTCCCCACGCATATGGAGATCTCTATACGGTAGCTACTCGGTACAGAGTCATTCGACGGGTAATCCTTTCATTTTTGAAAATACCTGGTCTTCACCACTGGTCTTCAAATGCTATCTATATCATCGTATCATAATTCGGAATGGGTTTTACGACACAAACTCCTCTCCCGGCTAAACCGAATAATGAACACTTAATTTAAAAGCATATGGATATTGGGATCCCAGTTAATTCACAACTTAAAGCCCCAAAACCTTTCTTCAAATGGTTTAAACAAATTACCATTTTTTAAATCTTTAAACCAGAAAGATTCACTTCACAAAGTTCACCAATCTTTTACAAAGGTTGATTCATAACTTTCAAAACTATGCCAATTCCAAATCTTTTATATAAAAGATACACCATTAAGATCCACTTTAATTTGAAAACAAAGTTCAATAATCTTTAAAAAAGATTCATTCATAGCTTTCCAAACATTTTCATTTTAAATTTGAAACCCTTTTTAGCAAAAACTGGAAATCCTTTCTTTATTAGAAAGCTATTATCAATTGAAAACAAAGAGTTTTCGTTTCGGGAAAATCCGATCAAATATACACAAGTTGTAGCCCTTAAAGTATAAACTTGGATTAAATTTAAATTTCCAAAATAATATTCTTAAAATGGTTTAAAACCCATATAAATACATTATATAACTTGTATAACCTTTCTAAACCAAAATTCCCAAACATAGAATTCAATTTTAAAACTTGAATTCAAATTCAAACTATTTAGTTTCCAAAACTTTATCAGGTTATTCAAAATAACTTTTATCTTTGAAACTCCTTTTCAAAAGCTTTTCATACCCAACCCAACTCTATTTCAAGCAATTTGGATTAAAAATTCAATCTTTAAATAAAATAATATTTAAATTCTAAATATCTATGACTTAACCGAATCCTCATGAAATCCATATTTGTGTGTGTATGGTGTAGTCTAGGGGTTTCACACAATAGTGCAACATCATCAATCATCATATATTCAATCATATCAATATCGATAAGTGATATAATCTATAACGCTTATCTTCCATTCACAGATTCATAGATAAAGAAAATCATCACAAATAAATAAATTATATTTATCACAGCTCAAATCAAAATAATTCATATCATAAAGTATCACACATCAGGGATATCAAACAATTCAACATTCAATAGAATTCAAACATCCATAAGTAAGATCAATAAATTATCTGATTAATTTAAATCGGATTAATTACTAATCTAGGTTAATTAACATTAATTAATTAAATTTATTTTAATTAATTAACCTTTAATAATAAATTAATTAACCTTAAAACATTAATTAATTAATCTCAATTAATAAACCAGTTAACCTTTAATCATCAAATAATTAACCTTTTAATTATGTAATTATCCTTTAATTAATTATCCTCAATTAATTACATTAATTTATCAACCTTAAGTTAGTTACGTAATTAACTGAACCTTAATTAATTACCATTTAATTAATAAAATTACAATAAGTGATTATCCTTAATCACTTTCATTAATTAATTAACATTAATTGATTAATTATCCTCAAATTAATTACTTTAATTAATTAACCATATTAATTAATTATCCTTTAATTAATCATTTGATTAATCAACTTTAATCATTAATTAATTACTTTTAATTAAGTAATTATCTTTAAGTAATTAATTACCCTTGAATTGCTTATCATTTATTAACTTTTAATAACAAATTAACTAATCAACTTCTAATTACATTAAGGTAATTAACCTTTAAGTAATTACATTAATAAATGATCCTTTAATTACTCAAGGCCTTGATTAACTTGATATAACCCACTTATCCTAATCACTTGCTTAATCACATCATCAGTTTCTATTTGAAAACAATTAAGAATATATTCTAATATAATTATTCTAATATAATTATTCAAAACCTGAAAAAACAATTTTAAACATATTTTAACTTTAAATTCAAATCATTGGAAATTGTTTTTAAAACTTATTTATAATCCTTGATTTGAAAACTTGGTTCATATTTTCTTTTAAAAACTTATTTATATTAATATACTTTAAACTTAATTTTAAAAACTTACTTTACCTTTAAAATTTCAACACTTTATATTGTTTTTGAAACCTTTAAAGAAAACCTGAACCAAATGCTTGAATGCCCGAGCCCAATCTTGAGCTTGACTTCGAGTTTCCCTTCATTTCCCTTTGCTTCAAGTTTTACGCGACATTCTTCATGACGAACCCGAGTAACCCATCTTCTTCCCAAACTCACAATCCATCATTGATACACATTGACATCGCGTGCACATGTACAGGCTATGGCAGTGGCTCCGACCGTTGTCGATGCCCTCGACGCGTCATCTACGACCATCTCAAACCAATCATGCACCCAACTCCGATGAATTCACCATAGAATTTGAAAACGAGATATCAAATCCTACCTGGAATAACATAGTCAACTAAACCAGCCCTTTTGCCGACGATCCCAGCCATCATCGTCCATGCCATCCCGAACAAGGTTGCCCTGACGACCCACGAGCCTATTCCCTTCAGTGCGATCGAACTCGATATGCTGTCGACGACGAAATTATCGTCTCTTCATATTGAACAAAACTGGGTTAAAAATCCTATATCCACGTCGCCTGATCACCACGGTGATCGAGAATTCCAACCACCTTTTTTCATTGATCCATGACCTCCAATCCATCTTCAACATCAATCACGACCACGATTGCCTTGCCAATCGTCGGCAATTTACAAAAATGCCTTTTCTAGTCATCTTAAAAATTTGCAACCATCACTTGCTTAAAAATCATAAGACCTCCACCAAAAATTATTATTTTGAAATACGAACATGATTATATTATCAGATTATAAAATTGAAACACTCTAATTTTCCAATTTATGAAGATTTTACTGTAATTAAACATTTTCACAATATTTATTAGGCAATTTGACTTGGAACTATTTTTAAAATCAATGTTGCATTGTTACTAACATTTTCCATTTAATAATCATATCCTAAAAGGAATTAAAGCAAGTGATTTTGATTTTTTTATTTGAATGGGTTAGTCTATTGTACCAACAGAGACACGCATCTTCATCCATTCCAACATGCACAACCATTTTCATGTATATACATACATGCAGATATATTCACACTAGCATAATTACATCAAAACTTCAAGTATAAATCAAACATCAAGAGATATATCAAGTTCAAATGGTTTGCTCACCTGGATGGGTTGTGAATAGAGGACAGATTTTGAGTTTTTAAAAATCTGAAAGCTGGAACACTTTGATTTGGAAATTTGAGATGATATGGTCACAAGCTTCAGATTCAAATCCTCTGAACTTGTTTTAGTTCTGGATTTCGAATTTGGTTTTGATTTTCATTTTGTTTTTTATTCTTGAAGCTTGATACAGTTGAATTCAGATTGCATGCTTTGATTTGAGAACTTGTTTCAATGTTGAATCTGCTTTGTTGATTGTTTTAGGTTGATGAAACTTGGATGTTTGCATTGAGTTTGTAGTTTTGTTTACAGGTTATCATTTCTGGTTTGTATTTCCTTTTGTTTTCTAGGTTTTACATTTTTTTCTTTCTTTTTTTTGCTTTTTTATCTTCTTTAATTTGAATGCATGAAGGAAAACAAGAAACGAGAGAGATAGATGAGCATATAAACCTTGTTTTAATTTCATTCATTAATTTTTAAGAAGAATTTACACTTGTCAAATTGCATTATAAAACATTTACACTTGTATGATCCAAATCATGTTATGCTAGCACTTGTTATTATCTTATCTTCCTGTTTTGCACTTGTCTTAAACAAGAAATTTATGTTTTAAGCCTTTTATTGAATTTATTTATAACTTTGTTTTAAACCGTCACTTTATTTTAATTTATAAAACATGTTTTATGTTTTTAACCCTTGTTTGAATTAAATACTTATGTTCATATTTTAAACACTTTAAATAATATTTTAAATATAACTTTATATTATATTTCCATTTAAATAAATACATTTCTTTATTAATGATTTATATAATCTTTTAAAGAAAAGGGTTTTAAAATTTAATTATACATGAATAATATATTAGAATTTAATTCTTAATTAGCCTTTGAAAAATTTATTATATCAAATTCAAAATATCATTTTCAAATCAAAATACATATTTAATATAATTAGATTACAAATTCTTATTAACTTAAAAATAAAATTTTAATTCCAATTTATTTCCAATATATTTATTTTTGTATTTCAAATTCAAATTTCAAATTACAAATTTATTTATATAAATAAACAAGCACATATCTTGTTTAATTTGGAAAATATCAAATTTATTCATAATTTAATTCCAAAAATTAAATTAATTTTCCAATTTGAATTTGATTTAAAAACGGGAATGTTACAGCCTACTACTCTATAATACCTTTCTGTGGACTAACAGTTGTATAACTCTCTACACAAAATGTTACTATGGTCAAGACGACATATATAGCTCCTTATGAAGAAGGCAATGATGTCTACTAAAGATATCTATACTAAGCGCTTGGAACTCATAGCTGTTACTATGCACCAGTAAATGGAAGTCGCATACGTAACTACCACCATTCTCGTGCTACCGTTTTCTCCACCTATTGGGTCTTCTTATTACCTCCAACGTCCAGCATAGCATGTCGTTCATCTCACCTCAGGCTAATGTGAGATCACCGTGTGCCCATAGAAACTATAGGGGAAAAGCTGTTGGTACTGGGCCTTCATCCAAACAATATCTATTTGCACCCCTTATCCAAATCCCCCATGATTTGGACTTCTATTTGGTCCAATTACTACCATTCTTAGCATAAGCGTGCCCTCATCTCACTTCATACTTATGTGAGGAGTTATGTCTAATAGGGAATGCTATATGGTACAGGTCCTACTTTCATTGTTTATTAACTTAGATAAATCATTTAAATAAGCCTTTATTATCATTTTTACTTTCTACGCTTATTAATTTATTCCATGTCTTAAAATAAGCTCCATTCTATTCTTTTTATTACAACCTAAGTCATAATCATGCTTATTACTTAACCCAAGGTCTAATTGTGAAAATAAGCTCTTTCATCATTTACTCTTTTTAGTTATAATTCTACGTCATAACTAAGCCAATTAATCAATCCAATTCTAGTCATAATTAGGCATAATTTCAGTTCAATTCTACTTATATTACAGTATTTATAATTTACATCTCATAATTATAAATAGGCCAATCTCTTTAATTCAGTCCTATTAATATCATAATTAGGCATAATTTTAGTCTTATTTCCATTTTACTACAGGCTTTATAATTTACATCTTATATTCCATTATTTCATTCTCCTTACAATTTAATCTATGTTCGCGTTAATCTTATTCTATTCCGTATGCAAAAAAGAAGGAATAAAAGAAAACTGAAAATAGAAGAAAATCCAAAACGTATAAAAAATATGTAAATAACTTATAAATAATAGTAAATAACTAAAATACTGTAAATAAACTATAAATAATTGGAAAAGTTATAATTAACAGAAATAAATTAAAATTACTGAAAAGAATAACTGAAAGGAAATAGACTGAAAATAATTCTAAAAACCGTAAATAAACTACTGAAAAGGCTATTCTTAAAATCGTAGCAAAACAACAACTATTGGAAACTCTATTATTTTAAATTACTTAAAGAAATCTTAAAATAGTTATAATCACTCATCTCTGGTCCTTAGCTCTTTCATTTAGGTCTTCACGGATTTGCTTGGTGTTGTTAAAATATTTTTATTAAAAAGATTCTCTCCTTGGAAAATTATTCCTTTTAGGATCCTTCCTAAAAAGGTGAACCCAAGCAGATAGAATCTAGAATGAGAAAAGTGTTAAGCCTAGGGTCTTATTTATAAGTGTAGAAGTAGATCTCAAACTATTGGATTTGGGGGTTGAATAGGATGCGACCACGTCATAGGCTGAGTAAGAGCCATCCGATGGAAGCACGGAAGGACCTGATGGAATAAAAGAATGCAAAACAATATGTATGAAACTTCTGCTGACTCATTTCTACGTCAAACCTCACAATATACCATGTCAGTGCCTTATCTTATATTTAGTTCAATTAATTACACCCTCAACAATATACAAACTATAAATAACATTTTCTTCTCCTCAATTAATTTCTAATTTGTGCATTTTATTTCAGGTTAAAATTCAATGTGTCTCTCTTTATTCGCATGTTTCATTTTCAGTTTTGAACATCCCATTTTGTCACGATCCGAAATCCAATGTTCGAAAATTGACACTAAATACCTCATTTGTATTCAACTGCCAAAAATTCAAAAATCGAACTCCAGTCGGAGGAGCTTATAACAACATCAGATGAACATAAAATAGCGAATACAGAATGAATATCATGCATTACATAACATATACAACATCAACATAATATCCGTTACTACATCAGAGTATTTTTATACAAATATCACAACTCCAAATGGAACATCATAATAGTACAACAAGTGATTATATATCCAAAATGTCTTCGAAGGAATGAAGCGATAGTGAACTTCCAAAACCTAAACACCTGAGATCCCAAAAGCTTCTAAAATATCTCCAAAGCAAAAGCTTCAAAATACTGCTAACACCAGAACACGGAAACCTGCTACTAGGCTGCCCGTTTAGAAATTATGGGCACCCAGAGTTTAGAAAAGAAACAATAAACTTCGGGTCAGTCATGGGACTGGCATGAGTAAACAAAAACAGTTGCTTTTAAATAAAACATATTTATAAAAGAAAATCGTTATGCTTTTTGAAAATGAAACTACCATAAGACCACCCGCCACATACACAATGCAATCGCAGAATTGGAGTAGATTTCTTCTTATGATAGTCAAATATGCTTGATATGAGAAAAATTCTTTGATATTATTACTAGTACATAGTGTAGAAAACATTTCGAAAATATAATATTAATCTTAGCCAGCATAGACATTTCGTACTATGCCTACTATAGCTACCATCTAAACAGTGGTGATCATCATAAGTAAATGGCAGGTTATACAATTAAAACCGTACTGGGTTTGTATTGGGAATTGGATTTCCAACAAATAGTCAGGCTAAGGAACTTCCTATTGCCACATTGGTACGCCTCTGGCGGGACGTCCCGAAAACTTAACCAGCTCTCTACCAACACAAGGCCGGGTTACCTCTGTAACTAGGTAACTACTACTCGAATATGCCACTCCTCGGTCCTTTAGGACCTTTATTCGAGGGCCCTCTATCACAAAGCAACAACCACACAGTAAATGAGATTGAAGCAACTACATAGGTAAATATCTAGGCTCCATACCATGACATCACCTTTTTCCAGAAGGAATGACATACCTTAAAGGACGTGACCCTCATAACCTTGCCGCATCTTTCCCGTTTCGATCATTTCCGGGGTGTGAGGTCCGATGAGGTCTCGTCCATAAAGCTACGCTTTACACAAAAGCCATGCTTTGATCATAAATGATCGACAAATGATCATCAACACACATCAACACTTAGCATGTCACACTACCAAATTGAGAGTATATCGCTAGTAACGTTCAATTACGTAACCTCTGAGCTCGTACGTCTCAGAGAAGGGTGTTAAGCTAAGTAAATAAATTCTCCGCCACCAACAGATACATTTTTGTGATTTTTCACTTTAAAATATAAAGGTTTTCAATACTAGTAGTAAATATCAAAACTCTTTTATCAAAATGATTTCAACACTATTTTATTACAAAGCTCGTTTCTTAAACCGTTTTCCAATCTACTAGTATATACAAACCTTTACCTCACTCGTATGAGAAATCTAATTAAACGACTTAGTAAAACAGGTGGTATGAAACGCTTGCATTTACTTCGTCGGTTAATTCTTAGACTTGTTCGATTGAATCTCTTGTGACAATTTTCTAGTGGAGATCTACAATTTGTTCGTAAATATTTAAGTTAAGCTAGTGGTTATGGGACATGAAGCTAAGCTCATATATTTACTAGCTTAGTGTAATTGACACTTCTTGATGATTTATGTTGATCATTTTTTTGATTTAGACTAGCGATATGCTATGTTTCTTTGTCCACGTAGGGGACGGTACCTCGTTTTATTGAGTTTCGTCTCACTTCTTTTATAGGCTAACGACCTATGTATTATTTGGAGTTTTGACTCAATTTTTGTGGGCTAGCGACCATGTTCTTTTATGGAGTTCGGTCCATCGGACGTACCTTTGTACTACGTTGTTGCACCAGCTTATCAGGATCATCAGGCGTACCGTTGTACTACGCCGGTGTTTCGAGTTATTCGAGTTTCAGGTTCCTCGGGCGTACCGATATTGTACTACGTCGTTGCACCGGCTCTATGGTTAGCGACCATCGGATAGCGTCTTGTTTGTGATACACGTGTTGGTGAATTTTCATTCTCCCGTTTTGTGATAGGCCTCCCTCTTTTTGTGATTTCTGGATTTCTATTGATGATTTCTAAAATTTGTGATCCACCGGCTTTTATGATTGGCATCGATATGATGTCGATATTTTTGACTTGGTGAATAAAACTAAAGGGTATGACATTCTTGTGATCTTTGAGAAGATTCTTGTGATATTGATTAATCTCTGGTTGATTTTCAATTACATAATTATCATAGTATGGCTTTATGGTTATCTTACGTTTTTGTCATACCTCTTATTCTATATCATTTTATCTGATATTTATAGTTAGACTGATCTGTTTATTATTTTCTTGTTAAATATTACTCGGGTCAGACCGAGATGTTGCAGGTGCTTCTGCTTGACTTCTCATATGGGATTATTATCCTGACTTTTGGCTGACTACTTAGATTAGTAGTTTTTGGTTGTGTACATTTGAGATATAGACTCATTGATGTATACTTATTCTTTTGTATTGCACTTGTAACTATTCTTTTGTGATATTGTGGATCATGTTTGACCACTACTCTGATATACATTTTCATGTGTAATATTCATATCTGTTTCCGCTTTTGAGATATGAACTTCTGTGACTGATTTATGTTATGCTTAATTCAATATTTGTTTCCCAAGATATTATAGCCACTATGTAGTAGCTTTGAGTTTGCGTCGGTATGTCGGATTCCCTCTTGAAATGCAACTTATATTTTTATCTGGTATATCGGTACACGCACAAAGCAATTAGAGGGATGGTAGCTCCGCAACAGCCTTATTCTCCCCGCTAGTTCACGGCATTACCTCGTAGTGTCCTTGGCTAGCGTGAGTATTGAGGTGGGGGCGTCACAGCTTGGTATCAGAGCCAAACTTTGGAACAGTGTAGAATAATTTAACAAGGATCATCATCCTAAGTCCATCTTAGGAGTCGTGACTTAGGATTTAATTCATGTCTTCGTACCGTTCTATCCTAATTTCTTTTATGATTCCTTGTTTTAACAATCATTAATGTTAGATATTCAATTTGTGAATAACCTTTTTCTTATTCCATCTTCTTTCTTAAGGAAGAGAAATGGTTAGACCAGGCCGTCCCAGCATCGGTCAATCTAGTGCTACTCCCCAAGATGGAGTATTTATGTCTGCCTAGCAGCTTTTAGATCTCGTGAAGAATGCTCAAGCTGCCGGACCCAATCCAGAGCCTACCCACCCTAAGTCCGGATTTGCACGTTTGTGCAGTGACTATACCAACTTGGGTGGGAAGCCATTTTAGGGTTCCGAAAGCTTCATTCAAGTCCAAGCTTGGCTCAAAACATGCAATCGCATCTTTACTCGCATGAATCTAATTGATCTTCACCGTGTCCAAGTGGCTTCAAGTATGCTCCAAGAAAGAGCAATAGACTGGTACGAGCTTCTGATTTCTGAAACAAATGAAATGGATCTTACTTGGGAGAAATTCCGGGAATGATTCGAGTTAAAATTTGTGCCAGAAGCTGAGAAGGTGACATTGGCTCGCCGTTTTATAGACCTTGTTCAAGGTGAATCCTCCGTGGCAGATTATGTCGCATCCTTCGAGTCGCTTTCTAAATACGGGGTCGAGTACATAAACACTCCATTGAATAAGAACCAAAGATTTGTTTATGGCTTGAACAAAAATCTCAAGAAGCCATTACTTCTAAAATTAGAAATTTCTTTTAATCAACAACAAGAAAAGGCCTAATAAGTCCAAAGGCCCTTATCCCAATAAAAAAGGGAAGCAAGCAACTCCAGCAGCAAAGACTTCTTCCTCTAATAGTGGGCAATGCTACAACTGTGGTTCTAAAGACCATTATGCCAATAGATGTCTGAAACCTCTCTTTTGTCGCTATTACAAAAGTTCGGGTCATCTTTTATCTTCATGTCCAAACTTCAAGGCAAGAAGAGGGAAAGTTAAATGTTGCACAAGCCCCTAGCAACACTTCTCGTGGTCAAGGTATTTCTCATTCTATCCTTGATGGCATTATTTTATTTCATGATCAACCTATTCGAGTTTTTTTTTGATACGGGTGCGTCCCGTTCTTTTATATCTAAAGAACTTGTTGATACTTTTTCTTTAAGTGTTGTTGCTTTAATGACTTCTTTGAGAGTTGCGAATCCGGTTGGTGGATCCGCAACAATTAGTTTGCTTTGTAAAGGTGTCGAGATTATTTTGTGTGATTTTTCTTTCCGAGCCGATTTGCATGTTATGCGCTACTTAGGATTTGGAATGATTTTGGGAATGGATTGGCTTAACCGCTATGAAGCTCAAATCCTATGTCCTGAGCGGACTATTCATCTTCGATATCCTTAATCTGTTAAGCAGATTTCTGTTGATCTTAAAGATTCGGATTCCAACTTGGTTGCATCTTTATATTCTTTAAATCCTCATGATGACGATAATGATGATGAGGAAGATGTCATTTCTCTTATTCACGTTGTTCGTAAATTTTCCGACATATTTAAGCCCGTTTTAGGATTACCACCTAAGCGAGCAATTGAGTTCAAAATTAATCTAATCCCTAGAGCTCAACCTATCACTCGTCCTCCTTATCGTATGTCCAATAAAGAAAATGAGGAGATGCGCAAACAATTATCCGAATTGGAGATGAAGCAATTTATTCGCTCTAGTTCCTCTCCTTGGGGAGCTTCAGCTATTTTTGTGAAGAAATCCGATGGTACACTTAGGCTTTGCGTTGACTACCACAAGCTTAATGATCTTACTATCAAGAATAAATATCCTTTACCTCGGATTGATGATCTATTTGATCAACTTAGTGGTGCTAGAGTCTTTTCACAATTAGACTTAGCAACCGGTTTTCATCAGCTTCGTATTGTAGAGGAAAGCATTCCTTTGACATCGTTCCGCACTCGTTATGGATCTTATGAATGGATTATTATGCCATTCAGTTTAACGAATGCTCCGTCTTATTTCGTTGACCTTACGAATAGAGTTTTCAAAGACTTCCTCGATCAATTTGTTCTCATCTTTATTGATGATATTCTTTTGTATTCTAAAACCGAGGAGGAGCATGAAAAGCATCTTCAGATTGTGATGGAAACTCTTAGGATCAATCAATTGAAAGCAAAATTCTCTAAATGCCACTTTTGGCAATCTATTGTGAAGTTTCTTGGTCATATTATTTCCGAATCTGGAATTTCCGTGGATCCTTCAAAGATTGAAGCGATTCAAAATTGGAAGAGACCGGAGAGTGTGACATAGATCCGTTGTTTTCTTGGATTGGCAGGTTATTATCGCCGTTTCATAAAAGACTTTTCCAAAATTTCTGTGCCTCTTACTAGTTTGAAAAAGAAGGGAGTTAAATATATTTGGTTGGACTAATGTGAAGCTTCTTTTCAGAAACTAAAAGAACTCCTTTCCGATGCTCCTATTCTTGTTATTCCCGAAGGGAATCAAGATTTTATTGTTTATACCGATGCTAGTCGTGTTGGTTTGGGTGTCGTTCTTATGCAAAGAGAATGTGTTATTGCTTATGCTTCTAGGCAATTGAAGCCAGCCGAGACTAGATATGTCACTCATGATTTAGAGCTCGCGGCTATTGTTTTCGCCCTTAAAATTTGGCGTCGTTATCTTTTGGGAGAAAAATTTATTCTTTACACCGATCATAAATCTTTGAAATATTTATTTTCTCAAAAGGAACTTAATTTGCCTCAACAGCGTTGGCTCGAATTTCTTGCATCTTATGATCTTGATATTCTTTATACTCCCGGAAAGGGAAATCGGGTTTCCGATGCACTTAGTCGCAAGCAACAAGCGGTTGTTTCCATGATGATATCCAAATGGAATGATCTTAAGATTTTATCCACTTGTGAGATTAGAGATCGTGTATCCGATTTATGTTCATCTCTTATTTTATGTAGCCATGAGGCTTATCCCTCTCTTCAAGACTGCATTCTGGAAGCCCAAAGGTTAGATCCTGAATTGGCTCTTCTTGGCCAAAATTGTAGGGATAAAATTGATATTGAAGGTATGAAAGACTTTGATACTGATTCTCGTGGCGGCATTCGAAAATTTGGTAGACTTATCGTGCCAAATATTAGTGATCTTCGTAAAGACATTTTAGAAGATTCTCATCGTTCTAAATTTACCATTCATCCTGGTAGTAGTAAAATGTATGCGGATATGAAGCGACTTTATTATCGGAAGGGAATGAAATTTGATATTGCTAACTTTGTTAAGTGTTGCATGACTTGCCAACTTGTCAAGGCCGAGCATCAAGGGCCCGGTGGGTTATTGCAACCTTTAGAAATTCCAATTTGGAAGTGGGATCAAATTTCCATGGATTTTATTGACGGCCTTCCCCGTTCTCGTTCGGGTCATGATAGCTTATGGGTGATAGTTGATAGACTTACTAAATCCGCCCATTTTATTCCCGTTCGGTCTAACCGAACCGTTCCTCTTTTGGCCAAACTCTTTATTAAAGAGATTGTTAAATAACATGGAGTTCCTACTTCTATTGCTAGTGCTCGTGATCCATTGTTTACTAGTGGATTTTGGAAGAGTCTTCAAAAAGCTTTGGGAACGAAGCTTAATTTTAGCACTGCTTATCATCCTCAGTCCGATGGACAAACAGAGTGTGTGAATCAAACTCTTGAAGATCTTCTTCGTGCATGTGTTCTTGATTTTGGTGGAAGTTGGGAAGATCATATTTCTCTTGTTGAGTTTTCCTATACTAATAGCTTCCAATCTAGTATTTGTATGGCACCTTTTGAGGCACTCTATGGAAGGCCATGCCATTCACCTTCTTGTTGGCTTGAGGCCGGTGAGAAGCTGTTTTTAGGTCCATATTTTATTCGTGATTCCACAGAAAAGATTGATCTCATTCGTCGTAGGATGAAAGAAGCCCAAAGTAGACAAAAATTCTATGCCGATAACCGAAGAAGAAAATTAGAATTTTCTGTGGGAGATCTTGTGTTTATTCGTGTTTCACCTATGAAGGGTGTTGTACGTTTCAGTCGATCGGGAAAGTTAGCACCTCGATATATTGGTCCATTTCCCATCACTTAACGTATTTCTTCGTGTCTTATCGCCTCTTATTACCGGCTCAATTTTCTTCTATTCATGATGTGTTTCACGTTTATCAATTACGGAAATGCCTTCGAGATTCCCATTCTATTCTTGAGCCCGGTGTTGTGGAAGAAATTAAAGTTTCGTCTAATTTAACTTATGAGCAACATCCTATTTGTATTATTGCTTCGGAGGTCAAACGCCTTCGAAATAAAGACGTCCCACTTATGAAAGTTCAATGGTCCTCAAATCCTAAGGACTACTCTTGGGAATCTAGAGAATTCATCGAGCGCACACATCCGGACTTACTTTCTCGTGCTCTTTGAGGTGAACTTTTTATTTCAAATTTCTTTTCTGTTGAATATGCTTTTATGGTTGTTACTTTATATTTTCTTCTTAAATATTGCGAGGACGCAATTTCTTTAAGGAGGGGAGTCTGTAACTACCCGCATATTTTACGATTGAGTATTTAAATATTTTATTTAAATATTTCATCGTTAGTCAGATTATGGTTCGAAAAGCTACTTTTTGCAAACGGTCAAATTAGGACTCGAGACTACCACCATTGAGTTCAAAATGACTTTTGCGATCTTTTTAAGTATAAACTTCGATATGTTTGGAGATAGTAGAATTTTGCTACTTTTTCACTTAGGGCTTTGGTTTTGTTTCAGCCCATTAGACCCAAGCTTCACCCCTCTTCTCTTCATTACTTCCTTTCTATTTCATAATACTCAAGCTTTAGCAACAATGGAGAGAGGAATGGGAAATTAAAACTCCAAGCCCTAGTTTCCATTTACAAATCAAGTTCTAGCCCCAAATCGATAGAAGAAGCTTTGGTAAGCCTCCTCTTCTTCTTCTCCAACTCATTCTCTTATCAATTTCAGAAATTCCTAAACCTAATTTAGGAAATGTTTCTCTTTTTAGCTTAGATTCAAGCTTGTTGGGTTGGAATTGAAGAGTGATTGTCTTTGCCTTTGCTCTATAGCTTCTTCTTCATTTGTTTTGGGTTCAAAAGTGAGATTTTTATCTCACATCTTAGTCTATAATTATCTTCGATTGCTAGGTATCAATTCCTAACATTTATTCTTATGCAATTGACTTTGGTTTGGATTGATTTGGTGTATATTCTAATTTTTGGTGTTTTGAAATCAAAATATATGAAAATCCTATTATGGATATTAGGACATTGATATTTGAGGCGTATCGAAGAGCCGTTAAGGCTGGGTTGTCGTGTGGCGTAAATCCTTAGTCGTCATTTGCTCGACCGATCGCTTCCGATATTCATTTGGCCATTTTTGGTCGAGGTTCAGGAAGTGCTATGAATTCCAGTTTCAGACGTCTGAATCTGGAATTTCAGACGTCTAAATCTGGAGTTTCAAACGTCTGAATTGGATCGATTTCAAACAGAAAGGAAATAAGCTAAAAACACCTATTTCAGACGTCTGAAACATTTGGTTCAGATGTCTGAATTACGTTCTAGAAAACTTCTAATTTCCAGACTCAGACTGAACCACCTATTTCAGACGTCTGAATCTGCTATGTTTTGCCTGCTTGCCTATTTTTTTTAAGAATTCCAATTTTATCGATTCGTGTTGATTCCCATTTGTGGTTATTGTTTGCACCAAAATTGGTTATAACACTCTTCGGGAGTCGTTGAAGAGATAATAATGTAGAATATAGATTCAAAACGAATATTATCTAACAAAAACTCCAATCGACAATGAAGTAAAGGCGTAGAAAAGCGATTTATAGTGGTTCGGCGTGTTGCCTACGTCCACTGTGAAGTTTCTTGATGTTTTATTGATTCTCTTTCAATGATTACAAGTTGCTACAGCAATCAACAGCAAGTTACAACTGGAAAATTCGAAATCAACAGCAAAATTATGATGTAGGATGATGGAGGTCTCAATCCGGCAGAGTCTGAGCGCTTGAGAGTCGAAAAGATCCCTTTTCTGTTGGCTCTGGGGCTCTATTTATAGGCGTAGGATGCTGACATTATGCTGAAAACTCGGAGACCACTTCTGGCGCGTGAGGGGGGCGCCCGGCATCAGGAAGTTTGGGCCCACTTTGGCATCGATTCGAACTCCATTCGAATCGATCAGAAATTCATCCAATCGAGGTGAAATTTGGTGTGGACATTCTTCAACATATATGCAAGCTTCTGTGAAAAATTCTTGGCATTTGGATCAGTAGATTGAGAGATATGATGGATTCGAGATGGGGTTCATTGCGTGGCTGCTTGGTTCGAAACCATCCCTTCGAATCGATGGTTTCGAATCGATGGTGTCACGTGTCTTCGTGTTGACGTGGAGCGCACACTTCACCTCGATCCGGGTATTGCTCCGAGTTGACCACTTCGACTCCATATATCTCGACGCATTCGAACCGATGAAAGACACGTCACCATGGCTAGTTGCCCCAGCGGATTCGAACGAAGCTTTATTGATGGATTCGAACAGGGCTTCACAGATGGGTTCGAACAAGGCTTCAATGATGGGCTCGAACAAGGCTTCAATGATGGGTTCGAACGAACGATGCTTGCTGGATACGAACTTTCGTTTCTCTGATGGATACGAGCTTTGTAATTTCTGTATGGATGCGAAGACAATTGATACGAACTTGAACCCTTCGATGGATTCGAAGTTGATGGAGTCGAACCCGAGGTACTTCAATGGATTCGAAGGTGATCGATACGAAGGTGATCGGTTCGAAACAGTGTTTGGTGATGGGTTCGAAATCTAGGTTTCTCCGTTCAAATTGAATCGATCATAACTTGGGCGTATGAATTCGGATTGATAGGAAATTTGAGATGCGGACTTCTACGATCTTCCTTGTCATGTCCTATCAATTGTAGCTCAATCTGGACTCGGACAAAATTTAGTGATATCCATAGCGAAATGAAGTATGACCAATCTCTGAGACGAACCGTTCTCCGTTTCCGATCGATCTTTTGGTATCGCGGCTTTGCGAAAAAGAAGGATAACATTTTGCCCCCCAAAGTACGTCTTGTGGGAACATGACGTGCTTTGAATAGCTGCAATTTTCCTCTGAACGATTACTGCTCTCTTTTTTGTTGAGACTCGTATTCTGTAATGCTGTAACCTTGTGTTGATACGATTGATTGCTGTATAATAGCGCTTAGCCGTCGGCTGTTGTTTTCGTAACAAGATGAGTATTCGATCACTGTAAATGTTTAAAATCAAATGTTAGCCCGACATATATGCACATATGTTAGTTTGACCCTTGTTAACGTCGTGCGTCCACGAATCGTTGATAGTTTTGCTTGCCATTGAATTTCGTATCGATTCTCTCCTGAACCGATTTGGAAATTTAATTTGAGACAACGCTTGATGGTTGTTTTGAAAAGTCCCTTCGTATCGATCCTCTCCTGAACCGATATAGAAGGTCGAAGGAGTCGAATTCGTGTTGCGCGAATGTAATATTTCGAATCAATGAGTATGAGCATCGATGGGTTCGAGATCAACATTCGTAGGGATGGAGTACGCTTATGCTATGATGGGTACGTTACCGACATTCGAACCGATGGCTTGGACGAGTACGAAACGTTCATTCGTATCGATGAGAAAGGATGGATACGAAACAGTAGTTCGCATCGATAGGAAATGATGGATACGAAATCGTCGTTTGTATCGATAGGAAATGATGGATACGAAATCGTCGTTATCGATAGGAGATGATGGATACGAAATAGTCGTTCGTATCGATAGGTTGTGGATTGAGTTGTGAATCTGTTGATGTGAACAGGGGCTTCGAATCGATGTGCCCACTGTTTGTTCCGCATCGATGCAACTCGATGCCCTGCTGTTTGTTTCGCATCGATGAGACCTTAAGCACATGGATTTGAAAGCTAATTTCGAATCGATCTGATAATTGACCGGTTGACTGGGATGCGAAACGTCTCGGTTGCTTTCGAGGCTCCATATAAATAGCAGGGGGTTTGCCATTTTTCACTATTTACTTTTTTACTTTTGCCTTGTGTTTATTGTGTTCTGCATCTTTTCGAAGCTTCAGAGAGAAAACACTGCGTCACGTCACCGAATCAATCAAGATCCAAGTCTTTAATTCCTCGAATACATCACTCAAATTAGGTAATTAGCCTCGAATCCAAACGGCAAAGTTATTTCGAACCTACCTCTTCTTCATCGATTGGCCACTCTGGTGATCGGCAAAACCAGATCTGGTTTGGGGGAGCTTCGAATCGATTCGTGGACTTGTGTTCGAATCGATGGGGGCGGCATCATTTTTCCTTGGATTTCACATCAATCCCTGGGATGCCCTCATGGGGGTGATGCAGTTCGCATCGATTGACTATCTTGATGGGTCCATTCGAATCGATGGATTCGAATCCATCAGCTATCGGTTCGAAGTTCTCAACTTTACATCGATATGAAGGGTATCAATTCGAACGTGATCGATGTTAAGTTGAGCGTTTCCTAATCGGTACGAACCAGTTAACCAAGGATCGATTCGAAATCAGCTTTCATTGATCGATTCGAACTTGACACCTGATCATCGATTCGAAGCGCGCCTTTCTGCATCGATTCGAAGTGATGTTAGGATGGGTTCGAATGAGCTCCCTGTGATCGGTTCGAACCCTCCATGATGGATACCAAAGTTTGACATTTCCTAAGCATAATTCCGACGAGCTTCGTTCTTGCATATTTGGACTTGATAATTAAACTGCGTACTTGACCACCTTTCGAAGCTCGTTGATGGAACCATAACAACCCAACTTCCATCATATAAACGGTTTAGTGATGACGGTCAGCGATGACGGTCATTATAACTGGACGCCGTAGCTTTGTCGTTTGCATACTTCCTTTAACTCTACGACATTTATTCAAGTAATGCATGTCACTGTACAACATACATTCATACACTTTACACTGGGGAACGCACGGGTCCTTTGTCGTCTAACGATGGTTTCTCATGAGTTAGCTAGTCATGGAACCTTCAAGTTCACAACAGCAGGAGGTTCAAAGCACAGTCACTCCAAGACTAGGGGTTCTGGATATTGAACCTGAGATCATCGGTCCAGCCCCGGACGAATTCCCCAATGCGTCTTTTATTGCCAATCCATCGGATTCCGTTCAATCCAATATTTCTGAAGATATGTTGGGGAGAATATGCTTGAGGCACGGCCTGTCATTGGATGATGTGTTACTGCCGGGGCCGAATGATAGACCACACAATCCGCCGGAGGGATATACAGCATTTAATTGCCACGCGTGCGCGGCCGGGACGCTTCCTCCGTTCAACGAGTACATAAGGGAAGTGTTGTCTTTTATGAGGAACGCTCCATCTCAACTACACCCGAACGGATATGCTTCCGTGAACAGTTTATTCATCGTCTTCATGGAGTACCTTCATAAACCACTGATCCCGACGGAGATCAGATATCTATTTAATTTCAAAACCCGAGGTGATTATCCTTCCTTCACATTTCTGGAAGTAGTGAGGAATTGCCAAGTGGTCACTGGGTCCTGGACCAGGTTGAGTTATTACAGGACGGAATGGTTCTATGTCAGATGTCCTCCGGGGTTTGCCCAGCGATGGTTATTCAGGTGTGAGTGTAGCTGAGTTATTAAATAATTACTAAGGCAATTGCAGTCAACGCGAAACTTATGTTTTCTTTTTACAGCGATGATTCAGCAACCTGAAGGTGAACACTTTAAGGAGACGGTGCGAGTACTCCGGGGAGTCCCAAGCGAAGATAGGAATATCGAGTTGCTTCTGACGGATAGGAATCACCGGACTTATGGGTTGATCGAACGAGGGAAGAGCATAAAGTTTGATGGGGCACTAAGGACCGTCTCGAAAAAACGAGTCAGGCACAAGGAGCCTAAAGTTATTACAGCCGAGGAAGCCGATTCTGAAAGAACCCATACCGATGATGAGCCATTGACCGAGCCTACGGATGTAGTTCAGGATGTCACGGAGCATAGAAAAGGCAAGGCCGCCATTGTCAAGCCAACTAAGAAGGGGAGATGGAAATCGGTTGTCACGGCCCGATCCTCTCCCGGAGTTAGAATTTCGGAGATGTCTCCTCCGAGAACTGAAAGTCTTTATGAAGGGCTCCCCGATATTCCAATTCCGGATGATGTGTCCCTACAGCATGATGCCGGATTGGAAGAGCTTTCAGAAACTTTAGTTTTGAGCGAGTCTTTTCCCACCGGTGTGGCAGACACATCCGGGTTGTCGGGGGGTTGCACATTCATACATATTTCACAACACTGCATAACCTTTGACTGTAAACTACCTGTTTCGAAAGGTGATTAATTCTATTTTATTTTTCTCTGCAAATATTATGTCTAGGCGAGGTTCAATGTTAGGGAGCCTTCGACATGCCCGCAAGTCTTCATATCATGATTCGCGCAGACGAGAAGGGGACAGAGATTACGACCAGGGACGCACTGGGTATTCTGGTCAAGAGAGATATGATACAGATAGAGGCTATAAGCGTCGATCGCGATCGCGTACTCCTCCTCCTTCCAGAGATCCCATACAACCTCCTGCTCATGCCTCTCGTCCCTCTGAATCTTCGCACTACATGTCGGCCTCTCAATCTTCTAGGCATGAATCCCGCCACTCTAGGAGCGAAACAATAACTGTTGCCGTTACAGAACAGTCCCCCGTGGAAATTTCAGGGGAAGGAGCAATCAGGCTTGCTCAGCTAAAGAGAGATTTTCTAAACATCTGCTTCAACAACTATATCTTTCCTCCACATTTAAAGAAGATCCCGGAGGAAGCTGAGCGGTTAGTACATGACTATGTGCACGATTTTTACGCCCATTACAAAGCGTGGTCGAAAGCGGCCGACAAAGCGTCGGCATTGGCCTTTGAGCGTGGGGCCACCATCGAGAGGTTGCAGGCTGAGTTAGCTCAAAAGAGCCGTATTATTGAGGTGCTAAACACTGAAGCTGAATCTTCTCGGAAATCTGAAATGGAGGCTATCAAAAAAGCCGATGAAGCCCAGGCAACGATGGATAGGATGAAACGTGAGCATTATGCCACGGTAGAGGATACGGACCATCGAAACACCCTGGTCACTGCCGAGAGGGACGCAGCCCTGAAGGAGCTAAACGAGCTTAAGTCCAAATCTGCTGAAATCGCCAAGGATAGGGATGATGTGAACAATGCAGCCCAGGAGGCGTGTGAACAAGCCGTGATGCTCCGGACTGAATGGGATGCGGCAGTGGCCAAGGTCCAGGCGGTCGAGACAGAGGTCGAGGAGAAAGTTCAACAAGAGGAGGCCAGGCTGGAGGCCGATATTGAAGATTTTCTCATCACTTACAACGCCAATGTGTTGAGACACAAAAATTTGGCCTGGCTTCAGGACTACCCGGTACACCTACGTAACGCTTGGGGCCGATTGGGTGAGGAGGAAGAGGAAGCGCATCCGGATGAATCGGTCGACCGATTTGAACTCGAAAACCTGTTGCTGACAGCTGATGAGAAAAAGATCCTCCATGATGCTATTATTGCTCATGAGAAGGAGATGATTGGTGGCCGATCTCTGGAGGTTGGAGAGGGATCAGGTGTTGAGCATCACGCTACTGTTCTTGAAACCACCGCTCCACCTTCGTTAGAGCCTGTATCTGTGGTTGATTCACAATCCGTTCCTGCTTATGACCCAGAACAGCCGCGGTTATCTCCTATTCGGGAGCACGTCTCTGAGGTCGTGCAACCGTTAACGAGTCAAACTGAGGAAGGTACTTTGAACATATCTCAAGTGTGTTTTCATTAGGGCGTTTGTTTGGAAGTGATTGCTTATAACTCCTTCTCTTCTTTGCTCAGTAACCGAGACTACTCTGGAATCTTCGGCTTAGGGGTCTATTCAAGGGCAAAAGGCCATCAACACCGAAACGACTGTTGTGACGATGGCAGCCTCTATTGAGATGGCGCAGGGGAGATCCTTATCTCTCGATGAACAAATGGTGAGTGAGCTGCTTGGTCAACAGGGTGACCCTTTTACAGACTTGCCGTTTATCATCAGTAATCTTCCGCCGGCCTCTAGTTTTGTAACGCAGATCACAGCTGCCCCCAGCCAGGCCCAATCAGCTCGAGACGAGGAAATCTTGGCCGAGATCAACGCCGAAATAGAGGCTGCGGGGCGTTAGGGCAGTGCTGGAGTTAGGACTACAATGCATAGTCCAGCACCTCTAAATGTGATATTGCCAAGTGGCTCTCTGGCCGGTACTCGGGTGTCCGCCCCATCTTCTGTTGCATACCCAGTTCCTCCTACTCCTCCGGTGGAAAGCCTTCACGTAGATTCGAGCTCTGAGGAGGACATTGACATTATGCCCCCAGACGAAGAGCAGCCGCCGGAGAGGAAGCGCTCCAAACGAAGAATCTCTGTTTCTAGCGAGTCCGATGAAGAACCGCTGATAAGGATATTCAAAAAGAAGAAGTAGATGGGCCATTTAAGCGGATTTTTTAGTAGATAGGAACTGGTGTTTGTTTTTTGTTAGTAGGCCGTGTATAGGTGCAGGTTCGGCCCCTGCTAGTAGGAATTCTTTTTGGAAGAACTTGTTTGCATGTAAGTTATTGTCTCTAGTTAGTTGAAATAAAATTCAGTGTCTTTGTTTCAATTCTCATTTCATTTGTGCTTAAGTATTTGCAGTGTTTAGCTTCTAGTCCGGTGTACTTGTGACGTTTTTACTGTCAAGTAGAGTTCGTTTTATTTGCTAAGTCTGAAAATCTTGGTCATATGCTGTTATCGATGAATAAGTTGAACTTCGGACATTGTATCACTTTGGCTAGTGACTAACACTTAGCTTTTTTGCCCCCCTGTCTCGGGGAACAACATTTGTATTTTGGTGATTGATCGCATTTTACTGCAAATCTTTAGCACATGTCCACATTCTGGGGACTTAGGATAATTTGGGATCGATAATCCGGTTCGCACTCCGGGAATTTGAGAGTTATCGATATCTATGACACGGTTCGCGTTCCAGGAACCTGGAATTGATGTTTATACTCCGCTTCATGCTCCGGGAACTTGGAGTTAGTATTGATATTTCGTTCGCACTCCTGGAACTTTGACGTAGTATTTGTGCTTCAATTCGCACTCTGGGAATTCGGAGGTAGCACGTGTGCTTTGGTTCGCACTCCGAGAACTCATAATCTATGTCTATGCTCCATTCACGCTCTGAGAAGTTGGAGTCGGCACGGATGCTTCGGTTCGCGCTCTGGGAACCTGTAATCCATATTTATATTCCAATTCATGCTCTGAGAAGTTGGATTTGGCCGATAGATGGTCAGTCACACCTATCTGGGCTTTTTCGGAATTCATTCACACTTTGGGAACGATGAATTTGATGTTTACACTCCAATTCGCGCTCTGGGAATTTGGAGGTCGTTCGCGCTCTGGGAACGAGTCGTTGGATGTTTATACTCCAATTCACACTCTGGGAAGTCGGAGTCCGTTCACGCTCTGGGAACGAGTTATTGAATGTTTATACTCCAATTCACGCTCTGGGAAGTCAGAGTCCGTTCACGCTCTGGGAACGAGTTATTGAATGTTTATACTCCAATTCACGCTGTGGGAAGTTGGAGTCCGTTCACGCTCTGGGAAGGAGTTATTGAATGTTTATACTCCAATTCACGCTCTGGGAAGTTGGAGTCCGTTCACGCTCTGGGAACGAGTTATTGAATGTTTATACTCCAATTCACGCTCTGGGAAGTTGGAGTCCCTTCACGCTCTGGGAACGAGTTATTGAATGTTTATACTCCAATTCACGCTCTGGAAAGTTGGAGTCCCTTCACGCTCTGGGAACGAGTTATTGAATGTTTATACTCCAATTCACGCTCTGGGAAGTTGGAGTCCGTTCACGCTCTGGGAACGAGTTATTGAATGTTTATACTCCAATTCATGCTCTGGGATGTTGGAGTCCGTTCACGCTCTGCGAGTTATTGAATGTTTATACTCCAATTCACGCTTTGGGAAGTTGGAGTCCGTTCGCGCTCTGGGAACGAGTTGTTGAATGGACTGTCGTGTGTTGGTCCAGTTCAGCCTTTGATGTGTTGGCTTGCCCCCGAGCTGGGGTTTCACTTAGTGAGTGGCCGGTTGTATCACAATCACTCGCTATTTGAATAAATTCCATTGTTTGATGGAATTTAGCTCTTCATGTGTCGTGATTGTTGAACGTTCCATTCTGTGAATCATAGCTTTAGCTTGAAGAGATAGTACTTTATTGCTAAAATAAGAAAATATGGCAAAGTCGGTGCCTTATTACAAATTCAAATTTCAGAATGTAAAAGAAACTGCAAAGTATTCATAGATTAAGTGAGCCTGTCATGTGTGATAGTGACGAAGATCTTCGTCGTTCCAGGCTCCTGAGAAAGTTGGTCCGCCACTGATGGCGTTTATAACCAATCTTCCGCGGGGACAAGTCGAGTCCTCTTGTCTCGGTCGATTGGGTTCATTGTTCTGATTTGATGGGCCCGCTTCTCTGGGCTGCGGTGTCCGCACAAATTGTTCCAGCTTCCTTTCTCTGATCAGTTTTTCAACGAGATCCTGTAAGTGACGACACTCGTTCGTATTGTGCCCGTAGCTTTCATGGAATCTGCAAAACTTTCCCGTCTGGATTTGTCTCTCTGACGACGGTCTTGGTGCAGGTTTTTGATATTGAATTGTATCACAGGTTTGTAAGTACAAGTCCTCCAGTGATGTATTCAGAGGAGTGTAACTGTCAAACATTGGGTTCTTGCGCTGCGGGCCATGATTTTGATCTTGTTTCCTGGTTTGATTCACTCTCTCTCTTCGTTGAGCTTGTTTGTTTTTAACGTTCAACTGAACTTTTTCGGAGCTCTCGCTGGACTGTTTGATTGCAACATTGCTTTGGATCCCTTCCGTACTTGGTCCTGCATCAGTTTGCTTCCTAGACTGTTTAGCATCTTCCCGTCTCAGGAATTGAGCCGCCTTGTCGTGGAAACGGTCCAATGATGCAGGTGGTTTTCCAGCTAGCCAGTTGCCAAATTCAGAATCGGGGTCGATCCCCTTAGTCAACGCCATAAGGATGGAGTTATCGTTTGGATTACTAATCTCCGCGCATGCAGTATGGAATCTCTCTAAGTAGTGTCTGAGCGTTTCTCCAGGAGCTTGAGTGACACTAGACAGAGTGTTGACATCTTTGGGCCTTGCGACGTGCATGCGGAATTGCTCAACAAATTTCGTGGCCAACAAGTCGAACGAGGAGATGGATCGAGGTGGTAGTCGAGTAAACCACATGGTAGCGATGCCCTCCAAGGATATGGGGAAACTACGACACTTCACTGCATCGTCGGCTCTGGCAGCAGTCATCGACCATTCATATTTTAGAATATGTTGGTTGGGGTCGGAGTTTTCCTCGTACATGGGTAGAGTTGGCATTCTGAATCGCCGTGAGGGTTCAGCAGTAAGGATATCGTCCATAAAAGGAGTGTGACTTCGGGACACTCCCCAATCGTCATTTGTGAATCCCTTGCTCTCACGGATCATCTGACGTATCATAGTCGAAAGATCCGGCATTTGCGCCGGAGTATGATCACGTTCCATACTTTGGGTTTGAACCGGATATCGTCGACGGTCCAAGTCTTGCCTTCTTGGCTCATAGTCCTCTGGGACGTATGGTTCAGGAGTACGTCTGCTATGACGACGGTCCAGGTCCGACTGATCTTGGACGTCGACCCTTGGTTCAGCCGCAACGTTAGTAGTGCGGTATTCTATGGTGTGGTGAGGGTGGCACCTCCTCGGGAGGAGGGTCCGGTTTGGAAACTGGCCGATGGACCAACTCTTAGTTATCCAACGGTCAGTGTTGGTTGATCTCCAGCAGCTGGCATGCGACTCCCATCTAGCCGGGGTCGTGGAGATCGATTATGATAATCAGAAGAGGAAGAGCTTTCGCTGGATGAGTGAGAAGCATGGTCTCTCTTGGATCTCTTTCGTTTCTGACGATCCAGTTGGTTGATCAGCTCGGCGTTAGCGCGTAGCTGTTCTGTTAATTGTTGCCGACTCTGAGTCAGCTCTTGGAGTAGCAACTGTAACTCTTGTCGAGTAACCGCACCTGACGGTTCCGAGTGTCCAGTAGCATCTTGATTAGATGGCGGTAGTGGAGCAGGATCATGTCTATCCTGTCCTTCTTGATTGATAGCGTTAGAGGTGGTTCTCGTACTAACCATCTTGAAAGTTGAATTCCTTTCCTAGACTTTATGCAAATCCGAATAGAAGGGAAGGAACTTGGATTTGATGATCTGGATCTTTCTCTTAGATTTATTCAATCCGGTATCGATGACAGATCCAAAGAGCAGGAGAAAATCTGGGTTTTCTCGGTGAAAGCACCAAAGTGTTTGCACCAAAATTGGTTAAAACACTCTTCGGGAGTCGTTGAAGAGATAATAATGTAGAATATAGATTCAAAACGAATATTATCTAACAAAAACTCCAATCAACAATGAAGTAAAGGCGTAGACAAGCGATTTATAGTGGTTCGGCGTGTTGCCTACATCCACTGTGAAGTTTCTTGATGTTTTATTGATTCTCTTTCAATGATTACAAGTTGTTACAGCAATCAACAGCAAGTTACAACTGGAAAATTTGAAATCAACAGCAAAATTATGATGTAGGATGATGGAGGTCTCAATCCGGCAGAGTCTGAGCGCTTGAGAGTAGAAAAGATCCCTTTTCTGTTGGCTCTGGGGCTCTATTTATAGGCGTAGGATGCTGACATTTTGCTGAAAACTCGGGAGACCACTTCTGGCGCGTGAGGGGGGCGCCCGGCCTCAGGAAGTTTGGGCCCACTTTGGCATCGATTCGAACTCCATTCGAATCGATCAGAAATTCATCCAATCGAGGTGAAATTTGGTGTGGACATTCTTCAACACGTATGCAAGCTTCTGTGAAAATTTCGTGGCATTTGGATCAATAGATTGAGAGATATGATGGATTCGAGATGGGGTTCATTGCGTGGCTGCTTGGTTCGAAACCATCCCTTCGAATCGATGGTTTCGAATCGATGGTGGCACGTGTCTTCGTGTTGACGTGGAGCGCACACTTCGCCTCGATCCGGGTATTGCTCCGAGTTGACCACTTCGACTCCATATATCTCGGCGCATTCGAACCGATGAAAGACACGTCACCATGGCTAGTTGACCCAGCGGATTCGAACGAAGCTTTATTGATGGATTCGAACAGGGCTTCACAGATGGGTTCGAACAAGGCTTCAATGATGGGTTCGAATAAGGCTTCAATGATGGGTTCGAACGACCGATGCTTGCTGGATACGAACTTTCGTTTCTCTGATGGATACGAGCTTTGTAATTTCTGTATGGATGCGAAGTCAATTGATACGAACTTGAACCCTTCGATGGATTCGAAGTTGATGGAGTCGAACCCGAGGTACTTCAATGGATTCGAAGGTGATCGATACGAAGTTGATCGGTTCGAAACAGTGTTTGGTGATGGGTTCGAAATCTAGGTTTCTCCCTTCAAATTGAATCGATCATAACTTGAGCGTATGAACTCGGATTGACATGAAATTTGAGATGCGGACTTCTACGATCTTCCTTGTCATGTCCTATCAATTGTAGCTCAATCTGGACTCGGACAAATTCAGTGATATCCATAGCGAAATGAAGTATGACCAATCTCTGATACGAACTGTTCTCCGTTTTCGATCGATCTTTTGGTATCGCGGCTTTGCCAAAAAGTAGGATAACATTTTGCCCCCCAAAGTACGTCTTGTGGGAGCATGACGTGCTTTGAATAGCTGCAATTTCTCTCTGAACGACTACTGCTCTCTTTTTTGTTGAGACTCGTATTCTGTATTGCTGTAACCTTTTGTTGATACGATTGATTGCTGTTTAATAGCGCTTAGCCGTCGGCTGTTCTATTCGTAACAAGATGAGTATTCGATACCTGTAAATGTTTAAAATCAAATGTTAGCCCGACATATATGCACATATGTTAGTTTGACCCTTGTTAACGTCGTGCGTCCACGAGTCGTTGTCAGTTTTGCTTGCCATTGAATTTCGTATCGATTCTCTCCGGAACCAATTTGGAAATTTAAGTTGAGACAACGCTTGATGGTTGTTTTGAAAAGTCCCTTCGTATCGATCCTCTCCTGAACCGATATAGAAGGTTGAAGGAATCGAATACGTGTCACGCGAATGTAATATTTCGAACCGATGAGTATGAGCATCGATGGGTTCGAGATCAACATTCGTAGGGATGGAGTACGCTTATGCTATGATGGGTACGAAACCGACATTCGAACCGATGGCTTGGACGAGTACGAAACGTTCATTCGTACCGATGAGAAAGGATGGATATGAAACAGTAGTTCGCATTGATAGGAAATGATGGATACGAAATCGTCGTTTGTATCGATAGGAAATGATGGATACGAAATCGTCGTTATCGATAGGAGATGATGGATACGAAATAGTCGTTCGTATCGATAGGTTGTGGATGGAGCAGTGAATCTGTTGATGTGAACAGGGGCTTCGAATCGATGTGCCCACTGTTTGTTCCGCATCGATTCAACTAGATGCCCTGCTGTGTGTTTCGCATCGATGAGGCCTTAAGCATATGGATTCGAAAGCTGATTTCGAATCGATCTGATAATTGACTGGTTGTGACCGGTTGGGTTAACTAGGATGCGAAACGTCTCGGTTGCTTTCGTGCTCCATATAAATAGCATGGGGATTTGCCATTTTCACTATTTACTTTTTTACTTTTGCCTTGTGTTTATTGTGTTCTGCATCGTTTCGAAGCTTCAGAGAGAAAACACTGTGTCACGTCACCGAATCAATCAAGATCCAAGTCTTTAATTCCTCGAATCCATCACTCAAATTAGGTAATTAGCCTCGAATCCAAATGGCAAAGTTATTTCGTACCTACCTCTTCTTCATCGATTGGCCACTCTGGTGATTGGCAAAACCAGATCTGGTTTGGGGGAGCTTCGAATCGACTCGTGGACTTGTGTTCGAGTCGATGGGGACGACATCATTTTTCCTTGGATTTCGCATCGATCCCTGGGATGCCCTCATGGGGGTGACGCAGTTCGCACCGATTGACTATCTTGATGGGTCCATTCGAATCGATGGATTCGAATCCATCAGCTATCGGTTTGAAGTTTTCAACTTTACATCGATACGAAGGGTATCGATTCGAACGTGATCGATGTTAAGTTGAAGATTTCCTGATCGGTACGAACTAGTTAACCAAGGATCGATTCGAAATCAGCTTTCATTGATCGATTCGAACTTGACACCTGATCATCGATTCGAAGCGCGCCTTTCTGCATCGATTCGGAGTGGTGTTAGGATGGGTTCGAATGAGCTCCCTGTGATCGGTTCGAACCCTCCATGATGGATACCAAAGTTTGACATTTTCTAAGCATAATTCCGACGAGCTTCGTTCTTGCATATTTGGACTTGATAATTAAACTGCATACTTGACCACCTTTTGAAGCTCGTTGATGGTACAATAACAACTCAACTTCCATCATATAAACGGTTTAGTGATGCCGGTTAGCGATGACGGTCATTATAACTGGACGTCGTAGCTTTATCGTTTGCATACTTCCTTTAACTCTGCGACATTTATTCAAGTAATGCATGTCACTGTACAACATACATTCATACACTTTACACTGGGGAACGCACGGGTCCTTTGTCGTCTAACGATGGTTTCTCATGAGTTAGCTAGTCATGGAACCTTCAAGTTCACAGCAGCAGGAGGTTCAAAGCATAGTCACTCCGAGACTAGAGGTTCTGGAGATTGAACCTGAGATCATCGGTCCAGCCCCGGACGAATTCCCCAATGCGTCTTTTATTGCCAATCCATCGAATTCTGTTCAATCCAATATTTCTGAAGATATGTTGGGGAGAATATGCTTGAGGCACGACCTGTCATTGGATGATGTGTTACTGCCGGGGCCGAATGATAGACCACACAATCCGTCGGAGGGATATACAGCATTTAATCGCCACGCGTGCGCAGCCGGGATGCTTCCTCCGTTCAACGAGTACATAAGGGAAGTGTTGTCTTTTTTTAGGATCGCTCCATCTCAACTACACCCGAACGGATATGCTTCCGTGAACAGTTTATTCATCGTCTTCATGGAGTACCTTCATAAACCACTGATCCCGACCGAGATCAGATATCTATTTAATTTCAAAACCCGAGGTGATTACCCTTCCTTCACATTTCTGGAAGCAGTGAGGAATTGCCAAGTGGTCACTGGGTCCTGGACCAGGTTGAGTTATTACAGGACGGAATGGTTCTATGTCAGATGTCCTCCGGGGTTTGCCCGGCGATGGTTATTCAGGCGTGAGTGTAGCTGAGTTATCAAATAATTACTAAGGCGATTGCGGTCAACGCGAAACTTATGTTTTTTTTTTACAGCGATGATTCAGCGACCTGAAGGTGAACACTTTAAGGAGACGGTGCGAGTACTCCGGGGAGTCCCGAGCGAAGATAGGGATATCGAGTTGCTTCTGACGGATAGGAATCTCCGGACTTATAGGTTGATCGAACGAGGGAAGAGCATAAAGTTTGACTGGGTACTAAGGACCGTCTCGAAAAAATGAGTCAGGCACAAGGAGCCTAAAGTTATTATAGCCGAGGAAGCCGATTCTGAAAGAACCCAAACCGATGATGAGCAGTTGATCGAGCCTACAGATCTAGTTCAGGATGTCGCGGAGCAGAGAAAAGACAAGGCCGCCTTTGTCAAGCCAAATAAGAAGGGGAGATGGAAATCGGTTGTCACGGCCCGATCCTCTCCCGGAGTTAGAATTTCGGAGATGTCTCCTCCGAGAACTGAAAGTCTTTATGAAGGGCTCGCCGATATTCCAATTCCGGACGATGTGTCCCTGCAGCATGATGCCGGATTGGAAGAGCTTTCAAAAACTTTAGTTTTGAGCGAGTCTTTTCCCACTGGTGTGGCAGACACATCCGGGTTGTCGGAGGGTTGCACATTCATACATATTTCACAACACTGCATAACCTTTGACTATAAACTACCTATTTCTAAAGGTGATTAATTCTATTTTATTTTGCTCTGCAAATACTATGTCTAGGCGAGGTTCAATGTTAGGGAGCCTTCGACATGCCCGCAAGTCTTCATATCATGATTCGCGCAGACGAGAAGGGGACAGAGATTACGACCAGGGATGCTCTGGGTATTTTGGTCAAGAGAGATATGATACAGATAGAGGCTATAAGCGTCGATCGCAATCGCGTACTCCTCCTTCTTCCAGAGATCCCATACAACCTCCTGCTCATGTCTCTCGTCCCTCTGAATCTTCACACTACATGTCGGCCTCTCAATCTTCTAGGCATGAATCCTGCCACTCTAGGAGCGAAATAATAACTGCTGCCGTTACAGAACAGCCCCCCGTGGAAATTTCAGGGGAAGGAGCAAACAGGCTTGCTCAGCTAAAGAGAGATTTTCCAAACATCTGTTTCAACAACTATATCTTTCATCCACATTTAAAGAAGATCCCGAAGGAAGCTGAGCAGTTAGTACATGACTATGTGCACGATTTTTACGCCCATTACAAAGCGTGGTCGAAAGCGGCCGATAAAGCGTCGGCATTGGCATTTGAGCGTGGGGCCACCATCGAGAGGTTGCAGGATGAGTTAGCTCAAAAGAGCCGTATTATTGAGGTGCTAAA
Source organism: Allium cepa (assembly GCA_030765085.1). Classification (NCBI taxonomy): domain Eukaryota; kingdom Viridiplantae; phylum Streptophyta; class Magnoliopsida; order Asparagales; family Amaryllidaceae; genus Allium; species Allium cepa. Next base: position 362,420,856 of record CM060934.1, on the reverse strand, counting down.
CACTGAAGCTGAATCTTCTCGGAAATCTGAAATGGAGGCTATTAAAAAAGCCGACGAAGCCCAGGTAACGATGGATAGGATGAAACGTGAGCATTATGCCACGGTAGAGGATATGGGCCATCGAAACACCCTGGTCACTGCCGAGAGGGACGCAGCCCTGAAGGAGCTAAACGAGCTTAAGTCCAAATTTGCTGAAATCGCCAAGGACAGGGATGATGTGAACAATGCAGCCCAGGAGGCGTGTGAACAAGCCGTGATGCTCCGGACTGAACGGGATGCGGCAGTGGCCAAGGTCCAGGCGGTCGAGACAAAGGTCGAGGAGAAATTTCAACAAGAGGAGGCCAGGCTGGAGGCCGATATTGAAGATTGCTCATCACTTACAACGCCAATGTGTTGAGACACAGAAATTTGGCCTGGCTTTAGGACTACCCGTTACACCTCCGTAACGCTTGGGGCTGATTGGTTGAGGAGGAAGAGGAAGCGCATCCGGATGAATCGGTCGACCGATTTGAACTCGAAAACCGGTTGCTGACAGCTTGTGAGAAAAAGATCCTCCATGACGCTATTATTGCTCATGAGAAGGAGATGATTGGTGGCCGATCTCTGGAGGTTGGAGAGGGTTCAGGTGTTGAGCATCACGCTACTGTTCTTGAAACCACCGCTCCACCTTCGTTAGAGACTGTATCTGTGGTTGATTCACAATCCGTTCCTGCTTATGACCAAGAACAGCCACGGTTATCTCCTATTCGGGAGCACGTCTCTAAGGCCGTCCAACCGTCAATGAGTCGAACTGAGGAAGGAACTTTGAACATATCTCAAGTGTGTTTTCATTAGAACATTTTTTTCGAAGTGATTGCTTATAACTCCTTCTCTTCTTTGCTCGGTAACCGAGACTACTCCGGCATCTTCGGCTTGGGGGTCTATTCAAGGGCAAAAGGCCATCACCGCCGAAACGACTGTTGTGACGATAGCAACGTCTACTGAGATGGCGCAGGGGAGATCCTTATCTCTCGATGAACAAATGGTGAGTGAGCTGCTTGGTCAACAGGGTGACCCTTTTACAGACTTGTCGTTGATCATCAGTGATCTTCCGCCGGCCTCTAGTTTTGTAACGCAGACCACAGCTGCCCCCAGCCAGGCCCAATCAGCTCGAGACGAGTAAATCTTGGCCGAGATCAACGCCGAAATAGAGGCTGCGGGGAGTGAGGGCAGTGCTGGAGTTACGACTACAATGCATAGTCCAGCACCTCTAAATGTGATATTGCCAAGTCCTCTGTTGCAGACCCAGTTCCTCCTACTCCTCCGGTGGAAAGACTTCACGTAGATTCGAGCTCTGAGGAGGACATTGAGATTATGCCCCCAGCCGAAGAGCAGCCGCCGGAGAGGAAGCGCACCAAACGAAGAATCTCTGTTTCTAGCGAGTCCGATGACGAACCGCTGATAAGGAGATTCAAAAAGAAGAAGTATATGGGCCGTTTAAGCGGATTTTTTGGTAGATAGGAACTGGTGTTTGTTTTTTGTTAGTAGGCCGTGTATAGGTGCAGCTTCGGCCCCTGCTAGTAGGAATTCTTTTTGGAAGAACTTGTTTGCATGTAAGTTCTTGTCTCTAGTTAGTTGAAATAAAATTCAGTGTCTTTGTTTCGATTCTCATTTCATTTGTGCTTAAGTATTTGCAGTGTTTAGCTTCTAGTCCGGTGTACTTGTGACGTTTTTACTGTCAAGTAGAGTTCGTTTTATTTGCTAAGTCTGAAAATCTTGGTCATATGCTGTTATCGATGAATAAGTTGAACTTCGGACATTGTATCACTTTGGCTAGTGGCTAACACTTAGCTTTTTTGCCCCCCAGTCTCGGGGAACAACATTTGTATTTTGGTGATTGATCGCATTTTATTGCAAATCTTTAGCACATGTCCACATTAGGATAATTTGAGATCGATAATCCGGTTTGCACTCCGGGAATTTGAGAGTTATCGATATCTATGACACGGTTCGCGTTCCGGGAACCTAGAATTGATGTTTATACTCCGCTTCATGCTCCGGGAACTTGGAGTTAGTATTGATATTTCGGTTCGCACTCCGGGAACTTTGACGTAGTATTTGTGCTTCAATTCGCACTCAGGGAATTCGGAGGTAGCACGTGTTCTTTGGTTCGCGCTCCGGGAACTCATAATCTATGTTTATGCTCCATTCACGCTCTGAGAAGTTGGAGTCGGCACGTATGCTTCGGTTCACGCTCTGGGAACCTGTAATCCATATTTATATTCCAATTCATGCTCTGAGAAGTTGGATTTGGCCGATAGATGGTCAGTCACACCTATCTGGGCTTTTTAGGAATTCGTTCACACTCCGAGAACGATGGATTTGATGTTTATACTCTAATTCGCGCTCTGGGAATTTGGAGGTCGTTCGCGCTCTGGGAACGAGTCGTTCGATGTTTATACTCCAATTCACACTCTGGGAAGTTGGAGTCCGTTCACGCTCTGGGAACGAGTTATTGAATGTTTGTACTCCAATTCACACTCTGGGAAGTCGGAGTCCGTTCACGCTCTGGGAACGAGTTATTGAATGTTTATACTCCAATTCATGCTCTAGGAAGTTGGAGTCCATTCACGCTCTGGGAATGAGTTATTGAATGATTATACTCCAATTCACGCTCTGGGAATGAGTTATTGAATGATTATACTCCAATTCACGCTCTGGGAAGTTGGAGTCCGTTCACGCTCTGGGAACGAGTTATTGAATGTTTATACTCCAATTCACGCTCTGGGAAGTTGGAGTCCGTTCACGCTCTGGGAACGAGTTATTGAATGTTTATACTCCAATTCATGCTCTGAGAAGTTGGAGTCCGTACACGCTCTGGGAACGAGTTATTGAATGTTTGTACTCAAATTCACGCTCTGGGAAGTAGGAGTCCATTCACGCTCTGTGAGTTATTGAATGTTTATACTCCAATTCATGCTCTGGGAAGTTGGAGTCCGTTCGCGCTCTGGGAACGAGTTGTTGAATGGACTGTCGTGTGTTGGTCCAGTTCAGCCTTTGATGTGTTAGCTTGCCCCCGAGCTGGGGTTTCACTTAGTGAGTGGTCGGTCGTATCACAGTCACTCGCTATTTGAATAAATTCCATTGTTTGATGGAATTTATCTCTTCGTGTGTCGTGATTGTTGAACGTTGCATTCGGTGAATCACAGCTTTAGCTTGAAGAGATAGTACTTTATTGCTGAAATAAGAAAATATGGCAAAGTCAGTGCCTTATTACAAATTCAAATTTCAGAATGTAAAAGTAACTGCAAAGTATTCATAGACTGAGTGAGCCTGTCATGTGAGACAGTGATGAAGATCTTCGTCGTTCCAGGCTTCTGAGAAAGTTGGTCCGCCACTGATGGCGTTTATCACCAATCTTCCACGGGGACAAGTCGAGTCCTCCTGTCTCGGTCGATTGGGTTCATTGTTCTGATTTGATGGGCCCGCTTCTCTGGGCTGCCGTGTCCGCACAAACTGTTCCAGCTTCCTTTCTCTGATCAGTTTTTCAACGAGATCCTGTAAGTGACGACACTCGTTCGTATTGTGCCCGTAGCTTTCATGGAATCTGCAAAACTTTCCCGTCTAGATTTGTCTCTCTGACGACGGTCTTGGTGCAGGTTTTTGGTATTGAATTGTATCACAGGTTTGTAAGTACAAGTCCTCCAGTGATGTATTCAGAGGAGTGTAACTGTCAAACATTGGGCTCTTGCACTGCGGGCCATGATTTTGATCTTGTTTCCTGGTTTGATTCACGCTCTCTCTTCGCCGAGCTTGTTTGTTTTTAACGTTCAACTGAACTTTTCCGGAGCTCTCGTTGGATTGTTTGATTGCAACATTGCTTTGGATCCCTTCCGTACTTGGTCCTGCATCATTTTGCTTCCTAGACTGTTTCGCATCTTCCCGTCTCAGGAATTGAGCCGCCTTGGCGTGGAAACAGTCCAATGATGCAGGTGGTTTTCCAGCTAGCCAGTTGCCAAATTCAAAATCGGGGTCGATCCCCTTAGTCAACGCCATAAGGATGGAGTTATCGTTTGGATTACTAATCTCCGCGCATGTAGTATGGAATCTCTCTAAGTAGTGTCTGAGCATTTCTCCAGGAGCTTGAGTGACACTGGACAGAGTGTTGACATCTTTGGGCCTTGCGACGTGCATGCGGAATTGCACAATGAATTTCGTGGCCAACTGGTCAAACGAGGAGGTGGATCGAGGTGGTAGTCGAGTAAACCACATGGTAGCGATGCCCCCCAAGGATATGGGGAAACTATGACACTTCACTGCATCGTCGGCTCTGGCAGCAGTCATCGACCATTCATATTTTAGAATATGTTGGTTGGGGTCGGAGTTTCCCTCGTACATGGGTAGAGTTGGCATTCTGAATCGCCGTGAGGGTTCAGCAGTAAGGATATCGTCCGTAAAAGCAGTGTGACTTTGAGAGACTCCCCAATCGTCATTTGTGAATCCCTGGCTCTCACGGATCATCTGACGTATCATAGTCGAAAGATCCGGCATTTGCGTCGGAGTATGATCACGTTCCATACTTTGGGTTTGAACCGGATATCGTCGACGGTCCAAGTCTTGCCTTCTTGGCTCATAGTCCTCTGGGACATATGGTTCAGGAGTACGTCTGCTATGATGATGGTCCAGGTCCGACTGATCTTGGACGTCGACCCCTGTTTCAGCCGCAACGTTAGTAGTGCGGTATTCTGTGGTGTGGTGAGGGATGGCACCTCCTCGGGAGGAGGGTCCGATTTGGAAACTGGCCGATGGACCAACTCTTAGTTGTCCAACGGTCAGTGTTGGTTGATCTCCAGCAGCTGACATGCGACTCCCATGTAGCCGGGGTCGTGGAGATCGATTATGATAATCAGAAGAGGAAGTGCTTTCGCTGGATGAGTGAGAAGCATGGTCTCTCTTGGATATCTTTCGCTTTTGACGATCTAGTTGGTTGATCAGCTCGGCGTTAGCGCGTAGCTGTTCTGTTAATTGTTGCCGACTCTGAGTCAGCTCTTGGAGTAGCAACTGTAACTCTTGTCGAGTAACCGGACCTGACGGTTCCGAGTGTCCAGTAGCATCTTGATTAGATGGCGGTAGTGGAGCAGGATCCTTTCTATCCTGTCCTTCTTGATTGATAGCTTTAGAGGTGGTTCTCGTACTAACCATCTGGAAAGTTGAATTCCTTTCCTAGACTTTATGCAAACCCGAATAGAAGGGAAGGAACTTGGATTTGATGATCTGGATCTTTCTCTTAGATTTATTCAATCCGGTATCGATGACAGATCCAAAGAGCAGGAGAAAATCTGGGTTTTCTCGGTGAAAGCACCAAAATGTTTGCACCAAAATTGGTTATAACACTCTTCGGGGGTCGTTGAAGAGATAATAATGTAGAATACAGATTCATAACGAATATTATCTAACAAAAACTCCAATCAACAATGAAGTAAAGGCGTAGACAAGCGATTTATAGTGGTTCGGCGTGTTGCCTACGTCCACTGTGAAGTTTCTTGATGTTTTATTGATTCTCTTTCAATGATTACAAGTTGTTACAGCAATCAATAGCAAGTTACAACTGGAAAATTCGAAATCAACAGCAAAATTATGATGTAGGATGATGGAGGTCTCAATCCGGCAGAGTCTGAGCGCTTGAGAGTCGAAAAGATCCCTTTTCTGTTGGCTCTGGGGCTCTATTTATAGGCGTAGGATGCTGACATTTTGCTGAAAACTCGGGAGACCACTTCTGGCACGTGAGGGGAGCGTCCGGCCTCAGGAAGTTTGGGCCCACTTTGGCATCGATTCGAACTCCATTCGAATCGATCAGAAATTCATCCAATCGAGGTGAAATTTGGTGTGGACATTCTTCAACATGTATGTAAGCTTCTGTGAAAATTTCGTGGCATTTGGATCAGTAGATTGAGAGATGTGATGGATTCGAGATGGGGTTCATTGCATGGCTGCTTGGTTCGAAACCATCCTTCGAATCGATGGTTTCGAATCGATGGTGGCACATGTCTTCGTGTTGACGTGGAGCGCACACTTCGCCTCGATCTGGGTATTGCTCCGAGTTGACCACTTCGACTCCATATATCTCGGTGCATTCGAACCGATGAAAGACACGTCACCATGGCTAGTTGACCTAGTAGATTCGAACGAAGCTTTATTGATGGATTCGAACAGGGCTTCACAGATGGGTTCGAACAAGGCTTCAATGATGGGTTCGAATAAGGCTTCAATGATGGGTTCGAACGACCGATGCTTGCTGGATATGAACTTTCGTTTCTCTGATGGATACGAGCTTTGTAATTTCTGTATGGATGCGAAGTCAATTGATACGAACTTGAACCCTTCGATGGATTCGAAGTTGATGGAGTCGAACCCTAGGTACTTCAATGGATTTGAAGGTGATCGATACGAAGTTGATCGGTTCGAAACAGTGTTTGGTGATGGGTTCGAAATCTAGGTTTCTCCCTTCAAATTGAATCGATCATAACTTGAGCGTATGAACTCGGATTGACATGAAATTTTAGATGCAGACTTCTACGATCTTCCTTGTCATGTCCTATCAATTGTAGCTCAATCTGGACTCGGACAAAATTCAGTGATATCCATAGCGAAACGAAGTATGACCAATCTCTGAGACAAAATGTTCTCCATTTTCGATCGATCTTTTGGTATCGCGGCTTTGCCAAAAAGCAGGATAACATTTATCATTTATTATCGACTTTGATGACATTTTCTTTGGGATTTTTGGAACATCCACCTTGATGGATTCAGTATCGATTTCTTTGGATTTTATTCACGTTTTCGAATGTGTATTTTGGTGATTGATTGTTCCTACAATCTTCTTCGTGATTTGTCACTTTAAAAATGTAAAGGTTTTCTATACTAATAGTAAATATCAAAACTCTTTCTTCAAATGATTTCAACACTATTTTAGTACAAAGCTCGTTTCTTAAACCTTTTTCCAATCTACTAGTATATACAAACCTTTACCTCACTCGTGTGAGAAATATAATTAAACGACTTAGTAAAACAGGTGGTATGAAACGCTTGCGTTTACTTCGTCGGTTAATTCTTAGACTTGTTCGATTGAATCTCTTGTGACAATTTTCTAGTGGAGATCTACAATTTGTTCGTAAATATTTAAGTTAAGCTAGTGGTTATGGGACATGAAGCTAAGCTCATATGTTTACTAGCTTAGTGTAATTGACACTTCTTGATGATTGATGATGATCATTTTTGTGATTTAGACTAGCGATATGCTATGTTTCTTTGTCCACGTAGGGGACAGTACCTCGTTTTATTGAGTTTCGTCTCACTTCTTTTATAGGCTAACGAACTATGTATTATTTGGAGTTTCGACTCAATTTTTGTGGGCTAGCGACCCATGTTCTTTTATGGAGTTCGGTCTATCGGACGTACCTTTGTACGAGGTTGTTGCACAAGCTTATCAGGATCATCGGGCGTACCGTTGTACTACGTCGTTGTTCCGAATTATTCGAGTTTCAGGTTCCTCGGGCGTACCGATATTGTACCACGTCGTTGCACCGGCTCTATGGTTAGCGACCATGGGATAGCGTCCCATTTGTGATACACGTGTTGGTGAGTTTTCATGCTCCAATTTTTTGATAGGCCTCCCCTTTTTGTGATTTCTGGATTTCTATTAATGATTTCTAGAATTTGTGGTCCACCAGCTTTTATGATTGGCATCGATATGATGTCGATATTTGTGACTTGGTGAATAAAACTAAGGAGTATGACATTCTTTTGATCTTTGAGAAGATTCTTGTGATATCGATTAATCTCTGGTTGATTTTCAATTACATACTTATCATAGTATGGCTTTATGGTTATCTTACGTTTTTGTCATACCTCTTATTCCATATCATTTTATCTGATATTTATAGTTAGACTGATCCGTTTATTATTTTCTTGTTAAATAATACTCGGGTCAAACCGAGATGTTGCAGGTGCTTCTGCTTGACTTCTCATCTGGGATTATTATCCTGACTTTTGGCTGACTACTTAGACTAGTAGTTTTTGGTTGTGTACATTTGAGATATAGACTAATTGATGTATACTTATTCCTTTGTATTGCACTTGTAACTATTCTTTTATGATATGGTGGATCATTTTTGACCACTACTCTGATATACACTTTCATGTGTAATATTCATATCTGTTTCTGCCTTTGAGATATGAACTTCTGTGACTGATTTATGTTATGCTTAATTCTATATTTGTTTTCAAAGAAACTATAGCCACTGTGTAGTAGCTTTGAGTTTGCATCGGTATGTCGGATTTCCTCTTGAAATGCAAGTTATATTTTTATCTGGCATATCGGTACACGCACAAAGCAATTACACGGATGGTCGCTCCTCAACAGCCTTATTCTCCACGCTAGTTGACGGCATTACCCCGTAGTGTCCTTGGCTAGCGTGGGTATTAAGGTAGGGCATCACAAATTGGCTCCCGATATATATTCCATTGCATTCGAAATAGGGGTAAAACATTGTAAACGCCAGGCGGCACGCTTCGTTTCGAGTTCGGGAAAAATTCGGGTGAATAGTGTCGCGTAATTTTCTATATAAGGCCATAACTTTTCATTTTTGCAAAACATTTAGGGTTTCAAGCTTCAGGTCGCCACCCTTATAATCAATGGTCGAAAATTTCAATTTATTTCTTTCCTATTTTCTTCCAATCCATTAATCAATTCGTTACATTTGGTATCAGAGCATTTGGTTAAGCGACAACCTTGGCTCTGTTTGGAATTACTCATTAGAGATAGAGTCAGTAGTACTCTAGAATGAGTGTGAGTTTAATAATATATATGAGCACGTATTTGTTAGTGAATATAAAATTGTTTTGCATTGTGTTGACTTATCGGTTGATTGTTTATAGATTCTAGTCGGTGCAGTCTAGCTAACTGTGTCGATAGGAGTTTCTAAACTCTTAAACAAGATAAACTGACAATTGTTTTAAAATAGGGTAAATAAAATAATTTTACCCAGACTATTTCGTAAATAAAAGGAATGATTTTCCGAAAATTGTTATGGTTGCTTGGTTGTTAGGATGTGATAATATTAGATTATTATCATCGATTATTGAATAAGAAATTGAAAACATAATCAAAAGCTGAGAAATAAATCCATATACAAATGAGATTTGCAAATATAAACTGTAAATGTGATTCATAATTTTAAATGGAATTCCAGAGTAATATTTGAAAACCGATTTAAAGAATTTGTAATTTTGAGATTTGGGAAATTTAAATTCTTTGGAGTTTGAAAATGATTTTCAAGGGTTTTGTAAAATTGTTTTGAAGGGAAGAAAACACTAAACTCTTTTCGGTCGCTGGAAAATAATTCCGATGATGATCGCGACATCATCGGTGTTCATTTTCGAGTTTCCATGGGAGGAATCGCTGCCGAATTATAATTAAATGGAAGTTGTTTGTGAAATTGAGTTTGGTTTTGGAAATTCAAAAAATAATTTGAATAGATTTCAAAAATAATTTTTGAAAGATTGAAAAGACTCTAGAATGTTATATAAAATGTTTATGGAATAATAAATAAGTTTGGATGACTTAGGAAATTCAGATTTAAACTGAAATTGACCTGAGTTAATTAGAATAAAGGTGAATTTTAGAAGTCTAATAGACTTAATGATTGGAATACAATTATTAAGTTGGAAAATAAATTGTGAATGAATAAATAAAATTTGCAATTACAAGTGCAAGAAAATGAAATTGAATGTTGAAATTCATTTCGAATTTGTAAGTAAATAGAACTGGAATTGGAATTGAATTTGATTTGTGAAAAATAAAGTGAAGTATTAAACTAAAATTAGTAAGTGCAACTAATTGAAGAATGACTAAATGGATAAGGTTTAAAATGAATTAATCCAATATATTTTTTATGAAAGTAAATTGTATTCATATAGAATTGGAAATCCAGTGTAATATATGTAAGTGAAACCAAATGATAAAATGGTTAAACAATTTTTGTTAAGAAAAACGAGATATGAATTTGAATAAGTGACGAAATTTGACTTTGGTAAAGTTAAATAGAATTTACTTTAGAATTGGAATCTGAATTGGATTTATAAGTGGAAATTGAAGTTAAGTTAAACAAATGATGTTTGAAATGGAATATAACTTAAGTAATGTTGAATGAAGTTGATTTTGGTATCGAAGTAAATTGATAAAGTGAAGTGACGAATATGAACTTGAGTTATATAAATGAAATTCAACCTTATTTGTTAAATGAATTAGCAATTGAATTAATAAATGGATTGAATGTTAATCAATCTAATGTACATGAATTGATATGGAATAATGGATGTAAGTGTTAAATCATTAAAAAAAACTAGTAAATTGGAAATTGAATAATTGAATGGAAGTCAATTTAATATCAACCAATTGGAATTAAAAGTGTTAAACCAAATTAAATGTAAATTTAATAATTTGGTTATGTTGGTTATAATTTGGTTGTTATATGATTGTTAGTCGATTGTATATAATTCATTAAGTGTTAATGAATTGAATAGATAAATGGAAAGCTATGTAATTGAATTTGAATCGAAAGTAAACTAATGTGAATTGGTTGTAAGCAATTAAAATTTGTATCGAAACCTTATAAATTACTTATGGGAATTATTTTGATTTCATTGCTTATGAAAACTATATGTTTTCTGTTGAAAATTAGTGAAATGTAAATGAATTTCCTATATATGTCTACGATGGTGGCCGAGGCTAATGGGGTTTGAAGGCGGCTTGGGTTATCTCGATCGTGATTTTTACCTGAGGGAAGAAGAAAGAAGTGTGGTCGAGATCTGGAGGAATGGAATCAACGGCCTGGATAATTTCTAGGTTTAAAAATAATTAATAAAATAGTAAATTGATTTATAAAAATTCGTATAATGTTTAAAATGCAATAACTTTTTCATACAAGGTCGAAAAATGACGAAACGACTTGCGTTGGAATCGTATTGTCGAATACTACGCGGTGGAGCTGGATTGGAGTTGATTTGAGCTAGTGTGAATTTTGAGTAAAATTAAACGGTCGTTTAATTTTATTCAGAATAAAACGCTGAAACTGTATTGGAAGCAAGGTGAGAACTTCTCACTCAATCGAATTTGTTTCGATTTAAATTTTAAATAGTTAGATTTAAAATTGCTTGATTGTGTGATTGAATGATAAATTGCTATCTGTTGTACTGAAATAGACCCTGTACGCCGCATATTAAGCGGAGGCTATTATATTAAACACATATACCGCGATATTCCACCTTGAAGTGAAATTGGTATTATATATGTACTTGGAGTTGATTTCCCGCATTATATAGCGGATAAGACCCTATTGCGCCGCATAATAGCGTATAATATTTTATATAAACCCATGTACCGCGGTATTCCGTCTTGAAACGGGATTGGTATTGTGCTAACATCTGTGGATGCAGGGAAACAGGTTGGAGTGATCCAATTGGATTTCTCAAATAATTGAATTTGTTTCAAGGTTGTGTGTTGATTATTTATAATCTCTGTGTGATTATCTTTGTGATTGAAATCGTTGAAGGCTAAAATTTAGCCGAATAAAATTTTGGTATTGTTAGATACCGGATATAAATCAAAATTTGATTTTTGAAAATTCAGGTTGGAAGTTTATATTAAAATTTATTTTTGAGAGTTGGATAAATTTAAAAGAAGGAATTCTAAAATAATAAAGTTTTATTTTCTAATCTTATTGAATAAAATTTCAAAATATGGGCAAAGCTTTGATAAATGGATTTCGGGTAATATTATTCAAAGGCTGAAGAATTTATTCAAAATACGGATTATAGAGTTTGAAAAATAAAAGAATTTGTTTTCTTTAAAAGGAATTTATTTTTAAAAGGAAATAAAATTTGAAATCCATTTGGGAATTGATTTTTGGTGATTGAATTTAATCTTTTGAAAATCCATTTGGAAGTGTATTAGTTTTTTGAAAAGAATTTGGAATCAATTTGAAAATTGATTTGGGGTTTAGTAGAAATTGATTTCAATTTGAGATTTGAATAAAATTCACTTGGTGTTTAATTTCTTGGAAAATCAATATGGAATTTGATTTGGTTGTTTTTGAAATCAATTGAAAAATTGAATTATTGTTAAAAGTGAATATTTTAAATCGATTTGGAAGTCGTATATCAATAGATATTTTGGGAATGTGAATTCACACGGAATTTATAAAGAAACGGGAAATTTGTTTAAAAATAAACATTGATTTATTTTTAAAGCGTGGAAATAAATTACGGATTTGGAACGTAAATTTAAAGTAAATCGGTAAGGATTTATTTAATTGGTTTAAATGAACCATTTTGAAATAAAAGTGTATTCTCCCTGGAAAGCCGAATAAAATTCTGAATAGCTTTGAAAGATATATATATACACACATATATATATATAATTCTAGAATTGGTTTTGAAAAGGATACTTTAGAGAAATTAACTTTTTAAATCCTTTAAGTAAAGATTTATTAAGTTGATATAGAAATGATTATTTCTAAGATTTAATCAATAATTGTTTTAGAAAATAGTTATTTAAATAGTTATACTCTATCTACTAATTTAATTTTGAAAATTAGTTTGGACTTAAGTTATATGTAATATTGGTATAATATTTTTTTATAACTAACATTTTAAGTAAAGTGTTTAAAGAAAGATAGTTTTTATTTCAAAGTGTTTTCCCATTATATTTTGGATAAGTGTTATAAATTATTTTAAAATATTTGAACTCGGCAGAATTTCATTGAAATGAATAAATATTTGGAAGTGTTCCGCGTAAGGAAAAGTGATTTGAAATTTGTTTTCAAATGGTTGAAGTGTGGAAAAATATATCTTGTAAAGATATTTTTGGAAAATAAATAATTTGGGAAATTATTTGAAATCTGGTGATGTTGTGCATATCTATTGATAGTTAAATAACCGACTATCAATATTTACCTTTAAATGGGTATTTGTTGTGATTTGCTTGAATTTGAATGTTATACTTATTTTAAAATAAGCGCTGGATATTCGATTTAGCCAGGAGAGGACCTTTGGGTCATGAATCCCATTCCGAATAGTGACACGTCGTAATGGATAGCATTTGAAGACCGGTGTTGAAGACCAGATATTTTCGAAAACGGAAGGATTGCCGTCGAATGTCTCTGCATCGGCTGATCTTCAATATAGAGATTTTATCACCCTTTGTGATGGAAATTCCGGACGTGATTAGTGAATATCCGAATTGCAAGGGCTTCCTTTGGAAGTGCCTTCGGTTCCATTCGATCCCAGAACGGACTTTTATGGATGTGTGTCCGACGTTACAATTTGAGATGTAAAGCTGGTTTCTATCAAATGCATTTTTGTTGGTGGCAGAGAATTTATTCTCTTAGCTTAACACCCTTCTCTGAGATGTACGAGCTCAGAGGTTATGTAGTTGATGGTTACTAGTGATACATTCCCAATTTGGTAATGTGGCATACGAAGTGCTGCTGATCATTTGTTGATCAAATCATAGCTTTTGTGAAAAGCGTAGCTTTATGGACGATACTTCGTCGAACCTCACAACCCGGTAATGGTCAAAACAGGAAAGATGCAGCAAGGTTATAGGTAGAAGCGCCCCTTAGGGTATGTGCATTTCCTTCTGGATAGAAGTGGTATCATGGTATGGAGCCCAGATACTTAACTTATGTGGATATCGTAAATATATATATATATATATGACTTTGTGATTGTTGTTGGTTGAGGATCCTCGGATAAAGGTCGTTTACAACCGGAGGATGGCATACTCGTGTCAGTAGTTACCTACTTTTGCAGAGGTGACCCGGCCTTGTGTTGGCAGAGATTCGGTTGGGTTCTCGGGGCGTCTCTCCAGAGGCGTACCCATGTGGAAATGGGAAGTTCCTTGGCCCGATCATTTGTTGGAAATCCAAACTCCAATACGCACCATGTACAGTTTTAGTTATAGAACCTGCCATTTACTTATGGTGGTCACCACTATTTAGATGGTAGCTATAGTAGGCATAGTTCAAAATGTCTATGCTGGCTAAGATTTATATTATACTTTCGAAATGTTTTCCTACACTTTGCACTTATAGTAATAATATCAAAGAAATTTGCGTATCAAGCATGTTTGACTATCATAAGAGAAATCTCCTCCAATTTTGCGTTTGCATTGTGTGTGTGGTGGAAGGCCTTATGGTAGTTACATTTTCTAAAAGCATTGCGGATCTATTTTAAAAAAATTCTTTGTTTTTTTTAGAGATAAACTATTTTAAGTTCTCACACCAGTCCCATGACTGACCTGGAGTTTATTGTTCCCTTCCTAAACTCTGGGTGCCCACCAATTTCCACACGGGCAGTCTAGAGTCAGGTTATCAGGTCATTCTGGAATCCAGGAGTTGCTGTAGAGATCTGGAGGCAAGCTGGATGGCATGGCGTATCAACTAGTATATAGTATTTCTTTTCCGCTGTGTATTCAGTTGTGAGGACAGGTTTATATAACTGTCCATTATTTTGTTGTGTTGTATATCGACTCTGATGATGTAATGTATAAAATGTACAGTTCTTTTGATTTAAAGATTATTCATTTATCTATTATATGTTGTTCCGCTGCGACTGTGAGATTCTGATATTGTTTCTGTTGCTTCTTCTTTCTTACTTCTTCTATCTTTTTCTCCTTCTTAAACCCTAAGGGTTCGATTTTCCGGCATTCGATTGTTCGGCAGTTGATACAGTGGACATATTAATGTCGATTTTCAAAAGTCGAAGAATCGGGACCTTACAGCTCCACACTTGGAGGGGAGGTAGCGGAGATCGTGGGGTTCATGGTGGTGGTGGTGGAAGCAGGCGAGGCGAGTTGATTTTAGTTGTTGGGTGAAATTCTACGGCTCAACTCATGTGTTCGATAATGGCCAGAGGCTTATCGGTGGTGGAACTGGGGGTAGGAATGGTCGAGCATGGGTAGAGGAGTTTGCGAGCAGTTTCGAGTTGGTGGTTGGGTGAAAGGGTCTTGCGTGCACGTGCACGTGTGAACGCGTATACGGGGGAAGTTCCAAGTGGTGGAGGCGATCATGTTTGGCGTTGGGATGCGGTAGTTTTGGCTTGGTTTGAGTAGTGCGTGAGTTGATTTGGTTTTGAGTTGGTCTGTGTTAGAGCGTCCGTGAGGGTTTTCGTGTTTGGGGTGAAGCATTGATTAGCTTCTAGGTGATAGATGGATTAGAAAGGAGAAGAGGGAAAGGGAGAAGGAGTGGAACTGTTTCGTTTGTTTTGGGTATGTGCAATTTTAGGCTTCGGCCCATCAAAAAAATAAATTAATTTATTAAATAAAATAAAAGCATCGGTTGGGATTCGGTCCAAAGAGAAGGATGAAGGTGGGGTTTCTTTTAAATTTTAAATGTTAAAATTTATAAATATTTTATAATTTTGAAATGTTCTAACTCGTCCATACGAAACCTGATTATCACGATTCTTTTTGCGATTGGTTCATATCATCAAGTACTTCGATGTTATGAAGTTTGTTGTTAGAATTGACTAAGTGATAATTTATGGTATTTTAAAAGGTTAAGTTTTAAATACATGATTTAAATTAACTTAGTCATTTAAAATTTATACAACCTATCTGTTAAAGTTATTTACCCAGATAAAAATAACAATGAGTTAAGTCAAGTTAATTGCGATGTTTTGACACCTGTTTAGCGGCACAAAACACCGTTTCACTAATTGTATTTAATTAGACCCTTGTTGGTAGAATAAATCACCGTTCTGCCATTATAACTGAATATGTGTGTTTTTGGACATTGACCGGTAGAGATAAAACCCTGTTTTTTTTATTATATTTGTATGGATATCTATTTATTTTCCTGATAATTATATTAGGTAAGATGATGTTGAATTAATTGTTAAAAATGGATTGATGTGAATATCTGTATCTGTTATTCTGGATTTTTATGGAATAAATGGTAACTTGATTAAGTACCATTAAAGTTAATAAGCCACTTTCCAATTTGATAGTTGATTTTTGAATCAAAGTTATTTAAAGGATAATTATTATTTACTAATGATGTTTTATAGATAATTAATAATTATTTAATAATGATTTAAGGTTAATTATTTTATGATTATTATAAAGTTATTTAATTATTATTCAAATTTATTTAATTATTTTAAATTTTAAATTCTATTTTAATTATTTATTTAAGATTGTTTTTTAGTAATTAGTTTTAAAGGTTAACTTTTGTTTAAGAGTTAATTGCTACTAAATTACTATTATTTCAATGATAATTTTTTCAAATATTAGTAATTTTAAAAAATAACATATTATAGTAAACTTTTATAAAAGAATATTTTCCCTAAATTAAACTTGGAAAATTTATATAGAAACTTTATAAGCATTATTTTGAGATAATTGTCAAATAAAGTTTTGGGAAAGTAATGGTATACTTTCATGGCGGAAATTAGAGGCAGAGATTGCCTACAGTCAAGTTTGGATTTCTCTGGGATAGAGACGTAATCATCGAGCTGCGAATCATGGTCGATACCGAATGGTTCTTTCCATATTTATTTTAAAAAGTTTTCAAATATTTTTGAAAGGAATGGTTTGTGAATATTTTTATTCCAATGAGATAAGTATATGACTCCTTTTGATAAAGAGATTTAATTTATTGAAATTAAATAAAAAAAGACCTAGTGATTTCAGTAGGAAATGGAATCTTTGGTTGAATGATTGTTTATCTGATAGTTAAATAACTGACTATCAAATCTAGACACAAAGCGTAACTTTGGAAATATCTAGTAGAAACATGGGGATTATATGGTACAGTTACCGTCGAAGGTGCTATACTATAGGATAAACTTGTTTCGTTCTTCTAGGACGTTCATAAGGATATCCATCCACTAACGCTTTGGAGATGATCTTCTATCTAATTTTCGTCTGTTATTTCCTAGAGAACCGGTGTTGAGTTTATCGAAAATATTGAAAATTTATTTCGAAGAGACTATGATTGGATAAGTTATCTGAAAACTACTTTGATCCAATGAATTTGTTTAGAAGTGACGACAAGAGCATGGAATTAAAGACGAAACATTGAGGTGCAAGGGCTAGTCGCTACTAATCCGGAGGATGATTCTAAAATGGATGTAGTAGGAATAGTGCCTTCTGTTCCGTTAAAACTCATAATAGACTTGTATAGATGAGTGCTATCAGCACATTGTCATTGGAGGACAATGAGCATTCTAAGTGTAAATTCCTTAAAAGGTAATTGTTGCCACAAGCCTCATCAACCGGAATGATTGAAAATAAAGGGAAATGCAGCAAGGCTAAGTGGGTCGCATCCAATTTGGGTATGTTTATCACATTTCTAGATACCTTCAGATATTATAAATATGGTGCATTGAAGGAGCTTGATAATAGTGGGAACACCCATGGTGGTAACATATTCGATACTGTCTAGGTTATGGGTAGAACCGGTCTTATCTTTAAGGGATCCCCACGAGGTCTTTGGTACATTTTTCTAGAGGTGTATTATAATAGGTGGTACCCCGATGCCTAGTCATTGTATGGAATCCATTCTCAAATAAGCATCATACGGTTTTTATTGTGCCCACCTACGGTGAAATGAGATATGCAAGAATTTCAGCTATTTCTATATTTTACTTTGACCTCTAGACACTATTACAATATCATTGGATTTTTCTATAAAAGTGTTTCGGTTACTGTAAGGGAAAAACCCGTCGTGTTTATGTGTGGCGTGGTCTTACGAGATACCTATGATTTTAAAAAGGATTTTTAAAAGTTAGAATGACTAAATTTCCTTGTGATTTAAATTCTCACGCTGGTTTTACCCGACTGACCCGGCATGGTTTTTCCTATATGCTCGGGTCAGACCGAGCATATTTTCAGGTTTAGATGGATATTTGGAACATCAGAAGTGGAGCTGGAGGCCTAGAGACGTATCCCCATAGATGATTATATTTTTGTTGCATACATGGTTGTGTTATCGACAATTGTAAGGACAAGTGTTATAACCGTCTGTGCTGAATAGGTTAGTATACCCTGATTGACGTCTATATATTTATAAGTTACAGTCTTGTTTTATGTAAATATTTTTTTTCTATATTATAGATTATTCGTTTTCGCTATTGAGGTTCTGTGTTGTTTGTTTTTCTTTTAATTTTCTTTATATATTCTTTCAACTTTCTTTTCCTTACTATCCGCCTTTCTATTCAATTTGGACTGGACATGTGAGGTAAATTGTCAGTTCGAACTGTACGGAAAAGTGGGTCGTGACATCGTGGTATCAGAGTTTAGGTTGAGCGAATATCTAGGCTTTGGTGGGGTTACTTATTAGGGATAGGATTAGTAGTACCCTAGAATGAGTTTGAGTGTATACATATATGAGAGTGCATATTTATTAGTGATATAAAATGTTTTATATTGTGTTAATTGATCTGTTGGGTGGCTTATGGATTCTAATCAATACAATTAGCTAGCGTTATTGATAGGGATCTCTAAACACTTGTACAAGGCCAACAGACACAATATTGTTTAAGAGGGTAAAAGAAATAATTTTACAAAAGATATATTTTTCATATGAAAGGCTATGATTTTCAAAATATATAGTAAATTGAGGTGTTGTTTGATAAGCGATGATGATGTTCTATTATTATCATCATCTATTATTTGATTGGCCATAACCATCTTGTTTTGAGTATCCTGTAGTAAACCTGGGTCTTGTAGATAGAAGCTTTGGAAAATTGGATTTTTAGTAAATTTTGTTTACTCAAAGAGATCTAAATATTTAAGATAAATATTTAGGAAGATTTCTCGTATTTAAAAGCTAGTTTTAAAATAATTGACTTATAAAAGTGGTATTTGAGAATTTATAAACTCTAGTGATTTCGGAAAAATTATTTAAAAAATTTTTTGAGCGAAAATGATTTTGCTATTACTTAAGTAAAATTTTTAAATGATTGTGATTTAAAAAGAAGAGTTATTTGAAGTATGTACCTATATGTACTCCTTAGCATATGTGAAGCTCCTGTAAACCTAAGAATGAGATTCTCATTTAGGTTGTGTTAATTAATTATAGAGGACTCGTAGTGTCGTCCGAGGAGAGCGGATGAATATTAGGCAGTATTTCAGCAAAGAAGTGGCTAGAGAGATTATGGAACCTATTGAGCAGCCATCGCTATATGAAGAGGAGTCCAAGATAGAAGTAGAGAAGGAATCCAAACCAGAAGAAGTGGAAAATTTCATGGAAGGAGAGGAGGAGGAATTCGAGGATGAAGAAGAGGAATATGATATAGAAGAGGAATATAAGATAAAGAGGAGCTCGGATCGGAAAACAATGGTTCTATCATCTTGGAAATGGACGAGATTGTTAGTGAGCCATTTGCTGATCGGGATGACCTTTTGAGGGATGACTTATGGCCTAGGGCAGAGATGCGAGTGCGTAGGGAACCAAGCCTGAAGATTGTATGGATTCCGGATAGTGATTATGAAATTAGGGAAATGGAAGGATCAGAAGTGGAGGACTTCGATGGAGAGAGTCCACTTTGAGAGTTAGCTTGGGTTAAGATAGTTCTCTTAGAAACGTGTAATCTATTGAACCTATAAGTATCCCATAGACATCATGGATATGTTTTTGGATTGTAAATTGGTAAAGTATCTCAGTAGATACTTTTGTGTGATATATATGTGTGTATAACTGGCTAAGGTAATGGATATCTTTAAAGATATGTATATGGTGACTGTAATTGTAAAATTATCTTAGTTGATACTCTGTATGACTGACATTTTGGGATATAAAAATATATACGATTGAACTTGTGTGGTATGGTTGTTTATCAATTCATTAATAAATTAAAATTCTGTTAGTTTTGTTTACTAGCCTGGTTACAGCAATTTCAGGGATGAAATTCTTTTAAGGATTTCGGAATATGAATTCCGAAACTTTTGTTGTTTTAAGTTTGAATATTAATTTTTAATATTCAATAATACGGTATTTTAATCAAAATAAAACCCTTGTTAAATGAAAATTAGTAATAATAACTAATTTTGAACCTAGATAATATTTTAATTTCCCATATTTTATTTGTAAAATAGAAAATTGATTTAATTTGAGTTTCTTGTAATGTATGTATAACAAAAGAAACTTATATGTAAATTAGAAAAATTTCATAATAAAAAGAAAAAAAATTAAATAAATAAAAATAAAAATGGCCTATGAAAATAATGTTGCATAAATAGAAAGAGTTTAAAAATTAGATTTTTCTTATATACATACATATATATACACATTAGTTAAGAAGAATGTAAAAAAAAAATATAAACTAAATAAATATAGTTATTAAAAATAATAAGTATACATATAAATTGAAAAATGGAAGAATATATATACACACATTAGTTAAGAAGAATGTAAAAAATATATATATAAACTAAATAAATATAGTTATTAAAAATAATGAGTATACATATAAATTGAAAAATGGAAGAATATATATATATATATATATATATATATATATGAAAATATACGATGATAGAAATGAGAAAAATTGTAAAATCGTTTTAAAAAGGAAATCTTTTACAAAGTGGTGTTTTGACCAAAATATTATTCATACAATTAAAATAAAGTAGCAAAATGTTTATTTCTTTGAGTTATGTATTTTAAATATAAAAATAGATATGAATATGAAGACTTAAATGGTTTATATCAAAACCACTTTGTAAATTTGTTTTCAAAATATATTTGAAAGCATGAATCAAAAGAAAAAATAATTAAATAAATGGAAAGAGAAAAACAATCAAATAACGAAAGAAAGAAAGGGTAAAACATATAATATAAATGATAAGAAAAATGGCTAAAACTAGATATATTTACATAAGCAATATCTGGTCTAAAAGAGGAAAAACTAAGAACATTATCTTAACTTCTTTTCAAGATTGCAAGCTATCAAGTTTTCACCTCAAAAACCTCATGTCAATCCATCAAAACATTTTTATAGCAATTTCAAAATATTTTTGAGCCAAAATCTTGTGCATATACATTAACTTGCCTTGCACAAACATGTATGTATATATTTAGACTTGTATGTGTATATGTTTCATTTGAAAAAGAGGAAGAAGCCTTCTCTTCCAAATCCCAAACAATACATGGTTACTAGAGACATTCAAATCAAAGACTAAAGTTTAACTGGGAGATTCCAAAGGCTTTTTAACATGATTAAGGTGAAAATTTTAAATTGAAAATCTTGGAAGTGTTTTGGCATTCTCTATTATATTTAACAGTGAAAAATATATACATGTTCAACCTTTAAAAATCTTTTCACCTCAATTCAATCCGAGTTTGCCAATAATGAAATAGGAAAAAATTTGTTTTGAGCATAGATTACATTAAAAATCATTCAAAGCTTGTCCATCATACACATAGTGCGGAATTTCAAATTTACAGTAAGTAACCCAAATTTTGGCAAATATCAACATTTTTAAAACCTTGGTTCATGTATATAATCATGATTGTTATGTGGAAATAGGATTTTTTGTGAAAGAACCATGATTTTTAGTGGCCTAAAGCGTGAGAAATGTCAAGTTGATCATAATCCATTCAAAAATTTATTTTTGGCATTTGGATCATCGAAGGGTTGTGCGGCTTGGTCAAGGAGGAGCATGATGACGGGGGGGAGGGGGGAGGGAAAGGGTTCACTATGGCAAAATTGAGAATTAGGCATTGATTTGGAGGGGACGTGGCATTTTAGGGTTTAAATGGTTTGAATGGAGGCTCTAGGACGCTGTGTAGTTAATGCCCCACTATTACCCCGCTATATCTCATAGTGGATTTCTACCGCTACGATTTTTCCATATAGCCCCTGAATATAGCCTTTCTGCTTTAATCCCCGCTATTTCCGCTATATCCAGTTATTTCCGCCAATTCCGCTATTCCTGCTATATCTTTTTTAATAAAATGAATTGATAATTTGCATTTATACATTATAAAATTATGAAGCTAATTTATTTTATTTAATTTTTAATATATTTTCAGAAATGGAAATACTCTAATATTCTACCAAATTCAATTATGTTATACAATAGTTTTTCGTTTATTTAAAGCATATTCGCACATGTTTTTGTTTAAAATTATTTATCTATTATTTATAATTCAATTAAATGATAATTTTTCATTTAATTACCATTTTTATATTTGTAAAAACATTAAGTACAAGTTTTATGTGCTATTTTAGAGCCATCCGCTATATCCTGCTATATCCTCGCTGTACCCCCGCTATGACTTTTTACACCTCCACCGCTTTGAATCTACCGAGCGCATTAACTGCACAGCTAGGACATGACTTATTTGTGTCAAGGACGTGGCGTCGAGTGGCGTCGCACTTAGAGGGGAGGTAATGGAGACCGTGGGGTCATGGTGGTGGTGGTGGCATGCGTTTTGGTTGTGGAAGCAGGCGAGGCAAGGTGATTTTAGTTGACGGGTGAAAACCAAGGGCTCGGCTCATGTGTTTGATGATGGCCAGAGGCTTGTCGACGGTGGAACTAGGGGTGGGAATGGTTGAGCCTGGGTAGATTAGTTTGCGAGCGGTCTCGAGTTGGTGGTTGGGTGAGAGGGTCTCGCGTGCACATGCACACCTGAATGCATGCACATGGGAAGTTCTAGGTGGTGGAGGCGATCGTGTTTGGATTGGGATGCGTTAGTTTTGGATTGGGTTGAGTAGCGCATGAGTCGATTTGGTTTTGAGTTGGTCTGAGTTCGAGCATGGGTGAGGATTTTCGTGTTTGGGGTGAAGCACCGATTGGCTTCTAGGTGATAGAGGGATTAGACAGGAGAAGAGGGAAAGGGAGAAGGAGGGAACAATTTCATTTGTTTTGGGTAGTTGAAAATTTAGGCTTATGCCCATCAAAATAAAAAAATAAAAGGGTGGGTTGGGCTTCGGTCCAAAGAGAAGGATGAAGGAGGGTTTTCTTTTAAATTTTAAATGTTAAAATTTATATATATATTTTAAATTTTGAAATGTTCTAACTCGTGCATATGAAACACGATTATCCCGATTCTTTTTGTAGTTGGTTCGTATCATCGAGTACTTCGATGCTATGAAGTTTATTGTTAGATTTGACTAAGTGATAATATACGGTATTTTTAAACGGTCAAGTTTTAATATGTGATTTAAATAAACTTAGTAGCTTAAAATTTATATGAGCTATCTATTGAAGTTATTTGCCCAAATAAAAATGGCGATGAGTTAAATCAAGTTAATTACGATGTTTTGACACCTGTTTAGCGGAATAAAACACCGTTCTGCTAATTGTATTTAATTAGACCGATGTTGGCAGAATAAATCGCCGTTCTACAATTATTGCTGAATATGTGTGTTTTTGGACATTGACTAGCAGAGATAAAACCCTGTTCTGCTATTATATTTGTACGGACATCTATTTATTATCCTGATAATTATATTAGGTAAGATGATATTGAATTAATTGTTAAAATTGGATCGATGTGAATATTCGTATCTATTATTCTATATTGTTATGGAATGAATGGTAACTTGATTAAGTACCATTGAAATCAATAAGCCTATTTCCGATTTAAAAGTTGATTTTTAAATCAAAATTATTTAAAGGATAGTTATAATTTACTAATGACATTTTAAAGATAATTAACAATTATTTAATAATGAATTAAGTTTAATTATTTTATGATTCTTAGAAAGTTATTTAATTATTGTTCAAATTTATTTAATTATTTTAAATGTTTAAATTATATTTTAATTATTTAATTAAGATTATTTTGTAGTTATTGGATTTAAAGGCTAACTTTTACTTAAGAGTTAATTAGTATTAATGTACTATTATTTCAAAGATAATTTGTTCAAATATTAGTAATGTTTTAAAAATAATATATTACATTAGACTTTTATAGAAGAGTAATTTTCCTAAATTAAAATTGGAAAATTTATATAGAAACTTTATGAGCATTATTTTGAGATAATTATTAAATAATTTTTTCGAAAAGTAGTGGTATACTTTCATGGCAGAAATCGGAAGCAGAGATTGCCTGCAGTTAAGTTTGGATTTCTCTGGGATAGAGACGTAATCATCGAACTACGATTCATGGTCGATACTGAATGGTGCTTTCCATATTTATTTTAAAATGTTTTCAAATATTTTTGAAAGGAATGGTTTGTAAATATACTTATTCCAGTGAGATAAGTATATGACCCTTTTTGTTAAAGAAGTCTAATTTACTGAAATTCAATTAAATAAGGCTTAGTGATTTCAGTAAGAAATGAAATCTTTGGTTGAATGATTGTTTATTTGATAGTTAAATAAGCGACTATCAAATCTGGACCTAAAACGTAGCTTTGGAAATATCTAGTAGAAACATGGAGATTATATGGTATAGTTACCATCGAACGTTCTATACTATACATATAAACTCATTTCGTTCTTCTATGACATTGATAAGGAAATCCGTCCACTAACGGCTGGGAGATGATCTCCGATCTTATTTTCGTCTATTTATTTCCTAGAGAATCGGGGTTGAGTTTACTGGAAATATCGAAAAGTTGTTTCAAAGAGACCGGGATCGGATAAGTTATCTGAAAACCACTACGATCCAAAGAATACATTTCGAAGTGAAGACAATAGCATGATGTGATAACTCGTATTTTTAGGCATCTGATAATTGGATAATTAACTAGTTTATTCAATTTAACAGATAAATTTCTGATAATAAAAGATATCTGGATATGTAAATGAATTTGAAAATATAATAAAAATTAGATTATAAATATCTGGATAGATATTAGATAATCTCCTAATATAATCACTTAAAATTTGACAAACTATTCTTTTAAAACAAATAATAATGATTGTTTGTACAAATATAAATCGAGTTTAATAGAATAATTATTTTCAAATTGAATTTATGTTTAAATGTATATATATTTGAGTTAATTTTAAATTGAATTTGAATTGGAATTTGGATTTAAATTTGAAAATTAAAAGATAAATATCTTAAATTATTTTGGATTTAAAAATAACATATGTATGATTTGTTTTATTTTATTTTTTAAAAGAATTTTATTTATATAAATTTAGAAAAATATTTATTAATTAAGAAAGTTAATTATAAAGGCTTATAAACCATTTTAAGGATAAATAAAACATACTAAAAATAAGTTGGATTAAAAATAATATGTATATATGATTTGTTTTATATCATTTTTCCTTCTAAAAGTTACATGTAATTGAACAAGAGAAGTTTGATTTTAAACACACTTAAGACACTATTAGTATAGAACGAAAATTAAAATGAAATATATATATATATATATATATATATATATATAAACATAAAAAATGATTATTTATATTTAAACTTAATTAATGGCGGCTGGAACAAGTATTCCCGAAACCCTAGACGTAGATGAAGATGACGGTGGTGGCTGGAAGGAGGTTAAAAGTAGGGGAAAAGCGAAAATAAAGTTTGCTGAAGCTCTTAAATCCAACAAGGAAGCAACTAGAGCCAGATCTTGGATCGAAGCAATCGGATCTAATATTGAACTCAAAGGATCTGCGAATTTTTATGCTCCACAGAAAAATGGGGAAGAGATCTATCAATTGATAGATGATGAAGACTATGAAGAGTCTAAAAAGCTATGGCAACACTCGATTTATGCGTATATGGCTGGGAAAAGGCCTTACTTTGTTCACTTCAATGCCTATATCAAACGAATCTGGAAGCCAAAGGGATCTTGGGATGTTTTCCCCCGTGATAATGGATTCTACTTAATTAAATTTGAATTAGAGGAAGATTTTCAACGTATTATCAACGGTGGCCCTTGGTTCATGGACAGCAAATTAATTTTGATGAGGAAATGGGAAGCAGATTTCAATTTCGAACATGTTATGCTAACAACATATCCAATTTGGATCAAATTCAATAATCTGGACCTTGCTTTATGGAATATGAGATGCATCAGCAAACTTGCAAGTATAATAGGGAGGCCAATTGATATTGATGAGAACACAAGGAAACTTAAAAAAATTAAATTTGCAAGGGTACTGGTAGAAATCTCAGCTAATACAGTGCTACCAAAAACAGTTAAAGCTATTGATAAGCGGGGATTCATTTACAATCAGGAGGTGGAATATGAGTTCGTTCCACCAAAGTGTGGTGAATGTTTTTGTTTTGGTCATACAAATTTACAGTGCCAAAATAAAGTTACTGACAGACAAAAGATTTGGGTTGAAAAACCAAAAAACACATCATTTCCATTTGAAGCTAGTAACCCAAAAAATCAGGAGGATACTACAAAAAATTTACAAAATATATCCCCCATCATCATACCTAGTGAATTGCAAAATGTCACTATGGTGTCGGACTGCGTAACAGAGCAAGAATCTCATCTATCTCTTGCTCAGAAAGAGAAGACACCCTGTTCAAAGGATCATCTGAAGAATGCTGAACATGATGAACCACTTCATGATCAAGATCAAAATCTGGTACTGCAGGCTGAGGTACCTCCAATTGTTGAATATAATAAGGAGGAGGAGGAGCTTCCAAACTCCCTAACAGATATCCACAAGATGGACATTGATTTGGAATCAACTGATGAAGATAAAGAAGAAGAAACATCAGAAGACATAAGTAAGTTTACAAAATGCAATACTGAATATGACAATCAATTCATTCAAATTGATAAAGGTAGACTCAAATCAGTCTCGGTGGGTAATGCTCCGGTTACACGGAGTAAATCTACCAAAAAATAATGTCTATCATATGCTGGAATGTGAGAGGTCTCAACAATGAAACACGTAGGTTAGACCTCCACATTTTAAAGGCTTATCATAAGCCTACTATTGTTGCTCTCTTGGAAAATAAACTAAATAACTTTAATTTGGAGTTACTGAAAAGTCAGTTTGGTAATCAATGGCAATTTATCACATCTCAATATAAAGGCAGAATTATTGTAGGATGGGAGACTAATTATTGGAATGCAAACATTGTTGATAATGGTGAACAACAAATCTCTATTAAATTTCATAACAAAGGGGGATTACAAATAGCAACCACGTTTGTGTATGCAAAAAATCTAGCATCTGAAAGATTGAGTCTATGGAAACAAATTACTGAATTAGCTAAAGATATTAACATTCCCTGGATAGTTACTGGTGATTTCAATTCTGTTCTTAAAACTAATGAAAAAAAAGGAGGACTTACACTGCGTGTTTCACAAGTGGCTGAATTCAATAATTGTGTATTATCTGCGGGTCTTGTTGAAGCTATCCACTCTGGCCTAAAATACACATGGAGAAGTGGTAAGTCAAAGAAAATTACTTCTAGATTAGACAGAGTTCTAGGTAATGCGGAACTATTTACAAAAATTACAAATTTGAAAGTGACTGTTCTACCTTGTTCAACAAGTGATCACTGCCCCCTTTTAGTACAATTCAATGATGATGACAAAATGCATAAAGGAAAACCTTTCCGATATGCAAACCACTGGCCTCTTATTGATGGATTTGATGAAGTGGTGAACTTTAACACTGTTATAATTCCTCCAGGTAACCACATGTACCGTTTTGTAATGCTCATTAAAACCATGAAAAATAGACTCAAGGAATGGAACAAAAACAGACCCAAAAGCAATGATAATATCACAAAATTCCATCAACATTTAGAGGAAATACAGCATAGACTTGATGAAGATCCGCTAAATGAAGACCTAAACAATGAATTCCACATGGTTCAAAAATGCCTTAAAGAAGAAATACACAAGAAAGCTGTTGAACTGAAGCAAAAAGCAAAAGAAAAATGGTTGATGCAGGGAGATGAATGCAACAATTTCTTCTATGCGAAAATGTCCATTAGACAACATCATAACAATCTGCTTAACTGCATAGACGAACATGGTGATACATCAAGATACATACAAAATATAGAAGAACAAGCTATATCATATTTTACTAATTTATACAATGGGGACAGCAATGATCACTTACCTCAGGTCAACTGCAGAAGGATCATTTCCACTGAAGGAAGCAGTATGCTGATTGCACCAATTCATGAAAGGGAACTGAGAGAAGCTATTTATTCCATCCATAATGACTCCTCCCCCGGACCTGATGGAATGGGGGCAGCCTTCCAAACAGCACTGGATAAACCTGAAGGATTTAATGTTAAAAGCTTATAATGAGGCCTTACAAACAGGTGAGTTTATTAAAGAAATTAATCATACTTTTATCTCTCTTATCCCTAAAGTTAAAAAACCAGACAGAATTGAAGAATATAGACCAATTGCATGCTGTAATGTGACATACAAAATCCTCAGCAAGATTATTTGTACAAGATTGAATAAAGTACTGCCAGATCTGATATCTCAATGTCAAAGTGCATTCATCAAAGGAAGATGTATTTCAGAAAATTCTCTTTTGGCTCATGAGTTGATAAGAAATTTTAATAAAAAAGGAGCTGAAAAAATTTGTATAAAAGTTCACCTCCAAAAAGCTTATGATAAAGTCAATAGGAGCTTTATTATTCATATGCTAGATTCGATGGGTGTTCCAGTGAAGCTTTTAAAACTGATAAAATACTGTATAGACACTCCAACTTTCTCTATATTGGTGAATGGCAAACCTACAGGTTACATACAAAGCAACAGAGGGATTAGGCAAGGTGACCCCCTTTCACCATATCTCTTTGCAGTAGCAATGGAGTGGTTTACTCTCCAAATGGAACTGGCACACAATCAGGGCTTAATACAACCAGTTTTCAATCATCAACCATATGTAACTCATTTACTTTATGCTGATGATTTACTGGTAGTAATAAAAGGGAACTTAAAAGCAGCAGAAAAAATCAAAGATATATTCAGAGATTTGGAAAGTTTTGCAGGGCTAAAATTAAATGAAATGAAAACTAAATGCTACTTCAACAAATTCTGCTCAAACAAACAATCAATGCTAGATAAACTGGGATTTACTGAAGGTTCCCTCCCAGTCAAATATTTGGGAGTACCTCTATCGAATAATAATATTACTGATGTGGAGTGTGGTAAACTTATAAATGAAATCAGGGATAAGCTACAAGGATGGAGATCAAAACTTCTGTCTTTTGCTGGAAGAGTGGAGCTAGTTCATACAGTTATAACATCTAAGGTCAGATTCTGGCTTCAAACTTTCCAAATACCTGATTGTTCTATTGCAAAGATTAACTCTGTTTGTGCTAATTTTATTTGGAGAGGAGGGATACACAAGATTAAATATTCAGACCTATGTAGGAAAAAGAAAGAAGGTGGAGTTGGATTGAAAAATCTATTTGAACTCAAAAAGGTATATTGCCTTAAACAAGCCTGGAAAGTATTAACATCTAATAAATTATGGGCTACTTGGATGCGAGCTAGATATTTGAAAGATAACTTCTGGACTACTAAAATAGACAATAATGCTTCAGTTACTTGGAAAAATATTCTTAAAATCAGAAATGATCTCCAAAAACATTTAGACAAACAAATAGCAAATGGTAGAAATACAGACATTTGGAAAGACCCATGGTTGAACTCGAAAAGTTTCATTGATAGACTTGGTTGGGATATCTTCTCGACATATGGTACTCCTAATTGGAGGGTAGCTGAAATAGTGGATAATGGTACCTGGAAATGCAATAATCATTCAATAACTCTTAACTATATTGAGGAAATCAGGAAGAAATACATTTATACAGATAATTCTGAAGATAAATGGGTATGGAAGGCTAGCATGAAAGATCAGTTCAAGTTCAAAGACATCTGGGAAGAAATACGAGAAAAAAATACAGAAGTTATCTGGTCTGATGTTGTCTGGAGCAAATCTATCCCTCCCAAAATGGCTCACACCCTTTACAAAGCGATAATGAGAAAACTTCCAACAAAAGACAGATTAAAAAAATGGAAGATTTTGGATGACTCAAAATGTAATTTCTGTTGCATAGAAGAGGAGACACATGACCACATCTTCTTTGACTGTGAATTTTCAAAAAGAATCTGGAACACCCAAAAATGCAGACTCCAACTCAACAAATGCGCTACAAACCTAAAAGAGGAATTAGAATACCTGCACAGTAGGAGTCACCTCTCTGATTTGATGAAGGAGATTGGAAAAATTGGCCTCGCGGTCAGCTTGTGGTTCATTTGGAAGGAGCGGAACGGCAGGACTTTTGAAAACAAAAAGCAAGACACTTTAACTATTACAAAGCTAATCAACAGAGAAATTGCTACTGTAATTGGAAGAATTCCGACAAAGAAACTTACCATTGCATCGGAACAAGAAAAACAACTACTGGAGAAGTTGAAGAAGATGGAATTGATCGAACGAACTCCACCAGGGAATTGGCAGCCGCCATAATCGCCCCAATTTGGAAAGTTTGGAAGTTATATTGACTGATCTATGTTATGTCGGCCTGTGATATATTTGTAATGCTATTGGGCCGCAAAGCCTGTTTAGTAATTCAATTAACCAATTTTCAAAAAAAAAAAAATATATATATATATATAAACATATTAATACACATGTAAGCTAATTCTTGACGCTTGACAACAAATGTAAACAAATTATAAACTCTAATTACAAGTGTAAATAAATTTTAACATGCATATGACATTTATAAGCCTATTTACCAAGTGTCCTTGTCTTCTTTTTATTTTTTTAAATGATTAATAAAAGATAAAACTAAATATATATAAACCCCTCTACTCTCCATCTCAATCTTTTTCCCTGTCTTCATTTCAAAACTCAAAGAACAAGTCTATAACCTATAAACAATAAAACCAGAAAAAAATCTAAAACCTGTAACAAAGTTCGAAGCAACCCAAAATCAGAGAATTTAAAAGAAAAGCAAACAAGTAACTAATCAATTTTAAGATCATTCAAATCAAGTTCAAGCTAGAATTCAACTAAATAAGGTGGATCAAATTCAAGTTTTCTATTCAAAAGCAATGCACAGGCTCTCTGTTCAAACTTTCAAAAAGGTGAGTAAACAAATCTTTGAAAACATTGATATGGTCGAGAAGC
Organism: Allium cepa; assembly: GCA_030765085.1. Lineage (NCBI taxonomy): Eukaryota > Viridiplantae > Streptophyta > Magnoliopsida > Asparagales > Amaryllidaceae > Allium > Allium cepa. The sequence continues at coordinate 362,389,754 of CM060934.1, read as the reverse complement.
TTTATTTCATATGATGAATGATAGTATCAAATGAATTTGAATATATGTATAAATCTCTGATTGGTCTGAGATATGCCTGTGAATGTATATTTATATATGAATATTTGCTCTGTTAACATTCACAGTCTCAAGTCCACACTTTCAAAAATTTATATCATTCTATAGGATCACTGTTAAAGCTTGATCATTAAAAAGAAAATGGATATAACAACCTAAATTTATTTTTAAAAATTGATTTAGAACTTTAAGTTTAATATTTAATTCAAATTTAGGAAATTATAGTGAAGAATCAATTTTTGTCAAAAATCAATGTCTAAGATTCCAAATTTTGAGTTTACTACCAGATTCGTAGTTGTAATTGATGAATTTTAGTGGTAGAATAAAAGTTTTTAGATAAGTAATTTGTGAGAGATTTTGAGATGATCAAAATCGTTTTTTTTCTGTCGATTGCCGTTGATCGGCGGTAAGGGAAAGGTCAAGATTTGGGCTAGAGGGGGATGAGATGTTGGGAAACTCTGGAAAAATAGTGATGGATTTTATTGATGGCCATGGTGGCCTGAGTTGGACGAATTAGGGATTAACAGAGGGATTTTGTCATCGATGATGACGACTTTGTTCGACGTGGATGGGAGGCCGCATTCGATCGAAATAGGGGAAATCAGTGCTGGAAATCGAGGCGGTTCGATGGTGAAGTCCTCGGGATTTATCGGCGTCGGGTTCGTCGGCGACGGGAGGTTTTCCTGTCGGGGTTGGGTTCTAGATTTTGAGTCTTTGGGTTTGATCTTTGTTTAAGAGCGATATTTTTAAAGCTGGTGTTTAGGAGGGTCATCGAGTTGATCATCGATCGGAGAATGGTTTTGACATGGCGTCGGAGTCAGTCAAGTCGTGCATGTAAATGCTTGGTGAAGTCTGAGTTTTGAGGAAAATGGTTTGGGGTCGGTCCAGACTCGAGAAACTATAGGGTTTGTCTCGAGGTTTTAGTGGAAGTGAGTTTCTCGTGTGATGGCTCGGGAAAATAGTGTTTTGTCTCGGGTATTTATGGTTTGAGGTCGGATGTTGTATAACATCAGTTTCTTTTTATGGGTATTAATGGTATTATCAGGTTTAAAAGCATAGGTAACTTAATATAGGAAGATAAACAAAGATTTAGAAACACGACAAAGCAAATTTTTGAACAATGGTCTCAATACAAATTTTGTTTTACAATACAAGTTTTGAATAAGGCATTGATCAAATTTGTAAACAAGATTCAAAACTCAAATTTATATCGTCAAATGTGATTAAGTTAATTTGATTTGAAAATATATGTATTAGTTAATCATTTAAGTAATCCCAAAATAATTTCAAAATAAAATATAATAATTAAATAGGTGTTTAAAATTTATGTGTTAATTAAGTAATTAATAAAGATAATGGTTTATCTTAAAGTTAATTAAGGTCTTGGCTAATAAATGATTAATTAAATTAATGAAGTAATTGAAGGGAAATTTATTAATTAATGATTAACGATTAATTAATAATTAAGGGTTATAAGTCAATTAAAGATTAATTAATTGGAAATTAGTGATAAATTAATGTAAGTAATTAGAGATAAATTACTTAAATGGTATTACTTAATATAAGTAACTAAAGGATTAATTCGGTGAGGATTAATTAATTTAATTAATTATTAGAGGATAATAAATTGATGATTAAAGGTTAATTAATTGAGGATAATTAAGTAATTGTGGATAATCAATTTAGATAGATAATTAAAGGATGTTTAATAAATGGTTCGAATAAATTAATGTTAAGTAAGCAGGATTAAAGGTAATCTAAGTAATTAAGTTGGTAATTAAATTAAGATTGAACATCTGATTTAACTTATTATGGATGATTGAATGATATTGAATGATTAGATTTATATATAGTCTGATAGCTTGTAATGAATTATGATATGCTATGATGGGTTGAACTGTGATATTGTGAGTTGTCTATCGATAATTAATTTTCTATGTGACTATGATTACTTGTATTATAGTTGATTTGTATCCACTTAAACTGGAATTAGAAATGACATTGAATTCGAAGAGACCAGGGTCGGGTAATCAGTAAATACCCGAAACCACATCGATTAGTAATCAAAATTCCATATAAATTGGATATGTAAAATTAACAGGCTGGAATGGTATAATGTAATATGGACATTTAACCTGAGAGCTGATGTGTGTGATAAATGATTGACTATGATAAAGTAAGAACTCGTAAAAGGTACGAGTTACCTTGGTAATTCACATATGTTATAGCTTGGTATTTCATATATATGGGTTTACTCACGCTGGTTTCCAGCCTGACCCGGGTGTTACTTTGATGTAATGCTCGGGTCAGACCGAGTATTACAGATTTTCAAGTTAGGATGTTCTGGAGCTCAGGAGGTGAGCTGGATGGCAGGAACGTATGGTGCGTATTCCCCTGTGATATATTGTTATTTATCTGGGACAAGTTATTTTAACTGTCCAGTGAATGTGAAATGTTGTAACTCTAATGTATTAATGTAAATTAAATGATACGGTTTTTTCCTTGTATAACTGTTATTTTATTTGATATTATATTTTGATCTGCTGCGAATGTGAGATTTTGTGTTTCATTTCTGTTTCTTCTTCTATCTCTTTCTTTTTTTCCTAACTATCTGGAGGTCGTTGCATTTGGTATCAGAGCTAAAGGTTAAGCGAGAATCTTGGCTCTGGTGGGTTACTCATTAAGGATAGTGTCAATGGTACCCTCGAATGAGTTGAGTGTGTGTGTGTGTATGAGAGCGTACTTGTTATTTCTTATATATTGATTTTTAAATGGTTTTAAAAATAAATGATTTTTATAAAAGCTTATATATAGAGAGAAAATAATTTTCCAGTTATTATTTGTTAAGAAAATTGGTTGTTGGTCATCGAAATTAAATAAGAATTTAAGTGGTAAATATATATCCAAATAGGAATTGAATAGATTGAACCATACAAATAAGGTGAATTAGAATTGGTTTCAGACCAAAATTAAATAAAATTGTTATTGTATCAAATAGGGATGTTTGTTTTCTAATAATGATAAAGCAAAATGAAATGTGTTAAGGGAGTAAACTTTTAGATAGGTATGGCTTGTAAATTGAAGTGGGTTTTAAATTGTGAAGTTTTGAATCCTAAGATTAAAAACAATTGAAATTGTTTTCAAAATGTTAAAAGGAATGATAAGTAATATTATTCAGAATATTTTTTGAATGTAATCTTATTTTAAAATAAGAATTTGTTTGAAAACTTTATTTGGAATTAAAAACCAAAGGTGGTTTAAAACTTAAGGTATAACTTGGTAAGCAAATTGATATATAAGAGTAAAAGTTGAATCCTTCTAATTAAGTCTAATTTATACGTTAGGAAGTCCTCTAGAATTTAGTCTTTGAGAGAAATGGCTAAGAGTGATGAATGGAAGGCAAGGCGCAGAGAACGGAGAGCAGCTGCACGAAAGGAACGGGAAATAGCAATACAGAAGTATGAAAATCGGATTAAGGAAAGGAATGGACCAGGAACTTATGATAATGTCACCTGCTACAGATGTTTTGATAAGGGTCATTATGCAGCATGGTGTGGTAGAACAAGGAAGGAACTAAAGGGTACATTCCAACGATTTTGCTTCGAGATATTATGCTTTAAGTGCCATAAGAAGGGACATTTCCTTAACCATTGTCCTGAAGTGGGGAAGGTGAAGTGTAAACCAGTAAATGAGTCAACCATTTGCTATCATTGTAAAGGGTTTGGACACATTACTAGGAATTGTCCCAAGAGACAGAAGAAGAAAATAAGGTTGTGGAACGTCCTGCAGGAGGTATGGAGGTTATCCAGATTGATGGGAGCATAGAAACCTTTTGTGGAAAATGCTATAAGTGGGGACATCCTGTTGAAAAGTGCATGTTTGGGCTTTGCCCATTAGAAGGAAGTCCATAGGAAGGATTTTGGTAGAAAATGCTAGGACTGTAAAACCTAGGTGATGATGTAGACATCTAGATTATGACTTTATAAGGCTTTTATTATGGTAATGGATGTGATGTTTGAACTGCTAGTGTGCAGTCTATCAATGTATCAAATATTTTGTGGTAGTACAATCTAATATAAAATCACTTTCTTTTATTTGAAAATGGAATTTGAAATTAATTCAAACTGAAATTCATGAGGTTTTGTTTCAAAAGTTGAAATTGGGTAATAAATTGGATTTCAAAGGTTAAATTGTTTAAAAAAGATTCGAATTATTATTTGAACCTAGAAATAAGTGTATGTAGAAATAAAGGTAATTTAAAATGGAGTATTGGAAATTTTAACTCAGAATCAAACTGTTTAAAGAATTTAATTGACAAATTAAAGTAAAGATCAATTTGATTTAAGCGAATCAAATCAACACTTGAAATTTAACACGAATTTATATAATTCGAGATGGTTTAAAGTGAAATGGAATTTGAAGTTGATTCAAATTGAAATTTGATTTGAATAACTTGGGATTGTGATTAAAGTTGAATAAGTAAATTCAAATGGAATTTGATTTGAATTTGAAAGGAAATTGGGGGTAAAATTCAACTTGAATTGGGATTGAATCAATTCAAAAGGAAGTTGAAATTTAAATGGAATTGATGATAATGGAGATTGGGAAGTTGAACAGTTTGGCTCTGGACTACTTTTAAAATAAACTGTTTTAATGTAAACTTTATTAAATCTATTTTTTCAAAGCTATTTGCCATATACAATCTTTCTTTTTAAAGCCAAACTATTTTATACTTATTTTATAATTATTTTTTAACTATTTAACTATTTTTAACTGTTTTATAAACTAATTACTATTTTTCAACTACTTTATAACTAATTACTATTTTACAACTATTTTGCAATTATCTAGCTATTTTATAACCAATTGTCTATTTTATAACTACCTAACTATTTTACAGCTATTTTGCAAACTAATAATTATTTTTCAGTTACTTATCCGTTTTAAACTTTTCAAGCTATTTTCTAAATTTAAGCTGGGTAGAGTTCAAACTGTTTATGATTTATTACCAATTGACATAAGAATTGAAGTGATAATCCAAATGAGGATTGAAGCAACTGTGAATAAGTGAATAGAGTCATAAGTGAATGTGAATAGAAAGGGAATTGTTTTAGCTAATAATCAATGAAGATAAATAAGTAGGATGTACGTATATTATTCTATTCGCATAGTGATTTGATCCAGATTTGAGCACAGAATTTCGAGATAGTATATCGATCCGAATTGGGATCTTTCACTCGATCTTCGACAGCGAACCTGGATATGGATTTTTGATTGGTTTTGGAAATTCTCGATCATAGTTATGTATAAGCAAGGAGAATGATGGTTTTTTGGTCAAGAAACCAGATCTAAGTCCGCACTAGGAAGACGGGTGGACGATATTACTTTAAAATTGAAATTGTGTGATCGAGTGAGCGATCAGATTGATATAGCGTACGTATGATATGTGTACATCGTACGAGTTTGAATGGAATTGATATTGAAAATTTATGGATAAGAACTGCAAAATGGTTTTGAAATGAAAAGTATATTTTGTGAAATATATGATGAAAAAAGATGAAAATTAGATATTTCTATGATAGAAATTTACTTTATGGAAGTAAGTAGTATAGTAAGTGACTTTACAGAGTAAACAAGCTTGAATATTGATTTGGCATAAACAAAGTTATATATATATATATATATATATATATATATATAATTGATGAACTCCCCTTGTTGAATCTATAGCCAAAAGAAAAAGGGTTTTTGAAAGTATTTGAAGTATAAAAAGGGAATTTAGACAAGCGTGAAGTGATCCAAAGATTTTCAAGATTATATATATATATATATATATATATATATATATAATGGATCTTATGAGAATGATTTTGGGAAAAGGTTTTTTGGAACCTATGGATTTTGGAAAGGCATTTGATTTTTGGAGAAAATTCAATTTTGGAAATTTGGAAAGCCTAGTTTGAGAATTATCGATTTTGGGATAATCGATTTTGAGAAAGGAGAATTTATATGAGATTCATACTAGGTATATGATTTGGAAGATACTATATGTGTAGTATAAAGTGTTTTGAAAATGGCTCTGGAGAAAAAGGCGCTCCTTTGAAATGAACTTCTTAGGAGTACCGTAGGTTGGTACTGCCTTGAGCCCTAGGGGGGTTCTAAAGTTGATCCTGTGAGGAAGTCCGGACAAACTGAAGGTCTTGAGGATTATTCGATAGCGAAAGTAAAGGGCGTTGATGCCTATAGAGGCATTTGGGTTATGCTGTGACGGCAGTGTAACTCGATGTCGCTGCGATCTACTGTGGACCATAGCGGAAATCGTGTAGAGGTGAGTGTCAACGGTCTACGCTTGATTTTGCTGGGAAGGCAACGTAACGTCGGTAGACTGCGGTCTATGGTCGAGTGGACAAGTTTCATTCTTTTGGCAGCGAAATTCGAGGGCACTGATGCCTACAGTTATATGGGTTTTTTGCTGTGATAGCAACGTAACCCCAGATGAAGCTGCGATCTGTAGCGGGTTCCATGGCGTAATCGAGGGGCGCAGAGTGCTTACATTTATCTATGGATTTTGCCGGGATGACAATGTAACCATCGGGTTTACTGCGACCTTGGATGGGGGTGATGATTTCCAGAGCATTCTCACCAAAGATGATTCCACTATTTTCAAGAATGTTTCTATATTTTCAAAAAAATGTTTTCCCAGGTGATTTCACTGGGTGTTGAAAATGGGTCTGCTAAGTACTTATAAATTTTTAGTCCTATACCTAATCAACGTATGACCGAATTTCTATAAGAACGAGGATGGACTGGTTGAGACATCAAGTTATAAAAAGTATTTTTATAAAAACTATTTTATAATATTTTAAAGTGTTTTAAAATTGATCAAAGAGTAAGGGCCTGTTTGGTTTGAAAATCAAATTTTGAGTTTTAAGTTTTCAATATGCATTAAAAAACATGTGGAATAGGACGGCGGAGGAAGGAGTGAAGGGCGAGAAGGATGGCGTGAGAAGAAGAAAAAAGAAGAGGAAAGGAAATAGTGGGAAACAAACAAAAATCATTTTCAATTTTATATATTTAAACTATTTTCCGGTTTGATCAGTTTTGAAAATTCAATGCATTTTGTCATACAAAAATCGAAAATCGAAAATTACAAACCAAACAGGCCCTAATTTATCTGATAATAAGCATTTGAGTAAATTCTGGCTTCGTTCCTTTTCGAGGACGAAAAGATTCTAAGGGGGGAGGAATGTCATAACCCGTACTTTTGGGCATCTGATAATTGGATAATTAACTAGTTTATTCAATTGAACAGATAAAATTCTGATAATAAAAGATATCTAGATATGTAAATGAATTGGATTATAAATATCTGGATAGATATTTTATAATCTCCTAATATAATTACTTAAAATTTGACAAATTATTCTTTCAAAACAAATAATAATGACTGTTTGTTTATATATAAATAGATTTGAATAGAATAATTATTTTCAAATTGAGTTTGTGCTTAAATGTATATATATTTGAGTTGAGTTTAAATTGAATTTGAATTGGAATTTGGATTTAAATTTGAAAATTAAAAGATAAATATCTTAAATTATTTTGGATTTAAAAATAACATATGTATGATTTGTTTTATTTTATTTTTTTAAAGAATTTTATTTATAGAAATTTAGAAAAGTATTTATTAATTAAGAAATTTAATTATAAAGGCTTATAAACCATTTTAAGGATAAATAAAACATACTAAAAATAAGTTGGATTTAAAATAATATGTATATATAATTTGTTTTATATCATTTTTCCTTTTAAAAGTTACATGTAATTGAACAAGAGAAGTTTGATTATTAAACACACTTAAGACACAATTAGTATAAAACTAAAATTAAAATACAATAAATACATACATATATATATATATATATATATATATATAAATATATAAAAACATAGTAATACACAGGTAAGTTAAGTCTTTATGCTTGATAACAAATGTAAACAAATTATAAAATATAATTACAAGTGTAAATAAATTTTAACATGCATATGACATTTGTAAGCCTATTTACCAAGTGTCCTTATCTTATTTTTATTTTTTTAAATGATTAATAAAAGATAAAACTAAATATATAAACCCCTATACTCTCTATCTCATTCATTTTCCCTATCTTCATTTCAAAACTCAAAGAACAAGTCTATAACCTATAAATACTAAAACCAGAAGAAGAAAAAATCTAAAGCCTATAACAAAGTTTGAAGCAACCCAAAATCAGAGAATTTAAAAAGTAAAGCAAACAAGTAACTGATCGATTTCAAGATCATTCAAATCAACTTCAAGCTAGAATTCAACTAAATAAGGCGGATCAAATTCAAGTTTTCTGTACAAAAGCAATACATAGGCTCTCTATTCAAACTTTCTAAAAGGTGGGTAAACAAATCTTTAAAAACATTTATATGGTTGAGAAGCGTTATTTCATATGATGAATGATAGTAGCAATGTGGTTTTCATAAGTATACGAATGTGAATATATGTATAAATCTCTGATTGGTTTGAGATATGCCCGTGAATGTATATTTATATATAAATATTTGCTTTGTTAACATTCATAGTCTCAAGTCCACACTTTGAAAATTTTATATCATTCCACAGGATCATTGTTAAATCCTGATCATTAAAAAGAAAATGGATATAAAAACCTAAATTTATTTTTAAAAATAGTTTCATAACTTTATGTTTAATAATTAATTCAAATTTGGGAAACTACAGTGAAGAATCAATTTTGGTCAAAAATCAATGTCTAAGATTTCAAAATTTGAGTTTACTACCAGATTCGTAGTTGTAATTGATGAATTTTAGTGGTAAAATCAAAGTTTTTAGATAAGTAATTTGTGAGAGATTTTGAGAAGATCGGAAGCGATTTTTTTTTTGTTGATTGCCGTTGATCGACGGTAAGGGGAAGATCAAGATTCAAGCTGGAGGAGGATGAGATGTAGGGAAACTCAGGAAAAATAGTATTGGATTTTATTGATGGCCGTGGTGGCCGGAATGGGGCGAATTAGGGTTTAGTAGAGGGTTTTTGTCTTCGACGATGACGAGCATTGTTCGACATGGATGGGAGGCCTCATTCGATCACAATAGGGGGAATCAGTGCTAGAATTGAGGCGGTTCGACGGTAAGTCGGCAGGATTTATCAGCGTCGGGTATGTCAACGATGGGAGATTTTCCTGTCAGGGTTTGGTTGCAGATTTTTAGTCTTTGGGTTCGATCTTTGTTTGAGAGCGAGATTTTCGATGCTGGTATTTGGGAGGGTCGTCGAATTGATCGTCGACCGGAGGATGGTTTTGACATGGCGTCGAAGTCGGTCGGCTTGACATGCACGTGCTCGCGTGGATGTAAATGCCTGGTGAAGTCTGATTTTTGGGGAAGATGGTTTGGGCTCGGTCCAGACTCGAGAAAATGTAGGGTTTATCTCGAGGTTTTAGTGGAAGTGAGTTTCTCGTGTGATAGCTCAGGAAAATAGTGTTTGTCTCGGGTATTTATGGTTTGAGCTCGGATATTGTATAACATCAGTTTCTTTTTACGGGTATTAGTGGTTTTATCAGGTTTAAGAGCAAAGGTAACTTAATATAGGAAGATAAAGAAAGATTTAGAAACACGGCAAAGCAAATTTTTGAACAAAGGTCTCAATACAAATTTTGTTTTACAATACAAGTTTTGAATAAGGCATTGATCAAATGTGTAAATAAGATTCAAAACTTAAATTTATATAGTTAAATGTGATTAAGTCAATTTGATTTAAAAATATATGTATTATTTAATCATTTAAGTAATCCCAAAATAAGTTCAAAATAAAATATAATAATTAGATAAGTGTTTAAAATTTATGTGTTAATTAAGTAATTAATAAAGATAATGTTTTGTCCTAAAGTTAATTAAGGTCTTGGATAATAAATGGTTAATTAAATTAATGAAGTAATTAAAGAGAAATTAATTAATTAATGATTAAGGATTAATTGATTAATAATTAAGGGTTATAAGTTAACTAAAGACAAAATAATTGGAAATTAGTGATAAATTAATGTAACGACCCGTAAATTTTCGATAATTAAAATAGCTAAATTTAATAAGATTTCGTGATTTAGTGATAGAAAAAAAAAATTTGTAAGTCGTTTGGAATAATAATAACTAGAATGAATTGCAATAATAATTATCCAAGTAATAAAAATATAAGTCAATAGTTGAATAAGATAATAAATGTGTGATTCATTGGGAATAACAGAGTAATTAATTGATAAGTAAAATCTATTTAAAATCAAATATTGAATATTGAGCAGGTAAATTGTTTAAATTAACTATTTAAAACTTATTGAATACTTGAATAACGGTAAAATGAAAATAGTGTTCTAAATTGTGAATTGGTTTAAAGGTTGAATCATATAAGTTCAATTTCAATAGTTCAAGAGATAATGAATTATGGGATAATCGAAATTGTTTAAATTTAATATTGGGAAATTATTGAATAATTGAATAACAGGAATCGAATAACTGTTTAATGAAAATGGTTGTTCTATAATTTGAATTTGTTAAATTTTATGAGTTCGTTTTGAATATTTCAAAAGATAGTGATTTAAGAATAATAAAAATTGTTTAAATTTAATATTACAAATGTTTGAATAATTAAATTCCGAATTGGGTATGATTAATTTGATATTGAAATTTAATATATGGAAATAGAGTGAACAATTGAAATTTGATTTAATATGATTCAAATTGGTTTCCAAAGTGAATGTAAGTTATATCGGGATTATAATAGAGTTAATAAGATTTTAAAATTGGAATTTATTGGATAATTGAATAACGGGTTTAATATGATTAAAAATGATTTGTAAAATTTTATTTTATCATATTAAAGTTAGAATGATGTTGTAGAACTTTTAAAATCGAATTAAAAGTAAAATTGGGAAAATTGAATATTTTAATATTTAATTATTGACTGAAAAATAGCCAATTTTCGAACAGTCTCAGAATTGGACGAAACTAGTTTCATTGGATCCGTAATAGTTTGTTATTATCGGATTTTAATTTTCGTAGCAATCGGAGTTTTCGTTTGACCGTGGCAGCTCGAAACACATCGAAATTGTTTTAATATTAATTTGACGAGTTAAAATAGTCATTTTTCAAACAGTCTCGGATTTCGACGAAACTAGTTTCATCGGATCCGTAATGTCATATTATTGTAAGATTTCAAATTTCAAGTCAATCTGATTTATCGTTTGTCAGGTGCAAGCCAAAACGCCTAGAAAATCGTTTAATCGATTTAATTTAAAATCGATCGTTTATTTCCGTAACTCGCACAGACGATCGAATTAGCTTCTGAAACCTATTCCATTGTGTCCGGAACGCGGGATAAACCCTAGAAACGCCGGTCACCGCGCGTAAATCGGAGTTTTGAAAGCCGGGTGAATAATGTTCGTTAAATTTCTATGAATAGGCCCATTTATTCACAAAACAAAAAAAAAGAAAAAAAAGAAACCCTAATCCTCTAAGCCGGCCGCCTCTTTCAGAACAATGGCCGAAATCATTTCATCCTCTCATCTGATTTTCTTCTAATCTACGCAGCGATTCACGAAACTCCCAACAGGAAAAATGTAGAACACGCTGAGATCCATCGATCCAACGGTCAATATCGTCGTTGGTGAACCCTATCGGCCAGAAAAGCGGCCTGTTCGTACGGCATTTAGGTGCGTTTTTCGAAGGAAACAAGGGTCCGAGCTCCTTGGCTTTGTAGCCGAGCATAGAGGAGGTGGTGGCCTTCGACGTGGGGTTGCTTGATCGACGTGAAGATGAGCGTGGGTGGTGGCGAAATTAGGGCTAAAGGTGGCGGCTTGGGTTTGTTTCTCACGCGTTTGAACTGGGAGAAGAACGTGGGGGGAGGGAGAAAAGAAGTGCGGCCTGGATTTGGGGATATGAGATCCAACGGCCAGTGATAAATGCAGGTTAAAATAAATAAAGGAAAATGAAATTTATTTATATTTAAATTCGAGTAAACTTATAAATGTCGTAACTCTTTCATACGAGATCGAAAAAAAGCGAAATCAGTTGCGTTGGAATCGCATGGACGAGCACTACACTATGGAGCTGGATTGGAATCGTTTGGAGCTATTGGAAATTTCGTGTAAAATTAAACGCTCGTTTAATTTTATTCGAAATAAAACGTCTCGGTGACAACGGAAAATCAAAGTGAGTATTTTATAACGCTCACAACGTACTAAATTTCTTTATGCTAGTTAAATTGACATTATGAAGTGTTATGTTTTATTTGTCGTTGTTTGATAAAATTTAATTGTCATATAGATTGTCATTTGAATTAACCGTTGAAATTAAATTGACAGTTAAATTTAAATTGAAATTGAATTGCGATTAAATTACCTGACATTGATAACTATGAAATTGCTATGAATTGTATTGTATATTGGATGATTTATTTCGATGGATGCTATTGGTTGAGATTTAAATGTTTGGATGTTTATTGCTTATATATAATCTGTTATGCATACATATGACACTATGATTGATTTAAGTGATATATATTCATCCCTGACATTTAATTGAAATAAATAATTACTTGGCCATAGGATAGAAAATTATATACGGACACCGAATTGGCTAAATTAATAATTTTAAAAATCATCGTTTTGAAATTTAAAGGTTTTGATTTAAAGGTTATAAATAGAAATCAATTTATAAAAATCGAATTTATTGAAAAATTGAGTTTTGGAATGTTGAAATAAATCTTGGTTAAAAGAAATTGTTAAGTAATATGATTCGAGACTTTGAAATTTAAAAATTGGGATTTAATTGAATTTCGAAAATTGATTTGTTTAAAGATTTAACCTTAATTCGAGCTTTGAATATTACCAAGTAAGAGTGATATAAAAATGACATTTTGAAATCGAGTTTGGAATTGAATCATATTTGGAATTTGGATTTAAACTTGAATATTGTTGGAAATTTTGTTAAGTGTTATAAATTGATATTTTGAGAAATCAAGCTCCAAATCGATATAAATTGAAATTGAATAAATTAAAGATGAATGAAAAATTGAATTAATTCGAAGTAAAAATTTACGTTGATTGAATTGAAATCGAAATCGAATCGGTAGAATGGAAATTGGAATTGATTTGAATTGGGAAGTTATAATTGAAATGGATTGATTTTGAAGCTGTTTTATTTTGTTTTCCAAATTACTCGGTTATATAAACCATTTTGAATACTTAAACTATTTTAATCTATTTTAAATCTACTTAACCCAATTTAAATTATTTTAAACTAAATTTATCTATTTCAAATCCATTTTAAGATTTTAAAGTATTTTAAATATTCTGATTATCTAAAACTACTTTTAAACTACTTGAAACTATTTTTCTAAAATCCTAAGCTGGTCAATAAGGTGAAATGTTTATATTTTAACCTTGAATTTAAATACGAATTGAGTTAAAGGAAGTTGCAACCTAAATTGAAATTCGAAATGATTTTGAAACCGAAATGAGATAGTGATGCGAAAAATGATTTTTGAAAGGGAACCTTATATTTTGAAAGATACGATGATATTTGAAATGGATTTGATTTTTGAAGCGAATATGATATTTTGATATTAATTATGAATCGATTTGAAATGTAAAAGAGCCAACGGTGTAATAATACGTAGTTATTAAAGAGACCGGGATCGGATATGGACATACTCTCTGTCGATACCGAAAACCACTTTAATAACTATTATACGCGGAGTGTTGATCTAGAATGAAGTGGATGGTTTGGTGAACGCGTTGACTGAAGAAAGAGAACGATTATTGGATGACCCCTGACATGACTAAAACAGGAGCCACGCCGGGCCATTGAGGTTTGCCACCTCTAGCGGACACGCTTCTTCGATACCATATCTATTACATTTGTGATGCGATTTGGGTGCACCCCTTGATTTGGGAGTGTTGTTTCCTAGTGTTGGGGTGGCTGCTGGCCATGCCCAACATTAGTCCGGATCACGCAACTACTAGTATCCTAGTTGGTATCGCCTCATGTACCTTGTCATACTGATTATCCTATTCGCGACCACTACGTTTTGATTTGTACCTTGAGTATATGGATTGCCCTCTGGTGACTTCCGGTTTTGGGGAAACTACGGTCTTGTATATGCTTTTGGGAATATAAAATGTGTTAAGGGGGATTATGGTAACGCCTTAACGCTATTTTGATACTTTATATTACTGATAGGCATTATCTATTTAGCGTATATTACTACATAGTAGATAGTTTCACGGATCCTTGAGAGATGGAAAATCCCGTAACATCTCTTGAGGTATTGCACGCACGTTGACACTGGATAGGAGATGTCAAACCCCGTAAACTTCTCTGACGCCGTTACACTCATATTTATTTATGATTGATTTCACTTTCATAAGGATATTTTAGTCCTGACTCGAGTGTTTTGTTTTTTCATTACGCTCGGGTCAGTCCTGAGTTTTTCAGATTTTTGAAGATCTATTCTGGAGGATGAAGACGAAGATTTGGTATACTATTACTATTATTACCCTTGCATTATGCTATCTGCTGCATTATTTTAATTGTTCTGTTGTATATGTATAACTCTGATAAATGTTGTATAAATAATTGTCAAAGTATAGTAAGCAGCTTCATGAACTGTTTATTTGACTATTATATTTTATCGTTCCGCTGCGAGATTCTGTGTTGTTTCATTTCCTTTATTTCTCTTTCTTTTCTTTTCTTATTTACCCCAATAACCATCTGCCCTTTTGAATGGTTGGAATCGACATATGTATTTGATCGTCGGTTTAAACTGTCCAAAAAGGCGGGTCGTTATAGTTGGTATCAGAGCTTTGGTTTAGCGATAAACCATGGCTCTAGTAGGGAATAACTCATTGAAATAGAGGTAAACTATATGAATGAGTTGAGTGTATATGAGAGAGCGTACTTGTTATTTGATATAAAATGGTTTTATATTGTGTTAACTTTGTTCCGTTGAGTATTTATGAATTCTGGTCGATACTTGGGACGCCAAGGCGTCGATAGGAATTTCTAAACACTCGAATAGGACAAACCAACACAATATCGTTTTGGAATATATTTTATATAAAAGAATTATTTGAATATTTAATCATTTTGATTGAATTGATTGTTAGGAGATGATAATATTAGATTATTATCGTTATTGTTTGATCAGTCAATATTTACTACAATTGATTAAATAACAATGGATTTAGGAAAATGAAATCTTGTAAACACAATTGATAATGAATATAAATGAATTTTAACTTGGATTTGGGAATTTAAATTCCGGTGTTTGAAATTGACTTACAAGAATTTGAAAAATATAATATGAGTATTATATGATAGTATAATTGAGTTGAAATTGTTTTCGAAGGATTTTTTTAATGATAAGTGTTATATTCCCTTCTCTTGACGCTAGAAAATGATTTCAGTGATGAGTGCAAGCATCATCGGCGTTTATTTCGAGAGTCCAAGTGGGGGAGACCACTTAATAGCTTGTCTAAACCTTGTTTTGATTCAAATTTATTCTATTTTGTATTCTCTATAGTATGATTTGATATATAAATTATATAAGTATATATTATTTCAAAACTTGATTTGAAATGAAACCGGGATTGGAATTCTTAAGTCCTTTAATAATTAATGATTTTTTTTAAATGATTGAAATGAATTTAGACTTGAATCATTAAGGAACTTCTGAATTTTGAAATGAGAAATGAACCTAAGAGCTAAGTGAAAATATCGATTGAAGTAGAAATCCTTAGAATTAGGAAATTATGAACTTAAAATAAAATTGAAACCGTAAAACTCGCATAGTATTAAATTTCATTCTATAGCATAGATATAACTTACCAAAATATTTAAGAAGTTCAAAAATGTTATATGAATTGTTAATTGGATAATATACGAGTATAGGTTTGAATAATGAAATATGCATTTAATTAATAGTTTGCAAATATAAATAAAATTGTTAGTAAATGATTGGAATTTAAATTAACATTTAAAGGTGATTCACAATTATGTTAATATAAAATGGAAATACTATATGTGAATGTAAATGTGAAATTAAATTATAGTGAAATTTAAGTAATGACTTAAGAAAATTAATTGAAAATTCAACTTTAAATGAAAAGAAGTTGTATGTTGTTTAACTACATTCTATTTGCATAACTATAACTTACCAAATACTTAAAAGATTTAAAGTGCTAATAAGGATAAGTAGAGAAATAATATACCAGTGTGAGAATGAATAATAAATTGTGAAGATCTATTGATAGTTGTAAATATAAAAGAAATTTAAGCTGTAAAATGAATGATATATATAAGTGAATGAACAAAATTTAAAATTAATGAAATATAAAATTGGTAAATGGAAACTAATTAAATTTGAATACAACTAAATGTCAATAAACTTGGAAGTGTATGAAATTAAAAATTGACTTGGAAATGTATAATTAATTTAGTGTAGATTTTGGATGGATGTTAATGTTTGATATGCATTGGTTGTTAGATGGATGAAAATTGATTAAGTAGAATTCATTGGTGTTAATGGAATTGAATAAACGGGAAAAAAAATTAAATTCAAATTTGAAGCAAAGTGAAATTAAATATAATTGAATTCAATTTAAATTGAAGCAAATTGACTTGAATCTAAAATGTGAATGAAACAAACTTAAATAAATCAGAAACAAATTGAATGTAAACCCATTGCATGGATGAATAAGAAAATAAATGACTTTGTGTTTATGATTGTTCTTTAGAAAATTTGAAGTTTTGATGGTTTGCACTTTGAAATAATAAAAGCAAATTTTGGGGAAAATCCAAAATTGTCCAATATATGCTGAAACGAAAACAACCATAACTTTTAAATGGCTGAACGAAATTCGACGATCTTGGACTTTTCGAAAATCTTAGAAACTATAGCACAACTTTTGTTTAGATAACTTGAGAAAATTCCTTCGTCTACTAGGTTAAAGACTTGAATGTTATTCGCTGTCCTGTGTAAAAATAAGTAAAATCAGTAGTATACACCCTTAGTATTTTCACCATATCTTTTGACTGGTCTATCGGATTTTGATGATCTTGCACTTTCTGAAAAGGTAAGAAGTTAAGCTAAAACTTTTGTTTTAAGTGTTTTGTGTTTTGATGTCGTTTAGAAGGTCGAAAACATGAGTGAACGTCGCTGACCTGCGCATTCATTGCCCAGGCTGAGGCGTATCCTCTAAGTAAAACGGCCATAATTTTTGAACGTATGGTCCGAATTCGATGATTTTGGACATTCCGGAAAGCCTGAAATGAATGCAGCAACTTTTGTTTAGATTCTGTTGCCGAATTTTATCGTTTAGGTGACCTAAAACTATGATTTTTTTGCTGTCCTGAAATTGGAATCTCTGTTTTGAAGCTAAATATGTTATATATATGTTGTGTAGGCTAAGTATATCGATCTATCTTTATATGCATGGTTCTAACTTAGTTATTTAGTGTTTAGTAGGTGCGGATTGCGCTTTCTTCGCATTTGGAGCTCGCTTTCGCGCTATATTAGCCGTATATGCTCGCTAACAATATATAAGGTACATATCTCGGATTACATATCGTATTTTTACATTTTTTCCCTGCAGGATGCCTCATCACTTGATGAGATGTATATTTGTGATATATATACTGTTATATTTTTTTCCGATCGAGCCGCGCAAAGGAGACTCTGCCGCCGAAATTTTCCGTAAAATCCGGGTGTTAGAAATTTTTTTCAAGTTTTAAAATTTTTATAACTTGTTTTGATTACTAACTTTTAAAGTTAGGAAGCCGTTTGAACTAACTTAGTGGAAGCGTAGTTATGACTTTATAAATGGAATTTATTGTTTATAAGTGGATAATTTTCAATAAAATATATCAAATGTTGAATTCTTTACTTAGTTCCTCTTCCCTTCTTTTTCCTTTTCGGGAACGAAAAGTTTTGAGTGGGGGAGAGTGTAACGACCCGTAAATTTTCGATAATTAAAATAGCTAAATTTAATAAGATTTCATGATTTAGTGTTAAAAAAAAAATTGTAAGTCATTTGGAATAATAATAACTAGAATGAATTGCAATAATAATTATCCAAGTAATAAAAATATAAGTCAATAGTTGAATAGGATAATAAATGTGTGATTCATTGGGAATAACAGAGTAATTGATTGATAAGTAAAATCTATTTAAAATCAAATATTGAATATTGAGCAGGTAAATTGTTTAAATTAACTATTTAAAACTTATTGAATAATTGAATAACGGTAAAATGAAAATAGTGTTCTAAATTGTGAATTGGTTTAAAGATTGAATCATATAAGTTCAATTTCAATAGTTCAAGAGATAATGAATTATGGGATAATCGAAATTGTTTAAATTTAATATTGGGAAATTATTGAATAATTGAATAACAGGAATCGAATAACTGTTTAATGAAAATGGTTGTTCTATAATTTGAATTTGTTAAATTTTATGAGTTCGTTTTGAATATTTCAAAAGATAGTGATTTAAGAATAATAAAAATTGTTTAAATTTAATATTACAAATGTTTGAATAATTAAATTCCGAATTGGGTATGATTAATTTGATATTGAAATTTAATATATGGAAATAGAGTGAACAATTGAAATTTGATTTAATATGATTCAAATTGGTTTCCAAAGTGAATGTAAGTTATATCGGGATTATAATAGAGTTAATAAGATTTTAAAATTGGAATTTATTGGATAATTGAATAACGGGTTTAATATGATTAAAAATGATTTGTAAAATTTTATTTTATCATATTAAAGTTAGAATGATGTTGTAGAACTTTTAAAATCGAATTAAAAGTAAAATTGTGAAAATTGAATATTTTAATATTTAATTATTGACTGAAAAATAGCCAATTTTCGAACAGTCTCAGAATTGGACGAAACCAGTTTCATTGGATCCGTAATAGTTTGTTATTATCGGATTTCAATTTTCGTAGCAATCGGAGTTTTCGTTTGACCGTGGCAGCTCGAAACACATCGAAATTGTTTTAATATTAATTTGACGAGTTAAAATAGTCATTTTTCAAACAGTCTCGGATTTTGACGAAACTAGTTTCATCGGATCCGTAATGTCATATTATTGTAAGATTTCAATTTCAAGTCAATCTGATTTATCGTTTGTCCGGTGTAAGCCAAAACGCGTAGAAAATCGTTTAATCGATTTAATTTAAAATCGATCGTTTATTTCCGTAACTCGCACAGACGATCGAATTAGCTTCCGAAACCTATTCCATTGTGTCCGGAACGTGGGATAAATCCTAGAAACGCCGGTCACCGCGCGTAAATCGGAGTTTTGAAAGCGGGTGAATAATGTTCGTTAAATTTCTATAAATAGGCCCATTTATTCACAAAACAAAATAAAAAAAACCCTAATCCTCTAAGCCGGCCGCCTCTTTCAGAACAATGGCCGAAATCATTTCATCCTCTCCTCTGATTTTCTTCTAGTCCACGCAGTGATTCACGAAACTCCCAACAGGAAAAATGTAGAACACACTGAGATCCATCGATCCAACAGTCAAGATCGTCGTTGGTGAACCCTATCGGCCAGAAAAGCGGCGCGTTCATATGGCATTTAGGTGCGGTTTTCGAAGGCAACAAGGGGCCGAGCTCCTTGGCTTTGCAGCCGAGCATAGAGGAGGTGTTGGCCTTCGACGTGGGGTTGCTTGATCGACGTGAAGATGAGCGTGGGAGGTGGCGAAATTAGGGCTAAAGGTGGCGGCTTGGGTTTGTTTCTCACGCGTTTGAACTGGGAGAAGAACATGGGGGGAGGGAGAAAAGAAGTGCGGCCTGGATTTGGGGGTATGAGATCCAACGGCCAGTGATAAATGCAGGTTAAAATAAATAAAGGAAAATGAAACTTATTTATATTTAAATTCGAGTAAACTTATAAATGTCGTAACTCTTTCATACGAGATCGAAAAAAAGTGAAATCAGTTGCGTTGGAATCGCATGGACGAGCACTACGCTATGGAGCTGGATTGGAATCGTTTGGAGCTATTGGAAATTTCAGGTAAAATTAAACGCTCGTTTAATTTTATTCGAAATAAAACGTCTCGGTGACAACGGAAAATCAAAGTGAGTGTTTTATAACGCTCACAACGTACTAAATTTCTTTATGCTAGTTAAATTGACATTATGAAGTGTTATGTTTTATTTGTCGTTGTTTGATAAAATTTAATTGTCATATAGATTGTCATTTGAATTAACCGTTGAAATTAAATTGACAGTTAAATTTAAATTGAAATTGAAATTGAATTGCGATTAAATTACCTGACATTGATAACTATGAAATTGCTATGAATTGTATTGTATATTGGATGATTTATTTCGATGGATGCTATTGGTTGAGATTTAAATGTTTGGATGTTTATTGCTTATATATAATCTATTATGCATACATATGACACTATGATTGATTTAAGTGATATATATTCATCCCTGACATTTAATTGAAATAAATAATTACTTGGCCATAGGATAGAAAATTATATACGGACACCGAATTGGCTAAATTAATAATTTTAAAAATCGTCGATTTGAAATTTATTTAAAGGTTTTGATTTAAAGGTTATAAATAGAAAACAATTTATAAAAATCGAATTTATTGAAAAATTGAGTTTTGGAATGTTGAAATAAATCTTGGTTAAAAGAAATTGTTAAGTAATATGATTCGAGACTTTGAAATTTAAAAATTGGGATTTAATTAAATTTCGAAAATTGATTTGTTTAAAGATTTAACCTTAATTCGAGCTTTGAATATTACCAAGTAAGAGTGATATAAAAATGACATTTTGAAATCGAGTTTGGAATTGAATCATATTTGGAATTTGGATTTAAACTTGAATATTGTTGGAAATTTTGTTAAGTGTTATAAATTGATATTTTGAGAAATCAAGCTCCAAATCGATATAAATTGAAATTGAATAAATTAAAGGTGAATGAAAAATTGAATTAATTCGAAGTAAAAATTTACGTTGATTGAATTGAAATCGAAATTGAATCGGTAGAATGGAAATTGGAATTGATTTGAATTGGGAAGTTATAATTGAAATGGATTGATTTTGAAGCTGTTTTATTTTGTTTTCCAAATTACTCGGTTATACAAACCATTTTGAATACTTAAACTATTTTAATCTATTTTAAATCTACTTAACCCAATTTAAATTATTTTAAACTAAATTTATCTATTTCAAATCCATTTGAAGATTTTAAAGTATTTTAACTATTCTGATTATCTAAAACTACTTTTAAACTACTTGAAACTATTTTTCTAAAATCCTAAGCTGGTCAATAAGGTGAAATGTTTATATTTAAACCTTGAATTTAAATACGAATTGAGTTAAAGGAAGTTGCAACCTAAATTGAAATTCGAAATGATTTTGAAACCGAAATGAGATAGTGATGCGAAAATTGATTTTTGAAAGGGAACCTTATATTTTGAAAGATACGATGATATTTGAAATGGATTTGATTTTTGAAGCGAATATGATATTTTGATATCAATTATGAATCGATTTGAAATGTAAAAGAGCCAACAGTGTAATAATACGTAGTTATTAAAGAGACCGGGATCGGATATGGACATACTCTCTGTCGATGCCGAAAACCACTTTAGTAACTATTATACACGGAGTGTTGATCCAGAATGAAGTGGATGGTTTTGTGAACGCGTTGACTGAAGAAAGAGAACGATTATTGGATGACCCCTGACATGACTAAAACAGGAGCCGCGTCGGGCCATTGAGGTTCGCCACCTCTAGCGGACACGCTTCTTCGATACCATATCTATTACATTTGTGATGCGATTTGGGTGCACCCCTTGATTTGGGAGTGTTGTTTCGCGGTGTTGGGGTGGCTGCTGGCTATGCCCAACATCAGTCCGGATCACGCAACTACTAGTACCCTAGTTGGTATCGCCTCATGTACCTTGTCATACTGATTATCCTATTCGCGACCACTACGTTTTGATTTGTACCTTGAGTATATGGATTTCCCTCTGGTGACTTCCAGTTTTGGGGAAACTACGGTCTTTTATATGCTTTTGGGAATATAAAATGTGTTAAGGGGGATTATGGTAACGCCTTAACGCTATTTTGATACTTTATATTACTGATAGGCATTATCTACTTAGCGTATATTACTACATAGTAGATAGTTTCATGGATCCTTGAGAGATGGAAAATCCGGTAACATCTCTTGAGTTATTGCGCGCACGTTGACACTGGATAGGAGATGTCAAACCCCGTAAACGTCTCTGACGCCGTTACACTCATATTTATTTACGATTGATTTCACTTTCATAAGGATATTTTAGTCCTGACTCGAGTGTTTTGTCTTTTCATTACGCTCGGGTCAGTCCTGAGTTTTTCAGATTTTTGAAGATCTATTCTAGAGGATGAAGACGAAGATTTGGTATACTATTGCTATTATTACCCTTGCATCATGCTATCTGCTGCATTATTTTAATTGTTCTGTTGTATATGTATAACTCTGATAAATGTTTTATAAATAATTGTCAAAGTATAGTAAGCAGCTTCATGAACTGTTTATTTGACTATTATATTTTATCGTTCCGCTGCGAGATTCTGTGTTGTTTCATTTCCTTTATTTCTCTTTCTTTTCTTTTCTTATTTACCCCAATAACCATCTGCCCTTTTGAACGGTTGGAATCGACATGTGTATTTGATCGTCGGTTTAAACTGTCCAAAAAGGCGGGTCGTTATAGGTAATTACTTGATATAAGTCATTAAAGGATTAATTTTGTGAGGGTTAATTAGTTTAATTAATTATTAAAGGATAATAAATTGATGATTAAAGGTTAATTAATTGAGGATAATTAACCAATGGATAATTACTTAATGGAATTAATTATGGATAATCAATTTAGATAGATAATTAAAGGATGTTTAATAAATGGTTGGAATAAATTAATGTTAAGTAAGCAGGATTGAAGGTAATCTAAGTAATTAAGTTGGTAATTAAATTGAGATTGAACATCTGATTTAACTTATTATGGATGTTTGAATGGTATTGAATGCTTAGATTTATATATAGTCTGATAGCTTGTAATGAATTATGATATGCTATGATGGGTTGAACTGTGATATTATGAGTTGTCTATTGATAATTAATTTTCTATGTGACTATGATACTTTGTATTATAGTTGATTTGTATCCACTTAAACTGGAATTAGAAATGACATTGAATTCGAAGAGACCGGTGTTGGGTAATCAGTAAATACCCGTAATCACTTCGATTAGTAATAAAAATTCCTTATAAATTGGATATGTAAAATTAACAGGCTGGAATGGGATAAAGAAATATGGACATTTAACCTGAGAACAGATGTGTGTGATAAATGATTGACTATAATAAAGTAAGAACTCGTGAAAGGTACGAGTTACCCTAGCAATTCACATATGTTATAGCTTGGTATTTCATATTATATGGGTTTACTCATGCTAGTTTCCAGCCTAACCTCGGTGTTACTTTGATATAATGCTTGGGTCAGACCGAGTATTTCAGATTTTCAGGTTAGGACATTTTGGAGCTCAGAAGGCGAGCAAGATGGCAGGAACGTATGGAGTGTAATCCGTTGTGATATATTGTTATTTATGCGGGGCAAGTTATTTTAACTATCCACTGAATGTGAAATGTTGTAACTCTGATGTATTAATGTAAATTAACTGATACAGTTTTTTCCTTGTATAACTGTTATTTTATATTTCGATCCGCTGCGAATGTTAGATTCTGCGTTTCATTTCTGTTTCTTCGTCTATCCCTTTCTTTTTTCCTAACTATCTGGAATTTTCGGTATCGAAAATTCCAGGTCGTTACACATGGAATCAAAGAAGGAGCATTGAAGTGCAAGGGCTAGTCACTATTAATCCTGAGGATGATTTCGAAATGGATGTAGTAAGAATAGTGCCTTCGATTTTGTTCAGACCAAGAACAGACTTGTATGGATGAGTGCTATTGGCACATTGTCAAAGTGGGTCGCACCCAATTAGGGTATGTTTATCACCTTTCTAAATACCCTTGGATATTATAAACACGGTGCACGGGAAGGAACTCGATAAAGGTGGGAACCCCGGGGTGATAGCATATTCGGTACTATCCAGATTAGGGAAAAACCGGTCTTGTATTGTAGGGGATCTCGGCGAGGTCCTCGGTACATTTTTCTAGAGGTGTACTATGATAGGTGGTACCCCAGTGCCTAGTCATTGTATGGAATGCATTTTCTAATAAGTGTCGTACGGTTTTGATTGTGCCCAACTATGTTGAAATGTGAGATGCAAGCATTTCAACTATTTCTATATTTTACTTTGATCCCTAAACACTATTATAATAACATTGGATTTTTCTATAAAAGTGTTTTAGTTACCATAAGGGAAAAACCCATCATGTTTATGTGTAGCGCGGTCTTACGAGATACCTTTGATTTTAAAAAGGATTTTTTAAAGTTATAATGAATAAAATCCTTGTGATTTCAAATCTCACGTTGGCTTTACCAGACTGACCGGGGCGTAGTTTTTTCTATACGCTTGCGTCAGGCCGAGCATATTTCCAGGTTTAGATGGATACTTGGAACTTCAGGAGAGGAGATGGAGGCCCAGAGACGTATTCACATAGATGATTATACTGTCCGTGCTAGATAGGTTAGTATATTCTGATTGATGTATGTATATGTATAAGTTACAGTCTCGTTTTATGTAAATATTTTTTCTATATTATAGATTATTCGTTTCCACTGTGAGATTCTGTATTGTTTGGTTTTCTTTCTATTTTCTTTCTATCTTCTTTCTATTTTCTTTTCCTTACTATCACCTTTCTGTTAAATTTGGACTGGCCATGTGTGGTAAATTATCAGTTCGAACTGTACGAAAAAGTGGGTCGTAACACATATTTTAAACTATTTTAAACTATTTAAATTATTTTAATCTATTTTAAACTATTTAATCTACTTTAATCTATTAAACTATTTAAAGAGTTTAAACTATTTTAAAGTATTTTAAGCTATTTAAAAATATTTTTAAAACTAATTTAACTATTAATACTACTTTAAACTATTCTAAACTATTTTCATAAATAGAACTATTTTTAAACTATTTAAACAATTTATGATTATCTAAACTATTTTCTAAACTTCAAATAGTGCAAGGTTAAACTGTTATATTTAAATCCTTGATTTAAGAGTGAATGTGGTTAAATGAATGTTATAACTTACGTTGGAATTTGAAATAATATTTTATAGTGAAATGACATATTTTAAGTGGACATGATGATTTTGAAATGAGGGTTTAACCTATTTTGTGAACATAATTTCGAAAGTGAATTTGATTTAGAAAGTGATATGATTTTGAGAATATGATATTTTGATATCAATTATGAATTGATTTTGGAAATGCAAAAGAACCATCCGATGTTAAATAAGCGTTTGGTTGTTAAAGAGACCGGGATCGAATATTGTCATACTCTCTGCCAATATGGAAAACCACTTTAACAACTGTGCATATAGTGGAGATTCCAGACTGAAGTAGGATGGTTTGGCGAACGATTCTGTATGAGGTATTAACATAGCCCTAACTCCCTCGAGTCAGCTTAATGTGACTAAAACAGAAGTCATGTCGGGCCAAGTGGAGTCGCACCCCCTATCGGGCATATTTCTTCGATACCATATTTATTTCTTTATGATTGATTTGGTGACCACCCTACGATTTTGATTGTGGGAGTGTGTCTCGAGGTAGATGGTAGTAGCTGCTATGCATTACCACTAGTCCAGATTTGCAAAATGGAAGTATCAAACCCTGGGCACTGCCTTGCATGCCTTGTCACATGCCTTATTGTGCCTATTACGAGTTTGGTTTGTGTCGTACCTATGGTGTGCTCTTTGATAGCCCACCAGTTTGTGGTGGAGTTTATAGTATCTGTATAGACTACGACATTTATATAAAAAATGTGTTAAGGGAGATATGGGTAACGCCTTAATGCTATTTTACTACTTTACTTTACTGATAGACATATTATAATAGTGTATATTACTGCATAGCGGATAGTTTAAAAGATCCTTAAGAGATGGAATCTCGAACACCTCTTAAGTTATTGCAAGCACATTTGACACTGGATAGGAGATGTAAAATCCCATAAACATCTCTGAAGCCGTTACACTCATATTTCTTTATTGTTATAAATTACATAAGATCTTTTAGTTCTGACTTGAGTGTTTTGTCATTTCATTACGCTCGGGTCAGCCTGAGCTTTTCAGCATATTGAAGACAATTTTTTCTAGAGGATAAAGATGAAGATTTAGTATAATTATTACTATTTACTATATTTATTCCACTGCATCATGTTGTTTCACTGTATTATTTATTTATTCCCGCTGTATGTATAGCTTTGATCTGTATTGTAAAAGTGTAATCAAATGTTATTTGTAAAACAGCTTCACGAACTATTTATTTGATTATTATATTTTGTCATTCCATTGTGAGATTCTGTGTTTGTTTTATTTCTTTCTCTTCTTTTCTTATTTATCCCATAACAATCATCCCTTTTGAATGGTTTGGGTCTGATATATGTGGTTTATTGTCGATTTAAACCGTCTGAATATGTGGGTTGTTACATTTGGTATCAGAGCTTTGGTTTAGCGATGACCTTAGCTTTGTGGGATCTGACTCATTAGAGATAGGTTAGTAATACCCTATAATGTGTTTGTTTGAATGTATATACGAGAAAGCGTACTTGTTAGTGTTATAAAATGTTTTTATATTGTGTTAACTTGTTCTGTTTAGTATTTATAAATTTTGGTCGGTACGTAGGATGCTATGGCGTCGATAGGGATTTCTAAACACTCAATATGGCAGACCGACACAATATTTATTAGAAATATAGGTAAATGAAATAATTTTACTTAACATTATATTTTGTATATAAACGAATTGTTTTATAGTAGTTGTGTGTGATATATTTATTTGTTAGGAAGTGAAATTTTATAAATATTGGTTGCAACATAAGATTTACAGATAAAGTAAAAAAGACTGAAAATTTGAGAACTTAAGTTTTGGGGCTTTGAATTTGGCATTTCAAAATATTTTGGAATATGATATTCGTATTATTTGGAATTATTTTGTATATAAATATTTTCGAAGTGATTTGAAAGAAATATTTTAAAAGAATTTTTAAAAGGAAATAAGTTTTTTCCTCCCCTCTTCTATCATTGGAAAATAATTTCGGTGATTTATTACACATTTATTTCAATGAATAAATCTTATTTCTTTTGATTTCTAAATATGATTGGATATATAAAAGATATGAATGTATATATATTATTGATTTGAAAGGAAAACCCAGAATTTAGTACTTAAAACTTTCTGATAATTAATAGTTTTCATTTATTGTAATAGAATGAAATCTTAACTGTTCTAATAATTGGAAGCTTCTAAAATGAAAAATAAGAATTAGATGCTAAGTGATTAATGAAATATATAAGAAATTGGAAATTTGTGACTTGTAAATAAAAATATATGAAGATAAGAAAATGCAATCATTGAGCAATTGTTAACTAAAATGAATAAGACAAGCGAGTGTAACATTCAATTACATTATTAAACATATATATAACTTACTAGAATTGTTTAAAAAGTTGTATTATTAATAGGAATATGTAGTAGAATATTATACAAGTAAAACTTAAGCAATGAAAGCGTTCAATGGAATTATATATATAAATAAGAATTTTGATGTTACAAAGATGTTATAAACTTAAGTTAATAATTTGAAATGCTACTTATTAAATTTGATAGAAAAGTTAACACTGTAAATAAATTATTATAAACTTAAGTTAATGTATGAAGCTACCGATAATTAAAGTAAATAGTAAAGGTGAATACTATATTAAGTAAATGGTTATAACTTTAGAAAAGTTGAAATGATTCATTAATGACACTATAAAAAAAGAATGAATGTAAAATTTAATGGAAAAATGGCATCGTATGAATGAATGGAAATGAATTTTATAATTAAGGAAGTTAAATTAATAAAATAATCATTGTATGAATGAATGAAAATAGTCGAACGATAAATGATATGAAAGGAAATTAATAAGAATGAATTTAAATAATACTTGATTCTAGGTTGTTTTGGGCTTATGGATGTTTGGGAAAGGATACTTCTAACTGTATAAGAATGTATAAATAATCTATTAAGTAATTATCTAAGGCTGTTGAGTGTAGGATACACTTGATAGTTATTTATCACCTTGTACGATTAAAGGTTTCTGAAACCTGAACAAACCATTAGTTTTGGTTGCTATGGATGTATGTTTGATTCCTTGTTGTATATAATGATCGTGCCATTTTGTTTGCATATGATTGTTAATTGTGTTTGTGTTGTATTGCTTTTGTTATTGATGGTAAAAACTAAAATAATAATCTTTTACATAATTATTAACTTCTTTGGATTATATAAGTGAAATACAGGTTTATAGAAGCAATAGTTACTATTTTGGTTTCATAAATAAAGCGTTTTTTGCCCGACAAATAGGTACGTTTCGGATTACAATTTTCTAGTGATATTTTATTATTTTTCCCATGGTTTGGTAAACTTAGCATATACAGTAAATAAATAAATCACAGAATCATGAACACAGAGTAATAACAATGACAGCGGAACAAACGAATAGTAGGAAAAAACCAGTAGCTTCACTTGCCTCTGACTTGATGATGGTACTGACTTTACAATTGATCAGATCTGTTTTGTTGCTTCATAAATTTTTTCTCATTCACCTGGTGTTTAGACTAGGTCTTCCTCAATGCCTCCTCGATAATGCACAAAATCAATTGCATTGGTTTCCAGAATATTAGAGGAGCAAATTTAATATCAAAACAACTTGAAGCCAAAAATCTTATTTTATCCAACAATCTTCAAATGATCATTCTTCCTAAAAATAAACTCAACCATGTTACCTCTCATGCTACAGCCTCCTTGGTGAAAAATAATTGGTATGTGCTTCACAATCATGACCATGCTCCTTTTGGTAGACTTTTGATGCTTTGGAACCCTCAAACCTTTACTGTTGAACCCATCAATATTAAAAAACAATTCATCCACTCAAAAATCAAACATATTCCATCTGATTAATCTTTTTTCCTAACTTCCATTTATAGTGAAAACCACAAAAAACCCAGACAGTTGTTCCTTGACCATCTTCCTTCTGTTCACCCTCCAAATGAGCTTTGGATTTGTGTTAGGGACTGGAACTATATGCAGTTCTCTCATGACAAAAGTGGTGGAGTCCCTCTTTCTTTTCAACAAACAAGACCTCTCAATAACTCAATATTTTCAGCAAACCTCTCTCCAATTCATTCTAATGGCAGTACATATACATGGAACAACTGTAACAAGCCTGGCTTCAGAACTTTCTGAAAACTTGATAAGGCCTATAACAATATAAACTCCTTAACCAAATGGCCATATCTCATGTACCATGTCCTTCCTCTCTCCCTCTCTGATCACTCCACCATAATCCTTGACTGGGGCATAAGCTTTGAATAGAAAGTCCTCTTTTTTATTTTTAAATAACTGGACTTCTCGCAATGAATTCTTCAATATTGTTAATGATATTCGAAAAAGCAATTTATTTGGTAATCCTATGTTTATTTTGTAGAAAAAATTGAGGATTCTCAAAGACAGACTTAAAGAATGGGCATTCAAGACTTTTGGCAAGGAGGCTAAACTATCAAATTCATTAAGAGATCAGTTGAACACTATCCAAAATTCTATTCACAAAAGTCAAATGGATATCACCCTCATAGCTGAAGAAGCCTCATAGCTGAAGAAGGGAGAGTTTGTGATGAGCTTGTTAAAGCTTTAATGGAAGTGAATTTAATGCAAAAACAAAAAGCAAGAACCAATTGGCAACTCCATGTGATAAGAACACTACTTTCTTTCATAGAATTTTAAAAATTAGAAATGCAGCTTCTCAGATCTCTTCCATTCAAGATTAGTCTGGTAACATTTGCAATTCCACAAACATAATTCAAAATGCCTTTCTTCAATATTACACCAGCCTGCTAGCCCCTCTTTCCACTAAAAAATCATCAACTACACCAATTTGCTAACAACAAACTGCCTTGTATTTTTGCATCTGACAGTCAGTCCTTAATTGAACTTGTCACTGCTGATGAGATAAAAAATTCTATACTTGGCATGAACTCTGATAGTTCTCCTGGTCTAGACGTTTTCAATGCTCATTTTTTTCAAATCTTGTTAGCAAATTATTACTAGTGATGTTATCAAGGCGGTAAAAAAATTTCAAGCACAATTTGTTGCTCTCTGGTATTAATGCTACTAAGGTTGCATTAATCCCTAAGATAACTCAACCTACATCCATCTCTCAATTTAGATCTATTAGCTGTTCTAATGTTATATACAAACGCATAGCCAAAATTTTAGCTTCTAGGATGAAGCAAGCATTATCCACTGTTATCTCTCCAAACGAAAATGCTTTCTTGTGAGGAAGGGATATTACTGACAACATACTCCTTTCCACCGAACAATTAAGGGGATATAGTAGGAAAAATATTTCACCGAGATGTATTCTCAAATTAGACATACAGGCATTTGACACTATACAATGGGAGGCAATTATTTACATTCATTATTGCTGTATTTTCCTCATACATTCCTAGCTTGGCTCTACACATGTCTCTCCACTATTCAATACTCCTTGTGTCTTAATGGTTCAGTTTTTGGATACTTTGAAAGCACTCTAGGAATAAGACAAGGGGATCCCCTATCTCCATACATATTTGTATGTGTCATGGAATTCCTATCAGCTCAGTCCAACTATGCTCTGGATAATAGGTTGATGGATTATCACCCCAGATGTTGGAATCCTCAAATATCTTTCTTATGTTCACTAATGATTTAATGCTCTTCACAAAACCAAACGTTAAATCCATTTCCACTATTTTAGCTGTGCTTTACTTCTTCACAAACCTAACTGGTTTAAGTATTAATTTATCTAAATCTAAAATTTTCATTGCTGGAGTGGATGAAGATATCAAAGTTTCCTTAATCTATCAACCTTGTCCCTATTTTCTGATAATGAAGTGTATTTGGGAGCCCCTCTCACTTCCTCCAATGTCAAAACCATTCATTACCTTCCCATGTTTCAAAAAATCATCTCCATACTATCTTCATGGCCTACCTCGAAGCTCACCCTTGTTGGGAGACTGGTTATCACCAAGCTCATTGCATCTTCAATGTGCCTTTATTATGACAGGATTTTCATTCTACCCTACAAATTAATTTCTATGATCAATTCTGCCATGAACCTTTTCTATGGCATGGAAACACCTATTCCAAAGAAACTTATTCCTATTGCATTCAAATCAATTTGCTGCCCTCTTGTTAACGGTGGTCTTGGAGTTATGAATATTAACCAATGGAAAGTGGCTGCTCACTCATCTCACATTGATAAATTACTCAAAAAAGATCATAATCTTTGGGCTGATTGGTGTAGGAAGAACTTTCTCAAAACTAATCATTTCTGGACAATGCAATCCCCTCCAGATTGTAGTAATTCATAGAGAAATATGTCCAAACCTAGGCAATGACTTCTTCCTATCGTTAAATATACCATGAAAAACTGCCACTCTTTATTCTTTTGGTTTGATCCTTGGGCTTGAAAGGTATGATTCTAGCTAAACTTATTCCCTACAACTTGAGAGACACGACTAGAATACCAGAGGCTGCTAAAGTTGCAAATTATTTGTGTGAAGGGAGAATCACTCTTCCTTACTCCAGCTCCCTATCATAAGAAATGTATGGGCTTTACTAGTTGATCAGGTCTACAGAGCTTCTGAGTCTGCTACCTCGTGGGATGGCAGTCCTCACTCAATTAAAAAGCTTAACAAAGCACTCAACACATTGAATAATTATGTGAGGTTTTCTTTGCACTTTAGAATCTAGAAAATAAATTCCTATCCTGCACAAACTTGTTGTTATGGAGGGTGATCAGAGGTGGCCAACATACTCGTGAAAAATTATATACTATGGGTTGATAAACTAGTCATCATGCATCCTTCGTGGTCTTGCTACTGAAAATGTTGAGCATCTTTTCTTCACTTGCCCCTATGTTTTCTTTATATGGAAGCATATCCTGAGACAATATGGATGCACTCTCCTTGTTCGAACTCAAGAAATGAATGGTATGCTGTTTTTAAAGTAACTAGATCGACATCTTCAAATTCAAAGTCACTGCTGAAAATTTTAAAAGCTTTTATTCATCTAATTTGGGCTGAAAGAAATATGCATGCGCTTTCAGGAATTTTTTCTTCTAAACACAATCTCTTTCGTGCTTTAATCAGAAAATTATGAGGAGCTTTTTGTTTGCTTTAGTTTTTTTACTTAGGGTATGGTATTGCTTCTGGTCACATAGGCTGCTTCGGGTCGTTTTGGGTAATACTTCGAGATTTCTTGCAGTCTAATGAAATCTTTTATTGCTTCGGGTCGCCTGCTGCTATACTTCGAGCTTCCCTTTTGGTGCGGCATCTTGGACCCTCTCCTTTTTGCAATGTAATGACCCACCTTTCTTGACGGTTTAAATCGACAATAAACCACACATGTCAACTCAAACCATTCCAAAGGGAGGATTGTTAATGGGGTAAATAATAAAATAATAGAAAAGGAAAAACGAAACATAGAATCTCGCAACGGAATGACAAAACATAATAATCAAATAAATAGTTCATGAAGCTGTTTTACAAATGACATTTGATTACACTTTTGTAATACAAATCAGAGTTATACATACAACAGAAATAAATTAATAATGCAGCGTAATACATAATGTAGTGGAATAATTAATAATAAATAGTAGATTCGTACCGTGTTCATCCTCCAAAATAAAATGGTCTTCAATACACTAAAAAGCTCAGATTGGCCCGAGCGTAATTAAAAGGCAAAACATTCGAGTCATGACTAAAAGATCTTATGTAAGCAAATCAAAATAAGTAGAATAGAAATATTACTGCAATGGCTTCAGAGATGTTATGAGATTTTCATCCCCTATCAAGTGTAGAACGTGGATATAATTATTTAGAATATTTCAAATAATTTGAAATACCAATCTTAATCATTTTAATTAAAATAAATTCGAAGCTTAAATTTAAAACTTAAACCTTTTAAATAATTCAATTCCAATAAATAATCTAAATTCAAGAAATTATATGGGTATATGTCATATGAACCAGTGTCCAAAATCAAAATTTCCAAATCAATGGAAACCGCTCGGGTTGTTATTTTAATCCATAATGATGTGATGACCCGGAATTTTGGGCAATATCAATTTAATAATCTGTATTAAAAATTAAATTGATTTGATAATTGTCTTTAATAATTTTAATTTAAAATGGAAAATTATTCTTTTAAAAGCAAATAAATATTTAAACTGGTAAATTTTAAAAGCTAATAAAATGTTTTCTATTTATAATGTATATATATTTGTATATATTATAAATAGAAAAGCTTTGGTTTAAAATTTAATAAGTAAAAACCTGTTTTCAAATTCTAATATATTTTGATAATTTAGTAATAATAATATAAAAAATTTCAAAGATTATTTAAATAAATAATTATATAGTTTAAAATACTTAAACTAAATGTTAGTTGTTTAAAATATATATTTAGCTTTAGTTTAAAATACAATTAACATATGATATATTAATTCATTTAAAATGCAAGTAATTTATAAACAATGAGGTAATCTCTTCTATAAATTATTTAAAACTAGCAAAATTGTTGTTTTCAAACAATATTAATAATGTATTATTTTAAATAGATAGAATTGTTATTTTCAAAATTTATGAGTAGTTATGTAAGTATATATAACTTGATTTTAAATTAGATTTTAAAATTCAATTTGAATATGAATTTGGTTTTATAATGGAAATTTAAAAGGTTGATATTTTAAAATATTTGGATTTAAATTATATGTATAAGTTTTTATTTAAATGTAACTGCTTTCATTATATTTTCTTTAAAAAAATTATATATACATTTGGATAAGTATTTATTTAATTAGTGAATTAAGAATAAAGCTTTATATTAACATTTTAAAATAAATAAATAAATCTCTTAAATGACAGGTGTAAATACATTAAGTTTGATAATAACATGTGTAGGCTAATTAATAATTATGAATGACAAATGTTGAGAAATTTTACAAGTGCCAATCTTTTAATTTTGATTTTTCTTTTATCTTTATCAAATCATTCTAGCCTTTATAAAAACATATATCTCATCCCCTTCATTTCTTTTATCCTCTTCAAACCAAAAGCTTAAGAAAACTTCGCCCTGTAAATTTCTCAAAAAAACCTGATCTATAGCTCAACACTTCTCAAACCATTTCTCTAGACAATCTGGAAATCATCCTCCTCTAACTAGAATTTATCAAACAACAAAAGCCTGAACTCATTCTTCAATCTGTGAATCATTTTCAATATCAAAATCTAGCCTGCAACTTTTTCTTCAACTTGAATCAAAGCCTGTGCATTCTTCTTCAACTTGAAATCTGTCTAAAGCAAGTTCAAACCAAGGCAGTCCCATCTCTGCAACAAGTTTCAACAATAAGCAACTCCAATTCTGTTTGAAAGCAAGATTCAGTAACAAGCAACCCGAGTTTTTAAATCAAAAACAAAGAAGCAATTCAAGTTTAAAGTTTTCAAAAGCAAAAGGGAATTCAAGTTTTCAAAATTTAAAATCTGTTACAAGCTCTTTGCCCACTTTCTTTCAGTTGAGTAACACATTTAAAAAAATAACAACTTAGGTATAAATATGGTTGCATGTTAATTTCTGTGATAAATATGTATTGTGTATATAAGTGCAATCTGTTAAGTATGAGTGTATAGGTGTGCATGCTGTTGTTTACGTGTTCTCCGTTCTTTGTTATCAAGCTCAAGTTTTTAATTCAAAAATCATTATCTCTTGATCTACTTGCTGTTAGGACTTAGGCTTAAATTTTTTTTTTTTGTTTTGTCATAAATTAAAGTTTAAAAATTTATTTAAGTGAAAATAAATGGAAATTGCACTGGAAATCAAAATGAATAGGGAAGCTTTTGTTTTGTGTAAATTTCAAACACTCTAATTCATTGATTCAAGATTATAAACTGAATACTTGTCCAACATCATGATTTTTAAAAATAAAATTACAATTTTAATAGTGAATTGAGGGAGCAGTTTGTGGTTGATTAGATTTTATGTTTTAGGGGGGTTCTGGTGATCTACTTGCTCGGGAAGGTCGGGGTCTTCTCTGGTGGTGGAAGGACGAACGGAGGGTTTGGGAATAATACCAGGAAGGTGATCTAAGCACTGTGACGGAAGTGGTGACCGGTTTAAGTTTTTTACCCTAGTTTTGGTATGGTAGTAAATTTTGATTGACACTGCCCTTCTGGTGGATCGAGTTCCACAGAACTCTGGGGATCGGTAGTAGGGGTGTTGGCGAAGATATGGCTGGAGTCTCAGACATTCCGGTGGTCGGAGGAACAAGCATGAGGGAGTTCCAGGTTTTGTCTGATTGTTCCTGGTATGTGACTTGATGCTCGATTTTGATTTTGAGTATGGATCGATGATTTGATGATCGAGATGGGGTGTGAGTGTGATCGCCAATGTGAGGAGGTCGTCGTAGATGATCGGAGTTGGCTGCATCGATGGTGCATGTGCACAGCTGTGTTTTGGGTGTTAGAGGTTTTGATTGAAGTGTTGGCTCGAAGAGTATATCATGATTTTGGATTGGAGGTTCGAAGGGGTTCTCGGGGTGATTATGAGTGTTTTGGGTTTCCGGTTTTAAAACTTAAAATTTTAAAAAAAAATTGAAAAAAAAGGAAAATAGGTTTTCTCGGGTATGTACTCGAGTATCTATCGGGTTGAACCCGAAGCAGCCCATCGAAGCAGATTCTAGAAGATTTTAAATTTTTTAAAAAGATTTGATTTTAAATGAATTTGGTTTGAAAACTCTTATAAATTTATTTTATAAGATAAGTTTTTCCTTTAACATTTGATTTAAAAGATTTTTAAATTGTTTTAAATCCTTTTCAAGTTAAATTTGTAATTATTTGAAAACTTAAATTTTGAAATGAAATTTAATGTAAATTTTAAGGTAAAACGTTCCAAAGACATTTGTAAATGATAATTAAGTCTTTGCTAAAGATAATGTTTTTATCTTAAAGTTAATTAAGATTTAATGATTTGCAATTAATTAAATTAATAAGGTAATTAAAGTACGATTTATCAATTTAATTAACTTATGATTAAGAATAAGTAATTTAATAATTAAAGGGTTATAAGTAAATTAATTAGAAGTTAATTAAGGTCTAATTAAGGATCATTAATTAGATAAGTGTAGATTTTTAATTAATGATTAGAAATTAATTTAATCAAGTAATTAAAGGTTAATTAAGTTACAGTTAAGCTTAATTAATTAAGTAATTAGAGAAAGATTAATTGGTTATTAAAAATTAATTAATTAATTAGAAACTAAAAGATGATTAATTTAAGTTTAATTACTTAAGAAAAGTAATTAATAAATTATTAATAGTTAATGAAGATCATTAAACAGGGATTATTAAATAGTTAATTAATGTGATTAATTTTAATAATTAATTATATTAATTAATTTAAAATAATAATTTGTGGAAATTCATAAGTATAATTACTTAATGAAAGTAATTAACAGGATTATTTACTCAGTGTAATTAATTAAATTAGTGTGATTAGTTTAAGTTAATTAATTAGTTTAATTAATTTAAACAATCATTGGATGATGGGTTAAGTAAAATTACTTAGTGTAATTTAGAAAGTATAATTACTTAGTGAAGTAATTAGTGGGTAATTACTGGATGTAATTAATTAAAGAAATGAAGTAGTTTGGATTTAATTACTTAGTGTAATTAATATGAAGAATAATTACTTTGTAGAAGTAATTAAGAATTAATTAATAAAGTTATTTGAAGATAATTAAGTAATGTAATTAATTAAGGGTAATTAATTACTAATGAGATTAATCATGGCAGATTAATGAATAAAAGTTAATCAAAGATTAATTATTAAATGTAATTAATTAAAGGGATAATTAATTAAAGAAATAATTAGGGATCATTAATTTGTGTAATTAATGATGTAATTAAGGGTTAATTAATTAATATTAATTAATCAATAATGCGTGGTTATAAAGTAATTAATTAATGTAATTAATTAAGAATTAATGTAATTAATTATAGTTAATTAATTAATGAAGTAATTAAAGGTTAATTACCGTAAATGGTTAAGGATAATTAATTTGTGTAATTAATTAAAAGCTAATTACTTTATGTAATTAGAGTATAATTAATCAAGGGTGATTAGTTAAGATGAATACTTAGAGGATGATTAATTGATTGATTTGTAATTTATAAATGTAAGCAAGCAAGATTTATAGTGACGAAAGTAATTAATTTAATTTATTTTAAATTAATTAGAGATGGAAGTAATTAATTTAATTCAATTTAAATTAATTATAGATGGTGTGATTAATAGATCTTTGCTTATGGGTGGCTAATTGATATTGAATGCCATGATGGTTTGATATCTCTGATATAAGATATGTGCTGATCTGTGATATTGGGTGTTTTGGTTGAATTGTGATGATAATGTGGATTATCTATTTGTGAGACTGTGAATTATCTATTTGTGTGAATATATATAATAGAATTGAATTGTTTTAACTTTAAAACAACTTTGACTTAAAAGATGGCATTTTGGATTTCGATGAGACCGTGATCGGGTTTCCGGATTTGGATATCCGAAAACCACATCGATCCAAATTAACGATAGGTCGTGAATTCAAGTGAAGATCAAGTTGAAGACTCGAAGTAACTATTTGTCGTTAAAACTCTAAGGATGATTCCAATACGAGTATAACAGAGATAGTGCTTTCAGGTTCGAGAGGGAGTTTCAGAGTGCAAGGGTTATTGTAGTTAACTCTGAGGGTGATTCCAAAATGAGTATAATGAGATAATTCCTTCGGTTTCGTTCGAACCCGGAATGAACTTGTATGGATTGAATGCTTTCAACACATCATCAGATGGAAGATGAGCATTCTAAGATAGATGTGTTCTATAAAGGTAATCGTAGCCTCAATCCTCATCAACTGGGAATGGCTAAAATAAGGGAGGAGCGGCAAGGCTAAGTGAGTCGCGCTCAAGTAGGACGAGATTTACCCCTTTCTAGAAGTCCCTTTTTATTCGGCTGTATGGGGCAGTTGATTGCAACAACTACCAGGGTTTTCTTGTTCGTGACTATCCAGTAAGGGATGGTTCCGGCATTGTGTTGCAGGGGATTTAGAGTGGATCCTTGGTACGGTGATCTAGGCCACGTACTGTGACGGGGGTATCCCAGTAGCCCTGTCATTGATGGAAACCCATTCTTCCTTCGTGCCCTTACGGTTTTGATTGCATACCTATGTATGTTGGAATTTAATAAATGTAACAATTTCGGCTATTTCTTATTTACTTGAAAACTCTAGACCCTATTATAAGATCACTTGATTTCCTATCAAATGTTTTGTTTATTGTAAGGTAAAATCTTTTCTGTGTTTATGTGCGGGAAGTCTTACGAGATACCTTTGGTTTTCAAAGATTTTTCAAAGTTAAGCAACCTTAACCTGTTACTCACACCAGACCTATGTCTGACCAGGAGTTTATCTTCTGTTTTCTTAAACTCTTTGGTACTCAAATTTTTACGAGTAGCCAAGGGATTCAGGTTAGCTTTGAAGAATTCTAGTGCAGCAATGGAGCAGGAAGCTTCAGCGTTTGTAGATATATATAGTGTTCCACTGTGTAGATCTCTGAGTCGTTTGTTGAGATGTATCTTGTGTTGTAATAACTAGATAGGTGTTTATAACTGTCTAGTATGTGATGTATAAGCTGTGTAACTCTGATGGATGTTGTATACTATGTAATATTTATGTGATTAATATAATTTATTCGTTCCTCTGTTAAGATTCTGATATTATTTCTTTCTTTCTTCTCTATCTTTTCTCTTTTCTATCCCTTTCTTTCTTAATGATGATGCGTCTTTCTATGGAGTGAAAGGCAGGCCGTCTCATTTGGTATAAGAGTGCTAGGTTGAGTGAATACCTAGGCTTTGGAGTGATTTCTTTCTTGAGAGAGCGTATTTGTAATATATATATATATACACACACACACACACACACATACACACACACACACATATATATATATATATTTCTACCTATTTATTGGGTTATCTGTTCGGGTTTTCCAATATAAGTTCTAAAGGTAGAAAGGGTAGTAGTGTGTGTGACACGACTACCAATGGAAGGAGTCTGAGTATTGAGGTTGGAAGGGTATCTTCCAAGACTGTAGACCCACTACCGTCTCGAGTAAGCTTTGCGGTGGTGTAAGCATTTTACCAATCTCTGTAGGTAGTCTTCTTGATGTACAGAGTCCATCTTTGGAGTGCAAGTTTGGACAAGTAGAGTTTGGATCTGTCGGATGAGCAGAAGCGAGTGATGGTATCTTGGCAACTTCAGGAAGGAGCAACTACGTGAGGAGATGTAGTGACTATGGATGTTTCCGAAGATGTTTCTTTTGAAGCAAGTTTAAGGAAGTGTGTCTGCACCAGTGATGAGGCTGGATTCGGCAGGGAGTTTGTGTTTGGCTTGAGGCCCGAGTTCTTCGTAGAGCTGTGAATTAGGAAATCTTTGGCATCAGTGGAAGTGTTGCTGCTCAGAGTGTTCTCTATGCCGGCAATGAGGTCATCTAGCTAAGTAGTTTTTTTAGATGTGGAGTTCAAAAGCAGCAGAGTGCATCCATTTCTTCGATGGATTGGTTAATCAAGTATAAGCTGTTCCGATTGGTAAAGAGAGAACAATTTCTTTGGAAATTGGTCTGGGTTGATCGCAAAAGTGACTTGCGATAGTTGAGTGTTCTCTTGGTAGTGATCAGAGACTTTCCGGATGTCTTTGTAGAATTCAGAGGTTTGCCATAGCATTTGGAGATTTAGTTTTTGTATCGACTAGAAGTCCAAGAGTGGTACCTGTGGTTCAGCTAATAGAAGGACAGTTTCTAGAGAGAAGGATTGGTGTAGTAGCTCAGGTTTTGGTGGAACTTATGAGTTTTCTCTATGGATCTGTTGAACCGTATTTTCTAGGATATGACGGACAAGTTTGTGCTCGTGTTCATCATCAGCATCCTCATCATTTTCAAATCAGAGTTGTGTAGCGGAAGCGAGATTTGCAAGTGCTCCTATTTTGTTTGGACAGGAGAAGTTTGTAGTCTACTGATGGTTGTGAAGTAGAGTTTGTGTTCTTGATTTTGGTTGACCTTGAGAGGATCATTTTGTTGGGTTGTTTGGTCCAATTTGTTTTGAGAGGCATCGGTGAAGGTTGAGCTGATCAGGAAGGATGAGGCAGCCCAGGATCTTCAGAAGAGTTTTGTGGATAAGAGACGGAAGAATTTGGATTTCGAAGACGGAGATTTGATTTTGGATAAGTTTTCTCCGATCAAAGGAGCTATAAGATTTGGTAAGACTGGGAAGCTAGCTCCGAGAGGTATTGGATCTTTCTGTGTTTGTAAGGATAAGTGCTTCGATCTTCAGAGTTGAATTGCCAATTTGGAAGACTGAGATTCAATGTATTTCACATATCTCTGAGGGAGTACGTGTATGATCCATCTCTGGTTTTAAAGCCATCGGTTTAGGAGGATTTGGCAGTTGAGCAAGACTTGACTATGGCCTGATATCCTGTTCAGTTCTATAGATCTTGATGAGTATGAGCTGGGTAGCTTAGTAGGGTAGATTGTTTGGATTCAGTAGAGCGAGTATCCCAGTGTTTATGCTTGGGAAACTCTAGACAGTGTTAGGAAGTCTATCCTGATTTGTGTCAGGGTCATTAGATTTTTTTGATTAAGTGAATTGGTTGCCTAGTTGTTAGCATATGATTGATAATATACGCTTGTGGTTTAAATTAAAATCTTTGATGGGTTATTAAATTACCTTTGCTTTTAAATTTCGAGGAAGAAATTCTTTTAAGGGGAAGGAATGTGATGACCCGGAATTTTGGGCAATATCAATTTAAAATTAGTATTAAAATTAAATTGATTTGATAATTGTCTTTTATAATTTTAATTTAAATTGGCAAATTATTCTTTTAAAAGCAAATAAATATTTTAACTGGTAAATTTTAAAAGCTAATAAAATGTTTTCTATTTATAATGTATATATATTTGTATATATTGTAAATAGAAAAGATTTGGTTTAAAATTTAATAAATAAAAACCTGTTTTCAAATTCTAATATATTTTGATAATTTAGAAATTATAATATAAAAAATTTCAAAGATTATTTAAATAAATAATTATATAGATTAAAATACTTAAAATAAATGTTAATTGTTTAAAATATATTTTTAGCTTGAGTTTAAAATACAATTAACATATGATATATTAATTCATTTAATAATGTAAGTAATTTATAAACAATGAGGTAATCTCTTCTATAAATTATTTAAAATCAGTAAAATTGTTATTTTTAAACAATATTAATAATGTATTGTTTTAAATAGATAGAATTGTTATTTTCAAAATTTATGAGTAGTTATATAAGTTTATATAACTTGATTTTGAATTAGATTTTCAAATTCAATTTGAATATGAATTTGGATTTATATTGGAAATTCAAAAGGTAGATATTTTACAATATTTGGATTTAAATTATATGTATAAGTTCTTATTTATATATAATTGGTTTTGTTTATATTTTCTTTAAAAAAATTATATATACATTTAGATAAGTTTTTATTTAATCAGTGAATAAGAATAAAGATTTATATTAACATTTTAAAATAAATAAAAAAATCTATTAAATGACAAATGTTAATACATTAAGGTTGATAATAGCATGTGTAGGCTAATTAATAATTATGAATGACAGATGTTGAGAAATTTTACAAGTGTCAATCTTTTAATTTTGATTTTTCTTTTATCTTTATCAAATCATTCTAGCCTTTATAAAAACATATATCTCATCCCCTTCATTTCTTTTATCCTCTTCAAATCTAAAGCTTAAGAAAACTTCACCCTATAGATTTCTCAAAAAAAACCTGATCTGTAACTCAACACTTCTCAAATTAATTCACTAAACAATCTGAAAATCATCCTCCTCAAACCAAAATTTA
This sequence comes from Allium cepa, assembly GCA_030765085.1. Lineage (NCBI taxonomy): Eukaryota > Viridiplantae > Streptophyta > Magnoliopsida > Asparagales > Amaryllidaceae > Allium > Allium cepa. The sequence goes on along the minus strand of CM060934.1, from coordinate 362,347,355 downwards.
TCAAACAAAAAAATATATCTGTGAATCATTTTCAATATCAAAATCTAGCCTGCAAGTTTTTCTTCAACCTGAATCAAAGCCTGTGCATTCTTCTTCAAATTGAAATCTGTTTAAAGCAAGTTCAAACCAAGGCAGTCCTATCTCTGCAACAAATTTCAACAACAAGCAACTCCAATTCTGTTTGAAAGCAAGATTCAGTAACAAGCTACTCGTGTTTTTAAATCAAAAGCAAAGAAGCAATTCAAGTTTAAAATTTTCAAAATCAAAAGGGCATTCCAGTTTTCAAAATTTAAAATCTGTTACAAGCTCTCTGTCCACTTTCTTTCAGGTGAGTAACACTTTTTTTTTTAAAAATAACTTAGGTATAAATATGGTTGCATGTTAATTTATGAGATAAATATGTATTGTGTATATAAGTGCAATCTGCTGTGTATGAGTGTATAAGTGTGCATGTTGTTGTTTATGTGTTCTCTGTTATTTGTTATCAAGCTCAAGTTTTTGAATCAAAAATCATTATCTCTTGATCTACTTGCTGTTAGGACTTAGGCTTAAAACAAAAATTGTTTGTTTTATCATAAATTAAAGTTTAAAAATTTATTTAAGTGAAAATAAATTAGAAATTGCACTGGAAACCAAAATGAACAGGGAAGCTTAAATTTTGTGTAAATTTCAAACACTCTAATTCATTGATTCAGGATTATAAACTGAATACTTATCCAACATCATTATTTTTAAAAATAAAATTACAATTTTTAATAGTGAATTGAAGGAGAAGTGCTTTAAGGGGGGGGGGGGGCGTTCTGGTGATCTGCTTGCTCAGGAAGATTGGGTTCTTCTTTGGTGGTGGAAGGATGAACGGAGGGTCTGGGAATAATGCCAGGAAGGTGACCTAAGCATTGTAATGGTGGCGGTGATCGATTTATGTCTTTAACCCTAGTTTTGGTATGGTCGTAAATTTTGATTGACCCTTCCCCTCTGGTGGATCGAGTTCAACAGAACTCTGGGGATCGATAGTAGAGGCGTTGGCGAAGATATGGTTGGAGTCTCTAACATTCCGGTGGTCGAAGGAACGAGCATGAGGGAGTTTCGGGTTTTGTCTAATTGTTCCTGGTTTGTGACTTGATGCTCGATTTCGATTTCGAGTATGGATCGATGATTTGATGATCGGGATGGGGTGCAAGTGTGATCGCCGATGTGAGGAGGTTGTCGTAGATGATCTGAGTTGGCTGCGTCGATGGTGCATGTGCACAACTGTGTTTTGGGTGTCAGAAGTTTTGATTGAAATGTTGGCTCGAAGAGGATATCATGATTCTAGATTGGAGGCTCGAAGGGGTTCTTGGGGTGATTGTGAGTGTTTTGGGTTTCCAGTTATAAAACTTAAAATTTAAACCAACTTTTGAAAAAAAGGAAGACAGGTTTTCTCGGGTATGTACTCGAGTATCTATCGGGTTGAACCCGAAGCAGCCTATTAAAGCAGATTTTAAAAGTTTTTAAAAATTAAACAAGATTTGATTTTAAATGAATATGGTTTCAAAACTATTATAAATTTATTTTATAAGATAAGTTTTTCCTTTAACATTTGATTTAAAAGATTTTTTTAAATTGTTTAAGTTAAATTTGTAATTATTTAAAAACTTAAATTGTGAAATGAAATTTAATGTAAACTTTAAGGTAAAATGTTCCAAAGACATTTGTTAATGATAATTAAGTCTTTGATAAGGATAATGTTTTTATCTTAAAGTTAATTAAGATTTAATGATTTGCAATTAATTAAATTTATAAGGTAATTAAAGTATGATTAATCAATTTAAATAACATATGATTAAGAATAAATAATTTAATAATTAAAGGGTTATAAGTAAATTAATTAGAAGTTAATTAAGGTGTAATTAAGGATCATTAATTAGATAAGTGTAGATTTTTAATTAATGATTAGAAATTAATTTGATAAAGTAATTAAAGGTTAATTAAGCTAAAGTTAAGCTTAATTAATTTAGTAATTAGAGATAGATTAATTGGTTATTAAAAACTAATTAATTTTAATTAAAATATGATTAATTTAAGTTTAATTACTTAAGAAAAGTAATTAAGAAATTTTTAATAGTTAATGAAGATCATTAACTAGGGATTATTAAATAATTAATTAATGTGATTAATTTTAATAATTAATTGTATTAATTAATTAAAAATAATCATTTGTGGAATTGTTTAAGTATAATTACTTAATGAAAGTAATTAAAAGGATTAATTATTCAGTGTAATTAATTAAATTAATGTGATTAGTCTAAGTTAATTAATTAATTTAATTAATTTAAGTAATCATTGGATGATGGGTTAAGTAAAATTACTTAGTGAAATTTATTAATTATAATTAGTTAGTGAAGTAATTAGTGGGTAATTACTGGATGTAATTAATTAACGAAATGAAGTAGTTTTGGTTTAATTCTCTTCTTTAATGGGGACCCCCCTAATTTAATTCCCTTTCCCGCCGCTCCTACATGTCCTTCTTCTATCCATCAGCCCTGTCAATCCTCTCCCATCCTTGTCCCTCCTTCTGACACAACCATACCTTCCTTGTCTAACGAGAGACTACCATCTTGTCAGCTGCCCGATGCTCCATCTCGTCCTTCCTCCCTGCATCAGCCATGTCCTTCCTCATCCATCCATTTTCCTCTTTCTGTCACATCCAACCCTGCCTTGATTGTCGTTAATCCTTTGCTCTCCCCTATTGCTGCTGCTTCATCTGTTCTACCCATTGCTTCTACATCGATCCTCACTTCCCCAGCTCTGCCTTCGCTATCGTCCACTGCCTTTGCTTGGAACAGCCTGTTTAAGGCTAAACCTAGTAATGCTGGTAAATACATACCACGTGATATCCAACTTGTTTTCAATGGAGAGTCTATTGTTCCTTCTGATGAAGTTATACAAGCTGGAAGTGCTATGTGGAAAGAATACTTAGTGGGTTTTTTCCTTGATAATCCATTGCCATATTCATTTGTCTTGAACTTTTTGAAGAAGGTTTGGAAACTGAAAGGAACGATCACTGTTAAATCTGATGGGTTTCTGTTCTTATTTAAGTTTTCTAACTACGAAGATAGGATTAAGATTGCTGAATCTGACCCAATAGTGATGAAGAATAAACTGTTTATTATTAAGCCGTGGGATGAAAACATTGGTAACAGTTGTAGTAGTATCAAATCAGTTCCTGTTTGGATCAAATTATCAAATATCCCCTTGTATGCCTGGTCGCCACTTGGTATTAATTGGCTTGCTTCAAGGGTTGGAAAGCTACTATGTATGGATGCATCAACTGAAAATTTTAAACGACTTTCTTTTGCCAAATGTTGAGTTGAGGTAACTCCATATCAAGTACTTCCTGATAAATTCTCTGTCAAATTAATTGATGGATCTGAGCAGATTGTTAAAGTAGATTATTTGTGGAAGCCTGCCATTTGTACCCTATGTAAAGTATTTGGCCATATGCCGTTTGAATGCAAGAAAGTAACTGGTGAAGGTAATACTAATATATGTCAAAATACCACGCAGTTTAACAATAGTGAGTTGGGACAGAACAAAGACAAACCGATGAAAAAAGTTGTAAAGGAGGTATCAACAAAACAAGTATGGAAAAAAGTTAATAATAATAGGGGGAAAAAAGGTTACATGCGTGAAGAAGTGGAAGTTACTGGTGTTAAAATGCCAAGTGGAAAAGAAAAGAAAGCTTTAATATAAATGAGGGGAATATTAATAAAATTGATGTGGGGAAACCCATGCACTTTTCTGACCAAGTATGTAGTGTTGATGCCACTAATAAGTTTTCCTTGCTACAAGCTGATGAGCAATCCCTACCAGAAGATGTTGAAATGAAAGAAGGTGAAATACAAACTGATGTGGACTGTGAGGCTAATGCTTTGAACTCTTCCAATCTCAAGGATTGCAACATGGATGGCCATGTCTCTGGAAGAAAAGAAAGTAAAAAAAAGACAGATGTTGTGGTGCATGCTCTAGATCTGATAGGAAAAACTCCTTGTAGTATTAAGGATAAGAGAGAAATGAATGCTGTAATGTATGATAATGGTAACTCCACTATTTCTTCTGATGTGCATGAAAATGGTGATATCCATGATACAGACTTTGATAGTAATTGGTGCTCTACTTTTGAATCCCAAGTCATGGAATTAATTTCATCCATGCATGGCATTGCTGTGAATGAACAAACTGCTCAACCAACACAATATAACTTTTAAATTGACTTACCTGGATGGCCAATAACCTCTCCCACTCCTTTACCTACTTCTGATTCACCACCTTTTCCTTCATCCATTAATCCTTCCAATTCTGTTCATCCCTCACCAATGACTATGATTTGTAGGCAAATAGAAACAAAGGCTCTTTCTGCAAAGAGAAGAAATCTATCAAATTTCCCAAACTCAATCAATGAATAAAAATATAGCAGCATGGAATATCAGAGGTGCCCATGGCAGCTTGAAACTAGATCAGGTGAAAAGTCTCATTCTTAAGCATAACTTATGTATGGTTGGTCTTCTTGAAACTAAGCTTAATCAAACCTTATCCTTAAAAGCTTCTAGATACATAAATTCTCAATGGGTTTCCACCATAATCTTGAATCTGCTTCATATGGTAGAATTCTTGTTCTTTATGATCCCAATGTCTTGACCCTTTCTCCAGTTCTACAATCTCGCCAATCTATGCATTTTCATGCTTATGCTCTTCAATCACTTTCATCCTTTTACATTACTTTTGTTTATGCGGATAATTTTGCAACATCCAAGAATCTTTTTTTTAAATCTTTACCTCCCCTAAGACAAAATTCTCATCCTTGGGTTGTCATGGGGGATTTCAACTCTTGTCTTAATTTGGGGGACAAATGTGGTGGTTCTCCCTTACTTCCTGACTATATTGCTCCCTTAGATCTTGCTATCTATGATTCTGATCTTATTTTGGTTAATAAGTGTGGGGCTAAATACTCATGGAATAATCGTAGCCGCAGTGGTGTGAGAACATTCACAACTATTGATCATGCATTTTGTAATATTCAAGCACTCCATATCTGGCCTTCCTTGTCTTTTTTTTCTTCCTCAACCAATCATGTCTGACCATTCCCCCTTGATCTTGTCTTTTGGTTCTCATTTAAGAAGAGAAAAGAGAAGTTTTAAATTTTTTAATGCTTGGGTTAAGCATGACCAATTTCATGTTATAGTGTCTCAGGTTAATACTAATTTTAATTGTTTTGGTAATCCAATGTTCAAGTTTTATAGGAAGTTAAAAAGAATCAAGCATGAGATAAAATCTTGGGCTGCAATTACCTTTGGAACTGGAAGTTTTTTATCTACCAAATTGAAGGATCAACTAAAGCTTTACCAAGAAAAAATGATGGAGCTACCTGATGATATTACTGCTGCTGTTGAAGAAGGAAGACTTTTCAACGCAGTTAATGATGCACTCCTCCTGGAAGCAAGTATGAAATGGCAGCAATTGAGAACCAAATGGCATGAGGATGGAGACAGGAATACTAAATTCTTTCATGACTCTTTAAAGGTAAAGCATGCTAATGAGAATATTTTTAGTATATCTGATGAGAAAGGTACTTTATTTACAACCCCTGAAACTGTTGACAAAGCAATAATTGACTATTTCACTAAACTACTTGGCAATGCTGATGATTTCTGTCCTGACTTAGACCTTATCTCTTCACTTGATTTGCCTTGTATATCCCAGTATGAAAATGCTACTCTTGTAAAGCCTGTAACTGATGAAGAAATCAAATCCACCCTCTTTTCTATGAACCAGCACTCTACCGGTGGTCCAGATGGACTAAATGTCACTTTCTTCAAATCAACTTGGGGTGTTCTTGGTCATGAGTTCTTCCAAGCTATACATAATTTTTTTAACAAATGCAAAATGCTGAGGGAAATTAACTGCACAAATATTGCCTTAATTCCTAAAGTCTCTCCTCCATCTTGTGTTACCTCATTCAGGCCTATATCCTATTGTAATATGGTGTATAAGTGTATTTCCAAAATTCTTGCATCTCGTCTTGCTGTTGTTTTGCCTACAATTGTCTCAAACAACCAAGCTACATTCATTCGATCCAGGAACATACTTGACAATGTGATGCTTGCACAGGAGTTATTGAATGGTTATAGTAGAAGCAATGTTACTCCTGCTGCTGCATTGAAAATTGATTTATCCAAAGCTTATGACTCTATTCATTGGGCTTCTATTCTTAGAATTATGGCAAAGATGGGTTTTCCTAAAATTTTTGTGTCTTGGGTGTATGTTTGCATATCCACACCAGCGTTCTCTGTTGTAATCAATTGTAGGCCTGTTGGATTTTTCAGAAGTAAGAAAGGAATACGACAGGGTGATCCTATTTCATCATATCTTTTTCTTCTGGTTATGGAAGTGCTTACTGTGATTCTCAAATATAATTATTCACACAAGAACATCAAATTTCACCCCAAGTGCTCCAATCTCCAAATAACATCTATTATGTTTACTGATGATGTAATGTTGTTCACTAAGCCTGAGTACTCGTCTATTACTGGGTTGATGAAGGCATTACCGTCTTTCTATCTCATGACTGGCCTCACAATTAACAAATCAAAATCTTCCATGCTTGTTGCTGGAGTGTCTGATGATCATGATGTTGCACTTTATCAGCATTATGGCTTTTCTTGTATGGCAACTGATATGAGTTATCTTGGTCTACCATTAATCACTAAAAGAATTGATTTTGCTGATTGTTTAATCCTTTACAATAAAATTACTAAGGTTATGTCCAGTTGGTGCAAGAGGCAAATTTCACAATGTGGTAGGCTTGTGCTTATCAAGGCTGTTCTTTTTCCATCCCTTGTTTTTTGGGCACGTTCCTTTATTTTGCCTACCAAGCTCTTACTGTTGTTTAGGTCTGCCATGCATAGGTTTTTATGGACTGGGAGTGTTCACAACAATAAGTTAATTCCATGCTCCTTTACTTTATTTAAGACCACCTTGAAGCTTGGTGGTCTTGGGATTATCAATGTTAGGAAGTGGAACACTGCTGCTTTCAGTAAACATTTTGATGACCTAATTATTAAGAAAGACAGTATTTGGGTCAGGTGGATGTGGCAGTACAATATTAAGAGAAGTCATTTCTGGTGTATGGAAATTCCTCAAAACTGCAGCTCGAATTAGAGGAATTTACTAAAGCTAAGGGATGTTACTTACCAATGGTTCAATATCATTTGCAACCCAACTTAACTTTAAGTTTTTGGCATGATCCCTGGGTTAAGAAGGGACTGATACTATCTAAAGTTTGTGAGTTTCCCCTAATTCAGCAAACTGGTATTCATTTTTATGCAAAGGCTACTGATTTCTTATTTCAAGGCAACATTCTGCTGCCAAACAATAGCAATCAAATGATAAGGCAATTGTGGAGGGAAGTTATGAATTTATTAAAGTGTGCTGACCATTCATTTTCTGTTTCTTGGGATAAGAAGTTACACACTGTTGCCTCTGTGTATAAGTACATATCTGGATCATCCCCTCTGCCAGCTGCTAGATGGTACAATGTTATATGGTCTAAAGATTCTGTGCCTAGGGAGAATTTGATGATGTGGAAGGTTGTTGGTCATGCTTTGATGACTAGGGATGTTTTGGACAGGTTTGGCATAACTGTGTGCACCACTTGTGTTTTCTGTGATATGTGTGTTGAAACAGTTGATCACCTTTTCTTTGAATGCTCTACCCTACTTGTTTTGATGTGTAGAATTAGTAGCACATCTGGGTTTGATCTAAATAATGCCAATTCTGTCACTGCCTGGGACATAATTCATGCAGATGCAGCTAGAAGGAATGATGAGTATCATGCATTGGTTGTTTGCTTGAAAATCTACTTTGATGTGATATAGAGAGAAAGGAATGCAAGAATTTTTGAGAATTTGTCGAAAGCTAATGATACACTCTGGTTTGAAGTGAGGAATAGGGTGTACATGCAATTACAGAGGAGCAATAGGCAGTACCCTGTTGGCATTCTCCATGCATGGGCTGTCTAGTTGTATCTCTCATTATGTTGCTTTCTTTCTATTTTTTCCTTTTTTTGTAGCTTGGTACTATGCTTGTATCTTTATTTATTTTCAGTTTGCAATAAATCTGGTAGGGGTCCAGTCAACCTCGCTGGCTTTGCCAAAAAAAAAATTTAAGAATTAATTAATAAAGTTATTTGAAGATAATTAAGTAATGTAACTACTTAAGGGTAATTAATTACTAATGAGATTAATCAGGGCTGATTAATGAATAAAAATTAATTAAAGATTAATTATTAAATGTAATTAATTAAAGGAATAATTAATTAAAGAAATAATTAGGGATCATTAATTAATGTAACTAATGATGTAATTAAGGATTGATTAATTAAGATTAATTAATCAATAATGAGTGATTATAAAGTAATTAATTAATGTGATTAATTAAAAATTAATGTAATTAATTGTAGTTAATTAATTAATGAAGTAATTAAAGGTTAATTACTGTAAATGGTTAAGGATAATTAATTTGTGTAATTAACTAAAAGCTAATTACTTTATGTAATTAGAGTATAATTAATCAAGGGTGATTGATTAAGACGAATATTTAGAGGATGATTAATTAATTGATTTGTAATTAATAAATGGTTGAGTAATCAAGATTTATAGCGATGAAAGTAATTAATTTTAATTAATTTTAAATTAATTAGATATGGAAGTAATTAATTTAATTCATTTTTAAATTAATTATAGATGGTATGATTAATAGATCTTTGCTTATGGGTGGTTGATTGGTATTGAATGCCATGATGGTTAGATATCTCTGATATAAGATATGTGTTGATCTGTGATATTGGGTGCTTTGGTTGAATCGTGATGATAATGTGGATTATTTATTTGTGAGATTGTGAATTATCTATCTGTATGAATATAGATAATAGAATTGAATTGTTTTAACTTTAAAACAACTTGGACTTAAAAGATGGCGTTTTGGATTTCGATGAGACCGGGATCGGGTTTCCAGATTTGGATATCCGAAAACCACATCGATCCAAATTAACGATAGGTCATGAATTCAAGTGAAGATCAAGTTGAAGACTCGAAGTGTAAGAACTATTTGTCGCTAAAACTCCGAGGGTGATTCCAATACGAGTATAACGGAGATAGTGCTTTCATGTTCGAGATGGAGTTTCAGAGTGCAAGGGTTATTGTCATTAACTCTGAGGGTGATTCCAAAATGAGTATAACGAGATAATGCCTTCGGTTTTGTTCGAACCCGGAACGAACTTGTATGGATAGAATGCTTTTGGCACATCGTCAGGTGGACGATAAGCATTCCAAGATAGATGTGTTCTATAAAGGTAATCGTAGCCTCAAGCCTCATCAATCGGGAATGGCTAAAATATGGGAGGTGCAGCAAGGCTAAGTGAGTCGGGCTCAAGTAGGACAAGATTTACCCCGTCTAGAAGTCCTTTTTGTTCAGCTGTGTGGGGCAGTTGATTGCAACAACTGCCGGGGTTTTCTTGTTCGGGACTATCCAGTAAGGGATGGTTCCGGCCTTGTGTTGCAGGGAATTTAGGCTGGATCCTCGGTATGGTGATCTAGGCTACGTACTATGACGGGCGGTACGCCAATAGCCCTACCATTGATGGAAACCCATTCTTCTTATGTGATTTTACGGTTTTGATTGTATACCTATGTATGCTGGAATTTAATAAATGTAACAATTTCGGCTATTTCTTATTTACTTGAAAACCCTAGACCCTATTATAATATCACTGGATTTCCTATCAAATGTTTTGGTTATCGTAAGATAAATTCTTTTCCGTGTTTATGTGCGGGAAGTCTTACGAGATACCTTTTGTTTTCAAAGGTTTTTCAAAGTTAAGCAACCTTAACCTGTTACTCACACCAGACCCATGTCTGGCCCAGAGTTTATCTTCTGTTTTCTTAAACTCTTGGGTACTCAAATTTTTATGAGTAGCCAAGGGATTCAGGTTAGCTTTGACGAATTCTGGAGGAGCAATGGAGTAGGAGGCTTCAGCGTTTGCAGATATATATAGTGTTCCGCTGTGCTGATTTCTGAGTCGTTTGTTGAGATGAATCTTGTGTTATAATAACTAGACAAGTGTTTATAACTGTCTAGTATGTGATGTATAAGCTGTGTAACTCTGATGGATGTTGTATACTATGTAATATTTATGTGATTAATATAATTTATTCGTTCCGCTGTTAAGATTCTGATGTTGTTTCTTTCTTTCTTCTCTATCTTTTCTCTTTTCTATCCCTTTCTTTCTTAATGATGATGCATCTTTCTATAGAGTGAAAGGCGGGTCGTCTCAAGTGATAACAGAGATATGTACATAAATAAACATCCAATCATCCAAAATGTCAACCAATAACATCCAACACAATCCTACATCCAAATCAACCAATAAATCAGAACAATCAATTGATTATCATTATCAAGCGTTTAACTAGCAATTTATATTCAATATTAATTAAATGTCAATTCAATTCAATATAAATTCAAATTTAACTTAAATGACAATCTAAAATTACCACATAGCAATCAATAAATTTCTAATCACATTATAAATTTAATTTAACTAACATAAGATAATTTATATTCGTGAGTGGGTCAAAATACTCACCTTTGATATTTAGAACGCAAAACTCCAAGCAAAGATGCCTTTTCCGACAGTCTACAAACTCAACCAAACATATTTCATGTCATCAGGAATTCCAAAATGAGTCGAATGGAAGAAACTTCGCATGTATAGGCACTCGTATATGGAAGATATTCAGGTTATAAGGATATATTAAAATAAATACGTACACATTTAATTATTAAAATAAGAAACTTTAATAACTCGCGTTTTCATATTTGATGTACCCAAAACAATGGCATGAAGTAGAAATCCAAAACTATGAAAGCTAATTCCCGTTGTTTATTTTTTTAGGCTTCTTGTAAAAGTAGGCAAGGTGATGAGGAAAGATGCAGATGTGGTTGAGGAAGAAATAAATGCTCACACTTTTTTTTTGAACATAGCTTCAGTCAAATGGATTGCAGTAACTAAGTGGAGGTATAAAGCAATGTTGACACTAAGACTTTGAGGAAGAAAATAGAGGCCCTGATGTTTGAAAAATAATGAAGTTTTAGGGGAAAGAACGAGATATGATATGAAAAAAGAAGAAAAAGGAAGTAACAAATGAAATAGTGTTAACCCGCCTTTTGGCAAGGCCGTTTACATGTGGATTTAACTAAATCAACTGCTTATTTGTCGAGACTGGTATACAAAGGGTTTGAGCCAGCTGGATGAAAAGAGTTCGGTGTCGGTCGTTCGGTCTGGGAGGCATTGTTCGGTCAGGATGGGGTCGTTCGGTCTGAGAGGGATTGTTCGGTCAGGATGGGGTCGTTCGGTCTGGGAGGCTTTGTTCGGTAAGGATAGGGTCGTTCGGCTTGGGAGGCATGGTTCGTTCAGAATAGGGTCGTTCGATCTGGGACACGTTGTTCGGTCAGGATGGAGTCGTTTGGTCTGGGAGGCAAAGTTCGGTTAGGATAGGGTCGTTCGGTTTGGAAGGCATAAGCCAGTCGGCATTGGTGGTTCGACCTCGATGGGATCGGCCTTGGTGGACTGGTTGTAGTGGATCGGCTGTGGTGGTTTGGTTTGGATGGGAATGGCTTCGAAGGGACCAGGTCATGTGGTTCGGCCTGTGGTGGTTCGGCAAGTATGCGGTTGGTATTTACATTTCCCTGGGTCGGTCGGGTGGATAGGATCAGGACCGAGGAAAAGGGGATCGGATCGGCATATGAAGTTTTGGTTCGGCATTGGCTTCGCTCCAGGTTCTAGCCTAGTTTGCTTCGAGTGTTGGATAAGCCTGCTTTGAGTCAGTACCATGGCTACTTCGGGTCGGCTTATGAAGGACTTGCATTCGGTCATGATGAAGGATGTTGGCTCGGCTATGGTCTTAGTGGGTCCGTATCACTCAGGAAGCCGGTAACTCAGGTTTTGCCTATGAATACAGCCTGTGGGGCTTCAGGAAAGGGATCTTGATTTCTGTTTCCCTTTGTCTTCTACACTAAAGCTGCTCTGCCATTATTGTTCTAAAAACTTTAGATTGTAATTGTAATTGATTCTAACATCAATAAAAAGGAAATTTCTAGATTGGACGTAGGCCGGAGTTAGCCGAACCAATATAAATCTTTTGTTATTACTGCTTTCTTTCTAAAAAAAATTCTTCATATTTATACACTCTACATAGAATGCGATTTGTGACCGTGATTTGCTGCTTTCCTCTGGATTTGGGTTTTAGTGAACAATTTTGGTGCTAACATTTTGGTGCTTTCACTAAGAGAGCTAGAACTCAGGGAACCAACAGCTTGGACTTTGGATGTGAAGACTTAAGGACTAGGATCTGGAAAGCTATGGCAAGGCAATCGATAAGAAGGCAGAGGATTGAAAGGAGTCAGCATGAGGGGAGGCAGGAGGCTTCCATGGGGCTAATCAGGCCTCGGTGTTCATCACCTGAGATGAGATAGAAAAAATGCTGAAAAGACAAGAGGAGATGATGCATAACCTACTTTGACAAGTTGCACAAGTTGGAGTGCAGAGTCAAAGGAACGCAACTGCAGCAAATTTTGGAAATAGAAGTTAGGAGCACGGAGCAACAAAATTTAGAACAGAGCAGGACCATCAGAAGCAGCATCAGGACTAGGGGCACTCCCTCGGAGCATGTTGATCCAATCCCGGGCGGGGGTACCAAGTGGAGCTATACAAAATGGTGTCGATAGAGGAATGGATGCTCATCTAGGAGAGCAGATCCCAGGATTCCCTTGTGAACTCGAGGGTAGATTAGAGGCAATGGACAAGGATTATAGCTCGGCGACAGTGATAGGCTGGCGGATATGGTTAGGCTAGCCATGAGAGGCGGATTGGTAAATAGAGACTTGGAAGATGTGAATAGGAGTCCCTTTGCTCCTACGATCAGGCAAGCAAGAAACCCGCCAGATTTCAAACAACCAACACTGGGGATGTATGACGGGAGAGCGGATCCCACTATTCACTTGACGAGGTAAATAAGGCATATGGAAGTGGTGGGGGCATCATAGGAGGTCATGGCATGATGCTTCCCTTTATATTTGACAGATATTGCAATATTATGTTTCAAACAGCTAGAGATTGGCTCTATCAGCATATGGATGGAGCTGATCGAAAGGTTTATGAGAAAGTTTTAGGTCCATATAGTCAGGCCCAAGAACATGATGACTTTAATATCGATGATACAACGGAAAGGAGAGTCACTCAAGGATTTTTTAACCAGATTCAATGTGGCGGTGGCTTCGGTGGATCGGCTCGATCCATCGCTGGTTTTGATGGTGGCGGTTTCGGGAATAGCAAATAATTCGAGTTTCAAGATATCAATGGAACGGGACCCACCGAAGGATCTCGGGGAGTCCTACCATGAGGCGAAAAGGTTCCTGAGACTGGGAGATGCGCAAGCTTAAAGAGAAGGGAGAGAGGCTGAAGCTTATGCAATAAGGGTGGAGGTCCACCCAGGGAGGATCCAAATAAAGATGATAAAGGAAAAAAGAAAATAAATGAAAACGGTAGCACTTCGAAAAGTTCTCGGAGGGAGTCAAAGTTTTCTTCTTACACAGATTTAACCGAGACTCTAGAAAGGATATACTTGGATATTCGAGGGCGCCTCCAGTATCGAAGGCCGGTAAGGAGGGAACCTTCTGAATACGAGCGGGCATCGGGAAAGCATTACCTATTTCATGAGCTGGATGGGCACAACACAAACGACTGCAAGCATTTGAAAGATATCGTTGAGGAGCATGTAAGGAATGGTCATATATGGCAATATGCAAGGAATCGAGCTGTGGCAGCGGAACAGGAGCGGCCACCACCCACCTCGAACGAAGATGGCACTGGACCTAGGCAACCTCAGCTTATTATCAACTAAATAGATTTATAGCTTTGAATAAGTAATAGAACCCGTAGTGATACGGCTAAGTCACTTACACATGTACTAGATCGAGGACGGTTCCTAGGCAAGCTCTGAGATGATGGTAAACCGTGTTGTTCAAGTCTATGAAATTTTGTTTTTATTTTCTTTTTTTCTGAAATCTTTGGTTTCTCCTTTGGATGTACAAACATTTTAATATGCTTTTCCGGGCTATAAATTTTTTTAAATGATTGGATTTGCATTAATGTAACAAATAACACAGGTCTCGCGATCATGGTCCCGACCGGAGAGAAGGGGCGGTGATCGCAGATTATGAGTCCTTTCGTCGGAGAGCGATGGAATAGGCTCGAATACTATATAAAAGTCCTCGGCCGGAGAGCCGAGACCGGATAATATAAAAGTCCTCGGCCGGAGAGCCAAGGCCGGGGAATATAAAAGTCCTCGAACGGAGAGTCGAGGCTGGAGAACATACAAGCCATTGACGGGAGAGTCGAGGATGGAACATGATAACGCGACCCGGTGAGGTTTTTGGATTTGAAGTTAAACTCGGAGAGGTCATAGATTCGGATTTCGGCTTAGGATAGATTGACCTGGTGATGTCCTGGATTTGGAAAAGGACTCGGAGTGGTCCTGAATTTGGATATCGACCCAGAAAGGTCATAAATTTGGTTGTTGGTTACAGATGAAATAAAACTCGGTTGATGGGTTTGTATGGCTATGAAATTGGCTCAGGATTTGGTTATTGGATTTGGAATCGGATATCAACTCGGAGCAGTTGCCGATTTGGATAAGGATGCGGCAATGGCACAAGGACAAAATGGATTGGATTGCAGATTAGATTGTATGGCTATGGATGGAATGTGGACTTTGGATGATGAATTAAAGACTATTCAAAACTTGCCTTCCTATCGCAAGGAATGTTTTGGGGAGCAAATGTTAACCCGCCTTTTGGCAAGGCCGTGGATAAGTGGATTTAACAAATCGACTACTCATTTGTCGGAAATGGAATGCGATGGGTTTGAGCCAGCTGAATGAAAAGAATTCGGTGTTGGTTGTTCGGTCAGGGAGGCATGGTTCGGTCAGGATGGGGTCATTCGGTCTGGAGGCATTGTTTGGTCAGGATATGGTCGTTCGGTCTGGAGGCAATGTTTGGTCAGGATAGGGTCGTTCGGTCTGGAAGGCATATGTCGGTCGGCATTGGTGGTTCGGCCTCGATGGGATTGGCCTTGGTGGACTGTTTATAAGGGATCGGCCATGGTGGTTCGGTTTGGATGAGAATGGCTTCGAAGGGATCAGGTCATGTGGTTCGGCCTGTGGTGGTTTGGGAAGTATAGGGTCGTTGTTTACATTTCCGTGGGTTGGTCGGGTGGATATGATTGGCATTGAGCAAAAGTGGATCGGATCGGCATACGAAGTTTTGGTTTGGCATTATCTTCGTTCCGAGTTCTAACCTTGTTTGCTCCGAGTCTTGGATAGGCCAGCTTTGAGTACCCTAGCTACTTCAGGTCAGCTTTTGGAGGACTTGGGTTTGTCTTGATGAAGGATGTTGGCTCGGCTATGGCCTTAGTGGGCCCGTATCACTCGGGAAGCCCAGTAACTCAGGTTTTGCTTATAAATACAGAATGTGGGGTTTCAGGAAAGGGATCTTGATTTCGGTTTCCCTTCATCTTCTACACTAAGGCCGCTACGCCATTGTTGTTCTAAAAACTTTGGACTATAACTGTAATTCTACCATCAATAAAAAAGAAATTTCTGGAGTGGACGTAGGCCCTAGTTAGACGAACCACTATAAATCTTCTATTATTACTGCTTTCTTTCTAATTTTTAGCGTTCTGCATAATTATACTCTCTACATACATTCTATCTGCGATTTGTGACTTTGGTTCGGTGGTTTCATCTGGATTTGGCTGTTAGTGACCAATTTTGGCACTAACAAATAGGTATGGAAGGGACAAATAAAATGAAGCTATATGATCTAAGTAAATGCTTTGGGTAATAAAATAAATGAAACAGAAGAATGAGAAAGGATGAGAATTCATGTTTCAACTACATCAGAGAATTTCAATAAAACAATTATGTGGAAATAGTGGTAGGTGTACTGAATAATAAGGAAATGAAAGGACCACTTAGGATCTAATTAGTTGCATGCTCCACTCAATTATATTAACACCAAATATACTTTTTTTTACAGCCGGTTAACATAATTAACATACAATAAATAAATTTGAATACAACAACCAATGTAACATTACACAAATAAAAGAAAATCGAGAACTCAAATTCAAGTTTTTTTTCAAAATAATGTTTTTCTCAAAGCACAATCACGAAACCTAAAAAGTTAATTTAATTTAAATTTCAAGATTTGTGTTAAAATCATTTATATACAGCCTCGAATTGATATTTAATGACTGTAAAATATTGTTTCAAAATTCATTTTTTTCTTCTTTTTATAAAATTATTTTTACCTTCAAAATGAAAATGTTCGTTTTATTTTCATTAAAACATTCTTTAACAATAATGTATGTTCCTTTCGTTAAATCCATTAATTGAAATTAGTGTTTCTTTTTTTTACTCTTTTAAATTGAAAGATTCCAAATCAACATAATTGTAATTAATTTTAAAGTTACTCCTTAAAATGGATCCTATGAAATGAACATTTGTTTCATTAAACGCCATTAATTTCAAAAAAATCTCTTTCCCTTTTATTGAAAGATTCCAAGTCAAATTAACGGCAATAAATTCATTAACTAATTTAGTTTCCATTATATATTTATTTTGATTTTCATCTTGTTATTCACTCAATTATCATCTTATGGATATACATAACTTTGGTTTACCATTTCATTACCTCAGTCTTCTATATTTATCACTTTTATTCATATTAACCGCAATAAGTAATAAGATTAATTGCAATTGATTTTTAATTTAATTTTAATGGATTAAATAAATAGGTGATAAATGACAAATGTTACCTTTTACTTACTTAATCATATTTATAAGTTTATTATCAACAACAAATGTTATAACTACTTACACAACCTGATTATACTCAATTTTCTAGTATTCATATAATTATCCCCCTTTTATATAACATTTAATTCATTTCCTTATTTCAACTTATCATTAAATAACTTTACAATTATTTCAATTACGCACATACAATTCCAACATTAAACCCAACATTCAATTGCCTTAATTCCATTAATTACCCATTCAATAATTAAAAGGATAAATTAATGAGAAAATAGTTAATATAATCGTTTATAATAATAATTCATACACACTATCCTATTCTTTACAACCAAGGGTTATAATTTGCTTAGCCAAAAAGGTTTTGTATTCAATATTAACTTATTTCAATTAATTACATACAACTTCACCATTAACTACATCATTTAATTTATTTCATTATTTACAATTAAAACCAAGTCAACCCATAATTTATTTCAATCGATTTGTAATTACATTAAATAGTTATCAACAGCATTCAAAAAACATCACTGATTTCATATTCGATATTAGCAATTCTTATTGATTACAAATAGTTTCAACATTCAATATTTTTCCTTATTTATAGTTTATAACCAATTATAACTTTGCAGTCACTTCAACTGATTGGAATTACATTAAAATAGTTAGCAATTACCTTATATTAACATTACTAACATTACATTATAGTTATTAATCTCATTATAACATCACAAATTTTAGTTTTCTTTCAACATAAAATTCTAAAATCTTATTTAATTAATATTTTAATTATCGAAAAATACGGGTCGTTACACTCTCCCCTATTTAATACTTTTCGTCCTCGAAATGGGAAAAAGAGGAAATAAGGAATCAATATATTTTATTCAAAGTATTCAATTTATAAACAATTAATTTTCATAATTAAGTATTTTAAATACAACGTACAATTAATAGCAAGTAAATCTCCACATTCAAGTCTACCAAAGTTTGAAAATATTTCACTTTTCACAAAATTTCTATGTTTAAAATTCATAAAAAATTTCGGGAGATTCTCCTTTATATGGAGAGGTCCGGAAGAAATAATAATATCAATAATTACCATATATATACATACACATATATATCGTATTTCAAAAATAAACATCCTAAACTATGAGAAAATAATATAATATCATTAGAAATTCGTAACCCGAAAACGTACCTATTTGTCGGGCAAACAACACTTAATTTATGAAACCAAAAGTAGTAGCTAATGCTTCCATAAACCTGTACTTCACTTATAAAATCCAAAGAAGATAATAATTACGTGAAAAGAGATATATTTAAGTTGTTTCAATTGGTAACAAACAAATCAACACAATAAAAAAATAGTCACATGCAAACAAACAACGCAATCATCATATGTAACAAAGGATTCAATCATACATCCATAGCAGCCAAACTAATGATTTGTTCAGGTTCAGAACTTATAATCATACAAGATGATAAATAAACTATTAAGTGTACCTTATGCTCAACAGCCTTAGATAATTACTTGATCGATTATCCATACATCCTTATATAGTTAGAAGTATCCTTTCCTAACATCCCATAAGCCAAAACAACCAATAATTTCAACATAATATTTAAGTTTATTCAATTGGTTTCTTTCTAAAACATCACTGTTTATTTTTTTCCATATAATGTCCTTTTCTTTTTCTTTCCTATACTTACATAAATTATTTCACAATATTAACTTACGCTCGTAACATTTCTTGTACGTCAAAATTCTTATTTAGGAATAATTTCACTAAACATTTCCATTACTTAGGTTTTACTAGTATAATATTCTATTACATATTCTATTAATATTTCAACTTATTAAACATTTCTGGTAAGTTATAAATATATATTTTTAGGAGTGTAATTGAATGTTACACAAGTTTTTGGTATAGCCCTTAAAGAGAAAAGGAATATTTCAATATATCTAAAATTGGAATCAAATATTTAACCTCATCAACTTAGCAAGAATATAAGATATATTTAAAACATCTTCATAGCATTATGCAAGAATTTTCCAAAAGTCTAAACAATGTTAGAAGTTTATATCAAAACATTATGATGGGATTTCAAAAAAATAAGTTCGTTAATTCGATAATTTATTAGACACATTATTTTAAAATAATTATAAACTCTAGATTATAAACTGAAACTAATAGTATACTCAAATCTTACTTTAAATTTCTAGTTCAAAGAATAAAATTCATATCTTCATAATTAATTTTACACACTTTTTTTAAAATAATATTCTAATCATGGAAAAACATTTTTATGGTTTAATACAAAATTCAAATAGTAAATAGACCTATAATTTTACAATTAGTACTTCGAAATCAAGTAAATATTTCAAACAATACTTCCAAAATAGAGATTCAAATTTATTTGTCAAGTATATTACTATAAATAAACTTCGCAAATCATTTATTTCATTTATATAATGTCTTTAAATTATAGATTCAAAGAAACTTATATAAATTTTACTTGAAATATTCATTTAAAAACTTCCTTTTCAAATCAATCATCTTTAATACTTTATGGAAAAATTCATCTGTAAAATTTCATGTTTCATTTATAAATACCATTCAAATTTTTTTAAATAACATCTTCATAAATATATGTAAACTATTTGAAAACAATTATTTACATCATTACTTATATTTAAAAAGAAGTTAGTGCGAACCTTAAATCCCTTTTTTTATAAATTTTATTAGTATTAAATCTCAAAATACTTTTAAACGTCATTAATAAATCGATAATCATTAACTTTAAATATGTTTTATTTAATAAACAACTTCTCACAATATTTACAACACTAATGTTTTACTATCAAACCATGTTGTACATAAATAAAAATATTTTAAACATTTTTAAAGTCTTTAGACATGAAAAAAATGACCAAATATTGTTTATATAATACTTTATCGAAATACTTTTATAACTCGATGTTTTAACAAGTTTATCCTCGTTCTTGTAGACTCTGGTCATATGTTGATCAGGCATAAGACTAGAAATCTCCAAGCACTTAATAGACCTGTCTCAACATCCATTAGAGAATACTAAAAATACGGGTATGAGAAGTGTCGCTCAAAATCTGAGGTAAAATGATGTTATTACAATGGCAGTCCGCTGCTGATCCAGTGTTTACGCAATGGACACAAAACTTTCCAGAAGATCCTTCCACCTTTCGAATTCCAGAAAAATATTGTAGCCATTTCGTAAACAAGGGACCATCGAACCCTGCTGCAGTGGCAACCGATTCAATGATTTACATAATGGATGCACTTCTTTTCCGGAAGATCCATAAATAACAGATCCCAGGAT
The DNA here is from genome assembly GCA_030765085.1 of Allium cepa. NCBI lineage: Eukaryota > Viridiplantae > Streptophyta > Magnoliopsida > Asparagales > Amaryllidaceae > Allium > Allium cepa. Next base: position 362,327,025 of record CM060934.1, on the reverse strand, counting down.
AGAAAGCGCCTCCATTGGGTAAACTAAAGAACCATCTACCCTTAAAAAAAATCAAGGAACTTCTGAGTTTAAGTCCGGAAAACAATATCAGTTCGAATCCATTTCTAAGTTCACCCAAGTATATTAGGGTTTATCGGTCGAATCCATTCCTGGATTCCCCAAGTCCATTTGGGTCAAAGCATATCATACTATACTTCTTCGCGGAGGGTACTTCCCCATACCTTTTACTTCAAAATATAACATACCATATATAGTACCATTTCAAAATCATAAGTTCGACTATCACACTTATATAATTTCCATTATATATATAAATTCCATTACAGATAAATTTATCTCTTCAGATCGAATACATTCCAAAATCACCTTATACTTATATGAAATCCATCTAATATAAGAATTAATTTTTTTTTAGAAATCAATTTCGCTGCATTAAGAATCTTTTGGAATTGAACATCTTTGGTTTATAAAGGTTTCAAATTTAGAATAGTTTTGTACATAAAGTAGTCGTAAAATATTTTTGTATCTATAAAATAATTTGTAAAATAGTTTTCAAATAGTTTTGTATATAAAATAGTTTTGTAAAATAGTTTTGCATATAAAATAAAATAAAATAGTTGAATAAGATGAAATAAAAGAAAGATAGTTTTGTAAAATGGTTTTAAATTAATAATAATTTTGCATAAAAGAAAATTTCCAATTTAAATTACAAAGATATCCAACCCAATAAATTTCAATTTCACCATCAAAACATTACAATAGTATCAAAACATAAGATGTGCATATGTCATCGTCATACAAAATCACATTTGATCGCTCGCTCGATCACACAAGTTTGCTTTCGAATTAGTATTGTTCATTCGACTTCCCTAATGCGGATATCGATAAGGTTTCTTGAATAAAACCATCCTTCTCCTTGCATAGCTATACACTATGATAGAGAAATTCTAGAATCAAGCCAAAATCCATATCAAATATTTGCCATCAAGAATCGATGAAAAATACTACCGCGAAATGGTGTAATTCACCTCGAACTTGTGTACTCAAATATAGATCAACATAATTGTGCAAACAAAACAATATACATACAACTTATGCATTTATTCCAAATCTTTTTCATCACGATTACATTTCAATTAAATTCATTATTAATATCGTTGATTAACATAAATATCACTTTGTACTTTAATGTTTGTTTCACATAATTTCTCCATTTAATATAAAGCATAAATATATTCTTTCTCACAACATTACTTATATTTCTCTTCATTTTAAATTACATTCAATTTCACATATAATATTTCTCATTTAACACTATATTTATTTTCAAATCATTTCATAAGAAAATTTCCTTAAGTTTATAACCAATTAATAAAGCTTAACTTCCTTTATAAGACATTACACGAGTTTGGAGATATCACAACTTTATTTATAACCGTTTCTCACAACATACCTGTATTTCACAAGCAATTTACAGGTTATGACTTTATTATAATCAATTCATTTTAATTCATGAGTGTTTATCCAATTAGTATTCAAGCCCAAATTATTTATAACACATTTCATAAATTGTTAACTAAGTTCATAATTACATCATTTCTATCATCATAATTTCAATTTTAAATATTCAAGGCTTAAAGTTCACATTTGTATATTATTATATTGCATGCCAATAATGTATACAATATTTCTACTCAACTATAATAAATTAACCATATTTCACTTGCTTTCAAATTAAGGTTATCAAATTCAACTGTATAATTCAACCCAATTATTATGTTTCAACTCATATACTAATTCAGAAGTTTCGACTATCCAAAATATCCAGATATTTCATTTTATTTCAATAGTTGAAACTAGCAATCAACAAACAACAAGATTCACAACAAAACATTTCAATTTCATAAACAAATATTCTAATTATTCACTTTTGAATAATACTCTTATTATTTACAAAATATTAGGAAACTTATTTCTAAAACATCGGAGTTTTAGATCTCAAAATTTTCAGTTTGAGTTATCTTTACTTAGACTAAACTTAGAAATCATATTCATACAATCATTCACTTTATTTCCTTTGATACACCATCATTACTCTAGCGTTTAGTCCATAAATTCAATCCACAATAATAGTCAATGCTTATAAACTGACTAAATACAACAAATCACATTGTAAGTGATAATAATTAAATATTACCATTTCATAAATCAAAACATTACGAATAAACATATTGGTTATAAAAAAATTATCCCTTTATATAACATATAATATTAGGAAAAATTATCCATTGCAAAACTCATATAAAACATTTTCTAGCACTAACAAATACGCACTCTCGTATATATACACTCAGACAACTCATTCTAGGGTAATACTACCCTATCTCTAATGAGTTAATCCAAACAGGCTAAGGTATGTCAAAACCTCGCTCTGATACCAACTGTAACGACCCATCTTTTTATACGGTTTAAATCAATAATAAACCACATGTGTCAACTCAAACCATTCAAAAGAGAGGATCGTTAATGAGGTAAATAAGAAAATAATAGAAAATGAAAACAAAACACAGACTCTCGCAGCGGAATGACAAAATATAATAATCAAATAAATAGTTCATGAAACTGTTTTACAAATGACATTCGATTACACTTTTACAATACAAATCAAAGTTATACATATAACAGAAATAAATAAATAATGCAGCGCAACACATGAAGTAGTGGAATAATTGATAATAAATAGTAGACTCATCTCCATCTTCATCCTCCAAAATAAAATGGTCTTCAATACATTGAAACGCTCAGATTGACCCGAGTGTAATGAAAAGACAAAACATTCGAATCGAAACTAAAAGATCTTATGCAAGTCAAATCAAAATAAGTAGAACAGAAATTTTACTGTAATAGCTTCAGAGATGTTACAGGATTTTCATCTCCTATCAAGTCTACAACGTGGATATAATTATTTAAAATATTTAAAATAATTCAAAATACTAATCTTAATCATTTTAATTAAAATAAATTCGAAGTTTAAATTTAAAACTTAAACCTTTCAAATAATTCAATTCCAATATATAATCCAAATTCAAGAATTATATGGGTATATGTCATTTCAACCAGTATCCAAAATCAAAATTTCCAAATTAATGGAAACCGCTCGGGTTATCATTTCAATCTATAGTGATAACAGAGATATGTATATAAATAAACATCCAATCATCCAAAATGTCAACCAATAACATCCATCACAATCCAACATCCAAATCAGCCAATAAAACCGAACAACCAATTGATTATCTTTATCAGGTGTTTAACTAGCAATTTGTACTCAATATTAACTAAATGGCAATTCAATTCAATATAAATTCAAATTTAACTTAAACGACAATCTAAAAATACCAAACAGCAATCAATAAATTTCTAATTACATCATAATTTTAATTTAACTAACCTAAGATAATTTAATATTCGTGAGTGGATCAAAACACTCACCTTTGATATTTAGAACGCAAAAATCTAAACAAAGATGCCTTTTCCAACAGTCTCCAAACTCAGCCAAACCTATTTCATGTCATCTGGAATTCTAATAAGAGTCCAATCGAAGAAACTACGCATGTATCGGATCTCGTATGTGGAAGATATTCAGGTTATAAGGATATATTAAAAAATAAGTACATATTTAATTATTAAAATAAGAAACTTCAATGACTCATGTTTTCAAATTTGATGTACCCAAAACGAAGGCAAGAAGTAGAAAGTCAAAACCATCAAAGCTAATTCCCATTGTTAATTTTTTAGGCTTCTTGCAAAAGAAAGCAAGGTGATTATAAGGACCTGCCTTTTTGGACGTTTTAAGTAGACACACACGTTACAATCAAACCATTCAAAAGGGAAAATAGTTATGGGGTAAAAAAGAAGAAGGAAATAAAGCAAATAGTATCTCAAAGCGGTATGACAAAATATAATAATCAAATAACAGTTCATGAAGCTATTTTATAAATACATTTGATTATTCTTTTACAACATAAATCAGAGTTACATAAATCAGAATAAGTAAATGTAGCGGAACGACATGAGCAGCAGAATAAAAAATAATAGTAGTACAAATCTTCGTTCTTCATCCTCCAGGATAAGATCTTCAACCCTGAAATGCTCAGGCTCACCCGAGCGAATTGAAAAGACAAAACACTCAAGTCAGAACTGAAAGGTCTTATGTAAGTTAAATCAACGATAAATATGAGGGTAACGGCATCAGAGATGTTTATGGGTCTGACATATCATATCCAATGTCTAACGTGAGTGCAATAACTTAAGAGATGTTCGGGATTCACATCTCCTAAGGATCCGTTAAACTATCTACTATGTAGTACAATACGCAGTTATAATAGTGTCTACCGTAAAGTAAAGTATTAAAATAGCATTAAGGCGTTACCCATATCCCTTTTAACACATTGTTGCATAGTGTCATGGTCTATATAGATACTGTAAACTCCACCCACAGGTCGGCTATCAGGGAGCACTCCATAGGTACGACACAAAACAAACTCGTAGAAGGCACTCTAAGGCATGTGAACACGACAGTCGAGGAAATGCCAGGGTAGATATACCAATTGTGTATCTAGACTGGTGGTAACACAAAGCAGTTACTACCTCCCACCTCGAAGCACACTCCCAAATCAAATCAAGGGGTGGCTACCAAATCAATCACAAAGTAATAGAATGGTATAGATAAAATGTGTCCGGTAGGAGGAATGACCTCACTTGGCCTGGCATGGCTCCTGTTTTAGTCACATCTAAATTGACTCATGGGAGTTAGTGTCACATCATACCTCATACAGAAATCGTTTGATAAACCATCCTACCTCATTTCTGGAATCTCCACCACGTGCATAGTTGTTAAAGTGGTTTTCGGTAATGGCAGAGAGTATGACATTATTCGATCCTAGTCTCTTTAACAACTAAATGCTTATTTCACACCGAATGGTTCTTTTACATTTTAAAAGTCAATTCACAGTTTATGTAAAATATCATATTCAGTTTCAAATCATATCGCTTTTGAAATCATATTCATTTTCAAAATCATATTCACTTTGAAATCATATTAACCTTTGAAGTCATATCGTTTTCGAAATCATAATTTCTTTCAAAAATCATATTTACAAATTGGTTAAATCCTCACTTCAAAATCATCATATTCAATTAATTATAACATTTAAATCCCAACATAGGTTATAACATCATTTAACCGTATTTTCATTTAAACCAATGAATTTGAATATAAACACTTTCCTCTACTTATTCAGAAAATTTAGAAAATATTTTTAAGAATTATAAATCGTTAAAATAGTTATAAATAGTTAAAATACTCTAAATAGTATAGTTATAGGTTAAAGATACTGTTAAATTTATTTAAGATAGTTAAATAATTTTAAAATAGATTAAATATAATTAAATAGATTAAACAGCTTTAAAATAGATTAATTAGATTTAAAATAAATTAAATGGTTTAAAATGGGTTAAAATGATTTAATATAGTTAATATAGGTTAAAATAGTTTAATATTTTGAAAATCTTAATAATTAAAGTCTTTAAAATAATATATTTTCAAAACAGTTTATGTAACGACCCAGAATTTTGAACATTTAATTGGGAAATATTTAATTAATTTTAAATATTTGAATGATGGTTTGACTTGAATTTCAAATTATCAGAATGAATTTAGCGATTAAATTATAGAATTTAATCTATTGAAAGTTGAATAAAAATTTGAATCTTCAATTTTAAGCTGATTTAAAATATTTCAAAGGCTTATAAAATTCATATTGAAAATACTAAAGATAATAGAAGCTTCAGAATTTAATTTGAAAGTGAATTGTACAGTTTTGAAATTTTAATCGTTTGAATCGATATTTAAAAATAGCCGTCCGAGGCACAGTCTCGGAATTCGACGAAACAAGTTCCATTGGGTCCGTAATATTGAATTATTCTTGGATTTCAAATTTCGTATTTTTCTGAGTTGGTATGTGAGCACACGGTGAGTAAACGCATTGAATTTTTATCGAGATTCAATTTAAATTTAAATTTAAATTGGTCAAACACAACACGTTCTTCCCTGACAGCACGCCTAGATTTTTGCCTAAAATCACGCCTTCGATCGTGTAGAGATCGTGCCACCATTTTAAAATACCCTATCTGTTCCCCTTTCTCGTTCAAAACAATTCGAAGAAAAAAATATTCGTTCAAATTTTTAATGGCTTCGGCCGTCTCCTTCTCTTCTATTCCTCTTCCCCAGATTCAAAGAAAAAAATCGAATTTAAATCAAGCAATGGCCGCAGCCGTATAAAGTATAAAAAAAACAGAGAAAACAAAATCAATGGCCGCGCGCGTAGGCCAAGGCGTCGCGACCTGGAGGAGGCTCGAGCAGCGATTAGCGTACGCGATGGGGGTATCGGCGGCAGCAGCTCGCGGCGAGCTCGATGTCAAGGGGAGGTTGTTGAAGCGAGAGGAGCAGGTGGTCGCACCTTCGATTCGAGGCGATGGTGGGTGGCATCGGTGGTTTGGGAATGGCGGAAGGAGGGTCGCGAGCGACAACTAGGGTTTGGCTTGGAACCCTAGGCGCGGCCGTGGGTAGGAGATCGATCTCTTGCAGTAGCGACTCGCGTGGGTTCTCGTGAAGTGGTGACTCGCGCGGCTAGAAGCAGAGAGGTGAATGTTTTCTTCTATTAATTTAAATTTATTTTATATAAATGTTATATATATCTGAACAGAAAGAACAAAAGAAAAATTTTCTAGGTTAGGAAATTTTAACAGTAGAATGAATTTCTTCTTTATAATAAATATTATTATGATTTTACAAAAGATATAGACAGAAAAATAATAATAATAAAATCTGTTTTAAAAGTTTTTCTGCAGGGGAAAGTATATGTATGAAAATAAAAATAAAAAAAATAAATAAACAGTGGGTTGGAACAGAAAATAAAATAAATATAGGTGTAAATGAAATTTTAGTTTCCAGTAAAAGGATAGTTAGTTTGAAAGTAAAGTGTATAGTTAAATAAATTTATTTAACAGAAATTGTTTAAAAGAAATTGTTTTGAAAATGAAATCATTTGTTCAAATTAATTTTCTAGTAAATTAAATTTTTCAGATGGTGAGACAAATGATTTGTTAAAGGAAAATTTGTTAAAGATAAAATTTTGGTTAATTTATTTAAAAGGAAATTTAATTCGTATTCACTGCAGAATATATAGGATAGAAAAAGGAAATAAAATTTTATTACAGTAAGGTGAAGTTTGAAGCAGTTTTGATTTTCAGCTAACCTTAATTAATTTGAAAGTTTATGAAAAAAAAAATTAATTAACAGTGAGAAAGATAAATAAGTAATTTATTATAAATTAGATTTTGGTTTTAAAAGGAATTTGTTAGTTAAAATAAATTTATTTAAGAAGAAATTGGTTTAAATAAAACTATTGATTAATTAAACAATCAAGAACGAAAATTTATTATTCAATCTGTTTGAATATTAATGAATGTGTATAATATTTATACAAGGTTCAAAAATAGTGAAGAAAACAAGTTGAATTGGAAGTGGATTGCAAACGAAAATAAAGGTGAGAACTTCTCACTCTAAAGGATTTATTTAAATTTTAAATAGTTAGATTTAAAATTGTTAGTTGTGTTGATTGAATGCTTGAATGATGATTGTAATATATATATATATATATATATATATATATATATATATATATTGGATGTGAATAGACCCTATACGCCGTTAGTAAGCGGAGGTTATTTATTACACACATATACCGCGATATTCCACCTTGAAGTGGAATTGGTATTATATTATATATATAGCAATATATATATATATATATATATATATATATATATATTGGCATATGTATATATTGCAGTTGATGATTTCCCGTATTGTATAGCGGATGAGACCCTATTGCGCCGCCTATTAAGCGGATAATATTTTATAAAATCCCATATACCGCGATATTCCACCTCGAAGTGGAATGGGTATTGTGCTAATGTCTGTGGATGCAGGGAAACAGGTTGGAGGGATCCAACTGGATTCCTCACAAATATTTATTGATTTTAGATATTGTGATATTTGATTGTTTATCATATCGATATATGATATTGGAAAGTCGTGATAGACTATTTGATGTGTTGCATCATCGGATCAAATTTTGAAGTTTAAAAATAACGATTTTGATTTTAAGGGATTTCTAAAGTGATTTTTGAAAGTATACGTTTATAAAATATTTTTGGAATTAATTCATCTTAAATAAATAAACGTTATAATTTTAATATTATAAAAATTATGATTTTTGAGAAATACAGTTAAAAGTTGATTTTTGAAAATATGGAATTAATGATTTTATAAAATAGTTTAAACTGAGATTTCTGAATTTATTATAAAAAGTTTAAAAATAGGATTTATAAAATTTGATTATTGTATAAATCAAAATGATGAAATTATAAAGGAGTTTAAAGACGTTTTAAAAGAATAATATAAATTGATCCATATAAAAGATTTATAAATTGATATTTATAAATTTAGAATATCTTGAATTATAAAACGAGCTTTTATGAGTGTTAGAATGAATTGTGAATGAATTTCATAAATGAATGAAATCTATAGGATTATAACGGTGAAGTTATAAATGGAATTTTATAAATAAAATTTATAAAGTTATTTAGGGAATAGATTTAGATAAATAAATGAATCTTATAAGTTATAAGATTTATAATTATGAAGTTTAAAGGAACGATTTTGTAAACAAATAAATTATAAGCATTTAACTTATAATATGGACTTTCGGTATATATTTGAGTTATAAATCGAATAGGTTAATAAAGGAAATTTATAAAAGGAAGTTGTTATAAAATAAATAGAAATGGAATTTATAAACATTGATTTATAAATCCGTAACTACTTATTTTGATAAGTAAATTGTTGTAATTTATTAATGGAGTTATATTCACGTTTTAGAATGTGAATAATCCTTTAAAATAAAAGGAATAGAAATGATGAAATTGGTTAACAAGTATATTCATGTTTTTGAATAGTGAATAATATGTTAAAGAAATGGTTTTGAATGTGATGTTTTAAATAGAATTAAAACGATCTAAAGATGTTTTAAAATGTATTAACTATCGAAACCATAGATTTCAACATTCATTGTTGAAATAGACGTTTTCGAGAAATAGAAGGAAATGGTAGATTATAACACTGTTGTTATAATAGATGATTCCCGAAAGGAAATGTTTTGTATAGTATTGGGATTTATATATCTATTTTAATTTCGAATCCCTATACTAGCTATTTTGGGTTGTCGTAACGATGTTTTACGCAACATTCGTTTTGGACCAAATAAATATGTTTAAGAGAATGATTTCCTTAAAGAATGAAATATATACTTAATTTCGATTTGAGTATATTGAATATTTTCTAAGTGTAGAAAATAAAAAGACTTGTGAATTACTTATAAATAAATAAGTATGGAAATGTTTTTCCAATATTAAGTGAATATTTTGAATTTATCTTTTTGAAGATAAATTGAAAATGAATATTAGAAATCGAATGGAAATCATATATTCATAAATATTTTGGGAATGTAAATTCACTTTGGAATTTATAAAGGAAAGGGGGAATTCGTTTAAAAATAAATATTGATTTATTTTTGAAGTATTGAAAATATATATCTTGTAAAGATATTTTTGGAAAATAAATAATTTGGAAAATTATTTGGAATCTAGTGATGTTGTGCATATCCATTGATAGTTCAATAACCGACTATCAATATTTACCTTTAAATAGGTATTTGTTGTGATTTGCTTGAATTTGAATGCCACACTTATTTTTTTTTAAAATAAGCGCTCACTATTCGGGTTAACCGGGAAAGGACCTTGGGGTCGTATAACCCATTCCGAATATGTGATACGTCGTTATGAATTGCATTTGAAGATCGGTGTTGAAGACCGGATATTTTCGAAAACGAAAGGGTTTCTTGTTGATTGTCTCTGCACTGGCCAATCCCCGGTATAGAGACCTCCATATGTGATGGGAAATTCGGACGTGATTAGAGATTATCCGGATTGCAAGGACTTCTTTGTAAGTGCCTTTGGTTCTGTTCGAGCCCAGAACAAACTTGTATGGATAGTATGTATGACATTACAAATTGAGATATAAAGCTGATTTCTTTCAAATATATTTCTGTTGGTGGTGGAGAATTTATTCTCTTAGCTTAACACCCTTCTCTGAGATGTACGAGCTCAGAGGTCATATAGTTGAAGGTTATCAGCAATGTATTCCCAATTTGGTAATGTGACATGCTGAGTGTTCCTGTGAAATGATCATTGTGTTGATTATTTGTGATAGGATCATTTGTTTGATCGTCTATCTTTGTGATCATTTCTATGATCATTTGTTGACCCAAAGCATGACTTTGTATAAAGCATGGCTTTGTGGACGTGACTTCGTCGGGCCTCACACCCCGGAATGGTCAAAATAGGAAAGATGCGGCAAGGTTATGAGGGGTAGCTCCCTTTAGGGTATGTGCATTTCCTTATGGAAAAGGGTGGTATCATGGTATGGAGCCCAGATGCTTACTCATGTTGAAACACTTATTATTATGGTGTGATGTTGATTACGAGCGCTCGGTTAAAGGTCCCAAAGGACCGGGGGATGGCATACTCGTGTCAGTTGTTACCTAGTTTGAAAGGTAACCTGGCCTTGTGTTGGCAGAGATCCGGTTAGGTTCTCGGGACGTCCTTCCAGAGGCGTTTCCATGTGGCAATGGGAAGTTTCTTGGCCTGACCATTCGTTGGAAATCCAAAGAAACAATACGAGACTTGTACGGTTTTAGTTGTAGAACCTGCCATTTAATATGGTAGCTATAGTAAGCATACTATAATGGTACCTATGCTGGCTAAGATTTATATTCTCCTTTCGAAATGTTTCCTACACTGTGCACTAGTAATAATATCAAATGTTTCTTTTTAATACGTATCAAGCATCTTTGACTAACATAAGAAGAAATCTCCTCCAAGTCTGCGTTTGCATTGTGTGTGTGGCGGGAGGTCTTATGGTAGTCTCATTTTTAAAAGCATTGCGAATTGACTTTAAAAATATTCCTCTATTTTGATTTTAAAAATAAATAAACTGTTTTGAGTTCCCACACCAGTCTTGCTTATGCTAGGTGATATGTGATAGGGGGTTCTCGCTTCGCGGTTTGGTGGCGAACGGGAGACTCTTACCCCCACACGTCCTCTTTACGGGGTTGGTTAGGCGAAGCCGTGACATTCGAAAGGGTGGCCGTAAAAGCAAGTTTGGGATATCAATGTAAGCCACGGTGGGGCTGGGATGGTTGAAAAGCCTACCGGTTGTAACCGCTGTCGCAGACTATTACATTTGGTATAAGAGCATATGGTTAAGCGACAACCATGGTTCTGTTGGGTGTTACTCATTAGAGATAGAGTCAGCTGTACTCTAGAATGAGTTTGAGTGTAATAATAGATATGAGCGCGTATTTGTTAGTGAATATAAAATTGTTTTTGAATCGGGTAAATAAGATAATTTTGCCCAAAACTATTTTAGTATAGAAAAGAAATGATTTTCTATGAATTATTATAGTATATGGTTGTATGGTTGTTAATAATATTAAATTATTATCATTAGTATATGGAATTAAATAAGAAATAAAGTGGATTGAATTCAAGTAAACTAACTTGATAAATTATTGATTCATGGACTAATGAATTGGAATTTGAATTGGTTAAAATTAAAGTTTAGTCGTGAGCTAAATTTGAAGATAAATTTGAATTTGTATATAAATTCAAGTAAGTAAAAGAAATAAATTGAAATTCCCTTTGTTAGTAATTAAGTAAATTCGAGATGAATTGAATATGGAAATTGAAAATGAATTAGTAAATGAAAGTTAATCGTTAGAATTCAATATTTAGAATTGAGAATTGAATTCGAATAGAATTTAAATTATAAATTGAATTCAAATTGAATTGAAATTGAGAATTGAATTGAAATGGAATTGAAATTGTGAATTGAATTGAAATGTAAAATTGAATGAAAATGGATATGTAACTTCAATAATGAAGTAAAAATGTATAAGAAGCATATATTGGAAATTTTGTAATGGAATTTGTAATATCCCAGAATTTTTATCATCTGTTAATTGATAATTAGCAGAATTTAATTTATTTAAATAATGATTTGCAAATTAAAAACAAATAAAATTTTAGTAATAAAAAGATATCGGGATGTATTTAAAACTATAATAAATATTGAAATATAAATATATGGAAATAATATATATTAATAGATATGTGAAAACTTTATTATATTGGAATTTTAAGTATATACTTGCTCGAGTATGTTGGTATATTTGTATATCTGAAAAATAATTTGAAAGCATCTGATTTAAAAAAATAATAATAAGAATAGATACAAGATTTTAGTTTATATATATATTCATAACTTTCGAAATTAAATAATTTTTTTTAGAAGTTCTTTCTTTTAAAAATGCATACGAACTAAGCTATAAATATATTTAAGTTTAAAATATAAAACATAATAGTCCAAAATTGAATAGGATTTGATGAAAGATTTAATATGCATTTGAATATAGTACATTTTTCTTAGTATGTTTACATCAAATTTTTTTTTTATGATGATCTATAAATTAATTAAATGAGAGGAGTTAAGTACAACATCTAATAAAATTTAAATAAGGGTAAAAAAAAGAAAGTTATGAAATTAAATTTGAATAAGGACTTAAATACAATTTCTTAACAAATGACATTTGTAAAACTATGTGTATGAGAAATAAACACTTGTAAGCTTATGATAATAAGTGGAAAAATATTGTAACGACCCGGAAAATTTTAACAATTTTTAATTGATTCTATAACGTATTTAATTGAATATTTGTGAAATCTTATAATAATTGAATTTTTAAATAAAATGTTTATATATTTAGAATATGTATATTTAAATATAGCAGATTGTAAATTTTCAATTAATTTTATGGAAGTTTATTTAATTGAGAAAACGTGCTGTCCAATTCAAACTATTAATTGCTTTAATTGATTTCTGAATCAGTGCGTAACGGTTTCTTTTTACTATCGTTAAAGATTTCTATTGCTTAATACTTTTCCAATTCAGGTAGACTTTTCCATTCGTAACCATTAATAAATTTGAGATCATCGACCTTGCTTTTATTATTCCTTGTAGTTTCGTGCACTGACTTTACTTTTCCCACTACCCATAATTTTCTCTATACGTTTCTTTTGCAATTGAAGCGTATATTTATATTTATGGTGGAGCATTTATTCTGGTCTCCCTTTATTTTTGTTTTTAACGCTCGAAAGAATCTCAAATCATCAAGCTAGTAGCATCCGTTCCTTCCCTCGCTTTCATAAGGCCTATAATATATAAACAACTTGCTTATAGATCTGAACACAACTTTGTCATCAAATTTAATGTGCATTCCTCTCCCTATTATTTTAGTTCCAACCTTCCTAGTAAATGGATTTAATAAATTTTGGCTAAATCACAGCTACGGACTTTTCAAATTTCTTCCATTTTATATTTATTTCCAATTCCTTCATTTGCTTCAAAATTTTTGAACGTGCCTAATCATCTCAGCATGTATATATAATGTAAGCCTACCTTTCCTTAGAAAGCTATTGCTCACAAAATGTAACGACCCGTATTTTTAGCTATTTTAATTAGAAAATTTAAGGTGATTATTGAAGGAAAATGATTATTAATTTAATTTGTTGAATAATTTAATATTTGAAATTATTTGAATAATTGGATAACGGGTTTAATATGATTAAAAATGATTTGTAAAATTCTATTTTATCATATTAAAGTTAGAATGATGTTGTAGAACTTTTAAAATCGAATTAAAAGTAAATTTGTGAAAATTGAATATTTTAATATTTAATTGACGAGTTAAAATAGCCATTTTTCAAACAGTCTCGGATTTCGACGAAACTTGTTTCATCGGATCCGTAATAGTAAATTATGGTAGGATTTCAATTTTCGTAGCAATTGGGCTTGTCGTTTGGCCGTGCGAGCTTGAAACGCGTAGAAATTTAATTTCGAATTTAATTAAAATAATCGACTTCGAAAAGCTATCTTCCAGATATGATCGAATTAGGCCTTGAAACCAGTTCCATTGCGTCCGGAATGGGGGTAAAACCATATAAACGCCTGGCGGCACGTCTCGATTGGAGTTCGGATGATTTTGGACCTACCTATATAAATACGCACGCAAACCGAGACAGTTTTATTATTATTTTAACCCAAAAACCCTAATTCTAAATCATGGCCGCCACCTATTCCATGGCCAGAAATTTTCGATCTTCTTTCCTTAATATCTCTCAATCCGTTCGACGAAATCGAAAAATTCCAAAAGCAAAAGTGTAAATCTCGACGAGCTCTTCAAATCCATACGGTTGATGTATGCTAATTTTTCATGGATACGTCCAGATCTGACTTGGAAGTGTGTACGTATTTCCTTGGATTGCGTGCAAATGACGGCGAATGACGGGATGAAACTTGGCGCGTAGGTGGCTCTGGTGAAGGGCTTCGTGGTGGCGCTAGCTGATCGTTCTGGAAGTCGATGAGGTGGTCATGAAAATTGCTTGAAGATCGGCGGCTAATGGGTTTGCATACGTGAATTTCACGTTGGGGAAGAAGCGCCGGAATCACGGAGATGAGAGCTGCGCTGCAGTGCAGATCCGAAAGTGTTTGGAGCTCATTAAAATTTTATGTTAAATCGAACGTCGTTCGATTTGATTTAAAATCGTAAAATCAAGGTGAGTGTTTTATAACGTTCACAACGTACTGAATATCTTTATGCTAGTTAAATTTGACATTATGCATAGTTATGATTTTTATTTGTTTTTGTTTGATAAAATTTAATTATCATATTGATTGTCATTTGAATTCACCGTTAAAAAAATTAAATTGACAGTTAAATTTAAATTAAAATTGAATTGCGATTAGATTACCTGACATTGATAAATATGAAATTGCCGTGAATTGTATTGCCTATTGGATGATGTATTTCGATGGATGTTATTGGTTGATATTTAAATGTTTGGATGTTTATTTGTTTATATATATCCTGCTATGCATACATATGACACTGTGATTGGTTTAAATGATATATTCATCCCCGACATTTAATTGTAATAACTAATCACTTGGCCATAGGTTAGAAAATTATATACGGACACCGAGTTGGATAAATTAAATGATTTTAAAAGTTGTTTTGAAATTATTTAAATGAATTGATTTTAAGAATAAAATCCAATTTATGGAAATTGAATTATTTTGAATTGGAGCTCGAAATGTTAGAATTTAAACTTGGTAAACGAAATTATTAAATAAAATCGAAGTTTAGATTTAAATTGAAAATTGAAATACGGTGTAAATTTTTGAAAGTTGATTTGTTTTAAAAGATTGGACTTTTAATCGAACTCTGAATATTTCTAAGAAAATTGATATGAAATGATATTTCAAGTTTGAGTTTGGAATTGAAAATTTATTTGAAATTTAGATTTAAATTAATTTGGAATTGAATTGAAATTTAAAGAAATTTGTGAATTGAAATCGAAATTTACGTGAAATAGAAATTTATTCAAGTTGAAATTGGAATAAATCGATTAAATCGGAATGGAATTTGGATTTGATTTGGATAGGAATTTGGGAAGTTGACCGGTTTGACTTTGGAATTATTTATCAAATAATTTTTGATTTTTTTCCAAACTATTTTATATATAAACCATTTTATATTCAAATTATTTTCGATTAAACTATTTAAATATTTTCTATTAAACTATTTTGAATTATTTAACTATTTTAAACTATTTAAACTATTTTCTTAAATTCAAACTGGTTAAAGAGACGGAAATGTTTATATTTAAACCTTTGGTTTAAATACGAACTAGGTTAAAGTAGAGATTATAACCTAAATTTAATTCGAATCAAATTTTGAAGTGAAATTGATTTATCGGACAAAATTGATAATTTTGAATATACGATGATTTTGAAATGGATTTGATTTTAAAGCGAATATGATATTTTGTTATCAATCATGAATCAATTTGAAATATAAAAGAGCCATCAGTGTAATAATACGTAGTTATTAAAGAGACCGGGATCGGATATGGACATACTCTTTGTCGATACCGAAAACCACTTTAATAACTATTATACGCGGAGTGTTGATCCAGAATGAAGTGGATGGTTTGGTGAACGCGTTGACTGAAGAAAGAGAACGATATTGGATGACCCCTGACATGACTAAAACAGGAGCCGCGCCGGGCCATTGAGGTTCGCCACCTCTAGCGGACACACTTCTTCGATACCATATCTATTACATTTGTGATTTGATTTGGGTGCACCCCTTGATTTGGGAGTGTTGTTTCGCGGTGTTGAGGTAGTAGCTGCTATGCTCAACATCAGTCCGGATCACGCAACTACTAGTATCCTAGTTGGTATCGCCTCATGTACCTTGTCATACTGATTATCCTATTCGCGACCACTACGTTTTGGTTTGTACCTTGAGTATATGGATTGCCCTCTGGTGACTTCCTGTTTTGGGGAAACTACGGTCTTGTATATGCTTTTGGGAATATAAAATGTGTTAAGGGGGATTATGGTAACGCCTTAACGCAATTTTGATACTTTATATTACTGATAGACATTATCTACTTAGCGTACATTACTACCTAGTAGATAGTTTAACGGATCCTTGAAAGGTGGAAAATCCCGTAACATCTCTTAAGTTATTGCACGCACGTTGACACTGGATATGAGATGTCAAACCCCGTAAACATCTCTGACGCCGTCACACTCATATTTATTTACGATTGATTTAACTTTCATATGGATATTTTAGTCCTGACTCGAGTGTTTTGTCTTTTCATTACGCTCGGGTCAGTCCTGAGTTTTCAGATTTTTGAAGATCTATTCTGGAGGACGAAGACGAAGATTTGGTATACTATTACTATTATTATCCGTGCATCATGTTGTCTGCTGCATTATTTATTTGTTCTGTTGTATATGTATAACTCTGATAAATGTTGTATAAATAATCGTCTAAGTATAGTAAACAGCTTCATGAACTGTTTATTTGACTATTATATTTTATCGTTCCGCTGCGAGATTCTGTGTTGTTTCATTTCCTTTATTTCTTTTCTTTTCTTAATTACCCCAATAACCATCTGCTTTTTTTTAATGGTTTGGAACCGGCATGTGTATTTGATCGTCGGTTTAAACTGTCCAAAAAGGCGGGTCGTTACAGTTGGTATCAGAGCTTTGGTTTAGCGATAAACCTTGGCTCTAGTGGGGAATAACTCATTGAAATAGAGGTAAACTATATGAATGAGTTGAGTGTATATGAGAGAGCGTACTTGTTATTTGATATAAAATGGTTTTATATTGTGTTAATTTGTTCCGTTGAGTATTTATGAATTCTGGTCGATACTTGGGACGCCAAGGCGTCGATAGGAATTTCTAAACACTCGAATAGGACAAACCAACACAATATCATTTTGGAATATATTTTATATAAAAGAATTATTTGAATATTTATTCATTTTGATTGAATTGATTGTTAGGAGATAATAATATTAGATTATTATCGTTATTGTTTGATCAGTCCATATTTACAACAATTGATTAAATAACAATGGATTTAGGAAAATGAAATCTTGTAAACACAATTGATAATGAATATAAATGAATTTTAACTTGGATTTGGGAATTTAAATTCCGGTGTTTGAGATTGACTTACAAGAATTTGAAAAATATAATATGAGCATTATATGATAGTATAATTGAGTTGAAATTGTTTTCGAAGGATTTTTTTATGATAAGTGTTATATTCCCTTCTCTTGACGCTAGAAAATGATTTCGATGATGTGTGCACGCATCATTGGCGTTTATTTTCGAGAGTCCGAGTGGGGGAGACCATTTAATAGCTTGTCTAAACCTTGTTTTGACTCAAATTTTATTTTGTTTTGCATTCTCTATAGTATGATTTGATATATAAATTATATAAGTATATATTATTTCAAACCTTGATTTGAAATGAAACCGGGATTGGAATTCTTAAGTTCTTTAATAATTAATGATTTTTTTTATGATTGAAATGAATTTAGACTTGAATCATTAAGGAACTTCTGAATTGTGAAATGAGAAATGAACCTAAGAGCTAAGTGAAAATATCAATTGAAGTAGAAATCCTTAGAATTAGGAAATTATGAACTTAAAATAAAATTGAAACTGTAAAACTCGCATAGTATTAAATTTCATTCTATAGCTTAGATATAACTTACCAAAATACTTAAGAAGTTCAAAAATGTTATATGAATTGTTAATTGGATAATATACAAGTATAGGTTTGAATAATGAAATATGCATTTAATTAATGGTTTGCAAATATAAATAAAATTGTTAGTAAATAATTGGAATTTAAATTAACATTTAAAGGTGATTCACAATTATGTTAATATAAAATGAAAATACTATATGTGAATGTAAATGTGAAATTAAATTATAGTGAAATTTAAGTAATGACTTAAGAATTGATAAATTGAAAATTCAACTTTAAATGAAAAGAAGTTGTATGTTGTTTAACTACATTCTATTTGCATAACTATAACTTACCAAATACTTAAAGGGTTTAAAATGCTAATAAGGATAAGTAGAGAAAAAATATACCAGTGTGAGAGTGAAAAATAAAATGTAAAGATCTATTGATAGTTGTAAATATAAAAGAAATTTAAGCTGTAAAATGAATGATACATGTATAAGTTAATGAATAAAATTTAAACTTAATGAAATATAAAATTGGTAAATGGAAACTAATTAAATTTGAATATAACTAAATGTCAATAAACTTGGAAGTGTATGAAATTAAAATTGACTTGGAAATGTATAATTGATTTAGTGTAGATTTTGGATGGATGTTAATGTTTGATATGCATTGGTTGTTAGATGGATGATAATTGATTAAGTAGAATTCATTAGTGTTAATGGAATTGAATAAACGGAATAAAATTTTAAATAATTAAATTCAAATTGGGAGCAAATTGACTTGAATTAAAAATGTGAATGAAACAAACTTGAATAAATCGGAAACAAATTGAATGTAAACCTATTGCATGGATGAATAAGAAAATAGATGACTTTGTGTTTATGATCGTTCTTTAGAAAATTTGAAGTTTTGATGTTTTGTACTTTGAAATAATAAAAGCAAATTTTTGGAAAAAATAAAATAAAATCCAAGATTGTCCAATATATGCTGAAACGAAAACAACCATAACTTTTAAATGGCTGAACGGAATTCGACGATTTTGGACTTTTCGGAAAGCTTAGAAACTATAGCACAACTTTTGTTTAGATAACTTGAGAAATTCCTTCGTCTGCTTGGTTAAAAACTTGAATGTTACTCGCTGTCCTGTGTAAAAATAAGTAAAATCAGTAGTATACACCCTTAGTATTTTCGCCATATCTTTTGACTGGTTTATCGGATTTTGATGATCTTGCACTTTCTGGAAAGCTAAGAACTTAAGCTAAAACTTTTGTTTTAAGTGTTTTGTGTTTTGATATCGTTTAGAAGGTTGAAAACGTGGGTGAACGTCGCTGACCTGCGCAATTCATTGCCCAGCTGAGGCGTATCCTCTAAGTAAAACGGCCGTAACTTTTGAATGTATGGTCCGAATTCGATGATTTTGGACATTACGGAAAGCTTGAAATGAATACACCAACTTTTGTTTAGATTTTGTTGCCAAATTTTATAGTTTAGGTGACCTAAAACTGAGATTTGTTTGTTGTCCTGAAATTGGAATCTCAGTTTTGAAGCTAAATAGGTTATATATATGTTGTGTAGGCTAAATATATCGATCTATCTTTATATGCATGGTTCTAACTTAGTTATTGAGCATTTTAGTAGGTAGCAAAGGGGTTGCGCTTCGTTGTAAAGCTCGCTTCTGTGCTAAATACAAAATGTAAGTAAACTGCTAATAAATGCTAAATAAAAGGTACGCTTATGGTTTTATATGGTATTGGTGATATATATATGTTGTTTCCCCAGATATGGGATGTCTCATCATTGAGATGAGATGTATATTTGATATATATTAGTTATATTTGTGTTATATACTGAATTGTAAAAATTTTCGATCGAGCCGCGCAAAGGAGACCCTGCCGAAATTTTCCGTGAATCCGGGTGTTAGAAAATTTTTCAAGTTTTTAAATTTTATAA
The DNA here is from genome assembly GCA_030765085.1 of Allium cepa. Lineage (NCBI taxonomy): Eukaryota > Viridiplantae > Streptophyta > Magnoliopsida > Asparagales > Amaryllidaceae > Allium > Allium cepa. The sequence goes on along the minus strand of CM060934.1, from coordinate 362,306,704 downwards.
CTTGTTTTGATAACTAACTTTTAAATTTAGAAAGCCATTCGGAGTAACATTGTGGAAGCGTAGTTATGACTTTATAAATGGAATTTCATTGTTTTATAAGTTGGTAACTTTGAATAAAATATATCTAATGCTGAATTCTATACTTAGTTCCGTTTCCCTTCTTTTCCTTTTCGGGGACGAAAAGTTTTGAGTGGGGGAGAGTGTAACGACCCGTATTTTTAGCTATTTTAATTAGAAAATTTAAGGTGATTATTGAAGGAAAATGATTACTAATGTAATTTGTTGAATAATTTAATATTTGAAATTATTTGAATAATTGGATAACGGGTTTAATATGATTAAAAATGATTTGTAAAATTCTATTTTATCATATTAAAGTTAGAATGATGTTGTAGAACTTTTAAAATCGAATTAAAAGTAAATTTGTGAAAATTGAATATTTTAATATTTAATTGACGAGTTAAAATAGTCATTTTTCAAACAGTCTCGGATTTCGACGAAACTTGTTTCATCGGATCCGTAATAGTAAATTATGGTAGGATTTCAATTTTCGTAGCAATTGGACTTGTCGTTTGGCCGTGCGAGCTTGAAACGCGTAGAAATTTAATTTCGAATTTAATTAAAATAATCGACTTCGAAAAGCTATCTTCCAGATATGATCGAATTAGGCCTTGAAATTAGTTCCATTGCGTCCGGAATGGGGGTAAAACCATATAAACGCCTGGCGGCACGTCTCGATTGGAGTTCGGATGATTTTGGACCTACCTATATAAATACGCACGCAAACCGAGACAGTTTTATTATTATTTTAATCCAGAAACCCTAATTCTAAATCATGGCCGCCACCTATTTCATGGCCAGAAATTTTCGATCTTCTTTCCTTAATATCTCTCAATCCGTTCGACGAAATCGAAAAATTCCAAAAGCAAAAGTGTAAATGTCGACGAGCTCTTCAAATCCATACGGTTGATGTATGCTAATTTTTCATGGATTCGTCCAGATCTGACTTGGAAGTGTGTACGTATTTCCTTGGATTGCGTGCAAACGATGGCGAATGACGGGATGAAACTTGGCGCGTAGGTGGCTCTGGTGAAGGGCTTCGTGGTGGCGCTAGCTGATCGTTCTGGAATTCGACGAGGTGGTCATGAAAATTGCTTGAAGATCGGCGGCGAATGGGTTTGCATACGTGAATTTCACGTTGGGGAAGAAGCGCCGGAATCACGGAGATGAGAGCTGCGCTGCAGTGCAGATCCGAAAGTGTTTGGAGCTCATTAAAATTTTATGTTAAATCGAACGTCGTTCGATTTGATTTAAAATCGTAAAATCAAGGTGAGTGTTTTATAACGCTCACAACGTACTGAATATCTCTATGCTAGTTAAATTTGACATTATGCATAGTTATGATTTTTATTTGTTGTTGTTTGATAAAATTTAATTATCATATTGATTGTCATTTGAATTCACCGTTAAAAAAATTAAATTGACAGTTAAATTTAAATTAAAATTGAATTGCGATTAAATTACCTGACATTGATAAATATGAAATTGCCGTGAATTGTATTGCCTATTGGATGATGTATTTCGATGGATGTTATTGGTTGATATTTAAATGTTTGGATGTTTATTTGTTTATATATATCCTGCTATGCATACATATGACACTATGATTGATTTAAATGATATATTCATCCCTGACATTTAATTGTAATAACTAATCACTTGGCCATAGGTTAGAAAATTATATACGGACACCGAGTTGGATAAATTAAATGATTTTAAAAGTTGTTTTGAAATTATTTAAATGAATTGATTTTAAGAATAAAATCCAATTTATGGAAATTGAATTATTTTGAATTGGAGCTCGAAATGTTAGAATTTAAACTTGGTAAACGAAATTATTTAATAAAATCGAAGTTTAGATTTAAATTGAAAATTGAAATACGGTGTAAATTTTTGAAAGTTGATTTGTTTTAAAAGATTGGACTTTTAATCGAACTCTGAATATTTCTAAGAAAATTGATATGAAATGATATTTCAAGTTTGAGTTTGGAATTGAAAATTTATTTGAAATTTAGATTTAAATTAATTTGGAATTGAATTGAAATTTAAAGAAATTTGTGAATTGAAATCGAAATTTACGTGAAATAGAAATTTATTCAAGTTGAAATTGGAATAAATCGATTAAATCGAAATGGAATTTGGATTTGATTTGGATAGGAATTTGGGAAGTTGACCAGTTTGACTTTGGAATTATTTATCAAATAATTTTTGATTTTTTCCAAACTATTTTATATATAAACCATTTTATATTCAAATTATTTTCGATTAAACTATTTAAATATTTTCTATTAAACTATTTTGAATTATTTAACTATTTTAAACTATTTAAACTATTTTCTTAAATTCAAACTGGTTAAAGAGACGGAAATGTTTATATTTAAACCTTTGGTTTAAATACGAACTAGGTTAAAGTAGAGATTATAACCTAAATTGAATTCGAATCAAATTTTGAAGTGAAATTGATTTATCGGACAAAATTGATAATTTTGAATATATGATGATTTTGAAATGGATTTGATTTTAAAGCGAATATGATATTTTGTTATCAATCATGAATCAATTTGAAATATAAAAGAGCCATCAGTGTAATAATACGTAGTTATTAAAGAGATCGGGATCGGATATGGACATACTCTCTGTCGATACCGAAAACCACTTTAATAACTATTATACGCGGAGGTTGATCCAGAATGAAGTGGATGGTTTGGTGAACGCGTTGACTGAAGAAAGAGAACGATATTGGATGACCCCTGACATGACTAAAACAGGAGCCGCGCCGGGCCATTGAGGTTCGCCACCTCTAGCGGACACACTTCTTCGATACCATATCTATTACATTTGTGATTTGATTTGGGTGCACCCCTTGATTTGGGAGTGTTGTTTCGCGGTGTTGAGGTAGTAGCTGCTATGCTCAACATCAGTCCGGATCACGCAACTACTAGTATCCTAGTTGGTATCGCCTCATGTACCTTGTCATACTGATTATCCTATTCGCGACCACTACGTTTTGGTTTGTACCTTGAGTATATGGATTGCCCTCTGGTGACTTCCGGTTTTGGGGAAACTACGGTCTTGTATATGCTTTTGGGAATATAAAATGTGTTAAGGGGGATTATGGTAACGCCTTAACTCTATTTTGATACTTTATATTACTGATAGACATTATCTACTTAGCGTACATTACTACCTAGTAGATAGTTTAACGGATCCTTGAAAGGTGGAAAATCCCGTAACATCTCTTAAGTTATTGCACGCACGTTGACACTGGATATGAGATGTCAAACCCCGTAAACATCTCTGACGCCGTCACACTCATATTTATTTACGATTGATTTAACTTTCATATGGATATTTTAGTCATGACTCGAGTGTTTTGTCTTTTCATTACGCTCGGGTCAGTCCTGAGTTTTCAGATTTTTGAAGATCTATTCTGGAGGACGAAGACGAAGATTTGGTGTACTATTACTATTATTATCCGTGCATCATGTTGTCTGCTGCATTATTTATTTGTTCTGTTGTATATGTATAACTCTGATAAATGTTGTATAAATAATTGTCTAAGTATAGTAAACAGCTTCATGAACTGTTTATTTGACTATTATATTTTATCGTTCCGCTGCGAGATTCTGTGTTGTTTCATTTCCTTTATTTCTTTTCTTTTCTTTTCTTAATTACCCCAATGACCATCTGCTTTTTTTTTAATGGTTTGGAACCGGCATGTGTATTTGATCGTCGGTTTAAACTGTCCAAAAAGGCGGGTCGTTACACAAAATTTCCTGATTTCTTTCCTTTTATCCATTTTTATATCCTTGACTTTCAAAACTCATTTTGTGTTGTACAAACAAACAAAAATTTATTGCTTTAAGTGTATAGCTAAATCAACTATTGACCATTACAATTACTTTTATTTTTATATTCATTTCAATTTATTACTTAATAACGTTTTGATGAAACAATGGACAGCTTTACCTTTCTTTTGCTTTTGAAAACTTTATATTTATAGTGTACGTTTCTTTTGCATTTCAAAAATTTGAAACATGCTGCCCCATTTAAGCCATTAATTGTTTTAATTATTTTTCTTAATCGACATATAACCGTTGCTTTTTATTATTCCTGGATTTACATCCATACTTTAATCTCTGCTGTTCCATTTATTTCATTTGAAATCTAAATTTATTTACCATTCATTTATACGCCTCTTTCTCTTCCTCTTTTTACGTTATTTCCCTGCTTGCAAGATCTGTTGCCATTCCCGTATTTATTTCTTTCCTTTTTGAAATTTAAAACGTATACGTTTTACATTTATTTATTTCTAAACCATCCATTGCCTTTCCTTTAAATCAATCCATTCTGTTCTTATTTGTTTTAATTTATTTCCTCTTTTCACCAACACTAAATCTTTATACATATTTGTTTTAATTCATTTTCTCTATTCATGTGCATTCAATCTTTATACATATTTGTTTTAATTTATTTTCTCTTTTCACCAACATTCAATGTTTATATACATATTTGTTTCATTTTATTTCCTCTGTTCACCAGCATTTAATTTTTATATATTTGTTTTAATTTATTTCCTCTTTCTTTTCTTTTTCCTCCTTAAATTATAGGAATAAATTCCTAAATTTCCTCTAGCCATTACTATCTTTATTTCTTGCCACTTTAAACAAAATTTCTTTCCACTCTATCAATGTGAGGCTTCTCTTATAAATACAAATCACTCGTACATACCCTACTCCATATCAATAGATCTTCATCTCCTCTCTTGCGTATGAAGCTTCTTCTGTAGGTAAATGGCTGCACTAATTTTTTTTTCTTCTTATTTCTTTTCTTTTTCTTCTTCTTTTTCCTCCTTTTCTTTTTTTTTCTTATTGTTTATATTGCTTTTGCTTTTCCTTTATTTTAAGCATAACATGCTTCAAGTATATATTTTACATTATAAGTATGTTTATATAGTGCAGCGCAAGTATACATTAAATATAAAGTTATAAACATTTGCATTTGTTCTATGGTTAGTTTTATATGAGTATTTATTGAAATTTGTTTATTATGACATTTGAATATACATTGGGTTATTTCATACTGTTTATATATAATATAAGATGTTTAGCAGTCTGCATATATGTTACAGCATGTAAGATTTTTATAAAAAAAACAAAAGAAAGGTGTTAATTTTATATTGTATTGTTTATAAAAAGATGTTAATTTTATAATATATATATTGTGGGACAGCATACATTTATAAACATATTAATATACAGTAAGTTATAAAACATAAGTTTGATATATAGGTAGAGTTTGCGTGGGTTTAAATTTCCTTCTGTTGTTTAAAATATAGTTGTAGAGTTATAAAATTTTGGGGAGAATATATAGTATAATATATTTTAAGTTAGTTTGTGTGTCTGTCCAGAGATGAATTATTATACAAATACAGTTTTATAAGATCTAAGATTTGTTGTTTTAAAATGTAAGTTTATACTAGTGATTATATGGGTTAAAATTTGACAATGATATTTTTAAGATGATAAAGAAAGTTTAATGTAAGTGTTAACATGTAAGAAATGCCTGAAGCCTGTTTTAATATTAAAGTAAGTACTGGAATTTAAATTGTTAAATTAAGTTGGAGCTATGCTCTCGCCCTTCTCTTTCTTATAAATAATTTGCAAAAGGTAAATTTATATCAAGTATAAGATGTGTAGTGTTTCAACAAATTAAGAAAAGTCGATATTGGTCTTAACAATTATAATGTGGAATGTTGACTTAAATGTTGATTTAAATATGATTATAAAAAATTTATGTTAATATTGGTTTTAAACATAGTTTTGCAGTTTTCTATTATTTGTGTTTGTTTGAAAACGTATGTATGTATATGTAATTTTAATGCGTTTCCAAACTAATATTGGTTAAGAGAGTAGTATAATAGAATAATATTTGTGTCTCATTTCGGTCCACATAAAGCAGTTTCTGATCTATTTTCATCGATCTCTATTTATCAGTTGTCCATCGTATTCGTGCCAATCTTGCTTCGCTTTGAAAATTTTGTTTGGATTTGCTCGATGTCTAGATCGTGATCCAGCGTAGCTCAATTCTTTGTACAATCTATCTAGCCTCGAAAGGTGAGCAATCACTCACGATTAACATTCTTTTATTCATTAAATTTGATTTCAATTGAAACGACAATTGAAATATGCTGCTGTAGTTATTTAAATTTGTTATATATGATATTATCTGTAACTGTTCACCTGCGGGATATGACACCATATCCTGTTGTTTATATTATATTGTTATTGATGATATATGCCTGTTATTTTATTGTATTATCTGTTATCACTCAGCAAGTTCCCTGTAGTTTAGAAATCACTATGGGTTGAAATGATACATACCCGAACGGACTTTAGAATAGGAGAAAATCATTATGGGTTGAAATGATAAACCCAAGCGATTTTCATTTAATTGAATTTGGGATTACGGGTTGAAATGATATGCGCCCGTATATATTTAGTGTACGGATTGAAATGATAAATATCCGTAGCACTAGACTATATGATAGGAAATATATACAGACACCGTTAGTCCATATAAATATTCTGAAAATAATTTTTATAATTTTGGGAAAAAATATATGGTTTAAATAATATTGATTCTTAAGATATTATACAAATGGAAATTTTATATATAGATTTAGTCGTAATATTTGATTTAAATTAGATTAATTTAATACGGATAATATGGTTGAGTATTTATGTAAATCTATATTTCAGATAGATTTTCTTGTAATAAATTGAATAATTAAGATTGAGAGATAAATTTTGGTTTATTAAAAATAGTATTTAAATGAGGATTTATTTAATTAAATCAATTTGAAATTTTTGAATGGGAAATTTAAAGGTATGATTTTATAACTGGATTTTTGATTTATGTGATTTAATGAATATTTCACGTTTAAATAAATTAAAGAAAATATTGAGTAAAATGTAATTTAAGGTTACTTAAATGATATTGTATCTAATGAGGGAGTATTTCAAGACTAAATAATAATGAGGTTAAATCGAGATCTATAGGAAACTGTTAAATTGAAAATTTAAATACTAAAGCTTTTAACTATATTGGAATTTAAATTGTTTATTTTGAGATTCGGATCTGTATTTGAAATCAATATAGTTGAATTTGTTATTTAGAAACTAAATTGAATTAAAATTAAAATTTAGGTTGAACTTAATTTGAATTTATTATTTAGAAAACTAAATTGAATAAAAATTTAGTTTGAAACGTTGAATACTTAAAGTCTTGAAATATATTGAAATATAAAGGGGTTTTTTGTGATTACAAATCCGAATTTGAGATCGATAAAATTGAAGTGGTTATTTTTGGAATTGAGTTGAATTAAAATTGAAAATACTTTACTGTATAAATTATTTAATATATGTAAATACTATTTTGGGAAATATAGAGATATTTGAAGTGAAATGATATTTGGTTTTGAAGTATAAATTAAGCTGAAATGACCACGGTGTATAGTGTATATTTCTACCTTGTAGATAGTTCCATGGACCCTTAGAGGATGGTTATCCCAAACATCCTTTAAGTTACTTGTATTTCAGTTGATATTTCATTTGAGTTGGATTTATTGATATAAGAATGTTAATCCTGACTCGAGTGTTTTGTGTTTTGCTTTACGCTCGGGTCAGACTGAGTGATACAGCATTTGAGACTCACCTTCGAAGTTGGAGCTTTGCTTGAAGATCCAGCTATCTATTCCTTCATTCATCCAGTTGATTGGTTCAGAGAAGTCATCTATTGCATTGGAGACTCCACTGCATTTGAACCATTCGGTTGTATTTTATTTCTAACTCTGAGGTATATAGTAGCTTCATAAACTACTATTCTTTATCTATTCCGCTGCATTATATTACTCTGTGATCTGTGATTGATTGATTTACTGTATATTTTAAGTTTTTCCAAATTTTAATTAACAATATGGTATTTTGAATTATTCAAGTCGGACATGTATGGTTTTATTATCGATTTGAATGGTCCAAAATAGCGGGTCATTACAGTTGGTATCAGAGCTTTGGCTCTAGGCAAAACTTAGCATATATGGTAAATTTATTTGCAGAATCACTTTCGTTCGAGTTGAATCTCTTCCTTTTTGACTCAATTTCCTTTGAGTTTTGGAATGTCCCTCGGTTCCGAAATTCATTCTTGTCTCTTCCTATTTATATTCGTTTGATTCTGGAGTATCCCATAACTCCACCGAATGTTTTGTAAAGGGGGTGAAAACACCTTTACAATTGGCATCGATTCACCGAAGATTTTTGTATCCTCGGTTTACGATGCAGCTATATCTTGATATGCCGAATTCCATCTCTGGCAATCGAATGTCAATTTGTTTTAGAATTCCGCATCGATCATATCCCTGAAGTCACGGTTGACCCGGTTAAGGTCGCCCACGATTTATAGAAGTATATCCATCTTCTATTTTGTAATTTAATTATCTCATCTTTGATCGAGTCTATCTTCAAATCAGAATTCTATTGATTGGAGTTCCTCTAATTCAAATCTCTATCTTTGTTTTGAAATCCATTCTTAAAATTATTCTTTGAAAATCGAGTATATTTGCATTTTTGAAATTGTTTTATATATCGAAATTATTATTTTGATAATTATGATTTTATTCTATATAAAAAGTGAAAATGTTTTCGATAAGGATTATATACCTATATATAAAACGAATAAGAAATGTTATTCTATATATAAAAGTTTTGAAAGGATTGGAAATTTCGAAAATTTATAAGAAAGTGATTCATATAAAAATGATTTATAACTGAAGGGTTAAATTTGAAATTCGAGAATTGAATTCCGGTATTTTGAAATTGGTTTTAAGATTTTGGATAATATATAAAAATAATATGATTTAAAAGTATTTTTTCGAATAAGAAATGTTTCAAATGAGTTCAAATGAATTCCAATAATTTTGAAGAAATTTCAAAGAAGTTTTCAAGAAAATAGAAATCCAGAACTCACTTATGTCGCTGGAAAATAATTTCGGCGATGAGTGCACGCATCATCGACATTGATTTTCGAGTTTCAGAGTGGGGGAGTGGCCACTTTAATAGCTTCGCTATGCAAGTGATTTTGTAAAACCGTTTTTGATTTCAAATTCCGAAGTATAATTGATATTTTAGAAAGATATAAGTATATATTTGAAACAATTTAAAATGAGACCGGTGTTCAGTCCTCGAGTTTCGGATTTAATAATTGGTTTATTGATTTATTGTTGATTTTCAACTATTGAATTGAAAATTTGATTTCCCTAACTATTTTGAATGTTCGAACACTTCCAAATCGAGATTAAATTTTCAAAGCTAAGAAATTTCGAGGAGTATAAAATGTTTGATAAAGAATATAAATTTAGTTTTGAAATGTTTTGAAAAAAAATATGGTTTTGAATAATGGTTTTCAAAAAGGTAAATTGGATATTTCAAATAGAAATATAGTTTAAAAGTTTTAAAGGGATACTTATAAATTTGGAAACTATTTTTAGTATAATTGATTTTGAGAAAATATTTGGTTTTGAAATTTAATTGAAATTAAAACCAGTACTTATATGGTGATTTTGGAAATGAATTTGTTTGACTTGAATTATTTTAATTTGGAAACTGGGATTATTTTCTAAACCTATTATTATGGGAACTTTGAAATTGAGATATTTAATTTGGAAGAAAATTTGGTGAAATCATATATGATTTTGAAACTGATATTGAAATGATTTGAAATTTGAGAACCTTATATTATTAAGCACTTGATTTGGGAGTGGTCGAACCTATATAAAATGGATTGTATAAGTATGAAGTTGATTTGAAATCTATTGATTTGAAAGGTACTCAATTTGGAAAGAGATTTTATATAATCGAAGTCTATATAAGTATGATTTGATCTACTATTGATTTGGAAAGTATTCGATTTGGGTAAAATGAAATCCTATATATATGGACTTTATATAAGTACGATATTTGAAAGTGATTTGAAAAGGTACTATATGATATATATTTTTGAAGTAAAGATATGGAAAGTGCCTTCTGCTTGATATCCGCTTTGTGGCCACATCGTGGATTCATTCTATCTATATTATTCTCTCTGATTTTTGGTTTTCCGGATGTAATACTCGAGTGTTCCCACCGTGGCGTAACCCATGGTTTTTTTTTCTCTCATGAATGCATAGCGCAATTGCCTGGCTGAGCCTTTCCTAGGGGTACGGATTGTTTCCTAGGGGATCCAGGCGTAACCATTGTGTAGCCTGCAATTTGTGTAGGTCGCGAATAGTAGCGCAAGTGCTTGGCTGAGTCTTGCCTAGGGGTACGGATTGTTTCCTGGGGGATCCAGGCGTAACCATTGTGTATCCTGCACTCTACTAGTCATCATGGCGTAACTCGCAAGGCTGAGAAAGCTTACGGATATGGATTGTTTCCTGGGGGACCCAGGCGTAACCATTGTGTATCTGCGAACCATGATCGGACAAAGGTTTTGGTTTGGTTGATTTGTTTGGATTGTACTTTCCATATCTGTTTTTAAAAGGTTTTTCAAATATTTTCACTGGGTGTTGAAACAGGTCTACTAAGTACTTGAAGAACTCTAGCTTTGCGCCTGATCAACACTTGGCCAGAGTCTGCAAGAACGAGGATAAACTTGTTAAAACATCGAGTTATAAAAGTATTTTCGAAAGAAAAATTGGTTTCGATATAAAAGTATTTTATTTATAAAGGTATTTTATTATTAAAGTATTTTCAACAAAGAAATTTTGTATTAATATTTGAAATTTAAATTCTTATGGTTTGAAATAAATTATTCGTGCCCGATTCTATTCTTTTGAATCTACCTCATCTGCTCAGCTTTATTTTTCACCTAGATTCCATTTTTGGAATCTACCTTCCTTTCCTTTTTGAATAAATCTTTTAAATATTGTTTATTTGTACACTACATTGTGTTATATAAAATCCTAGTGTTATAAATATTTTTGAAGTTATAAATTAAATAAAACATCTTTAAAGAAAATGATTATTAATTTATTGATAATATTTGAAAGGTATCTTGAGATAAATTAAAAATTTCATAAATTTTGGATTTAATATTTTCAATAGTCTTTGTAAATAGAAGTAATAATGTAAATAATTGTTTGCAAAGGAGTTTGAGAAGTATTAAATATTAAAGAAAATTTAATTTCAAATGAAGTTTTCAAATAAATATTTTAAATAAAATTTATATAGTTTTAAAATTTATTGTTTATCTTGGCTTTCAATTTATTTTTTTCTGGTTGTTTTATTCTCCTACCTCCTTTCTTTTCGGGGACGAAAAGTTTTGAGTGGGGGAGAGTGTAACGACCCGGAAAATTTTAACAATTTTTAATTGATTCTATAACGTATTTAATTGAATATTTGTGAAATCTTATAATAATTGAATTTTTAAATAAAATGTTTATATATTTAGAATACGTATATTTAAATATAGCAGATTGTAAATTTTCAAATAATTTTATGGAAGTTTATTTAATTGAGAAAACGTGTTGTCCAATTCAAACTATTAATTGCTTTAATTGATTTCTGAATCAGTGCGTAACGGTTTCTTTTTACTACCGTTAAAGATTTCTATTGCTTAATACTTTTCCAATTCAGGTAGACTTTTCCATTCGTAACCATTAATAAATTTGACATCATCGACCTTGCTTTTATTATTCCTTGTAGTTTCGTGCACTGACTTTACTTTTCGCACTACCCATAATTTTCTCTATACGTTTCTTTTGCAATTGAAGCGTATATTTATATTTATGGTGGTGCATTTATTCTGGTCTCCCTTTATTTTTGTTTTTAACGCTCGAAAGAATCTCAAATCATCAAGCTAGTAGAATCCGTTCCTTCCCTCGCTTTCATAAGGCCTATAATATATAAACAACTTGCTTATAGATCTGAACACAACTTTGTCATCAAATTTAATGTGCCTTCCTCTCCCTATTATTTCGGTTCCAACCTTCCTAGTAAATGGCTTTAATAAATTTTGGCTAAATCATAGCTACGGACTTTTCAAATTTCTTCCATTTTATATTTATTTCCAATTCCTTCATTTGCTTCAAAATTTTTGAACGTGCCTAATCATCTCAGCATGTATATATAAGGTAAGCCTACCTTTCCTTAGAAAGCTACTGCTCACAAAATTTCCTGATTTCTTTCCTTTTATCCATTTTTATATCCTTGACTTTCAAAACTCATTTTGTGTTGTACAAACAAACAAAAATTTATTGCTTTAAGTGTATAGCTAAATCAACTATTGACCATTACAATTACTTTTATTTTTATATTCATTTCAATTTATTACTTAATAACGTTTTGATGAATCAATGGACAACTTTACGTTTCTTTTTCTTTTGAAAACTTTATATTTATGGTGTACGTTTCTTTTGCATTTCAAAATTTTGAAACATGCTGCCCCATTTAAGCCATTAATTGCTTTAATTATTTTTCTTAATCGACATATAACCATTGCTTTTTATTATTCCTGGATTTACATCCATACTTTAATCTCTGCTGTTCCATTTATTTCATTTGAAATCTAAATTTATTTACCATTCATTTATACGCCTCTTTCTCTTCCTTTTTTTATGTTATTTCCCTGCTTGCAAGATCTGTTGCCATTCCTGTATTTATTTCTTTCCTTTTTGAAATTTAAAACGTATACGTTTTACATTTATTTATTTTTAAACCATCCATTGCCTTTCCTTTAAATCAATCCATTCTGTTCTTATTTGTTTTAATTTATTTCCTCTTTTCACCAACACTCAATCTTTATACATATTTGTTTTAATTCATTTTCTCTATTCATGCGCATTCAATCTTTATACATATTTGTTTTAATTTATTTTCTCTTTTCACCAGCATTCAATGTTTATATACATATTTGTTTCATTTTATTTCCTGTGTTCACCAGCATTTAATCTTTATATATTTGTTTTAATTTATTTCCTCTTTCTTTTTTTTCCTCCTTAAATTATAGGAATAAATTCCTAAATTTCCTCTAGCCATTACTATCTTTATTTCTTGCCACTTTAAACAAAATTTCTTTCCACTCTATCAATGTGAGGCTTCTCTTATAAATAAATATCACTCGTACATACCCTACTCCATATCAATAGATCTTCATCTCCTCTCTTGCGTATGAAGCTTCTTCTGTAGGTAAATGGCTGCACTAATTTTTTTTTCTTCTTATTTCTTTTCTTTTTCTTCTTCTTTTTCCTCCTTTTCTTTTGTTTTCTTATTGTTTATATAGCTTTTGCTTTTCCTTTATTTTAAGCATAAGCTTCAAGTATATATTTTACATTATAAGTATGTTTATATAGTGCAGCGCAAGTATACATTAAATATAAAGTTATAAACATTTGCATTTGTTCTATGGTTAGTTTTATATGAGTATTTATTGAAATTTGTTTAGTATGACTTTTGAATATACATTGGCTTATTTCATACTGTTTATATATAATATAAGATGTTTAGCAGTCTGCATATATGTTACAGCATGTAAGATTTTTATAAAAAAAACAAAAGAAAGGTGTTAATTTTATATTGTATTGTTTATAAAAAGGTGTTAATTTTATAATATATATATATTGTGGGACAGTATACATTTATAAACATACTAATATACAGTAAGTTATAAAACATAAGTTTGATATATAGGTAGAGTTTGCATGGGTTTAAATTTCCTTCTATTGTTTAAAATATAGTTGTAGAGTTATAAAATTTTGGGGAGAATATATAGTATAATATATTTTAAGTTAGTTTGTGTGTCTGTCCAGAGATGAATTATTATAAAAATACAGTTTTATAAGATCTAAGATTTGTTGTTTTAAAATGTAAGTTTATACTAGTAATTATATGGGTTAAAATTTGACATTGATATTTTTAAGATGATAAAGAAAGTTTAATGTAAGTGTTAACATGTAAGAAATGCCTGAAGCCTGTTTTAATATTAAAGTAAGTACTGGAATTTAAATTGTTAAATTAAGTTGGAGCTGTGCTCTCGCCCTTCTCTTTCTTATAAATATTTTGCAAAAGGTAAATTTATATTAAGTATAAGGTGTGTAGTGTTTCAACAAATTAAGAAAAGTCGATATTGGTCTTAACAATAATAATGTGGAATGTTGACTTAAATGTTGATTTAAATATGATTATAAAAAATTTATGTTAATATTGGTTTTAAACATAGTTTTGCAGTTTTCTATTATTTGTGTTTGTTTGAAAACGTATGTACGTATATGTAATTTTAATGCGTTTCAAAACTAATATTGGTCAAGAGAGTAGTATAATAGAATAATATTGTATTTCATTTCGTCCACATAAAGCAGTTTCTGATCTATTTTCATCGATCTCTATTTATCAGTTGTCCATCGTATTCGTGCCAATCTTGCTTCGCTTTGAAAATTTTGTTTGGATTTGTTCGATGTCTAGATCGTGATCCAGCGTAGCTCAATTCTTTGTCCAATCTATCTAGCCTCGAAAGGTGAGCAATTACTCACGATTAACATTCTTTTATTCATTAAATTTGATTTCAATTGAAACGACAATTGAAATATGCTGCTATAGTTATTTAAATTTGTTATATATGATATTATCTGTAACTGTTCACCTACGGGATATGACACCATATCCTGTTGTTTATATTATATTGTTATTGATGATATATGCCTGTTATTTTATTGTATTATCTGTTATCACTCTGCAAGTTCCCTGTAGTTTAGAAATCACTATGGGTTGAAATGATACATACCCGAACGGACATTAGAATAAGAGAAAATCGTTATGGGTTGAAATGATAAACCCAAGCGATTTTCATTTAATTGAATTTGGGATTACGGGTTGAAATGATATGCGCCCGTATATATTTAGTGTACGGATTGAAATGATAAATATCCGTAGCACTAGACTATATGATAGGAAATATATACAGACACCGTTGGTCCATATAAATATTCTGAAAATAATTTTTATAATTTTGGGAAAAAATATATGGTTTAAATAATATTGATTCTTAAGATATTATATAAATGGAAATTTTATATATAGATTTAGTCGTAATATTTGATTTAAATTAGATTAATTTAATACGGATAATATGGTTGAGTATTTATGTAAATCTATATTTCAAATAGATTTTCTTGTAATAAATTGAATAATTAAGATTGAGAGATAAATTTTGGTTTATTAAAAATAGTATTTAAATGAGGATTTATTTAATTAAATCAATTTGAAATTTTTGAATGGGAAATTTAAAGGTATGATTTTATAATTGGATTTTTGATTTATGTGATTTAATGAATATTTCACGTTTAAATAAATTAAAGAAAATATTGAGTAAAATGTAATTTAAGGTTACTTAAATGATATTGTATCTAATGAGGTAGTATTTCAAGACTAAATAATAATGAGGTTAAATCGAGATCTATAGGAAACTGTTAAATTGAACATTTAAATACTAAAGCTTTGAACTATATTGGAATTTAAATGGTTTATTTTGTGATTCGGATCTGTATTTGAAATCAATATAGTTGAATTTGTTATTTAGAAACTAAATTGAATTAAATGAAAATTTAGGTTGAACTAAATTTGAATTTATTATTTAGAAAACTAAATTGAATAAAAATTTAGTTTGAAACGTTGAATACTTAAAGTCTTGAAATATATTGAAATATAAAGGGGTATTTTGTGATTACAAATCGGAATTTGAGATCGATAAAATTGAAGTGGTTATTTTTGGAATTGAGTTGAATTAAAATTGAAAATACTTTACTGTATAAATTATTTAATATATGTAAATACTATTTTGGGAAATATAGAGATATTTGAAGTGAAATGATATTTGGTTTTGAAGTATAAATTAAGCTGAAATGACCATGGTGTATAGTGTATATTTCTACCTTGTAGATAGTTCCATGGACCCTTAGAGGATGGTTATCCCAAACATCCTTCAAGTTACTTGTATTTCAGTTGATATTTCATTTGAGTTGGATTTATTGATATAAGAATGTTAATCCTGACTCGAGTGTTTTGTGTTTTGCGTTACGCTCGGGTCAGACTGAGTGATACAGCATTTGAGACTCACCTTCGAAGTTGGAGCTTTGCTTGAAGATCCAGCTATCTATTCCTTCATTCATCCAGTTGATTGGTTCAGAGAAGTCATCTGTTGCATTGGAGACTTCACTGCATTTGAACCATTCGGTTGTATTTTATTTCTAACTCTGAGGTATATAGTAGCTTCATAAACTACTATTCTTTATCTATTCCGCTGCATTATATTACTCTGTGATCTGTGATTGATTTATTTACTATATATTTTAAGTTTTGCCAAATTTTAATTAACAATATGGTATTTTGAATTATTCAAGTCGGACATGTATGGTTTTATTGTCGATTTGAATGGTACAAAATAGCGGGTCATTACAAATATTTTCTCTAATAGAAATTTCAAATAATAAGAAAAGGGAAAAAAGGGTGGGGGGAAACAGTTCGTTTCAAAAAAAATTCTTCCTACCACATTTTCTAAACCAAAACCAAAATCAAAGAAAGGTTTAACAGTAAACAAATCCAAGAAGCAAACAATTATCATTTTCCGATATGAAGCCATAAACCATTTTAAATCAAAGTAAAAATCAAACAAACAAAACTGAGCATCTCTTCCTGAGCATGGACCTGAAAGTATTAGCCTGGAATCATTTTTTCAGGACTGTAGGCAAAGATCAATCAAATGCAAACCTGTGTATACCACAAACTCAAGTTTATTCAATTGAAGATTTGGCGTTTCAGTTTCAAGCTTTCAAAACAGGTGAGTAAACCTTTGTTCTTTCAATCTTTGGTTGTTGTGATGTAGGTAGTTAAAGTTGTTTTGAATCCTAGATATATGAATGAATGTTTTGTTTTTTTATATGTTGACTGTGTACATTTCAATCTCTGGTTTAGTTTCAGTAAAGAAAAAAAATTTGAACCTGTCAACAATTCTTTTCTTTACCTCTGTCTCTCTTTCCTGTTGTACTTAACAAGTTGGAGTTGTACTTTAGGCTTGCACCATATTTTAATAACAAAACTTAATAAGTTTGAAATTGACCAGGTTTCAGTAATTAACTCAAAGCAAAAATTTGAGTTTCTTTTAGAAACTGTAAAAAAAAAAAAAGGAAAAGAAGGAAAAAATGTTACAAGAGAGTAAAACGTTCCTAAAATCTGATGTTGATGAATCTAAACAAGGTTGAGAAAAAAATTGTTTGCATGCACAAATTTTACTGGTAAAATTTTTACTTTTGCCTGTGCATGTTAAATTAATATTGGTTTGCCTCTGTTCTATGTTATAGAGATCCATAATCCTTAGAAAATCCAATTTCCTTACCCCCTGATCCTTGTTTGATCTTAAAGTTCAAACAAAAAGTAGTTTGTTTTGTCATGTTTTAAATTTAGAAAAAAAAATGAATGAATTCAAGCTAAATGAATAGCAACTGCTCTGGAAAATTTAAAAAAAAAATGCAGACACCATCCATATCATGTGGAAATTCAAATATGATGAATCATAGTTTTTGGAATAAAATCTGAATTGTTATATCAAATGACGATTTCTGAAAGTCAAGTCAATTTTTTGAAGCAAGTATTCATTTAGTAAAGCGAGGATGATCAGATTCAAATTTCTTGGAAATTTCTGATTATCAGCAGCACGATTCATCATGTAATCTTGGGTGAAGCTTGCTGGGAAAATAGGGAACTTAAGAAAAATGCTCAGGATTTTTTTTAAACAGTATGGAATGAAGACGAGATCGAATTAGGGCTTTTGCCCAGGTTTTGCATTGATCTTTAATTGGCCAATTTTGTGATCCTGGGTGCATCGGACTAGATGAGATCGGTTTGTGGAGGAGCGTGGTTAACATGGGAAGCTTGTGACGAAGATACGTCGCTTCTGGTGATCTTCGGCGTCGGAGCGAGGCGTTGGTTTGAGGCACTGATGGGTCCAGTTTTGGGTTTGTGAACGAAATTTCAAATTCGTAATTTGTTCGAACTGGTGAGTGTTTGAGAAGCTCGAGCACATCATTGACGATGTGTTGACGACCAGTAGTTGGACCAGAGGTGGCCGACGAAGTTGTGCAGGTGCACATAGTTGGTTGTGTCAGGGAAGCGAATTTGGGGAAGAAGAAGAGAACCCGAAGCAGCTATCGGGTAATAAGGCTATGAACTCGAGTGAGAACTCGAAGTGGTTTAGGGGTTGTTCGAGTAGTACTTGGAATTTTTTTTTTAAAAAAAATATATATATCAGCACTCGGGTCAGATTTTGTAGAGACCCAAAGCAAACAGCAAAATCTTCCGGGGAAGACTCGAAGTGGCCTCGGGTTTTATATAGAAAACAGTTTTGCTTTAGAATGAAAATTCAACTTTTTAAATGATTTTCAATGCCTTTTATTTAATGATGATTTTTATTTGAACTTTAGCTAATTATGTTTTAAAACAAGACATATAATAAGATTTTTTTATATTATTCTCTTTAAAAATTTAATTATAGAAATTTGGAAGAGAGGAAAAATAAAAAAAAAACAAAAAAAAAACGAAAGGGAGGTATTTATTCAATAGGAATAAATACAAAGGTTTTTAGTTAGCATTTAAAAATGTAATTATTTAATAGGAATTTTTGAATGTAATTAATGTAATTAATGTGTAATTATTGAATGAAATTAAGGATGGATAATTACATATGGGAGTAATTAGTGGATAATTATTTATGGGAATAAATAAATGGAAGTAATTGATTATGAAGTAATTGATAAATAAAGAATAATTAATCTGGGATTAGAGATTGATGAATTTATTGATTGAGTTAATCAAGGATGTGATTAACTAATTAAGGTTAGTAATTAATTAATGATTGTATAAGCAAGATTAAGTAAGTAATTCTTAAGGAGTTAATTTAATTTAAGTAATTAAATTAATTATGATATGAATTGACAATGCTTGCTTGTGGATTATTGGTTGTTGAATGCCTGAATTGGATGATATCTATTGAATTGATATCTAATGATGAATAATCAAGATTGATTAATGAATATAATTAAAGGTTAATTATTATATGAAATTTGGGAGTAATTTACTAATAAAAATGATTAGAGGATTATTGATTTAATGTAATTAATGGAAGTGATCAATCTTGCTTATTAATGATTGAATTATGATGAGTACTTAGAATTGGTTGATATCTCTGTTATGAATTGATTTGTGATATGATATGTTAGATGGACGATGATAATGTGATTATCAATCAATTATGAATTGCTAAGTAAAAGTGTTATTCGACAATTAAGTTGAATTGTTTCTAATTGGATAACTTGGTTTAGATGACATTGGATTCGAAGAGACCGGAGTCGGGTATTAGTAAATACCCGAAACCACTTCGATTCTTTATAACTTGATGTGTGGAATAAATAGAATGGAATGAAATGATTAAAGTGAATTGGACCATTTAATCTAAGTTTGGTACTTAGAAATTAAGGTGTGATGTATGTAATGTTTATAACAGCTTGTGAAGTGGTAATTGATAAGTTACCCGGGTTTATATAAATTGTATGCTTTTATATTCCAAGTCAGATGGGTTTACTCACGCTGGTTTCCAGCCTGACCCGGGTGTTACTTTGATGTAATGCTCGGGTCAGACCGAGTATTACAGATTTTCAGGTAAGGACGTTCTGGAGATCAGGAGGCGAGCTGGATGGCAGGGTCGTATGGAGAGTTTACTCTATGATATTGTAGTATCTGGAT
The DNA here is from genome assembly GCA_030765085.1 of Allium cepa. Lineage (NCBI taxonomy): Eukaryota > Viridiplantae > Streptophyta > Magnoliopsida > Asparagales > Amaryllidaceae > Allium > Allium cepa. Next base: position 362,286,824 of record CM060934.1, on the reverse strand, counting down.
ATGATTGTTTTATCCAGTGTTTATGTATATGTATAACTCTGATATATGAAAATGTAAATGTATAGAATACAGTTCTTTTTGTAAACTGTTATTATGTGATATTATATTTTATCCGCTGCGAATGCGAGGTTTCTGTGTCTTGTTTCTGTTTCTTTTTCTTCTATCTTTCTTCTTTTCACTAACTATCTGGAAATTTCGAGATCGAAATTTTCGGGTCGTTACATTTGGTATCAGAGCTGAAGGTTAAGCGAGAACCTTGGCTCTGGTGGGATTACTCATTAAGAATAGGGTATGTGGTACCCTATAATGAGTTGAGTGTATATATATGAGAGAGCGTACTTGTTATTTTCTTATATAAAGGTTTAAAATGATTTCAAAAGTAAATGAATCTTATATAAGAAATAGATTATCTATAATATTAAGGGAATTGGTTGTTAAAAATTATTGGAATTAAATTGAGAAGTAATAAAACACAATCAAACTGAAATTGAAATTGAATAAAGATAGGTTTGAAATAAATTCAAACTGAAATTTAATTCATGAATTTGGAAAAGAATTTCATAATAAGGTAATAATGAAATGTTTTAAGGAAATAAACCATTTAGATAAGTATGGGATATAAATTGAAATTGAAGTTGATCTAAATTGTGAAGTTTGAATCTTAAGATTTAAAAACATTTGAAATTTGGTTTTAAATTATTAAAAGTAATAATAAGTAATATTATTTGAATAAGAGAGTTTGATGCAAACAAGAGTTGTTTAAAGATTTATAGGAATTTGTTTTGAATTAAAACCAAGGGTGGTTTAAATTTTAAAATTTGGCTTGGTGGGCCAAGAAGTAAAATGTATATATGAGGATGGATTGAAATTAACTCTAAGGTTGAGTTTTAAATTTGGGATGAGATGTGATAACCAAAGTGATAAGTTTTTGAACTTATAGATGGGAAAGAATTTTGAAATTTGGAATGGAGAATTCAAATTTGAGTAAGGTTAAACGGGATTGATTGAACTTAACTCGGAGGAAGTTAAAAAAGTTTGAATGAAGAATCTGATTTGGAAATTTCAAGATGAAATTGGGGTTTAACTTGGAAAGTTAAATGGTTGATTTGAATTAGGGAGTTTGAGTGATCTTAAAGAGGATTTGAGATCTAGAAATTAGAAATTGATGGATGTTTTAAAATGAATTGTATGATATCATCCTATTGTTATTAATAATCTTTAAGTTGTGAACTGAAATTGTTTAAATGGTTGAGAGATGGAGTATGGTAATCCATTGTTGAGATAAAAGGAAAATTAAACTCTAATTTGAAATTAAGGGTATGGAATTACCTTGAATTAAAAATTTGAGTAATTGAATTTGTAAATTACATATTGTTTGAAACTCTTACTGGAACCTTGTAATGAGTTAGTAAAGATAATTTAGAATGAATTTTGAGAATTTGACTCAAAATTAAATTGTTTAAAGGTTTGGGTTATTGATGAAGAAAATAAAGGTTAATTTGACTTGTGGTATAATATGCTAGGATTGAACTGTGAATTGAATTGTTTAAAAACTTTAAAGGTAAATTGATTTAAAAGAATCAAATCAACATTTGGAATTTAACTCGAATTTATATAATTCGGGATGGTTTAAATTTGGAATTTGGAATTGAAATTAATTCAAATTGAATTTGATTTGAATTAATTGAAATTGCGATTGAAGATGTATAAGCATAAAATTCAAATGGAAAATTTGAATTGGATTAATTTGAAATGATTTGTAATTAAAGTTGAATAGTTTTAAATTCAAATGGAATTTGAATTGAATTTGGGAAGAAATCAAGAATAATTCAATTTGATTTGGAAATGGAGTTTGAAACTGGAATTAATTCAAATGGGAATTGAAATGAATTGAAATTGGAACTAGTTCAATTGGAATTTATTTGAATTAGTAGAATTTGAGATTAAGGTTGAATAAAATTAAATTTGGAAAGAAAATGGGGTTAATTCAACTTGAATTGGGATTGAATCAATTTCAATGGAAATTGGAGATTATTTAAATTGGAATTGGGTCAATTTAAATGGAAGAGGAAATTTAAATTGAATTGATGAGAATGGAGATTGGGAAGTGAATAGTTTTGACTCTGAACTATTTTTAATATAAATTGTTTTAATATAAACCTATTTTTCCAAGCTATTTATTATATATACAACCTTTCTTTTAAAAGCCAAACTATCTTATACTTGTTTTACAATTATTTTTGAAACTGATTAACAAATTTTCCAACTGTTTTATAAATTAATTACTATATTTCAACTGTTTTACAAAACTAATTACTATCTTACTATTATTTTGCAATTATTTAAAATTTCTATAATTATTTTGACTATTTTCTAACTATTTTACAAACTAGTAATTATTTTTCAAATAGTTATCTATTTTTAAAATTTTCAAATTATTTTCTAAATTTAAACTGGTCGGAGTTCAAACTTTTATTGGTTAAATACCCAATCGAGATAAGAATAGAGGTGATAAAACAAATGGATTAAAGCAATTGTAATTGAATGAAAATTTAAGTGAATGTGAATAGAAATGGAATTGATTTGGCTAATAACCAATAAAGATAAATACGTAGGGTGTACGTATGTTATTCTATTCGCATAGTGATTTGATCCAGATTCGAGCACAGAATTACGAGATAGATATATCGATCCGAGTGGGATTTTTCACTCGATTTTCGACGACGAACCTGGATATGGATTGTTGATTGGTTCTGGATATTCTCTATCATAGATATGACTATGCAAGGAGAATGACGGTTTCTGATCAAGAAACCAGATCTGTGTCCGCACTAGGAAGTCGGGTGAACGATACTAGTTCGGAGGTGAAATTGTGTGATCGAGTGAGCGATCAGATTAGTATGAAGTACGAATGATATGTGTACATCGTACGGATTTGAATGAAATTGATATTTAAAGGAATAATCAAATTGGAATATTTGATTTTGAGTAAACAAAGTTATATATCTTTGTTATATAAGATAAAACTCCCCTTGATGAATCGTTTGCCGGAAGGAAAGGGTTTTTGGAAATGTTTGAAGTATAAAAGGATTTTATACAAGTTTATAATGATCCAAAGATTTTTATAAAGATTTTTATATATATCTCTATATATATATAAAGGATCATATGAGGATTTTGGAAAAAGTTTTGGGAACCTATGGATTTGGAAAGGCTTTTGATTTTTGGGTAAAATCAATATTATATTTGGAAAGCCTAGTTTGAGAATTATCGATTTTGGGGTAATCGATTTTGTGTAAAGGAGCTTTGTATGATATCATACTAGGTGTATGATTTGAAGATACTATATATGTATAGTATAAAATGTTTTGATGATGGCTCTGGGGAAAAAGGCACTCCCTTGGAATGAACTTCTCAGGAGTACCATTGGGTGGTGCTGCCTTAAGCCCCAAGTGGGGTTCTAAAGTTGATCCTGTGAGGAGTTCGGACGAAACTAGTTCCTGGGGATTTTGAGTTGAGTATACCATAGCGAAAGTCGCGTGTGTCGCTGAGAGCCAAGGTCTACGTTTGATTTTATACCGGTAGACCGCGATCTATGGTATAACATAGCGAAAGTCGTGTGTGCCGCTGAGAGCCAACGGTCTGCGTTTGATTTTATATCGGCAGACTGCGACCTATGTAGGAGTGGAGGAGTTTCATTTTGACAGCGAAAATCAGAGGGCCGCTGAGAGCCTGCAGTTACATGGACTTTTGCTGCAACGGCAACGTAACCCTGGGTGTAACTGTGATCTGTTGTGTGGGGATCCATGGCGTAATCGAGTGGCCGCTGAGAGCCGCAGTTACACGGACTTTTGCTGTGACGGCAACGTAACCCTGGATGTAACTGTGACCATGGATGGGGGTGATGATTTCCAGAGCATTCTCACCAAAGATATATCCTCTATTTTCAAAAACTGTTTTCTATATTTTCAATAAAATTATTTTCCAAGTATTTTCACTGGATGTTGAAAATGGGTCTGCTAAGTACTTATAGATTTTCAGTCGTACGCCTGATCAACGTATGACCGAATTTCTGCAAGAACAAAGATGGACTTGTTGAGACATCGAGTTATAAAAAGTATTTTTATAAAACTATTTTGGCAATATTACAGATTTTAAGAGTGTTTTAAAATGATCAAAGAATATTTTAACTAGTTTTAAAATATTTAATAAATTCTGGCTTCGTTCCTTTTCGGGGACGAAAAGATTCAAAGGGGGGAAGAATGTAATATCCCAGAATTTTTGTCATCTGTTAATTGATAATTAGCAGAATTTAATTTATTTAAATAATGATTTGCAAATTAAAAACAAATAAAATTTTAGTAATAAAAAGATATCGGATGTATTTAAAACTATAATAAATATTGAAATATAAATATATGGAAATAATATATATTAATAGATATGTGAAAACTTTATTATATTGGAATTTTAAGTATATACTTGCTCGAGTATGTAGGTATATTTGTATATCTGAAAAATAATTTGAAAGCATCTGATTTAAAAAAATAATAATAAGAATAGATACAAGATTTTAGTTTATATATATATTCATAACTTTCGAAATTAAATAATTTTTTTTAGAAGTTCTTTCTTTTAAAAATGCATACAAACTAAGCTATAAATATATTTAAGTTTAAAATATAAAACATAATAGTCCAAAATTGAATAGGATCTGATGAAAGATTTAATATGCATTTGAAGATAGTACATTTTTCTTAGTATGTTTACATCAAAAAAAAAATTTATGATGATCTATAAATTAATTAAATGAGAGGAGTTAAGTATAAAATCTAATAAAATTTAAATAAGGGTAAAAAAAAAGAAAGTTATGAAATTAAATTTGAATAAGGACTTAAATACAATTTCTTAACAAATGACATTTGTAAAACTATGTGTATGAGAAATAAACACTTGTAAGCTTATGATAATATGTGGAAAAATATTTTCTCTAATAGAAATTTCAAATAATAAGAAAAGGGAAAAAAAAGGGTGGGGGGAAACTGTTCGTTTCAAAAAAAATTCTTCCTACCACATTTTCTAAACCAAAACCAAAATCAAAGAAAGGTTTAACAGTAAACAAATCCAAGAAGCAAACAATTATCATTTTCCGATATGAAGCCATAAACCATTTTAAATCAAAGTAAAAATCAAACAAACAAAACTGAGCATCTCTTCCTGAGCATGGACCTGAAAGTATTAGCCTGGAATCATTTTTTCAAGACTGTAGGCAAAGATCAATCAAATGCAAACCTGTGTATACCACAAACTCAAGTTTATTCAATTGAAGATTTGGCGTTTCAGTTTCAAGCTTTCAAAACAGGTGAGTAAACCTTTGTTCTTTCAATCTTTGGTTGCTGTGATGTAGGGAGTTAAAGTTGTTTTGAATCCTAGATATATGAATGAATGTTTTTTTTTTTATATGTTGACTGTGTACATTTCAATCTCTGGCTTAGTTTCAGTAAAGAAAAAAAATTTGAACCTGTCAACAATTCTTTTCTTTACCTCTGTCTCTCTTTCCTGTTGTACTTAACAAGTTGGAGTTGTACTTTAGGCTTGCACCATATTTTAATAACAAAACTTAATAAGTTTGAAATTGACCAGGTTTCAGTAATTAACTTAAAGAAAAAATTTGAGTTTCTTTTAGAAACTGTAAAAAAAAACAAAACAAAAGGAAAAGAAGGAAAAAATGTTACAAGAGAGTAAAACTTTCCTAAAATCTGATGTTGATGAATCTAAACAAGGTTGAGAAAAAAATTGTTTGCATGCACAAATTTTACAGGTAAAAGTTTTACTTTTACCTGTGCATGTTAAATTAATATTGGTTTGCCTCTGTTCTATGTTACAGAGATCCGTAATCTTTTAGAAAATCCAATTTCCTTACCCCCTGATCCTTGTTTGATCTTAAAGTTCAAACAAAAAGTAGTTTGTTTTGTCATGTTTTAAATTTAGAGAAAAAAAAAATGAATGAATTCAAGCTAAATGAATAGCAACTGCTCTGGAAAATTTTAAAAAAAAATGCAGACACCATCCATATCATGTGGAAATTCAAATATGATGAATCATAGTTTTGGAATAAAATCTGAATTGTTATATCAAATGATGATTTCCGAAAGTCAAGTCAATTTTTTTAAGCAAGTATTCATTTAGTAAAGCGGGGATGATTAGATTCAAATTTCTTGGAAATTTCTGATTATCGGCAGCACGATTCATCATGTGATCTTGGGTGAAGCTTGCTGGGAAAATAGGGAACTTAAGAAAAATGCTCAGGATTTTTTTTAAACAGTGTGGAATGAAGACGAGATCGAATTAGGGCTTTTGCCCAGGTTTTGCATTGATCTTTAGTTGGCCAATTTTGTGATCCTGGGTGCATCGGACTAGATGAGATCGGTTTGTGGAGGAGCGTGGTTAACATGGGAAGCTTGTGACGAAGATACGTGGCTTCTGGTGATCTTCGGCGTCGGAGCGAGGCGTTGGTTTGAGGCACTGATGGGTCCAGTTTTGGGTTTGTGAACGAAATTTCAAATTCGTAATTTGTTCGAACTGGTGAGTGTTTGAGAAGCTCGAGCACATCATTGACGATGTGTTGACGACCAGTAGTTGGACCAGAGGTGGCCGGCGAAGTTGTGTAGGTGCACATAGTTGGTTGTGTTAGGGAAACGAATTTGGGGAAGAAGAAGAGAACCCGAAGCAGCTATCGGGTAATAAGGCTATGAACTCGAGTGAGAACTCGAAGTGGTTTAGGGGTTGTTCGAGTGGTACTTGGAATTTTTTTTTAAGAAAAAAAATATATATCAGCACTCGGGTCAGATTTTGTAGAGACCCAAAGCAAACGGCAAAATCTTCCGGGGAAGACTCGAAGTGGCCTCGGGTTTTATATAGAAAACAGTTTTGCTTTAAAATGAAAATTCAACTTTTTAAACGATTTTAAATGCCTTTTATTTAATGATGATTTTTATTTGAACTTTAGCTAATTATGTTTTAAAACAAGACATATAATAAGATTTTTTTTATATTATTCTCTTTAAAAAATTAATTATAGAAATTTGAAAGAGAGGAAAAATTAAAAAAAAACAAAAAAAAAAACGAAAGGGAGGTATTTATTCAATAGGAATAAATACAAAGGTTTTCAGTTAGCATTTAAAAATGTAATTATTTAATAGGAATTTTTGAATGTAATTAATGTGTAATTATTGAATGAAATTAAGGATGGATAATTACATATGGGAGTAATTAGTGGATAATTATTTATGGGAATAAATAAATGGAAGTAATTGATTATGAAGTAATTGATAAATAAAGAATAATTAATCTGGGATTAGAGATTGATGAATTGATTGATTGAGTTAATCAAGGATGTGATTAACTAATTAAGGTTAGTAATTAATTAATGATTGTATAAGCAAGATTAAGTGAGTAATTCTTAAGGAGTTAATTTAATTTAAGTAATTAAATTAATTATGATATGAATTGACAATGCTTGCTTGTGGATTATTGGTTGTTGAATGTCTGAATTGGATGATATCTATTGAATTGGTATCTATTGATGAGTAATCAAGATTGATTAATGAATATAATTAAAGGTTAACTATTATATGAAATTTGGGAATAATTTACTAATAAAAATGATTAGAGGATTATTGATTTAATGTAATTAATGGAAGTGATCAATCTTGCTTATTAATGATTGAATTATGATGAGTACTTAGAATTGGTTGATATCTCTGTTATGAATTGATATGTGGTATGATATGTTAGATGGACGATGATAATGTGATTATCAATCAATTATGAATTGCTAAGTAAAAGTGTTATTCGACAATTAAGTTGAATTGTTTCTAATTGGATAACTTGGTTTAGATGACATTGGATTCGTAGGGACCGGAGTCGGGTATTAGTAAATACCCGAAACCACTTCGATTCTTTATAATTTGATGTGTGGAATAAATAGAATGGAATGAAATGATTAAAGTGAATTGGACCATTTAATCTAAGTTTGGTACTTAGAAATTAAGGTGTGATGTATGTAATGTTTATAACAGCTTGTGAAGTGGTAATTGATAAGTTACCCAGGTTTATATAAATTGTATGCTTTTATATTCCAAGTCAGATGGGTTTACTCACGCTGGTTTCCAGCCTAACCTGGGTGTTACTTTGATGTAATGCTCGGGTCAGACCGAGTATTAAAGATTTTCAGGTAAGGACGTTCTGGAGATCAGGAGGCGAGCTGGATGGCAGGGTCGTATGGAGAGTTTACTCTATGATATTGTAGTATCTGGATATGATTGTTTTATCCAGTGTTTATGTATATGTATAACTCTGATATATGAAAATGTAAATGTACAGAATACAGTTCTTTTTGTAAGTTGTTATTATGTGATATTATATTTTATCCGCTGCGAATGTGAGGTTTCTGTGTCTTATTTCCGTTTCTTTTTCTTCTATCTTTCTTCTTTTCACTAACTATCTGGAAATTTCGAGATCGAAATTTCCGGGTCGTTACAGAATTAGCAAAATGGTTTGAATGTTGGAAATGGATATTATGGATAGCAGGATATACAGGTGTATTAAAAGAAATGGAATTGGGATTTTGATTTCAAAGATAACATTGAATTGCTCGACAAAAAGGTACGTATTTCAATTTCAGTATGAAATTTGATGATTTTCTTCTCCAGCCACTTGGCTTTCTCTTTTCTTTTTGATTCTGAGGGGCCGTGGTGCCATTTTGTAGTCGTACCGAGCTAGCCGCGCAAAGGAAACGCTGGCGAAATTTTTCGAAAATTTAGGGTGTTAGAAAATTTTTGAGAAATTTTTGAAAGTTTGAAATTTGAATTTGAATTTAAATTTGAATTGTTAGGAAAATAATATTGTTTGGAACCTATAATTGAAGTTGGAAAGCTAGTTGAAATGATAATGAATCTCCAATAAAAAGATTTGTTTTAGAAAGTTGATAAAACTATTTGGATTGTGAAAAATAATAGACGGGATAAGGGCATTCTTCTTAACTTGTAATTTCGGGACGAAATTCTTTTAAGGGGGGAAGATTGTAACGACCCAGAATTTTGAACATTTAATTGGTAAATATTTAATTAATTTTAAATATTTGAATGATGGTTTGACTTGAATTTCAAATTATCAGAATGAATTTAGCGATTAAATTATAGAATTTAATCTATTGAAAGTCGAATAAAAATTTGAATCTTCAATTTTAAGCTGATTTAAAATATTTCAAAGGCTTATAAAATTCATATTGAAAATACTGAAGATAATAGAAGCTTCAGAATTTAATTGAAAGTGAATTGTACAGTTTTGAAATTTTAATCGTTTGAATCGATATTTAAAAATAGCCGTCCGAGGCACAGTAGCGGAATTCGACGAAACCAGTTCCATTGGGTCCGTAATATTGAATTATTCTCGGATTTCAAATTTCGTATTTTTCTGAGTTGGTATGTGAGCACACGGTGAGTAAACGCATTGAATTTTTATCGAGATTCAATTTAAATTTAAATTTAAATTGGTCAAACACAACACGTTCTTCCCTAACAGCACGCCTAGATTTTTGCCTAAAATCTTGCCTTCGATCGTGTAGAGATCGTGCCACCATTTTAAAATACCCTATCTGTTCCCCTTTCTCGTTCAAAACAATTCGAAGAAAAAAATCTTCGTTCAAACTTTTAATGGCTTCGGCCGTCTCCTTCTCTTCTATTCCTCTTCCCCAGATTCAAAGAAAAAAATCGAATTTAAATCAAGCAATGGCCGCAGCCGTATAAAGTATAAAAAAAAGAGAAAACAAAATCAATGGTCGCGCGCGTAGGCCAAGGCGTTGCGACCTGGAGGAGGCTTGAGCAGCGATTAGCGTACGCGATGGGGGTATCGGCGGCAGCAGCTCGCGGTGAGCTCGATGGCAAGGGGAGGTTGTTGGAGCGAGAGGAGCAGGTGGTCGCACCTTCGATTCGAGGCGATGGTCGGTGGCATCGGTGGTTTGGGAGTGGCCGAAGGAGGGTCGCGAGCGACAACTAGGGTTTGGCTTGGAACCCTAGGCGCGGCCGTGGGTAGGAGATCGATCTCGTGCAGTGGCGACTCGCGTGGGTTCTCGTGCAGTGGCGACCCGCGAGGCTAGAAGCAGAGAGGTGAATGTTTTCCTCTATTAATTTAAATTTATTTTATATAAATGTTATATATATCTGAACAGAAAGAACAAAAGAAAAATTTTCTAGGTTAGGAAATTTTAACAGTAGAATGAATTTCTTCTTTATAATAAATATTATTATGATTTTACAAAAGATATAGACAGAAAAATAATAATAATAAAATCTGTTTTAAAAGTTTTTCTAGCAGGGGAAAGTATATGTATGAAAATAAAAATAAAAAAAATAAATAAACAGTGGGTTGGAACGGAAAATAAAATAAATATAGGTGTAAATGAAATTTTAATTTCCAGTAAAAGGAAAGTTAGTTTGAAAGTAAAGTGTATAGTTAAATAAATTTATTTAACAGAAGTTGTTTAAAAGAAATTGTTTTGAAAATGAAATCATTTGTTCAAATTAATTTGCTAGTAAATTAAATTTGTCAGATGGTGAGACAAATGATTTATTAAAGGAAAATTTGTTAAAGATAAAATTTTGGTTAATTTATTTAAAAGGAAATTTAATTCTTATTCACTGCAGAATATATAGGTTAGAAAAAGGAAATAAAATTTTATTACAGTAAGGTGAAGTTTGAAGTAGTTTTGATTTTCAGCTAACCTTAATTAATTTGAAAGTTTATGAAAAAAAAATTAATTAACAGTGAGAAAGATAAATAAGTAATTTATTATAAATTAGATTTTGGTTTTAAAAGGAATTTGTTAGTTAAAATAAATTTATTTAAGAAGAAATTGGTTTAAATAAAACTATTGATTAATTAAACAATCAAGAACGAAAATTTATTATTCAATCTGTTTGAGTATTAATGAATGTGTATAATATTTATATAAGGTTCAAAAATAGTGAAGAAAACAAGTTGAATTGGAAGTGGATTGCAAACGGAAATAAAGGTGAGAACTTCTCACTCTAAAGGATTTATTTAAATTTTAAATAGTTAGATTTAAAATTGTTAGTTGTGTTGATTGAATGCTTGAATGATGATTGTTATATATATATATATATATATATATATATATATATATATATATATATATATATATATATATTGGATGTGAATAGACCCTATACGCCGTTAGTAAGCGGAGGTTATTTATTACACACATATACCGCGATATTCCACCTTGAAGTGGAATTGGTATTATATTATATATATATATAGCAATATATATATATATTGGCATATGTATATATTGCAGTTGATGATTTCCCGCATTGTATAGTGGATGAGACCCTATTGCGCCGCCTATTAAGCGGATAATATTTTATAAAATCCCATATACCACGATATTCCACCTCGAAGTGGAATGGGTATTGTGCTAATGTCTGTGGATGCAGGGAAACAGGTTGGAGGGATCCAACTGGATTCCTCACAAATATTTATTGATTTTAGATAATGTGATATTTGATTGTTTATCATATCAATATATGATATTGGAAAGTCGTGATAGACTATTTGATGTGTTGCATCATCGGATCAAATTTTGAAGTTTAAAAATAACGATTTTGATTTTAAGGGATTTCTAAAGTGATTTTTGAAAGTATACGTTTATAAAATATTTTTGGAATTAATTCATCTTAAATAAATAAACGTTATAATTTTAATATTATAAAAATTATGATTTTTGAGAAATACAGTTAAAAGTTGATTTTTGAAAATATGGAATTAATGATTTTATAAAATAGTTTAAACTGAGATTTCTGAATTTATTATAAAAAGTTTAAAAATAGGATTTATAAAATTTGATTATTGTATAAATCAAAATGATGAAATTATAAAGGAGTTTAAAGACGTTTTAAAAGAATAATATAAATTGATCCATATAAAAGATTTATAAATTGATATTTATAAATTTAGAATATCTTGAATTATAAAATGAGTTTTTATGAGTGTTAGAATGAATTGTGAATGAATTTCATAAATGAATGAAATCTATAGGATTATAACGGTGAAGTTATAAATGGAATTTTATAAATAAAATTTATAAAGTTATTTAGGGAATAGATTTGGATAAATAAATGAATCTTATAAGTTATAAGATTTATAATTATGAAGTTTAAAGGAACGATTTTGTAAACAAATAAATTATAAGCATTTAACTTATAATATGGACTTTCGGTATATAATTGAGTTATAAATCGAATAGGTTAATAAAGGAAATTTATAAAAGGAAGTTGTTATAAAATAAATAGAAATGGAATTTATAAACATTGATTTATAAATCCGCAACTACTTATTTTGATAAGTAAATTGTTGTAATTTATTAATGGAGTTATATTCACGTTTTAGACAGTGAATAATCCTTTAAAATAAAAGGAATAGAAATGATGAAATTGGTTAACAAGTATATTCATGTTTTTGAATAGTGAATAATATGTTAAAGAAATGGTTTTGAATGTGATGTTTTAAATAGAATTAAAACGATCTAAAGATGTTTTAAAATGTATTAACTATCGAAACCATAGATTTCAACATTCATTGTTGAAATAGACGTTTTCGAGAAATAGAAGGAAATGGTAGATTATAACACTGTTGTTATAATAGATGATTCCCGAAAGGAAATGTTTTGTATAGTATTGGGATTTATATATCTATTTTAATTTCGAATCCCTATACTAGTGATTTTGGGTTGTCGTAACGATGTTTTAGGCAACATTCGTTTTGGCCCAAATAAATATGTTTAAGAGAATGATTTCCTTAAAGAATGAAATATATACTTAATTTCGATTTGAGTATATTGAATATTTTCTAAGTGTAGAAAATAAAAAGACTTGTGAATTACTTATAAATAAATAAGTATGGAAATGTTTTTCCAATATTAAGTGAATATTTTGAATTTATCTTTTTGAAGATAAATTGAAAATGAATATTAGAAATCGAATGGAAATTGTATATTCATAAATATTTTGGGAATGTTAATTCACTTTGGAATTTATAAAGGAAAGGGGGAATTCGTTTAAAAATAAATATTGATTTATTTTTGAAGTATTGAAAATATATATCTTGTAAAGATATTTTTGGAAAATATATAATTTGGAAAATTATTTGGAATCTGGTGATGTTGTGCATATCCATTGATAGTTCAATAACCGACTATCAATATTCACCTCTAAATAGGTATTTGTTGTGATTTGCTTGAATTTGAATGCCACACTTATTTTTTTTTAAATAAGCGCTCACTATTCGGGTTAACCGGGAAAGGACCTTGGGGTCGTATAACCCATTTCGAATATGTGATACGTCGTTATGAATTGCATTTGAAGATCGGTGTTGAAGACCGGATATTTTCGAAAACGAAAGGGTTTCTTGTTGATTGTCTCTGCACTGGCTGATCCCCGGTATAGAGATCTCCATATGTGATGGGAAATTCGGACGTGATTAGAGATTATCCGGATTGCAAGGACTTCTTTGTAAGTGCCTTCGGTTCTGTTCGAGCCCGGAACAGACTTGTATGGATAGTATGTCTGACATTACAAATTGAGATATAAAGCTGATTTCTTTCAAATATATTTCTGTTGGTGGCGGAGAATTTATTCTCTTAGCTTAACACCCTTCTCTGAGACATACGAGCTCAGAGGTCATATAGTTGAAGGTTATCAGCAATGTATTCCCAATTTGGTAATGTGACATGCTGAGTGTTGCTGTGAAATGATCATTGTGTTGATTATTTGTGATAGGATCATTTGTTTGATCGTCTATCTTTGTGATCATTTCTATGATCATTTGTTGACCCAAAGCATGACTTTGTATAAAGCATGGCTTTGTGGACGTGACTTCGTCGAGCCTCACACCCCGGAATGGTCAAAACAGGAAAGATGCGGCAAGGTTACGAGGCGTAGCTCCCTTTAGGGTATGTGCATTTCCTTCTGGAAAAGGGTGGTATCATGGTATGGAGCCCAGAAGCTTACTCATGTTGAAACACTTATTATTATGGTGTGATGTTGATTACGAGCGCTCGGTTAAAGGTCCCAAAGGACCGGGGGATGGCATACTCGTGTCAGTTGTTACCTAGTTTGAAAGGTAACCTGGCCTTGTGTTGGCAGAGATCCGGTTAGGTTCTCGGGACGTCCTTCCAGAGGCGTTTCCATGTGGCAATGGGAAGTTCCTTGGCCTGACCATTCATTGGAAATCCAAAGAAACAATACGAGACTTGTACGGTTTTAGTTGTAGAACCTGCCATTTAATATGGTAGCTATAGTAAGCATACTATAATGGTACCTATGCTGGCTAAGATTTATATTCTACTTTCGAAATGTTTCCTACACTATGCACTAGTAATAATATCAAATGTTTCTTTTTAATACGTATCAAGCATCTTTGACTAACATAAGATGAAATCTCCTCCAAGTCTGCGTTTGCATTGTGTGTGTGGCGGGAGGTCTTATGGTAGTCTCATTTTTAAAAGCATTGCGAATTGACTTTAAAAATATTCCTCTATTTTGATTTTAAAAATAAATAAACTATTTTGAGTTCCCACACCAGTCACATGACTGACTCGGAGTTTATTGTTTTCCTTCCTAAACTTTGGGTGCCCACCAATTTCCACACGGGCAGTCAAGAGTTAGGTTTATCAGGATATTCTGGAATTCAGGAGTTGCTGGAGGCAAGTTGGATGGCATGACGTATTACTAGTATATAGTATTTCTTTTCCGCTGTTTGTTTGTTGTTGTTGTTGTACACTCTGATGATATGATGTAATGTGATGTAATGTAATAACTGATACAGTTCTTTGTTTAAAGATTATTCATCTATCTATTATATGTTGTTCCGCTGCGAATTGTGAGATTCTGATGTTATTCTGTTATTTCTTTCCGTTCTGTTTTTCTTTCTCTCTCCTTCTACCTCTTTCTTCTTTCTTAAACCCTCAGTGTTCGGTTTTCCGGCATCCGACTAATTGGCATTCTATTTTCTATCTTCTCTCTCTTTCTTCTACCACTTTCTTCTTCTTTAAACCCTAATGGTTCGTATTTCTGTTCATCTTGAGTTAATCAATGGAGATTAGTGTATATTCAAGGGGTACGAAAAAGCGGACTATTACAGTTTATATTTAAATATTAGTTTGAAATTAATGTTAATTTAACTATTTATTTTATTCCAACATATCCGGGCCATTACAATTTCCAATCAACAAAACCTAATTTCGAATCTTCAATTCAAATTCTTCCCAATCCATGTTTGAAATATCAATTTAAATTATTCCAATTACAATACATTTCAAAGTTATATTTCAAACCATTTCAATAACTCCATTTCGATAAAATTTCATTTATACTTAAAAAATCAACTTTAAACTTTCAATTTAATTTACTAAAGCAGTTCCTTTGAACCAATTCACATTTCAACATAAAACTTGATTTTCCAATAATAATTCAATTTATATAGATCAAATTTTATTTCAAAATGTCATTTAACAGGATTCGAAATCAAGGATTTAAATCATTTAATTTAACCAATTTGGTGTCCACATATAATTATCTACCCTAGGGTCAAGTGATACGGATATTTAACATTTCAATCCGCAATTTAAAATTTTACGATTATATATCATTTCAAACCACACTCTCGAATTTAATATTAAAATACATAAAATCGCTTGAGTCTATCATTTCAATCCATAACGATTTTTCCCCAATTTATAGATTGTGACGCCCCACCTCTATACCCATGCTAGCCAAGAACACTACGGTGTAATGCTGTCACCTAGCACGGAGAATAAGGCTGTTGAGGAGAGACCATCCGTGTAATTGCTTTGCACGAGCACCGATATGTCAGATAGTATAACATGCATTTTATTTCAAGAGGAAATCCGACATACCGATACAAACACAAAGCTACTACACAGTGGCTATAATAATCTTCGAAAACAAATATAGAAATAAGCATAACACAAATCAGTCACAGACAATTCATATCACAAAGGCGGAAATAGATATGAATATTACATATAAAAGTGTATATCAGAGTAGTGGTCAAATAAGATCCACAACATCACAAAAGAATAGATACAAGTGCTAGACAAAAGAATATGTATACATCAAGGAGTCTATTTCTCAAATGCATACAACAATAAACTACAAATCTAGAGTAGTTAGCCAAAATCAGATGATGGATCCAGATAAGGAGTCAAGAGGAAGCACCTGGAAAATCTCAGTCTGACCCGAGTATTATGTGACGCCCCACCTCTATACCCACGCTAGCCAAGAACACAACCGTGTGGTGCTGTCAACTAGCACGGAGAATAAGGCTGTTGAGGAGTGGCCATCAATAGTTGGCCTTACACTAGTATTGGTTATCTCGATAGGAGTGATATATATATATATATATTCTTTCATTTTTCATCTCTGATTTATTTTCTTCCATCGAAATACCCCAAATTTCCAGTATAAAACGAACTACGATGGTTCATAATAGTTTAGAACAGTAAATATAAAATAATAACACAGATAAATTTAAATGCGGAACACAGATAAAACAGAAATTCTCATATATACAATAACTGATGTCAGTTACAATACATTTGACACGGTACATATGATACAACTACAACAGTCGACTCAGGAAGTTACATATACAAGTACATTAACGTATATGATATACATGAATACATATCTTCCTATACAATCATACAGACTACTACAAATAACGACGACTACTCCAAAAGATATGAAAGAACTTCATAGCTCTAGCAGCAACCCAAAGCAGAATATCTACAACCTGAAATACTCGGTCTGACCCGAGTATTAAATTCAAAAGAAAATAATACTCGGGTCAGTCTAATTCAAACTCAGTTATTAGTGCACAGAAGCAATAATAATCAAATAATGAATAGACGACAGTAATTAAACCAAATCAGAATACAATTCAGAATATTGAATTGAAATAAACAGAACGGTTCAAACCATTGAAATATCAATTAAAATATTAAGATGAGTAGGGCTGCAGTACACGCACGCGTGTACTGCCTCGCCACTACAGCACATGAACTACGCAAAAGATTAATAAATCAAAACAAAATAGAATATCACAAAACCATACCGTGTGGCTGCAGTTCACGCTTGCGTGCACTGCCTTGCCACTATAGTGATGTCGTACCCAAAAACTCAATACCGTGTGGCTGCAGTTCACGCTTGCGTGTACTGCCTTGCCACTACAGTGATGATGTACACAAACGGGCACAAGGTCAAATCCGAAATATCGGATTCAACTCAAGTGACTTCGAAAACAAATCAAAATGCAAAGGTCAAGTCACTGCTGTCATGACTCAACCTAATGCAATAGTTTAAAGAAATACACTCGGCAAAGCTCAAAGACCAATACACAAGAATTAACAGTGCAAACTAATGCGCTAAGAAAATGACAGCAGTATAAAGCTCCAACCAAGTAAATATACGATATGTACACAAACGAATGTACATAACGAACTGCACATGGACAAAATGAATCAGGGGTGCAATATGGAACTACGTATGGACAGAATGCATCATTAAGACACAAAAAGACCACCAATGCAACTGAATGCAACTGTATCGAAGCAAGTAGCATGTTTAGAAGTATGCAATTTCACTACAGGAAACATGAATAAAGATATAACAGGTATGCACTGTGAAACTGGTTAGTATAAATATCATATTCATGACCAAAGGCCAGAGGAACAAATGAAGTTCACATGTGTATCCAGACCTCAAACTTAAACAACAATACAGTATGCATATATGAATCAAAGATCAAGCTACAACATGGCATGTCCATGTGCAGCCTCTTCATGAAGTCAAGGTAAACTCCACATAACAGTATGGACAGTGAGACTACAACCCAGATCACGGTGAAACCCAATGAACATGACCGAACCCGATGCAATTAAATAGTTCATCGGGATTCAACATAACAACATGCACAGGTAAGAGTCATACAAATGACCAGATATGATGCAGTAAAACTGTGAATGCCTACCTCAAATGCAACCTGGACCAAAGGACTACAAGTATAAAGCATGTTCATCAAATTCACTATATAATGCAACCTTCTCAGGTAAAAATCCAATTGTATAAAACTGAAGTGATAAAACACAGTAGCTGTACAAGAGCAAGTGCAGCCCCAATATGAAGCTTGAACACTTACCACAGAAAGTGGTGCAACCACAACCAGTAATCAAATACAGATTCCAATTTATCAAAGGAAAACTCAAGCACCAGATTCATGTAAAAGTGTAGTATCAAGAAAACTACTACAGTTCAATATCAAATGCAATGCATCATGATGACAAGGAACAATACTACAGAGATGTGTGGATACACAATGAAATTCCAGAAGCAACAACAATCATATATATACATACCTGAATGCATATATATGTACAAATGAAGACACAGCAAGACCAAATACACAACAACAAAGTCCAAGTTAACAAAATGGGAACAAGTCAGTAATCAAACCAGGTTCGAATTAGAGACATGAGTGAAAAGAAATCACTCTAATCTCAGTGAAACTCAGGAAAAGGTCCAAATGAAGACTCAATGTCAATGACCAAATTCACAAGGCGAAAAGATTATCACTGTCAACAAGCACAAGTGCAACACCAACAAGCAGTGAGACAGTATCGCGCAAGTTTAAAACAGGGCACAGTAGTTTCGAACAAAGGCAGATATGTCTTAAAAATTCATCACATAAACACTGTCAAGTTAAAATATAGAAACCCAAAGCCGAGTAATCAAAAACCAAAGAATGCCTCATCAAATCGAGTAAAGCCGTGTGGCTATGAAATCGATGAAAACCAAGAACATCAAGTATCAGATCATACGAAATTAACAAGGCTAGTGAAATCATCAATCAACCAAACAAATCGAACAAACCAACGTAGCATTTGAATCAGATGCGAGTGGATAGCACTCACCTTGTCGACAAATTGAACGAGCAGCCGATTGTCGAAGCGAGCAACGCGAGCACCACAAGAGACGAGCACGATCGAGTAACGACGGCCACCACAATTCCAAGCCCTAATTTGGAGAAGAGGACGAACGAGACCGCCTCCATTTTCTTCGTTCGATTTTATTTAGGTTTACGAACGAATAAATGGAAAATGAGAAAGAGGGGATCGGGTTTAAGTCGAAGAAAAAGTAAAGGGAGATTGTGGGCTGGGTTGAAAATTTGAAATGAGTTGCGATTTGATTAAGTTTTATAATTTAATACTTTGGGCTGAAATGGGAGAGGCAGTTTGGTTGGGCTGGTTTATATTTAATAAATAATTTAGTTAAGGGAGATTGCTTAATTTAGTTTAGCGTTTAGCTTGTTTGTTTAATAGTAAGTGCAATTTGATTGTTATAATAATTATTCACACTTTCTGATAGCATTGTTCTTAATTCACAGGTACGCTATGGAAAACCAAGTAAACACCACAGAGATCGAACGTTTATCAACAAACTACTGAAAACCAAAGTTTGGACCGAAACCAAAACAAATGAACCACTATTTAAAAAAAATCAAAGCCCCTCAAACTTTATAACCATTTGTAATTTAAATTTTAAAAACTTCAATTTGAAAATTGACGAAAATATCGGTTGTTACAGACTACCCTCCTTAAAGAAATTGCGTCCTCGCAATCTTAAGGAACAAATGGACAAATGGTAACAACCATAAAGAACATCATCATACGATGAAGAAGTTAGAAATAGAAAGTTCACCATATAGAGCATGAAAGAGAAAGCCTGAACATGTTTGCTCGATGAATTCTTTGGATTCCAAAGAGAAATCCATAGAATTTGAGAACCATTGAGAATCTCAACAAGAGAAATATCTATATTTCGAAGGTGCTACACCCCCGAAGCAATGATGTGAATATAAGATTGCTCAAGAATAGAAATTGGAAATCCCTAAGGCATTTCCGTAATTGGAAGACGTGGAAAACATCATGAATAGCAGAAAATTGAGTCGGTACACCGGCGTAGTACAATATAAACGCCAAAGAAATCTTTTAATTTCATAAAAGAAATTCACAAATTATCAACAAAATCTAATTATCAATAGATAATTCAGAAATCTCAAATCACAAATATTCGATTATCAAAAACGATAATCAAATCAACAAGTATTCGATTATCAAAATCGAAAATCAATCTTAAATCACAAATATTTAATTATCACAATTGACAATCAAATCTCAAATCGCAAATGTTTAATTATCACAAACGATAATCAAACCACAAATATCTAATTATCACAAGCGATAATTAGAAACAATAAATATCTGATTATCACAAATGATAATCAGAAATCACAAATTTTCAATTAACGAGTCCGAAATTAACCGAAATAGCAAACGCACATGACCCATAACCACGAGTTTTACTAAATCGTTTAATTCACTTCATCGTTTCCTTGAAAGTGCAAAATTGTGTATTTTAAATAAATAACATTTTACGTTCTCAAACGGACAAGTCCGGAATTAAGCGAATCAGTAAAAGAAATGGGTCATAGTCCTCGATTTTTCTGAAACGTTTAATTCGCTTCCTCATTCTTTTGAAAGCGCAAATCGTAAAAATTTTGAAAACAATTTTGATTTATATTTTGAAACATTTTTTTTAACACGTGATTAAAACAGCGACATCAGTAGCAACTTCGATAAGTGGATTTTCATTCATCAAAAGTGTCACAAGAATCTTCTCAAAGATAAAAAGGGATATCATACCCTAAACTTGTATTCATAACAAGTCAATAACACACGAATTCACCAATGCACAAGAATTGATAAAACTTATCAATAGAAATCACGAAAATTGGTGAAGCACAAATTCTAGAAATCTACACAAGAAATCCAGAAATCACAAGATAAGAGTATGAGAACTCGAACGGGAGTATGAAAACTCGAACGGAGTATGAAAACTCGAACGGAGTATAAAAACTCGAACAGAGTATAAAAACTCAAACGGAGTATGAAAATTCGAACAGAGTATAAAAACTCAAACGGAGTATGAAAACTCGAACAGAGTATGAAAACTCAAACGGAGTATGAAAACTCGAACAGAGTATGAAAACTCAAACGGAGTATGAAAAGTCAAACGGAGTATGACATAGAATAAAAGATATGGCATAACATAAAATATCCATAATGACATACTACTATAGGTATGTAAATAATGATCAACAGGAGATCAACCGATAAGAGGTATGGCATAAATATGAAATACCCATACTGACATACAACTATAAGTATGCAAATAATGATCAACAGGAGATCAACCGATAAGAGATAATCAATATCACAAGAATCTTCTCAAAGATCCAAAGAGGTATCATACCCCAAATTTGTACTCATGACAAATCAATAACATATGAATTCACCAATGCACAAAAATAGGTGAAGCATAAAATTTCCAGAAATCAACATAAGGAATCTAGAAATCACAGAAAAAGGGAAAGAGGCCTATCACATGACGGTCCGAAGACCAAGGGGAGCTACCCCACATGTGTGAATGGAATCACACAGATTGAGGTCAAGACTAACCAAAAAGCAGAAAGGTATGTGTGAATGGAATCACACAAGTGGTGTCTAGTCTGACCATCAGAACGATCATCATGATCAACGAGGAGTGTCAATTACACTAAGCATGTGTGAATGGAATCACACAGATTGAGGTCAAGACTAACCAAAAAGCAAAAAGGTATGCGTGAGTGGAATCACACAAGTGGTGTCTAGTCTAACCTTGCAATGAAAGAGACATCGCGCAATTTCTAGTCTAATTCATAAAGCGATCATCAAGATCAACGAGTAGTGTCAATTACACTAAGCTAGTGAATATAAAAGTTTAGCTTCATGTCCCATAACCACTAGCTTAACTTAAATATTTACAAACAAATTGTATATCTTCACTAGAAAAATGTCACAAGTGGTTCAATCGAACAAGTCGAAAAATTAACCGACGAAGTAAACGCAAGCGTTTCATACCACTTGTTTTGCTAAGCCGTTTAATTAGATTTCTCATACGAGTGAAAATAAAGGTTTGTATATACTAATAGATCGGAAAACAATTTAGGAAAAGATTTTGATATTGAAAATAGAGTTGAAAACATTTTGATAAAAGAGTTTTGATATTTACTACTAGTATTAAAACGTTTATATATTTTTTTAAAGTGACAAATCACAAAAATGATTGTAAAATCAATCAATCACAAGAATTCACATATGAAGACGTGAATAGAATCCAAAGAAATCGATACCGAATTCATCGAAAGGTATGTTCACAAAAATTCCCGAAGAAATGGTCATCAAAGTTGCTAATAAATGATAGCAACAAATCGGGAAATTAACAAGAATCGATTAAATTTGGAAACCAAATCAATTCACTAAAATTCACATTCGAAGACGTGAATAAAAACCAAAGAATTCGATTCTTAAATCCATCAAAGTAGGAATATCCAAAAATTCCAGAAATAGAAGTTATCAAAGTCGACAAAGAAGATAACAACTAATCGGAAAAGAAGAATCGATTAACAATTGGAAAAACAAAGCAGAACGAGCATAAATGCATAAATGACTTCAACAAAAATAAAAATCGAGTCAATGTCGAAGTCAACAATTAATGGCCCTAATAGAGTACAAAACGATTCAACATCATCATAATAGGACTCAACGGCAAACCAAATCAGAGTCTTGGAAATCACGAATTTAGAAATTTCTCAAAAACAAAGTGACCGAAGTCGAATGGAATTCAAGCAGAGGAAAACATAAAATATCAAGTTCGGAATCGCTGAGATTCGAACAAAATCAATCATCGGCTAAATCTAATCAAAGCCGAAAACACAAGAATCAAAATCAAATGCTTATGAATAAGCGTTAGGAATTCATACCTAACAATCAAAGACAATCATATGAAAATATGAGAGATAAAACATCGACAAATAGTTGTAACACATGTACTATCTAAGTTATGTTTTATATTTGTTCTAAACCCCAGGCTTTGATACCAAGCTGTGACGTCCCACCTCTATACCCACGCTAGCCAAGAACACAACCGTGTGGTGCTGTCAACTAGCACGGAGAATAAGGCTGTTGAGGAGCGGCCATCAATAGTTGGCCTTACACTAGTATTGGTTATCTCGATAGGAGTGATATATATATATATATATATATTTATATATATATATATATTCTTTCATTTTTCATCTCTGATTTATTTTCTCCCATCGAAATACCCCAAATTACCAGTATAAAACGAACTACGATGGTTCATAATAGTTTAGAACAGTAAATATAAAATAATAACACAGATAAATTTAAATGCGGAACACAGATAAAACAGAAATTCTCATATATACAATAACTGATGTCAGTTACAATACATTTGACACGGTACATATGATACAACTACAACAGTCGACTCAGGAAGTTACATATACAAGTACATTAACGTATATGATATACATGAATACATATCTTCCTATACAATCATACAGACTACTACAAATAACGACGACTACTCCAAAAGATATGAAAGAACTTCATAGCTCTAGCAGCAACCCAAAGCAGAATATCTACAACCTGAAATACTCGGTCTGACCCGAGTATTAAATTCAAAAGAAAATAATACTCGGGTCAGTCTAATTCAAACTCAGTTATTAGTGCACAGAAGCAATAATAATCAAATAATGAATAGACGACAGTAATTAAACCAAATCAGAATACAATTCAGAATATTGAATTGAAATAAACAGAACGGTTCAAACCATTGAAATATCAATTAAAATATTAAGATGAGTAGGGCTGCAGTACACGTACGCGTGTACTGCCTCGCCACTACAGCACATGAACTACGCAAAAGATTAATAAATCAAAACAAAATAGAATTTCACAAAACCATACCGTGTGGCTGCAGTTCATGCTTGCGTGCACTGCCTTGCCACTATAGTGATGCCGTACCCAAAAACTCAATACCGTGTGGCTGCAGTTCACGCTTGCGTGCACTGCCTTGCCACTACAGTGATGATGTACACAAACGGGCACAAGGTCAAATCCGAAATATCGGATTCAACTCAAGTGACTTCGAAAGCAAATCAAAATGCAAAGGTCAAGTCACTGCTGTCATGACTCAACCTAATGCAATAGTTTAAAGAAATACACTCGGCAAAGCTCAAAGACCAATACACAAGAATTAACAGTGCAAACTAATGCGCTAAGAAAATGACAGTAGTATAAAGCTCCAACCAAGTAAATATACGATATGTACACAAACGAATGTACATAACGAACTGCACATGGACAAAATGAATCAGGGGTGCAATATGGAACTGCGTATGGACAGAATGCATCATTAAGACACAAAAAGACCACCAATGCAACTGAATGCAACTGCATCGAAGCAAGTAGCATGTTTAGAAGTATGCAATTTCACTACAGGAAACATGAATAAAGATATAACAGGTATGCACTGTGAAACTGGTTAGTATAAATATCATATTCATGACCAAAGGCCAGAGGAACAAATGAAGTTCACATGTGTATCCAGACCTCAAACTTAAACAACAATACAGTATGCATATATGAATCAAAGATCAAGCTACAACATGGCATGTCCATGTGCAGCCTCTTCATGAAGTCAAGGTAAACTCCACATAACAGTATGGACAGTGAGACTACAACCCAGATCACGGTGAAACCCAATGAACATGACCGAACCCGATGCAATTAAATAGTTCATCGGGATTCAACATAACAACATGCACAGGTAAGAGTCATACAAATGACCAGATATGATGCAGTAAAACTGTGAATGCCTACCTCAAATGCAACCTGGACCAAAGGACTACAAGTATAAAGCATGTTCATCAAATTCACTATACAATGTAACCTTTTCAGGTAAAAATCCAATTGTATAAAACTGAAGTGATAAAACACAGCACTGTACAAGAGCAAGTGCAGCCCCAATATGAAGCTTGAACACTTACCACAGAAAGTGGTGCAACCACAACCAGTAATCAAATACAGATTCCAATTTATCAAAGGAAAACTCAAGCACCAGATTCATGTAAAAGTGTAGTATCAAGAAAACTACTGCAGTTCAATATCAAATGCAATGCATCATGATGACAAGGAACAATACTACAGAGATGTGTGGATACACAATGAAATTCCAGAAGCAACAACAATCATATATATACATACCTGAATGCATATATATGTACAAATGAAGACACAGCAAGACCAAATACACAACAACAAAGTCCAAGTTAACAAAATGGGAACAAGTCAGTAATCAAACCAGGTTCGAATTAGAGACATGAGTGAAAAGAAATCACTCTAATCTCAGTGAAACTCAGGAAAAGGTCCAAATGAAGACTCAATGTCAATGACCAAATTCACAAGGCGAAAAGATTATCACTGTCAACAAGCACAAGTGCAACACCAACAAGCAGTGAGACAGTATCGCGCAAGTTTAAAACAGGGCACAGTAGTTTCGAACAAAGGCAGATATGTCTTAAAAATTCATCACATAAACACTGTCAAGTTAAAATATAGAAACCCAAAGCCGAGTAATCAAAAACCAAAGAATGCCTCATCAAATTGAGTAAAGCCGTGTGGCTATGAAATCGATCAAAACCAAGAACATCAAGTATCAGATCATATGAAATTAACAAGGCTAGTGAAATCATCAATCAACCAAACAAATCGAACAAACCAACGTAGCATTTGAATCAGATGCGAGTGGATAGCACTCACCTTGTCGACAAATTGAACGAGCAGCCGATTGTCGAAGCGAGCAACGCGAGCACCACAAGAGACGAGCACGATCGAGTAACGACGGCCACCACAATTCCAAGCCCTAATTTGGAGAAGAGGACGAACGAGACCGCCTCCATTTTCTTCGTTCGATTTTATTTAGGTTTACGAACGAATAAATGGAAAATGAGAAAGAGGGGATCGGGTTTAAGTCGAAGAAAAAGTAAAGGGAGATTGTGGGCTGGGTTGAAAATTTGAAATGAGTTGCGATTTGATTAAGTTTTATAATTTAATACTTTGGGCTGAAATGGGAGAGGCAGTTTGGTTGGGCTGGTTTATATTTAATAAATAATTTAGTTAAGGGAGATTGCTTAATTTAGTTTAGCGTTTAGCTTGTTTGTTTAATAGTAAGTGCAATTTGATTGTTATAATAATTATTCACACTTTCTGATAGCATTGTTCTTAATTCATAGGTACGCTATGGAAAACCAAGTAAACACCACAGAGATCGAACGTTTATCAACAAACTACTGAAAACCAAAGTTTGGACGGAAACCAAAACAAATGAACCACTATTTAAAAAAAAATCAAAGCCCCTCAAACTTTATAACCATTTGTAATTTAAATTTTAAAAACTTCAATTTGAAAATTGACGAAAATATCGGTTGTTACATATTATTTAAGAAGAAAATAATAAACGGATCAGTCTAGCTATAATTATCAGATAAAATGAGATATAAGAAGAGATATAACTAAAAACGTATGATAACCAAAAATGTCATACTGTGACAAGTATACATTAGAAAATCAACAAAAGTCATACAATATCTCAAGAATCACATAGCATAAAAAAGAATGTCATATTCTTTATTTAATTCACCAAGCCACAATAAATGAAATACATATCAATGCCAACTGAAAAAGATGGTGAAACATAAATTCCAGAAATCATCAATTAGAAATCCAGAAATCGCAATAAAAGGATGGCCAATCCCACAAACTGGACATCGACACACCTAAAAAGGCATGCCCCATGCACAGTCGAACATCGACGCACCTAGAAAGATACGCCCCATGCTCTAGCATCGACGCACCTAGAAAGATACGCCCCATGCATAAATAAACATCGATGCACCTAGAAAGATACACCCCATGTAATGTCTAACATCCATGCACCTAGAAAGATACACCCCATGCAAAGTCGAACATCGACGCACCTAGAAAGATTCGCCCCATGCATAGACGAACATCGACGCACCTAGAAAGATTCACCCCATGCATAGACGAACATCGACGCACCTAGAAAGATATTTCCCATGTCCCGACTTGTTGAGCCGATTGCTCCACGAAGTAAACAAACATCGACGCACCTAAATAGGTACGACCCATGCATGAAATAAACATCGACGTATCTAGAAAGATACGACCCATGCGATAAATGAGACGAAGCTCAATATAATGAGGTACAATCCTCCATACGGACATAGAGACATCGCACATTGCTAGTTTAAACCATAAAATGATCATCATCGATCATCAAGAAGTGTCAATTACAATAAGCTAGTAAATATATGAGTTTAGCATCATGTCCCATAACCACTAGCTTAACTTAAATATTTGCGAACAAATTGTAGATCTCCACTAGAAAATTGTCACAAGAGTTTCAATCGAACGAGTCCAAGAATTAACCAACGAAGTAAACGCAAGCGTTTCATACCACTCGTTTTACTAAGCCGTTTAATTAGATTTCTCATACGAGTGAGGTAAAGATTCAAACGTTGAAATTCGAGTCGTGCCGGAGCTTATAACACATTAAGTACAACACAGCGGAAGAAACAGAATATATCAATATACAACATGTGATACAATATCTGATATAGCAGAATGATATAATAAATATACATCAGAGATATGATACAAGACAAAAGCAGTGGAAAGAAAAAAGACAACACTAACAGCGGAACAAAAATCTCCAATATAGTCTTCAAGAAAGAACTCCATCTTCAAAACACCAATCCAGCAATAGCTCAAACTCCCAATCACGATGCACAAAGATAAGCAAGTCTTGTCCGCAAAGGATTGCCAAATCCTAGGCTAAAAGCTATCGAATCTACACCTACTATTGATTATCTGAAAACCCCAACTCTAGACTGCCCGTGTGGGAAAATAGTGGGCACCCAGAGTTTAGGAAAGGAACAATAAACTCCAGGTCAGTCATGGGACTGGTATGAGCAAAAAAAAATATTTGGTCTTTAAAACAAACAAAAGAATTTGAATTTGAAATTCGCAATGCTTTTTGGAAAATGAAACTACCATAAGGCCTCCCGCCACACACACAATGCAAACGCAGAATTGGAGGAGATTTCTCCTTATGATAGTCAAATATGTTTGATACGAGAAATTTCTTTGATATTATTACTATAAGTGCAAAGTGTAGGAAAATCTTTCGAAAGTAAGATATAAATCCTAGCCAACATACGACCAGTATCGTATGCCTACTATAGCTACCATCCAAATAGTGGGGCGCAACCATAAGTAGATGGCAGGTAATACAACTAAAACTGTACAAGGCGCGTATTGAAGAATGGATTTCCAACAAATGGTCAGGCTAAGGAACTTCCTACTGCCACATGGGATCGCCTCTGGCGGGACGTCCCGAGAAACTAACGTTACGGTTAGATCTTTGCCAACACAAGGCCGGGTTACCTCTGTAACTAGGTAACTACTACACGAGCGTGCCATCCCCCGGTCCTTTGGGACCTTTATCCGAGGTACCTCTAATCCAACAACCACAAAACAATCACAAAGTAATAGATCTGCAGTATCCACATGAGTAAGTATCTGGGCTCCATACCATGATACCACTCTTTACCAGAAGGGAATGACAAACCCTAAAGGGCGCGACCCTCATAACCTTGCCGCATCTTTCCTGTTTCGACCATTTCCGGGGTGTGAGGTCCTGATGCAGTCTCGTCCACAAAGCTACGCTTAATACAAAAGCCATGCTTTGATCACAAATGATCAACAAATGATCGTCAACACACAGCAGCACTCAGCATGCCACACTACCAAATTTGGGAGTATATCACTGATAAATATCAACTACATAACCTCTGAGCTTGTACATCTCAGAGAAGGGTGTTAAGCTAAGAGAATAAATTCTCCGCCACCAAGCAGAAATGTATTTGATAGAGATCAGTTTAATATCTCAAAGTGTAGTGTCAGACATACAACCAAACAAGTCTATTCCGGGTTCGAACAGAACCGAAGGCACTTCCGAAGAAGCCTTTGCCAATCCGGGTATCCACAATCCCGATCGGACTTCCCATCACTTAGGGAATCTCTGTACCGTAGCTACTCGGTGCAGAGACAATCGATAGGTTATCCTAACGTTCTCAAAGACACCTGGTCTTCAACACCGGTCTTCAATTGCAATCCGTAACGTCGTATCACTATTCCGAATGGGTTATATGACACAAGGTCCTCTCCCGGCTAAACCGAATAGTAAGTGCGATATTTAAAAACATATGGATATGGGATTTCAATTAAGTCACAACTTATAAAACCCAAAACCTTTCTTTTAAATGGTTAAACAAATTACCATTTTAAATCCTTAAACAAAAAGATCTATTTCACAAAGTTTCACCTAGTTTCACAAAGATCTATCCATATATTTCAAAACAATTTCCATTTCAATTGGATTAACTCATTAAATCTTTAAATCAAGGATTTAATTTATAGCTTTCAAACTCGTTTCCAAAGATTTATTCATAACTTGGAAGATTATTTCCATTTCAAACTTGAATTCCTTTTAACACAAATTGGAAGTTCATTTCTTATGTGAAAGCTTTTATTATTTGAAAACAATATAGTTTTCGTTTTGGAAAAGTCCGATTTCATTTATACAAGTTAAATCTCTGGGTTAAATTTAAAGTCCCAAAACAACACCTTAAAATGGTTTAAAAACCCATATAAACACATTTATAAGTTGAATACTCTTTTTAAACCATAGTTCCAAATCATGGAATTCAATTTCAAATATTGAATTCAAATTTAAACCAAATTATTTAAATTTCAAAACTCTATTAAGTTATTCAAAATAACTTTTATCTTTGAAATTCACTTTTCAAAAGCTTTCAATTCCAAAACTATTTTGGATTCAAAAATTAAATCTTTAAAACTATTTCAAAATCTGTGACTTAACCCATTTCCACGTGCAATCCATATTTGTGTGTGTATAAGTGTGGTCCAGGGGTTTTACACAATAAAAGTGCCACAACATCAATCAGCACAGATTCAATACAGCAATGTATATTTGATAAGCGGTATAAACTATAACGCTTATATTTGACAAGCGGTACAACCAATTGTAACGCTTATCTTCCATTCATAGATCATAGGTATATATCACAGATAATAGACTACATAGCTCAAACCAAAACAGAGCATCACAATCAGGGATATCAAACAATTCCATCATCAAATCGAATCCAAACATCTATAAGTAAAATCGGTTAGTTGTCTGATTCATTCAAATCAGATTTAATTAATTATGACCTACTAATCCTAGTTAATTAATATTAATAAATTACAAATCATTTTGATTAATTATTCTTTAATCATTTATTAGGAATAATTTAATTATCTTTAGTTAATAAATTAACCCTTGATAAATTATCCTTTATTAACTTCACTAAGGAATCAGCTTTATTTAATTACATAAAGTAGTTACCCCTTATTTAACTACACAAAGTAATTAGCCCTCATTTGATTACACAAAATCATCATCTTTAATTAATTACATTAATTAATTAATCCTTATTTAATGATCACCCTATAATCACTTTCGTAAATGAATTAGCTTTTAATTATTGAACAATTTACTTTTGTTTATACCATTTCATTAATTTTCTTAAATTAATAAGTGATCATCCTAATTACTTATAATTTGTAATTACTAATTTAATTACATTGAGTAATTATATTTTAATCATTTGATTTATCAATCATAAATCATTAATCAATTAACCTTAATTACATTTATTAAGTAACTATCCTTAAGTAATTAATTATTATATGCAAACATCAATTAAGGAGTTGATTAACTATATTTTTTATTTTATTTAATTAATCTTAATTGAATTACGCAAAGTGATAATCTTTTTAAACAAATTAACTTTAAAACATTTAATCCTTAAACCTTAAATCTTTGAAGCAAAGTATATTTTTCATAAATCGACTTGAGACTTTAAAGTCAGATAACAATTTTAAGCATCATCTTCTTTTTTTGTCTCTCTTTTTAAAAAAAAAATTCATTTATCTTCTTAATTAAACTTGAACTCAATTAGTTTTAAAATAATTTACTCCAATCTTAATTCCAAAACTAAATCAAAACATCTATTTTTCTTCAAGGATGGATCGGAAAAAGTTTCAACTCGATATAATTAAATTTGGATAAAGGCTTGTTTTATCTTAATTTATTTATTTATTTATTTATTTTATTTTATTTTTTGAACTGTTAAAATTTTCAACCCTGAGGTGACTCGAGTTCTTACCCGAGCCAGATGCCACTTTCTCCGAAGTTAGCTTCGAGCCTTCCCCTTTTTTTTTCCCCCAAAACCTGACACACTAATTTACTCGCGCAACTCCTCCATATTGAACTCGAGCCCAAAGCAAGTTTCCCCGAGCCAAACCCCTATTTACTTCGAGACAACCCCGAGATGACTTCTTCTTCCCCAACTTCAACAACCCAGATACACGATCCCACGCGTGCACGTGTACACTGACTACGATAGCCTCCGATCACTGTCGTGATCACCAGCAAGCCAACAGCAATGCTTTCGATCCTCGCGACTACCCAAACTCGTGGAAAAACCATCAATCAAAATCTAAAGTTTGAGACCTGACCAGATGAAACTAATCGAACGAAAAACATCACGCATCACCACCACCTTCGATCTGACGCCCCACCACTGCATCCAAACCTTCTCCGAAGTTCACTGCACCGATCCCCCAAGGTGCGGTAGCACTCGATCACTTGGGGAAAAAGAAAAAAAATGAAATGTTCAACCCAGTAAAACTAGGGTTGCCGACCCAAATCCACTTTGCTCAGCTCCAAAATGATTTGATAAATCTTCTTAGTATTTTTCCCTAAATCTACGATCATCCAGCGAGCTTCAGTTTCACTCAAGAGATGAATCAACAACCCAATCACCAGAATTTAACAAAAGTAAGTTTTCCGTTCAACTCAAATTATCTCGATATCCCAAATCTTAAAAATCATGAATTTGTCACCTAAAATCATCATTTTCCACTCCAAATCAAATTATGAAATCCAATTTTGAATTCTTGATAATTGGTTTTTCCTGTTTTGCATATATGTTACTGTAACTCCATATTTTTTTGAATATTTTTTTTGATAAAAAATCTTGGGATCATTTTTAAAATATGGATTTGGTAAGTACAAACAAGTTTTCTTTAAAGACCAAAGCATGATATTGATTCTTTCGAGTGGTATGGATTTTTGAACAGATTTACAAAACCTATTATATAAACAGAGATGTATATTTTAGCTGTAAGTTTAGTTTCCAATGATAGTCTAAAGTTTTTTTTAACTTAAGTATAACTTTAAACTAAAGTCTGTGATGGAACAAACTTGTTTGATTTGAATCTTGAGTTTAAACAGCGACAAATTCAAGAGGTTTTAAATTTAGATCAAAACTTAAGTCCTAGGAACTATGAACAGAGAGGACTCAGGTCATTTTCTTACTGTAATTTACTATTTTTGAAATAATCACTGAATTTAAAAGTGTGATATCATTTTTAAAATTAATGTTGCCTTGTTTTCAAGCAATTTCTCTTCAGGAATCATAGTTTAATATAGTTTATATTGAGAGATATGGATTTTTTTTTTGTTTCTAAACTGTAGTTACAACAGGGACAAGGTATATTCACATACAGACATCTATATTCATACACCCAAAGCCATTCAATCATATTCCAGAAAACACTCAAACATATCACAATAACATCATTTCAAGCATCATCAAAACAGATTCAAGCTTTTAGTTTTAGAAGTTTTGCTCACCTTGGAGTTGTGCAGGAAGAAGCAAAGAACAGAAAGCAAAGCCTGTATATTTTTTTATTTTTTTTTACTTTATTCCTTTGATCTGCAAAAGCTTGTAAATATAAAACTTTGTTTAAATTTCTATTGTATCTTTCACTTTCTTCATCAATAACAACAAAAGAATTTATTTACTTACAGTTGAATTTGTTTTAAAGCTTCAAACAGGCTGTAGACTTCAATTTTCACTTGCTTTGAATTTCCTTCTGTAACTGATTGACATGATTGTTTAAATCTTTGTCTTTGTTACTGATTACTAACATTAAAATCAAATTTAATGAAAAGAAACTTGCCTTCAATTATTTTCAAGGAGCTTTGCATTTGGTTTCCAGATTTCTGAAGTTGCTTGATTTCTTTGGTTTGTTTTCTTTTGAATTTCCAGATTGATGAAAGTTTGGTTACAGGCTGGAAATAGACAGGGTTCGAACTGAAGCTTCTCTACTTCTTTATTCTTTTAGTTTGAATTGTATACTCCTTTTTTTCTTCTTTTGGTTTTAAAAACTGAGTTGTTTCTTGGTTTTGGTTTTTGAACAGATTTTTATACTGAAAATGGTGAGACCAAATCTTTTTGTTCAGATTTTTGCTGGGATATGGTTTGATTTCACATGGGAAGATGGAAAGGTTTTAAAAAAAATTATTTCAATAATTTATTTTTATAAAGACAATTCATGCCATTTGTAAAAAGCAATGATGAGAACAAGATCTTGTTAATCTTCCTACACCATCTCTCATGTGTATATATTTACATTATATACATTATATCTCAATGAATTTTAAATTCCATTTATTTTTAAAACATTCATTTTAAATTCAATTCCAATATGTATTCAATCCTTATGCCAATATTATTTTAAACTTAGTTCATTATATTTATTAATTATAATTCATTTGTATAATTAAATGAACATATATCTTTATTAAATTTGAAAAATTCAAATATACTCAAAAATTTATTTACAACATATTTTAATTTTAGAGTTTCCAAATCCAGTATATTTATAAATATTTACATTTTTGAATTTTCCAAATCAAAATTTCTTTTACAATTTTAACTTTTAATCTATATATATATATATATATATATATATATATATATATATATTTACTCAAAATTTTCAAATTAAATCCAAGGTCAAATTTATGGTTGATATAATTTTCCCAAAATATTTATTTTTAATTTTCCAATTAGAGATTCTATTTTTAAAAACATATTTATATTCATTAATAAACAAACAAATATTTATTTAAATTTGGAAAATACCAAATTAATCCACAATTAAATTGCTAAAATTAAATAAATTGCCAATTTAAATTTGATTAAAAAAAATGGGAATGTTACAGAAATGGATATTCAAAAATCCCTAAAAAGGAGTCATCAAAGTCATAATAAATTATAACAACAAATAGGATCATCACGAATCGATTTAAATTGGAAACCACGCCAAATAGGCGAAATAGGCAAAACAGCAACAGGTCGGTCGGCCGGCTACAGAGCTCGGTCGACCGGACCCTGTTCTAGAAAAATTCTCGGGAAGCAGGTCGGTCGGCCGAACCCTGTAGTTGGTCGACCAGACCATAAACAGAGAAGTGCTTATACACTTTGGAAGCAGGTCGGTCGGCCGAACCCTGTAGTTGGTCGACCGGACCATAAACAGAGAGTGCTTATGCACTTTGGAAGCAGGTCGGTCGGCCGGCAGCACAGCTCGGTCGACCGGACCTGTTCCCAGTCCCTTCCTAGCCCACCTATTACAATGGAAAATCTCGACCAATTTGCAACCGCTCGAGCAACGACACTAAGGATTTATGCCTATCGACTACCCGGCCCTATGAGCTCTTCGTTGCATCACCAAAATTACATTTGAACATCAAAGCTATGATTTTTAAAGAATTGAACCCAAAACACCAAAAATTGGAATATTCACCAAATCAATCCAAACCAAAAGCAAATGCACACGAATAAGTGTTAGGAATTCATACCTAACAATCAAAGATAATTATATACTAAGATGTGAGATAAAAATCTCACCTTTGAACCCAAATCAATGAAGAAGAAGCTTGAAAACAAAGGAGAATCAACCACTCTTCAAATCCAACTCAAGAAGCTTGATTCTAAGCTTTAAAAGAAGAACATTCCCAAAGTTAGGTTTAAGAATTTCTGAAATTGTTAAGAGGATGAGTTGGAGAAGAAGAAGAGAAGCTTACCAATGGGTTCTTCTATTAGTTTGGAGCTAGAGTTTGATCTGCAAAAGAAAACTAGGGCTTGGAGTTTTAATTTCTCATTCACTCTCCATTGTTATAAAAGCTTGAGTAAAAGGAAAATAGAAAGGAAGTGAATGAAGAGGAGAGGGTTGGAACTGAGTTAAGTGGGGTTAATGGGCTCAGCCCAAACCAAAGCCCTAAGTAAAAAGTAGCAAAAATCAACTTACTCTAAACATATCGAAGCTTATACTCAAAAAGGTTGCAAACGGCATTTTAAACTCAATGGGAGTGGTCTCGAGTCCTAATTCGACTGTTTGCAAGAAGTAGCTTTTCAGACCAAAATCCAACGAACGATAAAATATTTAAATATACAATCGATAAATATGCGGGTTGTTACAGACTCCCCTCCTTAAAGAAATTGCGTCCTCGCAATACTTAAGAGGAAAATAAGAAGCAACAACCATGGAAGCATATTTACACAAAAGAAAATTTGAATTAAGAAGTCCACCATAAAGAGCACGAAGGAGTAAATCCGAAAGTTTTCATTCAATGAATTCTCAAGATTTCTCAAGAGCAATCCTTAGGATTTGAGAACCATTGAACTTTTACCAAAAAGAATATCTTTATATCGAAGGCGCTCAACCTCTGAAGCAATTGATGAGAATAGAATATAACTCCTAAGTCAAATCTGGTAAAACTTCACTTCCTTTAATAATACCGGCCTCAAGAATAAAAAATCGGAATCCCTAAGGCATTTCTGTAGTAGAAAGACGTGAGAAAATGTCATGAATAATAGAAAATTGAGCCAGTGCAACGACCTAGTACAGAAACGGTACGCCCGAGAAACTAGAAACTCGAATAATTTGGAACACCGACGTAGTACAGAAACGGTACGTCCAATGAACTGATAAACCAAAACAACAATGCAGTATAATAATGGTACATCCATTGATCCAGATAAGACGGAACATCGATGAGTATAATAACAGTACATTCGATGAACCGAACAGCATAAAAGAACATCGGACGCTAGTCCATATAAAAAAAATGAGACAAAGCTCAATAAAACGAAGTATATCAAAACGTCCGATGAACTTGATAAAAAGATAATTCCATTCAGACAACATCAAAGAATCAACCACTTGTTGCTTACGATAAAGTGCATTGGCAACACGATTTCCCTTCCGGGAATAAAAAGAATATCAAGATCATAAGATGCTAGGAACTCGAGTCAACATGAAGTTCCTTAAGAGAACATAAATATTCCAAAGATTTATGATCGAGGTAGAGAACAAATTTCTCATCCAAATATGATGATGCCAAATTCCAAAAGTAAAAAACAATAACCGAGAGCACCAGATCATGAGTGGCATATCTAGTCTCGATAAGCTATAATGATTTAGAAGCACAAGTGATAGCATGTTCTCCTTTGCAAGAGAATGACATCCAAACCAATACGACTAGTATCGGTACAAATAGCAAATTATTGGTTCCCCTTCAGGAATCACAAGAATAAGAGTATCGAAAGGAAGAGTTCTTTTAAATAATCCTCTTTCCCGAAAAACTAAAACTTTCAAAATTACAATCATCTTTAAGTAATCATCTTTCTAGATTAATTTACGTTTTACAAGTCAATACATCGTGTCTGATTGTCTCATCAAAGCGTTTAGGAAATTCCCATCGATAACGTTGATCAAGCGCATCGACCAAAATTCTTAAAGCACTCAACGGGCAATACAATCACAAAATCATCTTCTATATGATAAAAATATCTCTTAAAAAGTTTTAAGAATATTCTTTGCTCGTTTAAGAATAAAATCCAACTATACTTATAAATAAATCTTATGAAAAAGATTTGCAAAGATTTTAAATTTCTATTTTCATCCAAAATCAATAAATACAAGAATGGTCTCATCGAAATATTCATAGAATATTCGATTTATAAAATGGATGAAATAAGCTGGACAAACTGAATGACAAAATAAGTCATTCATAAGAATCGTATCGAGTGCGGAATGCGGTAAGT
Source organism: Allium cepa (assembly GCA_030765085.1). NCBI lineage: Eukaryota > Viridiplantae > Streptophyta > Magnoliopsida > Asparagales > Amaryllidaceae > Allium > Allium cepa. The sequence continues at coordinate 362,249,588 of CM060934.1, read as the reverse complement.
GGAATGCGAACTCCCGCAACTCGTAGTCAAATGAAAATCGGTGGCAAGGTCGAACTAGAAAGACCTTAACACCACACAAAAGATTTCTTAGGTGATAATCCTAAGACAAACTCAAAAATACCGAAATAGTTTCACAAATTATTTAGATAAGAGAAATAACACTTTTCTCATCTTGAGGGCTTAAAGAACAAAACGATGCCTTCAAAAATTTCAAATCAGAATCTCAAGAAAAAAATAGAAATCTGCTTAACAGATAGAAAGTGTCGAAGATGAAGAGTCCACTCAGAAAATAGGATATGGGCTTCACATTTTAAGCCAATCCTTTCACGAAAATGAATTTCGAAGCCTAAGTAAAAATATCGGCTCGGAAAGAAAAATCATATAAAATAATTTCGACATCAATAGAAAGCAAATTGAGTGTTGCGGATCCATCCGGATTCACAATCCTCAAAGAAGTCATCAAGCTCAAAATATTTAAAGAAAAAGAATCAACTAGTTCTTCTGATATAAAAATGATGAGATGAACCCATATCAACAAGAACTCAAAAAGATGATCACAAAACAAATGTAATCAAGGATTAAATGAGAAATACCTTGACCACGAGAAGTGTTACCAGGAGCTTGCACTACATTGAGCTATCCCTCCTTCCTACTTTGAAGAATGGGACATGCAGTTATATGGTGATCCGAATTTTTACAATAGCGACAATAAAGAGGTTTCGGACACTCCCTTGCATAGTGGTCTGTAGAACCATAATTGTAGCATTGCCCACGACTAGAGGTAGGAACTTTTGCTACCGGAGTTTCTTGCCTCCCTTTCTTGTTGGGAATGGGGCCTTTGAATTTAATAGGCCTTTTCATGTTGTTGTTGAAGTTTTGTTTGGCATCCACAACTTCAACATCACACTTTTTATCGGCCTCTTCAAGACGAAGAGCGATATCAATAAGCTGATCAAAAGAAACTTCTAGTTTCAAAAGTAATGGCTTCTTAAGATTCTTATTCAAGCCATAGACAAATCTCTGATTTTTCTTCAATGGGGTATTAATGTACTCAACCCCGTATTTGGAAAGAGATTCGAAAGATGCGACATAGTCTGTCACAGAAGATTCACCTTGAACAAGGTCAATAAAACGCCATGCTAAAGTTACTTTTTCAGCCTCCGACACGAATTTCAATTCGAATCTTTCTCGGAATTGCTCCCAAGTGAGATCCGCCTCAATGATTTCAGAAACCAAAAGCTCATACCAATCTAATGGTCTTTCTTGGAGCATTTTAGAAGCCACTTGGACTCGATGAAGGTCAATAAGGTTCATGCGAGAAAAGATACGATCGCATGATTTGAGCCAAGCTTGAATTTCTATAACACTCTCGGATCCCTTGAATGGCTTTCCACCCAAATCGGTATAATCTCTGCACAAGCATGCAAAACCAGATCTAGGATGAGTAGGCTCGGGATTAGGTCTGCAGCTTGAGCATTCTTCACGAGATCTAAAAGCTGCTGAGCAGACATGAATACTCCATCTTAGGGAGTAGCACTAGATTGACCGGTGTTGGGACGGCCAGAACCAACCATTTCTTTTCTTTAATAAAGAAAGAAAAGAAGAAGAAAAAGTTATTCTTAGAATGAATATCAACAATCATGATGATAAAACAAGGAATCATTAAAGAAAATAGGATTGAACGGTACGAACACCCAAAAAAAATCCTAAAGCACGACTCCTAAGAAAGACTTCGGACATGATCCTTGCTAGATTATTCTACATTGTTCCGAAGTTTGGCTCTGATACCATGCTGTGACGCCCCACCTCTATACCCACGCTAGCCAAGAACACTACGGTGTAATGCTGTCAACTAGCATGGAGAATAAGGCTATTGAGGAGCGACCATCCATGTAATTGCTTTGCACAAGCACCGATATGTCAGATAGTATAACATGCATTTTATTTCAAGAGGAAATCCGACATACCGATACAAGCACAAAGCTACTACACAGTGGCTATAATAATCTTCGGAAACAAATATAGAAATAAGCATAACACAAATCAGTCACAGACAATTCATATCACAAAGGCGGAAATATATATGAATATTACACATAAAAGTGTATATCAGAGTAGTGGTCAAATAAGATCCACAACATCACAAAAGAATAGATACAAGTGCTAGACAAAAGAATATGTATACATCAAGGAGTCTATTTCTCAAATGCATACAACAATAAACTACAAATCTAGAGTAGTTAGCCAAAATCAGATGATGGATCCAGATAAGGAGTCAAGAGGAAGCACCTGGAAAATCTCAGTCTGACCCGAGTATTATTTAAGAAGAAAATAATAAACGGATTAGTCTAGCTATAATTATCAGATAAAATGAGATATAAGAAGAGATATAACTAAAAACGTATGATAACCAAAAATGTCATACTGTGACAAGTATACATTAGAAAATCAACAAAAGTCATACAATATCTCAAGAATCACATAGCATCAAAAAGAATGTCATATTCTTTATTTAATTCACCAAGCCACAATAAATGACATACATATCAATGCCAACCGAAAAGATGGTGAAACATAAATTCCAGAAATCATCAATTAGAAATCCAGAAATCACAATAAAAGGATGGCCAATCCCACAAACTGGACATCGACACACCTAAAAAGGCATGCCCCATCCACAGTCGAACATCGACGCACCTAGAAAGATACGCCCTATGCTCTAGCATCGACGCACCTAGAAAGATACTCCCCATGCATAAATAAACATCGATGCACCTAGAAAGATACACCTCATGTAATGTCTAACATCGATGCACCTAGAAAGATACACCCCATGCAAAGTCGAACATCGACGCACCTAGAAAGATTCGCCCCATGCATAGACGAACATCGACGCACCTAGAAAGATATGTCCCATGTCCCGACTTATTGAGCCGATTGCTCCACGAAGTAAACAAACATCGACACACCTAAATAGGTACGACCCATGCGTGAAATAAACATCGACGTATCTAGAAAGATACGACCCATGCGATAAATGAGACGAAGCTCAATAAAATGTGGTACAATCCTCCATACGGACAAAGAGACATCGCACATTGCTAGTCTAAACCATAAAATGATCATCATCGATCATCAAGAAGTGTCAATTACAATAAGCTAGTAAATATATGAGTTTAGCAACATGTCCCATAACCACTAGCTTAACTTAAATATTTGCGAACAAATTGTAGATCTCCACTAGAAAATTGTCACAAGAGTTTCAATCGAACAAGTCCAAGAATTAACCAACGAAGTAAACGCAAGCGTTTCATACCACTCGTTTTACTAAGCCGTTTAATTATATTTCTCATACGAGTGAGCTAAAGGTTTGTATATACTAATAGATTGGAAATCGGTTTGAGAAAACGAGCTTTGTAATAAAATAGTGTTGAAATATTTTGAAGACAGAGTTTTGATATTTACTACTAGTATAGAAAACCTTTATATTTTTAAAGTGACAAATCACAAAGAAGATTGTATGAAACAATCAATCACTAAGATTCACATTAGAAGACATGAACGAAAATCCAAAGAAACCGATAAAGAATCCATCGAAATGGATATTCAAAAATCCCTAAAAAGGAGTCATCAAAGTCATAATAAATGATAACAACAAATAGGATCATCACGAATCGATTTAAATTGGAAACCCCGCAAAATAGGCGAAATAGGCAAAACAGCAAAAGGTCGGTCGGCCGGCTACAGAGCTCGGTCGACCGGACCCTGTTCTAGAAAAATTCTCGGGAAGTAGGTCGGTCGGCCGAACCCTGTAGTTGGTCGACCGGACCATAAACAGAGAAGTGCTTATGCACATTGGAAGCAGGTCGGTCGGCCGAACCCTGTAGTTGGTTGACCGGACCATAAACAGAGAAGTGCTAATGCACTTTGGAAGCAGGTCGGTCGGCCGGCAGCAGAGCTCGGTCGACCGGACCTATTCCCTGCCCCTTCCTAGCCCACCTAATACAATGGCCAATCTCGACCAATTTGCAACCGCTCGAGCAACGACACTAAGGATTTATGCCTATCGACTACCCGACCCTATGAGCTCTTCGTTGCATCACCAAAAACATATTTGAACATCAAAGCTATGGTTTTTAAAGAATTGAACCCAAAACACCAAAAATTGGAATATTCACCAAATCAATCCAAACCAAAAGCAAATGCACATGAATAAGTGTTAGGAATTCATACCTAACAATCGAAGATAATTATATACTAAGATATGAGATAAAAATCTCACCTTTGAACCCAAATCAATGAAGAATAAGCTTGAAAACAAAGGAGAATCAACCATTCTTAAATCCAATTCAAGAAGCTTGATTCTAAGCTTTAAAAGAAGAACATTCCCAAAGTTAGGTTTAGGAATTTCTGAAATTGATAAGAGGATGAGTTGGAGAAGAAGAAGAGAAGCTTACCAATGGGTTCTTCTATTAGTTTGGAGCTAGAGTTTGATTTGCAAAAGAAAACTAGGGCTTGGAGTTTTAATTTCTCATTCCACTCTCCATTGTTATAAAAGCTTGAGTAAAAGGAAAATAGAAAGGAAGTGAATGAAGAGGAGAGGGTTGGAACTGAGTTAAGTGGGGTTAATGGGCTCAGCCCAAACCAAAGCCCTAAGTAAAAAGTAGCAAAAATCAACTTACTCCAAACATATCGAAGCTTATACTCAAAAAGGTCGCAAATGGCATTTTAAACTCAATGGGAGTGGTCCCGAGTCCTAATTCGACTGTTTGCAAGAAGTAGCTTTTCGGACCAAAATCCGACGAACGATAAAATATTTAAATAAAATATTTAAATATATAATCGATAAATATGCGGGTTGTTACATAGATCGTTTGGGTATATATCATTTCAACCTATAGTGATTTTCCAAATAATAACTAAGGGAATTTGCAGAGCGATAACATTTTATAAATCAAAATAACATCCAATCGCTCAATATCAACAACCAAACATTCATCATAATCATCATTCAATTCAATCAATATCAACAATTAATTAATATCACTAACAGGAATTTAGCTGGCAAATTTAAATTCAATAATAAATTAAATAGCGATTTGATTCAAGTAAATTTAAATTAACCGAGACGACGATTTAAAATAAACCAAACAGCCATAAATAAATTTCTAATCACATCGTAAATTTAATTTGACAAACATAAGAAATTTTAGAAGTTGTGAGCGGTCAAAACACTCACTTTTGAATTCAAATCGAATTGAAATTCAAAATAACCCCAAATTTGAACAGTCTCAAAATTCGACCAGACCAGCGTTAAAATTTCTGGAATTTCGATACGATCCCAGCGAAACAAACCGCGTCCTAATCCAAGTTCGTATGGAAAAGTTATGTATATTAGAACATTTAAAAAAAAATTAAAATAAACAAAACACTTATCTCGTCCATGTCAGCACCCTAGTTCACGACAAGAAACCCTAGCACAGTATCATGCACGCTAATCTCTCATATAGCGGCCCATTCGATCATCTTTGACCCACCACTGCGCGTCCCACCCCGGCCTTCACCCTGATCGGCCAACACCACGACATCCGCCAGCTCGAGGAACCTGTCTCCACCTTACACCGTGATGTGCGGCGCCTCCAGGCATCACCGCCGTCGTAGTACTTCCCAAGGCCACCACGGAGATTCTAGCAAACTAGGGTGCAAACGAAACCCAGATCCAAGGCCTACTTGACGAGCTCTACCACCTAATGTCCTCCGATCATCTCCGGGACGTAGATCCACCGTTAAACTATCGTAAACCTAAAACGAACGGTCGGGATTCATCCTTAATTTCTAGTCATATGATGATTTGATGGCAGAAAAGAATTGCAGATTTGGGTTACGCTCATCGAGAGTTTCAAAACGGTATATAATATGTCAATGTTCAAAGGAGTTTGATTTTGGAATTGAATTTGAAATTTGAATTTGCAATTTGGGAATTAGGATTTGTCTGGAATTGTGAAGAAGAAGCCACACAGAATTGTATGTACAGATAATAAGAAATGAGAATAGCTAGGGTTTATTATAGGTTATTATAAGTAGGGCTGAAAATAGAAAGAATGGACAAGATTTGATTGAACGATAACTGATGAGCAATCCACAAAGCCCGTTTCGTTCCCGAAACGAAAATGGGTAATCTATATTTCAAAATAGATGTTTTTGACAATTTTAAACTCAATGGAATAAGCTTCAAGTCCTAATTCCATCGTATGAAGAAGTTATGTTAAAATCAGCTTATTGCCAATTCATTTCAATTAAATTGATTTTTAGGCATTTCAAACCCATACGATTAGACGACAAGTCTGATTGCTATGAAACATAAAATCCTACAATAATTCATTGTTACGGATCCGATGAAAATCGTTTCATCGAAATCCGAGATAGTTGCCAAAATGGCTATATTTCAAGTTAAATAAATAAATTAATATTAAATTAATAAATCACTTTTTAATTTAAATTAATTAACTAACCAATTTTTATCATTTTGATTTCACAGACATTTACAATAAATTAAAACAAGTTCACATATAATTCAGTGTTAAATATTTCATAAATTATAGTGTTCAATCACAGCTATAATTAAATCCAATTAATATAATTTAATTTCAATAAATTTATTTAATTTGGTTCCGTTCTTTTAATTCAATCAATTATTTCTCTATATACGTTGTTAACAGTGTTATATACATCATTACATCAATATTTTACAATTTCATCTTACTTTTTATTAAAGTAATCTTTAATTACATTTAATTGTAATAAATTCACTTATCATAATTTGAATTCCAAAATTTGGTCAAACTTGATTCCAATTCTTTTTATTTAATCAATTGTCACACTATGCATAAGATTTTCAATGGTTACACCTTATGGAATTAACATTCTTCCATTATCAATTTAACCCATGTTAACTGCACTTATTAAGTGAATTAATTGCAGTTAATTTCCAATTTTAATTTTACAAGCTAAATAAATAGGTAACATATAATAATTTGTCACCATTAACTTTTAGTCACATTAATAAGTTTATTATTTCAACCAAATGTTATAATTACATTCCTAGCACTAATTTTATTCAATTACAATTAATTATATATTACCTCATTAATTAATTTATATTTACGTTTGTTTTCCTATATTAAATTTATAACCAAGTTATAACATTTACATTATTTCAATTGATTGAACTTCCATTAAAAAGGTTATCAATTTCTTAAATTAACGTTATTCCATTTCATTCTGGTTACTATTTTCATTAATAAATCACAAATTTTTATTTCTTCCAATATTAAATCACAAAATATTATCTAATTAACTATTTTTTATTAACGAAAATTATGGGCCGTTACAGTGATGAGGAAAGGTGTGGATGTGGTTGAGGAAGAAATAGATGCTCACACTTTTTTCTTTTTTTTTAAACGTAGCTTCAGCAAAATGAATTGGAAGTAACTAATTGGATGTATAAAGTTATGTTGACATTAAGACTTTGAGGAAAAAAATAGAGGCCCTGATGTTTGAAAAATAATGAAGTTCTAGGGGAAAGAATGAGATATGATATGGAACAAAAGAAGAAAGGGAAGTAACAAACAAAATAGGTATGGAAGGGACAAATAAAATGAAGCTATATGATCTAAGTAAATGCTTTGGATAGTAAAATAAACAAAACGGAAGAATGAGAAAGGATGAGAATTCACGTTTCAACTACATCAGAGAATTTCAATAAAACCAATATATGGAAATAAAGGTAGGTGTATTGAATAATAAGTAAATGAAGGGACCACTTAGGATCTGATTAATTACTTGTTCCACTCAATTAAATATATTAACACCAAAATACTTTTTTTACACCCGGTTAAACATAATTAACATACAATAAATAAATTTGAATACAACAACCAATGTAATGTTGCACAAATAAAAGATAATCAAGAACTCAAATTCTAGTTTTTTTTTTCAAAATATAGTTTTTCTCAGAGCGTAATCTTGAAACCTTAAAAGTTAATTTAATTTAAATTTCAATATTAGTGTTAAAATCACTTATATATAGCCTCAAATTGATATTTAATAACTGTAAAATATTGTTTTAAAATTCATTTTTTTTCTTCTTTTTATAAAATTATTTTTACCTTCAAAATGTAAATGTTCGTTTTATTTTGATTAAAACATTCTTTATATTTTAACAATAATGTATGTTTCTTTCGTTATATTCATTAATTAAAATTAATGTTTCTTATTTTCTTACACTTTTATATTGAAAGATTCCAAATTGACATAATTGTAATTAATTTCACAATTACACCTTAAAATGGATCATAACAAACGTACATTTCTTTCATTAAACGCCATTAATTTCAAATAAATTCTCTTTCCCTTTTATTGAAAGATTCCAAGTCAAGTTAACGACAATAAATCCATTAATTAGTTTAAATTTCAATATATATTTATTTTGATTTTCATCTTATTATTCAATCAATTATCGTCTTATGGATATACTTAACGTTGGTTTACCATTTCATTACCCCAATCTTCTATAGTTATCACTTTAATTCATATTAACCATAATAAGTAATTAGATTAATTGCAATTGATTTTCAATTTAATTTCAATGGATTAAATAAATAGGTGATAAATGACAAATGTTACCTTTTACTTACTTAATCATATTTATAAGTTTACTATCAACAACAAATGATATGACTACTTACACAACCTGATTATACTCAATTTTCTAGTAATTTCATATAATTTTCCCCTTTTTATATAACATTTAATTCATTTCCTTATTTCAACTTATCGCCAAATTACTTTACAATTATTTCAATTACTGACATATAATTCTAGCATTAAACCCAACATTCGATTGCCTTAATTTCGTTAATTTCCCATTCAATATTCAAAAGGATAAATTAATGAGAAAATAGTTAATACAACCATTTATAACAATAATTCATACCCATTATCTTATTATTTACAACCAAGGTTTATAATTTTCTTACCCAAAAAAGTTTTGTATTTAATATTAACCTATTTCAATTAATTACATACAAGTTCACCATTAACTACATCATTTAATTTATTTCATTACCTACAATTATAACCAAGTCAACCTACAGTTTATTTCATTTGATTTGAACTTACATTAAATAGTTATCAACAGCATTCAAACAACATCACTGATTTCATATTCAATATTAGCCAATTCTAATTGATTACATATAATTTCAACATTCAATGTATTTTCTTATTTATAGTAAATAACCAACTATAACTTTACAGTCACTTCAATTAATTGGAATTGCATGAAAATAGTTAGCAATTACCTTATATTAACATTACTAACATTACATTCTAGTTATTACTCTCATTATAACATCAGAAATTTTAGTTTTCTTTCAATATAAAATTCTAAAGTATTATTTAATTAATATTTTAATTATCGAAAAATACGGGTCGTTACATGCAAGCATTTTTTTGTTTTCTTCTTTCACCTGTTTTTCCTATGTACTTCTCTCTTTATACTTGTAATTCATTTTACTTGGCATCAATATAAGGTAGGGGCCCTTTTAACCCCGTTGGCATTGCCAAAAAAGTAATCTATTTTAAACTATTTTTATATATTTTCAACTAATTTAAACCGTTTAAAACTTTTAAAGTATTTTAAGAAATTTTAAAACTAATTTAACTATTAAAACTACTTTAAACTATTCTAAACTATTTTAATAAATAAAATTATTTTTAAACTATTTAAACTATTTGTGACTATCTAAACTTTAAACAGTGCAAGGTTGAACTATTATATTTAAATCCTTGATTTAAAAGTGAATATGGTTAAATGAATGTGATAACTTACGTTGGAGTTTGAAATATTATTTTCTAGTGAAATGACATATTTTAAGTAGATATGATGATTTTGAAATGAGGGTTTAACCTATTTTGTGAATATAATATCAAAAGTGAATATGATTTCGAAAGTGATATGATTTTGAGAATATGATATTTTGATATCAATTATGAATTGATTTTGGAAATGTAAAAGAACCATCCAGTATGAAATAAGCGCTTGGTCGTTAAAGAGACCGAGATTAGATATTTTCATACTCTTTACCAATACCGAAAATCACTTTAACAACTGTGCACGTGGTGGAGATTCTAGAATGAGGTATGAAGGTTTGGAGGACGATTCTGTATGAGGTGTTAACATAGTCCTGACTCCCTCGAGTCAGCTTGGTGTAACTAAAACGGGAGCCATGTCAGATCAAGTGGGGTCGCACCTCCTATCGGGCACATTTCTTTGATACCATATTTATTACTTTGTGATTGATTTGGCGGCCACCCCTTAATTTTCATTATGGGAGTGTATCTTGAGGTGGGTGGTAGTAGCTGCTATGCGTTACCACTAGTCACGATCCGCAAAATGGTAGCATTCTATCCTGGGCATTGTCTCGTGTGCCTTGTCCCATGCCTTATCGCGCCCATTATGAGTTTGGTTTGTGTCGTACCTATGGAGTGCTTCCTAATAGCCCACCGGTTTATGGTGGAGTTTACATTATCTATATAGACAACGATATTTATATAAAAATGCGTTAAGGGGGATATGGGTAATGCCTTAATGCTATTTTAATACTTTACTTTACTGATAGACATATTATAATAGTGTATATTACTATATAGTAGATAGTTTAATGGATCCTTAGGAGACGGAATCCCAAACATCTCTTAAGTTATTGCACGCACGTTTGACACTGGATATGAGATGTAAAATCCCATAAACATCTCTGAAGCCGTTACACTCATATTTATTTATTGTTGATTTAACTTACATAAGATCTTTTAGTTCTGACTCAAATGTTTTGTATTTTCATTATGCTTGGGTTAGTCTGAGGTTTTCAGTGTATTGAAGACTATTTTTTCTAGAGGACGAAGAATAAGATTTAGTGTAATATCACTATTTACTATATTTATTCCACTGCACCATGTTGTTTCGTTGCATTATTCATCTATTCCTGTTGTATGTATAGCTCCGATCTGTATTCTAAAAGTGTAATCAAATATTATTTGTAAAACAACTTCATGAATTGTTTATTTGATTATTATATTTTGTCATTCGGCTATGAGATTTTGTGTTTGTTTTATTCTTTCTCTTCTTTTCTTATTTGTCCCATAACAATCCTCCCTTTTGAATGGTTTGAGTCTGACTGTATAGTTTATTGTCAATTTAAATCATCCAAAAGGATGTGTCATTACAAAAGCCTTTGGCCAGAGCAGTACGATTAATAATAATAATAATAATAATAATTGAACCAGAGACTTTGTGTTTGGACTATAAATTTATAAGAACATGGAATTTTATCGTGTTGGTTTGTGAATATATAATTAATTTTGAATATTCATCTAATAGTTTCAATAATCAAATAATCTTTTTTGAATTAATAACTAATGACCGAAAACTTATTTTTAAAATGTGTGTACAAAAATATATACTTTGAAATAATACCGAAAATGTAACCAAAAAATGTTTTTATAAAAAGATCAACTTTTATTCAATAAAAGTTGTATAAATATTTTTGAACTTGTATAGTAACATATATATACATTAACAAAAATATGAATCATCTTATTTTATAAAAAATGTTTAATAAACATAAGTGAGTTAAAGGGACAAAGGCACATGATGTTAAGGCATGAAACATACCTTAAAACAAGGCATGCTTCAAGAGAGGGCAAGAAAATTTTCCTTCTTTTAATGCCAGCCACATTTTTGAAGGTTATGGAAGTCTATTGGCAAAAAGGGTAGGTGATATAATTTGGCAACTTTTCATATTTATAAAAGTGCACCTCAATTTCACAAATTCATTTCTACATCTCCAATTTCTTTTCTCCTTCTTCAGTTCCATTGTCTCCATCCTTTTCTTTAAACAAAAACATATCAAATACATCTCCTTTCCTCCTCAAAATTCTAAAATGACCTTAGATCTACATAATTAATACCGCCACCATGATAAAGATCCATGCTTTGAGGAAAAATATCCCACATTCCTCCAGGGTCATGAGCAAAAGGAGGCATAAGGGATCTTAGGCATGGGCATGTGCATTTTAAAGAAGGGAAGGCCGGCCATTCATAAGCACCTAGGCTAGGGGGAGCTTGGGCAAGAGTAAGTGGATGAAGGAAGGAGGAGCTTTTGCATTTGGGTGATTGTAGTAAATGTTCATGTAATCTAGTGGCATGTTGCAAGAATTTAAGTCGAGTGAAAGTGAGATTTCTCACTTTAAATATCCCTTTTAAATATATATATTTGGATGTAAAATATTGATTATATATCTAACGTATATATGTGTATGTATATGTGACTTGCTTGTGTATATTACTTGTTTGGATTTGATTCCTGCTTGGAAGCGGTTGGCATAAAGAACCATTATTTTGCAGGGGAAAAAAGCAAGGAAATAGAAGTCTATGTGTTTCGTAGTGAATATGCCGCTACGTGAACATTTCAAAAGGTTTAATTTTTGTAGAGGGATCCAACAGAATTCCTTGCAACTATTGATTTACATTTCATTTATATGTGTGGATGTGAAATGCTTATATGCAATAAGCTTGGTAGCATGACATTATTGCTTGTAAACTTTGCTATGGATCGAAAGTTGCATTCTTTTTGAAGAAGAAGTAATTTGAACTTAATGATGTGCTAGAGTACTCGCTAAGCCTCTTTCAGTTACTTGAAAAGTTGTAAATTATGAATATTTTAAAGTAAATGTTTTTATACTTATAGTAGTATAAAGTATAGGAAGAAACGAGTTTAAAAGCTATTTTGATTTTCAAAAAAAAGTTTTAAAAGTTACGATCCATATACTGATAGCCGCTATGGATACTCTTGGGAAATCTATGATTTTAGTAAAGTATAAAGGGTTATCTACTTTAGATATTTTGTATATTTTGTTTAAATGAGTTTATAAAAGTTGTATAAGTATATAAAAAGGAGTTTGAAGTTTTGAATATATTTTTAAGAATTTAATTGAGTTAATTAAGTAAGAGTTTTAAATTTTATAAAGGAAAATCTTATCTTTTCAAGTAAAGGTTAGGTTTAATTTTGAAGATCTTTAAGTAATATTTGTATAAGAGTTTTGAATTATAATTTAAGTACTAAAAGAATATACATTTGAAAAGTACGATGTGTAAAAAAGGATTTAAGATTTAAAAGATTTAATTTAAGATATTTTAACAAGTGGTTTATATAAAATAAGTCACTTTTGTTTTCAAAGTCGAAATCTCTTTTAAACACGATGGCTTTAAGTTATAATTTAGATGGAAGTTTAAACTTTGTTTTAAAGTGTTTTAAAAGAGGTTTGAAATTTTTATAAGCAATTTAAAGGGGTATTCGATATACTAAACAAAGTGGTGCTTTTATAAAAAGGGAAACTCTTTTATTTACAATGTCAAACTCTCTTTAAAAAGTAACGATATTTAAGAGATGTTTTAAGTAAAAGGTTTAAACTTCGGGGTAAGGAAAGTTCTACCTATCCTGTAGGTAAGAATGTTGTTGAGTCAAGGTTTGAGAGGTAATAATACTCCAACTTGATCTGCTTTATTGTTAACTAAAGGATAGTTTAACTTTAAAATCGAAGATTAATGTTAAGTATATGATGAATTATTTTCATATACGAATTCAATTACTTATGGAAAATAAGTAAGCACTAAATGCCGATGAGTAGACCGATCCTCCATCTATAAGATTTGGATTTGGAGTGCCTAGGTAAGGCTTTGATATGCAACTAGTGCTTTAACTTACATGGCTTCATTTTTGGAAAAGGGATAGAGCAAGCCAAAATATTGGAAATGTGATAAGTATATGATTTGATTTCTATAAATGATCTAATTTATGGTGGTATGGAGAATATTCTTTTCATATTTCACACTAAATTTTGATGTAGGGAAACTCATCTTTATCAATGAGAGTTTAAGACTATATGTCGAGGCAAGGATTGTACGCTAACTTGTCCAACTACATTATTAATCAAAGAATAGTAAAAGTTTGAAATCGAAAAGTGGCGGTAAGTATATTTGGTCTAATTTACATACAATCCATTTACTTACATAAAAAAGTGGTTTGGGTTTATAGTAAATAATGCATTGAATGAATTTTATTTTTGACCCATTTAAGTATGCTTTTGAAATATGAAACCATTTTATAATGTTTTGTGAATATGCTTATAGATAAGTATATGGTTATATTTTCTAAGCATTAAAAGTGTAGTGTTTTGTGAATATACTTATATCGATGAGATAAGTATATGGACATTTTTCCAAGAATTGAAAGAATATAAATGAATAGTTTATGAGTAATATACATTTGTATATTCTTTGTAAAGGTATTTTAATACAAGTATTTACATAGTGATTTTTAATAATGAAAAGGATTATTTAAAGAGGTATATAGGTTGCTTATGTGTTTAATCATGTTTGGTTTCCATATGAAATTAAATCGTTGATTGGATTGTTTGCTTATTTGATAGTTAAATAACCAGCTATCAAATCTTGGCCAGTTTTGAACCTATTGATTTTTGCTTTAGAGAGACGGGGATTGGATAAGCATGAGTTATCTGAACGCCACTTCGAACCAGCATAAACATTCAAATCGGGGATATCTTGAAGATGATAGAATCAAAGATGGAGTTGTTTGAAGTGCAAGTATATTTGCTACTAATCCTAAAGGTGATTTCAAAAGTGATGTAGCAGAAGTAGCATCTTCAGTTTTGTCTTGTATTGAACAATTTGTATGTATGAATACCTGTATTGCTTGTTTCCTAGAGGGCAATGTTAGCATTCCAACTGGGATTTGCTAAAAAGTAAAACTTAGCCTTACACCGGTAATGACTAAAACTGGGGATATGCTTTAGGGCTATATGGTTCGCTACCATTAGGGTATGGTCATCACTTGTACCTACATCTATATTTCGAATTATGTATGTTATGGCCATGAAAATGGTTTGTCAAGGATAACCACATTAATACATATTCGGTACTATCTAGTGAGGGATAAGACGATGCTGATTTGTAGAGGGTCCCGTGAGGCCCTCGGCGCAATTTTCTGGAGGTGTACCGTGGCAGGTTGTACCCAGTTGCCTTGTCATTTTATAGAATCCATTTCCTAATACATGCCTTATGGACTTAGTTGTATACAAAATATGATGTTGAATATAATTATTGTAACCATTCCGGCTATGTTATATATATTTATTTTAAACTTTAGAATTATTGTAATATCACTGAATTTTATAATAACAATGGTCTGGTTATCGTCACCCGTCAGTGTTTATATACGGCATGGTCTTGTGGGATACCCTTGCTTTTGAAGGGTTTTATGAATATAAAAATCAATATGGTTTAAGTTTCTTTAATGACCTGCTATTTTGAACCATTCAGATCGACAATAATCCACACATGCTAGACTTGAATTGCTCAAAACAACAGATTGTTAATTTGTATTGGGCAAAATTTTGCATATACAATAAATAAATAAATCACATAATCACAAACACAGAGTATTACAACAGTAAGCAGCAGAAAATAAATAAATAGCCGTTCATGAAGCTACTATGGAACATCAGAGTTATACCACATTACAACAGAAATCCAGAATACATAGAAGTCTCAATATACAAAATCAACTGAAAAGTATGGACATAAAGAACTAGAAATAATTGAAATAACTAAAAGCTATATAAATAAAAGATCTTCAAAGAAAGCTCTAAGCTCCAAAGTTGAGTTTCAAGCGTTGTGACACTCAATCTGACCCGAGCATAAAGCAAAACACAAAACACGCGATTTAGGATTAATATTCTTATAACAGTAAATCAACTTAAGCGAAATGTCAAGTGAAATTTAAAATAACTTAAAGGATGTTTGAGATTTCCATCGTTTATGGGTCACATACATAGTAAAATATGCTACATAGATAATGTCTATAGTAAAATATTAAAATAGCTTTAAGGTGTTACCCATATCCCTCTTAACATATTTTATATATTCCGGTAGTTTATACAGTATTGTAAGCTCCACAAACTGGTGGTTTGCTCAGAGGGCACTCTATAGGTAAGGTACAAAACAAACTCTTAGTGGGTGCCATAAGACATGTGACAAGGCATGCAAGGCAATGCCAGGGTAGAATTCTACCATTTCCACTCCCGGACTGGTGGTAACGCATAGCAGCTACTACCGTCACCTCGAGACGCACTGTGACGAGGTTTGACTCGACCTTCGAAAATCGACACTCAAATAAATCTCCCGTATTCGAATGTCGTAGATTCAAACGTTGAATCTGGTTTGCCGGAGCTTATAACACATTAAGTACAATAACACAGCGGAAGAAAAACGAATAACTTTAGTGATATACAACATTTGATGCAACACATTGGTACAAATGATATCAATATATATATCTGCATAGATGCAACAGCGGAAAAATGAACAGCGACAGCACAACAATATCTTCAATGCCAAGCTCTAAAACTCCAATCCAAGAAGCTCGAACTACCATCAAGTTGTAATGAAGCAACTAGGTAACTCAGTCAACATTGCGATCGCCAAGATCCAAAGGCTGAAAGCTATCGACTCTACACCTACTATTCGATTATCTGAAAAACCAACTCTAGGCTACCCGTGTGGAAAATTATGGGCACCCAGAGTTTAGAAAGGGAACAATAAACTCCAGGTCAGTCATGTGACTGGCGTGAGCAAACAAAAACAGTTTTCTTTAAAAAGAACAAACAAAAATAATTTGAAAGAAATCTGCAATGCCTTTTGGAAAATGAAACTACCATAAGGCCTCCCACCACACACAATGCAAACGCACAATTGGATGAGATTTCTCCTTATGATAGTCAAACATGCTTGATACGTGAAAACCTTTTGATATTGTTATGAATGCATAGTGCAGAAAACATTTTGAAAGTATAATATTAATCGTAGCCAGCATAGACATTTCGTACTATGCCTACTATAGCTACCAATTAAACGGTGGGTCATCTGTAACGACCCGTAATTTTGCTACTTCGAAAATGAGAGATTTCATTCAATTTAAATTTAAAAGGAGTTTAAATCTTAAATAAATATTTTATATATAATAACAATTATCTATTCTTATAGTTAATAAATTAAAAAAGTATAAATTTGGATTTTGAAACAAATCGACAAAAGTTAAGTTTTGTTAATAATATATAAAGGCTTAAATAAAGGGATTTAAATATTTATTTAAAAAGGTAAATCTTATTTAAAAAATCTAATAAAGATAATAAAAGTATGTTAAAAGATTTGAAAGTATGTTAATAATCGTTTTACAAAAATAACCAAAATTTATCGCATTTTGTCAGTTTTACAAACACTGTAAAATTAGAGATTTTGATATTCACTAAATATGATTTTAAAATACAAAGAGACTTGTTTTACATTATTTAAAGAAGTAAAAAGTTCATTTTAAAGTTTGGTGTACTTCAATATATAGCTTAATAAAAACGTTAAATTTTGACTGTAAACTTTGTCGTCAAAATACGTCGTTTTCAACCAAAACAAGTTGTCGACAAGTTGTTGCAACTTGATACATTTCCGAACTTATAAATGCAAGTTTACAAACTATATAAACATTATACATTTATCACTAAAAACAAAAAGAGCATACTTTTGAAAATAATTACATAAATGTATAAAAAGTAAAAAGTAATGATTTGACAAAAGAGCGTAAAAGTAAACAAATAAAACAACATCATTACATATCTTTCTTTTCTATTACACATGATGTAACATATACACCTAAAATTCAAACAAATGGAAAAGTGAAAAGAAAGCTAAATTAAGTTATTAATGACACATACATACATACATTTAATACACATCAAATCAATATAAAGTCTTCTCTTTAAATACAAAATTCAAGAAAGAAAAGTAAGTAATCATTCTAAACTTTCCATCACCATTAACGCTTAAGTCAT
Organism: Allium cepa; assembly: GCA_030765085.1. Lineage (NCBI taxonomy): Eukaryota > Viridiplantae > Streptophyta > Magnoliopsida > Asparagales > Amaryllidaceae > Allium > Allium cepa. The sequence continues at coordinate 362,231,567 of CM060934.1, read as the reverse complement.
GTCACTTATGGAAAAGGAGCAAAATTATTTTTTAACATTTTGAAGTGTAAGAAAAGAGGCAAAATCATTTCATAAGTACATAAATCAAATCCAAACATCATTTCTTAAGTACAAATTCAAATCAAATCATTTCTTCTCCATTAAGAAAATGTCAAATCAAGGGTAGAAAAGTAAATTAAAAAGTCAAAAAAGTAAAGAAGGGTATTTTAGTCATTTGCCATCCAAAGCTCAAATATAAATATGCATCCATACCTTTCATTTTTCACACTTCATTCTCTACCTTCTTCTACACTTTCTCCTTCTTCTTCACCTCCATTTCCATGGCTTCCCACCTCTTTATTTCCAAACTATCACCTCCATACTCCAAAACCATCACCTTACGTCACCTTACACAAGCCAAACTACCACCTACCCATCTCCTCCTCACCCAAAACCCATGCCTACCCTTCCCTATGCCGTAGGCCGAGCACACCTAGCCAAGCCTGAGCCCTAAGGACCCAAACCCGAACACCCAAACCCCCTAGGCCGAGCACACCTAGCCAAGGCCGAGCCCTAAGGACCCAAACCCGAGCACCCAAACCCCCTAGGCCGAGCACCACACATTCCTACCCTCTCCAACACGCCTAAACCCCAAGCCGAACCCTCCTCTTTAATAAACAAAGAAAAGAGAAAGAAAGGAAAAAAAGAGAAGGAAAGGAAGCGGTAAAGGCGAGGCGTTGGAAATAGCGCGTTAGCGAGAGACGGAATTCTTACGTTAAAGTTTGACGGAGTGGATATGAAGGTGAGAAATTCTCACTGCTTTTTAAATTATGTTGGTTATCATGCTTAATTGTTATATTAAATAATCACTATTTAATGATATGAATGTTTGATTGAATGTTTGAATATGTTGGATAATCCGTAGTAATATTTTGACATTTACCGCATGGAAAATATTGATGTTATATGGATGTTGTATGGTTGTTATGATAATTTGGATATCAAATTTCCATTAGTTAAGTAATCACTTTGTTTAGTAAGACCATATTTTAGTAATATGAGAAATTATGGAAAAATAAGTCTCTTTTCATTTAAAAGTGAAATTAAAGTTAAAATGAAAGAGAATTTGAAATTTGAAGTGAATCGGATTTGAAAAGGATAGCTAATTAGAAATTGAAATTTAGATGAATAGTAAAATTGAAATTTAAATCGATTTTGAAAAAGTGAAGTTTAGTTTGATATCGAATGGAAGTTTAAATTGAGATTAGATTTGAAATCTAAGTTTTAAATGTATTTAATTTAAGACTAGAATTGAAATTGAGTTGAAATTGGAATTTAAAATTTAATATTAAAATAACGGGAATATAATAATATTATAATATGGTAATAGTGAAAATATATTTTAAATACTTTAAAAGGCGAAAATATTGATTTAAAACGATTTATAATGATTTTATAATTGTTGAAATTAAATTTGAATAGATTATTTCAAATATTGAAAAATAAGTTAAAACTGGACGTGTCGCGCAACGGTAGTTCGCGATCTCGCGACGAAAAGTTCAAATGAATGTGTAGAGTGAAATATAGCTCGGAATTCTTCGAGATAAGAAAATTCCGGACTATTATATCCATATCTTATAAATGGAGAAAGAAAATCAAAGTTTCGATAAGTAGATTTTGAAATAAGCCCAAATCAATTTTCTACAAAAATCGCGCTAGTGCAGTTTAGTGACCAAAACAGAAAATCTATTTAAATGAATGTTTTTAATTATGGAAAAATATGGAATAAATTTGATAAATATATTTAAATGATTTAAAAGAGATTTGAATTAGAAAATATGAATTATCGATTGTTTAAAAGTTGTTTTAATCAAATAAGCTTATACGGCACTTTCCGTAGCACTTTTATGTTGCGAATTGTATAACTTTTGGAATATGAGTTTAAATGTAACGCCGTTTCCCAGAATCAATTGTGAATGTTTTAAAAAAGGATAATTTAGCGTTTTGAAAGATAATTTGGAATATTTATAAGCAATTCCAAAATAAAGTTGAAAATCTGAGTATGCGGAAACGACTAGTACATTTGTCCCGCCTGTGAGTTCTGGGAAGATAAAACAAGGTGTTTAACTAAGGTTAGGGATGGAGCAACCAGTGACCTGAACTTACCTGGCCTATGTTTTCTTTTCTTAGGCGAGGGGTGGAGCAGATCGAAGGGAAAGCCCGGATGCTCTTAAATAAGAAGATTGTATTAAGTATTTGAATTTAAAAGAAGATTGGTATTATCCAAAAGTTAAGCAATCTTCAAAATGAATGATTTCTACGATCCTATTTAATCAAAAATGTTTGTTAAGATTGATTTAGGGTTTATCGTAAACGATGTCTTAAATAACAATGTTTTTGACCCACCTAAAAGTTAAGAAATTTGGATCAAGAATTAAGTAAGGAAATTTGAGATATTTTCCAAAGCGTAAAATGAATTACTTAGAATTATCCTAAGTTAAAAGAAAGATATTTTGAAATCATTCGAAAAGAATTAAAGTGAAAAGAGACTTAATAAATCCTATATACTCATATTCACTTTTTATCGATGATTGGATTTCGAAGGAACCGGAGTCGGATTTGGTTAATTCCTATCCGAAAACCACTTTGAACCAATGTATACATTCGAACGTGAAGACTTGTTGAAGACGATGATTATTGAAGACCGTGGATCTTCATAGCGTGAGGACTGCTTGTTGACTTGCTCTGGGTAGCTCCCGTGTTATATATAGCAATGGTCTCCTCGTGATGGAGATTTTGCGAATTGCAAGGGCTTCTCGCCTAGTAATGGCCGAGGAAAGTACCTTCGGTTTGTCCTATTCCTGGACAACTTGTATGGACGTTTATCTGACATTGCATTTCTAACGATTACGTACATCGGTTTTTACAAACGTACATCAGTGATGGCGGAGAAGACAACTTCTCTTAGCTTAACACCCTCCTTGAGACATACGAGCTCAAAGGGTATTTTTGTAGAAGGCAATTAGTAGTTAACAGAAATTGCAATGTGGCATTCAAAGAAGTGATATGTGCTATGAGAAAAGGTAATTGTTTGCCTCAAGCCTCATCAAACCAGAAATGACCGAAGCAGGATTAGATGCAGCAGGGCTAAGTGGGTCATTCCCAATTAGGGTATGATCATCCCCTTCTAGATATTTTTCTTCCTGCTATGACGTTCGGGATGTTAATTAATGTGGTGTAGGCTAGAGCGCCCTCGATAAAGGTCGATAACGACCGAGGGATGACATATTCGGTACCATCTAGTTAAGAGGTGGGCTGGTCTTGTGTTGGTAGAGAAGCTTTGTGATGGTTTCTCGGGACATCCATCTAGAGGTGTACCCTTTCGGAAGGTAGATCCTGCGCCTGGTCATTTGTATGGAAATCCATTCTCCAATAAGAACCTACGGTTTTGTTGTAGAGCCTAGTATGCTGGAATTTAATAATGGTAACAATTTCAGCTAAGATTAATAAGTTTATTTGCAAATATTTTAAAAGAGATGTCATTAGAAATAATATCAAATGTTTTGATATAAAAGTGTTTTAGTTATCATAAGGTAAAAACCCGTCCGTGTTTATGTGTGGGCGTGGTCTTATGAGATACTCTTTATTTTCAAAGGATTTTATCCAAAGGCTGATATATGACACTGTCGTTTATTATTGAGTTTTTCTCACGCTGGTTTATCAAGCCTGATCCGGGTATTCTCAATACTCGGGTCAGATCCGAGTAGTTTCAGGACAATCGAAGACAGTTGGAGTTTCCAGAGGAGAGCTGGAGATATTCATCGACGTATGAAGATATTCGTTTATCGGCTTTGCTTAGTGTATTTTGTTTGATGTTTGTCAGCAATTGTAAGGGCAGGTTTTATAACTGTCCAAGCTGAATTTAGGTTAGACTCTGATATATGTATTTAAAAGTTTTCCGCTGTAAAAATATTTGTTCAATATTATATGTTATTCCATTCGTGTGAGATTCTGTTCTGTCTACTTTTCTTTATCACCCTTAAAGATCTGTCTTTTCGTGCAATTTGAGTTAGACATGTGTGGTTTATTGTCGATTCAAAGGGTACGGGAAAACGGGCCTTTACATTTGGTATCAGAGCTGAAGGTTAAGCGAGAACCTTGGCTCTGTTATGGGTAAAGTCTCATCAGAGATAGGATTAGTAATATCCTAGGATGAGTAACTCGTTAGAGATAGGGTTAGTAACACCCTAGAATGATTTATGAGAGTATTATATATATATATGAGCGCATATTTGTTAATTTTATAAAAGTGATTTTGTTTTAAAGAAATTGGTAAATGAAATAATTTTACCTTGGGTTTATATTATAAATATTAAAAGGGATATTATTATTTTTGGGTTAAAAAATTGAGGATTGATTGTGATTTTTGCTTAGTAAAACTAAAATATGAATATCTTGTGATTAGAATTGCACAATTTGATTATAAGATATTCCATATAGAATCAACTTGTTGAAAGATAGAATTTAGAACTTTAATCATATACCCTTAAGTATTTAGTATTAAGAAATAATGTTGATTAAGTGATTATCATAATGATGGATTTAAAAGCTAAGTACAAATATCTTGTGAAGTAAAATTCACAATTTGACTATAAGATATTTGATGATAATATTGAAGCTAGAAGTTGTAATTAGAGAAAGTAAAAAGGAAATGCATACTTAGACAATTTCTTATTAACAAGATAGGAAAAAGATAAACCTAAGTTGAGACTTTTTACTAAATATACTATAAAAGGACAAGTTCTATAACTTATAAAGGAGTTAAGTTAATTTGAAATTTAGGCACTTTGACTAGATTAAAATCAAAGTGAAATTTAGGAACAAAAGGTATAAGAAATATCATCCTAATATAAAAATTTGAATTAGTGATACATTTAGGGTAACATTTGTAATTCAAAATGAAGTAAGATTAGAAGAAGATAATTTTGAAAAATATGGTTAGTAGTTTGATTGCTGGATGAAAATGTTTAAGTAACAAATACCATGTGAATTAAGTTTGACAATTTGACTATAAAGTATTTGATGTATTTAAGATTAAGAAATTTGATTTAGAAAATGGATAGGTAAATAAGTTAAGTAAGTTAATCATAGAATCAGTAAGAAAAAAAAGTGTACACTTAGTAAAATTGTCTTATTAATATATGGATTAGATAAATAATTTTAGTTAAATTGAAACCTTAGGTAAAGAAAACTAAGGATTGAGTTTTATAACTTATTTATTTAGAATAATAGAATTCCACATTTGTTGAAGACCCTAATTAAAGTAATGATGGTTTTAATATTAGGGATATGTATATATACTCTTAGGAAGTAAAGGTATATTACACAAGTTTAAGTCATATTTGTATGCTTAAGTAATAATGGATTTAGTAAATGGTAAATGGTTGTGAAATAAAGTTGGATTAAAAGAAGTTTTGAAGGAATGTATTAGGTAAAGATGAATGTGACTATGTATATAAGTTAAACATAGATCATTTCAGCACATAAATTTTGATCTAAGTTTTGAGTAAAGAACTTTGAGGTGTTTACACCAATCGGAGAAAGAATTTATCACTCGATTCTTGGCGGCGAGCATTGATAAGAGTATATGATTATGTACTCAAGTTTTCTATCATAGTTGAGAGCTATGCAAGGAAAGCAAGGGTTTGTGATTAGGAAGTCTGATCAAAGTCCGTACTAGAAAATCGAGGGATCGATACTAGTTCAAAAGAAAAGTTGTGGATTCAAATAATAGATCGAATCAAATATCACATATAGTGTAACAACCCTAGATTTTTGTATATTATTTAAATTGGACTTTCTTTTATTTTTAAATTAATTTTATTTCAAACATTTCATTTTTAAATATAAATTTTGATTATTAAGTGATTTATAGTTCAAACTAGTATAATTTGAATATTTTACTGTAAAGTGAACTTCTGGTCAAACTGTTCAAACTTTGACTTTTAAACTTCAAATTTAAATTATTTTAAATCTTAGATTTTATATTTTATTATGAAAATAGATGAAATAACTTGAACACTGCTTTTCGTTTCGTTGAAAACGGAGTTAAACTGCAAAAATTATGTACATTTCAATTTTGAGTGTAATTTGATTTATTTAACAATTTTGTCTATTTTAAATTATATAAATTATATTTTTCTTTGTCATATTTTATTTTATTTTATGTTAATATGTTATTGTATGTATATTTTTGTCCTTTATTATTTTTAAAGTGATAATATAATTTTTCTAAAGTTTATTTGAATTTATTTCAATTTATTAAGTCTGGTTTCCATTTTTCTGGTATTTTCTTTATTTAAATTATATTTAACTAAAATTTATTTATTCATTTTGTGAATGCATTTTTATTTTTATGTTATTATGTTTGTTATAAATTTTTTTCCAAGTCCATATAATTTTTCTAAAATTTATTCCATTATTTTCAAATTTTTCTAGTCTAGTTTGCAGTTTTGTGCTATTTTCTCATTTTAACCTTATATAATTAATAAATATTTACATATATTTTTATATTTTGTTTCATTTTCGAAATTTTAACTGAAATAATTATTATTTTCCAAAATTTAATCTTATATAAGTAAATTAAAAAAAATTGAAAGGTTTTGTGACTCTTTATTTGCCTTAGTCCTTTTGCATTCTTGTCTTTTCATTTCAACCATTACTTGTAATTACTATTGGCTGACCTTATCTTTTCTTCAGCTGACTTCCTCACTTCATTTTTCACGTTAATTCTCACATCCAACCTGAAAAAAAATGTCGGCCTCTCCCTTGTTCAAAAATTTGGTAAAAACTCCCTTTCTTTTTCATGTTTCTTTGTTTTCTTCTTTGTTTTACATGGATTTGCCTTGCCTTCACCCCCTTCTTTGGATCAGCCTGCTCTCATCCACCACCTAGGCCGCCTCCATCACCATCCCCTCTGACCAACACCTCCTCCAGCCCCTTCCCATGCCATAGCCGAGCCCTTTGTGATGAAGAACCACCATAGTTTTGAGCAACATCTCATATGTATGCAAGCAGAGCACACCTAGGCCTAGCACCACCTCTTTCAACCATCTGGGCCGACCAAAAACCATCACCACTGGCCTGATCTCGACCTAACACACCTCTGCACACCCTCACCTGACCATACCTGAAGTGGCCATGCCCTCCATGCCTTGGCCGAGCCATAAGATGCCTTGAAACCCTTGCTTTTGCCTTGTAACATTAGCCTCTTGCCTCACAAACTTGTGCACCACTTTCTCTAGGCTAGGCCGACCAGTTTCAATCCATAACCTGATCCAAATACATACTTTGGCCGTGCAAACCTGATCCATAGCTGAATCATAGGTGGTAGAAAGCAAGTGCAATGGTTTTGGTTTTGTTTTATTCAATCCATTTCTAACATTGTTTAAGTATATCCTGTTTTGAAACTTATGTTTTATATATTTGTTTGTCTCATGTATCTAAGGAGATTTATCTTTGGCTCTCCCACTCAAATCATATTCGTGTTGTCGTGCCTTTAAAGATTCTGTGTTGTGTGTTTTGGTAGTCATCTCCAGCTTAAACATGTGAGTACATCTCACCAGACAAGTTATACTTATATAAGTAATAAACTGATCACACTTGAATCTGTAATGCACATCATCCTGTTTTAATTGCCATATTATATTCATATGATGTTCACACCTGTATTTACACCTGCTATATCATATGTCACTGTTATTTCATGCTATTCTGTATATTTTATCAGTTTATCACACTGCAAGTTCCCTGTAGATTAGAATCACTATGGGTTGAAATGATACATACCCGAACGGACTTTAGAATAAGGGAAAATCGTTATGGGCTGAAATGATAGGCCTGAGCGATTTTCATTTTATTTCATTTACTTGGGACTGCGGGTTTGAAATGATAAAACCCGGATTTTCTTTGTAAATTACGGGTTGAAATGATACATTACCCGTATCACTTTACCTAGGCTAGAAAATTATATACAGACCCGTAGTCAAAATATATTTTTCTAAAATTTTTAAAAATATGTTTGAAATGTAAATATTATAATATTTTGATTTAAAACATAATTAAAAATGATTTTTGTAAAGTATTATTGATTTTTTTGGAAATTTATAGGTTAAATAAATTATGGAAAAGTTAGAAAATTTAAATGTAAGTTATTTTTGAAATTTTGATTTAATTATAATTGGATGGAAAGATATGATATTTTGGTGTATTAAAATTATTTGAAATGTGGTTTTGGAAAGATATGATATTTTGATATAATAAAATGATTTGAAATGAAGTTTTGGAAGGATATGATATTTTTGATATATTAAAATGATTTGAAATGTGGTTTTGGAAAGATATGATATTTTGGTGTATTAAAATGATTTGAAATGTGGTTTTGGAAAGATATGATATTTTGATATATTAAAATGATTTGAAATGTGGTTTTGAAAAAGATATGATATTTTGATATATTAAAATGATTTGACAAGAATTTCTAGAAAGATATGATGTTTTGAAATGGTTTGGAATTAATTTAATCTTTATTTTGATAAAGATTTGGATTTGAAATGATAACCTATTTTGAAGTATAAACATTATTTTAAAAGTTATAACTACGGGTTATAATAACGATTGGTTGGCAAAGAGACCGGGATCGGATATCTGGCATACTCTCTGTCGATACCGAAAACCACTTTGACAACCGTGTACGCGGTGGAGATTCCAGAATGAAGTAGGATGGTGGCGACGTTCTTGAGGTATATTACGTGGAACCAACTCCCGTGAGTTGGCATAAGGTGGCTAAAACAGGAGCGATCTCGGGCCAAGTGAGGTCATTCCTCCTATCGGACACATTCCTTCGATACTATACTCTTACTGGTGATTGATGAGATGGCCATCCTCCGATTTTGATATGGGAGTGTGTTCCGAGGTGGGCGTATGTGGCTGCTGCGTTACCACCAGCCCGTGTGCGTAATTGGTATATCTACCTTGGCATTGCCTTGTGTGCCATGTCACCTACCATACCGAGCCTTTACTACGAGTTTGTTTTTCTCCCGTAGCCCATGTGGTATCCTCTGACAGTCACCCGGAGTGGAGATGGCATGATATTGGATGGACTACTGGGACTATTATGTGTGAAGGGTGATATGGGTAGCCCGGAACGCTATTTAAAAGTAAGTTTATTTTACAGTAGACATTATTATAATAGCGAAATATTACTACATAGTAAATAGTTTAACGGATCCTTAAAGGATGGGCGGTCTCAGGCATCCTTTAAGTTACTTGTACCTTATTACAGTTCACTTGAGTTGGTTTATATTATATAAGTATATATTGTCCTGACTCGAGTGTTTGTATTTTCTATTTACGCTCGGGTCAGCCTGAGTTATTCACAGATTTGGATTCCACTTTCTGGAGATTGGAATCGCTGGAGATTATCTGCTTATCTAGTTTTATCTATTCCAGTTCTGTTGTTCTATCCAGCTTGTACTTGGTTATCATCTTGAGACTTCTGTTGTACTTTATTTATTCTGTTGTATCTTATTTAACTCTGAAATTTATATAGTAGCTTCATGAACTACTATTTCTTTTACTTCCGCTGCATTATTAAATACTCTGTGTCTGTGATCTGTGATTTTATTTACTGTATATTCTGAGATTTGCCAAATTTTATTTACAATGCGGTATTTTGAGCAATTCAAGTCCGACATGTGCGGATGCGAATGGTTGAAAATTTCGGGTTGTTACAGTTGGTATCAGAGCTTTGGCTTTGAGGCAAAACTTAGAATGTAGGGTAAATTTAGTTACAGAATCGCTTTCATCCAAACTTGAATCTCTTCCTCTTTAGTTCAAATTTCATTTGAATTTTGGAACGTTCCCTGCGGTCCCAAAATTCATTCGTGTCCCTCACTATTCATCTCCTTTTGATTCTGGAGTATCCCATAACTCCACTTCGAATGAGCTTTGTAGTGAAATGGCGGTCCCGCCAATCTAAAAAAAAAAAATCATTTGTAAAGGGTGAAAACTCCTTTACAATTTGCATCAATTCATCAGAGATATATATCTATCCTTGGTTTAGATGTTAATATCTTTTGTTTTTCGAAACTCTATCTATTGAGATCGAATGTAGATTTATCCTAGAAAATCCACATCGATCTTATTCTTTAAGTCACGGTTGACCCGGTTAAGCTTGCCCGTGATTTATTTAAGCTTATCTACCTCCCTATTTGGTTATTCAATCATCCTATCTTTTGTTTCCAATCTACCTTCCAAACATTTTGAATTGTACTTGTAAATCAATATTAATTATTTGTTTTATATTGTGTTGTTTGAGTTGTTGATGTTGAATTGGGTTTCCGATTGATTCGTCTGATCAACGCCATCAATAAGATTTCTAAAACACTTTGACAGAACAAACTGACACAATAGTATTTTAAAATTTGGTTAATAAATTTTGATATAAGTAAATTTATGGAACTTAATAAATTGATTTAAATTAATCATTTGAAATGATAATACTTGATTTATCATTTATTGTTCCATAATTGAATTTATAAATAGTTGTTTATAAATTGATTTGGGAACTGAAATGAATTTAAAACAAGAATTTGAGAATTTAATTTCCGATGGTTTCAAACCTTGTGTTTTCAAGTTTTAAAAGGATATCTTATTTAAAGCATTTTGAATAGAAATTTGTTTCCAAAGAATTTTAAAAGTTAAAGAAATGTGTGCTCTTCTCTTTGTCGCTGGAAAATAATTTCGGTGATGAACCGCGGCATCATCGACTTTCATTTTCGAGTTTCGAAGTGAGACCGTTATACAGTCTTGCTACAGCTTTGTTTTGGGAAATTTAATTGATTTGAATTTCTAAAATAAGACTGGATTTATAATATATATATATATATATATGATTTAAATATGATTTGACTTATTATGTTTATATATTTATTTATCCCTAAATGGTTTGAAGGGAATCAGAAAATTAATTCTTAAATTTTATTTTAAAGAATCATTTCAATTATAAAAAGAAAATCAAAATTTTAGATAGATGATTCAAACTTGAGATGAGGAAATTAGAAAGTTTTATTTGTATAATACAATTGCATTCAAATTTAACTTGCCTTAATTTCAAAAGTTAACAATGTAATTGGATAATATACAATATAAAAAACTTTATAAATAAAATTTGAGCGATTATAATAAATTTTATACACTTAAATTTTAGTTATAAAAGATTGACAGAGGTAAATATAGAAAAAGGGGTTAATTGAATAATTTACAATATAAATGATGTTAAAGGAATCAAAAATAAATTAAAACAGTTATAATAAATGTAAGTATCTTAACATAGGTGATAAAACATATTGAGAGGAATAAATTTAATTTTATTTAGGAATAAAGAAGAATTAAATTTATTATGTACATTTTTGAGTATAATAAATGATGATTTTTCAAATCCATGATTTTTGAAAATTGTTAGTTTAAGAGAATTGAATGATAAGATAATGAAATTAGAAATAGTTAAGATTTATGTAACTTGTATAAAAATATAAATAGAATAAAAAAAAATTAGAAAAAAAAATTAATTATCAACTTAAGTTGAAACCATGGAAATTCCAAACCTATTATCTTATTTTGTTTTTCAAACTTATCATCTTATTTTGTTTTCAAATTGTCTTTAGTTGTCCTTATTTTCCTCATCTTGTTATAGACTGTTATAGGCATCTATCTATAATCTTTTTGTTTAGAAATATTTCTATAATCTTTAATAATCTTTGGTACTCATTTTAAATCTGAGCACTGCTTTTCATCCACAGACCGTCGGTCAAGCGGAAAGAGTTAATCAGATTCTAGAGGATCTTTTCGTGCTTGTGTTCCTGATTTTGGAGAATCTGGGGAAGATCATCTCCACCTTGTGAAACATACCTATAACAATAGTTATCAGGTGTAATTTAAATCTCCTTGTCATCTTACCTTAATCTTATTTCACTCCATCTATTTCTGTGCTTTCCCGTACCTCATTCCATTTCGAGGACGAAAAGTTTTGAGTGGGGGAGAGTGTAACAACCCTAGATTTTTGTATATTATTTAAATTGGACTTTCTTTTATTTTTAAATTAATTTTATTTCAAACATTTCATTTTTAAATATAAATGTTGATTATTAAGTGATTTATAGTTCAAACTAGTATAATTTGAATATTTTACTGTAAAGTGAATTTCTGGTCAAACTGTTCAAACTTTGACTTTTAAACTTCAAATTTAAATTATTTTAAATCTTATATTTTATATTTTATTATGAAAATAGATGAAATAACTTGAACACTGCTTTTCGTTTCGTTGAAAACGGAGTTAAACTGCAAAAGTTATGTACATTTCAATTTTGAGTGTAATTTGATTTATTTAACAATTTTGTCTATTTTAAATTATATAAATTATATTTTTCTTTGTCATATTTTATTTTATTTTGTGTTAATATGTTATTGTATGTATATTTTTGTCCTTTATTATTTTTAAAGTGATAATATAATTTTTCTAAAGTTTATTTGAATTTATTTCAATTTATTAAGTCTGGTTTCCATTTTTCTAGTATTTTCTTTATTTAAATTATATTTAACTAAAATTTATTTATTCATTTTGTGAATGAATTTTTATTTTTATGTTATTATCTTTGTTATAAATATTTTTCCACGTCCATATAATTTTTCTAAAATTTATTCCGTTATTTTCAAATTTTTCTAGTCTAGTTTGCAGTTTTGTGCTATTTTCTCATTTTAACCTTATATAATTAATAAATATTTACATATATTTTTATATTTTGTTTCATTTTCGAAATTTTAACTGAAATAATTATTATTTTCCAAAATTTAATCTTATATAAGTAAATTAAAAAAAATTGAAAGGTTTTGTGACTCTTTATTTGCCTTAGTCCTTTTGCATTCTTGTCTTTTCATTTCAACCATTACTTGTAATTACTATTGGCTGACCTTATCTTTTCTTCAGCTGACTTCCTCACTTCATTTTTCACGTGAATTCTCACATCCAACCTGAAAAAAAATGTCGGCCTCTCCCTTGTTCAAAAATTTGGTAAAAACTCCCTTTCTTTTTCATGTTTCTTTGTTTTCTTCTTTATTTTACATGGATTTGCCTTGCCTTCACCCCCTTCTTTGGATCGGCCTGCTCTCATCCACCACCTAGGCCGCCTCCATCACCATCCCCTCTGACCAACACCTCCTCCAGGCCCTTCCCATGCCATAGCCGAGCCCTTTGTGATGAAGAACCACCATAGTTTTGAGCAACATCTCATATATATGCAAGCAGAGCACACCTAGGCCTAGCACCACCTCTTTCAACCATCTGGGCCGACCAAAAACCATCACCACTGGCCTGATCTCGACCTAACACACCTCTGCACACCCTCACCTGACCATACCTGAAGTGGCCATGCCCTCCATGCCTTGGCCGAGCCATAAGATGCCTTGAAACCCTTGCTTTTGCCTTGTAACATTAGCCTCTTGCCTCACAAACTTGTGCACCACTTTCTCTAGGCTAGGCCGACCCGTTTCAATCCATAACCTGATCCAAATACATGCTTTGGCCGTGCAAACCTGATCCATAGCTGAAGCATAGGTGGTAGAAAGCAAGTGCAATAGTTTTGGTTTTGTTTTATTCAATCCATTTCTAACATTGTTTAAGTATATCCTGTTTTGAAACTTATGTTTTATATATTTGTTTGTCTCATGTATCTAAGGAGATTTATCTTTGGCTCTCCCACTCAAATCATATTCGTGTTGTCGTGCCTTTAAAGATTCTGTGTTGTGTGTTTTGGTAGTCATCTCCAGCTTAAACATGTGAGTACATCTCACCAGACAAGTTATACTTATATAAGTAATAAACTGATCACACTTGAATCTGTAATGCACATCATCCTGTTTTAATTGCCATATTATATTCATATGATGTTCACACCTGTATTTACACCTGCTATATCATATGTCACTGTTATTTCATGCTATTCTGTATATTTTATCAATTTATCACACTGCAAGTTCCCTGTAGATTAGAATCACTATGGGTTGAAATGATACATACCCGAACGGACTTTAGAATAAGGGAAAATCGTTATGGGCTGAAATGATAGGCCTGAGCGATTTTCATTTTATTTCATTTACTTGGGACTGCGGGTTTGAAATGATAAAACCTGGATTTTCTTTGTAAATTACGGGTTGAAATGATACATTACCCGTATCACTTTACCTAGGCTAGAAAATTATATACAGACCCGTAGTTAAAATATATTTTTCTAAAATTTTTAAAAATATGTTTGAAATGTAAATATTATAATATTTTGATTTAAAACATAATTAAAAATGATTTTTGTAAAGTATTATTGATTTTTTTGGAAATTTATAGGTTAAATAAATTATGGAAAAGTTAGAAAATTTAAATGTAAGTTATTTTGGAAATTTTGATTTAATTATAATTGGATGGAAAGATATGATATTTTGGTGTATTAAAATGATTTGAAATGTGGTTTTGGAAAGATATGATATTTTGGTGTATTAAAATGATTTGAAATGTGGTTTTGGAAAGATATGATATTTTGATATAATAAAATGATTTGAAATGAAGTTTTGGAAGGATATGATATTTTTGATATATTAAAATGATTTGAAATGTGGTTTTGGAAAGATATGATATTTTGGTATATTAAAATGATTTGAAATGTGGTTTTGGAAAGATATGATATTTTGATATATTAAAATGATTTGAAATGTGGTTTTGAAAAAGATATGATATTTTGATATATTAAAATGATTTGACAAGAATTTCTAGAAAGATATGATGTTTTGAAATGGTTTGGAATTAATTTAATCTTTATTTTGATAAAGATTTGGATTTGAAATGATATCCTATTTTGAAGTATAAACATTATTTTAAAAGTTATAACTACGGGTTATAATAACGATTGTGTGACGCCCCACCTCTATACCCACGCTAGCCAAGAACACTCCGGAGTAGTGCTGTCAACTAGCACGGAGAATGAGGCTGTTGAGGAGCGACCATCCATGTAATTGCTTATCACACGATGGCTATAAATAATCTTCGGAAACAAACATAGAAATAATCATATCACAAATCAGTCACAGACATCCATATCACAAAGGCGGAAGAAGATATGAATGTATAACTAACACATGAAAGTGTACATCAGAGTAGTGGTCAGTAAGTTCCACGATAATACAAAAGAATAGCAACACGTGCTATACAAAAGAATACAACTATGAGTCTATATCTCAAGTGTATACAACAAAAACTGCTAATCTAAACATTTAGCCAAAAGTCAGAGTGATGAATCCCTGGGAAGAGGTCAAGCAGAAGCACCTGTAACATCTCGGTCTGACCCGAGTATTATTTAAGAAAATAATAAACGGATCAGTCTAGCTATAAATATCAGATGACATGATATAACATAAAAGATATGGCATAAACATAAACATCCATAACGACATACCACTATAAGTATGTAAATAATGATCAACAGAAGATCAATCAATAAGAGATAATCAATATCACAAGAATCTTCTCAAAGATTCGAAGAGGGCATCATATCCTAAACTTGTACTCATGACAAGTCAAAGAGATAAATTCCAGAAATCAACACAAGAAATCCAGAAATCATAAAAAGGGAAAGAGGCCTATCACATGACGGTCCGAAGACCATGGGGAGCTACCCCACATGTGTGAGTGGAATCACACAGATTGAGGTCAAGACTAACCAAAAAGCAGAAAGGTATGTGTGAATGGAATCACACAAGTGGTGTCTAGTCTAACCTTGCAATGAAAGAGACATCGCGCAATTGCTAGTCTAATTCATAAAGCGATCATCAAGATCAACGAGAAGTCTCAATTACACTAAGCTAGTAAATATAGAAGTTTAGCTTCATGTCCCATAACCACTTGCTTAACTTAAATATTTACGAACAAACTGTAAATCTTCACTAATAAAATTGTCACAAGAGGTTCAATCGAACAAGTCCAAGAATTAACCGACGAAGTGAACGCAAGTGTTTCATACCACTTGTTTTACTAAGTCGTTTAATTAGATTTCTCATCCGAGTGAGGTAAAGGCTTGTATATACTAATAGATTGGAAAACGGTTTAAGAAAAGAGCTTTGTTATTAAAAATAGAGTTGAAATTGTTTGTTAAAAAGTTTTGATATTTACTACTAGTATTGAAACCTTTATATTATAAAGTGACAAAACACAGAAGCAATTGTAGAAACAATCAGTCACAAAAATCGCATACGGAGATGTGAATAAAATCCAAGGAAATCAGCTCAATGTTTTTCAGATAAGATCCCCTACGGAGGGGGGGTCCAGGGGGGTGGCAACCCCCCAAGGTGGGGGTGCGGGGGCAACGCCACCGCTTACGGGGTTCGACCTGCCCGGTCAGGTCGCGGGGGTCCAGGGGGCAGCGCCCCCGGCGGGGTGCGGGGCAGCGCCCCGTCCAAAACGGTACGACCTAGTGAAGACAAGCAACCTAGTGAAGACAAGCAACCTAGTGAAGCCAAGCGACCTAAGGGGCCATGCGACCTAATGGGTCATGCGACCTAAGTTTAAAAAGGTGGGCGACTTAACAAAGTGGCCGAGCGACCTAACTGGAGCAAGTGGCCATAGGTCATGCGACCTAAAGGTAAGCGACCTATCACGGTCAAGCGACTTAAGGGATAGGACCGACCGACCTAACGACCTAGGCAAGGTCGACCGACTTAATGGTTGCGAACTAAAAATACAACAGGGTCGAGCGACCTAGTGGGATGCGCGACCTAAGAAGGTACGCGAGCTAAGGGTGAGCGACCTAACAAGGTCGTGCGACCTAAGTGGTCACAATGCCAAGCGACCTAAGGACTTAAATACTCGCGACCTAGCGCGTGCATCGGCCGAGCGACCTAAAGTGATGCGCGACCTACGACCTAGCAGGATCGAGCGACCTAGAGCCGCCTTGTGATATAAGGTCGAAAACGACCTAATTCCGAGGCTAACGACCTAACGCTGCAGGGGGGATTTAAGGCCAGAAACGACCTACGACCTAAAGTGAAACAACCTAACTCCGAAGTGAAGATTCAAGGCAGTGCGACCTAGCGCGATAACACGCGAGCGACCTAAGGGTTAGGTCGCGAGCGACCTATACGCGAACGACCTAAAGTCCAACGACCTACGACCTAAATCCGAGGCGAACAAAATATGCAGGCCGTGACTTTTCCACGCACGCGAGCTAATGATTCCGAGCGACCTAACCTAGGAAGAGCGACCTAAGCTCAGGAAATTCACCAAACAACTAAAAAATGGAGTTTTTCGCCAATCCAATCCAAATCAAATGCAAATGTACATGCTAAAGTGATGGGGAATCATTCCTAACAGTCCAATATAGTTATAGACTAGAATTGTGAGATAAAAATCTCACCTTTGCACCAAACATCAACGAAAATGAAGTTTTAAGCAAGCAAGAATCAATCCTTCTTCTATCTAAGCACAAGAAGCTTGAATCCAATGTCTTCTTCTTGAATTTGGAGTAGAAAGATGGATTGCAATTGAATTTGAGTTTTGGAATTTTAATTTCCCATTCCCTCCACCATTAATGCCAAAGCTTGATTAGTTAGGAAATTTATGAAGAGTGAGGAGAAGAGGGTTGGAACTTGGGCTTAATAGGCTAAACTAACCCAAAGTCCAAAGCGGGAAAAGTTAGTGAAATTTCACTAACTCCAAACCTATCGATGTTTATACTTAAAAAAGTTGTAAACGACATTTCGAACTCAATGGAAGTGGTCTCGAGTCCTAATTCGACCGTTTGCAAAAAGTAGCTTTTCGGACCAAAATCCGATTAACGAGTTAATATTTAAATAAAATATTTAAATACAAACTTGATAAATATGCGGGTTGTTACAGACTCCCCTCCTTAAAGAAATTGCGTCCTCGCAATATATATATAAGATGGAAATAAAAAGTAACAACCATAAAAGCATATTAACACAAGAGGAATTTTGAAATAAGAAGTTCACCTCAAGGAGTAGGAGTAAGCAAGTCCGGATGTGTACGCTCGATGAATTCTCTGGATTCCCAAGAACAATCCTTAGGATTTGAGGACCATTGAACCTTCACAAGCGGAACATCTTTATTCCGAAGTCGTTTAACCTCAGAAGCTATAATTCGAATAGGATGCTGCTCATAAGTTAAATTCGGCGAAACTTCAATTTCTTCCACAACAGCAGGCTCAAGAATAGAATCGGAATCCCGAAGGCATTTCCGTAATTGAGAAACGTGAAATACATCATGCATAGCAGAAAACTGAGCCGGCAATGCAAGGCGATAAGCCATGGAACCAATACGTTCAGTGATAGGAAATGGCCCAATATATCGAGGCGCTAACTTCCCCGATCGACTGAAACGTACAACACCCTTCATAGGTGAAACACGAATAAAAACAGGATCCCCAACAGAAAATTCTAATTTCCTTCTTCGATTATCGGCATAGGATTTTTGTCTACTCTGGGCTTCTTTCATCCTATGCCGAATAAGTTCAATCTTTTCTGTGGAATCACGAATAAAGTCTGGACCTAGAACCAGCTTCTCACCGGCCTCAAGCCAACAAGAAGGAGATCGGCATGGCCTTCCGTAGAGTGCCTCAAAAGGTGCCATACCAATACTAGATTGGAAGCTATTATTATAGGAAAATTCTACAAGTGAAATATGATCTTCCCAACTTCCACCAAAATCAAGCACACAAGCACGAAGAAGATCTTCAAGAGTTTGATTTACACGCTCGGTTTGTCCATCGGACTGGGGGTGATAAGCGGTGCTAAAATTAAGCTTCGTTCCTAAAGCTTTTTGAAGACTCTTCCAAAATCCACTAGTAAACAATGGATCACGATCGCTAACAATAGAAGTAGGAACTCCATGCAATTTTACAATTTCCTTGACAAATAGTTTGGCCAAAAGAGGAACGGTTCGGTTAGACCGAACTGGAATAAAATGGGCGGATTTAGTAAGTCTATCAACAATCACCCATAAGCTATCATGACCCGAACGAGAACGGGGAAGGCCATCTATAAAGTCCATGGAAATTTGATCCCACTTCCAAATTGGAATTTCTAAAGGTTGCAATAACCCACCAGGCCTTTGATGTTCGGCCTTGACAAGTTGGCAAGTCATGCAACACTTAACAAAGTTAGCAATATCAGATTTCATTCCCTCCCAATAATAAAGTCGCTTCATATCAGCGTACATTACTACTACCAGGATGAATGGTGAATTTAGAACGATGGGAATCTTCTAAAATATCTTTACGAAGATCTCCAATATTTGGTACGATAAGTCTACCAAATTTTCGAATGCCGCCACAAGAATCAATATCAAAGTCTTTCAAACCTTCAATATCAATTTTATCCTTAACATTTTTGCCAAGAAGAGCCAATTTAGAATCTAGCCCTTGAGCTTCAAGAATGCGGTCTAAAAGAGAAGGATGAGCCTCAAGGCTACATAAAACAAGCGATGAGCATAAATCGGATACGCGCTCTCGAATCTCACAAGTGGATAAGATCTCGAGATCGTTCCATTCGGATATCATCATAGAAACAACTGCTTGTTGCTTACGGCTAAGAGCATCGGCGACACAATTACCCTTACCGGGGGTATAAAGAATATCAAGATCATAAGGTGCAAGGAACTCGAGCCAACGCTGTTGACGTAAATTAAGTTCTTTTTGAGAAAATAAATATTTCAAAGACTTATGATCCGTGTAAAGAATAAATTTCTCTCCCAATAGATAATGACGCCACATTCGAAGGGCGAAAACAATAGCCGCGAGCTCTAGATCATGTGTGGCATATCTAGTCTCGGCCGGCTTCAATTGCCTAGAAGCATAAGCAACAACACGTTCTTTTTGCATAAGAACGACACCCAAACCAACGTGACTAGCATCGGTATAAACAACAAAATCTTGATTCCCCTCGGGAATAACAAGAATAGGAGCATCGGAAAGGAGTTCTTTCAATTTCTGAAAAGAGGCTTCACATTTGTCCGACCAAATGTATTTAACTCCCTTCTTAGTCAAGCCAGTAAGAGGCACGGCAATCTTAGAAAAGTCTTTAATAAAACGACGGTAATAGCCCGCCAATCCGAGAAAACTACGAATCTCTGTCACACTCTCCGGTCTCTTCCAATCTTGAATCGCTTCAATCTTTGAAGGATCCACGGATATCCCGGATTCGGAAATAATATGACCGAGAAACTTCACACGAGATTGCCAAAAGTGGCATTTAGAAAATTTCGCCTTTAATTGATTACTCCTAAGTGTTTCCAATACAATCCGAAGATGTTTCTCATGTTCCTCCTCGGTTTTTGAATACACAAGAATATCATCAATGAATATGAGAACAAACCGATCGAGGAAATCTTTGAAAACTCGATTCATGAGGTCAAAGAAATAAGCTGGAGCATTCGTTAACCCAAATGGCATAACAAGCCATTCATAAGATCCATATCGAGTACGGAATGATGTCAAAGGAATGCTATCCTCAGCGATACGAAGGTGATGGAAACCGGTAGCCAAGTCCAATTGTGAAAAGACCTTAGCACCACTAAGCTGATCGAATAGATCATCAATCCGAGGTAAAGGATATTTATTTTTAATAGTAAGATCGTTAAGCTTGCGATAATCAACGCAGAGCCTCAGAGTACCATCGGATTTCTTTACGAAAATAGCCGAAGCTCCCCAAGGCGAGGAACTAGAGCGAATAAATTGTCTCGTCTCCAACTCAGATAATTGTTTACGCATCTCCTCATTTTCCTTATTGGACATGCGATAAGGAGGACGAGTAATAGGTTGAGCTCCAGAAACAAGATTAATTCTGAACTCAATTGCTCGTTTAGGTGGTAAACCTAAAACGGGCTCGAATATGTCGGAAAATTCACGAACAACATGAATACGAGAAATAATATCATCTTCATCATCATCATCGTTATCACGAGGATTTAAAGAATATAAAGATGCCACCAAACATGATTCTAAATCTTTAAGATTAACAGAAATCTGTTTAACAGATTGTGGATGTCGGAGATGAATAGTCCGCTCAGGACATAGGATATGGGCTTGATAACGGTTTAGCCAATCCATTCCCAAAATTATTCCAAAGCCTAAGTAACGCATGACATGTAAATCGGCTAGGAAAGAAAAATCGCAAAAAATAATCTCCACATCTTTACAAAGCAAACTAAGAGTTGCGGATCCACCAACAGGATTCGCAATTTTTAAAGATGTCATCAATGCAGTAACACTTAAGGAAAAAGTGTCTACCAGTTCCTTTGATATAAAAGAATGGGATGCACCCGTATCAAAGAGAACTCTAATAGGTTGATCATGAAATAAAATAATACCATCAAGAATGGAATGAGAAATACCTTGGCCACGAGATGTGTTGCCAGGGGCTTGAGCCACATTTAACTTTCCCTCATTCCTGCTTTTACGTTTGAGGCATTGATGTATAAAGTGATCTGGGCTCTTACAATAGCGACAAGATTTGGGCTTAGAGCACTTATTCGCATAATGATCCCCAGACCCACAGTTGAAGCAACTCGCACCACTAGGAGAAGGAGACTTTGCCGCAAGGGTAGCCTGCTTACCCTTTTTTTTGGGATAAGGACCCTTGAATTTGTTTGGCCTCTTCTTGTTGTTGAAGTTTGGTTTAGCGCCTTCCACTTCAACATCACTCTCTCTATCAGCCTCTTCAAGACGAAGAGCGATATCGACGAGTTGATCAAATGCGACTTCTAGTTTCAGGAGCAGTGGCTTCTTAAGATTCTTATTTAAGCCATAAACGAACCTCTGGTTCTTCTTCAATGGGGTGTTGATGTATTCGACCCCATATTTGGAAAGCGACTCGAAGGCTGCGACGTAATCAATCACGGAGGATTGACCTTGAACAAGGTCTATAAAACGTCGAGCCAAGGTTACTTTCCCAGCTTCTGGCACAAACTTTAACTCGAAGCGTCCCTGAAATTGCTCCCAGGTGAGATCCGCTTCATTAATTTCTGAAGTAAGGAGTTCGTACCAGTCCAATGCTCTCTCCTGGAGCATGCTGGAAGCCACCTGAACGCGGTGGAGATCGATAAGGTTCATGCGAGAAAAGATTCGATCGCATGATTTTAACCAAGCCTGGACCTCGATGATATTTTCCGAACCTTTGAAGGGCTTCCCACCCAAGTTGGTGTAATCGCTGCACAAGCGTGCAAATCCCGACTTTGGGTGAGTAGGTTCCGGGTTAGCTCCAGCTGCTTGAGCATTAGTTACTAAATCAAGAAGCTGTTGAGCAGTCATAAAAACTCCATCCGGAGGAGCAGCACCAGATGATGCAGTTCTGGGACGGCCTGGTCTAGACATTCTCTTCCTTAAAGAAAGAAAGAAGAGAAGGAAGAAGGTTATTTACCAATGAACATCAAGCAATCTTGATAGATAAAACAAGGAATCATAAAGGAAATAGGATGAATCGGTACGAAGACTCGAATTAATCCTATGGTATGACTCCTAAGATAGACCTAGGACGATGATCCTTGTTAAGTTATTCTACATTGTTCCGAAGTTTGGCTCTGATACCAAGCAGTGACGCCCCACCTCTATACCCACGCTAGCCAAGAACACTCCGGAGTAGTGCTGTCAACTAGCACGGAGAATGAGGCTGTTGAGGAGCGACCATCCATGTAATTGCTTATCACACGGTGGCTATAAATAATCTTCGGAAACAAACATAGAAATAATCATATCACAAATCAGTCACAGACATCCATATCACAAAGGCGGAAGAAGATATGAATGTATAACTAACACATGAAAGTGTACATCAGAGTAGTGGTCAGTAAGTTCCACGATAATACAAAAGAATAGCAACACGTGCTATACAAAAGAATACAACTATGAGTCTATATCTCAAGTGTATACAACAAAAACTGCTAATCTAAACAGTTAGCCAAAAGTCAGAGTGATGAATCCCTGGGAAGAAGTCAAGCAGAAGCACCTGTAACATCTCGGTCTGACCCGAGTATTATTTAAGAAAATAATAAACGGATCAGTCTAGCTATAAATATCAGATGACATGATATAACATAAAAGATATGGCATAAACATAAACATCCATAACGACATACCACTGTAAGTATGTAAATAATGATCAACAGAAGATCAATCAATAAGAGATAATCAATATCACAAGAATCTTCTCAAAGATTCGAAGAGGGCATCATACCCTAAACTTGTACTCATGACAAGTCAAAGAGATAAATTCCAGAAATCAACACAAGAAATCCAGAAATCATAAAAAGGGAAAGAGGCCTATCACATGACGGTCCGAAGACCATGGGGAGCTACCCCACATGTGTGAGTGGAATCACACAGATTGAGGTCAAGACTAACCAAAAAGCAGAAAGGTATGTGTGAATGGAATCACACAAGTGGTGTCTAGTCTAACCTTGCAATGAAAGAGACATCGTGCAATTGCTAGTCTAATTCATAAAGCGATCATCAAAATCAACGAGAAGTGTCAATTACACTAAGCTAGTAAATATAGAAGTTTAGCTTCATGTCCCATAACCACTTGCTTAACTTAAATATTTACGAACAAACTGTAAATCTTCACTAATAAAATTGTCACAAGAGGTTCAATCGAACAAGTCCAAGAATTAACCGACGAAGTGAACGCAAGCGTTTCATACCACTTGTTTTACTAAGTCGTTTAATTAGATTTCTCATCCGAGTGAGGTAAAGGCTTGTATATACTAATAGATTGGAAAACGGTTTAAGAAAAGAGCTTTGTTATTAAAAATAGAGTTGAAATTGTTTGTTAAAAAGTTTTGATATTTACTACTAGTATTGAAACCTTTATATTATAAAGTGACAAAACACAGAAGCAATTGTAGAAACAATCAGTCACAAAAATCGCATACGGAGATGTGAATAAAATCCAAGGAAATCAGCTCAATGTTTTTCAGATAAGATCCCCTACGGAGGGGGGGTCTAGGGGGGTGGCAACCCCCCAAGGTGGGGGTGCGGGGGCAACGCCACCGCTTACGGGGTTCGACCTGCCCGGTCAGGTCGCGGGGGTCCAGGGGGCAGCGCCCCGTCCAAAACGGTACGACCTAGTGAAGACAAGCAACCTAGTGAAGACAAGCAACCTAGTGAAGCCAAGCGACCTAAGGGGCCATGCGACCTAATGGGTCATGCGACCTAAGTTTAAAAAGGTGGGCGACTTAACAAAGTGGCCGAGCGACCTAACTGGAGCAAGTGGCCATAGGTCATGCGACCTAAAGGTAAGCGACCTATCACGGTCACGCGACTTAAGGGATAGGACCGACCGACCTAACGACCTAGGCAAGGTCGACCGACTTAATGGTTGCGAACTAAAAATACAACAGGCTCGAGCGACCTAGTGGGATGCGCGACCTAAGAAGGTACGCGAGCTAAGGGTGAGCGACCTAACAAGGTCGTGCGACCTAAGTGGTCACAATGCCAAGCGACCTAAGGACTTAAATACTCGCGACCTAGCGCGTGCATCGGCCGAGCGACCTAAAGTGATGCGCGACCTACGACCTAGCAGGATCGAGCGACCTAGAGCCGCCTTGTGATATAAGGTCGAAAACGACCTAATTCCGAGGCTAACGACCTAACGCTGCAGGGGGGATTTAAGGCCAGAAACGACCTACGACCTAAAGTGAAACAACTTAACTCCGAAGTGAAGATTCAAGGCAGTGCGACCTAGCGCGATAACACGCGAGCGACCTAAGGGTTAGGTCGCGAGCGACCTATACGCGAACGACCTAAAGTCCAACGACCTACGACCTAAATCCGAGGCGAACAAAATATGCAGGCCGTGACTTTTCCACGCACGCGAGCTAATGATTCCGAGCGACCTAACCTAGGCAGAGCGACCTAAGCTCAGGAAATTCACCAAACAACTAAAAAATGGAGTTTTTCGCCAATCCAATCCAAATCAAATGCAAATGTACATGCTAAAGTGATGGGGAATCATTCCTAACAGTCCAATATAGTTATAGACTAGAATTGTGAGATAAAAATCTCACCTTTGCACCAAATATCAACGAAAATGAAGTTTTAAGCAAGCAAGAATCAATCCTTCTTCTATCTAAGCACAAGAAGCTTGAATCCAATGTCTTCTTCTTGAATTTGGAGTAGAAAGATGGATTGCAATTGAATTTGAGTTTTGGAATTTTAATTTCCCATTCCCTCCACCATTAATGCCAAAGCTTGATTAGTTAGGAAATTTATGAAGAGTGAGGAGAAGAGGGTTGGAACTTGGGCCTAATAGGCTAAACTAACCCAAAGTCCAAAGCGGGAAAAGTTAGTGAAATTTCACTAACTCCAAACCTATCGATGTTTATACTTAAAAAAGTTGTAAACGACATTTCGAACTCAATGGAAGTGGTCTCGAGTCCTAATTCGACCGTTTGCAAAAAGTAGCTTTTCGGACCAAAATCTGATTAACGAGTTAATATTTAAATAAAATATTTAAATACAAACTCGATAAATATGCGGGTTGTTACAGATTGGTTGGCAAAGAGACCGGGATCGGATATATGGCATACTCTCTGTCGATACCGAAAACCACTTTGACAACCGTGTACGCGGTGGAGATTCCAGAATGAAGTAGGATGGTGGCGACGTTCTTGGGGTATATTACGTGGACCCAACTCCCGTGAGTTGGCATAAGGTGGCTAAAACAGGAGCGATCTCGGGCCAAGTGAGGTCATTCCTCCTATCGGACACATTCCTTCGAAACTATACTGTTACTGGTGATTGATTAGATGGTCATCCTCCGATTTTGATATGGGAGTGTGTTCCGAGGTGGGCATATGTGGCTGCTGCGTTACCACCAGCCCGTGTGCGTAATTGGTATATCTACCCTGGCATTGCCTTGTGTGCCATATCACCTACCATACCGAGCCTTTACTACGAGTTTGTTTTTCTCCCGTAGCCCGTGTGGTATCCTCTGACAGTCACCCGGAGTGGAGATGGCATGATATTGGATGGACTACTGGGACTATTATGTGTGAAGGGTGAGATGGGTAGCCCGGAACGCTATTTAAACGTAAGTTTATTTTACAGTAGACATTATTATAATAGCGAAATATTACTACATAGTAAATAGTTTAACGGATCCTTAAAGGATGGGCGGTCTCAGGCAACCTTTAAGTTACTTGTACCTTATTACAGTTCACTTGAGTTGGTTTATACTATATAAGTATATATTGTCCTGACTCGAGTGTTTGTATTTTTTATTTACGCTCGGGTCAGCCTGAGTTATTGACAGATTTGGATTCCACTTTCTGGAGATTGGAATCGCTGGAGATTATCTGCTTATCTAGTTTTATCTATTCCAGTTCTGTTGTTCTATCCAGCTTGTACTTGGTTATCATCTTGAGACTTCTGTTGTACTTTATTTATTCTGTTGTATCTTATTTAACTCTGAAATTTATATAGTAGCTTCATGAACTACTATTTCTTTTACTTCCGCTGCATTATTAAATACTCTGTGTTTGTGATCTGTGATTTTATTTACTGTATATTCTGAGATTTGCCAAATTTTATTTACAATGCGGTATTTTGAGCAATTCAAGTCCGACATGTGCGGATGCGAATGGTTGAAAATATCGGGTTGTTACATATAGTATGATGTTTTGGGTCTGTCTACTTAGTAGTTGGATAGTTATCTCAAATAGTAGGCACTAAGATATAGTGGTTAGACTTATGTTTTGATATATGTATATTTATATAGACCTCAGATATAGTACATGCTCGGGACAGAGGATGATTTATGTGGATGTATGCATTAGTATCAGTATGGTTGTTTTTGGATGTATAGTATTGTTTGGTTGTTGTATATATTATCTTAAGTGTGCGGTATGCACTAGGATGGGTAAGATAGAAGTTTGAGTTGATGTATGTATATATAATCGTAAGTACGTGATAAGTACTCAGGTTAGTGTGGGAATCTCTATATGCATGTTTGGCATCATTTTTTTTAGTGTTGTTATGATATCGGTCTTCTTCTTTTCTATCATCAATAGAAATAAGTCAATTATTTGAGGAGATGAGTACGGGATAGATTCCTTTCTCTTTGATTTCATTTCGAGGACGAATTGCTTTTAAGTAGGGGAGAATGTAACGACCCGTAATTTTGCTACTTCGAAAATGTGAGATTTCGTTCAATTTAAATTTAAAAGGAGTTTAAATCTTAAATAAATATGTTATATATAATATAAATTATCTATTCGTATAGTTAATAAATTTAAAAAGTATAAATTTGGATTTTGAAACAAATTGACAAAAGTTAAGTTTTGTTAGTAATATATAAAGGCTTAAATAAAGGGATTTAAATATTTATTTAAAAAGGTAAATCTTATTTAAAACATCTAATAAAGATAATAAAAGTATGTTAAAAGATTTGAAAGTATGTTAATGATCGTTTTACAAAAATAACCAAAATCTGTCGTATTTTGTCAGTTTTACATACACTGCAAAATTAGAGATTTTGATATTAATTAAATATGATTTTAAAATATAAAGAGACTTGTTTTTAATTTATTTAAAGAAGTAAAAAGTTCATTTTAAAGTTTGGTTTACTTCAATATATAGCTTAATAAAAACATCAAATTTGGACTGTAAACTTTGTCGTCAAAAAACGCCGTTTTCAACCAAAACAAGTTGTCGACAAGTTGTTGCAACTTGATACATTTCCAAACTTATAAATGCAAGTTTACAAACTATATAAACATTATACATTTAGCACTAAAAACAAAAAGAGCTTACTTTTGAAAATAATTACATAAATGTATAAAAAGTAAAAAGTTATGATTTGACAAAAGAGTGTAAAAGTAAACAAATAAAACAACATCATTACATATCTTTCTTTTCTCTTACACATGGTGTAACATATGCACCTAAAATTCAAACAAATGGAAAAGTGAAAAGAAAGCTAAATTAAGTTATTAATGACACATACATACATACGTTTAATACACATCAAATCAATGCAAAGTCTTCTCTTTAAATACAAAATTCAAGAAAGAAAAGTAAGTAATCGTTCCCAAACTTTCCATCACCATTAATGCTTAAGTCATGTCACTTATGGAAAAAGAGCAAAATTATTTTTTAACATTTTAAAGTGTAAGAAAAAGAGGCAAAATCATTTCCTGTGTACATAAATCAAATCCAAACAACATTTCTTTAGTACAAATTCAAATCAAACCATTTCTTCTCCATTAAGCAAATGTCAAATCAAGGGTAGAAAAGTAAATTAAAAAGTCAAAAAAGTAAAGAAGGGTATTTTAGTCATTTGCCATCCAAAGCTCAAATTTAAATATGCATCCATACCTTTCATTTTTCACACTTCATTCTCTACCTTCTTCTTCACTTTCTCCTTCTTCTTCACCTCCATTTCCATGGCTTCCCACCTCTTCATTTCCAAACTATCACCTCCATACTCCAAAACCATCACCTTACGTCACCTTACACAAGCCAAACTACCACCTACCCATCTCCTCCTCACCCAAAACCCATGCCTACCCTTCCCTATACCTTAGGCCGAGCACACCTAGCCAAGGTCGAGCCCTAAGGACCCAAACCCGAGCACCCAAACTGTAACATTCGCCTTTTCGCACGATTTAAACAGACACACGTGCCGATTCAAAACATACGTAAGGGTGGATTGTTATGGGATAAATAAGAATACAGAGAAAGAAAAAACTAAACAGAATCTCACAGCGGAAGGATAAAGTATAATAATAAATATACAGTTCATAAATCTGTTTACAAAACCTTTGATTTTATTTATACCGTACATATCAGAGTACACATACCATATAACAATGCAGCGAAACAATATGAGTGTGGTACAATAATATAAATAATAGTAATACGAATCTTCGTCTTCGTCCTCCAGAGCTAAAACTTCAATCCTGAAACGCTCGGACTGACCCGAGCGAATTGAAAAGACAAAACACTCGAGTCAGAACTAAAAGATCTTATGTGAGTTAAATTTTTAGAAATAAATATGAGTGCAGTAACTCAAGAGATGCTCGGGATTTACATCTCCTAAGGATCCGTTAAACTATTTACTATGTAGTATATTTCGCTATTATAATAGTGCCTAATTGTAAAATAAACTTACTTTTAAATAGCGTTAAGGCTTTACATTTTCCACCTTAACACGTAAAATGCCAATAGTCTACACAGTACCGTAATACCTCCTGATCGGGAGGCTACCAGAGGATACTCCATAGGTACGACACAAATAGAAACTCGTAGTAAAGGCTCGGTATGGTAGGTAACACGGCACAACTAGGCAATGCCAGGGTAGATATACCAATTGCTATCCGGGCTGATGGAAACGCGCAGCGCGCAGCTACCGCCCACCACGAACAAACTCCGCCAAAATAAAAAAAAAATAAAGTGGCCACTGAATCAATCCAAAGTCAAAGTATAGTATCGAAGAGGAGTGTCCGATCAGAGGTATGACCTCATTGGCCCGAGAATCGCTCCTGTTTTAGCCACCTTATGCCAACTCACGGGAGTCGGGTCCACGTATTTACCTTACAGGAACGCCGCCACCAACCTACTTCATTCTGGAATCTCCACCGCGTACACGGTTAGGCAAAGTGGTTTTCGGTAACGACAGAGAGTATGTCCATATCCGATCCCGGTCTCTTTGCCAACCAATCGTTATTATAACACCGCGGTCATTTAAAAATAATTATACTTTTAAAACCAAAATAAAATATCCATTTAAAACCCATATAAAAACGATATCATTTTTATTCTTAAAACCCCAAATCAATACGATATCATTTTATTTTCCAATATATATTATTTCCAAAATCATAGGGTTTCCAAAGTAAAATATTTAGAAATCAAAACTCTTGAATATAATATTTCCAACTTATACTACCTTGAAAAAAACATAGCTTTGAAACAAATTTCCATCTCTTAAATGGTTAAATATTTAACTACTTTTATAAAACAAAATAGCATCTTTAGATTTTACAAATCAATTCTAAATATCGATTTAAACTTCCAAATACCATTTCAATTCTTATGGTTAAAAGCTTTAAATATTTCACCATTTCAAAAACAAAATTATTTGACAAACCCATATGTATCAAATCCAATTACTTATTATTTAGACCTGAAATGTTTACTTATTGAATTCAATATAATTTAAGTAAACCTTTAACTTCACATAACTGGAAAAAATTTCAATTTATTTAACTTGATATATTCATTTAAAACAACCTGATACTCATTTAAATCACTTTACACAAAATCAAGTTATAAATCATATCCTTTAAAAATTTAACTTTTATTTAAATTCTGATTTAACTTAATATTCAACTTCCAATTTTATTCTCATTTAAGTCAATAGAACTACCAGAAATTAAATTTTAATTAAATGCTTAATCGTATTTGATCTTAAAATCAAACTTCGGTTTATACTTCAAATCAATTTTTATACAAACCCTAAAACCAGAAAATTTCTATATATATATATATAGCTCTTATTAATGATCAAATCAAAACCCATAAACCATATATATATATGTATAGCTTTACAAACCATAGTAAAACATTTCCAAAAATAATTTTATATATTTACCGCGGTGCTTGTATAAAATTTTCTATGCTATGGTCAAGCGATACAGATGTTTATCATTTCAATCCGCAATTTAAAATAAAAAAATGCAGTTGTATATCATTTCAAACCGCAATCCCGAATGAAATGAAAATGCATGATGACTTGCAGTTTATACAATATAAATATAGCATCCATTCATCCAAATATCAATCATCAACCATTATTTGCAATCATCGTCCAATTTAAACCGTCATCGATATAGAGCATATAAATTATACAGGTAATAAATAACAGTTTATATTCAATAATAAATTTAATTACTATTAACTAGCAGTTTATATGCAAAATAAATTCTAACTGTAAATTTATATGCAATAATTAAAATAATAAACAGTTAAATAAATAAAAATGCGAATTAACTGAGAAGACGAATAAAACATGCCAAACAAATCATATATAAATTTCTACTCATATCTAAAAATCAATTTAACAAACATAAAATAATTTAGAAGTTGTGAGTGGGTTAAAACACTCACCTTTTGAATTTAAATTGGATTTAAATCCAATTTAAACCCAAAATTTCGCTGTCTCCAAATTCATCCAAACGAGCGTCAACAGATCTGAAATTTCAATACGATCCTAACAAAATAATCTCGCGTGAATCGGACACGGTATGTGAAAATTACACAAGTTAAACGTTAAAGAAATTGTATTGAAAATCAAATAAACTAAAATAAAGAATACCTCTCTTCGAGAACTATGACATATAAATTTTTCTGGAATTTTTAGAGGAGTTTGAATTTTTATTTATATTTTGGACTGTAATTGGATCTATAATTTTGCAGCCATTGGAAAAGAAGAAGTTGAAGAAAAGAACACACAGAGAAATGAAGATAGATGGAGGCTAGGGTTTACACAGCCTATTTATAGACAAAGTGAAAACGAATAGGTAGGCACGAATTATAAACGCGCAAAACGGTTGTTGGCCAACCAGAATATTTCATATTAATTGGATACGTTACGGATTAGTAAATAAATAAATTTCTTCCTCAAACATTTACATTGAATTTTAAACGTATTTACAAATATAAATTTAGACGCTTTATTTAAGTTTCAATATAATTTCATTAAATTTCAAATTCATAAATAATTTCCATTTTTAACTAGATTTCAAATTACCGTAATAATTATCTTAGATTCTTATTCATTCCCAATAGATTTAACTATTGTAAATCGACAAAGTTTACATACTATAAAATCCACATTCCTATGTATATATAGTTTTGAATTCCATACTATAAATATTTTATTAACATTTTGCAAATACATAAATTGGTATTGCACTGTTACTTAAATAAATAGCCTATACCAATCACTAATTAAATGGGTTACCAAATTTTGGATTGGTTAATAATTATTAATTATTGCTTCATTTCTTAATTATACACTTGCATGGGTTATGCTTGTCTAATTATATTCCCATATTAATTAATGTTCCCAACAAACAATAACCTTTCCTTAGACCCACCCATTTTACCAAATATTTCCCTGCAAATAATTCATTTTCCCATACATACTTCCATTTACACCTAAACTTATTATACCTCTTTATTTTCTCAAACAAATTACAATGATTAAACAAATTTAAATGAAAATTTGAGTTCATAGATTCATAGATTCAAATGTTTACTTTATTTCAATATCTACTAAACTTTGGAATTATAACATAGACTCCAAAATAAAATCCTCCACTCTAGTCATACAAGTCTTATTGAACTAAAATGTATCTACCCTATTTTTAGGTCTTGGTTCCTAATATCCACCCGTTTTGACTTAATTTAAAATAGCGTACAAATTACATTACCTTTAGTTGCAATAAATCCTATCATTGCCATTTATATTCCAAATGAATAAATTATTAATAGGTTACTTGAATCAGATTTACAACTTAACTTTAAATATTTGCAAATTTTGCCAGTTTGGATTACTTGGTAAATTTAGAATCCCTTAAACAACTTCCTACATAAATTTATTATAGAATAATTCAAAATTAACGTACAATTCCAATTTATGCAGCGATTACAACTTAAATTTCAAGGAATTTATTTATTTAGGTTTAAATCCTATTATTCACTAAAATTGTCATCCCATGTATACAATCCACATTGGTTTGTATTTATTCCATTTACCTCTTTAGTCATAGCGTAAATTTCTCATTAATACACATTAAAGTCCACTAAATTTCAACTGCCTCTTAATTTCCATTTATAAGTCTTAACACCCTAAATTTGACCACTTCTAACATGCAATTACTTCTCATATTAAACGTAACTTTTATTTAGTGTATTAACATTTATTTCTATTTAAATTTCATCAACCAAATTAAACATGTAACTTATAACTATTTCGTACAATCCAAATTATTACACCCATTGTCATATTCTGAATGGAGCCAGCATTTAATTACACAATTTATCTAAATTACATTAGGACAATATTTAATTCTCTTTGATAATATTAAATCCCCAATTTATTAAATGGAATCAATATATCTTTCTTTATATACTGTACGTCTAAATATCTTAATTATCAAATTTCAACTTATCCCTCAACCCCCAAATAACGTTATCAACAATCTTCATATTATAATTAATACTAACCTTTATTTCATCTTATAGAATCAACTATCTCTATTGACAAATTAACCTACCTTACTGCACAACTTAAGAAAATTAATTGCAAATATGATCTCACATTAGACTTCATAAATTATCAGTTGAAATCTACATAAAACCATTTATTTAATTAAAACCTTGCTATTATACATATTGACTCTTTACATGGAATTAGATTACATTCCTTAATTTCATTAAAACTTTATTTCTCACCTAAATCGCAAAATAGTAAATTTCAATTACTATAGAAATTTTATTTAAGATGAATTTGAATCCCAATCAATTGTTATTGCACTCCTTATTACATTAAATTACATTCAATTTACACATTTTAGAATTAAATTCAAATTACCTACAAATCTTATTTCATTCATTAGTGCCATCATTTACCACATTATTGCATGGTTTCATTTAATTATATTCATGCTATTCATGTTTCTATTAAACTTGCATACATACTTCCGTTATTATTTAATCAATTATTAACATTATGACCAAATCATCTAACAAAATTGTATAATTTTCCATTTATTAACATTCAGTTACTATTCAACATGTTTAATTCATTAGATGAATCAAATAATTACGCTTGATTTTCTCATTTGATTTTATAACCTAATATACCATTCATATTAAACCTATTTCATTCAATTCATACAAATTCAGCTAGATTAACTTTACTGTCTAGATTTTCATGCAGTTACTTTTAATAAATCGAATATTGCATTGGATAATTTTACTGCTTACCTTTCATATATAAAAAAAATTTCAAAGTGTACGCTCTCACTGCTACCTTTATTAGGATTTATTCCCTATACTAATATTTAGTTTTATTTACCCTTTATATTTCATCTCTTTTTAAATTAAATTACAAAATCTTAATTAAATTAATCAACTTAAATTGTCAAAATTTACGGGTCATTACATTCTTCCCCACTCAAAACTTTTCGTCCCCGAAAAGGAAAAAGAAGGGAAAAGAAGGATTTAGAATCTACATATCTTATTCAAAACATTACCTTATAAACAATTAAATTTACAGTATCTGTTACTTTTCTTAAAATATACGAATTTACAACATTATCTTTTTATACTTAAATGTATTAGAGTTTGGAGAACATTTCAAAATATTTCTAAGTCCAAAATTTAAATATCTAAGTAGTTTCAATCACTAATCATCCAAACTAATACAACAACCTTCAATTTCCTCGAACAACATACATACAATTACAAAACAACCATACAATCACACAAATCAAATAGTTATTTGGGTTCAAACTTGAAATTGTACGGAATGAAAAATAACTATCAAGTGCATCATTTACTCAACAGTCTTAGATGGAATAAATTATTTATTCATCCAACAATTTCAAATTTCCTTACCCAACCAAACATAAATCAAACAATAACCATTCAACCCAACAATCAATTTAACTTATTATAAATCTTTATTTCATACTTTAGTTGTATGATTTCCTTTCTTTCATTAATGAGTGATTACCTCATTTATTTTCATTTATTACTTACAATATTCAACTTCCATTTTAAAATGTCATGTAAGTTTCTTTTTATTGCATTCCATTTATGTATTTCTAAATTTTATTTATTTATTTCTCACAGTTTCATTTATTATAGAATTTCATTCTATTTATTTAAGTTTTAAAATCATCTAATTATAATACTTACCTTTAATTATGGTAAAATTTAAATTTACAACTTAAGTTTATAACAATAAATTCCCATTTATAACAACAAATTCATTGAATACTTTCATTATCTCAAGCTTTACTTGTAAGATTTCCCCCTTACATTTTCTTACTAACACTGTAACTTTTATTATATGGCAAGTTATATATATGCTTTAAGAATGTAAGTGAAAATTTATACAAGTTTCTTCTCAATTCCTTTTATTTTTTTAGTGGTTCATTAATTATATATTCGTTTTATAAGTTACAATTTCAACTTACTTTTACTTTCATTCATTTATTTAATGCTAATATTTAATAATAGTAACATTTTAATTACACCTAATTTGTAACCTTATAAAATCAATTCTAATAAATAAAGAATTTCCTTTATCCATTTACTAAGGTTTACAACCGTTTATTTCCTTTATTCATATTTTTTTTAGCTTAAAGGTTCAAATTTGCTACACTTAATTGTACTATTAATAAATCTGGAACTTAAGAACCAAATACCGGGTTAAATTTTAAATCATTTAAAATAATAGATAGATATCTACACTTAACTTATATATCAAATTATAATTAAAACGATAAAATTTTCTTAACAATGCTGCAGTAAATTACTACAGTGGCCTTCCCACTTCGAAACTCGAAAATGAATGTCGATGATGCGTGCACTCATCACCGAAATTATTTTCCAGTGACAGAGAGGAAAGAACAAAACTTATTTTCTCCAAAAATCTTCTTTAAAACAATTTTTCTTAAATTATATTAAATATTCATATCAGAAAATACTTATAACAATTATATTCCAAAAATTTTACGAAAAATTCCAAAACCTCGGATCTTAAGTCCAAAATTTCCAAATTTCATTTATCTTATTTTTAAATCTTATTTCTATCATTATTCAAAACCTTCATTACCTAACAACCAATCTATTACAACCAAGTATATATATTATTTTGAAAAATTATTTTATAGAAAATATAATAGGTAAAATTATTTCATTCATAAATATTATGTCGGTCTGTCCTATTAAGTGTTTAGAAACCCCTATTGATGTCACAGCGTCCCATGCACCAACCATAGTTTATAAATACAAAACGGAATAGATTAACACAATATAAAAACCTTTTTGTAACACTAACAAATACGCTCTCTCATATATACACACTCGGTGACTCCCATAGGGTACTACTACGCTATTAGTAAAGAGTCAAACCCCACAAAGCTAAGGTTTATCGCTAAACCAAAGCTCTGATACCAACTGTAACATCCACCTTTTCGCACGATTTAAACAGACTCACGTGCCGATTCAAACCATACGTAAGGGCGGATTGTTATTGGATAAATAAGAATACAGAGAAAGAAAAAACTAAACAGAATCTCACAGCGGAAGGATAAAATATAATAATAAATATACAGTTCATAAATCTGTTTACAAAACCTTTGATTTTATTTATACCGTACATATCAGAGTACACATACCATATAACAATGCAGCGGAACAATATGAGTGTGGTAAAATAATATAAATAATAGTAATACGAATCTTCGTCTTCGTCCTCCAGAGCTAAAACTTCAATCCTAAACGCTCGGACTGACGCGAGCGAATTGAAAAGACAAAACACTCGAGTCAGAACTAAAAGATCTTATGTGAGTTAAATTTTTAGAAATAAATATGAGTGTAGTAACTCAAGAGATGTTCGGGATTTACCTCTCCTAAGGATCCGTTAAACTATTTACTATGTAGTATATTTCGCTATTATAATAGTGCCTAATTGTAAAATAAACTTACTTTTAAATAGCGTTAAGACTTTACATTTTCCACCTTAACACGTAAAATGCCAATAGTCTATATAGTACCGTAATACCTCCTGATCGGGAGGCTACCAGAGGATACTCCATAGGTACGACACAAATAGAAACTCGTAGTAAAGGCTCGGTATGGTAGGTGACACGGCACAACTAGGCAATGCCAGGGTAGATATACCAATTGCTATCCGGGCCGATGGAAACGCGCAGCGCGCAGCTACCGCCCACCTCGAACAAACTCCCCCAAAATCAAAAAATAAATAAAGTGGACATTGAATCAATCCAAAGTCAAAGTATAGTATCGAAGAGGAGTGTCCGATCAGAGGTATGACCTCATTGGCCCGAGAATCACTCCTGTTTTAGCCACCTTATGCCAACTCACGGGAGTCGGGTCCACGTATTTACCTTACAGGAACGCCGCCGCCAACCTACTTCATTCTGGAATCTCCACCGCGTACACGGTTAGGCAAAGTGGTTTTCGGTAACGACAGAGAGTATGTCCATATCCGATCCCGGTCTCTTTGCCAACCAATCGTTATTATAACACCGCGGTCATTTAAAAATAATTATACTTTTAGAACCAAAATAAAATATCCATTTAAAACCCATATAAAAACGATATCATTTTTATTCTTAAAACCCCAAATCAATACGATATCATTTTATTTTCCAATATATATTATTTCCAAAATCATAGGGTTTCCAAAGTAAAATATTTAGAAATCAAAACTGTTGAATATAATATTTCCAACTTATACTACCTTGAAAAAAACATAGCTTTGAAACAAATTTCCATCTCTTAAATGGTTAAATATTTAACTACTTTTATAAAACAAAATAGCTTCTTTAGATTTTACAAATCAATTCTAAATATCGATTTAAACTTTCAAATACCATTTCAATTCTTATGGTTAAAAGCTTTAAATATTACACCATTTCAAAAACAAACTTATTTGACAAACCCATATGTATCAAATCCAATTACTTATTATTTAGACTTGAAATGTTTACTTATTGAATTCAATATAATTTAAGTAAACCTTTAACTTCACATAACTGGAAATTTTTTCAATTTATTTAACTTGATATATTCATTTAAAACAACATGATACTCATTTAAATCACTTTACACAAAATCAAGTTATAAATCATATCCTTTAAAAATTTAACTTTTATTTAAATTCCGATTTAACTTAACATTCAACTTCCAATTTTATTCTCATTTAAGTCAATAGATGTAACAACCCGCATATTTGTCGAGTTTGTATTTAAATATTTTATTTAAATATTAACTCGTTAATCGGATTTTGGTCCGAAAAGCTACTTTTTGCAAACGGTCAAATTAGGACTCGAGACCACTTCCATTGAGTTTGAAATGTCGTTTACAACTTTTTTAACTATAAACATCGATAGGTTTGGAGTTAGTGAAATTTCACTAACTTTTCCCGCTTTGGACTTTGGGTTAGTTTAGCCTATTAAGCCCAAGTTCCAACCCTCTTCTCCTCACTCTTCATAAATTTCCTAACTAATCAATCTTTGGCATTAATGGTGGAGGGAATGGGAAATTAAAATTTCAAAACTCAAATTCAATTGCAATCCATCTTTCTACTCCAAATTCAAGAAGAAGACATTGGATTCAAGCTTCTTGTGCTTAGATAGAAGAAGGATTGATTCTTGCTTGCTTAAAACTTCATTTTCATTGATATTTGGTGCAAAGGTGAGATTTTTATCTCACAATTCTAGCCTATAACTATATTGGACTGTTCGGGATGATTCCCTATCATTTTTGCATGCATGTTAGCATTTGGTTTGGATTGGATTGGCGAAAAACTCCAATTTTTAGCGTTTTGGTGAATTTTCTGCACTTAGGTCGTTCTGGCCATTTTTAGGTCGTTCGGAGTTAAGTCGTTCGTCCATAGGTCGTGAGTCGTTCACGAGTTAACCCTAGGTCGTTCTGGCCATTTTTAGCTCGTTCGGAGTTAAGTCGTTCGTCCATAGGTCGTGAGTCGTTCACGAGTTAACCCAAGGTCGTTCTGGCCATTTTTAGGTCGTTCGGAGTTAATTCGTTCGTCCATAGGTCGTGAGTCGTTCACGAGTTAACCCTAGGTCGTTCTGGCCATTTTTAGCTCGTTCGGAGTTAAGTCGTTCGTCCATAGGTCGTGAGTCGTTCACGAGTTAACCCTAGGTCGTTCTGGCCATTTTTAGCTCGTTCGGAGTTAAGTCGTTCCTCCATAGGTCGTGAGTCGTTTACGAGTTAACCCTAGGTCGTTCTGGCCATTTTTAGCTCGTTCGGAGTTAAGTCGTTCGTCCATAGGTCGTGAGTCGTTCACGAGTTAACCCTAGGTCGTTCTGGCCATTTTTAGCTCGTTCGGAGTTAAGTCGTTCTTCCATAGGTCGTGAGTCGTTTACGAGTTAACCCTTAAGTCGTGCAGCCCTTCAGTCACGCAACCCTTAAGTCGGTTACGAGTTATCCCGATAGGTCGTTGGACCCTTAACTCGTAGGTCGTTGGACCTTGTCTCGTTAGGTCGCTCCTGGCCTAACCCTTAAGTCGTGCAACTCTTAAGTCGTGCAACCCTTAAGTCGTGGAACCCTTCAGTCACGCAACTCTTAAGTCGGTCACGAGTTATCCTGTTAGGTCGCGACCTCTGTTAAGTCGGCCATGTTGGGTCGTGAGTCATCATTAGGTCGCGAACACCTCTAGGTCGCAACCACTAAGTCGCTTGACCCCTTAGACCCCTAGGTCGCAACCGTTAGGTCGCTCGACCCTATCCCTCTTAGGTCGTTAGACCCCCTTTTTGTCTTCACTAGGTCGTACCGTTTTGGACGGGGCGCTGCCCCCTGGACCCCCGCGACCTGACCGGGCAGGTCGAACCCCGTAAGCGGTGGCGTTGCCCCCGCACCCCCACCTTGGGGGGTTGCCACCCCCCCTCCATAGGGGATCTTATCTGAAAAACATTGAGCTGATTTCCTTGGATTTTATTCACATCTCCGTATGCAATTTTTGTGACTGATTGTTTCTACAATTGCTTCTGTGTTTTGTCACTTTATAATATAAAGGTTTCAATACTAGTAGTAAATATCAAAACTTTTTAACAAACAATTTCAACTCTATTTTTAATAACAAAGCTCTTTTCTTAAACCGTTTTCCAATCTATTAGTATATATAAACCTTTACCTCACTCGGATGAGAAATCTAATTAAACGACTTAGTAAAACAAGTGGTATGAAACGCTTGCATTTACTACGTCGGTTAATTCTTGGACTTGTTCGATTGAACCTCTTGTGACAATTTTATTAGTGAAGATTTACAGTTTGTTCGTAAATATTTAAGTTAAGCAAGTGGTTATGGGACATGAAGCTAAACTTCTATATTTACTAGCTTAGTGTAATTGACACTTCTCGTTGATCATGACGATCATTCTGATGATTTAGACTAGCAACTGTGCGATGTCTCTTGTTGCGAGGTTAGACTAGACACCACTTGTGTGATTCCACTCACACATACCTTTTTGCTTTTTGGTTAGTCTGGACCTTAATCTGTGTGATTCCATTCACACATGTGGGGTAGCTCCCCTTGGTCTTCGGACCGTCATGTGATAGGCCTCTTTCTCTTTTCTATGATTTCTGGACTTCTTGCATTGATTTCTAGAATTTATGTCATTGACTTGTTATGAGTATAAGTTTGGGGTATGATGCCCTTTCCGAATCTTTGAGAAGATTCTTGTGATATTGATTATCTCTTATTGATTGATCTTCTGTTGATCATTATTTACATATGTATAGTGGTATGTCATTATCGATGTTTATGTTTATGCCATATCTTTTATGTTATATCATGTCATCTGATATTTATAGCTAGACTGACCCGTTTATTATTTTCTTAAATAATACTCGGGTCAGACCGAGATGTTACAGGTGCTTCTGCTTGACTTCTTCCCAGGGATTCATCACTCTGACTTTTGGCTAACTGTTTAGATTAGCAGTTTTTGTTGTATACACTTGAGATATAGACTCATAGTTGTATTCTTTTGTATAGCATGTGCTGCTATTCTTTTGTATTATCGTGGATCTTACTGACCACTACTCTGATTTACACTTTCATGTGTTAGTTATATATTCATATCTTCTTCCGCCTTTGTGATATGGATATCTGTGACTGATTTGTGATATGATTATTTATATGTTTGTTTCCGAAGATTATTTATAGCCACCGTGTGATAAGCAATTACATGGATGGTCGCTCCTCAACAGCCTTATTCTCCGTGCTAGTTGACAGCACTACTCCGGAGTGTTCTTGGCTAGCGTGGGTATAGAGGTGGGGCGTCACAATAGAACTACCAGAAATTAAATTTTAATTAAATGCTTAATCGTATTTGATCTTAAAATCAAACTTCGGTTTAAACTTCAAATCAATTTTTATACAAAGCCTAAAATCAGAAATTTTCTATATATATATATATATATATAGCTCTTATTAATGATCAAATCAAAATCCATAAACCATATATATATGTATAGCTTTACAAAATCATAGTAAAAATTTCCAAAAATAATTTTATATATTTACCGCGGTGCCTATATAAAATTTTCTATCCTATGGTCAAGTGATACGGATGTTTATCATTTCAATCCGCAATTTAAAATAAAAAAATGCGGTTGTATATCATTTCAAACCGCAATCCCGAATGAAATGAAAATGCATGATGACTTGCAGTTTATACAATATAAATATAGCATCCATTCATCAAAATATCAATCATCAACCATTATTTGCAATCATCGTCCAATTTAAACAGTCATCGATATAGAGCATATAAATTATACAGGTAATAAATAACAGTTTATATTCAATAATAAATTTAATAACTGTTAACTAGCAGTTTATATGCAAAATAAATTCCAACTGTAAATTTATATGCAATAATTAAAATAATAAACAGTTAAATAAATAAAAATGTGAATTAACTGAGAAGATGAATAAAACATGCCAAACAAATCATATATAAATTTCTACTCATATCTAAAAATCAATTTAACAAACATAAAATATTTTAGAAGTTGTGAGTGGGTTAAAACACTCACCTTTTGAATTTAAATTGGATTTAAACCCAATTTAAACCCAAAATTTCGCAGTCTCCAAATTCATCCAAACCAGCATCAACAGATCTGAAATTTCAATACGATCCAAACAAAAATAATCTCGCGTAAATCAGTCACGGTATGTGAAAATTACACAAGTTCAACGTTAAAGAAATTGTATTGAAAATCAAATAAACTAAAATAAAGAATACCTCTCTTCGAGAACTATGACATATAAATTTTTCTGGAATTTTTAGAGGAGTTTGAATTTTTATTTATATTTTGGACTGTAATTGGATCTAGAATTTTGCAGCCATTGGAAAAGAAGAAGTTGAAGAAAAGAACACACAGAGAAATGAAGATAGATGGAGGCTAGGGTTTACACAGCCTATTTATAGACAAAGTGAAAACGAATAGGTAGGCACGAATTATAAACGCGCAAAACGGTTGTTGGCCAACCAGAATATTTCATATTAATTGGATACGTTACGGACTAGTAAATAAATAAATTTCTTCCTCAAACATTTACATTGAATTTTAAACGTATTTACAAATATAAATTTAGACGCTTTATTTAAGTTTCAATATAATTTCATTAAATTTCAATTCATAAATAATTTCCATTTTTAACTAAATTTCAAATTACCGTAATAATTATCTTAGATTCTTATTCATTCCCAATAGATTTAACTATTGTAAATCGACTAAGTTTACATACTATAAAATCCACATTCCTATGTATATATAGTTTTGAATTCCATACTATAAATATTTTATTAACATTTCGTAAATACATAAATTGGTATTGCACTATTACTTAAATAAATAGCCTATACCAATCACTAATTAAATGGGTTACCAAATTTTGGATTGGTTAATAATTATTAATTATTGCTTCATTTCTTAATCATACACTTGCATGGGTTATGCTTGTCTAATTATATTCCCATATTAATTAATGTTTCCAACAAACAATAACCTTTCCTTAGTCCCACCCTTTTTACCAAATATTTCCCTGCAAATAATTCATTTTCCCATACATACTTCCATTTACACCTAAACTTATTATACATCTTTATTTTCTCAAACAAATTACAATGATTAAACAAATTTAAATGAAAATTTGAGTTGATAGATTCATAGATTCAAATGTTTACTTTATTTCAATATCTACTAAACTTTGGAATTATAACATAGACTCCAAAATAAAATCCTCCACTCTAGTCATACAAGTCTTATTGAACTAAAATGTATCTACCCTATTTTTAGGTCTTTGTTCCCAATATCCACCCGTTTTGACTTAATTTAAAATAGCATACAAATTACATTACCTTTAATTGCAATAAATCCTATCATTTCCATTTATATTCCAAATGAATAAATTATTAATAGGTTAATTGAATCAGATTTACAACTCATCTTTAAATGTTTGCAAATTTTGTCAGTTTGGATTACTTGGTAAATTTAGAATCCCCTAAACAACTTCCTACATAAATTTATTATAGAATAATTCAAAATTAACGTAAAATTCCAATTTATGCAGTGATTACAACTTAAATTTCAAGAAATTTATTTATTTAGGTTTAAATACTATTATTCACTAAAATTGTCATCCCATGTATACAATCCACATTGGTTTGTATTTATTCCATTTACCTCTTTAGTCATAGCGTAAATTTCTCGTTAATACACATTAAAGGCCACTAAATTTCAACTGCCTCTTAATTTCCATTTATAAGTCTTAACACCCTAAATTTGACCACTTCTAACATGGTATTACTTCTCATATTAAATGTAAGTTTTATTTAGTGTATTAACATTTATTTCTATTTAAATTTCATCAACCAAATTAAACATGTAACTTATAACTATTTCTTACAATCCAAATTATTACACCCATTGTCATATTCTGAATGGAGCCAGCATTTAATTACACAATTTATCTAAATTACATTAGGACAATATTTAATTCTCTTTGATAATATTAAATCCCCAATTTATTAAATGGAATCAATATATCTTTCTTTATGTACTATACGTCTAAATAACTTAATTATCAAATTTCAACTTATCCCTCAACCCCCAAATAACGTTATCAACAATCTTCATATTATAATTAATACTAACCTTTATTTCATCTTATAGAATCAACTATCTTTATTGACAAATTAACCTACCTTACTGCACAACTTAAGAAAATTAATTGCAAATATGATCTCACATTAGACTTCATAAATTATCAGTTGAAATCTACATAAAACCATTTATTTAATTAAAACCTTGCTATTATACATATTGACTCTTTACATGGAATTAGATTACATTCCTTAATTTCATTAAAACTTTATTTCTCACCTAAATCGCAAAATAGTGAATTTCAATTACTATAGAAATTTTATTTAAGATGAATTTGAATCCCAATCAATTGTTATTGCACTCCTTATTACATTAAATTACATTCAATTTACACATTTTAGAATTAAATTCAAATTACCTACAAATCTTATTTCATTCATTAGTGCCATCATTTACCACATTATTGCATGGTTTCATTTAATTAATTCATGCTATTCATGTTTCTATTAAACTCGCATACATACTTCCGTTATTATTTAATCAATTATTAAACATTATGACCAAATCATCTAACAAAATTGTATAATTTTCCATTTATTAACATTCAGTTACTATTCAACATGTTTAATTCATTAGATGAATCAAATAATTACGCTTGATTTTCTCATTTGATTTTATAACCTAATATACCATTCATATTAAACCTATTTCATTCAATT
The DNA here is from genome assembly GCA_030765085.1 of Allium cepa. Taxonomy (NCBI): domain Eukaryota; kingdom Viridiplantae; phylum Streptophyta; class Magnoliopsida; order Asparagales; family Amaryllidaceae; genus Allium; species Allium cepa. The sequence continues at coordinate 362,186,803 of CM060934.1, read as the reverse complement.
CATACAAATTCAGCTAGATTAACTTTACTGTCTAGATTTTCATGCAGTTACTTTTAATAAATCGAATATAGCATTGGATAATTTTACTGCTTACCTTTCATATATAAAAAAAATTTCAAAGTGTACGCTCTCACTGCTACCTTTATTAGGATTTATTCCCTATACTAATATTTAGTTTTATTTACCCTTTATATTTCATCTCTTTTTAAATTAAATTACAAAATCTTAATTAAATTAATCAACTTAAATTGTCAAAATTTACGGGTCGTTACATTCTTCCCCACTCAAAACTTTTCATCCCCGAAAAGGAAAAAGAAGGGAAAAGAAGGATTTAGAATCTACATATCTTATTCAAAACATTACCTTATAAACAATTAAATTTACAGTATCTGTTACTTTTCTTAAAATATAGAAATTTACAACATTATCTTTTTATACTTAAATGTATTAGAGTTTGGAGAACATTTCAAAATATTTCTAAGTCCAAAATTTAAATATCTAAGTAGTTTCAATCACTAATCATCCAAATTAATACAACAACCTTCAATTTCCTCGAACAACATACATACAATTACAAAACAACCATACAATCACACAAATCAAATAGTTATTTGGGTTCAAACTTGAAATTGTACGGAATGAAAAATAACTATCAAGTGCATCATTTACTCAACAGTCTTAGATGGAATAAATTATTTATTCATCCAACAATTTCAAATTTCCTTACCCAACCAAACATAAATCAAACAATAACCATTCAACCCAACAATCAATTTAACTTATTATAAATCTTTATTTCATACTTTAGTTGTTTGATTTCCTTTCTTTCATTAATGAGTGATTACCTCATTTATTCTCATTTATTACTTACAATATTCAACTTCCATTTTAAAATGTCATGTAAGTTTCTTTTTATTGCATTCCATTTATGTATTTCTAAATTTTATTTATTTATTTCTCACAGTTTCATTTATTATAGAATTTCATTCTATTTATTTAAGTTTTAAAATCATCTAATTATAATACTTACCTTTAATTATGGTAAAATTTAAATTTACAACTTAAGTTTATAACAATAAATTCCCATTTATAACAGCAAATTCATTGAATAAATCGAATATTGCATTGGATAATTTTACTGCTTACCTTTCATATATAAAAAAAATTTCAATGTGTACGCTCTCACTGCTACCTTTATTAGGATTTATTCCCTATACTAATATTTAGTTTTATTTACCCTTTATATTTCATCTCTTTTTAAATTAAATTACAAAATCTTAATTAAATTAATCAACTTAAAATGTCAAAATTTACGGGTCGTTACACAAACCCCCTAGGCCGAGCACACCTAGCCAAGGCCGAGCCCTAAGGACCCAAACCCGAGCACCCAAACCCCCTAGGCCGAGCACCACACATTCCTACCCTCTCCTACACGCCTAAACTCCAAGGCCGAACCCACCTCTTTAATAAAAAAAAAGAAAAGAGAAAGAAAGAAAAAAAAAGAAAAGGAAAGGAAGCGGTAAAGGCGAGACGTTGGAAATAGCGTTAGCGAGAGACGAAATTCTTACGTTATAGTTTGGCGGAGTGGATATGAAGGTGATAAATTCTCACCGCTTTTTAAATTAAGTTGATTATCATGCTTAATTGTTATGTTAAATAATCACTATTTAATGATATGAATGTTTGATTGAATATGTTGGATAATCCGTAGTAATATTATGACGTTTACCGCATGGAAAATATCGATGTTGTATGGATGTTGTATGGTTGTTATGATAATTTGGATATCAAATTCCCATTAGTTAAGTAATCACTTTGTTTAGTAAGACCATATTTTAGTAATATGAGAAATTGTGGAAAAATAAATCTCTTTTCATTTAAAAGTGAAATTAAATTTAAAATGAAAGAGAATTTGAAATTTGAAGTGAATCGGATTTGAAAAGGATAGCTAATTAGAAATTGAGATTTAGATTAATAGTAAAATTGAAATTGAAATCGGTTTTGAAAAAGTGAAGTTTAGTTTGATATCGAATGGAAGTTTAAATTGAGATTAGATTTGAAATCTAAGTTTTAAATGTATTTAATTTAAGATTAGAATTGAAATTGAGTTGAAATTGGAATTTAAAATTTAATATTAAAATAACGGGAATATAATAATATTATAATATGGTAATAGTGAAAATATATTTTAAATACTTTAAAAGGTGAAAATATTGATTTAAAATGATTTTATAAGTGTTGAAATTAAATTTGAATAGATTATTTCAAATATTGAAAAATAAGTTAAAACTAGACACGTCGCGCAACGGTAATTCGCGATCTTGCGCCGAAAAGTTCAAATGAATGTGTAGAGTGAAATATAGCTCGGAATTCTTCGAGATAAGAAAATTCCGGACTATTATATCCATATCTTCTAAACGGAGAAAGAAAATCAAAGTTCCAATAAGCAGATTTTGAAATAAGTCCAAATCAATTTTCTAGAAAAATCGCGCTAGTGCAGTTTAGTGACTAAAATAGAAAATCTGTTTAAATGAATGTTTTTAATTATGGAAAAATATGGAATAAATTTGATAAGTCTATTTAAATGATTTAAAAGAGATTTGAATTAGAAAATATGAATTATCGATTGTTTAAAAGTTGTTTTAATCAAATAAGCTTATATGGCACTTTTCGTAGCACTTTTATGCTGCGAATTGTATAACTTTTGGAATATGAGTTTAAATGTAACGACGTTTCCCAGAATCAATTGTGAATGTTTTAAAAAAGGATAATTAAGCGTTTTCAAAGATAATTTGGAATATTTATAAGCAATTCCAAAATAAAGTTGAAAATCTGAGTATGCGGTAACGACTAGTACATTTGTCCCGCCTGTGAGATCTGGGAAGATAAAACAAGATGTTTAACTAAGGTTAGGGATGGAGCAACCAGTGCACTGAACTTACCTGGCCTATGTTTTCTTTTCTTAGGCGAGGGGTGGAGCAGATCGAAGGGAAAGCCCGGATGCTCTTAAATAAGAAGATTGTATTAAGTATTTGAATTTAAAAGAAGATTGGTATTATCCAAAAGTTAAGCAATCTCCAAAATGAATGATTTCTACGATCCTATTTAATCAAAAATGTTTGTTAAGATTGATTTAGGGTTTATCGTAAACGGTGTCTTAAATAACAATGTTTTTGACCCACCTAAAAGTTAAGAAATTTGGATCAAGAATTAAGTAAGGAAATTTGAGATATTTTCCAAAGCGTAAAATGAATTACTTAGAATTATCCTAAGTTAAAAGAAAGATATTTTGAAATCATTCGAAAAGAATTAAAGTGAAAAGGATAAGTTCTATAACTTATAAAGGAGTTAAGTTAATTTGAAATTTAGGCACTTTGACTAGATTAAAATCAAAGTGAAATTTAGGAACAAAAGGTATAAGAAATATCATGCTAATATAAAAATTTGAATTAGTGATACATTTAGGGTAACATTTGTAATTCAAAATGAAGTAAGATTAGAAGAAGATAATTTTGAAAAATATGGTTAGTAGTTTGATTGTTGGATGAAAATGTTTAAGTAACAAATACCATGTGAATTAAGTTTCACAATTTGACTATAAAGTATTTGATGGATTTAAGATTAAGAAATTTGATTTAGAAAATGGATAGGTAAATAAGTTAAGTAAGTTAATCATAGAATCAGTAAGAAAAAAAAGTGTACACTTAGTAAAATCGTCCTATTAATATATGGATTAGATGAATAATTTTAGTTAAATTGAAACCTTAGGTAAAGAAAACTAAGGATTGAGTTTTATAACTTATTTATTTGGAATAATAGAATTCCACATTTGTTGAAGACCCTAATTGAAGTAATGATGGTTTGAAGATTAGGATATGTATATATACTCTTAGGAAGTAAAGGTATATTATACAAGTTTAAGTCATATTTGTATGCTTAAGTAATAATAGATTTAGTAAATGGTAAATGGTTGTGAAATAAAGTTGGATTTAAAGAAGTTTCGAAGGAATGTATTAGGTAAAGATGAATGTGACTATGTATATAAGTTAAACATAGATCATTTCAGCACATAAATTTTGATCTAAGATTTGAGTACAGAACTTTGAGGTGTTTACACCAATCCGAGAAAGAATTTATCACTCGATTCTTGACGGCGAGCAATATTGATAGGAGTTTATGATTATGTACTCAAGTTTTCTATCATAGTTGAGAGATATGCAAGGAAAGCAATGGTTTGTGATTAGAAAGTCTGATCAAAGTTCGCATTAGAAAATAGAGGGATCGATACTAGTTCAAAAGAAAAGTTGTGGATTCAAATAATAGATCGAATCAAATATCACATATAGTATGATGTTTTGGGTCTGTCTACGTAGTAGTTGGATAGTTATCTCAAATAGTAGGGACTAAGATATAGTGGTTAGAATTATGTTTTGATATATGTATATTTATATAGACCTCAAATATAGTACATGCTCGGGACAGAGGATGAGTTATGTGGATGTATGCATTAGTTTTAGTACGGTTAGTTTTGGATGTATAGTATTGTTTGGTTGTTGTATATATTATCTTAAGTGTGCAGCATGCACTAGGATGGGTAAGATAGAAGTTTGAGTTGATGTATGTATATATAATTGTAAGTACGTGATAAGTACTCATGTTAGTGTGGAAATCTCTATATGCATGTTTGGCATCATTTTTTTAGTGTTGTTATGATATCAGTCTTATTCTTTTCTATCATCAGTAGAAATAAGTCAAATTATTTGAGGAGATGAGCATGGGATAGATTCCTTTATCTTTGATTTCATTTCGAGGACGAAATGCTTTTAAGTAGGGGAGAATGTAACGACCCGTAATTTTGCTACTTCGAAAATGAGAGATTTCGTTCAATTTAAATTTAAAATGAGTTTAAATCTTAAATAAATATGTTATATATAATAACAATTATCTATTCTTATAGTTAATAAATTAAAAAAGTATAAATTTGGACTTTGAAACAAATTGACAAAAGTTGAGTTTTGTTAATAATATATAAAGGCTTAAATAAAGGGATTTAAATATTTATATAAAAAGGTAAATCTTATTTAAAACATCTAATAAAGATAATAAAAGTATGTTAAAAGATTTGAAAGTATGTTAATAATCGTTTTACAAAAATAACAAAAATTTGTCGCATTTTGTCAGTTTTACATACACTGTAAAATTAGAGATTTTGATATTAATTAAATATGATTTTAAAATATAAAGAGACTTGTTATAATTTATTTAAAGAAGTAAAAAGTTCATTTTAAAGTTTGGTTTACTTCAATATATAGCTTAATAAAAACATCAAATTTGGACTGTAAACTTTGTCGTCAAAAAACGCCGTTTTCAACCAAAACAAGTTGTCCACAAGTTGTTGCAACTTGATACATTTCCAAACTTATAAATGCAAGTTTACAAATTATATAAACATTATATATTTAGCACTAAAAACAAAAAGAGCTTAGTTTTGAAAATAATTACATAAATGTATAAAAAGTAAAAGGTTTTGATTTGACAAAAGAGTGTAAAAGTAAACAAATAAAACAACATCATTACATATCTTTCTTTTCTCTTACACATGATGTAACATATACACCTAAAATTCAAACAAATGGAAAACTGAAAAGAAAGCTAAATTAAGTTATTAATGACACATACATTCATACTTTAATACACATCAAATCAATGCAAAGTCTTCTCTTTAAATACAAAATTCAAGAAAGAAAAGTAAGTAATCGTTCCCAAACTTTCCATCACCATTAATGCTTAAGTCATGTCACTTATGGAAAAAGAGCAAAATTATTTTTTAACATTTTAAAGTATAGGAAAAAGAGGCAAAATCATTTCATAAGTACATAAATCAAATCCAAACATCATTTCTTAAGTACAAATTCAAATCAAAACCATTTCTTCTCCATTAAACAAATGTCAAATCAAGGGTAGAAAAATAAATTAAAAAGTCAAAAAAGTAAAGAAGGGTATTTTAGTCATTTGCCATCCAATGCTCAAATATAAATATGCATCCATACCTTTCATTTTTCACACTTCATTCTCTACCTTCTTCTTCACTTTATCCTTCTTCTTCACCTCCATTTCCATGACTTCCCACCTCTTCATTTCTAAACTATCACCTCCATACTCCAAAACCATCACCTTACGTCACCTTACACAAGCCAAACTACCACCTACACATCTCCTCCTCACCCAAAACCCATGCCTACCCTTCCCTATACCCTAGGCCGAGCATACCTAGCCAAGGCCGAGCCCTAAGGACCCAAATCCGAGCACCCAATCCCCCTAGGCCGAGCACATCTAGCCAAGGCCGAGCCCTAAGGACCCAAACCCGAGCACCCAAACCCCCTAGGCCGAGCACATCTAGCCAAGGCCGAGCCCTAAGGACCCAAACCCGAGCACCCAAACCCCCTAGGCCGAGCACCACACATTCCTACCCTCTCCTACACGCCTAAACCCAAAGGCCGAACCCTCCTCTTTAATAAAAAAAAGAAAATAGAAAGAAAGAAAAAAAAGAGAAGGAAAGGAAGCAGTAATGGCGAGACGTTGGAAATAGCACGTTAGCGAGAGACGGAATTCTTACGTTAAAGTTTGATAGAGTGGATATGAAGGTGAGAAATTCTCACCGCTTTTTAAATTATGTTGATTATCATGCTTAATTGTTATGTTAAATAATCACTATTTAATGATATGAATGTTTGGTTGAATGTTTGAATATGTTGGATAATCCGTAGTAATATTATGACATTTACCGCATGGAAAATATTGATGTTATATGGATGTTGTATGGTTGTTATGATAATTTGGATATCAAATTCCCATTAGTTAAGTAATCACTTTGTTTAGTAAGACCATATTTTAGTAATATGAGAAATTGTGGAAAAATAAGTTTCTTTCCATTTAAAAGTGAAATTAAAGTTAAAATGAAAGAGAATTTAAAATTTGAAGTGAATCGGATTTGAAAAGGATATCTAATTATAAATTGAAATTTAGATGAATAGTAAGATTGAAATTGAAATCGATTTTGAAAATTGAAGTTTAGTTTGATATCGAATGGAATCTTAAATTGAGATTAGATTTGAAATCTAAGTTTTAAATGTATTTAATTTAAGATTAGAATTGAAATTGAGTTGAAATTGGAATTTAAAATTTAATTTTAAAATAACGGGAATATAATAATATTATAATATGGTAATGGTGAAAATATATTTTAAATACTTTAAAAGGTGAAAATATTGATTTAAAATGATTTATAATGATTTTATAAGTGTTGAAATTAAATTTGAATAGATTATTTCAAATATTGAAAAATAAGTTAAAACTAGACGCGTCGCGCAACGGTAGTTCGCGATCTCGCGCCGAAAAGTTCAAATGAATGTGTAGAGTGAAATATAGCTCAGAATTCTTCAAGACAAGAAAATTCCGGACTATTATATCCATATCTTCTAAACGGAGAAAGAAAATCAAATTTCCGAGAAGTAGATTTTCAAATAAGTCCAAATTAATTTTCTAGAAAAATCGCGCTAGTGCAGTTTAGTGACCAAAACAGAAAAATCTGTTTAAATGAATGTTTTTAATTATGGAAAAATATGGAATAAATTTGATAAATCTATTTAAATGATTTAAAAGAGATTTGAATTAGAAAATATGAATTATTGATTGTTTAAAAGCTGTTTTAATCAAACAAGCTTATATGGCACTTTCCGTAGCACTTTTATGCTGCGAATTGTATAACTTCTGGAATATGAGTTTAAATGTAACGACGTTTCCCAGAATCAATTGTGAATGTTTTAAAAAAGGATAATTAAGCGTTTTGAAAGATAATTTGGAATATTTATAAGCAATTCCAAAATAACGTTGAAAATCTGAGTATGCGGAAACGACTAGTACATTTGTCCCGCTTGTGAGATCTACGAAGATAAAACAAGATGTTTAACTAAGGTTAGGGATGGAGCAACCGGTGCCCTGAACTTACCTGGCCTATATTTTCTTTTCTTAGGCGAGGGGTGGAACAGATCGAAGGGAAAGCCCGGATGCTCTTAAATAAGAAGATTGTATTAAGTATTTGAATTTAAAAGAAGATTTGTATTATCCAAAAGTTAAGCAATCTCCATAATGAATGATTTCTACGATCCTATTTGCTCAAAAATATTTGTTAAGATTGATTTAGGGTTTATCGTAAATGATGTCTTAAATAACATTGTTTTTGACCCACCTAAAAGTTAAGAAATTTGGATCAAGAATTAAGTAAGGAAATTTGAGATATTTTCCAAAGCGTAAAAAGAATTACTTAGAATTATCCTAAGTTAAAAGAAAGAGATTTCGAAATCAACCGAAAAGAATTAAAGTGAAAAGAGACTTAATAAATCCTATATACTCATATTCACTTTTTATCGATGATTGGATTTCGAAGGAACCGGAGTCGGATTTGGTTAATTCCTATCTGAAAACCACTTAGAACCAATGCATACGTTCGAACATGAAGACTAGTTGAAGACGATGATTATTGAAGACCGTGGATCTTCATAGCGTGAGGACTGCTTGTTGACTTGCTCTGTGTAGCTCCCGAGTTATATATAGCAGTGGTCTCCTCGTGATGGAGATTTTGCGGATTGCAAGGGCTTCTCGCCTAGTAATGGCCGAAGAAAGTACCTTCGGTTTGTCCTGTTCCTGGACAACTTGTATGGACGTTTGTCTGACATTGCATTTCTGACGATTACGTACATCGGTTTTTAAAAACGTACATCAGTGGTGGCGGAGAAGGCAACTTCTCTTAGCTTAACACCCTCCTTGAGACATACGAGCTCAAGGGTTGTATTTTTGTGGAAGGAAATTAGTAGTTAACAGAAATTGCAATGTGGCATTCAAAGAAGTGATATGTGCTATGAGAAAAGGTAATCGTTTGCCTCAAGCCTCATCAAACCAGAAATGACCGAAACAGGATTAGATGCAGCAAGGCTAAGTGGGTCATTCCCAATTAGGGTATGATCATCCCCTTCTAGATATTTTTCTTCCCGCTATGACGTTCGGGATGTTAATTAATGTGTCGTATGCTAGAGGGACCTCGATAAAGGTCGGTAATGACCGGGGGATGACATATTCGGTACCATCTAGTTAAGATGTGGGCCGGTCTTGTGTTGGTAGAGAAGCTTTGTAATGGTTTCTCAGGACATCCATCTAGAGGTGTACCCTTTCGGAAGGTAGATCCTGCGCCTGGTCATTTGTATGGAAATACATTCTCCAATAAGAACCTACGATTTTGTTTGTAGAGCCTAGTATGCTGGAATTTAATAATGGTAACAATTTCAGCTAAGATTAATAAGTTTATTTTCAAATGTTTTAAAAGAGATGTCATTAAAAATAATGTCAAATGTTTTGATATAAAAGTGTTTTAGTTATCATAAGGTAAAAACTCGTCCGTGTTTATGTGTGAGCGTGGTTTTATGAGATACTTTTTATTTTCAAAGGATTTTATCCAAAGGCTGATATATGAGACTGTCATTTATTATTGAGTTTTTCTCACGCTGGTTTATCAAGCCTGATCCGGGTATTCTCAATACTCGGGTCAGATCCGAGTAGTTTCAGGATAATCGAAGACAGTTGGAGTTTCCAGAGGAGAGTTGGAGATATTCATCGACATATGAAGATATTCGTTTATCGACTTTGCTTAGTGTATTTTGTTTGATGTTTGTCAGCAATTGTAAGGGCAGGTTTTATATCTGTCCAAACTGAATTTAGGTTAGACACTGATATGTGTATTTAAAAGTTTTCCGCTGTAAAAATATTTGTTCAATATTATATGTTATTCCATTCGTGTGAGATTCTGTTCTGTCTACTTTTCTTTATCACCCTTAAAGATCCGTCTTTTCGTGCAATTTGAGTTAGACATGTGTGGTTTATTGTCGATTCGAAGGGTATGGGAAAACAGGCCTTTACATCACCACCATAAGCAAAAGCCAAGTTATACAACTAAAACCATACAAGACGCGTATTGATGATTGGATTTCCAACAAATGGTCAGGCTAAGGAACTTCCTGGGCCACATGGGTACGCCTTTAGAGGGACGCCCCGAGAACTTAACCAGCTCTCTGCCAACACAAGATCGGGTTACCTTTGTAACTAGGTAACTACTACACGAGTATGCCATCCCTCTGTCGTTACCAACCTTTACTCGAGGATCCTCAACCATAAAGCAACAACCACAAAGTAATAAATTTGCAGTAACCACATAGGTTAAATATCTGGGCCCCATACCATTATATCACCTTTTTCTAGAAGGAAATGGACATACCCTAAAGGGCACGACCCTCATAACCATGCTGCATTCTTTCTGTTTCGACCATTCCTGTTTGTGAGGTCCGACGAGGTCACGTCCATAAAGCTACACATTTCACAAAAGTCACGCTTTGATCAAAAAATGATCAGAAGCACTTCGTATGCCACATTACCAAATTGAGAATATATCACTAGTAACCATCAACTATATAACCTTCGAGCTTGTATGTCTCAGAGAAGGATGTTAAGCTAAGAGAATAAATTCTACGCCACCATACAAAAATGTATTTGATAGAAACTAGCTTTACATCTCAAAGTGTAGCGTCAGACATACATCCATACAAGTCTGTTCCGGGTTCGAACGAAATCGAAGGCACTTCAAAAGAAGCCCTTGCAATTCGGATAATCCTTAATCACGTCCGGACTCCCATCACAAAGGATGATCAAATCTCTATACCGGGGCCATTCCGTGCAGAGACATTTGACAATTAATCCTTTCGCTTTCAAAAAATACCCGGTCTTCACCGCTGGTCTTCTAATGCTATCCAATTCATCGTATAATTATTCGGAATGGGTTATATGACACAAAGTCCTCTCCAGGCTAAACCGAATAACAAGCGCTTATTTTAAAACCATATGGATATAGTGGGATCTTAGTTAAGTCACAACTTAGAGCCTAAAACCTTATCTTTCAAATGGTTTAAACAAATTTTCATTTCATATATTTTAAAAAAAAGATTCACCCCTTTTAAAGTTACTTTCAAATTGAAACAAAGTTTCACCAATCTTTCACAAAGATTCATTCATAGCTTTCGAAACAATTCCATTTCAAATTTGAAACCCTTTCAACCAAAATTGGAAATCCTTCCTTTATTTGAAAGTCATTATCATTTGAAAACAAAGAATTTTCGTTTCGGGAAAATTCGATCAAATATGCACAAGTTATAGGCTTTAAAGTATAAATTTGGGTTAAATTCAAATCCCCAAAATAATACTTTTGAAATGGTTTAAAACCCATATAAATACAATATAACTTATATAGCCTTTTTAAACCATAATTTTCAAACATATATTCATACAACTTAATTTTGAATCTTGAATTCCAATTCAAATCAAACTAATTAAATTTCAAAACTTTATCAAGTTATTCAAAGTAATTTCTAAAACTTTCTTTTCAGAAGTTTTCATATTCAATCCAATTCCATTTTGGATTCAAAATTCAACTTTTAAAAACATTTTGAATAATATTAAATTCAAATATCTATGACTTAACCGATTCCGTATGCAATCCATATTTGTGTGTGTGTATGGTGTAGTCCAGGGGTTTTACACAAGAGTGCAACATCATCAATCATCACAAAATCAAGCACAATAATATGGATAAGTAGTATAATCTTATAACGCTGATCTTCATTAACAGATTTATAGATAAATAATGTAAATTCATCACAGATAAATAAATTATATTCATCACAGCTCAAATCAAAATAATTCATATCACAAAGCATCACACATCAAGGATATCAAACAATTCAAAGCATTCCATACAATCCAAACATCCATAAGTAAGATACATTAGTCATCTGATTAAATTAAATGAGATTAATTACTTATGAATAAATTACGAATCCTGGTTAATTAATCATTAATTAATTACATATCATTTAGTTAATTACCCTTTAATTATTTATTTATTAACCTTTAATAATAAATTAATTAACCTTTAATCATTAAATAATTAACCTTCAATTATTTAATTATCCTTTAATTAATTAATTACATTAATTAAATAATCCTTAATTAATTACCATTTAATTAATTATTCTTAATTAATTATAATAAGTGATTATCCCTAATCAATTTCATTAATTAATTAACCTTTAATTAATTATCCTCAAATTAATTACCTTACTTAGTTTATCACATTAATTAATTACTTTTAGTTAATTACAATAAGTGATTATCCCAAATCACTTAATCAATTTTAACCATTAATTAAATACTTTTAATTAAGTAATTATCTTTAAATTAATTAGCTTAATTAATCTTTAATAACTCACATAAATAAATTAATCACCTCGATTAATTTTCCTTTAACTAATCACATTAATAAATTTTTAACTAATTAATTATTTAATCTTTTTAATTACATTAGGTAATTATCCTTCTAAATTACTTTTATTAACCAATAAATTATCAATTAATTATCTTTTATTATTTAACTATCATTAAAACCTTTATTTAATAAACTTGGTAGTAAACCACCATTAACAAATTAACTTAAGTCATTTAAGTTAATTGATAATTTAAAGCATTTCATTTCCTTAATTACATATTCAATCCAAATATTAATTTTTACCTAAAACAACCTTAAAATAAAGGTTATATATATATAATAAATCACTTTAAAACTTAATTAATTTGAAATAATTCATTTAAAATTTTAACTAATTCCAAAACCAGTGTCACATATTTATTATTAATTAGGAAAATGTTTAAAACTTGATTAAATGTAAAATTTGAAAACTTGTTTTATTTAAAAAAATTAAAACTACTTCCACCCAAACCCGAGACCAATTCGGGTCTTCACCCGAGCTTGTTTTAAAAATCCCCGAGCAACCCTTCGAGTCTCCCGCTTTTCATTTTAAAAATTGATTTTGTTTTCAATTTTTTTAAAACTGTTACTAATATACATATCAAACCAGTTTCCTTCGAGCCATTATCGCAATTACTCGAGCACGACTTCGAGCTCCTTCCTTCTTCCTCGAGCTTCACCCAAACTAATACCGATGATACGCTGTGCACCTACACTACTGTTTTGATAATCTCCAATCGACATCGCGACCACCCTTAAGTCTCGGATGATCATTTCACGCTAAACAATCACCCAGTTCGACGATTTCATCTGAAAATCGAAATCGAGCTAACTGATTCTTCTTGGAACCCAACCTATCGACCTAATTCTGCCTCGTGTAGCCACCACCGATCACTAGAAGGTCTGAAACTCAGACCATAGCCTCACGCTCACCCACGTCTCGATTCCACCCAGTCTGGTCCAACTCGATGCACCGATGACAGTGCAACACTCACATTTCCGACATCGACAAAAAAATTGGGTTTAAACCCTATTTATACTCACCGCCTCCACGACAGTGGCTAAGAAAATCACCTGACATTTTTGCCTGGACCATAAAGCTCTCCTCCACCTCCAGTCAAAACCCCACCACCCCGAGTCATCCATCACCAAAAAAAGCCCAAAGCTTACTTTCTGATCAAACCTGAAAAGCCCACTCAATACAAATCTAAAAATTGTGATTTCTCTTTAAAAATTGTAAAGACCCGTAAATTTTGGTGAATAAATTGGTTAATTTAATTAAGATTTTAAAATTTAATTTAAAAAGAAATTTTACTTTTATAATTTATAATGAAGCAAGTGTTAAAAATAAAACGCAATCATGGAAATTATAGCTAAGTATTAACAATTGAAATGAAAATGTCGATTTAATGAAGTAATGTAAATTGTTATACTAGGCTAAGAATTGAATATAAGAAAACAAAGGAAAGTTGTGAATTAATTAATGAATTTATAATGATAGATAGTAAATTGAATGTCCTGTTAGTATTTATAATATTGTTTGGAAAAGGAAAACTGATAAAAGTATGAAAGAGAGTAAGCGTTTAATTAACCAATGCGATAATATATTGATTAATAATAACTGAATGTAAATTAAGGTAGAAATGTTAATGGCAGATGATAAATAACCAATTTAGTGCTATACCAAATAAATTGCAACTATTATAAGGTTTTAATAGATTGAAATTAGTATATTTGGGAGAACTGTAATTAAAAAGTGTAAACGTAATAAGCAATGGAAATGCATATTTATTTCATTTGTTAATATAAAAGAATGAGACCTACTGAACGAATTAATTGAGTTTCTAATTTTAACAAATGTATATAGTTGACAACTTCAATATATTCGAAAATAATAATTAATACAAAAGGTAGCATTTGTTGTAAGAAATAAACTTTTTGTTTAAATAAAAAGTTAATGGTATCAAATTTTACGTGTTACATATTTATTTAGTCTATTAAATAAAATTTGGAAATCAATTTGCAATCAAAGGAAATTAAGTAGCACGTTAATTAGAAATAAATTAATAAATACATTAATGAAATGTAATATAATTCAACGTTAATTATACCCATAAAACGTCAATTTATCGAATAACAAGATTTTAAATCAATAAACGAATTCATTGAGATTTCAATTTATAATTAATAGCATTTAATGTGAAATCAATTACAATTAATCGACTTCATTTGTGCAGTTAGGGTAGATGTGATTTGTAATTGAAAGGGTTAATTTTATAAGATGTAATTAATGCTAATTCTATTTATAATATGACCATTGGTTGAGTTAAAGAATAGAAAGCAAGATTTATTTATTTAATTGAAGTGAAAATATCAATAATTGAATTTATTTCAAATAAATGAAATTTAACATTAAAACTTTCGTTATTTGAAAGGAAGATGGAATAAGAAAATATTAATGTAATAGTTTTGATGCCAATGATAAATCCATCTATTTGACAATTATGAATGGAACAAATTTTGATTTACTTAATTAAATGGAAATTTGAAGGTAAGAATTATAATTTGTGAATATGATGAAATTTAAAATTTAACACTGAAATTGATAAGTAAGTAACTTTAAATTGACGTCATAAATTTGTTAAATTAGTGTTAATGATTTGGAAATATAAAAATGAGAAGAATTGTCAATTTTAAAAATTGAAATTGGGAATTTGATTTAATTAATTAATTTTTAATTTATGGAAAAAATAGCAATTTTGGCCACTGGCTCGGATTTCGACGAAACTAGTTTCATCGAATCAGTAACAGTGAATTATTATAGGATTTCAAGTTTCGTAGCGATCGGGCTTGTCGTTTGATCGTACGGACTCGAAACGCCTTGAAATCAATTGAAATCAATTTGGAAAATATTGATCTGAGCATAACTTTTTCATACGATGGAATTTGGACTTGAAACTTGTTCCATCGCGTTTAAAATATTTTAAAATATCTATTTTGATATATGAGTTGACTCAATTTCCTTCCGAAGTCGAAACGGGTTTTTTGGGCCACTTTGGCGTTAGCGCGTATATTCAACCCGATCCATCTATTCTATTTCAACCCTACCTATAAATACGTTGTTATAAACCTTAGCCTCCCTAATTTTTATTTGTCTGTACGTACAAATTCAGCTATTTTCTCCTCAATGGCAGACAAACAAACTTCCACTTCCAAATCCAAATCCATTTCAAAATCAAAGTCAAAAATCCAAAGTCCTCAGAAAAATTCAGAAAAAATATATTTCGAAGCTCTCATCGAGCGTAACCTAAATCTATATTTCGTTTTTCGATTCTTTTTGTTTGACCAGAAATTAGGCTTTTTGTTTCATCCATTCGTATGTTGGTGTTGGATTTGACGATGGATCATCGTCCTGGGTTCGATTAGGCGACTTGGGGTTGTAGAGGAGGTCGAGGCAAGTTGATCTACCGGTTTACTTTGGTCGTAGTTGCTCGATTTCGCCACGATTTGCCAGGGAAGGGCACGACGACGTGGCGCACGTGGGCAGGGTTTAGGCGACCGCGATTGCAAGGTGGGGTCGGCCTGGGGAGCTCGTTCCATTTCTCTCCTCTGAACGTGGCCAAGGTGCGTGTCGACGACGAGCAGTTTCGATTGGTGCGGCAGCTTCAAACTGGGTTGCGTGTTTTTGCTTTCTGCACAGCTAGGGTTAACGGGAGAGAAGAGTGACGTGGCTATTTGTGAGTTTTTGTTTGTTTTCTACTTTATTTATTTGTAATTTCCATTTCAAATTGTTTAACGATGATAACTTTCTCATCCGACCTTGAATTTACACGCAATTTTTTTAGGATCGTAATAAAATTCCGGACATTTTGGCGCTAGTTTGGATGGGTTTGGAGACTGTTCAATTTTTGGGTTTAAATTCGATTTAAATTCAAAAGGTGAGTGTTTTAACCCACTCACAACTTCTACAATCTCTTATGTTTGTTAAATTGATATATGATGTGATTTGAAATTTATTTATGGTTGTTTGGCATATTTTAATCATCATCCCAGTAAAATTAAATTATTTAATTTAATCGTTACTTAATTATTCATTGCATATTAAGTGCCAGTTAAATTGTTATTTATTTTATTTCATATAAACTGCCAGTTAAATAGTTATAATTTATTTTAAATATAAACTGATAGTTGATAACTGTTATTTTCACCTGTTATATATTGATGTATTGTTTGAATTTGGATGATGATTGTGGTAAGTGGTTGATGGTTGATATTGGATGAATGAATGCTGTATTTTATATTGTTATAAACTGTGAGTTATAATGCATTTTCATTTCATTCAGGATTGCGGTTTGAAATGATATATAACCGTAATTTTTATTTTAAATTACGGATTGAAATGATAAATATCTGTATCACTTGACCATAGGATAGAAAATTTTATACAGGCACCGCGGTATATATATAAAGTTATTTTTGAAATGATTTTCTATGGTTTTGAAAAGAATACGGTTTAATAAATATTAAATTTTGATGTTATATAAATATTATTTATATATACATAGTTAAATTCTTGAATTTAAGCTATGTATAAAATTGATAAACCAAAATGAGTTAATAATGGAGTTTGATTGTTTATATTCTATGGTTTAGTACATATTTAAGATATTTTATATATAGAGTTTTAATTGACTTAAATGAAATTTAAGTTGGAAGATAAATATGAAGTTGGTTTAAATTGGATTATTTAAGAATTGTACTTGAATAAATTGATTTGGAATTTGAATAAAAATGGAGATTTTAAAGGATATGATTCTTATAACTTGATTTGGTTTAAAGTAATTTAAATGAATATAAAGTGAAGATAAATGAATTTATCAAGTCGAAAGAAAATTGAAAGATTATACAGTTGTTCGAAGTTAAAAGTTTTACTTGAACTATATTAGGTTTATTAAGTAAACATTTCAAATCTAAATAATAGTAATTAAATTTGATATATGAAATTATCAAAGAATTAATTTTTAAATGGTGGAATATTTAAAGCTTTGAGTTATATGGAAATATAAAATGGTTTAATTGGGGTTTTAAATCAGAATTTGGAAATTTATTTGTGAAATTAAAACGCTATTTTATTATATAAAGTAATTTAGTATTTAAACCATTTAAACATTCAGAGTTATATTTCAAAGCTATGGGTTTCAAGATATATAGATTTGGAAGTGCTATGATTTTTGGAAAAGGATATATTTGAAATAAAATGATATCATATTGATTTCGGTTTTAAAATAGAAATGATATCGTATTTTTATGGTTTTGAAATGGATATTTTATTCTGGTTTTAAAAGTATAAACTATTTTGAAAAGACCGCGGTGTTATAATAACGTTTGGTTGTTGAAGAGACCGGGATCGGAAGTTGTCATACTCTCTGCCAACTCCGAAAACCACTTTAACAACCGTGTACGCGGTGGAGATTCCAGAATGAAGTAGGATGGTGGCGGCGTTTCCTTTGAGGTAAATATGTGGACCCGACTCCCGTGAGTTGGCATAAGGTGGCTAAAACAGGAGCGATTCTCGGGCCAATGACGTCATTCCTTTGATCGGACGCACTCCTTCGATATTATACTCTGACTTTTGGATTGATTCGGTGGCCACTTTTATTTTTTTATTTGGGGTGTTGTCGGAGGTGGGCAGTAGTAGCTGCTACGTGTTACCACCAGCCCAGATGCATAATTGGTATATCTACTCTGGCATTGCCTAGTTGTGCCGTGTCACCTACCATACCGATCCTTGTACGAGTTTGGATTTCTCCCGTAGCCCATGTGGTATCCTCTGGTGGCTTCCCGATCAAGAGGGACAATGATATTGGATGGACTACTGGGACTATTATTGTGTTAAGGGGGAGATTGGGTAACTCCTTAACGCTATTTAAAAGTATGTTTATTTTACTATAGACACTATTATAATAGCGAAATATTACTACATAGTAAATAGGTTAACGGATCCTTAAGAGATGTTAATCCCGAGCATCTTTTAAGTTACTGCACTCATATCTATTTCTGTTAATTTAACTTACATAATATCTTTTAGTTCTGACTCGAGTGTTCTGTAACAACCCGCATATTTATCGATTTTATATTTAAATATTTTATTTAAATATTTTATCGTTAGTCGGATTTTAGTCTGAAAAGCTACTTTTTGCAAACAGCCGAGTTAGGACTCGAGACCACCTCCATTGAGTTCAAAATGCCGTTTGCGACCTTTTTGAGTATAAACTTTGATATATTTGGAGTTAGTCAAAAATTTGACCTTTTTCACTTTGGGTTTGAGTTTGGGTTCAGCCCACTAGCCAACTTATACTCAAAACTGAACTACTCTTCCCCATTCACCCTCACTTCTTCCTATTTTCAGTTCTAAGGCAATAATGGTGGGAGAGATTGGAAATTAAAACTCCAAAACCCTAGTTCCTCTTGCAACCTCAAATTCCTAGCTCCAAATTCAAGAGAACCCATTGGTAAGCATTCTCTTCTTCTTCTCCAACTTATTCTCTTACCAATTTCAGAAATTCCTAAACCTAATTTTGGGAATGTTCTTGTTTTGAGCATAGATTCAAGCTCATTTGGGTTGTGTTGAAGAGAGGTTGATTCTCCATTTGCTTTCAAGCTTCTTCTTGTTTGATTTTGTAAAAAGGTGAGATTTTTATCTCACATCTTAGTTTATAATTATCTTGATTGTTAGGTATGAATTCCTAACACTTAATCTTGTGCAATTGATTTTGGTTTGGATTGATTTGGTGTATATTCCAATTTTGGTATTTTGAAATCAAAATCTATGAAAATCCTTTTATGGATATTTGGACATTGATATTTGAGGCGTATCGAAGAGCCGTTAGGCTGGGTTGTCGCTCGACGTAATTCCTTAGTCGTCGTCGCTCGATCGATCGTTTCCGGTATCCGTTTGGCCATTTTTGGCCTAGGTTCAGGGAATGCCCTGAACCCTTGATTCAGACGTCTGAAACGTAATATTCAGACGTCTGAATATTGTTCTGGGAAGATTTCTATTCCCAGATTCAGACGTCTGAATATATGATCTCAGACGTCTGAATTGGTTCATTTGGAACCAGAAAGGAAATAGGCTAAAATGTGCCTATTTCAGACGTCTGATATCAAGGATTCAGACGTCTGAATTCTGTTTTGGAAAACCTTTGGTTTTCCAGATTCAGACGTCTGAATCCTTGATTTCAGACGTCTGAATCTGCACTCTTTTTCCTATTTGCCTATTTAGTTTGAATTTCCAACTTTAATCGATTCGTGTTAATTCCCTTTTGTTATTATCACTTATTATCGACTTTGATGACATTTTCTTCGTGATTTTGGGAATATCCATTTCGATGTATTCGGTAATCGATTTCTTTGGAATTTATTCACGTCTTCGAATGTGAATTTTGATGATTGATTGTTCCTACAATCCTTTCTATGATTTGTCACTTTAAAAATATAAAGGTTTCCATACTAGTAGTAAATATCAAAACCCTTTTCATCAAAACGATTTCAACTCTATTTTCAATTACAAAGGTCGTTTCCTAAACCGTTTTCCAATCTACTAGTATACATAAACCTTTACCTCACTCGTATGAGAAATCTAATTAAACGACTCAGTAAAATGAGTGGTATGAAACGCTTGCGTTTGCTTCGTCGGTTAATTCTTGGACTTGTTCGATTGAACCTCTTGTGACAATTTTCTAGTGAAGATTTACAGTTTGTACGTAAATATTTAAGTTAAGCAAGTGGTTATGGGACATGAAGCTAAACTTTTATAATTACTAGCTTAGTGTAGTTGACACTTCTCGTTGATCATGACGATCATCTTTATGATTTAGACTAGCAACTGTGCGATGTCTCTTTGCTTGTAAGGTTAGACTTGACCTCATCAGTGTGATTCCGACTCACACACCTCTCTTCGACTTCGAGGTTAGTCTAGGCACCACCTGTGTGATTTCGACTCACACATACCTTTTTTTTGTTTTTGCGAGATTAGACTAGACACCACTTGTGTGATTTCGACTCACACATATCTTTTTGCCTTCTTGGTTAGTCTATATCTCATCAGTGTGATTTCGACTCACACATATGGGGTAGCTCCCCATGGTCTTCGGACCGTCCGTGTGATAGGCCTCTTTCCCTTTTTATGATTTCTGGATTTCGTGTGTCGACTTCTGGAATTTATGCTTCACCTACTTTCCGGATTTTCATTGTTACGATTTTCCAGCTTTTATGTTTTTGGTGAATTCGTGTGTCATTGACTTGTTATGAATACAAGTTTTGGGTATGATGCCCTCTTTGGATCTTTGAGAAGATTCTTGTGATATCGATTTATCTCTTATTGATGATCATTTCCATACTTATCATGGTATGCCTTATGGATATTTTATGTTTATGCCATATCTTTCGTTCTATATCATGTTATCTGATATTTATAGCTAGACTGATCCGTTTATTATTTTCTTATAAATAATACTCGGGTCAGACTGAGGTTTTACAGGTGCTTCTGCTTGACTCCTTATCGGACCATCATCTGACCTTTTGGCTAACTACTATAGTTTAGTAGCCTTTGTTGTATACATTTATGATATAGACTCCTTGATGTATACATATTTTTGTCTAGCACTTGTATCTATTCTTTTGTGTTATTGTGGATCTTATTTGACCACTACTCTGATATACACTTTTATGTGTAATATTCATATCTATTTCCGCCTCTGTGATATGAATTGTCTGTGACTGATTTATGCTATGTTTATTTCTATATTTGTTTCCGAAGATATTATAGCCACTGTGTAGTAGCTTTGAGTTTGTGTCGGCATGTCGGATTTCCTCTTGAAAAGAAATGCATGTTATATTATCTGACATATCGTTGCTCGCACAAAGCAATTACACGGATGGTCGCTCCTCAACAGCCTTATTCTCCGTACTAGTTGACAGCATTACACCGAAGTGTTCTTGGCTAGTGTGGGTATAGAGGTGGGGCGTCACAGCTTGGCATCAGAGCCAAACTTCGGAACAATATGGAATATTATAACAAGGATCATCGTCCTAAGCCCATCTTAGGAGTCGTGCTTTAGGATTTAATTCGGGTCTTCGTACCGATTCATCCTATTTTATTTTATGATTCCTTGTTTTATCTATCAATATTGCTTGATATTCATTTTGTGAATAACCTTTTACTTATTCCTTTCTTTCTACAAGAAGAAGAGATGGTTAGTTCTGGCAGTCCTAGCGCTAGTCAATCCAGTAGTCCTTCTCTGGATGGCGTATTCATGTCTGCCCAACAACTTTTGGATCTTGCTAAGAATCAAAGGTTTATCTGTGCTTTGAGTAAGAATCCCACAAGGGTCTTACCTCTGAAACTAGAAGTTCCTTTCGATCGACTTGTAGATATCACTCTACAAGAAGAAGAGGTCGTTAAAGGAAGTAACAGTGTTGTCGGAAGGTCCAGAAAGAGCCTCATTTCCTACAAAAGGAGGCATATTAATTTCAAGAGCCTTAATCCCAATAAGAGAGTGAAGCAAACAACTTTTGTAGCAATGAATCCAATCCCTAATCATGGACGATGCTACAATTGTAATTCTAAGGACCACTATGCAAAGGAGTGTCCGGAACCGCTCTTTTGTCGTTATTGTAAAAATTCAAGTCATCATTTTTCTGTCTGCCCCAAACTTCTAGGCAAGAAGAAGGTGGAACCAGAAACTTCGGTAGTCAAGACACCTACCCCAAGTCATAAACAATGCTTCAATTGTGGTTCCATAGACCATTCTGTTATTAAGTGCCCAAAACCCCTTTATTGCCGCTATTGCAAAGGCTCGGGTCATCTTTTATCTGCATGTCCCAAACTTTTGAACAAGGACATGAGAAAGCTAAATATTGTGCAAACTCCCAGCGAAACTTCTCTGGGTCAAGGTATTTCTTATTCAATCCTTGATTTCACTTGTTTGAGATTATTTGATTCGAGTTATTTTTGATATAGATTCATCTCATCATTTTTATATCAAAAGAACTTGTTGATTCTCTTTCTTTTTATATTTTGGGCTTGATGACTTCTTTGAGGATTACGAATCCAGATTAGTGGATCCGCAACACTCTGCTTATTTTAATTGGTGTCGAAACTATTTCATGCGATTTTTCTTTCCGAACCAATTTACATGTTATGCATTGCTTAGGCTTCGGAATTAATTTGCGTGAAGGGACTGGCTTATTGCAAAGCCTATATCCAATTTTTCCGAATGGACTATTCATTTTTTCGACATTTTCAATCTGTTAAGTAGATTCATATTTTTCCTTTGTGATTTCGATTCCATATTGATGGCATCATTTTATTCTTTAAGCTCACATGTTGAGTATAGTGATATTTCTCTCATTCATCTCGTTTGAGAATTTTTTCGGTATATTTGAGTTTGTCTTAGGATTATCACCTAAGCAATCTTTTGAGAAGTGTTAAGGTCTTTCCAGTTTGACCTTGCCACCGAATTTCAATCACTACGAGTTGCGGAAGATAGCCTTCCACATACCGCATTCCGCACTCGTTATGACTCATGTGAATGACTTATTATGTCATTCAGTTTATCTAGTTATTTCATCCGTTTTATAAATCGAGTATTTTATGAATATCTCAATAATTTCAACCTTGTATTTATTGATTTTAGATGAAAATAGAAATTCAAAATTTTGCAAATCTTTTTCATAAGATTTATTTATAAGTACAAATTCTTTAAAAAGATAATTTTTGTTGTATTGCCCATTTAGTGTTTTAAGAATTCTGGTCGATGCGCTTGATCAACGCTATCGATAGGGATTTCCTAAACGCTTTAGTGAGACAATCAGACACAATAAATTGACTTGTAAGATGCAAATTTTTCTAGAAAGATTTTTACATAAAGATAATTGTGATTTTAAAAGTTTTAGCTTTTTGGAAAGGAGATTATTTAAAAGAACTCTTTTCCGGTACTTCTATTCTTGTGATTCCCGAAGGAAACCAAGACTTTATCTTTAGTACCAATCCTAATCGTATTGGTATGGATGTCGTCCTCTTGCAAAAGAGAACATGCTATCACTTGTGCTTATGAATCATTATAGCCTATCGAGACTAGATATGTCACTCATGATCTGGTACTCGCGGCTATTATTTTTGCTTTTAGAATTTGGCATCATTATTTTGGGTGAGAAATTTGTTCTCTACCCTGATCATAAATCTCTGGAATATTTATTTTCTCATAAGAAACTTAATTTGTGTCAACAACGTTTTCTCGAATATCTTGCATCTTATGCTCTTGATATTCTTTTTACTCCCGGAAAGGGAAGTCGTGTTGCCAATGCACTTAGTCGTAAGCGTCGAGCGGTTGTTTCTATGATGATATCCGAATGGAATGATCTCGAAGTCGTATCCACTTGTGAGATTCGAGATCGTGTGTCCGATTTGTGTTCATCCTTTGTTTTATGTAGCCTTGAGGCTCATCCTTCTCTTTTCGACCGCATTCTTGAAGCTTAAAGGCTAGGCCCCGTATTGGCTCTTCTTAGCCAAAGTTGTAGGGATAAAATTAATATTGAAAGTTAGAAAGACTTCGATATCGATTTTCGTGGCAACATTTGAAAATTTTGGTAGACTTATCGTACCAAATATTTGTGATCTTCGTCAATATATTTTAGAGGATTCACACCGTTCTTATAAATAATACCATTCTTCCCAGTAGTATTAAAACGTACGCAGATATGATGCGACTTTATTATTGGGAGTGAATAAATTCAGTTATCGCTAACTTTGTTAAGTGTTGCATGACTTGCCAACTCGTCAGGGCCCTACACCAAAGGCCTGATGGGTTAGTGCAACCTTTAGAAATTCCAATTTGGAAGTGAGACCAAATCTCCATGAATTTTATAGATGGCCTTTCCCATTCTCGTTCGGGTCATGATACCTTATGGAAGATAGTTGGTAGACTTACTAATCCGCCCATTTTATTCCCGTTCGGTTTAACTGAACCATTCCCCTTTTGGCTGAGCTCTTTAATTAAAGAAATTGTTAAATTTCATGGAGTTCCTACTTCTATTGTTAGCGGATCCATTGTTTACTAGTGGATTTTGGAAGTGTCTTCAAAAAGCTTTAGGAACGAAGCTTAATTTTAGCACCGCTTATCACCCCCAGTCCGATGGACAAACTGAGCATGTGAATCAAACCCTTGAAGATCTTCTTCGTTCTTGTGTTCTTGATTTTGATGGAAGTTGGGAAGATCATATTTTTTTAGTTGAATTTTCCTATAATCATAACTTCCAATCTAGTATTGGTATGGCATCTTTCGAGGCACTCTAGGGAAGGCCATGCCGATCTCCTTCTTGTTGGCTTGAGACCGGTGAGAAGCTGGTTTTAGGTCCAGATTTTATTCGTGATTCCACAGAAAAGATTGATCTTATTCGACATAGGGTGAAAGAAGCCCAGAGTAGACAAAAATTCTATGCCGATAACCGGAGAAGGAAATTAGAGTTTTCTGTGGGAGACCTTGTTTTTATTCGTGTTTCACCTATGAAAGGTGTTGTGCGTTTCAGTCGCTCGGGAAAGTTAGCGCCTCGATATATTGGGCCATTTCCTATCACTGAACGTGTTGGTTCCATGGCTTATCGCCTCTTGTTACCGGCTCAATTTTCTGCTATTCATGACGTGTTTCACGTTTCTCAATTACGGAAATGCCTTCGAGATTCCGATTCTATTCTTGAGCCGGGTGTTGTGGAAGAGATTGAAGTTTCGCCTAATTTAACTTATGAGCAACATCCTATTCGTATCATTGCTTCGGAGGTCAAACGACTTCGAAATAAAGATGTTCCGCTTGTTAAACTTCAATGTTTTTCAAATCCTAAGGATTGTTCTTGGGAATCTAGAGAGTACATCGAGCGAACACATCCGGACTTACTTTCTCGTGCTCTTTGAGTTGAACTTCTTATTTCAAATTTCTTTTGTGTTGAATATGCTTTTATGGTTGTTACTACATATCTTCTTCTTAAATATTGCGAGGACGCAATTTCTTTAAGGAGGGGAGTCTGTAACAACCCGCATATTTATCGATTTTATATTTAACTATTTTATCGTTAGTCGGATTTTAGTCCGAAAAGCTACTTTTTGCAAACAGCCGAGTTAGGACTCGAGACCACCTCCATTGAGTTCAAAATGTCGTTTGCGACCTTTTTGAGTATAAACTTTGATATATTTGGAGTTAGTCAAAAATTTGACCTTTTTCACTTTGGGTTTGAGTTTGGGTTCAGCCCACTAGCCAACTTGTACTCAAAACTGAACAACTCTTCCCCATTCACCCTCACTTCTTCCTCTTTTCAGTTCTAAGGCAATAATGGTGGGAGAGATTGGAAATTAAAATTCCATAACCCTAGTTCCTCTTGCGACCTCAAATTCCTAGCTCCAAATTCAAGAGAACCCATAGGTAAGCATTCTCTTCTTCTTCTCCAACTTATTCTCTTACCAATTTCAGAAATTCCTAAACCTAATTTTGGGAATGTTCTTGTTTTGAGCATAGATTCAAGCTCATTTGGGTTGTGTTGAAGAGAGGTTGATTCTCCATTTGCTTTCAAGCTTCTTCTTGTTTGATTTTGTAAAAAGGTGAGATTTTTATCTCACATCTTAGTTTATAATTATCTTCGATTGTTAGGTATGAATTCCTAACACTTAATCTTGTGCAATTGATTTTGGTTTGGATTGATTTGGTGTATATTCCAATTTTGGTATTTTGAAATCAAAATCTATGAAAATCCTTTTATGGATATTTGGATATTGATATTTGAGGCGTATCGAAGAGCCGTTAGGCTGGGTTGTCGCTCGACGTAATTCCTTAGTCGTCATCGCTCGATCGATCGTTTCCGGTATCCGTTTGGCCATTTTTGGCCTAGGTTCAGGGAATGCCCCGAACCCTTGATTTAGACGTCTGAAACGTAATATTCAGACGTCTGAATACTGTTCTGGGAAGATTTCTATTCCCAGATTCAGACGTCTGAATATATGATCTTAGACATCTGAATTGGTTCATTGGGAACCAGAAAGGAAATAGGTTAAAATGTGCCTATTTCAGACGTCTGATATCAAAGATTCAGACGTCTGAATTCTGTTTTGGAAAACCTTTGGTTTTCCAGATTCAGACGTCTGAATCCTTGATTTCAGACGTCTGAATCTGCACTCTTTTGCCTATTTTCCTATTTAGTTTGAATTTCCAAGTTTAATCGATTCGTGTTAATTCCCTTTTGTTATTATCACTTATTATCGACTTTGATGACATTTTCTTCGTGATTTTGGGAATGTCCATTTCGATGGATTCGGTAATCGATTTCTTTGGAATTTATTCACGTCTTCGAATGTGAATTTTGATGATTGATTGTTCCTACAATCCTTTCTATGATTTGTCACTCTAAAAATATAAAGGTTTCTATACTAGTAGTAAATATCAAAACCCTTTTCATCAAAATGATTTCAACTCTATTTTCAATTACAAAGCTCGTTTCCTAAACCGTTTTCCAATCTACTAGTATATATAAACCTTTACCTCACTCGTATGAGAAATCTAATTAAACGACTCAGTAAAACGAGTGGTATGAAACGCTTGCGTTTGCTTCGTCGGTTAATTCTTGGACTTGTTCGATTGAACCTCTTGTGACAATTTTCTAGTGAAGATTTACAGTTTGTTCATAAATATTTAAGTTAAGCAAGTGGTTATGGGACATGAAGCTAAACTTTTATAATTACTAGCTTAGTGTAATTGACACTTCTCGTTGATCATGACGATCATCTTTATGATTTAGACTAGCAACTGTGCGATGTCTCTTTGCTTGTAAGGTTAGACTTGACCTCATCAGTGTGATTTCGACTCACACACCTCTCTTCGACTTCGAGGTTAGTCTAGACACCACCTGTGTGATTTCGACTCACACATACCTTTTTGTTTTTTTTTTGTGAGATTAGACTAGACACCACTTGTGTGATTTCGACTCACGCATATCTTTTTGCCTTCTTGGTTAGTCTATATCTCATCAGTGTGATTTCGACTCACACATATGGGGTAGCTCCCCATGGTCTTCGGACCATCCATGTGATAGGCCTCTTTCCCTTTTTATGATTTCTGGATTTCTTGTGTCGACTTCTGGAATTGATGCTTCACCTACTTTCCGGATTTTCATTGTTATGATTTTCCAGCTTTTATGTTTTTGGTGAATTCGTGTGTCATTGACTTGTTATGAATACAAGTTTTGGGTAAGATGCCCTCTTTGGATCTTTGAGAAGATTCTTGTGATATCGATTTATCTCTTATTGATGATCATTTCCATACTTATCATGGTATGCCTTATGGATATTTTATGTTTATGCCATATCTTTCGTTCTATATCATGTTATCTGATATTTATAGCTAGACTGATCCGTTTATTATTTTCTTATAAATAATACTCGGGTCAGACTGAGATTTTACAGGTGCTTCTGCTTGACTCCTTATCGGACCATCATCTGACCTTTTGGCTAACTACTATAGTTTAGTAGCTTTTGTTGTATACATTTATGATATAGACTCCTTGATGTATACATATTTTTGTCTAGCACTTGTATCTATTCTTTTGTGTTATTGTGGATCTTATTTGACCACTACTCTGATATACACTTTTATGTGTAATATTCATATCTATTTCCGCCTCTGTGATATGAATTGTCTGTGACTGATTTATGGTATGTTTATTTCTATATTTGTTTCCGAAGATATTATAGCCACTGTGTAGTAGCTTTGAGTTTGTGTCGGCATGTCGGGTTTCCTCTTGAAAAGAAATGCATGTTATATTATCTGACATATCAATGCTCGCACAAAGCAATTACACGGATGCTCGCTCCTCAACAGCCTTATTCTCCGTGCTAGTTGACAGCATTACACCGAAGTGTTCTTGGCTAGTGTGGGTATAGAGGTGGGGCGTCACATGTTTTGTCATTTCAATTCGCTCGGGTCAGTCCGAGCATTTCAGGATTTGAAGGCTTTTATTGGAGGATGAAGACCAAGATATTATTACTATTATCTATTATATTATTCACTGCATCATGTAGTCCGCTGCATTGTTATTTATTGGTATGTGTAACTCTGGCATATGTTGTATAAGTATAGTCGAATATTTTGTAAAACAGCTTTATAAACTGTATATTTGATTATTATACTTTATCATTCCGCTGTAAGATTCTATTTTTTTTTTCTTTCCCTGCTTTTTCTTATTTACCCCATAACAATTCGCCCTTCCGTATGGTTTAAGTCTGACGTATGTGTTTTATCATCGATTTAAAGCGTACGAAAAGGCGGGATGTTGCAAAAATCATGATTTTAGATGGTGGTTCAGGTTATATAAGAAAATCAAAGAATTTAGATTTTTGAATTTGAGCATATCTTAAGTTTTCCACTGTTCTTCTTGGTTTCCAGAAAATTATAATTTTAATTCGCTTAAATATAATTTTAAACCTTAATCTATGTTTAAACAAATATAATATGTTTGAATACTAAGGCCGATCAATGAATAGATAAAGAGATATTGAATTTGGTTTATTGTCAAACTCTGTAATTAAGAAAACAGAGATACACACCGTACACAGATACACACATCTAAATCATCATGTATATAAATACACGCAGATATTCATACAAACATTTTTCAAGTCATCATCATCATCATAGGCATACAAAATCACGCAACAACATATAAATATATTGAGGGTTGAAAATTTGCTCACATGGATTTGGGAAGAGCAGAGAACAAATTTTGAGCCTAAAATCTGGAAATGGACTTTGAATTTGAAACTTTGATCTATTGTTTGATCTTTAGCTTGCTATTTTAGTTGAACTAAGATTTGATAAAGCTGAGATGATCTTGCAGTATTATTCACAGGCTCTAGTTTCCAGGTTTCAGTTTTGTTTTGAACTTGATCTTTGAATTACTAAGTTGGCCTTGCCACTTTGTTTTAAAATGTTTCAGATATTAATGCTTTGATCTTTCTCTGGTTTTGAAAACTATTTTTTAGATTTTGAATTGCTTTCGGGTTTGATAAAATCTGATCTTGTTTGCTTTCATATTTGATTTTCAAGTTTTTTTTGGTTTAAGGCTTTGTTTTTAGATTTGAAAATTGGTGAGGATTTGTTTTGAATTTCATTTACTGGTTTTGGTTTTGAACTATACAAAGAAAAATGAAAAGGAAGGAGTTAGTGATATAAACTTAGCCTTGTTTTGATTTCATTTATTAAACTCAAAATGAAAAAATAAAAATAAAACATGACACTTGTTAACTTCACACATTAAAATAGTTACACTTGTTTAACCTTATGTTACATACCATACACTTGTAATATGCATAGTATTAAATGTTTAAATATATAATTGATATAATATTTATATCATATTTTCAATTTACCTTTACATATATCTTATGTTTTGAACCTTTTCATTTTATAATTTGTGAATCATATTTTTTTTATACATGTATATAGTTTTAATTTATATATATGTATGCTTTATTAATTTCAGAAAATACATATGTATATATATATGTTTTATTAACTTAGGTATTATGTTTACAAATGTATATATATATATATTTATATACAAACTTTATTTGTTTAAGTATAAAAGAAAAGGGTTTTAAGCCTTTTTATCAAACTTATTTAAATTTTTAAACTTAAGTTAAAATATCCTAATATATATACAAACCATTTTAATTTCAAAAGATATATATATATATATATACATGTATGTTAAAGCTTTTATTTATACTTATTTTACATTTGTATACATACATATAATATTATTTATATTCATATAGCTTTTAAAGAAAATGATTTAAAATCAAATTATTCAAATAATCATTGGTTTCTTAAAATATAACTTTTAAATCCAATTAATTTTATAAAATATCTACTTTTTGAAAACCAAAACAAATTTTTGTTAATCTTTAAATTATAGAGTTTTCAAATTCAAAATTTAAATCACAATCTATTAAATAAACAAGAACATTTCTTATTAAATTTGAAAATTTCAAATTAATTCACAATTTAATCCAAAATTTATATTAATTATCAAATTAAATTTGACTCAAAATAGGGATCGTTACAGATTCCCCCTTAAGAAAATTTCATCCTCGAAATTTGCTAGACATGGAGATAGTAAAGAACAGATGAACACATCTGAGATAAAGATTTTATTTACCTAATCAAACAGAATATCTACTGCATTTAGCTTACCAAATCAGAACATCAACAATAAATATGAGAATGAACTTATTTCGTATTTCATAAGATATTCGGGTCATCTGGTCTACGAATTATGCAGGGGCATTGGTTAGTTCAAAGGGATAACTAACCACTCGTAGAACATATCGAGACCTAACGGAATAGACAATGGATACAATCTGATTTGGCTTTATATTTAACCAATTATTTCAATTTAGATTCTAAATTCATTAAAGTTTAAAATGAAAAGCTGATAGAAAACTGATGAAGAGAATACGAATTAGGAACTTATCTACACGACTCGTAGGGCCACCACCCCACCAAAACTTCTTCTTGTAGCTGCCAGTATGCCATCAAAGAATTGATATCGGATGGTGATCAAAAGCGATTGATAGAAAAAGTTGTTCCTTGTTTTCATAGGGTATTGACCATTGGTTGTGGTACTCCCTTGTCCCCTATCTCGCCCACATCTTGCACTCACACTCACCATCAGTGAATAGTAAGAGAATTTACTGAGGCATATGGATGGATATCTTAGGGATATACTCATTCTAGGACATTTATATCCCTATCTCTAATGAGTCACCTAATGTGCTATACTCCTAAGCTAAAGTTCTTACTCAACCTTCAGCTCTGATACGAAGTGTGACGACCTTGACTCGACCTTCGAAAATTGACACTCAAACATATCTCCCGTATTCGAATGTCACAGATTCAAACGTCGGATCTAGTTCGTCGAAGCTTATAACACATTAAGTACAACAATACAGTGGAAGAAAAACGAATAACTTTATTGGTATACAACATTTGATACAACATATTTCTAACAACCTGCATATTTTACGATTGTATATTTAAATATTTTATTTAAATATAGCATCATTTGTCGGATTTAAGTCTGAAAAGCTACTTTTTGCAAACAGTCGAATTAGAACTCAAGACTACTTCCATTGAGTTCAAAATGGCGTTTGCAACCTTTTTGAGTATAAACATCGATATGTTTGGAGTTGAGTAAAATTTTGATATTTTCACTTTGGCTTTGGGTTTCGGCCCATTAACCCAACATATGAACCCAACTCCATTTCATTCCTCTTCATTCCTTCATAATATTTTGTAACACTCAAGCTTTAGTAAAACCAGGGGAGGAGATTGGAAACAAAATCCTAAGACCTAGTTTTCTTTGCAAATCCAAGTTCTAGCTCCAAAATCAAAGAGAAGCTTAGGTAAGCACACTCTTCTTCTTCTCCATCTCAATCTCTCTCCAATTTCAGAAATTTCCTATAACCTAACTTAGGAAATATTTTCTTATGAGCTTAAACTGGAGCTTTTAGAGTTAAAGTCGAAGAGTAGTTGATCTTCCTTTGTTTTCAAGCTTCTCCTTTGTTGTTTTTGAGAAAAAGGTGAGTTTTTGAACTCGCGTCTATGTCTATGTCTTTGATAGTTGTTAGGTAGTGATTTCTAACATCTATTCCTTGTACATTTTCTTAGGATTGAATTGGATTTTATGAATACTCCAATTTTTGATGTTTTGAGGTCAAATCTTTAAAAATCCTTGCTTTGATGTTTGAACATGTTTTTGGTGGTGTATCGAAGAGACCATAGGGCTGGGTTGCCGATTGGCATAAATGCCCCATTTGGTGGCTAAGCTGATAATGCTGTAGAAGCAGAATCAATTGACTGAACCAGGAGGTTAGTCGACTGAACCAGGGGAAAGAAAATGTTCTGTACCTGTATCATTCGACTGACCTTATGGTTCAATCGACTGACCTGGAAACCGAAAGTTTCCAAGCATTGGATCAGTTGACTGACTACCTGGGTCAGTCGACTGATCTGCTTGCCTCAGCCATATTTGCCTATTTTGCTTAGGTTTCCAATTTAAATCAATTTGGGTTGCTCCGATTTGTTGTTATCATTTATTATCGACTCTGATGACTTCTTTTTGGGGATTTTGGGGAATATCCATTTTGACGGATTGGTATCGATTTCTATGGAATTGATTCCCGTCTTCGTACGTGAATTTTTGGTGATTGGTTGTTTCTACAATCATTTCTGTGACCTATCACTTTGAATATAAAGGTTTCTATGCTAGCAGTAAATATTCAAACCCTTTTACAAAGATGATTTCAACTCTATTTTAAATACAAAGCTCTTTATAAAACCGTTTTTCAATGTATTGGTATATTCAAACCTTTACCTCGTTCGTGTGAGAAAATCTAATTAAACGGCTTAGCAAAGCAAGTGGTATGAAACGCTTGCTTTTACTTCGTCAGTTAATTTTTGGACTTTTTCGAGTGAAACACTTGTGACAATTTTCGAGTGGAGATCTACAATTTGTTCGTAAATATTTAAGCTAAGCCAGTGGTTATGGACATGAAGCTAAACTCATTTATTTACTAGCTTTGTGTAAGTCACACTTTTTATTGATCAATGATGATCATTTTGTGATTTAGACTAGCGATATGCTATGTCTCTTTATCCACGTGGGGGACTGTACCTTGTTTTATTGAGTTTTGTCTCATTTCTTTATAGGCTAATGACCTATTGGTTCTTTGGAGTTTCAACTCATTTTTGTAGACTAGCACCTATGTTCTTTTATGGAGTTCGGTTCATCGGGCGTACCGTTGTACTACGTCGTTGGACCGGCTTATCAGGTTCATTAAGCATACCGTTGTACTACGTCGTTGTTTCAAATTATTTAAGTTTCTAGTTCCTCAGGCATACCATTATTGTACTACATCGTTGCATCTGCTCTACGGTTAGCGACCATGGGTTAGCGACCCGTTTGTGATGCGTATATTGGTGAGTTTTCATGCTCCCGTTTGTGATAGGCCTTTGAATTTCTAATTGATGATCTCTAGAATTTATGTTTTACCTCTTTTTGTGATTGGAAATGATATGTTTGCCAATATTTGGGGTTTGGTGAATAAAATAAAGAATATGACATTCTTTTTGACTTGTGAGATTCTTGAGATATTTTATGATTTTTGTTGTTGATAAATGTATACTTTTCATAGTATGGCATTATTGTTATCATACGTTTTTGATGTATCACTTATCTTATCTCACTTTTTTCTGATATTTATAGCTAGACTGATCCATTTATTATTTTCTTATTAAATAATACTCTGGTCAGACCGAGATGTTACAGTTGTTTCTGCTCGACTCCTTATTTGGGACCATCATCTGACTTTTGTCTAACTACTTAGTTTAATAGTTTTTGTCATTATACATTCGAGATAGAGACTCCTTGATGTATACATATTCTTTTATGTAGCACTTGTACCTATTCTTTTGTAATGTAGTGGATCTTGTATGACCACTATTTTGATGTACACTTTTATGTGATATATCCATATCTGTTTCCGCCTTTGTGATATGGATATCAGTGAATGATTTGTGTTATGCTTATTTCTATATTTATTTCCGAAGACACATAGCCACTATGTAGTTGCTTTGAGTTTGTATTTGATATGTCGGATTTCCTCTTGAAATGGTTATACTATCTGACATATCGGTACTCACACAAAGCCATTACATGGATGGTCGCTCCTCAACAGCCTTATTCTTCGTGCTAGTTGACGGCATTACCCCGTTGTGTCCTTGGCTAGCGTAAGTACAGAGGTGGGGCGTCACAGCTTGTTATCAAAGCCAAACTTCAAAACAAGGTAGAATAATCTAGCAAGGATCATTGTCCTAAGTCCTTCTTAAGAGTCGTGCCTTAGGATTTATTCGAGTCATTAGACCCATTTTATCCTTTTCTTTTATGGTGCCTTGTTTTATCAATCATGATTGTTTGATATTCATTTTTTGAATAACCTTTTTCGTCTTCTTTCTTTCCTAAAGAAGAGAAATGGTTAGACCAGGCCATCCCAGCGCCGGTCAATCCAGTGCTACTCCTCAGGATGGAGTATTGTGTCTGCCAATAGCTTCTAGATCTAGTAAAGAATGCTCAAGCTGTCAGATCTATTCAAGAGCCTACTCGCCCTAAATCTAGATTTGCACGCTTGTGCAATGATTATACCAATTTGGGTGGAAAACCATTGAAGTACGAAAGCGTTATAGAAGTCCAAGCTTGGCTTAGAACATGCGATCGCATCTTTTCTCGCATGAATCTTATTGATTTGCATCGTGTCCAAGTGGCTTCTAGTATGCTCCAAGAAAGTGCATTAGATTGGTATGAGCTTCTAATTTCTGAAATTATTGAAGCGAATTTACTTGGGAGCAATTCCAAGAAAGATTTTAATTGAAGTTTGTCCCGGAGGCTGAAAAAGTAACTTTAGCTCGGCGCTTTATTGACATTGTTCAAGGTGAATCTTTTGTGACATACTATGTCGGATCTTTTGAATCACTTTTAGAGTGCGGGGTCGAGTATATAAATACCCCATTGAAGAAAAATCAGAGGTTTGTCTATGCTTGAATAAGAATCTCAAAAAGCCTTTACTTCTAAAATTGGAAGTTTCTTTCGACCAAATTGTTGATATCGCTCTTCGACTTTCAGAGACCAATAAAGAAGATGATGTTGAAGTTGTGGATGCCAAACCGAAATTCAACAACAACAAGAAGAGGCCTATTAAGTTCAAAAGTCCTTATCCCAATAAGAAAGGGAAGCAAGCAACTCTGGTAGCAAAGACTACTACCTCTAGTCATGGGCAATGCTACAATTGTGGTTCTAAGGACCATTTCGCTAATAGATGTCTGAAACCTATCTTTTGTCGTTATTGCAAAAGTTCAGGCCATCTTTTATCATCTTGTCCCAAACTTCAAAGTAAGAACGGGGGAAAGCTAAATGTTGTGCAAGCCTCTAGTAACACTTCTTGTGGTCAAGGTATTTCTCATTCTATCCTTGATGGTGTTATTATGTTTTGTGATCATCCTATTCGAGTTCTTTTTGATACGGGTGCATCCCATTCTTTTATATCAAAAGAACTTGTTGATACTTATTCTTTAAGTGTTATGGCTTTAATGACTTCTTTGAGAATTGCGAATCCCGTTGGTGGATCCGCAACACTCAGTTTTTTTTGTAAAGATGTCGAGATTATTTTATGTGATTATGCTTTCCAAGCTGATTTGCAAGTCATGCGTTACTTAGACTTCGAAATGATTTTGGGAATGGATTGGCTTAACCGTTATGAAGCCTTCAAATTTTCATTTTGGCTTTGGGTTTGGGTTTCGGCCCATTAACCCAACATATGAACCCAACTCTATTTCATTCCTCTTCATTCCTTCATAATATTTTATAATACTCAAGCTTTAGTAAAAACAAGGGACGAGATTGGAAACTAAAATCCTAAGCCCTAGTTTTCTTTGCAAATCCAAGTTCTAGCTCCAAAATCAAAGAGAAGCTTAGGCAAGCATCCTCTTCATCTTCTCCATCTCAATCTCTCTCCAATTGCAGAAATTTCCTATAACCTAACTTAGGAAATATTTGCTTATGATCCTAGATTGGAGCTTTTAGAGTTGAAGTTGAAAAGTAGTTGATCTTCCCTTTGTTTTCAAGCTTCTACTTTTTTGTTTTGATAAAAAGGCGAGTTTTTGAACTCACATCTATGTCTATATCTTTGATAGTTGTTACGTAGTGATTCCTAACATCTATTCCTTGTACATTTGCTTTGGATTGAATTAGTTTTATGAATATTCCAATTTTTGGTGTTTTGAGGTCAAATCTTTAAAAATCCTAGCTTTGATGTTTGAACAAGTTTTTGGTGGTGTATTGAAAAGCCTATAGGGCTGGGTTGCCGATTGGCATAAACCACAAGCGCCCATCGCTCGTCCGATCGCAATTTGTTGGATTTTTGCCCCTCCTGGTGGCTAGGCTGATAATGCTGTAGAAGAATGTTCAATCGACTGAACCAGGGGACAAAAAATGTTCAAGACCTGTATCAGTCGACTGAATTTATGGTCCAATCGACTGACCTGGAAACCGAAAGTATCCAGGCATTGGGTCAGCCGACTGACCACCTGGGTAAGTTGGCTGATCTGCTTGCCTCAGTCATATTTGCCTATTTTGCTTGGGTTTCCAAGTTTAATCGATCTGTGTTGCTCCGATTCATTGTTATCATTCATTATCGACTTTGATGACTTCTTTTTCGAGATTTTGGGGAATATCCATTTTGATGGATTGGTATCGATTTCTATGGAATTGACGCACGTCTTCGTATGTGAATTTTTGGTGATTGATTATTTATACAATCATTTATGTGACTTGTCACTTTGAAATATAAAGGTTTCAATACTAGTAGTAAATATCCAAACCCTTTTACAAAGATGATTTCAACTCTATTTTAAATACGAAGCTCTTTATAAAACCGTTTTCCAATCTATTAGCATATACAAACCTTTACATCATTCGTATAAGAAAATTGAATTAAACGGCTTAGCAAAACAAGTGGTATGAAATGCTTGCATTTACTTCATCGGTTAATTTTTGGACTTGTTCGAGTGAAACTCTTGTGACAATTTTCGAGTAGAGATCTACAATTTGTTCGTAAATATTTAAGCTAAGCCAGTGGTTATAGGACATCAAGCTAAACTTGTTTATTTACTAGCTTAGTGTAATTCACATTTTTATTGATCAACGATGATCATTTTGTGATTTAGACTTGCGATATGCTATATCTCTTTGTCCACGTGGGGGATTGTACCTCATTTTATTGAGTTTCGTCTCATTTCTTTTATAGGCTAATGACCTATTGGATCTTTGGAGTTTCGACTCATTTTTTTGGGCTAGCGACCCACGTTCTTTTATGGAGTTCGGTTCATCGGGCGTACTGTTGTACTACGTCGTTGTACCGGTTTATCAGGTTCATCGAGCGTACCATTATACTACATCATCGTACCGAATTATTTGAGTTTCAAGTTCCTCGGGCATACCGTTATTGTACTACGTTGTTACACCGGCTCTATGGTTAGCGACCATGGGTTAGCGACCCGTTTGTGATGCACGTGTTGGTGAGTTTTCATGCTCCCATTGGTGATAGGCCTTCCCCTTTGTGATTTTTGGATTTCTAGTTGATGGTTTCTAGAATTTGTGTTTCACCTCTTTTTGTGATTAGCAATGATATGTTTGCCAATATTTGGGATTTAGTGAATAAAATAAAGAATATGACATTCTTTTTTATTTATGAGATTCTTGAAATATTGTATGATTTTTGTTGTTGATAAATGTATATTTTTCATAGTATGACAGTATTGTTATTATACGTTTTTGATATATCTCTTATCCTATCTCGCTTTTATCTGACATTTATAGCTAGACTGATCTGTTTATTATTTTCTTATTAAATAATACTCGGGTCAGACCGAGATGTTACAGGTGCTTCTGCTTGATTCCTTATCTGGGACCATCATCTAACTTTTGTCTAGCTACTTAGTTTAATAGATTTTGTCATTATACATTCGAGATAGAGACTCCTTTATGTATACATATTCTTTTCTGTAGCATTTGTACCTATTCTTTTGTAATGTCGTGGATCTTGTATTACCACTACTTTGTTGTACACTTTTATGTAATAAATCCATATCTGTTTCCGCCTTTGTGATATGGATATCTATGACTGATTTGTGTTATGCTTATTTCTATATTTGTTTCCAAAGACCACATAGCCACTATGTAGTTGCTTTGAGTTTGTATTTGACATGTCGGATTTCCTCTTGAAATGGTTATACTATCTGACATATCGGTACTCGCACAAAGCCATTACATGGATGGCCGCTCCTCAACAGCCTTATTCTTCATGCTAGTCGACGGCATTGCCTCGTAGTGTCCTTGGCTAGCGTGAGTGTAGAGGTGGGGCAACACAACATTGATACAAATGATATCAATAAATATATCAGGCATAGATGCAACAGCGGAAAAATGAACAGCGACAGCAGAAAAATATCTTCAATGCCAAGCTCTAAAACTCCAATCCAAGAAGCTCGAACTACCATCATGTTGTAATGAACCGACTAGGTAACTTAGTCAGCAATGTGATCGCCAAGATCCAAAGGCTGAAAGCTATCGACTCTACACCTACTATTCGATTACCCGAAAAACCCAACTCTAGGCTGCCCGTGTGGAAAATTATGGGCATCCAGAGTTTAGAAAGGGAACAATAAACTCCAGGTCAGTCATGGGACTGGTGTGAGCAAACAAAATCAGTTTTCTTTAGACAGAACAAACAAAAAGAATTTGAAAGAAATCTGCATGGAAAATGAAACTCTCATAAGGCCTCCCGCCACACACACAATGCAAACATACAATTGGAGGAGATTTCTCCTTATGATAGTCAAACATGCTTGATACGCGAAAACCTTTTGATATTATTATTAGTGCATAGTGTAGAAAACATTTCGAAAGTATAATATTAATCTTAGCCAGCATAGACATTTCATACTATGTCTACTATAGCTACCAATTAAAAGGCGGGTCACCACCATAAGTAAAAGGCAGATTATACAACTCAGACCATACAAGGCGCGTATTGATGATTCGATTTCGAAAAAATGGTCAGGCTAAGGAACTTCCTGGCCCACGTGAGTACGCCTCTGGAGAGACGCCCCTAGAACTCAACCAGCTCTCAGCCAACACAAGGCCAGCTTACCTCCGTAACTAGGTAACTACTACACAAGTATGCCATCCCCCGGTCGTTACCGACCTTTATCCGAGGATCCTCAACCACAAAGCAAAAACCACAAAGTAATAAATTTGCAGCAACCACATTGGTTAAAATCTGGGCTCCATACCATGATACCACCTTTTTCCAGAAGAAATGGACATACCCTAAAGGGCACGTCCCTCATAACCTTGCTGCATCCTTCCTGTTCGACCATTCCGGTTTGTGAGGTCCGTTGAGGTCACGTCCACAAAGCTAGCCTTTCACAAAAGCCATGCTTTGATCAACAAATGATCAGCAGCACTTCGTATGCCACATTACCAAATTGGGAATATATCACTAGTAACCATCAACTACATAACCCCTAAGCTCGTACGTCTCATAGAAGGGTGTTAAGCTAAGAGAATAAATTCTCGCCACCAAACAGGAATTATTTGATGGAAACGAGCATTACATCTCAAAGTGTAACGTCAGACATACATCCATACAAGTCCATTCCGGGTTCGAACGGTCCCGAAGGCACTTCAAAGGAAGCCCTTGCAATCCGGATAATCCCTAATCACGTCCGGACTCCCCATCACAATGGGTGATCGAATCTCTATATCGGGCCATCTGGTGCAGAGATATTCGACAGGCAATCCTTTCGCTTTCGAAAAATAACCGATCTTCACCATCGGTCTTCAAATACTATCCAATTCGTCGTATCATTATTCAGAATGGGTTAAGTGATACAAAATCCTCTCCCGGCTAAACGGAATAATGGGCGCTTATTTTAAAACCATATGGATATAGTGGGATCTTAGTTAAGTCACAACTTAAAGCCGAAAACCTTTTCTTTCAAATGGTTTTAAAAAATTTCATTTCAAATCTTTTAAACAAAAGATTCACCCCTTTTAAAATCGCTTTGAAATTGAAACAAAGTTTCACCAATCTTTCACAAAGATTCATTCATAGCTTTCAAAACAATTCCATTTCAAATTTGAAACCCTTTCAACAAAAAATGGAAATCCATTATTTATTTGAAAGCTATTATCATTTGAAAACAAAGAGTTTTCGTTTCGGGAAAATCCGATCAAATATGCACAAGTTATAGCCTTTAAAGTATAAACTCGGGTTAAATTCAAATCTCCAAAATAATACTTTTAAAATGGTTTAAACCCATATAAATACATTATATAACTTATATAGCCCTTTTAAACCATAATTTTCAAACATATATTCATAGAAATTAATTGCAAATCTTGAATTCCAATTCAAATCAAACTATTTAAATTTCAAAACTTTAACAAGCTATTCAAAGTAATTTCCAAAACTTTCTTTTCAAAACTTTTCATATTCAACCCAATTCCATTTCCAAAACCATTTTGGATTTAAAATTGAACTTTTAAAATCATTTTGAATAATATTAAATACAAATATCTGTGACTTAACCGATACCCTTGTGCAATCCATATTTGTGTGTGTGCATGATGTAGTCCAAGGGTTTTACACAAGAGTGCAACATCATCAATCATCACAATATCAAGCACAATAATATCGATAAGCGTTATAATCTTATAACACTTATCTTCATTCATAGATTCGCAGAAAAATAATGTAAATTCATCACAGATAAATAAATTACATTCATCACAGCTCTAATCAAAATAATTCATATCACAAAGCATCATCAAACAATTCTAAGCATTCCATACAATCCAAACATCCATAACTAAGATCTATTGGTCATCTGATTAAATTAAATCAGATTAATTACTTATGAACAATTACTTATCCTGGTTAATTAATCATCAATTAATTACAAATCATTTAATTAATTACCCTTTAATCATTTATTACTTAACCTTTAATAATAAATTAATTAACCATTAATCATTAAATAATTAACCTTTAATTATTTAATTATCCTTTAATTAATTAATTACATTAATTAATTAATCCTTAATTAAATACCATTTAATTATTTACTCTTAATTAATTATAATAAGTGATTATCGGTGATATCCCGGAATTTTTGGCAATATCAATTTAATAATCTTTATTTAAAATTAAATTGATTTGATAATATTGATTAATAAAATCTGAATTGGTTTAATAATCCTCTATAATAAATATTTAATTGGTGAATTTTATCTTTAAAAACTAAATAAATTGTTTCTATTTATAATGTGTGTGTATATATATATTTGTATATATATTATAGATAATCTTTGATTTGGAATTTAATAAATAAATAAAGTCTTGTTTCAAATTCTAATAATATATTTAATAATTTAGAAATTATGATTTAAATTAATATAAAGCTTTTCAAAGTTATTAAATTAATAACTATATGATTTGTAAATACTTGAAATAAATGTTAATTATTTAAGATTTTATCTTAGCTTAATTTTTAAATTTAAATAATAAGTTTGTTTCATTTCTTTAAATATTACTTGATATATATGATTTTAAAAAGAAGTTTTAAATACAATATGGCATATGGTCTTAATTCGTTTAATAATAGAAGTGATTTATAGATCATTTAACATTGTTAAATTTGTTATTTTCAATTGATTATTATAATACTTAGGTTTTATAACCATAATAATTTTTAATGAATATAGAATTGTTATTTTTAAAATTTAGTAAGTAGTTATATATGTATAGATATAACTTGATCCTTAAATTTTATTTTTATAACCTAACTTGAATTTGAATTTAAAGTTTTAAAATTCAATGTATAGGTTTTATATTTGTTCGGATTTTAAAATATTTATATAAACTTTTATTTATAAATATAATTGGTTTTTATTTATTTTAAAATTATTTATACATATATAGATACTAATTAACTAAGTCATTAAGCTTGATTTTGTATTAATCTTTTATTAACATTTAAAAATATAACTAACTAAATCATAAGACAAGTGTTAACATATTAAATAATCAAACAACATGTGCTAAGTAGTTAATAACTCTAATGACAAGTGTTAAAAGTTTTAACAAGTGTCATTTAAGTTCTGTTTGCCTTTACTTTTATTTTGTTAAATCAAATTTCAGCCCTTACGAACATATTCTTTTCCCCTTCATTCTCTTTTTCAAAATCAAAAGCTAAGTGAAACAAAGAAAACAAATATGTAATCTCATTTTCATTATCAATAGAAAACCTGAAATTCACTCCTCAAACAAAAAATTACAAATCAAAAGCCTGTAACAGAATTTTCAAAATACAACTTGGAAAGCATTTTAAAACCTGTAATCTCATAAATTGAACAACCTGGGATTTGGCTGAAGCAAGATCAAAATCCAGTAACAACTGCAGCTTTAAAATCAAAGACAAATGCAGGCAACTCCAAGTTTTAAAGTTTAAAAGCTATTTCAAATGGAGTGCTCCGTTCTTCTGAATAACTGGTGAGTAACATCACCTTTTAAAATTAAGTATCTATCATATATTGCTTGTTAATTTCAGGACAATGAGTATGTTTTGTTTGAGTTTATATGAATGAATTATCTGTTTATGTGGGTGTATAGAAAGTGTGCATGTTTGTTTCCTGTAGCATTCATGTATCTTTAATTTTCAAGCTTCTGTTTGATTTAAAATCATTATCTCTTGATTTAGTTAAGGTTTGGATTTGAGACTTAAAAAAAATCAGATTGTTTCATCATAGATTATAATTTAAAATTTCTACTTAAGTTAAAATATACTTGTATTGGCTCTGGGTACAAAAAACAGAGCAAGATTGATATAGGTGATATTTCAAACACTTTAATTCATCAATTTAGGAACATAAACTAAATCCTTAACCCTAGACATGAATTTTAAGAATGCAAATATGATTTTTAGTTAAGGATTGAATGAGCAGTTCTTGTTTGATCAATTTAGAAGTTCTGGGTGGCCTCTGGTGACCCAGTTGATCTGAGGTGTCGGAGTTCTTTCTGAAGGTACAGCAGAGATCGTAGGGATCAGCAAAA
Source organism: Allium cepa (assembly GCA_030765085.1). NCBI lineage: Eukaryota > Viridiplantae > Streptophyta > Magnoliopsida > Asparagales > Amaryllidaceae > Allium > Allium cepa. The sequence continues at coordinate 362,143,574 of CM060934.1, read as the reverse complement.
ATGTCAGGATGACGACCTATGAGTTGTGGTGGCTGCGGCGGCCAATTTTTGTTTAGAACCCTAGTTTTAGCTAAGCTTATAAATTTGATCACCTCGACTGTTTGGGTTGATCGAGTGCAGCGAGTTTCAGGGAGATGAAAGCTTGGACGTTCACGAAGATTTGGCCAGAGTTTCAGATGTGACGGTGGTCGGAGATGCGTTGACGAGGTGTTTTTCCAGGGTTGAAGTGTTGTTAAGGTTCCAGGTTTGGTTTGAGAGCTTGATTTCGATTACGAGTCTGGATGGATGATCTGATGATCATGGTTAGGTGAGAGTTTAATTGGCGATTTGAGGAGATCATCAGAGGTGAGCGAAGATGGACGGCGTCACCGTGCATGTGCACGGTGCACCAGTCTGTTTTCTGGTGAAGTTTTCTTGAGGGGATTGGTTACTCGAGATTCTCTCGAAGTAGGTTGATGATTTGCTCGGGGAATTTGGATTTTGGCTCGAAGCAAATAATGTTGGGCTCGGGTAATGTTTTAGTGACAGGTTTCAGAAACCTGTCAGTGTTTTGATCCTTAAATTTAAAATAAATTTAAAAATAAAAAGCAAGTTTAAAACAATGTTTTGAAGCAGATTCAAAGTATGGATTCAAAATGAATTTGAATCCAAATTTTGAAATAAAATAAAGTTTTCTAAAATTTAAATGTTTTAACAAGTTTAAAAGTTAAAGTGTATTTAAAAAGAATTTGAATTTGAAATGGAATTTGAAAATTTAAGGGAAGGATTTAAACAAAGTTTAAATCAAGATTTTAAATCGGAATTCAAATCTAAATTTGAATCCCAGGTTTCAAAATAAAATAAAGCTTTATAAATTTAAATTTTTTAATAAGTTTTAATGTAATGTATACTTTAAATGTTTTGAAATTAAAAGGGGATTTGATTTAAACTTTTTTAAAAAAATTCTTTTATAAGATACAAGTATTCTTTAACATGTGAATTGAAGAGTTTTTAAATTGATTTTAAAAATTGTTAAAGATAAGTTGGTTTTCATTTTAAATCTTGAATTTAAAATAAAATTTAGAAGTAAACTTGAAAATAAATGTTTTCAATTGTATTTATAATTTAACCATAGATAAGAAAAAGTTTTACCTTAAACTTAATTAGGATTTAATTGTTTGTAATTCATTTAATTATTAAGGTAATTAATTGTATAAATTAATTATTTAATAAATTAACGAAATGGATAATTAATTAAAGTAATTAAGGGTTTTAAAATTTATTAATTAAAGTTTAAGGGTTAATAATTCTTAGAATAATTAATTTGTAATTAGGAATCATTAGTTAGATAAGATTAGATTTTTAATGAATGATTAAAAATTAATTAATGAAGTAATTAAGAATTAATTAAGTTACAGTTAATGCTTGATTAGTTAAATAATTAGGATTTATTAATGAGTTATTAATGATTAATTAATTTATAATTAATATTGATTAACCTAAGTACTTATTTTAGGAAAGTAATTAAAGAATTATTAATGGTAAATGAAGATCATTAACTAGGGATTACTAAATAATTAATTAATGTGATTAATTTTAATAATTAATTAGATTAATTAATTTAAAGATAATCAATTGTAAAATTGTTTAAATGTAATTACTTGTGGAAGTAATTAAGGAATTAATTACTCATTGTAATTAATTAGATTTAATTTGATTAATTTAAGTATTTAATTCAGTTTAATTAATTTGTAATAATCACTTGATGATTTGAGAAGTGTAACAACTTAATGTGATTTAATGAAGTAAAATTACATAGGGAAGTAACTAATGGGAATTACTGGATGTAATTAATTGAAGATGTTTGATAATGGAAGTAATTGAGTATATTTACTTTGTATTTAATCAAGGGATTAATTAAGGAAATTAATTAATGAGTAATTAAATTATTTGGTGAAGTAATTAAAGGTAGTTATTTGCTGAATGGGGTTAATCAAGGGTGATTAACAATTGTGGTTTAATTGAAGATTAATTACTTAAAGTAATTAATTTAAATAGAATAATTTATTTGAAATAAAATTGGAGATCATTAATTATTATAATCAATGATGTAGTTAAGAATTGATTTATTAGTACAATAAGTGATTAAAGAGTAATTAATTAATGTAATTAATTAAGGATTAATGTAATTAATTTTAGTTAATTAATTAATAAATAAATAAAGGTTAATTATTGTAAATGGATAACGATAATTAATTTGTGAAATTAATTAAAGCTAATCACTTAAATGTAATAAAAAGATAATTAATCAAGAATGATTAAATGAAATGAATAATTGGATGATTGATTAATTGATTGATAATTATTCAATAGTTATATAAGCAGCATTGATAATGTGGAAGTGATTAATTTAATTTACTTTAAATTAATTAGAAATGATGTAATTAATTTAATTCATTTTAAATTAATTATATATGGTATGATTATTAATCATTGCTTATGAACGAATGGATGATACTGATTGTCTTGAATGGTTAAGATCTCAGATATGAGATAAGTTAGGTTGTGTGATATGGATGCTTTGGTTGCATTGAGTTGATAATATGAATTATCTGTTTATGATGATAATATGAATTATGTGTTATGATGATAATGTTGATTATCTATTGTGATATTGTGAATTATCTATCTGTGTGTATATAGATAATATTGAATTGAATTGTTTTAAACATTAAAACCACTTGGACCTAAAAGATGGCGTTTTGGATTTCGATAAGACCGGGATCGGGTTTCCATATATGGATATCCGAAAACCACATCGATCCAAATTAACGATAGGTCATGAATCTCAAGTGAAGATGAAGATTCAGAGTGCAAGGGTTATCTTCGTTAACTCTGAGGGTGATTCCAAAATGAGTGTAACGAGATAATGCCTTCGGTTTCGTTCGAACCCGGAACGAACTTGTATGGATTGAATGCTTTCAGAACATCGTCAGGTGGACGATGAGCATTCAAAGAGATGTGTTCTCTAAAGGTAATCGTAGCCTCAAGCCTCATCAACCGGGAATGGATAAAACAGGGAAGGTGCAGCAAGGCTAAGTGGCTCATGCCCAAGTAGGTCGAGATTTACCCCTGTCTAGAAGTCCCTTTATATTCGGCTGTGTGGGGCAGTTGATTGAAACAACTGTCAGGTTAGTCTTGTTTGAGACTTTTCAGTAAGGAATGGTCCCGCCTTGTGTTGCAGGGGAGTTAGGGTGGCTCCTCGGTACGGTGATCTAGGCCACGTACTCTGACGGGCGGTACCCCATTAGCCCTGCCATTGTATGGAATCCAATCTCCAATAAGTGCCGTACGTTTTAGATGTGCCCAACTATGTTGGAACGTGAGATGTAAGCATTCCAGCTATTTCGGTATTTTACTTGAAAACCCTAGACACTATTATAATATCATCGGATTTCCTATCAAATGTTTTGGTTAGCGTAAGGTAAAAACTTTTCCATGTTTATGTGTGGGAAGTCTTACATGATACCTTTTGTTTTCAAAGGATTTTTAAAGTTTAGCAACCTTAACCTGTTACTCACACCAGACCCATGTCTGACCTGGAGTTTATTTCGGTTTTGCTTAAACTCTTGGGTACTCAAATTTTTACGAGTAGCCAAGGGATTCAGGTTAGCTTTGACGAAATTGTGGAGAAGCAATGGAGTAGGAGGCTTCGGCGTTAGATATATAGATTCCGCTATGTGTTCTCTGTGTTGGTATCTCTATGATGTGTTTGTATTGAGTTGTAATAACTAGACAGGTGTTTATAACTGTTTAGTATGTGATGTATAGGCTGTGTAACTCTAATAGATATTGTATATTATGTAAATAGTTATGTGATTGATATAATTTATTCGTTCCGCTGTTGAGATTCTTGTGTTGTTTCTTCTTTCTCTTCTTTCTTTTCTCTTTTCTATCCCTTTCTTTCTTAAAGATGATAAGACTTTCTATGGAGAGAAAGTTGGGTCGTCACAGTTGGTATCAGAGTGCTAGGTTGAGTGAATACCTAGGCTTTGGAGTGTTTTCTTTCTTGAGAGAGCGTATTTGTAATTTTGATATATATATTTATTTCTACCTATTTGTTGGGGTACCCGTACTGGTTTTCCAATATAAGTTGTAAGGTAGATGGGGTAGTGTGTGTGTAACACGACTACCAATGGTTGGAGTTTGAATGTTTGAGGTTGGAAGTGTATTTGTCGAGACTGTAGACCTAATATTGACTCGAGTGAATTTTGTAGTGGTGTACGGATTTCATCGATCTCCGAAGGTAAACTGTTAAGGTTCGGAGTCCTTTTTTGAAGTTGGATGAGTAGAGTTTGGATCTATTGGTTAGGCAGAAGCAAGTGATGGTATCTTGATACCTCAGGAAATAGTAGCTGCGTGATGAGATGTAGTGACTATGCATGTTTTCGAAGATGATTTCTTTGGAACAAGTTTAAGGAAGTAGGTCTGCTTCAGTGTAGTGGCTGAGTTCAGCAGGATGTTTCTATTGGGTTTGAAGTCCGAGTTTCCTGAAGAGCTTTGGTTTAGGAATTCTTTGGTATCTGTGTCAGCAATGCGGCTCGAAGTGTTCTGTGGGTCAGCAGAAGGTCTTCTGGCTTAGCAGTGTCTGAGAGATGGAGTTCATAAGCAGTGGTGTGGATCCATTTCTTTGATGGATTGGCTAGACCAGCGTAAGCTGTTCTGATTGGTCAAGAGAGAACAGTTTTCTTTGGATGTTAGTCTGGATTGATCACAAAGGTGACTTGAGATAATTGAGTGTTCTCTTGGATTGTTGGAGATTTTTCTGGATGTTTTCGGGGAAGTCAGAGGTTGTCCACATCTATAAATTTAGTTTTCTTACTGACTAGGATTCCAAGAATGGTACCGGTGGTTCAACTAATTGAAGGTTGGTTCCTGGAGATGGAGTTTGGTGAAGCAGCTCAGGATTGGAGGAATTTCTGAGTTTTCTCTTAGTTATCAGAGATCTTCTAGGTTATGTTGTCTAATTTGTGCTTGAGTTCATCATCAGCATTTTCAGCTACTCCAGATCAGAGTTGTGCAACGGAAGCAGTTTGGGAGTGCATCTGCTTTTCTTTTCCGGATAGGAGAAGTTTTTTTCCTTCTGATGGTTGTGAGTGAAGTTTGTTCTTGATCTTGGTTGATCTTGGAGGATCATTCTGGGGGATTGGGTTTGGTTTGGTTTGTTTCTTGAGACATCAGCGAGGATTGAGCCGATCAGGTAGGATGTAGGCAGCCCAGGATCGTCTAAAGAATTTTGTGGATTAAAATCGAAGATCTGATTTTGGATAAATTTTCTCTGGTATTAGGAGCTATAAGAATGGGTAAGGCTGGGAAGCTAGCTCCGAGGTGTGTTGGATCTTTTCTGTGTTCTGGTAAGATAAGTGTTTGGTCTTCTGGATTGAATTGCCAGTTTGGACAACTAGAATTCGATGTGTTTTACGTAAATCTGAGGGAGTACGTGTATGATCTATCTTTGGTTGTGGAATCAGCTGTTCTGGGAGATTTGGTTGTTGAGTCAGACTTGTCTGTAGTCTGATATTCTGTTTAGTTTGGTAGATCAAGATGAGTAGGAGCTCGGTAGCTTAGAAGTGTTGATTGTTTGGGTTCTATAGAGCGAGTATTCCGGTGTTTATACTTGGGAAACTCGAGAAAATTCTATCAGAAATTTTGTTTGGATAGTTAAATTTTTTTGTTTGGGTGAATTGGTTGCTATGGTTTTTAGCATATGGTTGTTAATATATGCTTGTGTTTTAAAATTAAATTTTTAAATAGATTATTAAATTACCTTTGCTTTTAAATTTCAAGGACGAAATTCTTTTAAGGGGGGAGGAATGTGATATCCTGGAATTTTTGGCAATATAAATTTACTAATACTTATTTATAATTAAATTGATTTGATAATATTGATTAATAAAATTTTAAATTGTTTAATAATCCTCTTTAATAAATATTTAATTGGTGAATTTTATCTTTTAAAAGCTAAATAAAATGTTTCTATTTATAATGTGTGTATATATGTATATATATTATAGATAATCTTTGATTTGGAATTTAATAAATAAATAAAGTCTTGTTTCAAATTCTAATAATATATTTAATAATTTGGAAATTATGATTTAAATTAATATTAAGCTTTTCAAAGTTATTAAATTAATAACTATATGATTTGTAAATACTTGAAATAAATGTTAATTGTTTAAGATTTTATCTTAGCTTAATTTTTAAATTTAAATAATAAGTTTATTTCATTTCTTTAAATATTACTTGACATATATGATTTGAAAAAGAAGTTTTAAATACAATATAGCATATGGTCTTAATTCATTTAATAATAGAAGTGATTTATATTCTCTTTTATAAATCATTTAATATTGTTAAATTTGGTATTTCCAATTGATGAATTTAATGCTTAGGTTTTATAACCCTAGATAATTTTTATTGAATATAGAATTGTTATTTTTAAAACTTAATAAGTAGTTATATATGTATAGATATAACTTGATCCTTAAATTTTATTTTTATAACTAACTTGAATTTTAATTTAAAGTTTTAAAATTCAATGTATATATTTTATATTTGTTTGGATTTTAAAATATTTATATAAACTTTTATTTATAAATATAATTGGTTTTTATTTCTTTTAAAATTATTTATACATATATAGATACTAATTAACTAAGTCATTAAGCTTGATTTTTTATTATTCTTTTATTAACATTTAAAAATATAACTAATTAAATCATGATACAAGTGTTAACATATTAAATAATTAAACAACATGTGTTAAGTAGTTAATAACTCTAATGACAAGTGTTAAAAGTTTTAACAAGTGTCATTTAAGTTCCGTTTGCCTTTACTTTTATTTTGTTAAATCAAATTTCAGCCCTTACAAACATATTCTTTTCCCCTTCATTCTCTTTTTCAAAATCAAAAGCTAAGTGAAAAAAAGAAAACAAATCTGTAATCTCATTTTCATTATCAATAGAAAACCTGAAATTCACTCCTCAAACAAAAAATTGCAAATCAAAAGCCTGTAACAAAATTTTCAAGATACAACTTGGAAAGCATTTTAAAAACTGTAATCTCATAAATTGAACAACGTGGGATTTGGCTGAAGCAAGATCAAAATCCAGTAACAACTGCAGTTTTAAAATCAAAGACAAATGCAGGCAACTCCAAGTTTAAAAGTTTAAAAGCTATTTCAAATGGAGTGCTCTGTTCTTCTAAATAACTGGTGAGTAACATCACCTTGTAAATTAAGTATCTGTCATTTGTTGCATGTTAATTTCAGGATAATGAGTATGTTTTGTGTGATTTTATATGAATGAATTATCTGTTTATGTGGGTGTATAGAAAGTGTGCATGTTTGTTTCCTGTAGCATTCATGTATCTTTAATTTTCAAGCTTCTGTTTGATTTAAAATCATTATCTCTTGATTTAGTTTAGGTTTGGATTTGAGACTTTAACAAAATCAGATTGTTTCATCATAGATTATAATTTATAATTTCTACTTAAGTCAAAATATACTTGTAATGGCTCTGGGTACAAAACAACAGATCAAGATTGATATAGGTGAAAAATCAAACACTTTAATTCATCAATTTAGGAACATAAACTAAATCCTTAACACTAGACATGAATTTTAAGAATGAAATTATTATTTTTAGTTAAGTAGTGAATGAGCAGTTCCTGTTTGATCAATTTAGAAGTTCTGGGTGGCCTCTAGCGACCCAGTTGATCTGAGGTGTCGGAGTTCTTTCTGAAGGTAGAGCAAAGATCGGAGGGATCAGCAAAAATGTCAGGATGATGACCTATGAGTTGTGGTGGCTGTGGCGGCCAATTTTTGTTTAGAACCCTAGTTTTAGCTAGGCTTAGAAATTTGATCACCTCAGCTGTTTGGATTGATCGAGTGTAGCGAGTTTAAGGGAGATGGAAGCTTGGACGTTGACGAAGGCTTGGCCAGAGTTTCAGATGTGACGGTGGTCGGAGATGCATTGACGAGGTGTTTTTCAAGGGTTGAAGTGTTGTTTCAGGTTCCAGGTTTGGTTTGATAGCTCGATTTCGATTTCGAGTCTGGATGGATGATCTGATGATCGTGGTTAGGTGAGATTTTGATTAGCGATTTGAGGAGATCATCAAAGGTGAGCGAAGATGGACGGCGTCACCGTGCATGTGCACGGTGCACCGGTCTGTTTTCTGGTGAAGTTTGCTTGAGGGTATTGGTTACTCGAGATTTTCTCGAAGTAGGTTGATGATTTTCTCGAGGTATTTAGATTTTGGCTCGAAGCAAATAATGTTGGGCTCGGGTAATGTTTTAGTGACAGGTTTTAGAAACCTATCAGTGTTTTGATCTTTAAATTTAAACTAAATTTAAAAATAAAAAGCAAGTTTAAAACAATATTTTGAAGCAGATTTAAAGTATGGATTCAAAATGAATTTGAATCCAAATTTTGAAATAAAATAAAGTTTTCTAAAATTTAAATGTTTTAACAAGTTTAAAAGTTAAAGTGTATTTAAAAAGAATTTGAATTTGAAATGGAATTTGAAAATGTAAGGGAAGGATTTAAACAAAGTTTAAATCAAGATTTTAAATCAGAATTCAAATCTAAATTTGAATCCCAGGTTTTGAAATTAAATAAAGCTTTATAAATTTAAATGTTTTAATAAGTTTCAATGTAAAGTATACTTTAAATGTTTTGAAATTAAAAGGGGATTTGATTTAAACTTTTTTTTTAAATTCTTTTATAAGATAAAAGTATTCTTTAGCATGTGAATTGAAGAGTTTTTAAATTGGTTTTAAACATTGTTAAAGATAAGTTGGTTTTCATTTTAAATCTTGAATTTAAAATGAAATTAAAAAGTAAACTTGAAAATAAATGTTTTTAATTGTATTTATAATTTAACCATAGATAAGAAAAAGTTTTACCTTAAACTTAATTAGTATTTATTGATTTTTTATTCATTTAATTATTGAGGTAATTAAATGTATAAATTAATTATTTAATAAACTAATGAAATGGATAATTAATTAAAGTAATTAAGGGTTTTAAAATTTATTGATTAAAGTTTAATGGTTAATTATTCTTAGAATAATTAATTTTTAATTAGGAATCATTAGTTAGATAAGATTAGATTTTTAATGAATGATTAAAAATCAATTAATCAAGTAATTAAGAATTAATTATGTTACAGTTAACACTTAATTAGTTAAATAACTAGGATTTATTAATGAGTTATTAATGACTAATTAAGTTATAATTAATATTGATTAACCTAAGTAATTACTTTAGAAAAGTAATTAAAGAATTATTAATGGTTACTGAAGATCACTAACTAGGGATTACTAAATAAATAATTAATGTGATTAATTTTAATAATTAATTAGATTAATTAATTTAAAGATAATCAATTGTAAAATTGTTTAAGTGTAATTACTTATGGAAGTAATTAAGGAATTAATTACTCATTGTAATCAATTGGATTTAATTTGATTAGTTTAAGTTAATTAATTCAGTTTAATTAATTTGTAATAATCACTTGATGATTTGTAAAGTGTAACTACCTAATGTAATTTAATGAAGTAAAATTACTTGGGGAAGTAATTAATGGGAATTAGTGGATGTAATTAATTGAAGATGTTTGATAATGGAAGTAACTGAATATAATTACTTTGTAATTAATCAAGGGATCAATTAAGGAAATTAATTAAGGAGTAATTAAATTATTTGGTGAAGTAATTAAAGGTAGTTAATTACTGAATGGGGTTAATCAAGGGTGATTAACAATTGTGGTTTAATTGAAGATTAATTACTTAGTGTAATTAATTTAAATAGAATAATTTATTTGAAATAAAATCAGAGATCATTAATTATTATAATTAATGATGTAATTAAGAATTGATTTATTAGTATAATAAGTGATTAAAGAGTAATTAATGTAATTAATTAAGGATTAATGTAATTAATTTTAGTTAATTAATTAATGAAGTAATTAAAGGTTAATTACTGTAAATGGATAAGGATAATTAATTTGTGAAATTAATTAAAGCTAATCACTTAAATGTAATAAAAAGATAATTAACCAAGAATGATTAATTGAAATGAATAATTGGATGATTGATTAATTGATTAATAATTATTTAATAGTTATATAAGCAGGATTGATAATGTGGAAGTGATTAATTTAATTTACGTTAAATTAATTAGAAATGATGTAATTAATTTAATTCGTTTTAAATTAATTATATATGGTATGATTATTAATCATTGCTTATGAATGAATGGATGATATTGATTGTCTTGAATGGTTGAGATCTCAGATACGAGATAGGTTAGGTTGTGTGATATGGATGCTTTGGTTGCATTGAGTTGATAATATGAATTATCTGTTTATGATGATAATATGAATTATCTGTTATGATGATAATGTTGATTATCTATTGTGATATTGTGAAATTATCTATCTGTGTGTATATAGATAATATTGAATTGAATTGTTTTAAACATTAAAACAACTTGGACCTAAAAGATGGCGTTTTGGATTTCGATTAGACTGGGATCGGGTTTCCATATTTGGATATCCGAAAACCACATCGATCCAAATTAGTGATAGGTCGTGAATCTCAAGTGAAGATAAAGATTCAGAGTGCAAGGGTTATCGTCGTTAACTCTGATGGTGATTCCAAAACAAGTGTAATGAGATAATGCCTTCGATTTCGTTTGAACCCGAAACGAACTTGTATGGATTGAATGCTTTCAGAACATCGTCAGGTGGATGATGAGCATTCTAAGAGATGTGTTCTCTAAAGGTAATCGTAGCCACAAGCCTCATCAACCAGGAATGGTAAAACATGGGAGGGGCAGCAAGGCTAAGTGGGTCTTGCCCAAGTAGGACGAGATTTACCCCTGTCTAGAAGTCCCTTTATATTCGGCTGTGTGGGGCAGTTGATTGAAACAACTGCCGGGGTTCTCTTGTTCGGGACTTTTCAGTAAGGAATGGTCCCGGCCTTGTGTTGCAGGGGAGTTTGGATGGCTCCTCGGTACGGTGATCTAGGCCACGTACTGTGACGGGCGGTACCCCATTAGCCCTGCCATTGTATGAAATCCAATCTCCAATAAGTGTCCTACGTTTTAGATGTGCCCAACTATGTTGGAACGTGAGATGTAAGCATTCCAGCTATTTCTGTATTTTACTTGAAAACCCTAGACACTATAATAATATCATCGGATTTCCTATCAAATGTTTTGGTTAGCGTAAGGTAAAAAAAATTCCACGTTTATGTGTGGGAAGTCTTACGTAATACCTTTTTTTTCAAAGGATTTTTAAAGTTAAGCAACCTTAACTTGTTACTCACACCAGACCAATGTCCGACCCGGAGTTTATTTTTGTTTTTCTTAAACTCTTGGGTACTTAAATTTTTACGAGTAGCTAAGGGATTCAGGTTAGCTTTGACGAAATTGTGGAGGAGCAATGGAGCAGGAGGCTTCGGCGTTACATATATAGATTCCGCTGTGTGTTCTCTGTGTTGGTATCTTTGTGATGTGTTTGTATTGAGTTGTAATAACTAGACAGGTGTTTATAACTGTCTAGTATGTGATGTATAAGCTGTGTAACTCTAATGGATATTGTATATTATGTGAATAGTTATGTGATTAATATAATTTATTCGTTCCGCTGTTGAGATTCTGGTGTTGTTTCTTCTTTCTCTTCTTTATTTTCTCTTTTCTATCCCTTTCTTTCTTAAAGATGATGCGACTTTCTTTGGAGAGAAAGTTAGGTCGTCACATTATCCCAAATCAATTTCATTAATTAATTAACCTTTAATTAATTATCCTCAAATTAATTACCTTAGTTAATTTATCACATTAATTAATTACTTTTAATTAACTACAGTAAGTGTAGCAACCCATAATTTTGTGAATATTGTTAGTTTAATTTTATTTGAAATTTTGATTTTTAAATCATTTATAAGTGAATTTTTAGAATTTTCCCAACGTAAGTTTGGAATTTGTTTGTAATTTATTTTTCAAATGCAATAAATAAATAAAATTTGAAAATTTTATATTTTGGTCAAAATTTGAATTTTCAGTTTAAATTTTTAAAAAAAATTGAATTTTTAAATTTTAATCTTTTTCTTTAAAGCAGAATCTTTTTATGATATTTGTTCTGCTTTTCATTTCGTTAAATACTGAGTTATACTTTTTAAATTAGATAAATTACAGCGTTTTACACGCAGTTATTTCCTGTATTTCAATTTCTATTTTTCTATGTTCATTTCTATATTTTTATTTTCTATGTTATTTTATCTTATTTTTCTATTTTTTTTATCTAAACTTTATTTATTGGATTTTACTTGTGTGTATATCTTTTCATAAAAGGCTTGGAAGAAATCAAGGAGGCATGCGTTACATTTCTTTGATGCTTGCCTTTTTATTTACCTACCCTCTATATTACTTACTCTAGCCATTCACCATTCATAGCCGTGAATTGGTCTTATTAATCACGTACAAACATCTCAAAATATCTTTTTTCCAATTGCAATTAAGAATAATATATATCTCTGTGTGTGTGTGTGTTTCTTTCTCCTTATTTCTTGCCTTTTATTTCCTAGCTTTTTTGTTCTTCTATCATTCACTCCTCTTTAGCCGTTCAAATCTTTTCTTGCCATCCACTCCTCTTCATAATTCACGTACACATTTACTTCACATTTCATTTTGTAGAAAGAAATGTATGCAAATAAATGGCTTGGAGAAATTTAAGAGGCATACGTTTCAATGGTTAAACTCTTGCCTTTTTCATTTGCATGACCTTTATTATTTTCTAGCCGTTTCTGTAGGATCGATTTCATCCTGGAGGGGGGGTGAATAGAGTGATGGTATTAATTATAAAAATTAATTGCGGAAGCTTATAAAATGATTTCAACACAGATCACAGAATAATAGCAGCATAGAAAAATACCAGAATAATAAAATGCAGAAATAGAATGACATAGAATTTACCCAGCTTCGGCAAAACCCTGCCTACGTGCTGCCCCCAAGGTTTCTACTAGAAATTAGATAGTCAGACGCTTACACACATAAACTTGCGACACCCGCTATCGACTAAACCTAACTCTACGCTCAAAGCTCTGCCACAACTCAGCACCAAGTTGCGGATTCTCAAACTAAGCCACGTAGTTTGTCCCCTAGTCACTCGACTAGAAAATACAATAGCTAAAAGAGTTTAGAAATAAAAAATCATATTAAAAAAAAACAAAGCCCTAAAAGCTAATCCCTTATAAAAATAAACAAGTCCCCCATTTTCCTATTATTATTATTAGCCGGCCCTTTTATTTTCTCTTGATTATATCAGCCCGGTCCTCTTCAATTTTCTCTGAGAAAATATGGCGGCTTCAACTTCTTCGTTTTCTCTGCTCTGGAAATTAGGGATTTTCGAAGTGCCGACTTTAAATTGATCGAATAAGTGATTATTCGCGTGTAACCTTGATCGATCATTTTCCTTGTTGCTCACTTCGGCTACTTCGACGAGTTCGATTCTTGCTGGGTAAGAATTTATGCTTTGTGCTTTAATGATTTTCGTATTCGAACTCGTATATTTTAATTTGCCGATGATGATTTTTTTATATAGGGTTTGTAACCCTCGATTTTCGTTCATACAAATATATTTGAATTTGTCAATTTTTATTTGATCGGCCAATTGATGTTACTTGGATGATTGAGATTTCTCTTTGACTAATTCATAATCGTATGCACTTGATTCCTTGATTGACATGGTAGAATTCTCAGCTTGATTATAGAGATATGAACTTGAACTTGATTTTTGGTTCCGTGACTTTCTCTTTGACTTCGGTATGCTTCCACGACTTCGACACTTACATTGTTCATCTTGGCTTCATGTCCGATTATACTGCTGTTGACTTGACTTGTTTACCTCGGCTTTGACTAGGTTATGAATTTTGGTTTCTGTGAAATTGTTGCTTGATTATTTTGAAACTGCTACTCGGCTCAGGCATTGATTTGAAGTGTTGCATATTTGTTTGCATCTTTTCTGGTTGGTCTGACCTGAACTGATCATTGAAGTGCATGTTACTTGTATGTGGTCTTGGTTTGGTGCAATTGCTATGCCTTTGTGCATTTCACAGTGTTCATGCACTTGAACTACTCTCTGGCCTAGCTCGTGCACATATGATTCTTTGAGATGGCTTTATTGTTATTTGTTTCTATTACTTGAATGCAATCAGTGGTGGTCTCTGATCTATTGGCACTGTTGTATTATGATTTGTAGCTTTGAGTACTGTAGTTTGTAATAGAGTAAATTTACCTCGGCTTGCTTTTGGTGCACTACTTAGCATAATCAGGCTTGTTAACAAAACAAATAATTGTGTAAAAAATACTCCAACAAAACTGAAAATATTCATGTTGTATTTGTCATTCACTATTGCCTTGAGTCTTGTTTATGTTTGTCTGGTTCCAGTTTGTTATTTGAATTTGAGACTGTGTTGTTGTTTGCCGAGGTTGTTGTGCACTGACTTGAGCTTGAGTATTTGCTGATATGAACTGTGAAGCCCCACCTCTATACCCACACTAGACAAGAACACTACGGTGTCATGCTGTCGACTAGCACGGAGGATAAGGCTGTGTAGGAGCGACCATCCATGTAATTTCTTTGTGCGAGCACCGATATGTCAGATAGTATAACATGCATTTCATTAAATGAGGAAATCCGACATACCGATACAAACTCAAAGCTATCACACAGTGGCTATATATAACCTTCGGAAGTAAACATAGAAATAAACATAACACAAATCAGTCACAGACATTCATATCACAAAGGCGGAAAAAAGATATGAATAAATAACATATAAAAGTGTAGAACAGAGTAGTGGCCAGAAAGATCCACAATAACACAAAAGAATAGCAATAAGTGCTATACAAAAGAATAAGTATACATCACCGAGTCTATATCTCAAATGTATACAACAAAACTACTAATCTAAGTAGTTAGCCAAAAGTCAGTGTAATAAATCCCTGGGGAGAAGTCAAGCAGAAGCACCTGTAACATCTCAGTCTGACCCGAGTATTATTTAATAAGAAAATAATAAACGGATCAGTCTAGCTGTAAATATCAGATGAAATGATATAGAATAAGAGATACGGTAGGAGCATAAAATAACCATAATGGCATACTATGATAAGTATGTAAATGAAGATCAGCAAGAGATTAATCAATATCACAAGAATCTTATCAAAGATTCAAATTCACCAAAAAGGTAATGACACACAAATTCGCCAATGCACAAAAAAATTGATAAAACTTATCAATGGAAATCACGAAAATTGGTGAAGCACAAATTCTAGAAATCTACATAAGAAATCCAGAAATCATAAAAATGGGGAGGCCTATCAGAAAACGGGAGTATGAAAACTCACCAACACGTGTATCACAAAATGAGACGCTATCTCATGGTAGCTAACCATTAATTTTGAGCCGAGGCTCCACAAGAATAGCCCGAAGACCGTAGGGCGCTACCCCACATATGTGATTCGAAACATCACACAAACGGGGTTTAGTCTCCCTCGTAGACAAAGAGATATCGCACAATTGCTAATCTAAATCACAAAAATGATCGTCATTGATCATCAAGAAGTGTCAATTACAGTGAGCTAGTAAATATAAAAGTTTAGCTTCATGTCCCATAACCACTAGCTTAACTGAAATATTTACGAACAAATTGTAAGTTTGCACTAGAAAATTGTCACAAGAGATTCAATCGAACAAGTCCAAAAATTAACCGACGAAGCAAACGCAAGCGTTTCATATCTCTTGTTTTACTAAGTCGTTTAATTAGATTTCTCATACGATTGAGGTAAAGGTTTTTATATACTAATAGATTGGAAAACGGTTTAAGAAAAGAGCTTTGTAATAAAATAGTGTTGAAATCGCTTTGTTGAAAGAGTTTTGATATTAACTACTAGTATTGAAACCTTTATATTTTTAAAGTGACAAATCACAAAAATGATTATAGAAACAATCAATCATAAAAATTCACATTCGAAGACGTGAATAAAATCCAAGGAAATCAGCTCCAAAACCATCAAAGTAGAAATACCCACGCGACCTAATCATGGCCGAGCTAAAGTGCAACGACCTAAAGAGGTAGCGACTAAAAGTAAAATAGGTCGAACGACCTAAGGATAGCATGCCGAGCGACCTAGGTGAGCGACTTAAGCATGTGGTGCGACCTATAATGTCCGAATGACCTAACTAGGCGAGCGACCTAAGGGGAAGACAGGTCGAGCTACCTAACTCATGGCCGAGCTAAGGAAAGGCGCGACCTAATGAGGTGCGACCTAATGAGTAGGTAAGGTCGAGCAACCTAAAGGAGTGGGCATGAGGCCTAGGTGGTGCGACCCAAGGGGTACGCGACCTAGGAATGCAAACGACCTAAGCCTTGAACGACCTAGGGGTTTCAAGCACAAAACAGGTGCGAGTTAAATAGGTCGAACGACCTAAGGAGGAACGAGCTAGCCGAGGCCTAACATGGCGCGACCAAAGGGTGTTGCGTCCTAACGTCGTTAACGACCTAACTCGGTCGCGACCTAAAGTGGTGAATGGCCCAGTGTGGAACGAGCTATCTGCCGAACGACCTAATGGGTCACGACCTAAGGTCTAACAACCTAACTGATGCGAACGACCTAAGGGGTTAACGAAAATATGTAGGCCGAGACTCATCGAGGCAGAGCGACCTATGCCCAGGAATTCACCAAAAACACTAAAATTGGAGTTTTTCGCCAATCCAATCCAAACCAAATGCAAATGTACATGCTAAAGTGATAGGAATTCATTCCCAACAATCCAAGTTAGTTATAGACAAGAATGTGAGATAAAAATCTCACCTTTACACAAAATTTATGAAGAAGAAGCTTGAAAGCAAGGAAGAATCAACCCAAGAAGCTTGAATCAATGTCTTCTCTTTGAATTTGAAGTTGGATGTTGGATTTGCAAATGATCTTGAGCTTGGAGTTTTAATTTCCCATTCCTTCCTCCATTTTTGATGAAGCTTGAGTGTTAAGAAATGAAAGCAAAGTTATGAAGGGAAGGGGTTGAGCTAGAGTAAATAGTTTTAGGCTAATGGGCTAAACCAAACCCAAAACCCAAAGTGAAAAAGTAACAAAATTACACTAACTCCAAACATATCAAAGTTTACACTCAAAAAGATCGCAAACGGTGTTTTGAACTCAATAGGAGTGGTCTCGAGTCCTAATTCGACCGTATGCAAAAAGTAGCTTTTCGGGCTAAAATCCGACTAACGATAAAATATTTAAATAAAATATTTAAATATAAAATCGATAAATATGCGGGTTGTTACAGACTCCCCTCAAAGAAATTGCGTCCTCGCAATATATAAGATGGAAATAAAAAGTAACAACCATAAAAGCATATTAACACAAAAGAAATTTGAAATAAGAAGTTCACCTTAAAAAGCATGAGAAAGTAATTCCGGATGTGTCCGCTCGATGAATTCTCTAGATTCCCAAGAACAATCTTTAGGATTTAAGGACCATTGAACCTTCACAAGCGGTACATCTTTATTTCGAAGTCGTTTGACTTCCGAAGCAATAATACGAATAGGATGTTGCTCATAAGTTAAATTCGACGAAACGTCAATTTCTTCCGCAACACCAGGCTCAAGAATAGAATCGGAATCTCGAAGGTACTTCCGTAATTGAGAAACGTGAAACACGTCATGAATGGCAGAAAACTGAGCCGGTAATAAAAGGCGATAAGCCATGGAACCAATACGTTCGGTGATAGGAAATGGCCCAATATATCGAGGCGCTAATTTTCCCGATCGACTGAAATGTTCAACACCTTACATAGGTGAGACACGAATAAATAAAAGATCTCCAACAGAAAATTCTAATTTCCTTCTTCGATTATCGGCGTAGGATTTTTGTCTATTCGGGGCTTCTTTCATCCTATGACGAATAAGTCCAATCTTTTCTATGGAATCACGAATAAAATTTGGACCTAAAACCAGCTTCTCACCGGCCTCTAGCCAATAAGAAGGAGATCGGCATGGCCTTCCATAGAGTGCCTCAAAAGGTGCCGTACCAATACTAGATTTGAAGCTATTATTATAGGAAAACTCAACGAGAGAAATATGATCTTCCCAACTTCCACCAAAATCAAGAACACAAGCACGAAGAAGATCTTCAAGAGTTTGATTCACACGCTCGGTTTGTCCATCGGACTGAGGGTGATAAGCGGTGCTAAAATTAAGCTTCGTTCCCAAAGCTTTTTGAAGACTCTTCCAAAATCCACTAGTAAATAATTGATCACAATCACTAACAATAGAAGTAGGAACACCATGCAATTTAACAATTTCTTTGATAAAGAGTTTGGCCAAAAGGGGAACGGTACGATTAGACCGAACGGGAATAAAATGGGCGGATTTAGTAAGTCTATCGACTATCACCCATAAGTTATCATGACCCGAACGAGAACGGGGAAGGCCATCAATAAAATCCATGAAAATTTGATCCCACTTCCAAATTGGAATTTCTAAAGGTTGCAACAACCCACCGGGCCTTTGATGTTCGGCCTTGACAAGTTGGCAAGTCATGCAACACTTAACAAAGTTAGCAATATCAGATTTCATTCCCTCCCAATAATAATGTCGTTTCATATCTGCGTACATTTTACTACTACCGGGATGAATGGTAAATTTAGAACGATGAGAATCTTCTAAAATATCTTTACGAAGATCACTAATATTTGGTACGATAAGTCTACCAAATTTTTGAATGCTGCCATGAGAATCAATATCAAAGTCTTTCGAAGCTTCAAAATCGATTTTATCCTTAATATTTTGGCCAAGAAGAGCCAATTCGGGATCTAGCCTTTGATCTTTAAGAATGCGGTCTAAAAGAGAAGGATGAGCTACAAGGCTACATAAAGCAAGAGATGAACATAAATCGGAAACACGATCTCGAATCTCACAAGTGGATAGAATTCCGAGATCATTCCATTCGGATATCATCATAGAAACAACCGCTTGTTGCTTACGACTAAGTGCATCGGCAACGCGATTACCCTTTCCGGGAGTATAAAGAATATCAAGATCATATGATGCAAGAAATTCAAGCCAACATTGTTGATGCAAATTTAGTTCCTTTTGAGAGAATAAATACTCAAGGACTTATGATCGGTATAAAGAACGAATTTCTCTCCTAAAAGATAATGACGCCAAATCTGAAGAGCGAAAACAATAGCCGCGAGTTCTAGATCATGAGTGGCATATCTAGTCTCGGCTGGCTTTAATTGCCTGGAAGTATAAGCAATAACACGTTCTTTTTGCATAAGAACGGCACCCAAACCAACGCGACTAGCATCAGTATAAACAATAAAGTCTTGGTTTCCATCCGGAATCACAAGAATAGGAGCATCGGAAAGGAGTTCTTTCAATTTCTGAAAAGAAGTTTCACATTTGTCCGACCAGGTGTATTTAACGTCTTTCTTTGTTAAACTAGTAAGAGGCATGGAAATTTTGGAAAAGTCCTTTATGAAACGGCGGTAATAACCGGCCAATCCAAGGAAACTACGAATTTTCGTCACACTCTCCGGTCTCTTCCAATTTTGAATTGCTTCAATCTTTGAAGGATCCACGGAAATTCCGGATTTGAAAATAATATGACCGAGAAACTTCACACTAGATTGCCAAAAATGGCATTTAGAAAATTTTGCTCTTAATTTATTGCTCCTAAGAGTTTCTAACACAATCCGAAGATGTTTTTCATGCTCCTCCTCGGTTTTAGAATACACTAGAATATCATCAATAAAGATGAGAACAAACCGATTGAGGAAGTCTTTGAAAACTCGATTCATAAGGTCAACGAAATAAGCCGGAGCATTCGTTAAACCAAATGGCATAACAGGCCACTCATAAGATCCATAACGAGTACGGAACGATGTCAAAGGAATGCTATCCTCTGCAATACGAAGCTGATGGAAACCGGTAGCTAAGTCTAATTGTGAAAAGACTCTAGCACCACTAAGTTGATCAAATAGATCATTAATCCGAGGTAAAGGATACTTATTCTTGATAGTAAGATCATTAAGCTTGCGGTAGTCAACGCAAAGCCTAAGTGTACCATCGGATTTCTTCACAAAAATAGCTGAAGCTCCCCAAAGCGAGGAACTAGAGCGAATAAATTGCTTCGTCTCCAATTCGGATAATTGTTTGCGCATCTCCTCATTTTTCTTATTGGACATGCGATAAGGAGGACGAGTAATAGGTTGAGCTCCAGGGATGAGATTAATTTTGAACTCAATTGCTCGCTTAGGTGGTAGTCCTAAAACGGGCTCAAATATGTCGGAAAATTCACGAACGACGTGAATACGAGAAATGACATCTTCCTCATCATCATTATCATCATCACGAGGATTTAAAGAATATAAGGATGCAGCCAAAGTGGAATCCGAATCTTTAAGAATAATTGAAATCTGCTCTACAGATTGCGGATGTTGGAGATAAATAGTCCGCTCAGGACATAGGATATGAGCTTCATAAGGGTTAAGCCAATCCATACCCAAAATCATTCCAAAGCCTAAATAACGCATGACATGCAAATCGGCTAGGAAAGAAATCGCACAAAATAATCTCCACATGTTTACAAAGAAAACTAAGAGTTGCGGATCCACCAACCGGAGTCGTAATTCTCAAAGAAGTCATTAAAGCAACAACACTTAAAGAAAAAGTATCAACGAGTTCTTTTGAAATAAAAGAATGGGATGCACCCGTATCAAAAAGAACTCGAATAGGATGATCACGAAATAGAATAATGCCATCAAGGATGGAGTGAGAAATACCTTTAGCACGAGATGTGTTGCCAGGGGCTTGAGCAACATTAAGCTTTCCCTCCTACCTATTTTGAAGTTTGGGACAAGAAGATAAATAATGATCCGGGCTTTTGCAATATTATGAGGCTTTGAACACTTGTTCGCATAATGGTCCTTAGAACCACAGTTGTAGCATTGCCCACCACTTGGGGTAGAAGTCTTAGTTGCCAGAGAGACTTGCTTCCCTTTCTTATTGTTGGTATAAGGACCTTTAAACTTATTAGGCCTTTTCTTGTTGTTGAAGTTCGGTTTGGCCCCCTAACTTCAACGCCACTTTGTTTATCCGCCTCTTCAAGTCGAAGAGCGATATCAACGAGTTGATCAAAAGAAACTTTCAGCTTTAGAAGTAATGGCTTCTTGAGATTTTTATTAAAGCCATAGACGAATCTCTGATTTTTCTTCAATGGATTATTAATGTATTCAACCCCATACTTAGAAAAGAGAATCAAATGATGAGACATAGTCTATCACGGAAGATTCACCTTGAACAAGGTCAATGAAACGGCGAGCCAAAGTCACCTTCTCAGCTTCTGGCATAAATTTTAATTCGAAGCGTTCCCGGAATTTCTCCCAAGTAAGATCCGCTTCAACAATTTCAGAAATAAGAAGTTCGTACCAGTCTAATGCTCTTTCTTGGAGCATACTAGAAGCCACCTGAACACGGTGAAGATCAATAAGATTCATGCGAGAAAAGATTCGATCGCATGTTCTTAACCAAGCCTGGACTTCGATAATAGTTTCAGAACCTTTGAATGGTTTCCCACCCAAGTTGGTATAATCGTTGCACAAGCGTGCAAATCCATACCTAGGATGAGTAGACTCCGGATTAGATTCGGCTGCTTGAGCATTCTTCACTAAGTCGAGAAGCTGCTGGGCGGTCATAAAAACTCCATCCTTGGGAGCAGCACTAGATGATCTGGCTCTGGGACGTCCTGGTCTAGACATTCTCTTCTTTAAGAAAGAGAGAAGAAGAAAAATTATTCTCTAAATAAATAACAAGCAATCTTGCTAGATAAAACAAGAAATCATAAAGGAAATAGGATGAATCGGTACGAAGACAAGAATTAAATACTAAAGCACGACTCCTAAGATGGACTTACGACGATGATCCTTGTTAATTTATTCTACATTGTTCCGAAGTTTGGCTTTGACACCAAGCTGTGACGCCCCACCTCTATACACACACTAGACAAGAACACTACTTTGTAATCCTGTCGACTAGCACGGAGGATAAGGCTGTGGAGGAGCGACCATCCATGTAATTTCTTTGTGCGAGCACCGATATATCAGATAGTATAACATGAATTTCATTAAAGGAGGAAATCCGACATACCGATACAAACTCAAAGCTATCACACAGTGGCTATATATAACCTTCGGAAGCAAACATAGAAACAAACATAACACAAATCAGTCACAGACATCCATATCACAAAGGCGGAAAAAAGATATGAATAAATAACACATAAAAGTGTACAACAGAGTAGTGGCCAAAAAGATCCACAATAACACAAAAGAATAGCAATAAGTGCTATACAAAAGAATAAGTATACATCACTAGGTCTATATCTCAAATGTATACAACAAAACTACTAATCTAAGTAGTTAGCCAAAAGTCAATGTAATAAATCCCTGGGGAGAAGTCAAGCAGAAGCACCTGTAACATCTCGGTCTGACCCGAGTATTATTTAATAAGAAAATAATAAACGGATCAGTCTAGCTATAAATATCAGATGAAATGATATAGAATAAGAGATATGGTATGAGCGTAAAATAACCATAATGACATACTATGATAAGCATGTAAATGAAGATCAGCAAGAGATTAATCAATATCACAAGAATCTTCTCAAAGATTCAAATTCACCAAAAAGGTAATGACACACAAATTCACCAATGCACAAAAAAATTGCTAAAACTTATCAATGGAAATCACGAAAATTGGTGAAGCACAAATTCTAGAAATCTACACAAAAAACCCAAAAATCACAAAAAGGGGGAGGCCTGTCACAAAATGGGTGTATGAAAACTCACCAACACGTGTATCACAAAACGAGACGCTATCTCATGGTAGCTAACCATTAATTTTGAGCCAAGGCTCCATAAGAATGGCCCGAAGACCGTGGGGCGCTACCCCACATATGTGAGTCGAAACATCACACAAACGGGGTTTAGTCTCCCTCATAGACAAAGAGACATCGCACAATTGCTAGTCTAAATCACAAAAATGATCGTCATTGATCATCAAGAAGTGTCAATTACAGTGAGCTAGTAATATAAAAGTTTAGCTTCATGTCCCATAATCACTAGCTTAACTGAAATATTTACGAACAAATTGTAAGTTTTCACTAGAAAATTGCCACGAGAGATTCAATCGAACAAGTCCAAAAATTAACCGACGAAGCAAACGAAAGCGTTTCATATCACTTATTTTACTAAGTCGTTTAATTAGATTTCTCGTACGAGTGAGGTAAAGGTTTGTATATACTAATAGATTGGAAAACGGTTTAAGAAAAGCGCTTTGTAATAAAATAGTGTTGAAATCGCTTTGATGAAAGAGTTTTGATATTTACTACTAGTATTGAAACCGTTATATTTTTAAAGTGACAAATCATAAAAATGATTGTAGAAACAATCAGTCATAAAAATTCACATTCGAAGACGTGAATAAAATCCAAGGAAATCAGTTCCAAAACCATCAAAGTAGAAATACCCACGCGACCTAATCATGGCCGAGCTAAAGTGCAACGACCTAAAGAGGTAGCGACTAAAAGTAAAATAGGTCGAACGACCTAAGGATAGCATGTCGAGCGACCTAGGTGAGCGACTTAAGCATGTGGCGCGACCTATAATGTCCGAACGACCTAACTAGGCGAGCGACCTAAGGGGAAGACAGGTCGAGCGACCTAACTCATGGCGGAGCTAAGGAAAGGCGCGACCTAACGAGGTGCGACCTAATGAGTAGGTAAGGTCGAGCGACCTAAAGGAGTGGGCATGAGGCCTAGGTGGTGCGACCCAAGGGGTACGCGACCTAGGAATGCAAACGACCTAATCCTTGAACGACCTAGGGATTTCAAGCACAAAACAGGTGCGAGTTAAATAGGTCGAACGACCTAAGGAGGAACGAGCTAGCCGAGGCCCAACATGGCACGAGCAAAGGGTGCTACGTCCTAACGTGGTTAACGACCTAACTCGGTCGCGGCCTAAAGTGGTGAACGACCCAGCGTGGAACGTTCTATCTGCCGAACGACCTAATGGGACACGACCTAAGGTTTAACGACCTAACTGATACTGTAACAGCCCGCTATTTTGGACCATTCAAATCGACAGTAAAACCATACATGTCCGACTTGAATAATTCAAAATACCATATTGTTAATTAAAATTTGGCAAAACTTAAAATATACAGTAAATAAATCAATCACGAATCACAGAGTAATATAATGCAGCGGAATAGATAAAGAATAGTAGTTCATGAAGCTACTATATACCTCAGCGTTAGAAATAAAATACAACCGAATAGTTCAAATGCCATGAAGTCTCCAATGCAACAGATGGCTTCTCTGAAAAAATCAACTGGATGACTGAAGGGATAGATAGCTGGATCTTCCAGCAAAGCTCCAACTTCGAAGGTGAGTCTCAAATGCTGTATCTCTCAGTCTGACCCGAGCGTAAAGCAAAATACAAAACACTCGAGTCAGGATTAACATTCTTATATCAATAAATCCAACTCAAATGAAATATCAACTGAAATACAAGTAACTTAAAGGATGTTTGGGATAACCATCCTCTAAGGGTCCACGGAACTATCTACAAGGTAGAAATATACACTATACACCGTGGTCATTTCAGCTTAATTTATACTTCAAAACCAAATATCATTTCACTTCAAATATCTCTATATTTCCCAAAATAGTATTTACATATATTAAATAATTTATACAGTAAAGTATTTTCAATTTTAATTCAACTCAATTCCAAAAATAACCACTTCAATTTTATCGATCTCAAATTTGGATTTGTAATCACAAAATACCCCTTTATATTTCAATATATTTCAAGACTTTAAATATTCAACGTTTCAAACTAAATTTTTATTCAATTTAGTTTTCTAAATAATAAATTCAAATTTAGTTCAACCTAAATTTTCATTTTAATTCAATTTAGTTTCTAAATAACAAATTCAACTATATTGATTTCAAATACAGATCCGAATCTCAAAATAAACCATTTAAATTCCAATATAGTTCAAAGCTTTAGTATTAAAATGTTCAATTTAACAGTTTCCTATAGATCTCGATTTAACCTTATTATTATTTAGTCTTGAAATACTCCCTCATTAGATATAATATCATTTAAGTAACCTTAAATTACATTTTACTCAATATTTTCTTTAATTTATTTAAACGTGAAATATTCATTAAATCACATAAATCAAAAATCCAGTTATAAAATCATACCTTTAAATTTCCCATTCAAAAATTTCAAATTGATTTAATTAAATAAATCCTCATTTAAATACTATTTATAATAAACCAAAATTTATCTCTCAATCTTAATTATTCAATTTATTACAAGAAAATCTATTTGAAATATAGATTTACATAAATACTCAACCATATTATCCGTATTAAATTAATCTAATTTAAATCAAATATTACGACTAAATCTATATATAAAATTTCCATTTATATAATATCTTAAGAATCAATATTATTTAAACCATATATTTATTTCCAAAATTATAAAAATTATTTTCAGAATATTTATATGGACCAACGGTGTCTGTATATATTTCCTATCATATAGTCTAGTGCTACGGATATTTATCATTTCAATCCGTACACTAAATATATACGGGCGGATATCATTTCAACCCGTAATCCCAAATTCAATTAAATGAAAATCGCTTGGGTTTATCATTTCAACCCATAACGATTTTCTCCTATTCTAAAGTCCGTTCGGGTATGTATCATTTCAACCCATAGTGACTTCTAAACTACAGGGAACTTGCAGAGTGATAACAGATAATACAATAAAATAACAAGCATATATCATCAATAACAATACAATATAAACAACAGGATATGGTGTCATATCCCGCAGGTGAACAGCTACAGATAAAAGCATATATAACAAATTTAAATAACTACAGCAGCATATTTTAATTGTCGTTTCAATTGAAATCAAATTTAACGAATAAAAGAATATTAATCGTGAGTGATTGCTCACCTTTCGAGGCTAGATAGATTGGACAAAGAATTGAGCTACGCTAGATCACGCTAGACATTAAACAAATCCAAACAAAATTTTCAAAGCGAAGCAAGATTGGCACAAATACGATGGACAACTGATAAATAGAGATCGATGAAAATAGATCAGAAACTGCTTTATGTAGACCGAAATTAAATACAAATATTATTCTATTATACTGCTCTCTTAACCAATATTAGTTTTGAAACGCATTAAAATTACATATACATACATACGTTTTCAAACAAACGCAAATAATAGAAAACTGCAAAACTATGTTTAAAACCAATATTAACATAAATTTTTATAATCATATTTAAATCAACATTTAAGTCAACATTCCACATTATTATTGTTAAGCCCAATATCGACTTTTCTTAATTTGTTGGAACACTACACACCTTATACTTGATATAAATTTACCTTTTGCAAAATATTTATAAGAAAGAGAAGGGCGAGAGCACAGCTCCAACTTAATTTAACAATTTAAATTCCAGTACTTTCTTCAATATTAAAACAGGCTTCAGGAATTTCTTACATGTTAACACTTACATTAAACTTTCTTTATCATCTTAAAAATATCAATGTCAAATTTTAACCCATATAATCACTAGTATAAACTAACATTTTAAAACAACAAATCTTAGATCTTATAAAACTGTATTTGTATAATAATTCATCTCTGGACAGACACACAAACTAACTTAAAATATATTATACTATATATTCTCCCCAAAATTTTATAACTCTACAACTATATTTTAAACAACAGAAGGAAATTTAAACCCATGCAAACTCTACCTATATAACAAACTTATGTTTTATAACTTACTGTATATTAATATGTTTATAAATGTATACTGTCCCACAATATATATATTATAAAATTAACACCTTTTTATAAACAATACAATATAAAATTAACGCCTTTCTTTTTTTTATAAAAATCTTACATGCTGTAACATATATGCAGACTGCTAAACATCTTATAATATATATAAACAGTATGAAATAACCCAATGTATATTCAAAAGTCATACTAAACAAATTTCAATAAATACTCATATAAAACTAACCATAGAAAAAATGCAAATGTTTATAACTTTATATTTAATGTATACTTGCGCTGCACTATATAAACATACTTATAATGTAAAATATATACTTGAAGCATGTTATGCTTAAAATAAAGGAAAAGCAAAAGCAATATAAATAATAAGAAAACAAAAGAAAAGGAGGAAAAAGAAGAAGAAAAAGAAAAGAAATAAGAAGAAAAAAAAAATTAGTGCAGCCATTTACCTACAGAAGAAGCTTCACACGCAAGAGAGGAGATGAAGATCTATTGATATGGAGTAGGGTATGTACGAGTGATTTGTATTTATAAGAGAAGCCTCACATTGATAGAGTGGAAAGAAATTTTGTTTAAAGTGGCAAGAAATAAAGATAGTAATGGCTAGAGGAAATTTAGGAATTTATTCCTACAATTTAAGGAGAAAAAAAGAAAAAAAAAGAAAGAGGAAATAAATTAAAACAAATATATAAAGATTAAATGCTGGTGAACAGAGGAAATAAAATGAAACAAATATGTATATAAACATTGAATGCTGGTGAAAAGAGAAAATGAATTAAAACAAATATGTATAAAGATTGAATGCACATGAATAGAGAAAATGAATTAAAACAAATATGTATAAAGATTGAGTGTTGGTGAAAAGAGGAAATAAATTAAAACAAATAAGAAGAGAATGGATTGATTTAAAGGAAAGGCAATGGATGGTTTAGAAATAAATAAATGTAAAACGTATACGTTTTAAATTTCAAAAGGAAAGAAATAAATACGGGAATGGCAACAGATCTTGCAAGCAGGGAAATAACGTAAAAAGAGGAAGAGAAAGAGGCGTATAAATGAATGGTAAATAAATTTAGATTTCAAATGAAATAAATGGAACAGCAGAGATTAAAGTATGGATGTAAATCTAGGAATAATAAAAAGCAATAGTTATATGTCGATTAAGAAAAATAATTAAAACAATTAATGGCTTAAATGGGGCAGCATGTTTCAAAATTTTGAAATGCAAAAGAAATGTACACTATAAATATAAAGTTTTCAAAAGCAAAAGAAACGTAAAGTTGTCCATTGATTCATCAAAACGTTATTAAGTAATAAATTGAAATGAATATAAAAATAAAAGTAATTGTAATGGTCAATAGTTGATTTAGCTATACACTTAAAGCAATAAATTTTTGTTTGTTTGTACAACACAAAATGAGTTTTGAAAGTCAAGGATATAAAAATGGATAAAAGGAAAGAAATCAGGAAATTTTGTGAGCAATAGCTTTCTAAGGAAAGGTAGGCTTACTGTAACAGCCCACAAATCCGTACCCCTTGAGTCAACCCTATTCTACAACAATCAACTCAAGTTGCACAGAAATACGAACCATTTGAGTTTAAGAAGAAGTGGTAGAAGAAGAGAAAACAAAATCAACATCAGAATCTAACCATCGCAGCGGAATAAAATATAATAAATAATAAATAAACTTTACTCAAAATCAAATATATCTGTTTACATATATTACATTATCAGAGTACATCAATCACAGCTCAACATCAATATCATACAAATGAATACATAGCAACTCAATACAGCGGAATATATATATAAACAAGTACGAGAGTACGTGTCGTCATCCAGCTCGTCTCCTGAGCTCCACAGCATTTCCTGTATCCTATAATACTCGGTCTGACCCGAGCATTACAGTTAAATAACACCCGAGTCAGTCTGGATTACCAGCGTGAGAAAATCACACCCAATTGATTATTAAAGTTTTAAAGTCCTTTGAAAACAAAAGCATCTCGTAAGACCACGCCACAAATAAACATGTCAGGTTTTTACCTTACGATAGCTAAAACAATTTTTATACAAATCCTCTGATATTATAATAGTGTCTATAGAAAGTAAATAGAATCTAGCTGAAATGCTTGCATCTCACGTTTCAGCAATAGTTGGGCACAATCAAAACCGTACGGGCGCGTAGGGAAAATGGATTCCAACTAATGGCTAGGCACTAGGGTACCACCTGTCACAGTACCTGGTCTAGATCAGCGTACCGAGGAGCCACCCTAACTCCCCTGCAACACAAGACCGGAACCATCCCTTACTGGACAGTCCCGAGCAAGATCACCCCGCGGTTGGGATCAGAAACCGCCCACTAAGCCGAAATAAAGGGACATCTAGACAGGGATGACCTCACCCTCCAGTGGGGGCTACCCACGAAGCCTTGCTGCATATCCCCTGATTTTCAGCCATTCCCATTTGATGAGGCTTGAGGCTAAGCGTTACCTTTTTAGAATATATCCCTTAGAATGCCCATCGTCCACCTGACGATGTTTCGCAAGCGTTCATCCATACAAGTCCGTCCCGGGTTCGAACGGAACCGAAGGCACTATTCCTACTACATCCATTTTGGAAATATCCTCAGGATTAGTAGCGACTAGCCCTTGCACTTCACTGCTCCATCTTCGAATCCAAAATCGTTTTCACGAAACGTACAAACCGGATCGAAGTGGTTTTCGAGAAATAAATCTCGATCCCGGTCTCTTCGAAACGATCAACGCATTGTCCAATATTGATAGTCGGTTATTTAACTATCAATTTCTATTCACAACCATCCATCAAACAATAAATAATTTTCCAAATTATTTATTTATTTACCTCAAAATATCTTTCCAAGATATATTATATTTTCGATCCTTTGAAAACAGTTTCAAAACCATCTTTCCTTTCAGAATAAATTTTCCCAATTATTTTCTATCTCCTCTGAAAGTCACCAAGCCCAAAACTAGATTTTAAAATAACTTAAAACACTTTACTTTAGAATATATATACTTATAAGGCATTTAAATTAAAGCTATTTTAATAATTTGTTAAAAATACATACTGTATGAGTATTTGAAAATAAAGTTACTTAGTAAATATAAAGCTAGATTTCTTCGTTTAAAATCAAAATACTAAATTACTTCTTAATAATTGCTACTAAAATAGATTAAAAGAAAATACTTACTTGAAACTTTAAATATTAGAAATAATAAATTTTACAAAACTTACTTTCCTTAAAAACAATTTTAAAACATTTAATTAATATTTAAAAATTTACTCTTTAAAAACAAGTACTTGGCTATCCAGAGAAAATTCCAACTTCAATCACTTAAATCAATTTTCCCAAATTGATTTCAAGTTTATTTATTTGAAATAAATTTCTTTACTTTCTTAAATCATTTAAAATTCATAATTAGTGACTTATTATTAAGGTTATAATTTCCCGTTTGTTTTTAACCCCTTTTAAGTGAAATATACGAATTTCAGCTTTTCCCAACTTCTTCTTTATTCCCTTTTAATAATTTAAATCTTAAATTTTAAATAAATGTTTTATTCTTTTAATTAATATTACTGAAGATTAACATTCATTAACTCTTCGTTTATTCAAATTTCCATTCTATACTCAAGATTTATTTAGTAGAATTTTAAAGTCGCTTTATTTCTTTCCAATTCATTTAAAAATTTATTCAAATTTCTATAATCATTCTACTTACAATTTCACTTCTTTTATTATCTTACAAAAATCCAATTTATATATTTTTGGTAATTCATCATACCCAAATGTATTCAATCGAACCATAGCATTCAATATTCCAATAAAGATCATCATAGAATATCAAATAAATCACAATAGACGGTATTAAATAATTTAAATACATATTGAGGGGTCCAGTTGGATCCCTCCAACCTGTTTTCCCTGCATCCACAAATGTTAGCACAACATAATATACCAATTCCAGAATATATCATACTATAGCACATTAATCAATCAATTTCAACCATTCAAACAATTATTTAAATTTAATCATTTAAATTTAAATTTAAACCGAGTGAGATTAACTCACCTTTGATTTTGCATTCGCAACCCACTTCCATAATTGCCTTGGATTTCTAGATGCTTGACCTTAAATAATAATTTATATAGTTCATTAATATTCGAACCGATCGAACAATTAATTCCTATTAAATAGATTTGATCGACTATTCATTAAAATTTAAACTTATTCCTTTAGTAAATTATCTTTGATAACTAAAATAGCTTAATAAGTTACTTTAACAATTTATTTCCCCAACCACAATTTTAAAAACAACTAGCAAATTAAAATGCATAAGCGTATTTTAAATTTGTTCTAAAATCTTATATATATTTATAAGGACTAATTTATACAGATAAAAATCTAGCTTTTACATAACTTTAAACACATTAAAAATTCATATATATATTTCCAAACCTTACCCTTTATATTTTAGCAACAAAAATAATTAATAAGTTTATTAAATACTTAAAAATTCCCATATAACTTGTTTTCCATATATTTTCTGTTTTGAAATCAATATTTTGAAATTTACTGCTTTGAATCAAAATATGTATGAGAGTTTATAGACAAATTACTGTAATAAATTCAATTGGGATTATTATCAGTAAATTTTTGAAATATATAAACCGTGTATATATTTACACTTGCAGCAGTTCATTCATTCCCTTTTTCTTTTTAACTTACTATACTGTTAAACTAAAATAACTATGTGTGTGTGTATATATACTGATTGCCCACACACATATTTATAAATATCCTTTGTATACGTATGTACGAATTTTAAATTAAAACGAAAATATTACCTTACTGTTATGAAAATAAACTCCACCGCTGCGAACTAGGTGCTTGACATCCTCCTTCTACTCGCACAAAAACACCACCAGCTGCCCCCACGTGGCCGCTGCACTCCTTCCCACCATGAACGATCGCGAATTTTGCGTTGAGACACCATCGTGAGCAACAGAAATTACTTCATCACTGCGATGCGCTGTCCCCTACGATGCGCTCTGTCTTTGAACCACGGTGGCAAATTCGACGAACATAAGATGCTTTCGACAGAAATTTGTTGAGCTATTGAATTTACTATTCGATTTCGAAGGAGAAGGAAGGGGCTGCGATTTCTTTTAAACAGAAGGGCTTTCGGCCATTTTTTTTTGTTTTGAAATTCTTGTTTTTCCCTGATGCGAGAACGATTTCGAAAGGGCTCGGCCCCCCTTTTTGTTTGAACGAATTTGATTTGGGAAAGAAGAAGGAAAAAAAAATTTGGGGAAAGTTAATTTGCTCGGCCATTAATTATTCTTGAACGTGAAAGAAGAAAGAGGGTTCGGCAGAAAATATAAAAAGAAGGAAAATACCTTGCGCGAGAAGCTTGTCTTGCTACAGTGACGGAAGAGAAAGCAAAACGTTGGATGTGAAAGAATACGGCTGAAAGTTTGACCAGTAAAATATTCAATTTAAATTTTCAGCGCGTTCATACCTCGTATGCTCACATAACAACTTCGATCAAAACGAAATTTGAAATCCGATAATAATTCAATATTACGGACCCAACGGAACTGGTTTCGTCGAATTCCGAGACTGTGCCTCAGAAGGCTATTTTTAAATTCAATTTAAACGATATAAATTTTAAAACTGAACAAACCACTGTTAATTTCAATTTTACAACTTCTATTATTTTCAGTCTTATCAATATAAATTTTACAAGCCTTCAAATTATTTTTAACAGGCTTAAAATTTCAGGTTCAACAATTTACCCAGCTTCAAGTTATTTAATTTAATAATTTAATCATCAACTAAATTGTGATATTTGAATTCAGGTTAAAATTATTCTATTGAATATTTAAAATCAATTAAATATTCCGATTTAAATGCTCAGAAATGTCGGGTCGTCACACTTACATTATATATGCATGCTGAGATGATTAGGCACGTTCAAAAATTTTGAAGCAAATGAAGGAATTGGAAATAAATATAAAATGAAAGAAATTTGAAAAGTCCGTAGCTATGATTTAGCCAAAATTTATTAAAGCCGTTTACTAGGAAGGTTGGAACCGAAATAATAGGGAGAGGAAGGCACATTAAATTTGATGACAAAGTTGTGTTCAGATCTATAAGCAAGTTGTTTATATATTATAGGCCTTATGAAAGCGAGGGAAG
Organism: Allium cepa; assembly: GCA_030765085.1. NCBI lineage: Eukaryota > Viridiplantae > Streptophyta > Magnoliopsida > Asparagales > Amaryllidaceae > Allium > Allium cepa. Next base: position 362,110,324 of record CM060934.1, on the reverse strand, counting down.
GAACGTATGCTACTAGCTTGATGATTTGAGATTCTTTCGAGCGTTAAAAACAAAAATAAAGGGAGACCAGAATAAACGCACCACCATAAATATAAATATACGCTTCAATTGCAAAAGAAACGTATAGAGAAAATTATAGGTAGTGGGAAAAGTAAAGTCAGTGCACGAAACTACAAGGAATAATAAAAGCAAGGTCGATGATCTCAAATTTATTAATGGTTATGAATGGAAAAGTCTACCTGAATTGGAAAAGTATTAAGCAATAGAAATCTTTAACGGTAGTAAAAAGAAACCGTTACGCACTAATTCAGAAATCAATTAAAGCAATTAATAGCTTGAATTGGACAGCACGTTTTCTCAATTAAATAAACTTCCATAAAATTATTTGAAAATTTACAATCTGCTATATTTAAATATACGTATTCTAAATATATAAACTTTTTATTTAAAAATTCAATTATTATAAGATTTCACAAATATTCAATTAAATACGTTATAGAATCAATTAAAAATTGTTAAAAGTTTCCGGGTCGTTACACTCTCCCCCACTCAAAACTTTTCGTCCCCGAAAAGGGAGGAGGTAGGAGAATAAAACAACCAGAAAAAAATAGATTTAAAGCCAAGATAAACAATAAATTTTAAAACTATATAAATTTTATTTAAAATATTTATTTGAAAACTTCATTTGAAATTAAATTTTCTTTAATATTTAATACTTCTCAAACTCCTTTGCAAACAATTATTTACATTATTACTTCTATTTACAAAGACTATTGAAAATATTAAATCCAAAATTTATGAAAATTTTAATTTATCTCAAGATACCTTTCAAATATTATCAAAAAATTAATAATCATTTTCTTTAAAGATGTTTTATTTAATTTATAACTTCAAAAATATTTATAACACTAAAATTTTATATAAAACAATGCAGTATACAAATAAGCAATATTTAAAAGATTTATTCAAAAAGGAAAGGAAGGTAGATTCCGAAAACGGAATATAGGTGAAAAATAAAGCTGAGCAGATGAGGTAGATTCAAAAGAATAGAATCGGGCACGAATAATTTATTTCAAACCATAAGAATTTAAATTTCAAATATTAATACAAAATTTCTTTGTTGAAAATACTTTTATAATAAAATACCTTTATAAATAAAATACTTTTATATCGAAACCAATTTTTCTTTCGAAAATACTTTTATAACTCGATGTTTTAACAAGTTTATCCTCGTTCTTGCAGACTCTGGCAATGCGTTGATCAGGCGCAAAGCTAGAGTTCTTCAAGTACTTAGTAGACCTGTTTCAACACCCAGTGAAAATATTTGAAAAACCTTTTAAAAACAGATATGGAAAGTACAATCCAAACAATCAACCAAACCAAAACCTTTGTCCGATCATGGTTCGCAGATACACAATGGTTACGCCTGGGTCCCCCAGGAAACAATCCATATCTGTAAGCTCTCTCAGCCCTACGAGTTACGCCATGATGACTAGTAGAGTGCAGGATACACAATGGTTACGCCTGGATCCCCAAGGAAACAATCCGTACCCCTAGGCAAGACTCAGCCAGGCACTTGCGCTACTATTCGCGACCTACACGGATTGCAGGATACACAATGGTTACGCCTGGATCCCCCAGGAAACAATCCGTACGCCTAGGCAAGACTCAGCCAGGCAATTGCGCTATGCATTCACGAGAGAAAAAAAACCATGGGTTACGCCACGGTGGGAACACTCGAGTATTACATCCGGAAAACCAAAAATCAGAGAGCATAATATCGATAGAATGAATCCACGATGTGGCCACAAAGCGGATATCAAGCAGAAGGCACTTTCCATATCTTTACTTCGAAAATATATATCATATAGTACCTTTTCAAATCACTTTCAAATATCGTACTTATATAAAGTCCATATATATAGGATTTCATTTTTCCCAAATCGAATACTTTCCAAATCAATAGTAGATCAAATCATACTTATATAGACTTCGATTATATAAAATCTCTTTCCAAATTGAGTACCTTTCAAATCAATAGATATCAAATCAACTTCATACTTATACAATCCATTTTATATAGGTTCGACCACTCCCAAATCAAGTGCTTAATAATATAAGGTTCTCAAATTTCAAATCATTTCAATATCAGTTTCAAAATCATATATGATTTCACCAAATTTTCTTCCAAATTAAATATCTTAATTTCAAAGTTCCCATAATAATAGGTTTAGAAAATAATCCCAGTTTCCAAATTAAAATAATTCAAGTCAAACAAATTCATTTCCAAAATCACCATATAAGTACTGGTTTTAATTTCAATTAAATTTCAAAACCAAATATTTTCTCAAAATCAATTATACTAAAAATAGTTTCCAAATTTATAAGTATCCCTTTAAAACTTTTAAACTATCTATTTCTATTTGAAATATCCAATTTACCTTTCTGAAAACCATTATTCAAAACCATATTTTTTTCAAAACATTTCAAAACTAAATTTATATTCTTTATCAAACATTTTATACTCCTCGAAATTTCTTTGCTTTGAAAATTTAATCTCGATTTGGAAGTGTTCGAACATTCAAAATAGTTAGGGAAATCAAATTTTCAATTCAACAGTTGAAAATCAACAATAAATCAATAAACCAATTATTAAATCCGAAACTCGAGGACTTAACACCGGTCTCATTTTAAATTGTTTCAAATATATACTTATATCTTTCTAAAATATCAAATTATACTTCGGAATTTGAAATCAAAAACGGTTTTACAAAATCACTTGCATAGCAAAGCTATTAAAGTGGCCACTCCCCCACTCTGAAACTCGAAAATCAATGTCGATGATGCGTGCACTCATCACCGAAATTATTTTCCAGCGACATAAGTGAGTTCTGGATTTCTATTTTCTTGAAAACTTCTTTGAAATTTCTTCAAAATTATTGGAATTCATTTGAACTCATTTGAAACATTTCTTATTCGGAAAAATACTTTTAAATCATATTATTTTTATATATTTTCCAAAATCTTAAAACCAATTTCAAAATATCGGAATTCAATTCTCGAATTTCAAATTTAAACCTTCAGTTATAAATCATTTTTATATGAATCACTTTCTTATAAATTTTCGAAATTTCCAATCCTTTCAAAACTTTTATATATAGAATAACATTTCTTATTCGTTTTATATATAGGTATATAATCCTTATCGAAAACATTTTCGCTTTTTATATAGAATAAAATCATAATTATCAAAATAATAATTTCGATATATAAAGCAATTTCAAAAATGCAAATATACTCGATTTTCAAAGAATAATTTTAAGAATGGATTTCAAAACAAAGATAGAGATTTGAATTAGAGGAACTCCAATCAATAGAATTCTGATTCGAAGATAGACTCGATCAAAGATGAGATAATTAAATTACAAAATAGAAGATGGATATACTTCTATAAATCGCGGGCGACCTTAACCGGGTCAACCGTGACTTCAGGGATATGATCGATGCGGAATTATAAAACAAATCGACATTCGATTGCCAGAGATGGAATTCGGCATATCAAGATATAGCAGCATCGTAAACCGAGGATACAAAAACCTTCGGTGAATCGATGCTAATTGTAAAGGTGTTTTCACCCCTTTTACAAAACATTCAGTGGAGTTATGGGATACTCCAGAATCAAACGAATATAAATAGGAAGAGACAAGAATGAATTTCGGAACCGAGGGACATTCCAAAACTCAAAGGAAATTGAGTCAAAAAGGAAGAGATTCAACTCGAACGAAAGTGATTCTGTAAATAAATTTACTGTAACGGCCCAGAATTTTTAGAAATTAAAATATGAATATTTAATTAATTTTAAATATTAATAAGTGAATTTATAAGTCAAATAAATTTTTATTTGAATTATTGGATTTAATTGGATAATTAAATCGATAATTTAATACGTTAAATTATGAAAATAATTGAAAATTGAGTTAAATATGATTGAAAATGATTTTTAAAATTTTATTATATCATATTGGAGTTAGAAAGATATTTTAGAACTTTTAAAATCGAATTAAAAGTTAATTTGTGAAAATTGAATATTTTAATATTTAAATCGACTAGTGAAAATAGCCAATTTTTGAACAGTCTCAGAATTGAACGAAACCAGTTCCATTGGATCCGTAATGGTTAGTTATTACCGGATTTCAATTTTCGTGTCAATCGGAGTTATCGTTTGATCGTGGCAGCTCGAAACGCATCGATTTATTTTTAATTTAAATTTGGCGAGCTAAAATAGCCATTTTTCAAAAAGTCTCGGATTTCGATGAAACTAGTTTCATCGGATCCATAATGTGATATTATTGTAAGGTTTCAAATTTCAAGTCAATTGGACTTACCGTTTGTCCGGTACAAATTAAAACGCCTAGAAATCGACTTAAATCGGTTTAATTCAAATTGAGCGTTTACAGCCATAACTCGCACATACTTCCGAATTAGCTTCCGAAACCTGTTCCATTGTGTCCGGAACGCGGGATAAACCCTAGGTACGTCAGTTTCGGCACGTAAATCGGAGTTCGGAATTTCCGGGATGAATAGTGTCGCTCGTTCCTTATAAATAGACCACCCCTTCATAAATTTAGACAAAAAAAATAACCCTAACCCTAATTTTTTAACCTAGCCGCCTCTAACATTATCTAAGGCCAGAAATTCACAAGCTTCCTCCCTCAATTACTACCAATCCATTCATCGATTCAACGAAGCTTCAACACGGAAGTCGAAGAGCATGAGGAGAGCTAGAGATCTATACGGTTGAGATCTGAAACGACGTCGGATAGTGGGAGCGAGGGGAGGCCGACGCACGCAGGTTTGGCACGCCTTTCGAGGCTCATCAGGTGGCCGAGCTCTCTAAGCTTCAGGCCAAACATGGTGGAGGAGGAGAGCTTCGAGTTGCAACGTCTTGATCGAGTTATCGTTGAGTATTGATGTTGCATAATTAAACCCTAATTATCTAAAAGTGGGTTCAAGTTGCGGCCTATTTCCTGTAGGGTTACGTGAGGGGGAAGAAGAAGGGATGGAGGGCTGTGATTTGCTTGGGGATGGATCCTATGGCTCTAAGTTGATGAAGGTTTAAATTAGTTTATTTAGTTGTAAATTATGAATATAAATCGTATACAAACTTCATAAATTCATAACTTTTTCATACGAGGTCGAAAACGCGCGAAACCAATTGCGTTGGAATCGTATGGACGAGCACTACGCGATGTATTGGTTTGGAGTCGTTTGGAGTTAGTGAGAATTTTGGGTAAAATTAAACGCGCGTTTAATTTTATTCGAAATAAATCGCTGAAACGGAAAATAAAATCAAGGTGAGAACTTCTCACTCAATCGAATCAGTTTCGATTTTATTTTAAATAGTTAAATTTAAAATATTTGAATGCATGTTTGAATGTTGATTGATATCTATTGATTGTTAAAATAGACATTATACGCCGTTAGTAAGCGGATGTTATTTATTAAAAATATATACCGCGAATATTTCATAAACAGTGAAATTGGTATTATATATAGTAGCAATATATATATATTGGCATATGTATATATTGGAATTATTGATTTCCCGCATTTATTTGTTTAGCGGATGAAACCCTATTACGCCGTTATTAAGCGGATAATATTTAATAAGAACATATACCGCGATAATTTCGTACTGGAGCGAAATTGGTATTGTGCTAATGTTTTTGGATGCAGGAAAACAGGTTGGAGGGATCCAACTGGATTCCTCAACAGTTTTTATTTGATTTCAGATATTTTGATATTTGATGGATTTTCATATTGATATATGATATCGTTGTAGTCGTGATTGACTATTTGGTGTGTAGCATCATTGGACCAAATTTTGGGATTTTAAAATGATCTTTAAAGTGATTTTTTTGAGAATATACTATATTTTGGAATTGATCCATTTTAAATAAATAAACGTTATAATTTTTAATGTTATGAAAATTATGATTTTTGAGAAATATAGTTAAAAACTGATTTTTGAGAACATGATGCTATTGAGTTTATAAAATAGTTTAATCGAGATATTTTAGAATTCATTGTGAAAAGTTTAAATATAGGATTTATAAAATTTGATTATTTTATAAATCAAAATGGTGAAATTATAAAGGAAATTAAAGACGTTTTAGAATAATGATATAATTTGATTTATATTAAGAGATTTATAAATGGATATTTATAAATTGAAATATGGACATTATGAAACGAGTTTTTATAAGTGTTTGAATGAAGTGAAAATGAATTTCATAATTGAATGGAATTTATAGAATTTTATACGGTGAAGTTATAAATGAAATTTATAAATAGTAAGATTTATGAATTTGTGAAGTTATAATTGAAGAATAGATTTGGTTAAATAAATGAATCTTATAAGTTATAAGATTTATGATTTGGAAAGTCTTTGAAGGAACGATTTTTGTAAATAATCGTTTTATAAGCATTTGACTTAAAATATGAACTTTTAGTTTATAATTAAGTTATAAACTGGAATAGGTTAATAAAAGAATTTATAAAAAGGAAGTTTTTATAAATAAATAGAAATGGAATTTATAAACGATGTTTTATAAATTCGCAAACAACTTATTTTGATAAGTTAATTGTTGAAACTTATTAATGGAGTTATATTCACCTTTTTGACTGTGAATAATCCTTTGAAATAAAAGGCATAGAATTGATGAAATTTATTAACGTAGAATATTCACGTTTTTGAACAGTGAATAAATCCTTTGAATTAAAATGAATAAAAGGATGAAATTGTTAATGAAGTATATTCACGTTTTTGAATAGTGAATAATATGTTAAAGAAATTGTTTTGAATGTGATATTTTAAATTGAATTAAAACGATCGAACGAAGTTTTAATTGTGTTGAGATTCAAAACCATAGATTTCAACATTAATTGTTGAAATAGACGTTTTCGAGAAATGAAAAGGAAATAGTGGACTCTAACACTGTTGTTATAGTAAATGATTTCCGAAAGGAAATGTTTTGTATAGTATTGGGATTTATATATCTATTTTAATTTCGAATCCCTATACTAGTGATTTTGGGACGTCGTAACGATGTTTTACGCAACATTCGTTTTGGCCCAAACAAATATGTTTAAGAGAATGATTTCCTTAAAAGAATGAAATATATACATAATTTCGATTGAAGTATATTGAATATCTTCCAAGTGTTGAAAAATAAATAAAAATTGTGAATTACTTATGAATAAATAAGTATGGAATTGTTTTTCCAATATGAAGTGAATATTTAGAATTTATCTTTTTGAAGATAAATTGAAAATGGATAATTGAAATCGAATATTCATTGATATTTTGGAATTATAAATTCACTAAGGAATTTATAAAGGAAGTGGAATTTGTCTAAAAATAAATATTGATTTATTTTTGAAGTGTGAAATAATATATCTTGTAAAGATATTTTTGGAAAATAAATAATTTGGAAAATTATTTGGAATCTGGTGATGTGTGCATATCAATTGATAGTTCAATAGCCGACTATCAATATTTCCCTTTGAATGGGTAATTGATGTGATTTGTTTGAATGTGAATGTCACACTTATTTTTGAATAAGCGCTCACTATTCGAGTTAACCGGGAAAGGACCACGGGGTCGTATAACCCATTCCGAATATGTGATACGTCGTTATGAATTGCATTTGAAGATCGGTGTTGAAGACCCAGTATTTGCGAGAGCGATAGGATGACCTGTCGACTGTCTCTGCACTGAGTTGCAGCGGTATAGAGACTCCCTAAGTGATGGAAAATCCGATCAGGATTGTGAATATCCGGATTGCAAGGACTTCTTTGTAAGTGCCTTCGGTTTTGTTCGAGCCCGGAACAGACTTGTATGGATTGTGTGTCTGACATTACAAGTTGAGATATAAAGCCGATTTCTTTCAAATATATTTCTGTTGGTGGCGAAGAATTTATTCTTTTAGCTTAACACCCTTCTCTGAGACGTACGAGCTCAGAGGTTATATAGTTGAAGTTATCAGCGATATATTCCCAATTTGGTAATGTGATATGCTGAGTGATGCTGAAATGATCATTGTGTTGATTATTGTGATAGGATCGTTTATTTGATCGTCTACCTTAGTGATCATTGTGTTGATCATTTGTTGACCCAAAGCATGGCTTTTGTATAAAGTATGTTTTTGTGGACGTGACTTCGTCGAACCTCATACCCCGGAAATGGTCAAAACAGGAAAGATGCGGCAAGGTTATGAGGGGTAGCACCCTTTAGGGTATGTACATTTCCTTCTGGATAGAGGTGGTATCATGGTATGGAGCCCAGATATTTAACCTATGTGGTTACTGCGAATTTATTACTTTGTGGTTGTTGGTTTTCGGGATCCCGTGAGAAAGGTCATTTACGATCGGGGAATGGCGTGCTCGTGTCAGTAGTTACCCAGTTAGGGGTAACCCGGCCTTGTGTTGGCAGAGTTCCGGTTTGGTTCTCGGGGATGTCTTTCCAGAGGCATTCTCATGTGGCAATGGGAAGTTCCTTGGCCTGACCATTTGTTGGAAATCCAATTCCCAATACGAAACTTGTACGGTATTAGTTGTAGAACCTGCCATTCACTTATGGTGGTCACCACTGTTTGGATGGTAGCTATAGTAGGCATAGTTCGAAATGTCTATGTTGGCTAAGATTTATATTCTACTTTCGAAATGAATTTTTTCTACACTATGCACTAGTAATAATATCAAATGTTATTTTAAATGCGTATCAAGCATCTTTGATTATCATAAGGAGAAATCTCCTCCGATTCTGCGTTTGCATGTGTGTGTGTGCGGGAGGCCTTATGGTAGTCTCATTTTTAAAAGCATTGCGAATTGAAATAAAAATATTCTTCTATTTTTGGTTTTAAAGATAAATAAACTGTTTTGAGTTCTCACACCAGTCACATGACTGACTTGGAGTTTATTGTTTTCCTTCCTAAACTCTGGGTGCTCACCAATTTCCACACGGGCAGTCAAGAGTTAAGGTTTATCAGGATATTCTGGATATTCTGGAGTTGCTGGAGGCAAGATGGATGGCATGGCATATTACTTATATAGTATTTTTTTTCCGCTGCACTATTTGTTGTTGTTGTACACTCTGATGATGATATGATGTAATGAAATGTGATGTAATGTAATAACTGATATAGTTCTTTGTTTAAAGATTATTCATTTATTATTATATGTTGTTCCGCTGCGAATTGTGAGATTCTGATGTTGTTCTGTTGTTTTCTGTTCCGTCCTATTTTCTTCTGTGTTTTTCTGTTTCCTTTCTCTTCTCTTTTCTTTCTATTTTAATATTTTCTATTTCCTTTTCCCTCTATCTTCTTTCTACCTTCTTTTCTACTTTTTCTTTTCTTAAAATCTTTCTAAAACCCCTAAGGGTTCGTATTTTCGTTCATCTTGAATTAAACAAAGGAGATTAGTTGTCTATTCAAGGAGTACGGACTTACGGGTCTTTACAGTTGGTATCGGAGCTTATGGTTAAGCGACAACCATGGTTCTGTTGGGTATTATTCATTAGAGATAGAGTCAGCAGTACTCTAGAATGAATTTGAGTGTAATAATAGCTACGAGTGCGTATTTGTTAGTGAATATATAAAATTGATTTATATTGTGATGATTGGTTTGTTGAGTGGTATATGAACCTTCGTCAGCACGGTATGTACAACTATGCCGAAGGGGTTTCTAAACACTTGAATAGAACAATTCGACACAGTATTGTTTTAAAATTGGGTAAACGAAATAATTTTACCTTGATTATATTTTTATATATAAAAGAAATAAATTTTCAGAATTATTAAAGTGTATATAAGTTGATTGTTTAGTTGTTTGAATAATCTAAATAAAAGAATAATTGTATAAGTAAAAAGAATTATAAGAATTGAATTATAATTAAAGTGATTTACAATTGTGAAATAAACTTATATATATAAGAAGTGAAACTATATGAATATATATTTATAAATATGGGTTGTGAATAAAAATGAATTTAAAGTTAAATGAAAATTTACTTTAGAATTGAAATCTGAACTTATTTACAAGTAGGAATTTAAGTTAAGTAAAAACAAGTGATGTTTGTTAAATGGAATATAACTTAAGAGTTGTTGAATGAAGTTGATATTGGTATCGAAGTAAAGTAATAAAGTTAAGTGATGAATATGAACTTAAGTTATATAAGTGAAATTCAACTTTTGTAATAGAATTGAATGAATGGATTGAATATTAATCAATTAAATGTGAATTAAATTGATATGAAATAATGAATATAAGTGTTAATTCATTAAAATCTAATGTTATTGGAAAGTTGAATAGTTGAATAAAAATCAATCAAATTGAATGAATATGAGCAAAGAAATTTGGTTGTAATTAATATATATTGATTGTTATATGATTGTTAGTTGATTGTATATAATTCATTAAGTATTAATGAAAGTGAATTAATGAAATTAGAAGCTAAATTAATTGAAATTCAATTGGAAGTTATGTGAAATTTGAATAGAATTGAATTTGAATTGGAAGTGAACCAACTTGAATTAGTGAATATAAACTAATTGAAAATGAATGTTAGTAAGAACATCCACTGTTAATGAATCAAATGTGATTAAATTGAAAACCAATTCATGAATATTAATGAAAATATGAATGAATATCTATTGGTTATGAATGCTAGTTGGTTGATGTTTGAATAAGTTGCATTTGCTATGTGACATATATAGTTGATATGTTACTATATGTTGTATATTGAGATTATTATCTACATGCATGATTCTCATGTTGTTTGTTGAGTAATTAGTAGGTGCGGATCGCGTTTGCTTCGCATTTGGAGCTCACTTTTGTGCTATATTAGCCGTATATGCTCGCTAATAAAATATAAGGTACATATTTCGGATTAAATACAGTACTTTTACACTTTTTTCCCTTCGGGATGCCTCATTACTTGATGAGATGTATATTTGTGATATATATACTGTCATTTTTTTTTTCGGATCGAGCCGCGCAAAGGAGACTATGGCGAATTTTTCCAAAAATTTAAGGCGTTAGAAAAAATTTGAGAAAATAGGAAAATTTTGAAAACTCTAACTTTGATTTGGAATTGAAAGTTAAGCAATAGTAATTGTTTTTGAAAAGATAACTAAGTATGATTTGAAAACTTAGTAAAGATTTGTAAGAAGTTTAATTATGAATTTTGGGAAAATTAATAAATTATGTAACTTTTCTTACTTGTTAATTTTGAGGACGAAATTCTTTTAAGTGGGGAAGATTGTAACGGCCCAGAATTTTTAGAAATTAAAATATAAATATTTAATTAATTTTAAATATTAATAAGTGAATTTATAAGTCAAATAAATTTTTATTTGAATTATTGGATTTAATTGGATAATTAAATCGATAATTTAATACGTTAAATTATGAAAATAATTGAAAATTGAGTTAAATATGATTGAAAATGATTTGTAAAATTTTATTATATCATATTGGAGTTAGAAAGATATTTTAGAACTTTTAAAATCGAATTAAAAGTTAATTTGTGAAAATTGAATATTTTAATATTTAAATCGACTAGTGAAAATAGCCAATTTTTGAACAGTCTCAAAATTGAACGAAACCAGTTCCATTGGATCCGTAATGGTTAGTTATTATCGGATTTCAATTTTCGTGTCAATCGGAGTTATCGTTTGATCGTGGCAGCTCGAAACGCATCGATTTATTTTTAATTTAAATTTGGCGAGCTAAAATAGCCATTTTTCAAAAAGTCTCGGATTTCGATGAAACCAGTTTCATCGGATCCATAATGTGATATTATTGTAAGGTTTCAAATTTCAAGTCAATTGGACTTACCGTTTGTCCGGTACAAATTAAAACGCCTAGAAATCGACTTAAATCGGTTTAATTCAAATTGAGCGTTTACAGCCATAACTCGCACATACTTCCGAATTAGCTTCCGAAACCTGTTCCATTGTGTCCGGAACGCGGGATAAACCCTAGGTACGTCAGTTTCGGCGCGTAAATCGGAGTTTGGAATTTCCGGGATGAATAGTGTCGCTCGTTCCTTATAAATAGACCACCCCTTCATAAATTTAGATAAAAAAAATAACTCTAACCCTAATTTTTTAACCTAGCCGCCTCTAACATTATCTAAGGCCAGAAATTCACAAGCTTCCTCCCTCAATTACTCCCAATCCATTCATCGATTCAACGAAGCTTCAACACGGAAGTCGAAGAGCATGAGGAGAGCTAGAGATCTATACGGTTGAGATCTGAAACGACGTCGGATAGTGGGAGCGAGGGGAGGCCAACGCACGCAGGTTTGGCACGCCTTTCGGGGCTCATCAGGTGGCCGAGCTCTCTAAGCTTCAGGCCGAACATGGTGGAGGAGGAGAGCTTCGAGTTGCAACGTCTTGATCGAGTTATCGTTGAGTATTGATGTTGCATAATTAAACCCTAATTATCTAAAAGTGGGTTCAAGTTGCGGCCTATTTCCTGTAGGGTTACGTGAGGGGGAAGAAGAAGGGATGGAGGGCTGTGATTTGCTTGGGGATGGATCCTATGGCTCTAAGTTGATGAAGGTTTAAATTAGTTTATTTAGTTGTAAATTATGAATATAAATCGTGTACAAACTTCATAAATTCATAACTTTTTCATACGAGGTCGAAAACGCGCGAAACCAGTTGCGTTGGAATCGTATGGACGAGCACTACGCGATGGAGTTGGTTTGGAGTCGTTTGGAGTTAGTGAGAATTTTGGGTAAAATTAAACGCGCGTTTAATTTTATTCGAAATAAATCGCTGAAACGGAAAATAAAATCAAGGTGAGAACTTCTCACTCAATCGAATCAGTTTCGATTTTATTTTAAATAGTTAAATTTAAAATATTTGAATGCATGTTTGAATGTTGATTGATATCTATTGATTGTTAAAATAGACATTATACGCCGTTAGTAAGCGGATGTTATTTATTAAAAACATATACCGCGAATATTTCATAAACAGTGAAATTGGTATTATATATAGTAGCAATATATATATATATATTGGCATATGTATATATTGGAATTATTGATTTCCCGCATTTATTTGTTTAGCGGATGAGACCCTATTACGCCGTTATTAAGCGGATAATATTTAATAAGAACATATACCGCGATAATTTCGTACTGGAGCGAAATTGGTATTGTGCTAATGTTTTTGGATGCAGGAAAACAGGTTGGAGGGATCCAACTGGATTCCTCAACAGTTTTTATTTGATTTCAGATATTTTGATATTTGATGGATTTTCATATTGATATATGATATCGTTGTAGTCGTGATTGACTATTTGGTGTGTAGCATCATTGGACCAAATTTTGGGATTTTAAAATGATCTTTAAAGTGATTTTTTTGAGAATATACTATATTTTGGAATTGATCCATTTTAAATAAATAAACGTTATAATTTTTAATGTTATGAAAATTATGATTTTTGAGAAATATAGTTAAAAACTGATTTTTGAGAACATGATGCTATTGAGTTTATAAAATAGTTTAATCGAGATATTTTAGAATTCATTGTGAAAAGTTTAAATATAGGATTTATAAAATTTGATTATTTTATAAATCAAAATGGTGAAATTATAAAGGAAATTAAAGACGTTTTAGAATAATGATATAATTTGATTTATATTAAGAGATTTATAAATGGATATTTATAAATTGAAATATGGACATTATGAAACGAGTTTTTATAAGTGTTTGAATGAAGTGAAAATGAATTTCATAATTGAATGGAATTTATAGAATTTTATACGGTGAAGTTATAAATGAAATTTATAAATAGTAAGATTTATGAATTTGTGAAGTTATAATTGAAGAATAGATTTGGTTAAATAAATGAATCTTATAAGTTATAAGATTTATGATTTGGAAAGTCTTTGAAGGAACGATTTTTGTAAATAATCGTTTTATAAGCATTTGACTTAAAATATGAACTTTTAGTTTATAATTAAGTTATAAACTGGAATAGGTTAATAAAAGAATTTATAAAAAGGAAGTTTTTATAAATAAATAGAAATGGAATTTATAAACGATGTTTTATAAATTCGCAAACAACTTATTTTGATAAGTTAATTGTTGAAACTTATTAATGGAGTTATATTCACCTTTTTGACTGTGAATAATCCTTTGAAATAAAAGGCATAGAATTGATGAAATTTATTAACGTAGAATATTCACGTTTTTGAACAGTGAATAAATCCTTTGAATTAAAATGAATAAAAGGATGAAATTGTTAATGAAGTATATTCACGTTTTTGAATAGTGAATAATATGTTAAAGAAATTGTTTTGAATGTGATATTTTAAATTGAATTAAAACGATCGAACGAAGTTTTAATTGTATTGAGATTCGAAACCATAGATTTCAACATTAATTGTTGAAATAGACGTTTTCGAGAAATGAAAAGGAAATAGTGGACTATAACACTGTTGTTATAGTAAATGATTTCCGAAAGGAAATGTTTTGTATAGTATTGGGATTTATATATCTATTTTAATTTCGAATCCCTATACTAGTGATTTTGGGACGTCGTAACGATGTTTTACGCAACATTCGTTTTGGCCCAAACAAATATGTTTAAGAGAATGATTTCCTTAAAAGAATGATATATATACTTAATTTCGATTGAAGTATATTGAATATCTTCCAAGTGTTGAAAAATAAATAAAAATTGTGAATTACTTATGAATAAATAAGTATGGAATTGTTTTTCCAATATGAAGTGAATATTTAGAATTTATCTTTTTGAAGATAAATTGAAAATGGATAATTGAAATTGAATATTCATTGATATTTTGGAATTATAAATTCACTAAGGAATTTATAAAGGAAGTGGAATTTGTCTAAAAATAAATATTGATTTATTTTTGAAGTGTGAAATAATATATCTTGTAAAGATATTTTTGGAAAATAAATAAATTGGAAAATTATTTGGAATCTGGTGATGTGTGCATATCAATTGATAGTTCAATAGCCGACTATCAATATTTCCCTTTGAATGGGTAATTGATGTGATTTGTTTGAATGTGAATGTCACACTTATTTTTGAATAAGCGCTCACTATTCGAGTTAACCAGGAAAGGACCATGGGGTCGTATAACCCATTCCGAATATGTGATACGTCGTTATGAATTGCAGTTGAAGATCGGTGTTGAAGACCCGGTATTTGCGAGAGCGATAGGATGACCTGTCGATTGTCTCTGCACTGAGTTGCAGCGGTATAGAGACTCCCTAAGTGATGGAAATCCGATCAGGATTGTGAATATCCGGATTGCAAGGACTTCTTTGTAAGTGCCTTCGGTTTTGTTCGAGCCCGGAACAGACTTGTATGGATTGTGTGTCTGACATTACAAGTTGAGATATAAAGCCGATTTCTTTCAAATATATTTCTGTTGGTGGCGAAGAATTTATTCTTTTAGCTTAACACCCTTCTCTGAGACGTACGAGCTCAGAGGTTATATAGTTGAAGTTATCAGCGATATATTCCCAATTTGGTAATGTGATATGCTGAGTGATGCTGAAATGATCATTGTGTTGATTATTGTGATAGGATCGTTTATTTGATCGTCTACCTTAGTGATCATTGTGTTGATCATTTGTTGACCCAAAGCATGGCTTTTGTATAAAGTATGTTTTTGTGGACGTGACTTCGTCGAACCTCATACCCCGGAAATGGTCAAAACAGGAAAGATGCGGCAAGGTTATGAGGGGTAGCACCCTTTAGGGTATGTACATTTCGTTCTCGATAGAGGTGGTATCATGGTATGGAGCCCAGATATTTAACCTATGTGGTTACTGCGAATTTATTACTTTGTGGTTGTTGGTTTTCGGGATCCCGTGAGAAAGGTCGTTTACGATCGGGGAATGGCGTGCTCGTGTCAGTAGTTACCCAGTTAGGGGTAACCCGGCCTTGTGTTGGCAGAGTTCCGGTTTGGTTCTCGGGGATGTCTTTCCAGAGGCATTCTCATGTGGCAATGGGAAGTTCCTTGGCCTGACCATTTGTTGGAAATCCAATTCCCAATACGAAACTTGTACGGTATTAGTTGTAGAACCTGCCATTCACTTATGGTGGTCACCACTGTTTGGATGGTAGCTATAGTAGGCATAGTTCGAAATGTCTATGTTGGCTAAGATTTATATTCTACTTTCGAAATGAATTTTTTCTACACTATGCACTAGTAATAATATCAAATGTTATTTTAAATGCGTATCAAGCATCTTTGACTATCATAAGGAGAAATCTCCTCCGATTCTGCGTTTGCATGTGTGGTGTGCGGGAGGCCTTATGGTAGTCTCATTTTTAAAAGCATTGCGAATTGAAATAAAAATATTCTTCTATTTTTGATTTTAAAGATAAATAAACTGTTTTGAGTTCTCACACCAGTCACATGACTGACTTGGAGTTTATTGTTTTCCTTCCTAAACTCTGGGTGCCCACCAATTTCCACACGGGCAGTCAAGAGTTAAGGTTTATCAGGATACTCTGGATATTCTGGAGTTGCTGGAGGCAAGATGGATGGCATGGCATATTACTTATATAGTATTTTTTTTCCGCTGCACTATTTGTTGTTGTTGTACACTCTGATGATGATATGATGTAATGAAATGTGATGTAATGTAATAACTGATATAGTTCTTTGTTTAAAGATTATTCATTTATTATTATATGTTGTTCCGCTGCGAATTGTGAGATTCTGATGTTGTTCTGTTGTTTTCTGTTCCGTCCTATTTTCTTCTGTGTTTTTCTGTTTCCTTTCTCTTCTCTTTTCTTTCTATTTTAATATTTTCTATTTCCTTTTCCCTCTATCTTCTTTCTACCTTCTTTTCTACTTTTTCTTTTCTTAAAATCTTTCTAAAACCCCTAAGGGTTCGTATTTTCGTTCATCTTGAATTAAACAAAGGAGATTAGTTGTCTATTCAAGGAGTACGGACTTACGGGTCTTTACATTTACCATATATGCTAAGTTTTTCCTAGAGCCAAAGCTCTGATACCAACTGTAACAGCCCGCTATTTTGGACCATTCAAATCGACAATAAAACCATACATGTCCGACTTGAATAATTCAAAAAGCCATATTGTTAATTAAAATTTGGCAAAACTTAAAATATACAGTAAATAAATCAATCACAGATCACAGAGTAATATAATGCAGCGGAATAGATAAAGAATAGTAGTTCATGAAGCTACTATATACCTCAGCGTTAGAAATAAAATACAACCGAATAGTTCAAATGCCATGAAGTCTCCAATGCAACAGATGGCTTCTCTGAACAAATCAACTGGATGACTGAAGGGATAGATAGCTGGATCTTCCAGCAAAGCTCCAACTTCGAAGGTGAGTCTCAAATGCTGTATCTCTCAGTCTGACCCGAGCGTAAAGCAAAATACAAAACACTCGAGTCAGGATTAACATTCTTATATCAATAAATCCAACTCAAATAAAATATCAACTGAAATACAAGTAACTTAAAGGATGTTTGGGATAACCATCCTCTAAGGGTCCATGGAACTATCTACAATGTAGAAATATACACTATACACCGTGGTCATTTCAGCTTAATTTATACTTCAAAACCAAATATCATTTCACTTCAAATATCTCTATATTTCCCAAAATAGTATTTACATATATTAAATAATTTATACAGTAAAGTATTTTCAATTTTAATTCAACTCAATTCCAAAAATATCCACTTCAATTTTATCGATCTCAAATTCGGATTTGTAATCACAAAATACCCCTTTATATTTCAATATATTTCAAGACTTTAAGTATTCAACGTTTCAAACTGAATTTTTATTCAATTTAGTTTTGTAAATAATAAATTAAATTTAGTTCAACCTAAATTTTCATTTTAATTCAATTTAGTTTCTAAATAACAAATTCAACTATATTGATTTCAAATACAGATCCGAATCTCAAAATAAACCATTTAAATTCCAATATAGTTCAAAGCTTTAGTATTTAAATGTTCAATTTAACAGTTTCCTATAGATCTCGATTTAACCTCATTATTATTTAGTCTTGAAATACTCCCTCATTAGATATAATATCATTTAAGTAACCTTAAATTACATTTTACTCAATATTTTCTTTAATTTATTTAAACGTGAAATATTCATTAAATCGCATAAATCAAAAATCCAGTTATAAAATCATACCTTTAAATTCCCCATTCAAAAATTTCAAATTGATTTAATTAAATAAATCCTCATTTAAATACTATTTTTAATAAACCAAAATTTATCTCTCAATCTTAATTATTCAATTTATTACAAGAAAATCTATTTGAAATATAGATTTACATAAATACTCAACCATATTATCCGTATTAAATTAATCTAATTTAAATCAAATATTACGACTAAATCTATATATAAAATTTCCATTTATATAATATCTTAAGAATCAATATTATTTAAACCTTATATTTTTTTCCAAAATTATAAAAATTATTTTCAGAATATTTATATGGACCAACGGTGTCTGTATATATTTCCTATCATATAGTCTAGTGCTACGGATATTTATCATTTCAATCCGTACACTAAATATATACGGACGGATATCATTTCAACCCGTAATCCCAAATTCAATTAAATGAAAATCGCTTGGGTTTATCATTTCAACCCATAACGATTTTCTCCTATTCTAAAGTCCGTTCGGGTATGTATCATTTCAACCCATAGTGATTTCTAAACTACAGGGAACTTGCAGAGTGATAACAGATAATACAATAAAATAACAAGCATATATCATCAATAACAATATAATATAAACAACAGGATATGGTGTCATATCCCACAGGTGAACAGTTACAGATAATAGCATATATAACAAATTTAAATAACTACAGCAGTATATTTCAATTGTCGTTTCAATTGAAATCAAATTTAATGAATAAAAGAATGTTAATCGTGAGTGATTGCTCACCTTTCGAGGCTAGATAGATTGGACAAAGAATTGAGCTACGCTGGATCACGATATAGATATCGAACAAATCCAAACAAAATTTTCAAAGCGAAGCAAGATTGGCACGAATACGATGGACAACTGATAAATAGAGATCGATGAAAATAGATCAGAAACTGCTTTATGTAGACCGAAATGAAATACAAATATTATTCTATTATACTACTCTCTTAACCAATATTAGTTTTGAAACGCATTAAAATTACATATACATACATACGTTTTCAAACAAACGCAAATAATAGAAAACTGCAAAACTATGTTTAAAACCAATATTAACATAAATTTTTTATAATCATATTTAAATCAACATTTAAGTCAACATTCCACATTATTATTGTTAAGACCAATATCGACTTTTCTTAATTTGTTGAAACACTACACACCTTATACTTGATATAAATTTACCTTTTGCAAAATATTTATAAGAAAGAGAAGGGCGAGAGCACAGCTCCAACTTAATTTAACAATTTAAATTCCAGTACTTTCTTTAATATTAAAATAGGCTTCAGGCATTTCTTACATGTTAACACTTACATTAAACTTTCTTTATCATCTTAAAAATATCAATGTCAAATTTTAACCCATATAATCACTAGTATAAACTTACATTTTAAAACAACAAATCTTAGATCTTATAAAACTGTATTTGTATAATAATTCATCTCTGGACAGACACACAAACTAACTTAAAATATATTATACTATATATTCTCCCAAAATTTTTATAACTCTACAACTATATTTTAAACAACAGAAGGAAATTTAAACCCATGCAAACTCTACCTATATATCAAACTTATGTTTTATAACTTACTGTATATTAATATGTTTATAAATGTATGCTGTCCCACAATATATATATTATAAAATTAACACCTTTTTATAAACAATACAATATAAAATTAACGCCTTTCTTTTTTTTTTATAAAAATCTTACATGTTGTAACATATATGCAGACTGCTAAACATCATATATTATATATAAACAGTATGAAATAACCCAATGTATATTCAAAAGTCATACTAAACAAATTTCAATAAATACTCATATAAAACTAACCATAGAACAAATGCAAATGTTTATAACTTTATATTTAATGTATACTTGCGCTGCACTATATAAACATACTTATAATGTAAAATATATACTTGAAGCATGTTATGCTTAAAATAAAGGAAAAGCAAAAGCAATATAAACAATAAGAAAACAAAAGAAAAGGAGGAAAAAGAAGAAGAAAAAGAAAAGAAATAAGAAAGAAAAAAAATTAGTGCAGCCATTTACCTACAGAAGAAGCTTCACACGCAAGTGAGGAGATGAAGATCTATTGATATGGAGTAGGGTATGTACGAGTGATTTGTATTTATAAGAGAAGCCTCACATTGGTAGAGTGGAAAGAAATTTTGTTTAAAGTGGCAAGAAATAAAGATAGTAATGGCTAGAGGAAATTTAGGAATTTATTCCTATAATTTAAGGAGAAAAAAAAAGAAAAGAAGAAAAAGGAAATAAATTAAAACAAATATATAAAGATTAAATGTTGGTGAACAGAGGAAATAAAATGAAACAAATATGTATATAAACATTGAATGCTGGTGAAAAGAGAAAATAAATTAAAACAAATATGTATAAAGATTGAATGCACATGAATAGAGAAAATGAATTAAAACAAATATGTATAAAGATTGAGTGTTGGTGAAAAGAGGAAATAAATTAAAACAAATAAGAAGAGAATGGAATGATTTAAAGGAAAGGCAATGGATGGTTTAGAAATAAATAAATGTAAAACGTATACATTTTAAATTTCAAAAAGGAAAGAAATAAATACGGGAATGGCAACAGATCTTGCAAGCAGGGAAATAACGTAAAAAGAGGAAGAGAAAGAGGCGTATAAATGAATGGTAAATAAATTAAGATTTCAAATGAAATAAATGGAACAGCAGAGATTAAAGTATGGATGTAAATCCAGAAATAATAAAAAGCAATGGTTATATGTCGATTAAGAAAAATGATTAAAACAATTAATGGCTTAAATGGGGCAGCATGTTTCAAATTTTTGAAATGCAAAAGAAACGTACACTATAAATATAAAGTTTTCAAAAGCAAAAGAAACGTAAAGCTGTCCATTGATTCATCAAAACGTTATTAAGTAATAAATTGAAATGAATATAAAAATAAAAGTAATTGTAATGGTCAATAGTTGATTTAGCTATACACTTAAAGCAATAAATTTTTGTTTGTTTGTACAACACAAAATGAGTTTTGAAAGTCAAGGATATAAAAATGGATAAAAGGAAAGAAATCAGGAAATTTTGTGAGCAATAGCTTTCTAAGGAAAGGTAGGCTTACATTATATATACATGCTGAGATGATTAGGCACGTTCAAAAATTTTGAAGCAAATGAAGGAATTGGAAATAAATATAAAATGAAAGAAATTTGAAAAGTCCGTAGCTATGATTTAGCCAAAATTTATTAAAGCCATTTACTAGGAAGGTTGGAACCGAAATAATAGGGAGAGGAAGGCACATTAAATTTGATGACAAAGTTGTGTTCAGATCTATAAGCAAGTTGTTTATATATTATAGGCCTTATGAAAGCGAGGGAAGGAACATATGCTACTAGCATGATGATTTGAGATTCTTTCGAGCGTTAAAAACAAAAATAAAGGGAGACCAGAATAAACACACCACCATAAATATAAATATACGCTTCAATTGCAAAAGAAACGTATAGAGAAAATTATGGTAGTGGGAAAAGTAAAGTCAGTGCACGAAACTACAAGGAATAATAAAAGCAAGGTCGATGATCTCAAATTTATTAATGGTTACGAATGGAAAAGTATACCTGAATTGGAAAAGTATTAAGCAATAGAAATCTTTAACGGTAGTAAAAAGAAACCGTTACGCACTGATACAGAAATCAATTAAAGCAATTAATAGCTTGAATTGGATAGCATGTTTTCTCAATTAAATAAACTTCCATAAAATTATTTGAAAATTTACAATCTGCTATATTTAAATATACGTATTCTAAATATATAAACTTTTTATTTAAAAATTCAATTATTATAAGATTTCACAAATATTCAATTAAATACGTTATAGAATCAATTAAAAATTGTTAAAATTTTCCGGGTCGTTACAGATGCGAACGACCTAAGTGGTTAACGAAAATATGTAGGCCGAGACTCATCGAGGCAGAGCGACCTATGCCCAGGAATTCACCACAAACACTAAAATTGAAGTTTTTCGCCAATCCAATCCAAACCAAATGCAAATGTACATGTTAAAGTGGTAGAAATTCATTCCCAACAATCCAACATAGTTATAGACAAGAATGTGAGATAAAAATCTCACCTTTACACAAAATTTATGAAGAAGAAGCTTGAAAGCAAGGAAGAATCAACCCAAGAAGCTTGAATCAATGTCTTCTCTTTGAATTTGAAGTTGGATGTTGGATTTGCAAATGATCTTGAGCTTGGAGTTTTAATTTACCATTCCTTCCTCCATTTTTGATGAAGCTTGAGTGTTAAGAAATGAAAGCAAAGTTATGAAGGGAAGGGGGTTGAGCTAGAGTAAATAGTTTTAGGCTAATGGGCTAAACCAAACCCAAAACCCAAAGTGAAAAAGTAACAAAATTCCACTAACCCCAAACATATTAAAGTTTACACTCAAAAATATCGCACATGGTGTTTTGAACTCAATAGGAGTGGTCTCGAGTCCTAATTCGACCGTACACAAAAATAGCTTTTCAGGCTAAAATCCGACTAACGATAAAATATTTAAATATAAAATCGATAAATATGCGGGTTGTTACATGAACTGTCCTGCTGAGAACATGCATTTGGAACTTGTCTTGCATTGGCTTCTTTGTGCATTTTTCATAAGTTTGTCCATAAATCAAACCTGTCTGAAGCATGGCAATGACCGCTTGGGTTGTAACTCCAGAATTTGCATGGTGCATATGTTTGATTTTGAAGTTGCCGTGTGTGTGATGCATGTTTTGCTACCAGATTAACATGTATATATATGTTGTCATTGCCCTTGTGCACTGTTTGATTGTACTTGAATTTTATGCTCGACAGTTTTTGATGTTTTGTAGCGCACCTGAGTTGAATCCAGTTTGTAGCTCGGATTTGACCTTGTGCTGAAAGTTGTGACATTATTTTATTGCACTTGATTTGAATCCGATAATTTGGGTTTGACCTGTGCTCACCCGTCCCTGTAAATTTATCAAGTGTATATATCGGTGTGCACGGCCTTATGGCATATACAGTGATACACTGTGTATGTCACAAGCTGCTCATGTATGATGAATTCAAATTTAAATGATGACGAACAAACCAAATAACTGAGGAAAATATTATTTTCAAAATTCACATTTTATTTTATACTGCAAAAATATTTCCTTTTCAATTTTACCGCGTCAAAATTTATTTTTGCAGATTGCTCAGATGCCGGATTCAATCTGGAACGAAGTTGAAGATAAATACGAGTGTGAGTGATATGTAGTGAGGTCAACTGTAAATGTAAAATTGTGATGTAAATGAATATGTATCAAAGTTGTATAGTGTATAGTGAGAGCTTGAATTTGTACCATTCAAAATTGTAATAAATATTTGTTTGAATAAAATTTCTGTTTGAATTCAAATTCTGTGTTATTTAATTTTATTCAACAAATATTTATTAACCTGTGAAAAATAAAATAGTACATTAACAAATACATTTAAACGAATATATATATGTTTATTATCATCAAATAAAAATCATATAATCGCATATTCAACAATCTCCCCATTTTGATGATAATAAACATATATTTAAGATTTTGAATATGTTAAATGTATTTGATCATAGATATATCCTAATTGCTCCCCTTATTTAAATGCTTCCTCTCTACACAAAGCTCCCCCTACATATATGCATACAAATAAAAATATGCAAATGAACCTAGATGCAAATAGAAAATTATTTGACCTTTGCTTGATTTTATTTAACAAAATCTTAACTTTTCTCTCCCTCTTTTGTTATCAGCAAAAGAGTAATAGTGTTAGAGAAAATAGAGATAAAGTGATTGATATTAATCCAACATTAAAACTCAATTGAATATAAATATTAAATTTCAATAAAAAATCAAACAAAAATCATAAATATTTTGTTAGGCGCGTATTCCACTTTTAGAATGATGGGAATGATGTCATCATATAAAACCTTACAGTTGTGTCTATTTGTGGTATATTTATATCAGGAATTTGAATATCTACTAACCATGCATAACCGTTAGGACTTTTAAATGAGATTAGTAGTATTCCAATTTTATTTAAAAAAAATGAATTCAAATATCTTCTAACCACGCATAACCGTGAGGACTTTTAAATGGGATTAGAATCAACTTGTTTATTTTAAAAATCAACTTTTGTTATGCGTTCCATACATGCATAATCGTGAGGATTTTTAAATGAGCATGGAAGCACATAACAAATTCCAAGTAATTCACCCATGCATAACTGTGAGGACTTTTAAATGAGAGTGAATACTTTGGTATTTGCTTATTATTATTATTTTACTATATAAATTTTTTCTACTATTTTAAAAAAAATGTAAAAACGAAAAACAAACGATTCCTGTTTAAAGTACCACATATCGACAAACTATATAGAATTTTGATGAGTGATGGTCGTTAGAAATATGATAGAGATAGAGATGGTCATGGAATTTTTACCAACAAAAAGTTTTATAACTCTTGTTTAAATTTCTAAAGAAATTTACTAATTATACCGTCTCGAGTCATAATATATAATAAATATCAACACTCATCACTTTTTCAATCACTATTCATCTTTTCGATAATCATTAGGGAGTCAGATTAGTCAATGTAATCATTTAAAATCAAATTCAGAAATAAGTATAAATCAATTTTTCTAAAAATGACCAATCTGAAAAACAAGGTCAAAAATGATTTTCTAGAAGGGGTTTTATAAGAAAATTTTCTACTATTTGAAAAATTATTTCAAGTGAGAATTATGCAGATATTTCTTTGAAAAACGATGCGGTTATTGAAAGTCCCAAAATAAATCATGTTCTACTAGTAATTTTTCTATCAACTATATTACCAGTGTAATCTGCATCTGAATTTTACTTTCACTAAATTCTCACTCGTTGAATGACATATACCAGATTGTGAAATTTCAACAAACTATCTCAGAATCATTTTTAACAATTTTTAAATAAAATTCTCCTGAATTTGAAATGAAGCCAAGTTAACAATCAAATAAATATCATAGTGTTAATCTTAGAAGCCATAGGATAAACAACTATATTCATGAATAATCATCAGTCATTAAAACATCATTATTATTCCAAACACTTTCTTAAAGTTTCAAAAATTTCTTAAAATCCTTTTTACAACTTTTAGATGAAATTCTTTAGGATTTTAATTGAAGTCGTGTCAAAAGAAATTGTGAATATATAGTTAGTTGTATTATAACCAAATGTGTTATCATCCAACAAAAAACACTATTTTTAATCCAAACTGATATATATGAAGTAATTCAAAGAATCTAGAGAATTTTATAGTGTTTTTGACATAAGAATATAATTGGCTAACAATTTTTCATAAGTCAGAATCAAAATCATCATCTTTTCATCATCTCAATATTGGCTGATTTTAATTCAGAATATGGTGCCGATTATCACATTTAATATATCGTTCAAATAAATATACCATTACCTGTTTTACCTTTACGATATTTTTCATTGTTGTCCATTGTGATTCTGTCACCTTAATAATAGGCTAAGGAACTTTGCTTTGTCGCCCGTTGTGTTTCTGGAACAGCCAAAATCCAGAGAACACTGTTGTTGTTCCTTAGCCTGCCACCACACCTACACGGGAAAAGTTTTATGTGACCTATTTGTTTTTATAGGTCCACGATTGTTAGTGGCAGAATATTTTGAAAAATAATTTTGTGGAGACCCAAAACTATTTATAATTGTTCCCTTCGGCACCCAAATTTGTTTAACTTTGAGAGATTTTATATTTGTGCCTTTTGGAACCCAAATTGGTATAGTTTTCATATGTTTGGGTCTATACCAACAACTATTGTGATTGTGTCCAAATTTTCTACAAATTGTGCACATAGAATTGACTTGATTAATATTGCTTTCAACAATTTTAGATTGATTATATCCAAGTCCTTGTCTAATCGTATTAACGGTTTGCTTTCCTAATAGCATATTCAACGATTTTTCACTTTTAGAAAATTTATCTAAAGTCGTTGACAATTGTTGGACTTGTGTTTTGAGAGATTCATTTTCGTTCAATAATTGTGTGCACTTTTTGATAGAATATTCTCTCCTAGTATTTTCACTTTCTTTCAAAATCATAATTTCGTTTTCAAGTGATTTTATATTGATTTCTGATTTTTTAATTTCTTCGTCTAATGTTGGACACTTATCACACTTAGGGATCCTACTTTGATAGGTTTTAACTAATTGGTCAAGTTGTTCATTTAATTCTATCAAAGTATCTTTTTGTGATACAAGTTTGGCATACTTCTCCCTAAGTCGTTCAAAACAGCCATTTACTTCGTGGAAATAAATAAGTAATTCAGAGTGAGTAAGTTTTGATACCTTGCTTGGCTCGTCATCGTCACTATCGGTTATATTCCCATGAAGGCACATATCTGCTTTCTCACTTTCACTGCTATCGATTTTATTCCACGTGGCTGCAAAACATCTTCGTTTTGATTTCTTTTCTTTGTCGAGTTGAAATCAGAGATAAGTGGGCTTGATATCACCGGGTTTGTTGCAAATGATCCCGTGTTCTTCTGAGTTGTCTAGTGCTTTGATTATTCTGCTTTTTAATTTTGATTTAGAGCTGGATTTCCGTATTTGTGGTTCCATCTTTTAAATTTCTTCATTATTAACGCCAGCTCAGTTGCTCCATCATCCTCATCCTCATCACAACTGCTTTTTACAAATCCTGTTAAGCACATTTCTTTAACTGAGTCGGTTGTGGAGGATTTCTCATTGCTGTTGACTTTTGCACCATATATTGCATTGAAAGTATTCCAGATTTCCTATGCATTTTCACAATGAGAAATGAAATTAAAATTATCTTGATTAATATGAGAATATAATATATGCATAGCAAGAGTATTAATCGAGATAATTTTCATATCTGTTATATCACACCCATTTTCAATAATACCACAACATTAAATATTAACGGATTTTAAATAAAATTCCATTTTCAATTTCCAATTCAAAAAATCTGTTCCATCGAAAATAGAAGGAATAATATTGGAACAACCCTCAACAAAAGTATTATTAAAAGAAGCCACTTTAAAAATTCAAATTTTTAAAACAAAATTGGTTTTTGTAAAATCAAATTTTTAAAAGAAAAACGGCTTTTGTTCCTAGCTTTGATACCACTTGTAGGATTGATTTCACCCTAGAGGGGGGGTGAATAAGGTGATGGTATTAATTATAAAAATTAATTGCGGAAGCTTATAAAATGATTTCAACACAGATCACAGAATAATAGCAGCACAGAAAAATAGTAGAATAATAAAATGCAAAAATAGAACGACACAGAATTTACCCAGCTTCGGCAAAACCCTGCCTACGTACTGCCCCCAAGGTTTCTACTAGAAATTAGATAGTCAGACGCTTACACACGTAAACTCGCGACGCCCGCTATCGACAAAACTTAACTCTACGCTCAAAACCCTGCCACAACTCAGCCACCGAGTTGCGAATTCTCAAACTACGCCACGTAATTTGTCCCCTGGTCACTCGACTAGAAAATATAATGGTTAAAAGAGTTTAGAAATAAAAACTAATATTAAAAAAAAGCCCTAAAAACTAATCCCTTATAAAAATAAACAAGTCCCCCTTTTTCCTATTATTATTATTATTATTAGCCGGCCCTTTTATTTTTTCTTGATTATATCAGCCCGGTCCTCTTCAATTTGCTCTGAGAAAAATATGGTGGCTTCAACTTCTTCGTTTTCTCTGCTCTAGAAATTAGGGCTTTTCGAAGTGCCGACTTTAAATTGATCGAATCAGTGATTATTAGTGTGTAGCCTTGATCGATTGTTTTCCTTGTTGCTCACTTCGGCTACTTCGACGAGTTCGATCTTGCTGGGTAAGAATTTATGCTTTCTGCTTTAATGATTTTCATATTCGAACTCGTATATTTTAATTTGCCAATGATGATTTGTTTATATAGGGTTTGTAACCCTTGATTTTCCTTCGTACAAATATATTTGAATCTGTCAATTTTCATTTGATCGGCCGATCGATGTTACTTGGATGATTGAGATTTCTCTTTGACTAATTCGTAATCATATGCACTTGATTCCTTGATTGACACGGTAGAATTCTCGGCGTGATTATAGCGATATGAACTTGAACTTAATTTTTGGTTCTGTGACTTTCTCTTTGACTTCGGTATGCTTCCACGACTTCGACACTTATATTGTTCATCTCGGCTTCATGTCTGATTATACTGCTGTTCACTTGACTTGTTTACCTCGGCTTTGACTAGGTTATGAATTTTGGTTTCTGTGAAATTGTTGGTTGATTATTTTGAAACTGCTACTCGGCTCAAGCATTGATATTTGAAGTGTTGCATATTTGTTTGCATCTTTTCTGGTTGGTCTGACCTGGACTGATCATTGAAGTGCATGTTACTTGTATGTGGTCTTGGTTTGGTGCAGTTGCTATGCTTTGTGCATTTCACCGCGTTCATGCACTTGAACTATTCTCTGGCCTAGCTCGTGCACATATGATTCTTTGAGCTGGCTTTATTGTTATTTGTTTCTATGACTTGAATGCGATCAGTGGAGGTCTCTGATCTGTTGGCACTGTTGTATTATGATTTGTAGCTTTGAGTATTGTAGTTTGTAGCAGAGTAAATTTACCTCGGCTTGCTTTTGGTGCACTACTTAGCATAATCAGGTTTGTTAACAAAACAAATAATTGTGTAAAAAATACTCCAACAAAACTGAAAATGTTCATGTTGTATTTGTCATTCACTGTTGCCTTGAGTCTTGTTTATGTTTGTCTGCTTCCAGTTTGTTATTTGAATTTGAGACTGTGTTGTTGTTTGCCGAGGTTGTTGTGCACTGACTTGAGCTCGAGTATTTGCTGATATGAACTTTCCTGCTGAGAACATGCATTTGGAACTTGTCTTGCATTGGCTTCCTTGTGCATTTTTCATAAGTTTGTCCATGAATCAAACTTGTCTGAAGCATGGCAATGACCGCCTAGGTTGTTGCTCCAGAATTTGCATGGTGCATATGTTTGAGTTTGAAGTTTCCGTGCATGTGATGCATGTTTTGCTACCAGATTGACATGTATATATATGTTGTCATTGCCCATGTGCACTGTTTGATTGTACTTGAATTTTATGCTCGACGGTTTTTGATGTTTTGTAGCGCAACTGAGTTGAATCCAGTTTGTAGCTCGGATTTGACCTTGTGCTGAAAGTTGTGACATTATTTTATTGCACTTGAGTTGAATTCGATAATTTGGGTTTGACCTATGCTCACCTGTCCCTGTAAATTTATCAAGTGTATATATCGGTGTGCACGGCCTTGTGGCATATACAGTGATACACTGTGTATGTCACAAGCTGTTCATGTATGATGAATTCAAATTTAAATGATGACGAACAAACCAAATAACTGAGGCAAATATTATTTTCAAAATTCACATTTTATTTTATACTGCAAAAATATTTCCTTTTCAATTTTACTGCATCAAAATTTATTTTTGCAGATTGCTTAGATGCTGGATTCAATCTGGAACGAAGTTGAAGATAAATACGAGTGTGAGTTATATGTAGTGAGGTCAACTGTAAATGTAAAATTGTGATGTAAATGAATATGTATCAAAGTTGTATAGTGTATAGAGAGAGCTTGAATTTGTACCATTCAAAATTGTAATAAATATTTGTTTGAATAAAATTTCTGTTTGAATTCAAATTCTGTGTTATTTAATTTTATTCAAAAAATATTTATTTAACCTGTGAAAAATAAAATAGTACATTAACAAATACATTTAAACGAATACATATATGTTTATTATCATCAAATAAAAATCATATAATCGCATATTCAACAGTTTCCTCCTCATTCCTAGCCATAAATTACTCTACTCATAGCCTTGCACATCAAGTTGAAAATTCACGTAAAAAAAAAATGTTTCCCATCTGACATTTTCCATTTGCATTTTAAAATAAAATATATTGTACGTTTCTTTCTCCTTAACTTATGCCTTTCCATTTCCTTAGCATTCATAACTCCTTAGCTGTTTTTTTTCTTCTATAGCCATGTATTTCCTTTTTCCATTCACGTACAAAGTTATTTCCCATTATGTTCTCATATTTCATTTGCATTTAGGAATAAAATATGTATATGTTTTTTCTCTTTAATTCTTGTCTCTTTTTTTTCCTAGCATTTACTCTATCAAATCACATAAAAATCTTCTCAATATCTCACTTTCTCATTTGCCTCTTCTGATTTAAATATTTTACAGTAAGTTTCTTTTATTAAATAGGAAATAAATCCCATTCATTCACTAGCCTTTTTATTTGCTAGCCTTTCATTTTCTAAACCCTACATCTTAGCCGTTCAAATCTATTGAAACCCAAGCCGCCTTCTTTTTTTCCCTCTTATTCACGTATAAGTTTTCATCCTCTCATTTTCATTTGCATGAAGAAAATACAACAAGCTCTAGGTTATTTCCATGGCTTCCTTCTCTCTTCTTTTTCCACTTTTTTTCCTCCTTTTCCTTTTGTTTTCTCCTTGCATAGCTCATCTGACATCACCTGTTCCTCACTATTAGACAATGGCCAAGCCTACTTGGTGGTTGAAAGCAAGGTTATGTTCTTTGATTCGTAATTGCATAGTTTAATCCATCTTTTGTTGTGTAGAATCTTATTCTTATGATTTGTGTATTTGTTATATACAAGATATGGATCTTGACTCTCCATATATTCAAAAGTTTAGTCGTGCCTTGTCGTGCTTTGTGGAGTTTCAATTGTGTATTGTGAATTTGATATT
Organism: Allium cepa; assembly: GCA_030765085.1. Taxonomy (NCBI): domain Eukaryota; kingdom Viridiplantae; phylum Streptophyta; class Magnoliopsida; order Asparagales; family Amaryllidaceae; genus Allium; species Allium cepa. The sequence goes on along the minus strand of CM060934.1, from coordinate 362,079,192 downwards.
AGCTTTTAAAAGGTGAGCTTTTATCACTCTAGACATATGTACTTATATTTTTGTGAAAAAAATGACAAGTGAATCTGTAGACATTGATATGTCATTCATATATGCATGTGTTGTGATTACATAATGATAAATGCCGTTTGTATATTTATTGCATCATTTGTTATGATACTATATGTATACTATTATTTTATTTCTATTAATCACCACTGCAAGTTTCCTATCACTATGGGCTAAAATGATAGGCTCAAGTGATTTTTTTATTGATTTTTATTGCATTTATTTTACTTGGGATTACGGGTTTGAAATGATAGAACCCGGATTTTCTTTTTAAATTACGGATTGAAATGATACATATCTGTATCGCTTGACCTAGGTTAGAAAATTTTATACAGGCCCATGGATAAAATTTTATAATAGTTTCTAAAATTATTAAGTATTTTGAATTTATAAATATATGGAAATTTAAATAAAAAGTTGATTTAAAGATTTAGAATATAAAGAGTTATTGGTTTTCTATAAGTTAAAATTTTATAAGTTGACTGTGGTTTTTAATTGTAATAAAAAAAAACCTTTATTTGGTTTTAGATTTGTAATTTAAAGATTTGAAATATAATAAACAACTTAATAATGAAATTTGATTTATTGTGAAATTCTAAATCTAGCCCAGTAGTTGGAATGAATTTTATTCCATGAAGCGGATATGTTTGTATAAATAGGTTTACAGTGATTTTCTATAGGTTAAGTTGTATAAGTTAATGTATAAAGTGTAAAGGTTTAATTAATGCAAGAAACATGTAAATTTTTAACTAATGAAAGAAACGTGTAAAGTTTTAATTAATGAAAGAAACGTGTAAAGTTTTAATTAATGCAAGAAACATGTAAAGTTTTAATTAATGAAAGAAATGTGTAATGTTTTAATTAATGCAAGAAACATGTAAAGTTTTAATTAATGAAAGAAACGTGTAAAGTTTTAATTAACGAAAGAAACTTTTAATTAATGAAAGAAATGTGTAAAATTTTAATTAATGCAAGAAACATGTAAAGTTTTAATTAATGAAAGAAACGTGTAAAGTTCTAATTAATGAAAGAAACATGTAAAGTTTAAATTATTGAAAGAAACATGTAAAGTTTTAATTAATGTAATATTGATTAAAATGATAAATGCTCTTTATTGTAATAAAAATGTAAGTTAAAAACATACATGTGACATGTAAAGTTTTAACTAATGTAATATTGGTTAAAATGATAAATGATCTTTACTGTAGTAAAAATGTAAATTAAAACGTACATTTGATTATGTAATTTTTAATTAGTGTAATATTGATTAAATGATAAATGCTCTTTACTATAAATAAAATGTAAGTTGATAATGTACATTTGATAATGTAAGTTTTAATTAGTGTAATATTGTTTAAAATGATAAATGCTCTTTATTGTAATAAATGTAAGTTAAAACGTACATTTGACATGTAAGTTTTAATTAATGTAATGGTGTATTTGAAATTGATTAAAATGATAAATGTTCCTTATTGTAATAATAAAATGCAAGTTGATAATGTACATTCGATATGTAAGTTAATTAATGTAAATGGCACATTTTAAATGATTAAAATAAAAAAGTTTCTTTATTGTAATAATAATGTAAGTTAATAAGGTATTTTTGACTTAACATAAGAATTTCCGCTTTAAATTGGATATTACAGTAACAAAGTTTATATAACTATAAGGCTATGATAAAATGACCATGTAAAATTTGTAAGTATATATGTACTTTGATTATATAAAGTATTAAAGTGGAAAGTATTACATTCGAAAAATGCTATAATTCCTTAAGGTTACATTTCCAAAATGCTATGATAATTTAAATAAATATTTCATGTTCAATGAATTGGAGGAAACACTCAGTGATTTGGAAATTTGGGTTTTATTTAAATGATATATTATTGAATTAGTTTTGAAATGGAAATGATACTACTGTGATATGGTTTTGAAATAAGTATAATATTTTGGTTTTGAAAGTATATACTATTTTGAAAGAAATGATATGATTTTGAAACGGATATGCAAGTTTGGTTTTGAAAGTATAATTGATTTCGAAATAAATGTCCATGGGTCATAATAACGTTTGGTTGTTAAAGAGACCGGGATCGGATGTTGTCATACTCTTTACCAACCCCGAAAACCACTTTAACAACCGTGTATGCGGTGGAGATTCCAGAATGAAGTAGGATGGCGGCGGTGTTTCCTTTGAGGTAAATACGTTGACCCGACTCCCGTGAGTTGGCATAAGGTTGCTAAAAAAGGAGCGTTTCTCGGGCCAATGAGGTCATTCCTTTGATCGGACGCACTCCTTCGATATTATACTCTGACTTTTGGATTGTTTCGGTGGCCACTTTTGATTTTTGATTTTGGGGGTGTTGTTCGAGGTGGGCGGTAGTAGCTGCTACGTGTTTCCACCAGCCCGAATGCGTAATTGGTATATCTACCATGGCATTACCTAGTTGTGTCGTGTCACCTACCATACCGAGCCTTTATTACGAGTTTCTATTTGTGTCATACTTATGGAGTATCCTCTGGTAGCCTCCCGATCAGGAGGTATTACGGTACTGTATAGACTATTGGCATTATTTGTGTTAAGGGCTATATGGGTAACCCCTTAATGCTATTAAAAAGTAAGTTTATTTTACAATTAGACACTATTATAATAGCGAAATATTACTGCATAGTAAATAGTATAACGGATCCTTAGAGGATGGGTGGTCCCAAGCATCCTTTAAGTTACTTGTACCTTATATTACAGTTCACTTGAGTTTGTTTACATTGTATAAGTATGTATGTCCTGACTCGAGTGTTTTGTGTTTTGCTTTACTGTAACAACCCGCATATTTAACGATTTTATATTTAAATGTTTGATTTAAATATAGCGTCGTTATTCGGATTTTGGGGTCCGAAATGTTACTTTCTGCAAATGGCCGAATTGGAACTCGAAACTGCCTCCATTGGTTCCAAAATGGCGTTTTCGATCTTTTTGAGTATAATATTTGATATATTTGGAGTAAGTTGAAATTTGACCCTTTTTCTACTTGGGCTTGAGTTTGGGTTCAGCCCATTGGCTAGCTAACTCACTTAACCTTCTACTTCAGCCCCTTCCCCTCATCTCTCTTCATTTCATTTTATTTCTTAAGCTAAAAACTGAAATGGGGGAAAGGAAAGAGAAATAGAAATTAGCAAGCCCTAGTTTCTCCTTTGTAACTTGATTCTTGCTCCAAAATCAAAGAGAATCCATTGGTAAGTTCATCTCCACCTTCTCCATCTTTTCTCCTCTTCAATTTCAGTAATTTCCTAACCCTAACTTAGGAAATACTTGCTTTGATTCTAGATTGAAGCTTGTAGTGTTGAAGTGGAGTGTAGTTGGTTGATTCCTTGCAATTGTGCTTCTTCATCTTCTTTGTTTTGTGTACAAAGGTGAGTTTTGAACTCACATCTACTTCTCTTGATTTCATTGATGTTGGGTATGAATTCCTAACACCTTGTTCATATGCACTTGCATTTGGTTTGGGTTGAATTGGGGAATATTCCAATTTTTAGTGTTTTGGGTTCAAATCTTTGAAATCCTAACTTTGATGTTTTGATCATGTTTTGGTGATGCATCGAGGAACATATAGGGTGGGTTGTCGAATGGCATAAGCCCTTAGAGCCAATGTTCGTCCGATTGCATTTTGGAAGAGTTTGCTCTTCATTTGAATAAGGCTGAAAAACAGCCCAGGCGTGATTCAGTCGACTGAAAACACTGTTCAGTCGACTGAACCTGGAACCCGAAAGTTTCCAGGCATGATTCAGTCGACTGAAAACTCTGTTCAGTCGACTGAACCTGGAAACAGAAAGTTTCCTAAACCTGGAAAATTCCCAGGTATAGGGTCAGTCGACTGAACCTGCTGTTTCAGCCCACTTTTCCTTTTGGGATTGAATTTCCAATTTGAATCGATTCATGATGATCCTATGTATGATTATTAATTGTTTTGACTTTGATGGTTCCTTTTAATTTTAATCCATGGGTTTTTATAAAATAATCTCGAATAGCATTTAAAAGTTCGTTTCTCTAATTTATAAATTCTATTTTAAACACACACTTTCGCACTTCGAACGAAGTGGAAGGGTGATTAAATGGTTGGGAAAAACATGGACCATGAATCTGTGCGTTTATCTTTCTGATTAATCCTCGACCTATTCGATTGATTGTTTTGACCTTCGGGTTTGGTTTATCGATGATATGAGGTAAACTTTGTACTGCTTTGAGTGTGAAAGGGACTGATGGATAGTAAACCGTTTAGTGCGAACGAGTGGATATGGGACATACATTAACACTATTCGGATTCCTTTTCGAGAGTTGTGACACATTCCGCCAGTTAGTGGTGTCCAGTACTGGGTCTTCGACCTTCACCACTACGGTTTGTTGCCTCTAGGATAGTGTCTTCGGACTATCTCCCTAGGTTTGTTGCCTTCGGGTATGTTGCCTTCGGGTGTGTGCCTTCGGTTTTGTTGCCCTATATAGTTTCGCTCTGATGTTGGCCTTATGTGCCGCATGGGTGATACTTGGGTTTGGAGTCTTCGAGCTCATGGATCCTTGTTTGTACAGTACTGAGCTCGAGCAAATTTTATGATGTTTCATTGATATGTATATTCCCTTGGTATCGCCCTTCGGAGTTGGTCTTTTTGAGCCGCATGGAGTATAGCGATTACCTTGTGGAACTTGTATACCTTATGGGTATTTGTTATTTGCCTTCTGGCTTGTTTTGGGATAATTGTATCCTTTGTTTCTATATGTTGCCAATGATATGAGGCTTTTTCTATATGATTCATCTCTTGTTGATGATTGTGTCATCTCCCCTAGAGATATTTATTATACTGTATGACCTTGCAGGTTTATTATTGTTCAGTTTATCTAACTGCTTTGTTATCTAGATTGACCCGTGTATTTTATACTCGGGTCAGACCGAGATGTTTCAGGTTAGGTGCTTTTGGACTTAGCCTATTTTGCTTCCTCATGGACTATTCGCTAGCTTCTTTTTGTTACAGCGTCATTTGTGGTCCTTATCTGTTGTAACTCTGATTTATACTCTTTCGTCTCGTCTGTATATTGTGGTCTCCTGTACCACTTGACATGTATTATTTTGTATACTCTGTTGTGTATCTGTGTATGTATATATTATGATCGACTGTTCTGTGATGTATATTACATTTGAGTTGTTATATTTTCTTCTGATAGATCCTATAGCCACTGTAGTTTTGCTTTAAATATTTATTGAATAGGTCGAATTCTAATGTGTTTCTACTTTTCGACGTATTTAGTGAATAGTTAAGGTAAGATTACACATGGTCGCTTCCATTATACTCTATTGTCCGCGTTAGCCGACAGTATTATCTATGTAATACTCTTTGTTAACGAGGCTCTCGGAGTGGGGCATCACAGCGTGGTATCAGAGCTGAGTTCAGAACAAAATATGATAAACACAGAATAGATGCACATATTATGGTACATCAAAGTGTACAAGTGATACAGATCCTTGAATCATCGTGTTTCTTTATTCCATCAAGGTTAGATAGGTATTGGAAATACGTCTAGGAATGCATTTTATTCCGTAGTATCCCATATTATAATATCTACCTTGTGAATAATCTTGTTCTTACCTTACTTTCAGCTTATGTCTGGAAGAGGCAGAGGTCGACGTTCGGATGCTGGGCAATCTAGTGGCTCACATCCGGATGGCGTATATATGTCTGCTGATCAGTTTTTGGAATTGTTTAGGAGCACTCAGCTTCCCGTTCCTCCTCGAGTGTCTCTACCTCGTAAGTCTGCTTTTGCTCGTCAGTGCAGTGATTTTGCTCATCTTGGAGGAAAACTGTTTAAGGGCTTCGAGTCTGTTTTTGAAGTCCAAGCTTGGCTTCGCACGTGCGAGCGTATTTTCTCTCGCATGGATCTTTCTTACCATGATAGAGTTCTTGTAACTTCTAGCTTATTACAAGAGCATGCTCTTGACTGGTATGTGCTTCTTGTAGCCGAAATTGATGAGTCTACTCTTTCTTGGACTCAGTTTCGGGGACGATTTGAGCTCAAGTTCATTCCTGAATCTAAAAAAGTTTTATTGACCCGTCGCTTCCTTGAGTTGAAGCAAGGGAAAACTTCTGTTTCTGAGTATGTTGCATCATTCGAGGCTTTATCTCAGTATGGTCTTGAATTCATCAGCACTTCTTATAAGAAGAATTTGAAGTTTGTTTCTGGTCTTAAGAAATATCTTAAGAAGTCTTTGTTGCTTCAGCTTAAACTATATTTTGAGGAATTGGTTGATTCGGCGCTTCTTCTCGAGACCGTCGAGAAGGAGTGTGATAGTGATGTTGATGTTGAGGTTTCCAGAAACCCCAACAAGAAGCAGTTTCCAATTGAGAAGAAGCCTTTTCCTTCTAAGAAAAAGAAGACTGGTGGTGCTAATCCTCAGCCTCAGTCTTCTGGAACACCTTTTATCCGAAAGTGTTTTAATTGTGGTTCTCCGGATCATATTATTCGAGCTTGTCCAAAGCCTCTCTTTTGTCGTTATTGCAAGAAGGAAGGTCATCATGTTTCAGCTTGTCCTACTGCTCCTGCTAATGCAAAATCTGGCAAGCTCAATGTGGCTAATGCTTCTGGCGGTTCATCTCAATCCAAAGGTATGTCTCCATCTATTTTGGAGGGTTCAAGTCTATTTCATGATCATAGTATACGAGTTCTTTCGATACGGGTGCTTCACATTCTTTCGTATCGAAGAAGCTTGTAGATGATTTATCTTTGGATGTTTCTTGTATGGTTACTTCTTTAAGGATTGCGAATCCAATTGGGGGATCCGCGACCCTTAGTTTGCTTTGTGATGATATTGAGATTGTTTTATGTGGCTTTTCTTTCCGTGCGAATCTGCACGTTGTTTCTCATTTGGGTTTTGATATGATTTTTGGTATTGACTGGCTAGTGAGGTACGATGCCAGGATTATCTGTTCCGAGAGAATTTTATATCTTTGTCATCCTAATTCGCCTTCTCAGTTATCTCTTGTTCTTCGGGATGTGGACAATTCTGAAATGGCTTTATATTCTTTTGACTCGCGTGATGAGGATGATATATCTTGTATTCCTATTGCTTGTGACTTTTCTGATGTTTTTGAACCTGTTTCGGGTTTGCCACCCAAACAGGCAATTGAGTTCAGCATTGATCTCATTCCAGGCGCGCAGCCAGTTAGTCGTCCTCCCACGAGGATGTCTACAAAGGAAAATGAGGAACTCAAAAAGAAGCTTTTAGAGCTTGAGTCCAAGCAGTTAATTCAGTCCAGTTTTTCTCCGTGGGGATCCGCGGTTGTTTTTGTGAAGAAATCTGATGGAACTCTTAGGCTTTGCATTGATTATCGCAAGTTTAACCAGTTAACCATCAGAAATAGGTATCCATTGCCTAGGATCGATGACATGTTTGATCAATTGAGTGGTGCTAAGGTCTTTTCTCAGCTTGACCTTGCCACAGGTTTTCATCAATTACGAGTCGCGGAGGATAGCATACCTCTTACCTCTTTCCGCCCTCGTTATGGTTCTTTTGAGTGGCTCGTTATGCCGTTCGGTTTGACGAACGCTCCTGCTTTCTTTGTTGATCTCATGAATCGGGTATTCCGGGAATATCTCGATAAGTTCGTGCTTGTCTTCATTGATGATATCCTTATTTATTCTAAGTCTGAAGCTGAGCATGCTAATCACTTGAGAATTGTCTTGAGTACTCTCCGTCGTCATCAGCTTAAAGCCAAATTCTCCAAGTGCCACTTTTGGGAGAATAAGGTTAAGTTCTTAGGCCATGTTGTATCTTCCGATGGCATTTCTGTCGATCCCTCAAAGATCGAAGCCATCCAGAATTGGAAGAGGCCTGAGAATGTGCATGAGATTCGTAGTTTCCTTGGATTGGCAGGTTATTACCGGCGGTTCATTAAGGACTTTTCCCGTGTTGTGCTTCCTCTCACTTGCCTTACCCGGAAAGGCATTCGTTTTATTTGGTCCGACAAGTGTGAAGCTTCCTTTCAGACATTGAAAGAACTTCTCACTAATGCTCCTATTCTTGTGGTTCCCGAAGGGAATCATGATCTTGTTGTCTACACCGATGCTTGTGGTAGTGGTCTCGGTGCTGTGCTTATGCAGAGAGATCGGGTAGTTGCTTATGGTTCTAGGCAACTGCGTCCGAATGAAGTTCGCTATGCCACTCATGATCTTGAGTTAGCCGCCATTGTCTTTGCCTTGAAGATTTGGCGACACTATTTATTGGGCGAGCGCTTCATTCTCTATACCGATCATAAATCTTTGAAGTATTTGTTCACTCAAAAGGAACTCAATATGAGACAACAGCGTTGGCTCGAGTTTCTTGCTTCCTATGACTTTGATATCCAGTATACCCCTGGTAAGGGTAATCGCGTTGCAGATGCGCTTAGTCGCAAACATTCGGCTGTTATTTCTATGATGCTTGCCGAATGGAATGTTCTTGAGACTCTATCTTTTTGTGAAATTCGTGATCGAGGTTCATCTTCTGATTCTCCTATTCTATTATTTAGTTTGGAAGCTCGACCTATTTTATTGGATCGTATTGCCGATGCTCAGCGGCGTGATCCTGATTTGTTGCATTTTATTCAGCTTTGTGAGTTTGGATCTTGTGATGAGGCGTTGCAAAATTTTAGCATTGATTCTCATGGGTGTCTTCGTAAGAAGAACCGTCTTTTTGTGCCTTCTGATTTTGCACTTAGGCATGACATTCTTGTTGATTGCCATCGTTCTAAGTATACCATTCATCCCGGTAGTAGTAAGATGTATGCCGATATGCGTCGTCTTTATTATTGGGAAGGCATGAAGCGCGATGTGGCGAGCTATGTGAGCAATTGCATGACATGTCAACGTGTGAAGGCCGAACATCAGCGTCCTTCTGGTCTTCTTCAACCTCTTGAGATTCCATTGTGGAAATGGGATCAAGTTTCTATGGATTTCATTGACGGCCTACCTCGTTCGAGATCAGGTCATTCTAGTATTTGGGTTATTGTTGATCGTCTCACCAAGTCTGCTCATTTTGTCCCTATTAAGTCTAATAGGACAGCTTCGCATTTGGCTAAGTTGTATGTCAAGGAAATCGTGAGACTTCACGGTGTTCCTAGTTCTATTGTGAGTGATCGTGATCCTTTATTCACGAGTCATTTTTGGAAGAGTCTTCAGCAAGCTTTGGGAACAAAGCTTAATTTTTCTACAGCTTATCATCCGCAGTCTGACGGGCAGACTGAACGGGTAAATCATATCTTGGAAGATCTATTCCGTATTTGTATCTTTGATTTTGGTGGTAGTTGGGAGGATCACCTACCTCTTGTAGAGTTCTCCTACAACAATAGTTTTCAGTATAGTATCGGTATGGCTCCTTTCGAAGCCTTATATGGAAGGCCATGTCGATCACCTTCTTGTTGGTTGGAATCTGGAGAGAAGCTTATTCTTGGTCCAGATTTTGTTCGTGATTATTCCTAGAAGATTGATCTTATCCGGTTGAGAATGAAAGAGGCGCAGAGTCGTCAAAAATCCTACGCAGACAACCGTAGGAAGCCTCTCGAGTTCTCAATTGGCGATCTTGTTTTTATTCGTGTTTCTCCTTTGAAAGGGGTTATGCGTTTCAGTACGACTAGGAAATTGGCTCCTCGTTATATAGGACCGTTTTCTATTACTGAACGTATTGGCCCTGTGGCTTATAGAGTTTCACTTCCAGCTCATTTATCTGGCATTCATGACGTGTTTCACGTCTCGCAACTTCGGAAGTGTCTTCGAGAATCGGATTCTGTAATTGATTCTCCTGATTTGCAAGAGCTTGAGGTCTCACCGGACTTATCTTTGTACAACAACCTATTCGCGTGCTTGACACGGAGGTGCGACACCTTCGGAATAAGGACGTGCCGCTCGTTAAAGTTCAATGGTCCGCTAATCCCAATGACTGTACTTGGGAAACCAGAGAGTATATCGAGCGATCTTATCCAGGTTTTCTATCCTTGCTTCGTAATGGTAAGTCTATTTCTGTGTCTCAAGTTTATTCTTTCTTGTGTATGTTGTATGTATGTAGTTGTTACAAATATCATCTCTAGGAATTGCGGGGACGCAATTTTGTAAGGAGGGGAGATCTGTAACAACCGTATATTTAACGATTTTATATTTAAATGTTTGATTTAAATATAGCGTCGTTATTCGGATTTTGGGGTCCGAAATGTTACTTTCTACAAATGGCCGAATTGGAACTCGAAACTACCTCCATTGGTTCCAAAATGGCGTTTTCGATCTTTTTGAGTATAATCTTTGATATATTTGGAGTAAGTTGAAATTTGACCCTTTTTCTACTTGGGCTTGAGTTTGGGTTCAGCCCATTGGCTAGCTAACTCACTTAACCTTCTACTTCAGCCCTTTCCCCTCATCTCTCTTCATTTCATTTTATTTCTTAAGCTAAAAACTGAAATGGGGGAAAGGAAAGAGAAATAGAAATTAGCAAGCCCTAGTTTCTACTTTGTAACTTGATTCTTGCTCCAAAATCAAAGAGAATCCATTGGTAAGTTCATCTCCACCTTCTCCATCTTTTCTCCTCTTCAATTTCAGTAATTTCCTAACCCTAACTTAGAAAATACTTGCTTTGATTCTAGATTGAAGCTTGTAGTGTTGAAGTGGAGTGTAGTTGGTTGATTCCTTGCAATTGTGCTTCTTCATCTTCTTTGTTTTGTGTACAAAGGTGAGTTTTGAACTCACATCTACTTCTCTTGATTTCATTGATGTTGGGTATGAATTCCTAACACCTTGTTCATATGCACTTGCATTTGGTTTGGGTTGAATTGGGGAATATTCCAATTTTTAGTGTTTTGGGTTCAAATCTTTGAAATCCTAACTTTGATGTTTTGATCATGTTTTGGTGATGCATCGAGGAACATATAGGGCCGGGTTGTCGAATGGCATAAGCCCTTAGAGCCAATGTTCGTCCGATTGCATTTTGGAAGAGTTTGCTCTTCATTTGAATAAGGCTGAAAAACAGCCCAGGCGTGATTCAGTCGACTGAAAACTCTGTTCAGTCGACTGAACCTGGAACCCGAAAGTTTCCAGGCATGATTCAGTCGACTGAAAACTCTGTTCAGTCGACTGAACCTGGAAACAGAAAGTTTCCTAAACCTGGAAAATTCCCAGGTATAGGGTCAGTCGATTGAAAACTCTGTTCAGTCGATTGAACCTGCTGTTTCAGCCCACTTTGCCTTTTGGGATTGAATTTCCAATTTGAATCGATTCATGATGATCCTATGTATGATTATCAATTGTTTTGACTTTGATGGTTCCTTTTAATTTTAATCCACGAGTTTTTATAAAATAATCTCGAATCGCATTTAAAAGTTCGTTTCTCTAATTTATAAATTCTATTTAAAACACACACTTTCGCACTTCGAACGAAGTGGAAGGGTGATTAAATGGTTGGGCAAAACACCGACCATGAATCTGTGCGTTTATCTTTCCGATTAATCCTCGACCTATTCGATTGATTGTTTTGACCTTCGGGTTTGGTTTATCGATGATATGAGGTAAACTTTGTACTGCTTTGAGTGTGAAAGGGACTGACGGATAGTAAACCGTTTAGTGCGAACGAGTGGTTATGGGACATAAGTTGACACTTTTCGGATTCCTTTCCGAGAGTTGTGACACATTCCGCCAGTTAGTGGTGTGCAGTACTGGGTCTTCGACCTTCACCACTACGGTTTGTTGCCTCTAGGATAGTGTCTTCGGGCTGTCTCCCTAGGTTTGTTGCCTTCGGGTATGTTGCCTTCGGGTGTGTGCCTTCGGGTTTGTTGCCCTATATAGTTTCGCTCTGATGTTGGCCTTATGTGCCGCATGGGTGATACATGGGTTTGGAGTCTTCGGGCTCATGGATCCTTGTTTGTACAGTACTGAGCTCGAGCAAATTTTATGATGTTTCATTGATATGTATATTCCCTTGGTATCGCCCTTCGGAGTTGGTCTTTTTGAGCCGCATGGAGTATAGCGATTACCTTGTGGAACTTGTATACCTTATGGGTATTTATTATTTGCCTTCTGGCTTGTTTTGGGATAATTGTATCCTTTGTTTCTATATGTTGCCAATGATATGAGGCTTGTTCTATATGATTCATCTCTTGTTGATGATTGTGTCATCTCCCCTAGAGATATTTATTATACTGTATGACCTTGCAGGTTTATTATTGTTCAGTTTATCTAACTGCTTTGTTATCTAGACTGACCCGTGTATTTTATACTCGGGTCAGACCGAGATGTTTCAGGTTAGGTGCTTTTGGACTTAGCCTATTTTGCTTCCTCATGGACTATTCGCTAGCTTCTTTTTGTTATAGCGTCTTTTGTGGTCCATATCTGTTGTAACTCTGATTTATACTCTTTCGTCTCGTCTGTATATTGTGGTCTCCTGTACCACTTGACATGTATTATTTTGTATACTCTGTTGTGTATCTGTGTATATTATGATCGACTGTTCTGTGATGTATATTACATTTGAGTTGTTATATTTTTTTTCTGATAGATCCTATAGCCATTGTAGTTTTGCTTTAAATATTTATTGAATAGGTCGAATTCTAATGTGTTTCTGCTTTTCGACGTATTTAGTGAATAGTTATGGTAAGATTGCACATGGTCGCTTCCATTATACTCTATTGTCCGCGTTAGCCGACAGTATTATCTATGTAATACTCTTTGTTAACGAGGCTCTCGGAGTGGGGCATCAAATTTACGCTCGAGTCAGACTGAGTGATACAGCATTAGAGACTCACCTTCGGAGTTGGAGCCTTGCTTGAAGATCCAGCTATCTATTTCAATTCCAGTTATTCAGTTGATCCTAGTGATGCATTCAGCTTTGTACTTGATTGTTGTATTAAACTCCTATTGTATCTTGTTTAACTCAAACGTTTTATATAGTAGCTTCATGAACTACTATTTGTTTACTTCCGCTGCATTATATTACTCTGTGTCTGTGATCTTTGATCTATTTGTTTACTGTATATTCTGAGTTTTGCCAAATTTATATTTACAATTCGGTATTTTGAGCAATTCAAATCCGGCATATTTGGATGCGAATGGTTGAAAATATCGGGTCGTTACATGTGGTATCAGAGCTTTGGATCTAGGCAAAACTTAGTATATATGGTAAATTTATTTACAGAATCACTTTCATTCGAGTGTGAATCTCTTCATTTTGACTCGATCCCTTTTGAATTTTGGAACGTTCCTTGCGGTTCCGAAATCCATTCATGTCCCTCACTATTCATCTTCCTTTGATTTTAGAGCATCCCATAACTCCACTTCGGATGATCTTTAAAGAATTGGTGGTCTCGTCGACATTTTGATGACTTGTAAAGAGGTGAGACTCGTTTGCAATTAGCATTGATTAACCAGAGATTTATATATATCTTCGGTTTAGATGATAGTACCTCTTGTTATTCCGAATTCTATTTCTTAAGATCAAAGGTAGAATTACCTCAGAATTCCACATTGATCTAATTCTTGAAGTCACGGTTGACCCGGTTAAGGTTGCTCGCGATTTATGTAAGCTTATCCATTCCTTATTATGTCAATTTAATCATCTTATCTTTTGTTTCCAACTTATCTTCGAATCAGAATTCTCTTGATTTGAGTCAATCAAATTTGAATCCCTATTCTTGCTTTGTAAACCTATATTTAAAATGTTTTATATATTGTGTTGTTTGATTTGTTGATGTTGATTTAGGTTTTCGATCGATTCGTCCGATCAAAACTTGAACAGAGCAAGCTGACACCATATTGATTTCAAAATTTAGTGAATGATAAATTTTGTATAATTATATTATGTATGAGTTTGATTTTCTGAACTCTGATAATTAATTGAATAGGGTATTAAGAAATAATATTGGACTTTATATATATCTTGTAACCATTGGCTTTTGTCTACTATATAAATAACTGAACTATAAAATATAGCTATAAATTAATTTGGAAATTAAAATAAATCTAAATCAAGAAACTGAGAATTTAATTTCCGATGGTTTCAAACTTGGGTTTTTAACGTTTTAAAAGATATATTATTTAAAGTGTTTTCCAAATAGAGATTGTTTTCAAAGAATTTTTAATGTTTAAATCAGTGCCCTTCTCTTGTCGCTGGAAAATAATTTCGGTGATGACTACAGCATCATCGACATTCATTTTCGAGTTTCGAAGTGGAGAGACCATTCTGTAGCTTGCTACTGTTTTTCTTTGAAAATTTAATTGATTTGAATTTCAAAAATATGCCTTGATTTATAATGTATATATGGATATATGATTAAAATTTGATTTGATATATATTGTATATATATTTATTTACCTCTAAATGGTTTGAAGTTAATCGGAAATGTAATTCTTAAATTTACCTTAAAGAATGTTTTCAATTATAAAATGAACCAAAATTTTTGAATAAATATTCAAGTTGAAATAATTGAATTAGAAATTTTATTTGTATAATACTCAATTTCATTCCAATATAACTTACCTAAATCATTTAAAAATTAACTATGTAATTGGATAACATACAATATAAAAGGATTTTATAAATAAAATTTGAGTGTTTATAATAAATGTTATACACTTAAATTTTAGTTATAAAAGGATTAATAAAGGTAAATAGAATAAAAAGTTAATTGAATAACATAATATAAAGTGATGTTAAAGGAATTTGTAAATAAATTAGAGTAAGTCGTAAAAAGTGTAAGTATACTTAATATATATGATTAGACATATATTAAGTGGAATAAATGTAATAACCATCTGGAATAAAGAAGCATGAAACTTATTGAATAAAATTTGGAATATAATAAATGATCTCAAATTCACGATTTTATAAATTGTTAATTGGGTGATAAGATAATGAAATTATAAATAGATAAGATTTAATTAACTTAGGAAAAATCAAATGGATGAAATCAATTATTAATTTAAGTTGAAACTTTCATGGTTTTAAAATTTATCATCTTATTTTGTTTTCCCAATCTCTTGTCCTTCGATTGTTCCTACGCTCATGCATCCTAAGCGGGGAATTGAATTCCAAATTGATCTTATCTCCTAAAGTACGATCTGTAGTTCTTCCTCCCAAAATACATTTACCAGTCTGTTTTGGAAAACTTTTCAAGAATCTTCTTCGTGCTTGTGTCCTTGATTACAGAGGATCTTGGGAAGATCATCTCCATCTTGTTGAATTTACTTATAACGACTGTTAGCAGGTATAACTTCAATATTCTTTTCATATTGTCTTAATTCTATCTCATTCTATCTGTTGTCTCTATTTTCCATGCCTCGTTCCTTTTTCTGGATGAAAAGTTTTGAGTGGGGGAGAGTGTAACAACCCATAATTTTGTGAATATTGTTAATTTAATTTTATTTGAAATTTTGATTTTTAAATCGTTTAAAAGTGAATTTTTAGAATTTTTCCAATGTAAGTTTGGAATTTGTTTGTAATTTATTTTTCAAATGCAATAAATAAACAATTTTTGAAATTTTATATTTTGGTCAAAATTTAAATATTCAGTTTAAATTTTTAAAAAAATTTGAATTTTTAAATTTTAATCTTTCTTTGAAGAAGAATCTATTTATGATATCTGCTCTGCTTTTCATTTCGTTAAATTCTGAGTAATACTTTTTAAATTAGATAAATTACAGCGTTTTACACGCAGTTATTTTCTGTATTTCAATTTCTATTTTTCTATATTCATTTCTATATTTTTATTTTCTATGCTATTTTATTTTATTTTTCTATTTTGTTTATCTAAAATTTATTTATTGGATTTTACTTGTGTGTATATCTTTTCATAAAAGGCTTGTAAGAAATCAAGGAGACATGCGTTACATTTCTTTAATGCTTGCCTTTTTATTTACCTACCCTCTTTATTACTTACCCTAGCCATTCACCATTCATAGCCGTGAATTGGTCCTATTAATCACGTACAAACATCTCAAAATATCTTTTTTCCAATTGCAATTAAGAGTAATATATATATATATATATATATATATATATATATATATATATATCTGTGTGTGTGCGTGCGTGCGTGTGTGTGTGTGTTTCTTTCTTCTTATTTATTGCCTTTTATTTCCTAGCTTTTTTGTTTTTCTATCATTTACTCATCTTTAGCCATTCAAATCTTTTCTTGCCATCCACTCCACTTCATAATTCATGTACACATTTACTTCACATTTCATTTCTAGGAAGAAATGTATGCAAATAAATGGCTTGGAGAAATTTAAGAGGCATAAGTTTCATTGGTTAGACACTTACATTTTTCATTTGCATGACCTTTATTATTTTCTAGCCGTTTCCTCCTCATTCCTAGCCATAAATTACTCTACTCATAGCCTTGCACATCAAGTTGAAAATTCACGTAAAAAAAATAATATTTCCCACCTCTCATTTTCCATTTGCATTTAAAAATAAAATATATTGTACGTTTCTTTCTCCTTAACTTATACCTTTCCATTTCCTTAGCATTCATAACTCCTTATCTCTTTTTTTTCTTCTATAGCCGTGTATTCCTTTTTCCATTCACGTACAAAATTTATTTCTCATTATGTTCTCATATTTCATTTGCATTTAGGAATAAAATATGTATAAGTTTTTTCTCTTTAATTATTGTCTCTTTGTTTTCCTAGCATTTACTCTATCAAATCACATACAAATCTTCTCAATATCTCACTTCCTCATTTGCCTCTTCTGATTGAAATATTTTAAAGTAAGTTTCTTTTATTAAATAGAAAATAAATCTCATTCATTCACTAGCCTTTTTATTTGCTAGCCTTTCATTTTATAAAACCTACATCTTAGCCGTAAAAATCTCTTGAAACCCTAGCCGCCTTCTTTTTTTTCCTCTTATTCACGTACAAGTTCTCATCCTCTCATTTTCATTTGCGTGAAGAAAATGCAACAAGCTCTAGGTTATTTCCATTGCTTCCTTCTCTCTTCTTTTTCCCTCTTTTTTTTCTTTCACGTTTTCTTTTTGTTTTCTCCTTGCATAGCTCAGCCGACACCGCTACAACATCACCTCCTCCTCACTATTAGACCATGGCCAAGCCCAATTGGTGGTTGAAAGTAAGGTTATGTTATTTGATTCGTAATTGCATAGTTTAATCCATCTTTTGTTGTGTTGAATCTTATTCTTATGATTTGTGTATTTGTTATATACAAGATATGGATTTTGACTCTCCATCTACTCAAAAGTTTAGTCGTGCCTTGTCGTGCTTTGCGGAGTTTCAATTGTGTATTGTGAATTTGATTCTACCTTTTAAAAGGTGAGTTTTTATCACTCTAGACATATGTACTTATATTTTTGTGAAAAAAATGACAAGTGAATCTGTAGACATTGATATGTCATTTATATATGCCTGTGTTGTGATTACATGATGACAAATGCCGTTTATATATTTATTGCATCATTTGTTATGACATTATATGTATACTGTTATTTTATTTCTGTTAATCACCACTGCAATTCCCTATCACTATGGGCTGAAATGATAGGCTCAAGTGATTTTTTATTGATTTTTATTACATTTATTTTACATGGGATTGCGGGTTTGAAATGATAGAACCCGGATTTTTCTTTTTAAATTACGGATTGAAATGATACATATCACTTGACCTAGGTTAGAAAATTTTATACAGGCCCATGGAAATTTTTTTATAATAGTTTCTAAAATTATTAAGTATTTTGAATTTATAAATATATGGAAATTTAAATAAAAAGTTGATTTAAAGATTTAGAATATAAAGAGTTATTGGTTTTCTATAAGTTAAAATTTTATAAGTTAATTGTGGTTTTTAATTGTAATAAAAAAATCTTTATTTGGTTTTAAATTTGTAATTTAAAGATTTGAAATATAATAAACAACTTAATAATGAAATTTGATTTATTGTGAAATTCTAAATCTAGCCTAGTAGTTGGAATGAATTTTATTCCATGAAGCGGATATATTTGTATAAATAGGTTTACAGTGATTTTCTATAGGTTAAGTTGTATAAGTTAATGTATAAAGTGTAAAGTTTTAATTAATGCATGAAACGTGTAAAGTTTTAATTAATGAAAGAAACGTGTAAAGTTTTAATTAATGAAAGAAACGTGTAAAGTTTTAATTAATGAAAGAAACGTGTATAGTTTTAATTAATAAAGTTTAAAGTTTTAATTAATGCAAGAAACATGTAAAGTTTTAGTTAATGAAAGAAACATGTAATGTTTTAATTAATGCAAGAAACATGTAAAGTTTTAATTAATAAAAGAAACGTGTAAAGTTTTAATTAATGAAAGAAACGTGTAAAGTTTTAATTAATACAAGAAACGTTTAAAGTTTTAATTAATGAAAGAAACGTGAAAAGTTCTAATTAATGAAAGAAACATGTAATGTTTAAATTATTGAAAGAAACATGTAAAGTTTTAATTAATGTAAATTGATTAAAATGATAAATTCTCTTTATTGTAATAAAAATGTAAGTTAAAAACATACATGTGACATGTAAAGTTTTAACTAATGTAATATTGGTTAAAATGATAAATGATCTTTACTATAATAAAAATGTAAATAAAAACGTACATTTGATAATGTAAGTTTTAACTAATGTAATATTGGTTAAAATGATAAATGCTCTTTACTGTAAATAAAATGTAAGTTGATAAAGTACATTTGATAATGTAAGTTTTAATTAGTGTAATATTGTTTAAAATGATAAATGCTTTTTATTGTAATAAATGTAAGTTAAAACGTACATTTGGCATGTAAGTTTTAATTAATGTAATGGTGTATTTTAAATTGATTAAAATGATAAATGTTCCTTATTGTAATAATAAAATGTAAGTTGATAATGTACATTTGATATGTAAATTTTAATTAATGTAAATGGCATATTTTAAATGATTAAAATAAAAAAGTTTCTTTATTGTAATAATAATGTAAGTTAATAAGGTACTTTTAACTTAACATAAGAATTTTGGCTTTAAATTGGATATTACAGTAACATAGTTTATTTAACTATAAGGCTATGATAAAATGACCATGTAAAATTTGTAAGTATATAAATACATTGATTATATAAAGTATTAAAGTGGAAAGTATTACATTCGAAAAATTCTATAATTCCTTATGATTACATTTCCCAAATGCTATGATCATTTAAATAAATATTTCAAGTTTAATGATTTGAAGGAAATACTCAGTGATTTGGAAATTTGGGTTTTATTTGAATGATATATTATTGAATTAGATTTGAAATGGAAATGATACTACTGGGATATGGTTTTGAAATAAGTATGATATTTTGGTTTTGAAAGTATATACTATCTTGAAAGAAATGATATGATTTTGCAACGGATTTCTTGTTTGGTTTTGAAAGTATAAATGATTTCGAAATAAATATCCATGGGTTATAATAAAGTTTGGTTGTTAAAGAGACCGGGATCGGAAGTTGTTATACTCTCTGCCAACCCCGAAAACCACTTTAACGACTGTGTACGAGGTGGTGATTCCAGAATGAAGTAGGATGGCGGCGGCGTTTCCTTTGAGGTAAATACGTGGACCCGACTCCCGTGAGTTGGCATAAGGTGGCTAAATCAGGAGCGATTCTCGGGCCAATGAGGTCATTCCTCTGATCGGACGCACTCCTTCGATATTATACTGTAACGACCCGAAATTTTCGAACCCGAAAATTTCAGATAGTTATGAAAAAAAGAAAGAGATAGAAGAAGAAGAACAGAAACACCGAACACCTCACAATCGCAGCGGATAAAATATGATAATAAATAACAGTTTACAAAAGAATACTATATCTGTGATTACATTTCAATACAGCAGAGTTTCACATACATTCAAATGCTGGTCATATACAATCAATTTATCATAGAATTACAATAATATAATTACAGCGGAATATTCTAGCGATATTTCCATCCTGCTTGCCTCCTGAGCTCCAGAACGTACCTACCTGAAAATCTGTAATACTCGGTCTGACCCGAGCATTACATCAAAGTAACACCCAGGTCAGGCTGGAAACCAGCGTGAGTAAACCCAACTAACATGGAATACCAAAACAATCTGCTAATTTAAAACCGGGGTAACTTATATCAATTTAACAAATTCACAATTTGTTATAGACAATACTTATTCCTCACATCAATTTCTAAGTACCAAACTTAGATAAAATAATCCAATTCACTTAAACCATTTCATTCTAGTCTATTTATTCACACATCAATTATTTTTAATCCGTAGTGGTTTCGGATATCTTCCCAATACCCGTACCCGGCCTCTTCGAATCTCATGAAATTCTAACCCAAGTCATCCAAATGAAATACTCAACATTTCATATCAAAGATATCAACTCATTCAAAACATCCAATACCATTCATCATCCATAAGCAAAGCTTATACAAATCAATTCAGTTGATTCAAATTGAGTTTCAATCCTCAATCGCTTAGATTCCTTCATTAAATATTAATTTCAAATCAATTAATTAACCAATCCTCCATTATTCATCTTAATTAATCATACTGGATTAATTATCTTCAATTACATTCAAGTAATTATCTTTAATAAATTTTACGATATTGATTCTTCTTAACCAAAATCGATAAGTAATCTTAATCACTTCATAAATTAATTAACTATTTTAAATTTCATTAATCCTTAATTACTTATATTACTTAATTTATCATAAGTCACTTATATTGATTTATTTTCTTAACTAATCAATCTCTATTTACGTCATTGATTATATAGATTAATGATTTTTCATTTACATTTCACTTTATTCAGATCTAATTTTAATTATATTAAATAATTAATCATTAATTAAACCATATACATTAGTCATTCTTGATTTATCTCAACCGGTGATTAACTATCTTTTATTTAATTTATTAAATAAATTAATCACTCCTTAAATAATCATTTAAATTAATCTCTTGATTAATTCCACAAGATAATTATATTTTATTTATTTCATTAAGCAATTATTTATCAACCACCCAATGATCACTCCAATTAATTTAAACCCAATTAATTTACCCAATCAATAGATTAATGTAATTTATTAAGCATTCATTAAATTATCCTATTTATTCAATGAGTCACCAATCATTAAATCTTTATTGATTTTAATCGGAACCATTTTCTTATTTACGATTTAAGTTTAAAACCATTTAAATCCAAATACCTCGAGTCAAACAACAATTAACTCGAGAGCCAACTCAAAACCAAAATTACTAAATCATCAGATACACATTCAATCAATATTTAAATCTAACCATTTAAATTCACATAAAAATCAAAACAGAGTGAGATTTACTCACCTTTTCTTCACAATTGGGAACCCTCTTCATCCAACTAATTACATTCAGTGAATTATGAATTTATCACATTCCGAAGAGATTTTAATTCATTACTCCCTAGCAATTAATTATTAACCTGCATCGTTAATTCCTAAAACCTAATTCCCATTCGTAAATCACTAAGTACAAATTTCTCAATCAATAATTGCAAATCAATTATTCAACTAATCTTCAACTTATTTAATAAATTATCAAATCTGAATTATACTTAAGGCCAACACCTTCTTTGTTAAATGCTAAACCACAAAACATTTAACGTTATTTGTAAACTAAGTAAGTCTTAAATATCTTTTATGAATTAAACATACTTAGTTAAAAAAAACAATCAACTGTCTTGAGTTAAGTTTGAAAGGCACTTAATTTAAAGGATTTATAAATGACTAAACAATTTACATTTTCATTTATTTACCTTCCCTCTTTTTTTAACTAAGTATCACCACTTCTTTTAACTAAGTATCACCACTTCTTTATCTCCATTACTCGCTTCACAACTCAACCGAGTACAAAACACGATAATCAGTAACTCGGAAACCCAATACCGAAAATAAATAAGGGTTTAAACTCACCTTGCCGTCGCCGTTGAAGCCTCCAAGCCGCGAACGAAAATCCTTGACCACGACCCCCAAAATCACTGCCCCTTTCCTCGCGAGCCGTGAAAACTTCAACGACCGATCGCGACCCACCCACCTGACGCGCCTCCACCTTAACGCAACTTCGATCGCTTGATGTAACAACCCAGGATTTCGCACTTAATTTATTATCGTCAAATGACGATTATTATCGTTGGCTATAACTGCTATTAGGCGTTTTAATCTGTTGAATTCTTTTAAATTGGGTTGAAATCCTTTTAAATAAATGGCTAAAAGTGAATGCGGGCTTTAAATTAATGTAACGACCCTGAGTTTTTAATAATTTATTTTGAGAATATTTAATTAATTTTAAATATTTGAATGATGGTTTGACTCGAATTTCAAATTATCAGAATGAATTGGCGATTAAATTATAGAATTTAATCTATTGAAAGTGAATAAAAAAATTTAGATCTTCAATTTTAAGACAATTAAAAATATTTCAAAGGCTTGTAAAATTCATATTGATAATATTGAAGATAATAGAAGCTTCAGAATTGAATTTGGAAGTGAATTGTTCAGTTTTGAAATTTATATCGTTTGAATCGATATTTAAAAATAGCCGTCCGAGGCACAGTCTCGGAATTCGACGAAACCAGTTCCATTGGGTCCGGAATATTGAATTATTCTAGGATTTCAAATTTCGTATTTTTTTGAGCTAATATGTGAGCACACGACACATAAACGCGTTGAAGATTTTAAACGAATCTAAATTTAAATTTAAATTTTAATCAAACACAGCACGTTCTTCCATTTATCACGCCTAAAATCATGCCTACGATCACTGAAGAAAATCGTGCAAGCCTTCTTCCTTCGTGTTTTAAATATCCCTCTACAGATTCAATTGGAAACAAAATCAAACGAGGAAAAAAAAATCATGGCTGCCCTCAATTTCAAATCACAGAACTCATTCCCAATTCAAGATCGCAAGCCCCTCCTCCCTTTTTCTCTTCCTTCAGAATTGAAATCGTCCTCTCGTTCAAATAAAAAAAAAAAAAAAAAATTAATGGCCGAAGGCCAAAAGAATCACGATCGAGCGGCGGCGACTGGGATGGAGTTTCGAACACGTGATGGCTTCGCGTGTTATCTCGAAGTCGAGGAAGGAGCAGCAACGACCTGGTAGAGGCGAGGCCGCGGCGCAGTATGGATGGGAGAAATCTCGAATCGGTGGCGATTGCAGGAGGCTCGAGATAGGAGGTGGATCGAGCGGCGCGTTCGAGTGGGGATGGTCGCGTTACTGGTGAGATTGGGTTCGCCGATGATGGCCTCGGTTGTGTACAGTGGTGACGGCTAGGGTTGGGATGGCGACTGCTAGGGCTCGTTCGATTTGAACATGACAGTAAGGTATTAATTTTATTTATTTTAATTTATAAAATTATGTGAGTAAAACGTATAGAAAAAAAAATATATAAATATATATACACAGTAAAAAAATAAATAATGCAGTGCTGTTATTATTATGAAAATAAATAAACTATTAGTTAATTCAAATTTGTAAAAGGAAAATTTGTTAAAATAAAATTATTAAAGAAGAAACTGATTTAAACAAAACCATTGAATAATTAAAACAATCAAAAATGAAAATTTATTATTCAATCTGTTTGAGTATTAATGAATTGTATAAATATTTATACAAGGTATAAAGCAAGAAAAATCGAGTCAATATGAAAGTGGATTGCAAACGGGAATAAAGGTGAGAACTTCTCACTCTAAAGGATTTATTTAAATTTTAAATAGTTAGATTTAAAATTTGTTGATTGAATGATTGAAAGCTTGAATGATGATTGTTATATACATATATTGGATGTGAATAGACCCTATACGCCGTTAGTAAGCGGAGGTTATTTATTACACACATATACCGCGATATTCCACCTCGAAGTGGAATTGGTATTATATTATATATAGCAATATATATATATATTGGCATATGTATATATTGCAGTTGATTGATTTCCCGCATTTTCTTTTAGCGGATGAGACCCTATACGCCGTTAGTAAGCGGAGGTTATTTATTACACACATATACCGCGATATTCCACCTTGAAGTGGAATTGGTATTATATTATATATAGCAATATATATATATTGGCATATGTATATATTGCAGTTGATTGATTTCCCGCATTTTCTTTTAGCGGATGAGGCCCTATGCGCCGTTAGTAAGCGGATATATATTTATAAAATCCCATATACCGCGATATTCCGTCTTGAAACGGAATTGGTATTGTGCTAATGTCTGTGGATGCAGGGAAACAGGTTGGAGGGATCCAACTGGATTCCTCACAAATATTTATTTGATTTCATATATTGTGAGATTTGATTGTTATCGTGGATGATATGTGATGTTTGAAAGTCGTGATTGACTATTGATGCGTAGCATCGTCGGATCCAATTTTTGAAGTTTAAAAATAACGATTTTTATTTTAAGAGATTTCTAAAGTGATTTTGAAAATATACGCTTTATAAATATTTTTGGAATTGATCCATTATAAATAAATAAAGGTTATAAATCTTAATGTTATAAAAATTATATTTTTGAGAAATACAGTTAAAAGTTAATTTTTGAAAATATGGGATTGATGATTTTATAAAATAGTTTAAACTGGGATTTTTGAATTTATTATAAAAAGTTTAAAAATTGGATTTATAAAATTGGATTATTTTTATAAATCAAATGATGAGATTATAAAGGGGTTTAAAGACATTTTAAAAATAGTAATATAAATTGTTTATATTAAAAGATTTATAAATTGATATTTATAAATTAAAAATATTAGAAGTGTAAAACGAGCTTTTCTAAGTGTTAGAAAGAATTGTGAATGAATTTCATAAATGAATGAAATTTATAGAATTATAACAGTGAAGTTATAAATGAAATTTTATAAGCAGTAGGTTTATAAAATTTATAAAGTTATGGGAAAGGATAGATTTTGGATAAATAAATGAATCTTATAAGTTATAAGATTTATAAAATTGGGAAGTTTAAAGAAACAATTTTGTAAACAAATAAATTATAAGTGTTTGACTTATAATATGAATTTTAGTATATCATTGTGATATGAATTGATATAGGTTAATAAAGGAATTTATAAAAGGAGTTGATATAAAATGAATAGAATAGAATTTATAAACCTTGTTTTATAAATTCGAAACGATTTACTTTGATAAGTAAATAGTTGTAATTTGTTAATGGAGTTATATTCATGTTTTAGACAGTGAATAATTCCTTAAAATAAAATGAATAGAAGTGATGAAATTTATTAACAAGGTATATTCACGTTTTTGAACAGTGAATAATATGTTAAAGAAATTATTTTGAAAAGTGATGTTTGAAATATAATTAAAACGATCTAACGATGTTTTAAAATATATTGAGATTCGAAATCATAGATTTCAACATTCATTGTTGAAATAGACGTTTTCGAGAAATAGAAGGAAATAATAGATTATAACACTGTTGTTATAATAGATGATTTCCGAAAGGAAATGTTTTATATAGTATTGGGATTTATATATCTATTTTAATTTCGAATCCCTATACTAGTGATTTTGGGTTGTCGTAACGATGTTTTACGCAACATTCGTTTTGGCCCAAATAAATATGTTTAAGAGAATGATTTCCTTAAAGAATGAAATATATACTTAATTTCGATTAGAGTATATTAAATATTTTCTAAGCGTAGAAAATAAAAAGACTTGTGAATTACTTATTTAATAAGTATGGAAATGTTTTCCAATATAAAGTGAATATGTTGAGAATTTATCTTTTTGAAGATAAATTGAAAATGAATATTTGAATTCATATATTCATAAATATTTTGGAAATATAAATTCAATATGGAATTTATAAATGAAATTGGGAAATGGGTTTAAAAATAAATATTGATTTATTTTTGAAATATTGAAAGTTTATATCTTCTAAAGATATTTTTGGGAAATAAATAATTTGGAAAATTATTTGGATTCTGGTGATGTTGTGCATATCTATTGATAGTTCAATAATCGACTATCGATATTTACCTTTGAATAGGTATTTGTTGTGAATTTGTTTGAAATTGAATGCCACACTTATTTTTTTAAAATAAGCGCTCACTATTCGGGTTAACCGGGAAAGGACTTTGGGGTCGTATAACCCATTCCGAATACGTGATACGTCGTTATGAATTGCATTCGAAGATCGGTGTTGAAGACCGGATATTTTCGAAAGCGAAAGGGTTTCTTGTTGATTGTCTCTGCACTGGCTGATCCCCGGTATTGAGATCTCCATATGTGATGGGAAATCCGAACGTGATTAGAGATTATTCGGATTGCAAGGACTTCTTTGTAAGTGCCTTCGGTTCTGTTCGAGCCCGGAACAGACTTGTATGGATTGTGTGTCTGACATTACAAATTGAGATGTAAAGCCGATTTCTTTCAAATATATTTCTGTTGGTGGCGAAGAATTTATTCTCTTAGCTTAACACCCTTCTCTGAGACGTACGAGCTCAGAGGTTATATAGTTGAAGTTATCAGCGATATATTCCCAATTTGGTAATGTGACATGCTGAGTGTAGTTGTAAATGATCATTGTTTTGATTATTTGTGATAGGATCATTTGTTTGATCGTCTATCTTGGTGATCATTTCTATGATCATTTGTTGACCCAAAGCATGGCTTTTGTATAAAGTATGTTTTTGTGGACGTGACTTCGTCGAGCCTCACAAACCGGTAATGGTCGAAACAGGAATTGTGCGGCAAGGTTTTCAGGGATCGCTTCCCTAGGGTATAGCCATTCCTTCTGGAAAAGGGTAGTATCATGGTATGGAGCCCAGATACTTACTCATGTTGAAAATACTTTATGATTGTGTGATGATGGTGACGAGCGCTCGATGAAAGGTTCCAAAGGACCGGGGGTGGCATATCTGAGGGTTTGTAATATTCCTTGGGAAAAGGGATTCCCGGCTTTGTTTAGCGGAGAACGATGGTTCTCGGGGCGTCCTTCCAGAGGCGTTTCCATGTGGCAATGGGAAGTTCCTTGGCCTGACCATTTGTTGGAAAATCCATTCTTCAAATACGAGACTTGTACGGTTTTAGTTGTATAACCTGTCATGGAATATGGCGGTAACCCGCTATTGAACATGGTAGCTATAGTAGGCATAAGTGCGAAATGTCTATGCTGGCTAAGATTTATATCTTTATTTTCGAAATGAATTTTCTCTTCACTATGCACTAGTAATAATATCAAATGTTCTTTTAAATGCGTATCAAGCATCTTTGACTATCATAAGGAGAAATCTCCTCCGATTCTGCGTTTGCATGTGTGTGTGTGCGGGAGGCCTTATGGTAGTCTCATTTTTAAAAGCATTGCGAATTGAATTTAAAAATATTCCTCTATTTTGATTTTAAAAAGAAAAATAAACTGTTTTGAGTTCTCACACCAGTCACATGACTGACTCGGAGTTTATTGTTTTCCTTCCTAAACTCTGGGTGCCCACCAATTTCCACACGGGCAGTCAAGAGTTAAGGTTTATCAGGATATTCTGGAGTTCAGGAGTTGCTGGAGGCAAGATGGATGGCATGGCGTATTACTAGTATATAGTACTTTTTTTTCCGCTATTTGTTTGATGTTGTACACTCTGATGATATGATGTAATGTAATGTAATGTAATAACTGATATAGTTCTTTGTTTAAAGATTATTCATTTAATTATTATATGTTGTTCCGCTGCGAATTGTGAGATTCTGATGTTGTTCTATTTTCTGTTTCTGTTCCGTTCTATGTTCTATTTTCTGTTTTCTATTCTCTCTTCTTTTCTCTCTTCTACCTTTTTCTTCTTTTTCTTTTTCTTAAAACCCATAACTATTTGGTTTTTCGGCAACGAAAAATCGCGTACGTTACAGTTGGTATCAGAGCATATGGTTAAGCGACAACCATGGTTCTGTAGGGTATTACTCGTTAGAGATAGAGTCAGCAGTACTCTAGAATGAGTTTGAGTGTAATAATAGATATGAGCGCGTATTTGTTAGTGAATATGAAATTGTTTTGAATCGGGTAAATAAAATAATTTTGCCCAAAACTATTTTTGTATAGAAAAGAAATGATTTTCTATGAATTATTATGGTATATGGTTGCATAATTGTTAGGAAGTGATGATATTGAATTATTATCATTAGTATATGGAATTAAATAAAATGGATTGAATTCAAGTAAATTAACTTGATAATTTATTCATTTGTGAAATAATTTCAATTGGAATGAATTGAATATGGAAATTAAAATTTAATATGAATTAGCAAATGAAAGTTAATCGTTAGAATTCAATGTTTGGAATTAAGAATTGAGTTCAAATGAATTGAAATGTAAAATTTAATAAGAACATATATCGAAATTTTGCAATAGAATTGGCAAATTAGTTTGAATGTTGTATTTGGATTTGGATGCTACTGTTATACAGGATATACAGATATTATAAAGGAATTGAGATTTTGATTTCAAAGATAAAATTGAATTGCTCGACAAAAAGGTACGTATTTCAATTTCAGTATGAAATTTGATGACTTTCTTCTCTAGCCACTTGGCTTTCTCTTTTCTTTTTGATTCTGAGGGGCCGTGGTGCCATTTTGTAGTCGTACCGAGCTAGCCGCGCAAAGGAGACGCTGGCGAAATTTTTCGAAAATTTAGGGTGTTAGAAAAATTTTGAGAAAATTTGAAAGTTTAAAATTTGAATTTGAATTTAAATTTGAATTGTTAGGTAAACAATATTGTTTGAAACCTATAATTGAAGTTGGAAAGCTAGTTGAAATGATAATGAATCTCTAGTAAAAAGATTTAGGTTGGTAAGTTTATAAAACTATTTAGATTGTGAAAAATAGTAGAAGGGATAAGGGCATTCTTCTTAACTTGTAATTTCGGGACGAAATTCTTTTAAGGGGGGAAGATTGTAACGACCCTGAATTTTTAATAATTTATTTTGAGAATATTTAATTAATTTTAAATATTTGAATGATGGTTTGACTCGAATTTCAAATTATCAGAATGAATTGGCGATTAAATTATAGAATTTAATCTATTGAAAGTGAATAAAAAAATTTAGATCTTCAATTTTAGGCCAATTAAAAATATTTCAAAGGCTTGTAAAATTCATATTGATAATATTGAAGATAATAGAAGCTTTAGAATTGAATTTGGAAGTGAATTGTTCAGTTTTGAAATTTATATTGTTTGAATCGATATTTAAAAATAGCCGTCCGAGGCACAGTCTCGGAATTCGACGAAACCAGTTCCATTGGGTCCGGAATATTGAATTATTCTAGGATTTCAAATTTCGTATTTTTTTGAGTTAATATGTGAGCACACGACACATAAACGCATTGAAGATTTTAAACGAATTTAAATTTTAATTTAAATTTTAATCAAACACAGCACGTTCTTCCATTTATCACGCCTAAAATCATGCCTACGATCACTGAAGAAAATCGTGCAAGCCTTCTTCCTTCGTGTTTTAAATATCCCTCTACAGATTCAATTGGAAACAAAATCAAACGAGGAAAAAAAAAAATCATGGCTGCCCTCAATTTCAAATCACAGAACTCATTCCCAATTCAAGATCGCAAGCCCCTCCTCCCTTTTTCTCTTCCTTCAGAATTGAAATCGTCCTCTCGTTCAAATAAAAAAAAAAAAATTAATGGCCGAAGGCCAAAAGAATCGCGATCGAGCGGCGGCGACTGGGATGGAGTTTCGAACACGTGATGGCTTCGCGTGTTATCTCGAAGTCGAGGAAGGAGCAGCAACGACCTAGTAGAGGCGAGGCCGCGGCGCAGTATGGATGGGAGAAATCTCGAATCGGTGGCGATTGCAGGAGGCTCGAGATAGGAGGTGGATCGAGCGGCGCGTTCGAGTGGGGATGGTCGCGTTACTGGTGAGATTGGGTTCGCCGATGATGGCCTCGGTTGTGTACAGTGGTGACGGCTAGGGTTGGGATGGCGACTGCTAGGGCTCGTTCGATTTGAACATGACAGTAAGGTATTAATTTTATTTATTTGAATTTATAAAATTATGTGAGTAAAACGTATAGAAAAAAAAATATATACATAGTAAAAAAATAAATAATGCAGTGCTGTTATTATTATGAAAATAAATAAATTATTAGTTAATTTAAATTTGTAAAAGGAAAATTTGTTAAAATAAAATTATTAAAGAAGAAACTGATTTAACCAAAACCATTGAATAATTAAAACAATCAAAAATGAAAATTTATTATTTAATCTGTTTGAGTATTAATGAATTGTATAAATATTTATACAAGGTATAAAGCAAGAAAAATCGAGTCAAGATGAAAGTGGATTGCAAACGGGAATAAAGGTGAGAACTTCTCACTCTAAAGGATTTATTTAAATTTTAAATAGTTAGATTTAAAATTTGTTGATTGAATGATTGAAAGCTTGAATGATGATTGTTATATATATATATATATATATATATTGGATGTGAATAGACCCTATACGCCGTTAGTAAGCGGAGGTTATTTATTACACACATATACCGCGATATTCCACCTCGAAGTGGAATTGGTATTATATTATATATAGCAATATATATATATATTGGCATATGTATATATTGCAGTTGATTGATTTCCCGCATTTTCTTTTAGCGGATGAGACCCTATACGCCGTTAGTAAGCGGAGGTTATTTATTACACACATATACCGCGATATTCCACCTTGAAGTGGAATTGGTATTATATTATATATAGCAATATATATATATTGGCATATGTATATATTGCAGTTGATTGATTTCCCGCATTTTCTTTTAGCGGATGAGGCCCTATGCGCCGTTAGTAAGCGGATATATATTTATAAAATCCCATATACCGCGATATTCCGTCTTGAAACGGAATTGGTATTGTGCTAATGTCTGTGGATGCAGGGAAACAGGTTGGAGGGATCCAACTGGATTCCTCACAAATATTTATTTGATTTCATATATTGTGAGATTTGATTGTTATCGTGGATGATATATGATGTTTGAAAGTCGTGATTGACTATTGATGCGTAGCATCGTCGGATCCAATTTTTGAAGTTTAAAAATAACGATTTTTATTTTAAGAAATTTCTAAAGTGATTTTGAAAATATACGCTTTATAAATATTTTTGGAATTGATCCATTATAAATAAATAAAGGTTATAAATCTTAATGTTATAAAAATTATATTTTTGAGAAATACAGTTAAAAGTTAATTTTTGAAAATATGGGATTGATGATTTTATAAAATAGTTTAAACTGGGATTTTTGAATTTATTGTAAAAAGTTTAAAAATAGGATTTATAAAATTGGATTATTTTTATAAATCAAATGATGAGATTATAAAGGGGTTTAAAGACATTTTAAAAATAGTAATATAAATTGTTTATATTAAAAGATTTATAAATTGATATTTATAAATTAAAAATATTAGAAGTGTAAAACGAGCTTTTCTAAGTGTTAGAAAGAATTGTGAACGAATTTCATAAATGAATGAAATTTATAGAATTATAACGGTGAAGTTATAAATGAAATTTTATAAGCAGTAGGTTTATAAAATTTATAAAGTTATGGGAAAGGATAGATTTTGGATAAATAAATGAATCTTATAAGTTATAAGATTTATAAAATTGGGAAGTTTAA